>OX382360.1:21382518-23927518 GCA_947508005.1 Amphipoea lucens | reverse complement strand
TATAATTTTAATTGATACTTACCTGCCTTACCTGTACTCCGGCGCGCGTTCCGCGTGTTCGAGTCCCGTTTGGTGGTGTTATTCCCGTTTTCTACATACATTTTGGTCGTAAATTCAGTTTTTTCAGGAAATTTCAAAAATTTTCTTCAGTGTAAATTCTAAAAACCTCATAGCTCGCTGGCCGGCGCCGAGACGCGTCTTTTGACACCTCACACGTCCGCCTAGCTTAGATAGAAATTCAAAAATTTTTTGTAGTGGGGATTTTCATACGAGTAAGTACATACACGAAATCCACCTTAGTGATAGAACAATTTCATCTAACCGCTATAACTTTGCATCCCGGTGACGCATTCTGAAGCTTTTTTCAGCGCAGTAATTCATTTTTAGGCTCCGTCTAACGTTCCCACTAGTTTAAATTGACAAAAACACCGAAAAACACTTTTCGGTTATTCACTTGCAAAAATTTCAGTGTAAATTCCTTTAAAAAATTTTTTATTACAAAACCTTCAGGTAAATTTACATTTTTATAATTTTAATTGATACTTACCTGCCTTACCTGTACTCCGGCGCGCGTTCCGCGTGTTCGAGTCCCGTTTGGTGGTGTTATTCCCGTTTTCTACATACATTTTGGTCGTAAATTCAGTTTTTTCAGGAAATTTCAAAAATTTTCTTCAGTGTAAATTCTAAAAACCTCATAGCTCGCTGGCCGGCGCCGAGACGCGTCTTTTGACACCTCACACGTCCGCCTAGCTTAGATAGAAATTCAAAAATTTTTTGTAGTGGGGATTTTCATACGAGTAAGTACATACACGAAATCCACCTTAGTGATAGAACAATTTCATCTAACCGCTATAACTTTGCATCCCGGTGACGCATTCTGAAGCTTTTTTCAGCGCAGTAATTCATTTTTAGGCTCCGTCTAACGTTCCCACTAGTTTAAATTGACAAAAACACCGAAAAACACTTTTCGGTTATTCACTTGCAAAAATTTCAGTGTAAATTCCTTTAAAAAATTTTTTATTACAAAACCTTCAGGTAAATTTACATTTTTATAATTTTAATTGATACTTACCTGCCTTACCTGTACTCCGGCGCGCGTTCCGCGTGTTCGAGTCCCGTTTGGTGGTGTTATTCCCGTTTTCTACATACATTTTGGTCGTAAATTCAGTTTTTTCAGGAAATTTCAAAAATTTTCTTCAGTGTAAATTCTAAAAACCTCATAGCTCGCTGGCCGGCGCCGAGACGCGTCTTTTGACACCTCACACGTCCGCCTAGCTTAGATAGAAATTCAAAAATTTTTTGTAGTGGGGATTTTCATACGAGTAAGTACATACACGAAATCCACCTTAGTGATAGAACAATTTCATCTAACCGCTATAACTTTGCATCCCGGTGACGCATTCTGAAGCTTTTTTCAGCGCAGTAATTCATTTTTAGGCTCCGTCTAACGTTCCCACTAGTTTAAATTGACAAAAACACCGAAAAACACTTTTCGGTTATTCACTTGCAAAAATTTCAGTGTAAATTCCTTTAAAAAATTTTTTATTACAAAACCTTCAGGTAAATTTACATTTTTATAATTTTAATTGATACTTACCTGCCTTACCTGTACTCCGGCGCGCGTTCCGCGTGTTCGAGTCCCGTTTGGTGGTGTTATTCCCGTTTTCTACATACATTTTGGTCGTAAATTCAGTTTTTTCAGGAAATTTCAAAAATTTTCTTCAGTGTAAATTCTAAAAACCTCATAGCTCGCTGGCCGGCGCCGAGACGCGTCTTTTGACACCTCACACGTCCGCCTAGCTTAGATAGAAATTCAAAAATTTTTTGTAGTGGGGATTTTCATACGAGTAAGTACATACACGAAATCCACCTTAGTGATAGAACAATTTCATCTAACCGCTATAACTTTGCATCCCGGTGACGCATTCTGAAGCTTTTTTCAGCGCAGTAATTCATTTTTAGGCTCCGTCTAACGTTCCCACTAGTTTAAATTGACAAAAACACCGAAAAACACTTTTCGGTTATTCACTTGCAAAAATTTCAGTGTAAATTCCTTTAAAAAATTTTTTATTACAAAACCTTCAGGTAAATTTACATTTTTATAATTTTAATTGATACTTACCTGCCTTACCTGTACTCCGGCGCGCGTTCCGCGTGTTCGAGTCCCGTTTGGTGGTGTTATTCCCGTTTTCTACATACATTTTGGTCGTAAATTCAGTTTTTTCAGGAAATTTCAAAAATTTTCTTCAGTGTAAATTCTAAAAACCTCATAGCTCGCTGGCCGGCGCCGAGACGCGTCTTTTGACACCTCACACGTCCGCCTAGCTTAGATAGAAATTCAAAAATTTTTTGTAGTGGGGATTTTCATACGAGTAAGTACATACACGAAATCCACCTTAGTGATAGAACAATTTCATCTAACCGCTATAACTTTGCATCCCGGTGACGCATTCTGAAGCTTTTTTCAGCGCAGTAATTCATTTTTAGGCTCCGTCTAACGTTCCCACTAGTTTAAATTGACAAAAACACCGAAAAACACTTTTCGGTTATTCACTTGCAAAAATTTCAGTGTAAATTCCTTTAAAAAATTTTTTATTACAAAACCTTCAGGTAAATTTACATTTTTATAATTTTAATTGATACTTACCTGCCTTACCTGTACTCCGGCGCGCGTTCCGCGTGTTCGAGTCCCGTTTGGTGGTGTTATTCCCGTTTTCTACATACATTTTGGTCGTAAATTCAGTTTTTTCAGGAAATTTCAAAAATTTTCTTCAGTGTAAATTCTAAAAACCTCATAGCTCGCTGGCCGGCGCCGAGACGCGTCTTTTGACACCTCACACGTCCGCCTAGCTTAGATAGAAATTCAAAAATTTTTTGTAGTGGGGATTTTCATACGAGTAAGTACATACACGAAATCCACCTTAGTGATAGAACAATTTCATCTAACCGCTATAACTTTGCATCCCGGTGACGCATTCTGAAGCTTTTTTCAGCGCAGTAATTCATTTTTAGGCTCCGTCTAACGTTCCCACTAGTTTAAATTGACAAAAACACCGAAAAACACTTTTCGGTTATTCACTTGCAAAAATTTCAGTGTAAATTCCTTTAAAAAATTTTTTATTACAAAACCTTCAGGTAAATTTACATTTTTATAATTTTAATTGATACTTACCTGCCTTACCTGTACTCCGGCGCGCGTTCCGCGTGTTCGAGTCCCGTTTGGTGGTGTTATTCCCGTTTTCTACATACATTTTGGTCGTAAATTCAGTTTTTTCAGGAAATTTCAAAAATTTTCTTCAGTGTAAATTCTAAAAACCTCATAGCTCGCTGGCCGGCGCCGAGACGCGTCTTTTGACACCTCACACGTCCGCCTAGCTTAGATAGAAATTCAAAAATTTTTTGTAGTGGGGATTTTCATACGAGTAAGTACATACACGAAATCCACCTTAGTGATAGAACAATTTCATCTAACCGCTATAACTTTGCATCCCGGTGACGCATTCTGAAGCTTTTTTCAGCGCAGTAATTCATTTTTAGGCTCCGTCTAACGTTCCCACTAGTTTAAATTGACAAAAACACCGAAAAACACTTTTCGGTTATTCACTTGCAAAAATTTCAGTGTAAATTCCTTTAAAAAATTTTTTATTACAAAACCTTCAGGTAAATTTACATTTTTATAATTTTAATTGATACTTACCTGCCTTACCTGTACTCCGGCGCGCGTTCCGCGTGTTCGAGTCCCGTTTGGTGGTGTTATTCCCGTTTTCTACATACATTTTGGTCGTAAATTCAGTTTTTTCAGGAAATTTCAAAAATTTTCTTCAGTGTAAATTCTAAAAACCTCATAGCTCGCTGGCCGGCGCCGAGACGCGTCTTTTGACACCTCACACGTCCGCCTAGCTTAGATAGAAATTCAAAAATTTTTTGTAGTGGGGATTTTCATACGAGTAAGTACATACACGAAATCCACCTTAGTGATAGAACAATTTCATCTAACCGCTATAACTTTGCATCCCGGTGACGCATTCTGAAGCTTTTTTCAGCGCAGTAATTCATTTTTAGGCTCCGTCTAACGTTCCCACTAGTTTAAATTGACAAAAACACCGAAAAACACTTTTCGGTTATTCACTTGCAAAAATTTCAGTGTAAATTCCTTTAAAAAATTTTTTATTACAAAACCTTCAGGTAAATTTACATTTTTATAATTTTAATTGATACTTACCTGCCTTACCTGTACTCCGGCGCGCGTTCCGCGTGTTCGAGTCCCGTTTGGTGGTGTTATTCCCGTTTTCTACATACATTTTGGTCGTAAATTCAGTTTTTTCAGGAAATTTCAAAAATTTTCTTCAGTGTAAATTCTAAAAACCTCATAGCTCGCTGGCCGGCGCCGAGACGCGTCTTTTGACACCTCACACGTCCGCCTAGCTTAGATAGAAATTCAAAAATTTTTTGTAGTGGGGATTTTCATACGAGTAAGTACATACACGAAATCCACCTTAGTGATAGAACAATTTCATCTAACCGCTATAACTTTGCATCCCGGTGACGCATTCTGAAGCTTTTTTCAGCGCAGTAATTCATTTTTAGGCTCCGTCTAACGTTCCCACTAGTTTAAATTGACAAAAACACCGAAAAACACTTTTCGGTTATTCACTTGCAAAAATTTCAGTGTAAATTCCTTTAAAAAATTTTTTATTACAAAACCTTCAGGTAAATTTACATTTTTATAATTTTAATTGATACTTACCTGCCTTACCTGTACTCCGGCGCGCGTTCCGCGTGTTCGAGTCCCGTTTGGTGGTGTTATTCCCGTTTTCTACATACATTTTGGTCGTAAATTCAGTTTTTTCAGGAAATTTCAAAAATTTTCTTCAGTGTAAATTCTAAAAACCTCATAGCTCGCTGGCCGGCGCCGAGACGCGTCTTTTGACACCTCACACGTCCGCCTAGCTTAGATAGAAATTCAAAAATTTTTTGTAGTGGGGATTTTCATACGAGTAAGTACATACACGAAATCCACCTTAGTGATAGAACAATTTCATCTAACCGCTATAACTTTGCATCCCGGTGACGCATTCTGAAGCTTTTTTCAGCGCAGTAATTCATTTTTAGGCTCCGTCTAACGTTCCCACTAGTTTAAATTGACAAAAACACCGAAAAACACTTTTCGGTTATTCACTTGCAAAAATTTCAGTGTAAATTCCTTTAAAAAATTTTTTATTACAAAACCTTCAGGTAAATTTACATTTTTATAATTTTAATTGATACTTACCTGCCTTACCTGTACTCCGGCGCGCGTTCCGCGTGTTCGAGTCCCGTTTGGTGGTGTTATTCCCGTTTTCTACATACATTTTGGTCGTAAATTCAGTTTTTTCAGGAAATTTCAAAAATTTTCTTCAGTGTAAATTCTAAAAACCTCATAGCTCGCTGGCCGGCGCCGAGACGCGTCTTTTGACACCTCACACGTCCGCCTAGCTTAGATAGAAATTCAAAAATTTTTTGTAGTGGGGATTTTCATACGAGTAAGTACATACACGAAATCCACCTTAGTGATAGAACAATTTCATCTAACCGCTATAACTTTGCATCCCGGTGACGCATTCTGAAGCTTTTTTCAGCGCAGTAATTCATTTTTAGGCTCCGTCTAACGTTCCCACTAGTTTAAATTGACAAAAACACCGAAAAACACTTTTCGGTTATTCACTTGCAAAAATTTCAGTGTAAATTCCTTTAAAAAATTTTTTATTACAAAACCTTCAGGTAAATTTACATTTTTATAATTTTAATTGATACTTACCTGCCTTACCTGTACTCCGGCGCGCGTTCCGCGTGTTCGAGTCCCGTTTGGTGGTGTTATTCCCGTTTTCTACATACATTTTGGTCGTAAATTCAGTTTTTTCAGGAAATTTCAAAAATTTTCTTCAGTGTAAATTCTAAAAACCTCATAGCTCGCTGGCCGGCGCCGAGACGCGTCTTTTGACACCTCACACGTCCGCCTAGCTTAGATAGAAATTCAAAAATTTTTTGTAGTGGGGATTTTCATACGAGTAAGTACATACACGAAATCCACCTTAGTGATAGAACAATTTCATCTAACCGCTATAACTTTGCATCCCGGTGACGCATTCTGAAGCTTTTTTCAGCGCAGTAATTCATTTTTAGGCTCCGTCTAACGTTCCCACTAGTTTAAATTGACAAAAACACCGAAAAACACTTTTCGGTTATTCACTTGCAAAAATTTCAGTGTAAATTCCTTTAAAAAATTTTTTATTACAAAACCTTCAGGTAAATTTACATTTTTATAATTTTAATTGATACTTACCTGCCTTACCTGTACTCCGGCGCGCGTTCCGCGTGTTCGAGTCCCGTTTGGTGGTGTTATTCCCGTTTTCTACATACATTTTGGTCGTAAATTCAGTTTTTTCAGGAAATTTCAAAAATTTTCTTCAGTGTAAATTCTAAAAACCTCATAGCTCGCTGGCCGGCGCCGAGACGCGTCTTTTGACACCTCACACGTCCGCCTAGCTTAGATAGAAATTCAAAAATTTTTTGTAGTGGGGATTTTCATACGAGTAAGTACATACACGAAATCCACCTTAGTGATAGAACAATTTCATCTAACCGCTATAACTTTGCATCCCGGTGACGCATTCTGAAGCTTTTTTCAGCGCAGTAATTCATTTTTAGGCTCCGTCTAACGTTCCCACTAGTTTAAATTGACAAAAACACCGAAAAACACTTTTCGGTTATTCACTTGCAAAAATTTCAGTGTAAATTCCTTTAAAAAATTTTTTATTACAAAACCTTCAGGTAAATTTACATTTTTATAATTTTAATTGATACTTACCTGCCTTACCTGTACTCCGGCGCGCGTTCCGCGTGTTCGAGTCCCGTTTGGTGGTGTTATTCCCGTTTTCTACATACATTTTGGTCGTAAATTCAGTTTTTTCAGGAAATTTCAAAAATTTTCTTCAGTGTAAATTCTAAAAACCTCATAGCTCGCTGGCCGGCGCCGAGACGCGTCTTTTGACACCTCACACGTCCGCCTAGCTTAGATAGAAATTCAAAAATTTTTTGTAGTGGGGATTTTCATACGAGTAAGTACATACACGAAATCCACCTTAGTGATAGAACAATTTCATCTAACCGCTATAACTTTGCATCCCGGTGACGCATTCTGAAGCTTTTTTCAGCGCAGTAATTCATTTTTAGGCTCCGTCTAACGTTCCCACTAGTTTAAATTGACAAAAACACCGAAAAACACTTTTCGGTTATTCACTTGCAAAAATTTCAGTGTAAATTCCTTTAAAAAATTTTTTATTACAAAACCTTCAGGTAAATTTACATTTTTATAATTTTAATTGATACTTACCTGCCTTACCTGTACTCCGGCGCGCGTTCCGCGTGTTCGAGTCCCGTTTGGTGGTGTTATTCCCGTTTTCTACATACATTTTGGTCGTAAATTCAGTTTTTTCAGGAAATTTCAAAAATTTTCTTCAGTGTAAATTCTAAAAACCTCATAGCTCGCTGGCCGGCGCCGAGACGCGTCTTTTGACACCTCACACGTCCGCCTAGCTTAGATAGAAATTCAAAAATTTTTTGTAGTGGGGATTTTCATACGAGTAAGTACATACACGAAATCCACCTTAGTGATAGAACAATTTCATCTAACCGCTATAACTTTGCATCCCGGTGACGCATTCTGAAGCTTTTTTCAGCGCAGTAATTCATTTTTAGGCTCCGTCTAACGTTCCCACTAGTTTAAATTGACAAAAACACCGAAAAACACTTTTCGGTTATTCACTTGCAAAAATTTCAGTGTAAATTCCTTTAAAAAATTTTTTATTACAAAACCTTCAGGTAAATTTACATTTTTATAATTTTAATTGATACTTACCTGCCTTACCTGTACTCCGGCGCGCGTTCCGCGTGTTCGAGTCCCGTTTGGTGGTGTTATTCCCGTTTTCTACATACATTTTGGTCGTAAATTCAGTTTTTTCAGGAAATTTCAAAAATTTTCTTCAGTGTAAATTCTAAAAACCTCATAGCTCGCTGGCCGGCGCCGAGACGCGTCTTTTGACACCTCACACGTCCGCCTAGCTTAGATAGAAATTCAAAAATTTTTTGTAGTGGGGATTTTCATACGAGTAAGTACATACACGAAATCCACCTTAGTGATAGAACAATTTCATCTAACCGCTATAACTTTGCATCCCGGTGACGCATTCTGAAGCTTTTTTCAGCGCAGTAATTCATTTTTAGGCTCCGTCTAACGTTCCCACTAGTTTAAATTGACAAAAACACCGAAAAACACTTTTCGGTTATTCACTTGCAAAAATTTCAGTGTAAATTCCTTTAAAAAATTTTTTATTACAAAACCTTCAGGTAAATTTACATTTTTATAATTTTAATTGATACTTACCTGCCTTACCTGTACTCCGGCGCGCGTTCCGCGTGTTCGAGTCCCGTTTGGTGGTGTTATTCCCGTTTTCTACATACATTTTGGTCGTAAATTCAGTTTTTTCAGGAAATTTCAAAAATTTTCTTCAGTGTAAATTCTAAAAACCTCATAGCTCGCTGGCCGGCGCCGAGACGCGTCTTTTGACACCTCACACGTCCGCCTAGCTTAGATAGAAATTCAAAAATTTTTTGTAGTGGGGATTTTCATACGAGTAAGTACATACACGAAATCCACCTTAGTGATAGAACAATTTCATCTAACCGCTATAACTTTGCATCCCGGTGACGCATTCTGAAGCTTTTTTCAGCGCAGTAATTCATTTTTAGGCTCCGTCTAACGTTCCCACTAGTTTAAATTGACAAAAACACCGAAAAACACTTTTCGGTTATTCACTTGCAAAAATTTCAGTGTAAATTCCTTTAAAAAATTTTTTATTACAAAACCTTCAGGTAAATTTACATTTTTATAATTTTAATTGATACTTACCTGCCTTACCTGTACTCCGGCGCGCGTTCCGCGTGTTCGAGTCCCGTTTGGTGGTGTTATTCCCGTTTTCTACATACATTTTGGTCGTAAATTCAGTTTTTTCAGGAAATTTCAAAAATTTTCTTCAGTGTAAATTCTAAAAACCTCATAGCTCGCTGGCCGGCGCCGAGACGCGTCTTTTGACACCTCACACGTCCGCCTAGCTTAGATAGAAATTCAAAAATTTTTTGTAGTGGGGATTTTCATACGAGTAAGTACATACACGAAATCCACCTTAGTGATAGAACAATTTCATCTAACCGCTATAACTTTGCATCCCGGTGACGCATTCTGAAGCTTTTTTCAGCGCAGTAATTCATTTTTAGGCTCCGTCTAACGTTCCCACTAGTTTAAATTGACAAAAACACCGAAAAACACTTTTCGGTTATTCACTTGCAAAAATTTCAGTGTAAATTCCTTTAAAAAATTTTTTATTACAAAACCTTCAGGTAAATTTACATTTTTATAATTTTAATTGATACTTACCTGCCTTACCTGTACTCCGGCGCGCGTTCCGCGTGTTCGAGTCCCGTTTGGTGGTGTTATTCCCGTTTTCTACATACATTTTGGTCGTAAATTCAGTTTTTTCAGGAAATTTCAAAAATTTTCTTCAGTGTAAATTCTAAAAACCTCATAGCTCGCTGGCCGGCGCCGAGACGCGTCTTTTGACACCTCACACGTCCGCCTAGCTTAGATAGAAATTCAAAAATTTTTTGTAGTGGGGATTTTCATACGAGTAAGTACATACACGAAATCCACCTTAGTGATAGAACAATTTCATCTAACCGCTATAACTTTGCATCCCGGTGACGCATTCTGAAGCTTTTTTCAGCGCAGTAATTCATTTTTAGGCTCCGTCTAACGTTCCCACTAGTTTAAATTGACAAAAACACCGAAAAACACTTTTCGGTTATTCACTTGCAAAAATTTCAGTGTAAATTCCTTTAAAAAATTTTTTATTACAAAACCTTCAGGTAAATTTACATTTTTATAATTTTAATTGATACTTACCTGCCTTACCTGTACTCCGGCGCGCGTTCCGCGTGTTCGAGTCCCGTTTGGTGGTGTTATTCCCGTTTTCTACATACATTTTGGTCGTAAATTCAGTTTTTTCAGGAAATTTCAAAAATTTTCTTCAGTGTAAATTCTAAAAACCTCATAGCTCGCTGGCCGGCGCCGAGACGCGTCTTTTGACACCTCACACGTCCGCCTAGCTTAGATAGAAATTCAAAAATTTTTTGTAGTGGGGATTTTCATACGAGTAAGTACATACACGAAATCCACCTTAGTGATAGAACAATTTCATCTAACCGCTATAACTTTGCATCCCGGTGACGCATTCTGAAGCTTTTTTCAGCGCAGTAATTCATTTTTAGGCTCCGTCTAACGTTCCCACTAGTTTAAATTGACAAAAACACCGAAAAACACTTTTCGGTTATTCACTTGCAAAAATTTCAGTGTAAATTCCTTTAAAAAATTTTTTATTACAAAACCTTCAGGTAAATTTACATTTTTATAATTTTAATTGATACTTACCTGCCTTACCTGTACTCCGGCGCGCGTTCCGCGTGTTCGAGTCCCGTTTGGTGGTGTTATTCCCGTTTTCTACATACATTTTGGTCGTAAATTCAGTTTTTTCAGGAAATTTCAAAAATTTTCTTCAGTGTAAATTCTAAAAACCTCATAGCTCGCTGGCCGGCGCCGAGACGCGTCTTTTGACACCTCACACGTCCGCCTAGCTTAGATAGAAATTCAAAAATTTTTTGTAGTGGGGATTTTCATACGAGTAAGTACATACACGAAATCCACCTTAGTGATAGAACAATTTCATCTAACCGCTATAACTTTGCATCCCGGTGACGCATTCTGAAGCTTTTTTCAGCGCAGTAATTCATTTTTAGGCTCCGTCTAACGTTCCCACTAGTTTAAATTGACAAAAACACCGAAAAACACTTTTCGGTTATTCACTTGCAAAAATTTCAGTGTAAATTCCTTTAAAAAATTTTTTATTACAAAACCTTCAGGTAAATTTACATTTTTATAATTTTAATTGATACTTACCTGCCTTACCTGTACTCCGGCGCGCGTTCCGCGTGTTCGAGTCCCGTTTGGTGGTGTTATTCCCGTTTTCTACATACATTTTGGTCGTAAATTCAGTTTTTTCAGGAAATTTCAAAAATTTTCTTCAGTGTAAATTCTAAAAACCTCATAGCTCGCTGGCCGGCGCCGAGACGCGTCTTTTGACACCTCACACGTCCGCCTAGCTTAGATAGAAATTCAAAAATTTTTTGTAGTGGGGATTTTCATACGAGTAAGTACATACACGAAATCCACCTTAGTGATAGAACAATTTCATCTAACCGCTATAACTTTGCATCCCGGTGACGCATTCTGAAGCTTTTTTCAGCGCAGTAATTCATTTTTAGGCTCCGTCTAACGTTCCCACTAGTTTAAATTGACAAAAACACCGAAAAACACTTTTCGGTTATTCACTTGCAAAAATTTCAGTGTAAATTCCTTTAAAAAATTTTTTATTACAAAACCTTCAGGTAAATTTACATTTTTATAATTTTAATTGATACTTACCTGCCTTACCTGTACTCCGGCGCGCGTTCCGCGTGTTCGAGTCCCGTTTGGTGGTGTTATTCCCGTTTTCTACATACATTTTGGTCGTAAATTCAGTTTTTTCAGGAAATTTCAAAAATTTTCTTCAGTGTAAATTCTAAAAACCTCATAGCTCGCTGGCCGGCGCCGAGACGCGTCTTTTGACACCTCACACGTCCGCCTAGCTTAGATAGAAATTCAAAAATTTTTTGTAGTGGGGATTTTCATACGAGTAAGTACATACACGAAATCCACCTTAGTGATAGAACAATTTCATCTAACCGCTATAACTTTGCATCCCGGTGACGCATTCTGAAGCTTTTTTCAGCGCAGTAATTCATTTTTAGGCTCCGTCTAACGTTCCCACTAGTTTAAATTGACAAAAACACCGAAAAACACTTTTCGGTTATTCACTTGCAAAAATTTCAGTGTAAATTCCTTTAAAAAATTTTTTATTACAAAACCTTCAGGTAAATTTACATTTTTATAATTTTAATTGATACTTACCTGCCTTACCTGTACTCCGGCGCGCGTTCCGCGTGTTCGAGTCCCGTTTGGTGGTGTTATTCCCGTTTTCTACATACATTTTGGTCGTAAATTCAGTTTTTTCAGGAAATTTCAAAAATTTTCTTCAGTGTAAATTCTAAAAACCTCATAGCTCGCTGGCCGGCGCCGAGACGCGTCTTTTGACACCTCACACGTCCGCCTAGCTTAGATAGAAATTCAAAAATTTTTTGTAGTGGGGATTTTCATACGAGTAAGTACATACACGAAATCCACCTTAGTGATAGAACAATTTCATCTAACCGCTATAACTTTGCATCCCGGTGACGCATTCTGAAGCTTTTTTCAGCGCAGTAATTCATTTTTAGGCTCCGTCTAACGTTCCCACTAGTTTAAATTGACAAAAACACCGAAAAACACTTTTCGGTTATTCACTTGCAAAAATTTCAGTGTAAATTCCTTTAAAAAATTTTTTATTACAAAACCTTCAGGTAAATTTACATTTTTATAATTTTAATTGATACTTACCTGCCTTACCTGTACTCCGGCGCGCGTTCCGCGTGTTCGAGTCCCGTTTGGTGGTGTTATTCCCGTTTTCTACATACATTTTGGTCGTAAATTCAGTTTTTTCAGGAAATTTCAAAAATTTTCTTCAGTGTAAATTCTAAAAACCTCATAGCTCGCTGGCCGGCGCCGAGACGCGTCTTTTGACACCTCACACGTCCGCCTAGCTTAGATAGAAATTCAAAAATTTTTTGTAGTGGGGATTTTCATACGAGTAAGTACATACACGAAATCCACCTTAGTGATAGAACAATTTCATCTAACCGCTATAACTTTGCATCCCGGTGACGCATTCTGAAGCTTTTTTCAGCGCAGTAATTCATTTTTAGGCTCCGTCTAACGTTCCCACTAGTTTAAATTGACAAAAACACCGAAAAACACTTTTCGGTTATTCACTTGCAAAAATTTCAGTGTAAATTCCTTTAAAAAATTTTTTATTACAAAACCTTCAGGTAAATTTACATTTTTATAATTTTAATTGATACTTACCTGCCTTACCTGTACTCCGGCGCGCGTTCCGCGTGTTCGAGTCCCGTTTGGTGGTGTTATTCCCGTTTTCTACATACATTTTGGTCGTAAATTCAGTTTTTTCAGGAAATTTCAAAAATTTTCTTCAGTGTAAATTCTAAAAACCTCATAGCTCGCTGGCCGGCGCCGAGACGCGTCTTTTGACACCTCACACGTCCGCCTAGCTTAGATAGAAATTCAAAAATTTTTTGTAGTGGGGATTTTCATACGAGTAAGTACATACACGAAATCCACCTTAGTGATAGAACAATTTCATCTAACCGCTATAACTTTGCATCCCGGTGACGCATTCTGAAGCTTTTTTCAGCGCAGTAATTCATTTTTAGGCTCCGTCTAACGTTCCCACTAGTTTAAATTGACAAAAACACCGAAAAACACTTTTCGGTTATTCACTTGCAAAAATTTCAGTGTAAATTCCTTTAAAAAATTTTTTATTACAAAACCTTCAGGTAAATTTACATTTTTATAATTTTAATTGATACTTACCTGCCTTACCTGTACTCCGGCGCGCGTTCCGCGTGTTCGAGTCCCGTTTGGTGGTGTTATTCCCGTTTTCTACATACATTTTGGTCGTAAATTCAGTTTTTTCAGGAAATTTCAAAAATTTTCTTCAGTGTAAATTCTAAAAACCTCATAGCTCGCTGGCCGGCGCCGAGACGCGTCTTTTGACACCTCACACGTCCGCCTAGCTTAGATAGAAATTCAAAAATTTTTTGTAGTGGGGATTTTCATACGAGTAAGTACATACACGAAATCCACCTTAGTGATAGAACAATTTCATCTAACCGCTATAACTTTGCATCCCGGTGACGCATTCTGAAGCTTTTTTCAGCGCAGTAATTCATTTTTAGGCTCCGTCTAACGTTCCCACTAGTTTAAATTGACAAAAACACCGAAAAACACTTTTCGGTTATTCACTTGCAAAAATTTCAGTGTAAATTCCTTTAAAAAATTTTTTATTACAAAACCTTCAGGTAAATTTACATTTTTATAATTTTAATTGATACTTACCTGCCTTACCTGTACTCCGGCGCGCGTTCCGCGTGTTCGAGTCCCGTTTGGTGGTGTTATTCCCGTTTTCTACATACATTTTGGTCGTAAATTCAGTTTTTTCAGGAAATTTCAAAAATTTTCTTCAGTGTAAATTCTAAAAACCTCATAGCTCGCTGGCCGGCGCCGAGACGCGTCTTTTGACACCTCACACGTCCGCCTAGCTTAGATAGAAATTCAAAAATTTGCCCTCCCACCCACCCATTCGTGTCATAGGCAGGTAAACTTTTCGGTTTTTCACGAAAAAATTTGTTTCTGTTTTTTGCTCTTCTGGGTACTTTGGTACCCCTTTTATTACGACGCTGGGAAAGTAGACGGCTTAGGCCATTTTTAACGCCTCTGAAGGCGTGTTATTGACAGTTAGGAGTCGCATTCTCTTTAATTCTGACAATAACTGTAGCTTTATTGAGCTACAGTTACTACATTAGGACAACTGCGTGTGTAACAAGTAGGACACGATTGCATAAGTTGCAATTTTAGATATAAACAAATTTGACTGACACTTATCTACTTATATTTTAAATTCTTATATTTTATACAATTCTTTTAATCTTTATACAAACACAAGTTTCTACTTCTTTACAAAGTAGAAACATTAATAATATCCAATTGTTCTTTATTAAACTATATTTTAATTTATTTGATTTTAATTTATCATAATATTATTATAAATCGAGGTTTTGAAGCGCCCCTCGGACAATAAACATGTTCAGAACACCGTCAAAGGAAAAAACGGATAGCAAAGACCCTGCTAAATCACCGGTTGGAGACAAGACCTTTATAAAAAGTACACCACCGAAAGAAATACCAAAAATGGCTTCACTGGCAAATAAAAATATTGGAGACTGGGTGACTGGGAGACCAGACACTCTAGCTCAGAACAAACCACAGATCTCTCCCAGGGAGGCCTCGTCTTCATCTTCTGTTCCGGCAGACCCCATATTATTGGAAGAATTCCCCTCAAACTCTCAAGAGGAAAAACGGGCCTCACAGAGAACATTGACGGAGTCGGACGGAAGTCCCCCTGTCGCGACGAACAAAACGCCCAAATATGCAAACAGGATCGCTGAAGCACGAGCCTGTCTCTTGAGAGGAAAAATGCACTTGGGAAATTCCCGAAACACTAAGACCGAAATAAAGACGGAGGTCACCCAGGCGTTGGAGAGACTTTTCCAGCTTGTCAAGGAGGCAGAGGCCGAAAAAGGAAAGAGTAAAGAACCACAAAGGGTCACACAGAAGGAACAGAAAGAGGTGCAGAGTGGAGGAACAGAAAGAAAGGAAGAAGGAAATAAAGAGATTGCAGATCTCATCGGGAAACTGAAAGAGCATGCTGACCTCATCAAAGAGAACACCGAGAACATGGGGCAGCTAAATGAGCAGATAAGAAGTATGGAAAAGCGGTCCTACGCCGGTGTAGCAGCGACCCCTATTGGTACGCGGCTCCCGGTGCAGACAGCTCTCCACTCTTTCATAGTCACCGCGAATGACGACCAAGAAACAGGAGAGGAGGTCATGAACAGGATTAGAAAAGCCGTTAATGCAAAGGAAGGAGGATTTGAGGTGGAGAAAATAAGAAAAGCAAAAGACCGTAAAGTAATAATCGGCTGTAAAACTGATGAGGAAAGAGAGCGAGTCAAAAACAAAATAAAAGAATCCGGTGAAAGTTTGAATGTGGAAAATATCCAGAACAGAGACCCCCTCGTTATCCTGAAGGACGTGCTCAGTTGCAACAGTGATGAGGACATTATACATGCGCTAAAAAATCAAAATAAGCGCATGTTTATGAACCTGGATGAACCAGAAAATAGGTTGGAAATAGCCTATAAGAGACGTACCAGGAACCCCCATACGAGTCACATCGTGATGAGGGTGTCCCCCAAATTGTGGCAGAGACTGACAGAGGCTGAGTCGGTCCACATTGACCTACAGCGGATCAGAGTGGCTGACCAATCTCCAATTGTACAGTGCTCGCTTTGCCTGGGTTATGGGCATGGCAGGCGTTTTTGCCAGGAGACCCAGGCAAAGTGCAGTCATTGCGGGGGAACCCACATGAGAGCAGAGTGCCCCGACTGGCTTGAGGGTGCGGCTCCGTCATGTTGCAACTGTGCACGCTCAAAGCTGGAAAAGACAGCTCACAACGCTTTTAGCCAGGATTGCCCCGTCAGAGTAAAATGGGATGCGATAGCAAGATCGAGAGTGGCATATTGCTAAGGTGGTCCCAGTAGAAAACTCTGTCTCCCAAAAAAGGTCATACCTCGTGGCACAAGCAAATCTGCAGAGGAAGGCTCTGGCCACAAACGAAATTATGCTTGAGGCTCACAAAAAGGGGGTGGCCTTCGCACTGCTCCAGGAGCCGTACGTCGGAAGTTTGGGTAGAATGAAAGACTACCGCGGTGCCAGAATATACCAACATACCGGTGATAGAGACGGCGTCATCAAGACCGCAATCGCAGTTTTCGACGGCGATATAGACGTTGTCCAGTGTCCTAACTTCACCACGCCCAACATCACAGTGGTGAAGATGAAGACAAGCGCCTGGGAGATCGCGGTGGTCTCATTCTACCTAGAACCGAAACCAACACCGATAGAGCCATACCTGGAGCAGCTTATTAAAATAGAGAGGTATCTTGGCCAGAGAATCATCTTGGGTGGGGACGCAAATGCCAAAAACTCTTGGTGGGGTAGTTGTAAAATCGATCAAAGGGGAATCGAAATGGCGGGCGCCTTAGAAGAGATGGGATTGCAGGTGCTCAACACAGGCGATACACCAACGTTCCACACAGTGAGGGAAACCTCACTGTACACCAGCTATGTGGACATCACGGCATGCACGGCGGATCTGCTCGACCTGGTTGAGAACTGGACAGTGGACGAAGGCATGACGAGCTCTGACCATAACACCATTCTTTTCAAAATTAAACTGGAAAAAGCAAAAGGGTTAGATATAAGTAGAACAACCAGAATATTTAATAGTAAAAAAGCAAACTGGGACCAATTTCGTGAGAAATTGGGCCAGTTGCTAGAAGATAATAAAATAAGAAAAATTGAAATAGATGAAATTAACAATAAAACAGATTTAGAACTTAAAATAGAGTTATACATTAATATAATAGTAGAAGCATGCAATATAAATATACCAAAATTAAAATCAAATAATAAAATTAAATTACCTTGGTGGTCCAATGAGCTCACCATGATGAAAAAGGAGGTCGCCACTAGGAAGCGCAGAGTCCGCTGTGCAGCACCGATCCGGAGGGCAAAAGTCGTCGGGGAGTACCTGCAAATAAAAGAAAAATATGAGCAAGCGGAAAGAGCAGCCCAAACAGAAAGCTGGATAAGCTTCTGTGGAAAACAGGACAAAGAGGGACTCTGGGAGGGTATTTATAGGGTCATAGGAAGAACTATGAAAAGACAGGAGGATCTGCCCCTGACCAAGGAAGGTAAAACATTAAACCACCTAGAATCTGCCACACTGCTGGCGGAAACATTTTACCCCGAGGACAAGAAGGAAGAAGATAACGAGGAACACAAGCGTATCAGGAATGTAGCCGAAAACGTAAATGAGAGGGGCCATGATGAAGAACATGACCCTCCCTTTACCCAAGAAGAGCTTAACGTAGCCATACGCAGCTTCAACCCTAAAAAAGCTCCCGGGGCGGATGGCCTCACGGCCGATATCTGCCAGCAAACACTAAATCAAAATCCGGAGCTTTTCCTATCACTGGCAAACAAATGCCTAGAGCTGGGCTACTTCCCGAGGATCTGGAAGGAAGCGACAGTAGTCATCCTGAGGAAACCCGGGAAGGAGAGCTATACAGTTCCTAAATCATATAGGCCAATAGGACTGTTGCCAGTGATGGGAAAAGTCCTGGAGAAAATGCTGATAGGAAGGTTAAAATGGCACATCATACCCGGACTCAGCACACGCCAGTATGGGTTTATGCCACAGAGAAGCACCGAAGACTCCCTCTATGACCTGCTAGAACTCATACGCAAAAAACTAAAAGACAAGAAATTGATCGTTATGATATCGCTGGACATAGAGGGAGCCTTTGATAGTGCATGGTGGCCGGCCATAAAAACCGGGCTGGCGGCAACTAAGTGTCCGGTAAACATTAGAAGGCTGATGGATAGTTACCTGGAGCACAGGAAGGTCAGGGTGAGATACGCGGGGCAGGAGGTCACCAGGGACACAAACAAAGGCTGTGTGCAAGGATCGATAGGGGGCCCGATTCTTTGGAACCTACTACTTGACCCCCTACTGAAAGGCCTGGTACAAAGGGGAGACTACTGCCAAGCTTTTGCCGATGATGTGGTCTTGATATTCGATGGAGACTCAGCGATGGAAGTCCAGCGACGTGCTAATGACGCTCTCGACTATGTTCACCAGTGGGGAGTCAGAAACAAGTTAAGATTCGCACCGCAAAAGACGAACGCAATGGTCATCACGCGGAAACTTAAATATGACACCCCGCTGCTGAGCATGGGCGGGATCGGTATTGGTATGTCGCGGGAAATCAAAGTCCTGGGGCTGACCATTGACGACAAGCTAACGTTTAATACCCATGCATCCAACGTATGCAAAAAAGCACTAAACTTATACAAGCAGTTGTCAAGGGCAGCCAGGATCAGCTGGGGACTCAATCCGGATGTCATACGCTCGATCTACACGGCAGTAGTCGAACCGACAATCTTGTATGCGGCGAGTGCTTGGGCACCAGCAGCCGAAAAGCTGATGGTGCGCAAACAGTTAAACGCGGTCCAAAGGGGATTTGCACAGAAACTGTGCAAATCCTATCGCACAGTCTCCTTGAACTCGGCACTGGTGCTGGCTGGGATACTACCCCTTGATCTCCGAATACAAGAGGCAGCAGCCCTGTATGAGGCAAGGAGGGGGGTACCTCGACCAGCATTAGGAGATAAGGAGATTGAGCGACGTACCGCGTTCGATAGAACTCCCCACCCAGCCAAACATATAAGCCTGCAGTTCGTATGCCTGGCAGACCAGGAGCAACACAACAACCACTGCACTCAAGCAGTGCGGATATATACGGACGGCAGCAAGATCGAGGGCAAGGTTGGAGCATCATTGTCTTATTGGAGCAATGATGTTGAAACCAAATCCCAAAAACTCAAGCTGTCGCCCCACTGTACCGTCTTCCAGGCGGAACTGCTGGCTATATGTAAGGCCACAAGGGAAATTTTGCGTAGTCCAAAACACAGTTTCGGCATATACAGCGACTCCAAGTCGTCGCTGGAAGCTGTCACCAACCATCGCTCTCTCCATCCCCTCGCAGTCGAAATTCGCGAAAACCTGCGACAGTGCAAGGATCAATCCAAAAAAGTTGAACTTTTTTGGATCAAAGCTCATGCAGGACTGGAGGGCAACGAGAGAGCAGACCAGCTGGCTAAGGACGCCGCCCTTACAACGAAAAGAAGGCCAGACTATGACCAATGCCCGATTCCATTCGTCAAGCGGCAGATCCGTGTAGACACGCTTGACGAATGGAATCGGAGATACAGATCTGAAAGTACAGCCGGCGTGACAAAAATATTCTTCCCAGATGCCATACAAGCATTCAGTGTAGTTAGGGTACTGAAACCGACAGGAGTACTGACCCAATTATTGACAGGTCACGGTGGGTTCTCCGAATACCTAAACAGGTTTAAGTGCAAGGAGAGCCCATCGTGCATATGCGACTCTGACGAACAGGAAACTGTAGTACATATACTCACTGACTGCCCCGCTTACTGTCGTGAGAGGTATGACATTGAGCAGGATTTGGGAATTGAGGTAAAGACGGCAAATCTGAACGCAATAATAACAGACAAGTATACCAGAAACAAGTTTATTGGGTTTTGCATAAACATCGCTAAAAAGACAATAGATAGGAATAAGTAAACGACCACATGCTTAGGATTTATATTTGCATATAATATATAACAGTAGCATAATCACAAATGTCGTTGAAAATGTCTGAAACTGTAGTAAAATACTAGAATAAACCAACGTAAATGAATATCCGGACAAAAATTCATATTAAATTTATTGTAATTCATGTAATAAGTTAAATAGAAAGCACGATATGAAAAATAGATAGATATAAGGATAAAGAGAAACGGAAATGTTGTTAAAAATGACGATACTATAAAGGATTTAAATATGTGAGACACTTATAAACCTGTTGAATTAAGAAATGTAATATATAAAAGTATATCTTTGAAAAATGTAATGACAGTAATATAAATAATAGCAAATAAGGTCTCAGACTATGTCCGAGGTAAAAAGCTCGAAGACTTCGCCTTACGCGGAGGAAGGCGCCATAAAAAAAAAAAAAAAAAAAAAAAAAAAAAAAAAACCTAACCTAACCTAACCTAACCTTTTTTTTTTTTTTTTTTTTTTTTTTTTGCGCTGGGAAAAATGCGTTACGCATACCCTCCCATCGGGGGATGGGGGGCTATGTGGGACTCCCGGGTCTGACCCGGTATACCCACTAAAAAACCCAGCGGCACTCCCGCTTCGTCCGAGTGGCGGGGGACTGGGAAACCAGCGTAGCCTTCACGTCCAGTCCTCCGCCGACGATTGTCCTTCAGGGCGGGCCCCTCACGGGGGCCCGGGAGTGACCGACGAAGGTGGTGATGGGTGCAATGCGGGAGACGGCACCCCCGTGCCTGTCGCCCGCCCATCGCCACCATGAGGGGGGAGAGGCTGGCGCCTTCTCCGACCCCTTCTTCGTCTGCGGAGCGGCACAGCGAGAGGGTCGTCCTCCCGCGCGCGCTCCGCCTCCTCCTTTTGCGAGATTACGTCCTCGCAAAAGGAGGCCACCGCTGCCCAGGCCTCCTCGCTCCCCAGCATGGCGTTGATCACACCAGGAAGCGAGAGGTCCTGTCCGACCGCCGCGGTCAGACCGCGGCGCAGCTCGGACCAAGCCGGGCACGCCTCGAGGGTGTGCTGCGCCGTGTCCTCCGCCGCGCCGCAGTCGTGGCACGCCGGGGTCTCCTCCCTCCCGATCCGGTGCAGGTACGTTCCGAAACAGCCGTGGCCGGACAACACCTGCACCAGACGGAACGAGAGGAAACCGTGGGACCGCTCGAGCCAGCTCTGCAGGACCGGGCCGAGCGCGTCCAACGTCCGGCGGCCAAAGGCGGCGGTGGCGAGGTCCTCTGTCCAGTGAAGGACGATTGCGTCCCTCGCCTCCCGCCGCACGGCCTCCCGCTCTTCGGCGACGGGGCGCTCCCCGAGCGCCCTTCGTTGCGCGGTCCACTCGTACACTCTGGCGAGCACCCAAGCCTCCAGCTCCCAAGGAGGGGTGCCGGCCAGAGCGCACGCCGCCGAAAAGCCCACCGAGCGGTAGGCCCTCGCCACCCGCAGTGCAATGGCCCTTTGGGGCTTGCGGATGGCGGTCGCATTCTCCCTCCTGTGGAGGGAGTCCGCCCAGATAGGGGCCCCGTATAGGGCCATGCTCCTGAGGACGCCGGCATAGAGGCGCCGGCACCCCACCTTGGGCCCCCCCAGGTTCGGGAGCAGCCGCGAGAGGGCGTCCGCGGCTTTCAGGAGGCGCGTCGACAGCCCGCTGAAATGCGGGCCGAAGCGCCACCTCTCGTCCAGCACCAGGCCCAGATACTTCATCTGGGGCTGGACCTCTATCCGGACGCCCTCTACGACGATGTGGGCGTCGGGAGGGCAGCGCTGCCGAGGCCCGTGAAAGAATACGGCCTCGGTCTTGTGCAGCGCCACCTTCAATCCCAGGAGGCGGATCCTCTCTGCAACCAGGGATCCGCCAGCCGAGGCCAGACAGGCCGCGTCTCCAAAGTTCCTCCCCCGGGCAGTGAGGAGAGTGTCATCCGCGTAGCAGATGACACTCGTGCCCTGGAGGAGGACTCCGCGTAGGAGCCAGTCGAACCCGATGTTCCACAGGGAGGGCCCCAGAACTGACCCCTGCGGAACACCGGACTCTGCTCCGTACCGCCTCACCGTGCCCGTCCGGTCCGCGAGGAGGACCTCTCGGCCCTCCAGGTAGCTGGCCAGCAGATCCCGCAGGTATTGGGGCACTCCGTGATACCGGAGCGCCTCCAATATCGTCGAGTGGGGGACGGAGTTGAAGGCGTTTGCAATGTCGAACGACACTGCCAGCACTCCGTCCCCCGCCTCCACCGCCTCCTTCACCTGGCCCTTGAGTAGGGCCAGCGCGTCGATCGTCGAACGCCCTTGTCGGAAGCCGAATTGGGCGTCCGACAGGTCCGGCCCTACCCCCCGCAAAAGGCCATGAAGCCGGGACGCGATGATCCCCTCGAACAGTTTACCGACCTCATCGAGCAAGACGATGGGCCGGTATGCCGACGGGGAGTCCACCGGACGTCCCTCCTTTCGGAGGAGGCAGAGCTGCCCCTCCTTCCACAGTTTCGGGAACCTCCCAGCCGTAAAGCACGCGCTGAAGAGGTCCCGAAACCTGTCCTCCATTTGGGAGGCGGCGATCGCCACCACCCGTGCGGGGACGCCGTCTGGACCGGGGGCCGTCTTCTTCGCGCGGAGGGTGAGAACCCCCGCGCGGAGCTCCTCCACCGTCACCGGGGGGACCTGCTCGTCCGGCGGAGCCGCCCCTTGCGGGGGATCCATCGCTGGTGGGGTGATGTCGGTCCTGCGCGGAAACAGGGACCGGACCACCCCGTCCAGCAACGCCGGCTCGAGGGTCTCCGTCAGTGGGGGACCATAGGGGCGTAGCTGGTTCCGCGCCGCCTTGTACGGTCTCCCATAAGGATCCCTGTCGAGACCCTCCAGCATCTCGGCCCTCGCCGAGTCTTCCGCAGCGCCCATTGCAGACTTGAGGGCCGTCCTCGCCTCTTGGTAAGAGGCGTATAGGCGGTCCTCCTCTGCCCGGACTCGGTTTTGGGCGCTGCGCCGTCGGCTCCGCGCGTAGGCCCTTCTGGCCGCAACGCAGGCGGCCCGGAGACCCGCCAGCTCCTGCGTCCACCAATAGACGGCGCGACGGGGAGGCGGACGGCGAGACCGAGGCATGCTGGAGTTGCACACCTCGGTCAGGGACCCCCTGAGCTGGACCGCTGCGGCGTCCACGTCCAAGGCATCGACAGGGGGGGGCGAAAGCCAGTCCTGGAGAAAGGCCGCCTCCTCGGCTGCCTCCCGGTCCAGGCGGGTGAGTGCCCACCGTGGGAAGGGAGATTGCCCGGCGCGGGCCCTCCCCCCTCCCTGGGTGGAGATGTCGAACCGCACATATCGGTGGTCCGACAGGGTCTCCACCATCTCTACCCGCCAGTTGACGACGCGGGCGGCTAGCGCGGGGGTGGCAAACGAGACGTCCACCACCGATCCGCCCTGTTGCCGCACACACGTGTGGACCGCCCCCCTGTTGAGGAGGGACACACCGCATGAGGCCGCCCAAAACTCGACGGCGCGTCCCCGGACGTTGCAACCGGGGGCCGGGTTGCCCCAGGCCACCGACTTGGCGTTCAGGTCGCCCAACACCACGACCTGGCGCGGTGCCGCCCTCCCTACGACCGCGGTGAGGATCTCGAGGAAATCCTCAAAGTCGGAGAGAGAGCGGTTCGGGGAGAAGTAGACCCCTACCAGGGCCATGTCTCCCCACGCGGCGGCCACGTATCCCGGTCCCCTCTCTAAGAGCGAGAGGGGAGGGGAGTCCGTGGAAGACCGCGACACCAACGCCACCAGGCCGTCCCGGTCGCCCAGCCAACGGCCAGGGACCGAATAAGGCTCGGCGACCACCGCCAAGTCCACCAACCACTCAGCCATGGTCTGCATCAGCAGATCCTGGGCTGCCCTGCAGTGGTTGGCGTTCGCCTGGAGTATGCGATGTTCGACCCTATCCATCAGTCGGACATCGCACCCCCTTCCTCCGCAGCCACCGCAGAAGCAGCGGTGTCGTTGGCAGGCCCGGTCGGCGCCTGCGCTTTGCCCCGCACAGGGGGAGGACTGCAGTTCCTCCCCTTCATCAAGTGGTCTGCCGGGCAGCCACTGGCGGCACACACCGCGCAGTGCGGCGTGGCGGCCTCGCAGGAGGCGGCTTTGTGGCCGTCCTTGCCGCAGCGGTAGCAGGCGTTCGACCTGTCCACTGCGGACGGACACAGGGGCCGGGTGTGTCCGATGCCGAAGCACCGGAAACACCGCAGAGGCTGGTCCTCGAGCGCCCGGACCGCTCCCGAGCTAAAGCCGACTGTGAGCCGTCCCTTGGCAAGGACGGCTTTGGCAGCGGCGATTGGGCACTCGAGGCGCATGGTGCCCATGCCGCCGCGGCCGGGCCTTATGTCCCGGCCTTGGACCGCCGCGACGCCACAGCCCCCTATCGCTGCGACCGCCGCTACCACCTCCTCCTTGGTGACGGAGTCGTCCAGGTCCGTCACCTCTATGGCCGCCGACTTGACCGGCCGTGCCACCTTGGCCGAATCCGCGATGACCTCCTGCAGCTTGGCTGCAAAGAGGTCCGCATGGGCACTCCCCTCTGCCCCCGGGAACTCGAATATTCGAGCCCCGGCCTGGGTCCGCCGGCAGGACACACTGCCGATCCCCAGCTGGGTGGGATCGGCGTTCGCACGCGCCCGCACCAAAACGGACGCGTACGTCTCCCCTCGGTCCGCAGCCTCCGCGGTGAGCGTCACCACGACGGCCGCGGTTTTTGGGGAGACCAGCTGCACCCTTCGCTTCCCCTTCCCCAACCTAACCTAACCTAACCTAACCTTTTTTTTTTTTTTTTTTTTTTTAACGTGGAGAAATGCTCATGCATTCTGCACTACCACGGGGAGATAGTGCAGTTATGTGGGACTCAAACCCACTAAAACTCCACGGTGTCCTCCTCTGCCGCTTACGGCGGGAACACGGGCACGCGTTAGCACTCATCCGTGAACCCGCCGCGGCTGTCCGTCACCGGACCCTCCTCTGGGGAGTATTCCCCATCTCCGGCGCACTAGAACACATAGCACGCCGTGACCACCCCAGGGACCAAACCAGCACATGGGCGCCAGATGACCCCGTGTCTGGGCACCCTTGGTCCCCCTGCGACGGGTCAGGTCATTGGCCCCGCCGCCTGCCAATTTTCGGCCGCAGAGGATAGGGAGAGCGGCCAACATCATACCAACACTCCTCTTCCTCTGCGGCCCCACCGCGTCCGCCATCGGACGGTGGCGACCCCGTCAAGGCCGCGGAGGGTAGGGAGAGCGGCGCACCGCAATACCGGCACTCCTCTCCCACCGCGGCCTCCAACCCTCAGCCGCGATGCCTCCGATACGACATCGCGGCCCGCCTCAGCTGCGATGTCGCTCAAGCGGCACCGCAACCTACTTGTTGGCCGCTACGTCGTCGGCTTACCGGCAAAAGCCCTGACGAGCGGCCCCTCCTCGGGTTCCACTTCGCTTCACCGTGGGTGTCCAAGCCACGGCTACTGAGCCCCCCCGCCTCGACAATGCGGGAACCCACCGGGGGGGAACCTTTTTTTTTTTTTTTTTTTTTTTTTTTTTTTTGCGCTGGGAAAAATGCGTTACGCATACCCTCCCATCGGGGGATGGGGGGCTATGTGGGACTCCCGGGTCTGACCCGGTATACCCACTAAAAAACCCAGCGGCACTCCCGCTTCGTCCGAGTGGCGGGGGACTGGGAAACCAGCGTAGCCTTAACGTCCAGTCCTCCGCCGACGATTGTCCTTCAGGGCGGGCCCCTCACGGGGGCCCGGGAGTGACCGACGAAGGTGGTGATGGGTGCAATGCGGGAGACGGCACCCCCGTGCCTGTCGCCCGCCCATCGCCACCATGAGGGGGGAGAGGCTGGCGCCTTCTCCGACCCCTTCTTCGTCTGCGGAGCGGCACAGCGAGAGGGTCGTCCTCCCGCGCGCGCTCCGCCTCCTCCTTTTGCGAGATTACGTCCTCGCAAAAGGAGGCCACCGCTGCCCAGGCCTCCTCGCTCCCCAGCATGGCGTTGATCACACCAGGAAGCGAGAGGTCCTGTCCGACCGCCGCGGTCAGACCGCGGCGCAGCTCGGACCAAGCCGGGCACGCCTCGAGGGTGTGCTGCGCCGTGTCCTCCGCCGCGCCGCAGTCGTGGCACGCCGGGGTCTCCTCCCTCCCGATCCGGTGCAGGTACGTTCCGAAACAGCCGTGGCCGGACAACACCTGCACCAGACGGAACGAGAGGAAACCGTGGGACCGCTCGAGCCAGCTCTGCAGGACCGGGCCGAGCGCGTCTAACGTCCGGCGGCCAAAGGCGGCGGTGGCGAGGTCCTCTGTCCAGTGAAGGACGATTGCGTCCCTCGCCTCCCGCCGCACGGCCTCCCGCTCTTCGGCGACGGGGCGCTCCCCGAGCGCCCTTCGTTGCGCGGTCCACTCGTACACTCTGGCGAGCACCCAAGCCTCCAGCTCCCAAGGAGGGGTGCCGGCCAGAGCGCACGCCGCCGAAAAGCCCACCGAGCGGTAGGCCCTCGCCACCCGCAGTGCAATGGCCCTTTGGGGCTTGCGGAGGGCGGTCGCATTCTCCCTCCTGTGGAGGGAGTCCGCCCAGATAGGGGCCCCGTATAGGGCCATGCTCCTGAGGACGCCGGCATAGAGGCGCCGGCACCCCACCTTGGGCCCCCCCAGGTTCGGGAGCAGCCGCGAGAGGGCGTCCGCGGCTTTCAGGAGGCGCGTCGACAGCCCGCTGAAATGCGGGCCGAAGCGCCACCTCTCGTCCAGCACCAGGCCCAGATACTTCATCTGGGGCTGGACCTCTATCCGGACGCCCTCTACGACGATGTGGGCGTCGGGAGGGCAGCGCTGCCGAGGCCCGTGAAAGAATACGGCCTCGGTCTTGTGCAGCGCCACCTTCAATCCCAGGAGGCGGATCCTCTCTGCAACCAGGGATCCGCCAGCCGAGGCCAGACAGGCCGCGTCTCCAAAGTTCCTCCCCCGGGCAGTGAGGAGAGTGTCATCCGCGTAGCAGATGACACTCGTGCCCTGGAGGAGGACTCCGCGTAGGAGCCAGTCGAACCCGATGTTCCACAGGGAGGGCCCCAGAACTGACCCCTGCGGAACACCGGACTCTGCTCCGTACCGCCTCACCGTGCCCGTCCGGTCCGCGAGGAGGACCTCTCGGCCCTCCAGGTAGCTGGCCAGCAGATCCTGCAGGTATTGGGGCACTCCGTGATACCGGAGCGCCTCCAATATCGTCGAGTGGGGGACGGAGTTGAAGGCGTTTGCAATGTCGAACGACACTGCCAGCACTCCGTCCCCCGCCTCCACCGCCTCCTTCACCTGGCCCTTGAGTAGGGCCAGCGCGTCGATCGTCGAACGCCCTTGTCGGAAGCCGAATTGGGCGTCCGACAGGTCCGGCCCTACCCCCCGCAAAAGGCCATGAAGCCGGGACGCGATGATCCCCTCGAACAGTTTACCGACCTCATCGAGCAAGACGATGGGCCGGTATGCCGACGGGGAGTCCACCGGACGTCCCTCCTTTCGGAGGAGGCAGAGCTGCCCCTCCTTCCACAGTTTCGGGAACCTCCCAGCCGTAAAGCACGCGCTGAAGAGGTCCCGAAACCTGTCCTCCATTTGGGAGGCGGCGATCGCCACCACCCGTGCGGGGACGCCGTCTGGCCCGGGGGCCGTCTTCTTCGCGCGGAGGGTGAGAACCCCCGCGCGGAGCTCCTCCACCGTCACCGGGGGGACCTGCTCGTCCGGCGGAGCCGCCCCTTGCGGGGGATCCATCGCTGGTGGGGTGAAGTCGGTCCTGCGCGGAAACAGGGACCGGACCACCCCGTCCAGCAACGCCGGCTCGAGGGTCTCCGTCAGTGGGGGACCATAGGGGCGTAGCTGGTTCCGCGCCGCCTTGTACGGTCTCCCATAAGGATCCCTGTCGAGACCCTCCAGCATCTCGGCCCTCGCCGAGTCTTCCGCAGCGCCCATTGCAGACTTGAGGGCCGTCTTCGCCTCTTGGTAAGAGGCGTATAGGCGGTCCTCCTCTGCCCGGACTCGGTTTTGGGCGCTGCGCCGTCGGCTCCGCGCGTAGGCCCTTCTGGCCGCAACGCAGGCGGCCCGGAGACCCGCCAGCTCCTGCGTCCACCAATAGACGGCGCGACGGGGAGGCGGACGGCGAGACCGAGGCATGCTGGAGTTGCACACCTCGGTCAGGGACCCCCTGAGCTGGACCGCTGCGGCGTCCACGTCCAAGGCATCGACAGGGGGGGGCGAAAGCCAGTCCTGGAGAAAGGCCGCCTCCTCGGCTGCCTCCCGGTCCAGGCGGGTGAGTGCCCACCGTGGGAAGGGAGATTGCCCGGCGCGGGCCCTCCCCCCTCCCTGGGTGGAGATGTCGAACCGCACATATCGGTGGTCCGACAGGGTCTCCACCATCTCTACCCGCCAGTTGACGACGCCGGCGGCTAGCGCGGGGGTGGCAAACGAGACGTCCACCACCGATCCGCCCTGTTGCCGCACACACGTGTGGACCGCCCCCCTGTTGAGGAGGGACACACCGCATGAGGCCGCCCAAAACTCGACGGCGCGTCCCCGGACGTTGCAACCGGGGGCCGGGTTGCCCCAGGCCACCGACTTGGCGTTCAGGTCGCCCAACACCACGACCTGGCGCGGTGCCGCCCTCCCTACGACCGCGGTGAGGATCTCGAGGAAATCCTCAAAGTCGGAGAGAGAGCGGTTCGGGGAGAAGTAGACCCCTACCAGGGCCATGTCTCCCCACGCGGCGGCCACGTATCCCGGTCCCCTCTCTAAGAGCGAGAGGGGAGGGG
The DNA here is from genome assembly GCA_947508005.1 of Amphipoea lucens. Classification (NCBI taxonomy): domain Eukaryota; kingdom Metazoa; phylum Arthropoda; class Insecta; order Lepidoptera; family Noctuidae; genus Amphipoea; species Amphipoea lucens. The sequence goes on along the minus strand of OX382360.1, from coordinate 23,898,553 downwards.
AGTCCGTGGAAGACCGCGACACCAACGCCACCAGGCCGTCCCGGTCGCCCAGCCAACGGCCAGGGACCGAATAAGGCTCGGCGACCACCGCCAAGTCCACCAACCACTCAGCCATGGTCTGCATCAGCAGATCCTGGGCTGCCCTGCAGTGGTTGGCGTTCGCCTGGAGTATGCGATGTTCGACCCTATCCATCAGTCGGACATCGCACCCCCTTCCTCCGCAGCCACCGCAGAAGCAGCGGTGCTATTGGCAGGCCCGGTCGGCGCCTGCGCTTTGCCCCGCACAGGGGGAGGACTGCAGTTCCTCCCCTTCATTGCGTGGTCTGCCGGGCAGCCACTGGCGGCACACACCGCGCAGTGCGGCGTGGCGGCCTCGCAGGAGGCGGCTTTGTGGCCGTCCTTGCCGCAGCGGTAGCAGGCGTTCGACCTGTCCACTGCGGACGGACACAGGGGCCGGGTGTGTCCGATGCCGAAGCACCGGAAACACCGCAGAGGCTGGTCCTCGAGCGCCCGGACCGCTCCCGAGCTAAACCCGACTGTAAGCCGTCCCTTGGCAAGGACGGCTTTGGCAGCGGCGATTGGGCACTCGAGGCGCATGGTGCCCATGCCGCCGCGGCCGGGCCTTATGTCCCGGCCTTGGACCGCCGCGACGCCACAGCCCCCTATCGCTGCGACCGCCGCTACCACCTCCTCCTTGGTGACGGAGTCGTCCAGGTCCGTCACCTCTATGGCCGCCGACTTGACCGGCCGTGCCACCTTGGCCGAATCCGCGATGACCTCCTGCAGCTTGGCTGCAAAGAGGTCCGCATGGGCACTCCCCTCTGCCCCCGGGAACTCGAATATTCGAGCCCCGGCCTGGGTCCGCCGGCAGGACACACTGCCGATCCCCAGCTGGGTGGGATCGGCGTTCGCACGCGCCCGCACCAAAACGGACGCGTACGTCTCCCCTCGGTCCGCAGCCTCCGCGGTGAGCGTCACCACGACGGCTGCGGTTTTTGGGGAGACCAGCTGCACCCTTCTCTTCCCTTTCCCCGTCCGCTTTCCCTTGCCGGTCGTCTGCGACTTGCTGGGAGCGGTGGTGGCGGCGGGGACGGCGGGGACGGCCGTCGCCGACTTTTTGCCCTTGCCCTTCCCCTTGCGGACCACTTCCGTCCACTCGTTGGACGGGGTCGTTGAGGGGAGGAGAAGGGCGTCGTCCGCGTGGGAGCAGGACGGGCCCGGCTCACGCTGCCTCGCGTCTGCCGCAAGGGCCGGTCGGAGGCGCTTCTCCGGCAGGAGCCGGTCCTCTATGCCCGCCAAGCAGGCTCTTGTGAAGGCCCTCTCCTCCATTACGACCTTGCGGATGATATCCTCAAGGTTGGAGGAGGGGCCCTCTGCCGCAGGGCTCGACTTGGCCTGTTGTGGCCGGGCCGTGGCTTCAGCCAGCTTCTGATGAAGCTGGCTGACCTCCGACTGCAGGCGATCCACCTTCGCCTGCAGTTGCCGCGTTTCGTCGGTGGAGCTGCGCTGGACCAGCTCCGCAACGACGCCGCGCATGCTCGCGGCCCTACATTTCAGGGCCTTTTGTAGGGTCCCCTTTATGTTGGAGGACTTCGAGGCGACCTCCGCGATCTCCCTCTCGTCCTCCTCCGCCATCCTCTCCAGCTCGGCCAGGGAGTGGTCCGCGTATACGACGCGGGACGCACCGTACCCGGACTTGGCCCGGGCGACGTGCGCCCGCTTCTCCGCGGCAGCGACCCGCTCCTCCAGCTCTTGCTGGAGCTGAGCCCGCCGAGCCAGATCCAGCTGGCGTTGGGCGTTCTCGAGCCCAACGACATGGGTCTCCGCGGCAGCCGTCGGCTTTTTAGCCTTCGGCGACCGCGTCGACCCCGAGGCCGAGGAGCCCTCGGACCCACCGCTCCGGTGGACCCTCTTCCGCGAACGAGAGTCGTCCGCGTCCGACACACTGATAAGTGAGTCGTTGTCGGACGACGACTCGTCCGCCCCTCCAAAAAAGAAGCTAGCCGCAGACGGCGCGCGGCTAGCTTCTGACGCCGAAGCGTCGGCTTGGCCCTGAGAAGGGCCTTTGGGTTGGCCCTGAGAAGGGCCTTTTGGTTGGCCCTGAGAAGGGCCTTTGGGTTGGCCCTGAGAAGGGCCTTTTGGTTGGCCCTGAGAAGGGCCTTTGGGTTGGCCCTGAGAAGGGCCTTTTTGTTTTAAAAATCGCCCGGAGGCGTCCCGCTCAGGGGTCGGCATGATCCCGGCAGGTTCGCAGACAAGACACAACTAAGATAAAATTAAAATCCGCGAAGGCACAGTGCACTTTGGCCAACCCAGTCTGCCACTCCGTTACGGTGGTCAGAACTGGGCTGTTTCCAGGGGACGCGACGTGGACGCAAGCACTGTGGGGTGGTCCCCCAACCTAACCTAACCTAACCTAACCTAACCTAACCTAACCTAACCTAACCTAACCTTTTTTTTTTTTTTTTTTTTTTTTTTTTTTTTTTTTTTTTTTTTTGCGCTGGGAAAAATGCGTTACGCATACCCTCCCATCGGGGGATGGGGGGCTATGTGGGACTCCCGGGTCTGACCCGGTATACCCACTAAAAAACCCAGCGGCACTCCCGCTTCGTCCGACTGGCGGGGGACTGGGAAACCAGCGTAGCCTTAACGTCCAGTCCTCCGCCGACGATTGTCCTTCAGGGCGGGCCCCTCACGGGGGCCCGGGAGTGACCGACGAAGGTGGTGATTGGTGCAATGCGGGAGACGGCACCCCCGTGCCTGTCGCCCGCCCATCGCCACCATGAGGGGGGAGAGGCTGGCGCCTTCTCCGACCCCTTCTTCGTCTGCGGAGCGGCACAGCGAGAGGGTCGTCCTCCCGCGCGCGCTCCGCCTCCTCCTTTTGCGAGATTACGTCCTCGCAAAAGGAGGCCACCGCTGCCCAGGCCTCCTCGCTCCCCAGCATGGCGTTGATCACACCAGGAAGCGAGAGGTCCTGTCCGACCGCCGCGGTCAGACCGCGGCGCAGCTCGGACCAAGCCGGGCACGCCTCGAGGGTGTGCTGCGCCGTGTCCTCCGCCGCGCCGCAGTCGTGGCACGCCGGGGTCTCCTCCCTCCCGATCCGGTGCAGGTACGTTCCGAAACAGCCGTGGCCGGACAACACCTGCACCAGACGGAACGAGAGGAAACCGTGGGACCGCTCGAGCCAGCTCTGCAGGACCGGGCCGAGCGCGTCCAACGTCCGGCGGCCGAAGGCGGCGGTGGCGAGGTCCTCTGTCCAGTGAAGGACGATTGCGTCCCTCGCCTCCCGCCGCACGGCCTCCCGCTCTTCGGCGACGGGGCGCTCCCCGAGCGCCCTTCGTTGCGCGGTCCACTCGTACACTCTGGCGAGCACCCAAGCCTCCAGCTCCCAAGGAGGGGTGCCGGCCAGAGCGCACGCCGCCGAAAAGCCCACCGAGCGGTAGGCCCTCGCCACCCGCAGTGCAATGGCCCTTTGGGGCTTGCGGATGGCGGTCGCATTCTCCCTCCTGTGGAGGGAGTCCGCCCAGATAGGGGCCCCGTATAGGGCCATGCTCCTGAGGACGCCGGCATAGAGGCGCCGGCACCCCACCTTGGGCCCCCCCAGGTTCGGGAGCAGCCGCGAGAGGGCGTCCGCGGCTTTCAGGAGGCGCGTCGACAGCCCGCTGAAATGCGGGCCGAAGCGCCACCTCTCGTCCAGCACCAGGCCCAGATACTTCATCTGGGGCTGGACCTCTATCCGGACGCCCTCTACGACGATGTGGGCGTCGGGAGGGCAGCGCTGCCGAGGCCCGTGAAAGAATACGGCCTCGGTCTTGTGCAGCGCCACCTTCAATCCCAGGAGGCGGATCCTCTCTGCAACCAGGGATCCGCCAGCCGAGGCCAGACAGGCCGCGTCTCCAAAGTTCCTCCCCCGGGCAGTGAGGAGAGTGTCATCCGCGTAGCAGATGACACTCGTGCCCTGGAGGAGGACTCCGCGTAGGAGCCAGTCGAACCCGATGTTCCACAGGGAGGGCCCCAGAACTGACCCCTGCGGAACACCGGACTCTGCTCCGTACCGCCTCACCGTGCCCGTCCGGTCCGCGAGGAGGACCTCTCGGCCCTCCAGGTAGCTGGCCAGCAGATCCTGCAGGTATTGGGGCACTCCGTGATACCGGAGCGCCTCCAATATCGTCGAGTGGGGGACGGAGTTGAAGGCGTTTGCAATGTCGAACGACACTGCCAGCACTCCGTCCCCCGCCTCCACCGCCTCCTTCACCTGGCCCTTGAGTAGGGCCAGCGCGTCGATCGTCGAACGCCCTTGTCGGAAGCCGAATTGGGCGTCCGACAGGTCCGGCCCTACCCCCCGCAAAAGGCCATGAAGCCGGGACGCGATGATCCCCTCGAACAGTTTACCGACCTCATCGAGCAAGACGATGGGCCGGTATGCCGACGGGGAGTCCACCGGACGTCCCTCCTTTCGGAGGAGGCAGAGCTGCCCCTCCTTCCACAGTTTCGGGAACCTCCCAGCCGTAAAGCACGCGCTGAAGAGGTCCCGAAACCTGTCCTCCATTTGGGAGGCGGCGATCGCCACCACCCGTGCGGGGACGCCGTCTGGCCCGGGGGCCGTCTTCTTCGCGCGGAGGGTGAGAACCCCCGCGCGGAGCTCCTCCACCGTCACCGGGGGGACCTGCTCGTCCGGCGGAGCCGCCCCTTGCGGGGGATCCATCGCTGGTGGGGTGAAGTCGGTCCTGCGCGGAAACAGGGACCGGACCACCCCGTCCAGCAACGCCGGCTCGAGGGTCTCCGTCAGTGGGGGACCATAGGGGCGTAGCTGGTTCCGCGCCGCCTTGTACGGTCTCCCATAAGGATCCCTGTCGAGACCCTCCAGCATCTCGGCCCTCGCCGAGTCTTCCGCAGCGCCCATTGCAGACTTGAGGGCCGTCTTCGCCTCTTGGTAAGAGGCGTATAGGCGGTCCTCCTCTGCCCGGACTCGGTTTTGGGCGCTGCGCCGTCGGCTCCGCGCGTAGGCCCTTCTGGCCGCAACGCAGGCGGCCCGGAGACCCGCCAGCTCCTGCGTCCACCAATAGACGGCGCGACGGGGAGGCGGACGGCGAGACCGAGGCATGCTGGAGTTGCACACCTCGGTCAGGGACCCCCTGAGCTGGACCGCTGCGGCGTCCACGTCCAAGGCATCGACAGGGGGGGGCGAAAGCCAGTCCTGGAGAAAGGCCGCCTCCTCGGCTGCCTCCCGGTCCAGGCGGGTGAGTGCCCACCGTGGGAAGGGAGATTGCCCGGCGCGGGCCCTCCCCCCCCCCTGGGTGGAGATGTCGAACCGCACATATCGGTGGTCCGACAGGGTCTCCACCATCTCTACCCGCCAGTTGACGATGCGGGCGGCTAGCGCGGGGGTGGCAAACGAGACGTCCACCACCGATCCGCCCTGTTGCCGCACACACGTGTGGACCGCCCCCCTGTTGAGGAGGGACACACCGCATGAGGCCGCCCAAAACTCGACGGCGCGTCCCCGGACGTTGCAACCGGGGGCCGGGTTGCCCCAGGCCACCGACTTGGCGTTCAGGTCGCCCAACACCACGACCTGGCGCGGTGCCGCCCTCCCTACGACCGCGGTGAGGATCTCGAGGAAATCCTCAAAGTCGGAGAGAGAGCGGTTCGGGGAGAAGTAGACCCCTACCAGGGCCATGTCTCCCCACGCGGCGGCCACGTATCCCGGTCCCCTCTCTAAGAGCGAGAGGGGAGGGGAGTCCGTGGAAGACCGCGACACCAACGCCACCAGGCCGTCCCGGTCGCCCAGCCAACGGCCAGGGACCGAATAAGGCTCGGCGACCACCGCCAAGTCCACCAACCACTCAGCCATGGTCTGCATCAGCAGATCCTGGGCTGCCCTGCAGTGGTTGGCGTTCGCCTGGAGTATGCGATGTTCGACCCTATCCATCAGTCGGACATCGCACCCCCTTCCTCCGCAGCCACCGCAGAAGCAGCGGTGCTATTGGCAGGCCCGGTCGGCGCCTGCGCTTTGCCCCGCACAGGGGGAGGACTGCAGTTCCTCCCCTTCATTGCGTGGTCTGCCGGGCAGCCACTGGCGGCACACACCGCGCAGTGCGGCGTGGCGGCCTCGCAGGAGGCGGCTTTGTGGCCGTCCTTGCCGCAGCGGTAGCAGGCGTTCGACCTGTCCACTGCGGACGGACACAGGGGCCGGGTGTGTCCGATGCCGACCCAACAAACAAATTGGTTATATAAAACATATCTTACGCGACTTTCGGTTATATAACTGTTGAATAGACGTTATTAGACAACTACGACGTTGTGTAACCGTTATTTCTACAACGATTCAGTCCCTGTAACTAAAAGGTCCTATTAAATAGTTGAGTGAACGTTTTAACGACCACTTTATACAACGTCGTATAATGGTACAAAAAATAGGTTAGGTAAACGTTATTACAACTATATAATGCAACGTCGTATAGTGGTACAAGTGTATAGGTTAGGTAAACGTTTTGATGATTTCTTTATATAACGTCGTATAATTTTGCCAGTGAATAAGTTACGTAAACGTTTTTACGACTGCTTTATACAACGTCGTATACTGTAGGTTGGGTAAACGTTTACCCAACTAAATAATACGATGTTATATAACAGTTAGATAAAAGGGTTCATTTAACCAGCGTTGTAGTCTACGTAACCTTAACACGACTTTTATGTAATCAAACCGTCGCCAAAAGTTTATTTTTAGACCTGAATATAACGAAGTATTTTAGTGGTGAATTACGAATCATTATACGACTTAAGCGTTATTTTGTAACCGTTACAGAACTTAAAGCAGACCTTAAAATTATATAAAGGTCCAAAAGGGCCTTTTTTAAAACTAACTTCCATTTTGTCAGCTAAACAAACGTTTTTACAATATTTACAAAAATATGAATCTAGATCAATGGAAAAAGCTTAAACAAAGTGGGGCTTTCAAGCGGAAAGTAAGAAAAACTTTTGAATCACTGAAAACTGGCCCGTCATCTGCGAATTTTGTACCTCATCAAAGCCTCAACAACAAAAATGGTTCCGTATAAATTTTATTTTTATTAGAAGTATTTCTATTACTTGTTTTTTATTTATTATTATAATTCTATTATAAATGACATTTTTTAAATATTCCAGATGAAACTTATGAGGCAATATCAAAAAATTGAAAAAAATTAAAATTAAAAGTTCATCTGGTGGCATTGACATACAACAAAAAAATATTGTACCAGAAATAAACAGTAAGTTTATACTTTAAGATAATCACCATATATTATAACTATTTACAATGTCTCAAGTTGATTTAATTATTTTAGGTGACTCCGTTGATGATTATTTGGAGTATTTAGAGCCCTCTGAAGGACTATCTTCCGATACTTCAAGCTTATCTGCTGACAAAGATATCGAATTTCAGGAAGATATATTAATACTTGGCAAGTATTTAGATGATTGCATCGATGCATTTGAAAAGCCCATGAAATCTTCTCTACTCAACATATTTATATTATATGTAATATCAATAATGTGACCAAAAGAGAGATAACATGTACAGTTTTAGATATTAAATGCAAATTGGTGTGTACAGTGCTTAACGAGCACATGTATTTTGTACCTTTAGTGCATACATTGTTGTAAGTGGTAACTGAAAAATAAAAATACTGAAAAAACTGTTTATATTTTTTTATTTACTAAGTTTTGTCATGCAAAATCACAGTACTTAAGTACAATGTCACAACTGTGACAGTTATAGCAATTGCTTGACAATATAAAATGAGTTCTTCTCCAAGGCCACTTGCGCCTTTTGAGGTTTTTTAAATCATTCCGTGTTATAAATTTATCGACATCCAAAAACACTACCATAATTTATTGATGTCCACTGTCCACACACACTACTTCACCTGAAAAATGATAAAAAATGTTAATTTTCGGTCATTTTATGGAACGTGGGTCCGGAAGTAATAATTATAATAAAAAAGTCACATTTGTATAATGAATGTGTCATTGATGACTTGTTTATATTATGTATGACCCATGTTCTTTGGTGAATTTTATTTGATATATTGTTAACTATTCATTTAAGATGTAGGTATATGTTGGTATTATATTAGAACTACGAATTATTACGGCCGTGTGGGCCCGCGCGCCCCGTCGTATCCACGCTCGTCACGTGCAGCGTGTGGTGTCAAAAAATTGCGTGCCATATTGGTGCCATATCTCAAGGGTGAATTCAGTGTCAATAAAGGAACTCAAGAAATTAAACAAATAATCACAAGATGCACCTATTTAGTATGTTATGGTCGAACAGAAAAAGTACAGGACACTGCGCTCAATAATACGTAGGTAATTAATTAGATAACGCGTTTTTTATAAAATATTACACCGTGTATTATTTTGTAAAGTAGGTAAATACAACACAAGCATAGTAATATAATTTTAATTGAGTCATTAAAATCAAGTACATTCAATAAAATTAATGTCATTTGTAATGTGATCATCATTCTGTGTTCATAATGTTTATTATCTCACAGAACTCTAAAATCGTTCATAATGGCCGGCTATCTTGGTCGCAAGAAACCGCATTATTGACCTTTTCATTCTATAATTGTTGTATAGAAGTCACTTTTTAACTTTGACAAGATGGCTGGTATTCAATATAAAAAAATAAATTAAATAATAATCAACAATAGTTAATTTTTAACGAATTCGAGGGGGGCGCAAAAAATTTCCCAACAACACACCTATATTTCATCATAAAACTAAAGGTCCCATAAGAATTAGGTGCACTCTGTTCGCGTATATCACAAACCTTGTAAAGTAAATGTAAATTTAGTTATGATAATTTATAACTTACCTTTTATATTCCAGCAAATATCAGGAACGAATGAGAATTAATGGAATGGACTGAATGAATACTATAAACGTCGATGTTAAACACTTGTGTGACATTTCAGTCATCTTCTAATGTCTATATAACCCTTATGGGGACTTCAGTGGTTCCATAACAGTCCAGATATAACCATTATCTAACCAAAAAGTCGGTCGGAAACTTTTATTTAACATTTAAGCAACGTTAAAATAGTTCTCCACTAACTTTTATGTAACTTTTAAATAACAATAATGTTGTATAATTTGGGCCTATTTCGCGTTGTATAAACGTCTACAACTACGTTTATACAACCCACCTCATAGAACCAACAGTAAATGAAAAACGTTTACTCAACTATTATACAACGTAAATTTGTTACTTGGGGAAGCACCGGAAACACCGCAGAGGCTGGTCCTCGAGCGCCCGGACCGCTCCCGAGCTAAAGCCGACTGTGAGCCGTCCCTTGGCAAGGACGGCTTTGGCAGCGGCGATTGGGCACTCGAGGCGCATGGTGCCCATGCCGCCGCGGCCGGGCCTTATGTCCCGGCCTTGGACCGCCGCGACGCCACAGCCCCCTATCGCTGCGACCGCCGCTACCACCTCCTCCTTGGTGACGGAGTCGTCCAGGTCCGTCACCTCTATGGCCGCCGACTTGACCGGCCGTGCCACCTTGGCCGAATCCGCGATGACCTCCTGCAGCTTGGCTGCAAAGAGGTCCGCATGGGCACTCCCCTCTGCCCCCGGGAACTCGAATATTCGAGCCCCGGCCTGGGTCCGCCGGCAGGACACACTGCCGATCCCCAGCTGGGTGGGATCGGCGTTCGCACGCGCCCGCACCAAAACGGACGCGTACGTCTCCCCTCGGTCCGCAGCCTCCGCGGTGAGCGTCACCACGACGGCCGCGGTTTTTGGGGAGACCAGCTGCACCCTTCGCTTCCCTTTCCCTTTCCCCGTCCGCTTTCCCTTGCCGGTCGTCTGCGACTTGCTGGGAGCGGTGGTGGCGGCGGGGACGGCGGGGACGGCCGTCGCCGACTTTTTGCCCTTGCCCTTCCCCTTGCGGACCACTTCCGTCCACTCGTTGGACGGGGTCGTTGAGGGGAGGAGAAGGGCGTCGTCCGCGTGGGAGCAGGACGGGCCCGGCTCACGCTGCCTCGCGTCTGCCGCAAGGGCCGGTCGGAGGCGCTTCTCCGGCAGGAGCCGGTCCTCTATGCCCGCCAAGCAGGCTCTTGTGAAGGCCCTCTCCTCCATTACGACCTTGCGGATGATATCCTCAAGGTTGGAGGAGGGGCCCTCTGCCGCAGGGCTCGACTTGGCCTGTTGTGGCCGGGCCGTGGCTTCAGCCAGCTTCTGATGAAGCTGGCTGACCTCCGACTGCAGGCGATCCACCTTCGCCTGCAGTTGCCGCGTTTCGTCGGTGGAGCTGCGCTGGACCAGCTCCGCAACGACGCCACGCATGCTCGCGGCCCTACATTTCAGGGCCTTTTGAAGGGTCCCCTTTATGTTGGAGGACTTCGAGGCGACCTCCGCGATCTCCCTCTCGTCCTCCTCCGCCATCCTCTCCAGCTCGGCCAGGGAGTGGTCCGCGTATACGACGCGGGGCGCACCGTACCCGGACTTGGCCCGGGCGACGTGCGCCCGCTTCTCCGCGGCAGCGACCCGCTCCTCCAGCTCTTGCTGGAGCTGAGCCCGCCGAGCCAGATCCAGCTGGCGTTGGGCGTTCTCGAGCCCAACGACATGGGTCTCCGCGGCAGCCGTCGGCTTTTTAGCCTTCGGCGACCGCGTCGACCCCGAGGCCGAGGAGCCCTCGGACCCACCGCTCCGGTGGACTCTCTTCCGCGGACGAGAGTCGTCCGCGTCCGACACAGTGATGAGTGAGTTGTTGTCGGACGACGACTCGTCCGCCCCTCCAAAGAAGCTAGCCGCAGACGGCGCGCGGCTAGCTTCTGACGCCGAAGCGTCGGCTTGGCCCTGAGAAGGGCCTTTGGGTTGGCCCTGAGAAGGGCCTTTTGGTTGGCCCTGAGAAGGGCCTTTGGGTTGGCCCTGAGAAGGGCCTTTGTGTTGGCCCTGAGAAGGGCCTTTTGGTTGGCCCTGAGAAAGGCCTTTCCCCCAACCTAACCTAACCTCCGCCGCGCCGCAGTCGTGGCACGCCGGGGTCTCCTCCCTCCCGATCCGGTGCAGGTACGTTCCGAAACAGCCGTGGCCGGACAACACCTGCACCAGACGGAACGAGAGGAAACCGTGGGACCGCTCGAGCCAGCTCTGCAGGACCGGGCCGAGCGCGTCCAACGTCCGGCGGCCAAAGGCGGCGGTGGCGAGGTCCTCTGTCCAGTGAAGGACGATTGCGTCCCTCGCCTCCCGCCGCACGGCCTCCCGCTCTTCGGCGACGGGGCGCTCCCCGAGCGCCCTTCGTTGCGCGGTCCACTCGTACACTCTGGCGAGCACCCAAGCCTCCAGCTCCCAAGGAGGGGTGCCGGCCAGAGCGCACGCCGCCGAACCTAACCTAACCTTTTTTTTTTTTTTTTTTTCCCGGGGTGGAAAATCCTCATGGATGTCCGCCGCTCTGGGGCGGGCGGCGGGGTCTGTCAGACTCTTACTGACTAAAAACCACCCCGGTGTTCCATCTCACACCTACGCCAGGGGTCGCGGGAACGTACGATCCTTCCGCAACCCCCGGCTGGTGCCGGCCCGCCGCTGCAGGCCTCCTCAGGTCAGGGGGGGGGAGTGAGGTGTTTGACTCCCCCCGCGACGTCTAAAAGGGGCGCGCGTGGAACACTACGCGCCGCCACCTCGGGTCCTAGTGTATGGGGGGCTACGGACGTCCCCGAGTCCGTCGCCCCTGGACCCATTTAGGGGGGCTGGAAGAGCGCGTTGTCCGCCCTCCGCCGACGCCCGGTGCGCCTGCTGCAGGCCGGGTGACTGGACGAGATCTCCCTCTCCCTTTCCGCAGCCTCCTTCTGCGAGACGACGACTTCGCAGAAGGAAACCACCGCGTCCCAGGACTCTTCGCTGCCGACCATCGACTCGACCACGGCCGGCAGCGACAGGTCACCGCCTACTTCTGAGATGAGGGCACGGCGCGGCTCCTCCCAAGCGGCACACTCTGCCAGCGTATGCCATGCCGTGTCCTCCCGGCAGTCGACGCAGTGGTGACACCGGGCGTCCGGCTCCCTGTTTATGCGACACAGGTACTTCCCGAAGCAACCATGCCCCGAGAGCACCTGCGTCACCCGAAACGACAGGGAGCCGTGCCTCCTTCCGAGCCAGTGCTCGAGTACTGGCCGGACCGCCTCGATAGTGACGAGGCCGGCGGTAGGGCGTGAAAGCCTGTCCCGCCATTCCGCCACCAGGACCTCGCGAAGCTGTGACCGACGCAGCTCCATATGGCGCTGCATCAGCCACTCGCCTCGCGCCCGCGCTTCCTCGCGCCACCGGTACAACGACGCGAGTACTTTCGCCTCCAGGTCCCAGGGCGGGGATCCAGCCAGTACGCAGGCCGCCTCGTAGGAGATCGTGCGATACCCCCGGACGACTCTGACGGCCATCGCTCTCTGCGGCTTTCGCAGGACTGCGATGCTACCGGCCGTCAGATCAGTCGCCCAGATTGGGGCCCCATACAGGGCCATCGATCGCACGATCCCCATGTAGAGCCGCCTACAGGCGGCGCTCGGGCCCCCCAGATTGGGAAGCAGCGTTGACAGCGCCCCAGCCGCGCCCAACAACTTGGGCGCCAGCCGCCGGAAGTGGGGGCCGAAATCCCACCGGCTGTCGAGCACCAATCCCAGGTACTTCATGGTAGACTCGACAGCGATCCGGGCCCCCCCGACCACAATGTGTGAACCGGGCGGCGGCGCCCGCCGGGGGCCATGAAACACCATGGCCTCCGACTTGTTGAGGGCTACCTCCAGGCCCAGGCGACGTATGCGGCTCACCACCTGTGAGACCGCAGCCGTCGCTAGCAACGCTGCCTCCCTGTATGAGCTCCCCCGGGCAGTGACCAGCGTGTCATCAGCATAACACGTCAGGTCCACGCCCGGTTGAAGCTCGCCTCTCAGCACCCAGTCGTACCCGATGTTCCACAGGAGCGGGCCTACGACCGAACCCTGCGGGACACCGCACGACATGCGGTGCTGGTTTTCGCCATCACGTCCCATGTAGGTGACACACCTCTCCGATAGATAAGCCCCAACGATGTGGCGAAGGTAGGGAGGCACCCGATGATACTGAAGTGCCTCCCGAATACAACTCCAGGGCAGGGTGTTGAAAGCGTTGGATATGTCCAAGGACACTGCCAACATCACCCCGCCCCGAGACACTGCTTCCTCCGCCAGGACTCTCACCCGCGACACAGCGTGAATGGTGGAGCGCCCACGCCGAAAGCCGAACTGACTGTCGTCCAGCTCCGGCCCCTCTCTGCACAAGTGGCCGACGAGGCGGGCTGCGATTATCCGCTCAAACAGCTTACCCACCTCGTCTAGCAGCACTATGGGCCGGTACGCAGATGGCGAATCCGCAGGGCGTCCCGGCTTCCTGAGCAGGACCAGACGACCAGATTTCCACAAAGTGGGAAACTGGCCCCGCTCAAGACACGCTGTGTAGAGTCCTCTCAGTTGGGGCTCAAGCTCCTTCAGAGCGAGGGCCAGCACGCAGCCGTGGATCCCGTCGGGCCCCGGAGCCACGTTCTTGGCCCGGAGCCGCATCACAGCTGCCCCCATCTCTGCCTGTGTCACCCCTGGAACGCTGATGGCGTTCTCTTCTGTAGACTCTGCGGCTGTGGGCAAAGCCATAGGTGGCGGAGTGTGCTCCGCTCTTGCCGGGAAGAGGGCTGCTACTACCTCCTCCAGCAGCTCGGGTTGGAGACTCTCCGTAAGTGGGGGTGCCGCGGCTCGAAGTTTCCCTCGGACCGCGCGATAAGGCCGCCCCCACGGATCTCCGTCTAGAGTCTCCAGCATCTCCTCCCTGGCTCGCGTCCTCGCCTCGCTGATGGCCAGCCACAGAGTCTCCTTCGCCGCGCGGTACACCTCATACAGCGCGGCTTCTTCGTCAGGGACCCGACGACGTCTCCTCCGGTATCGGGTGTACCGGCGCCTAACCGCTACACACGCGACGCGCAGCTGCGCGATCTCGGCGGTCCACCAGTACACCTGGCGCCTTGCTGACTGTGCGTGGACCCGGGGCATGGACGCGTCACAAATTTGCGTCATCACCCCGCGGAACCACAGCGCCTCCTGCTCGACGTCGACGGGTCCGTTCGTTGCCGACTCCCGGATCCAGGCCTGTACAATAGCGGCCTCCTCGAGAAGCTCCCTGTCGATGCGCTTACGCGCCCAGCGCGGACCGTCTGTTCGCGGGGCCGGCGGACCGCGGCCGCCGGCGGTCTGGGCGGAGACGTCGAAACGAATGTACCGGTGATCCGACAACGTCTCCACCCCCACGGCGACACGCCAATCGTGGACACGGCTCGCGACAGCGGGGCTAGCAAACGAGACGTCCACTATAGACCCGCCCCGCTGCCGCACGCACGTGTGCACCGAGCCCCGATTTAGGACGATCAAGCCAGTCGTGACCGCCCACTCCTCCAGCACCTCGCCCCTAGCATCGGTCACAGGAGATCCCCACGCCGCAGACTTGGCGTTGAGATCCCCCAGCAACAGCACCGGGCGAGGGTGGAGTCTGTTCACGACGGCACCCAACTCGACAAGGAACCTCTCGAAGTCGGCGAGACTCTTGTTGGGCGAGAAGTACGCACCAACCGTGCCAATGCCGTCCGCGAGGACGGCTACCCAGCCGTGACCTCGGGACGGACTGACAAGAGCCCCGCCAATGATGGCCACCAAACCGTCCAGGTCTCCCACCCAGTTGTCCCTGGGGGGGACAAAGTACGGTTCGGCGACCACAGCCACACGAATCGACCACTCTGCCATGCTCTGGAGTAAGAGATCCTGAGCTCTAGCAGAGTGGTTGATATTGCCCTGGAGGAAATGGTAGAACGCCATTATGCGCAATCCATTCCCTCCGCACCATTCCTAGGCCGAGAGTCGGCCGAAGGGCAGCCAGGCTGAGGGGGGGGTAAAGAGCCTCCGGCAGCCTTGGCATCCCTTCTCTTCCCTTTCTGGGCGGGCGCACCACAGGCCTTTCCGCCCGCCCTGTGCCCAGCGGGCCTCCCTGCAGCTGTACAGAGGCTGCAGTTCGGCGCCGCGGAGCACTGGGCCGCTTTATGGCCGGCCTGACCGCAGCGATAGCACTGCTCGCTGCGGTCTACGGAGGTGCACCGTGCCCTGACATGCCCAATGTCGAGGCAACGGTAGCACCGCAAGGCCCTGGGTTGCAGCAGCTTCACCCTCGCTGCAACCCACCCCACCAACAGACGCCCAGTGTCGGCGACTTTGTTCGCCGCCGCCACCGGGCACCGCATCCAAATCGCGCCTAGCCCGGAAGCGTCGACGCGTATCTCGCCCGTTCGCACGTCCTCGGGCGGACATCCACCGGCTTGGGCGACGGCCGCCACGACCTCGGCCGGGGTCGTCGAGTCATCCAGTCCGTCGACGCGCAATTCAGCGGTCTTCATCGGCCTGGACACCCGAACGTCCTCCGGGTTGAGGACCTCCCTCAGCTTGACGGCCAGGATATCCGCCTTTTCGCCGCTAGAGGCACCCGACACCTCAAGCAGTCGCGCCCCCGTCATCGCCGGCCTCATTCTGAGGCCGGACGGTATGCCAAGGTCGGAGAACGCGACTTTGGCTTTTGCCTCCGTAAGGACCGCCTTATAGGAGACGCCCCTTTCGACGGCTCCGGGCTGCAGCGTAATTACTACAGCCGCGGAGCGCGGGGCTCTGACCCTAGGCGGCCCCTGAGCCTTCTTGGGTGCCGGTGCCGGTGAACCAGCGGGTGCCGGTGGCGGCGGCACCGTCCTCCTCTTACGGCGGCCCCTCTTACGGCGGCCCCTCTTGGCGACGGTCGTCCAGGCCTCCATGGTGGACCCGGGTGCGGTCGCCGAGGGTGCGGTCGCCGGGGGTGCGGTTGGCGGAGGCGCGGTCGGCGGGGGCGCAGCTGTCCGGGAAGTTGGCACGGACGTACCCTCCACGGGCTTTCCGGGCTTTTTCGCCCCCTTGGGTTTCCCGGCTGTCGGGCCCGGCTTAGCGGGCTCCTCCTTCCTCCGCCTATCTGCAGCGAGCGGCGGCCGGAGAGTCTCTGCCGGGAGGAGCCTCGACTCCAGGTCCTGCAGACGGGCATTCACCATACCCCCACACTGCAGCATGCAGATGCGAACGATCTTTTCGATCTCCACATCTGCAGGTGCAGGGGCAGGGACCGACGACGATGGGGCCGGCGGTGGCGGGCAGTGACGGGAGCAGAACTGGTAGTCGCAGGACGCCTCTGCCGCCATTCCGCCCTCTGCGCGGCAAGCTCCCGCTTGAGGTCCTCGAGCTCAGACCTCAGACGGCCGTTCTCCTCCCACAGCTTCGCCGTCTCCTCCGAGCTTGTGCGATTAAGGAGGAGCCCAACTGCATCCTTGATGTCGTCAGCCGCCTCCTTCAGAGCGCGCGTGAACGTGCCCTTCAGGCTGCCAGATTTAGTGGCAACCTTCAGGACGATGTCCACGCCGTCCAAAACTTGGCGACTGAGCGCCACCGCCGACAGGCTCTCTCCGGCAGCCGCTTGAGCAGAGCGTCGCTCTCGGGCTAGTCGGGCCATTTCGCTGACTTCGTCAGCCGCCACCGCCTTCCGCTGTGCCCGCTTTGCGGCGTTCGCCTCCGCCTTGTTGGACCCCAGCAAGGACACCGAGGAGCCCTCACTCAGGTCCATTATCGAGGGCCCGGGGTCGCTCTCCACGCTCTCCGCCAGACGCTCTATGGCAGCCGGTGTAGCGGGCCGAGAGATCCGCACGAAGCGACCCGCTCGGTCACGGCCCGGCAGCCTAGCGGGGGCCGCGCCCACGCTCGCGCGACCCCGCCCTCTCTGTGCCGTTGGCACCTTGGCGGCCGACAGGTTCTCCTCACTGGAAGAGAGGCCCATCGAGTCCACGCTTCGCGGGCGCTTCCTCCGAGATTCGGAGGTGCACTCACGCGAGTCTGAGTCCTTCTCAGGACATGAGCCTCCTCGGCTCTCGTTGCCGTCAGCGACGGCAAGCGGTACTTTGGTGTCGCACAGGCGCTCCAGGCTAACCCGGAGCTCCTTTTCTTGCGACACCAGTTGACGCAGGTCGGCGGTGATCCGCCGGTCCGCGAGGCTATTGGTGCCCCCCCCAGATACGAAGGGGCTGCCTTCCGAAGAAGGGCGGGATTGTACCTCTTGGAGGTTGCCCGCCTGGGGAATCATTTTTTCAGTAGCCTTATTCATTTTTTTCCTTTTAAGGGTGAGGTCCCTTTTCGCCGCGCTAACGACCGGATCCCCTCCGGCCATACATCCCCTCGGCACGCTAGACCTTGGGATTGGGGTAAATTTTTTAGAGAGGTTGTCTTCCTCGCGGCCCGAGCCTCAGTGGCCCGGACCCCCGCGGCCCCGGTCCTGAACTCAGGATTACGGGGTGGCCGACGGCTGGGCAGAACCAACCGCCGCCCCGGCGTTCACACGCTGCCGCCGGATGCCGGACAGACGCAGCGTGGACATTGAACACCCTCCACCACCCACACTCTCGTGGGTGCAGCGGCGCGAACCGCCCCTTCCCAGTCTACGCCCACTCACCTCCCTCTGTAAGCAGAGGGGGAGTAGACGTATGACCGTCCGTCTGTAGCCATGTTCCCTTCACAGACCATCAAGGATGATCGGTGATTGGAACCATGACTTTCCCCGCCTGTTGAAAATTAGCCGCCAGCCCCAAGTGTCCACCAAACCTAGTGGGCAATTGGAGCCGACGTTGCCCAGGGTGCGCCACGAGGAGGCTTTTCAACGTGCACCCCAACCTAACCTTTTTTTTTTTTTTTTTTTTTTTTTTTTTTTTTTTTTTTTTTTTTTTTTTTTTTTTTGCGCTGGGAAAAATGCGTTACGCATACCCTCCCATCGGGGGATGGGGGGCTATGTGGGACTCCCGGGTCTGACCCGGTATACCCACTAAAAAACCCAGCGGCACTCCCGCTTCGTCCGAGTGGCCGGGGGACTGGGAAACCAGCGTAGCCTTAACGTCCAGTCCTCCGCCGACGATTGTCCTTCAGGGCGGGCCCCTCACGGGGGCCCGGGAGTGACCGACGAAGGTGGTGATGGGTGCAATGCGGGAGACGGCACCCCCGTGCCTGTCGCCCGCCCATCGCCACCATGAGGGGGGAGAGGCTGGCGCCTTCTCCGACCCCTTCTTCGTCTGCGGAGCGGCACAGCGAGAGGGTCGTCCTCCCGCGCGCGCTCCGCCTCCTCCTTTTGCGAGATTACGTCCTCGCAAAAGGAGGCCACCGCTGCCCAGGCCTCCTCGCTCCCCAGCATGGCGTTGATCACACCAGGAAGCGAGAGGTCCTGTCCGACCGCCGCGGTCAGACCGCGGCGCAGCTCGGACCAAGCCGGGCACGCCTCGAGGGTGTGCTGTGCCGTGTCCTCCGCCGCGCCGCAGTCGTGGCACGCCAGGGTCTCCTCCCTCCCGATCCGGTGCAGGTACGTTCCGAAACAGCCGTGGCCGGACAACACCTGCACCAGACGGAACGAGAGGAAACCGTGGGACCGCTCGAGCCAGCTCTGCAGGACCGGGCCGAGCGCGTCCAACGTCCGGCGGCCAAAGGCGGCGGTGGCGAGGTCCTCTGTCCAGTGAAGGACGATTGCGTCCCTCGCCTCCCGCCGCACGGCCTCCCGCTCTTCGGCGACGGGGCGCTCCCCGAGCGCCCTTCGTTGCGCGGTCCACTCGTACACTCTGGCGAGCACCCAAGCCTCCAGCTCCCAAGGAGGGGTGCCGGCCAGAGCGCACGCCGCCGAAAAGCCCACCGAGCGGTAGGCCCTCGCCACCCGCAGTGCAATGGCCCTTTGGGGCTTGCGGATGGCGGTCGCATTCTCCCTCCTGTGGAGGGAGTCCGCCCAGATAGGGGCCCCGTATAGGGCCATGCTCCTGAGGACGCCGGCATAGAGGCGCCGGCACCCCACCTTGGGCCCCCCCAGGTTCGGGAGCAGCCGCGAGAGGGCGTCCGCGGCTTTCAGGAGGCGCGTCGACAGCCCGCTGAAATGCGGGCCGAAGCGCCACCTCTCGTCCAGCACCAGGCCCAGATACTTCATCTGGGGCTGGACCTCTATCCGGACGCCCTCTACGACGATGTGGGCGTCGGGAGGGCAGCGCTGCCGAGGCCCGTGAAAGAATACGGCCTCGGTCTTGTGCAGCGCCACCTTCAATCCCAGGAGGCGGATCCTGTCTGCAACCAGGGATCCGCCAGCCGAGGCCAGACAGGCCGCGTCTCCAAAGTTCCTCCCCCGGGCAGTGAGGAGAGTGTCATCCGCGTAGCAGATGACACTCGTGCCCTGGAGGAGGACTCCGCGTAGGAGCCAGTCGAACCCGATGTTCCACAGGGAGGGCCCCAGAACTGACCCCTGCGGAACACCGGACTCTGCTCCGTACCGCCTCACCGTGCCCGTCCGGTCCGCGAGGAGGACCTCTCGGCCCTCCAGGTAGCTGGCCAGCAGATCCTGCAGGTATTGGGGCACTCCGTGATACCGGAGCGCCTCCAATATCGTCGAGTGGGGGACGGAGTTGAAGGCGTTTGCAATGTCGAACGACACTGCCAGCACTCCGTCCCCCGCCTCCACCGCCTCCTTCACCTGGCCCTTGAGTAGGGCCAGCGCGTCGATCGTCGAACGCCCTTGTCGGAAGCCGAATTGGGCGTCCGACAGGTCCGGCCCTACCCCCCGCAAAAGGCCATGAAGCCGGGACGCGATGATCCCCTCGAACAGTTTACCGACCTCATCGAGCAAGACGATGGGCCGGTATGCCGACGGGGAGTCCACCGGACGTCCCTCCTTCCGGAGGAGGCAGAGCTGCCCCTCCTTCCACAGTTTCGGGAACCTCCCAGCCGTAAAGCACGCGCTGAAGAGGTCCCGAAACCTGTCCTCCATTTGGGAGGCGGCGATCGCCACCACCCGTGCGGGGACGCCGTCTGGCCCGGGGGCCGTCTTCTTCGCGCGGAGGGTGAGAACCCCCGCGCGGAGCTCCTCCACCGTCACCGGGGGGACCTGCTCGTCCGGCGGAGCCGCCCCTTGCGGGGGATCCATCGCTGGTGGGGTGAAGTCGGTCCTGCGCGGAAACAGGGACCGGACCACCCCGTCCAGCAACGCCGGCTCGAGGGTCTCCGTCAGTGGGGGACCATAGGGGCGTAGCTGGTTCCGCGCCGCCTTGTATGGTCTCCCATAAGGATCCCTGTCGAGACCCTCCAGCATCTCGGCCCTCGCCGAGTCTTCCGCAGCGCCCATTGCAGACTTGAGGGCCGTCCTCGCCTCTTGGTAAGAGGCGTATAGGCGGTCCTCCTCTGCCCGGACTCGGTTTTGGGCGCTGCGCCGTCGGCTCCGCGCGTAGGCCCTTCTGGCCGCAACGCAGGCGGCCCGGAGACCCGCCAGCTCCTGCGTCCACCAATAGACGGCGCGACGGGGAGGCGGACGGCGAGACCGAGGCATGCTGGAGTTGCACACCTCGGTCAGGGACCCCCTGAGCTGGACCGCTGCGGCGTCCACGTCCAAGGCATCGACAGGGGGGGGCGAAAGCCAGTCCTGGAGAAAGGCCGCCTCCTCGGCTGCCTCCCGGTCCAGGCGGGTGAGTGCCCACCGTGGGAAGGGAGATTGCCCGGCGCGGGCCCTCCCCCCCCCCTGGGTGGAGATGTCGAACCGCACATATCGGTGGTCCGACAGGGTCTCCACCATCTCTACCCGCCAGTTGACGACGCGGGCGGCTAGCGCGGGGGTGGCAAACGAGACGTCCACCACCGATCCGCCCTGTTGCCGCACACACGTGTGGACCGCCCCCCTGTTGAGGAGGGACACACCGCATGAGGCCGCCCAAAACTCGACGGCGCGTCCCCGGACGTTGCAACCGGGGGCCGGGTTGCCCCAGGCCACCGACTTGGCGTTCAGGTCGCCCAACACCACGACCTGGCGCGGTGCCGCCCTCCCTACGACCGCAGTGAGGATCTCGAGGAAATCCTCAAAGTCGGAGAGAGAGCGGTTCGGGGAGAAGTAGACCCCTACCAGGGCCATGTCTCCCCACGCGGCGGCCACGTATCCCGGTCCCCTCTCTAAGAGCGAGAGGGGAGGGGAGTCCGTGGAAGACCGCGACACCAACGCCACCAGGCCGTCCCGGTCGCCCAGCCAACGGCCAGGGACCGAATAAGGCTCGGCGACCACCGCCAAGTCCACCAACCACTCAGCCATGGTCTGCATCAGCAGATCCTGGGCTGCCCTGCAGTGGTTGGCGTTCGCCTGGAGTATGCGATGTTCGACCCTATCCATCAGTCGGACATCGCACCCCCTTCCTCCGCAGCCACCGCAGAAGCAGCGGTGTTATTTGCAGACCGCCGCGACGCCACAGCCCCCTATCGCTGCGACCGCCGCTACCACCTCCTCCTTGGTGACGGAGTCGTCCAGGTCCGTCACCTCTATGGCCGCCGACTTGACCGGCCGTGCCACCTTGGCCGAATCCGCGATGACCTCCTGCAGCTTGGCTGCAAAGAGGTCCGCATGGGCACTCCCCTCTGCCCCCGGGAACTCGAATATTCGAGCCCCGGCCTGGGTCCGCCGGCAGGACACACTGCCGATCCCCAGCTGGGTGGGATCGGCGTTCGCACGCGCCCGCACCAAAACGGACGCGTACGTCTCCCCTCGGTCCGCAGCCTCCGCGGTGAGCGTCACCACGACGGCTGCGGTTTTTGGGGAGACCAGCTGCACCCTTCTCTTCCCTTTCCCCGTCCGCTTTCCCTTGCCGGTCGTCTGCGACTTGCTGGGAGCGGCGGTGGCGGCGGGGACGGCGGGGACGGCCGTCGCCGACTTTTTGCCCTTGCCCTTCCCCTTGCGGACCACTTCCGTCCACTCGTTGGACGGGGTCGTTGAGGGGAGGAGAAGGGCGTCGTCCGCGTGGGAGCAGGACGGGCCCGGCTCACGCTGCCTCGCGTCTGCCGCAAGGGCCGGTCGGAGGCGCTTCTCCGGCAGGAGCCGGTCCTCTATGCCCGCCAAGCAGGCTCTTGTGAAGGCCCTCTCCTCCATTACGACCTTGCGGATGATATCCTCAAGGTTGGAGGAGGGGCCCTCTGCCGCAGGGCTCGACTTGGCCTGTTGTGGCCGGGCCGTGGCTTCAGCCAGCTTCTGATGAAGCTGGCTGACCTCCGACTGCAGGCGATCCACCTTCGCCTGCAGTTGCCGCGTTTCATCGGTGGAGCTGCGCTGGACCAGCTCCGCAACGACGCCGCGCATGCTCGCGGCCCTACATTTCAGGGCCTTTTGTAGGGTCCCCTTTATGTTGGAGGACTTCGAGGCGACCTCCGCGATCTCCCTCTCGTCCTCCTCCGCCATCCTCTCCAGCTCGGCCAGGGAGTGGTCCGCGTATACGACGCGGGGCGCACCGTACCCGGACTTGGCCCGGGCGACGTGCGCCCGCTTCTCCGCGGCAGCGACCCGCTCCTCCAGCTCTTGCTGGAGCTGAGCCCGCCGAGCCAGATCCAGCTGGCGTTGGGCGTTCTCGAGCCCAACGACATGGGTCTCCGCGGCAGCCGTCGGCTTTTTAGCCTTCGGCGACCGCGTCGACCCCGAGGCCGAGGAGCCCTCGGACCCACCGCTCCGGTGGACCCTCTTCCGCGAACGAGAGTCGTCCGCGTCCGACACACTGATAAGTGAGTCGTTGTCGGACGACGACTCGTCCGCCCCTCCAAAAAAGAAGCTAGCCGCAGACGGCGCGCGGCTAGTTTCTGACGCCGAAGCGTCGGCTTGGCCCTGAGAAGGGCCTTTGGGTTGGCCCTGAGAAGGGCCTTTTGGTTGGCCCTGAGAAGGGCCTTTGGGTTGGCCCTGAGAAGGGCCTTTTGGTTGGCCCTGAGAAGGGCCTTTGGGTTGGCCCTGAGAAGGGCCTTTTTGTTTTAAAAATCGCCCGGAGGCGTCCCGCTCAGGGGTCGGCATGATCCCGGCAGGTTCGCAGACACACGACTAAGATAAAATT
This sequence comes from Amphipoea lucens, assembly GCA_947508005.1. NCBI lineage: Eukaryota > Metazoa > Arthropoda > Insecta > Lepidoptera > Noctuidae > Amphipoea > Amphipoea lucens. Next base: position 23,875,586 of record OX382360.1, on the reverse strand, counting down.
AAAATCCGCGAAGGCACAGTGCACTTTGGCCAACCCAGTCTGCCACTCCGTTACGGTGGTCAGAACTGGGCTGTTTCCAGGGGACGCGACGTGGACGCAAGCACTGTGGGGTGGTCCCCCAACCTAACCTTTTTTTTTTTTTTTTTTTTTTTTTATTAACGTGGAGAAATGCTCATGCATTCTGCACTACCACGGGGAGATAGTGCAGTTATGTGGGACTCAAACCCACTAAAACTCCACGGTGTCCTCCTCTGCCGCTTACGGCGGGAACACGGGCACGCGTTAGCACTCATCCGTGAACCCGCCGCGTCTGTCCGTCACCGGACCCTCCTCTGGGGAGTATTCCCCATCTCCGGCGCACTAGAACACATAGCACGCCGTGACCACCCCAGGGACCAAACCAGCACATGGGCGCCAGACGACCCCGTGTCTGGGCACCCTTGGTCCCCCTGCGACGGGTCAGGTCATTGGCCCCGCCGCCTGCCAATTTTCGGCCGCAGAGGATAGGGAGAGCGGCCAACGTCATACCAACACTCCTCTTCCTCTGCGGCCCCACCGCGTCCGCCATCGGACGGTGGCGACCCCGTCAAGGCCGCGGAAGGTAGGGAGAGCGGCGCACCGCAATACCGGCACTCCTCTCCCACCGCGGCCTCCAACCCTCAGCCGCGATGCCTCCGATACGACATCGCGGCCCGCCTCAGCTGCGATGTCGCTCAAGCGGCACCGCAACCTACTTGTTGGCCGCTACGTCGTCGGCTTACCGGCAAAAGCCCTGACGAGCGGCCCCTCCTCGGGTTCCACTTCGCTTCACCGTGGGTGTCCAAGCCACGGCTACTGAGCCCCCCCGCCTCGACAATGCGGGAACCCACCGGGGGGGCCCCCAACCTAACCTAACCTAACCTAACCGCTATAACTTTGCATCCCGGTGACGCATTCTGAAGCTTTTTTCAGCGTAGTAATTCGTTTTTAGGCTCCGTCTAACGTTCGCACTAGTTTAAATTGACAAAAACACCGAAAAACACTTTTCGGTTATTCACTTGCAAAAATTTCATTGTAAATTCCTTTAAAAAATTTTTTATTACAAAACCTTCAGGTAGATTTACATTTTTATAATTTTAATTGATACTTACCTGCCTTACCTGTACTCCGGCGCGCGTTCCGCGTGTTCGAGTCCCGTTTGGTGGTGTTATTCCCGTTTTCTGCATACATTTTGGTCGTAAATTCAGTTTTTTCAGGAAATTTCAAAAATTTTCTTCAGCGTAAATTCTAAAAACCTCATAGCTCGCTGGCCGGCGCCGAGACGCGTCTTTTGACACCTCGCACGTCCGCCTAGCTCAGATAAAAAGTCAAAAATTTGTTGTAGTGGGGATTTTCATACGAGTAAGTACATACACGAAATCCACCTTAGTGATAGAACAATTTCATCTAACCGCTATAACTTTGCATCCCGGTGACGCATTCTGAAGCTTTTTTCAGCGTAGTAATTCGTTTTTAGGCTCCGTCTAACGTTCCCACTAGTTTAAATTGACAAAAACACCGAAAAACACTTTTCGGTTATTCACTTGCAAAAATTTCATTGTAAATTCCTTTAAAAAATTTTTTATTACAAAACCTTCAGGTAGATTTACATTTTTATAATTTTAATTGATACTTACCTGCCTTACCTGTACTCCGGCGCGCGTTCCGCGTGTTCGAGTCCCGTTTGGTGGTGTTATTCCCGTTTTCTGCATACATTTTGGTCGTAAATTCAGTTTTTTCAGGAAATTTCAAAAATTTTCTTCAGCGTAAATTCTAAAAACCTCATAGCTCGCTGGCCGGCGCCGAGACGCGTCTTTTGACACCTCGCACGTCCGCCTAGCTCAGATAAAAAGTCAAAAATTTGTTGTAGTGGGGATTTTCATACGAGTAAGTACATACACGAAATCCACCTTAGTGATAGAACAATTTCATCTAACCGCTATAACTTTGCATCCCGGTGACGCATTCTGAAGCTTTTTTCAGCGTAGTAATTCGTTTTTAGGCTCCGTCTAACGTTCCCACTAGTTTAAATTGACAAAAACACCGAAAAACACTTTTCGGTTATTCACTTGCAAAAATTTCATTGTAAATTCCTTTAAAAAATTTTTTATTACAAAACCTTCAGGTAGATTTACATTTTTATAATTTTAATTGATACTTACCTGCCTTACCTGTACTCCGGCGCGCGTTCCGCGTGTTCGAGTCCCGTTTGGTGGTGTTATTCCCGTTTTCTGCATACATTTTGGTCGTAAATTCAGTTTTTTCAGGAAATTTCAAAAATTTTCTTCAGCGTAAATTCCAAAAACCTCATAGCTCGCTGGCCGGCGCCGAGACGCGTCTTTTGACACCTCGCACGTCCGCCTAGCTCAGATAAAAAGTCAAAAATTTGCCCTCCCATCCACCCATTCGTGTCTAGGCAGGTAAACTTTTGAGTTTTGACAAAAAATTAGTTTGCGTTTTTTGCCCTTCCAACTGCGTTAATACCTAGTTCTATAGTGACACTGGGAGAATAGACGGTTCCTGACACTTTTAGCGCCCTTGAAGGCGTGTTATTTACACTTACGACTCGACATTTTTAATTTTGACGGTAACTATAGCTTTATTGAGCAATAGCTTATAGAATAGGACATCTGCGAGTGTCACAAATAAGTGACACATTTTATTCAGACTTACTCCATATAGAGTAAAACTTATTACATTAAGACGTCTTTTGACAAATTTAAATTTTTTGTGACGTTATTAGTATTGACGAAACTTACACGTCTTAATTAAAAGACAGACTACCCTACCTACAACATCATGCTCGGACTTAGGACCCCGTGCAAAAACACGGCATCAAACTCCCCCAAGAAAGCCGCGGAATCGGCCGAAAAGGTATCTCCCTCCGCGTCGGGAACCCAGGACAAAACTTTTGTGGTCCGACATGGCATTGGCGAGATAGAGGCCAGGACAAAGACCTTACCAAAAAAGGTGGCGGCGCCGGTGGCAGGTCCCTCCAAGGCAAAAACCCAAACACCGTCGTTGGATGCCCCGGATAGCCCGCCCCCGAAACCGATATATCCCACCAGACTTGCTGAGGGAAGGGCATGCCTCAGTAAGGCAAAGCTCCACCTCGGCAACTCTAGAAACACGAAAACCGAAATTAAAGATGGCGTTATCGCAGCCGTGGAACGACTTTATCAGCTGCTTAAGGAGTCGGAGGCGGTTAAGGGCAAGGAAACGGCTCAGAGCAAAGGGCGAGGTGAGAAGGAAGAGGAGGAACCTTTACACCCTCCACTCTCTTCTCACCCTGCCAGTTGTCAGGTGGAAAACGAGCTGCTCAAAAAGATGGAGGAGCACCTCAATCTCATCACAGCGAACAACGAAAAGATGGAGGGTCTCAGAGACACGTTACTGTCCCATCAAAAAGTCTTGGAGGGGACCACCTATGCGAGCGTGGCGGCTGGCAGTAGTAGGGGAAGACTCCCGGAGCAAGCCACCCTGCACTCCGTGGTGGTCACCTCCACAGACGAAACAGAGACTGGGGACGAGGTGCTCCACAAAATCCGGACTGCGGTGAGAATCCAGAAGGCGGGTAATCACCTTAACGTCGACGACATTAGGAACAAGGACCCACTTCTAATCCTCAAAGACGTCATGACATACAACTCCGATGACGATATCCTTCTCGCCTTGAGAAATCAGAACGAGAGGATATTCAGGGATCTTGACAAAGAGGAAAATAGAGTGGAGATCCGATACAGGAAGAGAACAAGAAACCCTCTTATGAACCATGTCGTCGTTAGGGTGTCCCCCAAAATATGGACCAGGATTATGGACGCGGAAACCGTGCAGATTGACCTGCAGCGCATCCGAATCGCAGACCAGTCTCCCCTTGTCCAGTGTTCGCTCTGTCTGGGGTACGGCCATGGCAGGCGTTTCTGCAAAGAAACGGTTGAGAAATGTAGCCATTGCGCCGGGCCCCACAAAAAGTCGGACTGTAGTTACTGGCTCAATGGTGCAGTGCCGACATGCTGTAATTGCACGCATGCAAAACTGGCAAATGCAGAGCACAACGCCTTCAGTGAGGACTGCCCGATAAGAAGGAAGTGGGATGCATTGGCGAGGGCCACAACGGCGTATTGCTAAGGTGGTCACGGGCAAAGAGGCACTGGGGAGCAGCACTCCCACCAGCGAAGCTTCGCACCTGATAGTACAGGCAAACCTGCAGAGGAAACAGCTCGCCACCAATGAACTGATGATCGAAGCGGATCGCAGGAAAGCAGCCGTAGCTCTGCTCCAGGAACCCTACGTGGGGGGCTCAAGTAGTATGAAGAACTACAGTGGGGTGAGGATCTTCCAGAACACCAGCCCAGGGGAAGGAAATGTCAAAGCAGCCATTGCAGTGTTTAACCACAACTTTGACATTGTACAGTACCCGATTTTCACCACAAATAACATCGTTGTGGTGAAAATCCGAACGCTGGCCTGGGAGATCACCGTGGTATCGTACTACTTCGAGCCAGACCAACCCATAGAGCCGTACCTGGAGCATATCAAGAAAATCCGAGAAAAGCTGGGACCGCGGAGGCTTATCATTGGTGGCGATGCCAACGCCAAAAGTAGCTGGTGGGGGAGCGACAGAATCGATCTGAGGGGCGAAGTCTTTTCTGGAGCACTGGAGGAAATGTCCTTGCAGGTACTTAATAATGGAGACGTACCGACCTTCGACACGATCAGGGGAGAGCGAAGACTGACCAGCCATGTCGACGTTACGGTCTGCTCAGAGGATATGCTCGACCTGGTGGACGACTGGAGAGTCGTCGAAGATCTGACGAGTTCGGACCACAATGGTATGGTATTTCAAATAAAATTACAAAAATCAAAAGGAATCAACATAAACAGGACAACTAGGATATACACCACAAAAAGGGCTAACTGGGACCGGTTTCATGAGAAACTGGCTCAGCTTATGAACGAAAATAATATAAACAAAATAGAAATAGACCAAACCCAAACACATGAAGAAATAGACCAATTTACAGAAAAATATATACAACAGATCATCAAAACATGTAACGAGATATTAACAAAAAAGAAAACAAATGAAACACTTACCATACCATGGTGGACCGAAGAGCTCGAAGAGATGAAGAGTAAAGTCGCCACTAGGAAGCGTAGGATCCGATGCGCAGCGCCAGTCCGGAGGTCGAAGGTTGTCAGCGAGTACCTGCAACAAAAAGAAGAATATGAGTTGGCAGCGATTAGGGCACAGGTAGATAGCTGGAAAAACTTCTGTGGTAGACAGGACAGGGAAAGCCTTTGGGATAGTATATACCGCGTCATAAAGAATACTACCAAACGCCAGGAAGACATTCCATTGGTGAAAGACGGCCATCAACTGGACCAGAAGGAGTCAGCCAGCACTTTGGCAAATACATTCTTCCCGGAGGACCTCGAATGTGATGACAACTCAGATCACCGGCAGACCAGAGTCCTTGCAGCAAACGCAAATAACTGGGTGCATGGTGAGATACATGACCCAGCATTTACGGTCGAAGAACTCCGGGCCGCGACGGAGAGTTTTAATCCAAAAAAGGCTCCGGGAATGGATGGTCTAACTGCAGACATCTGCAGCCAGGTTGTCTCCAAAAATTTGGAACTTAACCTGGCGCTCATGAACAAGTGCCAGGAACTCGGCCATTTCCCAACTCCCTGGAAAGAGGCAACGGTGGTAGTCCTGCGAAAGCCTGGCAAGGATGACTATACGAACCCGAAGTCTTACAGGCCCATAGGCCTGTTACCGGTCATGGGGAAGATTCTAGAGAAAATGATAGTCGGAAGATTAAAGTGGCACCTACTCCCGAGACTGAGCCCTCGACAATATGGCTTCATACCCCAGAGAAGCACCGAGGACTCCCTCTATGACATGATACAACATCTGTACGGAAAACTCAATGACAAGAAACTTTTAACCGTAATATCACTGGACATAGAGGGAGCCTTCGATAACGCCTGGTGGCCCGCAATCAAGATCAGACTTGCCGAAGAAGAATGTCCGGTAAACCTCCGGCGACTCATAGACAGCTACCTACAGGACCGTAAGGTCCGGGTGAGGTACGCCGGAGAAGAGCACACAAAGGACACTCAAAAGGGATGCGTGCAAGGATCGATTGGTGGGCCGATTCTCTGGAATCTTCTCCTTGATCCACTCCTCAAGGGACTCGAACGTCGAGGTGACTATTGCCAGGCTTTCGCAGATGACGTGGTGTTGGTGTTTGCCGAGGATACGGCGCTGGAGGTTGAGAGGAAGGCCAATGCCGCACTCGCCTATGTTCGGGCGTGGGGTGACAAAAACAAACTGAATTTCGCGCCGCACAAGACTCACGCAATGGTGCTCACCAGAAAGTTAAAATTTGACACACCACGACTGAGCATGGGCGGGGTCGACATTTGTCTGTCTAGTGAGATAAAGATCCTGGGGCTCACAATCGACAATAAGTTGACGTTTAACAGCCACGTGGCTTATACATGCAAGAAGGCGTTAAACATATATAAGCAACTTTCACGAGCTGCCAGGATCAGTTGGGGCCTCCACCCCGAAATAATTAGGACTATCTACATGGCCACAGTGGAGCCCATCGTTACCTACGCAGCCGGTGCATGGGCTAAAGCAGCAAATAAGATTGGGGTTCAAAAACAGTTGAACGCGGTACAGAGGGGCTTTGCACAGAAGCTATGTGGAGCGTACAGAACCGTTTCGTTGAATTCGGCGCTGATGCTGGCTGGGATACTGCCCCTCGATATCCGGATCCGGGAAGCAGCATCGTTGTATGAGGCTAAGAGGGGAGTACCCCAGCCAACATTAGCAGATAGAGAGGTAGAGCGCAGACTGGCCTTCGCAGAAATCCAGCACCCGGCGAGACATATGCGCCTTGACTTCGTAAAGCTGGAAGACCAGGAGGAGTTAAACTCCCATGTGCACCAAGCCGTCTTGATCTACACCGATGGCAGCAAGATCGAGGACAAGGTCGGAGCAGCATTGTCTCTTTGGAGCAATGAAGCCGAGACCAAAACTCTCAAACTTAAGCTGCCATCGTACTGCACTGTCTACCAGGCGGAACTCCTGGCCATATGTCACGCCACAAAAATCATCCTGCGAAGAAGCGAGGCCAGCTTCGCTATCCTAAGTGACTCACGATCTGCGTTAGAAACGGTCGTAAACCCGTACTCCCTCCACCCCCTAGCCATTGAAACTAGAGCCAACATCGAAAACAGCAGACTCCAGAACAAGGAAATATCCTTGTTCTGGATTAAAGCACATGCGGGACTGGAGGGGAATGAGCGCGCGGACCAACTAGCGAAAGAGGCTGCACTGCATTCCAAAAGGAGGCCTGACTATGACAGATGCCCAGTTTCATTCGTCAAGAGACACATTCGTTTGCGGTCTCTTGACGAATGGAATGAGCGCTATCAAGCGGGACAAACGGCGGCTGTTACTAAGATGTTCCTTCCTGACGCAGTGGAAGGATACAAAACGGTGAGAAAAATTAAACCGGCAGGCTTGACCACTCAAATAATGACGGGACACGGTGGATTCTCTGAGTACTTGAATCGCTTCAAGTGCAAGGAGAGTCCATCGTGCATCTGCGACCCGGATGCTAGTGAATCGGTCCAGCACGTACTATTTGACTGCCCACAATTTGCAAAACACCGGTTTAACGCCGAAAACATCATAGGCACGGCAATAACACCGTTCACAGTAAAGGACATAATTAAGAGCAAAGAGGTAGAAAATTTTTTGAATTATTGTAGATATATAGTAAAGACAGTAATAAGTCGAAATAAAACAGCATAAATAAATATGCTGTCATAATATAGTACATTATATTAGAGGCCAGCATAGAATAATAGTAAGTAAAATATAATTTGGATAAATGAGTAAATAAATAAATAGATACAATATTATGTTAAAAGTATAGCTTAAAATAAATACAAGTGTTAAAGTAAAAGCAAAAATAAGAAGTGCTGCAGCACCCCCCGTGTTTGTATGACAAGTAAAGAGAGTATTAGAATATGAAAGAAACAAATATATAAACTGTAAAATTAAACATAAGTATAGATTAAAGTAAATGTTAAAGTAATTAAATAAAAAACAGAAAAACAAAGACTCCGATCATGTTGGAGGTAGTGGTATAAAAAAAAAAAAAAAAAAAAAAAAAACCTGAGCGAACCTAACCTGAGCGATAATTCGAAGGCAACTAACGTTTTGCACTCAGTAACTGAAACTGTACCAAAAGAACCTTTACAAATTAATACACGAACAGAATAAATCGACAAACTTTTCGCAATTTTGATGAAAAATTTTTCTCGCAAAAATCCCTACCAAACCTCTCCCAATCGCTTACCCGACGCAATTCTAAATCCGAAATTAAGACATGAAATCCGATTTCGATTTCACATTTAACCGCATTCTATCCTCAAACACGCACCCATGTTAACAAGTACATAATCTACATGGATTCACAAATTCACAATGAATTGTATCTTTCATAGATTAACAAACTGTCAATTACTTTTATATACCTACTTACTTGCCAATTCATAATGTCTGGTTAGGGTAGTTCAGCTACCCTAACCAGACATTATGAATTTGCGTTGGGATAGTTTGGTGATTGTGATTTTTCCAGTAACAAAAATGTCCGTTGAAAGAATTTGTTTAGCATTTGAAATGGTTTTCTGTGGATTATAAGAATATAATATGGCACGATAAGCAGTAATGTATAGTGTTTTACGTAATTCCCGTAAAAAACAATTGAAACAAAGACGAGATGAGCGTCGGATGATGCGTTATACGGACAAAGCGTTTTCTATGAATGAATACGAATTTAAAGTAAATTATAGAGTGAGCAAGGATTTCATTCTTTCGTATTAAATAACATTTTTATCCTATTTCTATACAATAAAAACTTTCTAGGACAATAACTTACTAACGTCGGACATCGGCATGTTTTCATTATACAAAATTCTTTCGATCTCTAACCTGGGAATAGGAATGTGAAATTTTGTGAAGGGGTTTTTGTAAAGGAAAAAGGGGGGGTTTTATTTGCGTGAAAAATTCACAATGACCCCTTAAGCCATTCATCTATTAATTACGGGACATCTTGAATAATCACCATGAAAACGCACATTACTGAATGAGCGTTTTTTAAGACAGCACAAAAAAATTATACATGCAATACAGGCAAACAAAAATTGATGTGTAAACTGAGGGTGTAAACAGTATAAAAATACAATTACATGTTGTTATTGTTTAGGCATTTACTTTAATTTAAGCACTTATTGTTTATAGGGCTCATTTTTCCAACGCCAGATAGTTTTATCGGAGGAATAAATGTGAATTTCTGACAATCCATACTAATCCATACTTAATATTATAAATTCGAAAGTAACTCTGTCTGTCTGTTACCTCTGACCCAATTTTGATGAAATTTGGTATAAAGATAATTCGAGTCCCGGGAAAAGACATAGGATACTTTTTAAACCGCGGGGCGCAGCTAGTTCTTCCATAGTCATTCCATAAAAACTCACGACGTCAATTTTATGCCACGAATAAAAAGGCTTATTCCACTTTTCCTCCCTGAGAGAATACCCCTCAGGGGCGAAATCTGGACTCTAATGTAAAAAATATCCAGTCCCCTTTTCATTTTGGGTTATTCCACTTTTCTCCCCTGAGAGAATCTGCCTCAGGGGGGAAAACTGGACTCTAATGTAAAAAAAAACCAGAAATCCCCCTTTTCAGTTTTGATTATTCCACTTTTCCCCCTTATTTTTAGTTTGTATTTAAAAAAAAAGCGGCCAAGTGCGAGTCGGACTCGCCCATGAAGGGTTCCGTAGCAGCAAGTAACATAATATAAAAGTTCACGGTTTATGCATAAGGTTTATGTTTATGAAATTAAATGTTTTTTTTTTTAATTTTTATATTTGAGTTGATTGAATGAAAGGTAAATTGCGGTTTACGATTTATGACGTATTAAAAAAAAAAAACTTCTTACTAGATCTCGTTCAAACCAATTTTCTGTGGAAGTTGACATGGTAATGTACGGTAGGCTGCAAAAGTGCATGGGTAGTACAGAAACAAAATCGTATGAAGCGAGAAATGACGCCATCTAGCGTAAAACCAGTTAACGACTAACAAAATTTAATTATGCTGTTATTAGATGGCGTTGCTTTATATGATAAAATATTTTTGTAGTTTCTTTTTGTCTCTTCAAACATTCAAACAATTTATAATTAATAGTTTCTTTTAAGAAAATCGTTCCTAATTATTAACCTACTATGTTAAAATTGAATATCAATTTATAAGTAGGTGCTAAGTAACTACTAATTCGAATATTAAATTAATTATTAAAATACCCACTCGTTAGCTTAATAAATATATTCCTATCGGTTTCTTTTATTATTTTTATCATTTATGCTACGTATGCTGGTAAATGTAATGTAATAATTAGATAAATGTATTAGCTTTGTAACTCCTAACTCCTTACTTACGTTTCATAAATTAGTCATAGTTGTGAAGAAACCAACGCCATCTAGTTTATTTTCGAAAACTTGAATTCAAACGTTCACGGGAAAATAGACACTAAGGTACCCATGCAATTTTGCTGGCGACTGTACATCATATATTTTTTATAGATCTATCATTCTCTTATTTTAGAAGTAACAGGGAGGGGGACACATTTTACCACTTTGGAAGTGTCTCTCGCGCAAACTATTCAGTTTAGAAAAAAATGATATTAGAAACCTCAATATCATTTTTAAAGACCTATCCATAGATACCCCCCACGTATGGGTTTGATGAAAAAAATTTGAGTTTCAGTTCTAAGTATTGGGAACCCCCAAAATGTAGTTTTTTTTTTCTATTTTTGTGTGAAAATCTTAATGCGGTTCACAGAATACATCTACTTACCAAGTTTCAACAGTATAGTTCTTACAGTTTCGGAAAAAAGTGGCTGTGACATACGGACGGACAGACAAGACAGACATGACGAATCCATAAGGGTTCCGTTTTTTGCCTTTTGGCTACGGAACCCTAAAAATAATGATTCGTTAATATAATACTTAAGTTACTTAGTCTTATTTTTTCACAGAATTTTGTTAATAAAATGTGATGAAGAGTAAATACAATCACAAACAATCAGCTGTTGCTCAGCTGTCAATCAGCTGTTGCGATTAGATTTCTCTCATCACAACAGCGATGACAGAAATCGGTTGATTTTTGTCACAATAATAATTAAAACAGTTTAAACGAAGTACCTAGACCTACCTAGAAAAACTAAATTATTTAGCATAATATCCCCTCTGAAAGTTTCCCATTAGCATTACTTACTTAAATTTAAAACAATTTTCAAGATTTTCGGCAATTTGCAGAAAGTAAAAATGAAGTACAAAGATAAAGAGAAAATATAATATAAAACAATCACTTGTAGACAACACGGTTGACTAGTACTTAGACAGTTTACGAATACTTTAAAAAAAAATTACATGTGCAACAATTGAAAAAAAACTATGCATGTAGGTAATGTTAATTACCATTAAAAAATACTAACAATTCCAGGTAGAAACGAAAAAAAAAAACTGCTGTTGCCTACATTTATGATCGCATAACTCGTCAAAATGTAGGGAACAGTAGATTCTTTTTTACGATTCCAGGTTTGGTCGCAGAATAAAAGTTGTTAATAATGATGAGTACAATGACCCCTTAAGAGGAAAACAGTGATTAAAATTTCACCCTGTATAAAAATCTCGTGTCACAGTGTTTGCACAGTAGACAGATACGAACAGTACGGAAACTACGTACAAACGGTCGCAACGGCACACTCACACAGACGCGCGCATCTACGGTAATCCTAAGCGATGGTCGGGGTACTCTCAGTCACGGGTGCCGTGTTGGAACGAATAATCGTGTATTTAATTTATTCCTTGCGCCACGGATCGTCCATCTTTTTAATAAAAACTGTTTGATCTCGACTTCTTCAAAACCGGAGCTTTCCTTTTTTAAACTCCCTGCTGATCTTGAAAGGTAAGAATGATTTATTGTTATAATCGATATCGAATAATGGCTCGTGCGATCATGCACCGACGTGAATTTATTTGTAAATCAAAGATGGCGGCTGCTAACATTTTTTTCGTCATGGGTGTCGTAGGTGGTTAAAGAGGTTGCCAAAATCGTTAGTGAGGTCAAAATCTAAATCCAAGATGGCGGCTGTGAAATTTTTCTATTTATTTGTCATGGGTGTCGTTTTCATAGTTTTCGAGGGTGCTAAAGCCGATAGTGAGGTCAAAATCTAAATCCAAGATGGCGGCTGTGAAATTTTTCCATTTATTTGTCATGGGTGTCGTTTTCATAGTTTTCGAGGGTGCTAAAGCCGATAGTGAGGTCAAAATCTAAATCCAAGATGGCGGCTGTGAAATTTTTCCATTTATTTGTCATGGGTGTCGTTTTCATAGTTTTTGAGGGTGCTAAAGCCGATAGTGAAGTCAAAATCTAAATCCAAGATGGCGGCTGTGAAATTTTTCCATTTATTTGTCATGGGTGTCGTTTTCATAGTTTTCGAGGGTGCTAAAGCCTATAGTGAGGTCAAAATCTAAATCCAAGATGGCGGCTGTGAAATTTTTCCATTTATTTGTCATGGGTGTCGTTTTCATAGTTTTCGAGGGTGCTAAAGCCGATAGTGAAGTCAAAATGCGCGTCGCTCGACCGATGCCTAGTTTAACCCTGCACCTTACCGTTTCAATTCGAGAATGGGTGTAATAGTAATTAAAGAAAACAATATTTAAAAAAATATATCTCTTTTATTCGTAATTATAAATTATTTACTGAAAAATACTTTCGCCTGCTACATGTAAATTTTACAGTGTTCTCTATTGTTCTCTTTTGTTCTCTTTTAAAACAAGAACGAAAAATTTCATCCAATACGCTCGACGCATTTTCAAAAAGTTGGACGGTCCGTGGTCTCTGTTTTATTAGTACAACTTTTATTGCGTTTTATTTGGTCTATAAAAAAATTATTAAAAAAGTCCGCAATGGTCTGCGGATCATCACCACATTGTTTACCATCTACATATATTAATTTGATTGATTTCGCTTTTTGGCACATTACACATTGTTTTACTAATAACGTTCCAAGTAGCCCTACATTTGTTTTGAGCTGTATGGATAAAGTAATTATTCTGAGACTTTTTTGTCAGTTTTATAACACGTTGTAATCTACTCGAAAAATTTTTAAAATTGTTTTTTTTTATGATATTTCGATTCTTACGATACTTCCATAATAATTGCTGTTTACGCATGCAGCATTTTTTTATTCCTGTTGTCTTCCACTTTGTTTTTGTTTAATACATTTATGAAGTCGCCACATAATATTATTTTCTTTTTACTGTAGCACTAGTTCCCAAGTAGTTGGTTTAAAGTATCGAAAAATGTGATTTAACATAATTACGAAGAATAAAGATATTTTTTAAAAATATTGTTTTCTTTAATTACTACTTGTATTACACCCATTCTCGAGTAGAAACGGTAAGGTGCAGGGTTAAACTAGGCATCGGTCGAGCGACGCGCATTTTGACTTCACTATCGGCTTTAGCACCCTCGAAAACTATGAAAAAGATATTCACGACGAAAATTTTGAATTTTTTCGCAGCCGCCATCTTGGATTTACGTTTTGACCAGAAGGAGGGAAAGATAATCAGTCAACTTCTAACCGCACACCACGTTAAAAACTTCGTTACAATAAAACACATCAATTTTACAGACATTAAGAGTGACAACCCTAACGCTCCAATGAGTCGTAGGTATTTATTTCAACAAATAGACCTAGTTTCCATACTGTTCATATTTATACTGTGGTGTTTGTTAACGAACTGCTCCGAAACGACTTGACCAATTTTTATGAAACTTTTGTGTATAATTGATTAATTGGTAGGTCTGAGAATAGGTCGTAGGCTATTTTATTTAAATTTTTGCAAAACAACGTTTGCGGGGTCAGCTATTCATACTATATATAATATCCATACTAATATAATAAATGTGAAAGTGTGTCTGTCTGTCTGTCTGTTACCTCGGACCCGATTTAGATGCAATTTGGTATAGAGATAGTTTGAGTCCCGGGAAAGGAAAGGATACTTTTTATCCCGATATTCCCACGGGGTCGACACTTAAGCGGGCGAAACCGCGGGGCGCTGCTAGTAATCCATACTAATATTATAATTCGAAAGTAACTCTGTCCGTCTGTATGTTACTTTTTCACGCCTAAACCACTGAATCGATTTAAATGAAATTTGGTATAGAGATACTGTTCGATTTAGATGAAATTTGGTATAGAGATAGTTTGAGTCCCGGGGAAGGACATATAATAGTTTTTATCCCGATATTTCCACGGGATCGAGACTTATGCGGGTGAAACTGCGGGGCGCAGCTAGTCACACTATCACACGGGTGCGTGTCATATAGTATAAAGTTACTTGGTATATTTTCATTTCAATAACGTTCACAAGATATAATAAACGTGAGATATACCAACTGTTGATATAATTTCTTTACATATAACATTTATATACTCTAAAACTTACTTCGTATAACGTTATTGGATATAACGTTTATTTAATCGAAAATCATTAGGTCTATCGTTTAAAATACATATATATTGATACCGTCATAATGGTTAACACGGCCGATTTAGAGCAATCCGACTCGGACAGCTTAGGTTAGAAAGCCTTCGTGGTTTCGTGGCTTCCGAATTATTTCCGTTACCGTTACCGCACCCGAACTCAATGAACGCAATAGACGACGTAGGATGCAAGAGCGAGCAAAGGTTCGCCGAGGTTCGGTTTGGTTAGGTTACTTTAAACCCTTTACACAGAAATAGGGGCCCTGCGAAGCGGGGCTCCGTCGACATAGGATGAAAAAAAAAGTTTTTATCATATCATACTAAATAGGTTTTATGTCTATTGAGTGGTACATCAAACGATTTCATATTAATTGTGTTATTCTTATAGAAATTAGTTACATTAAAATTATATCAATCGTTTATTATATTAACTGATCATTATATCAAATAAAATTATAGGTTCAGTTGTTATATCTTGTAAATATTAGAGGTTTTGTTTATATCATATATTACTTACCCGTCCCCCCCTCTACCAACGAAACGGTTGTGGTTAGAAATTTAAATGTTACGGCAGTAGAACCTATACAGGGTGTCCCTGTAAGTATGGATCAAATCGAATAGGGACGTGGGCAAGGTCATTTCCAAACGTTTTAGCAAAAAAAAAAATACTAAAAAAAAAAGAGAAGAAAGATCGAATTCGTAAAAACTATCAGGGCTATCAATTTTTTTTTTTTAGATAGCCCTGATAGTATTTTTTTATGATTAAAATCTTTGAACACTAAGAGAAATGATTGAAAAAAAAATTTAAATCGGTCATAACTTTTGAACCGTAAAAAAATTCACTGACATTCTCAGGGTTAAAAAGTTGGGAAATGACCTTGCCCACGCCCCTATTCGATTTGATCCATACTTCCAGGGACAGCCTGTATATTACGAAGTTTAAAGGAAAACTATCACATTTAAGTGGGATTTACAACTCATAACTAAAAAGAATTAATAAAAAAAAAAAGACGGGTTGCACTCCGGGAGTGCCGGCAGAAGTGAAAACTTGAATATTAACGTTGAAATAAATCAATTATTAATTTAATTAATATTACTCATTTTTTTTCAATATTTCTGCGTCACTTTTTTCATTAATAGATGCACTTTGTCCAATTTCCATATTTTAAACACTTTCGGTCTTATTCATAAAAAAAGCCTATTGAAGGTTTAAACCATTCATTAGTTAAAATGCTCAATAGGCCTTTAAAACATTCGATAAAATTTTGTATTCATAAACGCTTCATAAACGTTCTATAACTAGAATGTCCTACAACTTCTAAATGTTGCCATTATAATGAAGTCATCCAACAAATTGGCCAACACATTAAATCGGCATACGAGAATATCTGTCTACGAACCGAATATTTGTGTCCATAGACATTATTACGTATGAAAAACTAATTTATTGTCTACAGTTTCAACAGTTTTGACGCGACAACGTCATGGTCGTCATGGAAACAATATGAATATGTCAATGAATGAATTTGATATTGTATATGTCAAACTAAAAACTTTTGAATATTTTTTTTTGTATTTAAAATAAATGAAATTTAAGACCGGAGACTAGTTGCAATAAAGGGCAAAGAATTGAATATTGGTTGGAGGAGGATAAGGTGTGTACCTACTGTTACAGCTAAAATGTGTTCAAAGTAAGTTATGTTTTGTAAACATTCTCAATTTCTTATACTTATGCTTGCTTTTGCTTCTAATCCTTAGATTTTTTGGTAGAATTGGTCAGGGAGAGGTCTCCATAATAGAAAATAAAAACACTGACACAAGCACTACCGCTAAACAGGGGCAGCCTGGCATGATTTACGAATTAGGTGCCTATCCAATTTACAATTTTACGAAGAACTTCGTTTGCCTGTACAAAACTCACTGTAACAAAAAAAAAACCCGCCATAAGAATAATAATGACTGTTATTTTGATGCCGCTACTGATTAATTAAATCAGTATAAATAAGATAATGAAGAGAAAGAATTTATAACATTAGTTTTGTATTTCAGGTCAATAGGACTAGTAAAGATGGTGCTTCACTACGAATAGCAGAAAATGAAACGGCCTACAGAAGAGATGGCACAGATGGCAAATGAAAAGCAAACATTTTAAAAATGTTGTTCTGCTTGCACAAGTTTTAGAAGCCAAATTAGAGTTTAGAGTATTGTTCAGCCGTGAACAGGCAAGAGTTACATAGCCAGCGTCAGCATCAAGAGCGACATACATTCGTTCCACATAAATTAGTAATTAGTAAATGAATAAATTAGTCATCAAGCTGGAGTAGAGTTTGATTCATCTTCCATAATTCCTCTCACTATGGCCAAGACACCTTTAGCCATCACCAGTTCTATGAGTCTGTGGGACCGGCAATGACAAAACTATTTCCTGTGTACACATTGCACGACGTACACAAGCCCCTATTCCTACCCAAATTCTGTCTGTTCCCGTAGGTCTCCCGTTATCCCGTAGGCTTGTATGATAGGTTAGGGTGTTAGGATAACTAGGGTGTTAAGTAGTTGCTGTAGGTTTATAATCAGTAGGGTGAGGTAACCATAGATATCAGGCTCAATTGTTACAAACTTAGCCACACTGTATGCATTTGGAATAACAGCCGTACTAAGTTGTAAGTCCCGGTGCGTACAAGTATTATAAAAATAAACTGATATTTGTATACAAGCTTTTTATTAATGAACTACTCCCTAAATTTCCTCTCTTTTACTTTAGATCTTGTTGGCTCAAAATATTGCCACTTCCACGTTGTCGTCGGTGGCAGCGCAGAGGTCACTTTGACTGCATGTTTTGGGTAGGACAAATAAGGCGGGATAGGACGTGGAGCATGTTTTGCAACATAGCTTCACAGCCACACCCTACTGGAGCATCTCCCTGCAGGGTGTAAACTTCCGTGGTCGACACGGAAGCATTGTTTTCACACAAAAGCAGCAATGTCCCACAGTATTTCTTGTTGCTATAATGTGCTTCGTTATATTTTTCGTCGCTTCTATTTTGTATTGTAGGTAGGTATATAATAATAAACTAAATTGGTTAAACAGAAGTTCAAAATAAATTAAATACAACTGCGGCTCCTCGAAGTACTATTGTTTACGAAACTGACTTTTCAAACATTTGTACGTCAAATGTCATTTTCTTCGGCCATCTTTGTCGTGTCTCACTTGGTTCACTTCGGTTGGCGCCGCCGCCGTAGAAAGAGATGGGGGGGGGTGAAATCTCTCCTGACGGTCACGTGTCCTGACGCGATGCCCTGACGCGAGTTTAACATTTTTTACCCATTACAAAAAGTGTTCAACGCCGCTAAAGAAGTTTTCACTTCAAAAATTAAATTAAAAAAATCAAAAAACCCGACTGCGGTAAAAAACTTAAGTTAAAAAAACTGAAAAGCTAAAAACAAGCCCATTTTAAATTAAATAAAAGTTAAAAGCAGGCGGGACCCACACCATTTTTAAAAGCTTTTATTTAACTTGACTTGTATGTGAAGGTGGACTCTTGCAAGTTAAATATGACCCACTTCCCGGTATCCGATTGAGCTGACATTTTACATACCGGTCCAGTCCCGATGACAATGCATGTTTATGACAAGCATGACGTGATGCTGCAGCCAGGATTGACTCCAGACGAGGGAACTCCTCAACGGTTAACAGCAGGGACATGAAATTTTGCACACCCATTGGAATGACAGTTAGCGGGTCCACCACGAAATTGCTGCCACCTTCAGGGTTGGCTCCAAACCACGGAACTCCTCAACGGTCAACAGTAGTAACAGGCATAAGAGGTATACCATGACTTGTAATTTAGTGAGATGGGCGTCAATAGCATTGGTTTGCAACCTGTCTAGGAGACGGAAAACTCCGAAATCAAACCCGGAACGGTGTTTCGTCAGACATGAGTAAGCTTTAAGCTGAAACAAATGGCGCATATATTACCAAATTACTACCCAAGTCAAGGTGAGGCCGTGCCGAGGACTGAGTGGCATCAGGGTATAAAATGATGTCGTGAACGTACCGCCTCAGTGCACCTGGGCGAACCCTGTTGTATATTAGTTCTTTTATATGGCCCTGTTTCCGGAGAGCACAAATGTAGGATACGGACATTCCATCCGTCCGTATCGACTTCGGCAAAGACGGGATTCACCTGATTCAACCGAAGTCTGTGCAATTTCCAGCGAAATACAGCCATGGCACCGCTGAACGCAGAATGTTGCCAATAGTATTATGCTGGGCTTGCACAGTGCATAAAATGCAGAGTAGTACGGTTGACCACGCCATTGTGTATTTGGGCCCAAAGTTGTTCGCTGCTGGCCAAGCGTACGTGATAGAAGGCCTCCTCATAGAAGAATTAGACTGCTCGAAATTAACTGGCACCCGCCAATGTAACAATGACGACCTTAATGAAATGAATAGACTAAGAAATATATCTAGCGAAAACTAAAAAATATGAAATAAATCAATGTAAAAAAAAAACTTAAAAAAAAATCTTTTATTTACACCCTAAAAAGATAAAAATAAGATTTAAATTACATTAACCTATTCATTTTCCAATTACTTTACAAAATTTAATTGTAAATAATAAGATTTAAAATTAATTAAATAATAAGATTTAGCCTCAGTGCTGCACGATGTAAATTTGAGTAATCTTTTCCCTCAACTTATAACATCATTAGACAATTTATATTATATAAAAGCTTGTCGCGAGATTTAAGCACTCGTATTACTTAGTTTTAACTTTTAATTTACTAGTCTACACAGGTAAATCTGGTGTAAGGAGAACGCTTCCGAAGCCTGGACGTACATTATATACAACCTATATGCAAACGAATACCAATAACCTTTCGCTTTAAATTGATTATTTTCAAGACTTCATATTTTGTAAACGCGCAATGGAAACCGTACAAAACGTGAGGTCACTGACACGCAAAGCGACGACGCGCCACCACGTGACCACGCGCCCGCACGTCGCGTGCGCCGAGCGCTACGTACGGCCGAGTCACGTGATTTATACGGAATTTACAAATATCACTTTCAAAATGCCCACCCCTACGACACTTCACAAAATTATGAATTTTAATCGCATTCGTAGCCCACTGTTAAACATTAAAACTGACAGAGGCATTTTACGTACCTGTCTAAATCCTTTGCGACCTTATGAGGTTTGGCTCGAACTGCGCTCCATTCATTTCAATAGTTTTAAATTTTTTTAAATTTTTTTATTTATTATTTTTATCTTGTTTGATTCTGTATAAGTACTTAGATGTTATTTAATATTTTTATGTTTGTGTTAAATGTGTGTGCTTGTCATTTGATGGATATTTTTTGTCTGAATAAATAAATAAATAATAAATAATAATAATAATAATACACAGCTGGGCCCGTCGCTGTGTGGACCGGTGAACACGAGGCATTAGTGTAGGGTCCTCAACACATTCTTCGCGTAGTTTATTAAAAACGCTCACTATTCTGCCCCGCATTTCGTCAGCACTGTCACATTCCCGGTCAAACACTCTTTCTTTCACATACCCCCACAAAAAGAAGTCCAGATGTGTTAAGTCGGGTGAACGAGCCGGCCAGGCGTGCGGCCCCAGCCTTCCGATCCAGCGGTTACCAAAAAGCTCAGTGAGACGCTCGCGGACAGGGCGCGTAACATGCGGTGGAGCGCCATCATGCTGGAACCATGCTCGACGAAATTCAGCCAGCGACACATTATCTAGCATATCTTCTAAATGTCCATTTATAAAATTAAGATATGCTGATCCATTGAGGCGCTGCGGTAGAAACACTGGTCCCAGAATTAGTCCATTAAAAACACCAGCCCATACGTTGACGGACCATCTGGTCTGATGGCCGGTTTCTTGAGTGGCGAACGGGTTCACGTCTGACCATACATGGGCATTCCTCCTGTTCCACATCCCGTTTCTTGTGAATGTGGACTCGTCCGTCCAGATAATGTGCTCAATGAAGCCAGGCGCACGTTGTTGTTGATCTAGTAGCCAACGACAATACGCACGACGACGAACGCGATCATTAGGTAGCAAAGCTTGTACTTTGTGTATTTTGTAGGGCCGCATTCTGTTCCGGCGCAAGACTTTGTGAACTGTCCAGTGAGAGACGGTCGGTACGCCCCGGCGCCGCAACAATTTCGCCGCACTTCGTGTGCCCAGGCGTGGATTTTGGCGAATTACATTTAAAATACGCTCCTCGGTCTGAACGTTCACTTGTTGTCCACCGCCTGCCGCCATCGGAGCAATCGGTTAATTTCCGTGCCCCCTCGAGAATTCCTCGCAGTGCAATTACACCACTCTGCCCGCCGCAGAGAAGAACGATTCTAGGCGCCAATTCCCCCTATGCTAGGTTATGCAAAGTTGTAAATAGTTGCAGTGATCAAATCGATTTGCACTTTGAAAGTTTGGGTAAATTGAAGGCCAATTTTTCGAAGCATCTTGCTGAATAGATTGACTCTTCATTATCTCCTTCGACCAGTAATGTGGTTACGTATAATAAGTACCTTATGCTGTTATATTAATTATTTAGACCTTTAGACTTTTAAACTTCCAGATAAATGGAATTATTTAAAATTAGATTAATGTTTTAAATTATACATTGTACAACTTCTTTTTGCATGCGGAGTTTACCTTTAAGTGATTGTTGCACTATTGCACTTACATTTTTGCATGTTACTTTTAGCATACAACCTGTGTACTCAATCGTTGGTGAACCAATAAATAAATAAATAAATCGGTCGATTTTCTAAGACTCGCTGAAAAGCTGCCGTTATCATGCGAGAATCAGACGGATGCCGGACGTTCGGAAATCTGTCTCGGTAAATTCTCAACGCTAGAGAAGCATTGCCACGGGCTTCGCCTAAACACATCAACATGTTGCTGTATTCACGAGCACTGTACAAGTATGCCTCAGGCATTGTTTAAAACAACAAAAATGATAACTAAAAAACAATAAAACAGCACTAATAACATAACAAAAATAATAACTAAAAAACAATAAAACAGCACTAAAAACGTAACAATAATAACTAAAACAAAACAGTATTAAATACGATTCAATAGCGATGGATCGATTAAAAGTAGCGCACGTTCGCTCACGAGCCGAGTCGGAAAGGAACTAACCTACAGTCTAGATTACTAAAAAAGTACTAAGAAGATCAAACATGCCGCCCGCGTGTGGTGCCGGGCCGACAAACGATACCGCCGCGCGTACGCCGCCGCCGCGGCGACGCTGAATCAAATAGCGGTGTCTTTTGATGCGCAAAGATCAACAAATTACAGAGGAGAAAATGTTAAAATAATAGTTATGAAATCAGAAACCAATTGTACTTTAGCTTTATTAAATTATTACAAACTATTGTCATTTTATAAGTTTTAAATAAGATTTAACGGGTTTCTTAGATTAAATTAATTTAATTATCCACCTTAAATTGATTGGGTTTACTTACCAAATGAAGGATACAGTTGTTCCAATAAACGACCGCGCGTAATGCGACTCTAATTTCATTGACATAAAGTTCAAATTCAATTTATTCACGCGCGCTAGTTGCTTCAAACTGTACACACGATGAAAATACATACAAAACTGTTTTTAAATGCACGAAACAGTGCATCAATTTAAAACAGTTGACGCATCTGAAATGTTTTTTTTTCTTATTTATTTTGGCGCTCTACAAAGGATGCTTATGGTCACAACTCACAGCGGCGCCGCGCATAGCCGTGGACGCCTAGTTCTTTCAAACTAGGTGGCCCGGGTTCAAATCTCGGCCTATACCAATGAATGTTGTGATCATTTACCTTGATTACCAGAATTCGTACGCGCACCGTTTCGCCCCGCGCGCCCCGCGCCGCCGCCGGCGCCGGGATCGGGACCGCGATCGCTCGGTCATCCACCGACCACTGGCAGTCGATAGCCTACTCCGACGGCGAATGCACGCGCAAATTTCTAAATTAATAATTACGTTTCGCAATCTAGTGTACCTAAATCTCAGTTTTCTCTTCTAATTCTTGATACTGTATCTTCCTAGTGCTTGTTTCTACTCATTCTGTAAACTGTAATTTTAATTTTGTTGCTGTGCAAAATTTTAATGGACGAATTAACAAAGTAGCTTGTAAAGTCAATGTCTTTGTACATAATCAACTTTTGAAGTGAAACTTCTTTAGGCGCGCTTGACTTGGGGAGTAAACTGGCGAATGCGTTACGAAAACGTGTGATCGCGAGTAGGGAAGGTACGTAAAAAATAGCTGGAAATACCTGGTGTAAAAACCCGGTCCCGGTCGCATGAAAAGGCGACCGGGTTTTTACACCAGGTATTTGCTTCCAAGTACGCACACCAGGTACCGACTCAAAATACTTGCAAGACTATTAAGTATCTTATACGGCTACTCGCTCAAATACGTAGGTACTCAACCGCGTTAGTTTTCGCAAATGCGATCATGCTCCTTATCAGTAAGAGTCTACGGAACAATTTCGTATGCAAGTAATTTTTACCGACTTCACAAAAAGGAGGAGGTACTATGTTCGGCTGTTTGTATGTTTTTGAAGGGAAACTTCTTTACGCGCGCTTGACTTGGGGAGTAAACTGGCGAACGCATTACGAAAAGTGTGATCGGGTGAGGTGAACGGGAGTTGAGTGGGGGATATAAGCAAGACAAAGCAGTGCGCGCGCACATTTTCTTTCTCTCTTCCTCTCATAGCCAAATACGTTTGAAGTTTTTTTTTTTTTAATTTGCTTATATCTCGAAAATGGTGCGTCCTATCGCAAAAATAATGAAAATTTCGACCCCCTTTATAATACCCATAAACTCCTAAAACTCAACATGTAGGTAATCATTTTTCATATTTTCCATACAAAAAGTGAAAAATTTCTTAAAAAACACGCCAAGGCCGCCCCCTCCGCGCCTGCGGCTCTAAAAAACAATACACGGGGTTAGGGCAAATAAGTACAGACGCCAGCACATCAACCTACTACAATCTGTCAGATTTCTTTAATAGATTTTCAACTTTATTACTAAAGAATAAGGTTCAAAGTTGATTGGGAAAATTTGACAGTTTCGAGTAGGTTGACGTGCTGGCGTCTGTACCACGTGTCGACGATTCGCGATTGTCAAATTAGATTTTTGTTGTGTCAAAATTATTTACGTGAAACTTCTTTACGCACACTTGACTTGGAGAGTAAGCTGGCGAACGCGTGACGTAAGCGTTACGAAAACTGTGATCGGGCAAGTAGGGAAGGTACGTATTTACTCGACCAGGTTTTTGCTTCCAAGTACGCACACCAGGTACCGACTCAAAATACTTGCAAGACTATAAAGTACCTTATACGGCTACTCGCTCAAATACGTAGGTACTCAACCGCGTTAGTTTTCGCAAATGCGATCGTGCTCCTTATCAGTAAGAGTCTACGGAACAATTTCGTATGCAAGTATTTTTTACTTTAATGGTTTGCAAGTATTTATTTGTAAACGCGATTTTGCTCCTTATTTATAGGAAGTCATTGATCAATTTCCTATGCAAGTAGTTTTACTTCCAACGGGGCTTTTGAATACGCGATTGTACTTCTTATCTGTATGAAGTTATGGATCAATTTTCTATGCAGATAGAAAATACTTGAAAGTATCTCGCTCCGTCGTGCCTCGACGCTCGAGTACGTAGGTACTCAAATAGTTCAACAACCGCGTTTGTTTTCGCAAATGCGATCATGCTCCTTATCAGTAAGAGCACAGAATACTTAATAGTACTACGTACAGAAAGGACACTCCCTTCCTCGCCCTCATATCAGATATCGCACCTCACCCCGCACTTCGAGGTATTCGTCGCCGACTCTTTAGCAAGGGCGCTCGCGAACCGCAGCGCTGTATTGCTGACACGAAAAGTTTTATTTGAGTTTTAATCACGATGGTTGGATATTGTGATGCTTTTCCGAATTCGTATTTACATAAACTGTTTGTAAGATTTCGTATTTTTAATAACATGCGATTTAATAACCGATTATTTACAGATAAGTCATTTAAACTAAACTATTTTAGTGTTTTTATTTCATTACGAACCCGACTATATAAATAAACAATTGAACTACATGGTCACTTCATAATATTGCACACGTTCGGACAGCGCCGCCGCCGTCGTCGTTCGGTTCCCCGACACAAATTGCTTACCGCGCCATTTTTTTTACGCTACTAGATTTCACGCACACATTTGCACGTATACAAACGTCATTTGTTTATGTAGTAGTACTAGGTAATTATTTTGCGAGCGTTGCGACACTCCATACAACTCCGTAAGAGTCTACGGAACAATTTCGTATGCAAGTATTTTTACTTTAATGGTTTGTAAAAGTATTTATTTGTAAACGCGATTGTGCTCCTTATTTATAGGAATTCACGGGTCAATTTCCTATGCAAGTACTTTTTACTTCCAACAGGGCTTTTGTTTGATTACGCGATTGTACTTCTTATTTGTATGAAGTTATGGATCAATTTTCGATGCAGATAGAAAATACTTGAAAGTATCTCGAGCCCTGGTTTTAGGCCCTGGTTTCTTAAGGTGGACGTACTTGGAAGCGCTGGTACTCGATTTTGCAAGTACGACCCATGTCTACGGGCTACGGGCGAGGCGAACGGGAGTTGAGTGGGGGATATAAGCAAGAGAAATCAGTGCGCGCGCACATTTTCTTTCTCTTTTCCTCTCATAGCCAAATACGTTTGAAGTTTCACTTCAGTCGTGTGGTCATAAGCACACTCGTTTTTTTTTGTACTTTTCTTTCTCAATCACAGTAGGTATCTAATTACCTTCGACACAGTATAATTAATATACAGTAGAACATCTTCATACAAACGTGCCGCTCTCGGTTTGAATGTGTGCGTGCGCGCCGCGCGCCGTGTCGGCACGCGATTTCACGCACACGCTAGCATAATATATGAGGGAATAAGGTGGCGGCAGTGCGGGCTGTGCAGCGCGACTGTGAGCACGCGCGTACGCTACATGACCGCTTGCGTTCGTCAACTCTCGCCGGCGGCGGCCACTTAAATTACGAGTATCATGACTTCAAAAAGGGGAAAAAAATATTGTAGTGTTTTCGGGTGCCTCAATAATGATTTCGCAAACCCGGACTTATCATTCTTCATAGTTCCTACTCAACCAGAAATGTAAGTACCTACTTATACTTAAATATTATTAGAAAATGTGGTATTGTATTGTTTATTTCACAGTTTATTTGCTTTATTAAGAGCGTAGCCGAGTCGCATTTTTCCATATAAATGTATTCCCAAATTTACTTTCTGAATACTATGTTTAGAGCTAAAGTTTATTTTAAGAAGTCTAGTTTTTAGTGTCCTTCACCACACAATCCTCACTTTTGAAAACTTCTTATAAATCAATTTTGAGAACGCCAAAAAATAGTCAAGAAATAGTCATAAATAGTCACCAAGGTCAAAAAATTAGTCGCATTATGATTCCAAAGTTATAGCTATAGGTTGGTGAGGATTGTGTGGTGAAGGTCTCCACACAATCCTCACCTCTAATGCAACCAAACGGCTGGGAGTATCGACTTGGTTTAAATTCCAAAAAATAGTCAAGAAATAGTCGTAACGCTATGCCAAATCTCGAAAATAGTCAATAAGTGATTCCAGAGATATAAAGGTGCCTTGGTGAGGATTACGTGGTGAGCCTTTCTCGCCACAATCCTCACCTGATTACCGCGGAACGCTTAGGTTTTTGAATTTGAATTTGGTGTCAAAAAATAGTCAAGAAATAGTCGTCTCCAACCATGATAATTTCGACCTGGTTTACTATATGGAAGTATGTTAAATATCCACGTGAACTTCTACATACATTTTCGAGTCAAGTACAGTCGAGCACAAAATTATTAAGTACTTTTTATGGTCATCTTATTTTTTGGTTGTATTAAAAACGGTATAATTGTTGGTTATGTAGCTATTTTGGGTAGTTATTTTATTTATTTATTTTATTTATTTATTCTTTACTAATAAATAAGGGCAACAAAGGAGCTAAATCAATAATAAATACAAACTGATGAGTTACTTGCTTGATATTATTTTGAGAGCTTGTCACATCACATCACTCAGAACTACTTACTACTGAAGTCTCTTGTGCGAGATCTAAGCCGGAACTGATTAAATACACAAGCAAACTATCAAAGACATATTTTTATCAAAGGGTGCCGACAATTTGGTTTACAATACCAGCAATAAAACATGTTGAGAATAATAAAACAACACAATGAATTTTAGTTTTGGGAAAACCAATAATTACCCTGTGTCGCCCCAGCACCGTGGGAATTCTGCGTGATCATTATTTCAAAATTGCATAAAATTGGGTTTCCCAACCACCGAAAGTAAAATTAATGAAACTAATAGGTCGATCGTCCTGCACACTAGGTATTTTATTTAGTAATATAGTTAAGTAGGTAGATAGTCTTAATTAAAATAATAGGTGATAAATATTCAATCATAATATGCTTTTTATTTCATAAATTTAGATCAAGTGCTGCTTGTTCGAAAATATTAACTAAAAGTAAAAGTGACAACCCTGGGGATCAACGCAAGAGTAGGCTAATAACTCGGCGGGCGGCCTTAGATAACGTACTGTATTATACTGTGCCTTCGATATGGGGTCTCAAGGTTAAGCAAAGTAAACTGGATTTTTCTGATTTGTAAGCAAAATTTGCGAACATTCTGATCAAAATAAAATTGTAGCCCTGTTAAAGGGGAAAATCATTACGATCCTTGCATGAATGGAATCCGAAAGCACATTATCCCACAACTAGGTAGAAGCACAGAATACTTAAAGTACAACGTACAGAAAGGCCACTCCCTTCCCCGCACTAACATCAGTTACCGCACCTCACCCCGCACTTCGGCGAATTCGTCGCAGTTCTTTAATAAGAGCGCTCGCAAACACAAGTACCTCACGCACACATTCATACGTATACAAACGTCATTTTTTAATGTAGTAGTAGGTAATTATTTTGCGAGCGTTGTATGGAGTGTCCGGGGTGTGGTAGAAGTGAACTGAAAAGACATTTGCTTCAAGCGATCGAGTAAAAGTTAGGAGTTCATGAGGATAGGAACACAGCACCGCCCGCGCTGCACAACTTAGCCGTCAGCCGTCGTGTAGCGCGTCACGTGGACTTGGGGTCGTCGGCCGCGCTGCCGTCGGCGAGCGCGCGCGCACTTTGAACCCGAGGTCATGCGCGAGCGTCAGCTGATATTTATTTACGAATACATTGCTTGTTAGAGTTGTAAAGAAAAAAAATGTGTTTAATCGCAAATAATGGTTGTATTTAACTGTTCTCACAGCATAGTGTACGAAAAATGCTAAAAAAAATTGGTAAAATTGTTCTTTTTTTTTTTCCTGATTTTTTGATGGTATTGTATCGAGAATCACTAGCCCTATCACCTGTCTTCGTTTTCCGAAGCGTTTCCCTGGCACCCTGTATAATATAAATTGTGTAATGATGTTATAAGTTGACAGTAAAAATTTTAAAGGAAAAGATTACTCAAATTTACATCATGCAGCACTGAGGCTAAATCTTATTATTTAATTAATTTTAAATCTTATTATTTACAATTAAATTTTGTAAAGTAATTGGAAAATGAATAGGTTTAATGTAATTTAAATCTTATTTTTATCTTTTTAGGGCGTAAATAAAAGCTTTTTTTTTTAGTTTTTTTTTTTAATATTAATTTTATATTTTCAAACTCAAATGGGTCCCGCCTGCTTCCAACTTTTATTTAATTTAAAATGGGCTTGTTTTTAGCTTTTCAGTTTTTTTTAACTTAAGTTTTTTATTATAGATTCCACTTATCTCCCTCAGGGGGGATTTGTGGAATAAGCCAAATTAAAAATATCTGTCTATTGAAAAATCAGCCCATAAAGAAACACCATAGTAGTAGTGAGGTAAGTTGTTGTACAGTCACGTCTAAAAGTATGTTTACACTTGGCAATTTTCAATTGCGATTTTTTCGTGAAATAACGAATGCAACGCTGAAATACGACACTTAACATAAACCTATGGGTTCGAAAATACTATTTTGGTAATAACATAAAATTTCATTAAAAAATAAGGGAGAAAATTGCCTTTGAATAAAGCCAAGTGTATACATACTTTTAGACGTGACTGTACTCCGCCCATAAGACGACCCACTGACCGTAGGAGTTGGAGTATACGCTTAGGGGCACTATGAGCAGCAAAGAAAACCAAAAAAAAAAAATTTTGTTAAAAAAAAAATTTTTGGGACTTAGTCAATCATTGTTATCGTATGAGTCTTCTAAACGCTGTTCACAAGTCCAAAACCCGAAAATTTTGTCAGTTTAAATCAAATAGACGCCCGCGATTCTTCCAGCAGCTATTTGCTGTTGAGGGTAAGTCAAATCAGGTTATCGAAATGTCAGGTTTTCGATACGACAGCCTGTCGTATGTTTGTGAATCGGCTCTCTGGACTTGTTCACAAAGAAACCCGCTGCCCGGGATGAGTGTGAGCTCATCGCGCTTCACAATACTGGATTTCAATTCTTCTTTTTACACTGATATGTTCTATCGTCAGGGTCACCAGTTTACTGTAAAATGAAACTCGATCCAGTCGTAATAGATGTGTACCTATTTGTATCACAGATCACAGCACAGTATGCAAGCGAGAGCACAAGAGAAGAATACACGTTTACACACGCACAGGACATGAATCTTGTTACCTAGTAATTCACATAGAGCATGGTAATATAATATTAAGATTTTCATATTCAAATTAAGAGTCCAACTAGTTTATAGTAATTTATAATTGCTGTGTACCATAGACTTAACGCTCTAGACGACATATTGTGTTTATCCAACAGTGGGAACCAATAACCATAGACAATTTCACAATTAGTTAGTTTGGTTAGATTACTCCTACATAGGGTTACCATATCTCAGGATTTGTCCTGAGATCTCAGGATTTACTCCAGGATCACGGCCGCATTTTGTAAATCTCAGGATTTTCAGAATTTTCAATAAAATAGAGTAGAATTTTTGGATCTTCTTATTAAAAAGGTGCAAAACAGAAAATAATTTTCTTTATTACAGTGACTAATTAAAAAAAAAAAACTTTGGTCATGTTAATGACAGAAATGAAATTAACACTTATTTATTATCTATGTATCTTTCAACTACTTAAGGCGAATGGGTAGTTGTAGCCCGCGAAATTCAATTTTTCTTACGTTTTTTGCAATTTTCAGGTCAGTGTCAGGTTGTATCTTGATGAAAATTTGATTCGCGACTATAACAGGTACGTATTCACAGAATTATAATCATCAGAATCATTAATACATCTGTTTAAGTTAGATTTCTACCACCAACACTTTTCCATACGAGATTTGTTCTTAACGGTAGAAATCTAACTTAGAAAGATGTATTAATGATTCTAATTATTATAATTCTGTAAATACGTACCTGTTATTGTCGCGAATCATATTTTGATCAAGATACAACCTGACACTGACCTGAAAATTGCAAAAAACGTAAGAAAAATTGAATTTCGCGGGCTACAACTACCCATTCACCTTAAACAGTTTTTTCATATTTGTTTTACGATGATACCTTATGGGAGGGGTGGAGTGCATTCGCACCCCGCTGCTACCTGCGCCAACGTGTGAGCATGACCCCCGAGAATCGAGATCCTCAGTGCACAAAATTATACATGACTTTTTAAATTCTACATAAGTTTTGAGAAAAAAAAATCTGAAATTGCGACAAATTCTTAGGATTTTTAAGGAAATCAAGCTTTTTCTACGGACTTTGAAATTTTTTATCTGGTAACCCTACTGCTACATGACTCCTACTGAAAACAGTATTTTTCAAACTTGTATAACAACGCAGGGAATGACTACAGATGGAGGTCAAATTGTACTTCTTATTTGTATGAAGTTATGGATCAATTTTCGATGCAGATAGAAAATACTTGAAAGTATCTCGAGCCCCGGTTTTAGGCGGATTATTCCCATTAGTCCCCTCTAGCCCTGTCCTCCGGGGTGACAGCTGGGAATTGTCTTCCCAGTTGTCACCGGGATGACAATTTGTGCCGACTGTTCCCTTTGAAAACTGACTAGAGGGGACAAATGGGAAGTCTGATTCTCAGTTGTCACTGGAGGGGCGGGGGGGGACATTTGCTACGATTCCTTCCTTCCCAGAAAAAAAAATGTAATTACCATAGATTTCAGCTTTTTTATTTCTTATGATAAGATAAGATAAGATAATTTTTATTTGTTCAAAACATGAGTATACACACACATAGCATGCAAGATGACAAAGGACATGTCTGGTGGAGCAATGGGCGAATGTCTAGGCAGTCAAAGAAAATGTTCAGTAATGATTGTTATATTATTATAATCGTCGTATTTTGTAGTTTATTAATTCATAAGTTTCAGGAGTCAGGATCTTGCGTAAACTGATCAAAATAAGGATTATACGCTAGGGATTTTTCTTAACTTTGTTTAGTATAATGACATCTGTAAGCGAATACAGGTACTAATTGGTGGTATGTCTTTGTGAGGTTAATGAAACTTTTTGTTGGTCTGAGATCATATTCTACAGTTTTTTGGATATTTCTATTTGTGTAACCAAAATGTTAAGCACCTATTGTTTGTCACAATATTGTAATATTATATTGGCATCATCTTTAATTCCGTATTTTGGTTTCTATCTTCAATATCCATAATATTATTTATATGTAGCAACTTGTTGATTCTGAATTGGGATTATAATAAATAAAACTATGTATGTATTTATTGCAAAACAAATTAATTTATTGTAGATACATTCTTAAATAAAATGATAAAAAAAATTAAACGTCTTCTAGAGACACCAAAACATTGTCCAAAACTGTAGCTGGTGCTAGCACGTTATTTTGATGCCTTGCCCAGCCAAGATACCATACTAGCGTCATGACGTGGCAGACCATAGTATGACCTAGTAATCTCTCATTGTCAGCAGCTTTGGTATTTAATAAATTATAACAATCGTGACACTTGCGTATCCATCTAATGGGAGCTGGAACAATAAGATGTCATTGTATTTTTCAAATTATAACACAATTGCTCAATGTACTGCCTTTCCTGCATGGTTTACACGACTGCCGTAGTATAGAGGCCTACCTGATTTGATAACCATCGAGCAAGTCTCACTTGCAGGGGTAACGCCAGCCTTTACACGATATGTCTGCGAATCCGCAGCACATTGATGCAACTCATCATAATATCGAAATCGAAAGGAAAAGCAGAATCCTATAAGTATAGCAATAGTCATCGTGTCTAGATGATGTCACTCCGTGTAGAATAGCAATGGTCGTTTAAAGAAAATATCCATAACAGAAAATAATCGCATAGTAAGCAAGGAACGCATACACGCAACTTGGAATTGACAACCAAAAAATAAATGTCAATGCCATGTCAAAAAAGTAATAAATACTTACCTTCATGTTAGGAAGTGGGTATCCGAAGAAAAACACGTTTGATGTGTACACTAAAATATTTTAGTAATATTGTCGTATTATATACGCAAATACGTTAATATATTCCTTTCATCTAAAATAAGCGGCTTATAATTATTGCTCAAACTATTTAAAGATAATTACGGGATAAAATGGAACGTCAAAAACATTTTTAGTACTTCCCGTTTAAAATGGCAAAACGGAAGCTACGATTTAGTACTGTTTTTTTGAGAATTATGTTACGCAAGTAATACTGAATTAATTAATCCATAGTAATTTAAATCTAAATTTTTAAATCTTACTGAAAAACCTTAAACCATGAACATTTATCTATACCAGAATTACCAGAGGGCAGAAACTGGACATGTCCTTTAATTTTGTGACTTCAGTCATGTTTTGCCAGAACGGCGTACAAATATGAGACTTCAACTCTACACAGCATCAATTAATTTTAAAATCGTTCATTAGATGGTAATTAACAATCAAATCCAATCAATCCAATACATCATATCATCAATACATCATGTCAATATACAAATACCACTAAAGCAATACACATGTCAAAGCAACTGTTAATAAAAGGATGTCAATATAAAAGTCAAATTAATTTGTCGGTTAGGAATTCGTCAGTGCTGTAATAGATTTTCTCTAACAGAAGGTTTTTTAATCTATTTTTTAATTTGTCAGTGGGTAATTCCCTCCAATGTTTTGGCAGCTTATTATAAAGAATTGGCGCCATACAGAATACACTTTTACGCATTAGAGCTGTTCTGGATCTCGGAATACATAGCTTACTATTGTCGCGTCTATTTCTTACTACTTTATCTGACACTAAGGGGAACAGGTGTGGATTCAATTTTACAAACATGACGATCTCTAAAATGTACATTGACGGAAGAGTTAATATTTTATATTTTTTTAAAAATGGTTTGCAACTCTCTGTAACATGGAGACCAGACATAGCCCTCAGGCACCTCTTCTGTGTTTTAAATATCAAATCTTTATGCTACATAGAATCAAATAAAAAAATTAACACAATGTCAACACACTTACAACATAAGAAAAATATTAACTATTCCCAGACATTATAGTGAGTAACACAACGGGCGGAACTAACGAAGTTTATGGTAGGAAATGTATCGTCAGTTTAAGGTGAATGCGCAGTGGTAGCCCGCGAAATTCAAATTTTCTTACGTTTTTTGCAATTTTCAGGTCAGTGTCAGGTTTTATCTTGATCAAAATTTGATTCGCGACTATAACAGGTACGTATTCACAGAATTATAATCATCAGAATCAATAGTCATCAGTCGCGAATCAAATTTTGATCAAGATACAACCTGATACTGACCTGCAAATTGCAAAAAACGTAAGAAAATTTGAATTTCGCGGTCTACCACTGCGCATTCACCTTAAGGTGAATGGGTAGTTCCAAATATATCCAAATATGATTCGCGACTATAATAGACATGTATTTACAGAATCATAGTCATTAGAATCATTAATATATCTCTTTAAGTTAGATTTCTACCATAAACACTTTTACATACGAGATTTGTTCTTAACGGTAGAAATCTTACTTAGAAAGATGTATTTATGATACTAATTATTATAATTCTGTAAATACGTACCGGTTATAGTCGCGAATCATATTTTGATCAAGATACAACCTGACACTGACCTGAAAATTGCAAAAAACGTAAGAAAAATTGAATTTCGCGGGCTACAACTACCCATTCACCTTAAAAAAATATGTTTCTAAAAACATTTTGAAAAAAAAAATTCTAAGCTCGGTGTTGCCGTACAAAATAAATTCCGTAATATGTACTTAAAGTATATAAAATTAAAAAAAATAAATAATTGGTGTTAATATACTGTGATTGTACCTATTAAAGGAAACATAATGTTGATTTTTTTTTATTTGATTCTATATAACTTTTTTGACATTTTTATTTACATACTTAATAGTTAATATTTTTCTAATGTTGTAAGCGTGTTGACATTGTGTTAATTTATTTATTTGATTCTATGTAGCATAAGAAATAAAAAAACTGAAATCTATGGTAATTACATTTTTTTTTTCTGGGAACGAAGGAATCGTAGAAAATGTCATAACTGAGAATCAGACTTCCCATTTGTCCCCTCTAATCAGTTTTCAAAGGGAACAGTCGGCACAAATTGTCATCCCGGTGACAACTGGGAAGACAATTCCCAGCTGTCACCCCGGAGGACAGGGCTAGAGGGGACTATTGGGAATAATCCTTTTAGGCCCTGGTTTCTTAAAGTGGACATACTTGGAAGCCCTGGTACTCGATTTTGCAAGTACGACCCATGTCTACGGGTAGGGTTGCCAGGCGTCCGGATAAAGCCGGACACAGTCAGGCTTTTTGATTGGGTGTCTGGCCAAATCAGACGGTGTCCGGCCTGTCCGGCTTTTTAAATTTGACCAAAGCGTGCGCGGCGCGCCCCCTGCCTCCCCGTCACTCATCATCACCACCCTACTCTAGTTTATAGTAAATGATAAAAAAAAGACCTAGTTTTACTTTAAAAAAAAAATTGTCGTGTTATACTAAGACTAAAAAATTCCGGCTAAATTGGCTGGTCTGTCCGGCTTTTCGGTTTTAAGACCTGGCAACCCTATCTACGCAAGAGAAAGCGGTGCGCGCGCACATTTTCTTTCTCTCTTCCTCTCATAGCCAAATACGTTTGAATTTTCACTTCAGTCGTGTGGTCATAAGCACACTCGATTTTTTTTTTACTTTGGTCAATAAATTGACTTATCTAAATAAGATATAAAGGGGATGGAGCGGGTGTATGTTTGGACGAATTCGCGGGCGAAATGCTAGTTTAAATTAATTTCATCAAGTCCTATAGGCAGAGTGTTTCGTTGGTGATAGTCCCAAGGTTAACGCGGGCGCCGGCCGGGACACGTACTGCAGGCCATGCGCGGTCCGAGGGGGGGGGGTCGTGGGGGTCATGACCCCCCCCAAAATCATTGAAGCTGTCGAGAGTCGGAATGATTTACTTGCCTTACTAACTTGAAACTGTACTTGAGCCACGAAAACCCCGTTTGGCATCTTCAAAAACATTAAGAACATCGGCAGACATGGGGACTGCCGACTGAAGTAAAAACTTAAAACTATGAAATGACAGTGGGTTTTTTAACGCGCCTAAAAAATTCTTATAAAAATATAGAATTCAGGATTCAAAACCGAGCGAAGCAAACTCGGGATATTGGGCACCCTGCTCGTACGTAAGGTTGACAGGCTTAGGTAATAATCGCTGCTCGCCTAAAGGGCCATCTGCGGGATATCGGGCCGGACTTGTCGGACGCTCAATTCGGTTTTCGGGCTGAGCGTTCCACGGTGGACGCGCTGGCCTGCCTTAAGGGCCAGGTGAAGGAGGCGATGGAAGCGGGGGATGGATTGTTGGCTGTGTCATTCGACATAGCCAATGCCTTCAACTCCGTTCCCCACTCCACCATCCTAGAGGCGCTCCGATTTCACGGAGTGCCTCGATACATGCGCGGTCTGCTGGCCAGCTATCTAGAGGATCGGGCGATCCTCCTGGTAAATAGGACTGGCCAAGTCCGGCGGTACGCCGTCGAAGCCGGCGTTCCACAGGGGTCAGTCATAGGACCTCTCCTCTGTAACGTCGGCTATGATTGGCTCCTGCGGGGAACTCTCCTCCGAGGCACGAGTGTCGTGTGCTACGCGGATGACACTCTCCTCACCGCCCGGGGGGGGAGTTTCAGGGAGGCGGCCAACTTGGCCTCGGTGGGCGGATCCTTGGTCGCAGGGAGGATCCGCCGCCTAGGTTTAACGGTGGCGTTGCACAAAACCGAGGCCGTGTTCTTCCACGGACCTCGGCAGCGCCCCCCCCCACCTGACGCCCACATCTTCGTGGACGGCGTCAGAACTGAGGTCAAGGCCCAGATGAAGTATCTGGGTCTCGTAATTGACAGCAGGTGGCGCTTCGGTCCGCATTTTAGTGGGCTATCGACGCGCCTGTTGAAGACCGCGGGCGCGCTGTCGTGGCTGCTTCCCAACTTGGGGGGGCCCAGCGCACGATGCCGGCAACTTTACGCCGGTATCTTGAAGAGTATGGCCCTCTACGGAGCCCCTATCTGGGAGGACTCCCTCCATAGGAGGGAGAACGCCGCCGCCTTGCGGGCACCCCAAAGGGCCATAGCCCAGCGGGTGTCGCGGGCCTACCGCTCGGTGGGCTTCGCGGCAGCATGTGCTCTGGCGGGCACCCCTCCTTGGGAACTGGAGGCGTGGGTGCTCGCCAGAGTATATGAATGGACGGCGGGGCGGAGGGCGAGAGGAGAACGCCCAGCCCAGGAAGAGCGGGAGGCCGTCCGGCGGGAGGCGAGGGACGCCATCGTCGTCCATTGGACGGGGGACCTCGCCACCGCAGCCTTCGGCCGCCGAACCCTCGACGCGATTGGGCCAGTCCTGCAAGATTGGCTCGAGCGGCCGCATGGATTCCTCTCCTTCCGTCTGGTGCAGGTGCTGTCGGGACACGGTTGTTTCGGATCGTACCTGCACCGAATCGGACGGGAGGAGACTAATCTGACATTTAAGTCGTTTGTGTTTTCGTTTTTTTTAGTATAGAAGTTTGACTTTACACTTGTCAGATTAGTCTCTGGGATTAAAAAACGAACTATAAATTGCCGTGTTTAATTATTTATTTAAAAAATGTCTATTCTTCATTTGTTTCTTCTCCATAAAGGTTTCATAACGTTTCTATTACCTCAATAGTTCAATATGCTTACCTGGAGGGAAAAAAAACAAAAAAATCCTTGTTGTTTTCGACTTATATTTCGGTGAATAACTCCGAAACCTGACGCTTTAGGATATTATGTTATATAACATTTTTTGTTCGTATAAGTGTCCTCTATCTAAATATATAACTTTTGTTGTGCACCGCGATTCTGAAAAAAAATCAAAATGGCGGCTGATTTTAGGGCCAAAACCTTCAAACCCCTTTCATTAATCTATCAATTTATATGCTTAACATTTTTTGTACTGCGTTTCCTGCAAAAAAAAGCCAAAAAGAAAGGGTAGTATTTAAACGCAAATCAAAAAATATCCTTTTTCTATGCAATAAGATTCCGAATCCCCATCAAAATTACTGATCGCACAGCAAAATATTCAACTCAAAATATCACTAAACACACTACAATTTATTTACGCAGGGTAGAGCGATTTTTCCTAAAGCAAAAGCTTTTTCATCAATGCACAGCTAATAATCTTAATGCACATTATACATGTTAACTCTTTTTCTTTTAAATATAGCTTCTATTTTTATATTATTTACAGCAGTTTTTCTAAATAAAACAGCATTTTATTAGTCACAGTCGTCTTATTATTTATTAATTACCACATAATGAGATCAGCAAAAAAAATATAAAATTAGATACAAAATTGTAATTTATCCTAACCAAACCGAACCTCGGGGTGCCCTTCGCTCATTCTTGCATCCTATGTCGACGGAGCCCCGCTTCGCGGGGCCCCTATTTCTGTGTAATACACTAACGAAATATTTCTATTTCGCTCTTACGCGCGAAATATACGGCTAACTCCCGACGACACGACCTAGCGCTATCTCTATCTTACTCGCTCGCGCCACTCTGCACTCCAGTGACGAAAAAGCGCGCGAAGCCGCGAACCTTGTTTCAGTTAATTTGTTCTGCTTTTAGAAATAATGCAATGTAAAAGGATTTTTTTTTATAATAATCGTTAAATTTGCCGAGCATGGCTTCTTGAAAATTAAGACAAATATGATGAACAGGTTTTGTTGTACTTACTGGTTAATATGCGACTGGGATAGATATTTTGCCATGAAATATGGAAAATTTGCTGTGCAGTGTGCAGTCAGTATTTATGCTATGTATGTAGTATCTTTGTACAAAAATAAATTTAACTGTATTGCATTATGAGGAAAAAAGTAATGTAATATTGATGTATAATTTCGAATTATCTGCAGTTTGAATTTTGTTAAACATTAACCCTCTTATTCATAATACTTATCAAACCTATTTTAGCTAAAATAGAGATAAAATAGGATTATGAATAAGGGGGTTAGTTTATTTGTAAGTAGTGAAGTAAGTTATTTGATGTAAAAAAGAATATAAATGATGAGTATGTATTGATAGGCGATTATTTATTTGATATGCAATTTATAATATCCCAAAAAGAAAAGAGGCACGGTTGAATAAAAGGAAACACCCATATATTATAAACATTATATTATAATTTACTACGAAAGCACATAATATTCTTACATGCTTTATAAACTAGCAAAATAATGTACGATTTCATAATATCAATATTTCTGCTTAGAGGTAGTACATTTTCTTATTACTAACAACCTCGTTTAAATATATAATTTCATAGACATCATGATTGGGGCTTTATGGTTATTAGAATAAAAAAAATTGTTACAAAGATTATCACAAATAAGTTCATTGAATAAACTTTACATAAAAACTCTAAAAATATAACAGAATAATAGTGGCATTAAACGGGCAGATATAATTATTCGCGAAATTGCGATCGGCACACAGCGGTTCTACCCGCGGACTTATAAAACTAACATATTATGGCACTCAATAACAAGATAGCATCCTCGACTCGCAATCTACGGCAGGCTCAAGAAGTAGAACGCGAGGAACGAGAGCGCATAGAACAGACCGCTGAGCGCGAGCATCGCGCGGATCGTAGCGCGCAGGCGCCGGGACCCGCGCGGCCCGCGGGACCCGCGCGACCCTCGGGACCCGCGCGACCCGCGCCGGTACAGCACCGCCTGAGCGCCGTTGTTGTAGCGCTCCGTGTTCAGAACCTTGCGCGCCAGCGCCATCGTGCTCGCCTTGTCGCCCTCCGCCTCCGACGGCGACAGGTTGCACGACAGGGCGCACGACGCGCGCGGCGACGCCTTCCACAGCGCGCACGCCGACGCAGAGCGCAGCGACGCCGCGTCCAGCGCGAACTGCGGTAGCGGCGCCGGCGCCTCGTCCGGCGGCGCCGCGTCCAGTGCGAACTGCGGCCGCGGCGCCGGCGCCTCGTCCGGCGACGCGCGCGGCGGCGACGCGGCGCGGCGCGCGCGGCCCGGCGGCGCCAGGCGCGGCAGCACGCCGCCCGCGCCCTGGCGGTAGTCCAGCGCGCGGCGCGGGGCCGCGAGCGGCGCCGGGCCCTCCTCCGCGAAGCGCGCCTCCTCCAGGCGCAGCAGGCGCGGCGCTGGGTGGCGCGCGCGGCGCGGCGGGCCTGCGCGCGCGCGCGTGGCCTGCAGCAGGCCGGCGGCCGGGCGCGCGCGCACGCACAGCGGCATGACGTGCGCGCGCTGTGCGCCGGGCGCGCGCCGCTCGGTGGGCGCGCCGGCCCCCAGCTCGTCGCCCACGCGGCGCCGCAGGGGCGCGTGGCGCGCCGCCAGCGGCAGGCCGTAGCGGAAGTAGCGGTCGCTGTACACCACGGTGGCGAGCTCGCCGGCGCGGCGGCCCAGCAGGTTGTAGATGGAGCGCTGTAGGCGCTGCGGCGGGCGCGCGCGACGCAGCAGACGGCGCAGCGCGGCCAGCGGGCGGCGCGGCGCGCGCGCGGGCGACTCGTAGGGCACGCTGTAGAGGCGGCGCGGCTCGGGCCCGCGGCGCGCGTGGCGCAGGCGGCGCGGGCGTCAGTCGGGCGGCAGCGGGCGCGCGCGCCGCGCCAGCTCCAGCTCGTGCAGCGCCTCCAGCACCAAGGCCGAGCTCCAGGCCTGCGAGCGGCACGAGTCGGCGCAGTAGGCGCCGCCCGCGTTAGTGAGCTCGGGCAGACCGCGCCACACGTTGGTGCGCAGCTCGGCCAGCAGCGGCGCCAGCGTGGCGTAGGCCGCGGCCACGGTGCGCGCGTGCCGGCCGCAGTCGTGCGCGAAGGCCAGGCGCGCGCGCAGGTAGAAACCGAGCGGCCACAGCCACTCGGGCCCCTGGTGGTAGTTGAAGCCGTGCGCCACGCTGGGGTCGTCGCTGTTGTTGGAGTTGTCGTAGTCGCCGCGGTAGGCCCAGTCGGCCGGGTCCAGCGTCTTGACGCCGAGCGGGCCCAGCAGATGCCGCTCCACCGCGTCCAGCGCCAGCCAGGCGTGCTTGGGCTCGAACAGCTCGGGCGCGACGGCCATGGCGATGGGAAAGTTGCAGCGCAGCTGGTAGTCGGCCCAGGGCCGCGAGGCGCCGTGGCTGTCCTTGTAGATGGCGCGGCGATGCACCAGGTCGGGCCGCAGGTCGGCGGCCGAGGGCGCGGCCGGTACCCAGAAGTAGCGCTCGAAGTTCTGCTGGATGCGCTCGGCCCACTGCGCGTAGCTCCACGACGTCAGGCTGCCGTCGCGGTGTCGCCGCACCACGCCCGGGTAGGGGTAGCGGCCGGCCCGGTGCTGGCCTGCCAGCCAGGCCACGACGCTGTAGGCCAGGCCCACCAGCTCCACGGCGCTGCCGTCGCGCGGCGTGGCCGGCTTGCCGCGGTTGCCGGCCGGCTCGGACGAGCCCATCTTGTCCATCCAGGTGCCGCAGTTGGCGTCGTTGCCGCCGAACGGGAAGCCGGTCTCGGGGTCGACGCCGATCTGCACGTTGAAGCCCTTGTCGGACATGTGCGCGTCGATGGCGCGCCCGGCGTTGCGTTCGCGGAACACGAGACCCTGCGAACGGCGAGCGAGATGTCACGACGCACCGGACGGGCACGCCCAGTGCTCGCGCGACACGGCCCACTCACCTGGAAGTGCACGTCCAGTGCCTCCTGCATGACGTCGTGCAGCGGCTGGTCGGCGGCACCGGGCGGGACGGCCTCGCCCTCGTCCTTCGGGAACAGGCGCGCCACCGGCTCCGACAGCAGGCCCGCGCCCTGCGGCGCCTCGCTGCAGTACTGCGGCCCAACAGGGAGTTCATAGTAATGATATGTTCACCGCGAGACCCGAGCGTGGCGTCGACGAAAATGATATTTACCTGCTTTATACTCTGAAGCCACCACCAGACGGCGTCGCGACAGTTGAATCGAGCGTTGCGCCCGCCGTCCAGCAGGTTCGGGATGAGTCCGTGACGCAGGCACGCCGCGAAGCCGAGGATGTGGAAGCGCGCGTCCTGCAAGCGAACACGAGCGTCACGCGAGCCGAGCGCTCCTGAACCACGCCTCGCAACCGAGCGCTCCCGGAGCTCACCTGGTAGCGGCCCGTCAGCAGCAGCAGGCCGCGCAGCGCCACGAAGGTGTCGCGGCCCCAGCAGCGCATGTAGCCCACGGCGAAGTGCGGCAGCCCCGCCGACATGCTGAGCGCGCGCGCCGGGCGAGGCGGCGGCAGCGCGGGCGAGAAGGGCGGCAGCGGCGCCGACTGCAGCGCGCCCAGCAGCTGCACGCTCGTCAGCGCCAGCGCGCGCGGGAACGAGGCGCCGCGCGCCCAGCCCGACAGGCGCGCCAGGGCCGCGCGCGCCACGCCGCGGTACAGGCCCAGCAGCAGCGCCTCGTAGTACGCCGGCACCAGGAAGCGCGGCAGCGCCGTCAGCGGCTGCAGCACGTCGCGGTAGCGCGCCGCCACGCCCGCCAGGCGCGGCTCGCGCTCCAGGCGGCGCCACGTGTACTCCAGCAGCCAGTCGCCGGCGCGCAGGTTGTCGCACAGCGCGTGGCCCAGGTCGTCGGCCGGCGCCAGCTCGGCCAGCAGCGAGGCGGCGCCCTGCAGGCCGGCGTACACCAGCGGGCCGCAGCCCGGCACGTCGTACACGCCGCCGCCGCCCGCCTCGCGCTCCTCGGCGTCGCAGCGGAACAGCAGCGCGTTGAAGTCGGCCAGGTCCAGCTCGGCCAGCGCGGGCGCCAGGCCCAGCGGGTCGGCGCGCGGCGCAGCGTGCAGCGCGTCCACGTGGCGCTGCAGCGCGGCCAGCGCGGCGCGATGCGGCGCGCGCGGCGACACGCGCACGGCCACGACGGACCCGGGCAGCAGCGCGCGGAACTCCAGCACGGTGTGCGCGCCCTCGGAGCGCGAGTGCGCGAACACGCGGGACTGCGCCAGCGGCACGCCGCGCCGCACGCTGCACGTGTACTCGTCGAGCCCGTTGATGAGGCGCGCGTGCCGCGTGAAGGCCCCGGGCGGCCGCAGCGCAAGGCCCTCAGTGCTGCGGACGCGGCACGAACATGTTACAGAAGGACTTCTACTGCTAAGCCCCAACTACAAACTCCCTAACGTGACTTTACGTTAGTTAGGTGGTTTGTACTTGGAACTTTAAGGTGGCATTTCAAAAAATAAATCAAAAACCTAATTCTCTTCGTCTTAAACGAAACTTGGACTCAACTTTGACTTCGAGTCTGTTTGTTAATTAGGTGTTTTGTATCTCATGTTATTTGTCTTTTGCTATGTTGTATGTTTGTATATCGATAACATGATAGTTGGCCGGGATATTTTTAGGCAACTCCAGTAAGCAAGTAGGGCTAGCGTCGTATAGAGTGCTAGGTCGTACCGGTGGTCCTTGTGGCGCAGACAGGCCTCCAGCAGGATCTCGTCCAGCTGCCCCTCGAAGCGCAGCGGCTTGACGTAACGCCC
Source organism: Amphipoea lucens (assembly GCA_947508005.1). Taxonomy (NCBI): domain Eukaryota; kingdom Metazoa; phylum Arthropoda; class Insecta; order Lepidoptera; family Noctuidae; genus Amphipoea; species Amphipoea lucens. The sequence goes on along the minus strand of OX382360.1, from coordinate 23,832,844 downwards.
GGCGTCGGCCGCATCCGGCGCGTTGAAGGCCGTGAAGGCCAGCAGGATCACCGACTGCCACACACACACACGTCGTGAGACACGCCACACGCACGTCATGAGACACACTTCACCACCGTCGCGTCGACATCGACATTCAAAAAACCGGCCAAGTGCGAGTCGGACTCGCCCATGAAGGGTTCCGTAGCAGCAAGTAACATAATATAAAAGTTCCTGAGTTTGTTGTAACTTTGTGAAAGGTAAATTGCGGTTTTCGATTTATGACGTATTAAAAAAAAACTACTTACTAGATCTCGTTCAAACCAATTTTCGGTGGAAGTTTACATGGTAATGTACATTATATATATATTTTTAATTTTATCATTCTCTTATTTTAGAAGTTAGAGGGGGGGGAAACACATTTTACCACTTTGGAAGTGTCTCTCGCGCAAACTATTCAGTTCAGAAAAAAATGATATTAGAAACCTCAATATCATTTTTGAAGACCTATCCATAGATACCCTACAAGTACAGGTTTGATGAAAAAAAAATTTTGGAGTTTCAGTTGTAAGTATGGGGAACCCCAAAATTTATTGTTTTTTTCTATTTTTGTGTGAAAATCTTACTGCGGTTCACAGAATACATCTACTTACCAAGTTTCAACAGTATAATCTTATAGTTTCGGAAAAAAGTGGCTGTGACATACGGACGGACGGACAGACAGACAGACATGTCGAATCCATAAGGGTTCCGTTTTTTGCCATTTGGCTACGGAACCCTAAAAACAATATTAAAAAAAAATTACCGGCCAAGTGTATGTCGACCTACGAAGGGTTCCGTATTGGGGATAAATTTACTTGGGAGGAAGAAGACTGGCGTTGTGTTTGCTTTCCGATGAATCTTAGGTATGAGGCCGGATACAAGATGTACTTACTCGAGTTTGGAGGATCTCTGGACGTCAAAAACATTTGAAATTTTGTCAGGAAGTTTATTCATATGGAGGGGGAATAATAATGATTTGGGCCGGTATTTGGATCGGTGGAAGAACCGATCTCATTTGGATCAGGGGAAACCTAGACACTTTTGATGTGTGTATTTTCGGTGTTCTCTCATCATGTCGCACCTACTCAGCTATCAACTTTTCGTTTTCGCCCTGCATAATGCTTGCTCAAAAACCCTCTGGGCTCGCCTACCAAAAGCTATATATCTCTTACCATTAAGGCAGCGTTTGTAAGAAACGCATTCGCTCGACCGACTTACGTTGCAAAATTGGTCTTAACGAAAAGTTAACAAACAGCCTGCGCTCACCCTGAAGAACTATTCTAAATACCTAGAGTTGAAAGAATTTTTGAAATCGGATGAATAGTTTCGGCGATTACCTCCAACATCCCAACGCACAAACATTCTAATATTATTGCAAATTCGTTTTATAAAGGTGAATAGCAGATTTCTTACAAATGGTATGAAAGTATGAAACATATTTAATTTTGGTTCCACTTTTGCTGTCCAGATTTTTTTCTCCTGATACAAAGAAATTATTAATTGTTTTCATGAAAAAAAGGCCAAATGGTTTCTAAGATAGTTTCCCGTATGGATTCAGATTTTTCCATAACATGCCAGTTAAAAAAAACGCTGTATGTCAATTTCAGTCTCCGAGTAAAATGTCTGTGACATACAGTTGGTCGTACGGCCATGACGGAATTGTAAGGGTTCCATTACAACGATTTGGCTACGGAACCCTAAAATATTTTAGTCCGCGCCGCCAGCACGCCGGTGTCCCGCGACACGCGCACTCGCCCTCCCGCGTACCGCTCAACAGACGGGAGCACTGACCTGGCGCTGGCGCGGCTCGTGGCGCGTCACGGCCACGACGTCGGCGTCCACCTGGTCCACGAACACCTCGTCGTAGCCCGCCGGTGTCCCGCGACACGCGCCCTCGCCCTCCCGCGTACCGCTCAACAGACGGGAGCACTGACCTGGCGCTGGCGCGGCTCGTGGCGCGTCACGGCCACGACGTCGGCGTCCACCTGGTCCACGAACACCTCGTCGTAGCCCGCCGGTGTCCCGCGACACGCGCCCTCGCCCTCCCGCGTACCGCTCAACAGACGGGAGCACTGACCTGGCGCTGGCGCGGCTCGTGGCGCGTCACGGCCACGACGTCGGCGTCCACCTGGTCCACGAACACCTCGTCGTAGCCCGCCGCCGCCAGCTCGGCGTGCAGCTCGTTGAGCGCGCGGCGCGCCGCCAGTACGCCGGTGTCCAGCGACACGCCGAGCTCGGCGTCGCCCCAGGCCGCGTACTGGCGCGCCTCGTCCACCACGTGCACGGCGTGCGGCACCAACTCGTCCAGGCCGCGCGTGGAGCCCGTGGCGCAGCACGCCATGGCCACGAGCGCGGCCGTGGGCAGCACGTCGAACACGCTGCGCTTGTCCAGCGGCGACGGGTTGTCGTGCGTCTGGTCCAGCAGCATGGCGTGGGCCACGCGGGGCCGCGCGGGCCGGCGCGGGGCCCGCAGGAAGGCGCCCACGGCGCGGCCCCCGAAGCGGTGCACCAGGCGGCCCTGCTCGTGCGAGTCCCACGCACTCAGCGCCTCTGCGGACACCGCACATGACTGATTGTTGTCCGGACTTGTGTCGACACACATTTATGAATGTATTAGCGACCCGCGCCTGCTTCGCACGGTTTTTACAACTTGACAAATTATGGAGATTTCTTTATTTTAAGTAAGTTTATTATTAATTTATTAACCGACTTTAAAAAAGCAGGTTCTGTATTCGACCCGTATGTATGTATGTATGTATGTATGTTTGTATGTCCGCGATTATCTCAAAAACTCCTGAACCGATTTTGATAATTCTTTGATGAGTGTGATCTACATACTTTCAGGAAGGTTTTAGTAAATAATACATTAGGTAATTATTCTTATGTACGAAGTTATATACATAAATGTAATGCATCTCCGGCATTTTTATGTGAATTTTGATGATTCTTCGAGTCGTGTCTTCAATGCACTTGTGTTACATAATTGAATTTGTGTGGAATAGGTACAACTAAAAAGTGAAAAATAAAAACTTTTTTACAAAAAAAAAACAACCGACTTCAAAAAAAACACTACAAAGTGAAAAATAACTTTAATTTGGGAAGTCGGTGTCAAAAAACGAAAATGCGGAACCAACGACACCGACTAAAAAAGTTTTTTTATACACATAAACGTTCCGGAATCAATGTTTTCTAAATGGCGTGTGTGTACTTTGGACGATCTAAACGATCACACAGACCGGCACGAAAAGCGATTGTTTTAATACTATGTACTTATATAGATTTACCATGTGAGGCAGCTGGGATAAAATTAACAAACACTTTAAACTATAAAAACTATAAATTGTCCTACCGCGAATGAGCGACGTTATGCCGAGGCGGTTCACGAAGATGTTGTCGACGTGGTCCGAGTTAGTGAAGAGCTCGGCCACCACGTACAGGTCGGGCTTGACGTTGCGCGCGCAGTCCAGCATGTACTCGGCCACCTGCACACGAGCGCACCCTGAGCACACAGCACACACACGACACTCGACACGGCAGCGGCGCGACACTCACGTGCAGCGGCGTGGAGTGGCAGTTGTCGAGGCGCACGCCGTCGAACACCTCGGCCGTCAGCTCCACGTACTCGCGCATGTGCGCCCACAGGAACGGGCTGTCCTCCGGCTTGTCGCCGTACCTGTGCACACAGTCGGTCAGTGCGTGCTCGCGCGGCCCGCGCGCGGTCAGTAGCGCTCGCGCGGCCCGCGCGCACTCACCGCAGCTTGACGCTGTCGCCCCAGGCGATGAGCTCGCGGCGCAGGTACACGCGCGCGCCGGCCGACTTGGCCGCGAAGTCCACCAGCGGGTCGGCGTCCATGACCCAGCCGTTGTGTGCCATGCAGTGCTGGCCCGCGTCCGCGAACAGCACCGCCTCCACCTCGCTCAGCGAGCTGCTCTCCACGGGGCAGGCCCACGTGAAGTACCTGCGGCAGTCACACGTCAGTATCCGTCTGTGCGCACTCCCGCGCTGGCCGAGCGGTGCTCACCTGGGCACGAGCGGGTGCTTGGCGCTCACCTCCTCGATCTTCGGCCCGTCGGACTGAAGCCGATAATATCTGAAAATGAGTCTGTAGTAAGTTCTCGTGTTCGTATACGAATGATTAGTTCGACAGGACGGGTCTGCTCACCTCATGCCGGCGACGACGTTGTCGACGGCGGCGCGCAGGTGGTCGCGCAGCGTGTCCGCCGCGGCCTCGTTGAGCTGCTCCAGCTTCCGTTTCATTTCCTCGCAACATTTCTTCAGACGCGACTCCTCGTCGTAACACTCCGCCCTGCAACGAACAACAATGACAAAGGTGCCGACTCGCACTCGCACAGGTGTCTCGGCGCCTCACCTGTACACGTTGTAGAGCTGCAGCGCGAGGTCCATGTCCACGCCGGCGCGCAGGCGGCGGTGCTGCGCGTCGGGCAGCAGGCGCAGCGCGCACTCGTCGCGCGGCGCGGCCGGCGCCGGCACCCTGCACACAACAAGGTCAGCGGAGCGCGCGCGGGGCACGCCCACTCCGTGCGCGCACTACTCACTTGTTGCGCGCCATGTAGTAGAACTCCTGCACCAGCTCGGCGGCGTTGCACATGTACATCTCGTGCAGGCGCGCCTCCGGCAGCAGCTGCGTCAGCAGGAGGTGCTTGATGGCCTGCGGACAGAGGGCGTGTGAGGGCGGGCGCGCGGGCGGGCGGGCTCGCGCTCGCGGCGGCTCACCTCGAGGTGCTCGTGCGCGGTGACCCGGCGAGGCACGCCGCGCGCCTCGTAGTCGCCGCGCGCCACGTCGGCCGTGAGGCGCGCCAGCAGCGCGTCCAGCAGCGCGGCGGGCCGCAGGTGCGGGCAGTTGCTGCAGTTGTACGTCGCCTCCGGGTGCTCGATCAGCCAGGGCGTCTCGTTCGCCGTGTGGTTCAACACGATGTCGCAGATGGACAGCATCTGCACACGCGCGCCCGACAGAATGTGAGTTTCGCAAGAGAGCTCTTTCATGAATGGTAATGTATCTATTGTGGCTCGCGTCTGTGTCACCTTCCAATCGGTGCGCATCTTGGAGACGACGTTCTCGACGTCGGCGAAGGTGGGCTCGCGGCCGGACTCGGCGCTGAACTGCGGGTTCAGGCGCAGTTGGTTGGCGATACTGTAGCCGGAGCGCGAGGCACCGAGCTCCTGCACGGGCGTGAAGTGGATCATGTTATAGCCCGCCTCGCGCGCCACGCGTAGCACGCTCTCCCAGCGCGGCAGCGGCCCGAGGCACTTGGCCAGCACGGTCTGGCACATGAGTCCGTCCAGCGGCAGCACGTCGCGCCCGCCCGGGCCCGCGCGCAGCGTCGGCGCCACGTGGAACCAGCCCGAGCCCTGCGGGCCCACCGACGACTCCCTGCAACACACGCAGTCGCTGAGCACGCGGCCGCGCACGGTCGGCGCGGCCCCGCGGCGCATACTCACGCGCTGTCGTACACGAAGTAGTAGTGGAAGGAGCCGGCGCGCGCGAGGCGCAGCTGGCAGTAGATGTCGGTGTCGGTGACGAGCAGGCCGGTGCCGAGCGCGGCCGCGGGCTCGTCCTCGGCGGCGCGGTGCCACTCCAGCCCGTAGTACTGGTTACGGATGAACTCCGCTTGCTCGCCGCACTTATCATCTTCTGTATGCAATTATCATAAAACATTTCGACTATTCGAATTAATAAAAAGCCTCCATGAATAGCGGAAACTTATTTGTGCTGCATCCGGGACAGTTGCCTAATGAGCTTCCGTTGATGTCACGACGCGAGAGAAAAAAATAGATTATTTTTACAAAAACATCGTCAGAAACTGATACTTTATCAGACTTCAAAGTCTCACCGGTCGTCGTGGATTAGAAAACATAACATTTTTCATAATTAGGTACCTACATATCTATTTTATTTAATTATTAAATAAAGTCATAGGTAGGTTTTTTAGACCTACCTATGACTTATATATAACCTACCTACCTAACCTTCTTGACACACACGTGTAATGAAAAAATGCGACACTTACGATTATCGGACATCACATAATTGGTATAGAGAAATACTTTTCGGCCGAGTAAAGAGGGACCGGGGCAGAATTGTAAATAGCAGCCTTTTTCAAATCTGAAAAATAGAACACAAGGGCATTGAATAATCCTGCGAAGGTGTTGGAACAACGACCAGTACGTGCATTGTAGGTAATGTGTTACCGATAGAGCGTGGAGTCGTGATGCTCGCCGTGCTCGAGCGAGAGCACGCGCGTGTGCGTGGCGGCGGGCGGCGGGCTGGAGGGGCCCGGCGCGCCGGCCGGGCTGGCGGGCCGCTCGGCGGCCGCGGCGGCCGCGCAGCGCTCGATCGCCATCTGCCTCTGCGCGCAACAGAGAACACGTGAGCCGCGGCCGACACTCTCCCGAGAGCGGGCGGGCTACTCCTTTATGTTCTACTCTGAAATAGCTTTATACCGCGTTTGAGTAAATGTAACCGATCATCTTTTTCACTAAAAATTCCAAGATCGTGGACGTCGCCTCCATCTCTCTACCGAAGAAAGCGAAATAGATTATGGAGATGATGACCTTTTCAATGACAGCTTTCTCCTGCACTTTCCTGCCATAGTCGCTCTTCTCGCGAGTCACCATCTTGGGCATGTCGAGTAGTCACCGTGTACCCATGAAACAGCACATTCGGTTTGAGCGCAGGCGCTGTCTCGGGCTCGCTTATATAAACGCGAGGCGCGAGGAGCGTAACGCGTGACACCTCTCTACATCGCAACGGAACCTCGCATAACACGCTGTATTGGGTTTCACTCCTTTGTCTTTTCCAGAACCACAATTTACATAATAGACAGTAGAAATCTCCCTACACACACTCAGCTATTTAGGCGTCTGTGTACAACAAAGTACGTAAACAAAGACATTAAATATCGTATCTTAAATCTATGAACGTAAAGGAGTAGGTGAGTACTAATAATCATCACAGTTTAGGTACCTAGGTGGGTAGGGGGAAGGTGCTATGAAAGGGACAAGTTTTGAATGGGACAAGTTCAATAAATCCCGCTAGGAGCACAGTCGTCCATTTTCCTTTTTTATATTTTGGGAACACTGATCCATAGGGCACATTGACGTAACTGACACTTGGCTGTCAAATGTCATAAAATGGTGAAGCGTTGTTGAAAAATATCGTGATGAAAAGTATTTTATTATGTGTTTTTTATGGTCGTGTTTTACATGAATGTAGTAATATTTGAAAGTGTATATACAGTAAACTAATCAGTGGTTTATGTATCTAACAGGTAAGTGCACAATTACGCAATCTTTCTTTATAACTTTTTTTGGTGTGGGGTCACTTTTACAAAAAGCATGAAAGTTTTGTTTGGGACACTCTAATAGGTCTTGAATGGGACGTCCCTTTCATAACCGTCCCTTTCATTACGAGATTATCTGAGTGATGCTTGGTAGCAGTTTTTGCTTTTGAATGTTATTATCTAAGTACTGTTGCTATAAAATTGCTTGCTAATTTTATTCCAGGTCGATTGTGTCTGATTCTGATAATGAACCGTTACATAAACTTAGAAAATCATTGAATACTATAGAAGATATGGGCATGTCTGTAAGCAGAAATTTTCTACAAGTAAGGAGGATTGGTTTCATTGCAAAATATGTCTAAAATAAAAAATGCGGCGTTAAAAGCTTTTTTATTTTTTTTTTTTAAACTTGTGCCACTACATTTAGTATATATTTTCTATTTTTGCTACTTAATTTGAAGGTGTTTAATTGATTGCATCAAACCTATTTAATATGATTAAAATCTTCCAAATAATAATTAATACTTCATAAGCATACAAAACACTGATTATAAGATATAAAGATTTACAATAATAAATAAGATTTGTTGAAATATAGATTTTATTTTATATGTCCCTTTCATAACTTACGATGTCCCATTCATGGCCACCTTGTTATGAATGGGACATATCGACATGTTTTTTAAATTGATTTTTATTTCCAAATTGTTCGATTTATTAATGTTTTTTATTTATTTGTTTTAAACTTTAATAAATACTTTATGTTATAAATGTAAACTTTTTTATTTATCTCTCATTAACTGCCCTAAATCAGTCATTAAAGAATTTTGTCCCCTTCATAGCACCTCTCCCCTACCTACAGTACATTTTTAAACGGTATTATTTAGCTTGCCGTTTGTTTTTTGGGTCAAAGAAGAACGGTCATTTGTGACTCAGACCCGACACGAATGAGACATATCTCAGATTTTTTGTTATTTTAAATATAGCTAAAATATATATTTTTTATATTCCAAATCAATGGCTAACACCAAAATATTGCCTTGTGTTTTTGTTCAGGCGATATGCAATTTTCCACGGATATCGCAATTTTCTTTTAATACCTATTTACCTACAAAATTCGAATTGTATGTAGGTAATTCAATGACGATACAAAAATTTAGAAAAAAACAACCGACTTCAAAAAAAATCACTATAAAGTGATAAATAACTTTAATTTCGGAAGTCGGTGTCGTTGGTTCCGCATTTTCGTTTTTAGACACCGACTTCCGAAATTAAAGTTATGTATCACTTTGTAGTGTTTTTTTTTTAAATTGGTTGTTTTTTTTTTTAATTTTTTACTTTTTAGTTGTATCTACCCCACACAAATCCAATTAACACTAGTGCATTGAAGAATTGAAGACACTGACTAGAAGAATCGTCCAAATTCGCATAGAAATGCCGGAGATGCAGTACATTTATGCATATAACTCCGTACATAAGAATAATTACCAAATGCATTATATACTAAAACCTTCCTGAAGGTATGTAGATTACATTAGTGAAAGAATTATCAAAATTGATTCATTAGTTTTTGAGAAAATCGCAGACATACAAACATACATACGGGACGAATACAGAACCTCCTTTTTTGAAGTCGGTTAAAAAATGCACAGATCTCAACACAGAAAGCCAATTTTATTTTATATTTTTTTAATGACATCTCGCAGTTTAACTTTCGAGGTTATCGTCTGCTTAACCGGGCTTACCTGTGGATGCCTCAATAAATTAAGCCTCCAGTTGTCTATTTTTGTATTTTTATCTAAATTGGCGTCATTTTAAATGTATATAATTGCTATTCATTCAAAAAAAATATTTTAAAATATTTTGCCTTACCAAAATCAAATGGAAAATATGGGTGATAGCCACTGATATTCAGAATAGTGTTAATTTATTTCTGTTATATTTAATATAACAAAATAACTGAGATGCGTTCCTTTTGTGTCGGGCCTGGGTAAATTTTCTATGGGACGTGACCCTTCTTCTTTAGTACTTGTACCACAGAATAAATAGTACAAGCTTGTACGCCCTTCCTGCTGGCAGATTGATCTGATATTTGGTACACACTTTAAAGGTCTATTCAAACCTAAGCGGTATACGAGTATACCGTTACCGCGCCCCCCCGGTGGGTTCCCGCATTGTCGAGGCGGGGGGGCTCAGTAGCCGTGGCTTGGACACCCACGGTGAAGCGAAGAGGAACCCGAGGAGGGGCCGCTCGTTAGGGCTTTTGCCAGTAAGCCGACGAAGTAGCGGCCAACAAGTAGGTTGCAAAGCCGCTTGGGCGACATCGCAGCTGAGGCGGGCCGCGATGTCGTATGGGAGGCATCGCGGCTGAGGGTTGGAGGCCGCGGCGGGAGAGGAGTGCCGGTACTGCGGTGTGCCGCTCTCCCTACCTTCCGCGGCCTTGACGGGGTCACCACCGTCTGATGGCGGACGCGGTGGGGCCGCAGAGGAGGAGGAGTGTTGGTATAACGTTCGCCGCTCTCCCTATCCTCTGCGGCCGAAAATTGGCAGGCGGCGGGGCCAATGACCTGACCCGTCGCAGGGGGACCAAGGGTGCCCAGGCACGGGGTCGTCTGGCGCCCATGTACTGGTTTGGTCCCTGGGGTGGTCACGGCGTGCTATGTGTTCTGGTGCGCCGGTGATGGGGAATACTCCCCAGAGGAGGGTCCGGTGACGGACAGCCGCGGCGGGTTCACGGATGATTGCTAACGCGTGCCCGTGTTCCCGCCGTAAGCGACTGAGGAGGACACCGTGGAGTTTTAGTGGGTTAGAGTCCCACATAACTGCACTATCTCCCCGTGGTAGTGCAGAATGCATGAGCATTTCTAAACGATAAAAAAAAGACACATATACTGCGCGGGTTTAGTATCAAATTCCGCGGCGGAACTTGTACCCGCAGCAACAGCGAATACCGCTTAGGTTTGAATATAGGCCTTTAGTTTTGATGACAATACAATTTAATTTAATCAGTAACTTATCATTGTAAATCCAAGATGGCCGCCGCGACAAAATGGCAGATTACCTACATATTTTTTCATTTCTCATACTCGGAAAGTAGTATTTGTTTGATCCGAATAGCGTGTAGAAGACGCTGCGACTCATAGTAATTGCTTCCCTCTCTAGGGCGGGAATGAATTTTAAAAATAGAACTAAATTAGTTAGGTAGTCAGCTAAGAAAGTTTTTACATAATTAAGAAAAATGGTGCGGTTTTGTGTGTGTATAAACAGCCAGTGTGAATTAACACTTTGACAGCCAAGCATTTTATTTATTTAGTAGTGTAGTGTGTCACGTAGTACGTGATCCGCTGTCAGTGTTAAAAAAAAAACCTATTAAGGTGAATGCGCAGTGGTAGCCCGCGAAATTCAAATTTTCTTACGTTTTTTTGCAATTTTCAGGTCAGTATCAGGTTTTATCTTGATAAAAATTTGATTCGCGACTATAACAGGTACGTATTCACAGAATTATAATCATCAGAATCATTAATACATCTTTCTAAGTTAGATTTCTACCATAAACACTTTTCCATACAAGATTTGTTCTTAACGGTACAAATCTAACTTAAAGAGATATATTAATGATTCTAATGACTATAATTCTGTAAATGCGTATCTATTATAGTCGCGAATCAAATTTTAATCAAGATACAACCTGACACTGACCTGCAAATTGCAAAAAACGTAAGAAAATTTGAATTTCGCGGTCTACCACTGCGCATTCACCTTAAGCGGGACGGCTAGAATGTCACAATGCGCTTGAACGGGTAACTTAACTGTACAGAACCGCAATATAGTGACATACAATGGATAAAAGGACACAGTGAATCAATAGGAAACGACGCAGCTGACGAGATGGCCAGAAGGGCATTCAGTATGTTAGTCTGTGGACCGGAACCTATTGTGCCCATCCCCTTCAACCAACTACGCAAGTAGCTACAGGAGCACACCCACACACAAGCAGAAAGCTGGTGGTCGTCCTCACCAGGCAGCAGGCAATCCAAGGAAGCTATGCCATTATTGGATGGCAAGCTAACCAGGCATTTATTACGACTGGACAGGAAAGGCCTGCGCCTGGTGACGGGTTCATCACGGGACACTGCTCGCTGAACAAACACTTTCACACTATAGGCATAACGGCCAGTCCCCTGTGCAGGGCTTGCATGGAGGCTGATGAAACCATTGCGCACGTGTTCTTTGAGTGCACAGGCGTCACCCAGATTAGATCAGAAACCCTCGGGATACCCAGATCGTACACAGATGTTCTCAACAGACCAGGAGACTTAGTCAGCTTCTGGAGAGAGGTGGGCTGGTTGGAATAATCACCCACGGCCGCCATGGCCCACGCGAAATGGTCCATTTGAAGGACTAAGTGCGGAAACCAAACCCATAACATAGAACATAGAAGCGTGACAGCCCGCGGCGGGGTGACGCGGTGTGTTCCATATTTAAAATAGTACACAAATTGTTCTAAAATCTCAATTAATTTTAAATAGGTACCTACTATTCGTGTTATTATTATCAATAAATATTTTAGAAAAACGACTATTTTTTACTTTCCTTTATTCGAAATGATAAGTAGATTATTTTACACGGGCGAAAGTCATCAATTCCTACTCGGTCGCTGCGCTCGGGCGTCTAAATACCTCGTATGGGAATAGATTCCTTTCAACCCTCGTATAACAATCTACCTACTATTTCACAACCCCCTCAATATGGGTATCAAATGAAAGGGTTTGACTAGTAGAGTACACTATAATTTCAAATCTAATGGCTGCCGGCACAAAATGCCAGATTTCATATTTGTTTAAATATGGGTAATGGGTATCAAATGAAAGGGCTTTACAAGTAGAACACAGTTAATGAGGGGGAACTAAATAGAAAGAGAAAAATATTAAGTAACGAAATAAAAAATTGAAAATAAAAAAGTAAGTAAATAAAAAAAAAATAAGTTAAACGGTTTTAATGAAAATGTAGATAATGTAGGTAATTACTAAAACCTAAAAAATAATTCGGTATTATAGGTACCAGTCATCACACCACATTCCTCATCAATCTAGGGCGACGGAAGACAGACACACAGATACAGAATGGTAGACATGGCATCCAGTTCGCAGCAGACAAATCTAAACCGTTATAATTTTTGTGTGTTTGTTTGTTTGTTACGCTTTCACGCTAAAACGGCTGAACGGATTTAGATGAAATTTCGCACATGAGTAGACCATGACCGGTATTAGGCCATTTAATGACTTTTATCCCGATATTCCCACGGGATCGAGACTTATGCTCGGTGTCAGCCGTTTACTAGCTTATCTCGAGGCTTTCTCTGTGTGCATTGTGCTTAGGGTGCATCGACTAGACCCCAATCGATAGCTAACTAGATATAATATATTGCGAAAGGTTCCCGCATACTAGAGATTGTATAACAAATTATCCAACATTGTTTAATTAGATATATTCATATGGTAAGTATATCAAAGCCTGAGTGGAAAGTTAATTAACAAAAAATATCCGCCTTCCGAAAAAAACACTACAAAGTAAAAAATAACTTTAATTTCGAAAGTCAAAACTAAAATACAGGTCCAAAGACACCTCTTTGGATCTGTATTTTAGTTTTTTGCCACCGACTTCCGAAATTAAAGTTATTTTTCACTTTGTAATGCTTTTTTGGAAGTCAGTTTTTTTTTTTTTTGTTAAAAAGTTTTATTTCACGCTTTTTAGTGGGTCTGCTTATAATTTATCTAAGTTACAATAGCCTAGTGTCAACTTGCTCATCGCCTTTTACAAACAAACTATTGCTTTTCCCGATGCAGGGAAGTTAATTGTTGAGGAGTTCTCCTGGTCCACCATCAGCTCCATATCACCATTTAAATTGTGACGAGCACAAATTGCTTAGCAACCATATTAAAGTAATCGAATACCCGTGAAATACTTAGATATTATTGAGTAGTTCCAGTGGCCATCGTGGTCGTCATCATCAGTTCCATTTCACCAAATGGTGCTTTCCGAGAGCAAATGCACAAGTTACATAAAAAATACCCATATCGCTATAGGTGTGCCTATAATATTTGAAGAGTTCCTTCGATTTCTCCAGGATCCTATCATCAAATCCTGACTTGATGACAATGGGACCAATCTGAAAGTATATCCTTTCAAATAAAAAATAAATTTTCCAAATCGGTTTATAAATGACGGCGTACTGAGGTAACAAACCTCCTTCTTTCTTGAAGTCGGTTAAAAATACGCGGGAGATGCTGCAGGTAAGAGCAAGCTTCCTGTAGAAGTATCGTATATTAGATACGGTACTGATTAAGTACTATCCAGTGTATTGGTAAAAATATATGAAATGAAATATTTACATTATTTACCTCTCTCTGCCGAAAAGTTAATCTTGACAAACAACAAAACATTTTGAGTACCAATTCACATGCTGTTAATAACATCGACGTTGTAACAATAGAAATGCTGAACAAAGAGCACTTGCAATAAATGTGCTAATCTAGATTCCTATTAAAATAGTAACGCTCCAAGGGAAATACAATCGAATAGAGAGTAATAAAACCGCATTACTGTGACAATAGGTAGTGGGCAGTAGGGAAGCGCCGGCGAGTAGCGACGAACTCAGCATCTCTACAAACATGACCTCACCAGATCTGTAAGTACGCACTCACACAGTGACGCAGTGACACCTAACACCTAGCTCGGTCTCTGCAATCTGCTGAGGGAAGCGCCGGCGAGTAGCGACGAACTCACCATCTCTACAAACATGACCTCACCAGATCTGTAAGTACGCACTCACACAGTGACGCAGTGACACCTAACACCTAGCTCGGTCTCTGCAATCTGCTGAGGGAAGCGCCGGCGAGTAGCGACGAACTCACCATCTCTACAAACATGACCTCACCAGATCTGTAAGTACGCAGTCACACAGTGACGCAGTGACACCTAACACCTAGCTCGGTCTCTGCAATCTGCTGAGGGAAGCGCCGGCGAGTAGCGACGAACTCACCATCTCTACAAACATGACCTCACCAGATCTGTAAGTACGCACTCACACAGTGACGCAGTGACACCTAACACCTAGCTCGGTCTCTGCAATCTGCTGAGGGAAGCGCCGGCGAGTAGCGACGAACTCACCATCTCTACAAACATGACCTCACCAGATCTGTAAGTACGCACTCACACAGTGACGCAGTGACACCTAACACCTAGCTCGGTCTCTGCAATCTGCTGAGGGAAGCGCCGGCGAGTAGCGACGAACTCACCATCCCTACAAACATGACCTCACCAGATCTGTAAGTACGCACTCACACAGTGACGCAGTGACACCTAACACCTAGCTCGGTCTCTGCAATCTGCTGAGGGAAGCGCCGGCGAGTAGCGACGAACTCACCATCTCTACAAACATGACCTCACCAGATCTGTAAGTACGCACTCACACAGTGACGCAGTGACACCTAACACCTAGCTCGGTCTCTGCAATCTGCTGAGGGAAGCGCCGGCGAGTAGCGACGAACTCACCATCTCTACAAACATGACCTCACCAGATCTGTAAGTACGCACTCACACAGTGACGCAGTGACACCTAACACCTAGCTCGGTCTCTGCAATCTGCTGAGGGAAGCGCCGGCGAGTAGCGACGAACTCACCATCCCTACAAACATGACCTCACCAGATCTGTAAGTACGCACTCACACAGTGACGCAGTGACACCTAACACCTAGCTCGGTCTCTGCAATCTGCTGAGGGAAGCGCCGGCGAGTAGCGACGAACTCACCATCCCTACAAACATGACCTCACCAGATCTGTAAGTACGCACTCACACAGTGACGCAGTGACACCTAACACCTAGCTCGGTCTCTGCAATCTGCTGAGGGAAGCGCCGGCGAGTAGCGACGAACTCACCATCCCTACAAACATGACCTCACCAGATCTGTAAGTACGCACTCACACAGTGACGCAGTGACACCTAACACCTAGCTCGGTCTCTGCAATCTGCTGAGGGAAGCGCCGGCGAGTAGCGACGAACTCACCATCCCTACAAACATGACCTCACCAGATCTGTAAGTACGCACTCACACAGTGACGCAGTGACACCTAACACCTAGCTCGGTCTCTGCAATCTGCTGAGGGAAGCGCCGGCGAGTAGCGACGAACTCACCATCTCTACAAACATGACCTCACCAGATCTGTAAGTACGCACTCACACAGTGACGCAGTGACACCTAACACCTAGCTCGGTCTCTGCAATCTGCTGAGGGAAGCGCCGGCGAGTAGCGACGAACTCACCATCCCTACAAACATGACCTCACCAGATCTGTAAGTACGCACTCACACAGTGACGCAGTGACACCTAACACCTAGCTCGGTCTCTGCAATCTGCTGAGGGAAGCGCCGGCGAGTAGCGACGAACTCACCATCCCTACAAACATGACCTCACCAGATCTGTAAGTACGCACTCACACAGTGACGCAGTGACACCTAACTCCTAGCTCGGTCTCTGCAATCTGCTGAGGGAAGCGCCGGCGAGTAGCGACGAACTCACCATCCCTACAAACATGACCTCACCAGATCTGTAAGTACGCACTCACACAGTGACGCAGTGACACCTAACACCTAGCTCGGTCTCTGCAATCTGCTGAGGGAAGCGCCGGCGAGTAGCGACGAACTCACCATCCCTACAAACATGACCTCACCAGATCTGTAAGTACGCACTCACACAGTGACGCAGTGACACCTAACACCTAGCTCGGTCTCTGCAATCTGCTGAGGGAAGCGCCGGCGAGTAGCGACGAACTCACCATCCCTACAAACATGACCTCACCAGATCTGTAAGTACGCACTCACACAGTGACGCAGTGACACCTAACACCTAGCTCGGTCTCTGCAATCTGCTGAGGGAAGCGCCGGCGAGTAGCGACGAACTCACCATCCCTACAAACATGACCTCACCAGATCTGTAAGTACGCACTCACACAGTGACGCAGTGACACCTAACACCTAGCTCGGTCTCTGCAATCTGCTGAGGGAAGCGCCGGCGAGTAGCGACGAACTCACCATCCCTACAAACATGACCTCACCAGATCTGTAAGTACGCACTCACACAGTGACGCAGTGACACCTAACACCTAGCTCGGTCTCTGCAATCTGCTGAGGGAAGCGCCGGCGAGTAGCGACGAACTCACCATCTCTACAAACATGACCTCACCAGATCTGTAAGTACGCACTCACACAGTGACGCAGTGACACCTAACACCTAGCTCGGTCTCTGCAATCTGCTGAGGGAAGCGCCGGCGAGTAGCGACGAACTCACCATCCCTACAAACATGACCTCACCAGATCTGTAAGTACGCACTCACACAGTGACGCAGTGACACCTAACACCTAGCTCGGTCTCTGCAATCTGCTGAGGGAAGCGCCGGCGAGTAGCGACGAACTCACCATCCCTACAAACATGACCTCACCAGATCTGTAAGTACGCACTCACACAGTGACGCAGTGACACCTAACTCCTAGCTCGGTCTCTGCAATCTGCTGAGGGAAGCGCCGGCGAGTAGCGACGAACTCACCATCCCTACAAACATGACCTCACCAGATCTGTAAGTACGCACTCACACAGTGACGCAGTGACACCTAACACCTAGCTCGGTCTCTGCAATCTGCTGAGGGAAGCGCCGGCGAGTAGCGACGAACTCACCATCCCTACAAACATGACCTCACCAGATCTGTAAGTACGCACTCACACAGTGACGCAGTGACACCTAACACCTAGCTCGGTCTCTGCAATCTGCTGAGGGAAGCGCCGGCGAGTAGCGACGAACTCACCATCCCTACAAACATGACCTCACCAGATCTGTAAGTACGCACTCACACAGTGACGCAGTGACACCTAACACCTAGCTCGGTCTCTGCAATCTGCTGAGGGAAGCGCCGGCGAGTAGCGACGAACTCACCATCTCTACAAACATGACCTCACCAGATCTGTAAGTACGCACTCACACAGTGACGCAGTGACACCTAACACCTAGCTCGGTCTCTGCAATCTGCTGAGGGAAGCGCCGGCGAGTAGCGACGAACTCACCATCTCTACAAACATGACCTCACCAGATCTGTAAGTACGCACTCACACAGTGACGCAGTGACACCTAACACCTAGCTCGGTCTCTGCAATCTGCTGAGGGAAGCGCCGGCGAGTAGCGACGAACTCACCATCCCTACAAACATGACCTCACCAGATCTGTAAGTACGCACTCACACAGTGACGCAGTGACACCTAACACCTAGCTCGGTCTCTGCAATCTGCTGAGGGAAGCGCCGGCGAGTAGCGACGAACTCACCATCCCTACAAACATGACCTCACCAGATCTGTAAGTACGCACTCACACAGTGACGCAGTGACACCTAACTCCTAGCTCGGTCTCTGCAATCTGCTGAGGGAAGCGCCGGCGAGTAGCGACGAACTCACCATCCCTACAAACATGACCTCACCAGATCTGTAAGTACGCACTCACACAGTGACGCAGTGACACCTAACACCTAGCTCGGTCTCTGCAATCTGCTGAGGGAAGCGCCGGCGAGTAGCGACGAACTCACCATCCCTACAAACATGACCTCACCAGATCTGTAAGTACGCACTCACACAGTGACGCAGTGACACCTAACACCTAGCTCGGTCTCTGCAATCTGCTGAGGGAAGCGCCGGCGAGTAGCGACGAACTCACCATCCCTACAAACATGACCTCACCAGATCTGTAAGTACGCACTCACACAGTGACGCAGTGACACCTAACACCTAGCTCGGTCTCTGCAATCTGCTGAGGGAAGCGCCGGCGAGTAGCGACGAACTCACCATCCCTACAAACATGACCTCACCAGATCTGTAAGTACGCACTCACACAGTGACGCAGTGACACCTAACACCTAGCTCGGTCTCTGCAATCTGCTGAGGGAAGCGCCGGCGAGTAGCGACGAACTCACCATCCCACCAACCAAACTCTTCCGGCACAGGCCTAGAGTTCGGTGCGCGCAAGCCGCACCACGACGTCAACGTAAAGATACGGCGATGGGGTATTTATTATTATTATTATTATTCGCCTCGTGTGATAAACTCACATTCGTGTTTTTACTGACTTCAAAAAAAAAGGAGGGTATCAAGTCGACACGTAAGTATGATGTAATACTAGCTGCGCCCCGCGGTTTCACCCGCATAAGTCTCGATCCCATGGGAATATCGGGATAAAAAGTATCCTATGTCCTTTTCCGGGACTCAAGCTATCTCTATACCAAATTTCATCAAAATTGGTCCAGCCGTTTGAGCGTGAAGAAGTAACAAACATATAAACACACACACACACACACACACACTCACAAACTTTCGCCTTTATAATATTAGTGTGATTTATGTTTGTCCACGCATTTCTCCGCAACTATTAATCGGTTCGTGAACATTTTTTTTTATTGGCTTACATTTACTTCAACTTAGGGAAAAGTGCATGTTTCATCAAAATCGATTCAGTAATTTTCAAGATATGGACTAATACGTGTGACGGCCTGGTTTATTGATACGAGCTATGGGTGCATTGCTTGGTCAAATTCTAGTGCAACACAATATTTACAACAAAACTATGAAGTAAGTACCTACTTACTTAATTATTACAAACAAATATTCCAGTTTTTACTTAAAACTAGAAATTACGAAATAAAAAAAATAATGTCATTTTATCAACGGACAAACCAATCACAATTAAATGTCGTTTATGAAAATATAATAATAGCAGACACCAGTATAGCCAAGTTCTTGGGACTGCATTTAGATAGTCATCTATCTTGGAAATCTCACATTGAAATTATCTGCAAAAAATTAAATCAATACTCATATGCACTTTATAACTTAAGAAAAATTGTAAATGAGTCCGTCGTCCTAGTAGCGTACAATGCCTAAGTAACATCTACATTACGCTATGGAATTATATACTGGGGAAATTCTAAGATAAACTCATCGCATTCAAGGCACAGAAAAAATGTTTACGATCTGTCTTCAAGCTAAAATCAACTGACAGCTGCTTGCCATTTTTTAAAAAGTATAAGTTACTAACCCTGCCATGTTTATATATTTATGAGACAGCAGTATTCGTCAAATCAAACTTACATCTATTTAAAACTCTTAAATCGATACGTCTCGCCACAATGAGATTTGCGCTAATACACACAACCATTGATACAATGCACACAACACAGCTTTTTACACAAAAAGTTTTCTAGGTATGGCACCCAGATTGTACAATAAAATACCGGAGCCTATAAGAGCAAAACACGAGCTACATGATTTTAAAAAATATTTAAATCCATTGAGAACTTAATAGAATTTACTGACTGTCTTAGTGAAATAAGTGCTATAATTGAAAACACCGAAGTCGCGAATGTGTACATTTTAGGAGACTTTAACGCTAGTCCGTGTGCGTTGTTTGGAAAGGAACTTCTAAGTTTCTGTAACGATCAGAAATGGGTATGTGCGGATATAGAAAAATTAGGAAGTTCATCGGACACCTTTACTTTCGTTAGTGATGCCCACGGCAGCACAAGCTGGCTTGACCATTGTGTGGTAACGGAGTCTGCGTGGCAGTCTGTGATGAGTGTGAGGGTGTTCTATGACTGTAATTGGTCCGACCACTATCCCCTACAGGTATCTTGTAATCTTTCTGTAATGAAACCACAGTTTCTATTACCTGAAAAATCACCTAATGGCATACTGTGGGCCGATAGGGACGAGCAACAAATACAACTTTATAGTAAGATATGCAATGATCACTTTAGAACGGTAGATTTTCCATCAGAATTGTCGGGATGCTGTGACGGTTTATGTTACAATAAAGATCACAGGATGGTTATAGACAAAATGTACATGGATATTGTTACTACTATGTGTGAAGCGGCTGTAATTTCTTCTTCTAATTGCAGAGTTAATATAATAAAACGAAAACGTTGTGTAATAGGCTGGAATAGACATGTTCGTGGTGCTCACGAGGTAGCCAGGCTAAACTTTCAAACCTGGTTGCTATACGGTAAGCCTGCCAATGGACCTATCTATAATAACATGGTGGAGTCTCGGCGTCGTTTCAAATCTAAGCTAAGATGGTGTCAAAATAATGCTGAGCAAATTAAGATGGATATTCTCGCATCACACCATGCTGACAAAAATTTCAAAAGCTTTTGGAAAGGCACGAGAAAACTAAACAATAAACCCACTGTCCCCCTAAATGTTAACGGAGTAGCTGAGCCGCGTGGCATAGCGAACATGTTCAAAAGTGTTTTTCAGATAGAACCTCCTTCCTGTGTGCGGGGGATGCTCAGTACTGGTGAAATCAGGCAAAATTCACCTGGGCCGTCAGTATTTCCAGCTTTTACTGCTAAGCATATATCTGCCGTTATAAACCATATGACGAGGGGTAAGTCCCCAGGCCACGATGGAATTAGTATTGAGCATTTGCGGCATGCAGGGGTTCATCTGCCAAGGATTCTGGCTATGTTCTATACATTTTGCCTTAGACACTCATACTTGCCGGATGAATGTATGAAGACCGTTGTTGTGCCAATAATCAAAAACAAAACTGGTGATGCGTCAGACAGCAGCAATTATAGGCCCATTTCGTTAGCTACTACCGTGGCGAAAGTACTGGACAGTCTGCTTGATCGTATTTTGGATAGTCACATAAAACTGAACGACGCTCAGTTCGGTTTTAGACGCGGGCTGTCGACAGAAACGGCAGTTCTATGCCTCAAGCACACTGTCCGATACTACACCGATAGAAAGACTCCGGTCTACGCCTGTTTTCTAGACCTTTCGAAAGCTTTCGATTTGGTGTCCTATGAGGTGCTGTGGCACAAAATGCGGACAGAAACCAGCCTCCCTGAGGAAGTCGTCAATATTTTTGATTATTGGTACAACAACCAAGTCAACGTTGTAAAATGGGCGGGTGCTTTCTCCGATGCGTATAGACTGAGGTGTGGAGTAAGGCAAGGCGGGTTAACTTCGCCTCGTCTCTTCAATCTGTACGTAAACGGACTTGTTGAGGGACTCAGCAGCACCAAAGTCGGCTGCTCTATAGATGGAAAATTTGTCAAATATCAGTTACGCTGACGATATGGTGTTGTTGGGCCCCTCCATAAGCGCCGTGCGAAAACTCCTGTCTATATGTGTAGAGTACGCCGGGGCCCATGGGCTCAGGTATAATGTAAAGAAGAGCGAGCTCTTGGTGTTTCAATCACCAGGTCAGAAGGTTACGCACGTACCACCCGTTTGTATAGACGGTGTTTCTTTGCCCCGAGTTGCGCGTTTCAAGTACCTGGGCCACTGGGTCTCGGATGACCTCTCAGACCATGAGGATATTGAAAGAGAGCGCCGGGCGTTGGCTGTTCGATGCAATATGTTGGCTCGTAGATTTGCACGCTGCAGTAAGCCAGTAAAAGTAACACTGTTTCGGGCGTTTTGTCAATCTTTTTATACGTGCAGTCTATGGGTCAAATATACGCAGAAGACAATCAACGCCCTGCGCATTCAGTATAACAATGCCTTTAGGATGCTGATGCGGCTGCCGAGGCGCTGCAGCGCGTCGGGCATGTTTGCCGACGCTCGCATTGATGGCTTTCATGCCATACTCAGAAAGAGAGCGGCGTCATTGCTTAGTCGGGTCCGCGGCAGTAGCAACAGCATTCTAAGAGTTATATCGGAAAAAATAGACTGTCCAATATTGTGGCATTGTGTGCAGTTGCATGTCTGTGGGAACAGCTTGTAACAGATCACATTCGATTTAAATTGTATTATGTGAATCACTGCTGCAAGCTGTCCACCTCGGTGTTAGGCGCGTGGCAGTGATTTATATATATTTCGTGGTTTTTCTTTTTAGGCTAAGTGATTAGAATAGGAATACTAACATAGGGGTAAGGAATATTGTTACTAACACATATGAGTCTTGTTACTTACTGCAATAAAGATTATTATTATTATTAAATAATTTCCTAATTCAAAAGGCATATTATTCCATCAATGAATACCTAGAAGATAATGCAAGATACCTATGTGGATAAATATGTGCGGTAAGAATTATTTTACTGATATGTCTGTCAGTTGTAAATATATTATTTTAAAAATACTACTAATACATAAGAAATGTTATAAGTGTGAAGTGTTATTATCTGTATGCAATATTGTTAACTTGATAGAGGATAGCTTAAGTCTTTTAGCTTGCCATTTAATTTTACACAAGTTAATTTCGTATACCTACTTACTTGATATTTGTACGCCGCTAACGGCAAAACATAGAGATCTCTGTACCTATTTTATTTTAAACACCTATTTTTACACCTATGTTTAACAAATAAAAAACTTTGACTTTGACTTTGCAAAAAAGTTATTAAGACTTCAAAAAGAAATTAAGTACTTGACTCAAAATTATGAAATAACTTTAATTTCGGAAGTCAGTGTCTTGGGATCAGTATTTTTTTAGTTAGTTTTTTGCCACCGACTTCCGAAATTTAAGTTATTTCATAATTTTGAGTTAATTTCTTTTTGAAGTTGATTTAATTTTTATTAATTACTTTTTTATTTCTTAATTATTAGTTAGTTGAACAGTTGCATAAATAACTATTGATATGACTACAAAAAATATACTATAGGTACATACAGAAAACTCCAGGATGACGACACTCAAGTCTCCAAGAAGATACTACGCGAAAATTGGCAATAAAACCTAAGATGTTTTACTTTAATTTAATGTCACTGATGCAATCTTGATCAACATGCTGAGTAGAACACATGCCATAACACGAGTTAAGAAATGGATGCTTATCTACATTCTACAACTATCACTACTTACGTATTTACTATCAATTAAGTAAAAACTTTCCTATTACGTCAGCACAAACAGGCTACTATCAGTAAGTTGTTTTATCATTTATTATGGTCAGTTAACATTTAATGTACAATCATTGCATATGAACTGGTAGGTAACAGGAATAGTTTCAAACACCAAGAATTGTTAATTCCAGATTAAATATTTAAAAATTATAACAGAAAAAATATCCAAATAAATATGGTATTAAGAATCATTTATAGGCACAACCTTGAATAAGTTACATACCTACTTACTGCTCTAAGATAGGGTTATGGGAACCACTGTACTTCCTCACCCGGCGCATTTTCATAGTAGGTAATTTTTTTTGGATAGAATAGACCCTTTTCAGTGTAATTTGAAAACCGCAAATTGTGAAAAACCATAGGGGCCGAGAAAAAAATTCCCGAAGTTTTTTTTTTTCTGAAAACCTGCTATTTTTATAGTAACAATTTTTTTTTTAGATAGAATAGACCCTTTTTAGTGTAAATTTGAAAACCGAAAAGTTCGCAAAACCATAGTGGCCGAGAAAAAAAATTCCAATGATTTTTGTAACCTAACCTCAAAACACTTAAAAGTTGCTTAAAAGGCGTAGTGGGAGCCCCGCTTCGCGGGGCTCTATGGTCTAAAAAAAAATAACCACGAAGGGGATGGCGGGGTCTGTTCGCTCGCTGCGCTCGCTCACTAGACCCCGCCATCCCCTTCTAACCTAACCTGTCCGAGTCGGGGTGCCCCAAGTCCCGAGCTCGCTTCGCTCCACAGAGTACTTTGCTTCGCTCGCTCTTGCATTCTAAGTTGTCATTACAAATGTGTTATTTTTGTATATTATGTTGGTTTAGTGTGTAGTGTAATCGGGAACACAAAAAAAACATAAACATGTTACATTTATGTACACATGATACATTTTCCGTAACTTTAAGATTTTTTTTCTCATAAACTATAAGTTTTCACAATGCGGGATTTTCCGAAAGTGTTTAACTTAACGAAATGTAGAACTATTAAAATTGTGAAGCTTCAAATAAACGGGTGAGGAAGTACAGTGGAGCCATGCGATCTACAATCCAAGAGGATTGCATAACTATTTAGATGCATATTTATTTATAACTAGCTGTGTCCGCGACTCCGTTCGCATGCATGCCGGAAAACGTTTTAATTTTTTTGCGCGGAACCCTAATTCTTGTTCTAAAATAAAAGTAGCCTAAGTCACTCCTTATTACATCAGCTATCTGCCAGTGGAAGTCCCGTCAAAATCGGTCCAGCCGTTTCAGAGATTAGCCGGAACAAACAGACAGACAGACAAAAATTGTAAGAAATGTTATTTTGGTATAAGTACCGTGTATACATCCATAATATGCATTTAGGAAAAAGCGCATGTTTTAATATTACAAACAGACATTCTAATTTTATTTATTTGTAAAGATGTATTGATTAATTCCAACAATTTGTTTCAATAGAAACCTACATAAATAAAATTATTCTTAATATATGTATTTCGTTATCTTATCTTGACACTGGTTGCTATTGCAGTTTGGGATGTACATACCTACTTTACAATATTAAGTAGGTGAATTTGCGTCCAATTCTATAGTCAGAAAAAAACACAAAATTCTGGACTCCCGGGATTTTTACGATAGATAAAAAAGTGCATTCCATATAAGCCAACATTTGAACGTAATATACATGCGATTCTATAATCAAAAACCTAAATATATCAATCCCGGAACCGCAAAATTTTTTCATACAAAAGTGCATTCCATATTAGCCAACGTCTTAACTTTAGGTGAATATGCATATGAATATCCAAATATTCAAAATCGGTCAGAGATCGGTCTCTGGTCATAACTTACAGCAGTCAATGATAAATGATTTTATTTCTGTAAGTATATTCGTACAAACACTTTTATACATCAAACATATAGTTTTTAAACTAGATGAGGTATGTACCTACGTATGAAAGAACCACACAGATTGAGTGGAGCTGCCCAGTCAGTGCACCATTACTGTTTGATATACCAGCCCTCTGTGCCCCAAAACATGCAGCCAAAGTGACCTCTGCGCTGCCTCCGATAACGCCGTAGAAGTGGCCAAGTTATGGGCCAACAAAATTCTGTCGTGCCAGCGACACGAAGAAGAAGAGGAACTGTTCGATATACCTTACCTGATTTATAATGACTATAATGAGGTTATACAAGATATCAATCGAAAATGTGCAGGGATAATAAATATACCTACTTAACAATAAATAAAAAACATCCTTACCTAAGTGATTACTTTCAAGCTGTAGTAATAGTTTGTAAAGATGTTACTTTCATGCTGCATCTATAACTGCAATTTTCAGAGTATTTGTAAGATAATAAGCTACTGTTGATAATGAATACACAAATGCTCAAGATTTCAAATATTATCAAAATTGTTTTGACAGTTGTCTCCTCAAAACGACCTTCAAAACATGTGTTACCCGAAGTATATAATTGTACCATGGTGTTACCTATGATGTACTGTCAGTGTCGGGACATATTCGACTATTTGAACGAATGAGAAAATATCTAGGTTCTAAAAACTAGTCTTTCACTTTTAATGGTTTGGCGGCTATATAGCGTTAGCTGTTACATACTCTTTGTCTATTAGGGATAGCGACGAAATGGCCAATGTGACGACATAGCCGCCAAACCGGAAATTTGGATGGCAATTTTACCTGAAGTGACAGCTGACTTTCGCATGTTTGTTTTCAAGCTTATAATATTTTAATTTACTAAAATAAAATAGATATTTGGTAATAATATAAATCTCCATGAAATTTACTACGTCTAGGAGTAGGTGGGGGGGTCCTGTCATGATGACACACACGACCCCACCCCCCTCGGACCGCTCCTGGCTATAGTTTAGGGTAGTTAGGTAGGTACCCATAAGTTTACAGTACTTATTTGCGCCGCTTGAAGGTTTCAGCAGCCGCAGCAGCAACGCCAGCACAGCCCGCCGTCATGAGATGGCGCAAGCAAGGGTATCGACACAGGTTGCATCCCACCTTCCAAGGCAACAAATTGTTGCCGCTGAGGGGGTGCTTGCCAACAATGCAAACCCTTCAGCGTCTCACGCAAATATACAATAATCATTTCATATGTATTTATGCCATCGATCACTATTAAAGAAGTGATCAATGTATTGAACAACTTAGATATATCTAGTGGTTAATTAATACCTGTTTATTAGTTAGTAACGATTTAACATGTTTCGTGGCATGTGAATAGCCGAGATAAAGGTATGATTCCGATCTCGGCAGCACGCAGCAGTGCTGCCGCAGCACTGCTGGTCCCCATATATTCTCTATAGGAATGTCGCGCAGCATTGCTGCCGTGCTCGGAATGTAATCTCATATGAATCCATAGAAAATTTATGAGGACCAGTAGTGCTGCGACCGCACTGCCGCGGCAGCACTGCTGCGTGCTGCCGAGATCGGAATCTTACCTTAAGTCCTCATCAAAGCATACTTCTTTGTTAATATTTGGAAAATTTTGTGGTTATAAAAAAAATTGAAAAATGGTTTATTATTTTAACAAGTAAACCTACACACACACACACACATTACATTGATTTTGTTATCGCTGGCTTCACAGCTATCCGGGAGACCCGTACGGGCTGTCAGTACGGGCGCCCGGAGCGGGAGCACATATTAGGCGCTAGAACATTGTTTCACAGCGACGCGGCTTGATCCGTACACGACCCGCTCCGGGTTGAGCCCGTACAGCGCATCTGTCTCTTGCCAGCAACCGTATCGCATAGATCAACATACTAATACCGTATCGTACTGAATCATCGTTTCAGAGCACTGCGGGTACTACCCGCAAAGACTACAATATAATTACTACCCGTACGGGTCTCCCGTGTACGGTCGGCCCGTACGCGGGTCTCCCAGACAGCTGTGAAACCAGCCTATAACTACCTTACTTATTAACCCATTCACTGCCTTCCCGAAAAGTAACGACATTACCCAGATGCCGCCATACTATGATATACCGCCCGCCCATCGGCGGACCCGGCATCTCGATTAAGTATCTTAGCCCGCCCATCGGCGTTTGCGGCATGAAGCTGTAGATTTCGACATGAACCGTTTGATACGTCGTGTTTACATGTACTTTATTGTGTTTAACCACGACGTTTCTCTAGTAATGCGCTAGAGTTGTTGCAGTAACGACTGTTTTTAGCGAGTAGCACAATAAATTTAATTTCTCTAACCCGTTTTATATAAGATTCGTGAAGTTTTGGTGATATAAATTGAAAAGAAAAGAAATATATGCAGTTTATTTGTCGATTATGGATTTAAATGGTGAGTAATCTCTCTTTATTTGATAATTAATAGTATTGTACTCTCCCGTCTTACAAAAATCCATTTTAAAGCATAAATAATTAAATTTTTGATAACTCCGAATATTATCAGGGGTTGCAAACCATTTTATAAACCCATTTTTATATTTTTAATAGAAAGACGAAAATTCTTAGCTTACATGCAATAATCCTTTAAATTTTACTATGTTCCACATTTACCTGGGAATATAAATCATAATAAAATACCGCGAAAAGAATAATAAACGCAACTCTTATTTTTGTTCAATGTGAATCATTCCAAACTTTTAAACTATCAGAGACTATCAGATTGAAAATCAAAAATATGACTGGAAACGTTCAACGAAAATTGGTTGCAACGAGTAACTGTAAGCAGTTTTTAGGATATAGCTCTTTTTCAAAACCTGCTAATAATAACTTTGTTTTTCATAAAAATACTATTAAACAACTATGAAAAACAAAGTTATTTTTTGTTGGCAAAAAAATGACTTCTCTCTATCATGCCCCTGATCTATGCTTGCCTTTACGGAACCCTTTATGTACGTGTCCGACTCGCACTTGGCCGGTTTTGATTATAATGCAATATGCTTCTTTTTCAGAGAAAAAACGTTCTCGGTCGCCTAATATTCTACTTGATAGTCAAGTTTGGGATGATGATGACTTATCTCAGTCGGTATTGGCACCACACAAGAAACGGAAAGGTAAAACCTCAAATCAAGATAATAAAAAAGAAATGGAATATCAAGAATCCTGTAAAAATTGCCAGATTGTCACTGAAAGTATTGACAAAAAAGATAAACGTAATATATTATTTGGGCAGTTAGTGGCTGAAGAATTGGATCATATCAAACCATGTCTGCGCACTCGCACATATGCCAAAATACTAAATTTTTTAAATGAAGCAAAAGGTTCACACTCGCACGAAATAAATTACGATACACAAATTTAATAATTATTTATTGATTCTGAAGAGGACATTGGACACAGGACATTATTGAACAATTAATATCAGCGCCAAGCACAAAAATCTTAATACTAATAATTTTTTGTGAAATAAATATTGTAACAATATTTTTTTTTTTCTCCGTCTTACCAAATAAAAAAATTGAATTCCACCAATGCAAAAAATAAAATAAAATATCCCCAGTGATTCAGTAGGTATTATTTTTTAGGCTAACTTCCCATTCATTATTTGTTACAAAAATCAACATACGATTTCACAATTTTGATGCATTTTTATTAAAAAAATACTAATTGTAGGTAGGTATGTACTGTGATAAAAAAGGGCTACAGGCAGGATTCATACACCACAGATAATTCTTTCACAAAATGTATAACTTAACAAAAATAAAACAAACTTTAAATGTATATCATCTAGTATTTATGATACTCTCTAAAGCATGTCAAGCACAAACCTGGTAATCTTGGGCAATTCGGGCAGCAATAAATTGTATCTACTCTTTTTTTGTTTTTTTTACAATTTACACATTGCTTTCTTTTAGTGCGCCCAGATGCACCAGATGACAAAATTTGAGGCAGGTGAATATTTTGTGATATCGTAGCAATTACGGGTTTAGGTGGAAGCAATGCTTCTATTACCTTAAGTTTGAAATTATACAAAGACAAATTATCTTCATTATTGCAAATGTTATACAATTGAAAAGCATTTATGAGACACATTTCAATAATGTGAATAATTACTTTTTTGTACCACACTTTTTTTTATAATATATAAACTGAGATCGGGTTAGCATATAAAAAAAACGATTGCCTGATAACGCCTAAAAATAAATGCAGATCAGTAGCGGTGGTATGGCTTAAAACAATTTAAACACAGTCCTGGTTGATCTGGGCAATTAGGGCAGTAAAATATGGTGTCCACACGTTTTTTTTGTTTTGCACATTGTCGGCATTGTTTTCTTTTTGCGCGCCGACTATTTGGTTCTTTAATAATTTGTTTAGGAAAATGCATTGGACAAATCGCTAAAGGTATTTCCTCGGTGGGAAATACACGTGGCAACAATCTTTCCAAAATTTTTACTCTAAAGTCATATAAACTAATATTTCGATTTTTTTCTAATTTGAATAATTGATATGAGTTTATTAAACAAACTTCAATTAAGTGAATAATTACTTTTTTATACCATCGTATTGATTTATGTTCACCTGTATAGTATGACAGCATTTGGTCGTGTTTATCGACATTTCGCATATGTTTATTATATTTAATTATAGCACGTGGTTTCAAAGAGATGCTGTTTCGGGTACGATTTCTTACTTCTTCTAAGACACTATTGTGCTCGCTAGAAAGAAAGAGCACCTCTCGTTTGTCCATCCATTTTGCCAAAGTTATATTATTCTTGTCATGCAGTATTAAGCATTCGCCTTTTTTAATTTTAGTTTTTAACAATTCTTTTGGGTTTCCTCCTCTATTTACTTTAAGAGTTCCTGTACAATATGTACCGCTATTTAATAAATCTCTTGCGAGAGTGATGCTAGTATAAAAGTTATCGACGTATAGCGAATGACCCAAATTTTTAAGGCCATCCATAAGTAAATGGATAACTTTATTTGTATGGCCGGGTCCAGAAACTAAAGGATCTTTTGATCCAGCATACAAATGTGTTTTAAAAATTACGCCTGTATTATCGGCTAAATTATAAAATTTAAGTCCATATCCACTGGCTTTGGATTTCATGTATTGGCGGAAACTAAGTCTTCCTCGCCATAACATCAATGACTCATCAATCGTTATTTCTCTAGTAGGATGATATATACGTATCATATTTTGATTAATTTCGTCAATCAAAGATTTAATTTTATTTAAGCTTGCATTTCCTGGTATGTTTTGGACGTTCAATGCTCTCATTATATTTAAAAATCTGTTTCGAGACATGTATTTTCTGAAAACATCATTATTAAATAAATAATGTGTTTTCCAGTAGTCGGATATTCTATTATATTGAATAGTTCCCATATGAATGACCAATCCAATAAAAGTTTTAAGCGTTTCCAAATCTATTGGCCGCCATTCTTTCATTCTGCTGTGCGTAGCAGAAGCCGTATTTTTTAATTCCTCGCCATACCTATTGGTGCACGTCATAATCAAATTTAAAATTGAAGGACATAAAATCAACAAAAAAAAATCTAACGGCTCCTTCTCCCTCATGTCGATTTTCAGCCCAGAAGTCGCCGTAAATGCTAAATTATTGCTGTTAGGCGGATTCCCATAATGCCATTCATGGATGCCTACGTTCTCCTCAGTTTCGTCATCATCACGGTCTGGAGACAAATCATGTGCTTCTGTTTCGATGCCCTGACTGTCATTCTCCAGCATATTATCGACATCATCCGCCAATATTCCATAAAGTTCGGTGTATGATAAGCCCTCATTATGTACAACTTCTTCATTAGAGAAGTAGGCAGATTCCCAGTTAGCCAAGGTGTCATAAATGTCATCGCAAACGTTAGCTGACTGAGAGGTGGATGGCTGAGGATCCATTATTCTGAAAAAGAATAGAGTTCTAGTGGTTTAAATGTCTAATACATAGTTTAAAAATAATATTTTTGATTGAGATTAACTGTTATCCAACGTGAACTTGGAAAAATAAGGCACATTTGGCTTTATATGAACTATATTTTAGCTTTGCGTAGAATAATAAAAATAAAATCAGCATACACTTTATAATATTAAGTGACTTTTCTGTCAACTTAAAAAAAATGTAAAGAAATGGATGGAAAGTTGAAATAAAACAAAAAAACAATGGCCAGTTTAGATTAGAAAAAATCAGTAACTGTTCTCAAGATGGGAGTCTTACCCAAATATAGTACATTGGTAACTTAATTACAGTCAAGTCAAACCTGGGTAAGTGAGAATTGGATAAGTGAGAAAACTCTATAAGTGAGAGTAATAGCCAGGACCCGTCATTTTAAGCTCCCAAAACCTCTATTAGCGAGAAACAGAAACCTCTGTAAGAGAGAGTCGTTATCTATACCTCTATAAGCGACAGTCGAGCTTTATTTATTATTATTTAGGAGAAGCAAATGACAAAACAAATTACAAATTTAACATCTGCTATTTTATGACTCATACTTAACTTTCGTGGAACTTCCTACCGTTGCTTTTGTATTGTTTTCTTGGTCAATATTGTACCTATTCTATTTCGTGGAAGTAAATAACGTTGTTATTTTATCGCATTCTTTTCGAATGGACACGTTGATCAAGCAATATTCGACAAAATTTATGAGTTAGAGAAAACTTTCAAAATACAAAAACAGAAACCCAAACGAGATTGACGGATTTTTTTAAGTGTAAATAAGTTCTAAATAAAATAAAATTACATAGTGCATGAATGTTATTGCTGCGTACCTCTATAAGAGAGAAACGCTACCCATAACCTGCATTAGCGAGAAACTCGGGTTAGTGAGAAACCTCTATAAGCGAGAATGAGATGGTGCTTCCTTGAACTCTCGCTTATCCAGGTTTGACTGTATTGGATATTATTAGTTTATTTTTAGCAGTAGTATTACAGATAATCGACTTAGAAAATACATACATTACCGTTTATCAGAACGCAGGATAAAATGTGGTTAAACCGTGTTTGTAATTGAATCGCAAAAAAATATGTTTATAGGTATCACATTACAAAAATCTTAAACTAGCGGCCCGCACCGGGTACAGAGCCGACAGGAAGCGACTAGGTTTTATACTATGTAAAGAGAATGAAAACTTACCTATAAACCGCAGCAACTAAAGATGTCTCGGAGTCCAGGTATACAGGCCACAGTCGTCACAATGATCACAGGAGTCCAGACAGATACACAGTTCAATTAGGCTTCACAAATGGCAGATCACGAAATCTAGTTAATTAACAGGCCACAGTCACCATACATTGAAGATTAGATCAGAGTCCAGGTACAAAAGCGAATATCGTCGGAAGAGCGAACACTAGGAACGGAAGGAACACAGGAGCAACGTCTGATCACTAAGAATAGCAAAACAGAAGTGTTTCTAAAGACACCAGCAAAGAACATAATGCGGCGGCGCATCCTTTTATGTTTTTAAGTTTTATCTAGCCACAAAAATATCTACAAAGTAAAGTATGTACCTTATGTCCTTGCTTATAAGGTCCATTTGGCTTAAAATAGCACAGACTCATAAAAACACCGCCTATTGTTTACTGACCCGGCCCTCTAGCCCTTTTTAAAGTACCGTGTCCGGGACATTTTAGGCGATAATATACTCTATGTCCGAGGCATATGGTTGTAAGCAAGACACGTTCGAGAAAGTTGTTTACAAATTAAGTTCTTCCGTATTTTTCCATAACTGCAATCAGAACCTTTAAATATAACATCGTTACAAAAACAACATTGACTAAAACATAAGTTCTAATTTGTATGTAAGGGCATTATAAATATCGCCACTTTTTTGAAACATTGGGCACATGCAGGATATATAACATACTGCATTTATTGACAATAATAATATCTACTTTCAGAGAAACCAACTATGACATCGAAAAACTGAGTTTTTTTGTATTTCAGATAATTATTCAATGACGTGTAAGAGAACAGAGTCTATTAAAATTAATTGAAATAGAACCAATCCCGCTTTCTGTCTATAATAAAAGTATGGCATTCATACTGTGTCACATGTATCATTTGAAGTAAATAAATACACAAGTACCTTACTACTTTTAGTATTAACATATAATTATAATTCTTAATTATATCTACTTTTAACAGAGGAATTTGTAATTAGAAATCTTAAAAACATTACTGCTATTATGACAATCTATTTTTAAGACCAAATATTGGTGGCCCCTTGGTTGTCGTTATAACAGGATTGTGATTGCAATATGTACCTAACTGAATAGATTATCTGAAAATGTCTGTAGATACCTAAATATTTTAGGGTAGATCTCACTACTTTTTGGTAAGAAATACTACAGTCAAGAAAAACACCATATTTTTGCAGAATTATGGTTTGGGATATAATATTTTTCTAAAGCTGATTATACCTAGTATTCATTTATTATAGAGTAGAATATACTTTATTGTACACCAAAACTTAAAAAAATATTATTTATAATTTTATTTTACAAAAGGTTTTTAACTCCTGAAAAGCGTTATGCCCGCCCATGGGCGGGTTCGGCATGAAAGGTCGGAATTGACATTTTCCAAAACCTAAGATATCAGCAGGCCGTTTTGGTTAGGAATAGATTTTAATAAAACGAATCATTTCACAAATTCTTTTTTTTTTCATATGGTTATTGGCTTAGATATCGGCGGTTGAAATCCAACCGCCCATGGGCGGGCTTGGCGTGTCAGCTAAAAATTTTCACCCGCCGATGGGCGGGCACGGCATTGAATGGGTTAAAATGTCATGCTGTCTGGTCTCTTGCCAACGCTTGCTACATATATTAGTAATCTGTGTTCCATCGTCATAATAAGGACTCGACGAATATCGTTGATGCTGGTATTTTTTTTTTTTATGGATGGGAAATTATCAAATGACCCCTCCCGCTCTGGGTGGAGCGGAAGGAAGTGTCAGACTCTTACTGACTAAAACCCATCCGTGTTCCTTCTTTAGCCCTTTATGTTCCGGGGCAGCGGTAACCCTTTCGGACAATCCCGCACCATTGATGCTGGCATGCAGCAGAGATTATCGGCAGTTTCACCGCAGTGACATCGATACGGAGCAACACAAGGTGCGCCCAAGTGGCGAGCAAGGCGAGCCGAAACTACTAGTCATCCATCATAAAGCCTGTGGTGGATGACGGGAGCGCCTGAAGCCACAAGCCTTCTCTTCTTCTTCTATCTTATCTTTTATTATTCAGTATAATTTTATTTTATTTGACAAGCTGGGGCTGTTCCTAGTATTTGCCTTTGACAATTGCGGGCTACCTTGACGGACTCCCTTAAGGTTGGCAGTACCCGCGCATCCGCCTTTAGGGGAACCGTCAAGGTACATACCCTGACATGATGGCTTAGATTACAGAAGGGCCTGTTTACATGAATAAATTAAACAAAAGGTTATATAGTTTTTTATATATCAGTTTAATTTATCAAAAGTTAAAAAGGTTTTCTTCTATTGCTTGCTCTGACTCCCATGCTTCTGCAGATTCTGGATCATGTTTGATTCGCTTCACTTTCTTTGGCGCAGAACCTTCATCATCTATCATTTTGCGTTTCTTTATTTTCTTTTCTCTTATTTCTACAGAGACTTCTGGCTCTGTCTTCATCGTAACATCACTTTGTACTTGTGGATCAACTTGCTCTGATGTATTTTTTTCCTTCTTGTTTTTCTTTTTCTTTCTCTTTGCAGTTCTTATCATAGTATCTTCAGTGTCCTGCACATTTAATCGTTCAGCTATTGCTGCAGGTATTTTTAAAGCCTTCTTATAATTTGAGCCAAAAAGTGGATGGCGGCATTTTGTATCAGGTAGTGGTATAAAATTAGTCTGATTGTTCACCATAATATTGTCATCACGGAAATGTGCTTTAGGGATTCTCTTACGTAAATTGATGATTCCACTTAGTGGTACATTCCTGATTTTATATTTGTTTTGCTCCATTATAAGCAGTGATATAGTGTCTGATTGTTCTTCGGCAGCACTACCTTCATAAGTTTGACCACCAACTTTTATCTTGCATTTTCCATGGATATTTAAGGTTGTATTACCAAAATCTTTAATATTAATCTCTTTTGGACACTTCAAAATCCATATTTCGTCATCTCTGGTAAGATTTGCTTTGTTGTTAAATGTTTGGGGAAGCAGCTTCAAGTTAGGATTTGTTTTGAGGAAATGTTTTAATTTGAATGCTTTTTTATTGTTTTCAGAATGACTTTCATGTTCTACATGGCTAGACTCTGCGCTTGTATCATCGTCATCATCCTCAAAACGAATTCTGTCTGATATTCGCTGTTTTCGATGCTCTGTTGCTTCTAACTTTTTATTGAAATCTTGCTCTGGTACACTGCCAGCTAGCTTATTAATTATGTTTAAATTATCATTGCAATTTACTTTTGAGTTTTCTTCTTCAATACTCTTGTTGATGAATGAAATAGTATGAGGAGAATGACTATCATCACATTTTATTGCAGATATTTCATCACATCCACTTTCATCACTTTCTTCTTGTAATGTTGTATTTTCTGTTACAAAGCTGTGTGTATGATTGCTTTTCTCATTTTTGTTCACAACTGTTTCTTCAATGTCCATTTTCTCTTCAATATCTAGATGAAGATTGTCACTATCATAATGTTTTTTAGACTTCTTCTTCTTCTTCTTTTTCTTCGGTTTAGTCATTTCTGTATCATTTTCAGTTTCTTCTTTGAGAGTAACATTATCATCATTTATTTCACTGCTTGAATTGTTTTCATGACTTTTCAATGGAGTTGTTGATGAATCTATACTTGAAGTGCGTTTGTGTTTTTTCTTTTTATGTTTTGTTAAAGATGAAGCTGATGATTCTTCTTGTTTTACTTTCAAGTTCAAGTAAGTCTCATCATAGGAGATAGAGTCTTGTGAATCATTTTGGTCTTCATTAGTTACCAAGTTTTTAATTTTCTTTTTCTTCTTGCGTGTATCTTTGTCACTGTCTGGTTCTATTTTAATTTTTTTTTTCTTTAAACTACTTTTAGTCTCAAAATGTGCTTCTTCTTCCTTAATAACTACTTTAGGTTCTGAACTAACTGACTCATCATTGTGTTTTTTTTTAGATTTCTTGCCTTTTGTTTTGTTTCCATCATCGGCTGTAAAATTTTCCTGAGAATTATAATTGATATTGTCAGCAGCCCTGAAAAATTAAGTTTGAAATGTAGTCCTGCATTTTTATTATACTTATCTGAGGGGAAAACCTGGCCAATTGTGAGCCTAGGTAGGTCTAGCCTAGCTAGGTATTCTGTCATCAACTGGCTATGTATTATGGACCAAAAATACACCATATATGTGACAGATAGACAACAGAAGTACAGACTGATGGGGGAGGCTTAGTGGTTGGTCCCATCTGGAGGCATTGGATAAGGTTGCCTGTATTGTAGGCCGACATGCGTTTTTTCTCTTGTGTGCATGTAAGTTACTAGCACAGTTTTAAGTTATCTTGATGTACTAATAACACTCTATGGACTGAATAAGTCTGAAATAAATGTTTTAAATTTGAATTTTTTACATAGCCTCCCCTATCAACCAGTGCTTCTGTCATCATGTTCATTTTAGGGTTTTAATACATAGCAGTAAGGGGCAGTAATAAGACATTCAGTGGAAGGGTGGTAATTATAATATTGATCATTGGTCATCATAATTCGATGATCCTCATTATAGACCCCTGTCGATTGATGCTGGGCTGGCCAATGACACGATAGTGTTTTGGCATTATAATTGGTTATATTCTTAGTTATGGCAAGCAATTTTTAAAATGATGAATGCAGCTATACTTAAGTAGAAAGATAACAGAGAGTTTCCTTTTGAGTAAATATTTGTTACCAATTTTTTTTCCCCGAGTTATAACCTAAGGCGAAGAGTTCCCGCGGTTTCCTTCAGCCATTGATACAGCTTTTACGACAGAAATAAAGTATTCTAACAATTCATCTTAGTTCTTAATTTTACATTGAAGTACTAAATTATATAAAAATGAAGAAATAAGGATACTAGCCTAAACAAATAAGATACATAATGAAATACCGTCTATTGGTTCAAACAGTACTCACATTGAGATGCTATAGATGCTATCACTTGAAGTATCAGTCCAAACAAAACTATTTTCAGAAGAAGATTCCATTAAAAGTAAACACGTTGCTACTGTAAGTCCATATTATTTTACTTCACTCTTTATTTTCTTTTGTTTTGATAAAACATAACCTGAAATAATAAATAACCTCAATCCTCACTAACCTCAACGTTTATAATAAAAAAAAAGAATCAAGAGCGATTTTTTTTTGTTTTAATTCGACTAGAGTGCAGGCTATAGTCTTTCGACCATACTGCCTCGTCTTCCGTGTAGAGAGAGAACGAATTTACTTTTCTGGTTTTCATTATTTTAGATTCCGAGTCCGACTGCCAACTACTAGTCTTTTGGGATATTTTGCCTTTCAATTTACCGGCGACGGTGACGGTTTTCATTCATGTATTTTATTTTCTAAAGTTACGTTCAAAACGTAGAGAGAAAAGCTTTCCTCTCTGTACGATTCAAAACCTTACAAATCACAGATAACTAAATAAATGTGTATTTTACAAATAATTTTTTTTTTGCGGATTGAAATGTGGCGGTTGAGTTGAGAGCACTGTTAACGCTGGTCCTTCACAGACGCAGACGCATGCTTTTGCTCTAATGCATCAACTTATTTAATTTTATCAACAAATTAACATTTAAAAATGAAAATACTTAGTTTTTTTTAGTTTTAATAGTAGGTGACGTCGAGTCAGGAATGTATAATTATAAGAAATGCGAGTCTATTCTGCGGGGTAATGCGCAACAGTAGTGTAGGGGATCTTGATGAAAACACGGATGGTCGAGGAATAACTTTGCTTCTTTATTGATGTTGCTTGTTCACAAGATGGCCGCTGACTGATTTTCAGCCTTTTTTTTTTTTTTTCCTTTTTGGCATCTCGTAGTTGACCTTTAGAGGTCGTGACTACTTAACCGGACTATCCTGTGGTTGCCTTAAGTAAACTCAAAGTCTTATTCCAAAACACGATCTAAATTTAGTACTGGGATTATTACTAGGTTTAAACCATGACTAAATAAAACGTTATTATAAAATGAAGTTTATCACTAGTTCATGAACTATCTAAGGTACTAAAGTTAGTCCGCGGAGACCCCTAGTTTAACCATGGATTTGACATCGGTACTAATTATTTTTTGAGGTTGCGTTGATTGTTATTGTGTCTTTTTATTTACAAATCGTAAAAAATGGATATTAATATGATTGACTTGATGGATTTGGAAGATTTGGATATGCTGGAGATGTCTCGGCGATCTTACAGACGTCGTCATCGTGTAAATCCTTTCGAATTGAGTGACGAAGATTTTAAATATAAGTATAGGTTTACAAAACGTTTTGGGAAAAAAATAGTGGATGTTTTACGTGAGGATTGGTCAGTGGGTCGTCTTAGGGGCGGAGTGTAGGAGTTGGAGTATACGCTTAGGGGCACTATGAGCAGCAAAGAAAACCAAAAAAAAAAAATTTTGTTAAAAAAAAATTTTTGGGACAGTCAATTTTTCGAAAAATTTTTTTTTTTTAGATTTCGACCATTTTTATTGCAGCGATTGATTAAGCTCACCCATAGAAACCATTTAGGGTCTGAGAAGCATGGCCCTACGACGCACCGTTTCCGAGTTATGAGCCTTTTACTTTTTTTTATTTTATATAAAACGATGTATATTTCCAAAATGGTAGCTCGGATGAGATTGTTTTCGGGAAAGAAATTGTTGCTCTACTCAAAAGCCATGAGGTCACGTAAAAAAATTAGCAAAAACTCGAAAAAAAAAAATACATCAAAAATTTGACTAAGTCCTCTGCCCCTAAGAATACTCTAGCTGAAACGACGACCGACACTTAGAAAACTTTGATGTATTTTTTTTTTTCGAAGTTTTTGCTAATTTTTTCACACGACCTCATGGCTTTTGAGTAGAGCAACAATTTCGCATGTGGTTTGCGCATTACGCAACTGGGCTCGCCATGAAGTAAGTACCCTATAGTCAATGCTAACATAACATTAGACAAAATCATGACAAAATCCTATCTAATATTATTGATTTATTTGTAGATTCAAGACGATACAGCTGATTTACATGGTGTGTCTCAACCAGTTGTCAGCAAAACGTGTAAAAAGGTAGCGGAAATTTTGTCACGGATGTCCCGCAGGTTCATAAAAATGCCTACTACATTAAATGAACAGGAGGAAACCATGAGAAAATTCCGCAGTATTGCACATTTTCCTACAGTTATTGGGACAATAGACTGTACTCACATAAGAGTAAAGAAAGTAAATGCTGATGGAGGACAGTTATATATTAATAGAAAAGGATTTTCTTCCATCAATGTACAGGTAATTTTAAACAAATATTTTAAGTTGTGATTGTCTAAATGACTTTTTAGTTTGATCCCAAAATGCTTGATAAAATAGTGAATAATTTATTTGATTATCCTAATTATTACCAATGTCATAGGTATTAAAATAACAGCGAGGAGTGTAAAGTTCTAATAAGCTGTCACTTTTCAGGTGGTTTGTGATGCAGACCTGAAAATCATGGACATTGTTACCAGATGGCGTGGAAGCGTACATGACTCCAGAATATTCCGAGAATGTAGATTGAAACAGAGGTTTGAGGCTGGCGCTTTCTCTGGAATATTATCGGGTGACAGTGGCTATCCTTGCACTCCATATTTATTTACACCATTGCGTAACCCCACCACACCACAAGAAGAGAGGTATAACAGCAGCCATATTCGTACCCGGAACACGGTGGAAAGGTGTTTTGGTTTAATGAAACAACGGTTTCGTTGCCTATTACGAGGCATGTTTGGGGATATTGAAACAGCAAAAAAAACAATTGTTGCATGTGCTGTCCTCCACAATATTGCCATCGACATGAGGGAAGACCTGTTTCCTGGCGAGGAAGATAACATAGAGCAATCTTCATCTAGGGAACATGTAGTAGAAAGGTATATTCCACCTTCTGTAAAGGGAAATATTAGGAGAAGGCAGTTTATTGAAACCCATTTTTAGTGTTTTTTTTTTATAAATACAATATTTTTTTCAATTTTTTTATTAATATATATTTGCGGCAAAAAAGTA
This sequence comes from Amphipoea lucens, assembly GCA_947508005.1. Classification (NCBI taxonomy): domain Eukaryota; kingdom Metazoa; phylum Arthropoda; class Insecta; order Lepidoptera; family Noctuidae; genus Amphipoea; species Amphipoea lucens. Next base: position 23,792,457 of record OX382360.1, on the reverse strand, counting down.
TCGGATAATAATAATTTCACATATCAGGATATTTACAAACATGGTATTATTTTAAAATCTTCGTCACTCAATTCTGTTTACACGATGACGATGTCTGTTTTATTCTTCAGTGTTGCTGTGTTTCTTACTTTCCAATAAAGCTATTTCTAGTTCCAATTTTTTTATTTTTAATTTAGCAATTTTAATGTTGTATTTGTGTTCCACTTCCATCATTTCTAGCTGTTTTCTTTTAAAATCCGTATTGCTTTGTATGATTGACTGCCGCGTTTCTTCACTTCTGTAAAATCAAATAGAGTAATAAGCAATTTTATTTTTAACATGTACTAGTACCTAATAGTTAATAGAGTAGGGTACGGGTTCCCTGTCGAATTTTGATAGTGATTGTAAATTATGTTATAGCTAAGATTGTTCCATAAAATGTATAAGGTAATGTAACCTGTACACTTGAAGCAAATATTTTTATGATTATTTTTAGCCATAATATTTATATACAATGTGTGTGTATGTAATTAAAATTTGCTTTTAACATTTACAGCAGTCGTGGCCAAGTGGTAACGGCTGCGACTTACCTACAACTTGTAGGTCGTAGGTTCGAACCCAGACAGGCGCTTTACTTTGTGTAAATTATTTCATCACCACTGCTCTCAAAACGGTGAAGGAAAACATCGTGAGGAAACCGGCATGTCCTAGAACCAAAAATTCGCAGACATGTGACATCTGCCAACCCGCACTGGGCCCGCGTGGTAGATTACGGCCCATTCCCTCTCACAGAGATGAGGCCTGTGTCCTATCAATGGGAACATTATAGGCTGATTATGTTATGTACATATCTATCATTACGCCGATTATCCCAGAAGGGGTAGGCATAGGTGCTCTGTTGTTGGTCGGTCCTTATGACTCGCTTTCCCGGCGACGACACAGGGGAATTGTATTGTTTACCCGTCCCCCATGGAGAATATTATACACTTGGGAGCAAATAAATCGAGCCACTTGCTTTTTTTTGCACGTATAATGGTTATTATTTTTGGTATTATGGAACGTATCAAATCGAAACATATATCGCCTAAGAGCTTATTTAATAATCTTTACAATGAGGGTAAATTATTGAATGATAACCTTATTTAGTGATAAATTATTGGCTCTGAAAGAAAAACGGTAATTTTGATAGAAAATTGTAGGGTTAAAACAGTCCAGAAAATCTATCGAAATCAGGGCAAGGGGGGGTAATACAAGATATTAAGAATAAGTTTATACCATAATTTTGTTTTTAATTGTTTTTTTCTGGACTGACAATTTTCTATCAAAATTATCGTTTTTCTTTCAGAGCCAATAATTTATCATTAAATAAGTTTTTCATTCAATAATTTACCCTCATTGTAAAGGTTATTAAATAAGCTTTCAGGCGATATATGTTTTGAATTGATACCTTCCATAATACCAAAAATAATAACCATTATACGTGAAAAAAGGAAGTGGCTCGATTTATTTGCTCCCAAGTGTATTATAGTAGGTAATTATTTCTACATACCGATTTTGCAAGCTCTTTTTCCTTTTTTTTGTAGTGCTTCTTGTGTTACCAGTATCTATAGTGGGATTGTTGGGTATCTCTAAAACAAAATAAAATATATAACAATCCACATGTTTTAGCAAATTAAATATGGAAAGATTAACACAAACTTGTGTACATGTTGGATTGTAATTATATTATACTAGCTTTTCCCGCAAAAAGAACGTTAAAATTATCCCACAGGAACATACTGCTGGGATAAAGTCCAAATTCCTGTAGCCGTTAAGGCGTGATTAGCAGGACTTACAATAACTATTATTTACCTTGCACTTCCACAAAAAGGTGTTCTGGATTTTCTTCGTGTATTGCTTCATTTTCTTCAAAACTGGGACCAGGGTTAGGGTCAGCGAACATTTTTTTTGCAGTTGTAGGCATGGGAACTGGATTCTAAAAGAAATAAATTTACTTAACATGTTTTCACACCAACTGCTGTATTTGCATAGAACTGAATTAGTTATTTTTCACTTTGAAGGATTAATATAAAATACACAGATATTTGTTATGAATCATGGGAAAATATAAAATGACTTTATAGAAGTGTATTATGCTATAGTAGGTAGTCCAGTGTTTTGTGTCCTATGTTATTATAAAGAAATTATTGCCTATCATTTTTAAGAAGTTTTATTTACCAATGCATCACTATCGTAGTCATTAACTTCAATGACAAAGTCGTGAGGAGCAATCGCCATTATTTTTAAGTCCTCAGGAGAAGGTGATGGTGGTTTGTCGCCACCGCCTGTCTTTGATGGGTCCCGTCTATGCGTAGATAAGTTGGATTTAGCGGACAACTTCATTCTTTTCCAAGCCAACTTTAATTCTCCATCTGAGCCCTGATTCACAACCATACGACAGGCTATCGTATCGAAAACCTGACATTTCGATAACCTGATTTGACTTCCCCTCAACAGCAAATAGCTGTTGGAAGAATAGCGGACGTCTATTTGATTTAAACTGACAAAATTTTCGAGTTTTGGACTTGTGAACAGCGTTGAGAAGACTCGTACGATAACAATGATTAATGTTCGATACGATACGGAAGCATATCGAGTGTTTGTGAATAAGGGGGCTGATCGACATTTACCAGATATCTCATTAAATCTAAAAATAATAAATATCGATTAATATCACGTAATTTTACATACTTGTACAGATAATAAAAGCAATAAGTACTTACTTAATCCGTATATTCTTCCACTCTTTAGTTTTCTGCATATTTACTGAGGTTTTCGTGGACTTATCTTCTATAATATGTGCTGATTCAGCAATAAGCTCACGCAATATTTCCTATAATAATAAGAACATTCGCGTTAGGTAGTTGAAATAAGATGAAACAAAGAATTGTTTACCTAATAATAATTATAAAATTAGGTTTCACTAACTTTTTCTTCAGAACTCCAGTTTTCACCCCGTTTTTTCTTTTGTTGTTCCATTTCTTAGCTAGCTCACGTTTAATCACACACAACAACTCACGAAAAAACCAACTAACAAACAGTTAGTAATAGAAATACTAAGAATAATATCTACTCGTATTAATAAATAAAAGTGCATTTATTTATTCAAAAAGACGTAAACATTTGCTTCAAATGACGCGGGCTGTCCCCGAATGTAATTCACTCCATTTCAAGCTAGAGGTGTTAAAAAATATGACAACTTGATTATAAACAGCGCGTCAAAGTACAAGTTGCGCTTGTTCATTATATTGTAACCTGAACAAACAATAATTTATGACATATTTTTGTATTGATTAATAATTATTTAATCATTTCAAGTGTTATTATAATATCAATATTTAGAGAAACAGAACGTTGCTTCAAATAAAACCTGTACGAACGAATGAAAGAATGCCATTTTTGCTTCTTATCTGTGGATATTATTTGAACCATGGACCTTCTTTGGTACTAACAAATCCTCAGATAGTCTTCGTTTTGTAATCGGGACACATTTTGATACTGGTACTAACTTTAATACCGTCACAATCCTAGACCTTTTAGTCTTGGTTTAAACCAGTACTTAAGGTGAATGGGTAGTTGTAGCCCGCGAAATTCAATTTTTCTTACGTTTTTTGCAATTTTCAGGTCAGTGTCAGGTTGTATCTTGATCAAAATATGATTCGCGACAATAACAGGTACGTATTTACAGAATTATAATAATTAGAATCATTAATACATCTTTCTAAGTTAGATTTCTACCGTTAAGAACAAATCTCGTATGGAAAAGTGTTGGTGGTAGAAATCTAACTTAAACAGATGTATTAATGATTCTGATGATTATAATTCTGTGAATACGTACCTGTTATAGTCGCGAATCAAATTTTCATCAAGATACAACCTGACACTGACCTGAAAATTGCAAAAAACGTAAGAAAAATTGAATTTCGCGGGCTACAACTACCCATTCGCCTTAAGCGTTTTTTTGTAATAAGACCGAAAGCCTCCAGCCAGGGGCGTACAACTAGTATACTAAGCGACTACACGCTATGGGCACCCCCTTTGGGGTACGAACCTCGGCTTAGGGCGTCGCTGGGGGAGGGCAGCAAGATGGGACAGGCTGGATCATATTAGTATTATTTAAGCTTGATGAGGCCGGCGTTTCCTATCTGACTACTCTGAGAAGAAACGCCGAAACAAACTCAGAGGTCACAGTCGGGGATTTAAGTCTATTGGCTCAGCTGCAGCGCGGACTGGCCTTTCTTCGAGCAAGGGTCGGGGGGAAGCATTTACTTGGGGACGTCGCGAGGGACCTCGGCGGCGAGGTCGGAATGACGGTGTTTTGTGTTTGTGCACTGTACTGGTCGCTTTATTTTTCTCCTGGAGGAGAGTTATGGGGTCGTCAGGTTCGGAGAGAGCATGCCTTGGACGGCGAAGTTTGCTGTTATTGGAGGGGATGTATTTGGTGGCCTCGACAACCAGTGGGTTGCGATGGTTGGCGGCGGTATCGAAGAAACACTTGGAAAGGCGTTTCATTAATTGTTTGATGGTGGGGATTTTGAGGTCAAGATGGAGGATCTCATTTCGAACGAACCAAGGGGATCCCGTAGCCTTACGGAGGAAGCGGTTTTGGAGGGTCTGCATCCTGTGGATGTGGTGGGGTTTCGCGTGAGCGAAGACTACACAGGCATAGGTCATTATAGGTCGAATGCACGCTGTGTAGATGCGCAGTTTGCATCTTAGTGACAATTTGCTGCGTGCATTGAGAACGGAGTGGAGTCTGCCGAGAGCGAAAGCGGCGCGCGAGCGGATCGTCTTTATGTGCTCTGCGAAGGAAAGGTGCCTGTCGAGTATTACTCCTAGATATTTGGCTTGCTTTTCCCAAGGGATCGGCTTGCTGAACAGGGTGATAGTTCGGGGGGGGGGGGGGGGGGGGTTGGGTTTGAGTCGCGGTTTCGAAAAGAGAACTTTCAGCCTTACAATGGCGCTTAATTTATATTCGTCTAGCTACTTATAATTGGACATCTGCTGCCCTCTGGCGGTCACGCCCACTTTACGTAATTTACAATATTGACCAATCAGGGCCGAGCACAAAAAATATACAGTTGCTATCTAGCATTAAAACGTTACCGTAACGAGGCCCGTTTTACTATTTCCTTATTTACTTTTGGCACCTCGTTACGGTAACTCACAATACATAACTTATTATTTACATATTATTCCATTATGATAATGCATCATAATGGAATAATATGTAAATACACAAACAGACAATCTTATTAGCTAAAAATTGACACCAATTGGACACATACAGCTCTTATACGAATTACTCTACTAAGTTATAAACACAGGGCACTTTATAATGTTCTAATAAGTCTACTTACGTTTTATCACTGAACACTATACTGTTTATAACGAGTACTTTGCACTTAACACTGAGTAATGTTCCAAGTCTTTCTTATTGCACTGTTTATCACTGTTTATTCACAACACACTTGTCGGAGCTTCGCAGACGGCGTCGCCAACAAGTAGCAATGGCTTACATTTTGACAGTTCAACAACATTTTTTAATAATTTAATAATAAAAAATTTGCCATTGCACTCTCGGCTCCATTTAGTATGCAATCCCGTAACGAGCGCAATAATAACCTTTTCACTTCTCATGCTCTAAAAGTTCGTCTTTATGTTGTGCTTAGGCGACATAAAATCGCTTTTTATGTTCTAGTGCATAAAGTAATTTTTTTTTCTGAGACTAAGGTAATCAGGCTCAACAGCCACACGCGCAATAAAACTTCGCAGATTAAAGTCGTGATTTATTTCATTTTCTTTAATTTATACCACTTCCGTGTTTTCTATCGTTAATTTAATAAAATCAGGTAAAATAGTTGTCATTTATTATTTAAAAACGCAAAGAAACATTTTCATGACTTGGCAGTATGAAGTACCTACCCAAGTCGAATGACAAAAGTTGAAATTAAAAAAAAAAAAACTTTTAAAAAGTTTCGTGGCGGTATTATCTGTGGTGGCGGGAATTAGCTATGCTTTGCAACATTTTTGATTAATTATGTACTGTATACTTTATGCCTGTTTCATTTTCTCGCAATCGAAGTGAAAAGCAGAGTGTATAACTCAGGCATAAACGAGCCGTTTTACCCCTCGACTTAACTATCCACCCTCGCCTGCGGCTCGCGTGGATATAAACATCTCGGGGTAAAATAGCTTCTTTTATGCCTTAGTTGTATGTACAGACGCCAGCACATCAACCTACACCAAACTGTCACATTTTCCCAATCAACTTAACTAACATATCAGCGCACAGCCGAAACAACTGCGACTAGACGCGTGGAATTTTGCACTGGGGTTCCTTTTATTCTGTGGGGGAGATTTTCGGGGGTGAAAACTTATTCCTTTTGATTAATTTTATTTTAAAACCCCACAATTACCACAAAATATTAATGTTTTGACCACTTAAATACCTACTAGCTTTGAAATTATATAAAATGATCAATACAATTAGCATAAAAATTATTATTAAAATCTCGATTATGATTGTAAATGTATGCTTGGTCAATCCCTAGTATTATAATCTTATTCTGCTAATTATCCCCCGACCTACTCCGTCGCATCGCATCGTCTGCCCGCGCTATTCGTTTTCTCTTACCGTACTTTCTGACTTTTTTCTTTTTGCTCGGCTCCTTAAGTGTTCTAGCGTGATATTAAAGACCCTATAGCCTTCCTCAACCTGAAGCGATGTGGCTATTTTTTTTTTTTAAATATTCGTGTTTTTTGGGAGGAAAAAATCGTAATTTTTTATTCTATTCTGTTTTTATTATGGCAAACAAAGCTAATGTCGACCATTCAGCCAAGCCAATGTCTAAAGTGAATTGATAAAGAATCGAACATTTTAAAATTAATAGTTCAGTCAGGGAAATAAAAATTTGAGCAGTTTGTCACACGTCGTATTTGACGTGTTATTTGCCAATTTATACGATTGCCACATGTCAAAGAATGACAGTTTTTATGATTGGAATTTATGAATAATAACTTTAGCTACCTTACACTTAAAATCTTACCCCCTTATTCATAATCCTATTTTATCTCTATTTTAGCTAAAATAGGTTTATAGAACGTTTGTCTTTATCTGTCACGATGTCATTTCTGTGTGTAAGAAAGAGACAAACCCCATTTTAACTAAAATAGGTTTGATAAGTTTTATGAATAAGGGGGTAAATGACTATTTAAACTAAAATATTCTTATAGAATTATAACCAGAAATATATACAACTCACAACAAAAAAGAAATGAGAATAAAGCTAAAACGCCTGTGCAATACTATCTACCTATACCTACTTCTCTTAAAAATAAATACTTATAACTACTTTAATTAATTAATAAAAGTAACTACGCTTAATAATTTTTAATTTGAACGAATATTTAAACACTACCAAAACAACTCATACCTATTTTACAAAATAACAACAAAAGAAATTTAAATAAACTATTTAAAGACTAAAAGTCGCGCTGATAAGCACGGTTTCTCAATATCAATTATTGTCTGTCAATAAGGTCGAACGCTCTGAACGCATCAACAGCCAAAATTTGAATGAAGCTGAGAAGCTCGCTCTCGGACCTCCCGCCTTTTTATACCCTACCGCCGCCACGACCCGTGTCGAGCGCGGCAACCGTTACACAAAAATAATCCTTATAGCATGATTCACGTGTGACGGCGCGATGGCTTATTTCATGTATAAGTTTGGTGTTTCTATACCGATTTCTATGATTTTTTTTTTATAGAATAGGTAATAATGTTAACTTTTTCAAATTAGGGATGAGTGAGAGTATTATAAACGTAAGAGTAAACAAATATAATCAGAATGCTCCGAACTGCTAAGCTATCAGGAGTTACACGTGTTATTGTGAGTCAACCATAAAAGATAGACATATGCTGTTGCGGGATATTTTTTAGACAATTTTATGTAGAATATTTCCGTCGTACATGATTTCTATGTAACTTTAACCATTAAGGCTGCACACGCGACGGAAGCTTAAAAAATGGAGTAACTTCTCCCGTTTTCCCAACATTTCCCTTCACTACTCTGCTCCTATTGATTGTAGCGTGATGAAAAGTATACTATAACCTGCCCAGGAGTATGAAGAATAATTGTACCAAGTTTCGTTAAAATCCGTCGAGTAGTTTTTGTTTCTATAAGGAACATACAGACAGACAGACAAAAATTTTACTGATTGCATTTTTGGCATCAGTATCGATCACTAATCACCCCCTGATAGTTATTTTGAAAATATATTTCATGTACAGAATTGACCTCTCTATATAAGTATAGATATAGATAATTAAATGTAAGTGTGTCAGTGACTGTGGGTATAGTATATGTGTGGGTTTGTGTGCGTGTTTTGGGGTGTATTTGTGTGTGTTGTGTGGTGTGTGTGAGGGTGTGTGTGGTATGTGTGTGTATGTGAAATGGTATGCGATAGTCTGTGTACAGCGCTGCGCAATGCTCATCATTTTATGTGAGTATTTTTTCGGTTTCATCATACGATAGATTTTGAAGGTATAGCCGGACAGTATCAGGTGGGATGATACTGACAGCCCACTCCACGCTCACTTCGCCTAAGTTTTCACGGTGAGACGGTTACAGAATCGCACTGCTGTTTGTATTATTAGTCCATGATAAACTACAACCCATCATACTGTTCGTCATTGAGGAGTTCCGTAACAGTAGGGTTTCTACACAGTCCATAAAGCAATAAAGCAGATTTTGAAATAATAATCTGTTTGTTATTCGCTGCAATATACCATCAAAATCACCGAAATTATCGTCCACCAACACCAACGAAATTATTCGCAACATATCAATTTCGTTAAATCTAAGTAATAACGGCCTGGCCACGACCTTGCCGCTATCAGCGGTAGCTTAGCGCGGGGCGGGAAACGGTAATAAACAAATATACGAAAATGTATGAACCATGCCACGACGACACACCGCTCGCAGCGTCAATGCTAGCAGTGCTTTTGATAAAGACACCACGCCACTTGCCGCGCCGCCGCCGCTTGCCGCTAAGCCAAAAGTCGTGGCCGGGCAGTAATAATATTTCTTTAAAAAAATCATGTATTTTGACTTAGCATACGATGTTGTCGATATGTGGGACGTGGACTCTGCTATCATTGTACCGAATTACCGATGATCATTACAGTAAAATTAAATGACCTAATAGCGGAGAGCCTCGACCAATACCTCGGAAGGCTCTCATTGCGCGGCTGGGTCAATTGTTTGAAGAAAGCAGACAAAAAAGAAAGTAGTATTTCTGGACACGGCACGCATAATGAGGTGGTTCCTCTTCTCTAGAGCCCTGACTGCTGATAGCTTGGCTTGGACCCTGTGCCTGATGCCGATGGGCCACTATTTCTTATATTTTTAATGGTAAAAAAATGTTTTTTATAAAAATTATTAAAAAAATGTAATCAATATGTTTGAAAAGAAATAAACGAAATATTTCTTTATTATCGTCTATAATATAAGAACTTTTTTGAGCTTGAGCCCCTACATATTTTTGTTGAGAAAGTAAATAAACTCGGGGGTTTTTTTTCTAAAACACGATACACGTCAAATATATCGGAGTCAAATAGTATACGGAACCTTGCCTAAGGATTCTAATGCCAATAGCCCTTGTTTCATGTCTCCAAAAACATCTCTTTCTTTACTTCGCGTTTGACAGATTGAAACTTTGACGTTTCTTTCTTGTTAAATTTTGTGTTCAACATGGTGAGTTCGTGGTGTAAATTTGTTAAAAATCCGATTAAATCGTGAAAGTGCTAAATATTTTAGCAAATGTAATACTGCTTATCAAGAGCCTAGTGTTAAATAATACTTCTTCATTGAATATTTTTCAGATACATAGTATATTCTGTTGGTATGTCGATGCCGATGTTTGAAAGTGAATTTCTATTTAGGATGTAATTCCAATAATTTTGTGACACTAACAGTTGAAACGATATTCAAATGAAACATGTTATCCGTACAACGTTACGTACCTATCGAGAAATTCTTCGATTGAGTTTGTGTCTGGCACACGTTAAATTTACATGCGAGTTGATGCGATATGCAATAATTTATTTGATGTGGTGTTCAGGCACGCGGACCTAAAAAGCATTTGAAGCGCTTAGCCGCTCCCAAAGCATGGATGTTGGACAAGTTGGGCGGCGTGTACGCGCCGAGACCCTCGACTGGGCCCCACAAGCTGCGCGAGTGCTTGCCGCTCGTGATCTTCCTGCGCAACCGGCTGAAGTACGCGCTCACCGGCAACGAGGTGCTCAAAATCGTGAAGCAGCGCCTCATCAAGGTGGACGGCAAAGTGAGGACTGACCCGACCTATCCTGCCGGCTTCATGGGTGAGTGACACTAGCTTCTATAGTCTGACGATATGCTTCCTAATTTATGTTGTAGGGTACTAGAGCTAGAGTTCACATCATGTAAATATGTATGCATATTCTGTTATTACGACAGGTGCTTTTAGATGGAGGATGATTATATGGTATTGTTTATCAAACAAACAAAGCCTCTGAAGTATATTTTGCTGCTGTGATCCATTGTGAGACATGTCTAAATATTTGGTTGGAGTGTAGCCTTAGGGGCGCTATGGCGCGAGGACTTAGAAAAATTTCGTTAAAAATTTCTTTTTTTTTTTTTCGGAAATTTCTCAATTTTTCTGCAATATCGGGTTGACCTTGACCGTAGGAACCATTTAACCTCTGAGACACATGGTCCTACGACGCACCGTTTTCGAATTATGGGCCTCCGAATTTTATTTAATTTTTATAAAACGCTCTATATTTCCAAAACGGCGGCTCGGATGAGATTGTTTTCGGGAAAGAAATTGTTGCTCTACTCAAAAGCCATGAGGTCACGTAAAAAAATTAGCAAAAACTCGAAAAAAAAAAAATACATCAAAAATTTTCTAAGTGTCGGTCGTCTTTTCAGCTAGAGTATTCTTAGGGGCAGAGGACTTAGTCAAATTTTCGGAGATTTTTTTTTTTATAGATTTCGACCATTTTTATTGCAGCGATTGATTAAGCTCACCCATAGAAACCATTTAGGGTCTGAGAAGCATGGCCCTACGACGCACCGTTTCCGAGTTATGAGCCTTTTACTTTTTTTTATTTTATATAAAACGATGTATATTTCCAAAATGGTAGCTCGGATGAGATTGTTTTCGGAAAAGAAATTGTTGCTCTACTCAAAAGCCATGAGGTCGTGTGAAAAAATTAGCAAAAACTTCGAAAAAAAAAATACATCAAAAGTTTTCTAAGTGTCGGTCGTCGTTTCAGCTAGAGTATTCTTAGGGGCAGAGGACTTAGTCAAATTTTCGGAGATTTTTTTTTTTTTATTGAATTCGACCATTTTTATTGCAGCGACTGATTAAACATGTCCATAGAAACCATTTAGGGTCTGAGAAGCATGGCCCTACGAGGCACCGTTTCCGATTTATGAGCCTTTTACTTTTTTTAATTTTATATAAAACTATGTATATTTCCAAAATGGTAGCTCGGATGAGATTGTTTTCGGGAAAGAAATTGTTGCTCTACTCAAAAGCCATGAGGTCGTGTGAAAAAATTAACAAAAACTTCGAAAAAAAAAATACATCAAAATTTTTCTAAGTGTCGGTCGTCGTTTCAGCTAGAGTATTCTTAGGGGCAGAGGACTTAGTCAAATTTTTGATGTATTTTTTTTTTTCGAGTTTTTGCTAATTTTTTTACGTGACCTCATGGCTTTTGAGTAGAGCAACAATTTCTTTCCCGAAAACAATCTCATCCGAGCTACCATTTTGGAAATATACATCGTTTTATATAAAATAAAAAAAAGTAAAAGGCTCATAACTCGGAAACGGTGCGTCGTAGGGCCATGCTTCTCAGACCCTAAATGGTTTCTATGGATGAGCTTAATCAATCGCTGCAATAAAAATGGTCGAAATCTAAAAAAAAAAAATTTTTCGAAAAATTGACTAAGTCCAAAAAATTTTTTTTTAACAAAATTTTTTTTTTTTGGTTTTCTTTGCTGCTCATAGTGCCCCTAAGCGTATACTCCAACTCCTACACTCCGCCCCTAAGACGACCCACTGACCAAATATTTGCTGTATTGTATTTGTTACAGATGTTGTTTCTATTGAGAAGACTAATGAGCTGTTCCGCCTTATCTATGATGTGAAAGGACGTTTCACGGTTCACCGCATCACTCCTGAAGAAGCCAAGGTTAGCAGGGCCTTTATCATATTGTAAATGTAAACCTTGCTATTGAAATTGGTCTACATATTAACATAGGCCTTGATTATGTACACATACGGACATACATAGGAATCATAGTAAACAAATTGGCTATGTTAGATAGTGTATCATACCCTAGTTTTGGCATTTTCCTTAAATTTCTTATGGTCACTAATGGCTTGTGTCAAGCGTTCCTGTCATTTCAAGAGCTGATTGATGAGGGTTCTCAAAAATACTCAAGTTATTGTTGAGATGTGATGATTTTGCTCTGCAATTATTGTGCAATGTGGTTTAGCTAGCAAGTGTAGTGGTGAGTAGATTGCAGTCAGTACAGTGTGCGTGTCTGTTGCAGTACAAGCTGTGCAAGGTGAAGCGTGTGTCAACGGGGCCCAAGAATGTGCCTTTCCTGGTGACGCATGATGGCCGCACCATCCGCTACCCTGACCCACTAATCAAGGTCAACGACTCAGTACAGGTCGACATTGCATCCTCCAAGATTATGGATTTCATTAAGTTTGAGTCAGGTATGTTGTAAAATGAAATGCACTTGGATGAAATAGGCATGACAATGGTACATTCTGTCAATTAAGGTCATAGCACACATCAACTCTGAAAGGGATCGTCACTGTCTCGCCTTTCGCCTCGGCGACAAATAGGCGTCAACCTAACTTAAGCACATGATCAGAAGCTCAATACGTGAACTCGACATTGCTACGGCTATGCTACTTCGCGCTTACGGCTCGCCGACACCTGGTTGATAGTGCAGCAGGTAGGCCGCGGGAGGGGCGAGATGGGTAAGGGTGGACGAAGAGACGTAAGCTCGGGTACGGAGAGACGTAAGCGCAGGGACGACAAGCCGGAACACACCGCACTGCGGATCGCGAGCTTGTACCGAGGCGAGGCGATTACGTTACGGTTCCGACTAGTGTGCGCTGCAGTAGGGAGTTTCATACAAAGAATACTGAATGGCTCAGGTTGATATGGTAACAATCCGTGAATCCCACTCTGATTTGATATGTGTGCTATGACCTTTAACGTATCAAACTGCTTTGGCAAGTGTTACCAATTAGGCTCCAATTATTTAGAATAAATTACCATGTGGTTGAAAAGACTTGAGAACAGTGCTGTTTACATAAATCTTTACCCGACTGCGCCAGAAGGGAGGGTTATGTTTTTCGAGAGTATATTTGTATGTATAATTGTTTGGCACGCTCTGTAGCCTAAACGGCTTGATCGATTTCAGCTTGAGAGGTTTCGTTACATTCGTATTTACTGTGAGTGACACTGGGTATATCAAAGTAATAAAAAAAAAAACAATTGCGGATTTTTGGCGCCGTACTGTCTTCAAAAATTTTTTTTTTCTCGTAAGTTAACGAGGGGGGTATCAAAATAAAGGGTTTTAAAAGGTGATTACAAAAATATACACCAACTTATGTGGTTAAACTTAAAAGTAATTCGAAGTGACAAATTGTAAAAAACTCATCAAGAATTAAATTGCTTGGGAAATCTTTCACATATGTGTAAACTAAAAAGCTCGAAATAAAAAAAAGTAATTAAAAAACAGTAAAATACTGAAGTAAAAGAAAACTGAAAAGCTAAAAACAAGCCCATTTTAAATTAAGTAAAGGTTAGAAGCAGGCGGGGCCCATTTGAATTTGAAAATATGTATAATAAAAATGGTATGGATCCCGCCTGCTTCCAACTTTTATTTAATTTAAAATGGGCTTGTTTTTAGCTTTTCAGTTTTTTTTTTTACTTAAGTATTACTTACCATAGTCAGGTTTTTTAAATTTTTGATTACTTTTTTTTTTTTTTATTGATAAAACATGCTACAGTGTGACTGAGTTTTAATCAGTGAAAAGAATTGCTCTGGATTGATGAATCTGGCTTTTGGTTAAACTTAAGTGAATGTTAATATAAATGTTGGCATGACAAATGGTGAAATATGGCTGAGCTTTAATTAAAGGTGCTTCTAAGTGGGCTATACCTTCATAGCAATGTGTAGCTGTACTATTGGTAACCATTGCTTGGCCATCACAAAAATATTTGATAACAGCTTATGGCTGAGCAATCTATGGCTGGGCCATGTGATGCAATATATCTGCAACAGTATAGCCCATGATTCACACTTCACCGGTCAAGCAGCGCGCGTCGCCCATTGGCGACGAAACAATAGAAAATCAATTGTGTCTCATTAGCGGAGCTTGACAGATTAAGGTGTCACTAGTCTTTATTTTTACACAACTTCCCAAAAAGGAGTGTAATGTATTCAGGGTTGATGTATGTTTGTATGTATACAGGGTGAATTTTGCAAGTGGGCGTGTGTGGCCAAATTCTAAACTATAAGGAATAGCGAAAGGTACTCAAAGGAGTCGCGGGCTCGATTTTGATGAAAACTAAAACTCCATCATTGGATTTTTGAAAAATCAATATTTCTATCCAAGAATCGAATCTGTTGTAGTTTTCCGCATGTCATTACTTCCCAGAATTCGATCCTTATTAGCGACACTATCGAATGGTGTAATAATACAGCGTGTGTTTTTTTTTAATCAAAATCAACAGGTTCGATTCTTGCCTGGAAATATTGATTTTTCAAAAATCCAATGATACAGTTTTAGTTTTCATCAAAATCGAGCCTGCGACTCCTTTGAATACTTTACGCTAGTCCTCATAGTTTCGGATTTGGCCATCCACGCCCACTTGAAAAATTCAACCTGTATAGTATATACGAGGGGCGGCTGATAAGTTCGCGGCCTAGGGTACTTAAGGAAAGAAAAGTTTAATTTTTTAATTTTTATTTTACAATATAATCCCCCTCAAGTGAAATACACTTCTCACATCGTGAATACAATGCCTTTAATCTATTTAAATAATATTCTGAAGATTTCTCTTGAAAATGGCTCTCCACGGCCGACTTCATCTCATTGTCATCCGAAAATCTTCGGCCCCGTTACTCCTTTTTTAATTTTGAAAAAAGGAAAATGTTACAGGGAGCCAGGTCCGGACTATATGGGGGATGGTCAATTTCTGCGAACCCAGTGGCTTTTAAGGCATCCCTCGCAACGCGAGCGGTGTAAACGGGCGCGTTGTCTTGCAGAAACAACACTCCACGCGCCAACTTGCCACGTCTCTTCTGTACGACTGCTTCACGTGCCTGACCCAATAAATTGGCGTAGTATTGACCATTCATAGTAGTTCCTTTAGACAAGTAATCAATTAAAAATTCCCTCGCTATCCCAGAAAATGGTCACCATAATCTTAGAGGCCGACTTTTCCACTTTAAACTTCTTTGGTGGTCTTTCTCCTTTTTTAATCCACTGCATAGACTCTTGTTTGGACTCCGGATCATACTGACGTATCCAGGTTTCGTCTACTGTCACAATGCGGTTACAAATTTCGTCCAAATCGTTCTGACACAACTCCAAAAAATCCTTACAACTCGCCAGTCGTCGTTGTTTGTCGAGTGGTGTGAGCATTCGCGGTACCCAACGCGCACTAATTTTTTTCATATGTAAATTTTGGTGTAAAATTTCTCCGATTCATTCTTTACTAATCTGTAACTCTTCAGCTATATGCCACAATTTTATTATTTGATCGGCCAATACTAATTTTTCAACTTTTTGCACATTTTCTTCGGTCACTACTGTCACAGGGCGGTCCGGGCGGGCGTCGCCTTGACAGCTCTCTCTTCCTTATTAAAAAAGGCGAGCCCATTTTTTACCATGGTATATGATGGCCCGGAATCCTGAAGAACCGATGACATTTCTTCAAAAATGTCTTTCGGCGAGTTTCCTTTTTTCACAAGGAATTTAATCACTGCGCGGTGCTCAAAATTGCGAGAATTTTCAGTTTCGGTCGACATTGTGTTGTTGCTTGTTCCATGGTTGAAGTGTTAATGAACCAAATTGAACAAATGGGTGTTGTTTATACTGTCAATTAGTGCCGCAAGTAGTGCTATCAGTAACGAGATGATACCTTATCGTTAAGTACCTTAGGCCGCGAACTTATCAGCCGCCCCTCGTATGTGAGTTTCTTTATTCCACCATAACTTTTAAATACCTGAACAGATTTGGATGTATGGGGTATCGTTAGAATCCTTACATCATCCCGATTGACACTGGCTATATATTTTTTTGAAAAAATTCAATATGGCGGCAATATGGCTCCATTTTGAAAAGTGGTAAAAAATTTTTTCTTCAATTATTACAATATGGGTATCAAATTGAAGGCCTTGATGAGCACATTCCAAATATATAAGGTCCCATTAAAATAGATGGACAAACTTTTATAAATCATTCAGACCACTAAAATAAGGATGATGGTAAAACAATATATAGGAAAAACGCATAAGATACTTACCAGAAAATTAATCAGCTAACGAAAAGACACTAATGTGCTGGCGATTTATTATTTTAGGTCAAAATAAAATCACTTTAATCAGTGTTTGTTTTGCTTGGATATCTTTGGTTAGACATACTGAGCGCTGTGTTAAAATATTTCCAACTATTTTAATAGGTAGCTAGCTGGTAGGTAGGTAGCTAGCTGCCCGGCGCGACTTCGTTCGCGTGGTGTCCTACTCCTACCCTTCTCCTACCTTACTCGTACGCTACCCCTTCCCGACTCCTACCCTACTCCTACAGTACCCCTACCCTACTCTTACCCTACTCCTACCCTACCCCTACCCTACACGATCAATAGTAGTAGTTAAAATAAAATAAAAAATAGTTTACGTCCTATTCTTAGACCTATTGAATATACACATAAAATTTCATAAGAATCGGTCAAGCCGTTTCGGAGGAGTTTTGGTACAAACACTGTGGACACGAGAATTTTATCGCTGCTGTGGGCTGCGTGGAGCCACACGCGCGGCGCGTCGTCGGCGTGTATTTTTTTTTCTACTGACATTTTTAATTTCGTAATATCTTTTGAATGGAATGTCCGACTTCAATAATTCAAAAAGTAATCAACAGGTATTGATACAGTCTTGAATATAAAATAATTTATTTGGATAAGAATTAAAACAAAGGTATGGATAACATGGTCTGATTTTGATCGGCATTTCTATCAACTTTTAAAATGTGAAAAAGTAGTTATAGTGACATAACTACAATAGTTGGACATATGGTCTCGCGAAGTTTTTTGTAGATATTGATATGTTCTATAATATTGTAGAACATTTTTTTGTTCTATCATCAATACTTTCCGCAGCGCATGCGATGAAAGACATTTTATGGCTTTTTGTTTTACACCTTGGGTTGGTTTTAGTAGAATTTCTAAGGATCCCTAATTTTTTCTAGTAATAAATATAGCCTATGTTACTCAGTGATAATGTAGCTTTCTAACGGCAAAAGAATTTTTGAAATCGGTCCAGTAGTTTTTACGTTTATTCGTAACATACAAAAATACAAATCTTTCCTCTTTTAGTGTAGATTTATGGGCACCAGTTTTACTTAGGTACGGTGTACATGCAAAACAACCATTTCATCTTTGGCTGTGCAAACGATTTAATCAGACTTTAGTAAGACTGATAATGTCTGAGTGAGTTGAGGTTTCGTAGATGATTGAGTTTTAGAATTCTCTCATCATCACACCATCACACGAGTAACATACTTAGGCTAGTAAAAAAAAAAAACAATCATATTGGTTAAGATTAACGCAACATCATTTATTGCATCATAGATGCGTGCTCGCGCATCTGTGTCAACCTTCTATCAATAAAGCTTGTCACTAAAATGTATAAAATAAAAATAAATAATTAAAAAAAAAAAACACAACTGCCCTGCCAAAATTAATACTACTTTTATGGGCTCTTAAATTAAGCCTGTTCAAATAAATTAACTTATAAATCTAAACAACAGTAAATAGTGTGAAAAACTAAAAAAAAAAAAAATTCATTCATCATTTTTTTCATTTTCATTTTTTTTAGCTTTTTAGTGTAACTGTAAAAGCTCGAATATTGGTAATTCGTAGGGTTTACAATATGAGGGTTACGGAAATAAAAAACGATTTTTTATAAAACTGGTGAGAGTATTTGAAAATTGCCTTTAATTGTTTTATAAATTGTATTGTTTTATTGCCAAAGTTGTAATATTAATCTTCCAATGGAAGATCTAAGTTTATTAAACTGGTTAAAGCTTTTATAGTTGTATAAGCTCGAAATATGGTAAATTCTTAGATTTTAGACATGTACTTACTAGCAACATGCACACTGTACATACATAAGCCCTAAGGAGAGTCATTTAATATTTGAGTTGCCTGAGGCAAAAATATAAAATCCAGGTAAGTTCAAAAAAAAGCTTCTATAGAAAAAAGTTCAAACCCCTCTCATCCAAATTTATTAAGTGGTTTGGCGTAATTCATTACCAAACATCCTAAATTCACAAACTTACAAACTTTTACATAATTATAATATTAGCAGAATAAACAACAATGATATAATTTAATTATCAAGTAAATCGTATTGTAACACGCGAACTGAGGAGCAATTTCAGTATTTTTAAGTATTTTAATCTGTCAAAAATGCAGTCAATTTACATACATTTTTGACATTGATTGTCGCTCAATTCTCATACTTACAAAACATTCAAATTCACTTGAATTTAAATGTTTTTTAAGTACTAGAATTGGGCTTATGGTGGCAAAAGCAGTAACCCTGTAAGCCAAAAAGCTGTATCTTTCTCTCTAGCTTAAAACATTTCACATAAGATAGACTAGCAACAAATAAACCTATTGTTAATTTAATCGCTAAATAAACCTCATTTCGACATTTAACAGTTTATTGCTAGTATATTAACCAATATTATTGAAAAAATTGAACGCCTTCTTCTCCCCCTTGAGCCATCATCATTTTATGTTAGCATCACTGTTAGAAAAACTATTTCTCAAGTATCTTTCAGCCATTTGTAAATCAGCCTAAATGGTCACTTGAAACACAAATCACTAAATACATTCAGCTGCAAACATTTAAAACACAATTCTGTCTCTGTTATGTTGAAACAATTAACAGGAATAAAATGATGATTTACAATTTTATTTATGTTAATAAAATGTTGATAAATCCAATACGTTTTCATTTGTAGGTAACCTGTGCATGATCACGGGAGGCAGGAACTTGGGAAGAGTGGGCACCATCGTGTCGCGCGAGAGGCATCCTGGGTCCTTCGACATCGTGCACATCAAGGACACCACGGGCCACACTTTCGCTACTAGGTAAATATCTACTAATCACAGCCACTTTTTAACATCTACTAATACTAATCTTATGAATATACAATTTTGTACAGAAGACTTATAATACATGCAATATGCTAATCCTTATCAACTTATGAACCTAATTGTGATTATTATTATGATTATCTTGTGAGATACATAATTATCCATAAAACATGATTTCTATTATAGGTTAAACAACGTGTTCATCATCGGAAAGGGCACGAAGGCGTACATCTCTCTCCCGCGCGGCAAGGGAGTGCGTCTCACCATCGCCGAGGAGCGCGACAAGCGGATCGCGGCCAAGGTCGCCGGCCAGTAGTCGCATTACTTTAATAAATTACATTAAATCTACGCTCTCGTTTCATTGCTCCGCCGTCTGTGTGTGTGTGTGCGTGCGCACGTGTCGCTCCAGGTCGCGACGCCGGGCCAGCGCGCGGCCGCACAGCGGACACGCGTACCGCGCGGGGCCCGCGCCGGGGCCCGGGCCGGCGCCGGGGCCCGCCCGGGCCGCGTGCAGCCGCTCGTGCTTGTTGAGGTTGCTGGGATCGCCGAATGCGCGCAGGCAGTGCCGGCAGCGCAGCGGCCGGTAGCCCGTGTGCGTGCGCAGGTGGATCTTGAGCCCGTAGCGCCGCGAGTACAGCTTGCCGCAGTACACGCACACGTGGCCGCCGCGCGCCCGGCCCCACTCCGTGGCCAGCGCCTCCAGCTGCGCGGGCGCCAGGGGCCCGGCAGGGCCGAGGGGGCCGGGCGGGGCCGCGGGCCGCACCGCCCGTAGGCGCGCCGCCGCCTCGCGCCAGAAGCGCGCCGGCTCGTAGGGCGCGCACGACAGGAACAGGTGCACCTTGAGCGGGTTGGGGTCGGGGAAGGCCCGCGCGCACACGTGGCACACGTAGTCGCGGCCGCGCACGTTGCGCGGCGTGAGGAAGGGCATGTCGAGCGCGGCCAGCGCGTCCTGCGCGAACCACAGCAGCAGCTCGGCGTGCGGCGCCAGCGCGGCGACGGCGCGCATGCGCAGACGCGGGCCGCACAGCGCCAGCAGCACGCTCGCGCAGAGCGCGTCGGGTGCGAGCGCGGCGCGCACGCACGCACTGGCGACGCCGCGCCCGCCCGCCGCGCTCACCCAGCCGCCACTGTCCAGCTCTACGTACACCTAGAACGACACAGTAGATAAATCAAGACAAAATAATTATAGACCTGTACAGGGCTGTCGCTAGAGTCGAATTTGAGGTAGGGCAGCATTGGTTACAGGTAGGGCGAAAGTAAAAAATCATAATTGATCTGCCCTCGAAGCACGGGCTCCTAAACCAATCACCATGTATATCATCGACCTCTAGGACAGTGATGTAAATTCAATAGCTATTCGTAGACAGATAATTTCTGTGACGGAACATGAGCATGTATCTAAGAACTATTAAATCCTCAATGATGAAGAACAAGCGAAAAAGATGGTTGAACTTCCAGATTTGGATGTAGAGATCCACGTCTGAGTATGAGTGAGGTAATAATTAATTGTTGGGTAGGGTGATACGAGTAAATAGATACGACCAAAAATACCATTTAGATCATATTGTTTCTGCAAACTTATTATAATAATTAACATAATAAGTAAGTGCTAGCGACCGTTTCCGGGGGCCCATTATTGAGTGTGCAAGTCACCCCCTGCTATTTTATCCTTGTATATATAAAACATTGATTAGGCAGGGGTCATAGTTCTTCCATAGTTATTGGTAACCAGTCCACTTTAGCCACCCAAACCCATAGTCCAACTTTTTATTTTTCCATATCCTGCAATAGTCCTACACCAACCGGGGGTTGTCCTTGGGTGCACTTGCATAGTGCATACAGGGATAATCGTCGGTTGGTGCCACATTTCATTGAAATTTCCTAAGGGGCCTCTGCGGGTTGGCTTCGGCCCCTCGTACGCCTTCCAAAGGACCGGGACCCCATGGTTCCGAGATATGTATAAAACATAATAATAAAAAATATTTAAAAAAACAGCTGAATTCTATGATTCGCCATGTTATTAAAAATGCGAAGAACTTCGAACTTCGTTCAGATCAACTGATTTTGTTCTTTTTTTTCTTTCAAAGGCCAGTAATACCATACCAGCCATTCTCTCGTGCCCCATTGACAGCCTTTGAGTAGATTCGCACACTGCAGTGCTATCCTATCCTATACCTATCGCTACAATTTTTTTTATCTCAAACTATGAACAAACAGTTTAATTATAATAATTTATCTTAGTTTTTTTTATTTTTAAGGTAGGGCATTGTGATTTCAAGGTAGGGCATTGCCCCACAATGCCCCCCTAGCTACGGCCGTGGACCTGTATCCGTGATGCCAGTTCTCAGAAAGTTGTTTGAAATGGTTAATGCCCAAGTAGCACAGAACTGCATTATACATTTTCACATAAGCGTTAATCTAAGCATTTATACCGACTTATTAGTGTTCACCCAGGCAGCAACAGCTGTTTAGAAAAAAGCGAAGCTCACTATAACGCTTTCTTCTGTACTGTAAATCTATTAAACACCACAAACAGGCCACAGATGTCACTGTTATTCAGCGTTTAGTAGTGCAGTATTTGTGAATACAAATTATGCAGTTTTCTGAATAAGAACCCAAGTGTGTACTATAAAACCGTTGCATTTTAAGAGAGGACATATGAACTACTATAAGGTAAGCAATTATGTGATGTTATTTAACAAAGATTTAATGCTTTATGCTGCATACAGATACATTTTTACCCTATTAGTCAGGTGTTACTATACATTCGAATAACAGCATTTATTTAGGCCAAGACAGAACTTAAAGTGGACTTTTATGCAGTTACGTAGCAGCAAACCTGTCAGCCATTCTGTCTTGGGCTGAATAATTGAACTAGCGTAGGCATTTATTCTGCTGATTGAAATATATGTAACCATCAATGAATATTATAATATACCAGGCCATTTTGACAAAGTCAAAGTCAAAGCATTTATTTCAAATAGGCACATAAAAGGCACTTTTGAACGTCAAAAATTATCTTAAAATAGAATTGATTCTAGTCGCCCATTCCAAAAGGTAGTTTTCGTATGGAGAAGAACGGGCAAGAAACTCCACCGTTACTTTTTTAAAATGTTTAGGTAGGTACAATATTTTGCATGAGTACATTAATTATATAATAACATGTGAAGACGATGCACCTACAATAAAATTACTATACCACAATAGGTAAAAGAATTAAAAACGAAACCATGACATATAAATTAATTATCTGATAGATACATGGTGCTCACATATTTACAAACATGGTACAAGCAAAACGATTTTAATTAAAAAACAAAATACAATAAATCAGGGTGTGAGTAATATAGGTATGTAAAAAAAAAGAATAAAAAAATTTACAATTAAATTAGCAACCAGTTTGATTTTGTCTAGACTCTAGATTGTCCTATGGAGCAGGACCAGCATGTTTCCAAGCGTTCTTATCCTGGATATAATCTTCTAATTTATAGTATGCTTGTTTACAAAGTGTACGTTTAATGTGAGTTTTAAATTTTGTTTCATTTAATTGCAATATATCACAAGGTATTTTATTGTAACATTTAACACAGTACCCCATAAAAGATGTATGTACCTACTTTGGCTAATCTGAAAAATGGTTGATGTATTTTATCTTTATTTCTTGTATTAAAGTTATGTCTATCGCTTATTTTATTAAAAAGATGTAGATTTTTTCTTACATACATAATATTTTCATAAATGAATTGGCAAGGTAGATAGGTACCGTCATAATATTAATCCTTTTAAATAGTTCCCTGAGATATTCGCGGCGACGTAGATTATAAATGGCTCTGACAGCTCTCTTTTGCAAAATAAAGATGGATTAAATGTCAGCAGCTCGACCCCATAGTAAAATGCCGTACGACATACCTAATGCTGTGAAAATAGCTAAAATAGACTAAACGCGCGGTTTCTACATCTGTTAACTGTCTTATCTTCCTAACAGCATAAGCGGCCGAGCTAAGCCGCCCCGCAAGAGATGTTATGTGAAGTCCCCATTGTAATTTCTCGTCTAGCGTGATTCCCAGGAAAACCGTTTGATCAACAAATTCTAGTTTTTCTCCATTCAGTATGATGTCACATTCGCTACTTCTAACATTTGGTAATTTAAATCTAATGCATTTGGTTTTCTTTTCATTTAGTACCAAATTATTTACCGTAAACCAATCTTGGACCTGAAGAATAGAGTTATTCACGTCGTCAAGATTTTGTGCCCGTCTGTCTATCTTAAAGATCAATGATGTGTCATCTGCAAATAACACCATCTTCGGTTGATTTTGAAGTAATTGTGGTAAATCATTAATGTAAACTAAAAAGAGGAATGGACCCAATATCGAACTTTGAGGAACGCCCATTGCCATTTCAGACCCCAATGAGTTTACGCCGTTTACTTGAACTTTAAGACAGTTTCTTGACGTCTTTAGTTATTTTACAAAATGTGGAAAGCCAAAAAAAGAACTGGTGGAATACCTACGCCGTATAATTAATGCAGAATACTTAAAAATTATAAATGGAAATACAGCTAATGCGGGAGAAAACAAACAACCTGCCAAAACAAAACAGTGAACAAAGTTTTAGTAAATTCAGGCTCCGTATTCAGAAGTAGGTAATGTTAGTGTGGAAAGACGTGGATTAAATTACGGACACTGGTTAGCAAGAGCGCATCTAGATTTAGATGGAACAACGTGTTTTTCATCTGAATCTAATATTAGTTATGGCCAAGAGTCAGCAAGTGCGCATCGAATATTGGACGACACGAGTTCCGTATGTAATATTTATGATGACGAACGAGATTGTCCCAACGATTCAGACAGTTCAGACACGAGTGATTGTGATATATATGATAAAAGACAGGAATTTCAATCAAAAATAAAAAAATGGGCCATATCAAAAAATATTGCACAAACAGCCTTGAACGACCTAGCAAGTATAATAAATGATTTTCTTCCAAATACATTACCCAATGACGCCAAAACAATTTTAGGGACACCCAGAATCATCACTTTAAAAAAAGTTAACGGAGGTGAATACTGGCACAACGGAATATTGATTTCTTTAAAAAAAAAAATTTTATTGGGATGAAGCTTCACAAAATATTACATTGAATATAAACTTCGACGGATTGCCAATTTTCAAAAGTTCCAAGAATGAGTTTTGGCCCATACTGTGCAACGTTTTCGAAAATCCGTGCATCAGACCTTTTGTGATTGGCATTTATTTGGGTGCGCCAAAGTTCACCTAAATTTTCAACTCCGATAATTGGAAATCCGAAAATGTTCTTCCTAACATTTTTCATCCTAACAATCACAATTCCTAACTACTCTGCCTCTAATGTTCATAATTCCGAATCATTCAACTTCATAATGTCAGTAGCAATAAACATCTATCATTCTTTTTTTTCTTTCTATATTTTCTCAACATAACCATCTTTTACACTATTATTCAAAGTTATATAGCATATGCTTAATCAAATGCTCAATCATTTTAACATGATTAATATCCTTTACGATGATCAACAGTACGCGTTTTATGCGCGCGCGGATTCAGCACGCGTCGCGTGTTTTCCCAAAAGTTATTGCAATTTTGGGTTCTATCTTATTTTGATATCTTTCCACAAACACTGCGTACGCGCTACCACCGCCAGGCGCGGTCGCAGCCCAAGATTGGGGGGGGGGGGGGGGGGTCATCGTAGGTGCCGAGGAATATTTTAAGGGAGGTACATCTCCTCGTTGGTCTAGTGGTCGCAAGCGTTACTGCTGAGCATGAGGTCCTTAGCTGGGTTCGATTCCTAAGTCGGGTAAAGTGTTGAAAGGGGTTTTCCATCAGAAATTTCGCAGAAGCAGCCTGGAGTCTGGATTTGTGCCCGGTTGGCGGCAGCAGGCTGGCTGTCTATGACATTTCACTTAATAAGTGGCGAAATGTGGGTGTACGTACTATTATGAAGGTAAACCCCTGCCCAACCCTTTGGGAATTAAAGGCGTGATGGTATGTTAAGGTTCATGTACATCTCCAGCTCCACATTACTTATGCTATTCAGGGACGCAGCTTTTACATAGGGGGTGTTACAAATTGGTCGTATTTCGTATGTATTAGAACGGTAATTGTGCAGGATGGGAAGAGCGAGCTCGAAAATTTTAAGAACCGGCCTGTTTGATTAGGTTTTGTTTTATATTTTCAAGTAGAAATAGGAGTTACATTGTCGACTTGTGCAGGCAAGCTCAAGCAGCTATCAGAACTTAAATGCAAGAGCGAGCGAAGCGAGCTCGAAAATTTTGCACACTCGGACAGGTTCGATTTTCTTTTAATCATTCCAAAAGGAATAGGAATTATTTGCTTTGTGACTTTTGAACAAAAGCTCAAGAACCAATGTAAATTGCAAGAACGAGCGTAGCGAGCCTGAAAATTTTAGCACCCCACCTTGAATAGTCTCTGTTTTCTTTTACCCATCATACAAAGGAGAGAACTTTATCGAATTATGATGAAAAGCTTAAACTCTTTACAGCAGTTTAGGTTTTGGAACCTGGCCTTATCTAAGCTTTTCAACCTTACGTACGAAGAACGGGGTGCCCAATATCCCGAGTTTGCTTCGCTCGCTCTTGACTCCTAGATTCTATATTTTTATAACAGGCTTTTTAAAGGAAAATATCTTTTAGGCGCCTTAAAAAACCCACTGTCATTAATTTCATAGTTTTAAGTTTTTACTTCAGTCGGCAGTCCCCATGTCTGCCGATGTTCTTAATGTTTTTGAATACGCCAATCGGGGTTTTCGTAGCACAGTTAGTAAGGCAAGTAAATCATTCAGACTCTCAACATGGAATTCTCTAAATGATTTTGGGGGGGGGGGGGGGTCATGACCCCCCCCCCCCCCTCGGACCGCGCATGGCCGCCGCACAGCCTACTCGCAGCGACCGCGCAGTCTACGATCAGCGCCCGAGCCACTAATGTGCCTGTCATTTCGTTTGACGAAATACTTTCCCGCATGTCCTGTATCTTGGCGTTTGAGTTTGTCACGTAAAACAGACAACAATTTATCAAACGTTATCCCAAAGTTCCTTATAACATTACTAGCTGCGCCCCGCGGTTTCACCCGCGGAAATGTCGATCCCATGGGAATATCGGGATAAAATGTAGCCTCTGTATCGGCTACCTCCATACCAAATTTTAACAAAATTGGACCAGGCGTTGGGGCGTGAAGAAGTAACATATAAACACACACACACACACTAACAAACTTTCGCCATTATAATATTAGTGTGATAAATACCTACAATACGATATGATTATATTTCAATGATGAATTGACTATAGAGTGGTTGTGTACTTGTGTTCTGAATTTTCGAAGTAAAGCCATTAGGAATCGGCTTGTATGGAACCTTCGCCTACACGCTAAGGGCACCCCCTGTGGGGTACGGACCTCGGCTTAGGGCGTCACTGGGAAAGGGCAGCAAGGGACAGGCTGGATCGGAATTATTTAGAGGCGCATTTATATAACTATGGCGCAGGCTGGCTCGAGCAAGGGTCGGGGCGAACATGGTATGGGGCGTCGCGACGGGCCTCGACGGCGAGGACGGAAGGACGGCTGTCGGGATTTGTACTTTCTGAGAGTAGGTACCTACTGGTGGCCTTACTACTTTCCTGTAGGAGGGTCATAGCGTCGTCGGGTATGCCTCACTCGGCGAATCCTACTTATGCGGGAGGGAGTGTATCGGGTGGCCGCCGCAATCAGGGGATTGGGGTGCTTTATAGCAGTATCAAAGAAACGATTGGAGAGGCGTTTCATGAACTGCTGGACGGTGGGCATTCTGAGATGTAGACTCTCATTGCGGACATAGAAGCGGGCTCCCGTGACCTTTCTGAGGAAACGGTTCTGGAGGGTCTGCATTATATGCAGATGGTGAGGCTTAGCGTGAGCGAAGAAGAAGCAAGCATAGGTCATGAAGGGACGGATGACCGCGGTGTAGAGGCGCAATTTGCACTTGAGTGACAATTTGCTGCGGGCGGTCAGTATTAAGTGGAGAGCGAAAGTGGCGCGCAAACGAGCCGTCTTTATGTGCTCACTGAAAGTGAGACGGTGGTCTAGGATAACTAACACCTACGTATTTAGCTTGCTTCACCCAAGGGATCTGCTTGCCATACATAGTGATCGGACTGGAGTCTCGGTAGATACTCCGCGTCCGCGCTTTATAGTAAGTTAGAGAAACCATTTTAAAAATGAAACCCCCTCCACTGCTTGTTGCATACACATTTCAAATATTTGTATAGAAATTTTAGTGGAGGGGCGTGCAGTTTTATCATGGTTCGTCTGACTGGTGCCCGGTGCCCCGGTAGTCGCATTTCGGTTGATTTCAGCGCCTACCCATGACGGCGCCCGGTGCCGTCGCACCGCTCGCACTGGCCTAGGGCCGCTACTGAACGTGTATCAGGGTTTTTCGAAAATCTACCCCTGTGTGAAAAGAGGTAGTTAATTTTAAAGGGGAGGATTTTACTGCGTGGCTTGATTAGCTCGAAAATTGGTATAAATAAACTTTGAGTCAAGTTATGAACACATCTTAAACGATTTTTCAAAATTCCACCCTTGTGGGGGTGAAAAGCGGGGATACAGTTTATTTGAAAAATCTGATTCCTTTGTTCTATAAACTTAAAAATTGGCCCGAATACTTATTTATCTAAATTAATTATAAAGATCATACCAACATACATTTTCGAAACTTAGAGGAAAGTACGAATTTCACGCGGACGAAGTCGCGGGCAGAAGCTAGTACTTATAATATTGGTATTAAAAATTTTATTCATCTCTTAAATAAATTGCAATCTATAGTTTTGTATCATTTAGAAGCATTTTTTCAATTTTGTAAATGTAAGAACCATGGATCCGTTAATCATGATTTTTTGATATTGATATAGAGGTATGAGGAACAGGGTGTAAAGTTCACTCATACTCTATAGAAAAGGGAGGATCCTCCGACCAGACGGGTGTTGTGTCTGGCGGGCAACTGCCCAATGAGTCATGTCGGGCTGTTGTATATATGCTAGTTGCGTGGTAAACTCTGCTTGCGCGATGCAGGATTTGCGTGACGTCAGTATGACGCGTTGTTCGCATGTGGCGTTGTAGATACCGCTACATTGACTTGAAAGAGCATGGCAGCTGAGAATGTGTCATGCTCACTTAAATGTCTCACTGATGATGGTGGCGCGTGTGTTGGATCATTCGGTTCCCTACAAAATGGTTGAGCTGGATGGTGCTGATCCATGCGTCATGTTCGTGAACGGACGCCGTCGGTTGAGACTGGTCATCTCTTAACTGCCAAGGCTAATTTTTAATCTTATTTCTTGTATTGTTTCTTCATTTGTGTGTTTTTTTACATTGTTCTCACATATAGAAGCAACAAGAATAATGTACTCAGGATTTTGTAATATCTTGATTTAAAAGAGTGTCCATGGAGTTTCTTGCCCGTTCTTCTCCATAGAGATCTACGCTTTGGAATGGGCGACTAGCTTCAACTTTCTGACTAACTGACCGACTACTTAATTTTGACAATTCAAAAGTGCCTGTAATGGTTTAATTGAAATAAATGCTTTGAGTTTGAGTTGAGTTTGAATAAATCTGTAGAAGTGAAAATTCTGTACATTGAAAATATCAAAAAAATAAATGGCAGGGGGTGTTACTAGACCGACACCGAACCCAAAAATGGATTAAAAAATTTTTTGTCTGTCTGTCGGTCTGTCTGTCTGTTAGTTTAGGCATCACGCAAAAACTACCGGTTCGATTACGATGAAACTTGGTATAATTATTCTTTAATATCCTGGGCACCACACTGGGTACTTTTTATCCCGTAAAAGTATCTATCTATCTATCTATATAAATAAAAACAAAAGGCCTGACTGACTGACTGACTCATCAACGCCCAGCCCAAACCCTTGGACCTAGAAAGCTGAAATTTTACAAAATGGTTCCCTTTATAATGTAGACATGGAATAAGGAAGGATTTTTGTAATTCAACCCCTAAGAGAGTTAAACAGGGGATGAAAGTTTGTATGAAAGTCTGTCAGTTTTAAAGTTAGGAACTTCAAATTTTGTGTTAAGGCTGACGATTGAAAATGAATTTATACGTGTCTCAGTATTTTTGATAATTTCACCCCCAAAGGGGGATGAACGACCCGACTGAGATATCAACGCACAGCCTAAACCGCTGATCCTAGAGACATGCATTTTGGAGGGTGTGTTCTTTGTGAAGAGTAGGTATCCAATAAGGCAGGGTTTTTGGAGATTCAACGTTTAAGGGGGTGAAAAGGGGAGATTTTGTTTGTATGAAAAATCTGATTCCTTGAGTTAATAACCTTGAAACGTGGCACGAATACTTATGTAAGTAAATTATGAAGTTTGGCATTTATCGTTTTTCTGAACTACCCCCTAAAGAGGTATTGGGGGGTGTCAAAATTTGTATGGAAGAATTTTAACGCGCTGTCCGATTAACTCGAAACTCAGTATTTATATTGAGGACTAAAAATAAAGAATAACGTGTATCAGGGTTTTTTGAAAATCTACCCCTAACTGTTTGAAAAGGGGTAGTTAATTTTACAGGGGAGGATTTTACCGCGAGGCTTGATTAGCTCGAAAATTGGTATAAATAATCTTTGAGTCAAGTTATGAACATATCTTAAACGATTTTTCATAATTCCACCTCTGTGGGGGTGAAAAGTGGGGATACAGTTTATTTGAAAAATCTGATTCCTTTGATCTATAAACTTAAAAATTGGCCCGAATACTTGTTTATCTAAATAAATGATAAAGATCATACCTACATAAATTTTCGAATTTTTTAGAGGAAAGTACGATATTCACGCGGACGAAGTCGCGGGCAGAAGCTAGTTTACAATAAGTATTAACTTTCCCGGACAAACAATAAATTATTGTAAAAGAGGAGTATCGTCCGTCACAGTGGAGTCCATGGAAGCGAGTGGTCGTCGGGCCGAGCCGTGTCGCCGCTGCGCCGCGCCTCGGCTTGCTGATGATGCGCTGATAACGGTGCCTGCGCGTGCAGGTCGCGCGCATGGTGTGGTGTTGGGTTCGATCTCGCCATT
This sequence comes from Amphipoea lucens, assembly GCA_947508005.1. NCBI lineage: Eukaryota > Metazoa > Arthropoda > Insecta > Lepidoptera > Noctuidae > Amphipoea > Amphipoea lucens. The sequence goes on along the minus strand of OX382360.1, from coordinate 23,761,850 downwards.
AACGTACCTACCTATGTCGTTGAAAAGCACTATGACTGGCATTTGTTACTATGGGAGTCTCAAATAAATGTAGGAAAATTTAGTTTAAACAAAAAGGCTGGATGATTGTGGCTAAAAATCATTGGACGACATGACGACGTAAATAACGCCTTCGGTCAAAAATTGGTTCACTGCGAAAAATTTAGTATTAGGTGTGAAAAAAAAACGAAGTGCATAGAATTTTCTTTAAATACCAAATGTCAAAAGTAGTGATTGTGCAATAGTTTGAATAAAGAGAAATTCGTCTATGAAACTTCCCGGGGATCACGCTCGACGGCTCGACTCAAGGCTACAATGGTCTCATATTAACTCCCAATCAGGTTGCAATATTTTCGCCGTTTGAGGTTTTCTGTTCCTGCAGCAGCCGCCCCAGCACAGCCCACCGTGCTAGGAAGATGGGGTGGCGCAAGGGTGTCAACACATGTTGCATCCCACACCAAAGGTCTGCCTAACTTCCAGGGCATTATGGTCATTCCGTCTGGTCTCTTTCCATCGTCGCGTGCCAGGCCGTTGGGTTCTAAAACAGCTGGCACCCCGGCGGTGACAAGAGCACGACGGATGATGTCATTAATGTTGGCGTGCCGTGCTATCCGGCCTGCGCTCCTACTGCAGGGTAGGCCATGGTGTCCAAGGCAGTCGACAGCTTCACCGCACTGACAGCTATGCGGAGCCCTGGAAGGAGCGCCCAAACGCAGACAGGTAGCGAGCCGAAAGGTAGTGTCACCCAGCATAGTGCCTATGTTGGGTGACGGGAGTACTTGAAGCCAGAGCCCCGACTCCCACTCACCCACAGCCAGCAGGCGGGCACGCTAAGCAGAATTGGTGAACCATATTTTGATTTAAAAGTGTCAGTAGAGTTTCTTGGGAACACCCAAATACTCCGAAATATTTTATTCCGAATTTCGATGTTCCGATTTTCAAAAGTCCGAATTTCATAATACCTAAGAATCATAATGTCTATTATTAAAAATCAAGAATTTTATTTTACCGAAAATCATAAATGCGACTTGTTTGTTTTCCGATTTTCATATATTCGAAGAATCAAATGCTCGATGGGTTCTCGGTCCGAAAAACGACATTCCGATTTTCAATACTCCGAATTATTTCCGTTACCGTTACCGCACCTGAACTCAACGCAACGAACGCAATAGACTTCCCCGCGAAGCGGGGCTCCGTCGACATAGGATGCAAGAGCGAGCGAAGGGCACCCCGAGGTTCGGTTTGGTTAGGTCACTTTAAACCCTTTACACAGAAATATCTATTGTTGGTTTTGTGCCATCTATATTCTTATAATTGGAAATATGTGTTTATTTGTCTTGCTATTCAGTTTTACAAAGCGTTATTATTTCGGAATTCTAATTAATCGGTATTTTAATTAATCGGGATTCGTATTTTTGATGTTTCGAATTATCATTAAGTCGGACTTTTTGTTATTCGATCTATTGAAACTCGGTATTTTGAGAATAGTAATTATAAACGTTAGGGATATTGAAATTTCGGAATTATTAAAATAGGATGAATGATAAATCGGAGTTGTTATAGAAGGAATTTTGAACCATTCGGAATTATGAAAATCGGTATTTTGAAATTCGTATTTGTGACTTTCGGAATAAAGTTTTTCGTATTAATGTAGTGTACCCGAGTTTCTTGCCCGTTCTTCTTCATAGGTACCTACCTACTACGCTTTGGAATGGCCAACTAGCTTCATCTTTCTGACTGACCGACCCCTTGACAATTGAAAAGTGCCTGTATCTAATTGTTTTAAGTATTTGAAACTAGCACTTAGACCGCGACTTCCGCCGCGTGGTTTTTGTACTTTCCTCTAAAACAATTAACAATCTCTCCACCTACTTTGAAAGGTAGTTTACGATCTTTATCATGCACCTATTCATACCTATACTTAAGGAAGTATTCGGGCCAACTTTTAAGTGTGATCAAAGGAATAAAGATTTTTCAAATAATCCGTGTCCTCCTTTTTTACCACGACAAGGGTTGTAAATCAGCGGGATTGTCCGAAAGGGTTACCGCTGCCCCGGAACATAAAGGGCTCAGGAAGGAACACGGGTGGGTTTTAGTCAGTAAGAGTCCGACACTCCCTTCCGCTCCACCCGGAGCGGGAGGAGTCATTTGATGATTACCAATCCACAAAAAAAAGGTGTCGTAAACAACTAAAACTGTCAATCTTTATTATTGGTACTGCGGCAAATATTGCTAAGTGGGGTCGATTTTGGAAACACTCAGAACTTATTATTTTTTCTACTCTGTCGAAAGTATTAATAAGTACTCAGTTTCGAGTTAATCGGACCGCACTTTATAAATTGTTCCATACTTTCGTTCCCCAACGCAAAATAAGCAAGTTTTATAATGCCTAAAAGTATCTATACAGGGTGTTACGGAAAGGGTATATCAATATAAACGGGTTGAAGAGTGTATCTGGTCTAGAATCTCTGTACAAAATTTCAGCTCAAAAGCATTTACTTTGAAAATGCTTAATATGTTTTTTATTTCGACATCACGGCGCTGCACTGGCGCGCGGCGGCGTGATGTGCGTGTACGAGGCGCACAGACACACTACAGATCATGGATAATGACCCTCGTAGTGCGGTGACACGTTTGTTATGATTTCAATTTAATAAACTATCGAAATAAAAAAATATTAAGCATTTTCAAAGTTACTGCTTTTGAGCTGAAATTTTGTACAGAGATTCTAGACCAGATACACTCTTCAACCCGTTTGTATTGATATACCCTTTCTGTTTCACCCTGTATAAGGTGCTATAAAAATATCTGCCACGGCTTCAATGAGAGACAGTATTTTGTATATGTAGATTACTGACAGTAGTGAAGAAATTTTGTACCCCGAATAGTTAAATCAATTTGAGAAAATAAAGTAAGTAAAATAAACATTTACTCTATTCTGCTTCGTCACATTTTGCCAAATGAAATGACGGTGCGGCAACAGCTAATTACTATGGGACGGTTTCATGCAACTAAATCAATACAATACGCACATTTTTTTTGTATGAAAACGTTTATGACATAAGATCAATAATGTATCTTTACTATTGTAATCTACATACAGAATACTGTCTCCCATTTGATTGAAGCCGCGGCAGATATTTTTATAGCACCTTATATGCTCGACTACAGTAAACAAAATCAGAAAAATATAAGTATGATATTCTTCAGGATACCTATATGCTAGTTAGATAGTGTTTTGAAAACAATAATACAACTAATTTGATACGATAGAAAAAAATCCTGAAGATACCTCTAAAATCTTTCTTTTTACAATAAAAACCATACTAAATAGGTACATACAATCATTCTGATTTTTCGTCAGATTATTCTACAAGAAACACATACTAAAGCATGTTTTCATTTTTTTGTCCAAACAGCAGATTTTTTATGTTAGCTATTTTATGTAAGTAGGTATTGCGTAAGAATAATGTAGGTAGGTAAAAATTATGAAATTCTTAAAAATATTTTCATTTTGATATGTAAGTCAGTCAGTTTCTTTCTTTATATTTTATGCATTATCCATACTAATACTAATCACACTAATATTATAAAGGCGAAAGTTTGTTAGTGTGTGTGTGCGTGTGTGTGTGCGTGTGTGTGTGTTTATAATAGGTTTGTTACTTCTTCACGCTCAAACGGCTGGGTGGGCCAATTTTGATAAAATTTTGTTTGGAGGTACCTGTGACACCCCGGATTAACATATAGGCTACTTTTTATCCCTATATTCCCACGGGATCGAGACTTATGCGGGTGAAACCGCGGGGCGCAGCTAGTACCTAATATTATAAATTCGAAAGTAACTCTGTCTGTCTGTCTGTATGTTACCCTTTCACGCCTAAACCGCTGAACCGATTTCGATGAAATTTAGTACAGAGATAGTTTGAGTCATGAGAAAGGACATAGCATAGTTTTTATCCCGATATTCCCTCGGGATCAATCCTTACGCGGGTGAAACCGCGGGGCGCTGCTAGTAGATAGATGAATGCTTTGAGTTTGAAGTATTGATGTTTCCAATTCTTACTCTACAAAAGTAAAAAAGCGTTTTCTACAAACATTGACGAGTCGCTGCCCGAACCGGGAATCGAATCAACTCTTATACGAAAAAAAAACTTACCTACACCTGTATAATAAGTATTATACAGGTGTAGGTAAGTTTTTTTTTTGCTATAGGTAAGTACCTATAGCACTAATCGATAGCTTCAATCAAGGATATTTAAATTATCTCTAATAAAAAATTAGAGTTAGATTTTGACGATTTTCATGCAATTTAAGATGTTGAATTAAATACAAATCTAACTACGCAATGAAAAATATCCAATAAATCTTTTGTACGAGCGTCCTTTCGCCTTATGCGTTTGTAAGCACTTAATTTTATGATTGTATGATGTTCCTTAACTTTAAGAAGATGCTGTTTATTTGAGGGATTTGATCGGTAAGATTCACCCTTTCGAATGGTGTCGTACATTATAATTTTGATGATATCAGATACTTACATGTTCTCTTTTCGTATTTGCGATTTCGACTATCGGCTTAGGCTTGCGACTTTAAAAAAATGTTTTGTTTGTGTTTTCTTTTTTGTTTTAATTACATAGGTAATTTTGAATATAATCGGTGTTTCCTTTGAGAAAAATAATTGGTAGAATCGATATTTAGGCGCTTCCCCTTCAGGGCCTGTTTAAATTCTGTACTTCCATAGTAAGAAGATACATCTGTCAATACATCTTTGTAACCAACTTTTGTTTTTGTCACTGTTTAGGTTCTAGTTTACATGCCTGGGACTGGGAATTCAGTTCGAGTCAAGTTTTTCTCTTACATAGTGGCATCTGAGATGCGTCGAGGCTTATGAGATGCCACATCTCAGTATGAATCTGATTACGGTCATAGGTGTGATAGCCTAATGGGGCGGAACCTGTCGCGGAAGAAAGCAAGCACAGCAGTACCAATCACAGGAATCAGGATATTCGTAGATCATCATAGAGTAGGTGGTAGGTACTTACATGTTCAGAGTCTTGTCCTTTTAGAGCGTCGAGTAGGTGGTCGGCGTCGAAGGCGCGCGAGAGTGCGCCGTGCGCCACGCCGCGCCGGCACACCACTCGTGACATCACCGCGTCCTCTGCAGCGTTCACAGACACTAGCACTGCTCCGCCAGCGAGATGCGCGGGCGCAGGTTGCTCACGACTGTCGCGCGCCGCGAGGGTTGTGCTCGATATATACGGCACTCCCTGGCGCCGCAGGGAGGGTTGCTCCACTCCCTACCTCCGCAAATCTCCGGAACGCCCTCCGCAAATCGCTCCGTGATTAAACTATTGTTACTGTGGTTACATTTACAACTACCGCAGCTGTGGGGACCCCGATGGAGGACATACATTCATACCTACAAGATAAATGCACCTACCATATTACAAATGTCAGGATATGCGCAGTTAGACACAACTAACAAGATGTGTCGTCGAACTTCGTCCATGCAGACACGAGCAGAAAGTCCCCGATGGTAGGTATGTACTTCTTTTTTTGTCAGCCACAGGAACGTGTACGTTATCTTGAGTGAGAACTTTATTATTTCGTTATGCGCGAATTTTGTGGAACACCATTTTGTGCAGGGCTGCTAAGAAATATACTTTTGGCAAGTGGGTAACATTCCTAAATTGACGTAAAATCAATAGGACTTTAAGAATTATTTACAAAAAACTGATTTTCAGGAGCTTTGGTAGGAAATAATTTTGTTTCGCAATAAAGTTTTAACACAGTAAGTACTTACAAGGCATTTTTAATGCTAAATATGTAAGATAATCCCGGTGATTCCGGTGAAAAGTCAATTTGCGTAAAGTAGGTAGGTAAGTATGCACCTATGTATGTACCTATGTAATAGTATTTTATTCGCAGACAGTAATTTTTCCCTGGGACAGTAAGAAGTGCGGCACATTTTGAAAATGCGAGTCATTCATCATCGACATGGACATGTGTGTGTATGTGTGGGTGTGTGTGTGTCATGTGTGTGTCACGGTACTTAGTTGTCATAATGAAATATGAAATATAGTAAGGTAATACCACTTTACAAATCCGGGGACAGTAAAGACACCAATAATTATAGACCCGTATCCGTGTTGCCGGTTTTCAGCAAGGTGTTTGAAAAGATAATGCTTAATCAGATGCTCAATCATTTTAACACGAATAAAATCCTTCACGATCAACAGTATGGTTTTACCAAAGGACGTTGTACGACCGACGCCGGTGTAACCTTATTAAAACACATTTTTAACGCGTGGGAAGAGGCTCAAGACGCCATAGGGATCTTTGGTGACCTCTCCAAGACATTTGATTGCGTCGATCACGAAACCTTGCTTTTGAAACTTGAGCATTACGGACTTGGAAAACTTGCGCTCAGTTTAGTTAGTTTTTATTTAAATGATAGACAACAGCAAGTTCAAATAAATGGTGTCAATTCACATGGTTTAACAGTAAAAATGGGTGCGCCACAAGGCTCGATTTTGGGTCCTTTCCTCTTTTTAGTGTATATTAATGATCTACTCCATTTATTAAAAAAACAACCACAAATGGTGTTATTTGCTGATGACACTTCTTTAATTTTTAAGGTAAATATACGTGCTATAAATTTTGACGACGTAAATAACGCCCTACTGCAGGTCCAAAATTGGTTCACTGCTAATAATTTAGTATTAAATGGAAAAAAAAAACTAAGTGCATAAGATTTTCTTTACCAAATGTCAAAGGTAGTGATTGCGAGATAATATTGAATCAAGAGAAACTAGAATTCGTCGATACAACTGTTTTCCTAGGGATCACGCTCGACTCAAGGCTACAATGGGGTCCTCATTTAACATCTCTTGCAGGACGGCTAAGTTCAGCTGCTTATGCTGTCAGAAAAATCCGTCAGTTTACTGATGTAGATACCGCGAGACTGGTCTATTTTAGTTACTTTCATAGTATCATGCCTTACGGTATTTTACTTTAGGGACGGGCTGCAGACATCGATTCTATTTTTATTCTGCAGAAAAGAGCCATTAGAGCCATATATAATCTTCGCAGGCGCGATTCTCTAAGGGAACGGTTTAAGGAAATTAACATCATGACGGTACCTTGTCAATATATCTATGAAAACATCATGTATGTAAGGAAAAATTTACATCTTTTTAGTAAAAGAGGTAAAAGGCATAATTATAGTACTAGAAATAGGGACCTATTAGTTCAACCAGGTTTCAGACTAGCTAAAGTAGACTCATCTTTTATGGGGTACTGTTTAAAATGTTATAATAAAATACCTCCCCACATTCTTCAACTGAATGAGACAAAATTCAAGTCTTGTATTAAACGCACACTATGCAGGCAGGCATATTATAAGTTAGGGGATTACATCGCGGATAAAAATGCCTGGCTCAATGCTGGTCCTGCTCCACAACCACAACTAATTGATTAACACTTGAAAATACTGTTGGAGCTGCTGAAGATTGTAAGTCTATCTTTGCATTGTATAAATTCAGTCTCCTAGTATTGTATAATTGCATAACACATGTGTGAGTACTATGTACACACTATAAAGCTACCATTTACTGGGTACGTCTTTCATTGACTTGAATGTGCTCTGGCGGCTGAGAGTATGTCATGCTCACTCAAATGTCTCGCTGATGGTGGCGCATGTGTTGGATCATTTGACTCCCTTCAAAATGGTTGAGCTGAATGGTGCTGATGCATGCGTCATGTTCGTGAACGGGCGCCGTCAGTAGGGACTGGTCATCTCTTTGCTGCCATGGCTTATTTTAATTTATTATTTGAATTGTTGTTTTTTTCTCATCTTTTCATTATGGACGCTTTTAACGTTCTGCATCGTTCTCACATGTATAATTTTTAACATGAATGATGTAACCAAGACTTTGTAACCACATTATTTTGATTTAAAAGAGTGTCCATGGAGTTTCTTGCCCGTTCTTCTCCATAGGTACCTACGCTTTGGAATGGGCAACTAGCATCATTTTTTCTGACTGACTGACTTCTTGACAATTCAAAAGTGCCTGTAAATGGTTTAATTGAAATAAATGCTTTGAGTTTGAGTTGAGTTTGAGTTTGATAATCATAAAGTTAAAACAGTAGGTTTCTGAGGGGAAATTCCTGTATTTTTATGAACGTTCGCATTTTAATCTGTCAAAAAACCTCATAATTATCGTAATATTAAAAAATGCAAAGATTTAAACAAAAATATTATATTTTTAAAAGCTTGACTTGTATGTATGTGAAGGTGGACTCTTTCCGGTATCTGATTGAGCTGAAATTTCACATACTGGTCCAGTCCCGATGACAATGCATGTTTATGACAAGCATGACGTGATGCTGCTGCCAGGATTGGCTCCAGACGAGGGAACAACTCAACGGTTAACAGCAGGGACATGTTAAATTTTGCACACCCATTGGGATGACAGTTAGCGGGTCCACCATAAAGTTGCTGCCACCTTCAGGGTTGGTTCCAAACCAGAGAATTCCTCAACGGTCGGCAGTAGGGACTTGAAATTTTGCATACCCGTTCGGATATGATAGACAGTTGGTGGGTCCACCATGAAATTGCTGCCACATCCAGGCTCCAAACCACGGAACTCCTCAACGGTCAACAGTAGTAACAGGCATATGAGGTATACCATGACTTGTAATTTGGTAACTATTTAAGACTAATAAGTAAAAAATAAAATGAAAATACAAAGTTATTAAAAATAAGCTTTTATTTCAATAAAAACGTAACCTTAAAAAAAAGAAAGAGTAACGCGAACCAAAAAGAGAAAAATAAATTAAAGTGACATTGACATTTTAAAATATATTATTATTATTCAAACTCAAACTCAAACTCAAACTCAAAGCATTTATTTCAATTAAACCATTTACAGGCACTTTTGAATTGTCAAGAAGTCAGTCAGTCAGAAAAAATGAATTAAAGAATGATATTATCAGCCATTTCTGTCCCACTGCAGGGCAAAGGCCTCCCTTCCCTTCTTCCACTTATCCCTATCCAGTGCTGTTACACGCCAATCTTTGTCGAAAGAGTCGAGTTCGTCCCGCCATCTCATTCTGGGTCTGCCGTGTTTCCGTTTGCTGCTGTTTGGGACCCATTGTGTGGTTAAAATATATAGAAATTTTAAAAGCTTGAGGCACTGATGTACGGTATCCGCTATACAGGACACAATATCAGTGCCTCAAGCGTTTCTAACTTCCTTATTCCTTGTGAAAAAAAATGTTTTTCTTTCATGACTCTCGACAAACTCCTATACGGCAGCCATGCATAACCGCGTCATTATCGTGAAATTTTGTTCCACGAATTCCTCTTCTAATTTTGGGAATAAGTGAAAACCACTTGGGGCTATGTCCGGAGAATATAGTGGGTGGTCAAGGAGATTGAAGCCAGCACAGCGGATTGCGTTGAGCGCAACTTCCGATCGATGAGCAGGAGCGTTATCTTAAAGAAACAACACGCCCAACGACAGTTTTCCACGACGTTTTTCTTTAATCGATTCACGCACTTTCGGGATTAAATTTACATAATAGGGTCCAGTAATCGTCTGGCCTTTTGGCATGTAATCAATAAAAAGGATTCCTTCACTATCCCAGAACACTGAGGCCATAACTTTGCCTGCGGTAGGAGCAACTCGAAATTTCTTAATGGATGGAGAGGATGGTCGTTTCTAAGACATGCTTTGTCTCTTAACTTTCAGGATCGAAATGGTGGACCCAGGTTTCATCCATGGTAACAAGATGATAGCAAAAATTATCCGAATCACGCTGGAACATTTCGAGATTACGCTTAGAAACCAAACGTCACTTTTTGTTTTCGTCGGTTAACATTCGTGGCACCCATCTTGTCGACACATTTTTGAACCCCAGTGCATCAATTAAAATGGATTGAATACTACCAAATGATATCTTTAGGTTCTCATCTATATGTTTTATAGTTATTCTTCTGTCTTTGAAAACTAGATTGTCAACTTTTTTGACATTTTCTTCTGTAACGGACGTTATAGGCTACCCCGAACGCGGGTCATCTTTACAGCTTGATCTACATCTTTTAAATTCAGTCACCCAGTAGGTACGCACCCGTAGAATAGGGTACAGCATCATCCCCGAATATCTGCTGAATGTCCGAAAAAAAATCTTTTGTAGACATTTTTATCAAACTGAGATATTTTATCACCGCACGTAACTCACTTTTATCCATAACTAACTGACCCGGCGAACTTCGTACCGCCCCAGAATTAAATAATGTGACGAAGTTCAATAGACACGTGGCGCCATCTATTATCACAATAACGTTATTGTTGTTTTCCTCGGGAACAGCACTTTTTTCGGGATGAAAGGTGTAAAACCCTGTGTCCGTTTCTGTACACCTGACAACATATATGCAAAATTTTAGGATGATCGGTTCAGTGGTTTAAGCGTGAAAAGGTAACAAACAAACAAACTTATAGGATTTTGGGTTTTTAGCAACTCGTTGCACAAAACAATTTATTACTTGTGAATTTGTGATTCTCTGGGAAGATGGATTGTCGGGTGGATCTGTATTCGGGCAAGCGAGTCTCCAGGCATCCATAGCCTCGGTGAAACACGGCACATCAGAAGTAATCAGTGTGGAGGCTAGGATTTTCCTGATTAATTTATCAGTGCCGTGGACCGAGGATATGAAAGCCGGTAAACTAATACTAGAAATTTTGCAGACGGCGAGGCCCTCCATACGAATCGGAAGACTAGCTTGTGCCCAAGCTCGGTCGTCCATGGCTACATTTAAAATAGAGGTTAATTATATGCCTGATAATTTGGTCCATTTTGTCTAAAAGGTGAGTGTGCTTCCATAAATGTGAAGCGCGAAGGAAATAAGTTAATTGTGTGATTGACACTCATTAATTTGAATATCGAACTTCTCCCAAAAAGGTTTTATAATTATTTATATGCACTTCTAAGAACTTTTTGATTCACCCTCGTATGTACGAGAATTGGTATTTTTATTAGAATTTTTTTAATATTTTTTTAAGCAAACTAGATAAACTGATCAGTTCTTAACTTTAAAGTTGTTTTTCTGATGAGATTTTTTTTGTTATATATAATCAAAATCAAAAGTCATTTATTCAAACTAGGCTCAGAATCAGCACTTTTCGAACGTCAAAATTACAAAAGATAGTCCCCCAAAACGCCCGCTCTTCACCACTTCCTTCCTAGTGCTTTCGCTGGGGAGAAGAAGTGGCGGAAAAAAACTCCCCAGCAGATGATTGTTAATTCCCATATTGATAATTCCCATTCTAACGTGATACTTAGAAACGTTCACATAGTATAAAGTCACGTCACATAGCATAAAGGTATGGGAGAAAGTAATAGAGACAAGATTGCGAGAGGAGAGTGAGATTTCCCCGAACCGTTTGGGTTTATGCCAGGTCGAGGAATAATGGACGCCACTTTTGCATTCCGCCATTTGTGCCAGAAGTACAGACGTGCACACAAGAACTTGCACATGGTGTTCGTTGATCTGGAGAAAGCGTAAGGTAGGGTACCTCGAGATGTGTTGTGGTGGGCCTTCGAAGAGAAAGGTTTTCCTGGGAAGTACATATGTAGAGTTCATACGAGCTACATAGCTCGAATGAACTCTACATACTTTTGTTGACTGTAGGTATATACCTACAGTCAACAAAAGAGATAAGTATGCAGGATCTTCGGATATAGTTGAAGTTTAGTAAGAAACCGATGGATGTTTTTGAATATTTATTAATAGAAAACAAACAACTCATTTATCATATTAAATTTCAGTCGACAACATCCATCGGTCTCTTACTAAACTTCAACTATATCCGACGATCCTGCATACTTCTCTTTTGTTGACTGTACCTACAGTCAATCTCGTACCTACGTCTAGTCGGACGCTGGCAACACCGACGAATTCTTATGTTGTTATAGTTCAGATGGCATAAGAGTAGGGGAAGATTAACGAAACGATAGATGGACTGGGTGAAAGATGATATGGCTAGAAAGGGAGTAACTACAACTCATAGAGAAATGTGGAAGAAAAAGATGTTACGTCGACCTCAAATAAATTGCGATGAGGCCAAGAGAATGATGATGACTTCACTCGTGTATGTCGGTAAGTAGCTCTAGGTATGTAGTTAGGCAGGTACTTATTCCGGGAGCCAGAAAGGGACCAGGAAATAAAACATAAAAATAGGTAGTTCACATTTTTTATTCTAAAACGTCTAAATAAGTAGTAACTAAATACCTCCCGTAAATATTATCTAATACAGAGACTAAACAAAACAAAGTAGCCTAAAAACAAGTAACAATGTCAAAACCGCCCGATGCTCGCGGGACTCTTCGCGTGGACGCAGCTGTATATAATACGCGTGTATCAAACAATACATACCTACATACTTACATGGAATCACTTTCAGCTAGTAAAGTACCTACTGACGTGGAAGGTACATACCTACACCACATTGTTCAGACACATCCCTACGGATAAGCGACGAGCCTGAGCGCATATTTGATCCGTGCCAGTCAGACTGCTTTAGTATCTAGAGCTAGACTACGGAGCTGTTGGCCAACACAATTCTTGATTTTTATCAGGAACACTGTACCGCCGTAGAATACTTAGATAAACGGTTTACTTAATTGTATGCGCTCGCTCATCTTACGTCGCGTCTGAAAGGATAAGGCAGCTCGAGAGCTACGCGGCCACAGCCACGACAACTTGTGGTCGTGGCCGCAATCTTGGCCGCAAAAGATCCGACCGAGATGCGGACGTTCATACTTAAGTAAGATAGGTAGGTACACAGGCGCGGTCGCAGCCCTAGATTTGGAGGGGGGGGGGGGGGGGTCATCATGGGTGCCGAGGAATATTTTAAGAGAGGTACACTTCCTCGTTGGTCTAGTGGTCGCAAGCGTTACTGCTGAGCATAAGGTCCTAGCTGGGTTCGATTCCTAGGTCGGGTAAAGTGTTAAAGGGTTTTTCATCAGAAATTTCTCAGAAGCAGCCTGGAGTCTGGATTTGTGCCCGGTTGGCGGCAGTAGGCTCGCCTTCCATGACATTTCACTTATAAACTGGCGAAATGTGGGTGTATGTACTATATGAAGGTACACCCCTGCTCAACCCTTTGGGGATTAAAGGCGTGATGACATGTTAAGGTTCATTCCACATTACTTATGCTTTTCAGGGACGCAGCTTTTACATGGGTGTTACTTAAATGCTTTCAAATTCGTTGTATGTTTTGGAACGGTAGCGCAGGGTGGGGAGAGCGAGCGAAGCGAGCTCGAAAATTTTTACAACCCGCCTCAGTGTGTTTAGGTTTTGTTTTATATTTTCAAGTAGAAATAGGAGTTACATTGTCGACTTGTGCAGGCAAACTCAAGCAGCTAGCAGAAACAAAAATGCAAGAGCGAGCGAAGCGAGCTCGAAAATTTTGCACACTCTCGGATAGGTTCGATTTTCTTTCAAATTTCGATCATTCCAAAAGGACTAGGAATTACTTGCTTTGTCGACTTTTGAAGAAAGGCTCAAGAACCAATGTAAATTGCAAGAATTAGCGTAGCGAGCCTGAACATTTTAGCACCCCACCTTGAATAGTCTGTTTTCTTTTACCCATCATACAAAAAGAGAACTTACTTTATCGAATTATGACGAAAAGCTTAAACTCGTTTTACAGCAATTTATGTTTTGGAATCTGGCCTTACCTAAGCCTTTCAACCTTACGTACGAGAGGGGTGCCCAATATCCCGAGTTTGCTTCGCTCGCTTTTGAGTCCTGAATTCTATATTTTTATAACAGGCTTTTTAAAGGAAAATATATTTTAGACGCGTTAAAAAACCCACTGTCATTTCAAAGTTTTAAGTTTTTACTTCAGTCGGCAGTCCCCATGTCTGCCGATGTTCTTAATGTTTTTGAAAATGCCAATCGGGGTTTTCGTGGCTCAAATACAGTTTTAAGTTAGTAAGGCAAGTAAATCATTCAGACTCTCGACAGCTTGAAAGATTTTGGGGGGGTCATGACCCCCACGACCCCCCCCCTCGGACCGCGCATGTAGGTACACAAAGTTTGGCCGCGACTGGTCGGTGTCCCCGCGGCCCCGCGGCCCCACGGTCCCGCGGCCCCGTACTCCGCGTAGTGCGCGAGGGCTCTACACGATTTTGATTTCAATATATTTCCTGCGAATCGCTATATTATACAATATTTTAATTATTTATGTACAGTTCACGTAAACAGGTAAATAATAGGTAAGTATGTAGATAAATATCTAAAACTCGGCTAGGATGTCCGTGACCCCCAGCTAGCTGATTGCCGCTCCAGGTGTTGGTGTCTGTTGTTGTAGTACCCGACATCAGTCCAGCACAGGCGGCCGCTACGTCCGCAGACATGCAGGTCGATTAGTGTAAGGCGCATTATAGTGTACATAAAATTTAGTGTCGTAACTCATCAGTTCATAGTTCACAATATTGACTAGTTCAATGAGCACTAGTGTCTACACAACGGGCACGTCACGATACGTCACTTCTCTCAAGCACGCCACGTCACGTCACGTCACGCCGTGCCGCGGCTTTCGCACTTCTCGCCTTGCGTTATTCGTCAGCTGAAAAGATAAAAAGTTTTGTTAGCAGACAATCGCCTCCCTGTATCTTCAACTCGCAGGTTATTGGATCACTAATGTACCTTCTCGCACGATCCAAAGAGTGTGTATTGATAAACTGACTGCATTGGGAGTCTGTACGTGTCGACTGATAAGTAGCAGTACCTACGCACTTCGATTCTTCTATTATGTATGGATGAGTGTACATAATATTAAGTATGAGTGTATAATCTGGTCACAATAAGTTGCAAGTGCATCGCGTTCAATGAATGAACGTTTTGTGGCGGCCTGTTTATCTAAACGATGTACAGCTTAGCGCGGCGCGAGGGAGGCTATGAACAGTTAAATGTTGAAAGGGGACCACATAAACTGCTGCTGCTCCGATTAGTTATTTTTGATACATTAATCCTTTTTTCAAAATGCGAATGAACCTATTTTGTGGAAAAATATAATATTTTTAATTTAAAAAGCAGCTAATTTATTAGTTAATTGGAGTGCAAACTGCAATCATTGCAGTACCAACACGAACAGTGTTCAGTGTGCACACGAATATTATTTATTAACGGTACTATGGACTTTGACGTAAGAATAAAATCAGACAAGCCTTGAATATTGAACAAGTGTCAAGTTTTTGTGGGAAAACAGATGAGTCTTTGAGCCCTAAAGCTATACAATACGAAACACACTCAACAAGAATTAAACTATCAGTTTGTATAATAGGCTGAATTTCAATTTACACTTTCGTAGCACCGAGTGTAGCGCGCCTACGCCGCGCCGCGCCATGTCGTAGTCTCGTAGTACTGACGCTACGCCGGCGACGCGACGGCTGCCCGCGTGTGGAGAGTTTGCGAATTATTCTGTATTACATAACATCACTTAATCAGCCTATAATGTTCCCACTGCTGGGACACAGGCCTCCTCTCAGTGAGAGAGATTTGTATTAGCATCATTGTCCATATTGCGTGCGTGCACTGTGCAGTCCAAAACGTGGCTTCAACAACATAGTGCTGGTCGGTAGAGTCAGTTACGCTCCTTGCAGGCAATAGTTTATTTGTAATTGACATTCTTAATAAGTTTGACCTGGTTGTAATTAAATATTGTGCCCAAGTTATTTTATATTATTATATTTTTTACTCGCCTAACCCATATAATGTACAAGTAATTTTTAAAATGATGGTAGCTGAGATGAGATACTTATTTTATGTGAGAACCCGGCCTTCGAGGACAACTGTTTAAATTCACATATTACAATATAGGTGCCTACACATATCGTTCTTTCATTAAGTGCTCTAAACTGTTACATTTAAGCTCTTTACATTATTATTGTATTGTACGGAGGCGATGTAAAAAATATCCGCAACGTCGAAACGGGAGGACGCGCAGCTGCATAAACACCGACCGAGTTCATCGCAAAACGAGCTGTATGTAGGATGCAAAGAGTTCAACGTAGAGTGCACGCGTCGCGTCGCGGAGTTCGTGATAGTCCGCGCACCACCACTATGCGGCTGCAGGCGCAGAGGGACAGCGCAGTGCCACGTGCCGCTCGTCGTTGTTGAGAGGCGCACTAATGTGCACGCGACGAGACAATATTGACTCGGCGCGTTGGCCGCGCGGGGCCGCACTCCGCACCGCACGCCTCTCAAGCTGCCAGGTGATACGTACTACTTTGACCTACGTACATCACCATACCTAGGTACCTAATTTGAGAATTTTAAATAGAATAACAAGTGCAACAACCAGCTGTTAGTTCAAATTGCAAGACTTACACCAACCGGACTCGGGGGGGCTGGGGTGCCGGCGTGGCGCAGGGCGCAGGCGCGTTATCGCGACTTATTCTATTAGCATCAAACTGCGAGGCCGCTGATTATCGCGCACTCGATCTAAACACGTGCGGTTTGCAACACAGCGATATATTCCGGCGATTGCAAAGATGCATTAAACAACATTAACGTGCTCCTATCTAAAGTAGCATCTCGCCCGTAATCAATGATGCGGTGGACAGGAACCCCAGCACGTGTTCACTTGTACTTGTATTGTACTGATAGGTACCTAATAACTAAGTATACTTACACACAATACCTTCACTAACATTAGCGTCTAAGCACATAGGTACAACCATGAAATTGTGTAAATAATTCCCGAAATTTTACAAAGTGTAGGTCTACGTAATGTAAGTGTACCGCGCCGCGAACCTAACAGAAAATAATATTATTTATAAGTAGGTAGGTATGTTAGTGAGGCGAGCTCACGTCAACCTGCTCATGACATCTCAATGACTAATGACAGGCGTAATAGTTGGGGATTTAAACGACATTGTTAAAAATAAGCTCAATATGGTCTCGTCAAGTAAGATCACTTTGACAATAGTGCATGACGGTTTGTTATTGTAGCCCCACGGGCGCGCACTCGGCTCGGGCGCGCGGGCGCGCGGGCGGGGACAGCGCCGCACGTGGGCCGCGCGGCCGGCCGACACTTGTAGCAAATAAAATAACTAATGCTCTTAACTAACTCATACAAACGCGCCCCGCATCAAAACGATATTATAATGTCATCACACCGTATCAATCTTAATTGTTCGCGACCGCGACGCCAAACGCATTATTTACATCCCCTTCACCGTTCGTCAAAACGCTGCACGGGACACATCGATACCTGCGTCTTTTACTATAGCTTCTATAATTGACGCAATAAAGTTTATAATTCAACCGACAAACTGTTAGAGGGTAACGAAAGTATAAACTTTGAAGAGGTGTCGTTAGGGTTGGAAATAGGGTGGCACACGGGATAATAGGAATGGCATAGTGTTATAATAGCGCGGGACACCGTGTCGGATGGAGAGCACGTGCGAGGTGGCGCGAATGTGACGCGCGCCGGGTGCGCAGCGCACATGACACCACGCGCGGACAGGTTGCGTTCGGCGCAAGTGTGTGCGCGCACTGATAGAATAGAATAATATTTATTGTAAAACATGAGTATACATCAAATAATATGTGCAATGCATGTTTTGCAATTTATGGCGTAGAAAACAACATATTTTTGGCTTACAATAAACCATAAAAAATTAAAAATTTGAGTCTACACAGCAAACTATGAAATTTTTATGCCAATTAAAAAAATAAGTATTGTTTTACAGATTTAGAGATCAAATTGTGAAAATATCGTAATTAGGAATCTATTTAATTGCGGTCATTTAAAAATTCCGATATAGTATAATAGCATTTGGCTATGAGATATTTTTTAAATGTATCTTAAACAGAGCAGTAGGCATTTGTCTAATAGTTTTTGGGATTTTATTATAAATGATTGGTGCTAAACAAAAAATACTTTTACGCATCAATGCCGTGGTTGATCTTGGTGCGCATAATTTATAATTATCCCGTCAATTACGAACAGAAACGTCTGATAGTTTCTTAAATAGGTTACGATTGGTTCGTATAAAATTAGCTATTTCGTAAATAAATAAGGAAGGCAGACTTAAAATGTTATATTTAATAAAATACTGTTTGCAACTATCAGTTATTTTCAAACCAAACACAGCCCTAATACACCTTTTTTGTGACTTAAAAATTATTTCTTTATTAGTAGAGTTTCCCCAAAATGTAACTACAAACCTCAATATGGAGCCGACAATACCGTGGTAGGCAATAGGTTTCAGTTTATAGAGGGCATAGGCAGAAGAACATACTTTTTTATTTAATTCTTCTGTGTGTGCTTTCCAGTTCAGACGTTTGTCAATGGTTACACCTAAACATTTTGCTGTCTACATTTTTTATAACAGTTAATTTGTGTTGAACATTGATATTGGTGCTTCTAAATGTTGACTGAAGAACATAATTTTTGTTTTTTGAGATTGATTTTTAAATTATTGTTATCTAACCAGTTACTTATTGAATTTATTGTAGGTATTATATTATATTAATTTCATGTTCATACCTATTTTTATTTATAGAATTAATAGTGACCGTGCTGTCATCGGCAAAAAGTGATACTGGATAATTAGTTACTAATGGCAAATTATTAAACTAAAGGCAAATTATTAAACTAATGGCAAATTATGAATAACAAACTGCTGCCACTAGCGCGGCGGCGGCGGCGGGTTGGTAATTTTGATTTGATAACATGGATTAGAAATAATTCCTGGGAAAAGACTTTTATAGGTATTCGGTATAATAATAATAATATAGGATAGGAGGGTCCCCCTGGATAGGAGGGTCCGTACACTGCTGACTGCAAATCGAATGCATCACCCACGGTCATCGGTAATGAGGTTGTATATCCCGCGAAAGTGTGGGGGTCGAGGGTTTTTAAACGCTAAGACCCTCCACAATCGCGAGATATGCAATCTCAGGGAATACTTCCAAGAAACCGACGTGGGGATGCATCGAGATGTAGTCATAGTGGACAAGGGCCTCACCCCGCTCTCCTTGGCTAAAGAGAACTGGCGCAAACCAGTAGTGCTTGACACTAATGATCGCATGGAGGTATGGCAGAGTAAGGAGCTTCACGGACGCTTTTTCCGGGCCCTTCATGGACCGGATGTAGACCTACTAGCGTCCGTAGCCTGGCTACGTTGCGGTGATCTCTTTGGAGAAACCGAAGGTTTTATTTGTGCAATTATGGACGAAGTTGTGATGACGAACAATTACCGGAGATTTATTGTGAAAGACGGCACGGTTGACATCTGTCGGGCATGCCACCGACCGGGAGAATCAATCAGGCATATTATCTCCGGGTGTTCTCGTCTAGCTAACGGAGAATACTTGCATAGACACAACCTTGTAGCCAGGATAATCCATCAGCAACTTGCTCTGAAATACAGCCTTGTGGAATCGGAGGTGCCGTACTACAGGTATGTGCCCGACCCAGTTCTCGAAAATGGAAATATCACATTGTACTGGGATCGATCCATCATCACTGACAGGACTATTGTTGCCAATAAGCCTGATATAGTGGTGATGGATCGATTAGAGCGGCGCGCAATGATTATTGACATAACCGTCCCGCATGATGAGAACCTCGTGAAAGCTGAGAAAGATAAACAAATCAAGTATCTTGACTTGGCTCGCGAGGTTGTCGACATGTGGGATGTTGACTCAGCAATCATTGTGCCGATAGTCGTCACAGCCAATGGATTGATTGCCAAGAGCCTCGACCAACACCTGAGGAGGCTCACGTTGGGCAGCTGGATCAAGGGCTTGATTCAGAAAGCGGTACTTCTGGACACGGCTCGCATTGTCAGGAGGTTCCTCTCTCTGGAGCCCTGACCGCCGGTAGCTTGGACCCTGTTCCCGATACCGGTGGGCTACTATTTTTTATATTTTTAAATGTTTTTATATATTTTTTATACTAATATTTAAAAATATAATTTATATGTATATAGTGAAATAAAGGAGATAATAATATAATAATAATAACGGCTGGCAACACCAACGTCAACAAGTCAATTTCATTCTTATAATATAATTTTCAGATTAATTAAATTTTAGAAGCAGTTTTATTGTGAAATTTTACAAGCAAAGCCCAGAAACTCAATTTTTAATAATACCAATCGAAAAAGTACATATAATGAACCATAATATTCGAATCTTTCACCAAAAACTACCGAACCGGAGGTGACATCTGTCATGTCACCTCCGGTAAAACCAGAGAAATAAAACAACAAAAATGTTGACAAGATCAGCCGCAAGACGCGCACGCCTACCACCTCCGGACTCTTCGCTCAGCTCCGCCTCGCCGCCCGCGCCGCCGGTACCCAGCGCCACTGTGAGCGCTGTGACGACGCCGGCCGCGGCAGTTGCGTCGAGCTCGAGCGACGAGTATTTCTCTCCGCCCACGACGCCACCACCTGTTCGTCGACGGGGAGGACGCCGGCCGCCGGACGGCTTAGGACCTCGAGGCCCATCGGCCCCTGATAGGGTCCCAGCTCCCGGCGGAAGTGTGCAGCGCATGAGATGGACACGATCCATCAATGAAAATGTCATGCGCTCATACTATGGGGCTACAGAGAGGGGAAACAATCTGACCGCGTATCGTGTTCGGATGCTCTCTCTTTTTCAGGTGCTTGAACCAACTGTCAACGTTTCGACACAACGACTATCGGATCAGGTGCGGGTCATCCAACGTAATCATATGTTGGATGATACTATACTTGATCGCCTGCGAAATGAAATGCAGAGTAGCCATGTCATCGCCCCCCAGTCGCAGACTACTGTAATACTACCGCAGACTAATACAAGTCATGCTGACGAGGGGAGTAATGATAGGGCTACAAACGTAAGTACCCAGTGCAATGAGGAATTGAGGAGTGCTTTGGAGGATGCGATTCAGGAATATCGCTTCATGTCGCCCGAACTTAGGCCAAGCTTGCCTCGTTTGCCCATGCATAACAAAAATAGGGCGCTGGTGGCGGTCCTGGATTCGCAGTTGTCAAAATATTTTGATACCTGCGAAGACCTCACCGATACTTATTCGATTCTGTACTGCGCGGCTGTAGCGGCATGTCGTGTAGCTCACGTTAAATTTACCAATGACTCTAGAGCTACACGTCCGAAACCTGCCGTACCAGCTTGGCAGTGCAGAATTGAACGTCGTATTGTTGGGGCCAGAACGCTCATCGGCAAACTAATCTGCTTCAGGGAGGGCAATACTCGCCCTAGAGTGATGCGCTTTGTGAGGCGGGCATTCTCGGGGACTGATATCAGTCCTCAAGACTATATGTCCTGTGTCACAGAGCGCATCGACTTCCTGAAGCAGAAAGTATATGCATGGGCGAACCGTATCCGTCGGTATAAGCGGCGAGTAGAGCGATACACTCAGAATCGCACCTTCCAGAGTGATGAAAGGTGGGTTTATAGGGGTTGGGAACGACCGGACCAAGGTGTGGCTGACACGCGCCTGCCGGATAATGATGCCATGTGTTCCTTCTGGCGCAGTATCTGGTCGGTGCCTGTCAGTCACACTGAAGGTGATTGGGCTCGAGAGGTCGAGCGAGCCTGCGATCCAATACCAGAAATGGGGGCTATAACCATCTGCCCTCAAGATGTAGCTCGTGCAGTCCGTCCATTGCCCAACTGGAAGTCTCCAGGGCCGGACGGGCTGCAGAACTTTTGGATAAAATGGTTTACAAGGTCGCACGCCCGCTTGGCATCTCAGTTCCAAATTGCTTTGGAATCTGGTTCGGTACCCCAGTTCCTAACGACAGGAATTACCCACCTGCTCCATAAATCAGGTAGCACCGCGGAACCCAAAAATTATAGGCCGATCACGTGTTTACCGACTGTCTATAAAGTTCTTACATCCATTTTGAGAGCTAAAATTAACAAACATATAAACACCAACTCCATCATGTCTTCCTCTCAGAATGGATGTAGGAATGGGTCCCGCGGTACTAAGGAGCTACTCCTCATTGATATGGCCATTAGCCAACAGGTTCGTCGCTTCCGAAAGGATCTGTCGACATGTTGGATAGATTATAAGAAGGCCTATGACTCGGTGCCACATACATGGCTCATGAGGGTGTTGGAGTTGTATAAAGTAGATACAACTCTGCGCACCTTCCTGATGTCGTGTATGGGGCAATGGAGGACGGTCCTTCGCTATCCAGGATGTCGAAATATTCAGAGGAATAGCGAACCGATAAGGATCGAGCGAGGCATATTTCAGGGTGATAGTTTGAGCCCGCTTTGGTTCTGCTTAGCCTTGAATCCTCTAAGCAAACTGCTGGAGGATTCAGGTCTAGGCTATCGGCTGAGGAGAGGTGGTCAGGTTATATCCCACCTCCTTTACATGGATGACCTAAAACTCTTTGCCCCCAACAATTTGCAACTGATGGAGCTACTGAAAGTAACTCAAACTTTCAGTAACGCCATTAGGATGGAATTTGGTGTGGACAAATGTGCAGTCATGCATGTAAAACGAGGGGAGATTATGGAATCCGTGGGTACTCAACTCTCGGATTCCACAAACCTTAGAGCCCTCTCCGCATCCGAAACCTATAAGTATTTGGGTATGTCGGAAGCGTTAGGCATCAATGTTACTGACATGAAGCAATCGTTGAAGGAGCGCTTCTTTGGCCGCCTGAAAAAAGTACTTAATAGTCTTCTATCAGGCGGAAACAAGGTGCGCGCCTTCAACGGCTGGGTCATGCCGGTTTTGATGTACTCTTTTGGCATACTCAAATGGACTCAAACCGAACTCGACGCCCTGGATAGGAGGGTCCGTACACTGTTGACTGCAAATCGAATGCATCACCCACGGTCATCGGTAATGAGGTTGTATATCCCGCGAAAGTGTGGAGGTCGAGGGTTTTTAAACGCTAAGACCCTCCACAATCGCGAGATATGCAATCTCAGGGAATACTTCCAAGAAACCGACGTGGGGATGCATCGAGATGTAGTCATAGTGGACAAGGGCCTCACCCCGCTCTCCTTGGCTAAAGAGAACTGGCGCAAACCAGTAGTGCTTGACACTAATGATCGCATGGAGGTATGGCAGAGTAAGGAGCTTCACGGACGCTTTTTCCGGGCCCTTCATGGACCCGATGTAGACCTACTAGCGTCCGTAGCCTGGCTACGTTGCGGTGATCTCTTTGGAGAAACCGAAGGTTTTGTTTGTGCAATTATGGACGAAGTTGTGATGACGAACAATTACCGGAGATTTATTGTGAAAGACGGCACGGTTGACATTTGTCGGGCATGCCACCGGCCGGGAGAATCAATCAGGCATATTATCTCCGGGTGTTCTCGTCTAGCTAACGGAGAGTACTTGCATAGACACAACCTTGTAGCCAGGATAATCCATCAGCAACTTGCTCTGAAATACAGCCTTGTGGAATCGGAGGTGCCGTACTACAGGTATGTGCCCGACCCAGTTCTCGAAAATGGAAATATCACATTGTACTGGGATCGATCCATCATCACTGACAGGACTATTGTTGCCAATAAGCCTGATATAGTGGTGATGGATCGATTAGAGCGGCGCGCAATGATTGTTGACATAACCGTCCCGCATGATGAGAACCTCGTGAAAGCTGAGAAAGATAAACAAATCAAGTATCTTGACTTGGCTCGCGAGGTTGTCGACATGTGGGATGTTGACTTAGCAATCATTGTGCCGATAGTCGTCACAGCCAATGGGTTGATTGCCAAGAGCCTCGACCAACACCTGAGGAGGCTCTCGTTGGGCAGCTGGATCAAGGGCTTGATTCAGAAAGCGGTACTTCTGGACACGGCTCGCATTGTCAGGAGGTTCCTCTCTGGAGCCCTGACCGCCGGTAGCTTGGACCCTGTTCCCGATACCGGTGGGCTACTATTTTTTATATTTTTAAATGTTTTTATATATTTTTTATACTAATATTTAAAAATATAATTTATAATATGTATATAGTTAAATAAAGGAAATAATAATAATAATAATAACCGGGGGTTGTCCTTAGGTGCACTTGCATAGTGCATACAGGGAGAATCCTCGGTTGGTGCCACATTTCATTAAAATTTCCTAAGGGGCCTCTGCGGGTTGGCTTCGGCCCCTCGTACGCCTTCCAAAGGACCGGGACCCCATGGTCCCGAGATATGTAAAGTCATAAAAAAATAATAATAATATTCCACAACTATCACACAACGCCATCTAGTCCCAAGCTAAGCAGAGCTTGTGTTATGGGTACTAGACAACTGATAAACATACTTATATATTTCTAAATACATACATATTATAGATAAATTACACCCAGACACAGAACAAATGATCGTGCTCATCACACAAACATTTGTCCTGGGTGGGAATCGAACCCACGACCTCCGGCATAGCAGTCAGGGTCACTAACCACTAGACCATCAGGCCTGTCAAATGTGGTATGGAATTATCAAGTGTGGTATGGAAAACCGTTGCAGTAATGCGCAATGAAAGTATGTAAATACGTAACGCACGCAAAAGATTCAAAGCCAGTTATGGCTTATTAGTCGATTTGCACGAATTTACTCGCCTAAAACGGGCGAATTTACACTTTTAACCGGCCTCTGCGCTAGGAATAAACTGGTAGAAATCGTCTCGTAACGAAAAAGCGTGCGCCCCCTGCATGCGATTTTCTCTCTGTTTATTAATAAGAAGAGAGATAGAGAGAAATACCTTGTTTTCATGGTTTTCGATGGTGCTAAAACCGATAATAGCGATGTCAAAATGAAAATCCCACATGGCGACAACTTTATGAGAGGCTCTAAAAACTTCTAGTACCTATAAGTTTTTGTACTTAGTATGGCTCTGGTATTAAAAACGCGTATTTAATTCGCGTTCTGTCGCTCTTAGTCTTTCAATTAGGTACCTATTATATACGAGCATGTGTGCGTGCGAGTATCGCGTGCCTGTCGGGGGACCCTCGACCACACACGTATTTTTTTTCTGTAGGCGATTCGCACGACGTTCATTTATTTGTGGGCGGAATCAACAACTCCGGAAATACGTATTAGGCAATTGACATTCAGAACACAGTAGGTACCTACATTAGCGCGCAATGTAATGACGTAACATAAATAAAATATTTAGATGAGGTAGGAAAAATTCAATTGTTTTTTTGTGCATTTACAGCATTACAAAGTTAAAGTCCACCAAGCCAAG
The DNA here is from genome assembly GCA_947508005.1 of Amphipoea lucens. Lineage (NCBI taxonomy): Eukaryota > Metazoa > Arthropoda > Insecta > Lepidoptera > Noctuidae > Amphipoea > Amphipoea lucens. The sequence continues at coordinate 23,736,591 of OX382360.1, read as the reverse complement.
TAGTGCTTCGTCCACGTCCACATGGCGATTTTGTACCTTCTTTTTAACCGACTTCAAAAAAGGAGGAGGTTCTCAATTTGGATGTTTATATATTTTTTTAATATTTTATTAATATCAAATACTCAGGGCTCCCTTACACTTCCGACGTTTGGCCCCCAAACTGGAGAGGACCGGGGCCGCCTTCAAGCGGCTCCTGCCCAACCTGGGGGGGCCAAACACCTCCTGCCGGAGGCTTTACGCGGGGGTCGTGCGGTCCATGGCCCTATACGGGGCCCCAGTGTGGGCGCGTTCTCTGCGGCGGCGAGCCGCCCATTATCTGAACGCGCCCCAGAAGGTGGTAGCCGTAAGGCTGATCCGGGGGTACCGCACGATCTCGGGCGAGGCGGCAAGCCTCCTTGCCGGACTGCCGCCATGGGATCTGGAGGCGATAGTCCTCGCGCGCCTGTATGAGTGGCGCGCGGAGGCACTGAGCCGGGGGGAAACTCCGCTTCCGCGGCAAATCGCGGCGGAGCGGACAGACCTCCGGCGCGATCTCATGGTGGCATGGAAGGAGCGACTTTCGCAACCCAGCGCAGGGCACGCCACGATAGTGGCGGTAAGACCCCTCTTTGAGGAGTGGCTAGAGAGGCGTCACGGCGTCCTCACCTATCGCCTGACGCAGGTCCTCACCGGACACGGATGTTTTGGGAGGTTCCTGCACATCATCAGGCGGGAGGAGACGCCCGGGTGTCACCACTGCGAGGATCGCCCAGAGGACACGGTGGAGCATACGGTGGAGGTCTGCCCCGCATGGGCGGAGCACCGCCGTGCCCTCGTAGAGGCGATCGACAGCGGCGGCAACCTCTCGCGTCCGGCCCTGGTTCAAGCCATGGTCCGGGGCGAGAGGGAGTGGGAGGCGGTCACCTCCTTCTGCGAAGCAGTCATGCTAGCGAAGGAGGTGGCGGAACGGCTGAGGAAAAGAGTCTCACACCCCAGCCGCCGCGGGAGACGCTCCGGGCGTCGGGAGCCGCGTGACGACTCCCGGCCACCGTAGGCGCGGGCCTGCGGACGGAGAGTAATGGGTAGCTCACCGTCCGATCAGGACCAGGCCCGTGCCGGACGGCGCGTACGTGTTCCACGCGCGCCTCAAAGAGATGTCAGCATAAAGGAAGGGGCCTGCCAGGGCCGAAGCCTGCCGGGGGTGCGGGATTGTCCGAAAGGGTTACCGCTACCCCGGAACATAAAGGGCTATGGAAGGAACACGGATGGGTTTTAGTCAGTAAGAGTCTGACACTCCCTTCGCTCCACCCAGAGCGGGAGGGGTCATTTGATGATTTCCCATCCATAAAAAAAAAAAAAAAAAAAAAAAGGGCTGCAATCCCTTGAAGCAGTGAAAAAATCATAAGTCAACGCAATCAAACGATACGGGCGTTTATGTTCCGGAATCAAAACCTATAGGGTACTCCCAGTTGACCTAGAATCATGAAATTTGTCAAGAAGCAATGTCATGTAGCACAAGTAACGGAAAAAATCCGAAAACCGTAAAATTGTAGTTACACTACAAAAAAAAAAAACCCGTGATAAAACTATTTACTACATACCTTGGGGGAGGCCTATGTCCAGCAGTGGACGTCTTTCGGTTGAAATGATGATGATGATACCTACAAAGTACGGAACCCTCGGTGCGCGAGTCAGACTCGCACTTGACCGGTTTGTTTATGTATGTATGTTCGGGCACTCCAACAAATATAAACGGATTTGTAAAATTCTTTTTTTAATGGATAATGTAAGTACATATATGCCTCAGGGGTGCTCCCATATGAATTTTATTAACTTTGCTTGGGTGGTTTTTGAGTAAGATTCAATAATATTAATTTTTACCATTTAGTTTTTAGTGATGATATTTTAATAACTTCCTGTCACTGATATTTACATAGCAAATAGTGTTATATGAATTTGTGTGGGGTAGGTACAACTAAAAAGTGAACAATAAAACGTTTTGTACAAAAAAGAAACAACCGGCTTCAAAAAAAAAAACACTGTCGGTCGGTCAACAATATAGTCGGTGTCCAAAATCGAAAATGCGGCTATTATTTGTAAATAAAATATTATTCGGACGTTCTGATGCCTTATGCCCTTGCTCGTGACATTTAAAGCATTTATATTTAAATCTTCCGTGGTAGTCGGGTTAGTTTTGTTTCCAACTTGAGATGTCCACTCTAGAGGCTTTACCACACTTGAGACCCTAATCGCTGTGACGACATCGGACAGGTTGAACGGTTCGCTAATATCGTCACAAGAGCCATCGGGTTTTTGTGGCTTAGGGACATTGCTGGAACCGCGAGTTGGTTTACCGATAACAAGCAGTTGGTGAGCTATCTGGTTAGCGGTGACTTGGCTTGGCGGGGTTGGTTGAGGGGACTCGCTGATCGGCTTTCTTATAGTGCCCCATGCCTTTTTACTGTTATGGGTCATGTCGATGTTAGTAACAGTGTTGATCCACCTCTCGCGTCTGATTTCATCAAATTTTGATAGCAGCACTTTTCCAGCCTGCGTGGTTTCCTCCGAAAAGGGGTCGGCGTTATACAGTGTTTCGTATCGGCTCAGTAGATCACTGGTTTCTGTCGACAACCCTGGAATATAGGAAGTTCTGCAGCCCTTTGGGATGAGTCTTCGGGAAGTAGTTGACACAATCTCAACAAATTGATCGTGGTTTTGCGGGATTAGCAAGACATTCAGGAGGGCGTCATCAATCGACCACGTGAACGACTCTCAGTCGGCCTTGGTGTAGTTAATGTCCGTGTCATTGTAGCCCCAGTTGGAGCTACGGCTGTTGAAGTCACCGATTGTAACTTTAATTGGTTAGCTGTTGAAATTCTCTGGCGGAACGAAATTAAATGTAGTGCCAGGTGATTTGACAATGGAAGTGATAGTGCAGTTACGTTGGTAACTGCACCATCGCTCACATCACGAGAACGGCATAGAAATCATCACCGTTAATCAACATCAACAGTGACGATGGTTTGAGCACTTGGTGGATAGTATGCTTACGCCGGGAGCAGCAAACACTGCGTTACCGTGCTTCGGGTGACATATCTCGGCGATAAGCGTAAGTCCAGGGATGTGTGGCCGGCTTTGGGTTTCATCTCTTGAAAGCAAAGAATGTCGCAGTGAGTTTTGCGGTAGACATCAGAAAGAATTTCAGATTTGTCTCGTGAGAACCCTTCGATGTTAATCGAGACTACGCACAGAGCCGGTTTTATGAGTGGACTTTGGATTGCAATCGTGGAGAAAGGTTTAGCCAATCAGCGTGGATAACTGACTGATTGCCCAGGATGGGCCGGACGTATAGTGGTTCTGTAGATACGTCGCTCGAGGAGGCTCCTTTCATGCACCCCGATTAAACACATAAGATGCTCACACTTTCTTCTGACATACTTATTACTTAGTTATTCGCATCAACTAACAATGTTTACTTGAAAAAAAAAATTTGTTTGGTATATTTTTGCCTCTTTATTTTTTTTTTAAATGACCTCCTGGATACGTGCGACGCTACTGGTGTCTAACAATTGTATTTTCGGTATCTAAAATCTATCGTTATCTACATTCTGAAAATTAGACAGATTGCTATGAAACAGTTCGGAATTTTTGTACCGCGTTTCGTACCGTTTTTTATACTAGCTTCGCGCGCGCCTCCGCCACGTCGCGTTTGTACTACGTGTTGGTGTGTCTGTTGACTTACGCTTCTCCTCAAGCTCCTCCTCGGAGGCGAGGGAGGTGGGCGTGATGGACTCGTCGGGCTCGACCCGCTCGGCGTCGCGTTCGCCCGCCGCGCGGTACAGCTCCGTGCGCGCCTCCACCACGTCGCATGTTTACTAAGTGTTGGTGTGTGTGTGTTGACTCACGTTCCTCCTCGTGCTCCTCCTCGGAGGCGAGCGAGGTGGGCGTGATGGACTCGTCGAGCTCGACCCGCTCGGCGTCGCGATCGCCCGCCGCGCGGTACAGCTCCGTGCGCGCCTCCACCACGTCGCATGTTTACTACGTGTTGGTGTGTGTGTGTTGACTCACGTTCCTCCTCGTGCTCCTCCTCGGAGGCGAGCGAGGTGGGCGTGATGGACTCGTCGGGCTCGACCCGCTCGGCGTCGCGCTCGCCCGCCGCGCGGTACAGCTCCGCGCGCGCCTCCACCACGTCGCGCACGATCTCTGCCGAACAAGCCCACGTTAGCATTAGGTCGCTGGTTCCTCCCACGCCGACATCGCACCGCTAGCAATGTGTCTACAACAAATGACCGCTGTTGCTCATGCTGGCTGGTAGTAGGTCTTGAGGTTTTGAAGACGCTTCAGTGTAACCGACTTTTGATGGCTACCCGATATAACAATTAACTCAAACTCAAAGCATTTATTTCAATTAAACCAATTACAGGCACTTTTGAATTGTCAAGGGGTCGGTCAGTCAGAAAGATGAAGCTAGTAGCCCATTCCAAAGCGTAGGTACCTATGGAGAAGAACGGGCAAGAAACTCCATGGACACTCTTTTAAATCAAAATAACTGATGTGCGGCATTTGTCACCGGTCGGAAACAGCGCATAGTACCTAACATATTATTTGCTTGATTACCTATAATGACGTCTCGGCTCGTGATGATGGACTCGATTTCTTTCGACACCTCATCTACAAGCCACGGCATGAACTCCTCGTCGATACCTAAAAATACATTTATAACGTTATTGCAAAACAAGAGAGGTACCTAAGTACTTAGTATATTATTACCCAAGTTTTCCAATACCGTGATGACCGCGTGGCTCTGCGGCGTGGTTCTTCAAGCAGTAGAAACATATAGAATGACCGCATAATTACGTCGTTGAATTGAACCTCTACTATGCGGACATTGTGCCTCATGCCGCCAACAGTCCTGTACAGTCCGGCCTCGTCTTTTGTAAGTCATTAATGCAGCCTTAAAAGGATAATACAAAACCTCCGAAAGGTTGAATGAAACAAACACATCCGAGAAAAAAATGAATATACTACATCTGTTTCCGGAAGTATGATCAGTTGTATTTAACACAACACATAAGACCTTTTTTAACTGTTCTGTGGTTTATACGTGACGGCTCAGTGGTTAAGGCCTCACCTTTCATGCGAGGTTGAGGGTTCAAATCCAGGAATGTGACTTTTTTAATTCGTGTGTACTTTAGAAATTTAACATAAAAGTTCATCTTGGGCATCACTGACATCGGTGCAGGAACAACATTTGTAGCGGTATCTACAACGCCACATACGAACAACGCGTCTTACTGACGTCACGCAATATCCTGCATCTCGCAAGCAGAATTTACCGCGCAACTAGCATATACAACGACATAAATAATTGGGCAGTTGCCAGCCAGACACAACACCTGTCTGGTCAGAGGATCCTCCCTTTTTTATGGAGGTTGAGTGAACTTAACACCCTGTTCCTCATACCTCTATAAATTGTGAGGAAACCTGGACTTGTGGTTAATATAAGTCTTAAATCGCCAACTCGTCTTGAGCAAGCGTGGTGATCAATGCTCAGGCCTTCTCAGTATGAGATGAAGGCCTTTGTCCTGCAGTGGCTCAGTAACAGGCTGGTATTATTATTGCTTACTAGCAGCGCCCCGCGGTTTCACCCGGATAAGTCGATCCCGTGGAAATATCAGGATAACAAATATCCTGTGTTATTTTGATGTACCAGGCCACTCAGAAAGTATTGCGAAAAAAAGTTTTTATGTATAAGAGATTGGCCGGTTATAATCTATTTTGAAAATATGATTATTTTTAAGTAAAAATAGGTACATTCCAATTTCAAAATTTCCCTCCACATTGTTTGCGAGCTAATTTAAATAATCGTGTCTCAGTAAAAAAATGGATCTGCGTCGGGAACATTTTCGCGCTATAGGTAATAATAATAATCATTTATTTCAGACAATTCTAGTCCATAGTTTCAATTCATGCAATTAGGTACCTAAAATTACTTATAATCTTTATTAAATTATTACAGCTAAAAACCCAAAAATATGATTAATATGATTTTTACGATTTCAGGTGTCGCCTGAAACCGGACGAATCGTACGATAGACTTCATATGGCATTCATGGATGAAGTCCCTTCTAAGGCAACCGTGTATCATTGGTATAACGAATTTAAGCGCCGTCGACTAGTTTTGGGGGAAGAAGAAAGAAGTGGTCGCCCTTTGACGGCTGTTACGGAAGAAAACGTGCTAGCAGTGAAAAGTTTAATCCAAGACAATAGGCGAGTTATGTATCAAGAGATTCAGCACATACTGCAGGTTGGATAGGGAAGCTTTCACGAAATTCTACACGTGCATCTTCGCGTTAGGAGGATAGTTTCACGCTGGGTGCCGCACAACCTCACCGATGCTCAGAAGCAGGCCCGGGCGGAACGGTGCCGTGATATAGGTTTAAATCATTTATTCTCATAAAAGACAAAACGCCACTTACATGAGAACAGACAGGATACATTCACTAAACTTATTTATGATAAACAAATTTGAAGCAGGCTCGTCTCGACGTGTTTACGACATCATTACAGGTGATCAGGTCTTGGATTTATCAATACGATTCAGAAAAGAAGCACCAGTCGACGGTTTGAGTGTTTCAAAACGTATCAACGCCTACCAAAGTGGAGCGATCCAGAAGCGGGGGGAAGATTTTGATTGCGAGCTTTTTCAATTTGACTGGCTACTTGGTGTCAATTCCTTTACGGAACCAAAGAAGCATCAACGCTTAATGGTATTCTACCAAACGCTTGGCAGAAGTTTTCTCTGTTGTGAGCAACAAGCGACTAAACACAGGGCTCTGCGGGCTACAATACGTCATTGGGGCTACTGCTCTACCACGACAACGCGCCTTTGCACACTGCGCTCAAAACGAGGGACTTCCTGGACAGCACGCCGGTCAAACTCCTGAGTCACCCTCCTTACGGCCCTGACCTAGCACCGTGTGACTTCTTTTTATTCCCGAAAATAAAAAATCAGCTCAAAGGGATACAATTTTAGTCACCGGAAGATGCGCTGTCAGCGTTCGAGCAGGCTGTAAACGAGGTGTCTGCGGCGGACTGGGAAAAGTGTTTTGAAAACTGGTTCAGACGCATGAAACTTTGTATAGAGGCTAGTAGAGAGTACTTTGAAAAGATTTAGTAAAAAAATATTTACCTATACTTAAAACATTTTTTTTTTCGCAAAACTTTCTGAGTAGGTATCCCACGTATAAGCTAATATTACTGTAAGGTTTCATCAAAATCAATTCAGTAGTTTTGCGTGAAAGAGTAACAAACATCCATCTATCCATCCTCACAAACTTCCGCGTTTATAAATGATTCGCGTTTTAATTAGTAAGAAATAGGATAGGATGATCAGTTCCGAGTGTACTGACCGCGTTCGATCCTCTCCATGAGGTACCCTTGGTCGCGCAGCCCCGCCAGCACGGACGGCAGCAGCTCGGCCACGTAGCCCTGCACCAGCACCGCCGCCGCCGCGCGCTCGCGCGCCTCCACCGCCGCGATCTGTGCCACGCGCGCCTGCGCCACGCGCCGCTCCTGCGACACACGCACGGGTCAGTGCGACCCACCCGCGCTGGGCGGCCAGCTCCTGCTGGGCACACGACGCGTACCTTCTCCTGGTGCAGGCGCAGGTCGTGCGCGGCGAGGCGCTGGCGCTCGGCGAGCTCGGCGTCGCGCAGCTCGCAATAGCGCCGCTGCTGCTCGCGCAGAGTAGCCAGCTCCTCCTCCTGCGCCACCTCCCCCAGCGCCTGCTCTGTCGTCTTGCCCACCAGTACCTCCAGGATAGGCTGTACCTCCAGGTCGAAATCGAACAACTGCACGCACAACGGAATAATTAACCACCTTCTATACAACTGAGGCCGTTTGTCCACCGCCACGTCAGATAACGAGAACGAGATGACGGCGCCGAAGTACATACATTTACTATGGTCGCGTGTCCACCGCACGTCCGTCAACGGTACGTCACGTTCGGTTTGATAATCACGTTTCTCGTTGACGTCCTGTTGACGGTGGCGGTGGACAGACGCGGTTAGTGTCCTACAACGTCAACAACACTACTCACGTCTCCGGGGTAGATCTGCGTGAAGGCGTCGGCGCCGGTCTTGGCGGGCACATACACGGGCGTGGCGGGCCGATCCACGAACAGATCCGTCTGCACGCCCACGTCCATCTCCACGCCCTTGTCGAACAGCTGCAATCATAACACGCACATGTTTAACCAGTTCAACTCACCGCGGATGGCTTCTCATAGAAAACAGCAGCCTAATTGCGGAACGCCAAATCGTCAAATGATTCTGATCAGTTGGCTTCATTTTACGATTTTCGAATTGCGAAACTCTAGTTTCTGCGCAGGGCCTTAACGTTCATAATTGGTTTCATAATAAACTAGAGTTCCGCAATTAGGCTGCACCTGCAGGTTCGTCAACATTGAATCGAAAGTATAAGGTAATAGTTTACCTCTTCGAGGTAGTACTCAGTCTGTATGGGGTGGTGGCGCCGGCCGGGCGCGGGCGGCGGCGTGCCGGGGCGCAGACGCGCGGCCGCCGCCCGCCGCGCCAGCGCGCGCCGCCGCGTCCGCGCCGCCCGCGCTGCCATGCTCTCGATGCCATCTCCCTGGAAACAGACTCATTAAGTCAAAGTCAAAGCATTTATTACAAATATGCATATAAAAGGCACTTTTAAACGTCATAAATTACAATAAAATAGAATTGATTCTAGTCGCCCCTTCCAAAAGGTAGTTTTCGAATGGAGAAGAATGGGCAAGAAACTCCACCGTTACTCTTTTAAAATGTTTTACAATACAATAAAAATGCATACAATAATTATATTATACTAGCTGCGCCAAGCGGTTTCACCCGCGTAAATGTCGATCCCGTGGGAATATCGGGATAAAAACTATCCTATGTCCTTTCCCGGGACTCAAACTATCTCTATACCAAATTTCATCGAAATCGGTTCAGCCGTTTTCATGTTATGTCGTGACAACGGAAAACGGGTTTCATTTTTATATATATAGATAAGGTGCTAAGTATAAAAATATCTGCCACGGCTTAATGGGAGACAGTATTTTGTAAATAGGTGAAGACATTTTGTACCCCGGAATAGTTAAGTCAATTTGAGAAAGTAAAGTAATTAAATAAACATTTAGGTACTCTATTCTGCATAACGTGGTTCACAAACTACGCGCGATGTGTCGCTTCGTCACATTTTGCCACAGAATACTTAATAGTATGATTTTACGAAATTAAATGACGGTGCAGCAACAGCTAATTACTATGGGACGATTTCATGCAACTAAATCTATTCAAATTTATACGCACATTTTTTTGTATGAAAAAATGTATGACATAAGATCAATAATGTATCTTTACTCAAACTCAAAGCATTTATTTCAATTAAACCATTACAGGCACTTTTGAATTGTCAAAATTAAGTAGTCGGTCAGTTGGTCAGAAAGTTGAAGCTAGGTGCCCATTCCAAAGCGTAGATCTCTATGGAGAAGAACGGGCAAGAAACTCCATGGACACTCTTTTTAAATCAAGATATTACAAAATCCTGGGTACATTATTCTTGTTGCTTCTATATGTGAGAACAATGTAAAAAAACACACAAATGAAGAAACAATACAAGAAATAAGATTAAAAATAAGCCTTGGCAGTTAAGAGATGACCAGTCTCAACCGACGGCGTCCGTTCCCGAACATGACGCATGGATCAGCATCATCCAGCTCAACCATTTTGTAGGGAACCGAATGATCCAACACACGCGCCACCATCAGTGAGACATTTAAGTGAGCATGACACATTCTCAACTGCCATGCTCTTTCAAGTCAACATCAAAAAATCATAATAAACGGATCCATGGTTCTTACATTTACAAAATTGAAACAACCGACTTCAAAAAAAAACACTACAAAGTGAAAAATAACTTTAATTTCGGAAGTCGGTGTCTTTGGTTCCGCATTTTCGTTTTTTGACACCGACTTCCGAAATTAAAGTTATTTTTCACTTTGTAGTGTTTTTTTTTGAAGTCGGTTGTTTTTTTTTGTAAAAAAGTTTTTATTTTTCACTTTTTAGTTGTACCTACCCCACATACATTCAATTAACACTAGTGCATTGAAGAATTGAAGACACAACTCGAAGAATCATCTAAATTCGCATAGAAATGCCGGAGATGCAGTACATTTATGCATATAACTTCGTACATAAGAATAATTACCTAATGTATTATATACTAAAACCTTCCTGAAAGTATGTAGATCACACTAATGAAAGAATTATCAAAATCGGTTCAGTAGTTTTTGAAATAATCGCGGACATACAAACATACATACATACATACATACATACATACATACATACATACATACATACGGGTCGAATACAGAACCTCCTTTTTTAAAGTCGGTTAAAAATGCTTCTAAATGATACAAAACTATAGATTGCAATTTATTTAAGAGATGAATAAAATGTTTAATACCAAACAGGAAAAGGTGTTTAGTATTGCAGCATTAACAATTAAAACATGATTGAATAAAATAAAAATAAATATTAAGATCGTAATGTCAGAAACACTAAAAAAGAAAAAGGGAAGCACCTCTTCCAAATATTGAAATCAAGTGAGCTCAAGTGCCTGTGGAGCAGGACCAGCATTTAGCCAAGCATTTTTATCTGCAATATAATCATCCAACTTATAATATGCTTGTCTACATAGTGTGCGTTTAATGCATGTTTTAAATTTCTTCTCATTTAGTTGAAGAATATCGAGTGGTATTTTATTATAACATTTTACACAGTAACCCATAAAAGATGTTTTTACTTTAGACAATCTGAAACGCGGTTGATCTAATTTGTTCCTATTTCTTGTGTTAAAATTATGCCTGTCACTTATCTTACTAAAAAGATGTAGATTTTTTCGAACGTACATAATGTTTTCATATATATATTGACAAGGAACCGTCATGATGTTAACTTAATTTTTTTAAACAGTTCCCTTAGAGAATCACGCCTGCTGAGCTTGTATATGGCTCTGACAGCCCTCTTCTGCAGGATGAAGATATAATCAATATCTGCAGCCCGTCCCCACAACAAAATACCGTAAGACATGATGCTATGAAAGTAACTAAAATATACCAGTCTCGCGGTATCCACGTCTGTTAATTGGCGGATTTTCCAAACAGCGTAAGCGGCTGAACTTAGCCGCCCTGCAAGAGATGTTAAGTGCGGACCCCACTGCAGCTTTGAGTCAAGCGTAATCCCCAGGAAAACCGTATTTTCGACGAATTCAAGTATTTCCTTATTCAATACAACGTGACATTTACTACTTCTAACATTTGGTAAAGCGAATCTAATGCATTTAGTTTTTTTTTCATTTAATACCAAATTATTTACAGTAAACCAATTATGGACCAAAAGCATAGCGTTATTTACGTCGTCAAGCTCCTGTGCACGTCTGCTTACTTTAAAAATCAGAGATGTGTCATCAGCAAATAACACCATTTGTGATCGGTTTATCAGTAAATGAGGTAAATCATTTATGTATACTAAAAATAGGAATGGCCCCAATATTGAGCCCTACGGTACACCCATTTTGACTTTCAAACCCGATGAATTCACACCGTTAATTTGAACTTGCTGAAATCTTCTATTTAAATATGATTTCATTAAGCTAAGAGCAAGTTTACCGAGTCCGTAATGCTCAAGTTTCAAGAGCAGTGTATCGTAATTCACGCAATCAAATGCTTTGGATAAGTCGCAAAAAACGTTTTTACAAAAAAAACAACCGACTTCAAAAAAAAAACACTACAAAGTGAAAAATAACTTTAATTTCGGAAGTCGGTGTCTTTGGTTCCGCATTTTCGTTTTTTGACACCGACTTCCGAAATTAAAGTTATTTTTCACTTTGTAGTGTTTTTTTTTTGAAGTCGGTTGTTTTTTTTGTAAAAAAGTTTTTATTTTTCACTTTTTAGTTGTACCTACCCCACATAAATTCAATTAACACTAGTGCATTGAAGAATTGAAGACACAGCTCGAAGAATCATCAAAATTCGCATAGAAATGCCGGAGATGCAGTACATTTATGCATATAACTTCGTACATAAGAATAATTACCTAATGTATTATATACTAAAACCTTCCTGAAAGTATGTAGATCACACTAATGAAAGAATTATCAAAATCGGTTCAGTAGTTTTTGAGATAATCTCGGACATACAAACATACATACATACATACATACATACATACATACATACATACATACATACATACATACATACATACATACATACATACATACATACATACGGGTCGAATACAGAACCTCCTTTTTTAAAGTCGGTTAAAAAATGCCTATTGCATCTTGTGCCTCTTCCCATGCGTTAAAGATATGTTTTAATAAGGTGACACCGGCGTCGGTTGTACAACGTCCTTTGGTGAAACCATACTGTTGATCGTGTAGGTTGTTATTACGATTAAAATGATTGAGCATTTGATTTAACATTACTTTTTCAAAAACTTTAGGTACTTAAAACCGGCAAAACCGATACGGGTCTACAGGGTGTTACGGAAAGGGTATATCAATACAAATGGGTTCAAGAGTGTATCTGGTCTAGAATCTCTGTACAAAATTTCAGCTCAAAAGCATTAACTTTGAAAATGCTTAATATTTTTTTATTTCGACATCACGTCGCTGCACTGGCGCGCGGCGGCGTGATGTGCGTGTACTAGGCGCACAGACACACTACAGATAATGGATAATGACCCTCGTAGTGCGGTGACACGTTTGTTATGATTTCAATTTAATAAACTGTCGAAATAAAAAAATATTAAGCATTTTCAAAGTTACTGCTTTTGAGCTGATATTTTGTACAGAGATTCTAGACCAGATACACTCTTCTCCCCGTTTGTATTGATATACCCTTTCTGTAACACCCTGTATAATTATTAGTGTCTTTGCTGTCCCCAGATTTGAAAACTACTATATTATTCTAATACTACTATTATAATCTATATACAAAATACTGTCTCCCATTGAAGGCGTGGCAGATATTTTTATAGCACCTTATACATATAATAATCTATACATATAGGGTATTACGGAAAGGGTATATCAATACAAACGGGTTGAAGAGTGTATCTGAGCCCTGATTCACAAACATACGACAGGCTATCGTATCGAAAACCTGACATTTCGATAACCTGATTTGACTTCCCCTCAACAGCAAATAGCTGTTGGAAGAATAGCGGGCGTCTATTTCATTTAAACTGACAAAATTTTCGGGTTTTGGACTTGTGAATAGCGTTTAGAAGACTCCTACGATAACAATGATTAATGTTCGATACTATACGGAAGCATATCGAGTGTTTGTGAATAAGGGGGCAGGTCTAGAATCTCTGTACAAAATTTCAGCTCAAAAGCATTAACTTTGAAAATGCTTAATATTTTTTTATTTCAACATCACGGCGCTGCACTGGCGCGCGGCGGCGTGATGTGGGTGTACTAGGCGCACATACACACTACAGATAATGGATAATGACTCTCGTAGTGCGGTGATACGTTTGTTATGATTTCAATTTAATAAACTATCGAAATAAAAAAATATTAAGCATTTTCAAAGTTACTGCTTTTGAGCTGAAATTTTGTACAGATTCTAGACCAGATACACTCTTCAACCCGTTTGTATTGATATACCCTTTCCGTAACACCCTGTATAATAAATGTATAGACGACGCGTTTCTGTACATTGAAAATATTTCCAAAAAAATAGTTGGGGTGTTAAAGGATAACCAACAGATGACATTTCAGACCCTAATGAGTTTACGCCGTTTACTTGAACTTTAAGCTTTCTATCTTTTAGGTATGACTTTAGTCAATCAAGAGCTAAATTCCTAATTCCATAATACTCAATTTTCAGCAGAAATGTCTCATGATTTACGCAATCGAACGCCTTAGAGAGGTCGCAAAAGATTCTAATAGCATCTTGTGCTTTTTTCCAGGCGTTAAAAATGTTCTTTATTAGGGTGACACCGGCGTCAGTGTGACAACGCCCTTTGGTGAAACCGTACTGTTGGTCATGAAAGATGGAATTTTTATTAAAGTAGCGTAACATTTGATTTAGCATCAAATTCAAACACCTTACTGAGAACTGGCAGAATTGACACAGGCCTATAATTGTTGGGTTCTTTACTGTCACCGGATTTGAACAAAGGAACAACTTTACTGTGTTTCATGAGATCCGGAAAGACTCCTTGGTCTACACTGATGTTAAATATGAAAGCTAAATAGGGCGAAATCGTTTCGATGATAGTTCTACAAACTTTTATAGACATTCCCCAGAGATCTTTTGTTGATTTAATTTTAGGATCTTTAAGAGCTTTTATAAAAGCCTGGGGATTTGTATGTTGAAACCTAAACTCCGAACGGCATGCCTTAACATTCTTTCTAAGTAAAGGTGACGATCCCTTTCCGAGTTGATATGTGTGCTATAACCTTAAGTCAGCAGAAAGCGCGGGTGCCGAATTTAAATAAAGCTTCAGTAGTTTTAATGGGAATATTAGCAAAAAGTTTTCGAATTCCTGAGCAATTTTTACATCTTAATTGATGGGGCCATTTGCAGTCTCTAAATTAAATTCAGTATTACGCTGTTTTTTCCTACCTGTTTCATTATTTACTATAATATTTAATAAAATAAATAAATTTATTTGCCAGGTAGTTTTAATTTTATCATCGGCTGACTTTACCACTCTTTGTTCACTTTGTAAAGTACATCCATCTCTACCAGTAGCTTGCACGTACGGAACATAAATACAAAGTACATAAGTACTTACAACTTAGTATAGTACGACATCAACCTTCTTAATGCTGTTCCACTTTCTTTAAAGGAATTTAATACAATAATAGTTTAGAATTAGTGTAAACGGAACGATAGTAGACATGCACTCCTTAATAAAATAGTCTGCGTCCACTCGGACCGCTCGTAACATTTAAGTAGTTATTGTTAATGTAATTCCAACAAATTGAACTCCGCCATGGACAAGCGATGCACATTCGAACAACTTGTACATATTTTATTGAACAATTTAGCTGATTGCTGCAATCTTCATGGTCAGTCTTGCGATTCCAATTTCGATGCCGGTAGCAATAGCCGTAGGCGTAGATATAGGTATACCTACTTTGGTAAGCTACCTACTAAAGGAACCAAATGTTCAAAACCACTGGACACACAGTACGATCATCGGGAGTGGCGTTCGCACGATTATAATTCATCGTGTGAACGCCACTCGGTGACCGTTCGCTAGGATATTGTTACGAGCTTGGGGTTCGTGACAATAAAAACTGCCGATTTAAAAACCAAAAATAGACACTTTAATTAAAAACACCAATTACAACTTTAACACACTAATTATAAAACACAATCGCACTACTGATTACTTGAAAGTCGCACTTGAAGATCGCTTCGATGTTATCGCTTGTATCGCTTATCCAATA
Source organism: Amphipoea lucens (assembly GCA_947508005.1). NCBI lineage: Eukaryota > Metazoa > Arthropoda > Insecta > Lepidoptera > Noctuidae > Amphipoea > Amphipoea lucens. The sequence goes on along the minus strand of OX382360.1, from coordinate 23,721,084 downwards.
CTGAATGCCGGCTCGCAGGCACACCGGCCTTATATAGGCCTCGGATAGTTCCAGAACCTTCTACCGTAGAAACATCTAGAATGTTCGAGTACAAACCGAACCCGACCGACCAGACGTCGATAGTTCTGGAAAGTTCTATCATCGAAGTTTCTAGAAGGGACCCGAATAATTATAAGTTCTGCTACTCGATACTAGATGGCGCTAGTGGTAGCTAATGTCGCCATCAATTGTGGCGCGCAACACTGCCCCCTCCTAAGACATGCTCGTCCCGAGCATTATTGGCCCCATAATAACGCGCCAGTCGATCCACATGGACGATCTTAGGAGTACCTCTTGCACCTTTCTGTATCCGGTAGGTTACGTCATTGATCTTTGTCACAATCCGGTACGGTCCGTCCCATTTAGCTTGAAGCTTAGGAGATTTCCCTTTGCTGCGGACTGGATTGTGCAACCACACTAGTGAACCTTCGTCGAACCCTTTATTGTTCATTTTGCGGTCATAACGGGTTTTCATCTTCTCAGACATTTGCTGGCCCGATTGTCTGACGTGCTCATAGATGTCATTCATTTTGTTCCGCAAGTCATTCGCATAATCGGTTATACTGCGTGGGGCGTCAGGTGGTATTCCGGTGATCAGGTCTGCAGGCAGCCGTAATTCCCTTCCAAAGTTTGCGAAAGCTGGTGTCACCGATGTACTTTCGTGAACAGCACTTCGATATGACAACAAAAACGGTTGTATGTGCTTGTCCCAATCTCGTTGCCGATTTTCCACAACTTTTGCCAGGTATCTCTCCAATGTCTGATTAAATCGTTCCACCATTCCATCCGATTGTGGGTGGTAAGAAGTTGTTCTCGTTTTATGAGTACCCATAACTCGACAAGTTTCCTGGAATATTTGGGACTCAAAATTCCTTCCTTGATCACTGTGAATCTCTAAAGGTACTCCAAAACGGCAGAAGACTTCATGAACCAATTTATCTGCAACTGTTGAAGCTTCTTGGTTTGGAATGGCGAAGACTTCCGGCCACTTAGTGAAGTAATCCATTACAACCATGAAATACTTGTTACCACTTTCACTTTCCGGAAATGGTCCTGCAACATCCAGGGCTATCCTCTCCCATGGTGCACCAACATTGTATAATTTCAATGCACCTCTACTACGCGTCTGAGGTCCCTTTACAGCCGCACAACTTGTACATTTGCGACACCAGTCCTCGACATCGTCACGACAGTGGACCCAGTAAAACCGTTCTCGTATCTTCAGTAGGGTCCGTTTAACTCCCAAATGGCCTCCTGAACAACCATTATGGTACAGCTGTAGAACATCAGGTACTTTAGCTTTAGGGACAACCATTTGAAAATGACAGCTGTCTCCTCGAGCATTTTCCCATTTACGGCACAGGACTCCTTCCTGAATCACCAGGCTGTCCCATTGGGCCCAATAGCTTTTTGTGATCGAACTCATCGCTGAGACGTCGCTCCACGTGGGCTTAGGTGCACCGGCCTTTATCCACTCGAGAATCGGCTTGAGGTCTGAATCTTTCTGCTGGGCACGTTGTAGGGTTTCCTTCCACTCGTTGCTGAGGTCTGTCTTGAGCATCCTCACAGGTACGACTTCTTTACTTTCTTGCCTAGTACAATGCTTGCAGTCTTCAGGACAAGGTCTTCTTGACAATGCATCCGCGTTGCCATGAGATTTTCCGCTGCGATGTTCGACCACGAAGTCGTATTCCTGCAGTAGTTCAATCCATCTCGCAACTTGACCTTCCGGATTTTTGAACTGCAATAGCCATTTCAGTGCAGCATGGTCAGTTCGTAAGTGGAATTTCCGCCCCAGAAGATACTTGCTAAAATGCTGCAATGACTTTACCACAGCAAGCAATTCCCGTCTCGTGACACAATAGTTCCTTTCCGGCTTTGACAACGACTTGCTGAAGTACGCTATTACAACCTCTTGATCACCATTCCGTTGAGACAATACACCACCAAGTCCTATGTCACTTGCGTCTGTGTCAACTATAAATTCCTTGCCTGCATCAGGGTACCCTAAAATAGGTGTTTTGCACAGTCGGTCCTTTAACTCCTGGAATGCGATGTCACAACTTTCATCCCAGCAGAAATGTCGCTTCTCCTCGGTTAGCTTGTGCAGGGGTTTGGCTATATCCGCAAAGTTCTTAACAAATCGCCGATAATAAGAGCACAAACCCAAAAATGCTCTGACCTGCGTCTTATCTTTTGGAACTGGCCAATCCTTGACAGCGGCGATTTTCTCTGGATCCGTGCGGATACCTTCTTCCGACACTACATACCCCAAAAAGCTAACTTGTCGTTTGAATAGTGAACACTTCTTCGGACTTAACTTGAGGTTGGCACTCTGGATCTTCATGAGCACGCGTTCCAGATTTTGAAGATGTTCTTCAAACGTACGGCCTACGATGATGATGTCATCCAAGTAGACCAGACAGGCATCGCCAATTAGCCCGGTAAGTACAAGTTCCATCAACCTTTCAAACGTTGCCGGAGCATTGCATAATCCAAACGGCATAACTTTAAATTGCCAAAGACCCTTTCCTGTCGAGAACGCAGTTTTCTCCTTGTCCTTGGGATCGATTTCAACTTGCCAGTAGCCACTTTTCAGGTCTAGAGTGCTAAACCACTTTACTCCAGTAAGCATGTCCAGCGTGTCATCAATTCTTGGCAAAGGATAGCTGTCCTTCTTCGTAACGTCGTTCAGACGACGATAGTCAACACAAAACCGCATGCTGCCGTCCTTCTTCCTTACCAGCACTACAGGTGAACACCATGGACTAGATGAAGGTTCAATAACACCATCCTTCACCATTCCTTCAATCATGGTTTCCACTTCCTTTTCACGTGCTACCGGCAATCTCCTTGGCCGCTGACGGATAGGCAACTCTTCTCCTGTGTTTATTTTGTGTTGAACTAAGCCAGTCTTCCCGATGTCAGCATCGTTTGACGAGAAAACATCGGCGTACTTGAGTAACATCTTCTTCGCCTTGACCATTTCATTTTGGGACAGAGCACTGCGGCAGTCTTCTAAAAGTGTGGACACTTTCGTTTGTACATCCTTGCTGAGGGTCCCAGTCGATAGATATTGGCATCGTCGCAACCAATCCACTTCCTCGCAAGTACCAACTAGTGTGCCTTTTTCTATAATCTGTTCCTGATCACAAAGGTTCAGCACACGTACCCCTGAGATGTCGGTGGCTCTGACCAAAGTTCGTGCCACTTTCCATGGAAGGTCATTGTCTACCCTTTCCACGAGTACACAACGATTAGTTTGCCCAGGATTCCGAGGAAGACTTACCGGCACAATCGTTTCCGATCTCGGCGGAAGAACAATCTTTTTAAGGCTGTACACATTCCCTGGTAACGCCCCTTCCATAAAAAGTTCCTCTTGTCCACATTTCAAAACACCTTGCTTGACGTCAATCTCGCAACAATTCTTCCTCATAAAGTCAAGGCCCAAGATGCAATCGTCCATTATATCAGCCACGATGACATTATGCAGGTAGATTCTGTTGCCTAGCTTCAACTCCATCTTCTTTTCTCCATAGACGGGTATGCGCTGACCGGTGGCTGTTACCAAATTAATGCGTTCTCGGTTGTATGCGGAGTCCCCAAGGAACCGACTTATAAGTTGGGAATTGACGACCGTACGAGAGGCTCCAGTATCTATGGTCAGCTTACACGGCGTTCCGTTGACCTCGCCCTTAATGATTAAGCTGTTCCCGTCATGGGTTTGTGTAATCGAAATCCTTGGGGCTCTTTGAGCATCAGCCAGCACCCGCCCCGCAGTCCTGGCTATTACTCGTTTCCCTGCTGCTGGTGCTGGGCGGTGCTGTTAACCGCACTACCCTCTGGAGCTCGGTCTTCTCTTTCTGCAGTTCGCTTAGGGCAACTGGATCGAAGGTGGCCCCTTTCTCCACAGCCGTAGCACCTAGGGCTGTATCCTTTATTGCGGTCGCGAACTGTAGCCGGTGCAACCTCTCTGACGCGATGGGAACGATGGTCTTGCCGCACAGCTTCCACCTCCAGTGCATGGGCCAGGGCGTCCTTAAGCGTCCCGTGGTGACCGAGCCTTACAGCAGCTCTGACTTCAAGGTCGCGGATGCCGTCGATAAATACCTGCACCAGGTTCCCATCAATAAGCGCAGGCAAGGACTGGTAAGCTTTACGAACCAGCTTCTCCACTTCAAGGGCCCACTGCTGCAGGGTTTCGTTACTGCGTTGCACACGATCCTTGAGCTGCGCACGATACACGTGTTCCAGGTGAGCGTCACCATACCGAGCCTCCAATGCCTCAAGGAGCTGCTCGTAAGTCACTTCTTTTCCAAGAGCTTCCAGCACATTTAAGGCCTGGTCACGCAGGCCTAGGGTGAGGGCAGTCATGGCCTGATTTTTATTCCACCCGTTCGCCTTCATGACAGCCTCAAACTGAATTTTGTAGGCCGACCAGGAAGAAGTTCCGTCGAACGGTGGCACTTTGAATCCCCGTAGCGAAGGTGTTGTAGCTACGGGGGCTGCGATTCCATCCTCAAGTTTAAGGTAATCCAGCGTTTTCTTCACGTCAGCCATTACGGTTTTCTTCACGTCAGCCATCACGGTGTCAACCCGATTATTCACTTGGTCGATTCGGGTTTCAGCTTCCAACAGGCGGTTGTCGTGTTGAGCAACCTTATCCTTCATCTCCTTCATGTCTTTCCCGAAGGTAGCGTGAAGGTCCTTCAGAAGGAGCATCTGCTCTTCCTGGCGGCGGGCCTGTTCCTCCTGTCGGCGGGACTGCTCCTGCTGACAGCGGGCCTGTTCCTCCTGACGGCGGGCCTGTTCCTCCTTGTCCCGCTGGAGCTGTTGTTCCAACCGACGAGCCTGTTCCTCCTGTCGGCGGGCCTGTTCCTCCTGACGGCGAGACTGCTCCTGCAGCATCACCATCAGAGCAGCAAAATCTGGTGCTGATGATGCTGGAGCAGCTATGGACGGGCCGGCCTCCGTGATTGGTAGTTGGCCCTCCGAAGTCTGTGGCGTTGCTCCACCGAATCGCCTCTGGTCCGTCTCTTGCTGGCGTTGACTCCGGGTACGGATACCCTCCGTGTCGTCCTTCGGTAGAATCGGCATGATTTTAAATCCTTTCTTCTGACACCAATTGTTACGAGCTTGGGGTTCGTGACAATAAAAACTGCCGATTTAAAAACCAAAAATAGACACTTTAATTAAAAACACCAATTACAACTTTAACACACTAATTATAAAACACAATCGCACTACTGATTACTTGAAAGTCGCACTTGAAGATCGCTTCGATGTTATCGCTTGTATCGCTTATCCAATACTGAATGCCGGCTCGCAGGCACACCGGCCTTATATAGGCCTCGGATAGTTCCAGAACCTTCTACCGTAGAAACATCTAGAATGTTCGAGTACAAACCGAACCCGACCGACCAGACGTCGATAGTTCTGGAAAGTTCTATCATCGAAGTTTCTAGAAGGGACCCGAATAATTATAAGTTCTGCTACTCGATACTAGATGGCGCTAGTGGTAGCTAATGTCGCCATCAATTGTGGCGCGCAACAATATGTTCACGTACCTTCCCAAACCATGACAGCCATTCTGTGACTTCCAGTTTGTAATTTGTTTATTTACTATTACCACTTACATTTGTTTTTACAGGTGGGAACCCAATACAACAATGTAGTGACAATTTCCACACTCGGAGACGTCACCCAAAAACCAATTATATTCCATCACCAACAAAAATGAAATGTTTTTAAACTTCCTATTTTGACTGTCAGGGTTCAAATGATCCTGTCGATTATCGTGGATACCAATTAACAAGTCCCAGATTTTTACATACAAATTCAACTCCCGCGCTCCCGCGCTAACGCGCGCGGAGTTGAATTTGTATGTAAAAATCTGCTCACTGCGACGGAGCGCGGTGCAGTGTGTGGAGCGCCTTAGTGTCACCATCTGGAACTCCGCCAAAGAGCAAGTAAAGATATCCAATCGCAGAGAGACGCTGTCGAGTATCTTTATTGTCGGCCCACCACCGGTGCAAACTTTAACATGTTTGTACGGGCCACCGGGACTTTAAGCTGCTTCTCTTCCGGCCCTTGTCGTAGGCTATTCCTTGGAACGAGCAATCCCAACGATTCCAGTATTTGCGGATTAATCAGCATACCACGAAAAGCCACAAACACATATATTCGTGATCTCGGGGAAGCGTATTTCCATTCTATACAAGGCCAGAACGCAAGGGTGTGAAACTAATCGCGTATGGATTGGAAATCACTTTTTTACTAAGGTCTTCCAATCTATACAAGAGTAGTACGCAAATACTCGCGCATATCGTAGTGACCAATTTCTTTTTCTTTTTTTTGTATGGGAAATTATCAAATAACTTCTCCCGCTCTGGGCGGAGTGAGAGGGTATGTCAGAGGTGACAGAGACAAAGTCGACGATGGAGTGAGCTTACTCAGAAGTTTTACTGACTAAAACCCACCCGTTTTCCTTCAGTTGTTGCCTGTACCAGGGGCCACGGTATCTTTTTCGAACCCGCGACCCTGGCAGGCATCGGCCTTAGCGGACCTCGTCAGTTAGTGCTGACATCTTTTTGAGGCGCGCGTGGAACACAACGCGCCGTCGATCCGGGCCTGGTCCTTACCGGACAGCGAGCTGCCCGTTGCACGCCTGCGGTGGCCGGGAATCGGCTATTGATTCCCGACGCCCAGGGCGTCTTCTGCGGCGACTAGGGGCGCGAAGGCGCAAAGATTGCCTCTCCCTCACGTACACAGCCTCCTCCTTCGCGAGCATTACTGCTTCGCAGAAGGAGGCGACGGCTTTCCATGCACTCTCGCTCCGTACCATGACCTGGACAAGGGCCGGACGCGAGAGATCGTCGCCGTGAGGACGCGGCGGTGCTCTGCCCACGCTGGGCAGACCTCCAGCGTATGCTCCAACTCGTGTGAGGCGTAAGTGGTGTAGTATAGTTTGCAACCAGGATGCGCGCGTACACGTTACAAACTATACACAAGCAGTACGGAAAATTCGTGTATACACTGTAATCGCAGATTTAAAAATAGCAATACAAAGTATTCGCGAGCAATTTCCTATCTACACTATCAAATGCCTTCCTGAAGTCGAAGTAAGCGACGTCCAGTTGGGCCCTTGTCTCTGGAGTCCAGCACTGGGGCGGACTGGTTCATAAAACACATTAAGTTAGAATTTGCGCTGCGGCCCGTTCAGAAACCATACTGCGCATCGTTAAGCTGAGTTACTACTTGCGAATAGATACAAGAGCACAACGCAGACTCGAAGACTTTTGCAATGCTGACAAGAGTCGCTGTCGCTACTGTATTATATGTACAATACAACGTCGAATCCGATATTCGTGAAAAATTACGCCATGTGTACGTAGCCTTTTAATGATTCACGTGATTGTCATCGATCGTAACACAAGGTTCGGGAGTGCGGCTGGCTGGCCCGGCTGCACCGAGCAGCGTGTTGACAAGCTTGGACATGACATTGCTGTCCTCCTAATCCAAATCCTGCATGGCAATACATCAAACATATTCGATTGCAACGCTGTCGTTCAAGGTAGAGCCGAGGTGAAGGTGAATCGCCGAGACAACACACGTGGGAATATAACAAGATGGTATTATTTCATGAGCCTGCATAAACTACCTACCCACTGGCAGTCGATTGGTAAGTACTTTTAAAGAAATTATGTTCACATTTCGTGTAGATGTAAGGGGGAAGCGAAATTAACATTTTCTTACCATTTTTGCAATTTGCAGGTCCATTCTCAATTCTTTATTGCGTACCATAATGTATATAGTTGGTAGAGAAATAGTTATATTAGTCACAATTATGGACCCTGTCGGGCACAGCATAGATAGTAGGAGAGAGGAGGAAGAACACTGGGTGGTTATTATGATAAATCAGGGTCAGTGTCAGGTTGTATGTATGTACAAAATATGACTCGCGACCGTAACAATTATGTATTTACAGAATTAAAATCATAAACATGATGAATACTACCATCTAAGTTCATGCAATCCTATTGATTGATATTTCATGGAAATAATTCGTAACGTAAGAAAATTTGGATTTCGCGGCCTCCCTAGCGCATTCCCCTTAACGAACAACACAATACTTTTTATTGTGTGGTACACATTAGGTTTGTATTTAAAATACCTAAACCAATCAATAATAATAATGTTTTTTTGTGTAGTACCTAGTGCAAGTGCTGACATACATAACACGTGAATCAATTAGTGTCTTCTCACACTTGCTTTCCCTTCTTATAGTGAATGAGAAGGGGTCCTGCCGTTTTGCCTAAAATATTTTCACAAAATTTCATTATCCAAACATATTTTATCAAGCTTTTTTTTAACGTAAAGAAAAAGCAGTACACTGCATTATGGACTTAAAAGCGGTTCATTAAGAGCCATTTTACGAGCAAGTGTGTTGAAAAATATGTTATACCAACTGAAATATTTGACTACATTAAAATTGGTAAAAGACTAGTTGGTAAGCAAGTTATTGTTTAAACGTTCACTTGCCAAACATTAGGTTTGCGTTACAATTTTTTGTGAAGAGTTTATTTGCTAAGTAACGGTTTGGCAAATGAAATTATGCGGAAAATTGTTTGGGAAGTGATAATTTGTCAATATCTTTTCGATGAAACAAGGGAGACCCGAATGAGAAAGACGTTACTGGACGATTTCTTAATGTTATTAAGTTATATTTAATTTACTTATTAGCTAATAGGCTAGATTGTAATGCAAATAAAGTATCACCAATTGTGTTAATTACCTACATTAAAAAGGAAAAAAACATTGGTGAAGTAAGTACCATCGAACATTGCATATTTTGATATCCTTGTAGCGGTATCTACAACGCCACATGCGAACAACGCGTCATACTGACGTCACGCAAATCCTGCATCGCGCAAGCAGAGTTTACCGTGCAACTAGAATATATACAACAGCCCGACATGAATCATTGGGCAGTTGCCCGCCAGACACAACACCCGTCTGGTCGGAGGATCCTCCCTTTTCTATGGAGGTTGAGTGAACTTTACACCCTGTTCCTCATACCTCTATATCCTAATTATTCTAAATCCGAATTCATGTTTAATCCGTTGAATGCCGTAATTACAGACAAAATTAAAAAGCCATTGTGTCTCGCGTAGATCTACGTTCCCGCATACGAAGGTGAACAGGCTTGAGGTTCAGTCCTTTCCGTTCCCTCTCTGTTTTAAATTTACCGCCACTGGCACTCGCCCATCGGTGTGAGTGCGACGAGGACAACGCATCGCTCACGCCACCTGACGGCGTGAAGAAGAAAGCAGTTCGAACTCAACAAAAACGCCGGCTGGCCACTAACACGCGCGCGCGGTGAAAAAACACCAAAATATCGTGAATACAACTGCTAGTGATACAGTGTGGTGATCACCTGGTTCCCAGCATCCCGTGAGTACCTGACCTATTTCAATTCACCATCCTTTAGCCTGTTTCTGAGTAGGAAACATCAAAAGCATCCTTGGCTATACGCGATACCTAATCAGAAGGGTTAAGTACTTTTTAGACCTTTGTATCTTGCTCATGCGTACGAAGTTTCATTAAAATCGGTTTATTCATTTCGAAAAACAAGCGTTTGAAAGTTTGTATGAAATGCCGTACGTCGTAAACTCTCTTAATGACCAATATTACCTAACCTTGTTTAAAATAATTTTATTCAAAGGGTAATCAAGCTTTTTACTAATAATTAAAATTTGCCAATATGTTTGTTAATAGTTTCAATTCACAGCATACAATGTATTACAATTGGCATGCCTTGCAAGTACCTTGTAGTTTGGTGAGGTCAAATAGGTGGAATATATTTACATTCCTTCAGCAGTTAATTAAGGCGAACGGCCGTCTACAGAGGGGAGGTCAGGGGAACTGTGACTGTGACGTCAACTGCTGCTCACAGGCGCATATGTAGCTAACAGAGTGACAACACAAGAAACAGTCGCCTCACGAGAGCTCTGTGGAGAACCATGCCCGGGGAGAGAAGGCTGCTCCAGTACAGCTTAGTACATGGTATGGAACTGAATACAAGTGAGACAGAAATGTTCGCAGGAGTGTGTTGAGTATACACGACACACACGATAGTGTGTTTGTGTCAATGTGTGTCGAGGAGAGTGGCACAAGTGTCACTCTGGTGTCAGACAGCGGCTTACGCGTGTCAATGCCTTTGTTAGTTGTGTTGAAAGGAGTATTGTGAGTCTCTATGTCAACGTTTGTCGACGAATGTCTTAATAGTGTCACGAGTTTTGACGAGAATGTCAGGCGTGTCGGCAAGAGTGCGACGAGTGTGAGTCTGGTGTCAAGATGTGCGTCGCGGGTTGTGGTACGTACCGCGGCGTGCGGGTGCGACGTGACGGTGCTGCCGCGCACCACGCGCTTGTCGTGCATCATGTTGGCATACTGCGTCGTGCCCAGGCTGCCGCTGTAACAAGCAACACACATGTCACTAACAGGATATACGATGTTTTTAATTCCAAGTAGGTATCACGTGCCCTGCGACGTGTAACGGTGTAAGCAGTGTCTTATCGCAGAATACAACGGGTATGTATATATCGAGTTCGTGTAGTACGTAGCTGTTGCCGACAAGGTCTATAATGAACATCATTTCTTTCTTTTTTGAACTTACCACCTATAAGTACACATTGTGGTATGCAAATAAAGTATTGAGTATTGAGTCATCTATATTATATAAAAGTAGCTTCTGCCCGCGACTTTGTCCGCGTGAAATTCGCACTTTCCTCTAAAAATTTTGAAAATGCATGTATGATTTTATCATTTATTTAGATAAATAAGTATTCGGGACAATTTTTAAGTTCATAGATCAAAGGAATCTGATTTTTCAAATAAACTGTATCCCCGCTTTTCACCCCCATAGGGGTGGAATTTTGAAAAATCGTTTGGGATGTGTTCATTACTTGACTCATAGATTATTTATGCCAATTTTCGAGTTAATCAAGCCACGGAATAAAATCCTCCCCTGTAAAATTAACTACCCCTTTTCACGCAGTTAGGGGGTAGATTTTCGAAAAACCCTGCGACACGTTATTCTTTATTTTTGGTTTTTGATGAATGATGATAAATTATGAAAATTAAAATTTTCATAATTTTACATTTCACTTACCTACATGAGAACTATAAACATAAAGTATAAAAACTAATCATTGTCCTTCGACACTCGGACTTACAATTAACCTGACGTACTCGTATTATTACACTAGTATTACAAATTATGTAGGTTCGTGGGTACTCCCAAAAATGTAACACTGCGCCACTATGCGTATGTACCCCGCCTTGAGATTTTGAGATAGAGTGCGGTCCCGCTGTCATAATGCAGATACATCACCCAGTAGTACAACTTTTGTTTACAGCTGCTATTTTTTAGTTTTTTATTTATTATATTATTTTTCTTTTTAGTTTTATGTTAAGTTGGTATCATTAATCTTTTATGGTTAATTAATACTGATATTTTGAAGAACATATTTTTATAGTTTGGTTTTAAAAATATTCATCGAATTCGCATCCTATAACTCATCTGGTAATTTATTGTAAAGTTGCACTCCCTCATAAACAAGTGACCTTTTACCTTGAGTGGTTCGCACTCGAGGAAGTACGATGTGATCTTTTCTACGACTGCTACGGTTATGTAATTGATGTGTTTTGGTGAGTGAAATTTGTGTATGTATGGTTTTGTTGAGTATTTTTTAAATGAGTATGCATGAAGTTGTTTGATGTTCAAAGAGTTTTGTGTCCTCGTATAATTTTAATTGTAGGTGTCAGGTAATCGTAATGAAAAAGCATTTTAATAATTTTGTTTTGTACAATTTGTAGGTCTTTTAAGTTTGTTTCAGGTGCATTGCCCCAGATTTCGATTAGGTACAGTATGTGTGGCTTTACTAAAGAGTTATAATATCTTGTCTGGCGTACACTATGTGGCAGACAGTGTACGATGTTTTGTAGTGAGCCCAATAAAGATGTCCTTTTGGATCTGATGTAGTCATTTTTTTTAAGAGACGTTTACGTTACTTACGTATTAAATGCCAAAAAATTGTAAAACTGTGCATTAAATATATTAAAAACAGTAGGTAATTGTTACGAGGTGTGGGAACGAATCTAATGCCGAAGAATGTTTGTCCGTTTCTCTGGATGTGTTCCGGATTGGCGCCAATATGGCTGAACGGATTTGGATGAAATTTGGTGCATAGATCAGATAGTTTATAACCCGGAATAACACACAGGGTTCTTTTAATCCCGGTAGTACGTTGCCATGGGATATTTTCCGATCTCCACCCGGGCGAAGCCTTGGGCAAAAGCTAGTAACAGTATAAAATATTATTTAATGAGTCGAGGATGCTTAAAACAAATCGAATTCCAGATAAGATAAGCGAATATAGTGTGGCGGAAGCTAAGCGAGTGTTGTTGACCTCGCCGGTCGAGCGCGCCGACGGAAAGTGGGCCGGCGGACTGCCACCCCTCGTCCACCACCGACAGCCGAACAGTGCCGGCTGTCGGGACGAGGCCATTCGCATTCCTAATTGTTAAAATTTACGAGCGTTGTCGCAAGGAATGCCAGCGTCACAACGGCGTGGTCGTACCAATACACTCGGGAGACACTCTTGTGATAAGGGTCGAGGTGGTGCACCGCTAGGCACAGCTGACCTCTCGTCGTGACTTACTCGCTGGCGGGCGCACGCGGCGCGTCCAGCAGGCGCTGCATGCCCGCCACGCCGGCCACGAGCGCGCGCACGCCGCCGAACAGCTGGCCGGCGCGCGTCTCCAGCACGCCACCGTTCGGCACCACATTCTCTTTCTTCTCCGGAACTGATCGCTTCGACCGCGGACCCACCGCTTTCGGCTTACTCGCGTACGAGTATACTATCTTGTCCCTCTCCTTGGCCGGGTACAGGGTCTCGAGTCCCAGTATCCGCGCCACCTCCGGTGGCGGCAGCAGAAACTGTCCGCTCCTCACTGTCGTCACGAACCGCGGCTTGTCCCCGTCGTTGGACGCCGCGTTCCGGGAACGGGTCTTGCGTCCCGGTGATGGTGACTTGTCCATTTTGGGTGATATCTTTTTGTCGCTCTCCGGCTCGATGATGTTGATGCGCGGATTCGACTGACTCAGAGTTTTGGGCAGCGCCTGTTCGTTCGAGCTGACGTTTGGATTAGAAGCTGCGAGGATGCCGTTCTTCGAGCGGTATCGCGTCGGTCGACGGAGATTAGCTTGCAGAATTTCTTTTTCTTTAAGTCTTCGGAGTTTAAAGTCCAGCGCGCGGGAGAACTTGGGGTTGAGGATGGTGTGCGGGGCGCGCGCGCCCATGTCGGCGGGGGGCGCGGGGGCGCGCTGCAGCGGCTTCACCACGTGCACGCGCGGCGGCGCCGGCTCGGCCGCGGGTTGCAGCTCGTCCGCTGCGCTCTGCTCATGGTTGATCACCGTGAAGGCGCTCGTGTCGTCGGTGGGAGCGGGCGCGGGCGGCATGGCGGCGCGTTACATGTTGTGTCGCGGGCGCGTGCTGCCGGCGCGTGGCGGGCGGGCGGCGGCGCGGCGGCGCGGCCGGTCTGCTCGGCGGCTAACGATCACTGAGCGCGTGCTGTCGGCCGCTGGTCAGCGCTCGGCGGCCACAGGTCGTAAGCGCCGCGCCCCGCTGCCCACCTGCGTCGTTTTGCCTACACACTACTAAGGAGGACATGATCGCGCAAGCGCCACGTTCCCGACGAAGAGGGTAAACAGTGGTCTGCCTTCGAAGAAACGTTTCTAGAGTGCGACTCATACCAAGTCGTTGTTCGACTTGAATGGCGAGTCATGACGCGCTGATTATAATGGGTCACCTCTGTCAATCGATAGTCGTAGAATGTTGTTACACAAGCTTGTAATCAATTGTCATAGGTAGGTAATTATAACAGATGAAGGGTGATAAGTACCTAATACTTAGTTGAGTTAACACACCCGTCGTTCTATGATTATGCTGACAACCAAATTTCTATCATCAATGTTACAATCACCCGGCCCCTCGTACCATCATCGGTTTATCAGCGTCCTCTTGTCAGTGGAATCAGCGCGAAGTGTGTCGATAACACTGACACAGTATTGCTAAGTAAACGAAGTGACAAGCCGCTCACTGGTGGGTGGAGACTGCTTCCGTGCGTGCGCGCACGTATCACGTGACACACAGTCACAGTAGCTGTCCAGACGCAACTCGTCACTAAACAAGACCTTATCTCGAACGTTAGCGCAAAAGCGTCTCTACTTCGGATTGTACGTAGGTGTAATGACGAGTGATGAGTTGAGAGTGTTAAGAGTAAGATATTGAGACTCAAAGCATGAACCCGCCCGTCAAGTGAGCCCGGATTGCAGTAGAAGTGGTCGACTGGGACTGCTAGATAATACCTTATGGCATTCATCGCGTCTTATTGTACCACAATTGCATGCAATATTAAGGATGCTAAAACGACACATTATTACAATCAGGTACTGTCTCAAAAGGTTGTGTACATGGTTAAGTCTTACAAGGTAATCGTTCGTTATTATTATTAATCTTTATTTACACAGACTAAATGGTCTATTAGATAGTGTTAGTAACAAAATAGCTTAGCCTATGTTAGTACTTAATAACTATAAAAACTTTTTAAGAAAAAAAAAAACTGACTTCCAAAAAAAACACTACAAAGTGAAAAATAACTTTAATTTTGGAAGTCGGTGTCTTTGGATCTGTATTTTAGTTTTTTGCCACCGACTTCCGAAATTAAAGTTATTTTTCACTTTGTAGTGTTTTTTTTGGAAGTCGGTTTTTTTTTCTTAAAAAGTTTTTATTTCACGCTTTTTAGTGGGTCTGCTTATAATTTATCTAAGTTACAATAGCCTAATGATCATCGCCTTTTACAAACAAAATATTGCTTTTCCCGATGCAGGGAAGTTAATTGTTGAGGAGCTCTCCAGGTCCACCATCAGCTCCATATCACCATTCACATTGTGACGAGCATAAATTGCTTAGCAACCATATTAAAGTAATCGAATCGCAACCCGTGAAATACTTAGATATTATTGAGTAGTTCCGGTGGCCATCTGTGGTCTTCATCATCAGTTCCACTTCACCAAATAGTGCTTTCCGAGAGCAAATGCACGAGTTACTTTAAAAAATACCCAAATCCCTATAGGTGTGCCTATAATATTTGAAGAGTTACTTCGATTTCTCCAGGATCCCATCATCAAATTCTGACCTGATGTTTTTAGACTAGATGCTGATAATCCTGGCTGCAGCATCAGGCCAGACTTATGTCAACATTGCATTAAACTTAAAATTTAGTCCTGTTTAAAATGAGCCCAAACACGACTACGGTGCTGTAATTTCAAGGTTGGTACTTTTTCTGATGCTCCTGGCTTCAGCATCAGGTCTTTATGTACTTCGGTGTTCCTCATTAACAGTACGTTTATCCACACATCGAGCCCTTTTCAATGAGCCTAAACACGATATATCTGCTGTTAGTTGTCGAGGAGTTAGGTACTCTGCAGACTATCCTGACTGCAGCATCAGATCATGACTTGATGATCATGAGACCAAATGTGGCAAATGCCCTATCAAACATCAAAACAATTTACTAAAACAGTCCTTGCCTGTTCGAGTAACTTCTTACTGTTAAGGAGTTGTATCTTCCATCATCAGCTCAGCTACCTGAAATGGTGACAACCATACGCAAATACACAAGATACTTCATAAAATATGCGAAAAACAATAAGTGAGCCTATAAAATTTGAGGGTTGCCCTCGATTTCTCTAAGATCCCATCATCAGATCTTAACTTGGTGACATTGGGACCACCTCAGAACTACGAGTATCTACTTTGGAACAAAAAAAGAATTTTGAAAATCCGTCGACAATTGGCGGAGTATTCGATGAACAAACATACAAAAAAAAAAACATACAAACAGCCGAACATAGTACCTCCTCCTTTTTGTGAAGTCGGTAAAAACAGAACGGGTCCGATTTGTAACCGCCCACACTAGCGGGCTATCTGCCCGGGCGGCTATTGATTGCAGGATAGTGTTGGGACTGCCACGCAGCCTCCGGAGAAGCGAGGCAGATTTCTTACGCCACAGTGCATCAAATCCGTCAGTGCGTGCGTCTGCAAACATTGCCGAGGCACTACAGAAACGCGGCAGTCGCAACAATACCCTGAATGCGTTATTATATTGGATACGCAGAGCATTGTAAGCCTTTTGGGTATATGTGAACCACAGGGCTCCCGATTACAGTGCTGTACATTATGCCTTAAAAAGGGTTATTTTAATTGCGTCTGTACATCGAGAAAACCTGCGGGCCAGCATATTCGCCCTAACTGACAATACTCTGCGCTCCCTCTCTAGATCCATATCATCTTTCAGGTCATCAGTAACCAGATGTCCCAGGTATTTAAAATCATACACTCTGTTAATCAGGTGACCTTTCAATAGGAGAGGAGGAACCGTAGTGGGACACCTGGTGCCAGACCTGAAGACTATAAATTCTGTCTTACTGCTATTATAAACTAACCCTTGAGTCGCAGCGTACGACTCCACACATTGAGTAGCTAACGGAGAGCGCCGATCGAGGGAGCCAGCAGCACCATGTCGTCTGCGTAGCTAATGTTGTTAAAACAAACTCCATCCACGTAGCAGCCGACACGTGTGCTGCTGAGTCGCTCAATCAGAGCATTAATATACAGACCGAAGAGCAAAGGCGAGGACAGGCCCCCCTGCCTCACCCCGCACTCCGGCCGGCACGGCTCCGACAGCTTTCCCGCCCACCGCACCTGAGCCTCTTGGTTCAGGTACCAGTGCTTGAGGAGTAATACGAATTCCGGCGGCATCGCTGTTTTTTCTAGCTTTTGCCAGAGAAGATCGTATGGGACAATGTCAAAAGCCCTGGACAAGTCGAGGAAAACTGCATAAACAGGTGTATTTCTATCCGTGTAATACCCGACAGCGTGCTTTAAACTAACAATAGCAGTCTCCGTTGACAGCCCAGGCCGGAATATAAATTGAGCATCACAGAGCCGCACATGCTCATTTAGATACGAGTTAATCACGCTGTCAAGGACCTTGGCTATGACGGTGGCGAGTGAAATAGACCTGTAGTTTGACTTGTCCGATACGTTCCCTGTCTTGCGTTTAACCACCGGCCCCACCAGTGTTCGCACCAGAACAGGCGGAATATGTGAATGACACAAACACAGATTAAATAAAAGTGCCAGCACCCGAGGTAAGTGTGACCCCGCATGCTGCAGGTGCTCAATGCTGAGTCCGTCATGCCCAGGGGATTTGCCTCTTGTCATCTTCAATATGTGCCTGATCTGCTTTGCAAGAATTACAGTGGCCACCTCCGCACGCTCAGGGCTAGCACTGATCACCCCGCACGGCGGCCCCAGTGCTGACTTAATAGAGAATTGGTTTTTGAACAATTCAGCTATATCCCTAGGGCAGGATATTTCCTGCGTCGACGCTCACAGGAACGCCAGGCTTAGAATTCAATCTATTAGTGGCCTTCCAAAAACCTTTAAAATTTGAATTAGCATGGTGTTTGGCTAATAAATCCATTTTAATTTGATCCTGGTGTTTTTGGCACCACTTAAGCTTTCCCTTAAAGATCTTCCGTGCCATCATCATGGCGTCAAAAATGGGACCAGTGGATGGTTGACCATACCAACAATATAGATTAAACTACGACCTGGCATTTCTGTGAACCTCGCTCACATGCTTGTTCCACCCAGCCATGGGTTTTTGCTTACAACGACTGCTTTCATTCGTGGCAGCTAGTAGCACACGAACATAAAACTGTATAAATTATTTATTATCTCTTTATGACAATGATCACTAGAATATTTGCCATAGCTATCTTGTAAGTCTACTGTTAAGTCAATATGTTTTAATTGTGAATTACACATGTTTTCATAGGCGATACATTGGTCTGCATTCCTCTCTCCCTATTGTATTTTATTACTAGCAGTGTTTTTCACAATCGTTTTCTGCCTAACAACATCGAGATTACAAGCTATAACTAGCGGTAAATGGTCAGACCAATAAATAATTAATTCGTTTTAAAAGCAACTATTTAATAAGCAGCGGTCCCCTTCAGCGGTGCGCGGCGCGACCTTCAGCTAACAGATTGTTAGCAGTCGTTGTTCTCCGGACGTGCGTCATGAAATCGCCAACATAATAACAGTCGTAGACGCTCGTAGCACGAGAGCTACGCAGAAGTGCTACGCGTGAGTTGCTACAATGCTACGATTATTCCAGTAATTTTTTCTTTAATATTACTAACTAGCTACGCCCCGCGGTTTCACCCGCGTAAACGTCGATCCCGTGGGAATATCGGGATAAAAAGTAGCCTATATGTTAATCCAGGGTGTCAGCTACCTCCAAACAAAATTTTATTAAAATTAGTCCAGCCGTTCGAGCGTGAAGAAGTAATAAACATATAAACACACCCCCACACACACACACTCACTCACAAACTTTCGCCTTTATAATATGAGTGTGATTAGTGTGACAAGACTTCGGTATTGTTTCATAATAATGTAGGTATTATAGAATAACAAGCAACAAGAATAGGTAATGGCGATATACCATTTTTATTAGAGACTGGCTTCATAATTATGAGTACTAATAATATCCAAATTATTATTATTATATACATGCGCAAGTAAGTCTGTCTGTATGTTACCTTTTTACGGATAAACCACTGAATCGATCGTTATGAAAGACAGATAGGTAGCGTGGGACCTGGAGAAGAAAATAGGCTACTTTTTAACCGACTTCAAAAAAGGAGGAGATTATCAATTCGGTTGATTTTTTTGTTACCTCTGAACTCCGTTATTTATAAGCCGATCTGCAAAATTCTTTTTTTATGTGAAAGAATATACTTTCAGATTGGTCCCATAGAAAGTTCATCAAAATCGGTTCAGTGTTTTGGTTTTAAACCAAAATTACTGGTGAAAATACAAGTGAACGGAAATTGCGTTGTTTGGTTTCTATGACTTTTCAGTGGTGGCTTAGTGGATTTGTCACGGGATGCATTGTGGCTGTAACTGCAGTACCTTTACATAATTAAACATAATTGAGTTAGCTTCAATAATACGTATTTTTAAAAGCTTTTATTTAACTTGACTTGTATGTATGTGAAGGTGGACTCTTGCAAGTTAAATTTTACCCACTTCCCGGTATCCGATTGAGCTGAAATTTTACATACTGGTCCAGTCCCAATGACAATGCATGTTTATGACAAGCATGACGTGATGCTGCTGCCAGGATTGGCTCCAAACCAGAGAATTCCTCAACGGTCGGCAGTAGGGACTTGAAATTTTGCATACCAGTTCGGATATGATAGACGGTTGGTGGGTGCACCATAAAATTGCTGCCACATCCAGGGTTGGCTCCAAACCACGGAACTCCTCAACGGTCAACAGTAGTAACAGGCATAAGAGGTATACCATGACTTGTAATTTGGTGAGATGGGCGTCAATAGCATTGGTTTGCAACTTGTCTAGGAGACGGAAAACTCCAAAATCAAACCCGGAACGGTGTTTCGTCAGGCATGAGTAAGCTTTAAGTTGAAACAAATGGCGTATATATTACCAAATCCCAAGTCAAGGTGAGGCCGTGCCGAGGACTGAGTGGCATCAGGGTATAAAATGATGTCGTGAACGTACCGCCTCAGTGCACCTGGGCGAACCCTGTTGTATATTAGCTCTTTTATATGGCCCTGTTTCCGGAGAGCACAAATGTAGGATACGGACATTCCATCCGTCCGTATCGACTTCGGCAAAGACGGGATTCACCTGATTCAACCGAAGTCTGTGCGATTTCCAGCGAAATACAGCCATGGCACCGCTGAACGCAGAATGTTGCCAATAGTATTATGCTGGGCTTGCACAGTGCATAAAATGCAGGGTACTACGGTTGACCTCGCCGTTGTGTATTTGGGCCCAAAGTTGTTCGCTGCTGGCCAAGCGTACGTGGCCTTAAGTAGGGTCACATCGATAGAAGGCCTCCTCATAGAAGTATTAGACTGCTCGAAATTAACTGGCACCCGCCAATGTAACAATGACGCACTTAATGAAATTAATAGACTAAGAAATATATCTAGCGAAAACTAAAAAATATAAAATAAATTAATATAAAAAAAAAAACTTTTAAAAAAGCTTTTAATTACGCCCTAAAAAGATAAAAATAAGATTTAAATTACATTAAACCTATTCATTTTCCAATTACTTTACAAAATTTAATTGTAAATAATAAGATTTAAAATTAATTAAATAATAAGATTTAGCCTCAGTGCTGCACGAAGTAAATTTGAGTAATCTTTTCCTTTAAAATTTTTACTATCAACTTATAACGTCATTACACAATTTATATTATATAAAAGCTTGTCGCGAGATTTACCTGTGTAGACTAGTAAATTAAAAATGACCATAATGCCTTGGAAGTTGGGTAGGCCTTTGGTGTGGGATGCAACCTGTGTCGACACCCTCGCGCCATCCCATCTTCCTAGCACGGCGGGCGGTGCTGGGGCGGCTGCTGCAGGAGCAGAAAACCTCAAACGGCGCAAATATAACAACCTAATTGGGAGCTATATGTTTGAGCCGTTTGAGGTTGAAACTCTAGGGCCTTGGGGTCCGAATGCTCATTGCATATTTCGCGATATCGCCAAGCGTTTGGTTGACTCTTCGCGTGACCAGAGGGCTGG
This sequence comes from Amphipoea lucens, assembly GCA_947508005.1. Lineage (NCBI taxonomy): Eukaryota > Metazoa > Arthropoda > Insecta > Lepidoptera > Noctuidae > Amphipoea > Amphipoea lucens. The sequence continues at coordinate 23,700,281 of OX382360.1, read as the reverse complement.
CCTATTTTTAGCCCAAAGAATAAGCATTGCCATCCAACGTGGCAATGCTGCCAGCCTTTTGGGCACTTATCCCATTGACAGCGATGCGGACGAATTTTTCGAAGCCCAATGAACTCCTGTCTTTTTTTTAAATTATTATTTGTATATAGTATATATATATTTTAGTTTGTGTGTACATATGTAAGTAATATTAAAAGTTCAAACTAAGTGATACTCGCGACAAGCTTTTATATAATATAAATTGTGTAATGACGTTATAAGTTATTTATTATTCATGATCTACTGACTCGGATTATAATTTAGTAAGTAAGTTAAAACTAGTTCCTACAAAACAATTATGTATCTCCAAAAACAGGGCTTCCTCTCTCCTACCCTTTTTGCTGTGCCCTACAGGGTCCATAATGATCTTAATTACATATTAGTTACCACCGTTTATTTGCTCACAAACTAACTATATACACTAGATACTAAAATAAACGACTAACTAACTTACAATACAAATATATAAAAATAAAAATAACAAAGGACACTTAGGCGTCGAAGTATTCATCCGCATCGCTGTCATCCGGAAACGTGCCCAGAAGACTGGCAGCATTGCCACGTTGAATGGCAATGCTAATTCTTTGGCCAAAGAACGACCCAGCCCTCTGGTCATGTGAAGTATCGACCAGCCGGCGAGAAATTTCCTTAAAAAGGAGACGCGCGCTCGGGCCCCATGACCCGAGCGTTTCGACCCCAAACGGCTCAAAGCTGTAGTTGCCCATAAGGTTACAGTATTTGCGCCGCTTGAGGGTCTCAGCAGCTGCAGCAGCGGCGCCAGCACAGCCCGCAGTGCTAGGAACATGAGATGGCGCAAGGGTATCGACACATGTTGCGTCCCACACCAAAGGCCTACCCACCTTCCAAGGCAACAACGTCATACCGTCTGGTTACCACCTAAGTACACATTATGGTAAAGCAATAAAGTATTGAGTATTAAGTTGATACGTAGTAAAAATTTTAAAGGAAAAGATTACTCTTTATTTCGTGCAGCACTGAGGCTAAATCTTATTATTTAATTAATTTTAAATCTTATTATTTACAATTAAATTTTGTAAAGTAATTGGAAAATGAATAGGTTTAATGTAATTTAAATCTTATTTTTATCTTTTTAAAGCGTAAATAAAAGCTTTTTTTAAAAGTTTTTTTTTATATTAATTTTTGCCAGTTAGTTTATATTGATGAAATTATAATAACTCCCTGTCACTGATATTTACATAGCAAGTAGTGTTATACGAATTTGTGTGGGGTAGGTACAACATAAACTTTCGACGAAGTCGGTGTCGTGGGGTTCGCATTTTCGTTCGGGTTTTCATTTTCGTTCGATGCGATAAGTAATTCGTAAGTTTCGTGACAAAGTGGTAATATTACGTAAAGCACCAGTAAGTAAGCGTGCTTAGGACTAAGGGTTCTTGTATAGATCGACCTCGTGCGTGTTCCCTTGTCCTTGGCTTTATCTAGATCTACCGAAAACGCGCTAACTGAGGCGTTCGCACTTCGCCAACACACGAGTCACGACTAGTACTGTTACTAATTGTTACGAGGACTTTGTGATAGATATTCACGAGAAGACTTTGACAGCGACAGGTGTGTCGACTGAAAGTGACAGTGGACCGGTCACTGGGCACATAGTCGGACTGGCGACCCGCCCCTGCTCGCAATGCTGCAATGGCGATATGTTACATTACCGATATTTCTGTGCTACTCGTATGTCCGAGTTAATTACAAAAGTATTAGGACACATAACTTCCGAAATAAACTGCAAATGCACTAAATGGTGTTAAAAACCGCATTAACATCCATTGTGTTGTTTAGAATATCGTAGCGGTCACACAGACAGACTCGGAAACCGACTTTTATAAATAATATATAGGTAAAAAATACAGAGATCATAGATTCTTGGATGGCAAGTGGAGTTCATAAATTAACAATGTAGAACTAACATCTATGAATGACGACCACATTTAGAATAGAATTGGAAAATATTATTAGGTATTAGGTAAACGATTATAACAAGCATGTTATTTCAAACTGATAGTTGCAATGTGGAAGTCTGTCTCAAAAATCTGGTGGAAAGCATGCTAAACTGTATCGGCACGGGCCTGGTCCTGATCGGACAGTGAACTACCCATTACTCTCTGTCCGCAGGCCCGCGCCTACGGCGGCCGGGAGTCGTCACGCGGCTCCCGACGCCCGGAGCGTCTCCCGCGGCGGCTGGGACGTGAGGCTCTGTCCCTCAGCCATCCCGCCACCTCCTTCGCTAGCATGACTGCTTCGCAGAAGGAGGTGAGTGCCTCCCACTCCCTCTCGCTGCGAACCATGGCTTGAACCAGGGCCGGACGCGAGAGGTGGGTCTCTGTGGCTTAAGTACAGTTTTAAGTTAGTAAGACAAGTAAATCATTCAGACTCTCGATAGCTTGAATAATTTTGGTCATGATCCCCACGATACTCGGACCGCGCCTGGTTACTATGGATTAAGTACACGATTCTGAAGTTGAGCATCTAATATTCACGCATATTATAAAACACCAAAAATAATTAGATAACTATGCCGACGTCCGTACATAATTGCCCATGTCCTTTATTACATAATGTTAAAAAAAATAACTTAAAACAAAAGCAAAAGTAAAGACTTAAAAATAAAATATAGTCGTAATTAAACAATTGTTTGAAATAGGGTGTGTCGTAAATGTAGGTATTTATGCAAGAATGCGTCCAAGAGAATTATGAAGTAAGACTGTATCAGTATATGAAATGGTTGGGTTGCCCGGTTGGGGAGGTAGTGTGAGAGTGAAGGAATAAGTGAGTGAATGAAAGTGTTTGAGAATAGTGTATGGCACTACTCTAACGAAGTCTTCGGTTTCTGAGTAGGGTTAAGCTAACAGCTAGGCATTGTTTAATCATATTTTTAACTTGGTTGGTCCTACAGTTTTTACCCGCGACGGGACGGAGACGGTATATGCGTTTGGGGTGAGAAGATGTGCGTTTGTTTGTTCAAACAAATGTTGCCATTTATCTTCAATATTACTGGTCTGATTTAGACACGGTTTTCAGTGATGGGTTTGGATTTGATTGGTACATGTTCTTAGATAGGTGTTACGGTGACAACTCACCAGGGGGCGCTGCAGTAAACATTTGTTTGTGCAAAACCAAAACTGCTAGTCCGATTTGGATGCGGTTTTCATCATCAATAATGGGTTTGTGGTTGATTAGTGAGGATTCTTAAATAGGTCTTACGGTGGAAAATCACTAAGAGGCGCTGCAGTATTATATTTTTGTGTATAATTTGAAAAAAAAAAGTTTGAAATAAAAAAAAATAATAATTTTGAAAATACCCGCGACGGTTAAATGTAAGTGATTGGAAAAGGATAAAATAATTTAAAAACCTCCGACTTAAAGAATTTATGTAACGAGAATAAAACAGATAAATTCATATGGAAGTCGGGGGACCGTTCTATGGAACACCTTCTATTCTAAGAGGTCCCCCGGCTGCCATATGAATTTATATGTTTTAGTCTCGTTACATAAATTTAAACAATTTAACTAAAACAGACTAAAACAGATCCTAGTGCCACATAGACCTGAGGGGCAATTCTTGTAATTTTAAGAACGTTCACAGTTTGATCTCAGTCTCAATCTGTCAAAAACACCTATAATTTCCCTACATTTTGACAAGTCTTTGACATTTGGAGACTGCGACTAGATTTTGAACGTTTTAAATAACGAGAATTGGCCTTCAGATGTAAGGTCTTTTTGTTAGCTCATCTGAGTTACGTAATGGTTTCATTACGTAAATCAACTTTCCGATTCGCTTAGCTACTAAGTCGGTAAGGGGTCTTGCATTAAAGACGTTGATCTAGGAGAACTCCTAAGTATTTTAGAGATTCGATCTTTTTAATTTCCTCACATTTGTGCTACTACTTGTATTTGCCTTCCACAGATGATCAGATATTATTATAATTGCTATTTTCTTGAGAACAGATATTAAAGAGTAAATCATGCAATCAGATAGTTTTGCTGGTCTGTCCATAGTAGGTACTCGTAATATATTTATGCTATGACTGTACCTACAGATAAATTATTACGAAAAGTGCGGCTACATAACGTGGTCTTAAATGGTGAACTTACATATTATTATTATTATATCAAAAGAATTATAAAAGAAATGGGATTGTTCGTTGGTACCTGCGGTATTATTAGTGAAGCACGGAAGTTGAGGCGTCGGTTGCCGGGCAACGGCGGCCGGTAGGCGACCGGCCGACCGGCTAGCTACGCACAGAAGTACAGAAGGTCCACGCTACTCTATTTGAGCCAGATAAAGTGACAATAGTGGTCATTGAGTCGTACTACATTTTTTTTATAGACTCTAGTACATCGTTAGTATCGTTTTGATTCCTACAGACAGTGTCAGGGAAAGGGCAGCTATTGTAACGTTATGTGGCACCAATAATAACAATATCGTACACGGCACAGTTCACTATAGCGTCGTGCGAACCCAATCTGGGCTCGACGGACTTGTAGCGGTATCTACAACGCCACATGCGAACAACGCGTCATACTAACGTCACGCAAAGTCCTGCATCTCGCAAGCAGAGTTTATCGCGCAACTAGCATAGATACAACGGCCCGACATGAAACATCGAGCCGTTGACCGCCAGACAGAACACCCGTCTGGTCGGAGGATTCTCCCTTTTCTATGGAGGTTGAGTGAACTTTACATCCCGTTCCTCATACCTCTATACTGGTGACTCCGAACATGAACGTCAGCGCAGCTTTCGTGCAAATACTTTAGCGTGACGTCATCATCCACCACTCTCGCAAGCTTTAGCGGCGAGTCACCCAGCCAGCCAGCACCCACGGTTTCAACGGGTATCCTGACCACCAGCAAGCAGCGACCACACTTGCTCATCACCCTCAGTCTCATCAGCAACCTCGGCACAGCGCGCTGCACTTTCGGCCAGTCTACAAGCAGAGTCCTTAATAACCCTCTCCTGGTCGACGCCAGCAGTCAGCCTCAACCCGGCGCTGTATCACATCCGACGCACGAGAACATAACGCAGCGCCACCCCGACTCACTGGGGATATCTTCGCAGACAGTACCGACTCACCGTGAACTATGCGGCAACCGGTTCCGACTCACTGGAACCTCAGCTGGCCTGGCAAGCATCGCAAGATACAAGACTCAGCCCACTATCGACCTCCGGTCTCCGCGGGGGGAGGTGATGTAGCGGTATCTACAATGCCACATGCGAATACTGACGATATATACTGACGTGACGCAAAATCCTGCATCTCGAAAGCAAAGTTTACCGTACAACTGGCATAGATACAACGGCCCGACATGAATCATCGGGCAGTTGCCCGCCAGACAACACCCATCTGGTCGGAGGATCTTCCCTTTTCTATGGAAGATGAGTGAACTTTACCCTACACCCTGTTCCTTACCTCTATAGACTTTACCGCGAAAATGATTCATCTTGAATTTGGATCGTATATATATCCGAGTCTTGTGTGGAGTTCTACTTGTGCGCATCAGCGGAGCACGCCAGTTCGCCGCGGCTGGCGGTAGTGCGGCGCTCGCTCAAGGTTAAGTTCGTTGCCCCAGGGTGAGCGCGACGCCGTTCGTCCAACGAGTAGCTAGGGTGGCTAAGCTGGCCAATGGGTAGCACCCCCTCGCTGTTGGTACTCTTAGCTCTTCTTATGGAACGGCCCTGTGACAATACCTCTCTACAGGTATGAGATGCACAAGCCTTGCTGATCGAACCTAATACATCGTTTCATGTTCCGTTGAGTTGGACAAATACATACATACAATATGTATCAGTTGACAACATCTCTGATAGTCGCGCACGTCTACGAGTATACATATATTATACATAATAATTGCACTGTTCCATTAAAAAAATAATGTCTGGCAATATATTAATCCCGACGACGCAGCTGTACGTGTCCAGACTGCACCACTCCACGAAGGTTGAGGAGATCGTGGAGTACTTGCGTGTGAAGACCAACTGGACTTTGAGTGTCGAGAAGTTGGAGTCGCGTCACAACACGAACTTCAAGTCGTTCGTGGTGCGTGTTCCGACACACCATCTTGAGAAGTTCCTTAAGGAAGAGTTCTGGCCGAAGGGTGTTGTGTATCGCCGGTTTCGTGGCCGGCTACATGACACCAGTCAGCGAAACACGACGCAGACACTTCGTGTTTAGTTAGTTGCTTAGTGTAATTATAATGATGTATTTATTTATAGTATTTTTAAGTTATATTAATATTGTATTTTATGTGTTTTCTATGGGCCTTGATGCCTGAAATAAATGGATAAATAAATAAAATAAATATTTGCCTAGTTAATAACTGGCTAAATGTCGGCGTGTCAGCTCATACCTTCTCTACCGTACCTTCGATGTTATGTTATGCGTTATTAAATAGTAAGAGCCCATGTGAACGTGATGGTTGTGCCGAGTACCTACTAATAGCGTGGAGGTCGCGGCAAGTCAGCACGGGTTCAACGATATTTAGTGGTCGTCGATTATAGTACATTAGGTCGTCGCCGACCTATCGAGTGGCCGCCAGCCCATTGTCAGATTATGCACGTTTTACAAGAGATTAGCAAAAATAATTTCTTCATTATTTACTGACATCATGTTATACCGTGGGGTTTACTGCGATTGAATCATTCACAAAGTGCTACATAACGCTGGTCGAGGGGGCGCGGGTCGGTCACGTCAGCGCCGCGCAGTGCCGCTGCACTCGGCGATGCTTATCACACAACATAACGTTGACCAGTCTCGATCTGATAACTCGCCCCATAATATACATACAAATATTCTTTTTAGGGGCACTGAATACAAACACTCATTTTAAAACTGTTCAGTTTTATTGCAGTCGGTAACAGACGAGGTCATAGACACAACATCTAGCGGCTGTTAGTGATAATGTTAGTAGTATATCGATGGGTAGTAGCCGTAGTCGCCATAGCCGCCGTAGCCTCCGTAGCCTAAATTCCCATAGCCACTGTAGCCTAAGCCACCATAGCGGCCGAGGCCGTATCCCAAGCCCAACCCGAGGTAGGGCTTGGCTTGTACGCTCCACAGCGCGCCGAGCACCAGCAACAGTAGCAACCCCGTCTGCAAACAACCACTCGTTACTATTACATGCTCTGCGCGAGTAGCAACAGAAACCCGACATGTTACAGACCATGACGCACTTGAACAAAACTGAATTACTTAGTACAAGTTTTACTGCAAAATGAATGCACATAATAACATTATGAGAAACACCTAAACTAGATTTTTAAAACGTAATATAATAATATTAATATTGTGGCATCAGGTTATGTTTTAAGTAGTAGGTAATAATTATGTGAGAGTAACTTACGTGTTTGAACATTGTTCAGCCGCTCAACTAGTGATTGCCAGAGTCACATGCGCCTACTTTTTATAAGCCGTTAATGGGCTAGTCAATAAGAATTATGTACCTATTACTTAATTTAGTTTATTTAATTAATAAATCGTTAGTGATGTCGAAAAACCCACCGCACTGCTATCTAATTGATAATAAAATCGATGCACGACGCGGTCACGGTAAATTACCGTGACGCGGCTCTGTCTTCTCGCATTCCAAACATACCGAACAGTAGGCATATCAGGCGCGGTCGCAGCCCAACATTTTAGGGGGTCATAATGGGTGCTGAGGACTATTTTAAGGGAGGTACATCTCCTCGTTAGTCTAGTGGTCGCAAGCGTTACTGGTGAGCATGAGGTCCTAGCTGGGTTCGATTCCTAGGTCGGGTAAAGTTTTAAAGGGTTTTTCCATCAGAAATTTCTCAGAAGCAGCCTGGAGTCTGGATTTGTGCCCGGCTGGCGGCAGTAGGCTCGCCCTCTATGACATTTCACTTAATAACTGGCGAAATGTGGGTGTATGTACTATATGAAGGTACACCCCCGCCCAACCCTTTGGGGATTAAAGGCTTGATGATATGTTAAGGTTCATGTACATCTCCAGCTCCACATTATTTATGCTATTCAGGGACGCAGCTTTTACATAGGGGGGGTGTTACTTAAATTTTAAGAACCCGCCTGTTTGATTAGGTTTTGTTTTATATTTTCAAGTAGAAATGGGAGTTACATTGTCGACTTGTGCAGGCAAGCTCAAGCAGCTGGCAGAATCTAAAATGCAAGAGCGAGCTTGCACACTCACGGATAGGTTCGATTTTCTTTCGAGTTTAGATCATTCCAAAAGGACTAGGAATTACTTGCTTTGTCGACTTTTGAAGAAAACCTCAAGAACCAATGTGAATTGCAAGAATGAGCGCAGCGAGCCTGAAAATTTTAGCACCCCACCTTAAATAGTCTCTGTTTTCTTTTACCCATCATACAAAAAGAGAACTTACTTTATCGAATTATGAAGAACAGCTTAAACTCGTTTTACAGCGGTTTAGGTTTTGGAATCTGGCCTTACCTAAACCTTTCAACCTTACGTACGAGCGGGGTGCCCAATATCCCGAGTTTGCTTCGCTCGCTCCTGAATCTTGGATTCTATATTTTTATAACAGGCGTTTATAGAGAAAAATATTTTTTAGGCGCGTTAAAAAACTCACTGTCATTTCATAGTTTTAAGATTTTCCTTCAGTCGGCAGTCCCCATCTCTGCCGATGTTCTTAATGTTTTTGCATATGCCAATCGGGGTTTTCGTGGCTGAAGTACAGTTTTAAGTTAGTAAGGCAAGTAAATCATTCAGACCCTCGACAGCTTGAATAATTTTGGACCCCCCCCCCCCCCCCTCGGACCGCGCATGAGGCATATCTCGGGAGCATGGCTCCCGGAGCTTTGGATGGGTACTTACAGCTCGCCCGTTAGACAACTTTACTCAAACGTAAATGCTACAACAGCCGACACTAATTGTAATCGGTTCCTACTAGCTAGTCATCTTTTTAGGGTTCCGTAGTCAACAAGGAACCCTTATAGTTTTGCTATGTCCATCTGTCCGTCCGTCCGTCCGCAGCTTAGCTCAGAGACTATTAGTACTAGAAAGTTATAATTTGGCACGGATATACATGTCAGAGACATCATTAGTACGGGAGCTGACTTGACAACGAGGCGGAAGCGCTGTGACGACAACGCTGCCACGGAATCATTCGTTTGACTATTCGGAACGCCAGCGCCATCTGGTGGCGCTAGACAGAGTCTAGCCTGAGTTCGAGGGGGGTCGACAACAGCGCGACAGAACGATGTGGAGCTCACTTGGACATCGGACTTCAAACGAACAACATGTGCTCAGAAACTGTCCCGCGTTCCGTATCTGGTTGTATCGTGTACCTATAGTGTGTGATCTGCTAGTGTGATTAAATTGTTCGTGAAATTATAATCTGATTTCAACTGCAAACCGTTTTTCTATTGCGCAATAACCAACACTATACCCATAGTTCGCCCACAGTAGTTGAAATATGGCTGATAATAACGAGACACACATGCCTTCTCCGTTATACATATTAATCACGCCGACAAAGTGGTTAGACTGTGTTTATAATTTCTTGTTTATTTTTTATTTTTTTATTTTGCATGCCTGTTTAGTGTTATGTTTGATTATTAATACTTAGGTACCTATGTAATTTTATTTGAACTATCACACTGTAAGCGCACATCGCATTAGTTTTATAACTTTTCTTTATAATATGTGGAAAATGTCGTGGGTTATACATTTAATCACTCTGTAGCTCATATTTTATGTAATTTTGTAATGTGTAACCGTTTATTTTCCCAAATAAATAAAATAAAATAACAAAAAAAAAAAAAAGGTATCTCCTGTACCCGTAAAGTGGTGATGTTATTTTTTTTTCTCGTCTACCCCTTATGTGGGGTATGGTTGGATAGGTCTTTCAAAAATATAGCGGGTTTGTGAAAGCCATTTTTCGATTCAGGGATCCGTTTGTGAAATATTAAGCTTTAAAGTGCTAATTTTTGTTAGAGTCGAGTGTGCCCCCCCCCCCGTGCCAGCTAGTTGGTTGCTTTTAGATATGTGAAAAAATTCACGGCAGCAGTTACAACGAAACACAATAACGAAACAAACATATAACAAAATTAAAAGCATAATAACGAAATTAAAAGGAAAACAATCACAGCTAAGTAGGCTTTACAAGTTTACGAGTAATAGTCGACCAACTTAAATTTGCAGTTGCAATGTTTGGGAGAACATGATTTTCAACTACAATGTTAAGTTTGTTCTTGGGATAAATTCATTCCAACTACAGAACCCTTCATTGTGCGTGGTCCGACATGTACTTGGCCGGTTTTTTGAGCCTGTTATTAGAACATTGTGTGCCTGTGTGTTGCGGGCGGAGGCCTGTGTTTGCGGGCGGAGGCCTGTGTGTTGCGGGCGGAGGCCTGTGTGCTGCGGGTGGAGGCCTGTGTATTGCGAGCGGAGGCCTGCATGGGCAGGCGAGACGAAGTAGCTGCTGCTACCGGACAGTGCTGTTCATCTCTCAACTTTAGGAATCGTCTCGTGACGCCCGCGCCGTGTTGGTTGGCCTATAGGCCCTGATTAACAACTATACGACAGGCTATCGTATCGAAAACCTGACATTTAGATAACCTGATTTGACTTCCCCTCACCAGCAAATAGCTGTCGGAAGAATAGCGGGCGTCTATTTGATTTAAACTGACAAAATTTTCGGGTTTTGGACTTGTGAACAGCGTTGAGAAGACTCCGACGATAACAATGATTAATGTTCGATACGATACGGAAGCATATCGAGTGTTTGTGAATAAGGGGGCTGATGTGAAATCATACGATTGTTTTTGGCTACCTTTTCATTCTGTCTACATTTTCATTCTCTTTACTTAGTTCTTGCGACAACAATGTATTGTTGGGTGTCGGAACGTGCTCAGACGTCCGTGACGCAGCAGTCTCTAGTTTCCCTACTAGTTTTGGTTTCAAAATTAGTATCGGAACAATAAAAACACCGAAGTAATCGTATACCATTCGTTCAAGGGGTAGTTCCGGGTCTGGGTTACCTGGCTCGCCTATTATTCGATCGCTATTAGGTTTATGTGAAAAATATTGCAGCACAGTGTTAAATAAATATTACTTATCTATTATTTTTAGTCCAGTACTATCAATGCTCTGGTGTATTGTATGCTGTTCGTAAAGATCGTGCTATCCCGATTTAGTATACAAAATAATGTATTATTAATGTTTTTATACCATTATTTTAATAGTTGGTTTACTTATGTATCAAACCAAAACCATTTTATCACAAAGAGAGGGTTGAATGTGGTTACTGGTTTGATACTAACGTGTGTAGCACTCAGCAGGTCATCAGAACCTGATCTTTTGGCTTCTAGAACTTAATAAAACACTGACAGTTGAAATCAATAATAATAATAATATTCCACAACTATCACACAACGCCATCTAGTCCCAAGCTAAGCAGAGCTTGTGTTATGGGTACTAGACAACTGATAAACATACTTATATATTTCTAAATACATACATATTATAGATAAATTACACCCAGACACAGAACAAATGATCGTGCTCATCACACAAACATTTGTCCTGGGTGGGAATCGAACCCACGACCTCCGGCATAGCAGTCAGGGTCACTAACCACTAGACCATCAGGCCTGTCAATACCTATAATATAAACCTATGATATGTAGAAGTAGGTACATCCTGACCAACTAATAGAGTTAAGTGGTTGCGAGGTTCGTGAAAATAACATGACAATGCATAACACAACAATGTCATCAAATTAGACACGGAACTTAATATGACCTGATTACTTTTAAACATTGCATATTTTTGTACCGTGCACGTATCTGTTGCAAGACCCTACTGAAATGTTGTTTACTCCTAAGTAGATCCCTTAATGCCTATTAACAAATCAAGGAAGAAAACTTCTAAGATACACTGACCAATGAATTCTTGCAGATTAAGAAAGAAAGAAAGAAAGAAAATACGTTTATTTGCGGTGAAAATGACGCAAAAAGAACAAAAACACAAAAAATAAAATAAAAAGGTAGGTAAACATGCGTCACATCCACGCAAAACGGCTATCGCTCAGCATTATGCTGCGACCCTATGCAGGACAGAGCCCCAGCGCTGGTTTTCAGCGACAGCCGGCGCTGACGTAATGACGTCGTCCGGTGCAGCAAACAATTATTAAAATACAGTGTACTTAAAGAAAAATAATCGGTTAAAACTTAAAAGTGATAGAATATTATACTAAACAGGAAATAGACATAGGTACAGTACACGCTATGAGAATGTCATCCTCAATAAACGTTTTACACATTATGAAGTGGCAACATTTCGAAGCGTCCTTATGAATTTGACGTAAAATGTGATTATTCCTGACAATAGCTTTTGAAAAAAAAAAACCCATGCACTGTAGTTTTGTGTTGAGCTCTCCCGACAGACGGCACGCATGCATCGCTCATCGTATTAATACATAACAAATGCGAAAGTGTTCTGTAGTGTAAAGTCTTTAAAAAAAAACGAGGATATCAATTCTACAAATAAGTATGTAATATTATTAAATGGATCGACTTGATGTTACGGGCTGAAGTGTAATAGGCTTTTTGTCCCGTAAAGAGGCGATAGATACAGGAGCGAAGCCACGGGGAAAAGCTAGTAAGATATAAATGGACAGCCACGAGGAAACTCATTAGAACAAACCAACGAGTAGTATGTACGAGTAGGTGGGAGCGACACGTATGGACAGAGCACGCACGCCGGACGAGCATTCGTTTTAAAATAAATTCCTAGGTATTGATTTTTCAAGGCTCATAGCTACATACACAATGGACTCGTTGTGTCTTCACATCATATTAACATTTATGGAAGGTCATCATCAGCATTCTTCTGCCCTTAGCTTCATACACAATGGACTCGTTGTGTCTTCACATCATATTAACATTGATGGAAGGTCATCATCAGCATTCTCCTGCCCTTAGCTTCATACACAATGGACTCGTTGTGTCTTCACATCATATTAACATAGATGGAAGGTCATCATCAGCATTCTCCTGCCCTTAGCTTCATACAAAATGGACTCGTTGTGTCTTCACATCATATTAACATTGATGGAAGGTCATCATCAGCATTCTCCTGCCCTTAGCTTCATACACAATGGACTCGTTGTGTCTTCACATCATATTAACATTGATAGAAGGTCATCATCAGCATTCTCCTGCCCTTAGCTTCATACACAATGGACTCGTTGTGTCTTCACATCATATTAACATTGATGGAAGGTCATCATCAGCATTCTCCTGCCCTTAGCTTCATACACAATGGACTCGTTGTGTCTTCACATCATATTAACATTGATGGAAGGTCATCATCAGCATTCTCCTGCCCTTAGCTTCATACACAATGGACTCGTTGTGTCTTCACATCATATTAACATTAATGGAAGGTCATCATCAGCATTCTCCTGCCCTTAGCTTCATACACAATGGACTCGTTGTGTCTTCACATCATATTAACATTGATGGAAGGTCATCATCAGCATTCTCATGCCCTTAGCTTCATACACAATGGACTCGTTGTGTCTTCACATCATATTAACATTGATGGAAGGTCATCATCAGCATTCTCCTGCCCTTAGCTTCATACACAATGAACTCGTTGTGTCTTCACATCATATTAACATTGATGGAAGGTCATCATCAGCATTCTCCTGCCCTTAGCTTCATACACAATGGACTCGTTGTGTCTTCACATCATATTAACATTGATGGAAGGTCATCATCAGCATTCTCCTGCCCTTAGCTTCATACACAATGGACTCGTTGTGTCTTCACATCATATTAACATTGATGGAAGGTCATCATCAGCATTCTCCTGCCCTTAGCTTCATACACAATGGACTCGTTCTGTCTTCACATCATATTAACATTGATGGAAGGTCATCATCAGCATTCTCCTGCCCTTAGCTTCATACACAATGGACTCGTTGTGTCTTCACATCATATTAACATTGATGGAAGGTCATCATCAGCATTCTCCTGCCCTTAGCTTCATACACAATGGACTCGTTGTGTCTTCACATCATATTAACATTGATGGAAGGTCATCATCAGCATTCTCCTGCCCTTAGCTTCATACACAATGGACTCGTTGTGTCTTCACATCATATTAACATTGATGGAAGGTCATCATCAGCATTCTCCTGCCCTTAGCTTCATACACAATGGACTCGTTGTGTCTTCACATCATATTAACATTGATGGAAGGTCATCATCAGCATTCTCCTGCCCTTAGCTTCATACACAATGGACTCGTTGTGTCTTCACATCATATTAACATTGATGGAAGGTCATCATCAGCATTCTCCTGCCCTTAGCTTCATACACAATGGACTCGTTGTGTCTTCACATCATATTAACATTGATGGAAGGTCATCATCAGCATTCTCCTGCCCTTAGCTTCATACACAATGGACTCGTTGTGTCTTCACATCATATTAACATTGATGGAAGGTCATCATCAGCATTCTCCTGCCCTTAGCTTCATACACAATGGACTCGTTGTGTCTTCACATCATATTAACATTGATGGAAGGTCATCATCAGCATTCTCCTGCCCTTAGCTTCATACACAATGGACTCGTTGTGTCTTCACATCATATCAACATTTACGGAATGTCATTATCAGCATTCTGCTGCCCTTATCCCAATTTATTTGGAGTCGGCGCAACATGTCCCTTTCTTCTTCATACTTCTCTATTAGTCAAAGGCTTAGGTGCATAGTATATTCATATTTAACTTAGATATAAAATAGTACAGAAACTTTGATGTTTTGACATGTCGCCACATCAGAAGATTGCACCCGCGAGAAGCATGGACGGGTCGCTAGTTCAGAATAAAGTAAAATATTTCACCAATCAGTAAAGATGTTAGTATTACAAAAATAGATAGGTAAGCACCTAACTACCGACTCTTGCCTCATAACTACAGAATTGGAGAGAAGCTAGTTATTTTGGAAAATTCACCACATTCTTTGTTTATGGTGTTAAAGTAGTCAAGACCATTATGACATACCTAACCTATGCAAATGTCATTGTATCGAGACGTCAACAACAAAACAATAATATTCAACTGATGAATAATTGAATGTTTAGTACAATAATAGAAATGTACATACCAGGAAGGGTTTATCTTGAGTTTGGTATTGTTGTAGAGAGCTTTAGGTGTGTTAGCATATGTAAATGGGCCCTTGCTTTTTGCCTCCTGCGGGCCTTCCACCAAAACCGAGCGCACCGACACGTTCGCCATGGCGCGGGGCGCAGCGGGCCAGCGCGGTCAGCAGCAGGAAGTACAGCTCCTCGCAGGCCGCCAGCAGCATGCAACACATACGGCCCGCCTGCGCACCGAGCCGCCGCGACAAGCACGCATTTGAATATGGAACTGTCACACGTCACACTGTCCCTGTGTCCATACACCCCACGCCCGCACCACGCGCTGCTGTGACACGACGTCGACGCGGGTCACAGCACGAGCGTGGCGCGCCGGACGAGGCCTCTGTTCTGTTCCATTACAACTGTTTTTATTTTTACTCCAAAGCTATTATAACAAGTAGTGGTTGCCATGGCGACGCCTAAACATACGTTTCCGGTCATAAGTGTTGACAAGTCGTTGTCCTGTTCCTCCGTTGCCATGGAAACTGACCTTGACAGATCATGAAAACATCGAGAATGGACCACAGAGCACTTTTATAATACCGAGTGGCGTGGAGTAGCGCCTCCACGGAGTACTTTTTAATATGAGCGCCTCGATGACGCAGATCCAGGCACATTAACCTCGACTGGCGAAGTTAACAAAAAAGTCACTCTTCGTTAGTAGTTGCATGGTTGCATGCGGTAACATGGTGCTATCGCGTGGTCCAAGCAAACTAAACCAACAAAATGAAGGAAAGCTGATTCAATCGTAAGTACCTCCCTAGTGAGCGCATGTTATGCACATGAAAGGAGAGAACAGCAGATAGCACCGAGGGCGCGACGCCACTCCGCCCACATGCTGGTACGGTCAGCAACGACACGTTACTTCTGCATAGGTACCAACCACCCAGTTAAATAGACAGGAAATTACTCCAAAACCTTTGTACGTTTCAACTTTCTTGTAAGCGTTGTCCCTATAGGAACATTTTAAATGAAATATATTTTTTATAATAATTATTAAATAACGAGCCGTGTGCCCTATGGTATTTCCCATCAGCAAACATTTATTTATTTATTTATAGTTAATTAAAACGGCACAGGTCCAATTACATTAATTAACATAGAATTATAAAAATTAGAATAAAATAAGCATTCAAATAACATACAATACAAAAATTGAATTCAAATTCAAAGATATACCTACAATTCATGGATAAAATTACTAATATTTGTTTGATTAAATGGTTAAATAAATTAAATTGACTGGTTGAATGGTTAAACAAATTAACATGACGAACTTCCAAACAAACTAAGAATTTTCAAAAATGAGTGCTCACTTTTAGTATAAAAGGCAACCGTTCATATTTCTAGAACCAGTTTAGTAGTTTATGCTGTGCGTTGTCTGTCAGTGCATATGATAAGATCCAAACTAATATTATAAATGCGAAAGTAACTCTGTCTGTCTGTCTGTCTTTTCTTCACGCCTAAACTACTGAACCGATTTAGATGAAATTTGGTATAGAGATAGTTTAAGTCCCGGGGAAGGACATAGGATAGTTTTTATCCCGATATTCCCACGGGATCGACACATATGCGGGTGAAACCGCGGGGCGCAGCTAGTTTTTTATAAGTTGAAAATATGTTCCTTTTTAAACAACATAAACTCGAATCAAGTTTGTCTCTGACCGTACCCTCCTACATGATGATGACTGAAGTGAGTGACAAATATAAAAGGAATATTGATATGCCTACGTAATATTTATGTAAATCTTCTCATCTATCTGTGTAGTTATTTTTTATCTGCCTGATTATTTAGTGATGCTGCTTTCTTTTCTATCACATACTCGTAAATGAAAATACAATCGATTTTTTTCAGAAACCACATTGCTAAGCCAGACGATTATTTAGAAATCAGTAGACCTTAACAATTACAGTTCCAGCCTAAGTAAAAGTATCTCTTGAGTTTTGGGAATCCCGTGGCCGACCGGCTTCCCAGCGGTACGGGTTAAAATAATTACTGTCACTCCTTTTTGCCATTACGATATACATTCTGGTTTTATCATGTTGACTAGAATAGTGCGGACTTCAATAAACTGAAATATGCAATTAAGAAGCACTGCAGAGCCACCTATACTACCGAGTAAGAACGATTATGCGTTCGCTGTAGCTGCAGCTACGACAACGTAGCAGCGCTACGACCCGTGCTACGCCATGGTGTAGGCTACGGCTACCAACTTAGTTCCCGCCTGTACCGATAGATGGCAATTAAACAACTACGAAAAAGTATACTTTGTATTGTTGGTGGATGTTTCAGGGTAAGTATTCGGTGTCAAAAATAGTAATTGTAAGTACCTACTAGTGCTACAAGGTTCTTCTGGCGCTAAAATTCACATTTCACAAAACAATTGCACAAATGTTTACCAACAGCGCCCCCTGTCAACGCCGCGCCATTCGAGCGCTAAAAGATCCTTGTAGCAGTTTAACCAAATCAAAGGTATCAATTTTCGCAATTGTTTCGCCTGCTAACTATTATATTATATGTATTTGGTGTTATTTTAGAAGACTTTTTCTAGATTTAGGTTTTCACTATTTTGATCCCAAAATTAAAGTGACTGCCACAATTATAATCAAGATGCCGCGGCCTTTGATTTATTTGCAGAGGTATCCTGCTACTGCTGCAGTCTTTAGTTCAAGAAAACGTTCCAGTTGGGGATTCTGAATTACATTTCCAATATTATGTGACATGTAAAGATATAATTGAAACCTTTTACACATTAAATGGTCAAAAGACCGCAGACACGGTAACATTACCGTGCCGCAGATCTATACGGTAATTATGTGGTCGCTGCGTGGATTATAAACTAGCTAGGTGCTAGTTTATAGCTATTATCTCATCATCTGCCTAGGCTTTTCCCAACAATGTTGGGGTCGGCTTCCAGTCTAACCGGATGCAGCTGAATACCAGTATTTTACATGGAGCGACTGCCTATCTGACCTCCAAGACCGCAGTTACTGGTACGATATACGATATTATATATAGGTACGATACCCCTTGGTAAGACTAGTTGTCAGACATAGCTTAGAAATTAGCTTTTCAAATAATAATAAAATCTAAACATTTTCCAGGACCGCATCAAGGTAAAATAAAAACGTAAAGTTTTGTGAATATAATTTGAGGTATAGTCAACAAGGAAAGGAGCTGTCAGAGCCATTTATAATTAATATACGTCGCCGCGAATCTCTCAGGGAACTATTTAAAAGGATTAATATTATGACGGTACCTTGCCAATTCATTTATGAAAATTTTATGTATGTAAGAAAAAATCTACATCTTTTTAATAAAATAAGCGATAGACATAACTTTAATACAAGAAATAAAGATAAAATACATCAACCATTTTTCAGATTAGCCAAAGTACATACATCTTTTATGGGGTACTGTGTTAAATGTTACAATAAAATACCTTGTGATATATTGCAATTAAATGAAAGAAAATTTAAAACTCACATTAAACGTAGGTACACTTTGTAAACAAGCATACTATAAACTAGAAGATTATATCCAAGATAAGAACGCTTGGAAACTTGCTGGTCCTGCTCCATAGGACAATCTAGAGTCTAGACAAAATCAAACTGGTTGCTAATTTGATTGTAAAATTTTATTCTTTTTTTTACATTGATTTACATTCATTACTCACACCCTGACTTATTACTTGTTAATTTCATTTTTTTTTAAATTAAAATATGTATTTACTTTTACCACGTTTGTAAATACATATTTACAAACGTGGTAAAAGTAAATATTTTTTCACATGAGCACCATGTATCTATCAGATAATTAATTTATATATCATGGTTTTGTTTTTAATTCTTTTACCTATTGTGGTATAGTAATTTTATTTTAGGTGCATCGTCCTCACATATTATTATATAATGAATGTACCTACGCCAAATATTGTAAAACATTTTAAGCTATTGCATAGCTTTTATCGCGGGCATTGAGCGCGGCGACCGAATCAAGAAATTCCGTAACGAAAATAAACCTAACACCCCGCAATCCGACCGGCACAGCGGTGCGGCGTTGAAAGCCGTGAATCGTCTAACGTCGTTTCAGTTCGGCAGACTTCGGCACGGTGTTTGTGTGCGTGCGACTAGACGTATGCGTGTAGACTGTACGAAGCTCGCACGGATCGAGACGAGCTGCTTACTGTAACTTGAATTAATATCAAAAAAAAAAAATATTGCATAAATATTATAATTGCATAAGTTGATAAAAAATGTTATGCAATAGCTTTTTAAAAGAGTAACGGTGGAGTTTCTTGCCCATTCTTCTCCATACGAAAACTACCTTTTGGAAGGGGCGACTAGAATCAATTCTATTTTAATGTAAATTTTGACGTTCAAAAGTGCTTTTTATGTGCCTATTTGAAATAAATGCTTTGACTTTGAAACTTTTAATAATTTTACTAGCGCAACTTATTATTAAAAAAAATTTTGCATTAGCGGTATTTTAGGGTTCCGTACCTTAACAGGAAAATCGGAACCAAACAATCTAGTTTCTTAGCCAATACAATAAAAAATGTGCCCATTTATTAAATGTCGCATATTGTGCTCACTCGCAAGTAAAACAAAACCTACCCAATTCAATTCAAATTATTTATTTGCTAAAATGCAGGTATACAAATAAGGTCGTGAAGAATTAAAGTTGAGCCATACATTCTGCCCGAGATTCTATATGCAACATTTAAATGAATGAATACGATGCTATACCTAATAAAAATAAGAACATTATAACACAATTATCAGATAAAAACTGACAATTCAATACACTTAGAATCAAAACCCACAGGGAACCTACCTAGAATCAAAACCTACAGGGAACCTACCTAGAATCAAAACCTACAGGGAACCTACCTAGAATCAAAACCTACAAGGAACCTACCTAGAATCGTGAAATTTGCCAAGAAGCAAGGTCTTACAGCACAAGTAAAGAAAAAAAACCGGCCAAGTGCGTGTCGGACCACGCATAATGAAGGGTTCCGTAGTTGGAATTTATCCCAAGAAAAAACTTAACATTGTAGTTGAAAAACAACTTCTACCATTCATCGTTAAACGTCACGGTCAATTCTCCAACTGCAAATGCAAGTTTAGAAACGCAAAAAAAAATGTTGGGAACGGAATATAGCGAATAGTTACACATTTAACCCTTTAAAATTGAAAGGGTGACTATCATTTAAAGTTTAAATGATATTCATCCCGCTATACCTTTAAGGAGCTAAGCAGTCAATCATTACACAACATATGAACGGCTAATTTATTCTTTCAACAAAGGAAAAGCCGAGCTTTTTTTTGAAAATCTTTTTTTTTTTGTTTCTGGTGATAAAGAATATAAAACTTATTTCCGTTCGCCCCACTGACAATATCAGTGGAATAAACGGGAATAATGTAGTAATTTTATTTTCAATTCTCATTGGTCCCACTAAATAATTTGAGTCTGGCTGTTCATTGGGGAAAAACACTTATTTATCCTAACTAATATTATAAATGCTAAAGTAAGTTTGTTACCTTTTCACGGTGCCCTGTCAGTTCACCAAAAATTAATTTACAAATTTTTACTTGACAAACAACGATTGGCAAAAACATAATTTGTCATTTCATTATTATACAACAACAAGTTTGCCAAATAATTCACTTTACAAAATAATTACCAGATAAACTTTTATTTAATAACGTGTTATTTAACAATCATTTGATTTTTTATTCGTTTTATCTCATAAAACAACGTTTGGAATCAAAACGTTTTACATACTTATTGACTTATCATTACGCAATTTCCTAAAAATGAAACTCATTCTTTCATCGACTTGCGCTAATAGAAAAAAAGAGATTATTTTTAGTAGGCTACCCGGAACCGAACTAGTTACATTAGGTTAATTATTTAAAAAAAATAGTTCGGTTATATTAGGTTAAAATCGTGACCCCCTACGCACGAGCCGAGCGAGTGCCAGAAAATTATTTGACCCAAATGGAGAATACCGTCATGATCACTTTGTGACTGGCTTAGAAAATCTTTACATAGTATAAAACAAAGTCACTCCCGCTGTCTGTAAGCTTAGATCTTATAAAATACGCAACGGATTTGAACTGTATTATAAAATGATATTTTGTATAAACGTTATTTTTCCAAAAGAATCTAAATATTAAATGAAAAATGTATAAATAATTAAATATCATCCGTAACAATTGTAATGAGAAGCATTTGCCAAATAAATGTTTGTAAAGCGAGTGTTTATAAAATAAACACTGTGTTTTTAAATTCTATTTATGAATAAGTTAGATGTACTTATGTGTATCTTTGTAGTAGTTACATTGCATTGGCGTTATAGCTGTTAAGGTGTTATTTACGAAATTTTAAATAAATAATTAAAACATTTGCGGAATGAGTTGTTTGTGAAATAAATAGTATACGAAACGTTGGTTGTAAACTAAAAATTTGTCAATGGAGTTTTGGTGAAACATTAGTGACCTTTTCACACCTAATCCACTGAACCGATCATCATGAATATACGTTGTCAGTGGTATAGAAAAGGTCATAGGCGGATACCTTTCATTTAGAAAAAATACTGTTCCCGAGGAAAAGAACAATAACTTTCGACGGTCTCAATTGCTTCAGAACGCTAGATGGCTACACCATGACCGGGGTTAGGACAAAGGATACTTTTTATGTCAATAGTACGGCATGTGTTAGAAAATGTGGTAGAATCTATTTATAAGTCTATATGTATAGTACTCAAATATAAAGCCTCAAGAATGGTTACTAGTTATTTAATAATGTGTAAAAGTGCCCACGAATCCATACTAATATTATAAATTCGAAAGTAACTCTGTCTATCTGTCTGTCTGTATTAACATACAGACAGACAGATAGACAGAGTTCATCAAAAGGTAGCCCTTTTCACGCCTAAACCGCTGAACCGATTTAGATGAAATTTGGCATAGAGATAGTTTAAGTCCCGGAAAAGGACATAGGGTACTTTTTATCCCGATATTCCCACGGGATCGAGACTTATGCGGGTGAAACCGCGGGGCGCAGCTAGTATGGTATGTAGGGCAAGGATTTTATTAAATAAAGCACAGAAAAACAAGCTAGGCATTTATTTCAATTTAGGCTTGTCAGTACTTAATCAGAAAGCTAGTTGTCCGTTCCAATTGAGAAGAAGGACGAGAAACTCCATGGAAACAGTATTAAAGTACACATTTCACCAACACATTTCTTATCCATACTTCACACTAATATTATTATAAAGGCGAAAGTTTGTGAGTGTGTATGTGTGTGTTTATATGTTTGTTACTTCTTCACGCTCGAACGGCTGGACCAAATTCGATAACATTTTGTATGGGGGTAGCTGACACCCTGGATTAACATATAGTAGGCTACTTTTTATTCCGATATTCCCACGGGATGGACACTATGCGTTTAGTATTATGCGAACCCTAAATTCATGATGATGGCCAAACGTCGAATGATATATCATTAAACGTTGACTTTTAAACGATATGGTCAATCTTAGCTGGCCATTTCATGATACACAACCATTTCATGAAAAGAACATTTTATGAAATGATCAATTCTATGATCTGGCCACGACACATACAAGACGGTATTCTGTTCATGACACTTTGTGCACAATTTCTGAGCAGTAACCTCACAAAAAGTACCAGGGTTGCAAGAATTTGGGGGTAAAAAGTATCATATTATTTGTTAAATCCCGTGGGGCAATTGCGTAACGCTTTATCAATCGGAATCGGTTTCATTTTGACAGTTACACAACATTCATTGCGTTTTTTACGTTTTGAGCAGACACATTTTTCGAAATTATGAAGCAATGGATTAGCAATTTGCTTCAAAATGATTCCGATTCTGATTGATAGTGTGTTACGCAATTAGGGTGCAGGTTATAAACTATCTGCGTGCCTAATTTCATTCAAATCCTATAATTGTACTATAATTATATCGTGAATTCATGCAGGCCTAGTACATTTTGTTAGAACTGCTCAGAAAGTCGGGTCATATTTCAATCATGATTCGAAAGACACGTAGCGCCATCTAGCGTTCTGAAGCAATTGAGACCGTCGAAAGTTATTGTTCTTTTCCTCGGGAACAGTATTTTTTTTAAATGAAAGGTATCCGCCTATGACCTTTTCTATACCACTGACAACGTATATTCATGATGATCGGTTCAGTGGATTAGGTGTGAAAAGGTAACAAACAAACAAACTTACTTTCGCATTTATATCTAATATTAGTTAGGAAAAAAATAAGTGTTTTTCCCCATTGAACAAGCAGACTGAAATTATTTAGTGGGACCAATGGGAGTTCAAAATTAAATTACTAAATTATTCCCGTTCGTCCCACTGATATTGTCAATGGGACGAACGGGAATTTTAATATTATTTATTAATTTCCCGATCGTCCTACCAAGGGGACGATGGCCAGTGAGACGAACGGGAATACACGGCGGGCGGCGGGGTCTGTCAGACTCTTACTGACTAAAAACCACCTCGGTGTTGCATCACACACCTACGCCGGGAGTCGCGGGAACGTACGATCCTTCCGCAACCCCCGACTGGCCGCCACTGCGGCCTGCGGGATTCGCGACTATAACAGGTACATATTTACAGAATTATAATCATTAGAATCATTAATACACCTTTCTAAGTATAATAATACGAGTATATAAGAGATTTGTTCTAGGTATACCTACTAGCTACAATGCGCGACACCTACAGGCAGGTATACCTACTAGCTACAATACACATATTTACTTTATCCCTAACCTTAGTTTGGAACGCTCTAGCTCGTAAGCATTAGTACACGACAGAACAAACAAGAACGGCGTTCTGCCCTCTTTGAAACTACTCTAGTATGAATTCACAAGCTTGGGGCGGATGGCGCGCACGCCGTGACCAATGCGGCCCTCGATGAAGACGTCATAAAATAATGACAATATAACTTTTCACGAGATAATTCTCTCGGCCGACAACCCTCCGCGAATGTGTCCTCACGCCGCCCATCACGACAGCGTAGAAGCGACTTTAAAGCTATGTGACTTGTGGTCGTGATTAGTTCGCGCGGCGAGCCGCGGGGGAGTCGCTGCACTGCTGCCGTCGCCGGACAGGGTTGTCAAAGCGTACAGTAATAAATATAGTCGCGCTTTCACTTAGGAGAGGAGAATGGAGTTTAATGATCTGTGCGTAATGCCCTTGAAACATAACTTCCGCAATGTTTTGTTGTCGTAAAAAAGTCGCCGGATCATCCGTCGGTCGCGTGACTCGGATTGCTGTTTTCCGTTCGGGGACCTCTTAATGTTTGTTATTATGTGAGCTTTTTTATCAAAATGATATGAAAACACTCCAGAATCGCGTTTGCTGAATAAAGTTGAAAGTTTGACGAGTTTTTGAGCGCTGAAGCTTACCCAAATAACAACTCAATAAAAAATATTCAGTATAAAGGTTTACAATGATTGGCCACAGCATCCCACATGTGTACAGAAACAACATAGAGTGACTTTGAATTCACTTCTTGTTGTATCTTCTAACTAGCATTGATAAATAAAAATAGTATTCAGTTTGAGAGTTTAGAGAAACTTATATTTAATGACAAATTTCGGGAAATTATCAGAAATACCTACACAAATCTTTGATTTTCTAGAATCCCGTGGATTTTCACTTAGGCTATATGGCGTGCTTTAACTGCAAAGGGGTCACACTATCACGTCCTGGAAGGAATACGTTGAATTACAAAGGGGTCACACTATCACGTCCTGGAAGGAATACGTTGAATTACAAAGGGGTCACACTATCACGTCCTGGAAGGAATACGTTGAATTACAAAGGGGTCACACTATCACGTCCTGGAAGGAATACGTTGAATTACAAAGGGGTCACACTATCACGTCCTGGAAGGAATACGTTGAATTACAAAGGGGTCACACTATCACGTCCTGGAAGGAATACGTTGAATTACAAAGGGGTCACACTATCACGTCCTGGAAGGAATACGTTGAATTACAAGTCACCCTGTGTACTTACTTACTGTGTGACTTGTGTCTGGTGTTCACGAACGAAAAATTCCTACGGTTTTGAAAATCACTGAGTTTAAAGAACTGCTGTGTAAAAAGTATTTCATTTATAATGAAACTTTGTGAATACGAATAATTTATCCGTTATTCTAATCCGTTATCTTAAGTAAGTCCTTCATTTCTATAATTTGGGATGATAATAAATCCTTATTTAAGCAAATGTAAAAAAGGGGCGATTTGTACCAATATTCATTAATTTGTATTACTCATCACAAGGACCCAGAAGTTGCCAATTTTTTATGCAGTATGAATTCTCAGGTGCTGCGCAATAAAGTACAAGATTAAAAAAAAATCTGTGTCTCTGATGAGTGAAAAGTCTAGAAACAAAAAGGTAGGTAGAACTCCAAATCCTAAGTTATAAAGCTGTTAGCAGAGCAGGTAGGTAATAAAAACAACCAGATAAATAACAACATTTTTGTCGTGAAAACATTTTTTCGCTCAGTGGACAGGTGGTAAGTTCAATATTTCGGACCGACAAAAACATTTCAACCGCTAATAGTATTCAAAATGATACATCACGTTATTTTGTACCAACCAATTTTGAGGCAGAATACTATTTGACTATGACGTCACATCGTCAGTGCAGGTGCATGCCCGAGACCTTCTATTTTTCACTATGTGTCGAAATTCTGATTCGTTGAGCCCAAAAACGTGTTTAGGTAGATCGGTGATTCTGGGCAATTTGGCAAAGCACTACCAAAACCTTTTAAGAGAAATAACAGAAATGTTGATCGAATGAGGGTTAAAATGCATTTGAAGTTGCCAATAGCAAAGTCTTTTTTGATGTATTCTCATTTCTCATATCGGCCGTAGCATGAAAATGAAAAAAACATCTTAAAGTAAGCTTGCATCATAAAGAATGCAATGAGCCACAAAGTCCAATGCCGAGAATATATCATCAATAGCTACGACAGCGTCGGAAACCGTAAGTTTTTTTTTTTAAGTCATAGACATAGCATTTATTTCAAATAATCACATAAAAGGCACTTTTGAACGTCAAAAATTATCTTAAATAGAACTGATTCTAGTCGCCCCTTCCAAAAGGTAGTTTTCGTATGGAGAAGAATGGGCAAGAAACTCCACCGTTACTCTTTTAAAATGTTTTACAATATTTTGCATGGATACATTAATTATATAATAACTTGTGAGGACGATGCACCTAAAATAAAATTACTGTACCACAATAGGTAAAAGAATTAAAAACGAAACCATGACATATAAATTAATTATCTGATAGATACATGGTGCTCACATATTTACAAACATGCTATAAGCAAAACAATTTTAATTAAAAAAAAATACAAGTAATAAGTCAGGGTGCGAGTAATGAATGTAAAACAATGTAAAAAAGAATAAAAACTTTTACAATTAAATTAGCAACCAGTTTGATTTTGTCTAGACTCTAGATTATGTTTCCAAGCGTTCTTATCTTGGATATAATCTTCTAATTTATAGTAAGTACTCGTATGCTTGTTTACAAAGTGTACGTTTAATGTGAGTTTTAAATTTTCTTTCATTTAATTGCAATATATATATCACAAGATATTTTTCACTTCTCATGCTCTAAAAGTTCGTCTTTATGTTGTGCTTAGGCGTCATAAAATCGCTTTTTATGTTCTAGTGCATAAAGTAATTTTTTTTTTGAGACTAAGGTAATCAGGCCCAACAGCCACACGCACAATAAAACTTCGCAGATTAAAGTCGTGATTTATTTCATTTTCTTTAATTTATACCACTTTTCCAATTAATTTAATTTAATTTATACCAGTACCCCATAAAAGATGTAAGTACATATGTACTTTGGCTAATCTGAAAAATGGTTGATGTATTTTATCTTTGTTTCTTCTATTAAAGTTATGTCTATCGCTTATTTTATTAAAAAGATGTACATTTTTTCTTACATACATAATATTTTCATAAATGAATTGGCAAGGTACCGTCATAATATTAATCCTTTTAAATAGTTCCCTGAGAGATTCGCGGCGACGTAGATTATAAATGGCTCTGACAGCTCTCTTTTGCAAAATAAAGATGGATTCAATGTCAGCAGCTCGACCCCATAGTAAAATGCCGTACGACATAATGCTGTGAAAATAGCTAAAATAGACTAAACGCGCGGTTTCTACATCTGTTAACTGTCTAACAGCATAAGCGGCCGAGCTTAGCCGCCCCGCAAGAGATGTTATGTGAGGTCCCCATTGTAATTTCTCGTCTAGCGTGATTCCCAGAAAAACCGTTTGATCAACAAATTCTAGTTTTTCTCCATTCAGTATGATGTCACATTCGCTACTTAGCATTAGGTAATTTAAATCTAATGCATTTATTTTTCTTTTCATTTAGTACCAAATTATTTACCGTAAACCAATCTTGGACCTGAAGAATAGTTATTCACGTCGTCAAGATTTTGTGCCTGTCTGTCTATCTTAAAGATCAATGATGTGTCATCTGCAAATAACACCATCTTCGGTTGATTTTGAAGTAATTGGGGTAACTCATTAATGTAAAATAAAAAGAGGAATGGACCCAATATCGAACATTGAGGAACGCCCATTGCCATTTCAGACCCCAATGAGTTTACGCCATTTACTTGAACTTTAAGCTTCTTTCTTTTACAAAAGCCTATAAAATAAAAAAGATTTCGTTTCATATCCAGGCTGTACAAATCTGCTCGAAATTGTATATAAACGACAATCGAAGAAAGTTTATCATCATAAGGAATACAATAAGCCCTAAAAATCTAGGTATGAGCATATACAAAAGCTAGTGTAATACCTGAACTCAAAAATCTTTTTTTTTAAATCTTATTTTTATCCCTCAGTACTTCTCAAAACGTTGATTTCTTGGATTGCTTTCATCTGATTTCTAGAAATGATTGGCAAAATCTGGAAAGCAACGGCATTAGAATAGTGCCGCCACGCCCGGCACTAAAAAGTGACAATCGATTATTTTCGATTTCACTTGATTCGATTAAAACCAAATAAAAAAATCGCCTAAAGTTTTGGAACACGTATTAAACTTTTAGATTATTTTTTTCAAATGATCCAATAATCATCACAATTTATGGAGAATTTTTTATGTCAAATCAAATCACTTTTATTTCGCACAATGTTGACTGAATAATGATCGACAGAACAAATTGTATGTTTTCTTCCGACCTTTTCGATTACCTACTTAATCGATTTGTTGTACACCTAGTTCAATCCCATACATCTCTATGAAAATAAAACAAGCACTGATACGTCAACAACGTCAATGGAAAAACATGGAAAAAAAGTAACAATCTTTTAAATAATTGATTAGTTTACGAAAGATCTAGGAGAATAATAAACACGTAATAATTAATCATTAAAAGTATTTTAATTTTCAAAATAAATATACAAACAAAGAAAAGAGTTTAACGAAATTTTAGTCTCAACATTACTTTGTATATTTACATAATTTAAAAAGCTAACAATCTTAAAATAATAATAGTAAGTAAAGAGCGATTATAATTAATGAATAAATATTTGCATGTTACGAGCAGACATTATAAGGGCAGTCGCCCAAACTTCATTTAGCCATGTCCTTTCAAGTTATATCGTGACCAAATTAACGTAACTAATTCATCAAGCTATCAGATTTACTGTAGACCCCACTGAAGTCTCACAAATCAAAATTACGTGCTGAGACCCACATTTAGCACCTTTGCAAAAAAAAACAAACTATGGGACGCATTTTTCATGTAAAATATTTCAGATGCCATTACAGTTTAATGTTATATATTAACTAGCTTCTGCCCGCGACTTCTTCCGCGCGAAAATTCACCCTCCCCCCATTCACCCTCTTAGGGGTGGAATTTCGAAAAACCCTTTCTTAGTATCCACTAAGAAAGGTGGGTATCCACCTACTCTTCACAATCTTCACAAAGAACACACTCTCCAAATTTCATGTCTCTAGGACCTGCGGTTTAGGCTGTGCGTTGATACCTGTATCAGTCAGTACTTTGAATTTTATTTCATAGATTGTGCAATAAATAGTTTTAGTTAAGTTAGGTTTTAATTTTGTTATTTTTGTTAATTATTGTAAATTAGGTAAAGTTTTTAAAAATAATAAACAGTTCTTTTTGCAATATGTTACTAAGAATATGTTGCAATAAAAATCGGCCAGTTTATATATTTTCAATACTTTCTTTTTTCTTTTTTTTTTTAAATATATTGATGTTTTTTAGATAATTTGACGACTTCTGGGTCACTGTCGACTTCACTCGCATTTATCTTAGCAGCGCGCAGCAGCGGTCTGATACATTACTATGCTTACAAACATCCATTTATACCCAACTATGGAAAAGTTATCATTAGAAGCTTCATTCAGATTCTTAGTAGATAAGTAATGTCCAATAGTAGGTAGGTACCTACTTGAAAACGATATTAACTGTTGGCGACGAGTGTTGTATTCCTGCAGGCATCTTGTCAAATGAACCGTTGAAATGAGTACATACTAAAAGAAAAAGCTAAACAATTGATTGATTCCCTCATCTCGTTCACATCTTCGTGTGGGTTTCCACTAGTAGCTCGTCGGCGATGGTGCGCGCCGCGCGGTGTGATCAGCAACTCTGAACGAACCGTCCACGTATTACTATTGCTTCGGCATACAATGTGCAAATTATACTTAACCATATTGAGGACCTCTATGATCTGAGGCCGATCATAAGTTTTTATGTTCGTAAAGTTATTCTTAGCGTCGATGATTAATGTAAGTGGTTCGTGCGTGAGGCACATGCTGACAGGTGCATGTGTGGTGTAAGAAGTGACTGTGTGCTAATTAATTACAGCCGCGATGATAATTGTCGGGAGATCATACACGGCGAGCAGTGTGGCGCAGCCCGGCGCAACTCGGCGCGAGGAGGGTACGCCGCGGACGAGACGACACGCTAAAAACTCGGCTCCGTCCAATTTATTAGAGCGGCCCATACATATGTATGTATTGTTATGGTGACCCGGCGACGCTGAAAAACTCCAACTAATGAAATCGATTGAATTATACATTAGAGTAGGGGCCATTTTGGGAATTACTCGAGGCCCCGGCGCGGCAAAAACCTTCCTCGCGACGCTCTTCTAGACTCACCAATTTTGTGATTGCCGCCGATATCAGCCGCATTAGTTGTTCTTACCGATACAACGTTACCACTAGATCCAAGCTTTTTGTTAGACCTTATTTCCAAATGAACATTAAAAGCTATGTGTTATCCATGTTTGGTATTCTACTGGTGGTACTGATCTAATTCTAATCAGTCATTTGTCAGCCCATGCGACCGGCGCGCGGCGCGCGTTGCTTTACATTGTTGTGTGCTTCAAGTAGGCACACGCGACATTTACCTACTTGAATAATTATATTGGGACAGTTTTTCTTCCACAGTTTTTGTACTCGTGACTGTTTCTTTGTTTGGAACATCGACAAACATTTAACATGCGCCAGTAGGTCTATCTATGTATTTTGTTTCAAGAGAACCTTTCGGTACAAAGACGCCATTGTCTGTTTATCACGTGTCCGAGGTAGGTACCCTACAAATAGGGCACGTAGCGGGTGTTTGAAGGACTCGGCTCATGCGTATGGAACACTATGGATTATTCTGGAAAATCTCCGGGCGCTGTCACTCAATTCAAATGCATGGTAATGTGTCACGTTGGCATACGTGACACAACCATGCGTTATTTTTTATTGACACCCGCCCCAGTGGTACATGTACCCACGTGCCTACCTACGCTAAGATTTCAGTAAAGTAGGCACGACCGTGTGTGCACATATACATACCGTACCATTGTTAACATCAGGTATCACAGTTACCGATCAGTGTGCAGCAGTTACAGCTCGGCACTGGGTGGTAGCTTGCACTACCCTGCATCAAATGAACTTGTAAGTTCTCGATGCTCAAGCAGGTTTTAAAAACTGTTTTGGTATTTGAAACAACCACAACGGAGAAGAAACTTTCAGCCTGCCGGCTGACAGTTTCTTTCCCGTTTACTATGTCTCAAATACATCACTCAAAAAGTATCGGGAATGGATGATTTGATACAGTGCTGTTTTTAGTTAGATCATATCTAGTGTGTATTGCGAATTTCATATATGGATAAAAACATCGAACAAAGAGTTTGTCTTAAATTTAGCATCGCCAATGGAATTTCGTGTTCGAAGTCACTGAAAATGTTACAGAAGGCTTACGGTGAATCTACTTTATCAAAAACACGTGCTTATGAGTGGTTCAAAGCTGTCGAGATATGCTGGAAGATTTGCCTCGCCCTGGTAGGCCATCAACGACTTCAACTGAAGATAACGTCGCAAAAGTGAAGGAAATAGTGACTGAAAATCCTCTTTCAAGTTTAAGAGATATAGCCGCTGAACTTTCTGTGTCTCACGAGTCGATCCGTATCATTTTAAATAATCACTTGGGAATGAAACATGTTGTCGCTCGGCTAGTCCTAAAGAATCTGAATTTTCTCCAAAAACTCAATCGCTTAAGAGTCGCTGAGGAAGACATGCTAGAACGAGTCAATTCCGACCCAACGTTCATGAAACGCATTGTTACTGGTGACGAGACGTGGGCTTACGAGTTTGACATGCAAACTAGTCAACAAGCTTCGGAGCGGCGCCTTCCAACTGAATCGAAACCGATAAAACCAAAGTCGATCAAAAATCAAAGTCATGTAGACTGTTTTCTTTGACTGTCGCGGTGTTGTGCACTCGGAATTCTTACCGGAAGGTCAAACGGTAAATAAAGTATATTATTTGAGCGTTTTCCGGCGTTTAAGAGAGCAAATTCGAAGAAAAAGGCCAGATTTGTGGAAAGAAAATTGTTGGATTTTGCATCACAATAATGCGCCTTCGCACAAGGCCTCATTGTGAACGAATTTTTGACCGAAAACTCAACAAATATCATCGAGCAACCACCTTATTCACCAGTTATGGCTCCAGCCGACTTCTTTCTTTTTGTTAAACTCAAATTAGCACTTCGCTTCGTGGCAGCCGTTTTCATTCGGTAGAAGACGTAAAGGAGAATTTGCGGCGAGAATTAAACTCAATTCCGGAAAAAGCGTAAAAATGTTTTGATGATTGGATTATCCGTTGGCGTAAGTGTATCGTTTCTGAAGGAGCATATTTTAAAGGCGATATAATAAATTTGGATGACTAACTATCATTTTGTGTATTATTGATCTTTTCCCGGTACTTTTTTGAAAGAGTAGTACTTACTTAGTTTGAACCAAAAATATTTCAAAACTATGTAGCTACTTAAAATTTAAAAATTCTGTAAGCTTGTTTGCAATGGATGTCGTCTGCCTACACAGACACAGGTAAGTACTTCCCACCGATACAAATATTTGAGCACAGTACAGGTGAAGTGGTGACTTGGTGAGGTGCCTACAGAGCCTACTTACTTATGTCGTAAGCACTAGGTACTTCTATGGCAGTCAAAGCTCCATATTTTTTAGACATTATTTTTTAGACATTGTATGTGTAAGCATAGGAACCTGCCTACGACTAGTAAGTACCTAATCGATGAAACGATAATAGGTACCGATATTTTATTTACTTTCAGATGCTGAGCCTAATAAAAAGTGCTACAAATAAGTTTGCAAACAAAAGCTAGTGAGAATATCGTGTGCGCTACGATAAACAACAATTGTACATATTTGTGCGCGCCGCCGCCGCCAGGGCTGACTCGCGGGCCGCAGGGCTGGCTCGCGCGCCGCCAGGGCTGGCTCGCGCGCCGCCAGGGCTGGCTCGCGCGCCGCCAGGGCTGGCTCGCGCGCCGCCAGGGCTGGCTCGCGCGCCGCCAGGGCTGGCTCGCGCGCCGCCAGGGCTGGCTCGCGCGCCGCCAGGGCTGGCTCGCACGCGGCCGGTGCGGCGGCGCGCGGCGCGGCGGCGTCTGCTGCCGCTGCGCCGAGTAGGTGTTTCATGCACCAGCCCACAGATAATTTAAAGACAACGGCATAATCAGCCTATAACGTTCCCATCGCTGGGACACAGGCCTCCTCTCTTTGAGAGGGAGTGCGCCGCAATCCACCACGCGGGCCTAGTGCAGGTTGGTAGATGACATATGTCTAGGACGTTTGTTCCTCACGACAGAAAGACAAAGACAAGACAAATTTTAAGACATACTGAGAATAAATCGTAGGCGCATCTACACATATTATAAATGAAAGTTGCTTGTTGGGTCTGTCCGTGTGGCCGCGTTGTCTTTCTAAAGTACGCAACGGATTTTGATGAGGTTTTTACCTTAATTTAGAGAATTTATTCCGGAAGGTTTATGTGTATAATACATGTACTTCTATATAGTACAGACATTTTATTTTTGAAATGTCGCACCATTAGTAGATTGCACCCGTGCGAAGCAAGGGCGGGCTACTAGTTTACAATAAATGACGCAGTTGTTTCGGTTTTTACTTTTTTTTTTCTTTTTTACAGGTAAAGGTACACCAACAGCTTCTAGGTATAATAATATTTTAAGTATCTGAAAGGTTTTCAGTTTCAGGGATATTTTGGAGATTTTTCCAAAAGTAGTTGTCCACTCTCTTCCGCTTGAAAGAGGCGATTTGACGCGTAAAATCTAGAAAATCTATTTTCGAGCAATCTTTGAAGAACTGAAGAGAACCATGGGTCCATGGTGCGTCGCTTTATCTCCTCTGCACTCACATGAATATTAGACAAGTAGGTAAGGAATGAATCGAGCTCGCGTGGGCCGCGTGGGCGCGAAGGTAGCACTGACTGACAAACTGAACTAATTTAAATTCGATTTAAAACGATTAGCAACCTGCGTAATGCAAATTGTTTCACATTCAAAGTTATTTGAATTCACATAGTTACGTTAACGAATAATCTTAACATTGGAGCACTGGACATTCCCTGTATGATTGACCCCGCAGCTACTGGCGAAGTATGCAGCAGCCCTGGGCGCGGCCGGCGCGGGAGTCGATGCGCGATATGCAAATGGCCGCTACCGTATTGACCGCGCTATTGTTTCGCCGCTTCTCTTTTATTTCCTGTAACGATGCGCGCCGTGGCGGCCGCTCATACGCATGTAACTTATGGCTCCCAAACCACCCGCACAATGAACGCCGACCGTTTTGTTCATATAACTCATGTTTTTGTTTTAAATCCAAGGTATTGTCGATTGTTCACTCATACCTTACGAGGGGATATTTTAACTTCCACGCTGCTATCGACGTCCCTTTTGTGGTGCGAGGTACCTACACAACAATATTGTTGTCTTTCAGGTTGCTGTATAAGGCAGGTGAGAGTATAGAGCTTCCTGGTCGTGATGTAGCGCGATGCAGTGTCTGCAGTGCGTGTGGAGCGTTATCTTAATTGGTGACCTTGTAATTTATAGTTAGTTAGGCAGCCCCGCCCCGCGCACCGCTCCCCCGCCGGATGACAGATGCGGCGCGGCTAACTACCGCGCCAGCGGGAGCTAGCCAGAGATGATGACACTGGTGATCGTGAGTTGGGAAACTGAGACAACACTTGGAAATTGTAGACATGAACAAATCCAGAATAAGTAATTAAGTATAACTGAAACAGTTTTTAATAGCTCTATGTAAAACATTGCTGCGGTGCCGAAATCCAAGTCTCTTATAATTGTGTTGTAGTTAGTTTGGTTTGGTATTATGATACAAAAGCAAACTCCCCACCTGCCGGACCCATAGATTTTTTTATATTTCTATGCATAGTCCCCTGAATTGCGGAAGGTAGAACACTAGTCCAAGTTGTGAACATCCGCGAGCTGCCTGCACAGCCGCGTGCCGGCCGTGGAGCGACGACAGCCGCTCTATGAATGTGCTCAGCTAATGTAATCACAGATCGAGATGAGCAATACGTAAGACAACATTGATTTACTGGATCCCGCTTAATCATAACACGCTATATATTGCGCATGTACGACATATCCACATGACAGATGTGTGCATGGGCGCCGGTGATTACGTCTGATCGTTGTGTACTACAAGTTCTTGCCGAATGATTACGCTGTAAACCTGCCACGCATTAGTAATCTTATCTGCGCCACACACGACACTTCTGACAGAATAACTAACAAGTACAGCAGAAACATCCGATACGCCCTGGATTGTTCTGGAGAGAAGGTATACGAGTGGACAGAGAGCTAAAGGTATGCTCATAGTAGTAACGAATCTTTATTCGTTCACAAGAGGAAGCTATTCTTCAGTCAATCAGTCTTAAAAACCTTTGGGCTCTCGTCCTCGGACATGTTGTATGTTGCAGGGCGAGGTGCCGAGTACTAGGCAAAGAGATCTGCCCGCTATTGAGCCAGCACTTCAGTTCCACGTTATGTTGCAGGGCGAGGTGCCGAGTACTAGGCACAGAGGTCTGCCCGCTATTGAGTCAGCACTTCAGTTCCACGTTATGTTGCAGGGCGAGGTGCCGAGTACTAGGCACAGAGGTCTGCCCGCTATTGAGTCAGCACTTCAGTTCCACGTTATGTTGCAGGGCGAGGTGCCGAGTACTAGGCACAGAGGTCTGCCCGCTATTGAGTCAGCACTTCAGTTCCACGTTATGTTGCAGGGCGAGGTGCCGAGTACTAGGCACAGAGGTCTGCCCGCTATTGAGTCAGCACTTCAGTTCCACGTTATGAAGTGCGCGGTGGTGTGCATTGTATAAATCATGGCGGAGACGCTGCCCGCCATAAATCATGGTGCGATCCTTTTATAAAGACAACTTAAAGAAATTGCTCCTGTCACGTATTTCCAACTGCTTTTTTTCCTAAAACACAATTCGTTGATTTTTTGAGGTAGCGTGAGACGAGGTCGGGTCAGCTATTGTGCGGAGTGCTTTGTGTTGTGCGCGCGGCTGTGGCCTGCTCCACATACAGCATTCACACTTTTGTTTAGATAAAAATAATAAAAAACACGAAAAACGATATACTGACGATTTCAAATGAACTGACGACAACCCAGTTTACCATAATTCAAACGTACACGAAGTAACACTCCACAGTCGCACAGATCAGTCGCGCTACAAAAATTGCACAAAAGCTGTCCAACGGTACATGATACCTACCTATTAGTTGTAAAAAAACATCAGTTAACATCAGATAACACGTGTAGTGGCGGCGATGAATCTGGCAGCAGAGGCAGGTACCCACGGGGCCCTGTGGCAGGTATCGAACTCGTGACTCGTGACAGGTAGCGACGGGGCTCTGGTTCGCGTTTTTTACTCGATAACCTGAAGGTCGCCGCTTCCCCGAATCTGCGCACCCTCCATGTGTCGATGACATAACCATTCGTTTCTGTAATAACAGTAATCTCTCAACGTTGTAAACAATGTCATTCTTGGAACCAATCTTTATAGTTTATGGCGAGTGATTCCGCAAAATATTCACATATAAATAATTGTGAGTTGAATGCAAGTGAACATTGTGGATTGATAGAAATTAATCTTTATGAATTGGTTTGTCGTGAAACGTGATTGACAAATAAGTCCTAAGACCACCATTACAAACAATACTTACAGCAAGTTACGGGCAGCAGAGCCGCCTTGTTCACAGTATGGTAGGCACGACAGTCCCTCACCACGTGGATGGGACGTCTCATCGCAGCGCATATTAGATATTATTGAAAGCAGAGATGCTGATAATGTTTGTTCTTGTAAAAATATTCTATTAGGTCCTGTTTTTTTTTTAAATGAAATACTTAATACCTACAGAAATAATACGATGTCATAATGAAACAAAAATAGTATCTATAGGTACATATATGTATCTAATCTAATTGTGGGGCTTGTGGCTAACTTATAACAGCCGCACGGGTCGTTTGATCAGGTTAAGCTACGCTTGCTGCGGTTAGTCCGTGGATGGGTGACCATTTTTACATTATAAAACCCCTCCGTACCTTGGAAAGCACGTTAAGCCGTTGGTCCCGGCTGTCATTGTCGTTACGGGTCGTCAGAAGCCCGAAAATCTGACAACAAGTCTTACTAAGGGTATCGTATTACCCAGTAACTGGGTTGTGGAGGTCAGATAGGCAGTCGCTCCATGTAAAATACTCGTATTCAGCTGCATCCGGTTAGACTGGAAGCCAACCCCGACATAGTTGGGAAAAGGCAGGCAGATGATGACATAACATCTAATCTATTTTTGTCTATAGTTTTACATAAGTAAGTAATTTAACATAATTTTATGATTGTATGTGTAATTGCTAGTATTGATACATTGTAGGTACGTGTGGTGCAAACTGTAAGTATAAGATGTTTATTAATAAATAAATACACTCCATAGACAGTGGTCGCAATATTGAGAGGTTTCAGTAGGTAGGTACAGATATAATTGGGGTAATGTTTGCATGACGCGCACGCACGACTGCCGGGCATTATGTAACCAGGGCTGCTGAAATTTCAGCAGGCGCAGGTCAATGCCAGCACCTGGCCTCTGAAGGTGCTCACAGACTCATCTCATTGGCGCAACGAACACAATACTAAATTCAACTGTAACTGTTTCAGATCCAGGAGTAGGCAAGGACCATAGAAATGTAAATATCTATGGCAAGGATCGTAGCAGGCGTTCTGTGGGTTCTGCCTACCGCCCGCGCCATGGGAAATTGGCGTGAGTTTATGTATGTACTCGTATTGTGTTTCAGATCCAGTCATTTCGTTATGAGGAGCGTCGTAAAACTGCGGACTATCAAGACTAGTTATATAATATACTTACTAATGCTCCATTTAAGTTTGAATGGTTAGTGTTGAATCGTAATGGGGCATTCAATATACAAAATGACGTCAATAAGCATCGCTCTCCGGAACACTGGAGCGTTAGCAACAGAGTGTCAGAGTAGTGGGCACGAGTACCTGGACGATTGATTTGACAAACAAGAATAACAATGAGAGGCTGCGTTGACCGGCGTCAGCGCATCTACAACGCAAATCGGATCAAATATTGATGAGTTGTGAAACACTGTGCCCTCCCCCCGCGGCCCGCGACCTGTATTATTTTCTTTATTGTACACATAACTATGCGCTCTGACTTCGCACCGATACTGACATCTAATGCAGCAGGACTGCAGGACATGCTCAACACCTCCACATACAGTCTACAGATATTTCAATGTTAAACCAACATTCGTGTCAAATTGTCGATTGTCAAAGACAATCAAAACTGCCTTATATCGAATTCCAAAACATTAGAAATACGCAATATTATAGAAGTGTTCTACGACGTGCAGGACTGACATTACATACTACTATAAAAGATAATATACAAATAAATAAAATTCAAGTGTCTGATTGTAATATCAAAATAACAGCTTTTTACTAAATGCATATGTCATAATCAAAGGTCGATGTGCAGTCTCTTCCCGGAATGACTGGTTTATCCTAGGTTTGACCAAAGCCTTGGGGCAAACCCCGAAATAAAATCCAATTTCGGCCTTAGACTAAAGTGTTTTTAGTTAAACCTAGAAATTCCTAACTTTTTAGTCAAACGTCGAAAGTAAAATAATCTGTTTCAGGCTTTGCCTAGTTGACCCTAGAAGCCACTGGTAGTCTCGGTCAAACGTCGACTGTACTTGTAATATTATGTTGTGTGCGCTGATAGCACACTTGGTGCAGACTATGAAGGCTTCGGAAGTCAAGTAACATGCATGCGTTGTGCACAGACAGAAAATAAAAAAATAAATAAAGAAAAGGCAATTGAAGGTCTTGAAGGTTATGAAACAGTTATTTGAACAAAAATTTCCGCCAATCGCGATTGGAAAAACTGTAAACATAGCTATTCCTAGCTACGACAGAGCTAAAAGGAGACGCTCAAAATGTTTTAGGTATCATACAAGATAAAACAGTGAGTGATAAAACAGTGAGGGAACGATAAACACACTTTTTTCGAGGAATCAAATAAAAGAATGCAAAGAGATATTTTTAATTTTAAAGATCTGCCCGACGACGTTAAGCTGTCTCTAAGAGAAATAAGTGCAATAGATTCTAAATTTGGAGGCCAAGGCTTTATAAAATGTCATTGCAACAAAAAATGCTCTTCAAAATTATGGAAATGTAAGAGATCTAACGTCTTGTGCAATTCTAAATGTCATAATGCATCACCATGCATGAATAAAGACTAATTTTTAAAAATTTTAATTATAACAACATTAAAACAATAAACGTTAAAATTAAAAAAAATCGTTTTATTACACCTAATCTAACAAACTAAGACATTCTAATACCTAATTGAAGTTTGACTGGTCAAACCCCGATTTCATTAAATTGAGTTTCGACGTTTGCCTGACCAAATTAGTTTCTTCTAGGTTTGACGAAAATGCTTTAGTCAGATGCCGAAAAACTTCATTTGTTTAGGCTTTGACTAAGACTTAAAGTCAGACCTGAGGATTGACTAGTCAAACCTAGGAGCGCCGGAGCTTCGAGGTTTGACTATAACACATATATGAAAGTATAGTAGTAACTTAAGTAGTCACTTAAGGGTAGGTAATATATGTCCCGGAAGCACGTTCCCGTGGGATAACTTCCGACATCCACGCGAGCGAAGCCGCGGGCAGAAGCTAGTACAATATGTAATTATAATAGGTACATATCCTTACATATTATATGTAAGTAAAACAGTCGCCGAAATGTCTGTAGGTACGCGCATAACTTCCGAATGACTGCACCAAATTGGATAATTCTTTTTTCGTTGTGTTTGGTATTTCCAGAACAAGGTTTGTATGAAAGAAAATTTCGGAAATTCGAAAAAAAAAAATTAATTGCACCCGTGCGAAGCTGGGGCGGGCCGCTAGTTATACATAAATGTGAAAGTTTGTATGTTTGTTATGTTAATCATGCAAAAACGGCTCAAAGGATTTGGATGCACACAAAGATAGTTTATAACCTGGATTGACATAATTATAGGACACTTTTTCCCGGTGGATAAAAATATTCCACGGGGATACCTCCCCGTGGAATATTTTTCATCGTGGACATCAACGCGGGCGAAGCGGCGGCGGCGGGCAAACGCTAGTGGCATAAAGACATAACATCACGCTTGCTATCCCAGCAGGGCTGGACAGAGGCGTACTCACTCACTAAGATTCCAGCAGCTGAATAGGTGAAAACACAAAGTATTCTTAGGCACACACACACACACACACACACACACACACACACATCTACACTGGGTATGTTGGTGATCGTGCAAGCTCACCACGCGGCATCATGAATACCTACCATTGAACTACTCACTAATAAGTGGGTTAATAAGTCGTCAGTGCTACAATGCTTAGTCGTGTTTGTGTTCCAGGATGAACTCCGATCCATCCTCGATACAAACCGAGTCTGAATCAGTCGTGCCGGACCTACAGATTGGTGTTTCTTGTAGCTAATTAACACGGTGAACTTATTTCCAACACCTTTCTAACACGCTATCATATCCGTGTCCCACATAAATCATAGGAACAATGTTCCGAGCCGGAGCAGCCGCAGCGTGTGGTGCCCGTGGAGAATCGAGCAAAGGGTTCCTGCGACGCGATATGATTTAGGAGGACAGACAAAGACACAGGTGCACGTCTCAATGAGCCGCGACCGTTTCTATAGAACTGATAACATCGGCGGGGTGTTGCCGTTTGCTGATGTCTATTAACACGTGTTAGTGTGAATGGGTGCCATTGCCAGTACGCAGTGCGCGCTGCCGCTGACGGCGGCGGCGGCGCGCGGCGGTGTTCAGGCCGCTGCGCAGATGTATTGCATTCGTGCGTACTGCTACACTCACGGATCACGAACTATCTGCTGATTTACTAGAAGTGACGATACCAATCTCTACAGTTTGGTGCGACTAGGAAAAGAAAAAAGGCCATCATAGTTTTGCACCTGAACCCATCAACATCGGAAATGTAGAACATTGTAGGGTTATGAAAGCGGATGGGTGAACCAATCAAATTAAGCAATATTTTTTACCCGACTACGGCGAAGCAAAAAGCATGATTTTGATCGGTATGTATGTATGTATGTTCATCTGTTCCCTCATAACGTCTAAACTGCTTGTCATAATAGAACAAATGAGGTATCCTTAGAAGCGTCTTGATCGTCCGCTGGTTATAGGCTATGTGACGTCACAATAATAATAATAATAATAATAATAATGTCGACATGTGGGATGTGGACTCAGCGATCATTGTGCCGGTAGTCGTTACAGCCAATGGTTTGATAGCCAAGAGCCTCGACCAACACCTAAGGAGGCTCTCGTTGGGCAGCTGGATCAAGGGCTTGATTCAGAAAGCGGTACTTCTGGACACGGCTCGCATTGTCAGGAGGTTCCTCTCTCTGGAGCCCTGACCGCCGGTAGCTTGGACCCTGTTCCCGATACCGGTGGGCTACTATTTTTTATATTTTTAAATGTTTTTATATATTTTTTATACTAATATTTAAAAATATAATTTATATGTATATATAGTGAAATAAAGGATAATAATAAATTGAATATGGCGTCCTCTAGCGGACATAAAGTCATGACCTAAAATATATATTTTTTTAATCATGCCGTGTTGGGTATCAAATGATAATGAAAGGGCTTAATTAGCACATTTCAAAAATATAAATATTACTGAAATAAGCCCCAACAATAATTAAATAAAAATAAGTTTAAAAAGTAAAACCCTACTACTAAAAAAGGATGAAACAAGTACCTACCTTCCCGTGGTCGCATGCCGCTGTACTAACATACAAAGCTATGGTAGCATGCGACCACGGGAAGGTACTTGTTTCATCCTTTTCAGTAGTCGGGTTTTAGTTTTTAAACTTATTTTTTATTATTAAGTATTCGTTTCTTTTCTAACGCTTCTTTCCAGCTCTGTCTGTTGGGACTATTTGGTACCTACCCATTCGTATAGTATAATGTATGACCCATAATGTAGGTAAGTAAAAATATTAGGTATTTTTGAAAAATCGACTGGTTAAACTGCAATAAGTAAATCGAAATAAATGTAGATCATAGGAGGGTTAAGCCTACTTAAATTAAATGTTTGATTAGTAAAATTGAGAGAGAAAATAGTGTGCGGCGAGGCGATCACAACGCGCGGTGAGGGTGGCGCGAGTGTGTTTGTGTGACGTGGAGAGCGCACTCGCGCGCCTCGCCGCGTTTTAATTACAGCACCGCACCGCGCCGCGACGCGCCGCGGCCCGGCCTTTGTCGCGCGTCAAGGGTTATCTCTCAATTATCTGCAATCACGT
This sequence comes from Amphipoea lucens, assembly GCA_947508005.1. NCBI lineage: Eukaryota > Metazoa > Arthropoda > Insecta > Lepidoptera > Noctuidae > Amphipoea > Amphipoea lucens. The sequence goes on along the minus strand of OX382360.1, from coordinate 23,657,752 downwards.
CTGCGTACACATCACACAAAACATTTTTATATGCTTCCGATGTTTTCCTGATGTGAGAGCGTACAGATTTAATATGCAAATTAGAAGTCGTTCCGAGAACCCTATTTACAAGTAAGAAAGTTAAATGTTTGAATTTAGTGAGTTGAGTTGTATTTGCAATTAGATAATCATATATAGCTAGCTATATATGATTATCTGTTATTATATATTGTTGCTGTTCTCCTCATCGCTGTCACTGTGGCGAAGATGTCAACAGCCTCGGACACCACGGCCTGTCTTGCAGCCGAAGTGCGGGTCGCTTAGCGCGGCACGCGAACATCACTAACATCATCGGACGAGCTCTTGTTACCGTCGGCGTTCCAGCTGTATTACTCGTAGAACCCAATGGCTTGGCACTCGACGATGGCAAGAGACCGGACGGTATGTTTTTATTTTCATGTCACGTGGAAGTCATAAGACACCAGAATATACTAAAATAACCGCCACATTTTTATAAAACTTCCCCGTATACTACGTTTGTAGTTTTGGTCTCAGCAGCCAAAATATTAAGAGAGTTAGGATTGGTGACGCAGAGCAAGCGACGTACAGTTATGGGTGTTAGAAGCAGCTCGTCCTGAGGTCGACATCCGCAGCCTTCAGTAGCAATTTGCAATGCTCGCGAAGTTTTTCAATTTTAGTGAATTAATGAATGCGTGAGTTCCTGTACACACTGCCTAATAGCACAACACTGATACCTGACTCTTGCATTCTTACAGAAATACAGATTATTAATAATATAACAGTAGATTGTTTTGTGTATTGTAATAGTACCTGTAGTAACATGTAAAAAAAGGTGTCCAATCAGTTCACCAAAAATTAATTTAAAAATTTTCATTTAGTCCACTCTCGGCCCCTCGACCCCCAATAAATAATGTGTCCACTGGACCCCTAACTATAGTTTACTCTCGACCCTTGTGGGTCGAGAGTGGATTTTATTTTCCAGGCAAGTTTCAGTTTCCTCTCGACCCCCAAAGTACAGTTACGATGATAAATCATCAGTCTACCCTATAGCTGCATACTATTTTACTAAAATACCCTAATATAATTATAATAAACTGGAAGGTTGGCATGCTATGCTAAATAGAAAATTAGCAAAAACTACCAACATTATACAATTTTTGAAAATTATAGAAGATGATTCCAATTTACAAAAACTTGTTAAGATGATATCTTCAACACAATCTAAACGATGATCAGACGATATTGACAATGACAAACTTATTAGTTATATTCTGAATAGGTAAGTTTGTCACCTTAAAAAACTAAATTTATTTTTTTGCTTTTTAATTTAATTTTTTAACCGCAGTCGAGTTTTTTTGATTATTTTTTATTTCCAACTTTTTAGTTTATTGTTATAACGTTGAATATTTTTTGTTGTTTTTTTTATTATTTTAGCATTTTTCACTCCAAATTACATGTAAACATACAAGTTGCATAAATTTTTGCAAGCTATTAATGAAACTCTTTATTTTGATACCCCACTCGATAGGTAGGTAATAAGAAAAAAAAAAAACTTTTTTGAAGACCTAATATGGCGCCAAAAATCGGCCATTTTAATTTTTTTCAATTTTGATATACCTACCCAGTGTCACTTTCACAATTAAGACAAATCTAACGGCACCTCTCAAGCTGAAATAGATCAAGCCGTTTAGGCTACAGAGTGTGTCAAAGAACAAACACTCGAAAAACATAACCTTCCTTCTGGCACAATCGGGTAATAAAGAATTATTGCTCGTTTATTTACCTTTTTGTACCTTACTGTACCAAAATATTTTTAGGTACTTACCGAACTAGGGGTCGAGAGTGAACGAGGTATACCCGTCCTTTGTATGAAAATTCAGTCTCACCCCCTGGGGGTCGAGTGTGAACTATGTTTAAGGGTCGAGAGGAAACAAATAGTTTTTTAGGGGTCGAGGGACCGAGAGTGGACTAAACGAAAATTTTTACTTGACAAGCAACGATTGGCAAAAACATGATTTGTCATTTCATTTATTTGCCAAATAATTCACTTTAGAAAATAATTATCCGATAAACTTTTTTTTATTAACGTAATTTCTTATTTTCAAAACTTAACCTTGAAAAGCATGTTTCCTCAGAAAGCAAATAATCTGTCAAACAACAATCTACTGCCAATAATGCCACCCCAAATGATTACTTTTTAAATCTACTCTAAATAAGTAATTTCAACTTACCTTATATAATTATCTACTTACCACAAATACCTAATTACAACGTACTTTCACTACACACAAAATAAAACAAACTATAATTCTAATAGTAAATACTAATCACTGGTTTATACCAACAAACAATTTCCAACTGTTATAAGTATCTACTAATAAATTCAATGAATACAACGAAAAAAATGCAAATTAGTACAAGTGTAAACAAATTATTACGTCAAAATAATATTCTATACCTGACCTGAAGTGACGTCATGAAAAGTTTGTTTTGTATAGAAATTGAACTCACGGCAAGCTGCAGGTGCCTACGAGTTATTTTAGAGCAAAATGTTTTGGTTGCTGGGAAAGAAAGACAAAAAAAATTTAATGTAGGCGTTTTACAATATTTTAATTTTATGGTGTATAAAATATCTACCTACAGTATGATATGATTATATTTCAATGATGAATTGACTATAGAGTGGTTCTGTTCTGAATTTTCGAAGGGAAGCCAGTGGGAATCGGCTTGTGAGACAACGGTTACAGTTACCTGCTCTTATTGCCCCTTCTCAAAAATTCACCCTGTATCTATACTATATCATGATTGACTGCTTAACTCCATAAACCGCTATGAAAATCATTCAAAAGGTTAAATATGTAGATAATTATCTGCACTTCAAAAGGTTAAATCTATAATTATCTGCAAAATTGTAGGTATGCCTATACAGGGTGTTACGGAAAGGGTACATCAATACACGGGTATAAGATACGGGTTGAAGAGTGTATCTGGTCTAGAATCTCTGCACAAAATTTCAGCTCAAAAGCAGTAACTTTGAATATGCTTCATATTTTTTTATTTCGATAGTTTATTAAATTGAAATCATAACAAACGTGTCACCGCACTACGAGGGTCATTATCAGTGATAGGAATAGGTAGTGCCTATTTGCCTAAACTTCGAAGAACAGAGACAAGAAACGGAGACTTCCTTAGGACTAATTTTTTTCCAATACATCTGTCCCGGAATTTCGATACAACACTTAAATACATTTTTAAAAATGTGTTATTTGGAATAAGTAATTCGGCTATATTTACCTAAAGTTTGCGACTAGATATATCATAATAAATAACATACACAGTCGTTACAACCATAAAACTTTCTGAATTTTTTTGTTGGAGAACTTTTTGTAAATGACTTGTTGATACACAATGAATCACAATATTTGTATAAGAAGCCGTACACGTTTCGAAGTAAATATCTTCTTTCTAGCTCACTCTAGGCGTCGCTACGTTTAATGAGATTTGTAAAGTTCAAGTATAATAAAAGGCATTTTGTCTTTAAAATAATAAAACGGTATTTTTTTATCATTTTAGCATTCTCTATAGTAGAAAGAATTTATCATTTAAAAAAAAGTATTTAAAATAAATAAATAATTCATTTATTTGCCAGAATGTATGTAGGTATACAAAGTGTCTTAATATCAAAAATCTTAATATTAATGAGGTCCCTTTTCATTCTACTATTATACATGTATAATGGCATGTATAATACAAATATTTAATTCATTGTGTATCAACAAGTCATTTACAAAAAGTTCTCCAACAAAAAAATTCAGAAAGTTTTATGGTTGTAACGACTGTGTATGTTATTTATTATGATATATCTAGTCGCAAATTTTAGGTAAATATAGACGAATTACTTATTCCAAATAACACACTTTTTTAAATGTATTTAAGTGTTGTATCGAAATTCCGGGACAGATGTATCGGAAAAAAATTAGTCCTAAGGAAGTCTCCGTTTCTTGTCTCTGTTCTTCGAAGTTTAGGCAAATAGGCACTACCTATTCCTATCACTGGTCATTATCCATTATCCGTAGTGTGTCTGTGCACTTAGTACACGCACATCACGCCGCCGCGCGCCAGTGCAGCGCCGTGATGTCGAAATAAAAAAATATTAAGCATTTTCAAAATTAATGCTTTTGAGCTGAAATTTTGTACAGAGATTCTAGACTAGATACACTCTTCAACCCGTTTGTATTGATATACCCTTTTCGTAACACCCTGTATAGAAAAATACGAACATAAAGCAATTTGTAGCTTACAGACTTGCCAGAGCTATAGGGAATATCTATGCACAAGTTCAACAAAATCTATCCCGAAATATTTGCGTGATGCTGGAACATACCTACATTTAGACAAACAGATAAACAGACAAAAATTCTAAAAACTATGTTTTCGGCAGAATCGTTCCCAGACCTTTTAGCAATTCCTTTTTTAACTGCCTTAAAAAAAGGAGGTTCTGTATTCGACCCATATAATGTGTATGTTGCATCCTGTAATTTGTTTGACTATTCGGAACGCGAGCGCCATCTGGTGGCGCTGACAGAGTCTAGCTTGAGTTCGTGGGAGGTCGACGACAGCGCGACAGAGTGACGTGGAGTGCTTGGATTTTGGACATCGTACGAACAACGTTCCGTATCTGGTTGTTTCGTGTACCTACAGTGTCTGATTCGCTGGTGTGATTAATTTGTTCGTAAAATTATAATCTGATTTGAACTGTAAACGGTTTTTCTATTGTGCAATAACCAACACTTTCCACAGTACGCCCACAGTAATTAAAATATGGCTGATAATAACGAGACACACATACTTCTCCGTCATATATATGTTTGTCCGCGATTTTCTCAAAAACTGGTGAAGCAATTTTGATGTGTCTTTCATTAATGTGATCTGTTACTTTCAGGAAGGTTTTGGTATATATATTAGGCAATTATTCTTATGTACGAAGTTATATGAATAAGTGTACTGCATCTCCGGCATTTCGATGCGAATTTTGATGATTCTTCAAGTCGGCTTCTTTAATTCTTCAATGCTCCAGTGTTAATTGAATTTGTTTGGGGTACAACTAAAAAGTGAAAAATAAAAACATTTTTACAAAAAAAAAACAACAAACTTAAAAAAAAAAAACACTACATAGTGAAAATAGTAGATTGTACAACTAAGGCATAAAAGAAGCTATTTACCCCGGATAGTTAAGTCGAGGGGTAAAATGGCTCGTTTATGCCTGAGTTATACACTGCTTTTCACGTCGATTGCGAGAAAATGAAACAGGCATAAAGTATACAGTACATAATTAATCAAAAATGTTGCATCCATAGCTAATTCCCGCCACCACAGATAATACCGCCACGAAACTTTTTAAAAGTTTTTTTTTTTAATTTTCAACATTTGTCATTCGACCAGGGTACTACGTACTGCCAAAAAATGAAAACGTTTCTTTGCCTTTTTAAATAATAAATGACAACTATTTTACCTGATTTTATTAAATTAACGATAGAAAACACGGAACTGGTATAAATTAAAGAAAATGAAATAAATCACGACTTTAATCTGCGAAGTTTTATTGTGCGTGTGGCTGTTGGGCCTGATTACTTCAGTCTTAGAAAAAAAAATTACTTTATGCACTAGAACATAAAAAGCGATTTTATGTCGCCTAAGCACAACATAAAGACGGACTTTTAGAGCATGAGAAGTGAAAATAACTTTTTCACTTTTCATGCTCTAAAAGTCCGTCGAAAAGTAATCAGGCCCAACAGCCCACGCACAATAAAACTTCGCAGATTAAAGTCGTGATTTATTTCATTTTCTTTAATTTATACCACTACCGTGCCGTACCGTGTTTTCTATCGTTAATTTAATAAAATCAGGTAAAATAGTTGTCATTTATTATTTAAAAAGGCAAAGAAACATTTTCATTTTTTGGCAGTATGAAGTACCCAAGTCGAATGACAAATGTTGAAAATTAAAAAAAAAAAACTTTTAAAAAGTTTCGTGGCGGTATTATCTGTGGTGGCGGGAATTAGCTATGGATGCAACATTTTTGATTAATTATGTACTGTATACTTTATGCCTGTTTCATTTTCTCGCAATCGAAGTGAAAAGCAGAGTGTATAACTCAGGCATAAACGAGCCATTTTACCCCTCGACTTAACTATCCACCCGAGCCGCAGGCGAGGGTGGATATAAACGTCTCGGGATAAAATAGCTTCTTTTATGCCTTAGTTGTACAATCTACTATTTCACTTCTCATGCTCTAAAAGTTCGTCTTTATGTTGTGTTTAGGCGACATAAAATCGCTTTTTATGTTCTAGTGCATAAAGTAATTTTTTTTTCTGAGACTAAGGTAATCAGGCCCAACAGCCACACGCACAATAAAACTTCGCAGATTAAAGTCGTGATTTATTTCATTTTCTTTGATTTATACCACTTCCGTGTTTTCTATCGTTAATTTAATAAAATCAGGTAAAATAGTTGTCATTTATTATTTAAAAACGCAAAGAAACGTTTTTATGACTTGGCAGTATGAAGTACCCAAGTCGAATGACAAATGTTGAAATTTAAAAAAAAAAAACTTTAAAAAAGTTTCGTGGCGGTATTATCTGTGGTGGCGGGAATTAGCTATGCTTTGCAACATTTTTGATTAATTATGTACTGTATACTTTATGACTGTTTCATTTTCTCGCAATCGAAGTGAAAAGCAGAGTGTATAACTCAGGCATAAACGAGCCATTTTACCCCTCGACTTAACTATCCACCCTCGCCTGCGGCTCGCGTGGATATAAACGTCTCGGGGTAAAATAGCTTCTTTTATGCCTTAGTTGTACAATCTACTATAATTTCGGAAGTCGGTGTCAAAAAACGAAAATGCGGAACTAACAACACCGATATTTATCATTTTGTAGTTTTTTGTAAGTTAAGGGGTACACAATAACACACAGTAACACGAATGTGATAATAGTATCACATGAGTGTTTTGATACCTGATTATGTACAGTTGCATACAAGACTTTACCCGTGATATTCTATTATATAAAGGTTCTGAAACAATTTTTTGAAATACTAATATTGAACAAAAATGGCGGCAGGCGGGATACGATCATTCGACGTGAATTAGAATCTTTACTAATATTATAAAAATAATGTGAAAGTGTGTGTGTCTGTTTGTTTGTCCGTCTTTCACGGCAAAACGGAGCGACGAATTGACGTGATTTTTTAAGTGGAGATAGTTGAAGGGATGGAGAGTGACATAGGCTACTTTTTGTCTCTTTCTAACCCCCCACTCCCCTAAAATGGGGGGTGGAAGTTTGTATGGAGCATTCCGCAATTTTCAAGGTAGAAAGCTAAAAATTGGTATGCGGGCTGTTTGTGACTAACAAAAAAATCGTGCATAATTTTTTTTTGGGAAGCTGCCCCCAACCCCTCAAAAGAGGGGGTGAAATTTGATATGGGACTTTTCGCAATTTTCAAGGTAGGAAGCCAACATCGGTACACAGACACAGACAAAGAAAAATACCTGCCTTATTTTTTTTGGAAATCTTCCCCCAGCCCCTAAAATAAGGGATGGAAATTTGTGTGAACCTCTCCGCAAAATTAGTACAGGTTCTATGATACAAACGAATAATGGGAAAGACATATAATATCGTTTACAGTAGCGTATTAAAATAATATTCTGTTTCGAGATCTCTTCTGTGTTCTAAATCAAGAAAGGGGAACCATGTTACCCCGAATTTAACGCGAGCGAAGCCGCGGGCAAAATCTAGTAACCTGTAAGTTCTTTTTTTAAATTACGGCGCTGTGGTAGTGAAACGCGCGTGCATGACAATGTGCTTTTTTTTGAAAAGGAGTTGCATAATGAAATTTAGTGCAACATTATAACACTCGTTTGGATGATATTATGGTTACTATGACACTAGTTGTTTTAATGTTGGCAATAAGCTAACTGTTTCAGAAACTTTTATAGAGGATTTATGGCATGGGTGTAGATAAACATATTAATACTTCGATTGAGAAGGAATTTCGAAATATAGGCCCAAATGTTTATGTGTAATTTACATTTGAAAACGCCAATCCATAAGCCTTAATTTCAAAATAAAAATGTTAGGGGCAACATGTGAGACAGGCTGGAAGTAATAAATGTCTAATTGAGGAGGAGGCGCATGTCCGAACGGGCTCGGTTAATGTATTCGCGAAATAGTTTAATTTAGCGGCGACATCTATCGGGCTTGTTTGTCGGGCGACAGTTTTCATTAGAGCGGTTGATCCGGGCTTATTGCCGGCCGGGATTACCCCTAACCGCGCCCCGCCGCGCCGCACCGCCCCGCACCCCGCGCGCCTGCCCGCTACGGACAAATTAAAAACTAAGACGGTTGTCCGTGTCAGATTTGTATAATTTGCTTTTCAATGGCAGAAGGCTGAAGGTAGTTGAAACTAGTCCGAAGCATTAAACTTTAGAATTTAATTCTAAAATCTTTTTTACATATAACCTATTCTTCTTCTAAATACAAAGAATCTTCAGTGGTTTTTGTAACTTCAGTAGTTTCGACTCTGTAATGATGTCTATGTCTCCCCTTCGCTCTTAAAAATATTACTTAGGTAGGTACGTAAAAGCTTAGAAGATGTTTTTCCTGTGTAGTCTGCCGAGGTGATGAATTGAAATATTTCGTCATATTCTGTCACAAAAAAAAATAAGTTTTAAAAGTAAAACCCGACTACAACATACTTATAAGCTATGGTAGCATGCGACCACGGGAAGGTACTTTCTTGTTTCACCCTTTTCAGTAGTCGGGTTTTAGTTTTGAAATTTATTTTTTATTTAATTGTTTTGGGGCTTATTTCAGTAATATTTATATTTTTGAAATGTGCTAATTAATCCCTTTAATTAGATACCCAACACGGATTGATTAAAAAAAAAATTTTTTTAGGTCACGACTTCTAGAGGGCGTTATATTCAACTTAATGTGAAGTCACATAGCCTATAACCAGCGGACAATCAAGATGCTTCCAACGATACCTCATTTGTCAAATTATGACAAGTAGGTAGTTTAGAAGTTATGAGGGAACAGATGAACATGCATACATACATACCGGTCAAAATCATAACCCTCCTTTTTGCTTCGCCGTAGTCGGGTAAAAACGGGTCGTTTACAAACTTTTAATATCAATACCGTTTGTCGGGGTACCTAACTGTAATTTGAGAATCAAAGCAGGAAGGAGGTTTACAAACAAATCCACACATCAATACATCCCGCGCCAATCAATGCGCTCTTTATGAATATTGACATATAACGGATCATTAGGGCATCGGTTTAATGGCATTAGTGCTGCCCTTTGATCGCGGCGGCGGCGCTCGCGCCTCCCGCGGAGACATTGTGCGGCAGTCCCCGTCACACGACACGGCGCGATGTCATCATGTCACGCTTCGCAGTAGTCAATATTGTGCCAGTAGAACTACAACATGTGAGTACAAAATCAACAACGAGCTGAGATCGATTTTTGCTGTAGCTTGTCTATATACATAGGTATAACAAGTACAAACATACTCATCAGAACTGAACGGGACATTGGGGAAAGTATCTGCTACCTGCGACAGCACTGAGCTCAAGCTTAGACACAGAATCATGCAATTTTATAGCAATAAAAAAAAAACAATCCAGTTCACCAATTTTGTCCCCGTCGTTATTCATGGGGCTTCTGTTCGCTGGTGTGTAGCGTGGTGTTTGTTTACTCTGTGTAATATTGTGGACAAACAATCGCTGCGACGGCGGCCGCCACGCGACTGTGCGCAACTAGCGAGCGACACCCCTCCTGCGCACACTCCGACCATTCAATACTATTTATTGGAAATATTTCACTCAAAACTCTTTATTAAAGTCGCGCTTAATTCGTAGCGGTGTGTCGTCGAGCTTGTAGATTGTTTATTGGTCTTTGTCTCAAGAACTTTATTGTTCAGCCTTTATGTTGTAATGTCTGTATTGTACTGGGTACCAATCGACGCAACGGTTTTATTAGTAGTTGCATATTGTGCTCTACTGCGGCGGCGGCGTAGCAAGTGCTACGAACAGTTTACGCCGATGATTTCCGTAATAAAAAATCCAATTTCAAGTTCATTGACGCTCTGGATAGGAAGGTCCGTACATTGCTGGCGGCATATCGGATGCTTCACCCACGGTCATCAGTGATGACACTGTACATCCCGCGGAAGTGTTGGGGTCGAGGTTAACCCTGCACAGCAGCGAGATTTGAAGTTTCAGTGAATATTTCCTTCAAACTGACATATGCACCGAGATGTGGCCGCAGTGGGCAAGGGCCTCACCCCGCTCTCCTTGGCGATGAAACCCTCATGACGATAATGTCGTGAAAACGATTCCCGTACGGTATATAGAATTACCCTTGAACGATATAATTAACTGAGACATACAAAAAAATCAAGCACACGAGGTTGTCGTCAAGTGGGACGTGGACTCTGCAATCATTGTACCGATCATTTAATCGTTACGGCTAATGGCCTAATAGCGGAGCTGCTCAAGAGGCTCTCTTTGCGCGGCTACCCGGCTGGACCAAGGGCTTCATTCAGAAATAAGTACTTCTGGACACGCCTAGTGAGGAGGTTCCTCTCTCTAGAGTCCTGACCACCGGCAGATTGGACCCTGTTCCTGATGCCGTTTGGCTACAATTTTTTTTATATTTTTAAATGTTTTACTTTTTATGTTTTACTAGCTGCGCACCGCGGTTTTACCCGCATAAGTTTCGATCCCGTCGGAATATCGGGATAAAAAGTAGCCTATGTCCTTTCCCGAGACACAAACTATCTCTATACCAAATTTCATCTAAATCGGTTCAGCGGTTTGAGCGTGAAGAAGTAACAAACATATAAACACACACACACAAACTTTCGCCTTTATAATATTATTGTGATTAGTGTGATAAAACTACTAGCGATGCACGCGGACGAAGTCGCGGGCACATCTTAATTCCAAGTTCATAATAATTATAAGCCATCGATGGATGCTTGTTATAGAATCTGGTACTTACATTAATAGATCAGTATCTGTGATGCTCGTCTGAGGATGTGCTGATAGCTGCAGCTGTAGGGACTTCAAATTAAACTCGTGAAACGACAAAAGGATTTGATTTCGTTGTGTACCAATTAATGCGTCCATTATAATGTGCGAGTGTCGGGTTGAAGTGCGTCTCGTCGCTGTAAAAGTGTTGATCTGAAGGCGGAGGGTGCGGGCGGGGTGCAAGCGGTGCGCGGGCGGGGCGGGGGACATCTTCATTTGCATCACAAACACGCCACGTGATTGTTTTAATAACATTAATAATTGACAATTGAACACGACTCCAAGTACTTGCATCGATTGCTTTGTTTGCACTCCCTGAACAAAAGTTAGCGAAAAACAGTCTGGTTCTTAGGAATATTTGTTGGTTTGGTAAAACATATTTGCAGGCTGTCTGTGGACCGTTTTATTTCCATATTTTCTACTTTAATGTCAAATGAGCTGCATGAAGACAAAAAGTCAGATAGTACCTAAGCACCCCTTGTAACGGTTGTTACACATTGTGCTTTTGTGGGAGAAAACCATAGGGCAAGTAGTGAGTACCTACGCAAAGCATTATGAAAATCTTCATCATATCCTTCAATGTCACGCCAAAGTTAACGTCACGTCAACGAAACAAAGATCATTAATTTATGTCATAAAGTGGTGAGTGGGGCTGCGCCGCGAGCCGGTCGGCGAGCTCGCCGCGTCGGGCGGAGTGCCGCAGTGCTGCCGACGAGACAATTACACGGTGCAGGTGTCGAGTGGCTCGCACCCGACTGCGGAGCCTGTGCTCGGATAATGAGCGCCCCCCCTGACCTGTGCGGTGTGACCTGTGCGCGGGGGGGGGAGGCATTTCTTTGAGGGGTGGCGTGCTGAGGACTCTCGGCCGATATTAAGTTTGTTTTGTGTCGCGAAGGGTGACGCTGATTTAAATGCGAAAGACCCATGTTGCACTACTTTTTAGGGCTGGAAGTTCTTCTATTTAAAAAGCTTTACTTTCGAATTAGGTACATCATGTAGGAGTCGCAGTAGGCGTTCAATCTCAGAAGATCCAATGGCCAGATCCATGATGGATCTAGTGACGATTGTTTTCTCATTAGATCTATGTATATAAAAAAATAAGTAAAATGGATCTAATGAGAATTTTTGATGTGAAAAAAAGTAATGCTACAAAAACAATTAAATATCACTAAAAGAAGTGAATATCATTAATATTAACAAATTAGTATCCTAACACCGATTTGGACAAGGCAAAAGTAATGTACAATTCGCACATCTTGTCGAGCCCAATCCACATCGAAGGGTCGCTTCTCGAAGTTGTGAAAAATTATGTCTACCTTTTTTTTTTATCGTGTGGAAATCCTCATGGATGTCCACTACCCTAGGGTGGGTGGAGGGGTCTGTCAGACTTTTACTAAAACCACACGGTGTCCTGCTGCTACTCTACCTAGGGCAAGTCATCCAGCTCGGTAGACACAACTTTGAGAAGGAAGCTGACAGAAGGATCCAGTTAGGTTGGGCAGCATTTGGAAAACTCCGTCAGGTCTTCTCGTCGTCTATCCCGCAGTGTTTGAAGACTAAGGTCTTCAACCAGTGAGTCCTACCCGTCATGGCATATGGTGCTGAAACGTGGACACTGACGGTCGGGCTGGTCCATAAATTCAAGGTCACTCAGCGCGCTATGGAGCGAGCTATGCTCGGAGTCGGTTTAAAGGATAAAATCAGGAATGAAATTATCCGGAAAAGAACCGGAGTAGTAGATCCTATAGTAGGATGGCAAAATAAAAATAGTGTTTACAAAAATGTTTTAACATAAGATATTCCAGTTTTATTAAAATTACTTTGCATATTGTTATTGGACATAGGATACTTTTTATCCCGATAGTACGTTCCCGTGGGATAATTTCCGACCTTCACGCGGGCGAAGCCATGGGCAAAAGCTAGTATATTAATTTATTACACATATTTTCTCATATCAAAAAGACTAATCTTCATGTAGGTTGAATAAGATCAATCATGAGTCTGGCTCATGGCTCTTCTGAGAAAAAAAAGTCAGTAGATCCACATCTTGAAATCAGGATCCAATGAGAAAACAATCGTCACTAGATCCATCATGGATCTGGCCAATGGATCTTCTGAGAAAAAAAATATCTCAGTAGATCCACATCTTGAAATCAGGATCCAATGAGAAAACAATCGTCACTAGATCCATCATGGATCTGGCCAATGGATCTTCTGAGATTGAACTGCAGTAGGTAGGTACTTAGCGCATTTTTTTTTATTTTATTTTTATTCTAGCCTGCGCTGTCCCACTCCTGGGCAAAGGCCTCCCTCCACTCCTTCCATTTTTCGTGAGCCCGCGCGTCCTCCTTCCAATTTTGACGGAACCTATCCAGCTCGTCCCGCCATCTCCTACGTGGTCTGCCGCGACCCCGCCTCACTGTCTCAGGGCACCGATTCTGCGCTATTTGGGCCCACAGTTTGTCCGGCATGCGGCATACATGTCCTGCCCAGTCCCATTTAAGTTGAGCAGCCTTTTGAGCCACGTCAACTATCTTCGTTTTGGAGCGCAGTATTGTGTTTTGAACACGATCCGTTAATTTAACGCCTAGTATACTGCGCTCCATCGCTCGTTGGCAGACCTTGAGTTCGGACTTCTGGATGTTAGTCAAAGACCAAGTTTGTGCACCATAGGTTAAGACGGGAAGAATACACATGTCCATGAGCCTGCGTTTCAGTGCCACAGGCAACTCACCCTTAAATAGTTCCTTCAAGGACCAGTTGCTCTTCCAGGCGTTTTCCGTTCGTCTTGAGATTTCTTTATCTTGCCTCGCCTGGAAAGAGACTACTTGACCCAAGTAAAGGTATTCCTGGACATGTTGTATTATCTCCCCGTCTACTTTTATGCTTCTAGGTGTTTCATTGCACATGACTTTGGTCTTAGACATATTCATCTTCATCATCTTCTTCCACCAACAAAAAATCTTGCCTCATGTGGTAGCTCGTCCTGAAGCCTTACATTCTTTAACGATATAATAATACGTACCTAACGTTTCCATGTGTACTGAAATCCTACCAATGTTTGTATTATCCATATGGTTAAACATTAGGTACCTTCCTACGGCTGGCTATTCACTAACCCCCGTATTCATAATCCTATTTTATCTCTATTTTAGCTAAAATAGGTTTATAGAACGTTTGTCTTTATCTGTCACGTTGTCATTTCTGTGTGTAAGAAAGAGACAAACCCCATTTTAACTAAAATAGGTTTGATAAGTTTTATGAATAAGGGGGTAAGTATATTATTGTTTCAATCATGGAATAAGGTAAAGGTGGTTAAATTTTTAGGACCACGATATTTAAATTCCGATTTCGGGTTTTCAGAGTTGCAGGGTTTAGACAAAAATATGTCCAAAACCAGCCGTAATATGGATGAAAAACAAGTATGCCCCACGGTCATGAGAAGATGATTTTTGGTACATTTAGGTAAATATATACTTACTATCTACTAAGTTAATGTAAGTAACCTAAATATCAGTCTACTAGCTGCCCGGCGCGACTTCGTTCGCGTGGTGTCCCACCTTACTCCTAGGGGAGACTGGGTACAGTTGAAACAATTTTGCTTTGAACGCTCGTAGCACAGCCATTTTGAAACATAACAAACAACAAAATACATAAAATGAGAGAATAGACTTTTGTCTTCAAATACATCTCAGAATTAGAGGCTCAACTGCCATATTTACTAGATAGGAAGAGTTTAATAAAATAATGTGCCACTATTTCAACCGTACGCATACCAGGGGCGGTTGAAACAGCGATGGGGGTCAGTTGAAACATAAACAAATAAGTAATAAAAATCAGTTTCTTTATTCATAATCAACAAGAAATAGTTAAATTCTAGTATGGCACCATTTCTATCAGTCTTAATAGTTGTTTCGAACATAAAAAGAGCTCTTCTGCTCCGGTTTAAACTAACAAACTAACACTAACACTGCATTTCTTTTTTTCTTGTATCGCAGAAGAGAAGAATGGTGAACTCCATACATCTCTGCAGCTTTTCGTAAAGACGTCCCTTTTTTGACTTCTACATACGCATTTTCGTATTGAGTTATATCAAACTCGCCTCTTGAAGTTTTTTTGATACGTTGTCTGGGCATCTAGAACGAAAAAAGCAACGGTTATCATTGTTTCAATCGTGCCCACAATAATTGCTTCATCCGTCCCCATACCCCTCAACCGCTAATAAAACAAACATAGCGTCGAAACAAAACAACATAAACAAAAACGAATCACGGTTTTAGAACCTTCAAAATCTAACAATAAAACAGAAAATCACTCAAAATGCAAATGCTAATATCAACAAAGTAATTTGAAAAAGAAAACAATAGAAAATACTTACTTTTTGTCGAAAAAATATAATAGGGTCCCCTGGAAACGTACAGAACGCGCGAAGTGCAACGCGTCACTGTGATTCATGTCCGGACTCTCCAGCTGCGTCTCCACAGTAAATATAATATACAGTAAGTTATCTAAGGCCGCCCGCCGAGTTATTAGCCTACTCTTGCGTTGATTCCCAGGGTTGTCACTTTTACTTTTAGTTAATATTTTCGAACAAGCAGCACTTGATCTAAATTTATGAAATAAAAAGCATATTATGATTGAATATTTTACCAATTTATAAATTTAGTAAAAATAAAAAGCCTTTATTCACATAACATTTATACTAAGTTACAAATTTGATACCGAGAAAATTTTTCTCCTGTTTCTGCACGTCCGGAACGCTTTATTATTATTTGTTAATGTAAAGTAAATTCTCATTCTTATGTAAAGTTTTTGTAAAAAGCTTTTGGGAAAGCATGGACCTTAAATTCTATATCATTCAGTTGATCGTAAATTGACCGGCCAATTTTAATGTTGATGTGGTCCTTTTCGAACGCTTTGCGAAACACCTGCTCCATCCTTTCTACATTATCGACAAAATCATCAGGTGGGATCATGAGTAAACGATCTTTGCCGTAATTCCTGTAATGGGTGTATCTAGATTCTACACTTAAATTACACGCTCGTTGATTAACGTCGACGTAATTATTTAAAAAATCGCAGTTCTTATGGTAATCAACACATTTTTTTAACAAAGCGCCACAAACATAAAAAAATGCATTTTTTTCCGGTAGCTCATGTTGTATTGGTACATAGTCAGAACGTAAGATTTCCGACAAAATATTTTCATTTCCTTGTGTTTGATTGCTACTGGTCAGATGTTTGTCGATTACTTAGGCACTTGTTTCGAAATGTTTGGGATTTTTCAAACTAATCAAAAATTCTGTGATATCTTCAGAAAAATTACCATCTATTGGAGGCTTTGTAATATTTGTAAAATAAATCTTTCTATATGCAGATATGAATTGCCTACTGGTTGGCTCTGTAGCCATCCCGTTTTTTGACCGATTTTTCCAAAAAAATTTTCAATAACATCTTGATAAGGCGTCATGTCAATAAATATTCAAACCCTTCTTGTTTAAGATCATCAAACAACTGTAATATAGATTTGATAGTAATTTGAAAACCATCAATAAACTTGACTGTTTTCGTAACGTCGCTACCGTTTTTTGGATTATATAACTTTAATGTTTGAAAAAGTATTAACATTTTATTAAAAAATTCTATTTGATTGTCATTTCCGCAAAACGCATTTTTGTAAGCATAGCTATGATAACGCCGGCGAGAGTTGACGAACGCAAGCGGTCATGAAGCGTACGCGCGTGCTCACAGTCGCGCTGCACAGCCCGCACTGCCACCACCTTATTCCCTCATATATTATGCTAGCGTGTGCGTGAAATCGCGTGCCGACATGGCGCGCGGCGCGCACGCACACATTCAAACCGAGAGCGGCACGTTTGTATGAAGATGTTTTACTGTATGTTTACTGTGGCGTCTCTTTCCCCTTGTACCCCTCACCACACCGCTAATAGTTTACGAGCGTTGGTTTAACCGTACCCTGCTGCAACCGTACCCAGTCTCCCCTACTATCGAAGAGCGAAATATCCTAATCCTACCCCTACCCTTCTCCTACCTTACTTGTACACTACCCCTTCCCGACTCCTACCCTACTCCTACCGTACCCCTACCCTACTCTTACCCTACCCCAACCCTACTCCTACCCTACCCCGACCTTACTCCTACCCTACCCCTACCCTACACGAACAATAGTAGTAGTTAAATAAAATAAAAAATAGTTTACGTCCTATTCTTGGACCTACTGAATATACACACAAAATTTCATAAGAATCTGTCAAGCCGTTTCAGAGGAGTTTTGTTACAAACACTGTGGACACGAGAATTTTATCGCTGCGCTACGTCGTATTCTGTGGCTGCGTGGAGCAACACGCACCGACGCGGCGCGTCGTCAGCGTGTATTTTTTTTTCTACTGACATTTTTAATTTCAAATATCTATTGAATGGAATGTCCGATTTCAATAATTCAAAAAGTAATCAACAGGTATTTAAACAGTCTTGAATACAAAATAATTTATTTGCATAAGAATTAATACCTACAAAGGTATAGATAACATGGTCTGATTTTGATCAGCATTTCTATCAACTTTTAAAATGTAAGAAGTAGTTATAGTGACATAACTATAATAGTTGGACATATGGTATCACGAAGTTGTTTTTTGTAGATATTGATATGTTCTATAATATTGTAGAACATTTTTTTGTTCTATCATCAATACTTTCCGCAGCGCATGCGATGAAAGACATTTTATGGCTATTTTTTTTACACCTTGGGTTGGTTTTAGTAGGAATTTCTAAGGATCCCTAATTTCTTTTAGTAATAAATATAGCCTATGTTACTCAGTGATAATGTAGCTTTCTAACGGTAAAAGAATTTTTTAAATCGGTCTAGTAGTTTTTACGTTTATTCGTAACATGCAAAAATACAAACATACAAAAATACAAATCTTTCCTCTTTATAATATTAGTGTAGATGTAGATGAAGCTTGGTCCCTGGCCTGACATGGTACACAGTAAGGCGCTAACACAGCACCTGAGTACCTCGCACCGCACGCGTCGACTACGTATCGAGTCATGTCCTACAAGCGCCGCCGTGCTCTGAGAACCTCTCCCGATGTACTACATGTGCTGGCAGTCGTGCGCCGGCGCATCACGACATCCTCACAGGTCCGCCTGTGACTGCTGCTTATCTTTACTACTTATCGTATCGGACGAGCCGCTTCCTGTCGCAGCTGCGCGTGCTCTGCGCGTCAGGCCAGGCGGCCACAAGACCACATTACACACAGTGACCTTCACTGACACACTGTAAATATTTGCTAGGATCTATTCCAGATACCACTTCGTTTGCGCAGGGTCTGCGACGCTATTTTTAGTCCCCGAACTACACACATCAAAAGTGTCTAGGGATCAACATATATTTTTGCAATAACTTTTCTCCTGATTGATATTAATTAAAATTTTCTTTAAGGATTCATCAAATAAAGTGTTTTCGTTTGTCACAGTAACGATAAACCAAGTCACCTTTGCATTAATAAAGAAATTTGCCATTTTCCTAATAAAGGGATTTTTGACATTTGAACCACTAACACAAAAGTTCGAAAAAAAGACTGAAATAACAGTTTTCTTTAAAATTTTATTGGGTAACTTAAACAATTAATAATCCGTGTTTCTACCGCGAACACTAACAACACAAGAACATCGGTTTGGCATACTCAAAATGAGTTCATCCAAATCACGCTGTGGAATGGCCGCCCATGTTCGTTGCAACAACAACAAAAGGTCTTCTTGCGACTGGATACCCTCCATATTCGGCAGAGCTCTTCTCTGTAGCATATCCCATGCATGCTCAATCGGGTTCAAGTCTGGCGACTGAGCAGGCCAGGGCAGGACATTGATGTTAGCTGCGGCGAGAGTCTGTCTTACAACTCTTGCGGTGTGCGGTCGTGCATTATCATGCATTAACTGAAATAAGGGACCGATTTGCACTTGTAGAGGAACGATGACGTCTGATACAATCGTCTCAGCATAAATTTGAGCGTTGAGGTTGCCTCTGATCCAAATCAACTCAGTTCTTCCGCCGATCCAAATACCCGCCCATACCATGATGGTTCCACCACTATAAGGATGGACTTCCTGGCAGGATTTTAATCGCTGTTGGCGTCCAGGGGTTCTCCAGTGTCGTATACGTCTTGTATCCGGTCTCATACCAAAACGAGACTCATCAGAAAAGCACACGAAACGCCATTGTTCTTCTGCCCAATTTCTGTGTTCAAGAGCCCATTGATATCGAATCCTACGATTGTGCATTGCTATAGGTGGGGTACACTACAATAATACGAAAAACTATATTCCGAAAGTCACAAATACGAACTTCAGAATACCGATTTTCATAATTCCGAATGGTTCAAAATTCCTTTTATAACAACTCCGATTTATCATTCATCCTATTTTAATAATTCCGAAATTTCAATATCCCTAACGTTTATAAGTAATTACTATTCTCAAAATACCGAGTTTCAATAAATCGAATAACAAAAAGTCCGACTTAATGATAATTCGAAACATCAAAAATACGAATTCCGATTATTAAAATACCGATTAATTAGAATTCCGAAATAATAACGCTTTGTAAAACTGAATACCAAAACAAATAAACACATATTTCCAATTGTAAGAATGAAGATGGCACAAAACCAACAATAGAGCCCCTATTTCTGTGTGAAGGGTTTAAAGTAACCTAACCAAACCGAACCTCGGGGTGCCCTTCGCTCGTTCTTGCATCCTATGTCGACGGAGCCCCGCTTCGCGGGGCCCCTATTTCTGTGTAAAGGGTTTAAAGTAACCTAACCAAACCGAACCTCGGGGTGCCCTTCGCTCGCTCTTGCATCATATGTCGACGGAGCCCCGCTTCGTGGGGCCCCTATTTCTGTGTAAAGGGTTTAAAGTAACCTAACCAAACCGAACCTCGGGGTGCCCTTCGCTCGCTCTTGCATCCTACGTCGTCTATTACGTTCGTTAAGTTCGGGTGAGGTAACGGTAACGGAAATAATTCGGAGTATTGAAAATCGGAATGTCGTTTTTCGGACCGAGAACCCATCGAGCATATGATTCTTCGAATATATGAAAATCGGAAAACAAACAAGAAGCATTTATGACTTTCGGTAAAATAAATTTCGTGATTTTTAATAATAGACATTATGATTCTTAGGTATTATGAAATTCGGACTTTTGAAAATCGGAACATCGAAATTCGGAGTAAAATATTTCGGAGTATTTGGGTGTTCCCCTATAGGTGGTACCCGTAGCGGTCTTCGGGAATGAAGGTTCACTTCATGCAAGCGGTTTCTGACTGTTTGGTCGCTAATTAAGTTCCCTGAAGAGTGATGAAGCCTCACGGCTAACATCATGGCGGTTATTGTTGGAGCTCTTCGAGTTAAGATTTGAATGTATCGGTCTTGTCTCCGTGTGGTGCAGCGATACCGTCCTCCATGGCGCTCAGCCACGGTACCAGTGCTTCGGTAACGTGTCCAAAGTCGACTGATAACACTCTGACTTGTATTCAGAGCTAAAGCCACAGTACGTTGCCGGGAACCAGCTTCTATCATTCCCACGGCTCTGAGCATTTCTTCCCTGCTTAAATGACGTCGCCGCTCCATAATAACGTTGGTTTTAATCAGTAGTAGGGAAACAGTAGCACTAATAATGTCTTCAATGCGTTGTATGTTTTTATAGGGAAAATATTGACAGCTGATTTTCATCTTTTACTCGAATTAGATTCACAGTTCCTGATTCAAATTATGAAATGCACCAAAAAGGATCCATATAAATTTATAAAATCATAAATTTATTACAAAGCCACATCTCAATCTCAAGAAATCCGCATAAATATGCTTGATCCCTAGACACTTTTGATGTGTGTAGTTAGTTAAGCACTTCTAAGTAAATAGTGTCAGAATGGTACCTAACAGGTTTTCTGGCATGCGGTTACCTATATACAATTTGTGAGACGGGTCGCACAATGCGCTGGATTGGAGGGTTGAAATACGTACCTACTGGACACTAGTCACTGTGAAGATGGACGGTGGACCGTGGTGGAAGTACTTAAATGAAAATACAGTAGGTACTGAATCTACTCTCTTACTAATAAACCTTGTATAGCGTCATATAGTTACACATCGCTTTGTCTTCTTCTATCGAAAGTCAAATTGCTGACGACTGAAAGAGAGAAATCGGTGTGTAACTATTCATCTGATATAATACGTTTATTACCTATTTTCTACGTGAATACCTAAATATGACTAAAGGTATGATTCCGATCTTGGCAGCACGCAGCAGTGCTGCCGCGGCAGTGCGGTCGCAGCACTACTGGTCCTCATACATTTTCTATGGGTTTATGTGAGATTACATTCCGAGCACGGCAGCAATGCTGCGCGACATTCCTATAGAGAATATATTATGGGGACCAGCAGTGCTGCGGCAGCACTGCTGGTTGCTGCCGAGATCGGAATCATACCTTAACGCAGTAGATATTTGAGACGTTGTCGAGTAAGTTGGCACCTAAGTAGAGTAGGTAAGTAGGTACCTACACCTTGCTCTCCTTCGTCTCACTGCGTTTGTCCACCGCAGCGTCCGCAGCCGTCGCCGGGACGTCATCGGGACGTCACCGGGAACCTGACGACGGCGCCGAACACCGACACCACTGGCCTGTGTTATACAAGTAGGTATTGTTTATTAGAGGCCAGTGAGACACCTCACGCCCGTCACCCGAGCGCCCCCTCATCTCGGCCACCGATATTAAGAGTAGTTCGGCGATACTTTTAATAATACTTACCTATTCAATTTACACTTAAAAACTGAAAGTAAGCTACTTATACCTATCATCAATGTAGAGCTGAAATTGTAGCTCTTAAACTATTTGTTTTTTCAGGTTATTTAGTTGACTTGTCAAAGCATTAAAGTTAGTTGTGTATGTCTAGTACAAGCTCGTGTACCTATGAGGGTACCTATAGTGGAAAGGCATCACATTTTTGAAAACGAGACGCATTTTAAAAACAAACAGAGGAACGTCGCGAGCGTATCGCGAAAAGGCGCGAAGAATTGGCGAGCACGTCCCGCCCACGCGCTCTCCGCCAATGAGCACGCCGCGCGCCCGCTATTGGACGACGTTTGCCGCCGAAACGCGAGGAAAAAACGCGCCGCATGAAAAACAATGGCACTCACTTGCACGGGCAGCACTCGAGCCCGCTCATTGTACACCGTCCGCTGTAACATGAGCCCGGCGCGCAATCCGCCGCGCCCCGCACCGGCCCGACTCCGTGGGCGCGCGGGGGGCGGGACAGGTCTGCGGCCCGGGCCGGCTGGCAGTCGATCTTGTTCAATGTACGTATACATTGAAAGTTAAGTGATGTCACAGAGTGACACGCTAGTGTGGGGCGGATGGATTGATGCGCGTGCGGCTGTGTGCGTGATGTTTTGTCATGTTCACAATAGGTGGCGGGCCCGACGCGGCCTGTCGGGCTTGCCGGATGCCCGTCTGCTCCAGCCGCCCAGGTATTAACTATAAGAACTATTAGATACGGAGTACATTAGCCATAGAAGTACAGATGCATTTATACATGTTTCGTCATTACTCATCAGAACAGTCATAGCCTTATCAAATAATAGCTTGTCATTATAATTTTATTACGTATCTAGTATGTTTTCTTATAACTGAGTTTAAAGTTAATGTTTCCTGATAACTAACGTTAGCTGCGAGAAACAATGAGCTGTTCATACAATGCGGTTCTAATGAAAATCGAGTTAAGCTGATGTAGGGTCAAACTAGATATGAGTATCTGATCAGATAGTTTGTATTGTCGAGACGAGTTCGTCCCGCACTCTTCGTGTTGTTCTGCCGCGATGTCGCCTCGTGGTAAATGTTAGACACTTACCTAAGTACAAAAAAGTCGGTGCTATATCAAAGTAAATTGTTAAATTACCTTGATATAGATAGGACATGAAAAGCATATGGTCGGATGTAAAGATTCACCCAAAACTATATTCAAACGTCACAAGAGTCAAGTTTGTTTCTCTTTCCGCCAAACTAACTCTTGTATTTCTATGTTTCTTCACTGTGGAGATACATTCATTCATAAAGTCTGATTTGACGGCTATCCGAAATATATAAACAGCATGTAGCCATAAGGCTACAAATGCTACAATAAAAATACAAAACACAAACAAAGGCTAATACAAAGGCTAGAAATGTATACTTAAATAGAAATAATTCTATTTAAGTATACATTTCTTCCATAAATTATAAATACCTTGACATTCAACATAAACCCTTATGCATTGAAAGTGTTCTATATAAAATTACAGTTTATTCATAATAATTGCCAGCAAAAAGTCGTAAGAATATAATAATGTTCGCAGAGTCTATCATAAACTACATTATTTCAGACATAAAGTCAGATTTAAGCGAAAAAAAAAATATATTTTAACATTGTAGGTACTTAATTGAAGCTTAGATTAGTTTATTACCTAAAGGCACTACAGAACCTAAACGCAAAAAACGTACCTAAGTTTTATAATGCCTAAAAGTATATGATCGACTACAGTAAACAAAATCAGAAAAATATATGATATTCTTCAGGATATAGGTATGTTAGCTAGATAGTGTGATGAAAACATAATACAACTAATTTTATGCGATAGAAAAAAATCATGAAAATACCTCTAAAAACTTTCATTTCACAATAAAAACCATACAAATAGGGTATATCAATACAAACGGGTTGAAGAGTGTATCACTCTTCAACCCGTCGTTTGTATTGATATACCATTTCCGTAACACCCTGTATACATTCATTCTGATTTTTTATCAGATTATTCTACAAGCAACATATTAAAGCACTAGTGTATCTATTATTTTTTTAGTCCAAATAGGTAATAGATTTTTTGTAAATAGATACCTAATTGCTTCATATTTTGCAATAAATTACCAGGGTTGTGTCATCGCGCTTCTCTTTCTTTTCTATGCAGTCCGACAGTGACCGCGCTTTAGGTCATGTAGTAGTAGTTTCATGTCCAGTAATATAAATTAAAATCTCGAAAATAACTCCACTCTGATAGGTGCATGAATTTGCCTTTTCGTGACTGAACAGTTTTAGAAGCGCATCTGCTATGTTGAGTTTGAGTGCTTTCAGTAGATAGGTAGGTAGGTACTACTATGAAAATGATCCGCGTACAGAGCTAAAGGTTACAACAGGCAGCTCTGCGCTATTGTACAGCAATAGGACAGAATTCAAGGACCTGCGGGGTCATTGCGTAACACACTGTCAGTAGCACTGGATTTCATTTTGACAGTTCAACAACATTCATTGCGTTCTTTAAGTTGTTGAGCAGATTTATTTTTAGAACATTTAAAGCAATGGATTAGCAATATCCTTCAAAATGATTCAGATTGAGATTCATAGTGTGTTACGCAATTAGGGTGCTGACAAGTAACTAGGTACCTACACATCTTTGTCGTCTTATCATATATTTCAATCGGATTATACATAGGTACATACATACAATTACATACATACCTAACTACATAAACTCACGCTTTCTCCCCATGGGGGGTACGCATAAACTACAGAACGCCATATCTGCTACGATCCTTACATACTCCTTTTGCTTCGTCTACGTTCAGCATACATCTGGTTCAATTGCATCTTTAGAGATGAAAAAGAATCCGTTTCGTTTCGTTCCTAAACGTGCCTAAGTAGGTAGGTACTAAACCTGTGGAGAACTTAGAATTGGCAGAAGAAAAACCATGGTTACTCTTGACTCTCTTAAATGGTATAGGTACCTAAGTCTGAGCACGGCTCTCATTGCAGTAATCTCAGTCTGTGTTGTCAGGCCTGCCACGGCACGAGATGACGAGAGCTAGTGTAGGTACAGCAGTTACAGTAGTGCTGGTGAGTAGTTTGCTCAGTCGCTGGAACCCGTTCCTCCTCGCACTTTATTTAGGTACAGACGCCAGCACATCAACCTACCCGAAACTGTCACATTTTCCCAATCAACTTTGAACCTTATGTTTTAGTGATAAAGTTGAAAATCTATTAAAGAAATTTGACAGGTTGTAGTAGGTTGATGTGCTGGCGTCTGTACAATGTTGCGGAAGTTCCTACTGCTTCTGTTTACTATAGGTTATACAGTGTGGCCATTTTACGTATTTTAAATATACACAATTCAAATAGTTAATAACTGTTAATATGTACTCTAGCAGTGGGACATTAATTTGTTTTCGTTTAAACATAATTTGTGATTATTTGGTAACAACACCATAAAGTTTGTGTTGAATTGTTGATACCGTCGCCGCGCCGTCGCCCCGAGCGTGTCTACTGCCTTATTATAAAGGATGGTTTATGACATGCTAATTTTTAAGCTATTAATTTCGTTTCAAAAATTATTAGTAAGTCAAAGTCAAAGTCAAAGCATTTATTTCAAATAGGCACATAAAAGGCACTTTTGAACGTCAAAAATGATCTTAAAATAGAATTGATTCTAGTCGCCCATTCCAAAAGGTAGTTTTCGTATGGAGAAGAACGGGCAAGAAACTCCACCGTTACTCTTTTAAAATGTTTTAGGTACAATATTTTGCATGGGTACATTAATTATATAATAACATGTGAGGACGATGCACCTAAAATAAAATTACTATACCACAATAGGTAAAAGATTTAAAAACGAAACCATGACATATAAATTAATTATCTGATAGATACATGGTGCTCACATATTTACAAACATAGTACAAGCAAAACGATTTAAAAAAAAAAAAGACGGGTTGCACTCAGTGACGGATTAACCCTTAATCAAATTAAGCAATTGCCTAGGGCATCACGTCCGGGGGGGCACCAGAAGAAGCACAAAAAACATCCGTCCTTAGGGCATCACGTCTTACTTCCACGTCACCAAAAACCACACCAAAAAAAGTTTCTAGGACTAATTTGAAAATTTGCGCGTTTTAAGTTGACATAGAGTCCGACCTAGTCATAACCCCGCTCCCGCTTGCCCACTTGCTGCCCGCTAGTGCATTCGGCAATTCGAATGTACCGGAATTGCGATCAGCCAATCACAAACCACCCCGACCCGCGGGCCCCCCGCCTGGCGATTTATTTTCGTTGGATCCCGCTTTTGAATCCCAGTTTAATATTTTTGGCGTTGGATCCCGCAAAACATTATTATGTATTTCCGTTGGATCCCGAATTTAAAAAATGCAAAAAAAAAACTAATGTTTTTAGGCGGTAAAGGTTTAAAGACCGATTCTAGTTGACATACGGATAGGGGGGCCCACAGGCGTGGATTGCTTAGGGCATCAGGTAGTCTTAATCCGTCACTGGTTGCACTCCGGGAGTGCCGGCAGAAGTGAAAACTTGAATATTAACGTTGAAATAAATCAATTATGAATTGAATTAATATAACTAATTTTTTTTCACTATTTCTGCGTCACTTTTTCATTAATCGATGCACTTTGTTCAATTTCCATATTTTAAACACTTTATATAAACGAATTTTACGAATACACAGCAGTGTGGCTACTACACAGACGGTCGGGCCATCAGCTGTCCATCCATCCATCCACATCCACGTCCACCATCACCGTCACCGTCACCGTCACCGTCCCCGTCCCCATCACCGTCACCGACATCGTCACCGTCACCGTCACCGTCACCGTCACCGACACCGTCACCGTCACCGTCACCGTCACCGTCACCGTCACCGACACCGTCACCGTCACCGTCACCGTCACCGTCACCGACACCGTCACCGACACCGTCACCGTCACCGTCACCGTCACCGTCACCGTCACCGACACCGTCACCGTCACCGTCACCGTAACCGTCACCGTCACCGTCACCGTCACCGTCACCGTCACCGTCACCGTCACCGTCACCGTCACCGTCACCGTCACCGTCACCGTCACCGTCACCGTCACCGACACCGTCACCGTCACCGTCACCGACACCGTCACCGTCACCGTCAACGTCACTATCACCGTCACCGACACCGTCACCGTCACCGACACCGTCACCGTCACCGACACCGTCACCGTCACCGTCCGTCCGTCCGTCCGTCCGTCCGTCCGTCCGTCCGTCCGTCCGCCCGTCCATCCATCCATCCATCCATTATCGTGTCTCACTTGGTTCACTTCGGTTGGCGCCGCCGCCGTAGAAAGAGGGGGGGGGGGGGAATCTCGGTGTATTCCCGTTCGTCCCATCGACTTCGTCCCCTTAAGGAGCCCTTAGAAAACAAACACGAAATTCGGAAAGCATTTATTGTATTTAAAACAATACAACATTTCTACACACAGAGATATTATTATATATGTCTTGTAGCTTAATTGGTAATGGTATGTTATCATTTTAAATGCTTAATCCCGTTCGTCGCACGACGGGGACGAAGTCGGTGGGACGAACGGGAATACACCGAAATCTCTCCTGACGGTCACGTGTCCTGACGCGAGTTTAACATTTTTTCCCCATACAAAAAGTGTGCAACGCCGCTAAAGAAGTTTTCACTTCAAAAAAAATACGAGTAATAAGTCTGGGTGTGAGTAATGAATGTAAAAAAGAATAAGAAAAAATTACAATTAAATTAGCAACCAGTTTGATTTTGTCTAGACTCTAGATTGTCCTATGGAGCAGGACCAGCATGTTTCCAAGCGTTCTTATCTTGGATATAATCTTCTAATTTATAGTATGCTTGTTTACAAAGTGTACGTTTAATGTGAGTTTTAAATTTTCTTTCATTTAATTGCAATATATCACAAGGTATTTTATTGTAACATTTAACACAGTACCCCATAAAAGATGTATGTACTTTGGCTAATCTGAAAAATGGTTGATGTATTTTATCTTTATTTCTTGTATTAAAGTTATGTCTATCGCTTATTTTATTAAAAAGATTAATGTTTTCATAAATGAATTGGCAAGGTACCGTCATAATATTAATCCTTTTAAATAGTTCCCTGAGAGATTCGCGGCGACGTAGATTATAAATGGCTCTGACAGCTCTCTTTTGCAAAATAAAGATGGATTCAATGTCAGCAGCTCGACCCCATAGTAAAATGCCGTACGACATAATGCTGTGAAAGTAGCTAAAATAGACTAAACGCGCGGTTTCTACATCTGTTAACTGTCTTATCTTCCTAACAGCATAAGCGGCCGAGCTAAGCCGCCCCGCAAGAGATGTTATATGTGAGGTCCCCATTGTAATTTCTCGTCTAGCGTGATTCCCAGAAAAACCGTTTGATCAACAAATTCTAGTTTTTCTCCATTCAGTATGATGTCACATTCGCTACTTCTAACATTAGGTAATTTAAATCTAATGCATTTGGTTTTCTTTTAAGTAAAATTTTGTTTAAAATTTTGTAATACTTATTGTTTTTTTTACTATTTTAACAGACTGATAACAACTTGTAATTAGGTACCGCCGCGCTGTACCGTTTGTAATTGGCTTTCGGGTGACAATGGTTTCGTTTTTTGTTTGTTTTTATTAGCAGTAAGTCCTCCATGTACTAAAATAAATAATGTGATAACCTAATCACCACTCTGTATAAATTAGACAGAAAGGTAGGTAGTCCCTACCTACCTAAAATAATAAGAAAAATATTGTGGTGAAGGCAAGCATCCTATGGAAACCTGAATTGGACCAAAAGACGTGCACCGGGGGAAGCACGCCTCCCTAAGCGTGGCCGCATGGACCGGTCATGCGCCATCCGGGATAATACCGCTAGATATGGTATATTCCTGGGCCCTCAGACTCATGTGTAGTATAAAGAGCTCCCTTTCTCTACCAGAGAGAGCTATCCACTTACTGCACCGGTTTGTGGTCATACATTAGCTCAGTTATGATGACGTCACAGATGATCATCCTCCGCTGCCGACGCCGGTAGTAGTGCCTGGCCGCTGTAACGGCAGCAGCACTAATTAGTTCATTCATAAGCATGCGGTGCGCGGCCGGCGGCGGCGGCAGCGCGCGACTCCGCCGGCGCCGGCGCACCGCGACCATATCCATCACACACTGTACATCATTTATGTCAGATAATCTGTTGTTATCTTGAATTACATCTTGCTTAACGGTAAGTATCTATCTTGCGTAGTGTTAGCGCTTCATTCCTGTTTCTTCGAAATACTTATACCAATAGCTACATACCTAAGTAGGTACCTATTTTTATTATAACATTAGATAAGTTAAATCCATTTTAAGAAGGAAGTGTATAAATAGTAGGCTGGTAATATAGTATGAATTTGCCTCCAACAAGGATTCTTCACCGATTAATGCACTTGGTCGAACTAGATGAGCTGAAACACAACAGAAGAAACTAAGAGAGTAAAAATGAAATCAATTCAGAAGTGGCTGCTGCGTGGTCGCGGCAATGTGTTAGAAGTGCTCTTTGAGCAGGAGCTCGACTGGAGTAGGCAATCACCATAACTAGGTATTCATATCAGAATAGGTAATAGTTTCCCAAACTGCAAAGTTGTTGCCAGTGTGATGGTGCCAGTGTAGTTACAGACATATGAGACAACAGCTTGCTCTCTGGTAGACATGGTATGTGTGTCTGGTAGCCCAGAGGATAGGTACTCTGCTAGCCAGCAATGTCCCGTGAGTTGCAGATGTCCAGAGACAGTGAACGCTTACCATCAGGTCCGTCTGTTCGCCACGTAATAAAATAACTTAAAATATAGCAGCAATAAGCCCATAAACTGGACTAAAATCATGTTATCAATCACGCATGATTCAGCTAAGTAGGGTAACATTTCGGGAAAGAAAATGCTCAACCAAGACATGACCGAGACGGTGCGCAGGCAGC
This sequence comes from Amphipoea lucens, assembly GCA_947508005.1. NCBI lineage: Eukaryota > Metazoa > Arthropoda > Insecta > Lepidoptera > Noctuidae > Amphipoea > Amphipoea lucens. The sequence continues at coordinate 23,627,812 of OX382360.1, read as the reverse complement.
GCAGGTACTTCATCCTAACTGTGTACTCCGAGACGGTGCGCAGGCAGCGCAGGTACTTCATCCTAACTGTGTACTCCGAGACGGTGCGCAGGCAGCGCAGGTACTTCATCCTAACTGTGTACTCCGAGCGCAGGTACTTCATCTTAACTGTGTACTCCGAGACGGTGCGCAGGCAGCGCAGGTACTTCATCCTAACTGTGTACTCCGAGACGGTGCGCAGGCAGCGCAGGTACTTCATCCTAACTGTGTACTCCGAGCGCAGGTACTTCAACTTAACTGTGTACTCCGAGACGGTGCGCAGGCAGCGCAGGTACTTCATCCTAACTGTGTACTCCGAGCGCAGGTACTTCAACTTAACTGTGTACTCCGGGGCTCGTCATCTCCAACAGTGAGATTCTAAAGGCGAAGTAGAAATAACATACTGAGGCATTAACCCACGCCTTTTACCCATAAGGGTCAGCAGAAACTACAGAAATAAATATTGAAAGAAACCCAAGAAGCTATGGGGAATGTCTCATGTATGTGTGGTGGACGTGGAACGGAGAGATGCACTCTTGCACAGGGTCGACGGTGAAGTCAAGCTCATACTCGTGTGATGGGGGAACACCCTAGGTTATGTTACTTATAATTCTATAATGTGTGAGTATGATAAACATGCACGAGTTTAGCTTTATGACATACAACCTTTGCACAATATTACACAAGTACAAGACTCGTTAGTATTATTTTCATCATTATTATTTGCCGTTTATTTAGTGACAGCTCAGTGCTCTACGACCGGTGCATGATATTACCATTACAATACGGAAAATTAATAGGGCTTCATCAATAAAAATACTTAATGGTAAAATGCATAGAGAACGCTGCCGCCCATTCTCCGGTACGTCTCTTAGTCGCCTTCTACGACACCCTCGGGAAGTGGGGTGGTGCTATTCTTGAAGTCCGGCGCCACACGGACACATGCTCACATCACTTTACCTAAAATGCCGAAAATAATTTACAAGAGCTTCAAAAATCAGTGACTAACTACGATATCAAAATAACCTCTTCCTATGTTTATATAATACTAGCTGCGCCCCGCGGTTTCACCCGTATAAGTCTCGATTCCATGGGAATATCGGGATAAAAAGTATCCTATGTCCTTTCCCGGGGCTCAAACTATCTCTAGGTATACCAAATTTCAATTAAATCGGTTTAGGGGTTTAGGCGTGAAAAGATAACATACAGACAGACAGAGAGAGTTACTTTTGAATTTATAATATTAGTATGGATTTAAAACAATCAGCTTGTTCAATACGATCAAAACAATAATCAATTATTTTCATTAAAAAAAAAAACAACCATATATACCTACCTATACCAACTAGAAATCTTTAAGTCTCGTGTATTTATCTATGATCTGAAAATTAGTTAATAGCGGAAAAGATCCGAAATGTTGCTAGAAATGTGGTCAACAATTTCAAATTGTTTCACGAGTTTTTGTATGTACGAGTACCTATATGATAATGCTCTCCCTCTCTTTGCACTAAATAATTAGTTTCTTGTTCTAATAAAGTTAAAAATTATAATTTATTCACGGCCACAAAGTAAAATAGGTATTATTTAATTATGTTTCTGACGTTACTTTGCCTCTAAAAAAAACTTTTTTACAAAAAAAAAACCGACTTAAATTAAAGTTATTTTTTACTTTGTGGTGTTTTTTTTTAAGTCGGTTGTTTTTTTTTGTAAAAAAGTTTTTATTTTTCACTTTTTAGTTGTACCTACCCCACACAAAGTCAATTAACACTGAAGAATTGCATTGAAGAATTGAAGACACCGACTAGAAGAATCGTAAAAAAGGAGATGCAGTACAATTATGCATATAACTTCGTACATAAGAATAATTACCTAATGTATTATATAAGTACTAAATCCTTCCTGAAAGTATGTAGATCACATTAGTGGCGGCCGAAACATAATCCGCAGTAAGTACTTACGATTTGGATATTTGCTTTCAGAACATTTGAAATGCACAAAGAGCCGGAAAGGTTTTGATTTTTATTATTATTGATGAATAATAATTGATCCCGTAGCGTTTTTTTTTTAAGAGTAACTTTGGATTTTCTTGCCTATTCTCCTCCATACCTAACTAACATTTGAAAGGAGATTTTTTAATTCTTCTTTCTTTGTTAATTTTCACATTTAAAAGTGCTTTTTAATGGTCTAATAATTTATTGAAAACGATATTACTCTTAATTTTTTATTGTCCAGCTAGGTATGTCAAAATAATTAAATAAACTTTTTTTGTTTAAATTGCTCTACAAGTATAAGTTAAGTACTTCTTATTGTTATTTGCAAGCGTGTCCAAATGATTATACACATTTACAGAAACTGTGACTACGTGATTTGCAATAAAGAATAAATAACATTTAACATGAAAAAAGTGGACTTGAAGCTTGAGCTGTTGCTATAGTAATGTGCAGACATTCGATAAGTGAGTATTATAATAATTAGAAGATCCTCCGTGGGCTGGCTGACTGGCTCATTATAGTGTACTCTGTGCTGGCTCGCGGAGTGCCGGGTAGCAACACTTAACTAGCGACGCAGCACTCGAGCCGAGTGAGCCGCGCGAGTGTGTGAGACAACGACGCAGCTCTAAAAACACGCCTGACTGACATAAATATTGTATAGACGAGTTCAGAATGACTAATGAGAGCGTGCATTTTCTTGTCGCTGGAGCGCACCTCAAACTTTCCAGGCAGCTTTACGTGCGCGTCGTAAAATATATAAAGTTTATGACGAGAGGTGCGCAGGCGCCGCAGACAGGTGACGTGGCCAGCGATCGGCGCTGGACAAGGAATCAAACAAAAAGTTTTATCAAAGTCATCAAACTTAATGATAGTACGTACAGTGTAGTCTTATAAATGTTCGTCAGTTTTCAAATTCTTTCCTTTATCGAGTTAGGACACTGTATCACACCTTTTGGAAGCTATACGCCGCTGAGCCAATTATGCCGATTATTGCATAGAAAACTGTATTAATTAAGGGGTATCATTTAAGCTATCACCAATTTAATTAGTTTTGTGTTTCTTAAATAATAGGGTTTGTCCTCCAAATAGTAGATCTGTCACCAAAATGTAGTCACCAAACAATGCAAGTGACCTAACCAAACCGAACCTCGGGGTGCCCTTCGCTCGCTCTTGCATCCTATGTCGACGGAGCCCCGCTTCGCGGAGCCCCTATTTCTGTGTAAAGGGTTTAAAGTAACCTAACCAAACCGAACCTCGGGGTGCCCTTCGCTCGTTCTTGCATCCTATGTCGACGGAGCCCCGCTATCTGAGAACGAAAATATTTCGTGGCGATAGATCTATTTATTAGGTGATACAAATATTTCGTGGCGATAGATCTATTTATTAGGTGATACAACTTGATGACAAATATAAATTTTGTTGATAGAAAATATAGTTCCCTTAATTAAGTACTTGATAACAAAGTTCACAATAGCAAACCTCTTTGACCACTGTCAAATTGACATCAACTTATAAAACCATTTTAAATACTTACTTAAATCTTCTTTATTTGTCACACTCTGTCAATGTCACATTTCAATTCGTCTGACTTGTAAAGAAGATGGCTGAATGTAATTCTGCGGTATAGATGTTACGACGCAATAATTATAGGTAGGTACTTAATATAAGCAATGCTGAGTCGGGAAAACAGATTTTATCGTGCAATGAGCAGACAAAAATAGTCCTTAAGGTGACGAACATATTTTAGACTAGCAGCGCCCCGCGGTTTCATCCACGTAAGTTTCGATCCCGTGGGAATATCGGGATAAAAACTATCCTATGTCCTTTCCCGGGATTCAAACTATCTCTATACCAAAATTCATCTAAATCGGTGAGGTAACAGACAGACACACTTTTTGCATTTATAATATTATATTAGTATGGACTATGGATGTGACTGTACATCGAGAAGATTTTGCAAGTTTGATATGCTGTTTAAAGCCATAAGTATCGTGTAGAGCGTGCTTACCACTACCGTGCATTCGCGATTTATTTGCCAAAAATGTAAACAAATATGAATTAATGGAAAAATAACTTTAATTCCTACACAATAAAGTTCAGTTTACGCTACAACTTCATTAATTTTTATAACTTTGTCGATGATAAATTATTTATTTGCTGTAAGTAGGTTTGTACAAACACTTTTACACGTCAATAATTTTTTTTAAGCTAGATGAGGTCGGCGTTTCCTATCTGACTACTCTGAGAAGAAAGGTCGAAAGAAACTCAGAGGTCACAGTCTCTTTTAAAGTCCAGACAAAATCTTAGTCAGATCATGTGAAGACCATGTAGCTTGGTGTCTGAAATGGTCTTTTGAGGAAAGAACCACACAGATTGAGTGGACCTGTCCAGTCAGTGCACGCATTTGTCAGTAACCGTGCGGCTCAACTCAAAACTTAAGTAGCCTTAAGTTCCCGTGAGATAATTCCCGTCGTCCTGTAACACTGGCCCGTGCGTAGTTTACAGAAATTAATTGGAAACAAGCTGATGATGGTTTCTATTTGAACTATACTACTCACCACCGTGCTAAAGTAAATTTATAGGGTATATTCTGCTAGGGAAAGATTCAATTAAACAAGTACCTTCTTACACAATACAAGTTTATTGGAATTAATACATAATTAAGGCACACATACAAACAAAGTGGCGAGCCACTAAAATAATGCCTCTTTCCCTGCTACTATGGCATTCACCCACACAACTAGTCTCCGTACCTAGTGGTATGGGTGAAAACCTGCATGAGACAATAGCAGTTTCTCAGAGTCGCTATGCGAGTCCGCGAGGGAATAGATCAATAACCTTACTAGCTCACGTACATGTGTCGACCTATTTGGACTGTGCTCATATGGGGAAAATAACTAATATGCTAAGCAAACCCGAGACAATATCTAACAACAACTGGTCTTAACACCTAACCTTTTTACAAAAGGCCTAACTCTCTCATAGGTTAAATTATACTCTTACACAATAACCTCTCAGTTTTGAACTCAGTTAATACCAATCAGTTAGTTCTGACCTCAGTCAGTTGACGGATCGTCGGTCCTTGGCTTCGCTCACAGGAGGTTCCTGTGAGCACACGCGAACGCGGCCTACGGACGAGATGGTGACGCTTTCGTTACCTGGAGTGGCGTACTTCCCTCATAACCGGGAACCGGCTAAGTAAGGCCTTCCTGAACGTCGGATGACCACACCGCAAGGGATAACCTTAAAGCCGCCTGCGCTCTGATGAATTCCAAATCATCACACAACGGCGCAACATCCAGGCATCAATTTAGCTGCGCATAGCACCAATCAAAAGAAGGCTAGCATAACAAGCCAGACCTGTAACAACGTCCTCGTGTCAGAACACACATGCAAGAGACCTGGGCTATAGGCTAACCAGCAAGAATAAAGCAAATGGTTGAATACTCACAGGATTCTGCTCTTTCTGGATTTATATTAAAACCCCATTGGGTTATTTGGGCACATCCCGTTCCTCTCAGGATATAAAGTCCCTCTCAAACAGCCCCCAGGCTCGTTCTTGGTCGTAAAAGACCGGACACGGAACACCGTTTTTTTCCAAACCAATCTGACAGTTTCTCGAATAATCTTCCACAGACTATATAAGATTATTATCGATTTTTATCTTTAATACATTTGACATTGCTTTTAATTAAAAATATGGTGAATTATGTATGTTTGTTTATTTGTTTTAATTTACTGTTAAACCGTAATTCATTTACCAAAGACAAAAAACCGTCTTTGCGTAACGTAAACCACCATGTCAATCGCTATTCCACGACAGGTGTCGCTAGTATTAGTTTTGCAACGTCACAATGCCCCTCTTCCCACAATAAGGTTTTTGTGTACGCAAAAACCAACACCGCCCTCGGTGTTATAACACTGGAGTGGGTAAACAAATTCTCATAGAAAGCTCAGTGGAAGAGTACAAATCTTTATAATCAGATGATTCTGAAACGACAGATATAATAATTTTTAAGATGAAATATAAATAATTTCCTTAATTTCTCCTACTGTTAGTAAATGACCAACCTTATAAAATCCAAACTGCCAGGAAACTTATTCTGCTTACAAATCTTCCTACATTCCGGGCTTAACCCCCCCCCATTCTTTCATACATCCTTAAATTTTCCTCTCTTTCAATCCTGTAGCAACCTGCATTCATATCGCAGGAAGCCACCTCTTGCATACTCCCGAATTCCGTCTGTATACCAGTGGAACTCTGCATTGTTTAATACAAATCTAAACAATCCTCCTGGTGAATATGTTCAGCGAGCTGATACATATATAGGGCAACCAATGTGCATAACTCACCAGGCAAGACGTATACAGCGTTCCCAGAAATAAAACTTCTGAAAACATAATGGTGGTTTGGCTTATTTTAAGAGTCACCGGCCGCTCGTAACTAGATAAGCACTAGTGCTATCTAAAGTCTCACCGAAGCAAGAATGCTATCTCGGCAAAACAAAACATTAGTGAAGGCCTATTTTAGAAGTCACAATCCGCTTCATAAAAAAATACAACCAAGCAAACTTGGCTATAAACAACGTGTAGGCTTATTTTAGAAGTCACTATCCGCTTCAGTCAAGGCCTATTTTAGGAGTTACTACCCGCTCCATAAGAAAAACCAACCAAGCAGATTGATTATAAATATCGTGAAGGCTTATTTTAGAAGTCACTATCCGCTTCAGTCAAGGCCTATTTTAGGAGTTACTACCCGCTCCATAAGAAAAACCAACCAAGCTAGATTGATTATAAATATCGTGAAGGCTTATTTTAGAAGTCACTATCCGCTTCAGTCAAGGCCTATTTTAGGAGTTACTACCCGCTCCATAAGAAAAACCAACCAACCTTGATTGATTATAAATATTGTGAAGGCTTATTTTAGAAGTCACTATCCGCTTCAGTCAAGGCCTATTTTAGGAGTTACTACCCGCTCCATATGAAAACCAACCAAGCTTGATTATCAAAGTTATGGACCAAGCCATAAAAATAAGTTGATTACTAAACGCATGGCATGCAAAACGTATGCATGCAAAACGGCATAGTTCCCGTATAAATTTTAAACAAAACCCTAAACTCGCGTTCATAATTTTATATAATAAACAAAACAATGTAAATACCATGTGCAGCATTATAGTTACGTTACGCCTCGTCGTCGTTGTTCGAATAGACCTCAAAACAACACGTGAAAACACGGACTACGGCTAATATATTGTAAACTGTTACAACATATAAATTAACATGGCTAAAAGCAAACCATGCCATTTAATTATATAAAAAAAATATATATTTATATCAATTAGGCTGAATATATCCCTGTCTGGCTTGAATAGTGTTGACTCTGATGTGTTAAGTTTGTTATAATCAGAAACACTTTAAAAAAAACTATTTACCCATTTCGACCGGTTCTGGTGGTTGGTGACTGACTGTTGAAACTAGTTTTTTAGAATATTTGGAACAATTTCATGTTCTGGAATAAAGTAAAAAAAAAAAAAAATCTAAATAAATAATCTATTCTTTCATTTATAAGACGAAACAGCTGACTTTGCCGTTTAAATGTCCCTTTCCACCATGTTAGTGTGTGGTGCGCCCATAGTGAACTTGAGGTACGTTAAACTTCTATAGTAGCCGACGAAACTCTGATCCCGTAAATTGAACCTCATTAATAGTAATTACGGTTTCAGGAGTCCCGTGAGCAAGAAGAACATACATAATTCTCAAAGTTCCGGCTACCAAAGCACTAGTTGTGTAATGGTGTCAGTAACATTTTTTTTTTTATATAACAGCAAAAAACTACAAGTAAAAGTACGAGTCGCACACAAGTAATGTATAAACCGCAACCTCATACGTCAATTCGCCCTCAAGATGGGAATGTCAATATACTGTCTCTAAATCCATTATTATTATAATTATTACTTTTAGTTTGTAACGTTTTTTTTTTTTATAATAAATGCATAATTAAACGCAAAACAGATAACGAGAAACTAAACGCAAAACGTGTATAACTCCAATCTCGTTTCCGAACGCACCGAAATTTTTCAAAACGTCAAATGTCACCAATGTCAATGTGTTTTATAGGTTACGTGCCAATGTATGAAAACGAACGTCGATAATAAACAATGCTGTTTTATGGAATGCCGGTTGTATTATAAATCTGGGTTTAATGATGAGTGTTTTAACGTTAAACGTCTAAGTGACCGACCAGTTGTCATAAAAATTCCAAGTGTTTCGTTTCAATGAAAGTTGAATGTTATTGTTCAATGATTTAGACAAATTTCAGCTCCCTGTATCGCACAATCCAATTAATAATAGTAAAACTCGCCTGTAGTGTTATTATCTTACCATTGAAATCCTCTATAATAAAGAAGAGACCGCTAGAACACTACTGAGAACTGCGTCATAGAAACTGTTTACAATTTTTAAGTTTACCCCCAAATTATTTTATTACTGTTACAGAAATTTATATTGGGTTTATTGAGTTATAATACAATGTTTCACTATATAAATGCAATACAGTTTATCTGAACATGAACTGAAACAAACACATGAACATAAACAAGAACTGTTATGTTTTATATTGTAAACTAATTATCTTCCAGTTATAATAATTATTACTTGTACCTGTGTGTTGCAATAAATCAACTTGTAACACAAATGCAAACTAGTATGTTACAAAACTTCCAAATATATAGGTAATATTAAGTCATCAACCACTAAACAAACATTTGGTACATGAATAGTCCCAATATAATTAACAGAATGCAACTTGTTCAACTTGTGAGTTGAGCATACATACAAATAAGGTAATGACCTTTATCAACACTCTGCACCTTACCGGTCCAACAAAGAAATGGTTAGATTGTGGTGCGTCGACCACTTTATATTTAAAACTTATAAACTAGCCTTAAACTAAAACGAGAATCCGCCAACTGAAAGGACTGAGAGAACTGAGAGAGAGAGAGAGATACCGTTATCAATCTGTTCACCTTATACAATTAAATAATTATATACCGTTGGGCGCCAACTGTACCCTAACATATCGTCAATTGGGTCGACCTACTTAGTACGACGCTCATAAGGAGAAAATAACTAATATGCTAAGCAAACCCGAGACAATATCTAACAACAACTGGTCTTAACACCTAACCTTTTTACAAAAGGCCTAACTCTCTCATAGGTTAAATTATACTCTTACACAATAACCTCTCAGTTTTGAACTCAGTTAATACCAATCAGTTAGTTCTGACCTCAGTCAGTTGACGGATCGTCGGTCCTTGGCTTCGCTCACAGGAGGTTCCTGTGAGCACACGCGAACGCGGCCTACGGACGAGATGGTGACGCTTTCGTTACCTGGAGTGGCGTACTTCCCTCATAACCGGGAACCGGCTAAGTAAGGCCTTCCTGAACGTCGGATGACCACACCGCAAGGGATAACCTTAAAGCCGCCTGCGCTCTGATGAATTCCAAATCATCACACAACGGCGCAACATCCAGGCATCAATTTAGCTGCGCATAGCACCAATCAAAAGAAGGCTAGCATAACAAGCCAGACCTGTAACAACGTCCTCGTGTCAGAACACACATGCAAGAGACCTGGGCTATAGGCTAACCAGCAAGAATAAAGCAAATGGTTGAATACTCACAGGATTCTGCTCTTTCTGGATTTATATTAAAACCCCATTGGGTTATTTGGGCACATCCCGTTCCTCTCAGGATATAAAGTCCCTCTCAAACAGCCCCCAGGCTCGTTCTTGGTCGTAAAAGACCGGACACGGAACACCGTTTTTTTCCAAACCAATCTGACAGTTTCTCGAATAATCTTCCACAGACTATATAAGATTATTATCGATTTTTATCTTTAATACATTTGACATTGCTTTTAATTAAAAATATGGTGAATTATGTATGTTTGTTTATTTGTTTTAATTTACTGTTAAACCGTAATTCATTTACCAAAGACAAAAAACCGTCTTTGCGTAACGTAAACCACCATGTCAATCGCTATTCCACGACAGGTGTCGCTAGTATTAGTTTTGCAACGTCACAGTCCATGCCAGCGAAGCCGCGAGCAGAAGCTAGTTAATATTAGTAGGATCTGCTGCTCCAAACAACAGTAACTGTATAAAATGTCGTAAACATTAATGGACCTAATTAATTAGTCGCGATAAAATCTCAGAGGGTATATGTAATACGTTAGTCATTGGGATCTCGACAACATTTCGAACAAAAGAAATTGATAAAGAAATCAACATTTCAGATTCACTCGGAGCGCGATTGCTATCTAAGCAAATCCATGTCCGAAACTCGTACAAAGACCGTCAGCATTCATAGCTTATGGCTGAGCTGCGATCGGAACTGGACTCTAGACTCTTGATGTCAAAGTCCCAAGTTGAAGTCGTTGTTGTGGGATGTCGTTTTGAATGACAGTTTTTTCCTGAGTTCGCGTTAGTTTTGGAAAGTGTGTGCGTCAGTCAGTCCTGGAGTTGCTGTGGTGTGCGTGTGGCGTCGCGATGCGAGCGACGTGTGACAGGCGTCCCGCGAATGGCGGCAGCGCATTCCACTGCGCCGGCGCACCTTGTTGGTATTCCGCGGCCGCGTCGCGCGCGCAAACCGAACGCGCAAAAAAGACAATGACTTCGTATTTTATACGTCCCTAAAAGTTCCATGAGCGTATTGATACGATTCGTCTGTCCTGTCCTTAAATGATGAGCCCGGACGGCTTTTGTTTTTGAAGGATTTGGTCGTTCCCGATGTCGCGGACATTTTTTAAGGAGCTGCGTTCGCTATATTACATTAAATGCGTCTTTAGGAGATAACATCGTCCCTCATACATTCAATTTATAAACTCAGCTCGCTGTTTGTTTTCTAAAACTTGGAAGTTAACGAGATTCGTAGGTATTGGTTCCTAAAACCGTGAAACGTTTCGTGTCATGGCTCTGAGTCTCGTAATTCCGAATGATGTAGTTTAGGAAGCTTGGATAGACAAGCAAATACGATGTTGGTGTGTTACGCTACCAACTGTGGTGCGGCGCGGTGCGGTGCCGGCGTCGGGTGCTCGTACCAGGAACCGCGTGTTTGTTCACCTCTTGTTCTAACATGAAGAGCTTTGTTTGAGCTATGTTTGTCATGGTCAAAGCGACCGCGAGTCAACACCGCTTGCGCTCGCGCAGCGCTAACAAAGCGCAGCAGCCGCGCGGCTAAGCATACGCAGTTGTTTGTCGCGCGGCAGCCGGTCGCCGGTCGCCCGCTCGCGACACGCGGGAGATGACATGGTACCTGTTGTCTACTGGCGACGTCATCACGAGCCAATGAACCTGACACCTAGATACTATCCTTTTTACTTCGCGTTCTAGCAGATAAAATCACTCATTATCAAGCTAATTCGCGATACGTACTTACTATACTTGAACCATAGACGTGTAAAAAAAACATGAACATGAACTTTATATTGTTTCGCAAAGCTATGTACATATTATCAAAGAAAATTCATTTCTTCAAAATGAATAAAAGTCCTAAGTTCCTGACAACATTAATGCGAGAGGTTCCTAAACGTTATGTGCCGTTGCTACAAGCAAGCCTTGTTCATAACAAGACTTTGTGAATATAGTCCACAACCTAGCTCACTTCCTCCGAGCTAGACAATGATGATGTTATGATTATAAATAGCTACAGGCGCATTCACGACTAAAAACCGCGGCAGAAGTTCCGCTCAATTTATTTCGTAAAATCAAACTCTCTGTCTAATTAGGTAAAACCTACAGCAACAGTGGCTTAAGAAGAAACCAAGTACTGAAAAAGTAGCGATTTTTGATTGCGTAGTTTGTATGTTTTGCCATGGCAACTAGGCAACTGAGTGAACCTTCTCCTATCCCTGCCGTGCCACATGTCATGCGACTCGCTCGTGACGCTAGAGGTCGCCTCTCCGTTACTTTTATGGCCACTGTCGGCAAATTTGGCGCCACTCTAGTAAATGATGTTACTCTGAATACGTTGTTTCGGCTTGTCTGCAATTGTTGTTTTTATAGATAAGTTACGTCTTCTTATTGTATGTACGTACAGTCAGGAAAATGAATAACTTATCAAATAGAAACACGTTTTAAGTCATAGTTTCCTTGATTTTACTTTAAGTAATAAGAACTGTAGTTACGTATTAACTTATAAGTGTGTTTTCGCCAGTATGACGAACACTTTTGTTTATTGATTATCTGCTCATTGGAAACCACGTGTTCCAAATAATACAAAAAAACATGAAATATTTTTTATTTAGTCGTGTTTAGATATCGATACCACAGTATTATATTATACTGTGTCGATACCCTGCTCGTCTGCGGAGTTTAGATATCGATACCCTGCTCGTCTGCGGAGTTTAGATATCGATACCCTGCTCGTCTGCGGAGTTTAGATATCGATACCCTGCTCGTCTGCGGAGTTTAGATATCGATACCCTGCTCGTCTGCGGAGTTTAGATATCGATACCCTGCTCGTCTGCGGAGTTTAGATATCGATACCCTGCTCGTCTGCGGAGTTTAGATATCGATACCCTGCTCGTCTGCGGAGTTTAGATATCGATACCCTGCTCGTCTGCGGAGTTTAGATATCGATACCCTGCTCGTCTGCGGAGTTTAGATATCGATACCCTGCTCGTCTGCGGAGTTTCGCTAGCTAATTTCATTTGACCCTGTATATCTTGTACAATATTTAACATAGTGACTTGAGAAACACACGTGACTTGACAAAGAACCTACTTATTGAAAACATGGCGATTTTTCACTTCGTAGTTCGTATGTTTTACCGTGGCAACCGGGCAACTGAATGAACCTTCACATGATTCAGCTCCATTGGCCTAGACCTTTCAAAATGTGAAATTTATCTTCCCCAAACCACTGACAGACAGACTACCATAGCAAAATTTAGTACAATAGGACCAACTATCAAAGTTACGAGTAGAAACTCTCTTCATCTCCTAGGACGAATCCTTTCCAACATTCATTGAGGAGAAAATACAAAATTTCAATGATGTCTCGAGAAAGACTTTTCAAAATTATATACGGCGTGGTACGTGACGATAAGAAGAGACCAGACGGCATGCATTGACGTTGCCTTGGAAAGTGGGTAGGCCTCTGGTGTGAGACGCAACGTGTGTCGATACCCTTGCGCCATCTCATGTTCCTAGCACGGCGGGCTGTGCTGGCGCCGCTGCTGCAGCTGCTGAAACCCTCAAGCGGCGCAAATACTGTAACCTTATGGGTTGGGTACAGTTTTGAGCCGTTTAGGGTAGAAACACCCAGGTCGCGGGGCCCGAGTGCGCGACTCCTTTTTAAGGAAATTTCTCGCCGACTTGACGACCCTTCACGTCACCAGAGGGCAGGCTCGTTCTTTGGCGAAAGAATTAGCATTGCCATTCAGCGTGGCAATGCTGCCAGCCTTCTGGGCACGTTTCCGAAAGACAGCGATGCGGACGTGTATTTCGACCCCTATCTAAGTGTAATTTTGTTTTTGTATTAATTTGTATTTAATTTAGTACCTAGTGTAAATAGTTAGTACTTAGGTATATTGAATCTGTGCTCAAGAGTGACCGTCTCGCGCATGCGCGTTCTTATAACAACATTGTTTCGTAACTAAAATAACTCTTTCTATAAACAACGTGACTAGGTTTCGAAGCAGAATGCTCCGAGCAGATGTCAGCGTTTAGTTGAAAGGTCTCAATTAGAGAAGATATTTCACATCGGTTATCAGTGCTCGCAAACTTGCAAGCCGTTACCTTTCATCAGTTAACCTTTATAACTTGCACCTGATGATAAACTTTTTGTTTATACCTACTTACCTACGCTAGCCACAGCAGCTCAGAGGCGTTAGGTACATAGGTATTTACGATGGAATATAATAAAATTGCCGAATGAAATACTTTTTGAAAATTTCTGCCTACTTTTGTGAATATTGTATAAAAACTAATCTGATTACATAACTATATAAAAACAGAATTGAAGCGGAACAGCGCCCTAATTGCGTAACACTCTACCAATCTCAATCTGAATAATTTTGAAGGATATTGCTAATCCATTGCTTCATATGTCCGAACAATTTGTCTATTCGACAACGTAAATAACGCAATGAATGTTGTTGAACTGTCAAAATGAAAGCCATTGCTACTGATAGTGTGTTACGCAATTACCCCGCAGGTATCAAAGTGGAAGAATGTCATCTTCTTAGACTTTCTAGTGTGTGCAACATTGCCGCATTTCTCCTCGACCTACGTACTACGAGGAAAGTGATTTGAAAGCGAGTTCATCATTATTCAGCGGAGACTAGACGAGGCTTTCCCTAATCAGCGCGGTTCGGCATGCGTCTCGCGTGACGTCACACTCCACTCCACTCTACGGCACTGAGCTGATGCCGGCTTTCCAAACATAACCTTCATGATCCACTGCCGACTACATCACCGACAAACTTGTACAGCATCTCATGGCTCGTACGCCATATTGTAATACTTTGCTGGTTTCTTAGTTGCACAGGCGCCGGTATATGTATATAAATGTACAATACAAACTTGTTGTTTGCGATTGTGGTGGACTAAATTATTCTCATCTCATTATTATCATACACACATAAGTTTCCTAATCTGCATCACAGCGCCGGATCAGACGAACACAAGCCAGACAAGAAGCGTTGTAGATGTCGCACAAAAGAATATTAATTAGTTCCAGTTTATCGTCAACAGGTGTGAATAGAATCTGAAGTGGTTCACATTCTCATTCAGCTTAGAACATCGCTCTCAAATTACAACTGCCCTGCAAACACGTAGGCACAATGTAGAAGTGACAACGGACATGTAATTATTATAGTAGCAGTAATTGTAGTAGTTGAAAACCCTTTGAGGATGCAATTGTGTATCCTGAAAAAACCGTACTACAAATCGTTTAATTTATTTTATTTATTGATAAGGCCTGTAGCGGTATCTACAACGCCACATGCGAACAACGCGTCATACTGACGTCACGCAAATCCTGCATCGCGCAAGCAGAGTTTACCTCGCAACTAGCATATATACAACAGCCCGACATGAATCATAGGGCAGTTGCCCGCCAGACACAACACCCGTCTGGTCGGAGGATCCTCCCTTTTCTATGGAGGTTGAGTGAACTTTACACCCTGTTCCTCATACCTCTATACTGGTGACCCCGAACATGAACGTCAGCGCAGCCTTCGTGCACCTACTTCAGCGTGACGTCATCATCACTCCCGCAAGCTTTAGAGCGGCGAGTCACCCAGCCAGCCAGCACCCACGGCTTCTACGGGTATCCTGACCACGAGTATGCAGCGACCGCGCATACCTGGTCATCACCCTCAGCCTCATCAGCAACCTCGGCACAGCACACTGCACTTTCGGCCGGTCTACAAGCAGAGCCCTCAATAAGCCTCTCCTGGTCGACGCCAGCAGTCAGCCTCAACCCGGCGCTGTACTACATCCGACGCACTGGAGCATAACGCAGCGCCACCCCGACTCACTGGGGACATCTTCGCAAACAGTTCCGACTCACCGTGAACTATGCGGCAACCGGTTCCGACTCACTGGAACCTCAGCTGGCCTGGCAAGCATCGCAAGATACAAGACTCAGCCCACTATCGACCTCCGGTCTCCGGGGGGGAGTGATGTAGCGGTATCTACAACGCCACATGCGAACAACGCGTCATACTGACGTCACGCAAATCCTGCATCGCGCAAGCAGAGTTTACCTCGCAACTAGAATATATACAACAGCCCGACATGACTCATAGGGCAGTTGCCCGCCAGACACAACACCCGTCTGGTCGGAGGATCCTCCCTTTTCTATGGAGGTTGAGTGAACTTTACACCCTGTTCCTCATACCTCTATAAGGCCCTTCAACGACATATGACGGGGGCTCGATCACTCGCTTTGCTCGCTCACTTGAGCCCTCGTCATCCCCTTCAAGCCGATAACCTGTCTGAGTCGGGGTGCCCCAAGTCCCGAGCTCGCTTCGCTCGCTCTTGCATCCTAAGTTCTCATTGCGTTTTACTGTGTCGAGATAGATGAATGTCCAGAATTTAAAAAATAGATTTAACATGGCAATATTAGGTATAGCACCGGAACGCGTAATGCCCGACGTTTCACAATCCTGCCGAATCCTTTGCTCTGCACTCGTTCGTAGTTTGCTTTGGAAATGACGAGCATAATGTATACTAATATCTACAGAGAATGCCTGTTTTGAAATATATTTTGCTCTTTAGTATGACGAGCACAAAGTGGTCCAACACAGACTATGGATGTTTAAGGTAATATACAGTCTGGCATTACACGGCCGGGTATATTTAGTAGTACGTAATCACGCAACGCTAGGTCCTAAATATACCCGATTAAGATACTCCAACTCAGGTATATTTAGTAGTTAGAAATTTTGAAAACCTCATGCTAACTATACCGGACCAAAGCCCTATGGAGAGTTTCCACAAGGTACATTTAGTAAAGATGCCTTGTCGGAATCGTACCATGACCGCCATGATGTTGGCTACGAGGCTCCACAGCTCTTCAGGCTTGCTGATAAGCGACCAAACCATCCAAAATTGTTTACGTGAAGTGGGTCTGCGTTAAGGAAGGCCGCTGAGAGTTCCACCTGTAGCACCCCGCAATCGTAGGGCCAGTTTACAATGGGCTCGCGAACACAGACATTGGGAGGAAGAAGACTGGCGTTGTGTTTGCTTTCCGATGAATCTCGTTTCGGTATGAGGCCGGATACAAGATGTAAGTACTCGAGTTTGGAGGACCTCTGGACGTCAAGAACGTTTGAAATTTTGTCCGGAAGTTCATTCATATCGAGGGAGAACAATAATGGTTTAGGGCGGTATTTGGATCGGTAGAAGAACCGATCCCATTTGGATCAAGGGCAACCTCAATACTCAGATTTATGCGGAGAGGATTGTTTCAGAGGTGATCATCCCTTTGCGACGGTTGGGTGGTTCGTTTCAACTAATGCACCACAATGCACGTCCACACACAACTAGAGTCGTAACACGCACTCTTGCCGATGCTCGCATCAACGTTTTGCCGTGGCCTGCTCAATCGCCAGACCTCAACCCAATTAAGCACGCATGGGATATGCTCCAAAGAGGAGCAACAACAACTTTTTGACTTATTAGAAAGAACGTGGGCGGCCATTCCTCAAAGTAATTTTAATGAACTGATTTTAAGCATGCCAAATCGCTGTGATTTGATTTTTTTTATCTTTACAATAAAAAAATTAAAAATCCATGTTTTTGCCTTTTTGCCATTTAATTTAACATTAGGTTAATTTCCCACAATTTGCAAAACTTGCAATTTTTCATAATTTTTACAAATTAATATAGGGATAAGTTATTTACTTAAACATAGGAACTAAAGTAAGAAAATACAGAGTTTGAGTTTCTTGTGTTATACTTGATTTGACTTTACTGATTCAGTTGGTAAGTCCTGAAAGGTAAAAATGTTGCCTAGTGGATACGAGGCTTTGCTGTTACTGTTGCCCAGCTTTGTAAACGGCGTGCATTCTGGATCACTCACTGACTAAAGCCTCGTACGAAATGTTATGAAAAAGACGGTAAGAGTCTCTTACAACGAAGAATGAGATTAGCTTCAAAGTTATGCTTCAGAAGCATTACTAGGCTACAGCGTTGTTTACGAAGGTACTATACCTGCTGGTACAGTGGAGTGTTTCGGAAAGGCGACGTCCGGTCGGTTCCCAGGCGCGCGTGCACTATCACGTCGCATCACGGCCGCGTCGCGCCGCTACCTCCCCGACCATCGATTATGATACTATCTAGTACCAGAAGGAACTATCGATAGTCTTCGGAACGAGTATAACCGCTGTTCATCACCGAAATGCATCTAGGATTCAGGCACTTGGTTATTTCTTGTCGGTATTGATTGATCATTAATCAACCAGTGATGACGAAATTAGAATCCTTATAAAAGGCTATCAAGTGCGAATGTGCAAAGTTATGCAGGTAGATCTAGGGTTGGCGGCAGCAAGTATTTGCGTAGTATTCTGCGTCGTGTGGTAGCGTCGCTTGCAATTCTGTCACGCGGCCGCGACACGGCCCGAATGTTGCGTGCGCACATTAGCGCGGGTGTTCTCACGTCGGCGGCGGTTAGCGCGAACCGCACCGTTAATCAATCGCCGACCGTGGGAGCAGCGCGCCACGTGCGACACCCGCGCCCCTCCCCCGCGCGCCTCGCTGGCACCACTCATCATAACTCGTACTAACATCAGGAGATGGTGGACCGACCACCTCCCAGCGACCGCTGCTTATACAGTGACCACTATTTATAGAGCATGCACCACGGGTGAGTGACGTCGCACCGTGAAAAACGATGCGAGTCGCGGCGCAAGCACAGCATTCTGTGCACAGGCGCGAAATACGAAACAATAGCGGTTTAAAATACAATGAGTGCGACCTGAAATACATAACATCAGCGACATTCCCGTCACGACCGCGCGCTTACCTTTTTCGACTATTTTGTTCGTGTCCGCGGCTGCGCGGTGCGCGGCGGCGTAGGAGCCGATCACGAGCCCCGACCTCTCTCCTTATTAATAACGTGGCTTGAATTGGAGATTCAGTAAATATCGCCATATGAGCGGCGTCTGCTGCGCCTAATCCGTCGCCCCCGTGCTCGCTGCTGTGTGCTGGGTGTGCTGGGTGCGCTGCGGTGTGCTGGGTGTGGTGCCAGCCCCACAGTCCCACGTCTCATCCCGTTCCTCGACGCTTAGCATTCGCGCGGTGCGTCGCGTCGTCTGCGCGCGCACATTATGTATGCGCTCGTGATTAAATAAACACGTCGCCGATGCAGCGATGAGCCACTAATTGCTGATCGCAATTCAGCGTGACGATGTGGAGACACGACCGCGGCCGTGGCCCGCACATCCTAGCCTAATTGTCGCGGTCACACCCGTTTAGCATACATTACAATAGGAATCAGCTATTCCGCCGATGTCTTGGATGCCACTGTCAAGTGCGCGGGAGATCTTGCGATTATCTGCTCTAAGATGGTCGCGATTGAAGTGTGTTCGGGGTAGCGCGGTGAGCGGTAGTTAGCACGTCGCTTAAGCCCAGCGTCTGGAAGTGGATACGCAAATTGTCTAATTAACGTGTTGGTCAGGGAGCGTGGGGTGGGGTTTCAATAAGAATGTAATGCTAATGCCCGTGACGCTCCGCTCACCGCTCTCGCTCCGCTCGCCGCCCTCGGAGTCACGTTATGAGCCCATATGTATGTCTCGTCCGTACTCTTGATCGATGGAAGACTGCTTTATGGCGTTTACGAGCGGCGACATACATTTTTTGTGCTATATTTCGCAGGTGCTATTTTTATTGGCCCGAACACGAACTGTGAATACGATTAAACGTACGACGTCTAAAGTCTAAAAACATTTGTATCATTAGGTATGTGAGCCAGTTTTATTTATTCAGTGATTTCGGTTTAAAGACATTTATTTCTCAAAAAAGAACATTAAGGTTCACT
Organism: Amphipoea lucens; assembly: GCA_947508005.1. NCBI lineage: Eukaryota > Metazoa > Arthropoda > Insecta > Lepidoptera > Noctuidae > Amphipoea > Amphipoea lucens. Next base: position 23,608,251 of record OX382360.1, on the reverse strand, counting down.
TACAAATTGAGAAATGTATAGAAAATATATAATAAAAGTAGATACAGTCTCTGTGATCACATACTATACAAAACAACATAATTAAAAGATTTTAAAGGTGACATTCAGATGTTAGTACTTCGTCCTAACATATTCTTCTAGAGCTTTTTTATATGTATAACATCCGTCACTGCTAAACACATCATCAGGTATCTCATTATACAGTTTTGCTCCCTCATATAGTATATTTTTCCTACCATAGTTAGTTCTAGGTTTTCTTAATTGTATTTTGTCTCGTCGTCTTGCGTTATATGTGTAAGTTTTCTTTTCAAAGTTAAGTTGCGAATGTGTGTCTTGTGTTATGATTTTATGTATTAGGATGCATGTTTTAAGTATGTAGAGTTGGTTAATTTTAAGTATTTTGGTATCATTATAGATTTTGGTGGTTGGTGTAAGGTAGTTGTAGTTGTAGTGTTTTTATTGCTTTATTTTGTAGTATTTGTATATTCTTGATTAAAGATTTTGCTGCAGTTCCCAATATCTCAATAAGATATTCTATGTGGGGTCTAACAAAAGAGTTATACAGGGTGAATTTTCCAAGTGGGCGTGGATGGCCAAATTCTAAACTATGAGGAATAGCGAAAAGTACTCAAAGGACTCGCAGCTCGATTTTGATGAAAACTAAAACTGCATCATTGGATTTTTGAAAAATCAATATTTCTAGACAGGAATCGAACCAGTTGATTTTGAAAAAAAAAAACACACACACTGTATTATTACACCATTTGACAGTGTCCCTAACAAGGATCAAATTCTGGGAAGTAATGACATACGGCAAACTTAAGGAAAATGTTGAATTTTAATAAACTTCTTCATATTTTAAAGTAAGTTAATACCTACATTACGCACCTTGTTCGAAATGATGCTCAATATTTTTTTTAACACACCCGCAGCGCAGTCCCCCTTACAACATTATCTTCTAAATTCAAATTTCTATTACGATCTTTGGAAAATATTCTAATGGAATCAATAATATTGTAATGCTGAATGCAGCACAATCCGTGAGACGTCGAATCCAGCTATGTATTGAAAACAATGGTCATCATTTTGAACAATTAATCAGTTATGGTTTAGTAGGTAGGTAACATAACCCGGGCCGGCTAAATAATAACAGCCGCACAGGTTAATCTATCAGATTAAGCTACGGTTGCCGTGGTTGGTCTGTGGATGGGTGATCATCTTTACATACCAAGACCCCTCCATGCCTCGGAAAGCACGTTAAGCCGTTGGTCCCGGCTGTCATTCCTGGATCCTTGACAGTCGTTACGTAAACAGAAGCTCGAAGGTCTGACAACCAGTCTTACCAAAGGGAAGGGGTATCGTATTACCCAGTAACTGGGTTTTGGAGGCCAGATAGGCAGTCACTCCATGTAAAAATACAGTAAATAGTATAGTATAGTTGCATCCAGTTAACAACCAACAATGTTGGGAAAAGGCTAGGCCAGATGATGATGAGGTAGGTAACATAAGAAAAATAAAAAAAGGATTTTGTTAAAAATGAGCTTTTTCCTTTAGTTTGCCGTATGTCATTACTTCCCAGAATTCGATCCTTATTAGTGACACTATCGAATAGTGTAATAATACAGTGTGTGTTTTTTTTTTCAAAATCAACAGGTTCGATTCCTGGCTAGAAATATTGATTTTTCAAAAATCCAATGATGCAGTTTTAGTTTTCATTATAATCGAGCCCGCGACTCCTTTGAGAACTTTTCGCTAGTCCTCGTGATTTCGGATTTGGCCATCCACGCCCACTTGAAAAATTCACCCTGTATATCATTGCGCGAGCTTTTTTAGGAATGCAAGCAGACATTCGATTGCATCGAATGTCTGCTTGCATTCCTAAAAAAGCTCCTACCAGAGGTGATAGTTTGGACTTAATGTAATCAATATGGGGTTTCCAAGTTAACTTAGTATCTAATATGAGACCCAAATATCTTTCACTGTTTGATTTAGCAATATTTTCGTTGTTTATTGTAAGTTGGATTTGATTGGGGATTTTCTTATTTTTTGCAGCAAATATCATGTATGAGGTTTTCTTTGTGTTAATAGTTAGCAAATTAGACAGAAATCATGTATTTAGTATATGCAAATCATCTTGAGCTTCTTTCACTATATCAGTTAGATTGTGACCAAAGTAGAACAAGCAAGTATCATCTGCGTAAAGTGTGATACTGCCCGACGTTTTAACACTGCTGATACTATTGATGTAAATCAAAAATAATAACGGACCGAGAATTGATCCTTGTGGAATTCCGTAGGTTAATTTACAAGGCAAACTTTCATAATTATCAATTTTCACTATTTGTGTCCGATTTTCTAGATATGACCACACCCCGGACAATCCATACAACGCTCGCAAAATAATTACCTACTACTACTACATTAAAAAATGACGTTTGTATACGTATGAATGTGTGCGTGAGGTACTTGTGTTTGCGAGCGCTCTTGTTAAAGAACTGCGACGGTAACCTCGAAGTGCGGGGTGAGGTGCGGTAGCTGATGTTAGTGCGGGGAAGGGAGTGGCCTTTCTGTACGTAGTACTTTAAGTATTCTGTGATATGACTTAAGTATTCTATGTGCGGATCCGGATATTCCTACGTCAGTTAATTTTATTAAAAGCAAATCATGACTGATCGTGTCAAACGCCTTTTTTAGGTCAATAAATATACCTAGGGCATATTGTCTGTTTCATTCAGTCATTTTTTATTTTAGTAGTAAGATCTATAGTTGCTGATAAGGTATTGGATTTTGGCCCAAATCCATATTGTTGCTCAAAAAAGAAGTCTATGTCTGTTAGGCAGGTGTAAAAACGAAGGTAAATAATTCTTTAAAAAATTTTGGAGATTACTGGTAATACTGATATCGGACGATAATTGCCTGGATCAGTCTTGCTTCCAGATTTAAAAATTGAAGTTACCTTAGCAACCTTCAGACTTTCAGGGAATGTCCCTACCTATTTGACTTCAACCACTGAATAAATATCCACCAACCCGCACTGGGCCCGCGTGGTGGATTACGGCCCACTCCCTCTTACTGAGAGGAGGCCTGTGTCCCAGCAGTGGGAACATTATTGGCTGATTATGATGATGATGATTTAACTTCATATGTATTAGACTTCCATTTAGGTACGTTGGTTGGAGTTTATTTAGCAGTTTGTCAGAACTCACAAGCAGCGACGCTAAAGGTATAGCCATGTAGTGTGCGGTGTAACTGGATGTTGTCGTGTAGTCGGTGCATACTTATTACACTACAATTATTGCAATGGTAGTTCCCGCTGGGTGGCTACTACTGCTCGTGCCAGTCGATGCTCACAAATCAGCCGGGCGTCTATTATGCTGAGACAAATTCATACATGACACTAATTATTGTGTGTGTTGATTGAAACTATTAATCTTGTAGTTTGTCAACGGAATCTATTATTGATGGTGCCTAGCATAGAGTATTAAACATAATTCATTACAATATAACCTAGATCGCCAATCAAACATCACCTAGCGAAAATCTCCATAGGCTCCATTTTAAGAATAATTAGTAGATATATTGATTACGTACATTACCTATCATGTTGGACAGAAAGCTGGAAAATGAGGAAGAATGGATTGAGTACGAGTGGATTCTGCTGATTATCCAACCTGACAAACGCTTCAGGGAGAACAATGAAGCCGGTCCCACACAGACACGGTCTAGCTTTAGCTAGGTCTACTGCCTGCGTCACCTGTCTCACCACGTCTATTTCCCTGGCTTCCTTGGTCACCTAGAGAAGGCCTTCATTTACCAGTCTGTTAGTGCCGTGCTGTACTTGAGGAGTCGCCCCTCCCGGGCGGGGAGGGGCCAGGGGGGATTACGCAACCCTTATCGCCGCGACACACTCGCGTCACGTCACCGGAAATCACATTTTTACGTCTTCGTCGGCGGGACAACGAGACGTGCGCCACACAACCAGAGCTTAGTTCCTCCACGTGGCTTCTAGGAACCTAATACTATTGTTAACGGATTGAGGAAAACATACAATACAGTCACACAAGCTTCTGAGCATGTTTGTTCACAGTTTGCAATGTCTACGGCATGGTCATCAGATACTGGACTTTTCTGTGAACAAACGTAGGCCTGGTTACAAGTTTACCAACAATTGCCGATTCTGTGGAAAAACAGGAAAACTATTATTTTGAATGCATCAACTATGGTTAATTCGTGATAAATACATTAGAAACTGCAAAAAATATTATATTGACTAATTGAATAACAGAAAGAAAAAACTTTTTTTTACAAAAAAAGAAACAACCAACTAAAAAAAAAATCACTTTTTAGTTTTACCTACCCCACACGAATTGATAAAATACTACTTGCTATGTAAATATCAGTGACAGGAAGCTATTAAAACATCGTCAATATCAACCACGAGGAAAAAAATTCGTAAGTATTATTGAAGCTAACTCAAAAACTGCCCAAGCAAAGTTCATAAAATTTACCTATATGAGACCACCCCTTAGGCATGCATACCTTATCCATTAAAAAAATCAGAGAATTTTGCAAATCTGTCTATATGTCGCAGAGAAATGAGGATATCAGGGATTTCACGAAATCCCTAGGGATATCACAAAATCCCGGTAGATGTCGAATATTCTTGTTTATTACGTCTTTTTATTTTACTAAAAGTGTCTAGTGATATTATTACTATTCTATCACTTTTATATTCAATTATTTTTCTTTAAGTACACTGTACCAGTACAGTGTTTTTAGAATAAGGTTGCAGTCAGGTTTTTTAATTTTTTTAATTACTTTTTTTATTTCCAGCTTTTTAGTTTACAAATGTGAAAGATTTCGCAGACGATTTAGTTCTTGGTACGTGTTTTTTACGATTTGTTACTTTGAATTACTTTTAACCATATATGTTGTAGATATTTTTGTAATCACCTTTTAAAACCCTTTATTTTGATACCCCACTCGATAGGTTTTGAAAAAAAAATATTTTTAAGGCATTAAATGGCGCCAAAAATCCGCCATTTTGGTTTTTTTTTTTCAAAACTCAAAGCATTTATTTCAATTAAACAGACACTTTTGAATTGTCAAAATTAAGTAGTCGGTCAGTTAGTCAGAAAGTTGAAGCTAGTTGCCCATTCCAAAGCGTAGATCTCTATGGAGAAGAACGGGCAAGAAACTCCATGGACACTCTTTTAAATCAAGATATTACAACATCCTGGGTACATTATTCTTGTTGCTTCTATATGTGAGAACAATGTAAAAAACACACAAATGAAGAAACAATACAAGAAATAAGATTAAAAATAAGCCTTGGCAGTTAAGAGATGACCAGTCTCAACCGACGGCGCCCGTTCACGAACATGACGCATGAATCAGCACCATCCAGCTCAATCATTTTGTAGGGAACCGAATGATCTAACACACGCGCCACCATCAGTAAGACATTTAAGTGAGCATGACACATTCTCAACTGCCATGCTCTTTCAAGTCAACATCAAAAAATCATATGGTTCTTACATTTACAAAATTGAAAAAATGCTTCTGAATTATACAAAACTATAGATTGCAATTTATTTAAGAGATGAATAAAATTCGTAATACCAAACAGGAAAATGTGTTTAGTATTGCAGCAGTAAACAATTAAAACATGATTGAATAAAATAAAAATAAATATTAAGATCGTAATGTCAGAAACACTATAAAAGAAAAAGGGAAGCACCTCTTCCAAATATTGAAATTTTAACTAGTGAACTCAAGTGCCTGTGGAGCAGGACCAGCATTTAGCCAAGCATTTTTATCTACGATATAATCATCCAACTTATAATATGCTTGTCTACATAGTTTGCGTTTAATGCATGTTTTAAATTTCTTCTTATTTAGTTGAAGAATATCGAGTGGTATTTTATTATAACATTTTACACAGTAATCCATAAAAGAAGTCTTTACTTTAGACAATCTGAAACGGGGTTGATCTAATTTGTTCCTATTTCTTGTGTTAAAATTATGCCTGTCACTCACATCTTACTAAAAAGATGTAGATTTTTTCAAACGTACATAATGTTTTCATATACCTATATTGACAAGGAACCGTCATGATGTTAACTTTTTTTAACAGTTCCCTTAGAGAATCGCGTCTGCTGAGCTTGTATATATGGCTCTGACAGCCCCCTTTTGCAGGATGAAGATAGAATCAATATCTGCAGCCCGTCCCCACAACAAAATACCGTAAGACATGATGCTATGAACGTAACTAAAATAGACCAGTCTCGCGGTATCCACGTCTGTTAATTGGCGGATTTTATTTTGATATACCAAGTGGCAGTCTCACATAAAATAACGACACCTCTCAAGCTAAAATCCATCGAGCCATTCAGGCCGCAGAGCGTGCCAAACAATTATACATACATACAAACATATCTACTCTCGAAAAACATAACCCTCCTTCTCTCGCAGTCGGGTAAAAATCGTTTAATTGGTGATAATAATTAAATGCACATTTCCTTCTTTGACGAGGCGTTCTGACGAAAAGTTTAGAAATTGTGAACCGTCCAAAATGTTCGTTCGATTCCCAAAATTACAGTTCCGCACCGCAAACAATTTCTAAACTTTTCGTCAAAACGCCTCTCGTAGGGGGTCACAGTTTTGCCCTAACCTAACCTAACCATTTTTTTTTCATAATATTAACCTAATCTAACTAGTTCGGTTCCGGGTAGCCTACTAAAAATAATCTCTTTTTTTTCTATTAGCGCAAGTCGTTTCTGGCATCCATATTTTATTTATTTATTTTACAATTTATGTACACACATATACCTACAGGGTTATTGGAAAAACACCAACAGCCTCTTAAGAGGTCATTGTACTCATAATTATGGACAACTTTTACTATGGGACCAAATCTGAAATCGCGAAAAAAAAATCAGCTGTTCCCTACATTTATGTTCGTATAACTCGTCAAAATGTAGGGAACAGCTGATTTTTGTTCGCGATTTAAAATGGTTTCCCTTCAGGGCCCATTGATTTTTTCCACCCTTTATAAACATCTGAATTGAGAACCCCTCCTTTTTTGAAGTCGGTTAAACATAATGTGAATTGTAAGGCGCGCTAGAGTAGGCCAGTAAAGTTGCAGTAATTACAATAATTCCTTTTCCTGCTTGGTGGTTTGAACAGTTTTGACAAACAACAGTGAGTAGGACGCGTTGTCTCCGCAGCTCGGTTCCTTCCTGCACGTCTGCGGTCTGCGCAGTGCGCGTGGTGTGGTGGTGCACGTACGGCGCTCGACGTGGCTTCCTGCGCCCGCGCGACCACGGCCGGTAGGGTGAACAGCGATGGAGGGTTCACAGGACACATTACAAGAAACTTTAACATAACAGTATTTAAAGGCTTGAATGGAAGGTTTGTCATTGATTTTTTTTATTAGACCTCTTACAATTTATACACTTTCTGTCAATCAAACAGGAACTGCATTCGACACTCGTTACTTCTGTACCACACTGATCAATCTTGTCATAATTTCATTAAGATCGATCATTTTTAAAAGTAAGAAAGGAAAGTCGAAAGTCATTTAGCTACCAGAAGGCATAGCTAGAGGAACGCCTGCAGACTGGAACAGTAGGTACAGCAGGCGAATACGTGGTCACAGTAGTGATACACGCTGTTGTTACTGCGTCTCCGACTAATGTATGAAAAGGAAACATAAACAGGAGTTTTTGTAACAAAACGATGCTCCCACGGGCAGCCGTGTCGGAAGTACAGAATCCGTGGTGCATATCAATGGGGTAACGTTATGAGGCCCCGCGTATGAGGAACTACTTCAAACAACTGAAGGCAAATGTATGGGCTTAACGAATCATTTAGAAGAGATACTTAATTGAAATGAATGTCCACAACTCAGTTACGGGGTAATTCGATGAATACTTCTTGGTAAGACTGGTTGTAACTTGTAAGGCTTTCGGGCTTCTGGGTGTCTACCCGTAACGACACGGTCAAATATCTATATTATAAAATATAAATAGTAAACAAATCCAGTCGAAAAAAATACGGATACAATGCGCCCGCTCCTTTCCTATATCGTCAGAGGATGCAAGTCATTCTAGTTCCAAAGTTGCGTTCTTGATGTTTTCGGTGGTAATATATTATTTTTAATAAAATGTGAACTGTAATTATGAAAAAAAAAAACAACCCAGCATTTGTAAAATAAACGTACTATTCAATATTTTTCATTGTTTTATTATTATTTGATAATTTTTGTATAGGTAATGGTGTATTACGCTACTTGATAGTGTCGTGCTTTCCTATAATTTAGATACCTACATGCGAGATCTATATTACGACAAAGACTTTGGGTTTATGTTGTGCCTTTAAATAAATACATTACAATTTTGTGGTTTTGTGTTTTTTACTAACATTAGGTTAAGACTTTTACTAACAACATATGGATTTTTAATCTGAAATAAATGTGTTATTATTTCCTTTATTTCATTATAATACATATACATTATATTTTTAAATATTAGAATATAAAAAAAATATATAAAAACATTAAAAAATATAAAAAATAGTAGCCCTACCGGTATCGGGAACAGGGTCCAAGCTACCGGCGGTCAGGGCTCCAGAGAGAGGAACCTCCTGACAATGCGAGCCGTGTCCAGAAGTACCGCTTTCTGAATCGTGTTATTATTATTATTACCATCACCAATGGTCATCCATCCAGGAACCGACCTCGGCAACCTTGGATCACCCCGAGGGGCTGTTATATTTAGACAGGAGACAAGTAAGAGACGAAGAGACGGCGACGACGACGAAGAAACGGTGTAATCACTTACCATATCGGGTCAAAATTCAAAATATTATATGTATATAAGCCCATAAACCTACATGGGCACTTACCTATGAAACGTCAGAAGCTAGGTAGCAAGGCAAAGTGCCAATTGGTCGTTTTCTACGGAGAAGAGCCGACATGAAATTCCACGGTCGTAAGCACTTATATGCAAATAATTGTCGATAAAAAGTTGTATGGAAAACGTCATCAACGAGTGTGCGAATGTCCACATGCGCTGAAGCTCGGAACAGGCTCGTAGTCGTCTGCAAACAGAACTTGTGCGTGTTCCACAGTCAGGTGACCTGATGGGATTCACGTAACTGCGACATGATTGGTACTTACGAAGGGTACATGCACTAATAACAACTAGGACTAACTTGCTCAGCAAAAAGGTGTTTACGACGTGATATTAGACGTACAGTTAGGTGTTTTGCGTCAAAACCTGGTCGGGTGGACACATTAGCATCGTTTAGTGACGCAGGAGGGGAGGGCCCAGCCTCTATAAACGTATGATAAAAATACATATTCTAGTGATAACGACTTAAATTAATGAATAATGTAGCATTATGCGCGCGCGCACGATCAAATCGGTGCTGTGCGGGAGTTGCCAAACCCGCGGCCACACCGCCGCGTCCGAGGTTTTTGTAACAATTTAGTTAATAGTTGAATCAATTACACGCACTAAATCGACAAAACAGTTTTTATTTTAAAACCAGTTAATGTGTAATTTAATAGATAGATTGCAGCGCACACACATAAATATGTTTAATTAGAAATAATGCGCTTATTGCTAATGACGGTGCTTAAGATGGGAGATGATCTGATAGAGAAGGAACTTCATTAAATGTGACACAATCTGTCAACGTAAAATGTTTATTTATGTAAGTACCTACGAGTATGTAGTAGGTATACTTTATATATTGCATCATGCCCATAAAAGCTTGACGCTTACCTGAGTAAGTACTTTGTAACGTAAATGAAACGTTACCTATTCATTGGGAATCATTTCCATTTGTATGTTATAATAGCTGAATCAATAAATGAGCTTAGTTACACTAACCACGAGCCTGCGAGCTATACAAGGTGAGGGATCGCCGGTGACTTTGCTCGAATGAACTCTGTCATTGAGATAGTCAAAGTTCAGGACTTGGTGTCCGGATACTGCAATCATCGCAGTGTGAACAGAGCTTACATTTATGCCAATCCTCATAAATTTAAATAAATACATGCAGAGTTTCCTTCGTCACCGAGTGCCTCATTACTATGGACCTATTAAATATTACCTTTCGTCTTTACATCCGAATTATGTTAGCATTATAAATATGTATCTTAGGATCTGTAATTAAGGTCGGTATTAGCGTGCGCGGCCGGGCCGGGTGATGGATCTGCGGTCCGAGGTGAGGAATGATTGACGCGTTCGATCGCATCTGAATAATGCGCGTCGCCTGCCGAACATTTCCATGAATCGCATGAATATCAAACGATGTTTGTTCTTCTTATTTTTTGTTTCACTTTTTAGATAACTTTTGCAAGAAACGCTATTATAATTGTCATTAGCTTTGTGTCAACTGCCCTATGAAATGTATTGCTTTGATTTTTATGAAAGAGCGTTGAATGGAATGTTCAGCACAGATCGTCAACACAAGCAACGATGTGACGAGTGATTTATTAACATTTTCTGACTTTTGTAGAGACACTCAGTAGTTATTTTCCTTTTTTAGTTTAGATTGATATTATACTCTTGATTAAGCTGATTCAAGCGCTCTTTATTTTTAATGAACTGTTACGGACATATCGTTTATTATAAATTTAGAATCAGTAGGTACCGGCGGGGCAATTTTGTAACGCACTATCAGTAGTAATAGCTTTCATTTTAACAGTTCAACAACATTCATTGCGTTCTTTACGTTGTTGAGCGGAGCAGAAAACTTTTCAAACATATGAAGCAATGGATTAGCAATATCCTTCAAAATGATTCTGATTGAGATTGATAGTGTGTTACGCAATTAGGGTGCGGGTTCAAAATGTAATTTTTTTTTTATTTTAGTTTTTTTTTTTTTAATTTTATTTTATTATTTTCAAATTCTTAGCGTTTATTGGGCGATACCATGCCGTGCTAATGTTTGAACAAATATTCATGGTCACTTAGCCCAATCAGTGATCACCAATATTTTTAAATGTGGACATTACCCACAACGTCCACCATGTAGTGACCTTCGGGCCCAAGGTCTGCTGGCCAGCTATGCTATTCTCTAAGGATACAGCCTTGCGTGCAGCGCTGTCGCAGCTGTGAAACTTAGTTTGGCATTCGCTAAGCTGCGTACAGCTACACTAGCGCTCAAGGCTGTGACGGCCGTGAGTTAAACTACCCAACGGCACAGCCACGGGAGGGCAAATTGACAGTTCTTCATACATTTTGGCATTCCGTAAAAAAAAACAGCGTCGAAGTCGCTTACAGCCTCGCCCACAGCCTCGATTCTAACTGTCAAATCCAAAAGCTCTAAATATTCGTGCGTATCTTGACGAAAATAATAAACCGTACTCGATTCTTTTAATACTTATTTGAACAAATGGCAGCTCAGTGAATTATAAAGCTACATTTATTAGAAGAAGCCAAGAAAAGTGATGATTTGAAGAAAGCTCGACAGGCGAAACAACTAAGAAAGTTTAAAACAATATCCCGTGATACAGACTTTATCCATATTTACAGGCATTCTATGGGCATTCTGAGGATTTAATTAATATATTGGAAAATTATCTAACTATATGTATGCGTCCGCGAGTTCGTTCCAGTGGTTTAACCAAGAGGCTAAAGGTTTGTTTACAGCTAGGTTTCTTGTGATATGTTAAGTATAATGTAGGTACCTAGAATTATATATATGGATAATGTAGAATTATAAAGAATCCACATAGGTAGGTACTTACAGTATGTAATTATTATACTTATTTCAGATTAATGATGCTGATCTGAACATCTTGCATGTGGATGTGACTTGGGGGTGCAACACAATGATAGTTTTCTTTTTCAAACAGTAAAAGAGCATTTGTAAAATTTAAATAATGAAGAAATTGTGTACTTGGTAAGTTATTATTTACAATACAATGATAACTTAAACACAAGTCAAGATTGTACTTAATTCCAGCTTCATTAATTGATTTCAGGTGACTCAGGATATCCTCAAAGGCCTTATTTAATGACTCCCTTTAATAATTCAGAAACTGGGACTCCAGAGAGCCATAACAACAATTTGCACAGTAGTGCAAGGAACAGTGTGGAGAGGACTATTGGAATACTGAAAGGGCAATTCTGATGTTTATTAGTTCATAGGGTATTGCACTATGATCCTATAACAGTGGGGAAAATTGTGATAGCTTGCTGTTTTACACAACATGTAATCGAGCTGGGCTACCAACTCCTATGTTAGACCAATGTGACTTAGATGAAGAATCTAGGTTACTTAGAATCCTGACACATCAGGCTTCAACACAATATGGTGACTTAGGGAGTGGGCTGATAAGTAGGCGAGATTTAGTTAATCAATTATGGCGAGCATGTCATATTTAAAATGTATGCTTTCCTATCTTTCCCTTTCCAGATGTGGAAAACATGTTTAAATAGAACATACTCACCATTATTGATTAGATACACTAAATAAATGACAGTATAATTTATGAATGTTAAATGTAGAATAAGTGCATAGATGATAATTATAATTATGTCATAATATGGTGTGTGTTTAAAGTGTGGTGTTTAAGGTGTATATGATTGGTATAATATCAAAAATTATTAGCCTTTAAGTGCATATTTTTATACTTACTGTTGTCTCTATTTTTACTACTTTTTTAAATGTGTATACAGTATGGGGCATGAGAAATGAAATAAATATCTGCATAATAATATTTTATTTTTTTATTTACAATTCAAAACAATCAATCAAATCAAAATTTATGTATTCAAATTAGGCTGACAATCAGCACTTTTTGAACGTCAAAATTACATAAAACAGTCCCACAAAACGCCCGCCCTTCATTTAGCTGGGAAGAGGTGGTGCAACAAACTCCCCAACAGCACAGCTGTTGGTTCAGTTAGAAAAACTTGATTCACGCAAAATACGCGGATTGACGTGGAGTTGCCGACACCAACCCGTATTACCTATTCTTACAATAGTAGGAATGCAAAATAATTCACATTATGAGGAAAAGAACATTAAATTAAATTGTTTTTAATTGTTAGTCAGCTAGCAGATGCCAATTATACCTAACAAATACAATGAAAACTACTCCAGCAAAAAAAAAATGTAAACAAAATTAAGTAAGTACATACCTAAATAAAAGCCTGCAGGCATAAAGGGTGTGCCCACTAACAAACATTTACTACAAAAAACAGTTTTTACACTTCAAACATTTAAATTTCTTAACATCTATCATAAACTTAATATCTAAACATATTATATTAAAAATCTGTGGTAGATCCATGTCTCAGGGACTCCCTCGTCTGATGGATGTACATAAATCCTGCAGTGCCTGGGTCTGCCTTGACCATGACTCACTTATTTCCTTAAGTTTTTAACATCCTCTGCTGGTTGTCCATAACAAGTCTCTCATTTTCCAAATGCTTCTCTTCAATGGCGACAAAACGTTCAGTGAGGCTCGCCATTTGTGATTGACTTTGAGAAGGTGATGAGCGCTGGATCAGACGGCGGCGTGCCATCCGACGCCTACGAGGTACTGTGAACATAAAAAATGCAACAAATTACTAAACAGAAGTAAAACAAATATAAAGACCATTATGTAAGTATAACAGCATCACATGACTCTCTCTCTGAAGGAATAGATATAACAATGTAGTATACATATTAGATGTACTCTATATACATGTTGATTGAATAAGGGCTGCTGTTGAAAAAGCCTACAGTAAATCCCAACCAATTAGCCGAACCTGGGAGTCAAAAGTGAGACCACGTCTACTACATATGTAGTTTTTTTTTACACTAAACCAATAATTAACCAAATTATAATTAAATTAACCTTACATGAGGAGGCAATTGGGGCATTACTCCTATGAGGCAGTGCAGGTGGTGATCTTAAAACAAAAAAAAAGTTACCTGAATATCCATTATGTCCTATGTTATAATATTAGACCCAATGTACATAGGTACTGGCTATTTAACTTTGTTCTTAAAGAAACAGTCAAAGTACGCATGCCAAGTATGCAAGCTGACGAAGCACACCAGTAATGCAATACCTAGGTACATGTTGTTAACAAACCTTTGGCTATTGCTTCCAACTTTTAATGCAGCCACATCCATCACTGTTTAGCTTGCCAGCTACTTCTTGCCATGCCGATGTGATGTCCGAGAGTGCCCTGTGGCAAGCCAACGTCGCTCTTCCAAACTCTATTAACATCTCTCTCTACTTGCGCACTTGGGTTAGCACTTCTTGGGATGCTTAAAATACACAATGTTACGTTATAACAATAAAGTTATAGGTACATATTATTGTAAACCATTAGTTAAATAAGTAATTAACTTAAATTTTAGTAATAACTCTTGTAATATCATACAATATTATTGAGAAACATTAGTATTATTATCCATGTAATAACAGTGAAAATATCATAATACTCACATTAGGCACAGAAATACCTATGTTCATAGCACTCGCTAGGTAATACAAATAATAAATATCGTATGATTCGTATGCATAATGCACCCAAAAGTTAAAAAACTAGAAATTCAAGTGGTTTTGTTGACATTTGACATTATTGTGAGTTGACTTTTTATTCATCGCCGTCGCGTTGCTCGAAAAGAGCAAAGGAATCGTCATTCAGCCTTAAAATGTAATAAGAAATATGCAATAAACCATTTTAAATTATGATATTGGTTATAGTTTTACTGTATTCCTTAAAATACTTAAAGATAGACCTTTAATATATATTTTAAACCCATAAAACTCTCAGTCGAGATTGATCGATTATAATTTATAGAATTTGTTGCAAGCCCTACGTTCGTCTGCGAAACAGCGACGGGAGGTTACAGCCTTGGGTTCGACGACGACCACAATGACGCTAGTGAATACGGTTTGAATCAGCGCTGCGCGCTCGGTCGATCTCAAGGCTGTCTCGTCGACGAGCTCGTCGCAGCGTACAGCCATGAAATTGTCTTTTAGAGAATAGCACTGCAGAACGCCGGCGGGTGGTGTCGGTCACCGCGCCGCGCGTCGTCGCCTGCGCAGCTGCTTGTTGATTCCGGCGCGGCTTCGTTCGACGAGTTATTACCGCGAGCGTCGATTGTGATTCCGCGGGCATGCGCGCGCGCACTGCATACATAGCAGCTGGACGCTTTAGTGCCTCCGTGAGGCTTCACAATGTTAGAAAACTCCGTTCGTACGTGCCTCGCTCCTGTACATACGTGCGCGTATGTACCGGTAGGTACTCGCGCGACACCAACCACCGCTGAGGTGACGGTACTTGAGCGGTGAATTCAAGTCGAACATAAATAACCGATTTCGGATAGCTAGAGCTACTCAACTATCGCAAGCCCGTTCTAAAACTCAGTATCATTTCACGCATTGAAAAGAAACAGCAATAACTGGGACCTCATAACTTGTGCTGACTTCACGCAATGCAACACAATAATTTATTAGGATGAGATAAGTAGGTACAATGTGAATCATACTAATAATAGCTATCTACGAAAATTTACCAACGAATTGCGAACACTTATTGGTGTTACGGCGATCTTCTCGACAAGAACCATAGGGCTTCATACTTGACCTAGTTCATTATTTCTTCTGTTTCGATCAGAACCGTACTAATTTCTTACTAGTAACTCGCATCGCTTTACGCACAAACTTGCCCTCTCTTATTATTTCGCGTCTACATTGGATTTCATACCAGATTGATTGTTATTTCAGTAAATTCCAGTAAATGCCATGGAATTTTCACTATGCTAGACACCAGCTCGTTATTGTGTTGCTTTCGTACTGTGGGGTACTTAGGCTTTTGTGAGATATAATCAAACGCATAGCATTGCTGAGCCAAAAACCACTGTTTATTCGTGGTTGAATAAAGTGGAAAGCATTCAAACTACCTACTTTGCTGACACACAAAACGACCGAGTCATATTTTAATTCCTGTTGTCGCTTTAATGGCTTCACTAAATACTTCCTTCAATGTAATGTTGCAGCCAAACAGTCAGACACCTTAACTCATGCCATTTGCTTACGACTTCAGGGAAGAATTTAAGTGACAGCAAATGTTGACGACATAATCTGGCAAATCTGTTGGTAGTAATAAGTAGTGAGTACATCTCGACACTAGCAGGTAGGCAGCGCAGGCGCGTGTGATAGTGTGCGTCCCCGCGTCACAGCACAAGACGTGGGCAGTAGGTCGTCTAGGAACACGGCGCGCGGCGCAGCGAGCTGCTGCCGGCGAACGAGGCGTCGCGTCGCTGGAATTAGAAGTGATCGATTCCCATAGTCTGTGATGATTGACAGACAGGCTTGTGCGTGCTTCGACGACTCGCGTTGGTTTTTCCTTTGTCTAATTCATGTGAATTTGGAAGCTATTTTTCTGTAGAACTGTCGGCGTGACATGTGAAAATATCAGGGTTTGTTTGGTTGGAGTAGAGATCTTTGAATACCTGCCTGTTCGTTGGAAGCCGTCTATTACCTACACAACCGTGTTACCTATGCAAACATGCTTTGACCTACCTATGTATATCAGCACGCGTAGCATGACCACTTGAAAAAGAAGATAACAAAACAAGTGATACCTACCTCATTTCTTACTTTTTGACTCACGCTTGTTTCTTCCGTTTCTCCGATGGTCGCGCTACACGTGCGGGAGCAGTACTCTTGGAACATGCTGAATTGGAATCAATCATAACTACTGTATACTTTTCCTTTTATTGCATGGCCAGTATTGCCACCCAGCATCCATTTTTATTACTCAATCAACTGATGCGATAATCCGGTCGATGATGTTGCACCGTGCACGCTAGTCCGTTGTAGGCTGTAGCAACAATTTACACACACCACATTGACCAGGAACACCACGACTGTCTGTGTTCCACCTCACATCACCTGGCTTCAGTTCAGTTGTGTCACTGCTCGTGGAGGCAGTTCAGCAGACTATGGCACGCTGAGGTGAGCGAATGTACGCGTGTAGTGTAGCGAGCGAGTCACGTCGCGGCGGTTATCGCTGCACATCTAGCCGCCGCCGGCGCCACGCCGCCGCACCGCCGCCGCGCCGCTGCCGCACCGCCGCCACGCCGTGCCTCATGCAAATCGTGTATTTTTATAGCGCTTCACGTAATTGAACCGTACGTGGTCGTATATTCGCGTCCTCTGCTCTTTGAAATGGGCCGCGGCGCTTATTTAGACTTTTTTCCACGACTTGTTTACCTCAAGTAATAGCGGCCGTGGACACGTCACACACTCGTTCATTTGTTTTCGTGTTTTGTTTACATACCTCGAACGCTCTATCATACATATCTGACACGCCAGCAATTAATCATTGTAATTTCTTCACTGTGGGCAAATATTATTACGTATGAGTTGTATTAAATTCAAAGAGGGGAAATAAAAATTCATCGAATCGCGAGACAGTGACTTGAGTATAAATGAAGCAGAATCAGCCATTGCTCGTAGTTGCTTTGTAGTCGTAATAAACATCACAGTTAAGTACACACCTACTCGTTTCGTTTGGTTGTCTCGTCTGCTTCCGTCTCACGGATCTCGTTGTGATCTACGACTCTGTTAACGCCCACTGAGCTATCTGCTTACGACATAATATCAGCAGTTGTTTAAAATGTAGTTGGCGTACGTTTGCCACACAATGTTACATTAAACCGGGCTAATCTGGAACATGCAAAAACAATTTCATAAACAATAAATTCGCGTGCGGCGAGCGCCGGCGCATTTCTCCGTGATCCGCCAGATTAACGGGCTGTGCTCGAATTAAATTATTTCTGTAGCTCCGCGGCAGAAGGTCGTAAGTGCTCATTCCGCAGTTCGACGAAGCGACGTTTTGCGTTCGCGTGGTGTCGCGCCGTCGCCGGTAGCACTCGCTCGATATGTATCGCGTCGGTATAATATTGCTCGCTCGTTTCGCTCGCGAATGCTCGCCGCCGTGTAGTGCGCAGTTAATGCGGCACAACCGCCGCCCCAATTGCATCTGATGAGATTACAAGCTCGCTAATTTGATTGTTCTTGGTAATCGCTGGCTTTTGTCAGGTCAATGTTGTTCAAAGTGACTTCAAATTATTATAAGTAATGTTTAGTATAAGCTTTTCAATTACGTGGACTTTATCGAGAGCTGCGCCGACGCCGCGCCGAAGCGTCGGCCCGAATAGTACTTTGTCACATGGACTTCGCATGTACGGTCACCAAAGGAGATAAGTAACCAGGGTCGTCGGATATAGTTGAAGTATAATAAGAAACCGATGAATGTTATCGAATAAAATGTAATTTAATTAATAGAAAACAAACAGTTCATTTATCAAATTAAAATTCATTCGAAAACATCAATTGGTTTCTTACTAAACTTCAACAATATCGACGACCCTGGTTACTAATCTATTTTGGTGACTGTACCTACTTGCGACGATTATCCGCATCGCAACTCACAAATTAATTTCCATGTTGTGTCGGTACCGTCAACCGTTAATTAAGTTCATAAATAATAAATAAAAAAGTGCATTGGCAAGGCGGGCCAGCCACAGCAAAACAAAGAGAAGGAAAATATGATTTTTTTAATAACGAAATGACCGTTGCGAGCGCAAGAGCCGTGGGGCAATTCAATATAGCCGGGGGCGGCGCGGGCTTAGACCGCACAAGTACCACCAGTCGACTCGCTCACTCGCTCCTACGCACTTACTTAGACCGCACAAGTACCACCAGTCGACTCGCTCACTCGCTCCTACGCACTTACTTAGACCGCACAAGTACCACCGGTCGACTCGCTCACTCGCTCCTACGCACTTACTTAGACCGCACAAGTACCACCGGTCGACTCGCTCACTCGCTCCTACGCACTTACTTAGACCGCACAAGTATCACCGGTCGACTCGCTCACTCGCTCCTACGCACTTACTTAGACCGCACAAGTACCACCGGTCGACTCGCTCACTCGCTCCTACGCACTTACTTAGACCGCACAAGTACCACCGGTCGACTCGCTCACTCGCTCCTACGCACTTACTTAGACCGCACAAGTACCACCAGTCGACTCGCTCACTCGCTCCTACGCACTTACTTAGACCGCACAAGCACCACCAGTCGACTCGCTCACTCGCTCCTACGCACTTACTTAGACCGCACAAGTACCACCAGTCGACTCGCTCACTCGCTCCTACGCACTTACTTAGACCGCACAAGTACCACCAGTCGACTCGCTCACTCGCTCCTACGCACTTACTTAGACCGCACAAGTACCACCGGTCGACTCGCTCACTCGCTCCTACGCACTTACTTAGACCGCACAAGTACCACCAGTCGACTCGCTCACTCGCTCCTACGCACTTACTTAGACCGCACAAGCACCACCAGTCGACTCGCTCACTCGCTCCTACGCACTTACTTAGACCGCACAAGTACCACCAGTCGACTCGCTCACTCGCTCCTACGCACTTACTTAGACCGCACAAGTACCACCGGTCGACTCGCTCACTCGCTCCTACGCACTTACTTAGACCGCACAAGTACCACCGGTCGACTCGCTCACTCGCTCCTACGCACTTACTTAGACCGCACAAGTACCACCAGTCGACTCGCTCACTCGCTCCTACGCACTTACTTAGACCGCACAAGTACCACCAGTCGACTCGCTCACTCGCTCCTACGCACTTACTTAGACCGCACAAGTACCACCAGTCGACTCGCTCACTCGCTCCTACGCACTTACTTAGACCGCACAAGTACCACCAGTCGACTCGCTCACTCGCTCCTACGCACTTACTTAGACCGCACAAGTACCACCAGTCGACTCGCTCACTCGCTCCTACGCACTTACTTAGACCGCACAAGTACCACCAGTCGACTCGCTCACTCGCTCCTACGCACTTACTTAGACCGCACAAGTACCACCAGTCGACTCGCTCACTCGCTCCTACGCACTTACTTAGACCGCACAAGTACCACCAGTCGACTCGCTCACTCGCTCCTACGCACTTACTTAGACCGCACAAGTACCACCGGTCGACTCGCTCACTCGCTCCTACGCACTTACACGATCAATTTACTGGTTAAGTGTGTTTCAATAAAAAAGATTCACGCAAGATTTACTTACTGTATTTTATTTTATTTTCAACCTGTTTTTTCCCAATGCTGGGCAAAGGTCTCCCGTACAGCTTTCCTCTCTACCCTGCGTGATGCGATGCCTTCTTCGGGCGATGACCGAACGTTGTAGGCCATGTAGACTAGATCTGTTGACAGGTCTACGCTGTCCTCCCATACCTATTAATACTGGCTTGTTCCCAGGAGCTCCAAATCTATTGTTCTCCAAAAATTTTCTTTCCATACATTGTATCTAATTTGAAAACATTGTAAAAGCCAATTTTTAATAGAGTAATCGTGGAGTTTCTTTCTGGTTCTTCTCCATAGGAAGTGACCTGGAATCAATGCGGACAGCGTTAATTGGGACAACGGGAACAGACGGAACTGTGCACCTAGCTTCTGACGTTTCATAGGTGCTCATATAGGTTTATGTGAAATAAAATATTTCAGTTTTGATTTCCCATGAATGCTTACTGTATATTGTGATAAATCTGCGAAAATCCGCAACAGATACCTACTTACCTACCTAGCTCGTAAGGTCATAACATAGTCCATAATAAATTATTGAAATTGAAATTGTTTATTGAAATAATTGATTTTCATAAATATATACAAAAATAGGGCCTTATACTAGATGTAGTTAAATATAATTGGATTCTACCTGAACTAGGAACAAACCTGTATCTCAGGTATCTCACTCAAGTGCTTCTACATAAGTGTTAACAAATAGTAAATAATTTATCTACCACAAATTATGGTTATATTCTAATTGACAGAAATACGCTACTTTTTTGCATCATCGTAAGACATTTTGCAACCATGTTCTAATGTTTTTGCAATGTTACATTTTTAATAAGGTCGCGTTTACCTTGTTATACATGAAAAATTGACCGTGTCAACAAAATATTAAGATTGAATGTGATTTACTGTATAAATGAATAATACATATATTATCCTTAATTAACAAAAATAACAAAATTAAAACCTAACTTAACTAAAACTATAAAAACTAAAATATAGCGTCGAAAAATTCATCCGCATCGCTGTCGACTGGTAATGTACCTAAGAGACTGGCGGCTTTCCACGTTGTATGGCAATGCTTAGCCTTTTGCCAAGGTAAAAGTCAGCCCTTGGGTCACGGGAAGTGTCAACCAGCCGTTTTAAAATTTCTTTAAAAAGACCATGAGCACTCGGACCAGAGCTATTGTAGAAAACAACTGCTGTTAACTTCCAATTTTCATTAGCCGTCCCCCGACATGAGGACGCTTGGATCAAAATATTTCCTGCAACTTATATTAAACTTAAAGGGCCAATATATATTATTATTTTAGTTTTTAGAGGTTTTTGTTTGAGTCGGGGTTTTTTTTAATTTTTCATTAACTTTTATTTCTTGCTTTTTAAACTTTATAATATTATATTACCAGTAAACATGCTATACGATCGACACGCGACTCGCCGAAATCTGCGCAGCTGTAGGTACATATTTTTTTACCACAGTGATGCGAAGCTAGTTAGGTAGGTACTCGTGGTCGTTTGCGTTCATTCCATACTAACGTATTCCTCTGTGTATTCGCCATTTGTGGTGGCGGCCATCTTGGAATTGAAATTTGTAATAGTGTATAGTATTCTATTAGTCAAGCTCTTTCATTTGATACCCATATTGAGGGAATCGTGAAAAAAAAAATCGTCATTTTGTGGTGGCGGCCATCTTGGTTTTAAAATTTATCATAGTGTTTACTATTCTACTAGGCAAGCCCTTTCATTTGATACCCATATTGAGGGAGTTGTGAAAAAATATGTAATCCGCCATTTTGTGGCGGCGGCCATCTTTAACCGATTTTCTTCAAACATAGCTAAGAACACTCGCGACTAATTCACCTTTCAAACAAAAAAAAATAAAATTAAAATCGGTTCATCCGTTCGGGAGCTACGATGTAACAGACAGACACACACACACACACAGACACGTCAAACTTAAAACTTATTATAACACCCCGTCGTTTTTGCGTCGGGGGTTAATCAAACTTATAACACCCCGTCGTTTTTGCGTCGGGGGTTAAAAAGGCTTATAGATAAACATTGGCGGCCTTAACCGACGACATTATAATCTATAGAATGAATGTATCTTGTCTCAGCTATTTTCTTTGCTGGGCATTCTTGGTCGCCTGTTTTGTGGTTGCTCGATTTTTTAAATCGCAAGCATGTTGCACACTGTGACAGTTCAGCATGTCTAGTGCACTCATTCGCCTGATGACCCTGTTCCCCACAATGCACAATGTACACACGTATAGGCAGCCTCCCGACAAGTCTTTGTAGCATGTCCATACTGTTGACATTTAAAGCACCTGGTCACAAGTATGAAGTCCCTCACTGGGCAGGATGTCCAATTAATGAACACTCGATTTTGGTTTATAAGCGCTTTTCTTATGCTACCAGTAAATTCAAGAATAAAATTGCACGTAGGTCCCTCCTTTTTACCTGACTTGTGACTTAAATTTATTGAGGCTAAAAAATAACCACGAGACAAACTAGGCAGCTTGTCGGCACTTAAACCGGTTGGTACTCCTATAACTACAATTCGTGGTCTTCTCTTGTGGGGCTCTTCAACTTTCAGGCCAGAACTACTGAGCAAGTTATCATTTTTATTGGTTTTTACCATGTCAGCGAACGAAACTTTTTCTGCCATCATTTCTGTCATCATTTTCTGTTGGTTTACCGCAATTTTTTTCTTGAATGCTAGTTTGAATGGTTTTCTTGATATTTTCGAGGCAATCCGTGGGGCCACTTTTTTCTCTCAACACTAGTTTAGTGTTCTGTATTTCTTGGGCCTTTAGCTTCAAGTCCTGGTAGTAAAAACTGCCATTTGTGAAACACCATGCCTTGCGCGATAGGGAATTGATCCTCAGCTTTTGCTCGGAGTTCAGCTTTCCTTCCTGAGCAATGGTACAAACTTTATTCAGGCATGATTCGATTGAGATCAACCAGTTGCTAATCTCCCTGGTGTCCACTGCCTGAATTTTTCCTTCAGCCGGGTGCTCAGGTATTTGACATTTGCTGGCAGGGCTGCTCGGTGGTGGGATACTCCGAGGGCTGTTTTCACTATTTGATATACTTAATTTTTAAATGCTTTTCATAATTAATTGTTATTCACTAAAGTAAATCACTAACTTAGCAGAAAAATGCTCGATTCGTTTTCTAGGTCACAGATCACTCGGAAATATTTTAACGACATATGATGAATAATATTGCTTACACACACGTCTGCTCTACTTGAGTGTCAGTAGAGAGTAATTATGTTTTTCATTGACCTCCAAACCAACTACCTACCTCGATAGTCTGAGGTTCAATCTGAGTGTGAAAGCTTCCTGTCAGTGAACTTGGGGTCAACCCGGAATGTTGAAGCTTCATACTTCTCCCTCTGAATATTTACTGTTCAATTACTGACCGTTGCATCCAGAGTTTTCATGGTTGCATCTTTTATTTTATATCTGCCGTCAGCTAGCATATCGTGTGGTGAGCCAATGTTTTATAACTTACCTGTTCTCTCGTATTCAAATAGTGGAATTTTACTGGATACCCTTAGTTTCATCTCCTATTACTTGTGATTCTGTACAGGTACCTCCGTCAAACCCCTTCAGGAAGTACCTACATATCTTCAGTATCTTTTATTTAAGTAAAAAATGTACAAACGTCGTCCCCGGTGACGCTCCACCCTAGTTATGTTCGTGAGTACAACGGTAGCCGGAATCCGTTTAATTTGACAGGAGTGATGTATGTGACACGTGACGACTGGTTGTGGTGTCACTTCACCGGTACCTACCTATAGTATCTACCTAGGTAGTCATAGCCCATTACATACATAATATATATTGACGTCGCCGCCCGCCGCGCTGGCGCATCACGACTGTCTGTGGTTTTGGTGTTACTTTGCTCTTGTAGTACCAGCATTGATAGCTAACATTTTCTGAGTCATCATTTTCCTGCCAAAATTACCTTTAACTATTCAAGTGCCTTACACTTTGTCACAAAAAAAAGCGCGGGTTAGTGCTCAACAAGACGGCATGGGCAACCATGACTGTAGCAACTTTGTAAAGGGGATAACAGGCACATGACAAGTACCTACTCTACCTACGGGAGACATGTAGACACACATACACAACGCGACGTGAAGACAACGCACTGGACGGGAGATATGTAGACACACATACACAACGCGACGTGAAGACAACATGCACTAGACGGGTGACATGTAGACACACATACACAACGCGACGTGAAGACAACATGCACTGGACGGGGGACATGTAGACACACATACACAACGCGACGTGAAGACAACATGCACTGGACGGGAGACATGTAGACACACATACACAACGCGACGTGAAGACAACATACACTGGACTGGTGACATGTAGACACACATACACAACGCGACGTGAAGACAACATCCCCTGGACGGGGGACATGTAGACACACATACACAACGCGACGTGAAGACAACATGCACTAGACGGGTGACATGTAGACACACATACACAACGCGACGTGAAGACAACATGCACTGGACGGGTGACATGTAGACACACATACACAACGCGACGTGAAGACAACATGCACTAGACGGGTGACATGTAGACACACATGCACAACGCGACGTGAAGACAACATGCACTGGACGGGAGACATGTAGACACACATACACAACGCGACGTGAAGACAACATGCACTAGACGGGTGACATGTAGACACACATACACAACGCGACGTGAAGACAACATGCACTAGACGGGTGACATGTAGACACACATACACAACGCGACGTGAAGACAACATGCACTGGACGGGAGACAACGTGCACTTTTGACCATACTGTACATCTAGTTAAACTTGCTGAAATTATTTTGCAAAACTTCCATATTAAAAATGTTGTATTGGTTTTATAATTAATGAAAAATAGTAAACTTTCGATTATTTCGAATAATATTGATTAAAAATACATTTTTTATTTCACGATTTAAAAGTATATTAACTTTACCCTCAAATTACTTTCTTATGAATCACATCTCAGCAATTAGCCCAAGGCTAATGAACTGTTGAATGAGATGTAGTGGGTTCAGTACAGCTCCACCCTATTGCATTATATTATTGACGTGAAACACACGGTCATAGTCTTAGTGAGCTCCAATCTAAATATAAAATTCAAAGTCCTGACTGACTGATATATCTGTTACGGGCAACGTGATTAACCGGGCATTATTAATAAGGACCGGACATTATTAATAATGCCCAAGAGCGATGGGCAAAGTGATTAATTTATCACTTTGACCGGCCATTATTAATAATGCCCGACGGCCCGTGGCCCATTTAATAAGTCAGTGTTTGAGATAGCTTGAATTTATCACTTGGACCGGGCAGTATGTACTTGTAGCCAAGAAATTCAATTCCAAATGTCACAAAAGCTCATTTTGCAAGAATAAATAATTCTAACTAAGTCTTGCACAGTCCTTAATTATTAGATATTTCTGTTGATTTTTCTCAGTTTACTAATTTTTAAACTATTGTTCTTAAGTAATATTTTTATCAAAATAAAAGTAGGTTGATGAACTGATGTTAATACTTTTTTAACTGTTATTTTTTAACTATGTTCAATAGTTTATTTTTTGTTAACTTTTCATGAAAATTTTGTAAGTTTAATTTCATTTAACAAACAAAAACACTACAGTTCACCTATTTTATTACTTTGCCCAAGATAGGGTGGGCATTATTCATAATGGCCAGGAAAACTCCCCCACAAGAACTAATGTCTTCCGCTGGATCCATCAAGGCGTCTCTGAACCACTGCAATAGTTACTTTGCGTCGGTGGGAAAAACCCTTGCCGGCCAAATACTTCAAAGTCTGTCCACGACTGAGGAAGAGTTAGCCGCAAAAATCAGATGCAATGAATCAAATAGTAACTCCATATTTCTGGCGCCAACTGACATACACGAAGTAGAAAGAATTATTCTTAATCTAAAAAACGAGAGCGCTCCCGGATTAGACGGATGCAAGGCTACACTAATCAAATACATAAGGCACTCAATCTTGGAGCCTTTTACGCACATTTGCAATCTGAGCATGTCAACAGGAGTTTTTCCGGACAAGTGGAAAACTGCATTGGTGTCTCCAATCCACAAAGCAGGGCCGAAAGGGACTCCTGACAACTACAGACCAATTTCCTTGCTCAGCATTTTCTCTAAAATACTCGAGAAACTAATCAATAAACGTATCGTGAAGTTTATCGAAGAAAACAACTTATTATCGGACCGCCAGTTTGGATTTAGACAGGGAAGATGCACGGAAAATGCTGTCGAACTCCTAACAAACATTGTTTCTGGGCACGTTGATCAGGGCCGTCGATGCCTCGGCGTATTCATAGATCTTGCAAAGGCATTCGACACAGTCTCGAGTCAGATATTATTTAAGAAACTGGAGTCGTTTGGTATCAGAGGAGTGGCCTTAAACTGGTTCCGCAGCTACCTAACCGATCGCCGGCAGTGTGTTAGAGTCGAAAATCAGATGAGCGACGAATTAGGTATATCTTTTGGTGTTCCGCAGGGTAGTTTACTGGGCCCGACTTTATTCACAATTTACATGGATGACATTTTAAAAAACGAAATTCCTAACGCTGATTTGATTTGTTACGCTGACGATACAGTTATCATTTTCAACGGTGTCGATTGGAAAGAAGTGCATGAGAAAACCGAGTCTGGAATGAGTAAGCTGGCTAACTGGCTGGACCTAAATTTACTTACGCTCAACGTTAATAAAACTAAATATATAACATTTAGAAAAACGAACGCTACCAAACTGCCTGGATGGAGGGTAAAAATCCACAGATGTAAGTCTTACGAGCTTGCCAGTAGCTCTATTTCCACGTGTTCGTGTAACGAGATCGAAAGAGTTGATCACCTGAAATACCTTGGAGTGACACTAGATCAGCATCTCTCCTTCAAACAACACATTACGGTTATGGCTAAACGAGTTCGGAGGTTGATTTATGTCATGAAACTCCTGCGTGAGTGTGCTTCCGTCGACATTCGCAAATTAGTTTACCTTGCTCTCGGCCAGTCTCTACTCCAGTACTGTGTAACAGTATGGGGTGGGGCTGCCAAAACATATATGCTAGAGCTGGAAAGGGCTCAACGCGCTATTTTAAAAGTTATGCTTCGTAAACCTTACCGCTATTCAACTGACAGACTATATAAAGAGGCAGCACTTCTTGGGGTACGGAAACTGTATATTTCAACAGTCATTTCGAAAGGTCACATAAAATGTTTAAAGAGAACTGATTTAAAAACCCTGCAAAGTAAGAGAAAATTCAGAACCCCGAACCCTAGAGTAAACTCTGCATTCGCCCAAAGACTTCCATCATTCCTACACACTCACATCTACAATAAGGTAAACTCTATTCTGAGCCCCCACAAGAACTAATGTCTTCCGCTGGATCCATCAAGGCGTCTCTGAACCACTGCAATAGTTACTTTGCGTCGGTGGGAAAAACCCTTGCCGGCCAAATACTTCAAAGTCTGTCCACGACTGAGGAAGAGTTAGCCGCAAAAATCAGATGCAATGAATCAAATAGTAACTCCATATTTCTGGCGCCAACTGACATACACGAAGTAGAAAGAATTATTCTTAATCTAAAAAACGAGAGCGCTCCCGGATTAGACGGATGCAAGGCTACACTAATCAAATACATAAGGCACTCAATCTTGGAGCCTTTTACGCACATTTGCAATCTGAGCATGTCAACAGGAGTTTTTCCGGACAAGTGGAAAACTGCATTGGTGTCTCCAATCCACAAAGCAGGGCCGAAAGGGACTCCTGACAACTACAGACCAATTTCCTTGCTCAGCATTTTCTCTAAAATACTCGAGAAACTAATCAATAAACGTATCGTGAAGTTTATCGAAGAAAACAACTTATTATCGGACCGCCAGTTTGGATTTAGACAGGGAAGATGCACGGAAAATGCTGTCGAACTCCTAACAAACATTGTTTCTGGGCACGTTGATCAGGGCCGTCGATGCCTCGGCGTATTCATAGATCTTGCAAAGGCATTCGACACAGTCTCGAGTCAGATATTATTTAAGAAACTGGAGTCGTTTGGTATCAGAGGAGTGGCCTTAAACTGGTTCCGCAGCTACCTAACCGATCGCCGGCAGTGTGTTAGAGTCGAAAATCAGATGAGCGACGAATTAGGTATATCTTTTGGTGTTCCGCAGGGTAGTTTACTGGGCCCGACTTTATTCACAATTTACATGGATGACATTTTAAAAAACGAAATTCCTAACGCTGATTTGATTTGTTACGCTGACGATACAGTTATCATTTTCAACGGTGTCGATTGGAAAGAAGTGCATGAGAAAACCGAGTCTGGAATGAGTAAGCTGGCTAACTGGCTGGACCTAAATTTACTTACGCTCAACGTTAATAAAACTAAATATATAACATTTAGAAAAACGAACGCTACCAAACTGCCTGGATGGAGGGTAAAAATCCACAGATGTAAGTCTTACGAGCTTGCCAGTAGCTCTATTTCCACGTGTTCGTGTAACGAGATCGAAAGAGTTGATCACCTGAAATACCTTGGAGTGACACTAGATCAGCATCTCTCCTTCAAACAACACATTACGGTTATGGCTAAACGAGTTCGGAGGTTGATTTATGTCATGAAACTCCTGCGTGAGTGTGCTTCCGTCGACATTCGCAAATTAGTTTACCTTGCTCTCGGCCAGTCTCTACTCCAGTACTGTGTAACAGTATGGGGTGGGGCTGCCAAAACATATATGCTAGAGCTGGAAAGGGCTCAACGCGCTATTTTAAAAGTTATGCTTCGTAAACCTTACCGCTATTCAACTGACAGACTATATAAAGAGGCAGCACTTCTTGGGGTACGGAAACTGTATATTTCAACAGTCATTTCGAAAGGTCACATAAAATGTTTAAAGAGAACTGATTTAAAAACCCTGCAAAGTAAGAGAAAATTCAGAACCCCGAACCCTAGAGTAAACTCTGCATTCGCCCAAAGACTTCCATCATTCCTACACACTCACATCTACAATAAGGTAAACTCTATTCTGAGCCCCCACAAGAACTAATGTCTTCCGCTGGATCCATCAAGGCGTCTCTGAACCACTGCAATAGTTACTTTGCGTCGGTGGGAAAAACCCTTGCCGGCCAAATACTTCAAAGTCTGTCCACGACTGAGGAAGAGTTAGCCGCAAAAATCAGATGCAATGAATCAAATAGTAACTCCATATTTCTGGCGCCAACTGACATACACGAAGTAGAAAGAATTATTCTTAATCTAAAAAACGAGAGCGCTCCCGGATTAGACGGATGCAAGGCTACACTAATCAAATACATAAGGCACTCAATCTTGGAGCCTTTTACGCACATTTGCAATCTGAGCATGTCAACAGGAGTTTTTCCGGACAAGTGGAAAACTGCATTGGTGTCTCCAATCCACAAAGCAGGGCCGAAAGGGACTCCTGACAACTACAGACCAATTTCCTTGCTCAGCATTTTCTCTAAAATACTCGAGAAACTAATCAATAAACGTATCGTGAAGTTTATCGAAGAAAACAACTTATTATCGGACCGCCAGTTTGGATTTAGACAGGGAAGATGCACGGAAAATGCTGTCGAACTCCTAACAAACATTGTTTCTGGGCACGTTGATCAGGGCCGTCGATGCCTCGGCGTATTCATAGATCTTGCAAAGGCATTCGACACAGTCTCGAGTCAGATATTATTTAAGAAACTGGAGTCGTTTGGTATCAGAGGAGTGGCCTTAAACTGGTTCCGCAGCTACCTAACCGATCGCCGGCAGTGTGTTAGAGTCGAAAATCAGATGAGCGACGAATTAGGTATATCTTTTGGTGTTCCGCAGGGTAGTTTACTGGGCCCGACTTTATTCACAATTTACATGGATGACATTTTAAAAAACGAAATTCCTAACGCTGATTTGATTTGTTACGCTGACGATACAGTTATCATTTTCAACGGTGTCGATTGGAAAGAAGTGCATGAGAAAACCGAGTCTGGAATGAGTAAGCTGGCTAACTGGCTGGACCTAAATTTACTTACGCTCAACGTTAATAAAACTAAATATATAACATTTAGAAAAACGAACGCTACCAAACTGCCTGGATGGAGGGTAAAAATCCACAGATGTAAGTCTTACGAGCTTGCCAGTAGCTCTATTTCCACGTGTTCGTGTAACGAGATCGAAAGAGTTGATCACCTGAAATACCTTGGAGTGACACTAGATCAGCATCTCTCCTTCAAACAACACATTACGGTTATGGCTAAACGAGTTCGGAGGTTGATTTATGTCATGAAACTCCTGCGTGAGTGTGCTTCCGTCGACATTCGCAAATTAGTTTACCTTGCTCTCGGCCAGTCTCTACTCCAGTACTGTGTAACAGTATGGGGTGGGGCTGCCAAAACATATATGCTAGAGCTGGAAAGGGCTCAACGCGCTATTTTAAAAGTTATGCTTCGTAAACCTTACCGCTATTCAACTGACAGACTATATAAAGAGGCAGCACTTCTTGGGGTACGGAAACTGTATATTTCAACAGTCATTTCGAAAGGTCACATAAAATGTTTAAAGAGAACTGATTTAAAAACCCTGCAAAGTAAGAGAAAATTCAGAACCCCGAACCCTAGAGTAAACTCTGCATTCGCCCAAAGACTTCCATCATTCCTACACACTCACATCTACAATAAGGTAAACTCTATTCTGAAGATCCATAGCTCCTCTTACACCCGAATGAAACACGCAGTCAAAATTTGGCTCTTGGAACAATCATACACTTCTACTGAAAAAATCCTAAGTATAACCAAATAAACTCAACTCACACTGCACCAACACATAGACCCGTATACACCCTTACACTTACTTACACTTACACATACACACACACACACACCCTCACCCCCTCTACACTCACACACACTCACACACACAGACGCACACTACAGAACAGCAGCACAAACGGAAATTTAAACCAAGTTTTACTTTTATATAATTTACATTTTATTATAAGATTTTTATTGTTTTTAGTTTTTCACTTAATTAGTTATTTTGTTTCTATTTTCAGTTTCGTAGTCTAGATAAGGCTAACTAGGTCAACTGTAGCCAATTTTAACTTCTAAATTATTTTATTTAAAAAATTATCATAATGTTATACCTATTCAATGGTGTATAAAAGGAAATTGTACCAACTGTTATTTTATCATCATTTGTTGATCTCAGCGTTCCCTTAATAATTAGTAAGTTTATTTATGTGTACATTTAGACTTATAGTCCCGATGTGGCTACTTAATTTTTATTTTTATTTCATTTGTTGATCTTAGTTTTCCCTTAATTATTAAAATCTTGTACCATTGTAATGGTGCCCAAGACACAGGCTGTGCCTAGTTTGGGACCAACAATACCTCGATATTGTAATTTTAAAATATGGAATAAACGATTTTACTAAACGATTTTACTTACTTTACTTTTACTTTAAAAGTGATTAATCATGCTGTTTTAATCACTTTGCCCAATTGAGTCGGGCATTATGAATACAGACCGGCCATTATTAATAGTGCCCGGACTTATCAATTTGCCCGTAACATATCAACGCACAGCCTACACCGCTGGTCCTAGAGATTTGAAATTCGGAGGGTGTGTTCTTTGTGAAGAGTAGGTATCCACTAAGCGGGTGAATGAGGGGAGGGTGAAATTTCACGCGGACGAAGTCGCGGGCAGAAGCTAGTTATTTATATTCGTCGAGCTCGCGTCTCACAATGAGTTGGGCTCGCGATACGATATGTTGTGTTGTATTGTGTGTGTATATTCATCATAATACGTGTCTAACAAACGATTACTGCGCATTATGCCCAGCACGGCGATTTGCTGCCGACAAGAGCAGGCAGCGGGCACAGAGCATGGATGGAAGGTACAGCCGCTGAGACCAGGATCTTTGATGCCTGTTTGTGGCAAACAAGGTAGACAAGCGACCGCTAGGGTAATTTATAGTTTGGTGGATTGGTGGACTAACATACCACAGTCTGTTGTGATTTAAATAGGTAAAAAGTACCGTCGTTATGAAGTTTCACGGTGTACTTAGCTATACTTTAAATATGTTAACAATTATTATTGTTACATATTTTAAAAGAAAAACTGTAAGTAGTATATTATTCTTGCTTACATCAGATATTTCTGAGAGTAGTTACTTGATAGGGCCGTCTGTTCGACCCAATTCGCTAATCGCCGCTGCATTCCGCTCCGCCATTTTATAATTCCTATCAATTTCCGAAGCGAGCCCCTAATGGACGCGATCGGGAGCGGGTCGGACAGTCTGCACTAAATTGTGCCTCGTAATCATGTCATTATATTGTAATTCCAGCTCCAGTAGGAACAGTGGTTAGGTTTCAGGGAAATTAGGGATTATGAAAAAAGAAAAACAAAGACTAATCGATCTTCGTCCACTGTCGCCCATTACATTGCGTGCAATCTTGCAAAGACCACCGTTACTCCTCGCTCGAGCTTCTCTCTGCGAGCCGAGAATGAAGCTGAATGGCTGATGATGTTGATGATGAAAGTAAGAAATACCGATGTACGAGTAATGCCGGAATTATCTGCCATAAGATAGAAATCATCGCAGGAGCCATGTCAGATCAAACCTAATTGATAGGTATACAAGTCATTTAGCAGTGGTGGCCCAGTGGTACTTAACGGCCGTGACCTGCGGGTTGTAGATCGTAGGTTCGTACCCAGACAGGCGCTTTACTTTGTGTAAATATCACCACTGCTCTCAAAATGGTGAAGGAAAACATCGTGAGGAAACCGGCATGTCCTAGAAACAAAAATTCGAAGACATGTGACATCTGCCAACCCGCACTGGGCTCGCGTGGTGGATTACGGCCCACTCCCTCTCACCGAGAGGAGGCCTGTGTCCCAACAGTGGGAACATTATAGACTGATTACGTATGTATGTAAGTAACTAGGTATAACCCCAGCTGTACACAACGTTGTAGTAGCTAGGTAATTTTCTTTGTAAGTATAAGGAAATGTGATTTGTTTTGGAAAGGCAATGTCGAGAACTTGTCTAAAGATAGTCTATGTTTATTGTCTAGTCGGGTCCATGTAACTCTGATTAATGTACATCTACTTTGTCTATAGCCGTCCATTAGGTAGTGGGTAAGGCTTCGTACCAGGAGGACCATCAGGTGCATTGGCCTAGATTGTGTTCACTTGTCTACCTGGCTGGAGGGAGTGCCTCCGTGGTCACACACCATGTTATACGTGAATGAAGAGTAAACAGGATAAAGTAATACATCATCCGGTGGTCAGCGGTGACGTTGTGCAACATGCGGCGCAAGCGCGTCTGGCGCGCGCTCTTTGCGTGCATTTGATTAGGCTAGGAGCGACGGAAACATAATATCGATATAGTATGTAGTTTTTAACAATTCAGAATTTCATGAAACAATTTTCACCAAAGAGATGCAAAATTATAGAATTAAAAAAATAAAACTTGCCATGCTGGTTTTGTCAATGTGGTGAATTCACCAGAATAGGTAAGTCAAATCGAAACTTCTAGATTTTCCTAATACGTTTATCGACAGTTGTTAGTTCGACGTCCTTAAGCCACGCTACATGTAGCGTGTGTGGTAATGCTGGTGTGCGCCGAATTCCAGCGGCGATGTAGGCGCATGCGCAAGGGCATGCGGGACATAACTCAACAGCTAGGTTTTTTACTGCAGCAGTAGATAACAGCCTATGTTTAGAGGCTGGGAGCTGATCTATTGCATGCAAGTATGTAGGATGTAGGTACCAGGGCTTTGGGCGTCTGCGGGTACATATGGGCATACAAGTTGAAACCTTTGTTATTTAAAACATCAATATACCTATTACTAGGTTTAATATTTCAGTACCTAATCGTTATCTAGTGCGTCGACTCGTGCAGGTCGAGTAGACATGTCTCATTACTCACTCCATCTGTTTACTTCTGTCTTGTTCGTGAGATGATGAGGTGTGATAACAATAGTGGTTCTGTAAGCAGTGCTGCCAGCGCGTAGTGTTTTGTAAAGTCGCATTGTACGAGTATCTACCTATGTAATCGCTTTTCAATAACGGCGAAGCTGATTACTGCCGTATGTTAGCTAAATGAATTCGAACAAACAATATTTTCAATGTTATCGCAACCTCCTCGAGCGCTATAGTAACATATACGAGTGTCGGATGTTTTATTGCTCTTCTGCCATTAACAAAAACCTCACGGCCGGATACAGCACACAGTAATGAGCTATTCATTCCATTGTTCATGCAGTTCCATTACAAATGAAAGATAATGATTCGCAACAAAAACGCGTAACGTCTAAACACGACGACGTAATTGTCGGAGTCGTGTCGGTGTCGTGTCGCGTCGCAATTACGCAGTGCGTGGGATGAGCCTTAATATTCCTAAATCATAGTGCGGGTAAGACGGGTAGCGGCCAATTTAGCGCGACATGCTCGCGACCAGCGCCCATAATGAACCGCCGATTACCTCCTGTCGTATCCCCCGTGCCCCGCCCCTCGCCGCTCGCCCCCGCTGTACGGCTGGCTGGCTGCTCCTAAGAGGGTAAATGGAGCAATTTTAATTTCTCGTCGATATACCATTAACTTACTAATAGGTAGTAGGTACTCACAGATTTCATGATGCATTTTCCCCGCAGCTTCAATAATACTAGCATACCTGTTGCGTACGACTATTCTAGGTATTCTAGTAACACAGCGAGCATGTCAGCTTGTTTCATTATCCGCGTAGGTACTCAATTACTGGGTTCTGTTAACTGCATATTGCGATAATTGATACCTGCGTGATTTATTACTACCGTAGGTAATCGAACTACGGACTCGTGACACTTGGACGAGAGCTGCATCTACTAGAACATAGCGAACATTGCACAGCACAACATAAACACTTTTGTGGTAATAACAATTTCATAAAATTAATAATTATGCACATACCTATGTACCTACATATAAAGTTGAACACATCCACGATACCTACTGACTACACTGACTATAGAATATCTCTACACTGTCGATTACTTTAACACACTGTATAAAAAGCTGTATTTATCCATTTTAAGTAATTTTAACCAATGACATGTTGTAATAGATACCTACTGGCGTGATAACTTTATGACTAATAAAGAAAACTTTATTTGACTTAATTCTAAATCAAGTCAGTGTGTGGCGGTTGCGGCCGCGCATCCCGAATTCCGTCGGCCGGCGCAGAAGTCGATTTATTTCGCGGTCGGCAGCCGTACAACAACTATTTGATTGAACTCCACCCACTAATTATATTCTTATGAAATAAACTCTGCATTTAACTCGAACACGCTCCATATTAAAACGTCACAGCTTCAAGCAACGGACAGCCGAAAATCGACGTTGAGGCTCAAAGATAGAGCGTATTTTGAGTTGCAGTTTTATAAGAAGATTTTAGCGACGTTGGCGAGAGATGATACAGTAGCTGTATAACGAGTAGCGCAGACGGATTCCAGAGAAGTGTTCCATTAGAAC
Source organism: Amphipoea lucens (assembly GCA_947508005.1). Classification (NCBI taxonomy): domain Eukaryota; kingdom Metazoa; phylum Arthropoda; class Insecta; order Lepidoptera; family Noctuidae; genus Amphipoea; species Amphipoea lucens. Next base: position 23,572,521 of record OX382360.1, on the reverse strand, counting down.
ATGATCGTCCGTAATACAGCAGCAGCCGCGCAGCTACCGGCTGCTCGCAATCAATGTAATCATCGTGCTGGTAGACAGCTTGCGAGGGAGGCCCGGCTCGGTTGCAGACTTGACAATGTACACGTAGCGCATTGTAGGTACATGTATTAGAAACCTTTACTACGATTAAGACATGACGGATTGTCAGGGATTAATGATGGATCGATGATGCGTGATGACTGATGACAGACTAAATGTTAGTTTATGAAAAAGGCATTCGGTCCTCAATTGTATGAAATACATCAACTGTTCCCGGCTACCGGCTACTACAGCCCACATGAGTCGACACTGCAAAATGGCGGCCATTAATTGTGACGCGTCGATGCGCGATATTAATGCCCAATATGTATTGCATTAGCCGCTCCACCTGATACCAGATCTTATAACCACCTCCTCATACACAGCAACACAGTGTTTCATTGTGCCGAGTGTTGAAACATTATTGTTTTGGATTCCCAACACTGTGTTGGTAGTTGGAGTGCGTTCGAGAGCCGCTCAGTCATGCGCCTGGCCCCGCCTCTCCCCGGACGACACTCATCAAGAGAGACGCGTGAGGTAATAGTGTTGGAGCACAATTTACTGAGTGCTGCTCAAGGCGATGCTTTTATACGAGAACTTGTTCTTTCTTAACAAGCCTTTGTGAGCGTCCAGTAAAGGGATTGACCCTAAACTGGGCATGGATCTGCCTGATTAAAAATATGCCTGGCTTGACTTACAGACGGTTATTTTGACTGGATAATCCCAAAATGACTCATGTACTTAAGAATTTACCTATTTCATATTGGCATTTTTTTATAAATAAAACCTAAAGATTGAAATCTTAAAGTTGCAACATTATTGATTATATCTTTAGTCTTGTAGGTAGGTCTTGTAGGCATTTAATAACTCTTAACTAAGGAAGGCAGCGTTAGAACGAATACCATTAGACATTGCATTTAGAAGTGGCTACTCAATGTGGATGCAAATAATATGTAAATGTAAATCTCATGTCACACTTAATGTAAGTTATAGGGCGAGATGTGCGACGTGATGCGCTTCTCATTCAATCGATAAGTACATATGTAGGAAATAGTTGCACCTCGCGTGGTTCGCTGCTGATGCCGCCTGCCAGGCATGTAAGCACTGACACAATTTTACTGAACATGGACGTAACATTTCAAAATTTGCCATTGTCTATTTTTTATGCTATTAGCATGGTAAACCACAATCAGGATTGTAGCGAGCTTTTATATCACAATAATTAACTTGATAACTTGATTAGGTACGACCAATATCAAATTAGATATTTAACTCAAACTCGAAGCATTTACGTATTTCAAATGAAACAATTAAGTACAGGTACTTTTGAAGTTTTGAATTGTCAAGAGGTCGGTCAGTGATGAAGCTAGTTGGCCATTCCAAAGCGTAGTAGTTTACCTACCTATGGAGAAGAATTACGGGCAAGATGCCTCACGGATACTTTTAAATCAAAATATCAAGGTTCCAAAAAAATATACTATAACGAATGACTTTTAGTCGAGTTCGATAGAGTTGACATCGAATGCAAAGATATATTGTGATACATATTGCAAACGTAAATCAATAAAATATTCAAATGGAGGTTCATAGGCAATGAATTCAGGTACATGCCCAAGTTCGTAAGTACGTGGTCTGCAAGAAGAGGTCAAAGTAATAACTGATCAGTCGTCACCCATGCTGCTCATTAACACTTTTGTTTTTATAATAAATGTGAGCAATCAATACGCGGCTTGTAAAACAATGTGCACCTGATGGAAATATTAAACGTAGACTTACGGTACCTACCTAATGAGACAATATAGCTTTGATCTACAATCTTAAGAAGGTGTCTAAATTGTGGTTGATTTACCGGTTTAATATTTTTGGGAAGAGGTTGTTTTTAAGAAAGAAACTGAACCGAAATATACTAGGTACTCTACTATGTGAAATGCAAGATTAATAAGTTTAACGAAGCAAATATCAGTTAGAACAAGCTTGGAACCATATTCAAACTGTACAAAAATGCAGCGAATGGTCATTAAGTATAACTAGTTGAACCTATTTCCAGTAGGAATTCAGAACCTCACGCGACAGCTGTCAACGGCGAAGTCACAATATTCGCACAAAACATAAAATATTGTTCTGTCGACAGTTGTGAAAAACTAGCGAAGCTTCCTACAATACATTCATGCGATGCAAATACTGAAAATTATCATTATAAGTACATTCAGTAATGTATGTCACTGTATAGACATTGATGTAATGTCATGCTCCGACAGTTATCAGTTAAGGTAGGCTTGCACAACGAACTTACACAAAAACATTTAGGTATTATGTTTATGCTTTCGACATAAATAGCTCTCCTTCAACAATTCCACTTGCATTCGCAAACAAATTAGAATTCGTCACAGTTTCCTATAAAGCTGTCAGTGTTGAACGTTAAACATTAAAACCATTGGCACTTGGCACTCATTTGTCGTTTGTTGTCGTGAGGTGACAAAACTGCATCAAATGAGTGACCCTCCCTCACCGCGACTTGTGTTGGTATTCTATTAGCGAGCACGGCTTTGGGACAATTGCTCAAAATTGAGTAAGTGATCACATGATAACGACGATGCGACTCGTATTTATGGAGATATATTATTATAGTATCTCCATAAGTACGAGTCGCCGACGAGAATGTACGATTATTACTCGTTTACTTATAATTCCGAGTTGCACGTGGCAATTGTTGCGGCTACAAATTGTTGGAAATGTCTCCGCGGAAAACGATTGCGTCACGACGCTGTCAATCGATTTTTTCTTATAATAAACTTGTCGGATGCAAGGAACATGTTTTGCATTCCCGCTTTACCGTTTGCAGACTCGCTGGGATGATTTTTACTCTCGTTATATGCTATTTTTGGCTTCATTTTTATGCGAGAGATTATTTTGTTTGGTAGGGCTCGGTGTAAAGATGTGAATAGTAACAAATGCAAGTTAATCTAGAACAGACAATGTTATATAGCCATTACCTGATGACGTGCTCGGCCGGTCGTCTAACGAAGTCGCTGTCGAACATAAATCATTGTAGTTGTATCGGAGGAAGGCACACTCGTCATGATTACAGCGAGCGGCGGCTGATTAGAGGTCGCTAATGGCGCGGGAGCCACTCGTACAGCACGCGTTTAATTACGCGCAGACGCAACATGCGACCACATGCCTCCGTGCAATTACGATGAAGAAAATCTTCCTACGATAAGATCAGTACGACCGCCTCTCGTTATGATACAAATATAATCTGCAGCGGTGACGACATTCTCGGGTGCAACAACTATGTTTTTCCAAATGTCGAAAGAAACAGCAGGATTGCGGTTTGTGAGACATAAACGCTAAACGACGTGGATTTGAACTGCAACTATGTCGTACTATGTTTTTATAACATCTTACCTAAGTACATACATATTATTAGGTACACATACACTTGCACGATTTATGACTTGCTTTTGATAAAAAATACCTTGTGGAAATTAATAGTTTCACAATAAACTTGTCTTGGATGATGCAACTGATCTTCAATCAGCTCCTTATGATTGTTCAGCATCCGCTCCCTTCCCATGGCAAGGTCTGAGGGGATCACACAGGACTGCAAGCCTAACTTACTTTACATACCCAACTCTGTAGTGCCTCTGTAGTTAGGCGCTTGTTCCTGCCAATTATACGTAGCTGTATTAACTCAGAAGTCCATAACTAGAGTTGAGCCACGTCCTCCCCGGGTTACTCGTCAGCGATTCAACGCCTTGGCGTATTACTTTCAACCGTAACCATGACAACGAACGTGTTGACAGCTCATATATCTTACAAGTAGAGCTTAAAGGAAATGCTAGGCAGTTGGACGGCTGTAGTGGGCAGTGCGAGTGTTTTTATATGTGTCGCGAGCGAAGCCGGGTGCGGGCACAGTGAAATAAATTATAATTCTACGACGATGCGGCCGTTGCTACTGCGGCGCCGGCGCATCTAAGTATAGCTCGATACTTGAGCCACCTATACATAGACGCACGACTTTGCTGATACGTGCAACATTAATATGTGATATAGTTTAGCGCACTTGAGATTACTTCAGAAAGTTTATGCAGAGTTAGGTTGCATTAGAGTATTCTAGATTCTCTACGGGTTGGAGGACCGTCGAATCGCGATTCTTAAGTAGCAGTTAGTAGTGTCCGAAGTGGCGAGGGCAGGTTTAGATGGGTAGTCTACGACGCGGCGAGGGCAGGTTTAGATGGGTAGGTAGTCTACGACGCGGCGAGGGCAGGTTTAGATGGGTAGTCTACGACGCGGCGAGGGCAGGTTTAGATGGGTAGTCTACGACGCGGCGAGGGCAGGTTTAGATGGGTAGTCTACGACGCGGCGAGGGCAGGTTTAGATGGGTAGTCTACGACGCGGCGAGGGCAGGTTTAGATGGGTAGTCTACGACGCGGCAAGGGCAGGTTTAGATGGGTAGTCTACGACGCGGCGAGGGCTGGTTTAGATGGGTAGTCTACGACGCGGCGAGGGCAGGTTTAGATGGGTAGTCTACGACGCGGCGAGGGCTGGTTTAGATGGGTAGTCTACGACGCGGCGAGGGCAGGTTTAGATGGGTAGTCTACGACGCGGCGAGGGCAGGTTTAGATGGGTAGTCTACGACGCGGCGAGGGCAGGTTTAGATGGGTAGTCTACGACGCGGCGAGGGCAGGTTTAGATGGGTAGTCTACGACGCGGCGAGGGCAGGTTTAGATGGGTAGTCTACGACGCGGCAAGGGCAGGTTTAGATGGGTAGTCTACGACGCGGCGAGGGCTGGTTTAGATGGGTAGTCTACGACGCTGCGAGAGCAGGTTTAGATGAGTAGTCTCCGACGCGGCGAAGGTAAGTTTAGAGTTGAGGTTGAGGTTGGTTGATGGTTTTGACGTATTTTGTAACACGTCGTTGTCTGATCACACTTGTAACTCTAACATAGTTATCGAAAAATCCTTTGCATGTAAATCTGTTTGTAATAATGACAGCAACTGAAATTGGATATTTTTAATTATCAGTAAGACGATAGTTTGCTTCGACTGTCAAGTCCAAGGCAAAGCTTTTTTGATCTAAAGATGACAAAAGCTCGTCATGAAATCGCAATGACCACGATAACACGTACCTAATCTATCATAATCGTAGGTTATTGGAACTTGCAACATTGCGCTGGGATGGACATCACGGTCACCAACAACGGCTATGTATCGCAATGATAATATTACGATGTAGGAACTATACTCCGAGCCGGCAGCAATCAGTGTGAAATATAGTAATAATAGAGATCTAGGTATGTGCATATTGACAGAGTGCATAACGTGGAGGATGCAGTGAGTGGGTGCGCGACACAATTGCAAGATGGATGTCGCGTGGGCGGCGCTGGCCCCGCCCATGCGCGCGCGCCGCCGGACTGTCGCCTTACCGCGCATCATGTCCGCGGACTCGATGTACTCAGCGCTACTCTGCCATCATTAACAGACGAAATATGCAGTAGATTGAAAATTTCTTTCTTAAACCCACCTTCAGAATCATGTAAGACAAAAGACGATGCGTAAACGTTTGAATGAACAAAAGCTCAAAAACTGTTCTCTTCTTTGAAACTTATGTTCTTGTAGAGTCCTTGGTCAACTGGACCCACTCGAACTGGACCCGCGGGTCCAGTTGATTCAATCAAATTTTGAATAGATCAACTGGACCCATTGCCCAATTTTATCATTAGTACATTCAAGGAGTAAAGCCGAATCTTTTAGTTTTATTTATATGACTTATAATATACACAATATTATTCAATTAGGTACACTTACTTTTTATTTACTTATTTTTACTTACTTACTGTCTGCAATGAGCTAAAACAACAAGGACAAAAACTTCACTATTTTCTTGTTTTTGACTTCTACACATTATAGACAGATGCCTAACTTTATTAGCAGCAACAGTGGACTAATACCTAGTGGTCTACTTATGAAAAGATAACTAAAATAATCAGGGTATATTTTGTATCCTTTACTTTGACTTCCATGGGCCAGGACGACAATCTGCAAGTTTCCACCGAGTGACGCTGCAGACGAAAGTATAATACCGAAGTCTGGTACTGCCTTGGCTGGCACACTGCCTCGCTAACAACATTGCTTTGTTAGCACGGTCCGCCCTTTTCAATCTCGTATAGCTCGCGCCGACACGAAATACTAGGCACTATCTTTTCACATTTTAGTAAAAGCACTCTTTCAAGATCTAGACGGTCAGGCAATAGGTACAATACCATCAAAACACCATCCGCAAATAGCAGCTGCACTAAGCTTCAGCTGTCGTATGGCAACATTTAGCAACGTACATCAGTAATAGGTGCTAATAAGAAGTGCACGCTTCGTGTGGGGTCAGATCGCCGCGAGCGCACACCGCTGCACCGTGCACTCCGAGCGAATTGATTCGCGACCCCAGACCCCGCGCCCAGGCGCGGTGACCGCATGTAGGTATGTAGGAACTGAAATATCGAGGGACTTATGGAGTTATAGATGACGTAAAATTGAGCAACAATTTGTACTAACAGCTAGAAACGAAACTTCACACGACGTCGTGTGGGGTCACGTAGCCGCGAGGGCTTTGAGGAAACACTGCCTCGCTCGTCGATATTATGTCGACCAGTGAATTAAAACTCCGGATTAAAAGATGTTTGCCCTGAAACTGTTGAAGTGGGAAAGAGTAAATTTATAACATGCAAGTTCTATGATAATATAGAGTTAACGTCATATTCCAACGACGATAAAGTTACAAACTTTTTTTTTTGTGTGTGGAGAAATGCTCATGCATTCTGCACTACCACGGGGAGATAGTGCCGTTATGTGGGACTCTAACCCACTAAAACTCCACGGTTTCCTCCTCTGCCGCTTACGGCGGGAACACGGGCACGTGTTAGCACTCATCCGTGAACCCGCCGCGGCTGTATACAGGATGAAATTTAATTCATGGGAATTCTCTTAAGAGGTCATTGTACTCATCATGGGACCAAACCTGAAATCGCGAAAAAAAAATCAGCTCTTCCCTAAATTTTGACGAGTTATGTGAACATAAATGCAAAAAACAGCTGATTTTTTTTTCGCGATTTCAGGTTTGGTCCCATAGTAAAAGTTGTTCATAATGATGATTACAATGACCCCTTAAAAGGATGCCCATGAATTCAATTTCATCCTGTATATCTTTAACAAACCGTCCTTTACTATGAATCCTTATTTCCTTTTATGTACCTATTCGCAACGTCCTGCTACGAACACAAGAGGCTTTGACGGAGTCATCGTTTTAAAAACGGTGTCATCCGTGCTAACACAACATGACATACAATTGTGCATAATCATACGTAGGTAGGTACGAAAATATCCAAAGATCTTATTCACTGTATGTCCATATTAGTCGCGGGTTCAATTCGCAGTATCCATATGAAATTGATTCGCGAAGCGCTTGCGGCGTCGCGGCCGGCCGAGCGGCACTCCGTTACCTCACGAGATAAGAATAACGCGATGACATCACTGCTATCATGAACTTGTAATAACTTCAAAAGTGTTTGGTAGCAAAGACACGACTGCAGGTTCTGTAGGTACAGCCGCTGGATATCTGGTGACAGACCGTAGCTCGCTGCGCCTTGGCCAATAGATTGAGTGTTGCTGCGGCGCGCGGCGCGGCGCGGCAACTGCTCACAGTTCAAGTTCCCGTCGCGCTCCCCGTGCGCCTGCGCTCCCTGCGACGCTGAGGCAGAGTACACCCCTGCCTAATAATAATACACCCTAGTTTTACCAGTTCAGTGTTGAAGCCTCCAGTCGTTTAAGTTATGAATTTCAAAGCATCCTACAAATATTACCTAAACACCGAGTAGTTAAGTTGCAAAAGTCAAAGTCAGGAAAATTATGAGGAAGCGTACATTTTAGTTAAAAGTATTTAAAATCTATTAAATTACAACAAATTAATAGATTCAACAACAAAAGCACCTACCTTATTACTAACAAAGCAAAGGTTTTCAATTCTAGATTGGCTCGTGCATGATTGTCATGACAAAAGATTGCTCTCATTAGATGAGGTCCCGGGGAGTTCACTGCTTTCAGATTGGCTTTAACATACCTACGGAGTTTAATAATTGATCTGAACCTTACGAGAGAGGGAGGCAGTACAGATGTCTATTACGTATGTGATAGGAACCTAAACCCTTAAAGTCAAATGAAAGTAGGTACTGAAATAATTAGAATAGAATACTAGTAGTTGCGCATACCATCAGTTATTTTGGTTATATTTTTAGACGTGTTTTACGTAATTGGTCAAACAGTTTGATGTTATAACAGGCACTTGAGTAGTAAGTAGATAATAGGTATCTATACCTTTTTTGTTTTAAGTCTATTAATTTAAAGTGTAGTACCTCCTGCTTACTATTTGTCGCTGGCAGGTTACACCGACTGTAATCTAAAAGTCCTAGTCGGCTCGCTGATGATCAATTTGATGTTATAAATATTACAGAGAACAATGGCAGGTGTTTGTTATTACTGGCTGGAATGCTGGATGCAAGGAAATAGGTAGGGTGGAACATTTGGCTGGAACTTGCTTGCGAAGAGCTCCGCCTCCGATGGAGTAGTGACTTACAACGCATTACATGTTTCCTAGTGCACAATACACCATCTCGTTTGAGCTACTATTACCTGTTGGAAAAATTGCAGCCGCGGAATTAATAAAATTCCTACTTTATCGACAACCCAACAATAAATGCACCTCGATGCAGATTACAGTAATTTTAAGTTTTAAACAATATTTAGGAGCCAAAAAGGTTGATTTCGTAAAAAGCTCTGTAAGATCCGATGCCTGATGTTATCGGCGCGCGCGGCGGCGACGGAACGGATCGATCCGCCACGCCCGCGCCCGCGCACCTCGCTATCAAATTGAAAATACCTTGCACAGCCATCCTCCCGTTAATATACCACAGCGAGGAACCATGTTGTACCTACTAGGTACGTACTAGACCTACCTAGCAAATGGTTCCTCGCGGTACTCCGCCTAAGGGAAGTCAACCTTTTGTTTTATTTCTGAAGCTAAAATAGAGATTTAGTTCTTCTATCAAATGTCAACTCAAAATAAACATAAATATAGAGCCTGCTACACCTTTTTATCTGTAATTATATATAAAATATTTAGATTATAATTTGAGTAGGGTGTGGTTGCTTCTTATTAGAAGTCTGTGGCTGAAGCACTTTAGGAGTGACACAATTTATAAGAAATATATGAGCATAAATGAAGTTTGTTTGAATAAAAATAAATGCAATAGTTTAACTAAGCATTACTTGAAACTCATCAATAAGTATTATGTTTTGCTACGAATATAACTCAAGATGTTCCACGTGAAGGTTCATTATGTGCTCTTATAGTACCTATATTTACCTACTACATCATCTGGTGCCTCTAATTATTTCCTTTTATAAGGCTGTTTATTGGCCTAGCGCTGCATATAAGCAGAGTTATAACTTTATTACCCTTCGATGTCACTTGTGACTTAGTTTAAAGTTTTCAAACCAATTTGTAATATAAGTACCTACCTAACAGAATAATTCAGAACAATATATAAATTAAAACTTTATTCTATCAATAGGCAAATTAAAAATGTGCAAGAATGCATTTTTGTGGAGCCCTCGGGCGAGTTGCTCCGCGGCGCACGGGTGGGAGGGCGGCCGCAGCCGGGATACAAACTCATTATAAGTATTTTTGATAATCTTATTTGAATATTTTGCCTAAAATAAGTAAGTAGTAGCTCTTTCTTGGTTTTCTTAGAAATTGCATTATTTAGCCGAAGAAGGCCTTGTGAATAAAAAAACACGATTTGATGATATCTATTAAATATTCCTATTAAAGTGTTTAGTAATTATAATAAAACTCATCAATAGGAAACTAGCGCTTCAGTAAGTTGTCGGTAGGATCACTTCTGTCTTGCACTACGCCAAGCACAGCGGGTAAGTATTACAAGAAAATTAAAAAAATTGTCCTTACCTATGAAAGTTGATATTTTTGCGAGGATTTTGTCTTTTGCGATTGTCTAAACCTAGATTGTTTCAACTTGTACCTGCCATACTTAAAGTCGGAACTTTAATTGTAGGTAAAATGACAGCTTATGTGATACAACTTTTTAACGAGTGACAAAAGAATCGATTCATACAATTAACATTCAGTTCAAAATCGATCAATGTTAAATTGATTTTTTTAAAGAGGATAATATTATTAGAGGATGATATCTATAAAGGTATATAAAACAAAGTCGGGTTAATTACACCATTTAGGTATACCTAACTCAAGAACGGCTGGACCGATTTTTATGATCTTTATTTTGTTGGACTTGTCTCCGCCCCGAATAGCAGAATAACTATAAAAACAATGGGAAAATTCACGAAATATAAATTATGAAGATTATTCATTTTCTCATACATTCGTTCTTATTGATTCTGAGGCGGTACAAAGTTTACCGGTCAGCTATTTTATAATAAAATTAAGGTTGATATAAGTTTACAATTAAAAAAATGAGCAATGCTTAATTATTGTTTAGTCATCACATCAGTGATCAGATTGGATTTATAAAAAAACACATTAACTATTATAATTTTTAAAAAAATACTTATTCTTATTTTTTAGGTTTTTTGGGTTTTGCAAATAACCCTGTATAGTACCTAAACGTTATTTATTAAAAAAAAAAAATTGTTAGGTTGATATAGAAGGATTTTTAGAGTAAAAAATGAAACAAGAGACTGTTTAAATTTGAATGGGAAGTGGTCTATGAACCAATAGCAATGCTGTAGTGGTATTTCTGTGGGGATACCTCAACTATATCCTAGTGCAAAGGGGTATCAAATTCTAACCGGCAGTTTTAAGAAAAATAATACTTTAGAATTCATTCACATTTCTTGCTACATTTTTTTATTTTAGAAACGTTTTTACCGGCATTTCTGAGTTCATAATATTTAATTAATATGTTTTTTCTGCTACAAAGTCACTTGCCTCTTCGACAGTACCAAATTTCAGGTATTTTTTAAAAGTATATTTATGTAGGAAGGTTACGTCTTGAAACAAAAAATTACCCTAAAATATGAAAAACCTCCTCCTTTTTTGAAGTCGGTTAAAAACGAAAAAAAAAAAAAACTGAAATTCAGTACTATTTAGGTGGCAAGAGACTTTTTGATTGTTAACGATTATATCAAAATTGGTCAACTTCGAATATCTAAAACGATGTAACAATGCGTTTTAATCACTGGTAGAGATAGTGTAGCAACATTTTTTTACGAAATGACAGACAAGTGTCATATTGCTGCAGGTAATTAAAAGTCCGACCATAGTTACTAAATTATCACTCCAAGAATGTCAACAAATTTTTTTTTTCTTTTGTTTTCCCTCTGACAAATCATCCCTCAGAAATCGGTTGCTTAGATATAGATGTCGGGCTTTATGTGATATATGATTATGTACCTATGCAGGAAAGTATAATCTATATTAGATATATCTAGTCAGTGAGCTGGTTCCAGGCACTGATGGTCGTTAGGTCAGGTGTGAGAAGGAGAGACCTCGTTAAACTTGGGAACTTGTTAAAGCACCAAATATTTAGGATCGGCGACTTGTAGGTGTACGCTCAGGACAGAAATGTGTGTTGAGGCGCAATTTGGCAGACGCGTTTGTCCAACAGTCACAGAACAGGGTGCTGTTAGTTGTATATTTGTTTATTCGTATTGCTAACTAGGTATAGGTACAATTCGACTGTTAGATATTTACTATGGTTTTTGCTTGTACCTACTTTCAGTTTTTCCACTGTAGAATCACGAAAATAACAACATTTCAACTACTTATTACGATCAGAATCAAACACTCTTCATTCCAAGGGGTGTGTATCAGTAACATTGTCGTGAAGTCACAATAACCGTTCGTTAAGTGTTGAGTCAACAGTTGAGCGTGGCTGGAGCGCCCCGTGTTTGTTGAGCCTCCGTTGAGCAACTAATATGTTTGCGACCCCTAATCGCCGGCACTGTACGACTATCAGTAGCCTGCTGATGGTCTTAATGATTGTAGATGGCTAATAAGAATCCCGTACATTTGTTAGTAAGAATTTAAGAAGTAGCTTAATGTTGCCCTCAGCAGTCCCGCGAATTATTTTAAGCACTCCAGTATGCCGAGCGCCCGGTAGGGTTTCCCATCGGCAACAATGTCGTTCTTCATAAAAACTGTCATCCCCAATTTAACCCCTTTAGGGGCTGAATTTTCAAAAACCCTTCCTTAGTGCTCACTTTCGTTACATAAGGCACTCTTGTGCAAAATTGTATGCTTCTAGACCCTGTGGTTTCGGCTGTGCGTTGTCTAAAGTACCTAAAGGAGTAAAGGAATGAATTTAATATGTATTATTAAAATAGCTAAATTATTATTGTAATTGTTGCTTGCTAACCCCCCTTCCCCCTTTAGATTATTAATATTTTTCAATACCCAGTACCCAACAAAGAAAGTATGATAATGTTGACTTAACAATTACATGTGATAAAAATGTAATTTTAAAGTGTCACTTTTTCTCAAGTTACAAAAAAGGAGTAATTTCATGCAAATAATTTAAAGACTTTTTTACAAACTTTACATTAAAAGAAAATTAATTATTAACGAGTAGATACAAAAAATTACAAAGTAATTAAACGATACTATGTTGTAAAAACAGTTAATAAATTATTACTAACAACTTAGGTATTACTAATAACTATAATTACTGATAACCCTTATTATTATCATGAGCGCGTGGCACATACCTACTGAATATGTATATGTAACTACTGATGTTTTTAATATTATTATGTCTTTGTACCAATTAGGTATGTTAAAGACCTTTCACATTCACATGTTAAACTTTTTCGAATATTTGAAGGTAGTCGTAGAACGAACTATTTGACTAGTTTATAGTAAACTAAACTTCGTGATGAAAGGATCAGAAACATTAATTAATAATTATCTATTAATCTTTAATTAATGTTTTGTGTTTTTTTTTACTTTTGCATGCCGTAAGGGAGAGTGTGTTGGAACCGCTTTTACAATGTTACATCTTATTTTGTACCCACACTAATTGCAAAATAATGATTTCATTCTTTCTTTTTTTCTCAGGAATTATTTCTCAAAAGCTAACTTAAAGAACGATACTATGATGTTGTATTCACATTTCTACGTAACGTTGCTATGGCTTACCTTTTTGTCAATGGTAGAACCTCGTCAGTTTGTCGATTCATTTAAGGAGACGGATACACTTTCATACAATTTTGGGCCTGGATGTAAAAAAATGAAATTGGTGTCAATTGATAGCTACTATATTAACAAACAATCACTGAAAATTTTGCAGATTTTGGCAATCTGAGAGCCGAGATAAAAGATACTTAGGAAAAGTGAGGTTACGTAACAATTTGTACCTACTTATTAACAGCCGATTTTTGAAGTGCGATTGACATTTTTTACCCGACTGCCGAAGGAGGGTAATGGGTTTATCAGTATACGTATGTATATTTGTACGTATTTATGTTTGTTCCTCTCTCTCCAAAATAACAAGTCCAAGTTCAACGTTTATGCGGGGTTCTCCGTGTCCGGTATAGCAAGGCAAGGGTCGCACAAGAAGTAAGATCAGAAGTCCGTAGGAAAGCAGGGGTCGAGGAAAATATCAATAAAATAAAAGTATGGGAGGAAACACACTCAAAACGCACACGCACTAGACGATACGAACGAGTGTCGATGTCATAGGTATATGTCATGCATGTCAAGTCAGAGTTAGCACAGGTTAAAAATACAATACTTAATCGATTAGTAAACGTGAATTGATTTATCTTAATTATGTAGATATTTAATTAGTTTAAACTCTTAATACTTACTTTAATTATAGCAGATTTAATTATTTTAATTGAATTAATCATCTGGTGAAAGCATTTTCGTAAATAGTATGAACTCTGTAACGTTAATCGATTATAGGTAATTGAATCGTTATTCCAATTACTTCGTAATTCTAACTTAATTATTGGATTTCTCATTTTCCAGATTGTAAATTGAGTTGATTTGAAATAGAAAATATAACCTTTTTTTTAAGCCACACCTCAACTTATTACAATCAGGCCCAGAAATCCCCGTCTCCTTTAATAGGAAGTTTACGACAAATGCATTCGAAGTCAGAGTTTTGTTTTTAAATGTTATTGGAACGGTACCTAAGTCAGTGGTGAGGCGCCACTGTCTACCGCGCCAGTACAAAGACAACCCTCAGTGAAGCTGAGCGCCCTCACAAGTTACAACCCTCCTGCAAGAGGGTAGTTGTTAGTTCCGCTACCCACCGCTAGATAGCTCTCCCTGTGTTTTTTTGCAAGTACATCTAATCTTTTCAATTTAACTACGGATTTTTTTTATGCCCCCTATAATTATTTCCCCTCCGTTTTTATATACTTGTACCTACATAATATTATTTTAAGACTGTTAGCTTTTCGATTCTCAATTTTCAATTCTTTATTGCATTCCATTATTTTGGTACTTAAAACAGTTGGTAGGCTTGACATTATTGAAACAATTATGAACCCTAAAATCAAATAATAGGTACCTAGTATTATATTAATAATTAGATAATACCTTGAAAATTGAAATGGTATATGTAGTACCTACTACGTACCTAAGTCTATACGAAAAATTACTGAAATATCTTTATAAAGTAGCTAACAATTTTAACGGTTATTAAATTAATTCAGCATGCAGAAGTCGTAATAAAATGCTGTAGGTACAAAGAAACATTTTTCATCAATTCTCATTTCACGCTTAACTTTTGAATACTTTATACATACAACACTGAGTATTTTATCAATCTTTTTTTAAAGTGTCACCTACATAACAAAAACGATTATAAAAAATATTCAATAATTTAAAAAATAATTTTATTTTGATTTTAGTTCGAGTTTAGTCTCACTATTCGGCAACAGATGTCGCTAGTAGCCACAGAGAGTCGCTTCTCCGTGTGCGTCGGGTTGGCGGGCGCGCGATGAATATCTTTAGCCAAGACTTGAGTTGTAGACATTTCAACAATTTGTGATTTTTATTTTTTTTTAAACTCATAGGATATTATTATGCAATTATTGAGATCTATGAATAACTTAATTATAGAAATAAGTTATCACTGTCTAAAACTAAAATAAAATGTGTAGTTAAAACCTAAATAATTCAAAATATATTAAGGCAATTAAAAACAAAGTAAAAAAAAATAACATTGGAAAACCTACTAAGGTAAGCCAGAATTTTATAAATCTAGGTGATGTAAAAAGTTTTTTTTTTTCACTTTATGACTAAAGTGGTAGTAGGTAGGGTACCTACCTAATACTAAAGTTTTATTTCAGACATTTATATTCAACTAATAAATGAGCTAATTGAGAAAAAAAATGTGTTTATTTGAATGATAACATAAACAAGGTGCCGCAAACAGCCCTACTTCTACGTAATAAAAGTAATTTGTGTACCTAATCAACAATCGCTGTGACACATCGGTAAATAAATTATTAAATTATAATATTAATGATAGGTGCGTAAAGTCGCAGCGCGTTGTGATAGGTTACGGTCGGTAGTGTAACACATTACGGTTCAGAAAACAAATATAAGAGAAAAGTAGATTAAGTTAACATAATGTCAATGCAAAAGTTATTCTCAAAAATAATGTAGGTTCCTATCTAAAAAAAGATTATTTCAAATTCAGGTTTACTATAACAACGCAATAAATCCATTATTTTACTTAAAATATTTAGTCAGTCTTGGAAAACTTGTTAATATTATTTCGTATAATTCAAGTTATTTAAAAGTAGGTGTTTGATGTCTCTACTTTGCTCAAGGTAACGTTTACAACATACTACATCTAATACATTCGCCTGTTACTTCTAATTTTAGTAGAGTCAAATGTCTTCTGTGTTAACAAATATTTAATTTTGCAAGATAAATACTTTTTAATATTCTAATAAGGGGTACCTAAGTTAAGTTAGGTACTTAATAATTACTTAATACCTGTAATCTACCTAACACCTGAACATTATATGTTTAATGTAGTACCTATTAAATATTTGTTGTTGGCCAATAAAAATGAAGATGACATATCTAATTTATTATTATTATGCTTAACTAATTGTAAGAATCATTTTATTATAGTTGTATCATCGTTGTTGTTATTATTATTATTTATTTATTATAGTAACTAAGTGCATGTTTATACAGTTGCCTTAGCGCTATCAGTCAATAGCGGGCTGCCGCTGCACATACCTACAGAAGACATTCATATCTACTTATTTGTAATTCAAAAACAATTATATATACCTAGGTACTCGTGCAAAAAAATACTATTAATTACCTACCTATGTAGAGTTGAAGATGCTATTAAAATTATTTATGATTTAAATTGCTACAAAAGGAAAAAGCTTAAGTACCTATTAATTAATAACTTTTTTAAATTAAGTGCTCTCTCATTGAATTGCATATATAGGTAGACGAGTGAATTCAAGTTCAACTTAATTTGAAGCATTGAGATATACCTGTTATTATATAATTCATCGACTCTATCATCTCTATCATTGGCATCATTCAATAAGTCATGAACGTGATCTCTATGTTAGTAGAGTGTCCGTCGGCGTCGGCGGAGCGGTCGCGGAGAGTGTAGCGACGCGACGCACAGTATAGTGTGCGAGCGACGAGCGAGGGGCGCGGGGCATGCGGGGCGCGAGGCGCGCGGGGGGCGGGGCGCAGTAATTACATCGTCATTAGCGGGCGGCGTCTGGGCGGGGCCGCCCCTCTACCTCTGCGGGCGCGCGCAGCGCCGCCGAGCGCTCCAGTCCGCTCCGTGCTGCCGTCGCGCACGCACGCGCATGTCGCTCGCTGTGTTACCCGGTGATGTGAGGTGGCCCCCGCCGCTGCCGCTCCGCGCGACTAACGCGCTTGTTTCGCGACCGAATAAGCCAGTTGAAGGCTCGAGAGCCTTCGAGCCGGCAAGACGCCGTCCACCGTGGATCTGAGGTACGGCGCCATGGCGGCGACCACGTACATGCCCGCCGACATGGACCTGGGCAACCTCGGCGGGTACCATGCTGCGTCGCCGCGCAGTGAGCCCGCCGACATGAAGTACGCGCATGGGCTGCATGCGGGCGGCTCGCCGTCGCCCGGCGCGCCCGTGCTCAACCCTTGGACCTCGCTGCCACCCGCCGACCCCTGGGCCATGCACCAGCACCACGCGCACGCGCACCAGCCTGATGTGAAGCCGCCGCCTGCGCCGCACGAGCACCGCCACCTGCAGCACGGCGGCTGGCACGCGCCCGTCGTGTCGCCGCACTACGGCGCCGGCTCGCCCGTGGCGCTGCACGGCGGCTACCCCATGCCCATGCACCAGCACCACATGCTGCGCGACATTCAGCCCTCGCCGCACCCGCTGCACCACCACGCCATGGAGCGCGACCCGCCCGAGGAGGACACGCCCACCAGCGACGACCTCGAGGCGTTCGCCAAGCAGTTCAAACAGCGCCGAATCAAGCTAGGCTTCACGCAGGCCGACGTGGGCCTGGCGCTCGGCACGCTCTACGGCAATGTGTTCTCGCAGACGACCATCTGCAGGTTCGAGGCACTACAGCTCAGTTTTAAAAACATGTGCAAATTGAAACCACTGCTGCAGAAGTGGCTAGAGGAGGCTGACTCCACCACGGGGAGCCCCACAAGCATCGACAAAATAGCCGCACAAGGCAGGAAAAGAAAGAAGCGCACGTCGATAGAAGTGTCAGTAAAGGGCGCGCTCGAGCAGCACTTCCACAAACAACCCAAGCCGTCGGCGCAGGAGATCACGTCACTGGCCGACAGCTTGCAGCTGGAGAAGGAAGTTGTGCGCGTTTGGTTCTGCAACCGACGGCAGAAGGAGAAGCGCATGACGCCGCCCAACACGCTGGGCAACGAGATGATGGAGGGCATGGGCCACGGCCACTACGGCCACGGCGAGGTGCACGGCTCACCCCTGCAGCACTCGCACTCGCCGCCAGGCCTGTCGCCCCAGCACGGACTCGCCCCCGGCGCGCACACGCTGGCCGCGCACTAACAGTTCGCCCCGTGGGCGCCGCCGCGGCCCTACTACTCGGAGCCTCACTAGCGCCGACTAGCGCCGCGCCCGCGGGATACCTGTGTACATAGCGCCGCGCGCCCGGACGTGCCCGCGGCGCAGTGAGCGGGGCCCGCGCCTCTGTACATATCGCGAGCCCCCCACGGACCGAACGCTACGTTTAAGTTGTTCTTTATAATTTCAGTGAAGTCATTGATTAATTATGTGAGTAATGTTAAGATCGAAGCCAGTAATCGTTTATACTTTATCGAAACGCCGAGGTTCGGAGTGATCGCCGATACGTTTAGCTAGATAGTCTAATTGATAAATAAGAGCTTAAATCGGAGGTGGATCCCGGCGTCGCTCGCGCCTCGCCGGCGGCCGCGGCCGCATCAGACGTCGTGCGGTAAGTACGGCGACATTACACACACGAGTAGCACAGTACCGCGTACCTACACACTGACGCGTATCGCGTACTTGACGCACGTCGCCGCGACCTGCGAGTCGCGCGCGCCGCTCGGCCGCTCCGGCGAGGAGTGCGTAGCACCATTCAGTTTTGTAAAGGACGATTTCATCGAATTTATTTATAGATATTACAAATTAACGATGTTCATACATGCCTATCTGTCAGTAGGGAGTCATTGTGGTGTGGAATAAATTTAAATTGTTGCTATTACTGTAAATTTATGATTAGTGACGAGGACGAGAGTAAAAAATATGAATCGGGTCGAAGCTTCGTTTTGTAAGGGAATACGAGTGAGTCAATAGGTGCAATTTTTATTTTAAGTGTTTAATGAAACGATCCGAATGTGAGAGCAATCATGTACGTAGTAAGTCATGAGAGCCGCGGCTCGGCGCGGCGGCGCGCTCTGTTGGTGTTAGTGAGCGCGCCACCGCGCCGCGCCGCGCCTGCACGCGCGACCACGCGCCGACACGCACTCGACGCACACCTAGCTCCCACTACATAATTTATTAAAAATTATTATTAAAAGGATGCAGACACGATGCCAAAATGGTTTTATTCCTGTTTTTTACTTGTTTTGTTGTTTTTTTCGTTTGTATGTATTTGTGGCCAATCTTGGTACTTAATACTTGTAAAAATAGGTACTTATTTTTTCTATATAAAATAATGTACCTACAACGTATATGATGATATATATTAAAAAAGTTCTTTATAGAAATTGAAATATGGAAATGACTTTTATTGAACATGTCCTGAATATCTCTGCCTCGACAGACAATTATTTGTTTCATAATGATAGATATGTTGTTAGTTACTAGAGTGACATGCCAGTGACAGTCTCGGACACCAGTGTCGCGCGTGCCGTGTCAGTGTCGGACACCAACGAATGTTTAGTTTTAGGGGTTGTTTGCATAGTTTTACTATTAACGAACAGAAGCTCAGTAACACTTGTGAAATGTTTTTGCTAAACTTGAATTAGATGAATAATGTAAATAAATAATCGCATCACGACGGAGTTAGGTATGCAAGTCTACATAGCAAGTAAATATTACTTAGTGATATGATATTTTATATTATCGTCTAAGTATTTAATAAAACAGAGTAAATATTTTACTAAAGAGTATTATTGATAAATCCCGGTCAGTAGGTCATAATTATAATGTGAAAAAAATGTTGTGAGTCGGCTTAGTGTTGTTTGTTTTATTTATGAGGGTACAAGCAGCGGCGCAGGTAGTGCGGTCGTCACAGCCCGCCGCCCGCCGCCGGCGCAGCACAAAACATTTATCAAAGATTTGACAAACTACACGCAGATCCTATCGTGTAGTTAAACACATCGCACATTATTTTTTATATTTCTTAAAGAATGCCTTTGTACGTTATTGTCCGAGCTATAAGTTTGTACACTTGGTTCTGTTAACATATACATTGACTGCAGCTAGTGTTATCGCATGACGTTTCTAATTTATTTGTTAGATGAATTAAACTGAGTGACATTTACTGTTACATTTGGCCAATTCATTGTTTTATTGTTGTTCAAGAGAATTCAATCGTTTTGAATAATATCAATCCCTATTTGCAATAATTTAAACACAATAACAACTGTTCGCACACTTGCTATATGCACACAAACAACATCACACTCTACAATATTTCACTTTTACTAAGTGACTCAAGTGTTTACACATTTAGTGAGATATTTCCTACCCGAACACATCAACTGGTTGATCTAGTAACATCACACTCAGGCCTGGTAACAACTGCACCTTGTCTTACCTACATCACTATTTGTTTCTTTTATTTTTTACTTTTAATGCTCTTTGTACTTTAATTATCCTTTGAAGCTATGTTTTATATATTTTCTAGATCGACTGCATCGATATGTTTTGTTAAATGACTTTAATAAAACAGTATCAGTACAAAAAAAAGTATTTTAGTTCTTGGTCGACATTCTCTCCTCAGAATAACTGAAATCATTAATTTCCCACTATGACTATTTTTATTATATACCTATAATACAACGTTTGTAATGCTTAAAGCATTTTACTACTTCAATATAAACTTAATTTGATTACACTCTAATGAATAATTACAGCGCTAGACAGGTTTTCTCTTAGAGAAGTAGGTATATCTGCGGCTCGCCGACCAAACTTTGTGCTGCAATTAAACTAAAATTGTTTCTGTGGCCGAAGGCGAATAAAAAACTTTTTCACTTTAAGGTGAATGCGCAGTGGTAGACCGCGAAATTCAAATTTTCTTACGTTTTTTGCAATTTGCAGGTCAGTGTCAGGTTGTATCTGGATCAAAATTTGATTCGCGACTATAATAGATATGCATTTACAGAATTATAGTCATTAGAATCTTTAATATATCTCTTTAAGTTAGATTTCTACCGTTAAGAACAAATCTCGTATGGAAAAGTGTTTATGGTAGAAATCTAACTTAGAAAGATGTATTAATGATTCTGATGATTATAATTCTGTGAATACGTACCTGTTATAGTCGCGAATCAAATTTTGATCAAGATAAAACCTGACACTGACCTGAAAATTGCAAAAAACGTAAGAAAATTTGAATTTCGCGGGCTACCACTACGCATTCACCTTAATGAGTGTGTTTGATAGCTTTCTCCTGTCAATAGCGACGCGCATAAAAAATGTAAAGGAGTGGATGTTGACGGTTTTCGCGCACAGCGTGGTGCGCGGTGCGCTGGTGACGCGCCGCGCGCAAAAACTTCACGTGTGTACCCGCGCGCCGCGGTCGCATCGCACTTGCCAGCCACACTAGACCAAATGACATTCCGTCTGGCTAATGAAGCGTTATAGCCGCAGTGAAACCTCCTCCGCTGAAAAAATATTAAACCAACACCAACAAACATTAGTGTTTCAGGAAACTTCACCGATACATTCTGTATTGACATTTACCTATGTTTTAGGCTCGGCGAAATTTTTAAAACCTCTTTTTCTTCGTGCAATTAGTATGTATTAGTTACCAAAATAATTATATTTTTCATGATGTCCAAGTCACAAACGTTTTACGCAAATCATTTTTGTAGGTATGATGGTCCCACGTATTTAAAAATGCCCACATAAGTAATTAAGATCTATGATAAACTATTAAGTAACAGTTTGAAAACAGCTTATTCTGTTTTTCCACAATTTTAAAGGCAATTAATAAAATTTACTTAGATATAATTTTATATTTGCATAATATTTCGCTAAAATGGAATTGTATCCAAAGTAAATTATTTATAATATTTGTAGTGTGATCCAGCCACATTGTCGCACACGTACGCACGACCCGGGGTGACAGTTTTTTACCTTCACTCTGTATAACTTTTTGTGCCGCTGTTAGCGATTATTTTCAGAATTAAAACGACAATCGCTCGTTTGTTTCCGCCTGTTAACCCCAAGTTTTTGCACCAACGTCGAACAAGAATGTTGTGCAAAAACCCGCGCCTGTCTAACCATTGTCAAATAATAGTTAGAATAGCCGCGCGACGTCGCGCGACCTTCTCTGTTCTAGGACTCACGTATTTTTGTAGAATATGTTTAATGCTATTTAATTGTTTGTACTTTGTCGTGTGATAATCAATGATATGTAATATCAGAAGGTGTCTCAATAATATTTGTAAGGTCGAATCAATCTATACTTAGGTAGGTTGTAATAGTCTTTATAGGAGTAGACTTTGATTTGGTAATATTTATAGTACCTACCCACAAAAAAGTTTTTTTTTTTAATTTGTTTGGATATTCTGCATCAGATGGATATTTTAATTAGCGTTTAAAATAAATTATCAATTCAAAATAGTAGGATGTAATAATATGTACAATTATATGAAAATATAAACAAATTACCTAATCATATGCTATGCTGTCAACTGGAACAGTGCCCAAAAGGCTGGCAGCATTGCCACGTTGTATGATGCAGACGAATTCTTTGATGCCCTATGATTATTTTGTTTATTTTTTCATATAGATAATTGCACTAACAACAATAACTAAACTTACAACTAACTAACTATTATAACTATAATAATATGTACATAGGTATTATTATAGTTTATATGTTAGCTTCACAGAAATCTTAATAAAGATTTCTGTGAAGCTAGCTTATATTATGTAAATATTTAAAAATCAAACGGATCATTTAAAGTTATTCTAATGTAGGTAGGTAACAAGGGTTTCTGGCGTTAACAATTTTTTGATAAACATTTGAGCAAGTAGATACCTATTATATAGTTGTTTAAGAACAATGATGTTTAGTGCAGGATGTATAGTTGGGTCAATGAGTCGTCTTAGGGGCAGATTTGTTAAAGTTGGAGTATACGCTTAGGGGCACTATGAGAAGCAAAGAAATGTAAAAAAAAATTGTTTAAGTAAAATTGGAATTTTGGGACTTCTACCAATCTACCAATTTCATTGCAGTATCGGATTAACCTTGACCTTGATCTTGTAGCAAGATGTCCTGGCTGCTAGCCGCGCCCCAGGCTCGCCTGTGGGCTCTCGGCACTTGTCGTAGTCGGTGCCGCGACATAAGTACGTGTCAAGCGCTGTTCGGCCTTCGCTCATAATCCTACACGAGCATAGAGAATATAACCACTACATGAGCGACAGTAACACATGCCTAGCGCTGAAAAGCAACTTGTCTACTCCTACATTAACTGGATCTATTCACTTGTCTGTACGGAACGGTACATTAACTCCAGAATGCGCCACAATATAACTACCACACACTCACAATCTAACCACCACACACTCACAATCTAACCACCACACACTCACAATCTAACTACCACACACTCACAATCTAATCACCACACTCTCACAATCTAACCACCACACACTCACAATCTAACCACCACACACTCACAATCTAACCACCACACACTCACAATCTAATCACCACACACTCACAATCTCTCCACCACACTCTCACAATCTAATCACCACACACTCACAATCTAACCACCACACACTCACAATCTAACCACCACACACTCACAATCTAACCACCACACACTCACAATCTAACCACCACACACTCACAATCTAATCACCACACACTCACAATCTAATCACCACACACTCACAATCTAACCACCACACACTCACAATCTAACCACCACACACTCACAATCTAATCACCACACACTCACAATCTAACCACCACACACTAACAATCTAACCACCACACACTCACAATCTCTCCACCACACACTCACAATCTAATCACCACACACTCACAATCTAACCACCACACACTAACAATCTAACCACCACACACTCACAATCTCTCCACCACACACTCACAATCTAATCACCACACACTCACAATCTAATCACCAACACTCACAATCTAACCACCACACACTCACAATCTAATCACCAAACACTCACAATCTAACTACCACACACTCACATTTTTGTTCCCCGACGTTTCTAAATCGTCTCGTGTAACACAATCCTCTTTGTTAATAAGTGACTCTCTTCAGGACGAACTTTCCATTTTAAATAAATTATACCTTCTTATGTATTTCAACTAAAACCAGAAATATTACAAACAAAAGACATTTTTCATGGACTTTGTATATTGCACACAGTGAACTGTCGCGTTACGTACTGACGTAAGAGTTGAAGGTGTTGACATTTAGTTTGTCAACACCTACCACCGAATGGCAAAAAGTGTAAAAATCCAAATGATTATAACGTGTAGCCTATGTAGGCATGTAGGCATGTACCGACCCGGTACCGAGCGATACCGACGAATTACTAAAACTGATTTATGAATGACATTCATTAGGTACATGCGCCTACTTACATACCTACATCACTGTCACTAATCTTTTTTTTGTGTTTATAAGCACTTTTTTATACAAGATTTTAATAATAATTCATATCCAATCATAAATACTGCTTTACGCTAATCATCAATGTTTCTAGATGTCTAATTAATTAATTCTCTTGATTGATCAAAACAAACAATTAATTAAGTTAATAGGCGCGATCCTTTTTAAAATTAAGTAAATGTGGCGAAGTTCTTGTTTCTGCGAATCTAAAACAAAGAATAAGTTAAATAAAAGAGTTATCGAAGGTGGCTATTAATATGTGAGTTCACATCTGTATTTCAATTGTGTCAGAATGTCTGGGGCAAAAACGGCGCGCTGCGACATTGTCGCGCAAACGAGCGCTCGTACCAACTTACCTGTCAGTTTTTCTGCGTTTTGTCGTAAAATATGTATTTAAAAAACGGCGGTCTGTGGCAGGTGCGGCGGCGGCGGCGAGGCCACCTTTATCAGCGGCCATGTTCTACTCAATTTATAGTCTCCTCGGTTTTGGTAGCGCCGCGAGCGGTCCCGCCGCCACTATCTCGCCCTTCGTACTTATGTTTTTTCCGCGTAGCCGCGTAGTGTAGGCGCAACGCGACCGACGGGCGGCGCGCAGTGTGGAAGTCACACCCGACGCTCTCATTAGTACACGCGGCACCGGCGGCACGTGACCCCCGCGCTATCTCTAGCTTATGATAACTTTTTTACAAAAAAAACAACCGACTTCAAAAAAAAACACTACAAAGTGATAAATAACTTTAATTTCGGAAGTCGGTGTCTTTGATTCCGCATTTTCGTTTTTTGACACCGACTTCCGAAATTAAAGTTATTTATCACTTTGTAGTGTTTTTTTTTGAAGTCGGTTGTTTTTTTTGTAAAAAAGTTTTTATTTTTCACTTTTTAGTTCCCCACAAAAAAGTAAACAAAAAGATCGTTAATGTAGACAATGTAGATAAATTTTTAGATTTTTGTTGATTTTTCAAAAACCGCTTGTCCGATTTCGATAAAATTTTCATGGGATCATTTGGGAAGTATACCCTTTCCAACAAAAAAAGAATTTTTCAAATCGGTTGGCAAACGACGGAGATATGCGCGAACAAACATAAAAAAAAAAAAAAAAAAAAAAAAAAACAAACATTCGAATTGAGAACCTCCTCCTTTTTTAGAAGTCGGTTAAAAACAGTAAGATGTGCGGACTAAAGTGTTAGCTGCCGCGACTGCAACTACTATCGCTGCCAGTGCTCAGCAAGGCAGCACTTGCTTCACACAGACAGGCCAACATTCAGCAGTGGCTGCATAGCTAAGACTGTTTACACTTGAAAAGTTATCAATTTGCATTTTATAATACCTACCCGTGATTTTAATATGATGGCCATAATTAGGGAAAGTTGGACTTATGCTGGCGAGTCGGAAATATGTAGGCAATATGGTATACCTATTACTTTCTTAATATTTATTTGTTACCTACTTAAGAAATTAAAACATAGCTTTACTAAAACGGCTTACTAAAGTGCCCAAAACGGTTGCTGCATTGCCACGTTGAATGGCAATGATTAAACAAAATACTTTGACTAATAAAATTATTACAATCTTAAACGATGCCATCGCTTGATTTAGAGTTGTTATTAATGTGTTTGTGCTAATTTCTGTAAGGACAGATATAGTTCGACGCACACTTCAGAATGGACGTAGGGAACAGTTTGTGTGATGATTTAACTTTTTGCTGAAACAATTGTTAGTAGACGTATTATTTTATTTTATTATTATTGAAGAAGTGTTTACTTGTTGTTATCAAGTGAATACATCAGACAAGTTTGAAAATAGCTCTATACAGTCGATAATTCCAGGAAGTACAAAATAGATAGCTACCTGAGTTATTTTGAGTATACCACATGGAAGCAAGTCCTAGGTTGGCCCATGGCGGTGCAGGGCACCCGGTTGGCGGTTGCTCGGTCGACACAGTTCTCGTTAATTTCTAACACCAGTGGTTGTGTAACCGAGGTGGCAGTGAGATCACGGAGAAAATATTGTCAAGATATTTTAAAATTATTCCGTTTTCATTTAGAAAACTTTCCGGAAATAGCGATGATTTGTATAAATACATTATGTCGAAGTCAGTTAGTTTTAGATGGTTTCCACTACCACATGCTCGCATGACATACTAAGTATAGATAAGAAAACATGTTAGCGGCACTACCGTATTTAACATAAACTCTGGTGACACGTACCTTCGGGTTGTGGTTCGATTCCGGGCAAAGTGTACAATTGGTATTATGCAATTTTTTTTTTAATTGGAATATGTAGTTATTTACGTGCGAACTGGTAAAATGTGGGTGTACTACAATATACTGCACATCACTGTCTAGCCCCCGTTCGTACGTAGTGTGACGCCTGTGTTCCACACAGGAGAGACGCTGTATAAGACTAGTAGTGCCTAGTATAGGTAGGTAGTAGCCACTGACGAGCTCAGGTCCTTCACGGTGTATGCTCGTTTCCGGGCCGGCAGGAACGATGATTTATGTGCAAAATATATAATCGTTTCATTTATTTATATTCTAGCTACTTTATAGTTATATCCTTTACGCAGACATGAGTGCCAACAGCTCGGAAAATTAAAAGTTTTTCTATTCAGTTAAAAAGAGTAGATCGGGGAGATATGCAATGTAGGTTACATACAAAAGCAGTTGTAATGAATGACTGAGCACTTATCCATTAAATTGTTTCATTAATTAAATCTTTACGTACCTACTCAGATTTATTGAAAGTACCTCTCCTAAGTATGATGGAATGAAATAATTAAATTATATCTTAAGCCGCTCGACACCAACTTACCTACGATATTTGCTTTTACAATTTTTAAAACGTCTACATTTAATTATTGTACGTAAGCTGTAAGGTTTGCATTGGCAAACCATAAAGCTTTTTATTTTAAAACGCAGATTTTTAATATTGCAAAAAATGCATCACACATGTTTGTGTACCTGGGTCTGTCTGAACCTCACATCACTTGCTGCTTATAGGTAATGAGTGTTCCTAACGTATAATGTATTTAGTTAAACTACCCGCAGGCGCTGCACCAGCCAGTTCAATTGATAATATTTCAAATTCAGACAATTATTCACAACTTTTTCCTGCAGATGATTTACAGCCTTTTGATTAGTTAGGTACATTATGTTAGTGTTTGACTAATTAATTATTATGTGCTTACTTCTACTTTTATAATGCTAATATATCATTATGTGTTTATCCAATACGATAACTTGTGTTATATAATTATAAGTGACTAGCTGTGCCCGCGACTTCGTTCGGGTGGGTTTCATGGGTTTTATTTGTTTGCGGGGAACCTTAATTCTTTTTCGAAAATAAAAATAGCTTAGCTAGTTACTCTTTATACCATCAGCTATCTGCCAGTGGAAGTCCCGTCAAAATCTGTCTAGCCGTTTCGGAGATTAGCCGGAACAAACAGACAGACCATTTTTTTAAATTATTTTTGTTTTATAAGTACCATACCTATGTACCTAGTTTCGTATGAATTTGTTAAAAAGCTGTTATTTTGACATTACAAATAGACACTTCAATTTTGTTTATTTGTATAGATAATGAATTGATAGTTGTAGGGGTTTGTTACGCCACACTTGCTGCACCTGTAATAATGAGTCCCGTAGAAGTACCTCCTGCTTGCAACTACATATTATGTAGATATAGATGATATGTATTGTAAGGTTGCAAGCATCAAACTGAATTAAGTAGGTATTCCTTATGCTTTTGAAAAAGATACACAAAAATTTTATTTATTTATTTTAACTATTTTCAGTTTTCAATTGTTCATGTACCTAAAGGTACCTTTTTGTTGTTTTACCTTCGTATAATTGAATTTATAGAGCCATTCATTGTGTATCAATTTAGCTTCATCATAAAATGATAAATAGGAAAAATAAACTCACTGAAGAACAAACGTTAACCTGCACTAAGTTACAAGTAGGTGCGCAATGATTTCCGTGAGTGACGTCACTGAACTATTATCTACAGGAGCAAACCCGCATGTACTGCCTGCCAGCAGTAGGTACCTACCGACCGCTGTCTATGTTACCGTATCCAACAAACCTTCAGCTAACGACCGGCTATTTTTGTCTCACTACATTCATATTACTTGTGAGCACAGATATAGGAAAAAAAAAACATTAAATTACCTTATAATTATGGTCACGTGTTAAAGTGAGAGCACTTTAATATTTCGCTATTTTGTCATGTGGTCAGTCCGTCTTCTTCTTATGTCTGTAGCCAAACTCATGATCGCAAAGTATCTTTTCGTATCAACATAGTGCCTGTGTGATTTTATGTGGGTGTGTGCAAATTATAATATTATAATTTTCTTATTCCTAGATATACCCATATAGGTATATGGGTATATCTAGGAATAAGCAAATTACTTAAAGCCTAAGATGATGATGATAATATCATCTATGGTAGGTACCATAGATGATATTATCATCATCATCTTAGGCTTTACAGCCGCGTTGAATATATTTCTCTATTGAGATCTGTTTCCGGTTTTAATCTCTCCAATTTTCAAAAAAAAAAAATCCCAAGTTCTAACTGTCGCTAGTGAGTAGTTGTTTTAGTTAGGCAGCAGTTAATGCCATTAGACCAACGATAAACGGTACCGACGTTTGATAGAATATCAAACAAAGAATAAAGAGCGGTGTGCGCTAGTGAGATATCAGCGGTTGTGCCGGTCAAGTGTCGGTCAATTGAGCGGTAATTAGCGGCCGGTCAGTGGGCCGCGGTGACCCCACGGCACCCGAACTGACCCCCTGACCCACCAGTACTGATCGAATAAGAATATGTTCATCAAATAATTATATTAGCCATAAGTTTCTTTTTTTTTTTGTTAGAGCATCCAAGTCTAACAGATTTCATTATTGTCAGGCCAGGCCTAGCATTATCTCGTCTGGATACATAGTGAAGTTATTGTATTGTAGTGAGTAGGCTAAGAACATATTTATTCAGTCAAGCGTGATTCTATTTAAACTTTCTTTTAAATTTCTGGTAATTCTTTTACGATATGTTTGCCGACGGCTTATCAATCGGTAATGACTACCTTCTCTGTCGAGTACCTAGAGAAATCCAAAAGTTTTTTAAAGTGTGTCTGGTCATTCATGTCTATCAACATAATCCTGTAAGTAATGAGTGTTTCTCTTATTTCAAGACACTTATAAATCAAATAAGTCTTTCAGTAATTGACAAAACTGTATCAACGGTAGGTACTTTCCCCATGACCGCTTTCATTGCAAACACAATCAAAATCTAAGTCTAGTAATGTCAAGTAATTGAAACTAGTTGTACAAGTGATCAGTGAATAGAAATCATTCGATTGTCCAGTTCTACATGAGACGTTCTGCGCTAGCTCTGGGTTGCAAGCCAGCAGCCAGCAGTCTCACTGCGCACTTACACGCGGTCGATGAACCAGTTATTTATTTTTATTGGCTTCACATAGCCTCCTTATGTGGAATTTATTTCATAAGGCGGGTGTCAAGTTCAGTTTTAATTTGGCATTGTTTATTCACTTCTTTTTAGGAATTTACGAAATAACTGTAGGTACTTTGCGATATTCTTTCCCACGATTCATACAAGTTATATAAGCGAATGTATCTGTTACTACTTATAAGATATGTCAAGTGCTTTACTAGTCGCTAGGCGCTTTTGAAAAGTATTTACAATACAGACGCTTGGGCGACTAAAATCAATTCTATTTTAAGATAATTTTTGACGTTCAAAAGTGCCTTTTATGTGCCTATTTGAAATAAATGCTTTGACTTTGATAAAATTATTTTCTTCTTGTTCTCGCACGCTATTGCCTACATTTATTTTTCATTTCATATTTCGCAGGTCTGCTGGTAGAAATTTCTTAAGAAATAACAGCTTTGTACTCAATACTTATATGTCGTATTGTATCTATTATCCTACTGTCTTCATAAAATTCGTCACAAGCTCTAAGAATGACGCAAATGACACTTTCAGTAATGTATGACGTGACAAGTTCCATATACCTATGTTCCACAGCCAGCCGTGTAATACAAATGATGTAATTTTGATGCCTTTGTGAAAGAGGATTATATCATACATAGTATTCCTGTTACATCCAACTGCTCGCCGGTATGAACTTTCGTGTATATTATCCCACAGTCAATCATTCTGGCACAACAGTTTGAAGCCCGTACTGCGTGCACTGGACATTGACTGTCACTAATGACAGTTATCAGCAAAAAGCTTCAGTTGCTCCGTGACATTCAAACACACAAACAAAGTTTTTACATGTAG
The DNA here is from genome assembly GCA_947508005.1 of Amphipoea lucens. Classification (NCBI taxonomy): domain Eukaryota; kingdom Metazoa; phylum Arthropoda; class Insecta; order Lepidoptera; family Noctuidae; genus Amphipoea; species Amphipoea lucens. The sequence goes on along the minus strand of OX382360.1, from coordinate 23,541,749 downwards.
TTGAATGTAATGCGCGTTCTTCACGCTCGGTGGCGCTGGGGTAGGCAGGGAAAAAGTTATCCGAAGAAAAACCGCGTGGCCATGCGAGACGAACGATTCCCTACTCATAGTACTCGTACGTACTAATATTACCTACTCTTGAGAAAGTTTGTCCGGATATCAGTTCTATGTGGCTGACAAAAAGTCTGGTGAATTTCGTTGCTACGAATAAGTGCTACGAAATTCGGCGTAGCAAAGTTAGGTCAATTTCTAATCTCATGAATTACTGCAAACGGCCAAGTTTTTGTTAATGCTTGTTATGATTGTAGCTAAGGGAAATACTCGATTTATCACAATAACTATTAAATTAACATTAAGTGCTTTTAATGAGCATAGCTACTTGTGTATCGTTTGTGAAACTACTAAGAAGTAAGTCATCGTAGCATTTATTTGTTGATACTCTCTTCCCCTTCTTTCATATATACCTACGAGGTAATGCCGCTAGCTTGCTGTGGTTGTTCCATATATACTTAACGAAGGTGTCTGTGTAGGGGAGCACGGGTCACCACCGCGCACCGTGACGGTCGCTCCGCCGGCACTGGCGGACTGGCGGTGACGCTCGCCTGACTGTCTGTCTGTTTGCGACAATCACGCGATCATCATTATTATATTCGCGGTAACTTATTTCTATTAGTTAATTACGAGACCATATTCTTGAGACATGACGTTACTGTGAGAAAACAAGCATTGTTGCGTTTAAAACGATTTTTATTGACTTGTATCAAATGAGTGTTTGAGGTAAACTTTGTTGAAGTTAAGTCCGTGAATTCACTAATATTCAGATTTTAATGAAATGTCACTATTGTATCCAGCTGGTTCTATCATGTCTTTCATTAATTAACGTAATGCACTTTAAAATGACTTTCTTGCATAATTGAAGTCCCTTACTTTGCCTAATATCATATCCCTACAACTTGTGACGTACCTATACCTTATCTCTGTCGGTAGATCACTAGACGACGGTATATTAACCCTTGGAAAGCACAAGCGTGACGGCCTAAGCATATATAAAAAGAGCCACGTCCAAACCCATAGGTCATCGTTATACAAATCTGAACAAAACGCAAGTGTTCCATTCATATCCATGGTGCAGTAGAACGGAGCCGACAAATGATCATAATTTCATATTTTTTGCGTGCGAGTGTGAGCATGAATGGTGGGGCCCATTCATAGCCGTACCAGCGTACTCTCCCAGCGCAGTAATAACCGACGTTACATGGCATTATGATACATTGCTACTATTACACATCTCACACTTGTTTCTGATGTTTAGATTGAGCTGTTATTGGCAATATGTTTTAGCGGTGATAGTTTAACAGTGTTTTTTTAAACAGCAGTTTCAAACACTGCTGAAAATTTACAACGCAAAGTAGTGTGAGTAGGTGCAGAAACAGATCAATATGAAACACTTTCCACAATCGAATAAATCGGTTTAATTTGCAAGACAAGCACCTGCTTGCAAACTTAAAATTGTTCGATTGGAGGTATACTTACCTGCAGTCCTGCACCTATCTATAGGTAAGGAATTTTATATTACACACATAGGTACTGCACCCGACTACCGCAGGGCTGCAGTGCCTGCCCACCACCGTTGTGCTAACCAGAATCCTTGACCGGTGGCGATCCGCCATCAATAACGCTTACCGCCGCGACAGCAGCCGACTGAGCAGTGTTGCCACACCACGCATTACTTACTGTCATCACAGCCTTGGAGGAAAGCCTGACTGATGATGGCAACACTCCTTGATATGCTCACATTACCAGTTATTGTTGAGTGATGAAACTAAGCCTTATCAACACTGTACTAACAATCTTAAAGCTTAGGGTCGTATGGTTCAGGGTTCGATTCCTAGCTTGAGCAACAGGTGGCCAAAATTGAGTTTTTTTTTTTCTGTTAAGGTATTGTGACGACAGGGTCGTTTGTATGTGACAGGTTGTACTTTAACATGGGACTTGGTCTTTGGCAGACGGTTGAAAGAATTATGTCTATGTTAGGAAACGGTTAGTTTCTGTAAAATGCAGGTATATTACCTCAGTATTTTTTCTCTTTATCTAGAAATATAGGAGTTTCATTGAATATGCCATGCAACACGCACGAGCTGTTCAAACGACTGTCTTTAACATAATTATTTAATTAATGAGCGTGCAGTAAATTGATTGACACCTTTTTGTTACAAAATATTTCTGACAAATCTGTTGAAACAATTTGGTGATTTTGAAGCGGTTAATTAGTATTTATTAAGTTAATGTCTTTCAATACAGTAAATATTATGTTGATAATAGTTGTACGGTCATATGCAGCATGTCTGCGGTAACACTTGAGCTACGAAAACCACCTTTATTGCTATGATTTAATGGCGCTGTCAATGTTAAATCTTTGTATGTACATTGGCAGAAGAAACTTGATTGTTCTGTTTGACGTCACTACTACAATCGCACTATCTAACAATTTATACAATTTCCAGTAGAAACTATTCTCATGCCAATCTGTCAAAGAGACTGAAATCTGTGGTCACGGTCAACACGTGTCCGCTGCTGTGTTGTAGCAATAACTTCTGTAATCGTCACAATTTATCTTATTTTGATACTTCAGGAAACACCTTCAGTGGGGACGCTTCGGAGTTGTCTGTTCTGTTGCTTAGCTCTTGTTGAAATAGCAGTTACTGTGTTGGTAGGGAATATACACTTACTTCACTGTTACCTAGTCGTAGGAAAACCTCATTTACCCGCCTGAAACTTTCAGAAAGTAAAGTGTTTAGCTGTGCAGATGATTTTCATGTTTAGATCGTATCAGCTGTGACAATTCAAGCAGAACTGATTACTTGCCGTGTATTGGAGTACAACACAGAAACATAACAAGTTGGAACAAATCCGGCGCGACGTATCATAGCTCGGGAGCCATTACAACAGATGGCCGAGGTTCCCGCGGGCGTCGCTAGATGGAGCCGCCACCCCCGCCCCCCTCCGCCCCCACCGGGCGACCAATCACCGCTGAAATACATATCTCACACAACATCACTAGCTAGAGCTACACAACTACACGTCATATCGCACGCTGAACGTTACAGCGAGTCGCGACTTCTTCGATCTGTACAGAGCGCGGCGCGCTCCACTGCCGCCACTCCGCCAGTCACCTCTAGCAGAGCCGCAATGTATGACGTCCTGCAACACCAGTCGTGACGTGCCACTACATTGTTACTATATCTTTACAAGGCCCCGTTATGAATGGCTGACATGCGAAATTTCAGGTTCGGCGTTAGTACCATTCAGTTAACTGCCTTTTTAAACTGGACAAGTTTATAGTGTTGATGTGATTACTTTAGACAACATTGCCTCGTAAACATTTCATGAAAATGGAACTATTAGACTAGAGAAAAATGTTTACAATGCGAGAGAGTCATGAATATGAATAGAGCGGCTAATACAGCTATTGACTTACATAGATAATTACTGATTAAAACGATTTCGCATGTCATTACCTAGTTGCGGTGGGTATATAGTTATTTAGTTGTCGATAAAACTATGCTTTAGCAATAACAACAAGCAAGAATTAACATATCTAATCGGAATATTATCAGAAACTATTTCTGTTGGTAATCCAATGTTTATTCAGAACTAAATGATAGAATAATGTTATAATTGAGTTCATTACTTGCTATTCAGGCGTCTATTGCGTTCCTTTTACACTCGAGTTAGTTGATAACACCGCAGACGTATCAAATAATAAATAAATTACTATAATAATAGATATTTTTTGCCAGTCTTTTGTTTTTCTCATACAAAGGCTCTTTTTATTACCGCTCTACAGTGTATGTTCTGTAAGCAACAAAAAAATATGTAGTGCTCAAAATATGGTCAGTGGAATCAATTAAACAGGTTTGAAACAACAGGAACTTACCTAGGTACCTACCTACTTAGTTGGGTGCTGAGTTTATAGAGCCACTCTATAAACAATTTTTTAGTTAATTAGCGGGCGCTAATTCATTATCTCGATCTAGCTCGGAGTGGCCTCTGAGGCCACAGAGTATATTAGGTATATACAAAGCTACAGATGGTCTGCTGATAAACTGTGGACGCACTTTTGATGGCACTTAATTAGCTGTGGCGTGTTATAACTTCAGCCACATTACGACTGTCGACTGCTGACTAGGTACGATGTTATGTGTTATACAAATATCTATTGTTGTGAGTACTTCAAGTTGGTATTTTCGTGCATAGGTAATTGACAACATCTTTATATAAAAAATATAAAGTTAGCGTAAGAAATACACACGGTTGGTATTTTCATGATGTTGATCTTCAGCTGTTGATAAGCGAGTGTATAATTACCTAAATGTTATATTAAGACCTGCCGGCAATTATTTAATAAAATAATGATGTTGATGTAATAATTATAATAATTATCAGACAGTTCTGGTTATTGTGAGAATGATAAGGAGTTAGGACTCTAATGAACATATTTATATTCGAACAGAAGTGATTACAAATTAGACTGCCCGCAACATTTGCATCGTGCACTGAAGAAGGTTAAACTCAACGTCACAGACAATAGTGATCGATTTTTTAGTTATCAGTAGATTAGAATAAGCTAGGTACACTATTCGCTGACTGATTACAAAACCTTTTAATAAAGCAGTACTTCATTCACACTTGTGAAAACTGCTGTTACAGCAGTTTCAGCAAGCTCTGCCAGTGGTGTTGTAACAGTTCTAAGTCCGATAAGTCGATGGACCCTTGTGGACTTACATCTCCAACTAATAGGAGTCTGGTGGTGTGATTGTGATTGATGGTCGCCGGCAGCCGTCACCCGGCACCGGCAGCCGGCAGACGCATCCTGCAATTGAGAGCGTCTAGACGACGCGGGCGTCTAGCGACCACGTCTGCTGAGCGCGCGCTGGGGTTACCATACACGTTGTAGCACGTCTATATTACACGCACGTCACGCGATCCTGTGCCATGTGGACAGTACTGACTTGTCCTGCACATCAACTGCCCTGTTAATGATTACGGGTAGTATTTCGAGTTGGTGTTTTGATAGGTATACCTAAGTAAAGGAGTGGATAGCGATGCAGACAATAAGACTGCTTTTCCTATATCCAGTCCACTCCTACATAAACTGTTTAATATTGGTAGCAATATGTTTATAATATGGTAGAACAGATTCCATTAGCGGCGATCGAAACAAATACAGCACAGCCCACAATTAAACTATAATGACGATCAACTATTAACTATTAGCATACGCGCTACCGGCCGCCGCGCCAATTAATATAAACCATTACTTTAATACTACACCAATCGATTACTGCCGAGTGCCGACTCGATACAAAATCGGATAGTAATTAACCGATCATACGTCGATCTCGATTCACTCTCGGTCTCGATTGAGTCGCTCGTGTATGATTAACATAATGACATTGTTAGTGGATGCAAATAAACTAGAAGTGTGTCCCGACTGCGACGGAGTGTTCTTATTGTGAGCTTGTGAGGTAACGGGGCCGGACGGTAATTGGATCGGCTCCAGTCGCATCGATTGCGATGCATCAAACGGTAATGTCGAAGGAAGTTGTAAATTCGATTCGAATCAATCACGCTCGATTATTTGTTGATAGGTTACGGTACCTATTAACGTCATGTATGTTCAGTATAATCGTGGTATTTAAATTCGATTAATAACGAGCGGTATGTAAACATCCTAAGTATGTTTAATATGCTTTCATACCCACTGACACACTGAGTATCATAATTTGCATTCATTATTATAAATAGAGCTGCCCATCCCACGGATATTATGCGAATTTGTTATAAATATTAATATAGCGTAAGTTGTGAGCATTAGCACCGAATGCGGTTCATTATTTGACTGTTGGCCAGCGGCCGCTGTTGTGACAGCGCTCCTAATGTTGACATTACCGCGGTATTGTCATCATTCATTTAATAAATTCAACACTTATGATATATTGTGGAGCGCGCCTCACTGATCGATTAATTAGGTACGTGATCGATATTCGCGGTGTCGTGACCACTGATGCGTGTGTGTGGGTCTCTCCTAGATACTTTTGGACATAAGATCACACACATACATAGTGCATGCATACAAGCACAGTTCGGTTCACTTGCGCGTGCGTCTGACGGTGCCATTCATGTGACGGAAATAGAATATAATACAAGTTATTCTAATTATGCGTCTAATTAGTGTAGCATAGAGATCATGTTAGTTTTTTCACTTATGTAAATTACTGTGCGTTGTTTTAATGTGGATGAGGCTCATTGAGATTTTTGAAGTTGAATGAAAGCTACAAAAATAAGTACTTTATACATCTCATTTTGTGTAACATAATTTCTAAAGTTTCTACCACCAAAATAATTCATACTTATGTGAAGGTTGGTAATAGGTAAGTATGTTCTTTTTGCTTTGATCAAAAATAAAAAAACAATAATTAATTAATCATTATTTAGGTACCTACATATCTTTTCTGAAATCAGATTAAACCATTTTGCATGGACTCAAAGTCGGAATAAGTTGATGCATCGGTTAAAAGTTATAATGTTGTAATTAAAAATGACAGACAAAGGCAACGCTCGTGCAATGATCACATAATTTTAATAACTATAAGTAATAATTTGAAGTTGCACGTGACACACAATCATAACTATCTCAGATTTTTATTAGCATACCTACGTCCGTGTATGGGTAGGTCTAAGTATCCAATCATGTTTTGATGCAAATTAATAATGTACGTAAAAAAGGTAATGAAATCCTATACAATTCGAGTTATTCCGTTTATCCACCCTACGGTGGACACGCGGAAACGTATGTCCAAGAATCCACCCTAGGCCTAGTTGGATGAACGGAATTTATAAGCTTGGAGTGGATTCTCGGCCATGAGATTCCGCGTATCCACTTTATGGTGGATAAACGGAATAACCGTATAATGAGTTATTCCGTTTTTTTTCAACTGACAAAAAAAGGCCATGATAATGCTGTATTTTTTCTGTATGTGCTCAGCCCATACCTACCTACTGCTCTTTTTACTGTATATTTTTGTGTACTGACTGTATTTTTTTAACCAGTTGCAGTGTGTACAGCCAAGGAAATATATTGTTCAGCAGATTGACACATTACGTTTTGTCCTGTTACAGCCATTTCGTTCGACTGTTAGAGGATGGACAATTTGGAGTGATCATCAAAATGTGCAGCAATCCGTTTCCCTGGCTGTGCATGTCTCATTAGTTCCACATAACCCTGCGCACGCGTGTTTATTTATTTGCACATAGGTATTACGAGCGCATGTTGTCGTTAATTCCGGACGCGGAAGAAGTACCGACCGGTTCTCTTAATTGACTCCTACTCAATGCCAAAACGCAGGCACTATTATTACCTCTCTGTATGTGGAACACAACAAAACATCTGTTTATTTACATCCACCTCGGTACCGCTTGCATTGAACCCAGAACTTCAAGCTTAGCAGCCTCACTTGTAACCACTAAAATATAGCTACTTAATTCAAGAATCTCTTACAGTTTCGACTATATCAGACTAGAAGGCTAGGTATGTGTGCGTACATCTGACGAAGCAACCCGTCGGCAAGCTGTTGTAGTATACTTACTTGGGACAACTATCTCTCCTTCACGTTGTGCCGTCGCGGTCGGTGGAGACCTCGACAGGGTCGTGAACAGCACGTTTTAGGCCCATACATATATCCCACGTTCTATATTTCAGAAAGACATTACGATCCTCTTGTTATGGTACTTCAATTAAATCGATTAATCAACAAGTAGCTCAGTGTCGTGGACATGCTCTGAACTCATTGCACATACTTACACATTCTCTCTAAGTTACACTGCTACTTAATTAACATTCAATTTGTCCAACCCTGGGTTAGTGAAAATCATCCTTTGACATCCATCCAAGAGACATGTTCCTGAAGCAAGCCATAAAATGAAATATTATTCGAATTATCCATTGAATGTATTCAGATACCCAGCTGAACTACCAAGTGACCCTTACGTCAGTCCGCACATCCATTACGTTGGCCACTACTAATAATTCATTTTCCATTTTCTTATCTTTCGGAAAAGTTAGCTATATTTATGAGCGGCACAGGTTGATTCGACGTCCAATTTCCTCCGTTGTCGAGTTTCACTACAGCTGTAAGAAATAATGTCTGTTCCGAGCTTCCAATCGAGCGAGCTGGTCGAGCTTCCTCTAACATCGAGCCGGTCACACTTCCTTCTACAGCAGCTTTCGAGCAATTTCCTCAACACTGCAACTGCCACATCAACAATAATGTATAAAATAATAACTTCAATTCAATCTCCATAAATGAATGAAATCGACTTAATTACCCGCAGTAGGTATAATAACGCGTTATATCGGTCATTACTAAAACATAACAAGCTCACTCCAAGCACACGTCGCGACCAATTGTTGGCCACGTAACGTTGGCGATAACACTGGCTCTTGTAGGCATATTTGTTCAAACGTTTGTACTAAAGGAAAAGCTGAAGAATTTTCCATAAATAATGTACAGAAGATCCACTTCAGCGATAGAAGGCTCACGCAAACCTGAAGTTTTGCTGAAGTGGGCAAATGTGCGATTACAATGGTTAGAGGCTTCAATCTTTCTAAATTGTTCCTATTTTTATTGTATGTATGAGTTATATATCACTTGTAGTTTGAAGTGAGGCTTCTGCATCTACATCTCACATTTCGCTGCCTGCCACAAGGCGGAGCCCCGCGGTCGCTCGCGGTTGGCTCGCAATTTGCGCACACCACAAATATATGGGTCACACTCATACATTAGTACTACAAATATTACCGAGAGTAATGTGTGTCGCACACGAACGGGAATTACTCGGCGCTGTAACGTTACAACCTTATAGTGACGACTATTAATTGCAGCCTGGCGTTTTTTTCAATCTCGACGATTTATTTGAGGCGACTTCGACCTGACGACACGAGGGCGACACGACCTGGAACCAGAAGAGATTATAAGCACTGAAAAACCGGAATAAGTGTAAGTATTATATGAGACATGAGTCGTAAGTATTTGTTGTACGGTTGTCACTTCAATCCTCGAGCTTCTGTTCAGTGGGGACCGTTGAAGCATTTGGAAGATGATCGTTAGGTTCATCTGACAGAAGACAGTGGTTGCTGTGATTGAAAAAACAAGTCAGACAATGCGCATGATGCGTGTATGCATACATTGACATTACGTTCAGTTATAGCGAGGCGACACTCGACAACACTTCCGTTTCCGCAGGCGACAGCCTTCGGTCACACTTGTAATGGTTACGTGGAAGTACACCGGGTAGACGCAAGTTGACCAGATGAAGCGTTTAGTTTCTACTAATAGCTTACATCTTTAACTTTGTTCACAAAAGCTGAGAATGATTGTAACCATTTAAAGACCTTAAGATGTTAGTAGGTACTAATTGTATAGTTCGATATTGAGATAGACTCATGATAACACAAGTTTAAACCTTAGTGGTTTTTGGTTGCTATTTTATATGAATAATCCTGTATTCTTTTGTATAAATGATAAATAAATAAAAAAAAAAAAAAAAAATTTCATGTTTTCACGCATTTTCACTTAAAAGACTTATTTAGCTTTTTTTTTATTTAGTTTCATGAAACTAAATACAAAAGCTCTAGTTTCTATTTATACAACGGCTTTTATAGCCCTTTCTTCCCTTACTTTCAATTGGTATAAAAGAATAAGTTGTTTACGTAGCTAAGCTTACTAGTTTCTTACAAGGAAACAAAATTATTAATGTTGAATTATGAAGAAATTTCACGAGTGTAATACATTGGCGGACACGAAGAAGTAGCTGAAGGTATGCGTGATGTATGGGCCACGGGCGGTGCGAGCCATGGCCGCCGTGGCCAGCGTGTGTGGACTGTGGCCGGTGTGTGGCCAGCGTGTGTGGCCTGTGTGGAGGCCAGCCGGCCACTTCCTTTGTTTCATGTTCGTGCCACGTTACACCTAATGTCACCTCAAGTATGTGCCGTTTCACAGAACTCTGTATTAACTTCTTTTGTGTTTTTGTGGAACATTATTTGTATATGTAATGACTTTTTCATTAGAAAGGGTTTTGATTGCTTTTCCCTTTATGTTTAAAATAACACACACTCGGCATAATTGACTAAGTTAGCTTTCCGAATAGAACGAGTCGTTCCCCAACTCGTCCCACATGCCTACGGCCCATTTTGGGACGAGTTGATGAAAACAAAATACATTTTATTTTCGTTCTGCAAGTCGTCCCACATTTTTTTTGTATGGAACTTTAAACTTTATCGACGTTTAGTACAGTTAGCAAGACAAGACATAACAATATATTTTTAAGTATTTTTAGTTTTTACTTTCGTTTTGTTCATAGATTATTTAATATTAAAAAAGTCAGTACAGACCTACCTACTAAATAATATTTTTCTAGAACAACAGTTTATTGTTTCATTTTACAAGTAAACGTACAAGTTCGAAGTGTTATCAGAAATTAATAAGAATAGTAGACATGTATGACTTTCGGTTATTATCAGGTAATAAACAATGGTTACGGTGGTTACTTTTGAAGTAAACGATGACAGGACAGACCTATGAATAAAATGAAGATACAAAAATACTTATATTTTGTTTCAGTATCAATATAGCAATAAAACTACTTAGAGATAAATAGTTAAGATTAGTATTTCATAGAATTTATTGTTGCTAAAACGAGTTAGTATGGTTTATACTTTCCGAAAGAAAAGGTAAAGACATTATTTGAGACGGCTTATCGATACCTTAATCCGCAAACCAGCCAACTCCATTTTTGTCAAAAAAAAAATATTATGATGTCGTTTTTTAGTCAAAATAAAAACTAGAAAGTTTTAAGTGTCTCCTGTAAACTATAGCAAAATGGAGTTGGCTGGTTTGCGGATTAAGGTATCGTTATGCATTTGGTACGTATTACGTATTATACAACCTCCTACTAACTTCTGTTACCCTAGTACTTTTCAAATAAAACTAAACTAAATGAATGTGGAACAAATTTTTACAAATTTATTGTTGGTTTCATTTTGAACTCCGATGAATCTGTGACTCTGGCTGTGCATAAATTAATTCTTCCTGTTTAAAACCTTTGCCTATCGTTCTAGTGCTGGTGACTCTTTCCTATTTGTGCCTTCTGACTGTATTCTGTGCTTGTGAACTGTTCTTGTAAATTTGTCATGATTTAATATTTTCTGTTTATATGTGACAATGTTGTGATTATTAATACTCAATACTCAATTCTTTATTGCATTCCATATGTATTACATAGATGGTATTACAAGTAAAAGATCAATATGATTAATTATTTTGTAACCAATTCTTTTTTTGTATTATTTCCACATTAACACTTTTGCTGCTGATTGTACATTTTCTCATTTTAAGAGTAACGTGGGACGACTTGCAGAACGAAAATAAAATTTATTTAGATTTTCGTCAAGTCGTCCCAAATGGGCCGTAGGCATGTAGGACGACTTACTGAACGACTCAATAGAACGCTCTCTTTGTATATTGTAACGTATGTCAGTGAGCAGTCAATAATGTTTGCTGGTAAGATGGTTTCAACAGAAGCGAACGATTAATTAATGGTTGTTACGGTGTAGTTACTTTTAGAACCTAATTAGGACGTGTTCCGTGTTGTTCATCAAAAATGTTCTAGAAGAATGCTCCTAACGAGTTCTCTGTAAACAAATACAAAGGGGACAACGCATATCAATAACAAAAAGGCATAAAATTTAATAAAGGCATTACATCATTGTCGGCGACTCGTCGGCAGGTGCGTGCGCGGCCTGCGCGTGCGCTGGCGATAGCACAGGCCTGTCACGGCCCTTAATTTTGACGACATAGTACATGTCCTTCGCGTCACACTTTTGTTTATAGCCGTTTAGTAACAACCACGAAATAGGCACTTCCAACTGATAAGCCTAAATATTGAACGCTTTAGTACCGGCGCGCGGCGCTCACCCAGATAACGTAGTGTCAACATTATTGTGTAAGTATTTAATTCTAATTAAGTACTATTACTGCAAGTTTCTTAAACTACCTATATGTTCACAACACATGAGAACATTCGTATTCTATTTTAGATAGCTTTTAGGGCGGGCAGTTGGCAAACTACCTTTAGTTTGGGTCAAGCTGACGTAGATCATTGCTCCTGTGGTTGATAATAATAATATGTAGGTATAAGAGCCCGAGGTATGGAATCTTGTTGTAGATAGGTTATGCAAATTACACAATATTGTACACAACCTATACTAATACCTAGGTACTGTTTTTTGTCAAATCTATAAAGGAAAACCTTTTTCTATCGAACGGAAAACGTGTCCGAGGGCAACAGGAATTGGCAGCGAGTGCGTAGGTACCTACCAACTACTTACTAGGTGCGCGTGGCGTGCTTCGTGAAGGAAGAGCTTATCGAGCGGACAGAGCCTTCGGAACCAGTCGCCAATAATAAATAACCGAGGCGGAACTACAGTGTCGCAGCACCTTCCGTCCGTGCGACAGGCGGGCGACACGCGCGCGACAGCCGCGCGACAGTTGCGCGCGCGTCGAGCTGCGGCGGCCCACGCGGCCGTTTGTTGCTGTTGACATCAAAATTATTGTTCCGGTCTGGCTTAGCGTATGATTGTGGAGCTCCTTTCAAACTAGTTTCGATATTCATTGCTTTGTAAAGTGTTTAAACTAAGCTGTGGACGTAACTGGTAGGTAAATAATGTTTTGAACACAATTATCTTTTAATGATTCTATTAATTTAAATCCAAGTAAGTAAGGTATAAGCGGATTTACTTTGCTCTGACATTTACTTCCTAAACCTTCAGTCCTGCTACTAGGGTTCCCAACCCTCCCGGATTGCCCGGGAGACTCCGGTAATAATGGTTAACCTCCCGATCTCCCGGTTTACAATAATTTCTCCGGTTTTAAAAGATTATGTGCATCCGTCCCTCGCACGTCGCTACTCGTCATGTTTGTTCTTTCCATTCCTGTCTCTAATGTTTCTTGCGAGCGCGTAGTCAGCATGATGGAACAAGTATGGACTTATGGAGCATGGAAAGAAACCGAATGAACCTTTCTTTAGTAAAAGCAGAGTTACAAATTTTAATACTAACAAACTTCAATTTTTCTTGTAAAAACTTTTATGATTTTGTAGTAAGAAAACGTCAAATATTAGATGCTGCTCGAAAGCAAAGTAAATATAAATTAATAAATAATTGAGATTTACTTTCAACACCCACTCGATTTTTTCATGTAAAAACGTTTATGATTGTGTGGAAAAATCCGTCAATTATTAGATGCTGCTCGAAAGCAAAGTAAATATGTATAAATTTAAAAACTAATAAATGATTGAGCTCGATTTTTTTTAAATTCTCCCGGGTTGGTCCTTTCAAGAGTTGGCAACCCTACCTGCTACCGATAGCTCTGCAATCAGTTCCAGTCATGAGCTCTTCTAATGACTGATGCTTGAATAACGACTCGCAGTGCAATAACTACTAGTGGTAGTTAGCAGGGCAGCAAGTGATGTTGGGCTGTGGGCGCGAGTGGGCAGCCGGGAGTGTCGCCGAGCTGCTGCACCTGCACAGGTGCTTCTCACAGAGTAGGGTGCCGCAGAAGCTCCACTCCACATAGTAGTGCTAATAATGAGCTTTTCAGACATGGCCATATGAATACAGATTAAAATTATCTTTGTCAACGCAGCGACTGTTTGTGTGATTTCTTAATAGGATATTTAACAGAATCCCTGCGATTTCACCTTCATTATCTTTTATATTTACTGAAATTGTCAGCGATGCTATGGCTATTAATCAAACTAAAGGCCTATAGGAAATTGAAATCTAATATTCTGAAAGAAATGAGGAGTCCTAGGGGCCACTCTATAAGTCCGTCAACGAAGATAAAGACCCGTCCGAAAATAGTTCGGTACTCCGGTACTTCCCAACATAGTTGGGAAAAGGCTAGGATGATGATGAAGACTTCGGAATGACCCCGACTAATGAACTGTTTCGAACGGGCAAGAGCACATTTGGTGTAAGAACAACTGTCAAATGTTGTTGCTATCCATTCTTAGTTCGGGCACCAAAGTAATCGTATGTCTGTAGGTGATAAGGAGTTGGAAACGCCTGGAACTACGGATTGCGTGCTGAGAGAGTAGACCACCTGCACCGCGAGGGATGACGGAGGATAAACAATGGTTCAATAATCCACTGACAACACAAGGGCGCTAATTCACTATGACCACTTACTACGGAACCACGTCAATTCCTTAGCTATTCCCGTAAACCCCGCGTTCAGTTCGCGCGGTTTCGTTCATTGTGTCATAGAGAATACGGTCCCTGGAGTTGGCCTGCTGTTCCTCTTTCAATGGTCGTAAGGCCACACACACCTGGCGTATACGAGACGAAGCAGAGGTAAGTGTTACGGGTAAGTGTATCGTGCCGTTAGTAGTTTAAGTACTAAGTAATATGAAAGCAATTAAATAGTCTTTTAATAGAGTCACAAACTCGCAACAGACGGCTATAACGAGTCTTTGTCTAACTTCCTCTCAATAAGAAGTTGACAGAAAAATAGCATGCCACTGGTGCTGTCCACTGACACTTATACAAGTTAATGAAGTACGGTAAATGCTTGTTTACTTAGTTAGTTAGTCACCTCTAGATTAATTGTTTTTGTTACTCTATTGCATTGTGTGTGCTCTGTAATGCATTTATGTTTTATAATATAAATTGGTTAATAAAAAACTATATCAAGATACTGAATACAGCAGTAAACATTAGTGCAGCCGTAACCGAGACCAAGAAATGAAACAATTGTTGACGAAATCTTAGAACATATTCCAATATAGTTAGTCCTCCACAGGTAATGTCTATAATCAGAGTATTAGCGTCTAGCTTCCCGTCTCACGCGCAGTTCGGACAAATGTACGCAAATGAGTGGAGCGGCGGACTGCACCGGCTTCATATAAATATTGGCGATAAATCTCGCGCCGGCAGCGATTGGTAACCGATATTGATAGCGCACACATGCCGCACACACCGACCGGCGACCCGGGGCTAACTACACAAATGAGATGCTTAATTTAATTTTGCTTTAAATGTTTCTATAAGAACAGCTTGAGAGTAATAAGAATGCATGTTTTGCAAGCATTAGTGAATTACAATCTGATTTGGCTAAAATAAAAAAATTTACATTTGCTTCGTAACTGGACTACCGAAGATGATGTTTGTCAGAAAAAGTTACAACTTCAGACACCACAGAAGCAATCTCGGTATGTAATTATATGAAGTTTAAAAAAGCAATTACTGCAAAACGCTCGGTGAACACTTACATGAGCGCAAAACAAACACGTGAGCGCTCCGCGACTGACAGCGATTAAATGAGCGTGAATTTGCGTAAACAGTGGCGCGCATGCGCGGGCACGCGGGCGCGGATTGCGTGCGCAACCACCGTAATTTGCGTTTTAAGGATACCGTGCAAGCAAAAAGTTGAAAACGCGCAGAATTTGCCGAAACACCGGTCTAATAAGCATTTCTCTTTTGACTTTTTGGAACATTCGTAACAACCCCCTGCGAGCCTTCAGCAAGCAATAAGTTAGGGTCAGTCAGTGAAACGATGTCGTCATTGACTCCCTTTGGTTATTGGACCTACCTCCTGCAAATATTAGATTAAATTAATAGTTTTGGACTATTATGACACTGAGGGCACAAATTATCATAATGTGGTATTTGCTCATAACATTTGACTCCAGTGCTTGGTCTAGATATTTCGTTAATTTACAAAGTCAAAGCATTTATTTCAAATAGGCACATAAAAGGCACTTTTGAACGTCAAAAATTACCTTAAAGTAGAATTGATTCTAGTCGCCCATTCCAAAAGGTAGTTTTCGTGTGGAGAAGAATGGGCAAGAAACTCCACCGTTACAGAGCGCCGATAAAAAAATTGCTATGTTATATTGTTAGATAGCTATTCTAGAAAGTTTCTCAATCCGCATTAGCTTCACGCATGACGCATGCTCAACTTCTAACAAAAAGTATCACATTCTGAGAGTTTGTTACACCTTAACAAGAGCTTTTTCTAGAGAAGGACGATTAGTAACTACTGAATCGAAAATAAAAAGATCACCACATTGAAAATAATAATAATAAGTACCTACGACGTATAATTTATAAATCAAATAAAAATATAAAATTTATAAAAAATCTAAATATATAAAAAAGGGTAGTAATTAAACGAGTGACTGTAAATTAAAGTTTTGAGTGACAAAAATAATTAATTTACGTTATAGTACTAAGTGAGCGACTGACTGCGAGTGACGACAAATCAACAGAACAGCAACTTACAAACATTAATTTGAGTTACTTAAAATATACGATGCACGGTAAAGGTATAAGTAGGTATGTATTGTCATTCGCTCGCTCTTGCATCCTTTGTCGACGGAGCCCCGCTTCGCGGGGCCCCTATTTCTGTGTAAAGGGTTTAAAGTAACCTAACCAAACCTAACCTTGAGGTGCACTCTCTGTATTTCTAGTCGCTCACTTAGTCATTTAGTCGCACGGCTAAAATTTTAATATCTGAAATGGATTAATCTCCACTCACTTTTTGTAAGCTCGTTCTGGATTTTATTATTGATCAATATTCGTCGTTAGTTTGGTTAATTTTTTGCTTACTCAAATTCATACCGCTCAAGTTATTAAAACAGTATCTCATCATCAGACGCTAAATTATTTTTATTCGATCGTTTTATAATTATAGAATTATTCCCCTATAAAAAAGGAGGTTCGTTGCTTGGCAATAGTTGGTTTTAAAAAGAATATTAGGAAAAGTAAAAAGAATTAGGAGAGTGTAACAATTTCTGAATATTTTTTTAAGATAAAATTAAATAACGAATATCGCGAGTTTCACCAGATTGCAATCGGGTTTTAGGCTAGTTAGAATTTTTTTTTTTTATAAAATACATTTTTAGGGTTCCGTAGCCAAATGGCAAAAAACGGAACCCTTATGGATTCGTCATGTCTGTCTGTCTGTCTATCCGTCCGTCCGTATGTCACAGCCACTTTTTTCCGAAACTATAAGAACTATACTGTTGAAACTTGGTAAGTAGATGTATTCTGTGAACCGCAGTAAGATTTTCACACAAAAATAGAAAAAAAACAATAAATTTTGGGGTTCCCCATACTTACAACTGAAACTCCAAAAATTTTTTTTCATCAAACCTGTACGTGTGGGGTATCTATGGATAGTTCTTCAAAAATGATATTGAGGTTTCTATCATTTTTTTCTGAACTGAATAGTTTGCGCGAGAGACACTTCCAAATTGGTAAAATGTGTCCCCCCCCCCTGTAACTTCTAAAATAAGAGAATGATAAAATTAAAAAAATATATATAATGTACATTACCATGTAAACTTCCACCGAAAATTGGTTTGAACGAGATCTAGTAAGTAGTTTTTTTTTAATACGTCATAAATCGAAAACCGCAATTTACCTTTCACAAAGTTACAACGAACTACAAGAACTTTTATATTATGTTACTTGCTGCTACGGAACCCTTCATGGGCGAGTCCGACTCGCACTTGGCCGGTTTTTTATATTGTTCTGAGATAAAAAAGGTCAGGGAGCTTTTGTGTTAATAAGTATTCGATCGTAGTTTCCTGGACACAGACGAAGGTGATCTGACACGAAGTTCAGCAACCAACGCCGCGCGGGACTCGAAGTGCGGGAATACTCTGCTGCAGGTTGGAGTATGCAATATCTTGTGATTCGCAAAGCAGTAGACAATCTGGTATCCACCGGGAAAAAGGGCAAATCGCCCTGGAAGGAAGGAAGAATAACGGAAATTAGTACAAGAAAATACATAGGTAGCTACCAGGTTTGGAGAATATGTCATATGTGTGTATGTGTTTGGTATCATATATTATGGTGAGCTTATGATGCGGAACTCGACATCAAGACTTTAAACATTGCACGTTAATAGGAATCAGTGCGTGGATGTATTATAACGGCAATTTGAGAGTAGATTACTTATCAGGAATATTAATAATCAAATACCTATATATCAGGTGAAACCAGGTCAACAATTATCCAGCAACTGAATCAAAGAATTGATCGAAGACCTTATATCAAAATATGACACATTCTCATGTCAAAAAAAAGAAGTCGTTTTGAATAAAACATTAAACACAAACAGTCATTATTTGGAAAAA
Organism: Amphipoea lucens; assembly: GCA_947508005.1. Taxonomy (NCBI): domain Eukaryota; kingdom Metazoa; phylum Arthropoda; class Insecta; order Lepidoptera; family Noctuidae; genus Amphipoea; species Amphipoea lucens. Next base: position 23,523,485 of record OX382360.1, on the reverse strand, counting down.
AAAAGGTTTTGACCTAAAAGGTGAGGTTTTAACAGCAGAGGTAATTAACGCTGCACTAGGTACAATGTATATTGCACTCCTGCTCACTCGCTTTGCTATCAATGAATTGTGGGGATCTAAAACTTCCCTAAATATTTCCGGGTCAATACCACAGTATAATTATGTGTCAATACCGACAATAATGACCTTCAAAGCTTTAGGTATTTCACTAGTCTTAGTAATTACAAAGATTGCTTAAAAAATATGTGTGTGCCTTAAAAATCTACTTACAGAAATAAACATCATTTTTCATTTCAATGCTTTATTTCGTATTTTTTCGTATCAAGCAACGTTCTGCCCCATCAGTGTTCAATGTAGATCCAAAGTACACCATGAAGCATTATTCCACGTTAAGTAATTTCATTAGTAGAGTCGCACATAATTAATATAATGCCGCGAAGTAAGGCAGTACATGGTAGGCGTCGAAACCGATACGGCGTTTTTGTGCGCGATAAGGTGCGCGTTCACCTGCGCGCACGCATCTGCCACTGACGCGACCACGGTTGCTAACAAAGGTAGTATAAATCAAAATGTTTGTGACTAAGTGCCAATTAATTGAAAAGATCGCTGAAGATTGTAGTAATGAATGAAATAGGTGCGAATTTTATAATCCTATTGGTGATGTCGATGACAAATGAAGAAAAATTTGTCATTTCAAAGTTCCTACTAAATTATAACGAAATTGTTATTCTCGACTCCGTTCTACAGGGTGTTACGGAAAGGGTATATCAAAACAAAAGGGTTGAAGAGTGTATCTGGTCTAGAATCTCTGTACAAAATTTCAGCTCAAAAGCATTCACTTTGAAAATGCTTAATATTTTTTTATTTCGACATCACGGCGCTGCACTGGCGCGCGGCGGCGTGATGTGCGTGTACTAGGCGCACAGACACACTACAGATAATGGATAATGACCCTCGTAGTGCGGTGACACGTTTGTTATGATTTCAATTTAATAAACTATCGAAATAAAAAAATATTAAGCATTTTCAAAGTTACTGCTTTAGAGCTGAAATTTTGTACAGAGATTCTAGACCAGATACACTCTTTAACCCGTTTGTATTGATATACCCTTTCCGTAACACCCTGTATAAAGCAAAAATGTTCCCTCATGGTAGATACCTATAGTTTTTCATGTACTTAGTATCTCAGAAGCTTTAGCTCCTTCTGTGTAGAATAACTGCAATAAAGATGGTTATGAAAATTAGGACAATACTGCAGCGGACAGTTTTCGCGTTGCACTTTCGCACCGCACGTAGTTCGAAGCGCTGCAGTGAGTACTGTGACTGTTACTATTCATTGCTGCAACAAGTGAATGCCGCACGAACACGATGCGCAGGGGCAGCGGCGGGTGTGGTGCGGCGCGCGGGCGGGGCGGGGGGTGGCGCATGCGCGCTGCGGCCTACGGCGCGGGGCAAGGCCGCCCGCTACCACGCTATTTTTACCCACCAATGACGACGCTCGCGCCACGAGGAAACTGTCGTCGCTGAAGTCGACCACAACTCTGCTCTATGGAATGGAAAATCATGTGAATGAAAGCTGTGGAACTAATGGAAATTTCCAGTCGCCGCCAAACCAGCAGACTTGCGACGGTTGTTGATAACTTCTGTTGCATTCAATTCTGATAACTAATCATCCTAAAATCTTAATAGCAAAAAAAAAAAACACAACCGAACATCAAAGATGCGACGATAATCTAGCAACCGGAAACGAATCTATTGTCCTATATATTATATAGGAAACTATATTATAATATTTTAAGTGTCACAACATTAACATGATGAAAGGGTATAAAATTACCAAAAAAAACGAAAGTTATTAGATACAAAAGAGTTATTTTCAAAGCAACAATTAGCAAACAATATAAATCGATTTCCTTCTCTCAACCATAAAAAGATAAAATACCCAAGAAAATAAAAAGACTTGCTCAGGAATCTATTTGAGAGCCATCAATCGGTCCCGGGCAGAACAAATAAAACATTAGCCGCGTCAAAAGCCAACAAACTATAAACCCTCTGCGAGGAGCCGTATTAATTTGACATATACTGCTCATCCCAACTAACAGCAGGTGTTCCTAAATTGTCTATGATAAATATACGCCATCAATATAGCAGAGCGACGCACACCCTTTCATGGTTGGAATATAAAACCGTAATTGTGGTCACGACGTTTTATCCGGAACACTTATTATCTGGCCAGCAGGCCAGGTACGGGACTGCGGGCTGGGTACGGGACTGCGGGCCGGGTACGGGACTGCGGGCCGGGTACGGGACTGCGGGCCGGGTACGGGACTGCGGGCCGGGTACGGGACTGCGGGCCGGGTACGGGACTGCGGGCCGGGTACGGGACTGCGGGCACCCATCGCGTCCGCAACTGTTTTTGTGTTCCTGATACACCGACGGAGATTCCGCTCAAAGATTAACCGAACGGTAATTTCAAGCATGAAATTCGGCATCAGTCCATTTGTTAATTTGCATAAAACAATATCTTATTGCAGATAAATAAACTAGTAACTATAAATACAATTTACGAGTTATTTTAATAGCTCGTCCAAAATGGTAGCTGTCTATTCGTTAAGCAAAAGATCGTCGTGAAAAGTTTAGAATAGTCAATAATCCTGATATAGTTGACAGTTTATGGCGTCGACACGAATTTGATTCTGAATTAAGTTCTAAATACCCACGGTATCTTATAAAACGAATAATGTATGATAATTCGGCGGGGATTGGCGGCGCGGCGAAATATTTCTTACGAAATTAAATTTTGCTAAAAACTCGTTTCGATATCTTAGTCCTTAATTGGCTTTAGAAATGTGATGCCTTAGCGGCGAGCGATTCGTGATTGATAAGTCACATAACGCACTGCGTCACGAGTCACCGACACCCGACAGGCCCGACAGGCCCCGGCAGGCCGCACTCAAGCTCGGATGAAGTTATCCACTGATAATGCGACCGATGCCTACATTAGTGGAGGCAAATGAACGCGAGATAACTACTTGTTGAAACTTAGAGCTGTTTCGTATCTGCCAGTGTGCCACTTTCTTTCTCTGATACACGTAATACATTAACGGACTATTAATGCCTCGCCGTTGAGAAGCCTATCCATTTGGGATTGACGAAATTTGAAGAAGAAGTTGGCGTAATCACCTCGCAGCCGACAATATGTCGGTGATCAAGGACGCTAGATCTGTTTGCACAATCTGAAACATGTTTCGCTTGACCTGGAAATCGAACCCGATACAAATAGACAGAGTGAACTAAGGATGAACTTGTACACTATACTTTCAAGCGTACAAGCGAATGGATGTTTACAAATGGTAGTAAGCAGAGTGCTGCAAGCCCGTAGCGTCGTCGTAACTCTCGCGCATATTCGTGCTGCAGTTAATGTTTCAGTTACTAGCCATATTTTAAGTGCTATACACATAATAATTTATGTCAACGAGATTCTTAATCCGCGGCAATAAAGTGACAGACTAAATAATTTGGGTGTCAGCGCGAAACGTCGTAAGTGCAGGTACGCGGCGTGCGCTCGCGACATTTGGTGCCGCGTAGCGTCGCAGACCCATAGATCCCACGCGCCGGCGAGCCCGCGCCAAACTGGTCGATCGACTCTTGCGCAACTCGGAGACTACAGTTGGTTTCCAATTTTATGTTGACCGGTTTCAAAGTTGTCTTAGCCTTCTAATTTCGGCTCGTTTAGATTGGAAAATACGTCGACAAAGATATTCGAAATGAAACTCAGCCGGGTGAGATCGGAGACCATGTTTTCACTCACGTATCGCTCGCCGCCGCCCGCATTAAGATTCCTACCGATCATTGTCTGTCGCAGCTGTTAAGTCATTCATTAAACACCTTATGGCATTGAAAGTAACTTCCAACTTTCGCATAAACATGTCTATTTAACGACTAGTAAGAATTTGCACTGTGCCGTAGGATATTGCTTGCTGAAGCTACATCCTTTACAAATGTTTATAAGTTGATTTACTCAAACATAAAATACGTAAACCTCAAATTTATATGATGACCATATTGATCCTAGTTCAATGTCCAGGACTATAGCCATTTATTTTCTGGCTTCGTGGCTTAGGTCATGCTTGAGTTTATTCAAGCCGTGATAGGATTGTACAAATCTAAACAATTCTAACGTCGTGTCCGACCTACTTCTGGTATAGAAGTGTGACGTAAATTATTTAGTAACATCGTTGGAGATGTTGCGGTTGAACATGATGGTCAATGTCACGGCCGCGTCATGTCGCGCGATGTCGCGTGTCGCGGGTCGGCGCGGCACGGCGCGGCGCGGCCCACGCGTGCCCTGTACAAATACTGTCGGCGGGAGTCCGCGCACAAATCAACGCGATCGGACGTGCGCGCACCGGACCCCCGGTGGCAGCGCCTGCAGGGCTGCCAGCAGAGCAGCACGCGCACCAGCAGTGCCAAGCTTTAGCTTATCTACGTTATAAATGCTTGAGAATTCGAGGAAAGAGTAATCAGCAGACATAATGGTAACTATTGTTCGACTAAGGTATCACAATATTTGAGGTCATCTTAGAGAACTTTTACATCAACCCAAAAATTTCCTCATCCGCAACTAACCTGCCATACCGTTTTAAAGCAGAAAAAAGTGAGTTTTTGGTAGTATTACAATTGGGTGTTATATGTTTCCCAGATGCAAGGCCAGCTCGGAGTGCTGCACGTCGGGGCGCGGTCAACCCTGCGGCGGCCCCCCGGTGCGACGACAGCGCCAACATCTCTCACCTCCGGGGCCCCGTAATGAACAATATAAATGTGCCATTTGCCGGCCTCGCCGAGCCCTGCCGAGCCCCGCCGAGCTCGACACCCTCTGCAACACTCCTCCACGCACAGGTATACATACATACATCTCGGCATCTATAGCTACCTAGATACCAACCATGATTTACAGCCTTGTATTCGCTACTGAATCTATAAACTCATAATTTAACTCCAGCGCAATAAATAAACGTTTAAGTGCAGGCAATCTGTCGAATCCATCTCAGGATTGTGGATAATAAAACTGTTGACGATTTGTTGAAGTCCAGGTGGTACGTCGCAACCGGTTCACTCCTTCTTGGAATCATGTACTTACACATTTGTCATAATAATGTTTGTGTTATCAACAGCGACAAGCTAAGAAATCGTTTAAGCAGTCGAGGCAGACGGAAACGTACGTCATTATCATGAACCCACAAAAACGAATTCAAATTAAATCCCCGGACGATCGGGCAACAAATATTTTCAAAGGAAGGACAGTTTAAACTATCAAATTTTCTAAACGCCTGCTAAATTTCGTTGCCTATTAAGGAAATTGTCCTTTAAAAACTCGATCCCTTGAAGGGATGTGACAGGACTATTATATTATTAGGATCGTTTTTAGTAATGATAGGGCCGGTGTACGCGACCAGATCGCCGGGAGGGACTAATCGTGCGCCGACACAAAAAACTTTGGGCACTTCATTATAGCTATACGTGTGTATTATTAAAAGCCCGCTCGGGACGACGGCCGCAGACAGTTGATTTTGCATTCCTTTACGGTGAGTGGAGCGGACGAAGGGAACTTTGACAGCGCCGAGGACGATATAGGACAGGAACCAATTAACCAACCAGTTTTATAAAATTTAAATCTCAACAGCAATAAGAGGAAACCGAATGAACGGAAATCTGAAAACGTCGCTGCAACCACACCGACAAAGCTCCGAGAACAGCAGAACACAAATCTAAAGACAAACAGACAATAGTAGCGGCAAAAAACGACGCCCAGCCCCAGAGCCGGTGGAATTTGGAAACGAAATTCGCGGATCGCATTTTGCGAATACTCTCGCGTGTTACTGCATTATTATTTAAGTTGGGGCTTTTAAAAAATGGTTGAGATGGTCTGCGGATGTTTTTTTGGAGGCGCGTGCGCGGGGCATAATTGGCGCGCCGGACGCGCAGGAGCGAGAGCTTTTTGCGAACGAGACTGAGTTGCCGTTTGATAACCGTCCCTACGTAACGGAACCAAGTCGGCGCACTAGTGACAACACAACTAACACATAGACAACCAACTGAGCTCCTCTAAACGTAATGGGCCAAACGTAGACGCGAACATATAATACATTCCGTTGTCCGAATGTGGGCATTAATGGACAGTTTGTCACCATAGGAGGAACATTATCCGCTCGCTGTGTAGGTGTACTGATAATTGGGAAACATATAAAACCAACGTTTAAAAGAAAATGAAAAAGTTCGACGTGACCCACCTTCAGAGTCGATGAATGGAATCAATGAATGCAAAGATACTTTGTAATATGCAGTTGATATGGCCTTTAATATTGTGATGAATATGCTGCTACTACACGTACCTAGTGGTTTAAGGTCTGAATGGAATGACGCAATCTAAACAAAGGAACAATAACAGCAGCTAAAAATGAATACGAAAGACATCCTGAGGTGCAGGTAAGAAAAGGGGTACGCGAGACCCTTAAAACAAAAATTGGTCGAGTGTTGCTCCGAGCGATGGTTGACCGACGAAACGTTTCGTTCCTTTTACACCACACACAAAAAGTAATTTAGACCATGATGACGGGACCCAATATGATAACAGGAATCCCGTTGCGTAGCCCGCGGTGCTCGGCCAAATGTTGCAGAGGTGAGCTTCGGACGAGCGGAGATGATATCTTCCTTTTTGTCACAGCACTAACGACGTTCGGGAGGACTGTTAAAATATCTGACCTCACAGGAGTGCGGCGCGGTGCAGGGCGCGTCACTCCCGCGTGTCCGTCAAACGTCATTCCTCTCGCTAACACAATGGAATAGACTTTGCAAAAATGGGTACGCGTGTCGCAGCCCCGACAGACTCAACAATGGATCCGAAAAACAAACAATCTGAATAGAAATCGAAAACAGAGCTTCTTGCCGATGCGACGGAACGGGATTTTGGAAATCCGGTTTAAATTTTTGTTTGGTTTTGTTGGTTGACCTCCGCCGCGCTATTGTCGATATGTCACTAGTTTTGGGGACACAATAATGCCAATCGAATGAGGACATCCTCAAAAAACTATTTGTTATGCTCCCGCTTGATAATGCGCTGCTAACGATATATAAAAAGACCTTTAGGCGAAAACACACAGCAGGCATTAAATGTACGATCTTTATCAGAATTCCAGTGAAACTGTAAAGTTCTTATGATTTGCTCACCAGTCTGTCTGTCTCACTTTACTTGTTGCTCTCGGTGTTATCAATGGCGTATGATCTTCGATCTTTGACCATTTTTATACATAACTACAGGAAAGTGTCTGATTATCACTCATTTGATGCCAGTAATAAATAAATTATGAGCAAATCAAGTCTACGAATCTGTTAAACATAGAATACATTTATTTGTTTATTATATAAGGATCAGGAAATTAGTGGGTAGGAATGTAGTCGTGTTGACTATTATTATCTATTTTAGGTGATGCTTAAACAGTTTGAATGGATCTAACAATATATGTACTTAGAATTAACTTTATAGTTGTAACTGATTTGTTCGATATTGTGAACGCGTTAAAATACAGTTTAATAGAAATAATAATAGAAAATATACTTTTTGCACGTTAGTTCCCTCGTAGCAGCGCACAAAGCGGGTCGAGGGCCAGAGGTGACGGTGTCACCCGTGCCCGACGACACCGCCGTATCACACACCACACCATTGTGAGCAAACCATATGCTCATTACTGAAAAATAACCAGGAACAATTTAACTTTGAAAACGTTTTACTTTACTTTGTAAATTAAGCAATTTAAAAAAATAATATCAATCGTTCAGTAAAAATGTCTGATTGGAAGCGGTCCTTGATCCTGAGACTCAACGACAACTACTTTCATTGTGATTTCTATCACAATAGATTGTTTAGGCGAATTTCAAGTTGCCTTTTGACCCGTGTCTGGGTCGAGATTTTCCATTGAGCTTGTGCAAAAATATCTGCTCAGTGCATTTATCTTGGTTGATGTTATCTTTGGGATCAGTCGCCAACAGGTTTGGGGTTCAAAGTTTTGCATTACTTTGAGACGTCCTGCGTCATGACTGTGACCTATCGATGTCTACAATGATAATATATTGCAATGAGGTTACAAAGGTCTATTGCCAAAACTCATTGATATACTTTTAGTTTATTTACTGTCAAAGCAACTGTACCTACAGTTTGGTAATAAGTAAATATGCATTGCAACTTCGCGTCATACTACTATTGATTTCGATAATTTCATTACTAATAATCACAGCACTAACCATGATCATTTGGTTCCAAAATGTTGCTACAAGGACAGAGGATGGAATCAGCAAGTTCTACTGGTTGTGTTGATTGTTTTCACCCAGTTCTCAATAAAGATGTAGGTACCTAGAGTTTAAAATTTAACTGTCATTCTGCAAAATGTGAAATCAATAACTATTTCACATTTTGACTTTGTTCGCTAGTTTTACTCATCTAAGATTAAAACTGCCACAAGTTGACATATACTCACATTTCTATGAGTGAACATTTCTTACTCAAAGTCCTTTATACAACTTCCTAACCTCCCTATAAGTAATTATTTGACACCTAGTTGTAGTACATGTAGTGTTCAGTCCTGTAGTGAGTGTAGCGTGAGTGCGGAGTAGGTAGCGACGCGCGGAACAATGCGGCGCAGAGGTGGAGGTCAGGCGAGCGCTTGCGACACCTGTCGCCGCTGTGTTGTCCGCGTATCAATATCAGTGAACTCCTTAGCGCTCTTTATTAATTATCTACGGCTTTAAATCATATCAAATCAAATCTATTATTTGTGAAACATGGGATACATACAGATGTTCATTACATTCCATGATCAGCCACTTAGGCATACAAGTTATTAAATAATATATTTAATGAAAATATGATTATAAAATTCTAATGATTTGATATAAATTCCATTGAAGATTAAATATAAATTCTATTAATACTATTAGTCATGCATGACAGACACAAGACAATCAACAACAATAAATTATAGTCAAGCGGACATTAAACATTTAAAAAATTCCAGTTGATAAAAATTCAGCAACAAAGTAATAACAGTTTTCTATAAGAAATCGGAACAATTTATTTTTAAAGATTTGATAATTGCTACATGCTTTTCCGTCATTAGGAATCTTATTGTACATCTTTGTGGCCATTACAAACACACTTTTCCCAAAGAGGGTAGTTCTATACTGACGGGTTAGGCATACAAATGACTTCTATTTCGCGATTTAAGCTCTAATGTAAATAGTGATGGATGATGTCTAATGAACAAGGTCATTTAAAAAAATATGTAAAGATGGTCTGCATCTCCCGCCGCATCGCCGCGTCTGCATCTCAGCAATTTCGATTTGCAAAAGAATTGGTCAAAAAATTGTTTTCGACAAAGAAGAAGAGTCCATGACACAATGCTAGGTGCATTGTGTCAAGGAGTATCTTACTTCAAGCTTCTAAAAAAAATGACAGAAAAAATGGAAGCCGTTGAAAAAAAAATCAGTATTATATCTATATTATCTATGCATTTGGGTGTTGTATTTCAATAAACAACCACCGTTTTAAAAGTTCGTTACAAAACCGCACGTAGACAATGTAAAGCATAACTGCAAAAAAAATACTTACAAAAAAATCATCACTCACGTTACTGTGCACTACAAAAAAGAATCATTGTCGAAAGGTGAGAAAATCTGTTAATTAACACGTCGCCAGTGCCGCCCTCCGGTGTGCTCCAGGCCGCGATTGTTCCGACGCCACCCATTGTGGGCCAGCTTTTATCAAAGTATAATTAGCTTTTGTTCAGGTGTATTATTTTTTGAGTAAAATCCTCGATCGAACTCCCCATTCACTTGCAAATAGGGAAGCCGTGTTTACGTGTCGATGAACAGTAATTATCGGGCAGAAAAGTTTTTGCGGGCACAATTTGTCACCCTCGAGAAAAATCCAGTCACGTTTTGTAATTGGGTTTCCTTCTTCAACACTAGCAGCTGTTGTGGTCTATATTCAATGTAGACCATGGCAGAGGATGTGGAGAATGTGCTAAACGTCTGTAGGGCGCGCGTGCCGGCTCGTTATGTTTGTATAATTAATTGTAAGAGTGACGGATACCTGCGCTTCTTTTGCGGCGCATGCGACGCTCAGGTGCATAAGCTTTATTTGTATTTTTTGCTTCCACTTCCCCTTTGCATAAATTATCATTTTCGCAATTGTCCCGGAGCGAAAGGATTTCTTCTGACCTGCCATTGTTACTCATGGGGTCTACCGCGAATGACGTTCTTGCAAAAAGATGAATACCTATACTTAGTTTTCTTGTTAAAAAGCAATAATTCTAATGCATTTGCTCCATCCCTTAGAGTCATAACAAGTCCGCAGAGTGTTACGTAATTATTTTTATTTGTCGAACTAGTTACAGATCACTGAGCGCTTTGTTATCTATTGCAATCATCTCAAAGTCGATGTTTCTTTATTCTAAAACCAACGCTAGTGCAGCCGCGCTAAGTTCAAATTTAACCTTTTCAGTAGCATCTTGAGTGTCTTCATTCCTGTTTTTGGATACTTGAATTGTAGACTGTGTACGGGTTATTTTAAGGTTTTATTTTGTTTGGCAGGTCGGTGTGTGGTGTCACCTGGTCGCCAGGGGTCGGCAGCTGGTCCATTGTGGGGCTCATCACTTGACTCGCGCGAAAGGGATGCGTCGCCATGTGAACCGCTAACGGAATCCTGGGAATGCTCCCGCGCAGATAATGCGCAACAACTAGTATTGTACGACACAATAGTAATGCGACATACTAGCGCTTGTTTTGAATCTGTACCAAATTTTATTACTCTGTTACAATAAACTTATGAAAATAATTATACATATACTCGTACTTACTAATTTATGTACACTCAACTGGCGCCCAACCTGCTGAGTAGCAGTGCCTTTTAACAGGGCTTAGTGTGTGGCCGATGAGTTTATTGATCTCTAATTGCGGTTGGGGTGATGCTTGCTGAATCAGAAAGCAAATAAACACAAATTATAAGATCCGTCATAAGCTACATTGTGGTAATAAATAAAAATCCTGGATGTTCGTAGACAATGTAAGCCGAGAGTGAACTAGCCAGTAGTGGTGACGCTCCCCGTTATCGTATGCAAATGTACGCAGTGCTTGTTATGAGGAACATTCTTAGAAGAATGGCCCACTTAATGGGAAATAAATTAGAATAAAAAAGAGACTCTACAAAAAGAAACACGAGTATCCGTTTGGTGCGTGTTGTTGCCGATTTTCTAATATATCACAAACATTAATATGCTCGCGACCGGTTCTCGTGAGATCCGTTAGTGGCTTTATGTAAATTATTTGGTTTATGGCGTGCCTCCTAGTTTACATTCGAATGCTTTAACTTAAAAACATACCTAATGTCCGCGTAGAAATCGATATCGTACTTACGCCGATAAAGTGAAACATTGGAACCAAATTATAGAAAGTATAATTTATTGCACGTCAGAAAAAGGTATTAGCAACATAATAACAAATCTCAGCAATAATGTTGACAGATCGAGTATGACGTGTACCTAATCAGTAGACTGATTCATAAACGGTATTGGTCAGTTGACTAATTAGCTGCTGGAGTGTAGACGAGTCAGTACTAGATGAGAGCCATGAACTTAGATAATAACTCGTGGGAATCGTTACAGAATAAATAGTTGATTTGGATGCCGTTACATGTAAAACTTGACATTTCAATAGCGAAGCTGTTCGTAATGAAAAGAATTCGATTACTATGCACCGCGCGGAGGGCGCGTTAGAGCGCGCCTAGGGAAACGTTACCCAAACTAGTTTGTGACCAAACGGACCATCACATAGAGCCACATTGTCCAGATTAATGCACAAAACCGGATGCTGCGTCTCCCGGCCATCGATAAAACGGTCACAAACACTATAAACCAGCCCTACACTTCTTTATGTGATCTCTAGCGCTGACCGCCCTTTCATAACGACGCTCGCTTGTCATTCATCACGCGCAGATGAAAGGAATCCGTATAATCAGCTGATAGTACCCGTTCAACAACACTAACGGTCCATCTTTGATCAATTATCCGATCGACTAGTCCTACTCCCTAACCGCTTCATCTAACGAATTTTCGATTCACTCTCATAGAAATGGAAAGCTAACCAGTTTTTTTTTTAATTTCAATAACGCATGCGTCTTCTCGTTTTAAGATAGGCAGGTTATGAGCGTTTAGAAATATCCGTTGTAACTGGAGATACAATGGCTTCGGGAGAAATCGTCGAAACCGTCGGAGGATGCGCGGCACAGAGGGCTGAGATAATATCGTGTTTCGTGAACTCTGCGCCGATGTCTAATTTCCAATACAATGGGTGCTGTAAAAAACTGGCCTAAAATAAATGTGTCACAGTGCCACCCTCAGGCGGGCAGACAATGGACAAAGGAGCCCTCGAGAGCGTGCGTGAGCGCATTTAGCGACGCCACAATGCGCTGCGCCCACGCGCTTTGTGTCGCATTGTCGTGCAGCACAATCGCGCAGGAAGATCGATCCGCGACGATCGCATCGCATCTAGTAGACACGTGTACAGTCAGGCGTACACCGAACACATGTAAATCATATTATTGTGGAGGTGAAAGTTGAACGAGACGAGAAAAGTAAAAGTCTTGCGGCAGACGCGCCGGTGTCGCATCTGCGCCGCGCCGATATCATATTATGTTAATTCATTTGTGTGTGGGGGGCGAGGGGCGCGGGGGCGGCCGTCGAAGGGTTTGTGCGATTGTTGGCCCTTATCGTGTTTGGGTACACAATGCGTGGATTGTATTTTTTACAAAGAGTCAAGAGACTAAAAAACTCGAGTCCTCTTGAGGTGTATTCATTTAGTTCCATTTGTGCTTTTCAATAATCTACTACAAATCGGCCAATCTCTTTGTAACAATCGTTCTCATAGAACAGTTATAGGACGCCATTCATTATCTATTTGACATCGCGTTTTGTAAAGGTTTAGAATCAAATGATTTATGTTTCCTCTGACAGGCTACACACGAGGCTTTTATTAGGACTAGGTGACTGCATTAAGGAGGTTCCAAAAATTGTGTAATTTATCAAAGAAGATCTACTTGTGATGAATTGGTCGGAGTATTGCGATGTTTTCCTCATACATAGCTGTTGTCCGCCTCGGGTTGGCTACTCCTCGATCACCATAACGTCTCTGATGAGCCACTAATTCCGAGTTTAGAATACGATTGACACACTGATATTAAGAGCTAGGCTTCCAATAAAACCGCGAGGTACGCCGCGAAAGTGAACGTATCGGATGAGATATGATGCACTAAATCGTTTTTAATCATGTTTCTGATTGAATCGCGGTTGATAATGATCTTCGATTAGCGCCCGGCCGTAAGTCAGCGCGTGGCGGTGTCGGCGCTGCCTGCGAGGAGCGTCCGGAGAGGCTGGCGACGCTAAATAACGCCATTTGTTCCTAATGGATCGGACAGTCTGTACTTCTCGTATTGATGGCAATCTCTTAAACAGTAATTTGTCGCGCGAAGGGCGTCACACCGCGCGGGTCCGTCTCGCTGCGCCATATGTCGCTCGCGGTTTTGACTCGTCGAGTGCGGTTAATTCGTAACTGCGGTGAGCACGTGCATTTTAATTGTTGCATTATGTCTTGTTCGGGGTGGCGACATGACGCGGTGATCACTTCGACAACGTATCGACATGGCTTCCTCCTCTCGAGTCACAGCCGTCCTATATGGCGGTGGCACATGAGCTATAAAGTTCAAGTACTGGTCATTAACCCTAGCGAAACAATGGAAAGGTACCTGATCCATTAGGTAATATAATAAGTAAGTAGGTTGGTACACAAGGTATCATCGTTGTTTAGACAATTCTAATTTGAGGCGTATAATTTTTTGTCATTTTATAAGTAAATTTTTGGCTTCATCGCAGGTACAAGTAGGTGTTAATGAGGTCGCAGCAATGTTTCATTTTCAGCACACAACTATGCAAGGAAATGTGTTGAACTGCTTGAAGTTTTGCGGTATCGCGAACCGCGGGAAAGCAGTAAATGGCAACTCTTACAAACAGAAGGTCACCTATTTGTCCATAAAAAGCGTGCGGTGTGAGAGGCGCCCCCTCGCGGCCGCGGGGCCATTGTGGAGCCGTCCGATTCGCCGCACCTATTGTGCTGCTGTTTCCAGCCAAAACGTAAATAAAGGCAGATGTTACCATACTCCAAAATATAAAAACATGTCTAATACGGTCACATATAAAGCGGCTGCCAAACTGAATTGAACCTAATTTGCGAAATTGAGAGTTGAAATTGGCGAGGGTCGTTCTTGCGGTTAGTACGTTCTGGTTCGGTTTGTTTCCGCGATTCTAGCGACCCAAGGTCCGCGGCTGTGTGGGTAGTTTTACAAAACCGAAATTGTTGTAGTTTAATAAAAGTGATATGAAACGCGAGGATGTTATTGACAGCCGATGGTATCGCGCTGATGGACGAGCGGCGCCGCGCCAACTACTAGTTAACATTGCTTCGATTAATTTTGTAGTTATTGATATGAGATCTCGAGTTGATTTGTATGAGTTTTTAATGTATGGACGCCTGTTCGACTGTAATGACATTGTTGATGGTTACGTGAAGACGTCGGTAGCGGTCGACGATGATTAGAATTTAATTGTACTGTTGTGTTTGAGGCAAAAAGGAGAAGAGTAAAAAGAACGCTACAATTAAGCGCAAAAGTTACCAAAAGCCATGTATTCCTCTGTAGTTCTGCCGTGGCGTGGTCAATCCTCACATATTATGTCATCATAATCAGCCTATAATATTCCCACTGCTGAGACACAGGCCTCCTCTCGGTGAGAGGGAGTGGGCCGTAATCCACTACGCGGACCCAGTGCGGGTTGACATATTATGTAGGTGTCCTTGATCAGCTCCACATGTCTTGACTCCCTCAGTGCGACAGTTCTCGCCGCAAGCTGTTTCCACAACCTCCGATCACAAACATTCGACGACGACGCGACACTTGTACAAACACATGACTCAGCGCTAATTATACTAAGCATGTTGATTGTTTCATTACCCATACCTTCAACTGCTTCAATTTCGAAAGATATTAATTAGGCATTCTATTTCCTTGTTATTGAGCAGTTTCGGTGCAGTGGATGCAAGTCTGCTCTCTGTGCAGTCATCCATGGTTCGATTCCCATATCCATACGTTCAATAGATAATAATTTTTTCTTAGTCTGGTTGTTTATGTGAATCGATAAAAAAAACTAGTCTATAGTGAGATAACTTAGCGTATGCTAAGTTATCTCACTTAGACTAGTTTTTTTTTTAGTCGATATGTATATATCGAATGCGGAAGGCATACACTAACACGAAATGACGCTAACAATAATACGTCTACAAATGTGGGTAGCACACATGTTTTCAAATCCACACACAGTTCTAAATCACTTTAGCCAAATTAACAATAGACAATCGTAACATTAGAAGTCATTATCGCCCTAAGCCACAAACATGATTGTGGCGAACAAAACGCATCATTTGTCCTGCAGCACATAGTTGCCGGCTGATTGATCACTGCGCACATTACCCGGCCGGACTGCACAATGCCCGGGCAGGCCCCACACTTGCAGGCAATCATTTAGCACGGCATGTTTATTGCAAGTTGTATGTTTGTGTGTGTTTTCATGTGGAAGTGGTAACTCATAAGTCACATTTCGTAGATTGTGTCGAGAGTGGTTTATTGAGCAGAAGATAATGTTATTAGTGTAATCAAATTATTTTGTGGTTCAATCGGTTAATTAATGTATTTAAATGCATAAAAGTTTCGTCCTGTTACAGAATCTAAATTAGTTTCACGTAATTAGGTATGTCTGTTACTTCGAATGCTCCAGAGAAAAATATTATAAAAAGTAAGAGCTGGCGAAATGCTGATAATATGCCATGTGGAAAGATTACCCTCGGTTAGGTTAGAAGCAGGGTTGAATGTCAAAGGTGCGTCCGATGTAAGTAGGTAGGTAAGTGTACTTAATCACGTCAAAGAAAATTACATAATCTGTAAGATAAAAGTTAGTTTCAGATTCGTATTAATTAAAAGCAGCTGCCTGAGATTTGTTATAATTTAATTATATTCATTGAAATGAAGTTGCATTTCAACACATCATATATTTGTACCATTAATTTACACTACTAAAAGTAAGAAAGTGTAAGTAATGGAATTATGAATATTTAGCGACAAGCCTGCGCTATTGGGCATCCACGCCAGTAATCGAATCAGTAGAGCTCTGCCCACCCCCGCAATGCGCCGCGAAGGACTTTTAATTAATATTAAGTACCCTTTATGAACAGCTCCTTATACGGAGAGCAGTCAGCTTTAAACGTTTATTAATGAACAACGGACTGCTTCGTTTGTCTAGTAGTCACAAGTGTAAATGCTGATCATGACGTCTGGGGTTCGATCCCTAGGTCAGGCAGTGAGTGGTTTTTAGGTTTTTTATTAGCAATACTTAGTAGCAGCCCGGAGCTTGGATTTGTGCCCGGTTCATGATATACGACTCAAACCTAACTGGTCAGATGTGGCTGTACTTAACCCCTTCGGCGAATACAAGCGCGATGGTATGTATATCACAACTGGCAGCTCTTCCTGTATCCACGGCAAAAGAGCGGCTATCTGATAAGAAGCTGATTAGCAAAAGGTGGTTCCCGTATGCAGTTTGTGATCCGTGTTCATTGCATATTACTGGCAAGGTATGTATCTACTATGCGGGTTTGTTCGAGCGTTCTTACGATTGTGTTAGTTTAATTGAAGTAACATGTGTTTGAATTAAATACCCGGAACTGAAAGCAGGTGATACAACTGGTCCAGCAGTGAACTTCGTTTGATGCAGCTTATTCTGAGATCAGACAACAGTGAAAATGAAAAAATAAACAATAATTAAGTAACACAACTAATAAACCGCAAATACAATAATTAAGTGCTTAAGTACACACATCAAAAGTGTCTAGGGATCAACATATATTTTTGCAATAACTTTTCTCCTGATTGATATTAATTAAAATTTTCTTTAAGGATTCATCAAATAAAGTGTTTTCGTTTGTCACAGTAACGATAAACCAAGTCACCTTTGCATTAATAAAGAAATTTGCCATTTTCCTAATAAAGGGATTTTTGACATTTGAACCACTAACACAAAAGTTCGAAAAAAAGACTGAAATAACAGTTTTCTCTAAAATTTTATTGGGTAACTTAAACAATTAATAATCCGTGTTTCTACCGCGAACACTAACAACACAAGAACATCGGTTTGGCATACTCAAAATGAGTTCATCCAAATCACGCTGTGGAATGGCCGCCCATGTTCGTTGCAACAACAAAAAAAGGTCTTCTTGCGACTGGATACCCTCCATATTCGGCAGAGCTCTTCTCTGTAGCATATCCCATGCATGCTCAATCGGGTTCAAGTCTGGCGACTGAGCAGGCCAGGGCAGGACATTGATGTTAGCTGCGGCGAGAGTCTGTCTTACAACTCTTGCGGTGTGCGGTCGTGCATTATCATGCATTAACTGAAATAAGGGACCGATTTGCACTTGTAGAGGAACGATGACGTCTGATACAATCGTCTCAGCATAAATTTGAGCGTTGAGGTTGCCTCTGATCCAAATCAACTCAGTTCTTCCGCCGATCCAAATACCCGCCCATACCATGATGGTTCCACCACTATAAGGATGGACTTCCTGGCAGGATTTTAATCGCTGTTGGCGTCCAGGGGTTCTCCAGTGTCGTATACGTCTTGTATCCGGTCTCATACCAAAACGAGACTCATCAGAAAAGCACACGAAACGCCATTGTTCTTCTGCCCAATTTCTGTGTTCAAGAGCCCATTGATATCGAATCCTACGATTGTGCATTGCTATAGGTGGTACCCGTAGCGGTCTTCGGGAATGAAGGTTCACTTCATGCAAGCGGTTTCTGACTGTTTGGTTGCTAATTAAGTTCCCTGAAGAGTGATGAAGCCTCACGGCTAACATAATGGCGGTTATTGTTGGAGCTCTTCGAGTTAAGATTTGAATGTATCGGTCTTGTCTCCGTGTGGTGCAGCGATACCGTCCTCCATGGCGCTCAGCCACGGTACCAGTGCTTCGGTAACGTGTCCAAATTCGACTGATAACACTCTGACTTGTATTCAGAGCTAAAGCCACAGTACGTTGCCGGGAACCAGCTTCTATCATACCCACGGCTCTGAGCATTTCTTCCCTGCTTAAATGACGTCGCCGCTCCATAATAACGTTGGTTTTAATCAGTAGTAGGGAAACAGTAGCACTAATAATGTCTTCAATGCGTTGTATGTTTTTATAGGGAAAATATTGACAGCTGATTTTCATCTTTTACTCGAATTTGATTCACAGTTCCTGATTCAAATTATGAAATGCACCAAAAAGGATCCATATAAATTTATAAAATCATAAATTTATTACAAAGCCACATCTCAATCTCAAGAAATCCGCATAAAAATGCTTGATCCCTAGACACTTTTGATGTGTGTATGTCTAGTATTTTAGATTTTTATCACATTTGTATAAATTATAGTTAATTCAATAAAATCTATTTGCATGTTTCTTGTTGAGCCAGTGGCACAACAAATCAGTGGGCACTCGTAGCAGCCCAGTCGCCCTCTGTGGCGGGCAGTAACGCAGTTAGCTGGTAATCACATTACCGCCCCACGCACCGCAGGCCGACCCTCCGTAGCTGATGAACTATTCTTTAAACGAACCAGAAAAAAACACTGTCTTTTAATAATATTTATTAAGTCTAGGTATGGCGCTTGACGACTTTCAGGTTCTATTGTAAGTACACTACTCGTACTCATAAGTATTGAAATTAAATATGAATCAGTAGGTAATTAATTAAGCATCAATAGATTTCCATTGTCCAATATATTTTGATTTTATAAAAAAAAGTTCATTATTATTTTACACAATCTTCATAAAATATGAATTATAAAGGATCTTGTATCAATTAGTCTATACATGTACAGAAGCAACTGGGTGCACATTCAATATAACAACAGCTGACACTTTTACCAATACAATAGTAAGCATACGGAGCGTATTGTTTGAAGCCATATTTATATCTAACACTATCGCAACACCCCTGCAGTGGAGTTCGTAGGTTGTTCGGTTGCTACACCAGAGCACTTCCCTGCAGTGGAGTTCGCAGGTTGTTCGGTTGCGACAACAGCACTTCCCTGCAGTGGAGTACGTAGGTTGTTCGGTTGCTACACCAGAGCACTTCCCTGCAGTGGAGTTCGCAGGTTGTTCGGTTGCGACAACAGCACTTCCCTGCAGTGGAGTTCGCAGGTTGTTCGGTTGCGACAACAGCACTTCCCTGCAGTGGAGTTCGCAGGTTGTTCGGTTGCGACAACAGTACTCCCCTGCAGTGGAGTTCGTAGGTTGTTCGGTTGCGACAACAGCACTTCTCTGCAGTGGTGTTCGTAGGTTGTTCGGTTGCGACAACAGCACTCCCCTGCAGTGGAGCTCGCAGGTTGTTCGGTTGCGACAACAGCACTTCCCTGCAGTGGAGTTCGTAGGTTGTTCGGTTGCGACAACAGCACTTCCCTGCAGTGGAGTTCGCAGGTTGTTCGGTTGCGACAACAGCACTTCCCTGCAGTGGAGTTCGTAGGTTGTTCGGTTGCGACAACAGCACTTCCCTGCAGTGGAGTTCGTAGGTTGTTCGGTTGCGACATCAGCACTCCCCTGCAGTGGAGCTCGCAGGTTGTTCGGTTGCGACACTGCTGCAGCAGCCAGCCACCTGTTTCTCAGCAGAATCAATCGGTGTGGGAGGACGCGGCTATTAGATACACTTTGTACTTTACCGTTATACGCCAGATCGGGAAGATAAGCTAGAACCTTATTAGCAACGCGAAATTCAGACAATCCGCACTCGCGGTAATTTACTTAGTAGTTCTTGTAATGCTTGCTTGTGATTACAACGATATTTGAGAATCGTACCTTAGTAAGTCCTCTATCCACGGATATCTCATAGCTAGAGGAGATTCTCTTCGATAGTTTTACTCTAAAACTCACGCTTAAACAGTCGTAGTCTGCATGAAAATTGCTTTAGTTCAGACTTACACCTGTGTATAACAATTTAAACAGGAAAATTAAATATTTCTCCTCGTTTATAATTACATAATTATCGATAAAACGTGGTAACAATTGCAATATTAGAATCGAATTCACGGGTTTCAATGACGGCATTGCTCTCAAATTACTGCGGTAACAGGTAGATATCGAATCTCGTCCACTTGTCAAAATATGGAATTAACTATAGTTAGCACAAACACGTGCAAATAATATAATATTATAATTATTAAGATGTATGTATCGAGTATGGCAGCTATACAATACGGCTGGAACAGAATGTTGCACAGTTGTGTAAATGTCAGTCAGTTGTCATCGACGAGGCGTTTAATTGACACGTCTCTCGATAATTAGCTACGTTCCTACGATTGGTTACTTCAGAACTACTTGCCAAGCCGCCGAACTACTAAAGAATCGTTACCTTAAGTATGATAGATAAATAGTATACCTATTTTTATTTAAAAAACCGGTCAAGTGCGAGTGTGACTGGCGCACCGAGGGTTCCGTACAAATTTGTAGGTATGTAACTACAAATTTACGGTTTTCGGATTTTTATTTATATATAATATGTATAAATATGTGATTTATAACAATATAAATTCAATTGTGTCGCATTAGCCACAGTTGAGCTAATAGGTTTTGTCTATGGAACATAAACGTCCGTATCTTTTGATTGCGTTGACTTAAAAGTTTGATTTTTTTACTGCTTCAAGGGATTGCAGCCCTGAGTATTTGATGTTCATTTTAACTTGACATTTCTACGCGTTCTTGGGAAAAAGGGTCTTGACAGACGAACAGGCAGATGGACAACGAAGTTAACTAAAAAAAAAAGACAAAACAAAAATACACAAATGTGCAATAGTAAACTAAGCAGTTCTATTGATAAAAGCCTGGAGAAATAGAAACCTACTTAAGATTGTTACCTATCAATAGTAGAATTGTGCGGTGTTCGTGTTCAGTATAAAATGACCCTTTCGTCACGCAAATACTTATAGGTATTAACCACGCTACGCTAAGACATGCTACGCCACATATTATGGTAAGCTACGAAATGCTACGCCAAGACACGCTCCGCTACGACAAGTTCCGCCATGACACGCTCCGCTACGACATGCTACGTCAAGATATGCTACGCCGCGAGCAACGCTATAGGAGCTATGCTTCTCATCTATTCGAATATATTTTGTTCTGAAAGTTACCTAACCACTTGACAAGGATATTTCTGTTAGACAGTAACCCAGTGTGTGACACTTAACGAGGCAAAGAAAGTCAACGATACTTGAAATAAGTGGCTGATTTTAAAGTTATGACAGCTTAGCGTAAATGATACAGCCACGCGCCGCTATAATAGTACCACAAATATTATACAATGGAGGCGAAACAATAAAAAACATTATACATTCAAATCTGCTGGAGTGAACGGTCAGCGACACCGCCGCGCCCGCCCGAGGCCCGACAATGCGCAATAAAACTTATAATACCATTATTTGTTTATCAATAAACGATTTGCATGTGTTAAGTGTGTGTCGTCATGCGGGATTACCATGAGAATGCGCGGGCGCTGCATACGTCAGTCGCGCATGCGCGGTGGATCGCTATAGCATCCTGTTTCATTCAGCTACTGGGCTATCTTCATCTGCAGTGTTTTCAGACTGAACTGATTACGTACGAGGTCTAAACTCCTAATAAAATATAATATTCTTTCTTTAAAACAGCCTTTATTGTGCAATAAGTCAGAGCACCCAAAGTACAAAGTGAAACTTGATGTTTGTCGACAGGTTCACGACAAAGTCACGCTGCCTGTAGGGGAAAGATCAAAACAACAATGATGTACAACAACTGAACTCATATAATATAAGTAGGTATACCCTACACAATTAACTGACGTACGAACAATTTACAATTTAAATTACGGCGAATGGAAAAGTATCAACAATTGATCAACCACCAGTTGGGAAAAATACTTTTTTTTTTAAACGAAATTTCGTTAGTATGTGAGCTGTGAATTAATAGTTGACAGAAATTAATCCAAGCGAAGATCAAAATTTTTACAAAAAATATCAGCGCCACCGGCGCGGCGGCGGATGCTACTCAAATGTTTGTTCTATGACTTTGGCGATAAGTACTCTCAGCTTACAACAAAAGGCACCGCCCACCTGCGCCGCGCCAGCAATAACGTACGATACAATCGACGCGTGCGCGTTTTTCTGCTACATTTCCGTATGGTTTTGTAAAAATCATATGAATAGTCCGAAAGTGAACCCACCTTGAATATATTTAAATTAATTACGCATCGCTAATGGCGAGCGCTCCAAGGACGATGTTTGCATACGATTGTAACGGCACATAAATTGTTATCGCTGCCGCTTCATCCAAGTTTTTTACATTAATTTTGTCATCTACACTAAATTATAGTATACTTCGTAACAGAGGTGGTTTTTAAGAGGAAAATATTTGTTCTTTTACAAATGTAAATTGATTAGGCAGTAGGTAAGCTACGATTTTTTTGTCATTGGATTTAGCATTGACTTTTTTAACTTTAGTATTTTACTTTATTTTACGATTTCTAAAAAATGGAGAAATATCTCTATTTCAGTAATTTAGCTCGTTTTTTACCCGACTACGGCGAAGCAAAAAGGAGGGTTATGATTTTGGCCGGTATGTATGTATCTGTTGCCTCGTAACTTCTAAACTACTTATCATAATTATTAGACAAATGAGGTGTCGTTGAAAGCATCTTGATCGTCCGCTGGTTATAGGCTATGTGACGTTACATTAAATTATATATGGCGCCGTCTAGCAGACGTAAATACAAGATCTAAAAAAAAAAAATTTTTTAATCATATCTTGTTGGTCATCAAATGAAAGGGCTTAGCACATTTGCATTTGCATTTTTTTTTAGCAAAATAATTAAATAAAAAATAAGTTTAAGTAATAAAAACTAAAGCTCGTCTACTGAAAAGGATGAAACAAGAAAGTACTTTCCCGTGGTCGCATGCTACCATAGCTTGTAGGTAATATGTAATTAGTAGGTACAGCGGCATGCGACCACGGGAACTTTCTTTTTTCATACTTTTCAGTAGTCGGGTTTTAAATTTTAAACTTATTTTTAGATATTTGCTTTAGTCGGATTTTTGTTGTGATAATGCCGGGTGTTGTTGCGCATTGCACCGGTCCGGAGGCTGACCGGTACATGGCCCGGCGAGGGGAGCGAATCAAACACCCCTTATCATCTAGAACAGGTTTTGTACAAGTACACTAATTTGAATAAATTCCCATACGATGCACAGCGCAAGTGAATATTTGAATAATTCTAGTCGATTCTGCATTCATCTCGTGACTTAGAAAAAATCCGTTACAATGTGTCACAGGTTTTAGGTTTCGTTCCCCTGTACCTACGTGAATAATATAATTAACATTTTTTTTATTAATACATTCAAGTTATTAATATATGTTACGCAACACATTGAAATATAAATGTTTGTGGTCACCCAGAAAAAAAAAATTAAGTAAGTATTTAAAATTCACATCGATGAAATAAATCACTGAAATACTAATATTGACAACCTCAAGTAGGTAACCAAATAACATGTGACATTATTTCATTTAACTGGAATTCTAGGAAAATTAAAAGCAAAGCTATGAGGATATTACTAATAGCATTTTATTATTTTAAAAAACAACTTCTTTACGTGGCTGACTGTACCGTCCATCGCAAGGGTTGTTGTTTGTCCGAAGGGGATATCACATTGCGCAGCTTTTTTTTGTTAAAAGGATGAATTATTAATAATAATAGTGATTTGTACAAAATATTTTTTTACAATAATAAAACGTCATAAGTAATATTTTTTACAAAAATACACCAGCTGTTTATAAACTTAATTCAAATGATTTAATCCCTCTCACATTTTTGCGTCTATTTTACTAATGTATAAGACATAGTCAAGTAAAAAATGACTCAGTAAACAGTGTTCCGGACATGCCAATATCTTAAGGCAACTGCTAATTACTGGATCATTAAAGGTTTAACGTTAACCGACTGCTCAGTTGTGCAGTAAAGGTGTAAATAATGAGCGGCTCGTATCATTAGGCATCGCTCACACCGAGCATTAATCAGGCGCGCGCACATTCGTTCTGGCGCAGACGGCCGACTAAACTGTGTTTTGTCGCGATAATCGCGCTGTCGCGCTGAATACACGAAGGTGTGACACAAACTGCGTCTAATAGTAAAGTGAAGACTTTACTATTAGACGCAGTTTGTGTTAGGTATAATTAATTATATTGTTGAGAAGTTTAGACTTTGATATTTTGAATTGGTTGATAGAGTGTAGAATTTTTATGTAATATGGTGTGAAAATAGACCGATGTACCTAATTAATTAACCAAATTACCTGTTCTTGGTAAAGTTATTTTTTTATTTTTTTATGCTTGTCTTGTTGTAGGTAACGGACAAACTACCTACTACATTTTACAGCAGTCATTTTCTCGCAATTTCCCGTTTGTTGTCCTAATAATAAACAATAAGCTTAAGTTTAACTGTAACATCAGAATAAAGAGGCGGTTGTAAAGGATCGCTGGTACAATTAATCAGCGGCGCGCGCACGTAACTGTCGCGTCGCGTTTGTTTTACATGCCGACACTAAACTGCGCTTTGTCGCGACATACGATTAACTGCCGACGCGTCACCGAGCGCAAGGAATTGTAGCACAACTAGGAGATGACAATACCACAGAATGATACCCTTACTTCTCCTGAAATTATTTGTCCGAAAATCATTATCCATAACACGTTTGCTAAACTTCAGTAACCATAATGTTCAAAAATTCGAAATTTTGTTATACATAATTATCTTTACTTCTAAAACTATTATGTTATAATATCGAGTACTATACCTAATGATTCAATCTCCTAATTTTGCATGAAATAAAGTCATATGTCCTAAGTATTGTATTATAATATAATGTGTATTATTCTGAATGTACATTTATAATAAAATTGTTAGTCCTAAAACATTTGCTAAAAATTACTCTCTCCACGCAGTCTTGTCTGCCCTACCCCTAGAGTGTAATTTAAAATCGCGTAGGCACGTAGGGGCGAAGCGGCTCGCGGGCTGAGGAGCAGCGAGGCCGCGAGCTTGCTGGCCGGCTTCGCCGGACAGCAAGCCGAACCCGCGGTGGTGAGTGAAAGCCGTCTGCGACGATTAGCACGCATGGGACCGCCTGAGACCCGCAGCGCCGGAACCGTGACAGAAACCATGCCTGCTGCATGTTGCATGCTCGCTTGCTTGCTGCATGCTCGCTTGCATGCTGCTTGCATGCTGCATGCTTGCTGCATGGTTGCTTGCACATGCACGCCTAAGAGAAGTTCATAGCAAAAGCTTTGTAATACCTACTTTGTTTTAAAATTTGAATTTAGGACTTATAACTTTTATTGAAAACGGTTTTGTATATTATTGATTGTAATATTTATGACAAATTTAGGGCATATTGTATTTAGGGATTAAAATTTTATGGCATGTGATATTATGTGACTTTAAGTTCGGGCAAGTTATCATTCGGACTTTTTTATTCATTATGGATAAAAAAGTTATGTAACACAAAAGAGAACCCACAGAATACATAATAGTAAGTACCTACTTGACATTGCTTGAATATGATTTGCAATTTGGCATAAAAAAATGTTTGATGAAAGTTGACACGGATGTAGAGACAAAGCTAAAAGTAGAACACAAGGCATAATCCTTACTTTCATGCGTCTTAGTTACAAATCCGAATCTGTGCGTGTGACTTGAACGTTTTTACACCGTAACGGCAGAGCTACGCAAGTGAAACGTAGCCAAAGCCCGCACAAGTACTGCATCCACCTTCGACCCGAATCTGTAGA
This sequence comes from Amphipoea lucens, assembly GCA_947508005.1. NCBI lineage: Eukaryota > Metazoa > Arthropoda > Insecta > Lepidoptera > Noctuidae > Amphipoea > Amphipoea lucens. The sequence continues at coordinate 23,497,427 of OX382360.1, read as the reverse complement.
AACATACAATACATTATCTAACACGCCCATATTGATGTCGAATCTCTCATATGAACCTTGGGTTGTAGCTAATTAGTGACACGCGATGCCCGCGCCGGTCAAGGCGCCGCGGAGCGCACGCGAGCACTTACCGACGTGCAACGTCTAACTATTGACAAAAATTTATTACCTCATTACATTGATATAAAAACTGCTATTATGATTAATTAGAGACGTGCTCTATGTTCGACGCTCGGTGGGAACTGGGCGCTCCCGCAACCCCCGCGCCGCCTCGCGCCGCCCCGCGCCCGACGCTCAGCCGGTGACATCTCAATGCAGTATCGGTGACAAAAACTTGAGACGCGGATTTACTTAGAGGATTTAAAAGTTAAATCTGTAATTGTAATAGATAAGTTTTTTTAACCTTTTAAAGGGGTAATCAATAGTTGCGAATGTTTTGCGACCTCAAACATGCAACATGCACTTTGTAAATTATTATTCCCTAGATCTATTTTATAAACAAGTAGGTATACCTACCCATTCTAAAGTGTAATAAAACTGATACAATATAATTAAATGACCAGGAGCTTGACTTCACAAGAACTAAACGCCACACAATAAAGAGAAGTGGCACACAATGGTAACGAAGCTCGTATATTCCGGTGATCAGCGTAACATTCCGGACGGCGGCGGCGCGGGATGAAAAATGATTATAAACCGAAATCGCTCAAAATCCACAAAGACACGGCGCGTTACCCGGCTTTGTTCGCTTGTCGGACGACATGATTTATAGCCGCGCGGGAATCGAACGCCATGCAAAATGTTGCGTCACGCTACGTACAGACTACGCCTGCTACGAGGCTCCGTAACGCCACATGCTACAAGCATCCCGAGCAAACTACATTTTGCACTGCTGTTTTGCTACTTGCTTTATTCAAAACATTTTTTGTATATGGGTGGTCGAATACGTCTATTGGTCGTAGTGTGCACGCGTTATAAATCGGACGAATGAGACGTCATTTCGATTCGATACGTATCGGCGGCGTGGGGGACTTAATGCTTAGATTCTCATTGATTAAGTATACCTATTTAGTGAGACGAGGATTATAGAGCTTTTTCTATTGGGGAATATTAATATATTGTTCTTTGTTAGATAGCCACAGCAGCATTATGTACTGCGCGCCAGGTTTGGGCTCGCGGTGATTACAGACACGAAGTGCGGTGTCGTGGTCAGCGCTTGTACCCGTAACTTTATGTTCATTGAAATTTATTAGTAGTGGAGTAAAATCTCATTGTTTATTGCTCAGTTTGCGGTGTTCAAGGTTGTCTACTATTAGCAATGCGCACATTCTTGATAGTTGTCCTTTATAGGGTCAACAGGACGGCTCGAGCCAGTGTCAACAGTAGTCAACTAGGCAACTACCTGAACATATCAACTTTGCATAGTGAATGAATTATGTTTGAATTAGACTTTAGCCATCCCGGACTTCTCTTTACGATGTTCTCTAATCCTCCGATGAGGAAAGCACTTGAAATTTTCTTTCACATCTAAAACCTACACGAAAGTGACGGAGCAACAAGGATGAGGCGCCGTAACCTCTCATTAGAAACAAAGGCTCCTTCAGACGTGTGGCATCAATGTTCCACGAGTGTCGGTGGTGCCTCGGCGACGTATTGTTAGCTGATGGTCACCTACCGCGCTAGCTAAGGAGGAGCGCACAATGGCGACACGTAGCGGCAGCGGCGTGTCTAATGTGGACTAATGCTACCCGCACACCGCGCCGCCGCGACTGCGCCACAATGACACCACAGACAAAACTGTTACAGTGCGCGGCTACGTTGTCCACACGTATCGGAATATTTAGGACTGACCTCTGGTTGACTTGTGGTCACCAGCACTTTATTGTCTATTTTTATAGAAGCGGCTGCGTGTAATGCTTGTTTCCCTACTGGTGGCAATAAAAACCTGAAAACTTCATGTTGATCGTAACTTTTTTGGGAAAACCTGAAGCATACTTTGAGAGGTTTCGCTGCCTCGTCGATGATGATGATGCAGTGAAGAAACAAAGATGGAGGAGTGTTGTCGCGTTTACTAGTTTTGATTATTTAATATATTTATAGGTCTAAATGATCAGTTCGTCAGCCATATTATCTTGACACTATTCACGATGAGCACCTGGCCTCCGTGCCGTATCGTGTGACAGCGGACACGGCGGCAGGTCGCGTCGCTCAACTATTCGGCTCACACGTAAGCTGTTAGAGTCGGAGGATAATGAATACAAATACACGGCTATTTAACTTCCCTCCAAGATACACTGAATATTAATACACTTTTCGCTTCGGACCTTTTATTTCAAGGGCAAGAGCTGTGACTTAGCGGCCGTTCACATGAGGCACGCCGCGGAAGATGTTTGTAGGATGCATCATGTCTTGTAGACGACAGCCAGCATGGCTTGCGTAGAATTAGAAACACATGTTGTCACGGCGTGCTGTGACGACGCCAACAATGATTGATGACAAAGTTACAGTCTGTTGGTGCTTCAGTGTTTAGATAGACTGGCGGTTCCACTTTACTTTGCCTACCCGAAGGTACTGTATATCAAGTACGTACTGTTATGTAGGAACGTTACCTTCGTCGAATGAATGCTCAAGCTCATATTTCTCTAACATTCCCAGTATATTGTGGTTTTCCTTGCCATGAATAAATAATGTAAGTACCTATGTAATGTTTAAGTCTCTACAATGTCGAGATTATAATTATTGTCTTTACAAATAGACGTTAGATAGCCATCGAGGACATGCGCACGTACCTATCTATGACATGCTATACGCCGTATTTACTTAATTATGCAAAAAGCAAAGGGGTTTCTAGACACTTCAATACCAACCATACTTATCAATATCAATCAGCAATCACTCATACAACATTACAATGTAGTCGAAGTGGTTGATTGAAGCCGACAGGTGTGAGTACTCCCTTAGGCAGTCGCTTTCCTATTTGCAATTCATTGCTGTTTCTCTAACCAAGCATCGCTGATGGCGTTGTAGTTGCAAGGCCATGGATTGCAAAGTGATGCGGATAGTGTCGTGCATATTTAATAGTGAATCATTAGTGCATAAAGGTGTTATTTATGCGTGGCCAATGCAATAACAGGTGTTGTTGCGGTAAACTATCACTTCCTAGCGGCTGGTCCGGTGGAGAGCGCCGGGAAGTGCGCCTGACGCAACTTTGACTACAACTTTCAAAGGGCGCTATCGTAATGTATGAAGATTGTATCCTTATTTGTTTATTAGCGATCGAAACTTACAACAAATGAATGACTTTGTTCGTTCGTTGTTTGTTTAATGTCAATAAAACATTGCATATTGTTAATTCTTTTCAAGCATTTTTCTGTACCTGGCACCTTTTGTCATTTGCCCTATGTACCTACGCCAATAGCAGTAAATTAGGTCCCAAATAAAAGGGGTGTTTCCTGTCGCCCGATAAATACGTTGCTCATTTATAACCCGTTGCCAAAAGGTTTTAGCTAACAGAAAATCCAACTACATACTTACAACATTGACCCGCCAAGAAATTTAACCAACCAGTGCGGATCGGTAGGGATAGGTATATGGAGCACAAGTTTCCAAATATCCCTACCGGTAGCGATAATTAGAAAACATCTCCAAGTATCCCTACCAGTGGAGATATATCAGTAGGGATATAAGGGACAAGGGGAAATGACGAGTGGTCTCGTTACATCTGCAATTTTACATAAGTCAAGCTAAGTTGAATGAAGATAACATTAATACGTACATTACCTGAACATGCTTGTAACCAAGTGGCGGCGTCTAAAAATACTCGTGTCATGAGAAGCCAGTGTTAGGCCCCCCACACACGCGCTACTACGCGCGGCGACGTCGCGGCGCGGCGAGATGTGCGCGCGTGACGAGCATACGGCACGTACCAGCTACAGGAACCACATACAGAAGAACCAGTGGTAATAGCGCACAAAAGTAAACAGAAATCTGAGACTATCACCGAGCTGAAGGCAGGCTCCTCTGAGAAGAGAAGCACTGCTTACGAGGATGGTTGTCGATATAGTTGGGAAGACGAAGGGGTTGCAACAAATTCGCAAACAACTCAGCTGTATGTAGCCACAATATAACTCATTTTAAACCCAAGAATAAGTACCTATCGACAATATTTTTTTTGCCCATTGCATGTTAGAATTCGGTGGGCACCATTCAGGCACCTTCATGAAACTGAAATAAACTTGAAGAAGACCATAAATGTATGACCCTTGTCTCTTTCCTTTTTTATAGACCTAAACCAATAATACTTCACAATAATAAGGCTGATCTGAATAATATGATTTCATACTAGATAGTGTTTACCCTTTACTTCCGTTAATTTCTCCATTTATATCTACACATGTATACTACGCATAGGTACTGTTTGTATGGAGTGCACCTTCTGACCGTGCCTGACGCACACGCAGAGGTGAGTACACTCTACTGTTTGTATTGTAACGACTCATATCTCATGTGAAGACAAACGTTTAAGTTTCAATCGTCGCTTGACAGCCTTATTATTACTCTTTGAATACCACTTCTTTGACCACTCATTCTTTGGAGAAAGGTAAAGAATGTCCAAGTTCTGACGAGCAAGTATTAAATAAAGAACAAATTCATTTGTCTCGCGTGTAGTGTAGAGTAGAACTTTAAGCTTCTGAAAACAAATAATTCAAGAAAGTATACTAAGTATTTCAATATTTCAGCTCAAACTCAAAACTCAAACTCAAAGCATTTATTTCAATTAAACCATTACAGGCACTTTTGAATTGTCAAAATTAAGTAGTCGGTCAGTTAGTCAGAAAGTTGAAGCTAGTTGCCTATTCCAAAGCGTAGATCTCTATGGAGAAGAACGGGCAAGAAACTCCATGGACACTCTTTTTAAATCAAGATATTACAAAATCCTTGGTACATTATTCTTATTGCTTCTATATGTGAGAACAATGTAAAAAAAAACACATAAATGAAGAAACAATACAAGAAATAAGATTAAAAATAAGCCTTGGCAGTTAAGAGATGACCAGTCTCAACCGACGGCGCCCGTTCACGAACATGACGCATGGATCAGCACCATCCAGCTCAACCATTTTGTAGGGAACCGAATGATCCAACACACGTGCCACCATCAGTGAGACATCAGCCTGGATATAGCAAAGCTGTGGACCAGCTTCTAGGTGTGAGGGAGGTGCCAGACACACAACAGTTAAGCTCCGTCTCTCAGCACAGTCCCTGGGTGTTGCAGGTGTGTCCATTGGCGCCAACAACCACTTTGCAGCAGGTGGACAGTCTGCCCGTTTAGTTGTTTACCAACATAATACTTTTTTTGAAGTGAAAACTTCTTTAGCCGCTTTGTACACTTTTTTTGTAATGGGTAAAAAATGTTAAACTCGCGTCAGGACACGTGACCTGATCGAAAATTCGTAAGACGGATGGAGAGTAGACAGCCGGCGCGGCGTAGGAGAGGAAGTATCCCCCTCTCTTTCTACGGCGCGGCGAAAATGTATGCCTGCTGTTTCGTTTAGGCGGCGCAGGGCTCTTGCGCGAATGTTCGTGTGTGTTTATGTTACAGCGTGCCACGCGCATCCATGGATGGTGACAGCTGATGGCTCGACCGTCTGTGTAGTGGCCACACTGCTGTGTATTCGTAAAATAACCGTATATAAAGTGTTTAAAATATGGAAATTGAACAAAGTGCATCTATTAATGAAGAAAGTGACGAAGAAATAGCGAAAGAAAATGAGTTATATTAATTCAATTAATAGTTGATTTATTTCAACGTTAATATTCAAGTTTTCACTTCTGCCGGCACTCCCGGAGTGCAACCCGTCTTTTTTTTTTGAAGTGAAAACTTCTTTAGCGGCGTTGCACACTTTTTGTAATGGGTAAAAAATGTTAAGCTCGCGTCAGGACATCGCGTCAGGACACGTGACCGTCAGGAGAGATTTCCCCCCCCCCCCATTGACATATATATTACTCCTTTTGAAATCATTGCCCCCCCCCCTCTTTCTACGGCGGTGCAAACCGAAGTGAACCAAGTGTATTGACACACGACAATGGATGGATGGATGGATGGAAGTGGAAGTGGAAGTGGAAGTCGAAGTGGAAGTCGAAGTGGAAGTCGAAATGGAAGTCGAAGTGGAAGTCGACGTGGAAGTCGAAGTAGAAGTCGATGTGGAAGTCGAAGTGGAAGTCGAAGTGGAAGTCGAAGTGGAAGTCGAAGTGGAAATTGAAGTGGAAGTCGAAGTGGAAGTCGAAGTGGAAGTCAAAGTCAAAAGTCAAAGTCAAAGTCAAAGCATTTATTTCAAATAGGCACATAAAAGGCACTTTTGAACGTCAAAAATTATCTTAAAATAGAATTGATTCTAGTCGCCCATTCCAAAAGGTAGTTTTCGTATGGAGAAGAACGGGCAAGAAACTCCACCGTTACTCTTTTAAAATGTTTAGGTACAATATTTTGCATGGGTACATTAATTATATAATAACATGTGAGGACGATGCACCTACAATAAAATTACTATACCACAATAGGTAAAAGAATTAAAAACGAATCCATGACATATAAATTAATTATCTGATAGATACATGGTCGAAGTGGAAGTCGAAGTCGAAGTGGAAGTCGAAGTGGAAGTGGAAGTGGATGTGGACGTGGACGTGGACACACTGCTGTGTATTCGTACTTAACATTCGTGTATATGTGTTTAAAATATGTAAATTGAACAAAGTGGATCTATTAATGAAAAAAGGGACGCAGAAATAGTGAAAAAAATGAGTTATATTAATTCAATAATTGATTTATTTCAACGTTAATATTCAAGTTTTCACTTCTGCCGGCACTCGCGGAGTGCAACCCGTCTTTTTTTTTCTACAACTCCTTACTTGTGTCCCCTCTCCGTAAATTCCTGTTTACAGTTCCCAGTACAAGGGGGCATTTCATACTTTTTTCGCTTCCCAACACATCCAACTTCATTATAAAACGACACCTCCACGTTAGGACGAGTAGGTAGTACTGTTACTGTGTATCGTCTGGTAAACTTTTGTAGTACGACGATACGGTACTAATGAATTATCAAATGATTATGGTAATCATTTGTACTCTATCAATTGCAATGGTATCGTGGCATCGATGATTTAAACAGACTTCATTGTTATTATTATATGAATTCTATTAACTGGTATCAGCAATGATATTACATATAAATAAAAGGTGTCAATATTCAATCGGATGTAGTACCAAATCGGCCATTCGATAAATACGGTCATCCTTTGAGAAATTGCTCATAGACCAGGATATCAAACCTAGAACCTCTCGCTTGACAACGTGGATGTGATTTTTAATGTCCAGTATCTACCTACGTATTATTTATCATTTTTGAAGAAAGTTTAACTGAATAAAATTATAGAAATAATATTATGAAATCGAATTTATTTTCTTAATTATTCTTGCCACGTCGTAGTACTGTGGAACAGGTGCACATTGTTGCCTTAAACTTGGCACAAATGTTCAGTCCCTTCGCAGAACCAGCCCACTGGTTCTTATTAGATATCTACTTCTGCTACTAGTAGGTCTCAGCCAGACTGAACGTTCCCACAGTAAGGCGTGTCGCGTACTAGATGCTATGCTATAACTTCTGGGAAGCCATCACTGTCCCACGTTCGGTCCTTGGACTCATCACGCAAATAAATAATTCACAGCGATTTAACATTACAATGACACTGACAGTGTGCTAGCAGTGGGTTCAGTCCGTGGCCGTCCATGAGAGAAGACTCTAATGCATCGGTAAATGTTTAAAAATACTTTATCTATACTATAGGTAACTTTAACCTGAAATATTTTTACAAAGTGTTTTTTCTTCTAAACAAACTTCTTCGAAAGTATAATGAGTACTTACCTTAAACAGGCTTATATAATAGGTAGCTTCTCAATTAATCCATGTTCGTGAGTTGTGCTCCTGCGCGTGCTGGCCAGCGCTGTGGCGTGGCATGAGGCTCGCGGAGCAGCTGCAAATTGCGCAATTAACAGATACGCTAATAACAGCGATCTGGCACGAGCTTCTGAACAACACCAAGCAAACAATATCGACGGCTGGGCGTAACCGTTTACTGCACAATCACTTCACTAACTATGTCTTTTCTCATCATTGACTCGATAACAATGAGAAGATCAAACGATTCGTGAGTAACTTGCTGATCTTAAAAAAATAGTTGTTAACTATCTTTGATTTCTACCTACTGATGTTATGATTACATTTTCGATTCAGATGGAAAATAAACACAATGTTTAATGAAATAAATCACTCAGTGGGACTCCGGCTATAAATAAGGATTCTCAGACAAATTATAACGTTCACAGAGCGACGCGTCTGAATGACGTACACTGTTAAAGTTGTTTAAAAACAATAAAATCCGAACACCGTCTACATCGCGCTGATTAACTTGAAACCAGACGTGATGGTATAAAAAGAACAATTAGAGCAATAAATAAAATGAAGTAAATTAGTTTAGCAGTGATCAGGAAGGTTACGGTTATAGCAGGTCTGCCGGAGTGTTATCTGATCTCACAGTGACGTAGGTACTCGTGCAACAATAGCCGTTGTTCTAAATGTTTAGTACAGAAAAACAACTGAATCAGTTCCTAATTGTGGTAAAGATATTTTATTGCCAAATATAATGACACCGCACAGGACATTGATCACTAGTATGATCACAAGTCATATAAAAACAAGTCAAGTCAACAATCTACATAACAAGACTCTCTACATAAAAACAGTAAGTTTTGGCCGCAAGTCAGTGGAAGGCATTGCGTTGGTCGCGGTCATTACCCGAATTCGGCGCGCGGACAAACACACGAGACAAAGAAAGTGCATTTTCCTACAGACTACAGTGTAATCGTATATTATTTGGAGCGGCGTGCATTATTCATGAGGCTATGATACGTGGAGTAAGGTTCACCCCGTACCGTCAGCATAACAACACAACAGATTTTTGTATTTTTTTTTGTCTGGTGTTAGTTTTTGTAACATATTGTTTAATTTGAGAATTAAAGATGTGGTAGCAATTATTGTCTGTTGATTTAAAACTGTATCAAACATAATCACTGCAGAAAATTAAGTAGATGTGAACAAAAAATAAATAAATCACAATAACATTACAGGCACTTGATTTATCAACAATTTCTTTGATAATTAAAAATAGAAAGGAGGAACAGCAACAATGCAGCTGAATGTTTCCACCATAGATCTCAATCATTCCGCAGCGCAACGGTAACCTGACAGGGAACGAACTTACGAGCTCACATCAGCTAAACGAGCATTATATACTGCTAAATAATTTGAGAGGAATCCATACATTCGAAGTTATTTATGAAGAAACTGCGCGCGGCCGCTGTGCCGACGTGTAGCGGCCATTGCAATTATATAGGTATTTGTAATTAATAATGTGAAGTATTAGTTACACGCGATACGGGATGGTGTGGCTTTTTGTGTCACTCGCAAATAAGAAAATTGTTGCTTTGTACTCGCAACTAACTTGATAATTAAATGGAGCTCGTTTTGTTTTGTTTTTTACTGATTATTTATCTATGAACGACAGAAGTACCTAATACGTATAACAGGTACCATTAAATGTGTTCGTAAATTACGTAATTTTGAAGACGTCAGGCTCTTTAGAGAAAGAAATAGCTGAACTTTTCTTTCAATTAATATTAACACACTTAAATTTACTAACAGTTTCTTTTTTATCAATTTTTCTTAAAGTAGTGAGGTACCTGTTGTGCAGTCGGTACCGCGCGTGTGTCGGTCGGTATCTAACCGCGAGGTTTGAGCCGCGCGGCACTTATCGCTTATTGTTGCTAAGTGTTTATTTAAATACCGCGCGCCGCCGCGCCGCGTCGCTGCCTATCGCGCATCTAGCACTGGACGCCTATCTGATAGGTGTGTTACTAATGTCTGTAAGCTCACTGAGCATAAACTTATTGGAGATTATCTTAAAATAGAAAAATATCTTAAATCCTCGACTCTGCTTTTAAAGGGATTTGCAAACCTTCCTTACTTTTGATTATTTTTCCTTCAAAGTCACTACGTTGAGTTCTTCTTCTTTACAACTACCTAGATCGTATTATATATGTGCATCATACCTATATGCATCTGCAAAAACCCTCATAGATGACCTACTTGAAAATCATATAAGAAACTCAATTGACTTTATTGCGAGGTCTCTACAAAGTTTTATTTTTAAATTACTGTTTTGGACAAACGTTTTCTCCTGAAAACATTTTCCAAATATACGAGTTCCGTTTTCCAAATAAATAAACAGTTAGGTACATAACGGTCGGCTCAGCTGGCCGGGGCTAGCCGGCGCTACCCAGCTACAGGCGCGGGCGCTGGGCACACTCGCCCCTACGTTTATTAAATTTTGCTAAAAGAAAATTTAATTAAGAGAGTTTTTTCTTTTTATTTCACACCCCAGATTTCATTATTGGCGCAGACCGCGTGAAAGGGTTTAGTTTGTAGACACAGTTATTGTTAGAAAGGACAGAGCGACACCGAAACAATTTGTTTAGACATGTACCATGTGGGTAGCACAAAAAACGAGTATCATGCAAATTTTTAGTGCAATTCATAAGAAAAGTAATTTTATTTAAGTATCTTTAAGGAAATTGACGTGGAAATAAAATAACATTGAATATTTTTTGTTTGGTAATAGAGAACTTAATAGTGTTTCAACCCATTGACTGTATTTAGTCCAGAAATGTGCACAAGTAATTAGGTATAATTTTGTATCTTTGCTATTTTTAAGGAGTGCTCCGTCTAAGCCCTACCTAGCTCTGCGCGTCCCCAGCGCGGCGTACGTGTAAAAAGTGGAAAGTGAAATATAAAAAGTAACAACAGTTCGCTCGTAATTCGGGATCTGTTGTTGAGAACGATTTACGACCAGCTCTTATTAGGAGTGCAGCTTCGCCTTTATTAATAAGTGCGCCCTTCGCCTTCGGTCACTCCCGCCATGAAATTAAAACGCATATTTAAGAGCTACTTTATGAAGTTGAGATTATAATGTTATTAAAAGAATAACCTATTTTACGAAAACATTTCAAAATACATAAATTAATTTACGATCACTTTTTAAAATATTAACATTTGTAAACCTAATTTTACGAAAATTAAGTAACACTCATTTCACTTTTAGCCAAGAGCCTTCTTACTCAATGCCACCTAATAGTGTTTATCTACACCTCTATGCAATAAATCCTCTATAAAAGTTTCTGAAACAGCTTATTGCCAACATTAAAACAACCAGTGTCATAGTAACCATTTTAACATCCTCGTTCCTTCACGTGGGTAATGTCTACAAACATAACCAATGATATGTAGCGTTACCAAAACGGGAGCGATACCAAACGGGCGCGACCCGTTTTATTTTCGTTTATGCTCACTAGTTCCTTCGCGTAGTTCCTTTGAAGGAACTACTGAGAATTTTTTTTCCTCCACTAAATCCTTCATAGATAGAATATAGATCTCGATCGCAAGTAAAACTGCGAGTTAGCAACATTAAAAACATTTGTCACAAATAATCCGCGGAGGCTCACACCGAACAATAAAATGAAATAAACAGCAAAATGAATCACCCGCCGATTCACCTGTCATAACACAATACACAAGGAGAAGTATCTGAATAATTTTATATGAGACGTTATAGTAACGTTAGTAGCCGCACGTTTGTGTGTTACTACATTTATTTCGTAATACCGTATGTTTTAAGAAGTGACATCGAAGTGGCACTCCTAATTAATCGATGTTTTTGAAATGTTGACGAATGACGTCAGAAGACAGAAGAATTTCAAAAAAGAAAGTTGATAGTGCGTCACGTTACCTTTTCGAAAAAAAAAAAAGTTAATGGCAAGAATGTCGCATTGGCAGACTGCATATTTTATTTTATATGTTAGATGTTTTGTGCAAGCGAACGTAGCAGGCAAAACTTGTATTCGAAGATACCCAGTGTTGAAAAATATTGCGAATTAATTATATTAATATAAAACACCGTTGAACGCTACTGGTATATTATGGATTCATGAATATTTATCACTCTTGATTCTTTATTGATACATAAGCAGAATATCTTTTCAATAAAATAATGGAATATCTCAGTACAGAACACATCAAAATAAACCAAAACGGGCAACCGGAACTATTCGAGATATAAAATTAAAGATCCGTTTGAGATTTACATTCATTTACGGAATATGCGGAGAATATTAACTTAAAACAAATAGTCGACTTGGAACCTACGAATATTCTTTGCACCTCTAGGAACTATTATTTTTATGGCACAGGTACTTACGGGATTTTTGACAGGTGGCGTGGGGCTTTGGAATCAGCAAATTTAAATAAGCTTCTATTAAGATGATAATCAATAGTAGATTGTACAACTAAGGCATAAAAGAAGCTATTTTACCCCGAGACGTTTATATCCACCCGAGCCGCAGGCGAGGGTGGATAGTTAAGTCGAGGGGTAAAATGGCTCGTTTATGCCTGAGTTATACACTCTGCTTTTCACTTCGATTGCGAGAAAATGAAACAGGCATAAAGTGTACAGTACATAATTAATCAAAAATGTTGCATCCATAGCTAATTCCCGCCACCACAGATAATACCGCCACGAAACTTTTTAAAAGTTTTTTTTTTTAATTTTCAACATTTGTCATTCGACTTGGGTACTTCATACTGCTAAAAAATGAAAACGTTTCTTTGCCTTTTTAAATAATAAATGACAACTATTTTATCGGATTTTATTAAATGAACGATAGAAAACACGGAAGTGGTATAAATTAAAGAAAATGAAATAAATCACGACTTTAATCTGCGAAGTTTTATTGTGCGTGTGGCTGTAGGGCCTGATTACTTTAGTCTTAGAAAAAAAAAAAAAACTTTATGCACTAGAACATAAAAAGCGATTTTGTGTCGCCTAAGCACAACATAAAGACGGACTTTTAGAGCATGAGAAGTGAAATAGTAGATTGTACAACTAAGGCATAAAAGAAGCTATTTTACCCCGAGACGTTTATATCCACGCGAGCCGCAGGCGAGGGTGGATAGTTAAGTCGAGGGGTAAAATGGCTCGTTTATGCCTGAGTTATACACTCTGCTTTTCACTTCGATTGCGAGAAAATGAAACAGGCATAAGGTATACAGTACATAATTAATCAAAAATGTTGCAAAGCATAGCTAATTCCCGCCACCACAGATAATACCGCCACGAAACTTTTTATACGTTTTTTTTTTTTAATTTCAACATTTGTCATTCGCTTCATACTGCCAAGTCATAAAAACGTTTCTTTGCGTTTTTAAATAATAAATTACAGCTATTTTACCTGATTTTATTAAATTAACGATAGAAAACACGGAATTGGTATAAATTAAAGAAAATGAAATAAATCACGACTTTAATCTGCGAAGTTTTATTGTGCGTGTGGCTGATGGGCCTGATTACCTTAGTCTCAGAAAAAAAAAATACTTTATGCATTAGAACATAAAAAAGCGATTTTATGTCGCCTAAGCACAACATAAAGACGAACTTTTAGAGCATGAGAAGTGAAATAGTAGATTGTACAACTAAGGCATAAAAGAAGCTATTTTATGCCTAAGTTATACACTCTGCTTTTCACTTCGATTGCGAGAAAATGAAACAGGCATAAATATACAGTACATAATTAATCAAAAATGTTGCATCCATAGCTAACATTTGTCATTCGACTTGGGTACTTCATACTGCCAAAAAATGAAAACGTTTCTTTGCCTTTTTAAATAATAAATGACAACTATTTTACCTGATTTTATTAAATTAACGATAGAAAACACGGAAGTGGTATAAATTAAAGAAAATGAAATAAATCACGACTTTAATCTGCGAAGTTTTATTGTGCGTGTGGCTGTTGGGCCTGATTACTTTAGTCTTAGAAAAAAAATTTACTTTATGCTCTAGAAGATAAAACTCGATTTTATGTCGCCTAAGCACAACTTAAAGACGGACTTTTAGAGCATGAGAAGTGAAAATAATATTTTATTCTTATTCACAAGGTGCATGATAAAAAAAATCATTAAAAGTGGTATCGCGAACCATTAAAATGTCGCTTATGATTCATTTGGCGTATGTCAAACTGAGATTAATGTGTTATTTCAACTATTCATAAGAGACCAGACGGGATGACCATAATGCCTTGGAAGGTAGGTAGGCCTTTGGTGTGGGATGCAACGTGTGTCGACACCCTTGCGCCATCCCATCTTCCAAGCACGGTAAGCTGTGCTGGGGCGGCTGCTGCAGGTGCGGAAAACCTCAAACGGCGCAAATACTCCAATCTCTTTGGAACTTACATATTTGAGCCGTTTGGGGTTAAAACACTAGGGCCATGGGGCCCGAGTGCCCACTTAGTATTCCGAGACATCGCCAAGCGGTTGGTCGACTCATCACGTGACCAGAGGGCTGGCCTATTTTTTGGCCAAAGAATCAGCATTGCCATACAACGTGGCAATGCTGCCAGCCTTTTGGGCACGTTTCCCGTTGACAGTGATGCGGACGAATTTTTTGATGCCCTTTGATTATTTTCCCTCCCTTTTTATATACTTGTACATATTATTATTTTAAGATTGTTAGCATAAAATTTCCTACTATTCATTAATTCATTTGTTGTGAAATTAATTAAAGATTTATTGGTAATAGCGTGTGGTCTTAGTTTTTAGACCACCATCAAGAGCCATGGGTGCGGCCAAATTAGGAAAAAATTATGAAAAATTTAATTTTAAAATAAAATATTCTTTAATACAGACGCCAGACATCAAGCTACCCGAAACTGACAAATTTTCCCAATCAACTTTGAACCTAATAATTTCGCGATAAAAATTAAAATCTATTAAAGAAATTTGACAGACACAGACAAACCTAACCCGCGACCGGGTTAGGATTTCGGGTCAGGTTCTGAATAAACCGAATAGGTATTTGCCTGGATTTTAATGGATTTAGCTTTGCCTTAATTTATTTGACAGTTTTGTAGAAAAAAAGGTGATATAAAAAAGAAAACCTCCTGTCCAAACAGTATGTCACAGACACACGAATGGCACTCGTATACTGTGTTCTGTTGCTGTAGTTTATTGAACTAGGCTGACAACGTGTTACTGAAGTGTAAGCAGAAGTGCTGGGCCAGTGCAGAGCGTCTTTTTTAAT
Source organism: Amphipoea lucens (assembly GCA_947508005.1). Lineage (NCBI taxonomy): Eukaryota > Metazoa > Arthropoda > Insecta > Lepidoptera > Noctuidae > Amphipoea > Amphipoea lucens. The sequence continues at coordinate 23,482,184 of OX382360.1, read as the reverse complement.
GTGTTTGTAAGTGTGTATGTTTTAAATTTAATATATTATGAAGTGTTAAACATATTTTGGTTGTTTAGGTTTTGAACATTCTGTGGAACAGGATGTAAAATAGTTTGAAATTATGGAGTTGTTACCTGATTAATTCGGCGGCTAACAATAAAGTATAACAGAGATGATATAATAGTACTGCTTGCAATGTATGTAGTGTATGAGAGACTTTAAAATTCTCTAATAGACAATATGTATTTCAAAAAAAAAATTCAAATGCGCAGATTTCTAAACGAGACATCTGGTATTCTTGACTGTTATTTTAAGATAAATTTAATGATCTAGAAATTTTGCAATAAAATACAGCAAATCGTCGAACACCATTAGAAATGGTGACATTTATTTCGACATTATATTTTAATTTACGCTCTGGACATAAGTAGTAGAATATTGAATGGCTGCGAGTGTTGGGAAATATGGAGAGGATGCCACCAGACTGGTCGACGGCTAACGGAATGTTGTCCACGAGTAGGTAAACGTGTAGTAACACCCGGCGACAGCCAAAATGTGCCTTCAGTTACTGTACACTTTGATAACCGAACAAATGTGGGCTATGCACGTTGTACAGTAGGCTGACCTCGGAGATCTTGCAGGATGTTGCTGAGAAAGTCTAGCCCAATGACGCAGATAACATCATGTTGAGAAACTTTTGATCAAATTAATGATATTGATGACATTTGAACGAGCTTCGGAACAGCTAAAGCTGCACACAAATGTCGATTTAGAAATATGTTAAACAAAGATTGCACTGGAGTCATTAAAAGTTACGCAAAACGATATCCGTCGACCGTGAACTGCTCTCAAATATATCACTAACACGAACGTATAACATCTCAATAATTCAATAATATGTTCCAAATAAAACGGGGAGAGATGCGTAACGGTACATATCGGAGCGATAATAAATCGCGGCTGTAACCGATCGCACCTGACGCGAGGATTCATACTTTATGAAGATGTAGGGCAGTACAGGGGGTTACAGTCTCCGTGCAGGATACAGGGTGTGCAGGGGGGGTCGTAAACCATATTCGTGGAATTATGCATCCCCGGCGAGCTGTACGCGGCGGGACGCGTCAATATTTGATGGCGCTGCAAATCGATGCACGAGTGGGAATGAGTCCTAATCTGTATTTACGATTGTGGGAGATGATAGTTTTTCGTTTGCGACTCGTGACGGGTTGCAGGGAAGGGAGCTGCAGTAAGCTGCAGTTCAATTATTTTTATCTCCAAATCAGGTTATTTATGGTTTTTATGCGACAGCTAGATTAATATGGCGGGGATTGGATATGTTTTGACGACTTCCCTCGGATGTAGGATGTAGCCTTTAAAGGTACAGACCTGCATAGCTCCGATTAAATTATAGAGTCAATGTTATACTTTGTTGAATCCGTTTTATTATACACTAGCTTCTGCCCGCGACTTCGCCCGCGTGAAATTTCACCCTCCCCTCATTCACCCTCTTAGGGGTGGAATTTCTAAAAACCCTTTCTTAGTGGATACCTACTCTTCACAAAGAATACACCCCCCACATGTCTCTAGGACCAACGGTTTAGGCTGTGCCTTGATATATCAGTCTGTCAGGACTTTTATAGGAATTTTATATATTGGCACTGAATGGTATCGGTCTTAATAAACTGGCACGTATCGCGGGCGACACGTTATATTCACCGTCGCCTGAGGTTACAGATATTTTTAAAGACACATTTACTTTACACGAGTAACGTAGCTACGAGTATGAATGAGGAATTAATAACTTTGTAGAAGTCTGAACATAAAAGTGTACTGAAGAGCGTAGAACATTCAGAATGAAACTCTGTACATGTACTTATTACAGAACTACTGAAAAGGTGTTAACATTTTTCCTAGCGGTAGTGAAAATCCGGGAAAAAATCTGAACAGTTAAAATTACTAGCAGGGTCTTCTTCATAGACTTAGATTAACAACTAAAGCAACATCAAAAAGTTTTGATTGTAAGTGCTACGGCTCGCTTGCGTCATCAGTACAGCTCTGATCACCACGTAAGGACTACATCATGTTCAGGTATGTAGCGCTAAGTGTGTGCTATGCGATAATGAGGAGTATCATGCGATGGAAGCTCGCTGCAAGTAATTGTTCTCTAATTGTCCGCCGAGCCTCGATGATTAAAACTAATGATCTGACTTTATGAAATATTGTACATTCAACTGCACGTTTGTGGTAAGTACCAATATGATTTTGATAGCACCTTTATTTCGTAGCAGTAAGAGCGGTTTTAGTAGTAAAAAAGGTATCTATCCTATCATATTAAGACCTAAGTAGTCTAACAAATTAAATGTTATTTTAACACGTAAGTCGATATTTTTCATGAAGCCAAGTTTAGATAATAATGAATAGGAGTTAGTCGACCAATGTGCCGCACGTACACAGGGCACACGTACATTGTCCCGTGTTATCGTTACACGAGCGCGCAAGAACTACTCTTAGACCAACCTACAATGTAGGTATCTTATTATCATTAACAATACCCGTTTTATACAAAAAATACTCAAAAACTGGTTAATTAGTAGGTACACCTACTATTGGAGGTCTTTTTGTTCTTCGCACTGAATTACAGGCTACACGTGTTCCATACATGGTTCGTGGCCTGCACAAGCACCTACCCATCAGTAGCAGGTACCAAGGCGTTGTTTTTAAAACTTAACGCTATTATTCAACGTAGAGGTAAGCAGAGGTGTATTGTATTACACGCACATTTTACTTTTTTCTTGTTTAAGTTCCATGTAATGGGGGAGCCACGGTGGACACTAATCTAATAACGCCTGAAAAATTCCTGAAACCTTCCCGACCTGGACATCGAACCCAGGGTACCTGAGAACCTGGGGTATCGAACCCAGGACCACTTGGCTGGCCAACAAGGTAATAAGTCGGATTTATTGCTATCTATGTAGATTCAGCTGTTCATCTATCCCAGTTTTCTCGCAGGTTGTCAGAGATGGAAAGTTAATACCTCCGCATCAAGCCGGTATCTGCAGGAAAGTGATACAAACATGGAGGATAACGTAAAGTAGTCAGATGACTCGCTACTGACACCCTTCACGGGTTTTATATACTAAGTGCATATGTAAGAGTAGATTTTGGGTCCTATTTGTGTACAAATAAATATTGTATTTGATGGTGGTGTAGGTTCTTCGATCCTGATTGATTGCTAGTAATTTCCTAAAATATTAAAAAATCTTAAAATCTGACTTCTCTGAATAGTACCTACGTACCTAATTACTAAATGCTGTTTTTACAAAATAATCTAATTTCTATCACTGCATTACCTTCAATAATACCCAAGTGTTTGAGACAATTCATAGTTAATGTATAATGTTCACCAGTCTGCCCCTGCATGATAGGGCCACAGAGCACGATTATCTTTTATTTTCAGATAATAACAGAATTGGTTTTAGTAATGTTAGGCTCTAAATGTCGTACAACAAGTAGTGGTACACCACACCCACAGTACAGGAAGGCTGCGAGCTCTAACATTGACAAGCAGTTAGCCTACCTATCCGTGCGCCTGCGCCTACGACACAACCACTTTACTTAGTAATTGTAAGGTAAGCAGCCTGCTGGTCACACTTAGTTTATGATTTTGTTCTGTTTACGATATTTGTATCCTAGGCTGCGTCAACTATTGCTGAAAATACAGGATGTGATTATTAACGAGGGGCATACTTTACGGGCGTGGTAGTAGTTATGAAAATGAACGGCGGTCTGTTCCCGTTGTCACCCTTGACGCTGTCCCCTTTAACGGGAAGTCATACCACTTTTACTATGGGAACAACACTGAAATTGAAAAAAAAAACCTAAATTTTGTCGAGTTAAGCGAACCTTCGGAGCAGTTTATTTCTTTTCGCGGTCTCAGTGTTCGTCCCATAGTGAACGTTGTCAATCTTCATGAACCAGACAGCCCCTAACAGTATGTCCCACATTTAACCTAACATTCTGTACACTGAAAATGTTCTCCCGCGAACTCGCGCCTGCGTTTATTGATACAAATTGTTCATACACAAATGTGCAAAGAGAATGAACATATTAATTTGAAAGAGGTACAATTTCGGGATCTTTCACCTGACTCAATTCGCAGTTACAATATTATGCATTGTGTGACTTTGAGAAATGAAGTCAATTACTGTTCAAATCGATGCAAAACAAGAACAAAATAAAACCATTAGTACTTGTAACATTGACATATGGGAGTGCACGGGCGGCCAGGAACATAACAAGTAAATAGCAACAAGTTTTACTGAAGTTACACTGATTTCAGCTTGGTCTGAAAGAAAAATATTAATTTCAAAAATAATCTCTTGTAAATATTTATTTAAAATAGAAAATTGTTACGTTGTGATTATCTAGACAGAAGTAGAGAGAAAAATGATTAAACAATGGTCTTCCAGAGGATGAAATAGGGTACTTCAACTATATCCGGCGATCCTGCATACTTATCTCTTTTGCTGACTGTACGTACTTAGACAACATTAAATTTTACAGTTGGTTTTATGTCCCATTAGCTGTTGCCTTCTTAGCCTTCGTGTGTATATTTCATTAAAAAAAAAAATACAAATATCCAGGGTCAAAGTAGCATAAATGTCCTTCTCCAGATCTCAGGTTAACTTTCTGTCAAATATAACGACGAGAAAAGTAACAGATAGCTTACTATCGATATAACAGGATTAACAGCAATCATTCACAAACTCAGACTCCCCGCAGCTACTGTTTCTAGTAGAAAAAAAAAACTTTCCTCAACCTGAGGATCAAACTGTAAAAAAAGGAATAATCTTGACACCACTGATTCCGCTCAATTACTGAGATATATGTGGAGTGTTAAACCGGCACCATCTAGACTGATTAAAAATGTTGTAAGCCCACGAACAGTTAGGTGGCCACTAATTAGTGGTATCATGGAACCGGCCATCTCTGTGGCCGCTGTTTATGTGGCCACTTTTATAGCCCGGCCTTGATCGGTCTGATGCTCGTTGTGATCATCACGATTTATGACAATGTTCTGTTGGAGATGTTGATATGTTTGATATGACTGTGTTATGTATGGAGGGCTCGTGGTGGCAGCTCTTGGTCAGTTATCTGTTATTGATTACGTCGGGTGGTTGGTTTACTAGATCCGTTTTAATATGATTGTGTAGGTTTGAGGAATTATTGTAATGACAACATATAATTACATAATTTTTTAAGGCTTTGAAGTACCTAAATAATGCTCAAAATATAAGATAAACAATATTCTCATTCCATTACGTACTGCTTATTATCGAAGATGCAATGGTATGCAAGCGCCATCGTATTGTTTATTATTGACTATTTCCCTGCCTACACCATATTTATTTACTGTCATACATTTACACAAATATCCGATCAAACCCATCCAAAATGCCGTGAAGTCCGTACAAACGTATCCACAGTAGTCAAGTTTCAAGCAACATTAGCAACAGTGTCATCAGCCACTCACTATCAAGGTTTCAATTTCGTCAAACACCAATAAACCTAGCATTATGCTGTTTATTCAAAAAAGATCTGTGAAATATAATATTTATGAGATGATGATATTTGTTCACGAACGCCACTAAACACAGCTCGGGTGTCTGACTCGTAAAACTATAATGTATTAAAATGTTATGATAATGGGTAATAGTGGCCGTATGGTAGCCACACAATGGCCATAGTGATCGGGATGGTCGTAACGTATCAATCATTTTACAAAGAAGTGATTAAACGGTAGGCGCGATATATCAGGAACAAATTGTGCCTGTCAGCGGTCACCGAGTGCTCACGCTGATCACACGGACGGCCATTGTTCGACCGATCATACGCGCAATTATATCACTCACAAGCTGACAAGCTCGCACTCAAATTAAAATTATATTTATAGAAGTAATGTGTTCGAAACTGTGTTACTAGCAGCCTAGACACATACTTGGAGGATTGCCGTAGAAAGTATTCCAGCCTGTTTATTTGTGACCATTAACGGCACACCTACTGAACATTACGCACAAATCAGATAGATTCCTATTTGAATTACTGTTTTATTTAATTGCTTAATCCTACGCTATTACACTTTTATTACGGTTATATACTTTTATTTAGCATCCACATAAATTTAGTTTTAAATTGAGATTTCGAAAGATCGATATTAATTCGTCGGTTTTGTACTCGGAGCAGAGGAAGAGCTGCGACAATTAAGTTCGCTAAGTTATTAGTAAACAGACAGATATCGCAGCGAGTAGATCGGGGCTCTTCCTACGCTCGTCGGCGACGGCCTACCAGCTCTTTCCAACATGTTATCATTAATTTGGACTGGTTTTGGTTCATTTTTATTAGAATAGTTTCGCCTCGATACCGGTTGCTCCCAACTGAAGTCTTGCGAGATAACAGTACGGTATATTGATGTGTCGTGTTGTCGCTAAGGCCGGTTGTCGCTCGAAGTCGCTCGGCTACGGACGGACCGGTGCGGGCGGCTGCGGCCCGAGCGAGCCCACTTCAAATATCATAGTTTCGTGTTTCATAATGAGTAGAACACGTTTTTGTGGGCTACGGCCGGCGGTGGAGTCGTCGCGTGTACACGAGTTGTAGGTAAAGCTTAGTCTTCAACGGACATTCAATATAAATTATGGTTTATTTTTCAGGTGTAAAGAAGAAAGTTTCAGGGTTGTTTTGGTTTGTTGTTGAAAATTTCAGATGTCTGAATCCACGAATCGACTACAAATTATTTGAAAGTTTAATAAGTTATATTTCGAAAGTACCTGTACGCTTTAATGGGTCTGTCTAGCATAGGATCGTAACATAGCCTCGTTCCCTTCGATTAACTTTATCCTGTTCCCGACTTAACTTTGTACTTGACCAGTTATTGTTTTTTTCATCAAAACAACAGATGTTGCAAATCATGAAAATATTGCATCAGCCAATTACAGCATGTATTCAGAGTCTAACGCCTTCGGTAGGAAAACATCGTCGTCGTCGCGAACATCGCAAGACGAAATAATGGCGGCGTCCAGTGGCACGGAACGACGCGGTTGATTGTGTTCGCAGTTATATATGTTACCAACCACCACGCACCACAAAAACGAACAACTTTTCATGCACAAGCTCGCATATCGCATATTACCATATAAGGAGAACACGCTTACGTTCCCGTACACACGCGCGCTTCAACAAAACCAACCCTATCTTATGCTAATACAACTCAACTCTCCATGCACCAACAAACAAGTTTACAATTTCAGAGCAAATAAAACACACGATAAATTTTTTCTAATGATATGTGACATTTTGACAGTATTAACGTACAGTGGGCTGCAAGTGTACACGCTAATGTGCTCAATGACCATTCCAATATTGTTGCGTTTTTGCTCGTAAAAGACGGATGTAGTCATATTATGGAAGCGAAGTAAACACAAGATAGTGTTCTGAATAATAAAAGAATTTTTATTTCTGATCTAAATTATTTTCACGTTTCGTTAATTTAAAAGGTAATTAATATAATTTTGCAATTTACCGCATAAGTTTTATAAACAATTCAATTAATTTTAAAATAAATATTTAAATGTGTAATGTTGACTCCAACGCGCTCGCTGTGACCATTTTCGAGTTTTCATTGAATGTGGTTGTGTCCAAAACGCGGATGAGTGTGATATACTGATATTAGTTTTTTAGTGAGCGCGCTCGTTAGCCGAATATAGCGAACTTATACCCTAGCGATATTCAAATGTAGCGCGACTTGGTGACAATTTAGTGGCAGTACCGCTGCGCAGACGACCTCCAATCATTAGAAAAGTATTCTAACACATCATGATCTTTGGCATTCTAGACTTGAGGATTTCGAAAATGATCGGCCTTAACGTGGCTCCGCTTAATGAGGTGACATGAAAACTTTACGACTCCTGCGCTTGATACATTTGAATATTGACCTTACTATTATTGAGATAAATTATGAGCCGTATATTAATGGCCGATCGAAAAGCGATCTGTTGACTTAAACGTCAGGTTGTGGAGATTTGTATAATATAAACAATGTTTCACTAATTTCTGAATAATTTTAAAGACTGGTCAGGCCGCGAATGCTTTGAGTTAAGTGCGTATAAGAGCCAGGCTATGGTCGAAGCTTTATAGAATGACGGAAGTAGCTACGTGAGACAATAGAAAAGTAATTTCTATTGTTTTGAACGATGATCTTAAAAACTTCATTTATGCATACCAACATATTCCGGGCACTGAAATGAACGAATAGTTTTCCGCCATTTATCCACGTCGGCCAGCATATTTAGCGAGGATGCAGTAATTACGTCGTCTGCGCAATTACCACCCGCATGCGCCGGCGCAGGCGCAGTTCGACGTATCACCACTCACCCTGCCTACCTCCCTGCCGCACCTGGGAATATATTATGATTGTCTCCTGATACCCGCACTATACACTACACGTCAGTATGTGACAGTTTAGAAGAATGGGACAGCTTAGTGCTAAAGATGGCGGCAATATCGGGAAAACTCATCGTTAGTTTTTTAAAAAGGTCAATAACAATAATGCCTTGTTACAATAATACGGTTACCTATAATTGGATGTGAAGTCATCCCTAGATCGTAAGGCGATAATTCAGCATGATATTAACATTGATAGTGTCAAACTGTCTCTAAATCTAATGTTACACAATGCTAGCCCATGAACCCTGCACATCCTGCAGTCCTCACACGACAGTAGGGGATGCATCAAGACAGTTATTTTTGTCTTAATTACTTTTTTCTTGGTAAACAAAAGTAATTTAGTTACGCAAGAGGACCTTCGTGTGTCCAATAGCAGATAGTTTCATAAATATTATTAAGTATTGTTGTTTGTGTGGCACATTTGGCAGACAACGGTAACACAGTATATTTGTCGTAACGCTCCCGCGCCGACTTTGTGACTCAAACAAGGAAAACTGTGCTCTCATATACGTGTAGGTACGCGACAGAGCAAACCTGTTACTTTTCTAAGTAGTTATTATTCGTTTGATAATGACAACTTGGTAGAAATCGTAAACAGTATGTGTGTCTAATGAAACGTATGATGTTATATCGGTTAGTTGGCAGGTTAACGCTTTCATCTAATTGGGCGATAGTTACGGTATAGCACCTAGGTATCTACTAACATCTTTTATGTAAGCCGGATTATCTATACGTTCAAATCTGTTCTTTTTGTATTTGATATAACAACTGGGGCTTGCGCACCATCTGGTTCCAGCACAAGCCCTGCTCAGCTCCGAGTGCCACATTCCTCCAACAGTCTCCACACGTTGATCAGCAGTCGCAGGTCCTCGCCGACCTCTCTATAATTCAGTCATGAGCAGGTTTCTCGTAATTTTCCTCGGCCGGTCGCCTGTTTATCTAGTCGCAGCGGTGTATCGATTACCTTACATTATAAAACTCGTTGACATTTTTAGAGTCGCGCAAATTGCAAGGTGGACGTGAAGCGTAAGTGTTACGATACGTATCGAGGATGCTCCGGCCCGCTGTGTGAACCTTGCCCTATCCGGTGAGGGGCATCTTTATCGGAATTTTAATTTGTTTATTTTTGTTGACTAACCCCCTTATTCATAATCCTATTTTATCTCTATTTTAGCTAAAATAGGTTTATAGAACGTTTGTCTTTATCTGACACGTTGACATTTCTGTGTGTAAGAAAGAGACAAACCCCATTTTAACTAAAATAGGTTTGATAAGTTTTATGAATAAGGAGGTAAGTTTTTAAGAAGTGTTAATCATTCTTTTTAATAGGTTCTAATATTACTCAGGTCATGAAGGATTTCAAAATCTTATTTTGCAAAAGCGATTCTTGTGATTGTAACGTCTACGAAAATCGTAGCAGTTGCTACGCTTTTATTCTACTATGCGTAAAGGTGATAATTTATTTTAGTTACACAATTGTTCCTGCTGGAAAAGTGGTTAGGTTACATGATCTCCTTTGACAGTTTCAAATCACAAAATATTGTTGGTTGACTCCATAAAACGTGGAACACAGTCGTCCATTTATCTAAGATCCCGTAGTTTCCACAGCACACGCGGCTGACGGCGTAACATACACACTTTATGTTTATTGGGACTGATTCGCTTATCTGCACTCAGCTTCTTTTGCTATCTCAATACTGCGCCGTGACTATAAAGTGCGGGACACATGGTCGCAAGGCACCTGGTCGCCGGCCGCTGGGCGCTGGGCGCTGGGCGCTGGTCGCATAATGCGGAGGGTTAATGGCGGAGGCTTGAGCTGTCATGTTGCTACGATTTGTTTCAACTCTTGTAGGATTGTTTTCAAAGACTGTAATGTTATATACGTCTAATAGGTAACGGAAGGTGGAAACTGAGGTTTGTACGAGATGTTTTAACAAGTCTGCACTATTATTTAGCTTGATTTCATTATTGACTATTGAAATTTAAGCTGTAGGACAGTGGACAGTTTGGTCTTAAGTAATGTTTTACTTCAAAATATTAGTATCGAAAATTACATTACTTTATTTATTCAGTACTACACATACATTTTATACATTTAAGTTGATGCCAACGTAAACTCATTAGAGTTTTACCGTGCACCAAAATCATCGACTACATAATTTAGAGAATTATAAATAACCACTTAAGTAGGTAGGTACTTAGATAAAAAGTAACAACAAAATATAAAATTACAATTGGTAGAATAAGCGAAATATTATCTAATACTAACCAGTGCACATTAGTGACCAATCCGGTCGGTGGTGGAGAGTTTTTGGAATTATACAGGTTGTATCTAAAAGTATCTACCTACATATATGTTTTTAGTATTAGTTAATGAAAATTTTTATTAGTGTTATGATATTATTGTTAGGTTAGGTTTAAACTATGTATTTATAATTCATTAAATAATATATTTCTACTACAGTATCTATGTACCTACATATATACATACATATCTTAGGTATTTATATTTTAATATCGTGGCTAATTAATAACACCCACACAGGTTGATCGATCAGGTTAAGCTACGCTTGCCGCGGTTGGTCTGTGGATGGGTGACCATCTTTACATACCGAGACTCCTCCGTGGCTCGGCAAGCACGGTAAACCGTTGGTCCCGGCTGTCATTATACGTTACAGGTAGCTCAGGAGGTCAGGTAAGCAGCCGCTCCATGTAAAATACTTACTGATATTTAGCTGCAACCGGTAAGACTGGAAGCCGACCCCAACATAGTTGGGAAAAGGCTAGGCAGGAAAAAAAATCTTAGGTTTTTATATTTTGTATAAAATGTTGCTTTAGTTTATATTTTATGTTTTTTTGAGTTATTTTGAGGTCATTTTATATTTTAACGATTTCTTGCCGTGTAAATTCGTGTACTTTGGAAGTAGCAGGTGGGCACTGATGACGCTACGAGTTTCTAATTTCGTTACTATTTACGTTTCTTTGTTATTCTTAGATTTTCATTTAAAAAAATCTTCTTTTAACAGTGGAAATTTAGTTTTTTCATGTGTAAGTATTATTTTACGGAATTCAAATAATTTGTGGTACCTAATTAGTAATTTTTGCGCTTACTTACTTTACTTACTACTTATCTTGACGCTTTGTTTTTTCAGAAGTAGTTGCTAAATACAACGCTACAAGGTTCTTTTGGCGCGTGATCAAACTAACAACTAACGACGCCATCTTGTTTTGTCAGTACAATTTCTGTGACAGCTTCATAAATGTTTACCAATAACGCACAGTTAATGTCATACAAACGCCAAAAGATCCTTAATGCACTCAAACCAGCGCCATCAGCCGTAGCTACCTACGTAGTTCTACATAGACTTACAACGTATACCTACATGCACAAGGAGCTCCTACGTTGACGTAAAGCGTAGTAAGTCATGCGTCATGCGTCACGTGCGTACGGCCGGGCGGCCGTGCGTGCGACAGTACCGGAGCACTCCGGGCCGGAGTTACAGTTGTTGCTATGGAATAGTTCGGTGCTGAAAATGTGATTACAACATTACAAGTTTGTCGTCTTTATAGCATATTGTAAATGCACGCCTTAGCTCAGATAACGCATTGTTCGGATGCAATTATCTTTGTTCCGCACGCGTTTTCAGTACACAAAAAGATTTTCCGAAAAGCTGCGAGAGGAAAGGAGAGTAAAGAGACAATTAACTTTAATGTTTCATAGATTATCATCAGTGACAGAACATGAACATAGACTATGTGAAGTTTCTTTACAAGCGCATCTAGCTTGCTACCTAAGTATCTACTTAATTATATTTGCCTTTTTAGACTAGCTATAGCATTGCAAGTGAGGTACCACCGTGAGGCCCACCTATGACAGGTAGTCCTGTGGTGCCACAGGTTCTTGGGCGCCGTGTCCGGCGGCGCGACCGTGGCGCGGCCGTCGACCTTGCGGGAAACCGTGTCAGAGAAAAGCTTTCCTCCCGTGTGCGGCGGTACGGCGCGAAGCGTGCTCTACTTCATAACTCATACGTTTTCAGAAAGTTTCTCTAACCGTGAGTTACTTTTCACTATGCAAATAACTTATGTATCTGTATTTTTGATAAGCTAATTTGGAGAGTGAGAGTCGTTAATGAAAGTGGAAAGTCACTCGGCGTAGTCATTAATTACGTAATGGAAATAAGCTTATCAACTTGATCAAAACTAGACACGTGTCATTTCTAGTTAGAGCTTAGGACCTAATTAATCCAGGCTTTTAAATAGACGTTAATATCAATGATAAATTTCTGGCTTGTCAATGTTGCGTATCTCTTGCGATTTTTTACAGCTTGTTATAAAAACAAGTCTAACCTATTGCGTAAATACTAATTTAAATGTTAGAGACGCCTGTCGATGTAGCAAATATATTTTACATTATATTTGACATGCAGCAGGTCATTGCAGTCATAAATAAAGAGATAAACTAATAGGAATTTATAACTTCAGTAAATGTTGCATTATAAATTATATTTCTTCATTTTTCAGGGAGGTCTTTGAGATTAATTATGCAAATCACGTCAATTTAGACATACGAAAATGAACACAGGATCAGTCACAAGTGTGGACGGCCAGTCGACACGATCTTTATGAACGAGCATCTTCGATTATGGGGAGGTACTCTATTGTCCTATATTTTTGGGAGTTGGAAGTAAATCATTGTGCGGCATGTATGGGCATGGCGAGTGACGGCTGAAGCGGGATGCAGCACGTAGACGAGTGTATCGGCTATCGTCGCCAGACGTCCGGCCGGACTTATAGGGCGCCCCCAAATAGAGCCGCTTGCGGAGCGGGCGCGCGCTCGCGCATCGCATACTAATCGCGCCGAGCCGGCTAACGCTTCAATCGATACCAAACAAATCCTCACACAACTCTACTATGTTTTTGGGCTGGTGTACGAGTTATTTTAGGAGTTTCGTCGTCTGTAAATTTGTTTTTGTGTGATATAAATAGCGGGAAACTATTTATTTCGCTTGCACCTACGAGAATGTAGATTCTGACAATGTCAAGACGTTGATCGCTCAGCGTCAACTTTTTATTGCTTTATTGTAACCATGACAATGCTGTAAACTTTGTAAATTAATTGCCTAATCTATGAAACCGAGAACGTACAATAGGTAACAGAATCTAAACACTGTCCTATCAAATGAAAATGTTAACATAGAAGCCAGTTTTGTAATTACCTCAACCTAGGTTAGGTTAGGTTGTTCGTTGCTTCGCATAAAAACTCCTTCGAAGTCGAGCCTGTGCGTGTGTCTGTGACTTCCAAGTAGGCTTCAGTTCTTATATATCTAAGCGGCTAGCACACTTTCTCGGCTTCTGGTTTTCGAGCATTCAATCAATCTGAGTGTAAGCTAAGCTCCCAATTCATAATAATTTAGAGCTTTGACTCATTCATGTACAAATCCCGGTGCACCACCAGCACCAGTCGCCACCCAGAGAGACTTTCTCCGGAGATTTATCACTTTGTCACCGAAATGAATGTGTACTAATTATCACAAGGTTTATAGGCGTACAAATTATGATTGGTGAGAGGAATCGCATTTCGTGGCTTTTTTATTTAGACTCCTACTAAAGCTAATGAAGTACGACGACAGGCCGCTGGTTCATCGTTTTCTAAAAGTTGACTAAATGACTTTCTACGATCTAGATTCACTTGTCTACGTCATGCCTACAGCTAGCATTGGATAATGTTGAGTTGCATAAGGATCTGACGCTAGAACATCAGGAATGGATGACAGATAGAACTCTCACTTTGTCTAAACTCCTGATACTGAATGACATTTGGTAATGCTGGAAATTAAGTCACTCTCACTATTGAAAACTGGCAATAGTTTTGTAGTCCCTCAACATTCTGACACGTCTGAGGGATGCTGACCATATCATTAGACGTAAGTTATTAGTCTTTGACTAATTATAGAACATATCTTAAGTCTTTGTTTGTTATAATTACGTACGTTAATATGAATTTGTTTCTGTTCCGTGTAGTAAAGCTGCTTTAAAAATAATCCTAATCTATACTTATAATAAATCTGTAGAGAGGTCAATTCTGTACATGAAATATATTTTCAAAATAACTATCAGGGGGTGATTAGTGATCGATACTGATGCCAAAAATGCAATCAGTAAAATTTTTGTCTGTCTGTCTGTCTGTCTGTATGTTCCTTATAGAAACAAAAACTACTGGACGGATTTTAACGAAACTTGGTACAATTATTCTTCATACTCCTGGGCAGGTTATAGTATACTTTTCATCACGCTACAATCAATAGGAGCAGAGTAGTGAAGGGAAATGTTGGGAAAACGGGAGAAGTTACTCCATTTTTTAAGTTTCCGTCGCGTGTGCAGCCTTAATGGTTAAAGTTACATAGAAATCATGTATGACGGAAATATTCTACATAAAATTGTCTAAAAAATATCCCGCAACAGCATATGTCTATCTTTTATGGTTGACTCACAATAACACGTGTAACTCCTGATAGCTTAGCAGTTCGGAGCATTCTGATTATATTTGTTTACTCTTACGTTTATAATACTCTCACTCATCCCTAATTTAAAAAAAGTTAACATTATTACCTATTCAATAAAAAAAGAATCATAGAAATCGGTATAGAAACACCAAACTTATACATGAAATAAGCCATCGCGCCGTCGTCGCGTCGCACGTGAAGACTGAATCATGCTATAAGGATTATTTTTGTGTAACGGTTGAAAAGGCGGGAGGTCCGAGAGCGAGCTTCATTCAATATTTGGCTGTTGATGCGTTCAGAAGAGCGTTCGCCCTTATTGACAGACAATAATTGATATTGAGAAACCGTGCTTATCAGCGCGACTTTTAGTCTTTAAATAGTTTATTTGAATTTCTTTTGTTGTTATTTTGTAAAATAGGTATGAGTTGTTTTGGTAGTGTTTAAATATTCGTTCAAATTAAAAATTATTAAGCGTAGGTACTTTTATTAATTAAAGTAGTTATAAGTAGTGAAGTAGGTATAGGTAGATAGTATTGCACAGGCGTTTCAGCTTTATTTTCATTTCTTTTTTGTTGTGAGTTGTATATATTTCTGGTTATAATTCTATAAGAATATTTTAGTTTAAATAGTCACTTAGATTTTAAGTGTAAGGTAGTTAAAGTTAGGACCACGTATTAGTTGTTTTGGTAGTGTTTAAATATTCGTTCAAATTACAAATTATTAAGCGTAGGTACTTTTATTAACTAAAGTAGTTATAGGTATTTATTTTGAAATTTTACACAGTGGTTCCCTTTATAATGTAGACAAGGAATTAGGAAGGATTTTTTTAAATTCAACCCGGAAGAAAATTAAAAAAATTTTAAATTCAATTCGGAGTTAAATAGGGGATGAAAGTTTGTATGAAAATCCGTCAGTTTTAAAGTTAGGATCTTCAAATTTTGTATTTAGGCTGACGACTAAAAATTAATTTATACGTGTCTCAGCGTTTTTGATAATTTCTCCCCCAAAGGGGGATGAACGAACTGACTGAAATATCAACGCACAGTCTAAACCGCTGGTCCTAGGGACATGAGTTTTGGAGGTTGTGTTCTGTGTGCAGAGTAGGTATCGAATAAGAAGGGGTTTTTGGAAATCCAACCAAAGGGGTGAAAAGGGGGGATTTTGTTTGTATGAAAAATCTTATTTATTGAGTTAATAACCTTGAAACTTGGCACGAATACTTATCTAAGTAAATTATGAAGTTTGGAATTTTTCGTTTTTCTAAAATACCCCCTAAAGAGGTAATGGGGGGTGTTAAAATTTGTATGGAAGAATTTTAACGCCCTGTCCGATTAACTTGAAACTCAGTATTTATACTAAGGACTAAAAATAATTAATAATGTGTATCAGGGTTTTTCGAAAATCTACCCCTAACTGTATGAAAAGAGGTAGTTAATTTTAAAGGGGAGGATTTTAGTGCGTGCTTGATTAGCTCGAAAATTGGTATAAATAAACTTTGAGTCAAGTTATAAACACATCTTAAACGATTTTTCAAAATTCTACCCCTGTGGGGGTGAATAGCGGGGATAGTTTCTTTGAAAAATCTGATTCCTTTGTTCTATAAACTTAAAAATTGGCCCGAATACTTATTTATTTAAGTTAATTATAAAGATCATACCAACATACATTTTCGAAACTTTTAGAGGAAAGTAGATACGAATTTCACGCGGACGAAGTCGCGGGCAGAAGCTAGTTTATAATAAAGGTCGTCCTTCACGGTTGCGTTGCGCAACTTTGCTGATCCTAGCACAAGTTCTGTGTTATATTATTTGCTTATTTATGCATACTTATGTACAACCATTGATAATAATAGTATAGATGTTTATAAAAACGCTTATTTTTAATGATACCTATTATATTTTGAATTATGACAAGCACAGTTGCAATATTAATATTCAAAATATTACTAAAAAATGTCATTAGCATTAATTCTCGTGACTTCCGGTTGAAATATATAATAAATATGCTAAGCTTTTATGATGTTAGTATTTGATGTGTCGAATTAGAGAACTGCCTTGTCAGAAATTATTTGATTTACAAAGAGATGGCTAGTCCTAGCTAAGCGCCATAACAGCTATTCAGTTTATTGCTATTTCGAATGATCAATTAAAATAATAATTGAAGTATACAATAGTTGGCTCTTCTATTTTCAGACTGTGAGGAACTATTTTCGATTCACTTCAATGTTTGCGGTTTTCAAACGGTTTTGTTATTGGTAACATGTTACTAATATCAATCGTACTTTATAGATACAGTAAGTAAGTGCTTTAAGTTACTAAATCATATTCCACTGAAGCATGTTAAAAGACCCGCAAAAAATATTTACAGAGGCTGTGTTTCGAAATGGTGCATTAGGTATACAGTCCACTGATGCGTGTCATCATAGATATTCGCGCGTGCAGTATTGACGCGGAGCGACGAGCGTTTGTCAACGCATGCTTCAATGCGTCGTTTTTGTGGCGCATCCACGAATCTATGACGTTACGCCTCAGTGGGCAGTGGCACTTACGCGAAACTGTCTGCATATCATTAACTGTTTTATTTATTGTTAAAGTTTCTCTAAAATTGTTCGTACGACACGATATGTCAATATAAAGTTATTTAGTGTCGTTCTGGTGTCATCTTGGTCATTCCAGAGGTTCGATGTTTTTTTTTATGCGCAGGCAATGCTGAATAAGTCGTAACATTAGTATTTTTTACTTCAAACTTAGTTCAATACTGCATATCCAAAAGGAATGTTGCGACACCGTTCAGCCTATTGGTTATAATACCAAAGCATCTATGAAGTTATCAATATCTTATCTACCTGCCTCAGAAATTCTCAATAGGAACTTGTAGTCAATAAGAGGATACTTCGAAACACCATTGAAGGTTTCTCGCGGGACATTTCCTTATAATTAGGTATAATATAAGAAGGCGATCGATGGCGGTGCGCTCGTTAGTACGGCGGTCACGTCGCACCGCGTAAGTAATCACAACTATATCTAGCTACCGGACTTTACGCACACACACACACACACACACACATACACACACACACACACACACACACACGTAACGCAAGTGCTGGTTGTAAGGGTGATGTATGAAGCATGGGGATTTACTAAGGTGAATCAGAAGACACTAGAAATTTTATAACTATTACAGCTGCGTTACGAAGATGCTACGAAGTTTTGCAGTTATCGGTTAAAATATCGGAAGAATTGACCAAGACCTAGGCGGACACTCAAATAGGTACTTTCTGATTGTAGTCACTACTCACAACAGCTGCTTAGGTATGACTTATCCCGCGCATGTACTTACTTTACACATAGTTGTGGTGGGGGGACAAATGGCGGCATGAGGATTTTCCAAGGTCTGTTGAAGTGAGTATATTGTATTCAGAGATTTGGGACAGGCAACCACTGTCTACGATGTAAAACTGGCTTCAAAGACCCGTTGGTTGGATGAGTTTTAAGTGAGGAACACGAATCAGAAAACTTATCCTTTCGTAGTGTATCTAATTATCACCTGATAAAAATCCTTTTGAATATCAACATAGGTAATACGGGCTGGTGTCCGCAACTCCACGTCAATGCGCGTATTTTGCGTGTTTTGAATATCAACATATGCTTCAGCCAGTCTTTAAAAAGGATAATGTTGAAAGTCAATTAATTTCCAGCGTAACAACTTCGAATGAGCGACATAACTTGCACTGACAGTACGCAGGCCCAGCGCGCAGCGTAAGGATTACAATTAGCATAGTCGTGATGGAGCGACGGATAAAATTAACAACATGTTTAGACGTATGCAGTTGTAGCATGTGTTGGTCTGTTTGTACGTATCTTGTTTATAGGTACCTACTAGGGTAAGTAGGTATATTTCTAGTTGGACGGAAGACAATCATACAGAGCTTCTATAGCAAGTGAGTATATTTCGTAGGTAACCCTGGAGTGGACACTCGGCCACGTTACACGCCAGTTTTAGAAATTATGCAATTATTTCGTTCATGCTATTGCTTGTCTTTGCTATTGCTTTTGTCCATGTCATTTGTCTCGATGACTGCTCGTGCTCGGCATAATATTACTTAGTTTTTTAAAATGTAAGATATGAACAAAATGTTTATTGGCGTGTAAAAGTGTTTATACAAACCTACTTACAGAAAATAAATCATTTATCATTTATGGACACAACATCAATAAGGAACTGTAAATTGCGTATTATTTATAACTTCAAACTAAATATTTCTTGCACGATCATTGTGTGAACAAAGCTTGCATTATCTACATTCTCTGATCTTTCTCACTAACTTTTATGCAATACCGAACTGTCGCATATTTTCTTCACCCAAAAAACAGAGGTGTCCGTCACATTTGTAAGTGAAACAAACAAACACACATACAATACGTTACCCGGATGCGACCAGGCGCGTATGTGTGCGGCGTCGCGCGTAGAAAGTTACGCACACGAGTGTCACCACGCTATGTACTACCATTGTGAGGCGTTTGGTAGTTTAAGTTGTTAAGAATTGAAAAATCTATTGTTTCATAGATACGATGATTTATGAAAAATGTTTAAATCGCACACAAAATCCAAAACTGCCTCAATATTTCCATCAAACCTTCGATCGTTGTGCTAATAAAGTTAATAAACGCTAATTAAAAGCCCAAATAGAAAGCGATTTCTACACAGACGAAACTTGAAAATGTAAATAACCCAAAAACTATCGAAAGCGTAGCGCCCTTCGAAAAGTAAAATAAACGTGACATTTTTACAACTGGCGATACTCCAGTGATAGCTGTAAATGCGTTCAAAAACGTCACATTGTGTATTGTCACCTACGTGCAGACCACCTGGCCGGCGCGGGCGTGGCGTCCCACACGAGCGCGCTCGTCAACCTATTCCAACAATCAATTACTCCACAATACTGTATGTAAACTCCGCTAAAGATGCGCACGACGTCCCAAAAACGTAAAAAAACAAACTGGAAACGTCAAAAAGCTCAACGCTCGTCGTCCGAGACAGAAAAGTAAACAAAACGCATCAATCAGAAGCATTCAGTGCAACAGAGGACGCGGGACACGGCGACGAGCGCGCAAAAACCACTGCTCCCAGGCAATAACTCAAAACAGCGAACATCCCGACTCGCTCGGCCAGTAGGTAACTTACACTGTGCGTTTTTTAGACTCTTGTCACTCGTCAAACAGTCGTCGGGCTCATGATGGGCTGCCTTCGATGGACGCCTGCCAACCTCCCCCTGAAAACAACAACGCCTTGAGAGCACTAACCAGCAATCGAAATTAAAATCTATATCGGGGACAATTGAGTATCAATTTGATTGAGGCCGCGATGGCGTTGCGTCGTTGCCGTCAGCGCTGGATGGCAAGTGGTAGTGTTTTTTTGCCCTCGGCGACCTGGCGGGCTCGACGGAACTGACTGGCCCATTGTATGGTAATACCCGGCCGGATTTTGTTCGAGCTCAATTATATTATGAAGCTTAACCGCACGGCTAAAGTCAAAAGTCACCCGTGTGTCTTTTGTTGCGGTGAAACCGGGCGCGTGGCTGCGCCTGCGCAACGCACGCCCACGCTCTGCACGCCCCGCACGCCTTGCCCAACGCTGGGGATAGTAGTTGACACACCAGACTATACTTGAGAATGGATTGCTTGTGAACGCGCATAAAAGAACAAATTCTGTATCTTGAATACATTTTGCAGGGAAGTCGAGCACATCATAATGTTACTTAGTACAGACTATCAGAACCAGAACCGCCAACATTCCTGGCCTGTAGAAAGATTTTTGATACAGTTATTCATATGAGGCTAAAGAAGTATGTTTGTCCGGGCCATGCTCAGGAACAATCTAATTAACGTAAACCAGTCATAAGCAGGAGTGTAACATGTCCGCACTAGTTCCTCAACCGATATATGCCGATCGGAAATAGAACTGGGTACCTAAACATTATCATTAGCAATATATGATTGGTGGATACAGAACTTACTGCCCTTATTTTAAGTCTACAGTCATATTAGTAGCAGTAGGTAAATCAAAAGATTATCGAAAGCATGCGTGTAAACAATTATAAAATAATTAAAATTACAAAAGCCATAACGGTATTCAGATGAATTTATATATAAACACTAGCTGCGCCCCGCGGTTTCACCCGCGTAAATGTCGATCCCGTGGGAATACCCGTCGGGATAAAAACTATCCTATGTCCTTTCCCGGGACTCAAACTATCTCTATACCAAATTTCATCGAAATCGGTCCAGCCGTTTTCATGTTATGTCGTGACAACGGAAAACGGGTTTCATTTTTATATATATAGACTAGCGGTCGCCCGCGGCTCCGCCCGCGTGGATGTCGGTTACCGCTGCAAAAAGCCTACCCAGGGAAGACACGGTCAGCAAAATGATTCCCAGGTCAATTCACAGACACCGACAGTAACATTGACGACGCAGTCATTATACGCAGGCTGCACAGATTGTCTTTCTGTGTATGTTAAGTTGTTAATGATGAAAATATTTAAATGTAATTAATACTAAGTTTTCACTTCTGCCGGCAGTCCCGGAGCGCAACCCGTTGTTTAAGGATAGATAACTAAAGCGATTATTGTAGAGCTTCTCCATAAACAACATTTGACGTTAAATTATTTTCAGGTAACAAAATATACTGATGGTCGGGAGCCCCCACCCGTGATAGGGCAACGTAAAGTTGCCCATGCGTAAAACATTCTTTTCGTAAATCAATTCCTACTATTCTCAGATTTTGTTGTACAAGGCGTTGCGAACGTTCGACACTCGACTCTCGTGCGCGTACCTGAGAGTTTCTCTGATTTTGTTCAGCAAGGCGTTGTGAACGTTCAGGTGAAGATTCTCCCATACGACGTATTCTTGCTGCCCGTGCTTGAGAACTATGTTTAGAAAGTTGAGACCTGGCTCTCTTAGGCATTTTCAAATGTTTAAGAAAATGTTAATAGCGTGTAATAGTCTAGCTCTGAAAAGAACTGTTGTTTAGCCCTGAAAAGAACTGTTGGTTAGCCCTGAAAAGAACTGTTGGTTAGCCCTGAAAAGAACTTTTGTTTAGCTCTGAGAAGAACTTTTGCGTAGGTGTAGTTTTAAGAACGAAATCTAAAAAAAATCGCACGAAAATTATTAGACTTCGCGCACGACCGCTGCGTAGGGAGCCGACCTCGCGACTGAGCCGCGCGGGTACCTTACTCATACATCTAAACTCCCCTCCCGCACGCGCTTGGTGACGCCCACTTCGCAACGGGCCGTGCAGCAGAAATCGTAATATTTTAATTTCGCCATAACTTCAAAACCAAACGTCCAATTTTAATCATTCAAAGACCAAATATTATCTCCATAAACTGTTCTTAGTGATGAAATCATTTATTTTGATAAGGATTAATAGCATGAGTAAAATAAACGCGTTTAAATTTAGTCCAAAAAAAAATTCAAGATTTTTAAATAAAAAAATGGTTGCTGTGCCTCACTCGACATAGATGGGTATAGTGTGTCGCGGACTTTTTTGTAGATATTTATAAGATCTACAATTAATTAGAACATTTTATGGTTCTATCTTTTATAGATTAGGCAGCGTACGCAAAATAAGTAACTTTTCTGGTTGATTTTTTACACCTTGTGTCCGAAAAACCCAAATATCTTACGGAACCCTATTTTTTTCCAAAATAAAATATAGCCTATGTTACTCGTGGATAATGTAGCTTTCGAATGGTGAAAGAATTTTTAAAATCGGTCCAGTAGTTTTTGAGCCTATTCAGTACAAACAAACAAACATACAAACAAAGTTTTCCTCTTTATAATATTAGTGTAGATGATGCACTTCCTGACTAATAAAACCAATTTCCGAATCGTAAAACATCGATAATCGCATCAAATAACTGAGTGATCGTTCATTAATAATGTATTATCCAAACTATTATTAATATTATAAATGCGAAAGTAACTCTGTCTGTCTTTTCTTCACGCCTAAACCGCTGAACCGATTTAGATGAAATTTGGTATCGAGATAGTTTGACTCCCTGGGAAGGACATAGGATACTTTTTATCCCGATATTCCCACGGGATCGAGACTTATGCGGGTGAAACCGCGGGGCGCAGCTAGTGTTTATATATTTGCACAAATCAAGTTATCACGTCGACTCACTTTATTCTACCAATATTGAAATGCTGACGATTCGGTGCGAATACATTATGAGTTGTTTATATGTTGGCGACCTCTGAGTGGTCTACACTCTATGCTCGTCATTCGACCTACACTAAGGATGTCTGAAATCTGTTTGCGCAAGGCTCTACAGGGTGTTACGGAAAGGGTATATCAATACAAACGGTTTGAAGAGTGTATCTGGTCTAGAATCACTGTACAAAATTTCAGCTCAAAAGCATTCACTTTGAAAATGCTTAATATTTTTTTATTTCAACATCACGGCGCTGCACTGGCGCGCGGCGGCGTGATGTGCGTGTACTAGGCGCACAGACACACTACAGATAATGGATAATGACCCTCGTAGTGCAGTGACACGTTTTTTATGATTTCAATTTAATAAACTATCGAAATAAAAAAATATTAAGCATTTTCAAAGTTACTGCTTTTGAGCTGAAATTTTGTACAGAGATTCTCGACCAGATACACTCTTCAACCCGTTTGTATTGATATACCCTTTCTGTAACACCCTGTATAAGTAGACACGGAACAGATTTTGGCAGATTATTATTAGCTTTATGCCTATTTGCTTGTCCTACAAAACTATTAAGATTTTGAGAATATTGATACAAACGGGTCTGGTGTCAACATAGATGCCTATCGCGCTTATGAAAATGAGTTCTGATGTTTTACTGCAAATTCAATGTCGCCAATAGGCGTCGTGATCACTAAGATAACTTTTCATATTTGTATACAAGAGAGAAAAATTGCAAGAAGTTTTTGTCCATGTTAACACGTAAGGGTACGAGCAGCAAAGTGAGTATACAGCGGTGATTATCATGTTCCAAGTTTTTAGCAAGCTTGTGTTGTGTAAAACAAATGTACGGCCGGTGCCCACGCGCCGGACACGCCGCTATCCACAATATATGAACACCCAAAAAATTGTGTAGCAATCCGGATAAAACGCGCAGTTCAAAGCCGGCCGCGGCCATAAGCTTCGATATTTATCGCCTTCGACGTACACCAGCACCGTAAAAAGGTTAGCTTGTGATTGAAAAACGAAATGTTCCCACACAAAAAAACGAACCGAGCGAGCGATCCAGTCCCGACTCCTCACTAACTATTCCGATCATCGGTTCTGTGCGTTATTGAAAAATATCCAGCGATTCGACTCGGATTAGAGCCAGTTATTTGGCTACTGTTACTGTTGATTCTAACTTATTGATCGTTTGCTATGGGTACGTGACTGGTCCACTCTGATGACTCCACCGTTTCTAAATTTCGTCGTCGTCGATATTAAGCGATAGAGGCCCTTTGAATAGTATTTGCGTAAACATGTCTGTTATTATATTCCGAGCTGCCTACACGCAGGATTGATGTAGTGTTGGCTGCGTACATAACTTTGTCTCACGCGCACTCAAACCGATTTTAATCGATAATTTACGATATATTACTAATGTTCCCTTCACTTAAATACTGCTTTGAATACTCAGGCTCTTGTTGAGCTGTGATTTATAGATTTCTATCTGTTAACTTTAGGAAAGCTTAGTAATTGTTTCTGCCAGTAAATTTAACATAAATGGCCGAACATTGGCAGTAGTCACGCCTGTGATTAGATAGCTGCTCAGAGGTGTAACCTATAGCTCGGGAACTAGGGACCTTAATTATGAGTAGAGTCTACCTATTGCCGTTTATGGGCACGAGTTCTAAGTACTAATCAATTGTAGGTGCAACCGATACAAACGTGAAGTGCGTCAAGGTGCAGCAGGCCCCACCTGCTGCAGTGTGGATTCTTCTCAGTAAACCAAAGAGAATTAAACCACAAACAGATTTTGACACAGTGTGCAGGCAGTTTAAAAATCCTGCCAGCTCTCCAGTGCCTAAAAACATTGTAAAATAGTGCATGTACTTATCATATTAGAAACATTCATCAGTTGCTTGCGGAATGTAGTAGACTGTACAATACAAAGTTCCTCATAGCCACAGGAAGACTACCCTTACCTCCTCATTTTAACGGCATTATAATATAAGTTCAGTTTTTCCTACAATGTTTCACGAGTCTTAAGAGACAACTAAATAAATTAGGCTCCTATTCTTATGTTACTATTATCATAATTTTGCGATCACCAATGTGTTAGCTACACTTCACGGTCTATCTGTCAAATAACGCTTGGTGTAGGGAAAACCCACCTCAGCGGCAGATAATATGATGGGAGCATTGACCCGCGCAAACATTCAGAAATCTGCTCTCTTCTTTGATGAGAAGTAACTTGAACAAGAATCATAAGGAGGAAATTCCCACAATCGCACAAATCCATACTTTAAAATAAAATATGTTAAACCCTAATATAAATATCTAAGTTGGGTCAATTAACTGAGAGAGGCTGTAAGACGAGCCGGCATCACGCTGCGCGGCTCTAGCACAATTTATGACGGAGATCGGGCACGCCGAATTAGCCGCGCGTCGCCGTCGCTCGCCGTCCGCGGCGCACACCAACCTCATAATACAAGAATGGAGTGCTCATGACAATTTTGAAAGCTTGTAAACAATAAAGGGGTATCCTATGTGAATCCGCTATGACTACCTTTTGGTATTGGCAGCTAATCGGTATCTAATATAGATAATGGAATGAGACCCATCAATCTGCCCGGAAGCTGTGTTTGCAACAAACGACTAGCAGCCGGCTTCCGTTAATCATGGGAAAATTTACTCTGCTACGGTAGTGTGGCAGACTATCTTATGTTTTCAGCTGAGGCTAGTATCGCTAGCCTGCACATAAGCTCTCCATTCCTGCTTACTCCATGTCTGCATCGGTCGCAGCGGTCCGTTGCGACACACGTTCGTATGCCTTCAATTAACTATACTCGATAATTCAACTGTTATGTCATTTGAATTCGGGTTTATTTGAGTTTGCTTTGGAGAGGGCTCTGAGGCAGTATGTAGCTCTCGACTAGATAATTCAAATAATGCACCGAAATCGAGCCTTTCCTAACAACTACCTGCCAGAAATTAAAATGGACTCACCGCCTGTGCTTAATGCATAACAATGGAATGATATGATGATGTGATAGGCGCATTTGATTGACTGATTAAATAAAATGCTCCAAGTCCTGTATTACATTCTTATTCCTATAATGCTGATGTTGTTTGTGAACGGTCAGTCTACCGAGTTCCTGTTGCCTGATTGGTGCCAATAGATTCATCTAGGCCAATGTTACGCTAAACTCGAATCCATCCCAAGCTATACAGTGTCGCGTTTCGAAGGAAAGTATTTACAGAAGTGCTCTCTTACCGAGAACTTTCAGTTTCACATCTTTTAAACATCAGTTGGTAATGGAAGCAATTGCAAGTATAATGTGAATTGTGCGAAATATTTTTCCACACGCTTTGCTGGTAGGCACACTAACCACGTTAGAAAAACTGACTTTATCCCTTAATTGCTTCTGAATTAATAAATTTTCCTAGCCATCAGACATCAGGTAAACAGTTGAACTTGTTTATGACCTTATGAAACACGATCCAGGAAGACTCAGCAAAAACAATACTTGTTGGAAGTCGTACGTCTTGCCCTTCGCACTGACCTCAGAGTCTCCTACTTAATTCACAAACCGATCGATTACAATTTCAAATGAGTACTATTCACACACCCGACAATGTAGGTACCCGATTTGGCGGACAACGGTCACTTTCGTCCGATATATAATTCTTTTTATAAATTCACCGCGTTACCCGCTACACGCGTGTGTTGTATCGATAAATTTCACATCGCATCATCTGTAATTTGATAACCCTAGTGACCGGTGGTCACTATTTCCACCTGCGTACCGATTATGGTCACTCGATCCCTTATCCCTTTCTCGACCGCGCTCTAACAATAAGCGCGAGGGGGACGGAGCTACTCCATCTGAAAGAAGGCGCCAAAGAATAAGAGGCCTGGTGAACGGTCAGCGATAGGGTTGCTCGTGTAATTCGATAGTTTGATAGGAGTTATGGTCTCGTCGTGATCGCTCAATTACCGACGTTTGTCGTCGGTCAGGAAGTAATAAATACATGTGAGACGGGGCCGCTTGCACTCGGAAAATTTATCCGCCGCGCTGTGACCACCATTGGATTTTGTAATAAATAACACATAGCTGGCTAGTTCCTCCATGTATCTCCATGCCGAACTTATGTGATAAGCAATCATGAAAAACACATGAGCATATCAGGTGCCGGTTACATACATTGTAAGACACAGCCAAGGAAAGCGATATAGTACCTACCTACTGGTACTATTTCAAGTATTGACAAGTTCGAATGGGTCCAGTTGACCAAAGACTCTCCATTCTCAACATGCTTACAAAAACAATAATTTTTAACTTGACGCCCTCAATTGCTAAAAAATTATTCTGGCAATCAATTCTTAATATCATGATCACATTGATCACTGGAAGCTTCTTCAACTGGTGTCTAAGTAAACAGCTTAACTCCAACTTAAAAACAATAGTTCCAAACTTTCGTTTCCCACAATCAGTTTGGTTAACAGTAACTGTCGAAGTAAGCGGCGCGAGCAAACCTCGCCCAAGTATTCTGAGAACCAATACAGGCAGTAGGCGACAGTCAACACGCGGTTAATTAAACACGCTTTGTCTTATGTGGACTGTCAGCTGAGAGACTAGCTAGGTGCAGATGCGTGCTGGGGAGATGCGGCAAGCTTCACTGACGTTAATGTCTTGGGATTGAGGAAACTGAACTGACTATGATCAGAATAGGGGTTGTTGTTGACAGCTGGAACACCGATTGTCAGATTCGTGTAAAAGGGAGGGTGACCTACTGTTCAGGGTGATGGTGACGGAATACCCTCTCCATTCAGTTGTGTGAGTCGATGTGCTGAAATGGAAGCAGAGAGATCAATAAACGAAAAAATCTGCCTGATGGTAAAGTTTTATTTATTGTGTTTGGTCAACTGTTCAAAATTTTATTTAGGTAAGAATAAGACACTCGTGATCTACATTCATAATCTATGACAGGAACCACGGCAGCTCAAAGACAAAACACTGTTTGGTGCGAACGGCGGCGCGGGCGCAGCGGCCGAATGTTTGCACTGACAACAGCATATTCAAACACATTTATGTTCCTTATCTCTATAGACTTAGAGGTGATTATCGTGTGTAATTTCAGGTCAGGCGGTATGACAGCACAGTGTTACCTGACGTAATATCGGTTCACTTGTAGGCAAACAGAGGAGGAACGCTAATCAACGCGGTAAACTGATGAATGACGAACATTATGAAAGAATTATTGAATGATTTCGTGGACACAGGTTGACTGACAAATATTTAAGGTATGCGAGTAACAGAACATAAAGGAGCGTGTCGGCCTGTTTGTGAAACATGAAGTACCTATCTGACGGGAGGAACGGATTGACAAGAACTGGAGTCTGGTCTATGCTATCACTCACGCTATCATGTCTCTTAACTGTACGTAATATCTATGCTCTAAGTAGATTCAAACAATTGCCCTCCTAAACTAATCACACTAAGCATGTTGTTTACTTTTGGGTCCATGTATTGTAGTTCTTGTTTTTCAGAGTCGCTTCGCTCTTCACAGAGCGTTCGTGACGATAGTGAATTGTGTCCAATCGCTGACGTATTCGTATGTTTTGAAGGTACAGCCGACTTACATGTTTTAAGCAACTTCAGTGGTTTTAGTTATGACAGTGAAATGGACCACCACCGTTTCATCCACTTATTCTTCAACATCAATTATTTTGTTGTTATAAATTGTTAACATCTGTTAAAGTGGTCGCGGTCACGACAGCGCGCGGTGACTTGTGGACTTCTGTTGTTTTGTTTGGGACGTACGCGCCTTAATCTGATCGCTTCTTACTTTCAATCATATTACCGCACGATTCGTGTGGACCTGGCTCTGTCTTACGTTACTCAAGCAGGTTATCAAAACTCTTCTGAGGGGTCAGGCTAGCTAAGCACTATCACTATCATTAATTTAGAAATTAGTAACCACGGCATTTTCTATGTATGTATATTTAAAGTAATTTTAAAATGAGGAGCCTGCTAACGTCCCCCCGGTTAATTACACTCTCGTTTGATAGTTGATCGTTGTAGTGGTTGCAGGATGTTATGTCACTATTACTTACTAGTAGTATGTTTGGAGCTTTTCGCCAGAAGCAGGCGCATCCACAGTCTCCTCATGGCGTAAAGATTAACTCATGAAATCGGATAAAGGGCGAGTAATAAGTGGTCGCGACGTTCCGCGATAACGCGATATTTATACATGCGTTGTCGCGCCTTGCCGCGCCGCGCCGCGTATTCGCAGTGTCGTGTCGCACCGAATTACGCGATATAAAGCATTTTATTTATTCAACAGTGACGCGATATTATCTGCCGAGAACTTTATCAGACTCGCCGAAAGAAAAGTGTGATTGAAGATAATGCAAATATAAATAAATAGAGTGTGATGTATCGTTGGCGGCACCGCTATATCTTATTCTTTACTTAATTTAGACTGGTACAATACTATTTAAAGTTTTGAATAAAAATGCATCTGAGATCTGTAGCTGTTCTCGAAATCAGGCTCCCATTTGACCATATTTTACAAATTCTAAAGCCATAACATTAAAGACTACCATCGATGTTAATACCAGGTTGAAAAACATATTTTAAAATCTATGAACGTAGTCCTGATTCTTTTTCCTCTGAGGGCCCTTAGTAAAAACCTAAGCAAACAACAAAAATAAGTATGATATCTGCCAAATGGAATGCTCTTTGAGTGGGTACACAGCAAAGAGCATTCCTCGTTATCTATTTGCCCCGACCTTGTGAAGCCACTACTAATATTTGCGTACGCACATCCGTGTGGCGCGCGCCATTACGCTCACAAACACAAGAAGGTGCAATGAACTAACATCCG
Organism: Amphipoea lucens; assembly: GCA_947508005.1. NCBI lineage: Eukaryota > Metazoa > Arthropoda > Insecta > Lepidoptera > Noctuidae > Amphipoea > Amphipoea lucens. The sequence goes on along the minus strand of OX382360.1, from coordinate 23,452,094 downwards.
CCATATTACTAGATAATAACATCAGTGTGGTGATGAGGAGTCTGCTGTGAAAGGAAAACACCGTGAAAGCTGCCAGTCACTCGATCCACTAAACTGTTTGGTGCTGTCATTAGTGAAACTGTCTCGACAGACGACAGGTCTGTCGGGGCGGTCATTGAACAATTTAAATTCTCCGTATGCTTTTATAATTCCAACTGTTGACGAATTGTGGCAAATCTGGACTCTGAACCCTTTCACTCTGTTTATCGATTGTTCTGTGGGGTTCAAAGTTTATTCGTTCGTGAGATTCTGCAGTACCTAGAGGCGACTAGTGTTTCCCAATTATGTACCTCTTGATGTTAGGGTTATTCTACGTGGGCTGAAGGGTTTCGTACCATAAAAATCTTAGAAGATTATGAATAAGGTGAATGACTAGCAAGCTAGGTACCTGAGATGAAGTGATACCAATCGAAGTAGAACATTTTATCAATATCAGCGCTGCTATGCTAAACGATACCGCATTTTCTTATTTTATGCAGAATGCAGACGATCTTGATTCGTGGAATACTGACACGATTCAAAATGTTGCCAAATTGTGAATTGATTGCGTATCTTATATCCATATTTCACTTTTATAGCTCAAAAGCTAAGTTTCAAGATATATAACATTTATTGACATTCACATTCCGAAACATATAAAAGTAGTTTATGAATAGTGTCAAACTTTTCTAAAACTCGGAAACTTATAATAATTATGCTAATTATAATAAGCGGTGAGTTATTGTGCTGCAGTTTTATAACTACCTACTACAAACAAACAAAAAAATATAACATTGTTGCGTAAAATGTAAGTTTTTATACAAGTGTTAAATATTTATCAGATGTGATTTATGTAGCATCAATACGTTTTTATGAAGAAATAAAAATGTTTACCGATAGCATGTATTTATGTATGAGACTACGGAACAATTTAAATGATACTCTTTTATTGATTCTAATACTTGTTGTTTCTCGTTTATTTGTGTTTCTTTATCTGTATTCGCCATGATATCGTCGTATCAATTTAAATATCTGATTTGATTGTTGTATGTGTAAAAGTCGCTAAGCTGAAGTGGCACTGGGCTGGCTACGTCTGCCGTAAGTCCAAGGAGCTCTGGCCCAAAATAACCATCAAGTGGAGCCCTAACACAGGTAGAAGGCGTCTCGGCAGACCACGTAGAAGACGGCGGGACGAGCTGGGAAAAACAAACGACTACTGGTCCGCTTTAGCCCTGGATCGAAAGAGCTGGAAGTCATGAGGAGAGGCCTTTGCCCAGCAGTGGGATGATGCAGGCTAACAGTAACAATATTATAATGGGCTTAATAACTATCCATCCATTAACCATAAATAATGTTTAGTGCATATCTTTTGTTGGTGATCCTAAAATAAATAAATAAATAACATGAAAATTATAATATTATGATGTCAATAATTTTGTTGATAACATCTCTTTATTGGTGTTTATTGGTTTCCTTGATATTCATCGATGGTCGAACGCGAAACATTTACAAACAGATTACTACAACCGTTTTATTATCTGTGATAATCATAAGAGTGTAAACTGATACCACCACTAGTTGGATTGCAAACATTTTATGTATCATTCGGAACATTATTAATAAAACACCATGTATAGCTTAAAAATCTTAGCTTTTGTTACAGTTTTATACTAAACACTGGAACTGCCGCGGTACTTACTAACCAGACCATACAGATCTAGAGTGTTTGACGTCTTGCTATTCAAAAAGTTCGTTTATTACCTATGTACTTGTAGGACTAAGCAAGTAGCTCTACCACATCTAGAGCTTTCTGTATCTCCACGAGTTATTTCTGTTACATTTACGTGCTTTGTTATAGATTAATGGTTAAGCTCCAGATAATTACAACCTTTATTAGTGTTTATGGTCAACACGGATTACATTCAGCATAGCCAACGCATTCTCGTGAGATACAGTCTTCTTGCGGTGACGTCATCAGATATCACGCAGAGGTTACATATGGAATCTTAGGGTTAGAAGAGACATCGCCAAAAACCGGTTACATTAACCAATTAAATATTTACTATTAACGTCCAACGATTCCATTAGAGCGGCCATAAAATAAATCATTCGATAGTTAAAAATTGTTATAACCTCGTCCATGAGCCGGAGACATTAAATTTTACGATTTGTCTCTGGTATTTTGGCAAATTAATGAGCGTTAGACAATCGATAACCTATAAATAATAAGCTATTTGGAGTATTAAATTCTGCTAAAATTATAGGGCGAGTGTACGTACGAGGTCGTTCAGCGACGGTTCCAAGGGTACACTCGAAGGGCCGCTGTCCAAAAAAAGGTAAACTGGCGACGATTGAGCAAACATGGTTTAACAATACAATACGTACACAAGCGATGTTTGCGCTGCGTCCACGAGGTGCGCAGGCGCAGCTGGTAGCCGAGCACTCGACACCACAGATTATGAAAATATTGAACAATCGCTACTGAGCTACCTCACATGCTCCATGCCCGTGCTCCAGCGAGGAGGAAGGTGACGCAAGGACGACGTCCAATTCGCTTTCACTAGGAGCACACAGGAACCTGATTATTAAACATTCCGTCACAATATTTTTGGAGCAATTATACTGAATTTATTTTTACCTTAGCCTTCAAGTATTGATCAAGTTTTACTGCAATGTCGTTCTTTTAAAGTTCCGTTTTCAAATTCACTTCCGCGATACAAAATAAGTTTTAAATCACGCAGTTTCCAATAATAGTATTAGTGTAGATTATACACTCGTCAAACTTCATCGTAATATTAGCAATGTCAATATTTGAAACAAGCTGCATACTAATAGCATTTCATTGAACAGTTAGGAGCTGAGTGGCTTTTATATCTGCTGTTCTTTCAAGTGTGTGGTCGCTATCAAGCAGAATGTAGGCAAACAACTCTAGGCTATACATTCAGTTTCCTACTTGAGTGCAGGCACTGTTATTTAAACTGGTCAAGATAAATAAATATTTTGGTTCACATTTCTGAAAGTTGTTTTGTTTGTTCTTTTAGTGTTATCTTCAGGTTATGGATTTAGTTTATTATCGATTAAAATAAAATAGAAATCTTGTCTATGAAACGCATGCCATTTGTTGTTCGCGATCATTGGAATGTGTCTGGTATTAATTTTAAGTTGCTACACATACATACGGGTAAGTTCACAGAATGTACCGTAAGCCAGTTCATTAGTTCTTTGATCGGAATTATCAAATACCTACCTACACGAGTTGTCCGGTGACGGTCACGTCGTCGGCGACGCCGTCACCGGCGGACACGGGCCGGCTAGGCGGCTGTCCGGCGCGGCGGCTGTCCGGTGCCCGGAGGACGGCCTCATGCAACCACTCATATTTAAAACAAAATTATCGATAACCATTTTGATGTCTTTATTTTTGATCGTAAAACAATGACATAGTTGAGTTTAACGATATTTTTATAGTACTCATTGACGTTAGTTTTATTGTTTTTACTGGTTCCATGTTAGAGACGTCATTTTCCGATTATTTCGTGTAATAAAAGGTAAAGTGATAGCCCATTCAAGCTCCCACTGTTTGTTTTTATGTGCACAACAGTCATTTTTAATCTTGGCATCTATTTTCAATTTGACTTGTGTAATAAAATATTGAAAGGGTTTTCTGAATAGTTTTTGGAATGTCGTAGCGATTTGCAAGTTAATAGTGAGTGTGTAGGTAGTGTGCAACGTGCGCCACGTGCTTCTGTACGCTTTACGTCAACTGTTCATGTATTAACATAACTTACATGGCGTCGCTCACGTGTTGTATTATTTATTCCCGATGCTGGTTCATTACTGAGCAATGCGGTCTGCGGCCAGTTGACACTAACACCAGTCTGACGAAACACACAGGCCCACTACTACAGGTTTGTGTTTTTTTCTATCTATAGTAGTTTTATACGATGTTTGCGTCACGGACGGCTAAAATGAAGCCGTACACCAGCGATGTGTAATTTGTTGCCGTTTACAAATTAGAAACTCGTGTGTAATTGATACTTTCGATTTGGGTCATAACCATTGGTGATTGGAAACCGAGGAAAGTAAATAAAAACTGTACTCGACAGCTCTCAGAACTAAAAGATACTTTAATTGAAGTAAAGATAAAAGTTTGAAACAATTAAGATAAAACTTGAAGAGTTAAGATAAAAGTTTTCCTAAAATCACTAATATTTTACGCCGAAGACGATTATCTAGAAGTGAAGACACCAAGAAGTGAAGATTACAAGAAAAGTTACGCCGTTACACTTGAGATAGGCCGTCTATTGGACTGTGTTCATGTATAATACACACTTGAGAGATATCAAGAACACAGAAAGAGCCTTAAATACTAGTAGGTTCTCAGATAGGGACTTCCATAAATTGTAAAAAAAACTCAGACCGAGGGCTTCGCCTAGTTATCAAAGTAATATTATAATGAAGAGCGGGATGTAGCGCTACAATAGTACACATGCAGATAATGTGCTAAAAATATGTTTGAAAGCTTCTGCAGATATGAATGTAAAACTTTAAGTGGTTAGCGGTACCTACCTTTGCGTGTCATGTCACAGCATCCCATCTTATGAGATCTTAACTAACATAATCAAGAAATTCTTTTACAAAATTAACCCTCGATATTAAGATTGCAATTAACAAGAGCTACATGTTAAAAAAAAAATAAGAGTCGTTAGCGCCGGAGAGTTGGCGATGGCGGTGAGCGGTGACAAGGGCTGACAGGCAGCCGAACAGGGCTTTATCGCGGAGATATTATCGATAGCGATCGCTGGCTATCCTGCTTGAGTCCGCCGCGCGGTGGCAGCCCTGTCCGAGGTTATCGCGATCTGGATTAGAAGTGTCTCTAGCGTGTATTGTCTGAGATGCGGCTGCGCATGTTTTGAGACGGTCATGTTGTGTTGAGCTAATGTTTGATTCGACTGAATTCGACTAAATTTTGCTTTAAAGTAGTATAGTTTGCTCTTGCCTTCTATCGCTCTTATATCTTATCTGTCTTACTTACCTATCACCTATTGAATAAGAATAATACTCTCATAAGATTGTCTATCAATCTTTACAAATACCTGAGAGTGACATACATGAAGCAAGTAAACTTCCAAGTTTTCTTTCCTCCAACTTAAAGCACTCGAACAATTTTTCCGTAAATTCCAAATGAAGGTTAGTTAGCGCAGTTTCCTCGTGGTTTACAGCGCCATATTGTTTAATCATCGCGACGGTTTAATGCGGCCTATCCACTGGCCGGTAATGGGCGCAATCCGACTGATTTATACGACCAGTGACGAATGCCTTTACACACAGTTTAGCATTTGTTATAATGTTGGTGAACGGGAGATTTTATGGCGTTCCGTCACGGTGCGGCTCCGGCAGACTGAGGTCCGTACCCTTTGAATTCTGATTGATATGAACAGTTTGACTATTTCAGACTCTTGATAGATAAAGAAATAGTACATATGTAGGTAATTTTAGGCTCTCATTTCAAACTTTGATAATAATAAAGTTTTAACAAAGTTGAAACCTTTATACGCGTAAGTCTGTGCCAGACTGAATCTTCGTCAAGACGAGCGGCCACTGAATGCAATCAATATTTTAAAATACTTAGTTGAACGTTACTGACGTAAAGTTTATGGACATAGTATTGGTTTTCTACATGTTAGAATAAATTACAATTATTTAAATGAATTAATTGATTAACGTCATTCTGGTACGAATCGAACAATTTCTACACGAATCACAGCTCGGATAGTTGTTGAAGTATAAACAGACACAGTACTTCTGTAAGCTGAACTCCGTTCAGGTCTCAGCGCCTGGTTTAGTATTAGTTTAGAGAAGAAAGCTTCTTAGAATCAATTACGTTTGAGACGAGACCTTATCGTCAACAAAACCATTTCAAGAACAATCAACGGAACATTACGGCGAAAAGCACATCATCGTTGAACATGTTCACTGCATGCCCTTTCAAGTGCCATCCAAAATCCGGCCAAGTGGAGTGAAATCTGTCGGCGACCAGCGCCCGGCGACCACGCGCCCGGGGTCGGCGGCCTGCGCCCGCGCGCCCAAACCAACGCGCGTGTTTACACACAGATATGAGCCGTTAATTACGATTTCGCTTGTCACGCCTTCTGCCTTGCTTAACGTTCGGATTAACTTTATTATTAAAATAAAAATCACCGAGCCTCTAGGCGCGGGGGCTCGGACTCAACTTTCTTTTGGATTCCTTATTAGATACTTTACGACCACTCTAACTACAGAGAGTCAGTCAGCTGATCGACAATAATTAGACATACAATCAATTTCAATCGAAGTAGGTGTTACCCATTAGACTAGTCGTAAAATAACGTTAACTCGAATCAACCGGAATAGGTAGGTACTTGTTGTAAAAAATATTTAATCAATAAAACTCAAACAATATTTATAGTAGACATACATTACGAACGAGTCCATTGGCTATAAATTACGATGAAGGAAGCAGGTGCTTTACAAACAAGTTGTTAAAACTGCTTCAACATTTTAGACACCTATTTGTGTGGAACATAATTGTTTGGTGGATATTTTAATGATAACAAATTAATAATATTACGAACAAAATCATTATTTTCTCTCGATATAGTGTGGTAAAGCTAACTCACACGAACATATGTGTTCATCTTGTGGTGCGGCCGATACCGCATTCCACCACACAGATTTTAGATAACCAATAATTTCCAAAATCACGATTATAGAATGGTATGTGATGTAGATGATAATGTTATTAGTATTAGTCTTGTACCTACCAATGTGATAATGTTCTCAGAAATAGATTGAAATCTAAAGTTACCAAGCAAATGGTGTGCGATGCTTTTATGACAAGTATTACTGCTCAACGCGTGTATGTGTCGCCCACGCGCTGACTTGCCAATAGAACTCCAATAGATACGATCACATGCTGTTTCAAAAAACGGAATAACTGTTGTGGTATTCCATTGAACTCACAACTTGTACTACATAAATATGTTCTTACATCTTCTTTAGTTTTTCAAAACTCCATCCAAGTAATAGTGTTGTTATAGCTATGTCTTTTTATTGTGGCGGAGTAAGAATATAATGATTTAATTGATGATATCATTCTACTACTATTGTTCTTAGCTACCACACACCTGGCTATAGAATTTGTGGTCATAATATAACTGCACAGTGGCTCTTGTGAGTTGGCACCAATCTTTGCAAAGCGTTCATACGCGTACGGTAGCCCTTCTCGTGTAGACAAGTAATTTATACGCCGCGTCGATATCGCGACGATACCGCGTGCCGCTATACCGCTGCGAGCCGCGGGCCAAATTAATTAGAAGTATCACGCACGCGGCATCTCATCACATCATTCATCTCACACGATCGATGACCAGCGCGCAATGGATTCAGCGGTACCTACTCGTTTTAACCGAGGATCAATAGTAATGTAGTAAATTATAGGTAAGTGTCGTAGTGATGATATACGCGGCTCATATGATTGCATGCAGAGCTTTAGAAATCTAGTTTTTACGTAAGATAGAGTCTGATAGTTTGGGTCATAACTTCGAAAAAGTATCACGAGTGCAATTAGCATTTATGAACAGGCAGACGCAGTCATAAAGTTTCGGCTCAAAGACTTAATTATGAACATTATTTTAGCAGCAATTATACCTGCTATTATCTTGAAAAATCTTCACGAAAAAATCTAGTGTAGCCCCAGTGTCTATGTACGCGTAGCTCGCGCCAGAACGCTATCTCATCACATTAGCGTGCCAATTAGACAATAATCGCGTCAATCGTCGAGTCGGAGAGAAAACGCCATTCAGTACGCCATACAGTAAATCTAAGCTTGTTACTCGCTCAGAATTAATTGACCGTCGCTTCCCAGCACCGGCAATAAACTCTCCAAACCGTATCGAGTCTCCAAAACGCACTACCTATCTAAAAACACACGCAGCACTGTGCCCCTCTGTGTCCGACTGTGCCCACTGCACGTGTAAAGTAATATCCCACAGTGTTACTAAATACTGTAGTTGGAAAACACCCAAACAACTTTTGACTTTGAGAAATTAATTGGCGTAACGGCTATGGTTTTAATTACCCGAGTTTCAAGCAAATGTACTCCTGAACCTGTGCGCGGTAAATGTTAGAAGTCTGTCGGATCTACGTGCGCAAACCCACTCGTTACCCGTGGTCCCGGTGGGTTCGACCCATTTATCTTCATATAAACAAAAACCATCATGATTTCATCGTGATAGCTTATAGTGCCTAAATGTGAAGACAGAGGTCTAAAATGAGTCTAAAGGACTCTACCCAACAATTTGCTCTACAAGATTGGGTTGACAAAAATAAGGCTCCACAAGAGCAATAATTATCATGGTTACATCATACCTACCTTTCAATCATTTATCTCTAACAAATCTTCTATCTTAGGTGTACAGATCTGTTCATTCAATCCTCATCATTCAATTTCTGACTGATAGTCGGCTCAGCACATAATTACGTCGCATTAGCCAGTCAAGCCCGACTTATCGAGTAGTACTCCGGTGCACTTTCAATGGAGCTAGTTTGACGTGACCCGTCGGGATTGTTTGCTGCACTCACTTATTTTTGCACCTCCGAGGACTATGAATTAGTGAAATGCTGTTGATGCAAATAGACTTAAAGAAAGGATAACTAAAAGGACGCCGAAACCTAGTATCTAACAGAGTGGTTGGCGCTTGCAAGAGTTACATGATTTATATTAAGGATGGATGTTAGTACTATGTTTAGGAAACAAATTTTAAAATCTAGGTTAGTAGGTACATACTGTAACGGTACGCACCTCACCGAGTGGCGATACTTCAGCAGTTCGGGTGCACCCTGAGCAATCGCCTCCGCTTCCTACTTTGCCGAAACGCGGGTAGTAGGACTAGTAGTTATTGAACAAGGATCTTTACTATAAAACTACGCTACATTCAAATCCTTAGCAAGGCCTACGTCTAATCATCTACTGACAAAATTTTGTTTCGACCGATGGAAAATTCCACTTCGAAAATCCTTCATATATGTAAGCTGGCAACTAGGTATCTCTGTAACTAAACCAGAGGAAATCAAATGGTCGTCGCAGATAATCTGGATCTTAGAAACCAGTACCTACCAGTGCCATTATTACATCAACGAGTCGAGGTCGTTTAGTGGTTGCAATACTTATGTACGATGCGAGATTTCAACAGTAGGAGAAATACGCTTGATTAGAAAAATGATAGAATATGAAGAATAAAAAATCGAGAGAATTGTTAGGCTGACTGGAGTGCTAGATTGGAGTTCTAGTGTGGGTAAATCGTTTCAGTTTCGGGTCCGACATGCTCATAATATGATACCGGGTGCGAACTTGCTTATAAATCGAAGAACAAACAAAATAGTTCATTTTGATTTTATGTTTGGTAATAAAATATCAAGGATTCTTCTTATCAGTTTACAAATAAAACAAATACATAAGGTAATAAAAAATTTAAATATTTCGGCTAATTCTATCGTAGATTGAGATACAAGGATCGGACGCGTATGTGTGTGTTCGATCCTTGTATCTCATTCTACGTTCTATTGGATGGGCAACAGTGTCACAGAATAAGAATATACAGAAGATCAACTGCTAGACTCGCCATGTCTCCAATTATGGCGTATGGTATGACTCAAGGACTTCGTTAATTTCACCGTTACCAGTGAGGAATGATTCTACGTTTAAACTCTCAACTTGGTCTAAAAGAGGCTAGTTCCTTTTCCAGGGAAAACACCTTATATACGATGGAGAATAAATTGTTTGTGTAGGAAATAAGGAACAACCTCATGAAACCCTCATACACATCCTTTCTTTTGGAGTCTTTTCAGTCGGTGTTCTGACATGCGCGGGCTCGATATCGTCAAAGTCAAAGTCAAAGCATTTATTTCAAATAGGCACATAAAAGGCACTTTTGAACGTCAAAAATTATCTTAAAATAGAATTGATTCTAGTCGCCCATTCCAAAAGGTAGGTCAATTCGTGAACTATCCGAAGTAGATCTTTTGTGATTACGTCGTGCGTAGATGTTGTTCCGCGGTTGGCACGCGTTCAAGGAGATCGTCTGCCACACCCACGAGGAAGGCAGTAGTAGGAACCGTCACGTGCTCTAATGATGGGCGACAAATTAGAACCTGTTCGCGCGGACACAGCGCCATATATTAAGCATTAAGTGATCGGGTCGCCATTTTGTGTGGCCACCAGGTTGCCTATTACAACAGCATAGTGTCGAATGACCAAGAGTTAACAGGTCTGGAACCTCTTTACATACCTCTGTTGTCGATTATCTTGGTTACTGAGACTGTTGTTTTTATTTTTCGTCTTCTAAGAGATCTAGGGAGTTCAGTCTTGAATAAAGCAGCGTTGTAAAGTTTTAAATAAATAATCGGTTGTTCTTGAGACAGTCTTAACGAAACTTACCTAGGTATATATCATAGTCTTATGTTTTTTACGATGACGGTGACGCGAAAATAAATAACGTACTTTGCGTTGCGCAAGAGTCACGCATGCCACATTGGCCACGTAAACCTTTAAATACGAGTGATTTATGAGAAATGCTTCTAAACTGTCAGTTTAGATGTGACCAAATATTTCCTAACATAGTTCCTTAGGGAAGATTTATTTAATGAGACAATACAAATAAATGGTATTGTTTTTGTCATTGAAGTAAAGTCTTGAATCAAATAGGGTCTCCATTACATACCCAAATTCTTTTTGCGTAATTTGTATACTACTTTACTTTAATATTCAGCAATAAATCTCAATTTAATTTCAACAGTAAATAAGAACGATCGTAAAACTATTTAATGTATTACTTAGCGTATAAAATTGATTCATTGTTTTAATATGATAATACGCGTCGGACAATGATTTCATCGTTTGAATATAAAGATCGTCAATCATCATTGGTAATCAATCCACTAAAACATATGAGTGTGTAACATATCGCTCACGTCGCGCCCTACCATGCACCGCGCACCGGTTCCGACCAGCGATTAGCGCGTAACCGCTCTACAACAAAAAATAATAACGCGTAGCAACAAAAACACGAATTAAAATCCTTTTAGGATAAATCTTCCGTTATTCATAACAAATAAGTTAATAAAACACCTTGTTTTTTTTGACATCATAAAATGATTCACTGTTTTAAAATGGTAATAAGTGGGCTATTTGAATATTTAGAGTGTCATTGGGCACCGTGGCGGCTGCGCACGCGCCGTCTCCTCCTTTCCGGGTGTGTGTCTGTCTGTATGTATATTTTTTCTCGGTGCACACAAGTCGGTGAGTAAGAATTAAGTATTGTAATGTATGCAAATTTTTGCTAAAGATTCGCTCGAGGTTTTTGCTCTCCACTTAATACTAGGGCAACATAACTTTACGAATTGCACTCGTATTAACGTAATTGAGAAAAAGTTAAATAATATTCATGACATGTTAATTTGTCGGTTTATAAGTGTTAAAGGCGTATAATTGAATGTTGGTCGCCGCCCACGCCAGCGACTCGTTGCTTTGTGTTTCACGTTTTACGAGTTGTGTGAATGTTTACATTTAGTGTTATATTAGTTTGCGCTCCTGCAGAGCGGCTGTTGTCTGCTGTTGTGACGACAGGCTGCCGTGTGCGCATGTTTGCCGTCCGCAGTGTCAAGTTCTGTGACATTGTCGTCAATGTTGTCACACAGATGCTAAAATTTCTTAATACGCACCTCGTTCTTTTGTGAATCTGTTGTAGATAGTCTTAAGTCACAATGAGTCCAAAGTGTAACAACGTTTCCTTTATAAGGTAAATTATGAAATAAATGGTAGCGGCTACACCTCACAGTCCGCAGTGTCTTTATGAAATCTCAACGCGAAGGTCGCCGATGACTACGAAATGATTAGTCCACATACCGACAGGTAGGTGGCACGGCCGTTAGCCATTCTATAAACATAAAATGTAGAAACATATGGTGCCATTCCTCTTAATGATGATTTTGGACAGTGAGTTCAGAATTCTACTATGTATTTATAAAATTAATAATGTGTTTAAAACTGGCTCAGGGGGATACTTGACCGAAAACGACTTCTTTAATTTATTGATATTACTTTTACGGCATGCGTGAATATTTTTTTATACGGAATGGTAAGTTTATAGGCACGATAATGTGTTAGATCATAGTAACTAGATACGGCCGGGTCCGGTTGTCGCGAATGCTGCAGTTTGATTTGATTATTCAAAGCGCGGGTCGCGAGGTGTCCGCACGAACCTGTGATCGATACAAATATTTATTATCTAGACTTAATCGAACTGCCACCACTACCATAGTAAGATATCACAAATATTTAACAAAACAAAACTCGAATTCTACCTAACTTTCGACTATTTTACATTTCCTCCTTTCCGCGATATTTTGCTATCCTTGAAGTTCAAAAAACCACAAAACAAAATATTCAAAACCTTCTTAGCTTCACATACTTATCACTTTCTCTCCTGTACATTCGAGAGCGAGTCACCTCGTCCCATCATCAGCCCAGAGATCGTCGCACCCATGGTACCACCAGTCTGCTCCGGGCCTATGCTAATACGCTCGCAGCATGCTGCCGCGTTACGTCCGGTAATGGAACCACTTCTAGCTATTTCCACTTGGTCTTGGTTCCAGATCATTTTATTTATATCTGTTTTAAAGCAACAGCTCTGATTGACTACAAGACAGTTTTGTGGAGGAATTAAATTATTCACAGCTAAGTGATGAGTTACGGTTTTGGTTATCGCCTGTAAATTGGCAGCCGTTACCTATCGGTTAAAAATACTAATGGAGTTACCTAATGTCTGTTAGTAATATCTATGTAGGTATCAACAATCACCAGATGTAAGATTTCGCAGAAACGATTACAAGATTTATTTAGGCAACGCTTTCATTGAAACCTTTGAATAGAGGTTTTCGTATTTTTGTGTCGTAGCGCGTAGCGTTTCGTAGACCCTATGCGTAGCCTATCCCAATGTCCCGAAGAAGTGCAGTGAAAAATAATATATAGTAGGTACATTACTGCAGCGGCCAGCAAAAGAGGCATTGATGGACGAACGTGTACACCTAAGTCTATCAATGCCTAGTTGTGGCCAAGGCTTGTATAGTACTTTTCTTCAAATAATACGCGGAAATTATAACTGAGTAGTTCCTAGGCAGATTTTTTTTTAATATTAGTTTTGAAATCATTTAATTGGACTTTGGTCGAATACAACTGTCCTGACTCCTGCCTCAATCAGACAGACATTGATTCTAATTACATTATGAGTGATGTTTTAGCAATTATAATAAATCGGTTAATAACTCAACGCTGGTATCGTGCTGAGGTGAACGAGAAGCGAAGTGGTCTAGTGGCGTGTCGTGGTACTCGTAGTACGAGGGACCTTGCTATTTGTATATACATAGGTACTTATACGACGCCATCGCAGAAAAAAGCTTGAATAAAATCCAGTAAAGTATCAGTTATCTAAGACGCAATTACAGCGCTTAATAACAGCGGTGTGCGAGCGGGGCCGCGGGTCGTCCGCTGACATCCGTTTTATTTAGCTGCGCGGGCGCCGCCGCGGGGGTCCCTAAACGTCCGACCGGCTTATATAATAATTGTTCGCCGTTTTCATTTAACAACGTTTTTTTTTCGTTTCGTCCGCCATTAACACGCGGCGCGTCTCGGTCGGCGGCGCGGGCGCACCTCCGGGCGAAATAATTTATTGCCGATTTGAAGGAAAATTGGTATTTTGTTGTAAAATATAATACGCCGTCGCGATGCGGCGTTTAATTCGCATCGCTGCGAGTACCTGCTTCGATTCGTTCGATACCATTTATAGACGTGTATGTGGCTTGTTTACGAGTGTGCGCACTACTTATGCGTAAAATTAATCGCAGTGGACTCTTTCGATAGGACGCTTGAGAATTAAAAGTAATTATAAGAGGTCTTATCGCTGGCGAGTTATAATATACGCATATTTAATGGTGGCTCGTTAGCGGTGCAGCGCGGAGCGCCTGCGACGGGGACCAGATAATAGAAATGTTGAAAATAAAAACTAGTATTTATGTGTGCGGGCGCTCTCGCAGCCGTGAGTTCACGCCAAGTTATTATTTTGAAGACCAGCCAACGTAAACGGGCGTTGGCTTGCGGCCACCGCCATATATGGCCGTAAAAAATACCGATAGGTTTAATAAAAAACAAGTAATTACACATCTTCATTTGACCGTGATGCGGTGTGTGTTTTTGCGGCGTGTTCCGGACCGGCGGCCGCGCTACAGCGGGCTCACGGGCTGGGAAATGCTGCGAAAATATTGAACGCCTTATATAATTATACACCACCCTCGACGAGCCGTATATGGAGCCGAGCGCTGGGACCCGCCCGGTCAAAGACCTGCTGCGTTCACACTTGCCTTGGGTGCTAATTCTAACAAAACCTAATACAATGTATTCATTAATATACGGCAGAAATCTACTTTATCGTCATATACAATCGCTTTATCTCAAAGCACCTAGAAATGTTCACAAGCTTCACAATAACTACTGCAGACACCAGCAGAATTACCTACCTACAACTTTAATACCGCAGTCTCGAAAAGTTCTCTCTACGAGGAAGTCCTGAACTTGTTTTGCTTCCCTGATCTGAAAACGATTACTTAAGAAATACCAGGAAACCTTACAGACACTCTATTTTGATCTAGCTACTAAACCCTACTAAAGTAATCTGAGTGAAGTATTAGCAGCCCCCTGTATGTCTGTGGACCAGCTGCAACGCTACACGCTGTAGCGCGGCGCGAGATTCTCCACACACTCGATAAATGAATATCGATCGATTCAGTGTAATTGCGAGCGCAAAAACGATGTCGACTGCACACATTGCACAAGCACAAGCTGCTAGCGATTCTTTGCGTTATGGAAATATAATGTAGATCTTTTTAACCTACAGTGGGAATAATGTTAGTCGCCTGTAAAAATACTTAAATGTATGTTTCAGCTTCCATTACTACCGCTACTGTAAATGATAAAAAATAAGGCAAACCTATTTTAAAACAAACACTATTAAATGTCAATGATATTAAAAAAAAAAAAACTAGATGAGGTCGGCGTTTCCTATCTGACTACTCTGAGAAGAGAGGCCGAAACAAACTCAGAGGTCACAATCACTTTTAAAGTCTTCACATAATCTTGGTCATTACACTCTTTACATGTGCAGACCTTGTAGATTGATGTCTGAAATAGTCTTTTGAGGAAAGAACCACACAGATTGAGTGGACCTGTCCAGTCAGTGAGCACATTTTTGTCAGCAACCGTGCAGCTCAACTCAGAACTTAAGGAACTCAACGATTCAACGAAAAATAGCAAAGAAAGGACAGTTTAGCTGTCTATGTGTATTAGGATTTCAGGTTCCTTATAGCCTAAATAGCTTTTTTTGTATTTTCGTCGCGGTCAGTATCAAATAAATAATATGTATAGTTGAAAAGGCTCAGTAACGTGGATAAATATTTTAATTCTTCATAATCAAATCCGTTTTTAGAGAAAATGTTTGAGCTCATTTTTTTCTTTAAAATCTTATAACGATGCGATGTCACGGTGGTATAAGCACAAGTTGAAAGCACTCACTAAATTGTTTCTAAACTTGTGTGGGAGGTTGAATAACTGTAAGAAATGGATACTTACTTGAAAACAGTATTTTCTTGTATGTAACGGATTCTGCAAAACTAAAATTAGATTGCCTGGGTGGTTATCAAGAGTCTTAATTATTATTGAAGAAAAAAAAAAAACATTTTAATACTCGCCTATAATCTATAGGTATGCACAAATGTCGACAAGTGATTAAAAAAAATATCTTCTTGACTCTTGTGTACTCGTAGTTTTACGAATGAGAAAACAATGATTCACTTATCGATTAACAATTATTGCTCTACCATTATTATATTTTTATGTCCGCATCCGGTGCAATCAGCATACATAGCCAACGACTACTTATCATCATCCTAGCTAGCCATGGTACTATAGAGACTGTTGCTGTCTCTACTAGGGTTAGCTACGGATGGGAGCTATTCTACTAAATTAAACTCCCTTTAGAGTTTAATGGGATATATTTTAGGAGTATTTTTATCGTATTTATATAAATTATATCGACTTATTTCTTAGACGTCCAAACCTACGACTCTCTATATGACACATACTTGAACGTTCGAATGGAACTTCCTTCAAATATTAGCGGTCTGTCTCGCAAGGAGGTCAGAATCTCTCAAAGAAAAAGGTCTCTACAGTACCTTAGTTTCAGTTTTCAAAGCGCTGATAATTATTTTTGAAAGAAGAGTAGCTTCTGTGTTTAAAACTATTTCAAAGAGTTTCCTCCCCGCTCCTCACGCTGCGCTGTCCGCTACCGTCTTCTCCTCGCACCCGATAATTATGCATATCGGCGCACGCATTACCCGATTTCGTTACATTCATCCGTTGCAGTGCCAACAAAAAGCGCAAGCTATGACGTATTGTTATAAATTATCTAACACGCGAGCTCAACTATGAATATTTAAAACTCGGTAATGAAGAGGCGTAATTTCGCCGTTTGTTTCTGTTCATATTTAAATTGTTTCGTCTGCACATAATTTGTGCACGGATATGGATTTCAATTATACCTGGTTTTTATTAATAAGTGTTCCGTTCTAATAATGAATCGCCAGAAACATTTTAAATATTTCTTACCGGCGCCGGCGCGGCGCGGCGATCAGAAAAGCTTAGTAGCTTTTCTTTCTTAGTGAAAGTCTTGTGTGCCTGTAATTGTATATTAGATATGTAAGCAGCCTATAATGTTCCCCAAATTATTTACACAAAGTTAAGCGCCTGTCTGGGTTCGAACCCACGACCTACAACTCGTAAGTCCGGGCCGTTACCACAGGACCAAAACTCCAATAAAAAAACCGGCCAAGTGCGAGTCGGACTCGCCCATGAAGGGTTCCGTAGCAGCAAGTAACATAATATAAAAGTTCTTATAGTTCGTTGTAACTTTGTAAAAGGTAAATTGCGGTTTTCGATTTATGACGTATTAAAAAAAACTACTTACTAGATCTCGTTCAAACCAATTTTCGGTGGAAGTTTACATGGTAATGTACATTATATATATTTTTTTAATTTTATCATTCTCTTATTTTAGAAGTTAGAGGGGGGGGGACACACATTTTACCACTTTGGAAGTGTCTCTCGCGCAAACTATTCAGTTCAGAAAAAAATGATATTAGAAACCTCAATATCATTTTTGAAGACCTATCCATAGATACCCCACACGTACAGGTTTGATGAAAAAAAATTTTTGGAATTTCAGTTGTAAGTATGGGGAACCCCAAAATTTATTGTTTTTTTTCTATTTTCGTGTGAAAATCTTACTGCGGTTCACATAATACATCTACTTACCAAGTTTCAACAGTATAGTTCTTATAGTTTCGGAAAAAAGTGGCTGTGACATACGGACGGACGGACAGACAGACAGACAGACAGACAGACAGACAGACAGACATGACGAATCCATAAGGGTTCCGTTTTTAGCCATTTGGCTACGGAACCCTAAAAAGACATTAATAAGATTTTATTAAACCAGATACCTACTTAGAGAAAAATTCTTACAAATTTGCTAACCTTGTTCACAAAATCTTGTTGTGTCAATATTTTATGTACAAATTTTAATTATGTAAAAATATGAAGATATCAATAGCTCGCAGTAGTTTGCCGAATATCGCTAATTAAATAGCTAAGATCAATAATTGATTTTAGACTCAAAATATATCGGTACACTCAGCCGCTACTATGTGAATTGAATTATTAAATTAAAATAATAGAGCCTGAGTGTTTGACTGGTGGCTATTTATAAAGTAGATCTAGAGTTCAAGACTTATTATTACTCTGCTTATTTATAAAGTTTTTTTGTGAATGATAAGATAGTTAATGATCGATGGAAAAAAACGTAAAACGCTCAATGATGGCATTCTGAAGCTCCATTTTATCATGTTCCCACTAAAACCTTCACTTTTCACTCTACGACAATGACATCGAAATGCGTTCAAAGAAGTGCATTCGATTCAATAAAACGTTACTTCTTCCACTCGGCCCACGGCTTCATAAATTTCCCTTACTCAATAGCCGCTCTCTATGGGCACAGGGTCAGTTTCACAATTTTTCTAACCGTAGCTCGCAGGTAGCTATTGGACGCTGGCAATAAACACGGCGTATCGCAAGTGATCCTACGCACTAGATACACACGAACGGTACCTATCGGTCGGTGCAGACGGGCGGCTAACACGCGGTCTGTGCGCGACAATAAACATGACGCGGTATCGCAAAGATCCGCAGCGCAGATACTGATTGCACGATACGTACAGGGTAGTGTGGATTGTGCACTGTGCAGACCGACGGTTCAAACGCTGCGGTTATTCCGGCGCGTTGTCTTTGAACCATCGCATTGAGCTAATGCATGTTGCAGTAGATCATCTATATACCACATGTTGTGTGTTGCAGAAAAACTAAAAACGTGAAAAGTTCTAGAAGCCGCTATCTAGTATGTCATGGTAGATCAGAAGCTATCCAAAATAAAGAACGTCCAACAATAACGAAAAAAAACCGGTTGAATAATCAATGGATTTCAAGTTAATTGAATATCCGTTTATTCCAAGCAACATACCTATTCAGCATTTGCGAAGGTTCATAACATTAACAAAGACACATTATTAATGTCCCTACTTACATCTACGATTCCACATAATTGTTTTCTTACAGACTCTTATCTACTTCAAGCGTTTGAACCGCCAGCCTGCTCGCACAGAACAACATTTGTGGTGGCGAAAACCGCCGCCACGTCGTCTCGTAAACATGTCAAATTTATGAAGAGAAAACGCCCGCGTGCGCCCGCCCCGGACATAATTACCGCGCTGTATCGCGACACCAATGAAAACCACATCTTTATGTACCCGTTACGCAGATAAACCTAAAATGTTGATGGCTGTACGCCGCCACGACTATTGCCTACGAGATAAAAAATATATTTAAAAAAAAACTAGCCGGCCGTGGCTGAACGCTCCGTGTTCTTAATGACACTGCTTCAATGACATTTCACATATTTTTTTTCCAAAAGAATCGTCTTATACAAATGAATAGCGTAGTTTCTGATCGTAATTTCGCGATGAGATGTGATGAGGGCAGGAAAGATTATATTAAGATGGCTATAGTTATGAAAATGTGAGACCACCAATAAACAATGCAATTATGACGAACTGCACTTCTTGATGAAATGTTACAAGCCAAATGTCCGCACACGTTGTACCCACGCGGCCTGTCATTGTCAGCTCAAAGAGCATTTTTACTGATCTAACTGTTAGTCTGTGAAAGGCTTTGTGAGTTTACGCGGAAAACCGCGGCGGGTGTGTTTCAGCAAGGCTTTCATTCAGAACTGCGGTGTGAATGGACCTGAACAAAACCATCTAATGTGTTACCGGCATGACAGTACACGTAGGCCGCTAATTTATGTAACGTTCGTCAATAATGGGGTTATGCGTTTTGTCATCGCTCCTCCTAACTATTATTTTCCCACGTGTAGAGAAGAGGTGTTGATGGCTACCCGACACAAAAGTCGCGGCCACCTTTGGCGAAGTAAAATGCGTCGCCATGGCATTGTGCACCGACTCGAACATGAAGTCAGTCTAGGTAGTCCAGTATGTTTGTGGCAACCATTGTTCATGGTTGGTGACTCATTTGGAATCAGCAAGTTTTTAAAAGAAAAAAACCATAATTCTGATCAGATTTTCAGAAAAAAGAAAAAATGCTAGTAGGTTTGTGGGAATAGCTACAATTATTTGATGCATCTATTAATCTTCCGAAACAACATATCTGAATCCACCAATTCTTGTATCACCTCACATAGTACCTATCAACTGTGTTATCAGTGTTTTTGCGCGTCGCGGCGGCGAGGCACAGGGGGGCAGCGACGTCTGCGCTCGGGGAAGGGGAGGGGGCAAGGCATGTCGGACTTGTTTTAATTGGCTCAAGGAAGCACGCTTCAACGACTCCGGCGCAGCCAACCTGCCACTATCTGAGAGCGAAAATTTACTGTTCAATGTACGAATTTGCTGCTCGTGTTAGTGAGCTGGTCTAGGTATGTAGCACGTAGGTTATGGGCCTACTTACAGAAACAAGGTTCTGATTCTAAAGTGCATTGGTGGTGTCTGTGTTCCATGTCGTCGCTACTGACTGCATGCTGTTTTAGACTTCGAATACATGTGTGTGTTTACTTTACCGACACAATGTTTCGCACAACTTTCAAGACAGACACTCCCCTTAAGATTTTAAAAGTCTCTAAGCATGAGTGACATTTTACAGGGAAATTTAATTACAACGGCATCGATAAAAAACAAACGAACAATAAGTATTTGGAAAAATAAAACCAAACTAACTAAAAAGTAGTAAGAGCAATGTTTCTCCAAAATACCCGTCATAAATAAACTCGTGCAGGCGATTTACTTTAATTGCGACATAAGTAAGGCAATTGTAATTATTCACAAGGCACACAAAATTATTTATGAAACTGCACGGAGTATATGTTAAATGGGCGAATTATGTCCATTTGACGTTTTCATTAGGCTAAATTAGTTTCAGGCACGCGGTCACGTGACGGTGACGACGCGGCGGCGACGCGGCGGCGACGCGGCTGGCACGCGACGGCCGACTTCTTACTTTCATGACAAAGGTGGACGGAACAAAGGAGAAAGGAAATGTAGGTATAGGATATCACACATTAAAACTTTTATACAAAAAAAACAACCGACTTAAAAAAAAAAACACTGCAAAGTGAAAAATAACTTTAATTTCGGAAGTCGGTGTCGTTGGTTCCGCATTTTCGTTTTTTGACACCGACTTCCGAAATTAAAGTTATTTTTCACTTAGCAGTGTTTTTTTTTTGAAGTCGGTTGTTTTTTTTGTAAAAAAGTTTTTATTTTTCACTTTTTAGTTGTACCTACCCCACACAAATTCAATTAACACTAGTGCTTTCAAGACTTGAAGACACGACTCGAAGAATCATCAAAATTCGCATAGAAATGTTGGAGATGCAGTACATTTATGCATATAACTTCGTACATAAGAATAATTACCTAATGTATTATATACTAAAACCTTCCTGAAAGTATGTAGATCACACTAATGAAAGAATTATCAAAATCGGTTCAGTAGTTTTTGAGATAATTGCGGACATACAAACATACATACATACATACGGGTCGAACACAGAACCTCCTTTTTTAGTCGGTTAAAAAGGTGTTGGAGAGATTAACAGAGGGATGGGAAGTATTTTTTTTTTGGCTAGTGACTGTCAATTTTGCAAGAATTCGGCAAAGCGCCGGAAATGACAAATAACAACACCTGTTATAACTTCAAGACAAGTGCATTAGCATATGATCTTGTTTAACAACTCATTAACATAAACGAAAACTAACCTACCGCACACCATGAATGATTGAACGAATATGCAAAATAATGGAAACGCTCCAAACAGCCACCCCTTGTCTGTGCAAGGCATCAAATAATTAATAATGACAATAAGCGGCGCGCGCGCATGCTAATTGATCGCGAGTTATTCAAATAAGCGAGAGGAAAAAATCTCGCACGTTACAATTATGACAGCCACTCGCCTCGGGAATAATGCTAAGAATTTATTTGAATTACAAATTGAACATACACCAGACAGTTTTAGCGCGGCGCGAATAAATAATTTGATATTATGCTAAGTGATGATACCACAGTTAAACGCCGCAAACGACCTTGACATAGACCCATAAATAAGAATATCTTAACCACTCATACATATGGACGGCGGTTCGCACACTCAAATATGGTAAGTGCCGGCTTATGAATAAATTTTATTATTTAAAACTCGGTATGTTCATTACTAAAACAAATACTCGTACGGCGTAGTAATACAGGCTGTTGCTGTTTGTGGCGCACCTCGGGGTGCTGTGTGCCCGCGCGGGGCAGCGGTGCAGCCGGCAGCCGCCAGCGCGCCCGGGCTGCGTGTGGCGGTACCGTCAGTCGTCACTCGTATCACAGCAATATTATTCATCAGTGGATAGTATTATATTATGGTTAGATGCGAAGGTGATATTTTTATGCCGAGCTCCGGTAGGTTTAGTGTTAAACGTTCAAGGTGAGCGGGGTTGTGTTGGCTGAGTCGCGGGCTGCCTGCGCCCACGCATGTCCCAAGCGCGTAGGGTTGCCAAACTTGCAACAGTCAAACAAGCCACTCTATCATTACGTAACTTTCAATACAGCAATAACTTGAAATAAAGTCTGGCTAGTGCTCACTGACTTTTAGAAACTTTTAAGTAATAAATTCAGCATTTTTATTAAATCAGATCAAAGTGCTATCATTAATTTTGAATTTTATTGAGCATGAATATGGAATTTAAGAAATATCAATAGCGTAGCCTTCTAGGTTTCATAATTTCTAGACGTCAGCCAAAATAAAAATGCGTGAATGATTTTAGCAGCACTCTTAACTTCATACAAATGATAAAATACTTCGTAAGATGGATGCTGCTATATTTCATGTAAATGGACCAAAACCTGGAGCTTCAACGAAACTTAGAAGATCCCCAAGTCGAACAATAGACAGGTTGACTAGAAAATTTCATAAAAACCAATTAAAATGGGAGACCACCGAACAGCTCGCGACATCGGAGTGACAATGTTCGCAAGTGAATCTGCGCTAGCCCTGCGCCATCGCGCCAGGCTTACGTCAGCAGTGAGTCGCTATCTGGGATACAGAACAATGCTTGCTATCTGCCTATCGAAACGCCATTACGTAACCACTAACATCTCTATCGGTCGCATAGGCGTTTCCTTGGGCCGCTATCTCGAGCGGGCGGCAATGACATTTCAAATGTTACAACTACCATTTTATTCGTAACTCGGGTCGCATTAGTGTTGACCTCGGTTGACAATTCGAATTTTCTATTAAATATTTATTCGAATTGTCACGGCTGCGATTAGTATCGATTTATTGGCTATCAAGTATGGTGACAGTCGATAACGAGACAGGTAATTGTAAAACTAGTTTGTTCACTTATATTTTTCGAACTTGTATCGGACTTGATGTTAAGGAAGAATCGAGAAGTTTAAACTCGATACGCTGCAAGTCGAGGTTAGGAAATCTCCAGGGTCTATGAAACTTACACTTACATACTGTTTACATACAAACAGTCATGTAGTAATTGCTATGACACCTTCTTGTGAATCCATGTTGCGTGTTTCATATTGCACAAATTCAGAGCACCCTGTGATGACAATTCTCATGACCCGAGGCGAGATCACACGCGCACATTCTCCTCACAATAAAAACAAGACAACAATCGTTGTGTTTCCATTAAACAAATTCGTGAATACGTAATGCTGCTCAACGCTTCATATTATTAATATTTATAGAATCGCCGGCGATTTGAATAGATCGCTGATAGCGCTCGTTAGCGCCGACTACTGATCACATCTCGATCTGTTGATGCTTGTTGTTACCAATTAGCTTATCGGAAACGTCAAACCGTTTTTTGTAATGTTTAATAACGTTATAGTTATTTGAATATTATTATTTAGTTTAACTGATGTGGGATCTTGATAGCGAGGCGCTGCGTAATTGACAGTTCCGAAGACGTTTGTGATTTAATTAAATTTTTGTCTGAATAGTATTGCTGTGTGTGAATGATGCCCGTGACGTGCGGACGGAAGA
This sequence comes from Amphipoea lucens, assembly GCA_947508005.1. Lineage (NCBI taxonomy): Eukaryota > Metazoa > Arthropoda > Insecta > Lepidoptera > Noctuidae > Amphipoea > Amphipoea lucens. The sequence goes on along the minus strand of OX382360.1, from coordinate 23,428,275 downwards.
GGGGGAGGTGCGGGGTGCGTGGCGGAGGCGCGGGCGCACATTCATAAAAACGCAGCATTCATTGACGGTTATGTGATGTGTATCTCGATGAGCGAGGTATACGCTTAAATTACACATGTTTATGATTCACACAGTTTTATCGCGACAAGTTCCATAGAATGCAGGAACAACCTTGCGTAGCAGTTAATGTGTTTACTACTTTACGTGTTATAAAAACAGCAAAAGTATAGGAAACTCTTTATTTTTACTTAATATACTTCGTCGACATAAACATTAAATTCTCTTCCTTGAATATTTTATCAGCTTGTAAACAACCCCTGTTAAACTGCCAACTAGTTCAGGTTGCTTCAGAACCACTTCAACGCATAACGTGGCTGGGGGCTCGGCTGTGGACACAGTGCTGGAACAACCAATATCAGAGTAGCGTGCTCAGCTCATTCACCTTTAAGCCAGCTTCCTGCTTTACACAGCGTGACAGTCTGGCACAAAACTCACATTTACCAGACCGACGAGAGGGTTAAAGTACAACTATAAAGGGTCACCCCCAACTATTACTAAACACATTAAACATATTAATATTCCCTGGAACACTGCGCTGATCCCAGTAACGACAAAGGGAAGGATACAGAGAACGTGCCTCACAAAGCGCTGCACGATATTATCCTAAGGTTTTTGTGCTGCCGTATTAGGAGTGACGCCGGGCGACGAGCGACGTGTACAGACTTTGTATAAAAACTAACGTTTGTTTATTAGTATTGTTTGTGTGGAACATCTTGGCTACTGCTGGTGCATGTATTGCCGTTATTGGAACTGATGTCGGTGAGAAAATAAAATATAATCATCTTACTAAAACTGGGAGGCACAACAAATAGGCCTATAAATAACAGTGAGAAGAAATTCAAGTTAGGAATGATAATGATGAGGTCAACGTTTTTGATGAAGACAGGTGGTGCGATTGCCAATCTTGTATAAGTACATAGATATATAGTGGTACTCACAGAACAGCAGTCAGTGGTCTCTGATTCTCTATAACTCATGACCTTTGATCGTAAACGTCCTTGCCTTTAGGGTTACTGATACTTCACAATCATCTACATATTTTAACATTTTTCCTTAAACCTGCCACAAACGATTATCAAAATTAACTATACAAGTTAATACGACACTAAATCTTGATGCGACCAATCAGCAGCAAACAAATTGTCGTACAATGAGCCCGTGTTAAGATAGCAGCCTTAAAATATCGCACTTGATAAGCATCTTTATGTATTTACTGCGCAAGAGTAGCTGGTTTATTGCTGGAGTAAAGTGAGGCTGGAAATGATGGAGATGGAAGAAAAGGTTTCATTCTTCATCAGCGTTAACTTCATTTTTAGTACGGGATGAAAGGCGTAGAGTGAATGTCGAATGGTGTCCGCAAAGAGAGATGATATCGAATGACGAATGACAATCAGAAGGTGTTATATTTTGTAGCAAAGAAAAACAACTGGTAAGACTTAGAGTTTCATCAAAAGCAAAAACTTAAAATAGTTCTAAAATACGATATCTTAATAGATTTACCTGTTCATCAGGATAAACCCACGCCTAAATATCTTTTGCAATATAATAATCAGACATCTCAGAACCAAACAAATCCACTCCAACCACGATTGTCTCCTTCGTATCGCAAAAGTAAATAAAAAAGCTTAGCTCAGTAATCCCACAACATGACAACACACAAAACTAAAACCGTCAACTTACATAACGCAATCAACGTATCGTTTATTTCTAAACGCTGCAGACAAATCCTTTTGTCACACACGACAACCCTAACATAACAACACACCCACCAACGACCTTATCACCAAGAACTAAGGTTCGAAATCTCTTGTCGTGTTCGAAGTCCGGAATTGTGTAGGTACTAAGACCCGATTAGGCGCGATAGGATAATTCTCGATTCGTCGTCAATGCTCGTTGTATCGGGCGTGCGACAATGTACCTTAAATGCATTAGTTTATTGCGCGCTGCCATCCAAACGCGACAGATACAGAGGTGAGATGATTATAGACCGATACCAGATATTCTCGGAATGATCGACGAGATATGGAAACTGGTAGATTTGACAGAATTTAGTGGTGACTATGTATCCTGAATGATTCTGTTTCTGTTGGTGGAATAAACAACTCGCTCAATTGACAGCGCAACAGAATATATAATTTTAGGCAGTGTCAATATGTATGTCTCGTAAATTAAGCTTGCCTTTACGGTAGACCGGACAGATTTGTAGGTTAGCCTTATTTGCATAGCGAATCTGGTCAATATCCGAGTTGATACTACAGATATCTTAAAGATTTCAATCAAGGAACTAGGTTAAGGAGTGGTGGCCTAGAATCTAACTCAGTTTTGAGCGTGCATTGTATATTCCATTTCATAGACTTACCATGAAGCGAAACACTGTCTTTATATCAAGGACTGACAGTTGCGTTGCATTCACTGTCCATTGTTTGTGCTACCTCTCATACGTGGATCACAAACATCAAGTTTTCTGCGGAAGTATCAATAATGCTAGCGATTCGGAAGTCAGATAGCTTGAATATATTGTGAGAAAAGCCGAAAAGGTCACGCCCGACGCAAGGTCAAGAGCTGACGAGAGATAAGGATCAGACGAGATGCGAGGGAACGTGTCCCAAACCGTGGGAGTGGGGCACAATGCTCTTTGTAACGCCACCAAATAAATTCTCTTACATAATTGTGGCAATTAAAAGTTTTATGCGACCGCGCACCGAACACCGCCGGAGATGGCCGAACGGTTCCGATGCGACATTCTGATCGGTTGATAACGTGTTAACTGCTTTCCATACACGGAAATGAAACAGGTGCCATAGAAAAGTGTTTGAACTGAGATTCTGTTAGATGTTCTTTGTCTGGTGTTTACGATTCCAAATAAAATACACATTCTTGTAGTTTTATCGTTCTGCCACCGATGTGTAAGACACGCCTATAAATGTAAAATAGATTTTAAAGAATTTCAATAAAAGCAACGAAGAAAGAAGTCGAACCTTGACAGCACAACAATCATTTTTAAAACTGATTCGCTAATTATTTACAAGGTATCATTGTACCAAAATAATACAATATTTATAACATCCAAGTTGAAATTCAAACCGCGATAAAGTAAATTTCACACTGTCCTATTCAACTTTTGTGGTCACGTTTTATTTGGCTTGATCTAGCTGTAGCAAAAAAAATACCAACCAACATTTAACCTCACCATAATTTCGTGGTCCTTGTGGTTAAAAAGCGCGTGTTAGTTTTGTTTTTTTAGTTATCTTAGAGGGTGCATTATATTATCAGTACATACCTTTTTATTAGTCAGGTGCACGAAGTTTTCCTTCGTGGGCAGGCCTCATTTATAACCACAAATCCATTGGTTTATAGAAGAACTTAGCGCCGATCCTTGTCGCACATAAAACCTGTACATTTCTTTCTTTGTAACATCAACCACAAGTCTGTGGTTATTCCAACTTCACGGAATAACCACAAAGTTTGCACCCTCTTTTTCATTATTACAGCGGCCATTATTTATTCATTATTTATTTTCTAGACCACAAAAGTGTGGTCAGTGTGTAGTAAGATAATCTGCGGCAAGTGTGAGTGGTACCTACTAGTGGTATCGCCGACGGCTATCTACACATAATATCGTAGTGTCCATTGTTTGAATGTATAATTTCCCACGTGGTCTCGGTTCCGTAGCGTAGTAATGACCTCAGATCAGCTGATACCGAGCCTGATCTTGATTGATAAGTTTATTTCACGCTTAGTAAAGGGATAGCTGTTATTAGTGAAATTATTAAGAGGGTTCACGTGAAATTAGATACAATAATTTTAGGTTTTGGCACTACTGCAGTTACAGCAAACTACTGCGGTGAGGAATTAGGCCTTTTCCACTACTATCAAATCTTAATTTTATCTTCTTTAGCAGTCGGAAAAATGGAGAATCAATCTGTTAAACATTACATTTCGCTGACTGTGGCACACAAATCACTAACAGAGGCAAAAATTACTTGCAATTGTTAAAGACCACATCCTCACAAAAAACGTAAAATCCATCAAGTTTTCCTCGACTCAAATAGGAAATATACCAAACAAATATAAAACACGGAAGCGACGCGTATCAGGCGCATATCGTGGCGTATCCTTTGTTGCTGCGTGCGCGCACTGAGGAAACACCTTGGATCGTGACGTCACGGCCGGAGGACGCGTCGCCGTGTGAACGCTGATAGCAAGAAATGTTGTGTTTGAATAAACTTCTCAGAGAAAACACATTGTGATGAAGGTCACAACTATTTATTATTTATTGTTGAATGATATTAAACCTGGGAACATGAAAAATAATGAGCATTTGTTTTATTACATCATCGTCACTGCTGCTGTGCACTGAGCAGTTGGTAATGAACTTTGTGTTCATGAAAAAGAGCGAAGTGATAAGGACTTAGGTAATGGCTGCCGTGACCTGGAAGCGGTGAACCATGGATACGAACTAATTAAAACACTTTTATTGCCTAATAGTGATTGACAAATTAGGTAGAGTTAGCGTAAACAGTCCGAAATGGGAAGACAGATAAATGGTATTATATCGCTACTATTGAAAGAGAAGGATTATTGTGACGCACGAACCCTTTAGTAAGGTACACACTGTTGCAACATCTGTCACAACTACAACCATTGACAGCACTTGACTGTGACCTCTACTATTACCTCTTCCCCCTCCTACTTACTATCTACCACCAAAGCATCTTCCTGCAAGGTGTACCTTTCGCGGTCCACTTGGAAATCCCTAAACCATCTCCGGACACAAGTGGGAAGATGTAACTGACCTGGTTAAGTGGGGCTACCTCGACGGAACAGAAGCAGGGTGTGGTTGTGGAGCTATGTCACAAACCATGCTCCACTCCCTATCCTGCCCTCTGTGTCCCAAAACCTGCAGACAACCCGCGACCTCAGCGCTGCCACCGACAACGCCGAGGAAGTGGCGAAGTTTTGGCCAACAAGAACTAAAATACAGTCGTGCCAGCGACACGAACCTGAAGAATTCATGCTAAAAAATGGTTTATCCCAAGTAAAGCACGAGCCATACACATAATTAAAACCAATTACGAGTTTCAAAACAAACATCACGAACTTTCTAAAACGGAACTATTACGATCCAATCAAACATACCGACCTGCGACCCCGGCGGCCCGGGTCATTCGACAATTAGCCAAAATCGAATGCCATTCGATCATTTATACGTTTTATAAGTACCTCACGATGCGTTTATATGCAATTATAACTTGTTTCGTTATTTTAATAACTAACATGTGGATTTTTTATGTTTCCGGTGTTCGTTTAAATGTTTTTTGTGCACATCGGATGTTTAATTACTGCGCTATTCGTGAAACGTGTCACAAAAAATCCTTTAAGTTTGTTCGTGTATCAATGATGTAATTAGGGACAGAAATAGAGCAATTTAATGTTATGTTTTCATTGTTCATTTTATTATTGTATTGTTTTTGCTGAGATTAATTTTTAGTTAAGTGCCCATTAAGTAAATCATTTCGTTTTTTTATGAAACTCAGTTTTATGTGACAACTTATTACGTCAACATAATAAGTGATCATTACCACTAGCATCACAACTTACATATTTAAAGAAGACTGAAGTTGGTCATAAAAAAATATAGCAAACATTCAAATCCCCTTTCACCCTTTGAAAGAGTACCAGGTCGTCAGAGCTCGGAGGAGCTATCGGAATTAAATAAGGCGTTATCAGTGATCCGGTCATCAATCGTCCGCGGATCTGTCGTACAATAGCCGTATCCCTCTTCTGGAAGCTTTGCCCTACTGCACAATACTATAGTAACTAGGAGCATAGAAATGTATGGATGTGGTAGAAAGAAATAAAATAAAAAAGATTATTGCTATTTCAAATAACTAAGCACTTACCAAGTAAAAATGCAACCTGTATAAAATAGATGAGGAAGCCATGCCATTTGTCTTTGTATGTCAGTAGGTAGAATGCAAAACTGACAGCTTAAAATATTTTAATGAAAAAAATCTATTAACGCAAACAACTTTCTTTTTCTAAGTAAAATATTACCATAGGAAGATTCCATGAGAATAGATTGTTGTCGCGTGTCGAAGATCCTTTTATTTTTCAAAGAACAAATAGATATTTCTATGTCATGAAGACTCTTAGATTCTTCGAAATCACTGGAATCAAGTATTAATATATCATGCGTGGGATAGCAATAAATCTATCAAACAAACTGCACGAGGAAAATAATAAACTTATTAAACCGTTGCTTCATCTTTTAGAAATGTTTACATAAAACGATTTTTTATAAAATCACGAGATAGACCAATCAGTTAGGAATTATACAGATGAACAGTAAAACAATCTATTGAGCATCATAGAATTAATTACAAGAGTGTTTCAAGCCTTAGTTGGCATAATGAACTGATGAATCAAGTAAGCGTACAGAAAAAATCAAATAAAGAAGGTCCAATCTTAAAAAAAAAAAAAATGTAACTGCAGCACAAGCACGGGCTCATCGACATTTTTGTAAAGAGCCTTCTTCAGTGACGTCCATCAGCGTGTCACTTTTGTGTTCGAGTCTAGTTCTCCATTTAATTTGCTCAGCATTATGCAGAAAGACAAAATATACTTATCTTTAATAGACCGTCGTAAAGGATCTCCTTGCAATATATATGGCAGGCATGTTAGTGAATAGGTCACAGGATCATGCTACTGTTTTTGTTCTCATAAATACCATAAACACTAAACACCCATGGAACTGGCGATGGAACATTTTCATGCTGGAACAAAATAACTCATCAGGAACGTTAAATAACAGTTAGGTAGGCTTTAATGCTTTGCGTCGTCGAATGTCAATGTGGGAGCTTGTAACCACTCCTAAAGTCAAGTGGTCCTTCTGCTCATAACTTATGGATCAAGTAGAGGCGAGTTATGAATCATACGCTGCTGTCCAGACGAGCTGACCTCTGACTGCTGACGCGCAACGCTGCTCTGTTATAGGGCCATTATGTCGCCATTCACAAGCAACTTGTTTATGAAGCCGTTCATGTAATTTGGAACTCATTACTCTCACTTTTCTGAAGGAATTTGTTCTGCTTCAGGTGATCAAAATGAAAATAATGGTCCACCGATTCCTTGTTAGCTGAATTAAGATCAGTGTTTTTATCAGAAGCCCTGTTAATAACATGCCTTTCGAAAGGTCGAGTCCACCTACAATCACAGCACGGTTAAGGAAGAAAGCATTAGAAATATAAGTAAGAAAGCCTTATATTCATAAAGGTAGTCATTTTTTTTAGTTATTCTGTTTTAAGTTATGTCAACAAGGCTGCGACTCAGGTATATATACTACATTAAAATAACATCACGCCACTCACCTCAACAACTTCATAACACTACATACATTTGAATGTTTAACTTGCTGATTGAATATACTCGTATCTAGCAGCGGATGAATCAAATTATAACGAATTCTGGTAGCACTCGTAACTGCTGACCTCTAATCCGCCTGACGTCGTTATGTTTTACTGCACTTAACTACTGTTTATTATTGTTTTATTGTCCTACTGTTTGCGTTGTGCCATTTTAATGATTGTGATTAAATTGATATTAAATGTGAGTGCGGCACCGCGCTGGCAGGACCCAACATGCTGCTGCGTCCAGCAATCCCGACGACGCAGCTGTACGTGTCCAGACTGCACCACTCCACGAAGGTTGAGGAGATCGTGGAGTACTTGCGTGTGAAGACCAACTGGACTTTGAGGGTCGAGAAGTTGGAGGCGCGTCACAACACGAACTTCAAGTCGTTCGTGGTGCGTGTTCCGACACACCATCTCGAGAAGTTCCTCAAAGAAGAGTTCTGGCCGAAGGGTGTTGTGTACCGCCGGTTTCGTGGCCGGCTACATGACACCAGTCAGCGAAACACGACGCCGTCACTTCGTGTTTAGTTAGTTAGTTTGTAATTATAATGATGTATTTATTTATAGTATTTTTAAGTTATATTAATATTGTATTTTATGTGTTTCCTATGGGCCTTGATGCCTGAAATAAATGGATAAATAAATGGATAAATAAATAAATAAATAAATAGAAAATTGGTCAATTGTACACAGGTATATTTGTTAAAAGAAACATTCAAGTTAATCCAGCTTGTCTTATACTTTTTAAAAGCATATATCATTTATAGACATGTTTTTGTTTTTAAATTGTCACATCGATATTTCTATATTCTATGTCCCCCAGTCAGTTGGTAGTTGAACCCTTGCAGCGCTGCAACAAAGCACCGGGAGGCGCGGACGCCGCTGTCATAACATGATCGATCAGCGCTGATGAATCTGCCCACACTCTGACACACGTGGGGCACGGGATTTGAACTGCAGTTTAATATCAACTGTTTGGGGAAGATGGTTTAATTTGGTAGCGGGTTTAAAACTGTATTCTTCAATTGGCATAGAGTAATGATCAAGAGAATAGAGTGATTGACCAAGCTGTCAGTGATCATCACTTTTCACGGGTCTCAGATCTCAATAGTAGGTACTTCTGCTATGAAACAATAATAATTAAGGAACTGAAGCCTCATATGGTTAAATTTCTTTACTACGACGATTTTTATAAGTTTCTATTTCATTTTTATTATACACGAAATTCAGGATCTTAGGTGAAATACAGCATTTGCATTTGAAATGGTGATGCATTTCTTACGTTCAAACGCACAGAAACATAAATAAGTTTTTTTCAAATCCGCACACAATCATTGCAAACCACAAACTCATATAGGTATAATTAAAATCTAATAACTGCATCCCCTTCTGAACCGAGGGTGTGCAGACTTGGTCCTATTGTATGCACTGACGTTCAGCTGTCGTAGCGGCTTTGTGGTGATTGATGGCGAGCCCATCGGTGGTCCGACCACGGAAGGTGGCAGAGGGTGGCAGATAAATATGAGTGATTGGCTGACGTTGTTGTGAAGATAGAGTGTTTGGAGAGTAGGCTTGCTTAGTCAACTTAAAATTGTATTATTTACAAGCTTTCCCTTTTAACCCTTGCAAACGTGTGTGGTGTTACCTTATGAAGTAAGGTCAAGGTAAGGGTCTTTAGGCAAAAAAAAGCCTATTAAACGTATTTTACTAGTAGGGATAGAACTCTGTTCGTATTGACATAGACAAGTTCAAAAACGTTAAACGTTAACGGACGGCCTAAACGTTGTTTAATAATTACACGAGCAACTTATTCTGTCATGCCATATACGTGAACCACAAATCAACAACCGCACCTTGCTTATACGCGAACCAGTTCATTCAAATATTGTCCGGAATTCCGCGCATACTTCAATTAAGTGCAAAACGCCAAATTCCGGCCAGTGTTGTATACGTGGAACATGCTGTAATTGGGCTAAACGTCACGTTACAGGGAGACCAGCTCAAGTGTGGCGACGGTGCGATATCGCTGATGGCTAGACTTGCTTAGGATTTATGTTATAATTATTTGAATAGTGTGGGTAGTACGATGTAGTGGTACTATTTTAGGTAGATATTCTTAGCCCTTAACCCATTGAATGTCGTAATTACAGACACAATTAAAAAGCCTTTGTGTCTCGTGTAGATTTAAAAAGACGTTCGAATGTGGTGACGCTTCTTCTTCGCTAATTTTCCTGATTCGTTGCTCGAGTTCCAAACAAATTACTATCGACTGGTCCCAATGGTCTCCTCAATTTATTCCTTGTATCTGACGCTCCACTATTGTGTCAAATCTCTTATCTAAAGTTTGACAAGATCTGCGACACATGTCTTGTCAGATAGCTTACAAGTTATTTCCGAGACCCTCACGGGAAGACATCAGTTTGTCAGTTTTTTATTTATGGTAGACCGCACGGCTACCATTCATTATAAATATTCGCTATTTATTACAAGTTGTCAAAGCACGAGTTTATCTCGCATTCTTCTGGTGCTGTTGGCAACACTGATGGAAGTGGGCCGCGTTATCGCGTCGATCTGTCGCTCGGACATTAATCCGCCGCGCGATGACTGCGCAAGGTCGCGCTTTAGAAAGGCGCCTCGTGTGCCTCGGACCTACGCCTGAGACATTGTTGAGATGCAGGAGTTTGCAGTTGTGCCGTAACGTTTTGGTGTTAACGGTGATAAAACTAGAACTGATGTCAACATTATACACGGTTGAGTAGCGTTTGTGTGATTTCCAATTCGCTGCTACGTAGTCGGTAGATTAGATCTAGAACAGCAGTGTGTAGATGGGGTCTATAGTTTCATTTTAAGTGAAAGCATATGTTACACAATAGGGACTTTTACATGTTACGTGTTAATCGACAATAAAGCCTACAAATCTAGTTTCTTTTCGCAATCCAAGCATACTAAATCTAAATAGCCAATTGTCGCCAAATCTGGGCCTCAATCGCCTTATCTTAGCGAGCACAATCTGCCATCACCTTTCAACAAATGCTTACAACACAACAACTACACGATGACTACACGATATCATACGCTACGCACTTGTTATCAGAACACCTGGCTGCTAAGAAAGTGGAGCGATGGAACTGGTTGCGAGCGGTCCCGGGTTTGATTCTTGCGTCAGGTTGCTGATTTGGGTTGTGTTATGTGATGTCTAGTTCTTAAAGCTGACCGAATGATGAGTTTAATCCGATCATCAAAGGGTTATAGTCAAAGTCATCAAGATTCTCAAATAGCAGGACAAATCAATTAGAATGAACTGAACACTATGGCAAGAGTTTTATCGTAAAGTTTGTTGTTTATTAATGAGGTATATTTATCTACTTACCTTGTTAGAATACTAATCTCCAAGGACATTGAACAAAAGCTTGCAGCATCAGATATTTGAGTAGGTATCTATTATCGCGTATTACATCACCTCTTATTTACGACCTCAGAGGCGTTGCCTATAAAACCTTAATGGGTTGATACGATGTTATTATACGACATAAACGAACTGAACACTACTATGCCTACTAGACGGATTAATAAGACAAGCTGCACAGTTCCCAATGATGATACATGAGAGATGAAGAATAAGCACATGAATGAAGATGCAGGCAGTCTTCAAACAACAAAAGCACCTTTAGAATTATAAGGGTAATATCATTATAAACAGAAATAATACAAAGAAAACCAAAAAACCAAAGGGTTACCAATAATGATGACAAATAACAATAACAAGAGATAAAGGGAGAGCTACAAAAAATGTGCAGTTTCCAAACGAGAAGCAAAGGAGAGCTTGTCTTATTAATACCTAAGGGCACGCCTAACATCCGTACTTAGATATCTATCAGATAAATAACATATAGCGCTGACGTCACGCAGTCGCGACTCACGAGAACCGTCGCAAAATAAATAAAGTTATTATTATTTATTGCTCCCGCGCACGCATATCAGCTGACTCTTAGAGAACTGTCACATAGGTGACGTCGCAACTGCATCGCAGCGGCTACGCAGTGCAGGACCCTTCGAAACAACGACTCGTGTTCTTCTAGTTCGCACAAAAATTCGTTGTTGGTTACGAGTTTAAAGTGTCTTCCGAAAAGAACAGTAAATATATACCTATATTGTAGCCATCATAATGGGCCAGTGCCAAAAAGGGTTTCAGTAATAGTATTTAACGTCACGGTGCAGTCTGCCACAGGCGATGTTGCAATTGTTTGCAACATACGATAGTTGTAGTAAGAAAAGCTAGTATTCGCTAATTTACGAAATATGGTCTATTTCAGAGTGCTACACAAAAATACGGCAAATGAAAAACGCAACGAATACGTTCGCACATCGCGTTTGTGTGATAACCTTTACAAAACGTCTGGGTGTTTAGTTTATAATCTTATAATTGCTAAATGTAACTCGGAGTCTTTATGTACCTGTTTGCTCGCCGAGGATTAGTAGGTACTAGTACTTGCGAGTACCTGTATTTGTCCTAAGATCACTATCTGGTCGGAAACGAAAGGGAAACGTGGTGTGATGGCCACTTGTCCTCTCAGCAGGCTGCGAGAGTTATACAGGGAAGTGGAAAACTTTGTTGGTATGTTTGAACAACTGGTTTGGTTGCTGACATGTTGAGAAACTATATTTTCCTTTTAGTCTGATATCAAATTAGTCTCACTGTAATCGGTACCACCTATGTATATCAATGATGTAGAAATTAAATCTAATAAAATAACAAAATGGAACACTTTATAAGCCCGTGTAGCCTTTAATATAAAGCCTAAGTCCCTGTTATACTCTTCCCTTTTCGACAATGCAGTTTCCTCATCTGTCTTTCTTGGTCTACATTTTGATAGCCTGCCTTTTTCCTCAGTATAATATCTACTTCCAGTATAACCAGCTTCATCTGAATATTAGTATTAAATAGTTAATAATCACTAGCGGTAATCACCCGTGTCTGGTTATTTAGTGCTCAATCTGTAGAACAGGTCCCGATGGCTTGTTTATGTTATTGCCGATCGCCTTGATGCTGCGTACGCGCTACTATATAGGTTGAGAATGTTGCTGGCACTTGAGTACATGCAGATGGTGAATGACTTCTGGATTCTATAAGGTTATGCTTTCGTGTTTGATAAAATATAATACCTAATAAGTAGAAAACATTTTCTCATATTAAGGTACTTTATGCTTGAAATATTAGATAATCTTGCACAAGTATATTATTGCCGTAATATCTACATGTATAAGTCTAATATTGCATGTTTATCTATAGGTTGAAGATGCCATGAATATAAATAAAATATTTTATTTGAAGTGCCTACTTTAACGTGCTTAGTAGTATCTCGGCAGTTAGTAAATAATAGTATTATATTACATCACACACTTTAAAACGTCACTTAACACGTTGTCTCGAGCACCTGAACTCTTCGGTTCAGAGTGCTCACTGACCAGTAACGATCCATGCGCAATAACTCAAACAGTTTACGAATCCAATAAAACGACAAACACACAAACTTGCATACCAAATTATCGTAACTAACTTTATTGTTATTGGGCGATACTAAAAGTTAAGAAAGATTAAATTTAACTTTGTAGAATGTAATTGAATTATATAGTAGCCGCTCGTAAACTTGGGTTCAATATTAGATACATTAGTTTAAGTACATTTTACGGTGATTACAGACATGCCCTACAAAACTAAGAACTAAATTAAATTGTAAATAAAATTACCATAACAGTAATTATTCTACTACCTACTCTTTCAATTGACTGGAAAATTGATTCCAGTGAAACTTTAATGCAGTCTGATTAGATTAAGTAACATTAATAATAAAATAATAACGTTTATTTGCATGAGCATTTATGATTATTAATCGCACGCTATTTTTCGGCGCGTGTCTTATTAGTTGCAGGCACCGCGTTGATGTCTAATGAACCGAGATCCGACTCGACCGCCAGTACTTGAGGGATTTATGAAAAAATATTTTTTGTGTTTTTATACGAAGGAAATAGGTAAATAACAATTACTTTATGGTACTTAGATATGTTTACTAATATGAGTATAATGTTTTTGCCTTTCAGATAATTGACGTAGGCCTTTATCAATAAGGTTTTAAGGCGAAAACAAGCATAACTTCCAACCTTGCCATATTATTAATAATAATAATAATAATAAACCATTTATTTTCAGGTTACAAAGACCCATAGATACATACCTTAACCTAAGTATACATAATAATACAGTAGAATACATACTAATAGGTTAAATAATATTGACTTGAACATAATAATATTAACCAGTTAATAGGTAAACAGTGTTGAGGTTTGTCGCTTGCGGGGTGCGGGGTGGTGCGGAGCGGTGCGGTGCGGTAGCAGGTCGGTATCGCCGGTTAGCATTGAGACTTCACGCGGTGAAATATCGCGCGCCCAGGGCCTCAAGGTACCCGAGTACTTCGCTAGCCATACGAAACTATTAGATGGAGAAATTATCTGTAATTGAATACTGTCAGCGATGCAATTATTTATTTATGGCGCTGGTATTATTTGCGTTTATGCTCTATTTATTATGTGGTAGGATGTTCATGATTTATGAAATTGTTTTAAATTTTATTAGAGTGGTTTACTTAATTTTGTATCAGCAACTACGATGATACCATTTTCAGAATTAATTTTTAATATTAGTTGAGAGTGAAAGCACCGCTACAGCTAATTGTTAATTAAATAAATAGTATAGTCGACCTCGTAATTGCTTTATCATTTTTGACAGCAATTCCCACTAAATTGTAATTTCCCGAAGATTGAAACTATCTAACGTCCGTGACCTTGTAGTTTTATGACGTGCAAGTGACATTCGACTTTAGGGTAGCAAAGCAAATACGGGCCCGGCTATACCTACCTAACCATATGAACACAGAAACCTCTGCAAACTCACAAAGGATTTGAACTCTAGGACCCGCTATTGAGTGCCTGTCTTTCATATGATCGAACAATATTTTATATCGAGCAATTTTAAAATACTTTCTTAAAATTTTTAAATAGCGAATGTATGCTTGTCTTGCAATATTTCTAAGGTCTATACAGTTCTCCGTCAGCGTGCGCGCATGATACTCCGCGACCGCGGCGCACGCGCTCTTTACCTGACAATATTTTCTCCCAGTAGGTAACCAATACATGACGGAAATCGTGAAAAATGTGACGGAGGATAACTAAAAGCAGATAATTAACATAGATAACATAATTATAGTAAAGGAGGAATTATAACTTAGGGTTATTACCATAACTTGTTCTGGATTTCATATTAAAATTACGAATAAAGGCAATTACCGTTCTATGCAATGATGTTTCTATTTATTAAAATTACTTTATATCTTAAGATAAGCAAGTCTCCAACCACACAAAACACACGTGCTTACCTAAGACTATCCTCAAGATGTATGCCGCGTGCCAGCTGAAACCTTCAACCTGCCTGCATTGTGACCAGGATCTGTCACCCGAACAATGGACAGAACAGCTAACTGTGTCTGATTTATAACGCTAAGCCTATCAAACGCGATATTATATCGCCCAGTAAAGGTTACCAACTGTCTAGCACTTATTTATCGACCAAATATCATTGATTTTCGATCACGAACTCTGTTACAACACGACAATGGTCTAAGTTCTTAAATTGCATTTGTATTCGTGGCCAATTAGGTACCAATTTATTTTTACCTCTTTAGAGTACATTCCCTAAGGTAGATACTTAACTCTTTGCAAGAAACTAGAATAAACCTAAGTATTTAGTTATTACTAGCTGTGCCCCGCGGTTTTACCCGCATAAGTCTCGATCCCGTGGGAATATCGAGATAACAAATACCCTATGTCTTTTTCCGGGACTCAAACTATCTCTATACCAAATTTCATCTAAATCGGTTCAGTGGTTTAGGCGTGAAGAAGTAACAAACATATAAACACACACACACACGCACTCACAAACTTTCGCCTTTATAATATTAGTGTGATAGTGTGAAGTGTGATTTTCAAATTCTATCGAAACCATTGATAGGTTATATAGTACATTGAGCAGTTATTACGACTGCCACGGGTCCATTCTAGTCATTGTATTCATTGTCAACGTCAGCACTAAAATGAAAATAATCTCCGCAGATAAATAAATTCTTACCAGCAATTACATAACGTAATTAAAGGAATCGAACGCATACACAACTAGCGTGCTGAATAAACATACAGATTATCTCAATCTACCGCTTATGTACGCCGTACGTTGAAGCTTAGCTACAGCTAGCGATGAATCACACAGGCACAAATGCAGCAATGTAACACGAGTGCAGCAAATGAAAAGCAGCAGTTCTCATTTATATTCATTATGTACGGCAAGTTGTAATTATCGTATTAAACATTACGTAAACGTGTTGAGTGCTGCGTGGTTATGTTTTTGCATGAATTAAAACTAATCAAATCGTTTGTTTGCCTTTATGTTATTTTGAAACAATAGTGTGTTGTATGCCAGTGACACAAAAGAAAGAAACATTGTACAAAGCGATGCACATACAAGTACGAGTATTAAATAAAAGAAGTTTGTTGTTAAAAACTTTTGCTAAAAAACTTGATGAGGGATCCAGATTCGCCGCGGAGTGTGTGTAATAACATAGTGGTAGCTACCGGCGTGGAACTCAGCCACTCGCACGGAGTACTATGATCCGCTTTCCACTCCATAGAGGATTATTTTTTATTTTATTTTTCTTGCGCCGTCTCATCACTGTTTCACTACTTTTTTCTGATGCTATCTGTAAGTTACCATTAAACTACAATTAAAACTGTAAAACTATGGTTCGCCGTTACAAACCGAAAAAGAGAACGCTTTTAAGTAATTAAAATGGCCGCTGTAGACGCAAGAGGCGTATAAAAAGTTGTGAATGTTTGTTACCACGGAGCAAGTGCGCAAGTAGTACAAGTCCGATGTTTCGTTAAAGTATTTGAGCGCACTAACCCATCTGTGACTAACTTGAGAATTATAATGAACTTGCTGTTTTTAAGGTTCGTTACTTGAGATTGATGACTGAAAGAACAATTAGAAAGTTGTATGCCTAGAACTCAAAAAAATTTTCTTATAGTTTCTGTATTTAATTTTGTAAAAATTCTACAAAATAACTTGTATTTCTGTGTGTTCGGCATGACGCACATGTGTTCTGCGCGTGCGCATGTGGGTCGCCGTGCGCTAATCTACGCACATCTACCACACTCCCGAATATACCGCCATATATATTTCTATTTCTCTATATTTTTATTTAAATTAAATTGTGCGTTTAAAGTTTCTAAATGTCTTCGTCCAGTGTACAATCGTTATCTCTGCTGCTCATTACGATACCTCGGGTACAGTTAGCAACAAAAGTGAACGAGATAAAAAAGGCCGTTAAAACGTAGTAATTAAATAAAATGGGATAACGTACGAGAGAAAATTATTGCGCTAATGGCACTGAACTAGTATTGCAAGAGCAGAATATTGTCAACATTACAGATAAGTGCTCGTTGGTTGTTTTTAGTGGTTGTAAGCTCATCCCCTTGATAACACGCGCTACTTAGATAAGTTTTAAGTTCTGAACTTTTGTGATGCTTTTATAATTACGCTCACTAATTAAGTTATCGGAGCTCACAGCTGCATACGCCTACGTTATAGGCCATAACATTATTCCGAATAGCAGCTCGGGGCAATTTTAGGTAAATTATAAGTAATCTAACATTTCGAGTGATTAAGGAAATGTACTAAGAGTTGCTTTCTTTCCATCTATACGTTCTTCAAACTTCACAGAAAGTTCTAGAACAATCTAGGCTATTTGATTTCCCGGCGATCAATGTCAGCTCTTAGAAAGTATCGCGCAGTGACGGCGAGTGTCGATAACAATTATCGCGTTGTCGATAATTGGCGGCCATTAGTGCGTCAATCACTCGCTACAAGTGCACATAATTGTCAGTGAGCACATCGAATGGCGGGTTTTTGTGTACATTGGCCAACGATGGTAAATAGAGAAAATGAAACCAAAGTGACAAGTGATACAGTTCCTCACGACATTGTCACTTAGTCGCAACTCACAACTTGCTCAAGAAATTGGCGGAGTGTAAAGGAGAAACATTTTGTTGACTTGGATATAGGGTAGGTAACGATTTAAAATGAAACTTTTCTGAATAGGATATAAACTAAATGAATGTCCAGTTGTTGTTGCTGTTGATGTTCATCGTGTGAACGTTTAGGAATGTTCCGAGCTAAACCTAGGACGTCATGCTCATGCAAAGTCTTGCAACATTACCGGAGCCACTATATAAAGGCGTGCACTCAACAAAATATTTGTACCAGCAGATCATTTAGGCGCTCCTTTAAAATTCATGCGTTCCTCCTTTGTCCCAGCATCGCCATATTAGCGCGGTATTGAATCCGCTCGCTTTGGCCGCCGTGACGTCACCGCCCCTGGCATTGTTGCCAGGATAGTGAGGTCATTCACCATTGGCAAGTGATTGATTGGCCATACGTGCCATAGCGTGTCACGTAGTGCTGTTCCCATTTGGCAACGGCGGATAAGGACATTCGGTTGTGGTGGCTGTCGCTTTCAATTGTTTTGAAATTTATTGACGACTTGCGTAATGTTAGCATTATATTTCCATAGCGTACGAGTGTGGTAATCGTGTTTCCTGGAAATTTTTCATTGCGACATGCCACGGCCAAATAACAATGTCGGGAGGAATGCGAATGTCTTCTTTAGCCCTTCTGCTTATGTTCGTGAGGCAGCACAGATAAACAATCCGTAAGTGAAAACTTATGGGCAATATTCAACTTTGAGAGATTCGAGTTGGTAAGAACTCGTTTCAAAACAAGGACTGAAGCAAATCAAAAGAAATTATGGTTTCGTAATCAACTATTTCCACTGCACCTACAATTATCAGGTCCTAGACAATAGTAACGAAAGAGGGCTCAACAAAAACGTATGGCGCAGTCCGGTGTGGCGTGACGAAGTTTTTGCTGGCCGTCGGTAGCCCGGCCTGCACGGCACTACGTCGTGACCAAGCACGTCACCGGTAGGTTTCAAACATCTGAAAACATTTTTGCGATTGATGAAGTAAGTGGTATTAATATTAACCGGTCAAGCCCCGCGCGTTACCGATCGGTGACGAAACAATAGAAAATCAATTGTCTCATTAGTGGAGCTTGACAGATTAAGCTCTATGAAAAAAGGGCTGGTAGGAGCGTGTTTTTACCCGACTACGGCGAAGCAAAAAGGAAGGTCAAGATTTTGACAGGTATGTATGTAGGTACATATGTATGTTCATCTGTCCTCTCATAAAAAAAAAACAACAAGATAAACAAGTAAATTAAATAACTTGATCTATTGATTTTATTTTTTTTAAATTTTCTAAGTGAATATGACCAGTCAGGTACTTAAATCTCGCGACAAGCTTTTATATCATATAAATGGGTCCATATTGGCTCAACTAAAGTTCTTTACCCGAAATTGTTCTTCCTAACGATTTATAATCCGAATGATCACTCTTCCTAAAATTTTTCATCCTAAAGTTTTCATTCATACTATTTGTAGTGCTACCGGCGATGTTCATAACACTCATGTTTCCGAAAATTGTAATCAATAATATCATTAATGTAAATATTTTAAACTCCTACTGTTTTTTATCATAACGCTTTTATCCCTAAACATAACTACTAATGTAACTAATTTCTATAAGAATAACAGACAATATAAAATCGTTTGATATACCACTCAATAGACATAAAACCTATTTAGTCTAATATGATAAACACTTTTTTTTTTTTCATCCTATGTCATCCAATGTCGACGGAGCCCCGCTTCGCGGGGCCCCTATTTCTGTGTAAAGGGTTTAAAGTAACCTAACCAAACCGAACCTCGGGGTGCTCTTCGCTCGCCCTTGCATCCTATGTCGACGGAGCCCCGCTTCGCGGGGCCCCTATTTCTGTGTAAAGGGTTTAAAGTAACCTAACCAAACCGAACCTCGGGGTGCCCTTCGCTCGCCCTTGCATCCTATGTCGACGGAGCCCCGCTTCGCGGGGCCCCCTATTTCTGTGTAAAGGGTTTAAAGTAACCTAACCAAACCGAACCTCGGGGTGCCCTTCGCTCGCCCTTGCATCCTATGTCGACGGAGCCCCGCTTCACGGGGCCCCTATTTCTGTGTAAAGGGTTTAAAGTAACCTAACCAAACCGAACCTCGGGGTGCCCTTCGCTCGTTTTTGCATCCTATGTCGACGATCTAAACAAAAAATATATGACTTTGAATAATAGTGTAAAAGATGGTTATGTTGAGAAAATATAGGAAAACAAATAAAAGTATAATAGATGTTTATTGCTACTGACATTATGAAGTTGAATGATTCGGAATTATGAACATTAGAGACAGAGTAGTTAGGAATTGTGATTGTTAGGATGCAAAATGTTAGGAAGAACATTTTCGGATTTCCAATTATCGGAGTTGAAAATTTAGGTGAACTTTGGCGCACCCATATAAATTGTGTAATGACGTTATAAGTTGATAGTAAAAGTTTTAAAGGAAAAGTTTATTTTATTCTTTTTAGCGCATTTAACTAAAAGCTTGTTTTAATATAGTTTTTTACTTTTAATTTATAATCGACCCGCTTTCTTTGCAGCCCAGTGTATGATCAGAAATTAACCCATCGATTGTTGCAAGTTTGCGACACAACATCAGGCAAGAATAACATCGCTTCTTACACTAATATAAAAAAACTAACCAATACTAACTACAACTAACTTGAAATTCCACTGTAAAATTTTAGGCATTCCACTTTGCCCCACCAGTGGGGCGGCCGTTGGGGAAAAGTGGAATAATTCGAATAAACCCCCACTAGTCTGCGGCCCATTAAGATATGGCGTTAATAACAGCTCATACAGCCACATGAGTAGACAAACGGAACAGAGGCAAAGCTTCTTAAGAACGTGCATAATTGTTACCTATTTTGGTAGGGTTGTCACAATAGGTTAAGACAAAATAAACAAAACATTTGTTAAATAGTTTTATTAACCAGTATGATTTACAAATTACTTACTCTAATAATTTTCTTTTTAAAATTTTTGTTTTTTAATAATTTATTGTTTCTTTTAATAGTGTGGTAAATGCTTTGAGCTGAAACAAAAATAAAATGGAAATGCGAACCGAACACTATTATACAAAAGACATAGGTAGACCTATATTTTAAAGATTATATATGTTACCGGCCAAACCCGATTTCAGGACAAACTAGTTTAGCCTAGGCTAAACTAGTTCTTCCTATGAACCTCGGGGTGCCCTTCGCTCGCCCTTGGATCTTATGTCGACGGAACTAGTTTAGCCTAGGCTAAACTAGTTTGTCCTGAAATCGGGTTTGGCCGGTAACATATATACCAATTTTTTAAATGTTTATTTAATTTCAAGACCTACTAGTAGCGAGAAATAAGTACGATGTAGGTATTAATAATAAGTTTCGATTAGAAATGATTTTTAAACTCGTATTCAAACTTTCATGATCATGCTATTATGGCCGTTGAGGAGTTCCCTCGTAAGAAGACCTGTCTGCAGCAGCAGTCTATGGTGAAGATCATGTTTAGCAAGCAAAATTAAATTTAAATAAAAAGTTTCACTTTCAAGTCCATGCTACTAACCGTTAAAGAATTCCCTCGTAAGGAGACAATGCTGGCTGCAGCAGCAGTTCATGATAAATATCGTGTCGAATTATCAAAATTCATCTATCTTACAAAATTTCGTGATCGTGCTACTAACCGTTGAAGAGTTCCCTAGTGAGGAGATAATCCTGGGTGCAGCGTCAGATTATATCTTATTATTGCATTATCACCGAAGTTACGCAGGTATACACAATTTCAGCTCAATCAGACATCGGGAAGTGGCTCAAATCTTACTTGCAATATTTAAACTTAACACACATACCTACTACATACCAACCCATCCACGTACCTACAAATGTATAGTAAAAACTTGTAATAATAATAAAAAGGTAAAAACACATCGTGTACAACCGTCTTCTTATCAAAAAGGTACTTACTTGAAAAAGAAGTAATCAAATATTTACTTACCTATTGTACTCCTTGGGATAGTTGAAGTCTATGATCTTTATTTTTTCTAGTATTATTCATACCCACAGTACAATAAACCACCATTATTAATAATAATATACCACGTTTTTACATTAAAATATTCAAACTTGCAACTAACAAAACAAACAACGTGCGTCGCAATGACCCTGAGATTGTCAACTAGCTGTGCCAGCGTAAACCGGTTTTTTCCAGTCTCGCCGCGTACGTGACAAGCGGCCAGTGGTCACGCACACATGCCCCGCGTGCTTGTAGTAGTGCAACCGATTCGCGCGGTTGTTTGAAGCTTTGTATCTGTTCCGTTTGTCTAATCATGTGATACAGCGATACTAGTTGCGCCCGCGCGTCTTCATTAAGATAATTACACACACACACACATACGCAACACTCGCTACAATTAGTTTGGGTATACTTCAGCGCTTCTTGGTGTACCTGCTTGTTATCAACAATATTAGACATTTTCATGCGGTTCCTGCCAATTCACATTTTTTAACTAACGTCATAAGGATAAAGTCACTCGTCAAATCAACTTATTTCAACATTGCGCTCTTCCATCGCACCTTTTAAGAGCCCAAATTCCCTATGTATCCAGTATGTAGTTATCCAGTGTGACGTGAGTTCACCAGAACCTTGTGGCGTGCTATCCACCGCGGTAATTGCGAACATATTAACACTAGGAATAGCTTTCATTTTGAAACTTCAACAACACTCATTGCGTTATTTACATTGTTGAGCACACAAATTTATCGAAAATATATTATTATTTCGAGCAATGGATAAGCATGATATTCTACAAAATTATTCAGATTGTGATTGTTAGTGTGTTTGGTACGCAGTTAGGGCGCAGGCGTATATTAATTTACTTTTACAGTTACATTACTACTAATTTCCTGAAACTTGGTAATCCGCTTCAACTCAGAAACAGTGCTTACTAAATCACAAAACAAATGAAGTGAAAACTATTGCCTATTAATTATAACATAACTGCTCATTGTAGTACCGATCATCACGTAGGTACCGCGTCAGATACAACATCACACAGCAGACGGACAGATTGGTAGACTTTTTACACAATTCCCAGATCGTAAACATGAAGTACTTACTACATTGGAAACTAATTCCAAAGAAATACAATCGATATGAAATGATGCGTTAAAACTAAGGAAGGCTGCAAAAAGGGGTATGTGAGTACATGGATGTATCCACGCAACCACATTTTTTTCGACGGAATATCCAGTTGGCCTGGAAAAAGTTTCACTGGTTCATCGGGCAGGGGACATGCAACAATGTAATTACTATTGAGTCCTACAACTTGCGTGCGGACGTTCTTTTGCGACCTGACATGAAACTTCTACTGAAGAAGTGAGTACTTAGTGGCACAGACTTTTTCAATCAGCTAACCGACCCCACCAGCCAGTGTGATGATAGCGGGAATAAGGAATTCTCAACAATATTCTTATATGGAAGATTGCGAAGTCGCTACGAGTAAGTATCTGATAAATGAAAAATAGAAACTCAAAATATCAATATGAGACTGCTTCAATGTTTCTCTCCTACAATCAGACATTACATAACTAACGCATATCACACGCTATCATTCACCAAACGCAATCATTTGTAACTTTGATCTCTTTATTTAACTTTCTTTATAAAGTCAAGCAATTATCATTCTAGAAAACCTTTTTTAATATGATATAAAGTCTAAAATTGCGTGATAATATATAGTGGTGGTGAACAAGCATCATCACGCTAAGACGTCGGATCGTCTTCGGTACAAATGACGGTGCAGGTGAGTCATGACACGCCATTAGATATAATACAGTTAGCTAGACATATGATATTTAACATTTAATTCAATTTATTAAAAACTATGCGGACTTTTGTGATAAAGCTGCTTTAGAGCATACGATTGGTTTGTAAAACGATATCACTTCAGTCGTGCTTTTATCTTAATAATATGCATTATTGCGATTAATTTCGTCGCATCGCACACACACCGTAATTTTTTTTTGTTAAACTTTAGAAGCTTTTCATTATTAGAAATACAAGCTAAAACCGAGGCCAAGTAGGGTCCTATACAGGGTGTTACAGAAAGGGTATATCAATACAAACAGGTTGAAGAGTGTATCTGGTCTAGAGTCTCTGTACAAAATTTCAGCTCAAAAGCAGTAACTTTGAAAATGCTTAATATTTTTTATTTCGATAGTTTATTAAATTGAAATCATAAAAAACGTGTCACCGCACTACGAGGGTCATTATCCATTATCTGTAGTGTGTCTGTGCGCCTAGTACACGCACATCACGCCGCCGCGCGCCAGTGCAGCGCCGTGATGTCGAAATAAAAAAATATTAAGCATTTTCAAACTTAATGCTTTTGAGCTGAAATTTTGCACAGAGATTCTAGACCAGATTTACACTCTTCAACCCGTTTGTATTGATATACCCTTTCTGTAACACCCTGTATATTTTTTTAAACATCTTGTCACCCGACCAGTCGTATCGCACGTGTTAAACAAACTTCTAAAACTACGAGGTCGCGGGTCAAGCCGGTCGGTGATATTAGATAGATTTTTTGCGAAAGCTGGAGAGAGCTGGCCGCTCATCGCTATCAATAACCATCATTTAGTGAACATGTTTATTATGTGAATTATTCGACTAGATTAGAAGACATTAGCAGTGATTTAGGACTTAAGCTGTCGTAGGTCTAGACTAAAATGCGTAGTTTATAAGATTGTTTAAGAAAACCGGTCAAATAACTAAAGATTTAAGTTATAATGTTGTCTCCATTAAAAACGTTGAAAGTTTTAATTTTCTTTAAAAAAAATTGGCATTATTATTATTTTTTTATGTGTTTTGATATTTCTCGGGACCCTGGGGTCCCCGACCTTTGGAAGGCGTACGAGGGGCAGAAGCCAACTCGCAGAGGCCCGTTAGACGTTTTTATTGAAATGAGGCACCAGCCGACGATTATCCCTGTTCGTACTATGCAAGTGCACCCAAGGATAACCCCCGGTTGGTGTAGGACTATTGCAGGATATGGAAACAAAGATATTGGGTTATGGGTTTGAGTGGCTAAAGTGAACTGGTTATTGAGGACCAATGTTTTATATAAATTACACAGATAAAATGGCAGTGGGTGACTTGCACACTCAATAATGAGCCCCCAGAAACGGTCGCTAGCACATAGTGTCACAGTGACTAGGGACTAATATGTCCCGAGGTGCTTATGAGAAGTAGAGAAGGATAAAAAAAATATGTAAATAACAAAATAATTTGTTTCAGTAAAACGAGATGCAAAAAGAGGTTTTATGTATTCAGTTGAATTAAGTTAGGAATTTCTGTTTAAAAAAAATAAACTTGCTCTACTTAAACGAAGTTTCAGCCCAAACAAGCTCAGTGCTGTTGACGTCCAAGTTCCTCACCTTCAGAACAACTGCGATTAACTTAACAACTCCTGCCTTCCCATTTGCCTCACTCTTTCAGACCTGGTCTCTTGACATTTTATGAACGCTTTGTGTCAGAAGACCATCCTACCGAGACCCTCTTCCCTTCCGCTTGCTTTTGGAACTGCAGGTGTCAAGGACGGTGGTGTGCGTCTTGCGAGGGGTCTGGTTAGGTTGGCACATGTCTAAGGTGGGCACAATATGGCATGAGACAATAACAGCGATGAATATGCATGGTGGCATCGCGGCGTTGCAATTTGGCCGGAACACTGGTGTAATGACAATGTGACAAAAATAACATGTCTCGTGCGTTCGTTCGCAAGTGGAAGAAAAAACGCGGCGGTTACGTGCGGAGGGAGAAACAGAAACATTTAAATAAATTAATACTGAATTAGGTGTGGATGAAAAGGGTGACGTAATTAATACAGGGATGGTAAGATTTAAATGAGGTTTGGCAAATATAAATATTCAGATTCGAATACACTTGTCATAGTTTTTGTGCCTCTGATGCTGCAGGTTTGTGTCGCACAGGTGTTTTATTGTCATCATCATCTGCTGCACGGCACCTACATAAATTATCAAATCTTTTCGCAGGAACATTACCCTCAGTTTAAATTTGTATTTAGGGGAGACTGGGTACAGTTGAAACAATTTTGCTTTGAACGCTCGTAGCACAGCCATTTTGAAACATAACAAACAACAAAACACATAAAATGAGAGAATAGACTTTTGTCTTCAAATATATCTCAGAATTAGAGGCTCAACTGCCATATTTACTAGATAGGAAGAGTTTAATAAAATAATGTGCCACTGTTTCAACCGTACCCATACCAGGGGCGGTTGAAACAGCGATGGGGGTCAGTTGAAACATAAACAAATAAGTAATAAAAATCAGTTTCTTTATTCATAATCAACAAGAAATAGTTAAATTCTAGTATGGCACCATTTCTATCAGTCTTAATAATAGTTTCGAACATAAAAAGAGCTCTTCTGCTCCGGTTTAAACTAACAAACTAACACTAACACTGCATTTCTTTTTTTCTTGTATCGCAGAAGAGAAGAATGGTGAACTCCGTACATCTCTGCAGCTTTTCGTAAAGAAGTCCCTTTTTTGACTTCTACATACGCATTTTCGTATTGAGTTATATCACACTCTCCTCTTGAAGTTTTTTTGATACGTTGTCTAGGCATCTAGAACGAAAAAAGCAAGGGTTATCATTGTTTCAATCGTACCCACAATAATTGCTTCATCCGTCCCCATACCCCTCAACCGCTAATAAAACAAACATAGCGTCGAAACAAAACAACATAAACAAAAACGAATCACGGTTTTAGAACCTTCAAAATCTAACAATAAAACAGAAAATCACTCAAAATGCAAATGCTAATATCAACAAAGTAATTTGAAAAAGAAAACAATAGAAAATACTTACTTTTTGTCGAAAAAATATAATAGGGTTCCCTGAAAACGTACAGAGCGCGCGAAGTGCAACGCGTCACTGTGATTCATGTCCGGACTCTCCAGCCGCATCTCTTTCCCCTTGTACCCCTTACCACACCGCTAATAGTTTACGAGTTATTAGCGTTGGTTTAACCGTACCCTGTTGCAACCGTACCCAGTCTCCCCTACATACTTTTCCACATTATTTTCATTCCATAACCATCTTTAACGATGGAAGACGTTAAAAGAATACAGAACCTCTGTTTCTAAACATGGCGTCACATATTCCCAGTGCGTATCAACATCCACGCACATACGGCTGCGCAGACGCAGCCGGTGACAATAGTACACGAGCGGCTGACATAACGCTGCGTGTGTATGACTAATCATCCACTACCACTGCCTGTACACACTGGTACGTGGCCTGTACACACTGGCCCATGTATCTGTCTAGCAGTGGGTGGAACGTTGGCCGTACATCTTGAGGAGGTGAGCTGAAAAGGTACTTTATGGTTGTGTACCTATATATGTATGCTACACAGAAGAGGAATATGTTTTAACAGAATAATATATAACGAAACTAAAACGCGAATAACTTCTTTAGGCTTCTTATTGTCTTTAAAGCGTATCTATCAACTAGCTTCATATTTCTGACTGACCGACTCCTTGATAATTCAAAAGTGCCTCCAAGTGTTTTTATTGAAATTAATGCTTTGAGTTTTAGTTTATTGTTACGAACCAGTGACAGCTTTTCACTTGAACAATTACAGAACACAAATATAGCACCAAAACATAATCAAACAAAAACATGTAAGCCAAGCTGTAAAGTAAAATGGCATAAGTCTGCTTTTCCTAAAACTTGATCAATGTTCTCACAATAAAGATCTCATGCTGCATTATTGTTTTAATAATAGTATTAACTTTTCAAGTACCTACCCGCGTATTTTAAGCAATGATATTCGTAAAAGCTCTACTGTCATTACTTAATTAGTTACAAAGTAAGCTGATTAATACATATACGATGCACTTGTCCACGTAAATGCTATCTCAGGTAATTGACATAAACGCTTCCGCCTATTATGGAGCAAAAACTTTATTAAAAATAAATAACTGCGCTAAACGGCTGGGCACGATCACTGGCGTTTTTTCTTCTTATAAAAACGTGGATAAAATTATTGTTGTTGATAACATAATAAACGAATTAACCGGGAAAAATAAAAATGTTACCTCTAGAATGGTGGCCATACCTACCTACGTATTCAATTTTATAGTAAATGGATCAAAAAATAATTGCTTTAGGTATCTTTTTAAACTTCGAAACATTTTGCGGGACACTAGACGCCCCCAGACGTAACAACAATAAACTTTCTATTGTGTTTCATTCAGTGTCCTTCAATGGGTTACATTCGTATAGCGCGAGAAATAAAGAAGTAGTTTAAATATTCAATTAAATCGATCACATGCTACCGAAAAAATCTTAAACACAAGCTTGTAGATCGTATCGATCGGAAAGAAAAATCATACAAGTAGCGACATCTAGCGACGCTCAGGAGACACTCGGCGACATCTGCCCCGTTACGTTACAAGGCAAAAATAACAAAAAGCAGCGTATTCAGTTAATCATCGATTGTCAATAGCAGGGCGAACGGAAACGATGCCTACTTTGCAATGCAAATCACTTGGAATTCCTTCAATGTCACAAATAAGTAGTCGATAGTCTGTAACCCCTGCGCCGGGGTTACGCGTTATTAACATATAAATAACAAGCGTTTCTCAACTATTGATGGCATTAAATGCGACTTTATTTATAGGTTACATATTTGCATACTACGGGTTACGGGTTTCAGTTAATTGTCTGGATAATGCGCACCTGGTAAAGGTGTGACGATGCGTTTTTCAAACGATTAATTAAAAATTGCGATTTATGCATGGCTGTCTCGTGCACATACCTCCGCAGTACATACATACAAAGTATTCATACACAGTCGCTCGACTCGGTTTTTCCAGGCGACAGTGGGGCTGTTAATCAACTTGCCACAGCCATTACAGCAATTATGTTTGCATAAAAGACGTAATAGTCAATAAACTTTAGCAAATTTATTATAATAATTACACTAATTATAATAATTACACGGATAAAATCGTAACAATTTTTTTATCCACGTAATATGTATGAAAACCACGCTTTATCACAACAATATTTTCTTAACAAACCAATCAATAATTCCTGCATACAAATAGTTACATATTTTACAATTTATTTGCATGGAAAACACAACTGGTACAACTCTAAAAATCTTAAAACTGGTCCACCTGTTACATCCATATTAGATTCTAGTTTCTGCGAATTTGCGAATTAATTGTAGAATACATAAACGAACCTACGGTCTACATATTTTAGTATATCATTATTTGCTCGATATAGATGATCGGTCGGCAGCTGTCGCTAAACGATATCCAATAAACAATATATCAGTGTATTTACATGTGCAACACCTTTGCCATTCTCATGCTAATCCGTCGAGTTTGGACAAAAACACATTGATTGGTATCAATGAGCGTCAATTTGAATAATTTCAAAATAAATCATCGCCAGCGCAATCATGCTAATTTTACTATCAAACATTTGGGATGATATTATGAATTGATTTACATAGTGTTGCTGCTCGAATTTTTACTGCGTTACGGAAGGTAATGGTCGGAATAAATGTTTTGTTTGCTTAGTCTTTATCTACAGGCAAATATAAATCGAATTGTTTGTTTGTGATCTTGATTTATTACCTGAAAAAAATTTAGATATATAATTCGATAAATATAACGGAATAAATTATCTTATTATTATATTCGTGGATTAGAACACATTTTCAAACAAAAGTTAACATTAACAATCGTTAATCTGCCGCTAGTTTGTGTCACACACCAATAACACACAGTTTGTTATCTGTAATCAACATTCCTCATTATCATTTGACAAAAAACGGAACAGTTAGAAACTTTGTAAACACAAATAGTTCAACACGGAATTATCTGACAGCCATCAAATTGGAAAATAACAAAACTGTCAACGTAACGTGAAATTAGGCAATTTTATGAAAGCCGTCGGCCGCCGGCATCCGTGTACAAATTGCTACTTAAAACGATAAAAATCGATGTTGATACTAGCCTACCGTTCGTTACAAAAACAATGGCAGCGCGACCTGCGACACACAAACAATAAATTCGCTAAATAATAGTTATCGAAAAATAAGGCCAAAACATTATCGTCATCCGGAAAGCATAAAAATATTTCAAATCGCCAAGACAATAGAGTGGAGACAATGGACTCCGGCGCAAAAAGGGACCAACTTATTTTTTTCCAAAAAAAAGTGTGGTTTTTTGCAAAAGCGTTCCTTCGACAACAATCAGTGCACCGCCCTTCAGTAGGAGCTTTTTTTAATAACGGGCCCGAGGTTTGTTTATTTTGTCGGCTAATATTATTGGTAATGGGTTTTTATAATAAAAAGTAGGACTGCCCATGAAAATAAGGGAAAATATTAATGTACAAAAAGTAAACGATGTGTCAATAAAATAAATTGCATTCAGATTTAAGGCAATGTCATCATCGCTGTAATATTTAGTTTAATTAGCAAGTGCAACGCCAACTGTAATTATGTAAATGTTGTTGAACCAGGTATTAACTTCATCGCTACAGAAATCAATTTCCGTATAAAATCACATACAAAAAAACCTATCTACTTCCAACAAACTGATTAGCATACAAACATCGTTTCCATGATAACATAAAGACGATGCACTAACCGCGACCCTCACGTTCGAGGCAAAGGTGGCAACACTAAATAACGGCCAAACAACCGTTTCCGAAAACCGTAAAGGAAGTAATTACATATTCTAATCCGAATCCAGGGTCCCGCTTCATATGTCACTCCTTACACAATAAAAAAGGTAACACACTTTCGACCTCCTTCTAACGGTAGACTCTTTCTTCACCGGTCCTGAGAAAAAAAATCATCAAGAACCGCATTTCTAAACAGACGAGCATACGAAAAAAATTGCATACTTACTTATAATCTTAAAAAACAACGAGATTAATACAATCAAATCTACGTCTAACGTCAACTGCATAAGATATGCTTTTCAAAAGCAGCCCCTCGTGTGTAACATTAAAATTTATGCGCGCATTTGCATAATGTGCATAGCCCCTAAATTTTATTCAATAAAAAAATAGGATGGGTAAAAACTTTTTTGCATAAATTCTTACAAAGGAAACGGGTTAAACCATTCAGGAAGTGAAATGTCGTAGATCCGCTGCACGGTGGTTTAAAAATTAAAGTTCAAACGTACAACCTAATAAAAATAAACTTTAGATCGTTCGCAGAAAAAACAAAATAGCAAATCAATAAAATAGGCGTTACACCTTTTCGCTCGCGGCCCCCTTTCGCGATGCACAATAGACTAAAATGTACCTGACTATAATTTATGCGAGAATATTAAGAGAAATGTACCTGCCCTTTTTGAATATTAAGTGCAACCTAACCCCTGACATTACTGAATAGGGTTAAGATACTTTTTGAAAAGGAATAATATAAAAAAATGCAAATAAACTGTCCCCACATCTACGCGAGGGTTACAGGTATGCGAACGCATAGAAAAAAAATTGCAAGCGCACCGCGCACGCATAAAGTTCCGCAATTATTGTTGCACAAAGGGTTCCAGACTATTGTGCTACTTGATGGATCCCAGCACTTGTCACCTTGGCGTATAATTTGGGTGTGTACGGTTCTTTTCTTATGCATATTCGGTAGGGAGCGTCTCATAGATAGTTCGTTTTTTAATAGCGTTTTTTTATTATGCTCTGTATGCAAAGATTTATTGTGGAGCCGCGGGATGTGCGTGAGAATGCTAGGAGATAATCGAATTTGCCTATAGATGCATCCACCCTAGGCAACCCTTTGGTTCGATTCACTCGCGTTCATGGGAAATATGTGAATATTCAAACAAGATGTCATCTCCTTGAATATCGATTGCCGTTGAGATCCTTTTATAGTGCCTGGGAATTGATACATTGAATAGGAAGACCCTGTAGGGTTTTTGCATAATCTATCGGTGGCCGTGACGTAAGGATGCTTTGTTTGCTCATAACGGTATTTCTTGTTAAAGGGTTCTTAAAGTGAACGTTCAAAAATAAGACCGTTACAATTTTTTCCTCGGACTACTGTCCACGTTTTGTCTAAAGTAACCGTTGGTGTCTTTTATGAGTTTTTTATTTTTTTATGAAGTCAGATAGCTGTTTTATTTGTACTACGCGTATGACTTTATTGTTCTATAAACGAGAATTACGAGTGAATAATAAAGAAATAACATTCAAATTAAGTGTGTATTTGTATACAAGCAGAATTTTTTAGTACACAGTTCTTAATATAAATTGTTTATGATAATTTTAATTTTTACTGTCAATAACGTTGTGAGTTAAGTATAATTTTATATTTATTTAACAAAACGTAATAAAATAAAATTGATAATAAAACGTTTCTCTTTTGGGTAAAACATATAAAAAATGCACAGTTACATTGCTTTACCTATGCAAACATGTCAAAATTGTAACCCTTTTTTGTGAATAGTGGTCGCAACGACTGCGGCATGTTTTTTCGGAAAAGCATTTTGGTCTAGTTTTTGTTTGTACCAAAACAAATAGTGTAATAGATGTCAATATTGTCGGCATTGGACGAGCTGTGACGTCACACTCGGACGGCTGACAAAGGGGAAGAGTTGGCAAAAAGTCGCGTCGTAAAGTTTAATTACTTAAAGTGTTGCGGTTTATACAGGTTGTTACTAGTTACACATTTTGTGCGCTTAAAACAATTTTAATAATATATTCCAGGACAATCGTACAAGTAGGCACAGCTATAATTATAAGCTCTTTTTAAGTTGAATTTACTAATGTATGTATACCTGCATTAATTTTCTGTTAAACTTATTATATAAAACGTAAAAACTAAAACTGTTTTATGTAATAATGAAAGATATTATAAATATTGTGCATTCATTCTGAAAAATAATTTGACATTCATAGGTAAAATCTCTAACCATGAACTTACTAATTTCTCCATGAGTGAGATGACAAATTAAACTTAAGCCACCCACACATCATTACAGCTGTCAAAATTATGTACTTAACGACCTCATTATACCTAATTGGGTTTGTTAGTTTTACATAATATGCACATTAACATAAGTATCAATGGCAGTGGCATAATTCAATAGGTAATTGTGAGCATGGGGAATATTTTCTATCGTGATTAGGTTATTATAATTCATGTTTATATGGCGTGCTGTACCGGTGCGAAGTGAAGTGGATCCTGCCTCTTAAACAGCAAGCAGGTGGTTATTTAGTCTTATTATTGTTGCAGAGAGATCAAAAAAGTACTGATAACTGTGTCCATTCATGAGTAATTCAATTATTTTACAATTTAAGGAATATAAAGGGAGACGACAGCTCGTGCTTTGATTATGATAATGTAAACAATAAACATACACCAGTGTTGATAAATTCAATCTTGCACATCTTTCATTTCGAGTCCTCGAGCTCAATTTTGTTCCAATCCAAAATGACATCACACTGTTTTTAGTGTCACCAATTTCTACGTTTTTTTCTGAGTTGCAGGCTTTCACGAAATATCGTAAAGAAATCGTCAGCAAACAGTAACGTGTCCCATGTTTTGTGTTTTTGCTCCAATAAACGTACACTTTCGTCACAGCTACCATTGAAGGGTTAAGTTATGCAAATTGCTCTACAAATTGGCCCGGAGCCGATTGCCCAAGCCTACCTATTATAACTCCGTACTTTCCAAAATATGCTTTTTTATTTGTCAAAAGTTTTGTTGTTAATTCAAACAAATGGTTCCAGGAAATTATTTTTGGTTCGGTGTTATTATTAGCATTTAAATATTGAAGTTATTTTGTAAATAAATATAAAGAACGGACAGTTGTTTTCAGTTTGTCTCGTAGCAATTTTATGGAAATATTTTCATCATTTGGAAACTGCTTCTAAATTATAAATATATTAGGCACATATGTTTGAAGAAAATAGCCTTTAGATACACCTCATTTCATACTAATTAAAACAGCTAAGTACTATAAGTAACACATAACCATAGCCTGTCCATAAAATAAATAATCTCCTTATGTTCACTACAGACATCCTATGAGCTCAAACACAACACTACACGGTATAGCAAGTCGTTACGTCCACGTGTCGTCACCGCACGACACGGCACCACACGACACGACACGACGTGACGTGGACGAGATAATCCCGCCGAGACATAACCTGCCTACTTTATACCGTATACATGTCAAATTTTAATTGAATCTCGCGTTAAATATGTTCTTAACGCGATGCCAAGCTACCTCGGTTAAGGCACCGGAGTTATTCCACAGTTTAATGTTTATTCCCATATTGATCTTGAGTTTTAGAGTATCGATCGCTGCGGATAATCTGTGAACGTATCGTGAGAATCGATTAAGGGTAATGGTTTACTTAATTTTTTGAATATATCGATGGATTTGTGGAGTTATGGATGGACAAATTTTAACGTCCAATAGGGAATGATGGATGAAAAGATGATGTGGACCAAGATGAAGTAGTTTGAAAAGTGAAAACATAGCTAGGTAGGTAATCTACATAAAAGCATGACGCTGATATTATTGTTGTTGGTGCACTAATTAAAATAATGGTTACTTTAAAACAACTAAGCTGTTTGCACGTCTATCACCTGTCTACTAATTAACACCCTGTGTCCAGCAGTAAAAAATGACTACATGCATTGGTTGATAATCAGCACATTTAATCAGTCTATCTTTCGCCCCTAGACCATAAAGGAACTATCTTGAATAAACCCTTAGTGTAAAAAGTAATCACTTTCTATCATGAACTGCATGGCCTTAACACGTTATGTTGCTCAGAGGAATCCGCGCAACTGCGCTAACGAGCTAATGATTATTGTCGAGCTGACATTTTGTACGGTCGGTGTCCGACTGCCCGGTCGGCCTCCGACCGTTTGGCCCGTCCGCACTCACCTATAACATAGTCAAATGACATCGTACCCTTTTAATAAAATAATTGTAGAAATAAACATCCATTTAATATTTTTGTGTTGATGAATGAAATATATTCAGTATATTAGTATTATAGTATATTAGAGTATATTCAGTATTTCGGTAGCGGCAAATAAAAGGCAGACTGCACTAACTGATAGCTGTTGTATTGTAAGCAATAAACTTAAACAGCTGTTCAAGGTGCAAAATCTTCTATAGAAGTAAAAATGTCGTCTAGTCCCGACGAAACAATGGCTATCAGTGGCATTTCGTTCAATGGACTCTTTTGTCACATAAAAGGCCAGTCTATTTTTATACTGAGTGAATTACTTCTAAAGGTAGGGCAAAGTTTTGCGAACAGCCCAGGGCCAATTTAAAATTACGGTTAGTAAAACATTTTACTAATTCTCGTGATACAATCGCTATAAACAATTAATGGCTTGTATTAAGTTTACACGGAACAACTAAAAACTGGGATCGATAATGAAATCGAAGAGAATTAGAAGTCACCTTTAAAGGAAACAATAGAATTTAATTATCTGATACACACACTGTCATTGTCACGATATTTTTTCGAGTTCAACCGTTTCTCGTTGGAGTCCACGAGTAGTTACCAATTACAATTACAAGCCAATTTATTTATTTTTTAAATAAAGGTTGCTTCAAAAAAGAAACCATTATTAATTACTTATCGAACAAAATTGTTATTTAGAGAACATGTATCGTCCCGAGCGGAGCGAAAAAAACGCGCCAAATGACCGTGAACGCATCGTATCAAGGGATCGATACATATAATCGATACTTATAAATCGAGACTGTTATGAGACGATAAAATCGGCCGGCAACCGCCGCCGGCTACTGGGCGTCGGCCTAAGCGACGATTACTCTCCGCTCTTCTTATTTTGTTGCTGGCCACTCGATGCGAGATTATCGATAAAATAATTAAATGGTTACTCTCGAAATCGATTCCCGAGTGTTGTTATCGAGACTCGTGTTATTTGTTTCGTTTTTCTTGTTGCGAAATAGTCGCCTTGAACAAGTTGGAAAGTTTTCGGTTTCACAGTTACAAAGTTTTACTACGAACTCCCAAGTATTCACAATCTGATTGGGAATGTTAACTTTTTAATCGGATTACTAACTTTATGTCATGCCATTGAACTTTATTTACACTTTACAGCGACTTGGTAATAGTACGTCTACGTGTACGCATTCATTAAAATAATTGAAATTTGCTCGTAGGTAAATATAAGATCTCGTGATGTTATAAGAATCCAATTGGTAAAGAAGACTTATACTTTAATAACTCAGAAAGAAATGACGTTTTAGTGCTTGTTACTTTTTGATAAATGAAGCTTTATGTCGTCGTGTATGATAATTATATACGTCAACGATAAGTACAGTATACGTTAATACACATATCATTTCGTTGCTACTGAGAGCCGAACCCAATGAAAAAAAAAACGTAACAAAGCAATTGTTGTTTCATAGCACTTTTTCCTCCGCTCCTTCCAATGTCTTTCGAACAATGAAAGCAATGGACAATGATATTCCAAAAAGCCCCGGCACTCGGGCCCGCGAGTGCGTGCCGGCCGGCCGTTCCCTCAGATGGTCGACATCTTAATTGTCGGCCGGTGATAACTCGACTCACTGATTTATAATGCCTCCTAAACGTATTAGTGCCTTTGTCGGCTCTCACACTTATCGAGCGACTTAGTAGCGGCTTCCGCTGCCACCGACGCTTTTTATCCTTTTATATTAAAACTGAACAATAAAACAAACCACTGTCACAAACAAACGCCACAGAAGTTCATAAAGAGCCTCCAAAGTGGAAATATCCTCCGAGGAAAAACAACCACGATCAAATTGCTTTGCTAGGTTTTAAAATGTTGGGAGCTGCAGCTACTAAAAGATAAACATCGACTTTGCTACGCAAATGAGAACAAATATCAAATAGGAACTTATAATAAAAAGACTGTTAAGCGCGGCTCCAAGTGAAACTAAAAGATTTTTACAGTTGTGTTTATTTAGCATAAGTTTGCGGATCTTTTTATGACCGAATAAACTCACGCCGACACCTTTTTACAGCGTCGTTTGTTTCGCTAAACACACGATAATTTACATATTATTATCTGAAGACATAAAAATCGGACGTTTGTTGTCAGCGGTGTCACCAAGGTATCAGCGTCGTGACTGCCGCACAACAAAAAGTATGCAGCGGTGGAAAAAAGGTTGATTTAGAAAAGAGCGTGTGAGACATGCGTGTGATGAATTGACATGTTCCCGGGGCCATTAGGGGGCGAGATAAGGAGGCATTTAACTCAATCCGCGGCGTACGCGCACCTCCGCTCCCCGTGCCCTCCGCCACCCGCGCCCTGCCCGGTCGGCTGCATACACAGGGTGATTCTACAGTACTTCTAGTAAAGTGCATGCTGCGCATGTATGGATATTGGTTTGGAAAGTAAGATCCACGATGAATGATGACCGTGTTATCATCGAGTTCCTTGAGCACTTGGCATTTGCAGCTCTAAAACTCGATAGCCATGATATTCCGCACAGGTGGCTACTGCGAGCAGAATAGTATGACTTAACTGTATGAATAGTTCCAATAAGAGTATGTGCAGCTTCGTGGTCAAGCCTTTCTACCTTTCCATGATGCCAAACTATCGTTAAAAATTACGGCACTGTGTAAGATAAAGCAAAACACTCTGCTGTTCAACTGGCCATCGATCACAAAAACCACATAAATGAGAAATCAATCCGCGCACCCTGTGCATAAGAAGTGGTATTGGGTCCGATAGGCGGTGTTTATGTGAGTGGCACCGGCGCAGCGGCTCGCCCGGTAGCCCCTTAATGAGTGCCGGCTTCCGTCAATAAAATAATTTCGATGGCTAGAGCCTACCGTGAAATTTTCATCGCCCACCAATCACCTCGGGGAAGCGATATATTGTCCGATACTTATCTAATTAGAACTTAACGTTACGCTCTGCTTTGCTTTCCATATATTTAGAAGTAGGTGTTTTAAAATACTTGTGGAGAGAATTTTGGAGCCGTTAGGTTAGATATATTATTAGTTGTATTATGTGGAAAGTACGGTATAGTGGAGTGTTTTAAGAATAATCGTTTATTTTTTTTAATCTGTATTACAGCTTTAGATTCTGGATCTGTATTCAGTTCTCTAGTTTGAATTGGACCACCATTATCAACGGATTAGTTTTTCAATGATGTATCTAGACGTACTTAAACCGCAGTTTGAATGAACACTCGATGTACAGCTATCACGAAACAATAACGATTAGATTATTTCATATCATTGCAAGCAATCCCACCTATACCACCCTTTAAAGCTGCCATACATCGGGATTGTTCAATAGCTGGTTATAATACGTTCCCATACGGCTGGTGCGTGATATCGCTATCTGCAGATAAGCGGCCCACGACCGACGACTTATGTTCACAGGGCCTAATTAACCTCTTCATTAGCACCGCACTAACACTGAAAACTAAGTGCTGTACTAGCCACGAGATTTATAGAGTATTTTATGATCCAGTGATTAGGAAGCGTGAATTTTATGTTGCGGAGAAGATTTGTTGGTATCATTGATGGATGGGCACGCGATGTCTTATAAGAAAGACTGGACTGATAGTGAGTAGCTTGACGTCAGATAAAAGATTAGAATAATTAAATAAAAGTATACTGATTGCAAACACAGGACGATAGTTTCAGCCGAGAGGGACCGATTTGCCGACTACAAGGAATACAAAAACATAAAAATAAAAGGATAGGACCTTCCTATCCCACAAATGAAGTCAGAATTAAGAATTCGAAACACCCCAAACTAAAAGAAAGTAGGTACGCAACATAACCCTGCCTATGGCATTAAGTCCGCCTCTGTACATTTATGTGCTTGAAGTATTAAATAAATAAATAACCAATCATCCAAAATCTGATACAAAATCGTTAATAGCCGCCATAAAAGTATTGAACGGAATTGATTCAGCTCAAACAAAAGAGGCCAATAAATATAATGACACAACTACCGAATGAGAATATCAAAGTCCGGTAGCTTAATGTATTCCGTGTCGCATGTAACCTGAGGATGGAGCGGCAAATAAAAAACGTATGAATACACTTATCTGGGGCTTAGAGGACCTCGGCTGATGAATTTTAATGGAAGAAAGCTGTGTTCTGCGATATGGAGGATTTGGGTTCGTGGTGTGGAATCTGGGAGATTAGAAGTCCATAAAGAAGGAGAATAAAAAGAGTGTGAAGTAGTTTATGTGTCACAATTTGAAATTAAACGGCTATATCTAAGTATCTCTCAATTTATTTTTTTGGTTTTTGCCGTTTTGTTCATGTTGCTTCAATTTTATTAATTCGAATGGCTTTTCTAATGTTTTATCATTAAATAAAGCATGCTTAGAGGTTTGCTTCAAGACCTCGTCATGCATCGCATGCTTCTAATAAGAATCCCCATTTTCTCATTCAAAATACCCGAACCACATTTTCGTCATACGCTCTGTAACCTACAGAACCCGGCCCCACACTTAAAGTGTTGAACTACAAAATTTTTAATCGCCTTCTTTGGATCAATCGCCGGGCGAGATTTATGTGGTCAATTACACGCGCCCGCGCCACCGAACGAACCGCTAATAAAATAGCCGACATTTTGTATGGAAGCCAAGGATCAAATGAGTACAGATTTTAAGTAATTATTAAATTGATAAGTTGTTACAAAGTTGGGGAAAGTTAGTTTATGATAGAACATGATTACGATGGACGGGTACCTCGAGGTACTTCTGGGTATTTGTGACTTTTAACTTTTGTATAATTTCTCTGACAATAAACCCATCTCTATAAATACTTTTAGTACTTCCAGTTGAAATGAAAGATAATACCTATAGCAATGTTTTCTACTACATACAGTTATTGATCAATAACTTTATGTAGTAATCAATAACCTTCCCTACATCGCCTCATTACCCCTAAGACCTCCGTTTCCCACAACCTAAACTGCCTCCTCAACCTAGAACCTTTTTACAGCACTGTTAATGACGTCCAAGTGTCCGGCTGCCCGGACAGGCTGCCCGGACAGGCTGTCCGGACATTTACGACGCCGTCCATCAAGTCACTCGTCATAAGACGTGTGAGAATTAATTATGGACGTGTTAGATTCCCACTTTATTGGGCCGAGTGGATTCCGATAGGAATTAACGGTCGGTTCCCAGAGGCCATAGGTCGTGACTCTGATACTTAGATATTTTATGCTTATACTTAGGCGTTTCTTTGGTCTTTTTGATTAGTGGGTGAGCGGAGTTGTTCCATGGGATTAAAGATCAGAGCTGCGTGAGGAAACTTCTATACGGGGACAGTAACTGTGTATTAATTGATGTGTAATGTTTATTTTTAGCCGCAAAGGTGAATGAATGTCTCTATTGGAACGGTATGGTATGAGTGAGACTGAACTTTTTATCCAATAATGCAGACCAATAGATAAGACATCTTTGCTTAAATCCTCATATTTTATTTCTAACAAAATTACATCTATCGATTATCGCAAATGCTAGTTTCAATATAATTTAGCACTTGATTATCATAAATAATCCGTCGTTTTGCCTACAAGCGACAGTTGCGCCTGCGTCTACCGCTAGCCACCGGCGACACATTACATAGACGTGGTTTGACGTCGTTTAGACCAGGACAAGACACCGCGTGAGCATCGCCGGGCTTGTTAATTGGTCGCTGCTATCAGTTGACAACTTGCGACAAGGGGATAAGCAGCTGATACATTGTAGTTTTATTGCTAAGTATGAGATAATAATTACGATAACAGAATTCTGTAGTTGAAAAAGTGACTGGCTGTATAAATGTAGTTTATAACGGCAAAAGCTAATAAGTAGGTACTTAATTTAGAATGACATGGCAGCTTGAACACTTCACAATGCTAGAAGCCATTGTTTACCACAACAACTTCTAATCCCGAGAAAAAAAACGATAAGTTATCGCGAATTTGCAACTAATCGACTATATAACTAGAGATTCACTGTTAGTGGGTACTACAAAAGTGCGATGCTAAATATTTAATTGATAAAATTTTTTTATATGTTGTGTACCTTTAGCCAAATAAGCTGCTACAATTTCTCAATATAAGAAATCCAAAATGTCTGCCTCTTAACATTAACTTCAAGAGAAACTTCTTATTAATAAAAAACAAAATCCAGCTCCCATAATGCCCAGCAAATAGCTTGGTTATCAGCAAGATCGTCTACCGCGGCGCCTGCACAGCCCACTTGCTAATTACCCGCGAACTTGCCCGAACGTCGAACGTATAGAGACGTTCGGCTAACTTCGCTCGTGACCCGACGATCACCGAGCGATACCGAGGAAGCTCTTAGATTTTAGATGCACGATTTTTACCAAGTGTATTTGGGGCTTATTGGGACGTACGACCGACCGGCGGGACGCAGTAAAGTTGCTCTTGAAGAATGAGATGTATTTTACCCGCTACTTTAATATACCGCTTAGAATCCACTTCCTACAGTTCTCCCGTTGCTTGAAATTATCTACAAAAGATTAAGGATGGGACTAACTCCCATCTACTTGTGTGTCCTAATTCAATACGAATCTTATGTATCTATATAAATATTCTCTATGTGAATATTTTCTGAATGTTGGGATTTTTGCGTGGTCTAATTACACGGCTACATTTAAGTAATCCCAATACTTTTCAGTTAAATCATGCTGGGACTGAGATGGGATTGTAAAGTATCCAACACAAACACGTTCACATACAAGCTCAGGCGGTTAAGGTATTCAGTTTATTTGTTTACCATCTTTCAGTGCGGTTTGATTAGCGGCCGGTGCAGTGAAATACTGCGCGTTGATTGCGCGCTTATTACCACTTGTTGGCTGTTCATTACGGGTTATTGCTTTGGAGTTATGCCGAAAGCCGTTGAAATGCAGTAATTTGTTGGTTTTTTTTAACATGCAATTAAAAATAAATTAAAGGATGATAAAAATGTTGTGTACTGGGATACTTTGTTGCTCCAACAACATGTCTGTCGCCTTCAGTAGAATCACATAACGGTCAAATAATACTAGACTGATACTTGTACCAGGAGTACATACATACCAAGAGCCACTCTCAACATACACACACAATTTAGAAGAAACTCAAGCTTACGCAACACAATTTCCCACAGCCGAACACAGCTTCTATTTTAAACGGGCGCCATTCTACAATAAATTCAATAGGAATTCCCGATGGCTCAAGGTCGGCTCCTATTAGACTACAAGAGAAATGCATTTGATCGGGCTCGGACGCGGTGCGTTATCTGTGCGATGCGGAGATAAACAGGTGTGTGGGATGTACCGTAATGCACTTGTGCGGTGTTGCAAGTCCGGTAGGATCCAAAAGTTTCTACGAGTTAATCAGTTGTACAATGCTTTACGGGGCTTTGCACAGGGTTGCACTATAAAAGTCAGAGTGAGCCGACTTAAAGTTCGGATTGTAGGTAGAAGCCGCTGAAGTCGACTTTTGCGCGAACTTACTAGAGGATTCAGCGTTTCAGATAGATAAATCTTATTGGCCACCTAGCAAGCACGATTATTTATGTCACTGAATGAGACCTGTGATTTTAAATGCGTCAACGTTTTGGTTAAGTTACTAAACCTTATACAGTAGCTGGCGGATGAACCCTACCCTTCAGTACCTTATAATCAGTAAGCGACCTCCACAAGACTATCAATGATGTAATAAATTTCATAAATTGAATAAATTTTATCTCAAAGGGTAAAGTTTCGACAGATAAACTTTTGTTGGATCTGGCAACACTCGAAGTTAATCTGCTCGGCGATGTTAAATTGTTTAGATTGCCATTAATCTAGATACGAGAAGCTGATAATCTTCTTCTAATAGAACTGAGTTCA
The DNA here is from genome assembly GCA_947508005.1 of Amphipoea lucens. Taxonomy (NCBI): domain Eukaryota; kingdom Metazoa; phylum Arthropoda; class Insecta; order Lepidoptera; family Noctuidae; genus Amphipoea; species Amphipoea lucens. Next base: position 23,385,760 of record OX382360.1, on the reverse strand, counting down.
AGTTCGAGCTGCCTATACTGTAACTTGATTGAATTCTGTAATGATACGTGTGTGTCTACGAATATGTTGCGTCTAAATATTATAATACATAATCAAAATATTGATGTTAAATTCAAAGGGAGTAACGACAACAACAAAATCATGACAGAAAACAACCTGTCAAAAGAACTAAAAGAGCATAAAACTGCCCCAGCTGACGCAATTATTGATAAAATTCTAGAAAAATAAGCTTCACTTCTTATACTAAACTAAAAATAAGAATATACAAGAATAGTGCTAACAAGCGCCGTCCGTTGGATACCAATATGACCATTAAAATGCCCGCGATCTTCCTTATAAGAACTCGTTGTCACATAACATCAGTCGCACAGGAAAAACTGTGCTTTTGTTCTACACTGAGAAACTACTCAAATGCCTGGCTAAATCGATGGAACCTGATTTATAGAAAAAATGTTATACGATTTTATATATTCCTAGACTATTCACTTGAAATATTTGTAAGAGGGCTGCCTATTGCTCCATAATTAGCGTATTTGATCAAATCTATAGAATTATAGATCTGCGTGAGCACCAGTTGGCCTATTGATACAATAAAACAATTTAGTCAATGGTAGCCGTGGGCTTTATTGTTGAATTCCTGTGACTGTAACTGATGTGGGGTAATTAATATATCAACTACCTTCAATGCTAATAGTTAATCGAGGTGCAGTGAAATCAGGTTTCTGGGACCCATTTAAAACATTAACTGGAAAATCATAGCAATAAATCTTAACATTAGCCTTGGCCAGCTAGAATTCATAAAGTGTGACACAAAAACTAGTTCAAGATTCAACTTCAAGAGCGTCCTATTAGAATGTTTCCTAGTTGGTTCCTTTTTCATTGCAACAAAGTTTTATTATTCACTGCACAATGCAATCTTTAAATCCGAGATTCAACAGGTGGCCTGTTCTACTTGCCATTCCGCTAAACCCTACCAACATAAATTTCAATAATACCAGTATTGAGAATATGTAAAAAATACAGAAGAACATTCCTGAGCCGTTTTTTTGTAAAGATAGATAGACACAGATACAGTTATCTATGATCATAGCTATCGGCTAGATAAGGCTTGTATACCAGGATTACAGAAGTCGCGAAGAGCTCTCGTTGCGCTGTCAACTGATGGAAAAACTCAGATGTACTAACTGCGGTCTTAATGAGAGTCGACAAACTGGATGGCGAAGGGCCTTCACGTTCGATTTGTGAGGACATGCTCTGTATTAAGTTGGGTTTGCGTTTACACTGCAACTGTAGGCTTGGATCTTTGAAGCACCGATAGATACGAAGTTTTTAGTTAAAAAAATACATAATAATTATAAGGCAGGAAAGGCATTAACGACCCTGCCAATGATGATGATGATGAGGCTGGGAATGTTCATGACTATTAAAAAACAGTAAAGGCCTCTTAGTCACACAGTCATGAAAGACAGACCACTGCTTTAGTAGTTGCATCTGTAATTTGGCAATATGCAGGAGTCTGGAACAGTTGACATATTATAGATGCTATGATGCTAGGGGATAATCTGGTGGCGATCAATAACTTCCTGTTTTATTCATGGGAAATGTTACAAAATTTCTTTGCTTCGACTTTAAACGGGCGACCAATTCTTGTTGTTAGTAATAATTTTGTAATTTTGTATTTTCTTTGCTCTACGCTTTACAGTATCACTGAAGGTTTAGCTAAATGAGTTGAGTTCGTATATGTTTAACTATCTGTAGATAAATTTATCAGCTCTCACGACTACCTCGGGCTACAGTCGCATTTTGCGGTTGCCAGAGTCACAGAGAAAATACTATAACGTCTGAGTCTATGATCTGAGTACACATTTAGATCTTAATAACGTCTATTTTTCTCCCAAAAAGGGCATATAATATGCTACCGTTACTTGAACAGGGTCCGTTTACAGTTACATGTCTGTCGTATCCACACTTCGCCGCTGGGCCGTCATAACACGCGCCCTAAAAGGCAGTGGTATCATTACCCGACCGGTCGGCTACCGGCCACCTCCGCGCCGCACTGCGCGCCTGGTAGCCGCGCACCCAGCCTCGAGTGTTGTTTTTATGCACCTCGCTATGTTTGTGTTGCTATTGAGATGGCATGTTACCTAGTCCATCTGTCAATTACATCTCGCAATACAATTCGTACCTTTTTTTCATGAAAGTAAAGTCCAATTTCCTTCTACTAGTCACCAATACAATGGTGGACAAAGTCGTTTCATTCACGTTTCTTTGTGTTCGGTATTTGGAATATGACGTAAATGGACGTATTATATATTTTTTGTGATGTTTATTTACGATCTCTCGTAGGTGCGGCCTTTTTACTCTGCTCTGACTGGCAATTTTCTGAAAGCCAGTAGCTGGGAGTAATTTCGCATAGCATTATACGGTAGCTCTGTCGTGTTCTGGTCGCCGGGTACCGCCTCTGGCCGAAAGCGACTAGTGCTAATAATAAACGTTGAGAGGCGAAACTGAGGAGCATTTATTACTGTTTATTATTACTGTTGGAGCACTGTGGTTTGTTGGACGATTAATGTGTTCAATAAGCCGAGGAGAGGTGAATTAATCCGGCGTATCGATCGCATAATTATTATCAATAGTATCGCTATTTTGGACATAAAAATAAATTAGATTCTAGAAGTAGTTAATTGGTCATAAGCCGCAGCCTAAACCCATGCAGAATGGCTCTATCCAATACACACGTAGGCAGTCAAGCAAGGAAGGATACAAACAAATAGTCACCAATATACAATTAATCTGGATAATTAGCGAACATTATAGCTAGCTAGTTATCCGACACACATAGATTGCGGTAGTTTATGCCCAGCGCGATAATTAGCAATACTTTATCGTCATAAATCGTAGTGTAGGTAGCAATTAGCGACCAGTTACTTACTGGCCATCTACAACTTGTGTGTACTAATAGTGTTCCTTACAGTACGAGGGCTGCTATTCTATGCGCAGCCCAGTGCAGTATTTGACATGTTACTAACTAACGTTTCTCCTTATATGGAGGCTGGTTATTGGAACTTCTATGTTGTTCAGTGAACCATTAAAATTCATCAAACGATAACTGCACAAAACATTGCAGTTAAATCGCTTAGGAATATTGTTATTGAAAAGTACAAAATGTTCAGACATTCGCGCAGAGCTCATCGAGAACAGGCTAAAGGACTTGAAGCGCAGATATCTGCATTTGTCACTCGTTTTTTTTCAAGTTTTCTTCTGTAAAAGATGCATGTTGAAGTGTAGGTATTGCTCAAGTGCGTCTACTCGTAAATCGAAATTAGCTCCTACCTTCCCCCTCCTCACCTTCCCCTTCCCGGCCCTTCTGACCTTCTTACTTTTCTTTTACCTTTTTCTTGAAACCTTTCTTCCTTATATCCTTTATTATTACGAACAAATGACCCTTTACCAATCACTCTCATATTATAAATTTGCAAAGAAAGCGCAACTGGGATGATTAATGAACCCGATAAATGCCGGTGTCGGGTCGACCCGACCGCGGCCGAACCGCGACGGTTATTATCTTAATTCGCAATTACGACTAACCTTTAATCACCGATGAGCGTTGCCGCGTGTCAGGAGGAAGTGCGTAATCTTCGTGTATACAATAATGGCCGCGGTCGTAGGGTTCCACTATTAAGTTGGTAGTTAAACGTCAGTGTACAGGATAGGCAAGCTCGTGCTGAGACATCCGAGTGTTTACAAAATACAAATACCTCTTACCTACTCCAGTTTCAGGCCTAAAACTAAATAAAAATGTGGGCGCTTCACGAATGCAGATAATTAAGTAGGTAAGTCACGCTTGGTGCACCCAGCGCATCAGGCCCACTACCACCTTTGCCAATTGCTTGATTTCGTACCACGGCATGAGTAATTCTGAACGGACCTGTAGTTTTTGACGATATGAAAGAAAAATGTTACGTCAACGGGACTCTATGTCTTCGACGTTTGTCTGGCTGTCTGTCCGTCTGTGTACTGTCATAAAACTCTAGGCTATGTAAGTAACTGTTAGTAATTACATACACCGACAGACGCAGTGCGTGAGCATCATAGGCTCATTATTTTTACTTATAACCTTGTTTGGGAAATCCGTTGTCTAGTGCTCCATCCACATACGATCGTAGGTACCGTGTTGATCAGTCAGTCGGTTTCTAGAAAAAAATATAATAGCCTCTCTAATATTTTTTGCAATTGAATTATTCTATAAATAAATAATTAATCCTGTAAAGGCAAGCAGTTTATTTTTTATATTTTCAAAAAGATAATATTTACATAATATAAGCTAACAGACTTAAAATAATATAAATAATATATACCTACATGTTTGTACATAAAAAAGAAGGAAAAGTATCATAGGGCATGAAAAAATTCGTCCGCATCGCTGTCAACAGGAAAAGTGCCCAAAAGGCTGGCATTATTGATGGCGATGCTGATTCTTTGGCCAAAACATAGAGTCGACCAATCGCTTGGTGATATCTCGAAAAACCAAGTGGGCCATGACACTATAGTTTTTCAACTCCAAATGGAATATTTTCGCCGTTTAAGGTTTATTCATTAAAACCGCAGCGGAATATGCAACAATAAAAGATTCAACAAAGCAAGCACTAAAATAATAAAAAGAAATTCCCACCATCTTCCAATCATAATAATCTGGTCGCTCGGTGACCAACCGTTACCCATTAAGGAAACATCAGCTAATTCGTGAAATCGATTAGTATAAATCAGTATTTGACAGAAAACAGCTGGTTTCTAAACTAATCTCATTTTTACGACACAAAGTGATATTTTTAATGTCAATATAAAATTATAGTTAAATTCTAGTGAAAGTGAGTTTACGTTTCTCTTCCCACGTGAGAACTTATGAGACGACCTTTAACTTTCCCGCGGTTCACTATTGGAGGATGACATCATAATGTATGGCTCCATATACTTCTTCATTTAGTTTAGGAGAACACTGAATAATTTCATAGGAGTCACAAGTCGTGGGACACTCGATCTATGGAAGACAGAGTTGTTATTGGAGTCACGGGTAATACTAGTCTTACAGTTCGGCCGACCAGAGAATGCGTTCTTGACACTTGTCAGTTTCATAAATTGAATACGTGTTTTGCGAATTTGATTGTTATTAGCTGCTAGAATTGTCGCACTGTCAGGTATCAGGAACGCTATCTCTCGACGACCTGACTGTAATGGTATGTGTCGTGTGGCATAGGTACCTAACTAATCCTTCTGCTGTTTGTCATATTGACTAATGCTATTTTGACCGATGTACTTATCGCAACTTTCAGTTGGTATGAGTTTTGAACGAAGACCTTCAGAAACCGGAAAAAACTTTTTTACAAAAAAAACAACCGACTTCAAAAAAAAAAACTACAAAGTGAAAAATAACTTTAATTTCGGAAGTCGGTGTCGTTGGTTCCGCATTTTCGTTTTTTGACACCGACTTCCGAAATTAAAGTTATTTTTCACTTCGTAGTGTTTTTTTTTGAAGTCGGTTGTTTTTTTTGTAAAAAAGTTTTTATTTTTCACTTTTTAGTTGTACCTATCCCACATAAATTCAATTAACACTAGTGCATTGAAGACACGACTCGAAGAATCATCAAAATTCCCATAGAAATGCCGGAGATGCAGTACATTTATGCATATAACTTCGTACATAAGAAAAATTTTTAAATATATATTTAAATATAATAAATAATTACCTAATGTTTTATATACTAAAACCTTCCTGAAAGTATGTAGATCACACTAATGAAAGAATTATCAAAATCGGTTCAGTAGTTTTTGAGATAATTGCGGACATACAAACATACATACGGGTCGAATACAGAACCTCCTTTTTTAAAGTCGGTTAAAAATGGGGATATATCGTTGTGTTAAATATTTGCTTCTTGCTTCGTTGCTATTCACAGATTATTCTAGTACTTTTCAAAACTTATGGTATAGAATTGCAGATATCAAACCAATATTAGTTACTCTGTATCCATACACAGAAGTAGACGCATACGGTCTGAAACCTCCGACGTATGGACATTAAAGTGCCAACACCTCTGTCAACTATTTTAAATCAGCCTTTTAAATGAAAATTACATAAAAATGCATTGATCATAACCCGCACGAAATATCAATACCATATTGATAAACTTCAACACTTTTATGTTAAACAATTCTATATGTGTGGTCTAATTCAGTTTTAATAATTCAGAGGGCGCGGTCGTCAATGAATACATAAGTAAAATATTAATAGTGTTATACATATGGTAATGTTATGATTTATGCCTATTACCGTCTGAGTGTTGATTAATTGGTAATTATATTTGCTAATCGTGTGAACTGGGCTTACAAAAAAAGAGGTCATTCACATCGGATAATGTTTTTAAGTTTTAAGTGGATCTGTAATACGAATGGATTAAAAGTAAAAACCTCTTGATGTTTGTCTGATGATTCCTGGCTTCATATTATGTGCCATATATTCTTACATATATAGTCAGCACCAACCGGACCTTAGCTGTTACCAAACTGACCAAAGATTTCGTCACTGTATGATTGATGGGTGTTTTAATTACCGAAGCCTGTCTGCTCGTTTGTCACCGGCTAGCTGTAAGGCTGATAGAGTGAGTGCTACGTATCTACGGAACCGTGCCATCCATCATTAGATGTCGAGGTCTGAGCGTGTTCCTATGATACATGTTACATGTTTAGGGTTACGTAGGCATCCAAACGGCATCTTACTAAGCCTTGTTGGCAGGGTTATTTGCAGTAAACCAGTTGAGATTTTCACAATTCCTTTCCCTTTAGAATCCTTTTGTATAGTTTTATAGACTTGTGTAGATCCTATTGTTTCATTAATACGTGTCTCTTTTACAGCCTAGGTACCTATATAGTTTGAACCTGTTCTAATCCTATTTCCGTCAGCGCGTCACTTTTATCACCATGACCTTTACTATAAGCGCCTGCATCAGGCCGTTTAACAGTTTCTATAAATTTTATGTTTTTATGTAGGTATGTGTTATTCATGAAAATAGCGGGGAGACTTAAATAAACCACACATTTTTCATTTCAAGAGAAATATAGCAAACAGCGCAGACAGGTCTCCATTACGAAATAAAACTAAAATCCTTCCATTGATATTAATACGATACATTCAAAGCAATTGACGCCGTAAATGTTGACGATAAATCGTACGCGCACTAAATAAAATAACACGAGAATCAAACCCGCTACCCGGTAGCCGCGAACTGTCTCTCACACACTCGCAACACCGCTTATCCTGACACACACTACAAAAAAACGATTCAAGATTTATTGTGCATCGATCTTGAAATCGAACGACGCAGTAATCTCACTCCCATCCCTTTACTCCTTAACAAAACATCTCCTCTCTCGCTCTGTTTCATTCAATAATCGAAGCTCATACAGGATCGCTTTTTGATCTTATTTTCGATTAAAGTATGATGAATGAATGATTTACAATGTCATAATGTAAACGCCTCGGAATGGACTTAGATTTAATCCTGAGATGAACTAGTTTTTGTTTGTTTGTTTCTCTGTCGTTCAAATTTTATTGTTTAAGAGGCAATTACAAAAAGATTCAATAAAAATAGTTTATATTTTTACTTAGAGTTACTTGATAGACAATCTCTGATCAATAAACCATATACTATTCGAGGAATTTCATTGCACAAAAAAGCACAAGTTATTTCAACTGGTACATTGTAAGATCGCGTGTAACGAAACGCATTGTTTTTGCTAAGGAACTGTACGAGTGAAGAGAATAAAAGATTTCAACGAACGAGATCAACATGCACCGAATGTGTGTGTTCACGAAGAACAATTTCAATGAGGATTTTTAATTTCTAAATATTGCTGTATACTACTTTTCAATAAAAGCTTTGAATGTTACTCGTACTGGTTAGTCTATAATTAAGTACTATACATCAAATCTAGAAGAAATAAGATGAGTGGGTGATGGGTGGGTGTTCTAACTCAGATGAAGTGTTTCCTCCGCTTGCATCACATTCGATATCGATGCCATTTCAGCTGTCGATGCAACGTGTTTAATGAAGTGACAATTCTCTAATTTTATTTGTTTTAAACGCTCGCCGATTACGCGCTAATAGCGGAATGCGTTCAATCGCCAACGATTACACCTTAGAAAAAAATGTAAAGTTAGCAATTCGTTTAAGTAGTTAATAGCTATAATCGGTGTAATCGGTCAAGCCGGTCCATCTCCATATAGAGAACGGTACATGAGACTAAGCTGCGCCCGCGGCTCCACTCGAGACCTTGCTCGCACAAAACTTGACTTACTTTTACTGGTACTTGACCAATTTCTTGGAGTAATAATTTATAATCGCCAGAAACAACCTTCTTAGAGGGTTATTAGATGAAGTAATCGTTGGTTTAATTAATGTTTGATTTCGGCCTCGAATTGTAATAATTCGCCGTTGGTTCTCCTCGTCCTGCACAACTACGATATGTAGCATGTTGTATCAGCAATCAACTTCGTCAAAACATATCCCCGATACACGCATAAATTGGAATCCAATAAGGTAGAAGAACCTTTAATTGATACAACTTGGAATTCTACTGACCCTTTGACAGATAAACATCATATAAATAAGTGAAGTAACGACGATAGGTGGGCAGGACTATAACTATACTCACCAACGATCTTCACAATACATAAAGTGTATAATTATATACATACGTGGTGCGCCCGCGCAGCTAAATAAACGCGAACATTTAGATCGTGCGCTGGAACACGTTATAAATGCCCCATAATGATTGATATTAGACCATTAAGGAACATATTGGAGGCTACTAAGAATAATCACGATTTAAATACTCATTTAATGTGCAAATGAAGTTAACAGTGATAAATAATCATTAATTATGTTGAATGTTACACCTACTTATGTACGATGTGATATATGAAAATAGTTTCTGAGAAACTTGGACAAACCCAACATAAAGATCGCAAGTCTACCACAAAGTGAGTCCACACGCTCGTCGCCGGCTATCATCGATTTCTACAATAATTTGCCAGCATATCGAAATCATAGTTACAAAATAAAGATGATGCTTTCCACACGTTAGGAAATAAGATGGCGGAATAACTCTAAAATGATTTTAAATCGACACCTTATACGAAGCAGAAGGATAAAGTATCTGCAAATCGTTATTGACGATAAGGCGGGCCGAGGTCGCGCCAAATCACTAGTCTAGGAAGCTGGTAAAGTGACGGGCTGTAGCGGGTGCCTGTGCTGGCCACCGCTGTCTCTTATCACCGCGGGCGATAGATCTAGTAGACCTCAAGTAGGTAAGTACTTCATGAACTATACACGATGTATGATATAGTACAAACCTACTTCCGTGCCTTCGGCGGAGTATATTTCGTTTGTTTCCTATCAGCAGCAGTCTTTTGTTTCCCGAGACGTCCCCGTGTCGACATTCAAGTCGCCCCCGCTCCCGCGCCCGCTCGCGCCTCGTTCACTCGCCTACACATATTTTAGGCGAGCCAACAGTAATGTTACCTGTTTGCGGGGACATTCCGACGACGTTGCTGTTGAAATCGACGCGAACCAAATTGTTTACGTTTTAGATAGAGATAGTTGAGCACGTGAGATACTGGCGAGATTAACTTAACGTGGATACGCTACTGGTCTTCAACTTGCGTCTGTCAATTCTGTGGCGTAAAGTTGAAATGGCAACGTTTTTTAGAGAAATTAAAAAGGAATTAAGTTTCAATGTAACGAAACAAAAACGCATATGACAAAAATGTTTATGATAGGATCGATGTAGAAAAACGGCTAGTTATTAACCCCCTTATTCATAATCCTATTTTATCTCTATTTTAGCTAAAATAGGTTTATAGAACGTTTGTCTTTATCTGTCACGTTGTCATTTCTGTGTGTAAGAAAGAGACAAACCCCATTTTAACTAAAATAGGTTTGATAAGTTTTATGAATAAGGGGGTTAGTGTATAATCGGATTGATATTTACAAATCAGATAAGATATTTAACAAAGGATTACTTGCAGAGTCAGTCATACAACACAGACAACAAAAACTAAACCAAAAAAACTACTCTGCCAACTTAAGGGATTAAAACAAACCTTGGAACAAAAAACCTCCTCACAATTCAACGTACAAACAGTCCCATCCACATAGATGCCAACGTGCCAGTTTCAATAAGTTGCCATACTGGTCAGACATCAGTACCGGGCGACCTTCCTTGGCGACAGGTCACTCCGTCGAATGGCGACTAATAGAGCGGCTTGATGCCAGCACTGGCCACTAGTCCACTCACTTGCGAAATAAACAACCTGCGCTTTGCCATCCTGCCTGGATACAAAAACAACTATGGCTCTGAACTAAATAAACAAAAAAGCAAATAAGTATTCTAAAAGTTAATTATAATTCTATTATAATTCTGCTGGCGTTTGGAGCATCACTTTCATAAGTAATGTCTTTGTTTGAGGAGCTATACTGATATGGAGGCTATACCAGTACTGGCCGCTAGTCACATTCAGGTAATCTGTGTCACCCTACTGAAGATGCTCTATTATTTGCCATAATTATGTTGGCATATTTGGAAATAAGTCTTAAATGTGGTAACTTAAAACTTAAGAAATACATACTAGCTTAAAACAGAAGTGGTCCACACTTAAGACACTTGCGAAAGAAGACCTGCACAGCCGTTTAACTGTCAAATCGGATTGAGGGCAACATCAGGTCTACCGGTTACACCCGACAATGATCAAGTTGACTGATGACAATCCATCGATACGCAATCATTGAGGGCAATAGAACGAGTTGCAACTGATAAGAGAGTTTGAGTGGCAGCGCTTAGTAGAGACAGTAAATAATAGGACGAGTTATGATCTTGCTACCAGTGCTTGCGCTAGTAAAATGTCGCGGAGTTATCTCTCACTATGGTATAATCCACGCATTACTAGCAGATAAACTCTAAGCAGCTGATTCTCTTGAAAAGGGCAGCTTCGTGTGTGATCCAATCTACGCATTCAAGTTCTTAAATTCATTATTTTGCGAGGGATACAATGTTGCCACAAAGCGTCTTTTACGCTCTAAGTCTTAGTATTTTGCATCTCGATTATCATTTAAAGCTTGTGCAGCACGAATTTCTAAATAACACAACAACAAAGAACATCTTAATACTCAGATGAAAGTATAAGAGTGATGCTGGCCGCTGACACGCGTGAAGTACTATTTGGCTTGTAAATCAATATAATTAGGGACGTTAAATTCCTGTTAACACCTCCCGGTGATTACGATGTCGTGATCGTAAACGAGCGCCCACTTTGTACATTTCTGCATACATATACATAAATTACATTGCTGGCCACAGTCGATCTGCGCGGCAAGGGCCCGCTACCGGCTACCCGATGGAATAAAAATAGATTTTATTATAATTACGGACATGTCGCGTTAATTACATACCACAGATAGGTTCGCTAATTATAATTATATTTTTTTTAGTAATTGTACTGGTGACGATTGTACGGGCGCGCGTAATTGTGGAGGATGAAGATGTGGAATATGTACGCGATTATTAAAAACCCATTAAAATTCTGCTACGGATTAAACATAACACATGCGTGTTGGAAGAATTCTAGATTGATCTCAGAGTTATTTAATTACCAGACTTGGGACACTTCGTGTCTTTTCGTGTAATTAAGCCTGTAGTTCAATACCTACTCAACCGCAAATCTATATTCAATAAAATCAGTGAACGAAATCTTAATGTATTTTCTAAGATGGTATTTTTCCTTGCTCTGGGTATCATCTTTAAATGCATTGAGGTGTTTCTTCCATTTTACAAAACAAATACACATGCAACTTGTGTGAATGCCTCACCCACACACCATCACCTTATCTCACGTCCATCACCACTCAACTTTCCAGCAGTTTCGATTTCAGTTGTCCACGCATCCATTTTATTGGCTGTAACACTAAAGTGGCCAACGATTAGGATTTATAAATAGCCGGCCGGTCCAGGCAGCGTCCAGCGGGTCGCATGTCATTTCAAGCTTTCTGAACTACTTTGTTGTACAAATACCATATCTACTAACTTATAAGCTATGCATTGGTCTATTGGCAAAAAGTAGAAACTATGGATTTTCCTCATCCCCCGCTGTTCTTTTCTGGTTAGCTTCGTTGGGGATTTCAAGACAAATTAATCATTTGGGGGACTAATCGAGCTGCATTGTCACCACAGTTAGTCTGGCTTTCAGAAATTGCAATGCTTACCAATCATTCAAATCTCCCAAAACAAGCACTGGACGCAAGTACAGTATCATGATCAGCGATTGACAATTTTGCTCACATACTCTCCAGATCATCATCAAAACACCTTATAATAAATATTATTGACAATAACTGTCAAGTAAATCACCTAAAGATTAAAAATTCAAAATCTTGGAAAATTCCTGCAGTATTTTTCCGTTCTCAGGCGATCACGGAAATACACGTAAGTTAATTAATTTTTATCTTATTCAGTAATGATCTTTTATTTATTGATCGGCGTGTCAAGTTTAAGAAACATGTCGAGCGACATGTTGAGTCTCTAATGGCGTACAATAAACCCACCAAGTTTTACGATGACAATCATTGCTAGCATTCATTAGAGGTGGGTCGAAAGTCGCGGGTCGCGGGCCTGGATACCAGAAATCATAAAAACGTATTTATTCGCTCTTGTAAATACGTTATAATGAATAATTAATGTATTAATGGTTGCAAGTGACACATTTATAGCTGAAATAACATATATTTTGGTTTGTGAAAATACAATTTATTAGTCGAAACGAATAAAATAATCAGATACAGTTATGATTTAATTTGACAATTATTATTAAAGTTTTTTGCCGTGTTTGAATTTGTAATACCTGTTTGGCGACATAATCTAATTAAAAAAGCAACGAATGGGGATATAAATAACAAAAAATTAGACAGGTGGTATATTTATTTGTCTTGTGAGGTCAGGTTAGCGACCACCCGACCCGATTCTTAGCTATCTGCAGACCGTTTATGTTTTATATAATTTTCCTCACCAAGGTGTATCCCCTTTAGATAGGAGGCCTAGTGAGCTTTGTAATTAATTTTAATTCAAATGTATGGACACAAAAGATTTTCTTGAGTTACATTACGTCAGTAGGTATCAACTCAAAACAAAACCTCCTTTTATTTAAACAATTAACTTTTTAGAACAATTAACGTTATCAGTGCCAAATGAGAGTGAAGTAAAGTCGTCATGACGTGCGGATGTGAACGTGTGAAATATGAAGTTATTATAGCACGAGTTAGTACCATGATAACGTTTTATCACCCACAAATGTTGTACAATCTCACTGTAATAACGAAATAACCTTGAATTTATAGTCCTCTTTACGAAACGAGCGGTACCGAACGCAGCGCAACTGGGATACCGTTTAATTACAAGGAGAGTTATGAAAAATGGAAAATAAAATAATGTTTGGTAAAAGAAATGTTTAGGTGGTGTATGTGTATTTTTCAATTGTCGATTTTGAAGTCAACATCAACAATTTAATGAAAATCAACTAATCATAGGGTGTTTTTTTATAAATTTCCGGAAGCTTTGAGAAGCCTATAAATTAATAAAAGTTCTTAATTTTCCAAATTTAAAAATAAACATAAGAATTATGTAAATAATCCATACATTCTTCGTTTAATTACTCCGTCTGAAACCCGCTAATTTCTAGTCATGGTAATTATTTTCTTCTTTATAGCCTTCAACCTGTAAATTGTGACGTCTTTTTCACACGTTCCACATGTAGGGACGCTCGCTACACAAACATAAAAAGTATAATTAATCGCGGTTGCTATCGGTACGGCTCCGCGATGTTCACCGCGGGGACACAGGCTCAAAGTTTTATTGGTCCATAAACTTGCCGAGCGACCGGTATCCGGTATCTAGCACCGGTACCCGTTACTTTAGATACCGAATTTATTCTTTCAAACGCACATCTCTACTCTCGCTGGCCGCCCGTTAATTTCTTACATTCTGCTTTTTACCCTAATTCGCACCATTTCGCTGTACTTATAAAAATATATCCATATATTTATTTGCATTCCATAATGTTGTAGAGCCATTACAATTAGCTTCAAATATTGCTGTCAGTTTGAATTTTCCTAGTCAAATGTACCGCGTTTCTATTGTATTTTAGGTGTCTAACCGTATGTTTTTCAATATAGTTAAACATTTTACTATTGGCTGTGTCACTTTAATCGTAAGATAGGTACACTAACTTGTTGCCAATTTTTAAGTGGAATACCACTTCTACACCTGAGTCATCATAGCCCACCGGTAAGTAACTTTGTCCATTACCTCAAACACATCGGCAGTAAACTCGGCCCGAGTGGAGAAATCTACCAAATCGCTTACACTGTGTGTCGCCTTTATGCGTCTTTTAGATATTAATAACAGCTATGTTTCTCGTACTTTACGTTTATTCTTATTATATTTCTGTTGACCCGGCATGGGTGCCATACAATGTAGGAGCTGAGTCAGTTCATTTAAGCTGTTTTGCTCCAAGCCTTTATCTAACCATTTACCAACCTATTGAGAAAGAATCAAAGACTTTTGTTTCAAGAATGAGAAAAAATTTAAAAGTTTTAGTAGACTTTTTCTAACATGACAAATCCTATAAAATATCTAAATAGGCAATACCATAACCAGTTTACCGCCTAGACCAGAGAAATTGAACACTCATCCCGGATGATGACCAAAATTAGCACCATTAACAACATCATACCTACACCCTACGTGAACAACAATCCAGTAGCCACCACAAAATCTATAAGTTGCAAAAACCGCAGCTATTCGATGAACAACATGTTTAGTGCGCAACGTGTCAGACATGTTATTGCGACAGCGCAGCACAATAACAACAATACAAGACTGCTGTGACACCGTTCTGCTGTTGCGAAATAACACCAAAACGTTAGGAATATAAATGTAAGCTAGGAATATGACACATTATGGAGGTAAAGTTTATTTCTTCAGTGCTGAATACGAAGTCTTTGGTAACGCATGACTAACTGTACTCACATGAATAAAGGACGTAGTGATTCACTCGCAAAAATGATTAGTAGAAACAATGCCGTGCTGAAAAGGCGATCTACTCGTATATTGTGTGACTTGTGAAGTCGTTTTCATTATACAGTGTGGATATTTGAGACGGAGCAGTAAGGGCAAAACTTTTCCGATAAATGTTTCACACATTACGTCTTTTAAGAACGTTTACCTGTGCTAATGGTTCAGGAACCCATCTGCCATTACTGCTTCGTCTCAAAAATCCATCCTGTTGTGAATCACTGCAAGAAAAGGGAGTAGGTACGAGTACTCAAGTCTTGCAACCAATTGAAGTTATACCCAGTTCACAGCTCAATATTCCATATCAGTTGGAAATTGATTTGAGATATCAAAATACATAGAACGGAGCTTAACCTAATGCAGTTACGATAACATCCTGATATCCACAAAAAGCCTCTAAACTGTACATTTTTCAGTAAAACGGTGATATATGAGCAAACAGCACCCAAAATCGAACTTTAAACGATGTTCATAATTGCCATTGTAATCTCTTCTATACAGTTATAGTGATGAAGAAGTCATTTTATAAAATTAACTGCTTTTTGGCCACGTTCTGTGATTGATTCGATCAACTGATTGCGAATAACAACACAATGCTGCTATCGTTAAACTTAAGCTTTATATAACAAAACTGATGAACCTATTGGCATGGTTAAAAAATTGCCCGGGCAACACCCGTGTCAAAAAGACAAGAATGCAGAAGATTCAGGAACTCCGAATGAGTCTTAGGACGATGACAGCAAAACACAACATAACGTCACGCCTGTAACCCACGAACGGTTCGACAGAGGTGTACTTACAGTACACCCACATTGCGCTAGTTGTGTTTAAATCCCATGTAATAGGGACGGAGCGGGGAGCTCATGTTTAAACATAACGAAGATTAAAATTGAGAAACTTGGCAGAACATACCTTGTTAGGTGAGGCTTACATCCTCAAAAGTAGCCAGTTACAAAAAAAAACAACATCGACTTACAAATGAACAAACAAATTGTATTCATTTCCTTGCACACAATTACTTTTAGTTTCGCAATTTGCACAAATGATAGACAAACGTCTATTTCCGTTCACGATGGCACAGTTTTTTGGCGCAGTTATTGCTCCGTGGCTAATCAATGGCCACGCTGCGAGGATTACTGCGCTATTAGTGACTAGGATCCTCGAAGGCCGACTAATGCCTTCCGGCTTATGGCTCCACATACTAATCGATTTCGCGATACAAGAAACAGGACATTCGTTTTTGAAGCTACAGGTGTTGATTACTGTAATGTAATAGGAACTATGAACTTTGATGTGTATAAATGGAAAATTGTAGCCTGAAGAGGGATCAATGATCATGATGCAAATATTGCTAAGGTCTTCAAACTTTTCATTCTGTGTAAGTATACATACACAAGGAAATAGATCTTTTATAGCTAAGTTTGAAACAACAGATAGGTTATTAAAATATTACTAAAAGTATTTTAATTGATTTTCTGATTTTGTTTAACGGATTGATTTCACTGTGAGTAAGAAGTCAACTAAGTAAGAAATCAGCAGTGGACGTCTTTCGGCTGATATGATAAAGAAGTCAAGAGGATACATTCTGAAAGATGGTGACGTCGCAAACATCTGTGAAATATTTAGCTGTTTTATTTTTAATAATAATAATAAATGTAATTATGAAATATCCTTTTCATCATCATCAGCCTACAGCAATCCACTGCTGAAGATAGGCCTCTCCAATTGTAGGACATTTAGCTCGATTACCGCCAACTCTACTAGCTCTACTGCTACCAACCACCCTGCGAAGATCGTCGCTCCACCTTGACCTAGCCTGACGGTGTCCTATCTTACGTTTCCCGATTCGCGGTCTCCACTCGAGAACACGTCTACCCCAACTGTCATAATAAAATATCCTTCTGTAGTGCACTAAAATATTGATAATGAATTGCAATAATTAAGTAAAACTGCTCGTAACACTGAATATTTAGTTTTAGGTGTACAAAAATCACTTGGCAACTTTCCAAATTATTTTTTTACACACATCGCTATTTCATAATTTCATTCGGTAGTATTTATTAATTACTATTTGTGACGTTAATAGGTAGTTCCTTCAAATGAACTACGAAAGGAACTAGTGAGCACAAAGGATACGGGCTGGTGTCCGCAACTCCAAGTCAATGTCCTGCACAGCGGACTCTTTGTGCCTGTTTGTGAATCTGTTTCCATCATGTGCCTGTTTCATTCCATGTGGCAGCCATCAAATGTAGGGAGTGCTTAGCCTGCCTGCACTCACCTTGGTCCACCCATAGTTTGGGGTGTTGGTCCCTGGTGCGTTTCCTTACCAGAGAGCGTAAGTACACAAGGGGAGTGGCGCGATAGGTTCAGTTCCCACTGGTGCCATGCTCGACCCCGTTCTGGCAAGTTCGCCGGCCTGGTTGAGGCACTGGTGGCACTCATATACTACCCCAGAAATAACTGTGTGACTGTGTAACACTTGCAGGACAGGCATGCTGTCTATGAATATGCGGCTCGAGTGGTCCTTAACTTCCCTGGCCATGGTAGCTGAAGCCGCTGGAGAAAGTATATGGCCTGGAACACTGTGTTATGGACCCCCAATGGTGTGGCTATATGTATGTTGAAGTATTCCGTGAAGATTCCAGCACGTGTGCCACTACCTGTTTTGGATCCATCCGTGAAGATGGGCAGCTCATTTTCATTTTTCATGAAGTTCTTATCGAAGATTATACACTGATTGGACATTATACACTGGCTTGATCAAAATAATTTAATGATTAATATATCTAAGACTAATGTTATGCATTTTTATCAACGTATACCACCGCAAACTTTAAATTTAAATTACAATGGACAAAAATAGACCAAGTGCAAGTTGCAAAATTTTTCGGTTTAATGATAGATAGCCAACTAACCTGGAAGCCACACGCAGAAGAAGTATGCAAAAAACTAAGTACAGCAGCGTATGTGCTTTTTAACCTATCCAGGAAAGTGAATATGCCCACCAGATTAGTTGCTTACCATGGCTTAGTGGCGTCAATTCTGAGATTCGGAACAATATTTTGGGGAAATTGTAGTCTGAGAGAACAAGTATTCAAGGCTCAAAAACGATGCATAAGGGCAATGTGTAACATGAAAGTAACAGATAGTTGCGTGCCTGTATTCAAGTCCCTTAATTTGCTAACATTCCCATCACTTTACATTTTCGAAATAGCTGTTTTTGTAAAATCACATATGTATCTTTTTAGTAAATTGTCTGAAAATAGAACACGACCAATTAGAAGGCAGTATACAAATATGCTACGTGTTAGTGTTCATAACACTGCATTATTTGGGAAAAGTGTTTTAGGTATGTGCCCGATTATCTTTAACAAAATACCTGATGGAATAAAAAACGAGGCCATTCCATTGTTTAAAAAGAAATTGTCAGTCTTATTAATTGATAAATGTTATTACTCCATTAGTGAATTTTTAAATGATAAAACTTTTTAGTTACCTACCTAATTAATCTAATTATATTATTATCCTGACATCTTTAATTCTTTATTTTATTTTATTGACCATATTGTAAGAATTTTCACAGTTTTCACAGAATTTGACAGTATTTTAGACTATTAAGCACTTGTGCTAAATGTTTGCATGCCTAATTTAAGGTAGAATGTATAAGGATCTCTAATTATAAAACATCTGCATTTTTTGTACCTACTTTCTATGCAAATAAATAATTATTCTATTCTAAGATTAATTATTTGGGTACCCGGCCATAGACCCCACTTCTTATCTATCATTTTCTTGCACTGCCAGAAGTTTATACAAACCCTGTTCAGTTTGTTGTACAAATTACTACTCCAGTTTAACTTACTGTCTAGAATGACTCCGAGGAACTTGACATCGTTGGCCGACTGGAGTTCTGTATTGAATAGTGTTGGTAGGCGGAAAGGGCCTAATGCTCGTTTTTGGGTAAACATGACTAGTTCAGTTTTAGTGGGGTTCACTGATAAGTCAAATTCCCCGCACCATCTTTCTAGTACTTAACGCTTGCTAAATGAGGTTGCGGATCGTATTTGTGACGAGAAGTCTCACCACAAACATTCATTAACAATTTTCTCACGGAAAAAAGCATGATGTTGAACATTTTGAAATGCATCAAACAATCAATTAGTGAGTCTTAACCTTCGGAGCTCTCACTGCGCTAATAAAATATGATTTCGTAAGTCTAATCGCGATGTATGAGCATAAATACCGGAGTCCACATGACGCCTCTTGATTTACGGACGCTGCCCGGCCTTGGGGCAAGCGGGCTTTGGGAAATTAGTTTCGGCCCGTGACTTTACCCGTTTTGGTAGTTACCTTTATTGGTTATTGAAAGTGGTTTTGGATTTTCAATTATCGGTTTTGAATTATTCTTTACGCAGTGGTTATATTTACTGAGATTTCTATGATGGTTTAGTTGTTGTTTATGGTGTATTACTGTCATCGTTATCTGTACGTACCTACTTAGTTCTGTATGCTATGTTAAGTTTCATAGCTATTCTCAGTATCATTATTATGTATTTGTCTCCAAAATTCAACTCGTTTGCATTTTTCTTTGCCTCAGGATTGAGTCATACCTACTACGAAAATAAAAACACAAACAGTTCTATTTCTAATCTTTAGATAGCATCAAATTCAGAAGACTATCTATCACATCTATATATTATGAGTTAATAGATGATAGGTTGTTATTTTAAAGGTTAATATCACATGTAACAACAAACGTAATAACTAGACACCTAATTAATTACTACGTCCTTAGATATCTTTACATTGAGAATGTGAGTGGCTTCGTTCTTGATCGATTAGATAAATTACATACTTCTGTCAGAAAAACCTTGTTGGTAAAGTGATCGTTTGTCCAACAAACCGAAATAGTTGGCCTAACTGATGCGAGGTAGTTACCAACGCCTGCGTAGAGTTCTGCACTTAAGGGGTTTACCTCTTAGTTACCTTGCTGCATTTGTAATAGTTGTAATTTCACTGACACCCTTAGAAAAGGGTAAGAAACTGGTAAAGGTAACTAATGGAGCCCTTTTACTACGAGATTCTCTGGAAAAGTCATAAAAAAATAAATAAAAAATCATGGTACCTGCATTTCCAAGTGTCATGGTACTTAGTTGCAGCGCCTAAAGCTGCGCGGGCGCCGGTCGCATGTCACCCGCTCATAAACCGCGCGCCCCAGGCCGCTACATATTACAGCGCGCGCTATTTTATACTCATTTACAGATCAACTCGCTTATCCTCAGGAAAGCTTGTAATTTAAACACGAACGAATTAAATGCCTCAAGTCACAATTTTGGCAATAAGCAACTTTGTAAGCAAAATGTATTAAAAGCAAATCACGATGCAGCTGTTCCATTAGTCATACCATCCATTTGGGGACAAAATTATTGGAACTTACGAGATATATTGGATGACAACGCTAGAACGGGATGACTACTGAGATGGTGGCTAATGGAGAGCTAAATCAAATGGGCTAAGGGCAGGATGATCATAATGAAAGGTTCAAATACATAACAGTCATTTCATCATTTGGGGCTCCAACTGGTAAATACCTCACGGTGACAGACAGGTCAAGACTAAACCCAACACACCCTGCCCGACTAACCATAAGCCAGTACCATAATTGCCTTACAATTCTAAGTTGTATGGCATGACAACAAACTTTTATATTAAAATTAAGATCCACCCCAAAAGGGAGACGTGCAATATTTTAAGCCATTAAAGAAAATAACACAAATATAATCGCATGTAGAACACTAGTCCCGCGGCGATGGCGGCGACATGCGATTGGACAGAGTTAACGCAGATCAGTCGCGTGTGCAACTTGAACTTCGTGTGGCATTACTTAGTATGTGAACCTGGTGAATTTTCCTTTGTCCATGTTTTCTCGAAGAAAATGGTAGGTATTCCCAGGATTTGGGTGACTTGCGAACTTAATATCGTCACAAAAGAGGAGGCTGTCCATTGAAAACGAGGGCTGCAACAAGTCCTCGTTTTCGATCATTTGAACAGCTCATGCTACTGACCATTCTCAACAAAAGAATCTCAATACTGACCAAGCTGGGCCTATTATATACCGACCTACTACTGTTGTTGACTTGTGACAACAGAATTATCATTACTTTCCAGCTCATTTTCATTTACAAGGCTACAAAAATGTTACTACAAATACAAAACCAAAAGCTTCGAAGCTTTTGCGGTATAACCCCACAAAGTTGCCATCACCTAAAGATGTTTGCAACTCATCCGCATATCTCCGATTCCGTGCATATAGCCCATGCACCTGTGAGGACCCGACAGCCGGACAGCGGCCGGACAAGCGACCGCCCCCGGACAACATTACCGTAGTTTATAACTATTCGGACGAAGATGTTCACGCGATTTCCAAGAATGTACGGAATTTTGAATGGGTTCGATTTGGCCGGGATTAGGGTGATCTTGAGGTCGGGACATTAGGGTCTGCGTGTTGTGTTGGATGTAAAGGTGACCAGGGTCCAGATGTTAAGTCGTTGTTAGGAATTTGAAAGACGGTTGGGCAAAATAGAATAGGTGGAACGCTATAGAAGATAGGTATAGGTGTAAATGTATGTTGCATTATAGATGGGCATCCTGTTGCGTGGTTACTTTGTAGACGTATAATAATTTAATTTGTTACAAGAAAACGCAAACCAACTAAGAGATAAAATGTGATTTATGTCAATACAATGGCAGGAAGAGATAACGTAATTCTAATATCAGTATTAAACTTCATGACATCATGGGTAGCAAATAATTATATTTCAACTAACGTGTGGTTTAAATATTGTCACGTTTTTGTCAAGTTACTTATATCGTAGACTGTTTTAACAAACGGATCTGCACTGTGTTACAAAGATTTATTACCGTTGGATCCCGTTTTTGAATCCCATTTTAATATTTTTGGCGTTGGATCCCGCAAAACATTATTATGTATTTCCGTTGGATCCCGAATTTAAAAAATGCAAGATAATTACGTTTTATTGTCGTTGAATCCCGAAAAGTATTTGCGTTGGATCCCGAATGCTTAAAAAAATATGAATGCGGGTACTTTCAACAACAAAATTGTTTATAATAAAATGAGGGGTTCACTAATGTTTCACCAAAACTCCATTGACAAATTTTTAGTTTACAACCAACGTTTCGTATACTATTTATTTCACAAACAACTCATTTTCTATATAACCTAGTCGTTTCTGGCACTCGCCGGCCGCTGCCGCGGCACCGCTCGCTTCGCTCGCTCGGCTCGTGCGTAGGGGTCACAGTTTTAACCTAACCTAACCTAACATTGTTTTTTTTTTAATAATTAACCTAATCTAACTAGTTCGGTTCCGGGTAACCCACTAAAAATAATCTCTTTTTAGTGTTTGATAAAGGTAAATCACTTTTCTTCTGAAATGTACACATGTTGTTATAATATGGGATTCAACGGAAATAGCAAACGGGATCCATCGGTAATACCTAAAAAACGGGATCAAAAAACGGGATCCAACGGTAATAAACGTGTTACAAAAACATAAGAGCAATACTATTGTGTTTCAAATCGTCAAATTCTATTGCCAACCATTTAATCGTAAAAAAAGCTCAAGTAAACTCTACACAATAGGTACCTACCGCTAGGTTCTGCTATTTCCACGTGTATTATGTGCATTACCTACATACCTACTGTTAAACGATGGAATGCAACAATTCTCGCTAGAAGTAGACGATGAATGCAATTAAAAGGAACGGCTAAATAAATAACAATAAATAAATAGCTGGGCGACACTTCAAGATCAGCGAGTGAAGGCGCCCGTCGCCGTCGCGGCGCTGGCTGGCGAGGTATCTGTACACGGTGCTATCTGTCATACTTGTATTACAATTGTAAAGAGCACAGCTTAGAGGAAATTATGCTGCTGGGCTTTCGAAGTTCAATAAGGAATTCCGTGGAAAATAAATTACAGAACCCAAGTTTTTTTGTATAATCATTTTTCTGTTTAATGATACCATATCCATACCCCTTTTTCTAATGTTAAAAGGTAAGTAAGTGCCTAGGTGGCCCGCTAAAATCATATTTGTTTTTTTTGCAATTTGCAGGTCAGTATCAAGTTGTACGAAGATAAAATGTGATTCGCGGTCGTAACAAATATGTATTTACAGAATTGTTTTCATAAGAATCATCATGTGTGACTTTAATAATAATAGAGAATAATACAATGATAATGCACGTTATTATTATTATTAATTATTTCGGACAACAACATCCAATATATGGTTAGTAGGTAGGTACTTAAGAATTATGTTAGTATACTGCTATTCTGCCCTCGTAATAGCAAATGCAGTAATCGACATTTTTACGATTTTCCATTTTTGTCAAAAATGACATGGGGAGACTTCAAGCTATACGTAGAATTTTTTTTTCTATGGCTGGAACATGATGAAATTGGAAAAATTTGAAAAAAAAGATTGAAAAAAAGAACATTTAAACGCGTTTTTCTCGTAACCGCCATTTTGCTAGTACTGAATTTGCTGTTACGAGGGCAGTATTGCTGCGCTGCTGTGGTGTGGCTTTGCTCTGGCAATAAGCTTGATTCAAAATCAAAATCAAAAGTCATTTATTCAAACTAGGCTGAGAATCAGCACTTTTCGAACGTCAAAATTACAAAAGACAGTCCCCCAAAACGCCCGCCCTTCGCCACTTCCTAGTGCTTTCGCTGGGGAGAAGAAGTGGCGGAACAAACTCCCCAGCAGCACAGCTGTCTGTTCAGTTAGAAAAGAATTAATTTTATACAATACTATGTATGCAAAGTAATTAACATTACAGGACACAGAACCTTATATTAAATTATTTGCCATAGGTTAACTAGCCACGCCAATATACCAACAAATACAATAAACACTATACGTACTCAAGCAAAAAAAAATTAAAAATATAGGTAACCAAAAAAAAAAAACTTACTGACCAAATAAAAGCCTCCAGGTATAAAGGGCGTGACAGCTTACATATATATGCAATGCTGGGTTCTGTTTACATAGCTGTCACTTGAAGTCACAAATGATAAACTAGGACCATCGAAGTAAAATAAATAAACAAGTTATTACTACTAATAACAACAATAAAACCATGGTCAGCAAGACGACCAGTCACCACAAGCAGCACCCGTTCACGAGCATAACGCAAAGATCAGCCATTACCCCCCTCGCCATATTTGAGGGAAGGAGGCAACCCGACCCCCGACGCTACCGCAAGCAATGACATCTAAGGGAGCATGACGAACTTGCTGCCGGTTGCTCAAGCAAGAATAATAATATGATCATTCGTAGAGGTCGCTAGCTAACCACATATTGCAATCAACTCATTAAAAGACATTGAAATGAGTAGATTATGTCAATAATAAATTACAATAAAATTAAACCTAATTGACTAAAACTCTCAACTAAAAAAAAACTAAAAAAATAAAAATAAAATAAAAACAATTATATAAACTCATATAACCTGTCAGTAAGCTAATTCTGGAGAAAGAACATAATAATTGTCTTGAGTTAATCAGGGCGACCAACTATTCTTATCGTTTAAGTAGTCGTTGATGGAATAGTATGCTTTTGAACAAAGGTTGGATTTTACTTGAGCTTTAAATCTATTAAAAGGCAAATCTAGCAAGGAAGAAGGTAGCTTGTTATAAAAGGTTATACCAAGCCCAACAAATGAGTTATGAACCTTATGAAGCCGGTGAAAGGGAGCACGTAGTTTGTCCTTATTTCTAGTGTTAACATTGTGAGTATCACTGTTTTTAGTGAACAAGTGTATATTTTGCCTAACATATAAGATGTTGGCAAAGATGAACTGTGATGCAACCGTGAGAATACCAATATCTTTAAAAAAATCTCTTAGAGAAAATCTGGCGCCTAGCTGGTAAATCGCTCGAACAGCTCGTTTTTGCAGGACAAATATATTTTGTATATCAGCGGCTTTGCCCCACAGCAGAATACCGTAGGACATAACGCTGTGAAAATAACTAAAATAGACTAAACGAGCTGTAACAACGTCAGTGTATTGTCTTACTTTCCTGACGGCATAGGCAGCCGAACTGAGCCTTCCTGCTAGGCTTGATATATGTGGTCCCCACTGAAGTTTGGCATCTACTGTTATTCCCAGAAAAACTGCCGAGCCCACTGTTTCAAGCACCACTTTATCTAAGACGATGTTGGGTCCTAGATTTCTAACATTTGGTAAGGCAAACTTTACACATTTCGTTTTCTTGGCATTGAGAACTAGGTTATTTGACGTAAACCAATCCGTAACTATTGATAGTGCACTGTTTACGTCGTCAAAATCTTGTCTATTCCTGTCAACTTTAAAAATAAGATATGTATCGTCTGCAAACAGTACAACGTCACAGATGCCCTTTAAATGGAATGGTAAATCATTGATATATACTAAGAACAAGAATGGACCCAGTATTGAGCCTTGTGGTACACCTAACTGAACTGGTAGCCCGGAAGATTTTACACCATTAACATTGATTGGTGTTACTACCTGAATTGATCGATCTACTAATATCTCAAAAGCTCCCAAGAATGCCTCACCTAGGAGTGGCTCCACGAGCACCGTCCGTCACCGGCTGGATCCACCGGGCCCGGTAGCGCGCAGTCACGCCGCTCGTGATCCGCGCAGATTAATGACACGCCGATCGCTATCGCTTCCGCGTACCACGACGCGTGACCGGCACGACACGGCACGGTTTCGGCGCATTTGATTAGATTTTTGTCTTAATTAATAATTACAAGTTGGTTGAGAGGAAGTGGATTTTTGGGAGATTTAAAAGAGTACTTCTTTTCGATTGTGCTTGGAGATTACCTAGATATAAATGTAGTACAAAACCTATCTTGTTAAAAGTGTTTTTATGTTGCAGGGTTGAAAAGCCCGATGAAAATTGGTTACCAAAGAGCCGCGGACGAGCACCTGCAACACCCTTGAGGCCTGAGGGTTACCAAACGATAGCAATCTCACAGACAAGGCTGCAAGGCTTGCTCCAGGAGTTATCCGTACCCTACAGCACTGCTTGACAGAAACAAGCGTTATGGTCACTGGCCTGTCTATATATTCCCTCAGATGAACTACATATTTTCAGTGGTGTTCAGTTTCACACACAATGTGTAAATAGTTCTAGTAAGTATAAATAATTGAAATATTCAGAGCCAAAGTATTCATCAATAAAGGCTTGTTTTTATTATATTGTTTGTTTCTACAACTGGCGATTTACATACGTAACCTGTAATAATCATGTTTTAAATTAAAAATATGAATACATTAATAAATTATTCAACAAATTCGTTTCGCGATCTATCCACGCGGCAACATCGGTAAAATATTCGTTTGTGCCATTCAGGAGCACGGGTGAATGGTAATCTATCCAATTAATGTACAACTATCCATAAAAATACGAATAACTGTGTAACAAGTACTTCCGAATTTATGTTTTATATGTAAAATTATTCATAATTAGTAGTTAAAATTATACGGACTATTTATCAATTATTTAAATGTTTATTATTTATGTTACACGCCAATTATGATACATTGGAGTCGAGTGTTGACGTAGTAATCACTTGCGTTTATTTTAGTAGGTAATTAGAAGAGTTGGAACAAAAACTTAACTCCACCATTAGTTAGTCAACGCTGCATTAGTAATTTAAATGATATGAATCATTTACTTCTATATAATAAGCAGAGGTAGTTACCTATAGTAGTTAATCATTTTGTCGAACTTTTCAGGTGAGAAATACCCCATTTGCCACCTCTCAGGATCTACATTAAAATATTCATCTTACCTAAAACAATACAAAAGACATTATGTGTGTTTTTGATATTAGACTTTAAAATAAAGGAGGAAGACATTAAAGCCATAAAAAATAGTCACAGCTTCATATTGGTCCCTCAGAGCTTTGTAACCTCAATAAAGTAAAGCTAGTTGCTAAGCGCATCGTAACTTCGTAAGTTCATAGATTATCGCAAGGACAGCAACTTTATGTAAATTCATATATAATAGCACACAAGTCCTACAATATTACCTATTGACATATTTATGTAGCGAGTCAGCGCACCTACTGACTCAGACACGAGTGCTGAGATTTATTGAGACAATTCTAATAGGTGTTAAGCATTACCTACGTCACGTTGCTTATCTAATGTATCTCAGTTCCTGGTAAATAGTTTAGGTACCTACATACTATTTGTTTTTGTTACTAGCTGTCCGCACCTATGTCCGCCAACATACAACACGACTGCATCCCAGTTGAGCTGATATGCTCAGGTATTGTGTTGCAGGCAACTGCTAGCTACGTCT
This sequence comes from Amphipoea lucens, assembly GCA_947508005.1. Classification (NCBI taxonomy): domain Eukaryota; kingdom Metazoa; phylum Arthropoda; class Insecta; order Lepidoptera; family Noctuidae; genus Amphipoea; species Amphipoea lucens. The sequence continues at coordinate 23,358,203 of OX382360.1, read as the reverse complement.
GATACACTTGCAGTTTATAATGCTCCATGGAAGTAATGGCGAAGGCTTCCACTCATTCCAAGACGCAACGACTTTTAGTAATTTTCAGTTCTAGTTTTTCTTAAGTCAGGTATCTTAAGTTACCTTAGATGAGAAGGATAATTTAATCACAGCTTAAAGGAAAGAAATAAAGTTTTCACAGATTAACAGGAAAAAGGAGGCATCTTGCTGATTTCTGAACTACTTGAATGAATGCCAAGGAGACAAGGTATCACACCTGGCGATGACGTACATGTGTATTAACCTACTACGCAGTTACGAGAGGTGCTTAAGCGCCGGCGCCAAGGTCGCAGACGATCCCGCGACTCCTGCGCATAACAAAGCTATAAAAATAAATACTGATAGAAATGATTGCGTTGTTTTTGCAAATTGAATGTTTAAGATTATTGTTGACAGGCATAATATTATATGATGCATAATATTCTTTGAACTGTTGTTTGTCAACGATGAAATGTTTGCGCAGAATTCTACATAATTATATGTATTCCAAAGACGGTTAAAACCCAAAACTTTAGTAATCCTAAAGCAATATGTATTCTAGTGGTTGAACCAGATCTTTCTTTGAAATTGAACTCACCAATAGAAACTCCACAAGCCGCCGCCAATGGTTCAAAACTTTTAAACAAAGCAGACTTCTCCTTAATTGCAAAGAAATAACAAGCAACTGCTCTCTACCTTCATAAATTAACGGAGGTTACATGGTGGTGGCTGAAAAATGCTGGCGATATATTGCAGGAGGGGGGGGGGGGGAGGGATGAAACAATGGGGATAGTAAGCTGTTCCAGCTGTAAGGAAGCTGATTGCTGCCTTCGATCCGACATCGATCCGTGTAATGCGTTGAGGCGGTGCGTAAGTCAGACGAGGTAGCGGGCTGAGGCGATTTGGTTAGGTACTAACAAACAGCTAACGTAGAAAATTACGTTTAACTTTCTAAAACCACAAGCCTTAAATGAAGCAAAAGCGGAGAGCGGAGCGGTGTGGATTCGATGATTAAAATTATGCCTTCTATGAAAACCCTACCTAAAACACAGCAAAACTTTTTAATTGATTTTATCAGACTTCTATGTACAGAAAGTGGCTATTGGTACATTGAGTTTTTAAAACCTTTGGTCTTTCGAGACCGTTTTTTATTTCAAGTTTAAATGCTACAGGAAACATTCGACTACTCACTTATAACCAGCTTTTCGGCCCATTTTGAGAATCGCTGCCTCCCGTATCTTATGCGCCTTACCAGCGTATCGTAGCGTAATGGGGTGAGCGATTGCGCGTATTTACGCACGCGGGGCACGTAGCGCGCGAGGAATTACGCGTCGATCCCGCAGCGCCGGATTCGGTCAATCGATGGCTCGCGGGACATGGCCCGAACTTGCCAGTATCCCATCTTGTTTTTAAATGGACGAATATTTATAATTGCTAGAGGAATTTGAGATAAATATTTGAAGACATGAAGCTAATCAAAAGGATTGGAAAATGCGGTCAGGAACAGCACCCTTATCACCTATGTAGTTATCATACGCACCTGCGTATGATAACTACATAGGTGATAAGGAAGAAGGAGTAGATTTCTACAAAGGTAACATACAGTCTAGGTACTATGTAAATCATAGCGAATAATGCGAAAAAAGCAATTTATTCCACTTTCAGTTGTAAATAGTTTCGAGTAGAGCAATCATGTGTTATTTAAACTCAATTAGTTGGTTTAGATGCTCCATCCACTTGGGCTAAGTAAGTGCCCCTCATTATATAATATCGACCGGACGCTAATTGAGCTATAAACTAGTGCTCATGTTGTGTTGTAATGTAATTGATTCGTCAAAGTGGCTGAAAATAATTGTGTACCTAAAAATGTGCTAATTGTGGATTATTGCCTCGTATATAGGTACTTCTTGAACCTTGAAAAGATTTTCTTCAACAGAAAATGTGTCGCACGCAGAAAGGCCTTTACTCCCGTTTAGTACCGCAACACGGTCACTTTATAAAGCCTACATCTCATTAACGGCTTGGTTAGAAGATGATGATGATTATATAGATTTATGAACACCATTCCTCAAACAGGATTTTTTCGTACGGCTAATACTTAAAAAAAAATTATCAATAAACGAATTTTTTTGGCTAATCTTCCCTACTTCTACTAAATGGCGAACGGCCATCTCTCATAGATGGATATTTTTACACTGAAAAAGAATAACGGTTACAGGTTGATGGTATAATCATGTGGTAGACTATGCTGAGGATCAGATGATCACGGGACAAATGATAGGGTGGGAATAAACAACCGAATGTATTTTATTTCAATTAATATCAAACTAAACGTGGCTTACTATTTTATTATTGCAGGACTCCCATCTCCTAAACTAGGAAGCTGCAATAGATGAAATTCGCCACACATAACCAACAACCGGCACAAAACGTGAGACACGATCTAGATTCAAAACATTAACTAAATCATTATTGCTACCAATTTTTTGTTGAACGATTTTGCCGTAGAGTTTTAATTGATGACTATTAATCTCAGCCATCCAATCCTTCCAGCAGTCTGAGTGTTCAAATAAGTGCCCAGACCCATGTTCCATCTTCGACTCAGATATCTAAAATGATTTGGAATAAAAGATTGAATTTTGGTATGTCCCAACGGCGAAGGGCAAGAGGTCGGTTCCAAACTCGCTCTGTGACACTATAAACCCATACAGGGTTTAGTAAATGCTAAGGTTAGGCGCAGAGACATAAAATGTCGATGTCAAATTGAAGTTCCATTATGACTATCAGTGAACGCTATTGTACGCTTTGTGTAGGCCTTACAATTTTATTGCAGCTTATTGCATCGTGGCACTAAAACTGTCGCTTTAAGTTAAACGGATCAGACTCACATCAAGACAAGTATGAAGTGGTTACTTTTTTATCCAAGACCATAGCAGGGAAAACAGCGCCCCTGTCCAAGAAAATGCACCCACAAAAAAAAATCGGTCATAACCGTCAAAGTCAAAACCAAGAACTTTCACCGCTCAAAAAAATGTTATTTTGAAAAAATCCCTTCGTGCGTTAAACGCCACCCTGGGGGTGTGCCCCCTGCCTCCACGGCAGGTCCCCTGGCCGCCCGTCGGCAGTAATACCGCTTTATGCAATGTGTACGTGCGTGACAATCACGCTTTATTGCCAGAGACGCGAAATTGAATGGATCCCGGTAGCGACGCGTTTTTTCCTGGTACTGAGATGTTTGGACCCAAACGAGATGATTTAATTGTTTCGTTTTTAAATGTAATGTTTGTCACATGCCCACTATAATCGTATCTGCAGCTTTTTGGAGATAGAAGATCCCGAATATTCTTTAATCGTGTAAATAAGGTGCGATCTTAAGTTTATAGGATACCGAAAAGATTTGAAGGTCATACAAAAGTTTTCAGTATTTACTTAAGTGTTAATAAAATTACATGAACGTTATTGAAAATTAGCTTGTGTGTGTGTGTGTAGTTAATATTTTATTAAATAAATCTTTTGCAGGTTTGTCATCCCACGGGCACACTAGAAATATCGTGTGTTGACATAGCTTTTTTGTTTGAACCATATTTTGATAGCACCCATCTATGATAGGTACATAAAACTGCTTAAGTTTTAGATGAGTGGGGAAGTGTAAAGATACGCACTTGATAGACTGCGTGCATCAACGAAGATACATCCAAAATCCGGAAGCATTATAATAACAAGCTCTACCTACTTATATTTATATTTGAATGTTTAGCAATAAAATGCGATAAAACCGCGCAGGGGACAGAGCCGGGGCTGTCACAAAAATAACGCGTCGCGTTTAAAAAGATATACAGTAATGTCAGGCGTACGTGCCGCGTGGATCTGGGGGTGAACTGCACGGAGAGCTGTGCAGGGCTGGGCTTCCAGTTGGGGAGTTTCGGTATGTTCGAATTATTGTTACTGGTGATCTGTTGTGGTCTAGTCTCTTGACAAAACGGCTTCGAGGTTTTCTTTTTGTGTTTTTCTGGCTGACAAATAGTTTTGTTTACAAAATTAAGAAAATGAAAGTTGTGAAAATTGGATCTAGACTGATCAATCACGTTTCAAGATACTAAGTAGATAGTAAAATGAAAGTCCTCTTCCTTTCTCCTACTTCGCTGTGCCCGAGAGGGTCCACATTTCCACAATGATCATGTTTTTGGAAAACCTATCACATAAGTTCACATTGTGGAATGTATATAAATATATTGAGTATTTATATTTCTGTATTTGAACAGCTATTTCAAAAAAGGGTGTGTTTCATGCAAACCGCTCGAGGCTCAGGCAAAGCTGTACGTGTAATTTGCGTCTTTTCGACTTCTGTAGATGTTAAATAAACTGCATTCTTCTAAACAGCATTTACTCGTAGCAGTTAGTAGTTGTCCCAAATCCACAAACAAGAGCTGACAAATAAATAGTTATGAGGTCCGTAGCGCGGCGTCACAGCGCCACAGATCTAAGTAAACGCTAGACGCACCCTCCGTAATCTTGAATTATTGATGCGGAAAGCGTAACGTACAACATCTATTTTTACGACTCGCCGATACTCTCGCCGCTTTTTACGACTATCATATATATCATGCAGTTGTAGAAGAAAAAATCTATTGGATGTATCGAGTGGTGTCGGTAACCTAGTGATTTCTGATGTGCGGACGCCGCGGCGCATAGTAATGCGATGTTACAGTTATCGTGTGACGCACAATACTCTTACTGAATTGGGTCGTGAACATATCATTTGAGTGTAGAATTTATCAGAAAGAGTGGAGATAATCCTTAGTTTTGTGAGTATGTGTGGGTTGTGTGTTGCCTATGTTACTGATGAAGCTCATGTTGTTGCTCTGTGAAAAGAAATCACAAGATGTATGCTTTTGTTTTCCATACCTACCTAATAAACTGGATACGACTAACAGTCCAATACTGATAATCTCTAATGATCGTAACAGGACAATCAACAAAGTAAACAACAATAAAAAGTAATCTTTTACATTGTTACTATTGCACTATTAGATTAATTCCGCCACTAGTGTCGCAATCCCGCCGTTACAGTGGCTATAACAACACCTCTGTCTGTCCCCGCACACGGATTTACATAGTACTATAAATAGCTAGAGGTTTCAAGCAAAGCAATGGTTTCAGTTCAACTTGTTTATTTAATAAAGTGTTAATTGTCCAGGTCTATTCATTTCCACACCACAGCGGGTGTACATTTTCTATTGGAATGGTGTTAGTGACCATATCGAGTAAGTGTTCCAATTCAAATGTTCGCTTAAAATGTTTACGTTCTTGAAGTGATCATTTGTGTATTGATATAAATATTTAGCCAACGACTGATAAACGGTCAATTAATTGATTTTAATGAATATTAACATCAATGAATCGATAAATTATTATTTATTGATTATTGATTGACGCTTACGTATTTACTGAATTTTATTTGAATATGAATAAATTAAAGTATTCTTTTCTTTTGTAGTCATTTTTGACTTCCATAGTACCACAATATACCAGTATAAATCGTCTATAAAAAATTGTATTTTTTGTAAAAATTACTGGGAAAACACTGGGGTGTCAAAGAAAATTAATATTAGTATGAGCGCCAGTTGTAACCATCCTTAATGCTGCGAGCTGCGAGCTCCCCAACAGCAGTCCGTCATTGGTTAATAATAATTTATTTGTTTGTGTCACATTCGCGGTGCTTTATTATTATTGCAGCACATAGTTATTGACTACGCACATTTAGTGCATCCACGAAAATAAATCGATTGGATATGGGAAGTCAACAGAGATCGAACTCTACGTTATTGTTTTTTCATGACCATGCATAGCTTTGATTTTTATAGAATAATTAATTGATGACACCGAATAACTTTACAACAAACTTTAAAGCAGACCAGAGAGTGCTCCGGCTCATTTCTTGGCCATTAACGTTCACACAAGAAATGCACAGTTAAGTATCACATTGAATACTGCACCTGTTCGAAGACAAACCTTTAAGGTGCAACTTGAGGTGTCCAATGCTGACCATATCCGTCTACCAAATAATATTAAGTCCTTACATATGAAATTGGCGTTTTTCGTACTGGCCACTTTAATCACGAATTTCTCCTCTTTGGTAAGGAATTCCAAATTCTTTGTACAGCTATTTACTCATGTATTTGTGCTTCGATGACCGTCATTCATTTGTTTTTTTTCTTCTGTTTTTTCTGTTTGCGTCACTCATTTTACAAAATGGAAAATTTAAAATATCGCATTATTTACGAGTACGAGTTCCGCCGTGGCACTAGTGCTGCGGAAACGACTCGAAGGGTGAATGATGTGTATGGCGGTCATGTTGCAAAAGAAAACACAGTTCGTTTTTGGTTCCAACGTTTTCGTTCTGGAAATTTCGACCTGCAGAACAAGCCCCGTGGACGGCCTGAGACCCAAGTTGATAATGGAGAATTGAAGGCTATTATGGAAGCGGACCCATCGCAAACCACGTCCGAGTTAGCTGCAGGCTTCGATGTTAGTGATAAAACTGTTTTAATTCACTTGAAGCAAATTGGGAAGATTAAAAAGCTTGAAAGGTGGGTACCTCACGAATTGACTGAAGCAAACCGGCAAACGCGCGTCGACTGCTGCGTTACATTACTGAACCGGCACAACAATGAAGGTATTTTAAACCGAATCATTACCTGTGATGAAAAATGGATTCTTTACGATAATCGGAAGCGCTCAGCGCAATGGTTGGATCCTGGCCAGCCAGCCAAATCCTGCCCCAAGCGAAAATTAACCCCAAAAAAGTTACTTGTAAGCGTTTGGTGGACTAGTGCCGGTATTGTTCATTACAGTTTTCTCAAATCTGGCCAGACTATTACAGCTGATGTCTATTGTCAGCAATTACAAACCATGATGGAAAAGCTAGCGGCTAAACAACCAAGGCTGGTCAATCGCTCCACGCCACTGCTGCTTCACGACAACGCCAGACCACACACTGCGCAACAGACGGCTACCAAATTAGAAGAGCTTGAATTGGAATGTCTTAGACATCCTCCGTACTCCCCGGACCTTGCTCCAACAGATTACCATTTTTTTCGCAATTTGGATAACTTTTTGCAAGGGAAAAAATTCAACTCCGATGGGGCAGTCCAAATCGCCTTCAAAGATTTTATTGATTCCCGTCCGACTGGTTTTTTTAGTAAAGGGATCAATGAACTACCTATAAGATGGCAAAAGTGCATTGAAAACAATGGTTCATACTTTGATTAATTAAATATATTATATTAAAAAATATTCGACTTTTTGTTCCTTCCATACAAAACGCCAATTTCATATGTAAGGACCTAATATATTGAGCGACTCTGATCGGCTGAGGAATGCCACAATTACCATTTTTTTTTTGCTGGTAAATCCATTCAGAATTAATAAGCTTTTTTTTTGCTGGTAAATCCATTCAGAATAAAAGATAAGCAACTCCTTTAAGAAACCGCATCAAACCAGCAGTCCAAATCAAAGATACGAACAGGTTCCTCAAGTAAATCAGTTAATCTGTCCCCAACAGAACGTAGTAAGTAGGTTGTTTAGAAATAAACAAGGCACTAACTATAGCGGGTGATTGATGCGCGTATATCTCGTGATAAGGCGGAGCTGGTAATTAACATGGCGCAGAATGCCGTCCTGCAGCAACCACTTATTGTACTTACGTTTAGCTTACGTTTGTTGTCATTATTGATGCCATCTGGTAATGTAATGTAGTTTATTAGCAGTGTGTAGTGACAATGGTTACTGTAGTTCTGCCGAGTCGAAGATAGAAAATGGTTAATGCGAACACTAGGCAGATATCCGTACCTAAGTAAAGGAATTTGTCTAGCTTTAGCATTGACCATTTCAATGTGCAAAATAATTCTACCAGCGGGCTGATTACGTAACACACTAACAGTGGCAATGGCTTTCATTTTGACAGTTCAACAATTGCGTTATTTTCATTGATGAGCAGACCAATTTTTCGAACATATGCAGCAATGGATTAGCAATATCTTTCAAAATCAATCAGATTATAGTTGATAGTGTGTAACGCAATTAGGTTGCGGATCCTGCCAAATAAAGTGCATTGAGTAACGTAAACAGGAATGTTTTAGATTGGATTATGTTTCATCATCGCAGTGAAACTGACACTAAAAAAAAATTGTCGGGAGATAGGTCCCCACGTCTTGGTCTCAAGCTTAGTCCACAATACCTAGAGCTAGGGAACTTGGAAGACTAATTTAGCATAAACTCAAGTTTTAACGTAGACTTTCGCCTTTGAGCACTTGTTTGGACTCATGAAAGACTGCTTTTTGACCTCTCTACGCTGTACACTTTAGAGACACATAATTTGAGAGCTTTACCTTCACGTCTATGTTTTTTTGCCTTCAATCGTTACATTAGTATAATAAATTCGGCATAATTATCGCCACACCAGTAGTACAGGCCTGTCTGTCTGTCGCCTACACCCAAGTAACCCGTTCCAATCTAATTCACTGCGTAGGATGATAAACAGCTTATGTGTACCTACAACGTACATTGTTTTGTATGCTCATACTTTTATGTTGCGATCGGGTAGGCAGAACTCGAAGTATTGTTTATGTGCGTAGTGTTGTGCATGTCATTTGTGTATAATGTATGGTAGCAGTTACAATACAGGGAGCCTTATGGTGTATATTATTGTCGCAGTCACTGTGACTATACTAATATTTATTATAAACCGTACCTACCTTAATATAACCTGCCTACAACGTGACGCGACGTAGCAAAAACAAGTCCAGTCTTATTCATCAGTTACCTGCATGACAGTTGAGTCGGCTATGATATCTGGGAACAAAAAACCTCTTCCTCAACCTGTCTCCACCTCATCAAAGACTATACAAGGTGACCATAGCGTTAGTGGACGCATGCGTGCACGTCACGTGCTCGTGCGCGGTAATTATGACGCTAATTAAATTATTTGGACCGCCCGGACCATGCGCCCGCGGCGGTCACTACGGGAGAAGAACACAGAATAGATTTTAATTTTGTTAAGGAGAAATTAGGCATAATACGGTTCTTTAGCTTTCGCAGCGGTCAGTTTAGTTCTAGGTAAGTATGTAGGGGGAGGTTAAGGTTTAATTATTAATTGGCATACCTGTGCATATTTTAGATCGTTGGGCTAAACTACTAGAAATAATAGATATCGAAAATATATGTTCCTATTGATGTGTCACATCAAATAAGCTAGTGTGTAGTTGTTTCAAGCCCTTATATTATACAACAATAACTAGTGCAGGAAAAACACAAGTTCAGAACATGAGCATTCATACTAGTAATTAAACAAACCAAAATAATTAACAGCATAACAAACCACATTTTTTTCTCAAACAAAAAACAGTAGCAACATTTTAAAAACTTACCAATCATGTCGACAATTAAACGTTCCTAGAGTCGTGACTGTCAGTCAAATGTCACCTCTACTCAACAGCGACTGATCTATCAATTCTCTAATAACATGTAGAGATAACGGGCCGAAGATGCTGTAAGATTTTATTACGGGTCTCGAGTATTTTTAGTGTCTGAGGCCATATGAGCACAATTAACGAAACATCGTAATTTGTGAGGCTACAACGACTGAGATTTAGGAGGTATTAATATGTCAGATGAAATCATTAGTGCTTTTTTGGTTGTTTGTAGCTTTATGATGTCTCTTTCTGTGTGCCCATGTGTTGCCACATCTTTATCACTACAATAACTTTGTTTCTATTTATGATGATATGCATTATATGAGTGGTATTGAAATTCTGAAATAAAATTAAACAGTCCAAGTTCAATCGCCCTATTACACGTCTTATTACTTACACACTCCTATACAGAAAAAATTTAACCAGTGCGCAAAATTTAACCATGAATTTAGCATAATAATGATTCTAGACCCTAGCGTAGAAATTTTTGGTAGGTTATCAAAATAAAATCTGTTGTTGCATAGAACCACAGATATAGATAGACCTAGATAACGCAAGTATCACGAACTGTATGAAAACTAAGCGTGCCACTTTTTGACTACCTAAGTTGACCTGAACGTAAGTTGGTGCGATTTTTGGCACGCGAAGTAGTTGCTCTTGCGTTATCTAGGTGTATCTATATCTGTGCATAGAACAGTTTTTTATAACCGACAAAAAATTTCTAGGCTAGGGGGTCTACAATTATATGCTTAATATTCGTGGTTACCGTTGGCGCACTGGTTAAAATATTTTTCTGTAGGAAACATGAATAGACGAAAGTTTTTATGTGTTGTGGAGTGTTCAGTTTATTTTCCCATATTATAATAAAAAGTAGGTACAATTTAGTTGCAGTCAACTAGCCTCAGTTGCGCTAGAATGCCAAAGGTCTTGGAATGGCTCATGTCACCAATAAGGAAAATAAGGGAATATGCCTATCACGTTGTTGAAAACTTGATATAATTCTAACACTAATTGTAAGATCAATTCAAATACCTCAGAAGAGGAAGTACCAAACAAGCCTATCTTAATGACAATCTCAGCGATGTAATCGATCTAATATGAGACAACTGCGATAACATCTGTTTGTCATTCAACATCTGAGGCTGGAGCATAAATACGGAAGAGTTTAGCGTTAATAGGTGATAGACCGGCGGCGTCACGTACCGCTAATAGTGCACCTTATCTGATATGCTGGGTGATAGCGACGCACTTGGCAGGGTTCAAGTCATACATAGTCATTCATCCATTCTGAGATACTCGTAACTTCTGTTGCAAGAATATATAGAAATAATAATAATTTTAAATGGTCTAATTTCGAAATAAGATCGCCTACACTGAAAAATTGTTACTGCAATATCTACTGCTTGCCCAATAAATCATACCCAAAACTTTGATGACCGACTGTACTTGTTGCAACAGACGAAAACATAAACCAATCCTTATTAAACCGTCGTTAACAGTAAACAAGGAAAATCAAATCACCATTCTATTACCCCTTATGAAAAGCTTAATAACTCACCAAGTAAATTTCCTTTAATTCGGCTTAAAATGCTGCAAGCTGCATCGGGTTATAAGTCCGGGCTCAATGTTAACCCTCCTGTAACGAGCGGCGAATGAACCCGCGAAGGGTTAAGTCTGAGGGTTACAGGACTCGCGCGCTGCCTAATATCTTTCTTAGAAAGTAATGAAGCGATCTTTATGGGATGGCATTTAGACTTTAATGATGGAATGGAGAAATTCAAGAAGGAATTTGGATAATACCCTAATGCAATCCATGGAGACGACTAATGAAATCTGTATGTTGCGGCCCACGATCATAGAGTAGGTAAGTTGATATAATTACCACTCTTCTAAGATGAAATGATAGGTTTAGTATATCTTAATTGGCATAGATTACTTTTTTTTGGAGAATCTCTTATTCGCCCACATGTAAAAAAAATATACTTAGTATTGTTATCTTATCAAGTTATCACTAAGATAAGGCTCAAGTGGGGAATAGATTAGCTATCTGCTCGCTTGCGATTGGCTGGTCGACTTTAACGACTAGCACTGAATATATATACCCAGTAGGTAGTTAATATGTGATGGTAAGGAGTGATAAGAAATGGGCTGTCACATGGTGTGTGTCTGCTTTTTCAACCATTTAGTATTATACAGGTATATAGGTACCAACCAAATTTGAAAGCTCTTTGCGCGATGTAGAACAGTTTAGAGCTTTTGCAATCATTTATGTCTCATAAATCCTTCATAAACGATAGAAACAAACGTCGCATAAGCGTAATCATCCTATAATGTTCCCGCTGCTGGGACACAGGCCTCCTCTCTGTGAGAGAGAGTGGGCCGTAATCCACCACGCGAGCCAAGTGTGGGTTGGTAGATATACCACATGTCTTTGAATTTCTGGTTCTGGATGCGCCGGTTTCTTTTCCTCACGATGTTTTCCTTCGCCGTTTTGAGAGCAGTGGTGATGAAATAATTTACACAAAGTAAAGCACCTGTCAGGATTCGAGTCTACGACCTACAACTCGTAACTCGCGGCCGCACAAAAGTGATTTACTTAGTGTAATCCGGTATCTAGCCCATACAAGGGGTTACAAAAGTTAAGTTTAATTAACAAAGATCACAGTAACTGGCTCGTGGCAGTGCGTTCTCCACGTTGTAAATACGCAAACAACTAATTTATAATGAGATGAGAGATGTAGTGCGGGAGACATACAACAAAATAATTTGCACACCATTTCTCGTGATTCTGCCCATCGCTGTAGTACAGACGTCAGCACATCAAGATACTACCTACAATCTGTCAAATTTCTTTACTAGATTTTCAACTTTATGGCTAAAGTTTAAAGTTCAAAGTTGATTGGGAAAATTTGACAGTTTCGGGTAGCTTGATATGCTGGCGTCTGTACCTATAGAATCAAAACTATCCTAATACCAAAGATTTCGATCTGTGTACCTGTATATCCATCATCCTACTTATTGGTCGTGAGAATCTGGAATTGAAATCCCATGAAATAAAAAAATATACTTTAGTTACGAGTAGGTACCTAACACAATTTTCTGTTGGGATTAATATCATAAATAATAGAGTCTCTCCTCTCGGTGAGAGGGAGGTATATATCATAAATAATTATGTTTATTTTATATTTCTGAATGCACAATTAAATATTTATACATACATATCTGAGTTGAACATATTGCAATACCATAATTTTATAATTAATTAGCTAATCGCAAGATAAAAATCTCATTTATAATATTAAGTAAGTAAATAAGATTTGACAAATAACGGTGATTTCAATTAAAGATAAGGAGTGATAAATAAGTAAGTAAGGCGTGTGTAAATAATCTACTGAAATTAACTAAAATTGGTTAACTAACGCACTGTACGCAGGTACGTTCATTAAGTTAGTAACTAAGTAATTCGTTTAGTTTTCTAGGTAAATAATATCTTTTGATAATGGTTGATAAGAGTATATGACGTTGTTAGAGATAAAAAATCTATAAATTCGAATTCGCTCTGCTTTTATACATTAGATTTAGGAAAGTCGATAACCATAATTAATAAAACCTATTTTGCATATATCACATCCAAAAAAACAGCAAAAGGTTCATCTAAATAGAGACACACTCAATGAAGAAAACAGCTTCCAATATAATCCCAACGTATAGCCAAATATTAGCCTATCTCCTGTACTAACTCTCTGGTGTTATAAATCCTTGGGCCCACGGTGCGCCATAAATAAGGCCGCAGCCACACCTGGCGGTTTGACGGACTCCTACGACTGCGAGCCGCGCCAGCGCCCCGTCGCGGTTTGACGCATTGCCGCCGGTGTGCTATCGCCCTAATCCACTGTTTGCTGTCTGCCTGTTATGCAGATATATGCGTGTGTTATGAAGAGTTTAATTAAATAAAACTATTAAAATGGAAATTAATTTAACACTAATCCGTGAGTCACAGGGAAACTGCGACTTAACGAGTTTTCCTGTGACTCTCTGATCAGTTTTCTGTTTTATCTCTATCTAAAAGTTTTCATTTGTCTGACGAAATACACATTAACAACAACATCAACACTATTATTGTGTTCTTCTTCAGCTGATGATTCCTACGTTTTTAACCACTGAATTCTCCAGCCAACGAAGCATCATTATTTTCATTTTACAACATTGCAAAGTTACCGACAACTAGCATCTTAACTTAAATCTCCACTTCCCTCTGAGGCAAAAACTTATAAACAAACTTCCCAATAAAATCGCGCGGCTGTCAACTACCATTAAAATAAGGAAAAATACGTCCTTACTTACTTATATAGAAAAACAATAAAGCTTGTTTTAACGAGACGCGTCATAACCTACACCCACAGGACGCCACACAAATCGCATTACATTATTTGTAACCCGTCCAACGCGAATTGCCCGTCTGGTATTGGTACCCGTCTGGTATCGGTCCCGACTGACTTATTACGGATGTGTATATTTCAATTGTATTTACGTTCAGCAAATAGGTGCGAGCTGGTTTGTTGCTCATTATGATGGCTATAGGCTAATGACGAGGCGATAAACATGGACATGCAGATCTACGGGTAGAGGTTGTCAGAAATGAAAAATCATTATCTTATGTTTAATGTCAAGAAAATCATAAATATTATAAGTCGGCGTTTTTTACAGAAGTTGCACCGTAATTACAAAACTAAACTGTTCCATTAATCGTAAGAGAGGACCTGTTCCATTTAATACACTTTACAATCTTTAAAACCTTGTCAATGCTGCTAATGCTCTCAAGCAGCTGACACTAATCATGCAATATCGCAATCTTTAACTCCAAACATCAATGTGTTTATGTCGTATCGGTGATTAGTATCATTAATAATAACGTTTATCTCCTGAGCATGTGTATATAAGATTATTTAACCCACAAGTAAATAATGAGGTGATATTTAATTAAACTTACTTTGTGTTAAATCCACCTTGCGAGCAATTACAGATACTCGTACGACTCGCCATTAAAGCTGTTAGCCTCCCGATATTAATGTGATCATTAATGTAAACAACTATTTTCTTAGTCGTGAATCTTGCTAGGTAAGTGAGTATAGGAAATTTACCGCACTGTTCGCTGCCAAGAGACTATGCTACCTTTACATTTAATACAAAAGTAGTCAGACCTAATATGGGGATAAACAACAATAAAGCTGAATGATTTATCAACAATACATAGACGCAGTAGATAGCACACATAATGTAGGGCGTGTGTTGGTGCCAGGCCCCGAGCGCCCACTTCCTACACCACGTGTCAGCGCAGGAATGTAGGCTTGTGGAATGCGACGCCCGACTCCGCGCCAACCTCCAACATATTGGTACCAAATACCTACCTCGCAATCCACTCGAAAACGTACTCTATTACTGGTATCTATTATTCTCTAATTGCCGTCAACATGGACAGGTTAATCGTTGGTACAAACGTTGGCCATTTATAGTTAGTTAAACTCCTTTACATGTGTATAGAGTTAATTGTAGACAATTTATATGCTAATATGTTAATGTCCGCGAAATTATAGCCGATAGTCTATCGGAAGTCGGTTAAGGCCGTTTTTTGTACAATAAAACTTATAGAGAATGCGAGCCGCGTCTTTTTTTTTATATTGGCACATAAATATTGCCCAATTGTTGTTTAGAAAAATGTAATTAAAGATAACTGGCATAGTTTCAAAATAGGTCTTTACTTCGAAAGGGGGCCGCGAAGCGCCTTGGGCCCGGTACAATACAAAAGTACCAATACTACAAGAAACACTGATTTATGAGTAATTATATCCTCTGTGATGTGAGAATGTGTGTTAATTACATACTTAAGTTGTTGTCTTAAAGACTATCATTTAACAAAATGCAAAAAATAAATATTAATATCTGAAGTAATAAACATGACATTGTCTATAATGTTTCCACTGCTGGGACACAGGCCTCCTCTCTTTGAGAGTGACTGGGCTATAATCTACCACGCGGGACCAGTGCGGCTTGGTAGATGTCACATGTCTTCGAATTTTTTATTCTAGG
Organism: Amphipoea lucens; assembly: GCA_947508005.1. Classification (NCBI taxonomy): domain Eukaryota; kingdom Metazoa; phylum Arthropoda; class Insecta; order Lepidoptera; family Noctuidae; genus Amphipoea; species Amphipoea lucens. The sequence goes on along the minus strand of OX382360.1, from coordinate 23,342,625 downwards.
ACATGCGGGTTTCCTCACGATGTTTTCCTTCGCCATTTTGAGAGCAGTGGTGATAAATTATTTACACAAAGTAAAGTGCTTGTCTGGGTTCGAACCCACGACCTACAACTTCTAAGTTGGGGCCGTTACTACTGGGCCACAACTGCTCTTGAATATCTGACGGAATACTGTAAAAATACCTCGGTATACTGCATTTGATTAAATGATTACTGTTGGTAAAAGTGCCCTCGGTGTAGAGAGCATTTTTACCACGAGGCACATATAATCACGAGCTCTTATGTTTTAACTTTTGAACGTGAGTCTTTCATTTATATAGAACACTATGCCATCCACCCATCTGCCTAGCTTTTTCCCAAATATGTTGGGGTCGGCGTCCAGTCTAACGGGATTCAGGTGAATACCAGTATATAGAACACTATGCAATAAACTTTAATCATAAGATTTGCCATCGCCACATCTGAAGGAAAAAGTGTTACAGCCGATCTATTCCGTAAATATCTCACCGTGAAAACTTAGGTGAAGTGAGCGTGGAGTGAGCTGCGATAGTGTCAATCCCCTAGCATCAGGTGAAATGACTACTCACTTCAAGCTCACTTCACCGACCCGCAGGTATGGTAAGGTAAGGTGAGATGGGGACTCCTTGCAACCATCAGAGCATAGACTAATTCTAAACATAATGGCGTCTATTGAACTCACTTCAGAGTTTTACCCCGTATCCGTACCCCATACCCCGTTCATCAACAAAACAAACAAAACCCTAAATCCGAAACCCATTGAAAATCTCAAAATCACTTACATATTCAATCCCATACGGTTCTCCATACATTCCGGGAAGCGATCCTACAAATCATTTTTTCCATAAACATGTTTTTAACAGTGACAAACAACGGTACAGCGCGAAGAACAACATGTTCCGAACTAACCCGTAAATAACCGCGGAGATATTTATTTTTATTGGCCAGATCTGGAGATAGAGCGGTGAAAGGCAATAGCGATATGTGACACAGATACCGCATGCTCTTAAGGTGCCGCGTGTCGCTGTGTGATGACGATGTGGATGGACATAGCGACAGTCCTAAATGGAGACAAACTTAGTTTATTGTTCAAGTCTAGAAGTATGGTGTGCTCTTTCAGATGAAGCTGTGTCACAGGCTTTTTGATGCATTGGTGACAGATCTGACTAGTGCAGGCCAGATCACGAATGCAGTTTCATTCATTGAGGCCTCCCAGGCAGCCTCCACATTGTGAAATGCTAATACACCATATTATAAATCTGTAACACGCTAAACTTCATAAACTAATACCTTTTTTTTATTCTTTACCATCATGTATCAAATTCAAAAGTTTTATCACAGCTGTTTTATCCCGTTCTATGATTCCCTTTAACTTTCGTGATATATTATGATTTATTACTCTTCACGCAAGTGCAACGTAGTATATTCGCTGCTCCTGGATTTTGTGCACATCATAAAAGCATTAACAAGTTCTTTTTCACTATCACCTAAAATCTAACAGCAATAATCCCGAAATACCGCTACATTATCATAAAGGCATTAATTATGCGGATCGCGGCGCCATAACTCCACCAGTGGACTTAACGACTGTCCCCACACCGCGGAATGTTGATTAAAACGACACGTGCTAACTGGTGTGGTTTACTTGAAATGGTCGTCTTTTAAACTGTCTCTTTGGATTGAATTCTAACCGAGAATTCTAAGAGAGAAAATGGAAAGCGGACATCAATATGGTTATGGTTGAAATATTCAAATATTGTGGTCACTCTGTCTAATTCTATACTACGGGTAAATTTAAGCATGCAATCATTTTATTACTTTTAGAGTCAAAAATGACTTTGCTTTTCGTTCACCGCGAGTTTGAGTCTGATTTTCTTTGAATGAGATTGCGATCCCAATAAAAGATGTAATCCGCTCCGTCATCAAAAAAATCAGTAGCTTAATCGTTACCAATATTTCCAAAACCTCCCAACAGATCCCAGCATCAGTAGATCTGCCAAACGACGCATGAACGTTACAATCAATACGGACGCTTTCAAATTGTCTCTAAATCTAGTCTCCCTTGTTTAATCCGCGCCACTTCCCAGCTTATAATGGGGAAGTTAAAAAATAACCATTTCAGGCTCGGTTAGTTCACCTTGCTGGGGCACCGGTCGAGATTAAGCACCTCCTATTTAGAGAGGAAAGATTAGGCAATTATATGAAAGAATTGGATTAGAGTTTCAATAGTCTTGTGGGGGTGATTCAAGTGTGCCGTGTTGTTGGGTTGAGATGGGGCTTGAAATGTAACGTTGTCGTGGGTTATGAAACTTATAACAGGCGAGTGTTTTGTCATCGATTTCATCGAAAACCACAAAAGAATATACAATCTCAGACGCTTTCAAGTGAGTCCTGAGAACGAAGAAACCGCTAATGAACCAACGCAATCACCAAATCGATACTCCTACCAAAATTAAAATCGTTACCAAATTAAAACAATTAGTTTAATTACAAGCAAACAACATTGAGAAACGAAACACTTACGAGGTGTCAAAATGTTACAACCTACATTCTTTTAATAATTTCTAAAGGTCACAAACAAAATGTTACGGATGCCAAAGTTCACCAAGCTAAGTAACAATCCGACTGGAGCCATCCATCACACCGTTTAAATAATAAATAAATCAGTAATAATCTTCAAGTGGGTCGGGGAACAACCACCGATGTTATTTACAACCTAAGAGATACGAACATAAAAATCTAATGTACGTTTGTGTACAATAAATCACTCAATGTGTACGATATAAGACGGCAGTCGAGGCCGAATTTAATGGCGAAAATTCTACTATTTCGACATAGCGTTCCCACAGAAGATTTTGTTTGAACATAAATATGCGACTGTCATAATTATATGACAGATTGTGGATGCCTCTGGGATTCCAGATTGGGGAGTCATCATTTGCGTAAGACAAGGTTACACAACGGCAAGAAAGTAGAGGTTGGTGATAAAGCAGCCATATGCTAAGTGTGAATATTCATGCTTCGTTTTACGACAGTGTATTTGAAATTGCCAATGTATTGCAGCTTTTATGTCCGATTTAAACTTCGAAGGTACCCGTACATTTCCACATTGCATTCAGAGTCAAAACGATTTCTTTGTTAGTGTCATGTTTATTCCAAAGATGAGAGTCGGAGCTGTCGTCTTAACTCCTATGACATTAAAAACTGTAATATATTTACGTATAAACTATACTTAAGTTAATCCTGTAATTACTTCGCAATGTTTTTAAGCTTATGTTTGCTACAATCTTGCCCTTACCTTGAAGAAGTCGATACACTTTAGTGTAAAACTGTAAAATTGCAGCACAATGTTTAATCAAAAGCCTAATTTAAGTTTTTTAGGTTATTATCTCAGGTATATATCTGTATCCCCTGAGGACTTCACTTGAATTAAAGCGTCCGCCATCAATCGAATAAACTAAGTCGCGCGCCTCACTTTAATTTTATTTCGTACCGCTACAAATTAATTTGTGGATAAATTTTCCTTTATGGACGTTTTCTGGGGGATGTTTTTTGCATAGCGAGGGGTGTCGTTTAGTTTTTTATCGGATGTATTTAAAGAGTGGATCCCCCGGCATCCGTGGGGTTAAGTTGTACGACTTTAATACTTCCTTGTAGCACGTACGCAAGGGATGCACGCGCGTCGCTAGGGTTCCTCTCGTCTCGCGGAGATATGTTTTCTAGTTTCGCAATCACGAAAGATATTTATTACGTTTTATCGATAATACTTTTATCGGTTCCTCTCTAGTCATGAGAGGACTTGTGAATGATGATGGCACTTTTTTGCACAAATCGAGAGGATCTGTGTTAGTAGAAGTCAAGTGATAAAAAATATGACAATACCCTCCCTTTTGAATAAAAAATCAGTTAAAGTATGGAGAACCTCCTAATTTAGAAACTCTAATAACTAATACAATTATTTTAAACTTTGCAATTTTGAATTCTGTACGCAAACTCCTACCGTGTACCTGCCCTTACTCCGTGAACATCATCTTCATCCTGTACATCTGCGGGGTATTTACGTAACACACGTACAATGGTAATGCCTTTTATTTTGACCGTTCATGAACAATCATTAGGTACGTCATTTACGTAGTCGACGATTTTTTTTAAACATGCAATAATGGATTAGCAATTCGTTTCAAAATTATTCGGATTTTATTGAAAATGTGTTTCGCAATTAGGATGCTGTATCCTAGTTATACTCAACAATCATAAATAAAAAAAAAAAAAAACACTTTATACACTCTAATATTCTCCATTAAAAAACTCATTATCATCTCCTAGAAGTCCATCATCTCTATCACAACAAAAATTCAATTAAACCCATTTGAGTTGCAACAGAAGCGTGTAGCGATCTCAATCAACATTTTTTGTTCGCAGCGGGCGCGGCTACCGGCGTGTGCGCAAGTTGAGCGATACAATTAAAAATATAATTGCTTAAGGATTAAGTTTTGAAAGACTTTTTATTATTCTAGTGCGTCTGATGCGTTGAGTATGGGATATCGTCAGACTTTTAGATAAGATGCTGCTGTTAGATGATTGATTAAGTCTTAGCTCTCCGATTAAATAGATTGACATGATTTGATCGTGTGTTCATTAAATGGTATCGTAATTATCGAAAAAAGTGCGTTAAAAAAATCGTGATAGTTTTAAATAAACGTTTCGCGTCTCCATTCGACTAAGTTTCCTTGACGGTTAGCCGAGGCTTAAACCATTATTATCACAAGCACAATATGTCATATTTGGCAAACAAAACCAAGAGGATAAAAAACAACCGTAGGTAGGTAAAAGATATTACTTACCCTTTCGTTATTCTGAACTATTAATTTCATCACCAAGAGTTTGAAGTTATTGATTCAAATTCATTGAAATAGAGTGACCCACTCAACAATCTCAGGTCGATCTTAACGAAAATAATCTTCTCACTTTAATTAAAAACATATACCTACCTATGAGATCAATGTTTCTAATTCCCAAGTTTGTTGTGGCCACCTCCAAGATAATATCACACTGAGAAGCCTAAAATGCTGCTATAAAACTTTACGACGACCCGACACTTAATTACTATTTCTTTGTAATATAAAAAATAATTGCAGTAGCACCTGGATAGATCAGAAAAAAATACTCCAATAGGCTTATATCCATATCATCAACTATGTAGGTACTTTGAATGCCAAATAGCTGATGACTCGTCTTTCAGTTTAATGACACTGACATACCTACGCCTAATTGATTAAGCAAAATCGATAAAAATATTTATCGAATCCGAATAATCAGAATCGATTACACACATCAACATGAAACTATTGTTAAGGACGATCAGTAATCTGATCACGTTCGAGCAGACAATGTAAACGAAACAGTAATTCTTAAGGAACATTTCGATTAAAATCGTTCAAGTTTTATGACCTTGTACTTGGGGAAGCCATGCATATTGCTAGTTCTATAAGAATTCTTAGTTCCCCGCGAGGGAGTGTTACCTAAATTGCCGTAACAATAAGGGTTCGACTTTAAGGGAGACTTCTTTTTTTATTTTACAGTAATTTCCCATTACATTTTACGTGAGTCAGTCCTGTGGGGTGAAGTTTTTGCAATTGCAATTCTTAACCGCTGTTCCGTATTCTGTTTTATGATTGTCGTAAGTGGGTAGTCCGTAGTCGTGTTTGGTAATAGAAATAATGAAAATAGAATTATCTATGATTGTTTTATTATAGAGTTGTATTATAATAAAACAATCATAGATAGGTACTTTATATAAAATGCTAAAATTAAATCATGATTTAATAAAGCATACAATAAATCAAATGAATACCGGAATGATGGGCGATTGCGAAATCACATAAATGCAAACATTAGACTCAATGGTCGACCAAAAATGGCCAGGATTAGTATTTGTTGGTTGCCGTTGAAAACAGAGGCTTTTTATGGCTTACCGCCTGCGGCTCACTAATCCTACGTCAAAAAACACAATAAGCCATATCGTGACGTCACAAGAAGAATGCCACCAACATTATTATCCTAGTGGTTGGAACCCCCGCGTGCCGCGATCTCTGTAAAGCGTTTGATAAAGTGGATCACAAAACGCGACGCAGCGCAACGCTGTAATATAAATAAAAACGGGCCCATAAGTGGCCCTTGCGGTAAGCCCAAGTCTCAGCCGCCCCACGCGGAATCGCAAAAGTGGTTTCATAAGCTAACCGTGCGAAACGCCTTCTCAGTTGTTATTGTGAAATATGAATTATGAAAATAATAAAAAATAAAGCGTTCGGGGGTAGAGCGGGGTAAAGCGAGGCACGCGGCGGCACGTGCGGCGCTCGCGAGCCAACCAAAATATTGAAAAGTTTAACCGCACTATTGTACCGCACCACGGCACCACGGCACCACGGCAGGCAGCCGTTGAATGTGACACGTGACTGTCTTAATTTCAACAATTAAAGTAAGAAATTGTAATCGAATTACCTTCTGTGAACGGCTATGAATGACCGACGGAATATTGCACGAAGGGATGATAAAAAATAAATATTATTATTTAGATAGTTTTTTTGTGTTTCAGTAATATAATTATAAGAGATGATACGAATACATGACTCAATACGAACACCCTTTGAAACACTCGTGGGTAGATTAATGGAAAATATAGGTACCAATCACAAATGTTATCCCTGTCTGTTCATGAATGTTTCGGAGTATTAACTCCGAAACATTCATGAACAGACAGGGAACAATATTAATTGTTCAGCGTCCCATCATCTGTCATCGAAAAAACTCGGGAATGGTTAATTTAAAACTAATAAACACAAAGAATGCATTAAGTTGACACACTTTACTGATTAACCCGTTGTCTCACGGAGGGTTGTTTAACCTCTTTTAATAAGGATTATCTGCGGAGCTCCTGCATTCATCCAATATTGACGCGACGCTAACGCCTTTGTATTAATAGTGGAAAAATTTAATACTGTTTGTGTGCCGCGTCGGTCCCGCCGACGGATTACGGGGGGTAGTTTTTTAAATAGGGTTAGGTTTTTTCCGCCAGGCGAGGGTCGTGATAAATGACACATGCACATTTTTCGAAATACCCAATTTCGGATTTAAGTCACCCTCAAAGTGGCCGGTGCGGCGGTGCGGCGGCGCGGCGGCGCTGCCGGACAATGGGCCTTTCTCCCAGTCATTTACACCATCGCTTTGTTGTTACGCGAAAGGGTATTATGGTGTTACCTCTCTACTCTCTAGGATATTGGAAGCGGTTATGGGGTTTAATAATGCATTTTCCTATCGTGACGGCCCACCATTACTTTGAGATAAACTGCGCGTAAAATTGCCCTCGAAAAAACTTAACGAGTGTGTTGTATTGACGTATAATTATGGATTCTGTATGTGTTAGGTTGGCGAAAGCAGCCTGTGTTGCAGTTTTTGTTAGAACAGACAATTGAACAAATTGCTGCAAGATACACAACTTTGTTAGAGTAACGGTAGGCAAAAAGTGGAGTAAATGAGCATTGGTAATGGTTATGCATTAAAGTTATGAAGCGGAGGCGTCAAAACGATTAATTACACCGTCTGTCAAATCGACTCGTGCGCACATCCGCGCGACTTTTTACGCACATGATCAAAGATGGCGGGTGATTAAAAGCTTGCAATTAAACTGCGATTAGCTATCGTGTCGACTGATACCTAGGTAAACCGATAAATTGAATTAAATTATGCATTACTGATAGCAAAGTATTAACTTACAGGTACTTATCATCGAATGAGTATTTTACGAACCGAAACACAAACATGTCCGATTAAGTCTAATTTACGGTCGATTTTCTTGCCTTCTATGGTGGTAATGTCAGGTGAGATTCTAGCATAGGGATAAACGTGTTCTATAAATCTAATTCCGAATGTAAAAAATGCACATGTCGTCCACGACTCACAGAATGTTAGTGGTGGTTTATTAAGTGTTTATCTATTATTAATTAATTAATTATGAAACAAAATATAAAACCACAACTTGACCTTTAAAAATGTCGTGTTGTTTTCTAATACTTCGTCTCACAAACTAAGATAAATGGGCCAACTCAAATGTCTTCGCAATTTATTATGAATGCCGCCATTAAAAGCTTGGTGAGCACAAATCAAAGTGTCGTGAAACAATTCTTAAACAACTATTAAAGGAGTCGTGATCGTCGGCCATCTTGTACAATAGTTTATTCAGTAAATACTCCGGAACTTTAGTTAACACACTATTAGCATAGTTTTTGGAGAAAATAAACTATGAGGTAACTTTCCTTCCTCGAAAAAAATGTTGTGAATATTTTCTTATTTGCTTAAGGTATTGTAATATCCTATTGTCACTAGATTTCCTTTCAAGGTCTTCTGACTTCAGCAGTTCTGACCACCGTCAGCTCAGATACCAGAATAGCTGTCAGAACTGGTTCTCTCCTAAAACTACTTAGTCAAGATTACTGCACACCTTGAGTTTTATATCCAATAGACTATTTCATTAACTCTTGCGATTTAGATTTAGCTAGGCTATAACTATGTTAGGGACCATTTTATTAATCTATGCTACAGTTTAGTAGGCAAGCAAGTGGGGTGTTTATTTAAATATTAAACAATAAAGAGTCGTTACGGTCAGTAAACAGATCACTAAAGTTTATCATGTCCATAATAAAGTTAGTGGGCCAGTTTAAAGCATATAGCGATGTAGGTAATGAAAAGTGATCGTTTGAATCTCCATTCAGAGAATTATCTTAATAGAGGGAGATGAAAATTATATGCGTAGTCTCAAAATATCATAAGAATAATTCGTATGATATTTTGAGACTACACAGGTGGATTAAAACTGATAGCTTCACAACACCCAGTTGTATGTCTTCAAATGAATAAATAAATCAAACTAGAAACTCAAACTTAAAGCATTTTTTTTCAATCAAACCTTTCACAGGCATTTTTTAAATTTTCTAATTAGGTACACACACATCTTTCTGAATGGGTCGGTCATTCGAAAAGATGTGAAGTTAGTTGCCCATTCCAAAGCGTAGTAGGTTCGTATGGAGAAGAAAGGACAAGAAACTCCACGGACTGTATATTAATGATAGGTAGATACTGTGATCTCATACAAGCCTTGGTGCCGAGAGAGACACGGCGAAACCGCTAAATAAGAGGCAATCCTGAATTTTAGAAAAAAAATTAAGAGGACGTGTTGACTTTTACGCGCCTACCGCAATAATGTTTTGTGTTGAACATAAACGACTCTTTCACCATTTTATTATGAAACTGATTCTAAATTCGCTTGAGTGAGATCGAATGTAACCAGAATCATAGTTCTGCCCGCCTGCAGGATGTCAGGTTCCCTTTTATGATAAACCGTTACAGTACTAAACTATGCTGCTTTTCGTCAGATCAGGGTGGGACCAAGAAATTTATTAACTTTAATCAGTTGAACTGATACATTTACGTAGCGTGTACAACACAAGGTCAAATTGAATTAGCCATCGAAATTCTGCAAACTTAATGAGTATTGGTATCTAAACATGAAAAAGTCAAAAAATATGTTATTTGATTAAAAAAAGATTTGGGGGTGCTGGTAGTTACTTGATGAATAAGTTGAGACTTTACAAAAATATTTTATCGTTTTGGATGTCGATACCCATCACGTCCGTAAAGTTCACAAAAAAAAAGAAGGCTTGTGATTTTTAAACTGATATTTCAAGTAACTGTAACCAAGGGGCGATGATCCCAAAAAAATCATCAAATCTTTTTTTTATTTTTGTGATAATATCTACGTCAATCACTTCTGCGGAGTTTTACTAACTTAATTTAACCCTGTATAAATATCTTCCATAAAAGTTTCAGAGAGATAAGTATAAAAAATGCATCAACAGCTGTTATTGAGATCCCGGTTTGTCGTTGTAAACATTTTCCGCAACAGAGACATCGAGAGCAATCGTTCTCGTCCGTACACTTCGAGTACACATCATCACTAAACAATTAACAAACCAATATAATATAAGAAGCAGTGTGAAACTCCGCGATAGCATCAATTCACTCCGACTGTACAATTAACTCGTCTCGCAGTGGTTCGTACAACTGATAATAAGTAGTGCAGCGGGCGGAACCGCCTGATGCTTCTTGTATGCTGCGGCGCCTGCACGGACCATTACGCGATGGCTTATCGGATTGTGGTAAGATCTGGCGAGTTTAAATCAGAGTCACATAAGACAAAATGACGCACACGATCGCGATACCACCAAAATGATACCAACGTGGACAAGGCCTAAAATCACGGCAGTATACACAATCGCGGATTTTTTTTAAAACAAGTTCTAAGTTCTTTAACTATTTCCCAGTAATTTAAAAAATATATATTTCTCTTAGACACCCATAAATCACTCAATTCGTTCGCGATCGTACCGTAACGACAACAATTGACCGTAACCTGCACTTGCTTTTTACATCTTCTAACACAAAGTCACAAACCCTTATCACAACCACAACGAAACTATTATAGGTTGGTAATTATGTGCGCAAAACTGTCACAAAGTTTTTGAGTTTAACATTTGTTAAATAATAAACAAATGTCAAACTCAAAAACTTTGTGACAGTTTTGCGCACATATAACACAACTTTTTCAGTGTTTTGCCTCCGCGTGTGGGTCGATGACGGCGAAACGGAATGTTGCCATTTCAAATATCATATTTTGTACAATTATTATATTGTACTCTGTTTTTTTTTATTCGTGATTCTACGTGCTGTAGGTACCGGTCGACGTCATCAAGTCTACGCCGGCTGTCACTGAAAACCAGTGCTATGGCTTTTATTCTCTGTGAGGATGGCCGTTTTGCACGGATGTGACGCATATTTTTCCCATTTGTATTATAATTTTATGCGAAATATTAGGTGCAAATACACTTATTTTTTTCTTAAGTATTGGGAGCCTATGGATCTAAAACCATTATATGATAAGAAATCAACGACTTCAACCCACTACACGAGCGTGAAATGCATATCTCTCCGTTTATTTTCTAAAAGGAAAACAGTTTAGCCGCACACATATAAACAGTATGGAAGCGAGTAAGGACACAACACGAGACGACAAATACCCGACAAAAACTTTTGATTTTATTTCACCGTTACTTCGATCATATCCCAGTAAAAACACCCTCGATGGGAAAAGAAAATGGCCTTTAGGAATTTCTCTTTAGCCAACCCTTCTAACCGTTAATAAATGTCACGAAGAGACCGTTGACATTTGGGGTGACCCCACTACACCATGTGCAGGACCGTCCTGCTAAACGGTGTCTCCACGGCCCACTTCCGACGTTTATGGTCACCGTATTTTTAATACTTTTAAACCGTGAAATAGTGAGCGTACGCGCATTATTTACGGGCTATGTTGATTTTATATAGTGATATGGTGTTTAAAGTGGCAAATAGGCTTGAATTTCTATGTAATTGCTGTGTTATTGGTTTATGATATTACCTCGGTAATTTTCACTGTACCGCCACTGCACAGCGCCCCTGCGACGATGGTAAGTGACACTTGTAATGACTACACGTATCCTGAATGTGTTTGTTTTTTTTACAAGTTTTCTTATTACAATGGCATTGTCGAACGATAATCATAATTTTGTATATCCGGTGTGCATTAGTTATGCTATTTTATATAACTATTCCGATATAAAAATTGCTGGTAATTGCTATTAAATACTTTGCTATTAAGTAGTAACATATTTAATATGAAAGCCCCACCAGCATCACCTTTCCGAAAGTGATAAGTGCTGCGTGCCTTTGCTGACACTAAATTTACAATTCGCAAATTTAAGCAAAATACGAAGTTAATATGTTTACCTCAATTACTTTTTACAACCATGTCATAAGCATTCGATCAGTTTGGACAGAATAATAAACTAATTGTACTTATTTAATGAATAATGACAGGAAATCATTACATACTTAAGCTCAGTGCAAATCGTTGACAAGTGCAACCGTTCATTAATTGAGTATTTATGCGTGTTAATGACAAAACTCGATGTGCGTGGAGGTAATCTTACCGAAATGTCGCGGCTGTTTACTGGCCGGACATGTGCGCTTGCACCTTTAGCCCGCGGCGTGAACATTAAATTGGCCCCAAGTGTACCTACGACGGACAATGAAGAAAAGTTATACGTTAAATTGGCCTCCAGTGTACGAAGGTTGAAGTGTAACTAATTGCGTCACTCTACAGTACACTTGATTGCAAAAAAAGGTGAAATGCTATAAAACTAACGGCATTTTTTTCTTGATGGTTTATGAGTATAGGACATAATGGTGTTCACAAGTGAAGCTACTAGTAATTACAACAGTGCAAGTTTTAATGCCATTCTGCTGAATATGGCACATGAGCCATCATTTAATGGTTGTGCTTGACAAACTAGAACGAATTTTAGTTGGGCTATTTAATTTGCGCCATGTCTTAAATATCATGGCATTTTTTTTCAAGATAGTGCAAAGTACGCACACACAGCGCGTTTAAACCCTAAAAAGGTAGTAAATTAAGAAAATACACTTCGTCAACTGCCGACTTTAACACATAATTAGAGGCAAACATTTTCACAATTTTTAGTCAATTTTTAGCATGTAGGTAATTATTTTGCCCGAATAGTGCCCGCACTATTCGGGCAAAATAATTACATGCCAAGTTTTTGATTTCTTATTTCTACCCAAATGTCCTTTTTCTTTGGTTTTGTTCGTCGAATCGTTGAACTCCCCAATCTCTGAGTTGAGCTGCACGATTTTTGACAAATGCGTGCACTGACTGAACAGGTCCGCTCAATCTATGTGGTTCTGTCCTCAAAAACCATTTCAGACACCAATATACATGGGCTTCTGATCTGACCAAGATTTTGTCTGGACTTTAAAAGAGACTGTGACGTCTGAGTTTGTTTCGGCCTTTCTTCTCAGAGTAGTCAGATAGAAAACACCGACCTCATCTAGCTTTAAAAAAATATGATTGACGTGTAAAAGTGTTTGTGCAAACCTACTTACAGAAAATAAATAATTTTCATGTTGACGCTACACATAACCGACCAAGTCACTCTTTCACACAGTAGTAGAACCCTTCAAAGCTCCTCTGAAGTCTAAAACAAATGTTCTGCAACAGACGCCATTCTTTACTGATACTAGGATTAATTAATACTCCACTTTTCTGATAAATATGCAACAATTGAAATCACCATCATCTGTATCTCACATCAATCGATAAGCTAATTGCTAGATAACCAGATAACTAACCAATCAGATACAACTACTCTGCAAAGAACGAATGAACCCAATCATCGCTTCTGTTATCAGGAAATCTAGCATCAGATACATTTTACGAGCAGTCGATACGCAGATGATATCGTTGCGTATAATATGGTAATTATCGCGATATTTTAGCGTTCATGCGTGTGCGCTCATGCGTACGATTACTGAACTTTTTGCGTTGACCACCGTTGCTGCTAATGGAAGTTATAAAAAGGTTATGTTATGCCTAATTTGGTTGTAAACTTATTTTTTTTGTGCTGTTTTTTTTGCTGACAACTGTTACTTTTATAACGATGTATCGACGCGTGATAGCTACGTGCAGTTTATTATTATTTTTGAAGTTTTTGGGATAACTTCGAGCGATCCACAAGCAAGTTTCAAAACATTCACATAAGTCGCTGTTCCGCGGATCTTGCTACTGTAAGTCTAATCAAGCAATAAAAAATTTAAAACTTTGATTTGATGGCAGCTCTAGCTCGGGTTCTTTGTACAACCAGTAAGTAAAATGATTGCGTTTAAATTTAATCACTGAGTAAAGCGAAGCAGTAGATGACTACTTACTGTCTTATTACTCGCAAGATTCCGGGACTTTATCGCTATTACCTGAGGAAATGAAGCGAGTAAAAACTAAGACTACGTTAGCAAAACATGCAAAACCAATAGATTTATATCTAACAATATGAATTACGCTTATGGTTGAATTATGGTGATTACATCGATGATAGCCTTGGAAAACGGGTCATTACCTACATACCTGCATACTACATTATATTTGTTACCTTAAGCGGTTTGAAGCACCGGGAAATACTGCAAGGCATGTAAATAGTCACGGTCTTAAACTTTCAATAAGGAGATCAGGACAGAAAGACTGCGTGGCGAGACATCGTGACAAAATCATTTAGCTACAAGTTTTATTCTTCATCTTCTTCGTCGTATTGATTATACATATCTACAGGGTGAAATTGAATTCATGGGCATCCTTTTAAAGGGTCATTGTAATCATCATTATGAACAACTTTTACTATGGGACTAAACATAAAATCGCAAAAAAAAAAATCTGCTGTTCCTTCCATTTATGTTCACATAACTCGTCAAAATGTAGGGAAGAGCAAATTTTTTTTCACGGTTTAAGGTTTGGTCCCATAGTAAAAGTTGTTCAAAATGATGATTACAATGACGCCTTAAAAGGATGCCCATGAATTCAATTTCACCCTGTATATAAGTTTCGCCCAGAAATCAACCACTTCGACAGCTTTGGCCTTGCAAAGGTCTTTCGTAGTGCTGGCATCATTGCACGGAAAGCACGACAGGGTGTGTGTTTCAAATGTTATGAACTTATGATACTAAAATAACTTCAGTCTAAATCTAAATATATTTAATTATTTTATCGATAAAAGTAGAGTTTCAATTAGCTTAGCATAATAGCATTATCAGCCTTTAATGTTCCCACTGCTGGGACACAGGCCTCCTATAGGTGAGAGGGAGTGGGCCGTAATCCACAACGCGGGCCCATTGTGGGTTGGTGGATGTCACATGTCTTCAATTTCGGTTTTAGGACATAGCGGTTTCCTCTCGATGTCTTCCTTCACCGTTTTGAGAGCAGTCGTGATGAAATATTTTACAAAAAGTAAATCGTCTGTCTGGGTTCGAACCTACGACCTACAACCTTTAAGTCGCGGCCGATACCGTTGGGCTACCATTCCAATCCAATAAATCACAAAGCAATTTGTTCATTGAACATTGCATAAAAAACCGCCCATGTGCATGTCAGACCACGCACAATGATGGGTTCTGTAGTTAGTTTGAATTTATCCCAAGAAGAAACTTTACACTGAAGTTGAAAAACTATACATTGATGTTGAAAAATCCCAATTGCAAATGTAAGTTTGTATGCACAATGTTGAGAGATTACCATGTTATTAGATCATAGACTTCTTATAGGTTCTCCAGAACTATTTTCTGTATTAAAAAAAATAGGGTTAGTACTTTCGGAGATAATGTGTGCCCAACGGTGAATTTTCATCTATTTTCTTATTAAAAGTTTAAAACTATTTATTTTAAAACGATTAAAAATACAAAATTTAGACCCTCACAGCAGTAGGTAAGCCCTTTCATTTGTTTTGCATAATTTTGCAAACTGTACCAAAACTTTATTTTTTATTTTCTTATTTGGCTCCCAAAATTAACGTAAATAGGTAAATGGATTTTGAATGTGGGGGATATTGAAAATTCATTTACATATTTAAGTTACACGTCTGTGTTTGGGTCACAGAAATTCATATGATTACGTATCAGATTTCAACTAAATCGGTCTATTAGATTCCAAGCAAAGCCGTAACAGACGGACAGGCAGACAGACAAACGAGTGATCCTTTAAAGGTTTCGTTTTTTCCTTCAGACGTACGGAACCCCAAAAAAACGAATAAATGACTACGAGTACTATTCGGTCACACCTAACCCTCTCCTGCTCCAGCAAAAACAAAGCTCATCAACTTTTTGCGCCAAAAATTTCCATAAGCAATACCTGTAGTTACGCACTGGATCATCTTGTTACATCGCCACTGGTTGGTTACAATGGCACAATTCAAATCAGTTGCGTCACGCCGGACAGTGCGTGCGAGTTCGTTACTAAACACGTGTATTATGCTGTCACTTCGTCACGACTGATCGGGCACACAGATGGTGATGCTTCATCAGGTTTTTGAGGGTTGGCAGGTTCAATTGCTACCTGTAGTTAGATTGCTGCTGTTGATTGGCTAGTAGGTAAGTAGTTTTTTGAAGTTCGATTGGCAATCTGATTGGTTATCGCGTTTTCGTGTTGAAATAATGCCAATTCATCCTTTTGATGCTACTACTTAGTCTTATGCAACATGCATGCTACACTAAAAAAAAAAAGAGAAGAGGAAACTTATGTTTAGTCAGGAACTACATTACATAACCGCTTAGTGACACCAAGCAAAAGCTGACTATTATGAAATCAAATATACCCGTATCAATCACGCGGGTCCAATTATAAAACAAAAGAAGAAGCTGCTGACAGATTGAATCATAACGAACCATTGATATCGTACGCGCGTACGTCGCTAATTAACAACCGACACATCTGCCTCATACGCACGTCAATAGAACAATAGAAAAACCAACAGCGTGACGTAAATAAACCAATTTGATCACTTTCGGTCTCGCTGACCCCTACGGCGGCCGCGGGGTTATCGCCCATCTCAACGGATTTTAGACAACAAAATTAGAATCCAACTAATTTCACTAGACAGCCGTGTCCACTAATATAGAGCAGTAAAAAACACGCTTTATATTTAGCTAAATAACCTTAATCTTAATGTAGGGTGGTAACATCTTTCCGCCTTCACCCCTGACGTAGACCACCAATGGATTTCCAACCGTACTACCGCAACTATAAAGTCTAATGTTACCAGCACAAAGCTAATTTCTTATGCTGTTTTATGAGTTGTGCTAATTGATATCTTGTTGTATCTGGACACAGTACGTTATTCGAGACGCAAGGTGGTCGGTCGCAAGGTGCGCGGCGACCGTTGGCGCACCTTCCTCGGCCGCCGGCGGTAATAATACCGGCGCACGGGCACGGAACCAACTGATTAGTGGAACGAAACGGTGACAGTTTTCCACTTGACAATCGTAGTAGATTTATTGACAGATAGCTCGTGATGCGCTGCTTCCGGGTTCGAATGGGGTGATTATTCAATTTGGTGTGACAGAATAGTTGATGGGTGGGGACGATGATGACTTGATTAGCACCAAGTAAAAACATAGGTTCTGAGAAGCTTAATCATGGGCTGACTAAGCAATTAAATAGCTGACAATAATGTACCTAAACATCTTCAGTGTAATATTTCATCATCAGGTTATGGTCAAACATTTAATCTTGATCATGGTTCGGTGCAAAAAATCCTTTTAATATGATGAGCTGGTGGAGTTTCTGTTTTGCAAAGGTCCGATTGACCCCCATGAGCTAACCTAACTTCCTCTGTATATTTGCAGGTGGAAGTCGGCTACCAATAACAAGTCAATAATCGCCATTTCATTTTTTGCACGTAATGTGGAGGTCGTTTATGTAATAACAGATCCAAAAAAGTTAAAAGTTGCCCATAGACTTAGAGATCGATGGGAGGTTTTTTGTGCAAATGCATCCCACCTGCAGTCAGATTGGACGCAGGTGGATGGCTTAACGATTAAACTCTTCATTTCTTTTGAATAGAAATTGATTTGTTTATTTTACCATCAAGTTATATTACTGCATTTAATTAGCTTACTGACTCATAATATTCTCTTACGTACTGAGTAAAAAAACAGAAATATTAATTCAGGAAAATATTAAAGTTTCAATGGGGCTAAGTAATACCAGCCGCACAGGTCGATCGATCAGGTTAAGCTACGCTTGCCGTGGTTGGTCCGTAGATGGGTGATCATCTTTACGTACCAAAACCCCTCAGTGCTTCGGAAAGCACGTTAAGCACTTGGATCCGGATGTTATTCGTTAATCTTTAAGCGTCGGTACGGGTCGTCAGTACTCAGTAGCCCGAAAGTCAGACAACCAGTCTTACCAAGGGATTCTGTATTACCCAGTAACTGGGTTGTAGAGGTTAGCTAGGCAGTCTCTCTTTATAAAATACTGGTACTCAGCTGCATCAGGTTAGACTGGAAGCCGACCCCAACATAGTTGGAAAAAGGCTATAAGATGATGATTAAAGGTTCAATGGTTTTGAACCCATATACTCGTAAAACCACTATGACGATAGGATCATCTAGAAACTAACCCCCGTATTCATAAAACTTATCAAACCTATTTTAGCTAAAATAGAGATAAAATAGGATTATGAATAAGGGGGTATATCTTTCAATACCAAATGTAATTAATTCATCCAATCTACCTACCTGTAATCAGAACTGTTGACAATTTTAACAATCTAGACACTTATTACTATTAAACGCACTAAATTAAAATGCAGTTTCTACGAATACAGTTGAATAAATTCTTATCAAATTGAGCGTGTTATTACTCAGTCGGTAATTGCATGTTTACGCATATGCGCGAACGCATTTCGTGCATTACACACCTGTTACTATGAACAGTTTATAAGAGAATGCATAAGCTATGCATAGAATAACAACTCGAAACAACAACCAAAAATAGCACAGATTCTTTTATCGTTTGGTGGAAAGGGCTAGCTCGAAAATCACAGAATAACTGGCAATACTTTCTTCATCCAAAGGCTATGTCAGCAGCAATTTGTGAAAAGCATGAACGACCTTGCATTTGAAAACCAAGGCTAAACCACATAAAACCACGTTTGAAGCTACCTACGGTAAGTTATTCTCATCTCTAACTTCTGCGAAGAAATCTTGTTGTTCGTTTAGATCGAACCTTCTGCACTTTACATTCTGTGTGTAAGTAATGGCTGCGATAATTTTATAGGCGACTTTATACGTTTTAGTGTTTCTTGTGTTAGCTGTTAGCTAAACAACGCCTGAGTTGTAAATTAACCGACAATTAGCTAATAAGGCATGCTAGTAATTCTGACACTTTTGATAGCTGTCTCCCTTAGTAAGTTATGTTTTAGTAGGTATACAGTTCATTGGATTCCACACCATCTTTACTGGCCACGCTAACCAGATAGATGGTTGGGCCAGATTCATCGAAACAAGAATCTTATACAAACATTGATCTACATCACTGCTTTGATTTAAAGCTATGTCAACGATTTTCATCATAGTTTCTTCCGCCGTTAGACTATGATGTTCAAGACAAACCATAATTTATTAATCAAATAAGAAACTATCTTTACTAAAAACTATATCAGCTATTCCTGCAATACCAAACTTCGTAATCCCTTAGCTACAATGATCGGGTCATTGTTTCTACAACTGGTCTGTGGAAAGCGCGACCGATACATTGCATTAGCGACGTGAACAGTCGAACATTGAACAGTACCTACGGTTGTGAAGCGTTGTGGAGCACTCAGAACTGGTGACACGGAAAAATACTAGCTTATTTACACACAATAGTGAATAGGTGCAGAAGGTTTAATGCATTCGATCTCACTCAAACAGACTCCGAATTCAAGCCTGCAACAAAATCATGCAAGGAGTCTGCTGATGAACTTAGAGACCAAACACACCAGTATGTACACTCCAAAGTTCGTCCAACGGTACGTATAGGTACGTGAAGAAATTAACATGAGGAATTATCCCAGATGAGTTTATAAGGAACTCTACTGTAGTATTATTTTGGGCATTCCGCCTCTGTAATAGTTCGTGCTTGCTTTTGTTCGCGTTGTTGCTTAAGAGTTTATCTCACGAATATCTTCGTAGTAAGGACTGGCTTTTCTGCAAGTTCCTATCACATGCTAGTATTCTACGGCCCACCTACGTTCAACCCGTGAGGTTTACGACGCAGTTAACTCAGTATGCGTTTGTTAGCCGAGCCAGCCGATGAGGAGATGTCGACACTGAGGACTGTTTACAAGTAGATCATAACTAGTTATTTACAGTCAGCTTTTTAACTGCAAGAGAGGGTAAAGGTTCGATCGTATTTTACTACTTTCATACTAGACCTAAGAACTAGACAAAAGCGTAAAGCTCAGGAACGTTCATCGCTAAACATAAGTTTCACAACGACCATTACAGTTTCTGATAGGAAACTCGCCATTATGACTACGCTGACCAAACAGATTGGCGATAGCAGTTTGTAGTTATTTGGTAATAGCTTCCCGCATTCGTAATTCATAACGAATAGTACAAAATTAGTTTGCGTTTAGATACATAGACTCTAACTCTGCAATGTAAATAATATTTCAACATCGAACCTAGACTTTATAATGGACACATACATAACTACTGTCTTAGCCATCGAGACAAAGGAACCTACTATTCCGCTACACACATGAACTTTATCCTTCCACGTTACTTCACCCCTACCGGAACTACTCCTTTTAAAAGTCCTAAATAAAATGATAACACATCTTCAGGGGTTCATACAGGCACATAGGGCGACTATCAGATGCCAACCGATCGCCATAAACGACCCCGGCTCACCCCGGGGTGGAATGTCCAAACTTTGAGAGACTTCCAATACTTTACGTATTTGTTTTGTAAAAATGTGAGTCAACAGCCTTAGAATAGTCGTTTTATACGATGAAACTGGTCCATGGGCAGCGATAACTTTTACAAGGATTATCTAACAGAAGCAGAATCGAAATAATAATTCACAGTTTCATGCTAAAAATGAAAAACTGATAACTTAGGTTTTCGTAGCGTATTGACTTGAAATCTGTCGAGTTCATAAAATTATTGAACAATGACCAACTAATACCGACGTTCAAAACTGAGACAATGATCTAATAACTTCTTGATAGTCCACTAAAACTTGGCAATAAACAGTGTTGGCACTATCCTCGCTAAACGGCCTGATAACCGCTGGCCCGGTCATCAGATACAACGGATGGCGGTGGGGCCCAAGGGTCAAATGTCACAGCTTCACACTTACTACAACTCGCATTTTTTAGGAAGAGATCGTTTCGCGTTAGATTTTTATAGAGTTGTTGTAACCGCCAATCAGTTTCAGTGGTTGTTTTGAAAGAAAGTTACAAGTTCAAATAGTAGGTAGCTATTTTAAGTAATAAAGCTACTTTAGCCGGTGAAATGATAAAGGCATGTAAATAATATGACTGTTATAAATCTCGTATTTACGTAACGAACTACTCGATTCCACAGTCGTTAAAAAAATCAAATTTGTCTACCTTCCTCCTAAAAAAGAGACAGATTGAAAAAAAAGCCTTGCTAATACTATAGGCTCTTAGTAATTTATTAAAGTAATATTCTTCTTGCTAATATGTATCCATTAAACGCTTTATTACCGGAAAGGCTATGTTGACAACTATAAAATGAGTAAAACGATAATATTGATAGTGTAAACGTTAAAATGAAATACAATTACGGCTCAGGGCTAGTTTGCGGTGCACCTTGCCGATAATAATAACAAAGGGAGAAAGTAGTTTCACATTGCGTACCTCCTATAAAATTATTATTGTTATAGGTCCGGTAGCCAACAAATAAATACAAGTTTTAAGGAATTAACAACTCTATGTCATGCTTCTTGACACATTCGTGCCAAAGAGTTGTCCGCTACATCATTACGGCCCCCTTGGAAGCGTCCCTTCGCATTACTTTCTGATGCTACTCGATCTTCTTCGATTAAATGCGAGAGCTTACTGCTGAATATTTTTGATAAACTTTGACTCGGTAAGGTGGCATTTCAGAAACAGCTATTACACACTTTTTATAGATATTAAAAGAATACCTACATTTTATTGCTAATACATGTAAGCACGTAAACAAAATATCTTCTTGAGTTCGATATAATACACAGTGCATGTAATTTTATGTGCGCAAAGAGCCTGTAGGAAACCAAAAAAAATACGTTCTCAGTTCTTATAGCTTATCGCAATAAAAGGATATTAACAGCGGATGCACGTTTCAAACACGTTAAGTAGGTACGAAGCTCAAATATGTGGCCGCGAATTCCTTTAATTACAGCTGACCATAGAATGTAATAAGAAAAACCATAGAACAGGAAATGACAATTACTTACCTACGAAATGTTTGAGTCATGTAGCTGGGTAGGTACATAAATATCGACTCTGTGTAAGTCTATGACACAAATTGCTACACAAGTCGTGTCGGTAATTATTTACTATCATGCCACATGTTTCTAAGTAGTGGATTAAAAAGTGACTAAGGGCTTCGAGTCAAGAAAATGGGCATTTTCAAATAGTGAAGAATGCGAAGCTTATTTATTGATGCTACTGTGTTAATTTCCTCAATCAATGTGTTCAAGCGAGCTTCAGACTTGCTTCCTAGAACGCACCAAATACGGAGGATTTTCTAATGCCATATCGGCCAACCGTTGGGTAGCAGATCTAACAATTATGCACTTTGAAGATATCGTGCTAATTTATGCCCTTCTCTCCCAAATCATCAAACCCCAATTTGACGAACAACTATCGCCAACAGGCATTTAGAGAAAGCCAATGAAAATGCCTCTAAACTACAGACACAAAGGTCTCCGTATAATAGAGCGTTATCCGAGGTGAGTAAGGACAAAGCAAATTGGCATGCCTCGGCTGACCCTTGCTTGTTGGCTGTACCATCGTCTTAGACAAGAGTGGGCCAAGAATTAGGCGGAAGAGGTTACAAGATGAAAAGCACATGGAAAAGTTATTTAGACGAATTGATTACTTAAATGTTTTTCAAATTCATCATTATCATCACAATCATGTCCGATGCTGATAAATGTAAAACTTACTGCAACATACAAAATTTACATACTTTGGACCAGTACTTGCAAGGTAGTGAGCTGTTTTTAGGCATGTGTCGAAAAGGAACTGACACAAATACCAATTGTAATCGTCAGTCAAGAAAACATGGACATTCGTACAATTCTTGAAAACAAAAATCCATATTCATAATAATTAGAGATTAAACGAACTTACCTGTGAGTGAAGTTCGATCCTAATTATATGAAGGCTTCGTCCGAAGAGATTAGCATTTATACACATGTAGTAACGCGTAGTACACACCATTCCACACTATTTTGAGAATATTTTGATTTCTTCTGCATTTTCAACTTTTTTTTTTTTTTTTTGTGGGTAGTTTTGTCCACTTGATTCCTGCGCCCGCAATCCGTGTCATTTAGTTTAGAGTCTAGCCCATTCACTTCATATTTTACGATTGATAAGGGTAGAGATTGAACGAGAGGGTGGGAGGGTTGCTAATCTCTTCGGACGAAGCCTTCATATAATTAGGATCGAACTTCACTCACAGGTAAGTTCGTTTAATCTCTAATTATACTTCAGGCTTCGTCCTCGAGATTAGCATTTATACACATGTAGACTTTTAGAGATAAGAATCGTAAAATATAATTAAATGAAATACATGAGTTATAGTTTGCAAAGTATTTTGTATTGCTGTAACGAAAAAACAAAAATCACTTCATTTTACAATTGCTGTAATTAACTAAAAGGTTTACTTGTTAATTGAATCATTCATTATTGCCATACCAAAAGAATCATTAGACACATTATTAACAGGTCTACTATAAAATTTTGCAAATGTTTGGGAGCTAGGGCTCCAACCAGCAGCTTTCCTAATTTGATCAATATTAACACCTAATCTTTGCGCAGCAGATGTGGCAGCATGCCGAGTGCTATGCGCAGTGAACGTGGAAGTATCAATTCCGCTTAAACTTAGGGTATGTTTTATCCATCTAGATAAAGTTTGTGCACCTACCGATTTATGCGGCCTTTTAAAACTGATAAATAAAATATCCGTATTGATACGAAGTCCTTCAGTCATTGCGAGATAATCGAGTATTGCTTTTGCTGGACAAATCTCTGGTTTTTTATCAAAAAACGGAATAACGAGCATGGGTTGACATGCCCCAATTCTAGATGTTTTTATAAGGTCGGGAATTTTAATTTTGATTTCATTTGGAAACTTTTCAATATTACAAATTTTAATTTTTGATAATGTTTGCACCCTATGTGCAGTGACGAGAGCTAACAGAGTAATTAATTTTTTAGACATTTTTTCAAGGCTTATGTCTTCATTAGGGTACCATTTTTGCAGATAATTTAATACCAAAGACGTGTCCCAGGTTTCGTTATATTTAGGCAGAGGGGGTCTAGAACGAAATACTCCTTTAAAGAATCTTTTCATATCTTCATTCCCGGAAATGTTTTCTTTAGTAATTAAACTCAAAGCGGACCGGTATGAATTTAATGTTCCGTATTGGGCACCACCATTATACGCAATTGTTAGGAAGTTCATAATATTTGGAATTGATACCTCATGCATGTTCAATTTATTCTCATTACAATAAATGAACCACTTTTTATAGCACCCTTCATATTGCTTATAAGAGTTCTCCGAGAGAGAGTTAAGTACTATATCCATAGATGAAAGTGGGATACCTCTTCTTATCATCGCCTTGCGGATAAGATCCCTGCCACCAGTGTAATGCTGTTGCGCATGTGGAGACGACTGAAATTAGTAGATAAAATTAAATTATCATTAGCCCTAAAAATTACCATTTCTGACACTAAAAGACTTTTAAATAATGGGTACCACGGCTGTGTTGGCCAGTGTGGGACAACCATGATACCCTTGGCGTTATCAGACTGAATTTTTCGTAATGATTTTAATATCATGGTAAACGGAGGAAACGCATAAAAATAAAATTCTGACCATGAAATTGTAAAAGCATTTACTGCGTATGCATCCGGATCTCTGTTCCAGGAGACGTATCTTGGGCATTTATTATTTACCCGACTGGCGAAAAGATCTATGTTTGGGGGACCAAATTTTTTAATAATTTTACGATAGGCATAGTCTGCAAGTTGCCACTCAATATCCGGATGCGTACGTCTCGACTCCTCATCTGCTTCAAAGTTCTCTGAAGAGGTAATATATGAAGCGGAAACATATAAATTTCTATGTTCGCACCATTGCCAGAGTTGCTTTGTAACGTCCGTCAAATAGGGGAACTGAATACCTCCCATCCTGTTGATGTAGGAAATAGCGGTAGTATTGTCAATTCGAAGAAGAATCTGGGAGTTAGATATATCTTTAGAAAATATTTTAAGGCCAATATAAGCAGCCATAATTTCCAAATAGTTAATATGCTGGCTGAGTTCAGCGTCTCCCCACAGGCCACTAGCTCTCTGATCACCACACGCAATTCCCCACCCCGTTTTTGAGGCATCAGAGAAAATTTCAAGGTCATATTTATCCATTTTGATTTTACAAACAGAATGATCGATAGCATGATTCCACCATTCAAAGTCTAATTTTAATGAGTTTGGTATATTCATAACTGCTTCATAATTATTGTTTGAATTTTGTAAATTAAGGTATTTACATCTTTCAAATAGTTTGGTATAGAGCCAGCCATACTCCACAGCTGGGCAGGCAGATACCAAAAGACCAACAAAGCTAGCGAAAGCTCTGATTTTGCATTGTCTTAAATTTGACATTCTTTTAATTTCTAATTTTATTCTATTAATTTTTTCTTTTGGTAATGTGACCTGAAATTTTCTTGTATCTACAACATATCCTAAATATCTGCAAGTGTGTGAAGGATGGAAATTACTTTTTTCCTTATTTATGATAAAACCAAGGCTCGTAAGGAGGTTTTGAGTTTCTTGCAGGTTTTTATAACATGTTTGCTGATCATGACCAATGAGGCAAATGTCATCTAAATATATAGTAGATAAGTATCCACGTGTTCTCAATAATTTCATCACTGGTTTCATAACCTTTGTAAATACAAACGGAGCAGTATTCAAGCCGAAAGGTAAGATATTAAATTCATAAATATAACGCTCAAACTGGAACCTGAGATATTTTCGATCATCTTTATCAATCTTAATTAAATAATATGCGTCTTTTAAGTCGATAGTGCATAAGTAACAATCTCGTGATATCAGTTTTAGTACAGTCCTTAAGTCTTCCAGTTTGAAGTGATTAGTATCAATAAATTGATTTAAGGATTTTAAGTTTAAGATAAAACGCATCTTTCCGTTTGGCTTTGGTATTAAAAAGACATTTGACAAATATTGGTCGGACCGAGCTTCACATTCTGAAATAGCTCCTAATGATAATAAATTATCGATGGATTCAATGAAGTGTACCCTTTCTGACTCAGAATATTTCCGAATGCTAGGAGGTACTGATTGAATTGGTAACCGAGTAAAGGGAATTTTATAACCATTTATATATGAAAGGATCATTGGATCATGAGTGATCATTGACCATTCTTTACAAAATAAGGACAATCGACCTGCAGGTTTTACCGTGTTTAGCGACGTCTGTAGTTCTGTCGCTGCTGCGGATGCTGAGACTGCTTGGATGAGCTGGCTGGCCGATTGGGCGTCGAGGTCATCGCAGGCTCCTTCATCCTTGGTGGACCCGTCGGCCTGCGAGTCGGACCCGGATTCCTCCAGTTTAAATTCCTTGATGGATTAGCTGTGCTCTGTGTAAACTTCTTATTGGCAGGTTAAGGTGCCGGTGGTTTAAGATCTGTACCAGATTTATTGATGGCTTTCGCAGTTTTTATGGTTTCGGCTAAGTTCTCACCGAAAAGAAGCTTATCGATTTTTGTATTCTGTAGCTGCTCTCTAACTTCTTTCTTTACAGCATTCAATAGGAAGTTTCTCCGCGTCACAGAGTCAGCATGTTGGCAGTCGCAGATGATACGAGTAGAATCCATCAGAAGTTTGAGTAAAGCGGTGTTTCTATCCTTAGCAGACAATATAAGCGTGATGGCTTCTCCTAAGGCAGTAATGGCTAAGGTAAGTTGTTTTTGTTTACTTTCAATAGCTTTATCGCGTTTAGCAATAATATCTGACACAGCTGCTTTTATTTCTGCATTTAATTCTGGAGGATCAATCAACTTGGCATTTTCAGGAGTTAAGTAATGTTCTTTAAGCTCCTTACGCAGATCTTTCGCTATCCCCACCGTAGTCCAATGTTGAAATCTAATCGATAAATCTTTTTGTATATTTTTTCCATATTTTTTATCTGTTGTAGGATCAGTGCCTAGTATATCCAACAGTTCATTATCAAGTCCTGAGTCTTCTATTTCAGTTATCGTCGCGTCTTCAAGCGGAACAGGCTCTGGGACTACGGGCGGTGAAGGGTCCGCGGGACCCGGCGCAACTATCGCGACAGACTGAATTTGGACAGAGTTTGTATCGCGTGATGTGCTGGGGAGTGGATCTGGTTCCAGCTCCACCTCGGGCTGCGTTAAGTCTACATCTGTTTGTAGCTCGGGAGAAGGCTGATCGAGGTCTGACATGACCGCTTCATTGTTAAACAATCCCATATATTCTCCGTCTGAAAAGGAGACGTAAAGTCCTATGTAGGCTGGCAATGCGAGTCAATATTATATTGTAAGTGACAGTCCCAAGTTTTGATAACACGTACTGTCCACAAACAAATTTATCTAGCACCGTGAGACAGTCCCATTGTACTGCTCGGCGGGCCGGGAAATGACTGCATTATTATCGTAACAATAAAATAGAACAAGTTGTTCGATATGTTAAAATATTTAATGTTCTCAATGTAAAACACTTGTTAGTTACATTATAGTCCAAAAGACTAAACTGAACTGTTAGAAATTAACAGTAAGAAACAGTCCCAATGCAAGCAAGTACTGTCCGCAAACTATTATTTCGTAAAGAACAATTAAATCTTGTTTTGTCTGGCTCGTATTAGTGAAAAAACAGTCCCACTGTACTGTCCGTAACACTAATTCCTCGAGTAGAAAAACTATGAAGTACACAATGTTAACAAGACGTGTAATCTCGTATACTTATAGCTGAAGACCGTTTGCAATTAAATTGAAGAAAAAAGTATCTATGTAATGGGTAGTAGGTCAACCACTGATTAATATATAGTTCGAAAACAAAACATACCTTGATCATCTAACGGAGAACGGCGGCACAAACTTGTTGACGATAACTGTGAGTCATTATCCGAGTAATATGAATCACGCGATCGACGCCGTTTGCGTCTTAATTTTCTTTGTAATCTTCTAATTTTTTGTTTTATACGATCACAATCATCACCTTTTCTTTTAGGCATTATTATAATATCACAACAACACTAGATATTAACTTTTTAAATAACTGTAATCGCGAGCGAGTGTGGAACGGCGCAGCACTAAAAAGCGAATGACACGGATTGCGGGCGCAGGAATCAAGTGGACAAAACTACCCACAAAAAAAAAAAAAAAGTTGAAAATGCAGAAGAAATCAAAATATTCTCAAAATAGTGTGGAATGGTGTGTACTACGCGTTACTACATGTGTATAAATGCTAATCTCGAGGACGAAGCCTGAAGTATAATGTACAACATTCAGATCGATTACACATGTGATTATTTTAATTCAACGGAAAGCTCATACCATCAATACTTAGATGGTACGGCTGATAACACACAAGCCCAATCCCGCTAGAATCTCATGCCACGAACCCTCAACTAATAAGCGTGGTCGCTGGACGTCTCGTCAATAATCCGGAGCGGATTAGGACGGCGGCCGGCTTACGCAAATACGATCGGATTGTACCGGACACCGGACCGGAACGGACACGCCACCTGCGCGCTGAGCCGATTTTAAAAACGGCCCTATTAGTTGCTAGATATATAGTGAAAATTGTTGAGCGGATTAAAACAACAGTCTGATAGGTATGTAAGTTAAGAGAAAAAAAATACAAGCAGGGAAAAGCGGTGCCTCCTATAGCTCTTAGATTAGACAAACAGGCTCAGTGCAAGGTGACAATTTGAAACAAGTCTTGGGTAACGTAAGTGATGCCTTATTAGATTTTATAAGAAATAAGACATCGGACAAATGTAGCAACTAAACTAAACATACGACATTATAATAAAGCAACTCGCTTGATGTTCCCCGCGGGTGCTAACTGCGGCCCGTTTGCGGCCCATTAGTCGGCGGGGCGCGACTTGCGGTCACACGCCGCGCCCGCTAACTGACTGCGATCCCGCTTAATGCTTGGGCTATTTCTTACATGCTTGGTGAACGTTTACTGGGAAATCATGGTTATAATTATGCCTTTCCTGAAGTATCACAGATTTCTTTAATAGCAATGTTTTCCTTTGACAATTTTAGACTGGACACGCTAAACGGTACTTTGAGAACTGTAGATTCGGAAAAACTTGGTAATTATATCAATGATTTGCTAGTTTGTCAGGATGGATGGAGAAAAAAGTATGTAATCTTTAGAACAAATGAAAAATAAATGCTTTACACATCAGCAAAAATCAAACAAGCTATAAACATAATATTACCTGAAAACAACAGGCCTGAAACATTTACTCTCAAAACTTTCCACCAAACAATATTCAAATCGTCGAGTCCGAAAGTATTCGCAAGATTTCATCGAAAAGCGTCCCGTAAGGAGTGAGTGTATAAACAAAGCCGCTCTGTCGGTCTGTTTGTCTGTTTGTCGTACTTTCTGTTGATATTTACGTAGCCCGCAATCAGGGCGCTGGGCTACGGCGCAATTTATTCAGCCCAGCGTCTTGGACTTTGATTTGTGAAGTATTTGTCTTTCGTATAAAATGAAAAATAATATAAGGGGATGGAAATTTTTGGGTACTCAGTGAATTGGATGTTAGATTTGTTGAGGTTTGGAGGTGACCCAAATAGACACGTAACCGTTTTCAAGGAAAAGCGTTGGATTAAAAGGCGCAAAAATATCAACTACCGAACTCCGTAACTCACTAAAGGAATGAAAGCAACAAATATCCGAACATTTATTCATTCCCAATGCCTGAAACTGACAAAAGTATTCGCCTGTCTATTTCCTCGCGTCAATAACCCAACTTTTAATCTTGGCACAACATCGGTAAGGTGTGTAACCCTACATTCCGCTCTTGGACGAAGGGGACAAGACATTCCTCACATGTTTCTCCGAATTTTTGCAAGACAAATAGCGGCTGCTTGACCGAAATGACATATGGGGGAGTGGGCGTCTCATACACTCCCTGGAATCCTCAGTTTTGGAGGGTTAGATTGTATGATTTATGCGCTGGCCGCACAAACTTTCAGGTCTAGTTCCTCTTTACGAGCGACCGTATTTATGGCACTGTTTAAAGTTGGACCTCGGTCTCATATTTATTGTGTTACTCGGAATCAAGTTTGTTTGCGGTGTATTGTTTATGGTGTGCTTTGATAATGTTTGTATATGTAATGAGTGGCAGTGTAGAGGTGTAGGTGTACGGTTAAGAGGAAAACTTGGTGATTCTTGATCGTTATGAAATCAGTTGAATAACTTGTCATTGAATCATTTAGTTTTTAAACATACAAAAGTCATCAGTTTTTAACAGAATACAACTCTAACAATAACTGCTGACTAATGGGACCTATCACTTTCACAACACGCGTACAAACCAACATTCAACAAAAACTAAACTTGTCGAACATACCACAATAGCCGCAAAAAGGTTGTGACCACAAACAACGCTTACAAATGACACACGTTCAAACCGCAGGCGCATTGAATGCCGTAAAAACGGGCTGGCCGCAAAACCCATGGCAAATGCGCTACAAATGCCTGCAAATGAGCGGAATTAGAGGTTACATTAGTGGACGGACGAAATGCCCCGCGTTTTTGTTGGCAGCCGGGCGGTAATTGATTCATTTGTTTTTTGCAACGTCCTCTTAAACCGCGGACGTTTAGGAAAGTTAAAGCTTTTCGGATTGGCGAGTGTGAAGTGGACGTGGCGTGTGGAATTGTGGGCTGTCGGTGTGTCGGTGCAGTGAGTGATGGAGTTCGGTCCACTGGAGTCTGGATAAATGTTTCCAGTTTATATTCTAATATCCAGTAGTTGCCTACATCATCTGTGTAATGACTACAGTAGTTACCTATGTACATCGTTTTGCTAATTAACATTAATATAATTATTATTTGGCTTGGGAACTTTCAATGAGAACACTCCCTTATTATGATATTTCATAAAGTTCTTTGAAATCATTCTAGTCTCCTGTAGAATGGGACGTAATTTTACTCTTCAAGCAAAAAGTCCCTAAAACCAAGGAAACTACCTCTAAGAAATTCCGTGTGAACACCGATGGTAGATCTATATAAAATCCCCATATAGTCCCATAGGGGCTCGTATTCAATAAGTGTTCGCAAAAAGCGCCAATCAGCCACAAATTCAACCGCCCACGAGATTTGAGCCGGCTTTCCGGTTCGGTCCGGCCGTTAGCGGTCTAAATGTGACCACCACGTGATTATATGCATTACTTACTTACAAATAAGAACGAGAGTCCTCTGAAAAGGTGGATCTGAATTTGGCAGCTAAATCTGTCCTAGTTTAAACGATTGACGGTAGGAAAAACACCTTAGTCTTTTTTTTTTGGTTGGTGATTTATTGAAGACAAAAAAATATTCAAATGAGTTTCAGTTACCCTACCTATTAATTATGTATTTGTCTTGTAAGCCTCATATTTGTTTTTATTTTCAGAATTGCCTCATAAGACAGGTACCTAAATTTTCATTCCATTGCAAACAAATGATACATCTCATAAAATTATGATTCACTTACAGGTAAGTTAAGAACTTTATGTTCGGAACGTGGTAACTTTACATAAGTCTTGTTTCAATTTTATAATGATATCCAACGGTTGGTTCGATTCATGCAGTCAATGTACCACAATGTTTATAGAGTAAGAGATCATCAAACTATAGTAATTCTTATCATCACAGTTTTCTTTACACTTCAGATGACATAATAGGAGTTCCATCTCACTACCATCGCCTACGTTCCCCACACGGTGCACTGGTCAGTAATCGACATCCGCCCACCTTTTGTCTTGCAACCAGTGTCCGCCCGCCTTAACATCTTTCTTATGCCTGAAACTTGAGTGGCCTGGAAATACGCGGATATCGGACAACTTGTACTTTGTGACTGTTTGATGAAGTTTTGGTTATAATCATTATGAAAATGACAATATTATTAAAATATATAAGTATTTTGTTACAAATAAGAAACTTTTGTTACAAATAAAATATACTCGTTTGACATTAAATCGTCACACAGCCATACTTCTTGCTAAATGATAGGTAAGGGGATAAAGTCATTATCACCGTAATTGCTTTATTACCTTAAGGTTGAATGTCATTTACACGTCATAACACGATAAGGTGGTATATGTGACAGTTAGATAGTTTAAATCTTAGTGAAGTTTTAATTTACTAGGAATTGTTGTCAAATATAGTAAAGTAATGACGAGTTCGATTAACAATTATTGATCACGATTGTAATATTAAGAAACTGACTAAATCCAACCATTTCTTAGAAAAAATCTCTGACACATGAAAGCGTCTTTAGTGGCCGCCCCCGGCGACAGCAAAGTCCATCACACACTTTTATTCCCGTGTTATCTGATTTACAGTGATTTATCCTGCCACCGGCCTCCCCGGCTGTAGGGAAACAATTACCACGCCATGGTCACCAGCCCCGGCCGTTCTTCATGTATCACCCCTGGGTAAGCGCTATTGACATGTAATGTGTTCTGGACGACAATGAGGAAATATTTGTCTAAGCAGGCTTTGAGGAAAGGCCTCCAACTTTAAGTGTTTTACGACTATACTTACTAGTTGTTAGTTTACTTACGAATGCATGACTTTTTACTGTCATTTATTGACTATACCATCCTGAGGAAACCTGTGGGCCTAGACAAAGTGACATTATATCAGCATTGATGATGTAAAATAATGTATGGGACTGACATAAGCTATTGTAAAGTGTGCTATAGAAATACAAAACGCTTTGAAAGCGATGGTCACTTTTTTATTCCCTCTGGAGTTAGTAGTCTCAAATAGGAGTGATAATCACTCTTATTGGCAAGTTTACTGATAAAGCTGTTTTTGTAGCTACATTATAGTACGAAGAGGCCTTTGTTCTGTAGTGGGACAATTACAGACTGGTATTATAATCAGCGAAATATGATATCGGATCATGCATATTAAATAAAACAATCTTAACAAAAAACTAACTAGACCCCATGCTGCCAAACAAACATTAATAATAATCTTACAAACAATTGCAATCTGGCTACTTTTTCATTGGAATCGATTCAGTCCATTCAATTGGACTCAGATCGAATATCCGCGAGTCCACAATAAGGTTGTATTTATTGATCGCACCTATCGATCGACGCGGGCTATTTATCGACACTTTTTGTCGACAATAGCCACTGACTTCTGACAGCTACCACTATGTAAAATGATAATTACAGAAGGCCCACGTAGAGCAGTGGTGGCCCAGTGGAAACGGTCACGGCTTACAAGTCGTAGAGCACTTTACTTTGTGTAAATTATTTCATCACCTCTGCTCTCAAAACTGTGAAGGAAATCATCGTAAGGAAACCGGCATGTCCCAAACCAGAACCAAAAATCCAAAGACATATGACATCCACAAACCCGCTCCGGGCCCGCGTAGTGGATTACGTCCCATTCCTTCACAGAGTGGAGGCCTGTGTCCCAGTAGTGGGAATATTATAGACTGGTTATGCTTATGACTCTCAATAACATGCAATGGAATACATATTCATAAAATTATAGCAGCTTCAGGGTTGCAAACAAGCACAGCGCAGTATTCAAATAACAATTTCCTTAATATAGTGGCTAAAAATCCTATTACATAATTATGTATTCTATGGATATGAATGGAGTTTACTTTCTGTTCTTGTGTATTTCGAGTGGCTAGTCGGGGTCATACATGTCCGACAAAAACGTCTATGATTGACTGACAACGCATGCGCTTTGGCGTAATGAGAATATACTTGCTATTTGTTTATAATTTATTTATTTTGATACGGTGATAAGCAGTTAAATGGTGTGTAATTAACTGAGCTGTAGCTCTTTTAATAAATTGGTTTTTGCTACTGGTTATGATTTACTAATGCAGGTATGTTCAGGGTTGATTACTTTAACTTATATCTAAATTGCAAAGATTGGTTTAGAAAATATTAACCAACTAGCTGCGCCCTGCGGTTTTACCCGCGTAAATGTCGATCCCGTGGGAATATCGGGATAAAAACTATCCTATGTCCTTTTCCGGGACTCAAACTATCTCTATACCAAATTTCATCTAAATCGGTTATCGGTTTAGGCGTGAAGAAGTAACAAACATATAAACACACACACACTCACAAACTTTCGCCTTTATAATATTAGTGTGATTAAGTATTTGCATCATACAAATTAGCTCCGAAAATTATTAGCCTCAATTATTAGAAGAGAATGAAAAGATAATAAAGAGACATGCAAAAATACTTACAATAATAAATCAACGTAAAATACAGCGTTTTTAGTTATTTAGCGGACATATTGTTTAGATTGGAGCTCAACAATAAACATTGGCAACAACTCGAGATGTCGTACGAAGATTACAAAAATACGTTAGAGTAACAGTTAAATTATTGTAACACTGCTTATTTTATGATCCGAAAGATCACTTCTACCTACTCGTTCAAAAACTGTTTCATTGGTAGAGCTTTCGCAAGGTCGGTTACCGGGCGAAGGGTGTTAAGTTCGATGGCTAGATGCAGAAAAGTAACATTGGATTTTCCTGTATGAAGCATTTTTACATTTTATACATTAAAGTCGCTTTTCGTGCCTGTCTGTGTGAGTACGTGTTAACTACACAACGTATTTTAATGCGGTTTTCATCATCATTTGAATGATTCAATGAGTATTTCTTCCGGACATTTTTATGAAACTTACATGTAAAATAATTTGGATGTTTCGTCAAGTCGTAAATACCGTGCGAAGCAGGGGCGGGTCACTAGTGAAGAAATAAAGGAGAAATAGAAAATTTCGTTTATTTGACACTTGACTATTTTGCAGAACTCTAATTTGAATTCTTTCCTGTTAGAGATAGATAATTCTTAGAAGCAGCCGCGTTAGCAATGTTTACATGTAAATTGCATTCGGTTTACTCCATAATTTACACTTAATACCGGCAGCAAATTGTAGGTCTACACCTAATTACCTCATTTTATTTTCGCAGAGAGCTCGCAGCTTATTAACCTTTTTATACAGCTACTTATCAGATAACGACATGAAGGTTACAAATGAGCATCCTGGTCAGCTGACCGCTGAGCTGATCAGCCATCGGTGGCTCGCGAACAATGAACAATCTATCTTTTCTTCATTTTAAATAACATAGCTAGCAATTCTCATCGGTTGTTAGGGAGAGTCTACACTCAGTCGATTTTCGAGCTTGTTTGTTCCCAAATCGATAGTTTATTAAGATTTTCGGATTCCGAGGAAAACAAAGCTAACTACGCCGTCGTAGATTTAGGTTTAATTATGGCTTATTCCCAGGCGCTCCATGATTTTATTCCCAGCGGCTCCAAAATAAAAAAGCAATTTATTATTATTAAATTATAACCTCAAAATATTAAAATCATAATTTTGATTTCGTGGAATCATGTCTCATAATTCTTTTAATTAGGTAGGTACTACTCATATTAAATTTTGGCATACTACTGATTGCCCTTATATTTTACTTAAGTACTTGCTCGTAATTTTTTATCGCCCCCTACGTTATGCCAGTGTAAAGCACCTCTAAAAGCGATCCAATCATCGATAGTTCATCACCGGTGAATAATTGCTCGTTTTTATAGTGTAAACAAGTGATAGATCGACGGCTACCGTCGCTACTGGAGTACTCATTATACTACGTTATACAACAAACTAGCCGGTACACGATGTGTATTGTATTGATGGCTGATCGATTGCTCATATTAATTTGATTGCTGTTGGTATAGTGCTGAAGAATTTAGTTTTTTTATTATTTACTAAATTTAATGAGCTTCTGGTTTTGTAATAAAGCTCATTCGTTTGTGTTTGCGTCTGATATTCTATGAGTTTCTAAAACTACTTGCACATTTTACTTTGTGAAGCTATGAAAAATCTTTGCTTGTGAAAATCACTGGCGCACAGTCTAAAAATCATAGGGTTTGTCTCACAAACTAGTCGGATGACTTTGAAAGGTTGGGTTGAAGGTTAAGAGCACAGTTTTCGGTTTATTTCCATTTTCTCCAAACATATTGACACCCAAAAAATGAAAAGCACATACAAGTGACAAGCAACAGACACCAACGCGACGTGGGCCAGCCATCGTGACTCAACGCGCAACACAATGCCCATTGTGGCCCACCATTGTTTTACCAACTTTCTATTAACCTTTAACTACCGGGAAAAAACTGAGGCGACGCGTGCGCTCCTTGCGTGGGACGCAGGAAGGTGACGCCGATATTCGGTTATACAGGTTTGTGAACAGTTGAAAAACGTTATAAAGGAGCGTTGACTGTTTGCAGTTCAATGTAGAAACGGTTATTTAAGGCCTCAGTAAGAAAAACTTTTGTAAGTTCCCAAGATCTCATTCTCATTTGAAAGAAAAGAATGAATGAAAATGCGTTTATTTGTGGTAAACATGACGCAGAGAAAGAATACAAACACAAAAATAAGCAAGTTGGGGGTAAATGTGCGTCACAACAACACAAAACGGCCATCGCTCAACATAATGTTATGACCCTGCGCAAATCTAGCGTGTGTTCTGCTTATACCATGAGCTAATCTATAGTCTCTGCCTTGAAGTCTTCGAAAATGTGCCTTTCCTGGATTGTTATAAAAATCAGGATTATTGACAACTCCTGTCCTCCAAGCAGTCATTTCTCTACTTTTTACCGACGCTTCATTTCAGTTCGGAAGAAGTTTCCAAAGAAGAACTGGAGATGTTCTGCAAGTTTTTAGGTCAAGCTAGGCTAGGTCAAGCTTCTAGTAAAAACTATCGATGTTTCCTACTAAGTAGTTCAGCTACTGTGACACCAAGAACATGTCTTTGTGATGGCGTGTCTTGTCGTGGGAGGGGCAGCCACTGTCTGTCGTGTCATTTGAAAGTGGGTTGAATCGATACTCCTTGGATGTGCCTTAACAGTGAACCATGCTGTGTCAAGGTACCTATAGGTATTTCCTGTCGTGGGGTATGTAGGGTTATTGCTTACTTCTGGTGTCAAATATGTTGTAGAGTGTACGGTCTCTTGAACTGGGAGTTCTCACTTTCTTTCCAATAAAGTAACCGAACGTCACGCCTGCAGTGTTCCCCGGAAGGGTAGGTAAATGTGAACCTTGCTAGATACCTATAGTTAATTCCATTGACTAATGATATTGCTCATCATTAATTATGAAAGAATTTTAGGTGGAGCTGATTTCTCTTAATAGTAACGTATTTTTGAACCTTCCTAGTGAAGGTTTAAAAATACGTTATTATTCGTCGAGAAGGTTTCAAGCTATCTGCCACATATCTTCCTACCATAACTCAATACATAGTATGTAATTATATTACAACAGCAAGTCCCCTATTCAATTACACGGTCACATATATGGTCACACATTAACTACTATCAGACAGAAGATCTACTGATAACTGATCGGACAAAGTTGAACTATCGTTAAGAGTCCATAAGGCTATTTGTATGTTAAGTCTGTATCAAGTGAAGTCGGTTAGCGTAATAAGTATTAGGCAGGTACTTACACACAGGTATTTAAAATCAATTAAATTAAATTGGCTGTTTGTGTTGACTCGGAGGTATTTAGAATGCGATCAAAATTAATATGATGACATTCCTAGTAGCTGCCAGCGTTGTAACGTTATTGTAGCAAGGCGATCTTAGCACGATCGTGACGACCTTCAGGCAAGACTCCTGTTCCTTGCAGGCACTTACTAGCTGTGCCTGCCGCCTAGATACCAAATAACAAACTTTTAGTTTACTTTATTGAATACCTATTATGTTAACGCAGCCTTCTCTGCTACGAGTTAGGCAAAATTAGAGCAATAATCGGAGAACGATGCCTTGTGTTCAAGAAATCACTAAGCAGTCCAATTTCACAACAAGTATTAAATCTAATATTTCGGAAAATAAAATGTACTTTTCGTAAAAAATTACCTGCCTATTGGTTTCTAAGATATTGTATGATTGTATTGTAAGAGTGGCATATCCACTTCCCAACTATATCTAGATCTAATGCTGTAGATGCTATAAAATACTTTGTACTAATTTCCACAACGCTTTCAATTCGAAAGTAATATCATCCTATTTTATAGATATTTCCCGCTCATTCTGCAAAATACCCAAGATATACCCAAGATGGCATCGATGACAGAAGCGCCGCCTCATACCGCGACATTACCTTATTTCATTGCGGTTGTAATAAAATTTTATACCCCCAGTCTTATCACAGGGTTAATAGAAAGCAAATAATAAACGGAGTTAGTGTCGACAGTCACTTAACCCTGCGAAGGTCAACGAGTGTGACCGCTAGGATACCGCCGCAGGAGTACTGGTGCTGTAGGTGAATGGATGCTTCTTGTATAGGTAAGTACCGTTTCAGAGTCCTCGCCACCCAAGCAGGACCAGATTGTATTAGCTACTGGTTAAGGTTATTGGTGATTACAACGAAAACCTCGTAAAAAAGAGTGTCGTAAAAGTCGTGTTACAAGCATTTTTAGTTCAATTATTACTTAATTTCTCAAAGTCAAAGTCAAAGTCAAAGCATTTATTTCAAATAGGCACATAAAAGGCACTTTTGAACGTCAAAAATTATCTTAAAATAGAATTGATTCTAGTCGCCCATTCCAAAAGGTAGTTTTCGTATGGAGAAGAACGGGCAAGAAACTCCACCGTTACTCTTTTAAAATGTTTAGGTACAATATTTTGCATGGGTACATTAATTATATAATAACATGTGAGGACGATGCACCTACAATAAAATTACTATACCACAATAGATAAAAGAATTAAAAACGAAACCATGACATATAAATTAATTATCTGATAGATACATGGTGCTCACCATCCCCCATCTCTCCATTTGGACAGAGTATTTCTGGAATGGCAGCAGACGAATATTTTTGAATCTATTAACTGTTTAATGAAGCTCCATCAGACTATTGGTTAAAACAATTCTGTCAATTTCTAAAATTACACACTTTAACCGGCTAGACCAGGTAATGGCATACCAATATGACACGTTCCATTCCGCAAATGACAATGTTTTATGTATTTATGTAAATAAATGACCGATCAAAACAAAATCCATTATCGGATGTCGTTGCGTGTCACTTACTCACGATATCCGACAATACGGATATCATGACAGTCCGAGGTACGAATACAGCGGGCCGTAGTGATGGGCACCGGAAAACAAAATATCCGCGCAGAGCCGGCCATGTTGACATTAACAATTCCGATGAAGCTTTCAGTATCATCAGCCGCGTGTCATTTTAGATATTTTGATACTAATACATAAAACATTCGAATTTGAAAGGGTTGAGTTCGAACCTATTCTCATGTTTGCAGATTTTCATAATTATGCATCTGGATTTAGCCTGTCCAAACGTCCATGTCTCTGTACGTACAAAAAGCTGAACTAAAGTGCGTACCCATGTACATGAATAATAAAACTGTGTCGTTCAACTAGCAATATTACGTTTTCTAGGCTTGTATAGATTTAATACTTAGGAAATAAGCAATAGGCTATTTATTACCCGCAGAAGTTGCAACATCAGCTGCTTAATACCTATTTGTTTTTAAAACGTTCCCTTTTATATTTTGCACACAATCATCTGGGTAATTACATATACAAATGTGTAACATCCTGTCCTATAGTAACTTTCCGGTCATTTATCAGTTAGGGCTACCTAACTAGCTAGGTAGGTGCTAACCTACCTAGCCAATTGAGTTAGGGAAAATAAAAACTGGTATTTCATTCAAACATAAACTTTAATGTTCTTTCAGTAACATTTTCAATTAATTATTAGACTATCTTAAATCATTAATTAGGTACATAAATCATGATAAGATAAGTGTTGCTGACAGCTTCTAATATCCGCATAAATATCCGAACTCATTATAATATTTCGGATATTATGAAACTATAAGGATGATTATAAAAGTAAACTTAAGTCGCAGTTAATAGGCCTCTATATCTTTATTAACGGGTTGAAGGGTTAACAGAGTTGTGCGCAATAAACGAAATGGAATAGTTAACCCTGCAGCGGTCTTCACACTCACTTTAATTTAGTTAACTGTTTCGTTGCGCCCCGGGCCCCAGGCCCCGGGCTGCAGCGCGCTGACTGGGGAAAGGGTTGAATAGTGATGGGAGATGCGCTTGTCGATCATTTTGTAGGATGCATTACGATTATTGACTAAAGCAGGTCAGCTTAAAATATTTTGTCAGTTGATTTTAATTACTCTGTTTTGAGTCAAGTTAGTAAATTCGTTCTTGATTGTGCTTTGACGAAAAAATGTAGAAACAACACTAATTCGTGTTTATGCTAATAAACATGATAAAACGGATTGATAGATCTAAGAAGGCTATACCAAACAGGGCTTTTATTACAGAGCGATTGCGCAACAGAAGACAATCGACAAAACGCCAATGTAACCCTCTCTCTTCACTACAGCGGCGCGTTTTCATCGCTAGCTAATTTATATAGGGCCGGGCGCACCCCGCCTATATTTAAAAGCTTATAATCGCGCGATGAAGTGTTGCCAGCGTTGATTAATCACGACTGAATTCCGCGACTCTGAGAGAGCGAGGCGCAAATTATTGAGGCTCGCAACACCAGCCGTTTGTCACTGGGAGCTCAAAGGATCAAATTAAGAAATGAACGGTTAATTTTACAAGTTGTTTGTTAATTCCTTACGGTGTTGTGCGAAAGTATGGTGGTCGGTTGGTAATTATCAAAACGGAATGCCCACAGCGAGAACCTTACAGAAAGTTGCTGCTGTCATATTGCAGGTGATTGTACACAAGAAATGCAACAGGTAGGTATAATCTGGGTGTGGTAAAGTAAAGTTCTTCCTTCTTTTGTTTTCTTATTTAACTCTATGTAACCTCTTTCTTATTTCTAAAGAAGGAAATACATTTGAACAGGCAATAAAATATTGATGTAATCTTGAATAACAAGAGACAAACTGTGTCTCTAGATTTCATCAGTATTTCATTGCCGCTTGAATATATGTTTAACATCAATAAAATAAGAAACTAAAACTTAACACTTCTACAATATTTTAGACAAACAATTTCCAAACGCACTACTCGCACAACATAAAAGCAACAAACATACAAAATATAAAAATAGAAACCAATACATTTCGCAATCGAAAAATTTAATTAACTCGCCGTAATAACAGGCGTATTATCCCTCGTTCAATTACCTAACGATAATACTGAATCGGGCACCGAACCCTGCACCTGCCGGAGAGCCGGCAGGTTTCTATATAAAGGCGCGTTTGATAAAATCAATCGAGTTGTCACATCAAGTGGGTAAGTTAAGTAAGCGTAATTATCGATACTCGCTGTTCGGAACTATGTCGCATTCTGAAGCGAAATTATTATAATTATAAGACAGAGGATGGCGATGGCGATGGCGATGGCGGCGCGAGCCGGGCGAGTTTGTACTTATGGGTAGACTAGCGGTTGGAACGAGGCATACACTTATTGTAATGGCGGGTAATAATGTAACTGTTATTATTAATATTGCCTCATTGGTGTAGTGATCGCAAGTGCTACTGCTGAGCGTGAGGTCTTGGGTTCGATTCCCAGGTTGGGCAAAGGGTTTTTGGGTTTTCCCAGCAGGAATTTCTCAATAGCAGCCCAGAGTTTCGCCCGGTTGGTGGCAATAGGGTCGCCCCATGGGATTTAAACATAATTGGTGAAATGTGGGTACTATAGGTACACTTCTACCTAACCCTTCGGGGATTACAGGCGTGATGTAATGTTTTTATTTTTGTCAGTATTGTTTGTTACATCGCAGTGACACTGTTTTAACCTTTATCAAACTTTTTTCTTTTGTTTACGCTAGAGTAATAATAGTTCTATGTTCGTTACACATTTGACCGTATCTTTTTTTGTATTTCTTCGTACAAAATGTAATGTGTCACTGTTTGTTTCCCCAAATAAATAAAATAAACATCAACGATAAAACAACAAAACGCACCCGTAGTATGAAAGGGGGCATCGATCGCCCGCTTCGAGTCTTATCGTCTGCTATTGCAACATTATTTCATTTTATTCAATGTGCTACTGTACTGAACTGTCTAGAAACCGCTCGTCTGCCACGGAACACAGTCCGCCCTCGCTCCGCCTGCGCTATGCCCACGACTGTTTTTGAGGTAAGTAGATAAGCTTTATTGAATCATTCGACGCGTTCACACAATCATGACAAATTATGCAAACAGGTGTTGATAACTAGGTAAAGAGTTTTTATCTATGGTCCCAAACTTTCCTGGAAGCCGATCCCAACCAAGTTAGCGATAAATGATGATGAATAGGAGCAGTGGTGGCCAAGTGGTAACGGCCGCGACTTACGAGTTGTAGGTCGCAGATTCGAATCCAGTCAGGCGCTTTACTTTGTGTAAATTATTTCATCACCACTGCTCTCAAAACGGTGAAGGAAAACATCTTGAGGAAACCGGCATGTCCTAGAATCAAAAATTCGAA
The DNA here is from genome assembly GCA_947508005.1 of Amphipoea lucens. Taxonomy (NCBI): domain Eukaryota; kingdom Metazoa; phylum Arthropoda; class Insecta; order Lepidoptera; family Noctuidae; genus Amphipoea; species Amphipoea lucens. Next base: position 23,300,159 of record OX382360.1, on the reverse strand, counting down.
GAGATGTGACATCTGCCAACCCGCACTGGGCCCGCGTGGTGGATTACGGCCCACTCCCTCTCACAGAGAGGAGGCCTGTGTCCCAGCAGTGGGAACATGATAGGCTGTTTATGTATGTATGTATGTATGATGATGAATAAAAAACAATTGAAAGGAGAATTAAGAAAACTCGTCTTAGATTAATATAACACACGCTGATCTAGAACTTAAATAATTCAAACAACTAGAATGCAAACATTGAACAGAATACAGCTAAACGAAAATATGAGCAGCGATCAACAATTTACCATAAACCGCAACTAATTATTCATACTTAACACAATAACAATATAATTCATAGTTATTAGACGGGCTAGTACGCAATAATATTCAGCAGCTAAATCAATCACGGGCAATAAGTAATACCGCTTATTTACATATCGACAAATAAGTGCAATAAGCGCAATAAGCGCCATGTACTGGGAACTAGTTTGCAGACTCCTCATTAAGCAAACTATGTAACTTAGTTGCTGAAGGCAGATTTATGTACTAAATAAATGACAATCACGCGCACTAAGTTCGTGCTTAATGCGTTTTGTATTCATGTGTAACCAGCTTGTTGTAATTGCGTGTATATAAATATTGTGATGTTTGCTGTGGGGTCTTGTGATTAAAATAGTCAGTTTTCCTATTAGTAATCTCAGGGAAAAGTTTATCAAATTAACTATCAAACTTAAATCGTTTGTCTGTGTATTCGAATCATAACTGCCATTTTTTGGCAGTTGTATCAACGGCACGTGGTGTCAATTTGATAAATAATCAATCTCTCTGACTGTAATTTACACTCAACTTGTCATTCATATAATAAATTGCTATTTAGTTTTGCTGATGACATATATCCCACTTCATCAAGTCGCGGTTGGAATGTTAGGTCTTTATTTTCGAAGTTATGTTTATCAATTGATTTGATAACAAGAACCAAAAGTTTTAAACCAAAATATTCATCATGGACGAGCAGAATTAAAGTATTAATAAATTAATATGATTTATTTATTTCAAAAAGTGAGGTACATACAGAAGAAGAAGTGAAAGAAGAAAGGTGAGAAGAAGAAGTCAGAAGGGAGTACGTTCTCACTAAAGAGTTATGTGTTCTCTAGATTAGTTAGAATTCCTGTAATTGTATCTGCTGGTCTGGGAGTACGTATAGTGTTCCCTAGTACACGTAAGTATACCTATTGATTGTGACGGCGGTATCGTTGTGTCCAAAAGTCAACAGGGTGCCGCGACGGCAATACAAAGGCATTTATTGTACGAATTTCACGCTTCCACGTGGGGTTGCGTGTAGCGCGACGAAGACGATTGATACTTGGACAAATGTTTGTGAGTTTTCTTAAATTGTCGTTAACACAAAATTATAGTTCGGGATTGCTGGGTGCCTTTCTAAAAATATTAAAACTCCATAGATAATGGTTTAGATAAAATATTGTTATTGGTAATAAGGTTCTTATTATGAAAGAAGGGAGAATAATATTCACCGTAAGGCCGCGTTCAAAACAAACATTCAGCTATGAGCGTCAAGTTCAAAATGGCTGACTGAGTGCTGATTGTGACGACTGACTGCAAGCGCGCGTTACGTTTGGTGTGAACGCGGGCTAAAATCAGTTAGAAAATCCATGTAGTGATTGGAAAGGAAAGAAAATTGTTTGTAACGTCTCAAAAGTTCAAAGAAAATGTCAACTCTACTCAGAGAGTAGTAAGTTATTATACTTAGTATCTACCTAAGTACGTACTAAGTATACTGATTTACTTTATACCCAAAAGTATCAACACTTGTTAGCCCTACTAGACAACATCCCTCAGCGGCCGCAGACCGCGGTGCGAAGCTGAAGGGTTGCATCACCACATACCCCATGCACAATTTTGTCACGCTTGTCTCCGAACAACCCCATACGATACCACAGCCTAACAACATAGCCCAACAAAACCTTAGCATACTGCATAAAAACACAAAAAAGAGTACTAATATATTTAGTCTGTGGAACTGAAAAAAGCGTGCGCCAGTTTAATTTCACCCTTTACATCGGAGGGTAAAATATATTTTTTTAAATCAACAATAGAGACGGATAACTAGTTTGTAGTGTAAACAAATTGGTGCATTGTAACTTTAGCGAAGTCAGTGGTTTTGTGTGAGACGGGTCAATATTTACAGCGCATTTGAATATTAAAAGATGTGAGTGTTAGACTAATGTTTAGTTAATTTTGAATGTTTTTTCCTGTGTTGCTTTTGATTAACCCTAGTGCGAGGGAAGGGAATAAAAGTCAAAAGATTGTAAAGATAAACTTCTAACCAAAGCCCCCCCCCCATTCTTCTTCTTCGAACTAAGTGTGTCCTCACAAACTATTGTCTATATTTCTTTTTTTTATTTCCCCTTTCGCAGGTCTGCTGGAATGAATGTCTTAAGAAATAAGCTGTACCGTTGTACTCAAAAGTTATATGTCGTATCTGTATCTATTTCACTGTGTGTATATAAATAAACCAAGATATTAAATATCGTATGGTTTTTCCATCTATTGGTTAGTTCCACATTTCTTAATAGAACGAGTCGCACTATTACATCAAACTGCAGACCAGTATCTTTATCTGCAAGATAAAATAACGTTTCTGCTTTTATCGCGTTACCTTATAAGATGTTATTTATAAATGTAATTGTAGTGATAGAAACACGTGCAGTTATATCGTTGAATAAGTTATAATTCGTTATTTATTGTGGGGCAGCTCTACTCTGTTTATTATGAATATTTATTGCGCAGATATGAAGCAACTGGTTTTCATTATTTACATTAGAAACCAATAATTGTCACGTTCCAGAATGCCATCTGATCTCTGTGCCCTTAAGAAAACCAGAATGAGAGGGATAATGATATAGTATGGATGATGCAACGAGTTAAGGCCATCAGACAATGTTTATACTACCTTTTTAGAACGTCTTAAGGGGTTTTGTACGACTATTGAACAGAAAAAGCGGCTAAGTGCGAGTCAGATTTGCAAAGGTTCCGTAACGCAACTCAAAAAAACAAGAAAAAAAAACGCGTTTCTTGTATGGAAGACCACCTTTAATTTTTAACATTATTTTGTTTTTATTATTTGTTGTTATAGCGGCAATAGAAATACACATTGTGAAAATTGAAACTGCTGCTACTGCTCCTATTACGGTTCATGAGATGTAGCCCGCTGATATACAGACTGACGAACGAACGACCGGCGGAGGCTTAGTAATATGCAGGGTCCCGTTGGCACCCTTTGGGTACGAAACCCTAAAAAGACTTTTACTCACAAGGCATAATAATAGTCAGATCAGAACTAAGTTCGAAAGGTAAATCTTTCAGATTCTAGTGCTTAAAAGCACATAGCTACCCTTTTAGTTAACTAAAACTTAGTCAGCGAAACATCAGTCAAGTGACATATTCAAAAACTGCTGAGTTTCAACAACCTTATCCTAAACTTATAAACTTAGAATTAAAACCTTATCACAAAGCAATAAAGGTTGGTAGAGTGAATGTTGTATTGTAAAGTGGTAGGAGAGCAAAGTTTGCGCTCTTGAATTTGTGTGTCGTGTCACTCTCACTGAAACGTTGAGTATTAGGGAAGGTCTGTGTACGGAGATCAATGGAGTTAGTTCTGCTGATATAAAACAACTTGGAGTCAACGAAAATAATAAGCAAGTGATCTTTCATAGAATTATTTACTACTGAAGCTACTACATAGACATGTGACATCTACCAACCCGCACTGAGCCCACGTGGTGGATAACGGCCCACTCCCTCTCACAGAGAGGACGCCTGTGTCCCAGCAGTGGGAACATTATAGGCTGATGATGATGATGATGATGATGAAGCTACTACTTCCACAAATAACAAAAACGGTACCTATCTCCAAACTATCGCATATTGAATATACCTACTGTGTTAGGTTCCTGGTTAAGAAGAAATAGGGCAGCCTGGCGCCTTTAAAGAGCTTTTGATGAATGCTAATGCTATCAACTCCTTAGACACAAACATTTTATGTTTAGTGCAGAAACTTTTACCGTTTAGCATCCTTGGATATTTTATTTCCCAAATCCAACTTTAAGCTTTTCGCTAAAAAAGTTTTATTGCAGTTCAGTAGCAAGCAATATTATTTTCCAAAATCTACCCGATGTGACCAATCACCGTTGATTTATTTTCGATACAGTAAGGGATTAATAATTAATCCGCCAATAATATCGGGCTATAGTGCGTGCGGGATGCAGGGGAGAAAGTACGCCATATGGGCCCAATATAAGACCGCGTTAAAGTCGACACGCCGAATTACCCGTAATCCTGGCCATAATGTGAACATGTTTGAAAAATTTACAATACGCGTAGGGTACGGTCGAGGACCTTTATTAAGGACATTTGGAAACAAGATTGGCCATTAGATTTTTGTTGAATCGAGAAAAAATAAGGCAGTTGAGCGTTTTAGTACAACGGTTCAAGTTATAATCTCAACATCAGGAGCATCAAGGAATAGTAATAATTTCTTTAAAAATCGCAAAAACTGGAATCCATTCTTTAAAACTGAATGTGAATATCTCTTACTGCATATAATATATAACTACAGTAGTTCTGCCTGTACAATTCTCATAGTTGAAAACAATAAATGTTCATTGACCTCAAAGTTCCAAGTCAAAACTCATCCCAATATCTCAATATACGCTCTCCTCTTCAAAGTTACATAACCGTTACAATATCTAACGCAATATCCCTAGTACAGGGCTGTCTAATTTCATCCCGTTGACAATATAAGGGTTGAAGGTATTGACACAAATGTTGCGACCACAGCCCTCTGTTTGCGGTTATTGTTTCCTTGATTCGGGCCCGTGGCTAATTAATTTACTCGTTGTACACCCCTGGCTGATTGAGGAGACGATCGCCGGGTGGAGCGCAGCCTTCGAGGATTTGATTTTTAGTTTGGAGTACCTACCTATTATTTAAAAACTATTTAGAAGGAGTATTATTTATTGGAGATCTATTGAAGTCTTTAATACAATATTTACTATGTACATTATCTTGCTGCATTAATCACGGAAGACTTCGTAGTCGTGAGTTACAAATAAATATTAATGATTGAAATAATTATGATGCATAACGTCTGGTTATTGCAAACTACCTAGAACTTCTCAGGCTAGATACTTAGATATCTGAGATAAGTAAAGTGATAAAGAGTAAAATCATAGAAACTTTATTAATACCCACTAATAAACTTAACTCTGCAGTTATGCTTAGTTTCTGAGGATGAATGAAGATAAATTAAAGTTTATTCCTTCAAACACTTTCTGAAACCACAATTAGTACGTCAAATATTTGCAACTATAAGGGAGAAGAAACAGAAATAAATAGTTTCATACCCCACAGAATCAGCAAATCACAAACCAAAATACCGCTAAACTTCCAAACATCTAATTCAAAACCAAAATCAAATTTGATTAAAATGAAAGAGCACACAAAAGGCACCTCTATACGGCGACAGCTTGTTGAAATCAAATTATAAATAAAGGAGGGGACAATAGGGAGGATGGGTCCGAGTGCAGCGAGGACAACGCGTAGGTACACCGTGATGATCCGAGTGATGGATGGAAGAACTACGTGGTACGCGACGGAATGGATAATGTGGGAGCCGGACTTATGGAACTAATGTACGACGCGGACGGCGGCGTGGAGAAATGCAATTATTTGTGGAATGCAATGTATTTGATAGGAATAGCATAGCGTCTTAAATTATTTTGGCCTTTTTGTGGATAAAATAATATGGTCATAGGACTCTTTTAAGATTGGTGAATAAAATGTTATGTTGATCATAATAATTTGATGTTTTTAACCAAAACTTAAATAGATTAAAACAACCAAGTAACTAAAATGAGAAGCTACAGACGAATTAAAAACAGTATTGTATTAATTAATAGGAAACCTGGAATGTAGACTATCATTCCGAGTTTCTACACCAAACCAATTTACAAGCATCAAAATTAATAATTTTACAACAGTTCAACAACTTCAATAGCACCATCATTCAAGCAAGCACAGTTAATTGTCATGCCGTGGTCCAAATCGTCGTGTTTGGGTCGCGAAGTTTCCCCCACAGTGTAGCGCAGCCCTGCTCTGGGGTCGGTTACGTGTGTAACGAGACTTTCGCGGTTTTTCATGTGTGTTCAAATTCTGCTGCTAACTCTGGTTGAAACAATTTTGGTCTGTTTTGTTTATTTGACTGATGCAATTTTTGTTTAAATGGTTTGCATTTTTGTTTGAGTTTTAAATTGCTTTTACTTTTGACTCAATTCTTAGGTTGTACTGTATCTTTCACTTGTAAAGAATTATATTGCAATAGTTCATTCATTTTATAAAATGCGTTACAGAATCCAGAAAAAATAAAAGCTTACACCGAATTGAAACCAACACCACAACTTCAAGCAAATAACACTCTCCTACAGAAAACCACCCAGTGTTTGTAAAGTCTCATTTCAGCCTACACGCCACAATATCGTGGTTCGTTCATATCGGCTGTCAGCGCCAACTGACGTCCGCTCATATTGACGTCGCGTCGCGTCACATTTCACGTCAGACACGCTTTTTGATTTATACAGCGCTCGTTCTTTTACTATTCTCAATAACATGCTAGATTGGTGTGTTGTGGGTTTGTGGAAAGTGTAATGTAATCCCAGCGACTATTTTTTTTTAACCTTTTATGTTTTCATACGAAAGTTACAGAATTGATGTAAAGCAATCTCAAAAAAGTAATGATTCATTATTGTTTTCCTTCAACCGTTTTATAGGCACAATGACGGGTTTGACGCAAAATGTGCACTTCGCAAAAATGTGCACTTCGCAAAATGTGCACTTCGCAAAATGTGCACTTCGCAAAATGTGCACTTCGCAAAATGTGCACTTCGCAATTTGTGCACTTCGCAAAATGTGCACTTCGCAAAATGTGCACTTCGCAAAATGAGTGTGAATTTTATCACAATGGGTCAAAATAAAAACCGTTTGCTTACACTATGCTTTTTTTATTATTTAGTCCTAACACTCCAACAGGCCTCTCTGCAAAGATGTCGAATTGACTGGCGCTACATCGAAGTGTTAAGATGTTTGTATGACACTGCAACGATGCAGGATCAGAAAACCAGCCCCATCCAACTGCTCAGGAGGGTTAGACAGGGGGATGTAATTTCCCCTAAATTGTTTACCAACGCATTGGAATGCGTCTTCAAGACGCTGGACTGGATTGGGCAGGGTATCAACATGAACGGCGACTACATCTCGCATCTTTGATTTGCCGATGACATCGTCATAATAGCAGAGACGCTGGAACAGCTAAACCAAATGCTGCACAGCCTAAATGGAGCAGCCTCCCGGCGGGTTGGCCTCGGCATAAATTTGGACAAAGGAAAAGTCATTTACAATTCGCACGTCGTGCCGAGTCTAATCCAGATCGAAGGGTCGCTTCTCGAAGTTGTGAAGAATTATGTCTACCTAGGACAAGTCATCCAGCTCGGTAGACATAACTTTAAGAAAGGGGCTGACAGAGGGATCCAGTTGGGTTGGACAACATTTGGAATACTTCATCAAGTCTTCTCGTCGCCTATCCCGCAGTGTTTGAAGACTAAGGTCTTCAACCAGTGCGTCCTGTCCGTCATGACATACGGTGCTGAAACGTGGACACTGACGGTCGGGTTGGTCCACAAATTAAAGGTCACTCAGCGCGCTATGGAGCGAGCTATGTTCGGAGTCTTTTTGAGGGATAAAATCAGGAATTAAATTATCAAGTATCAATTATCGAGTAACGTATCAACGAAAAAGTACTGGTGTTGCTGTTGCAACCTTTTTATGTATATTATATTTATGGTTTTTTTTTACTCTTTTCACCTGTCATGTATTTTGTCAAAATAAAAAAATGCGTCGGTTCGGTTATACGTATTGTGGTTAGGGAATGCAAACAGGTTTCACCGAAAACCGAAAAACCGGTTTTTCGGCATATTCGTAATTATTTAAAAAACCGTTTTTTTTTTAATTATTCCACTTTGCCCCACCAGCCGCCCCACTGGTGGGGCAAAGTGGAATGCCTAAAATTTTGCAGTGGAATCTGCCCCACTAAATTGAAATAGTGCGGCAGATTCCACTACTTTAAAATCCTGTTAGATTCTGCCCCACTAGGGTTGGCACCTTAGAATAAACGTACAAACATTTTTATTTTTCCAAAGAACGATGACCATATTTGTATGAGACCCGTCCCCCCCCTACAACAGCACTTTTGTATGTATTAGTAGGTTCACTAAGGTCTATAAAAAGACTAGCAACTAGTTTTAACTCCAAAATCCATGGGGCTTAGAAATAAAATAAAAAATCGTTTTATTTATTTTTTCAAATTCAACAAACATGATATATGTATAGTAGATTATTCACTAATGGGATAAAGTAGTGTCTTGTTGTCGCGGGCGCTATTTTGAATCCTGAACGCAATGAAGGATTCTAGGTTTGAGTTAACTCCTGAGCGAAGCGAGAGAGTCAAGACTTGAATCCTGAGTGCAGTGAGGGATTCAAGCTTCGCTGACTGTTCACACTGCCGGCGAGGACTAGCTCCACTGGTTTGTCGCTGAGCGACAAGAGCTATCAAAGATAATACTCGCCTAGCGATGCTCGCTTGGCGGTCAGAGCTCACGCCGAGAGAAACCCCTGTGGGACTAACCGCCCCGAGCGAGTGGTGCGAGTAATCGCCCGTCGCACTCGAACACTCGCTGATAGCCCAGCGACAAAACTATCGGAACTACACACACGCTGCCCGCTGCTCGCCAACTCGTTTTCAGTTGCTAGTTCTACTCGCTACTCGTTCATCGCCGTCGATGGGACAACTGCCTGCCTATAGGAATAGAAAAAATTGGACGAGTAACGAATGACGTTTTCTGTTTTTTAAATGGCATCTCTTAATTGATCTTAAGAGGTTTGAAAATCAAAGAATATGGTTTACAAACTGTTATTTTGTGCCAAAAATATTAACATTAAAACATGATTTTTCGCGGAATATCCCGCACTTTTGAGAGATGTCGTCATAGTAAAAATTGATCACCTTGCTAAGACGGTTTGAATGAGATAAATTTTAAGTTTGTTGGTCGATGTAAGGGTTGGGGGGACGTTCTGACGCTTAATAAAATATAACTATGTACAGTACAGAGCAGTGGTGGCCCAGTGGTATCGGCCGCGACTTACGAGTTGTAGGTCGTAGGTTCGAACCCAGACAGGCGCTTTACTTTGTGTAAATTATTTCATCACCACTGCTCTCAAAACGGTGAAGGAAAACATCGTGAGGAAACCGGCATGTCCTAGAACCAAAAATTCAAAGACATGTGACATCTACCAACCCGCACTGGGCCCGCGTGGTAGATTACGGCCCACTCCCTCTCACAGAGAGGAGGCCTGTGTCCCAGCAGTGGGAACATTATAGGCTGATGATGATGATGATGATGATGTACAGTAAACTTTTAAAATCACAGATATTATACGATTTGTTTTTACTAGTTTATTGAAGCTTAAAATCACAAACTGAGTACGATTTGTCCCCGTAAATAGAAAACGAAATGCTATTTATTCTAAATATTTAACTATTCTAGATCACACATTAATCATCATTTGGTATGGTATAATACAGTCTTATGATTACCTTGGTCTCGGTATGTAAAGATGGTCACCCATCCACAAAACAACCGCGGCATGCATACCTTAACCTGATCGATCGACCTGTGCGGCTGTTATTATTTAGCCACGGACCCCAAAAAAACCGGTTTCACCGAAAACCGGTTTTCTATACGAATCCCGATAAAACCGGGTTTTCATTTTGGCCGGTTTTGCATTCCCTAATTGTGGTCGTGTTTTATGGTTGTAAAATACATACTTAAACGTATTCTCATAAAAATTTATTCGTATGTTGAGCAGCGAGAATGATGGATGAAGAATATTTACAAATTAATACCAATCATAAAGGTACTGTCACTCTTATATATGACAAACAAAGATATTACAAAAAGAAGACAAATAAAAATGGAACCATTTTGTGGCAATGTGTAAACAGGAAGAAATGCAGTGCTTCCATAACATACAACGAAACATGGAAAAATATCGTTAGACAATCTAGGCATACTTGTGAACAAGAACAAAATGTTACAAATAAAATACGTCAACATATCAATTTTCTAAAAAGGGCAGTGTGCGATGATCTTCGTCCAGTACAACAAATATTCGAGGAAAATGACTTAAAATTACGAGAGGAGATACCACCTAAAGATTATAATTTATTGCCATCATTTAATTCAGTCAAGGACACATTATACAGGGCGCGCAAAACATTCTTGAACACTAGCCTTTTACACCATACGACTCCTGAAAATGTTCAGATACCTGAAGTTTTAGGGAAGAATTTTTTTCTTTGTGATGACGGTGAAAAAGAGAAAATTATTTTATTTGCGACTAAAAAGGCAAAAAGACTTTTAAAAACACCTGGATCATATTACGGAGATGGTACGTTTCAATCTGCTCCACATCCATTCTATCAACTATATACTATTCATTTAGATCTGAATTCAAACAAAAAGATTACTAATATAGCACCTGTAATTTACGCTTTATTGCCCAACAAGACGCAACAAACGTACACTCGTCTATTCTCTATATTAAAGGAAAAATTTGGAATGAACATCAAAAAATTTAAATCAGATTATGAAATAGCACAACAAAATGCAGTTAAAGCAGTTTTCCCGGATGTAGAATTGACCGGATGTTATCGTCATTATAATGCAGCGATATGGAAGAAGGCCAAAAGCATCAAATTATTGACAACAAAGGAGGGGCGAAATATTACTAGGTTGTGCTCCATATTACCTTTAGTACCAGCAAACCACATTCCTGCCGCATGGGACTACATTTTGAACATTTCACCACAAACTACAGTTATGATGCGGTTTCAAAATTACTTTGAAAACCAGTGGTTTCCAAAAATGTTGCCATCTGTTCTGAGCTGCGCATATCAGAGGCATAGGACAACAAACGCCCTAGAAGGATGGCATCGCCGCATCAATGCTCGAATACCGAAAAACCCGAGCTTGTACATGTTTGTACACAAATTAAAAAAAGAAAGCATGTATTGGGACCATCATTTAACTGAAAGTTTGTTTCAAAATATTCGGCCAAACCGTAAGCAAAAAGATATCGAGTTTGATAAAAAATATAACAAACTTTTAGTTAAATTAGAAAGTAATGATGTAACACTGCCAATGTTCATGAAAAAGATTATTTTCTTACAAATCTTTAGGTGCAGATAAGTAAAAAAAGTAATTAAATAACTAAATAAAAGTTAGAAGCAGGCGGGGCCCATTTGAGTTTGAAAATATAAAAAAAACTCTTTTACAAAAAAAACAACCGACTTAAAAAAAACACTGCAAAGTGATAAATAACTTTAATTTCGGAAGTCGGTGTCGTTGGTTCCGCATTTTCGTTTTTTGACACCGACTTCCGAAATTAAAGTCATTTATCACTTTGTATTATTTTCTTTTAAGTCGGTTGTTTTTTTTTTTTGTAAAAATGTTTTTATTTTCCACTTTTTAGTTGTTCCTACCCCACACAAATTCAATTAACACTAATGCATTGAAGAATTGGAGACACCGACTAGGAGAATCATCAAAATTTGCATAGAAATGCCGGAGATGCAGTACATTTATGCATATAACTTAGTACATAAGAATAATTATCTGATGTATTATATACTAAAACCTTCCTGAAATTATGTAGATCACAAAGTATGTAGATAGTGAAAGAATGATCAAAATTGGTTTATTAGTTTTTGAGGAAATCGCGGACATACAAACATACATACATACGGGTCGAATACAGAACCTCCTTTTTTGAAGTCGGTTAAAAATGGAATGGGTCCCGACGCTTTCAACTTTTGTTTAATTTAAAACAGTTTTGTTTTTTTTTTATTTTTTTTAACTTAAGTTTTTTACCGCAGTCGGGTTTTTTAAGTTTTTTTTTTAATTACTTTTTTTAAATTCCAACTTTTTAGTTTACAAAAAATGTGAAAGACTATTTAATTTTTTTAAGTTTTGTCACTTCGAATTATTATTAATTACTTTTAACCATAAAAGTTGTATAATATTTTTGTTGACATCACCTTTTAAAACACTACATTTTGATATCCCCTCGATGGTATTAGAAGAAAAAAAAAACCATAAATAAAATAACTTGTAAAAAAAACCAAGTCTCGCAACTCAGTTCTTCTACCGTAGGGACCTTCCGTCTTAAGTTATTACGTAATTAGCTAACCTATTAACATCTTATAGTGCCATATCATTATTAAGTTTTAAATTAGACTGTTAAGTGCGATTGCCAAGTCAATCTATTTATTTAAAATTATTTTTATAGATAGTCCTACTTTTTTTCAAGGCAACACTCAACATACGAGACGAGAGCGGCCGCGTCGTGTTATTTATTTAATTTTTTTTGTTTATTTTTGCATTAGTTTTTTAATATTTAGGGCTGCACTCGTCAAACGTCAGTTAAAGTTAATTCATATGTAAAATTGTTATCTCTCATTTACTATAAATAAATATATTGTGATTATTATTTGTATAGCTGACGTGTACTGAAAATACATAATCAAACATTTCCTGAACGTGATTACTTTTTTACAAAGAAACTACTGTTATCGTGCTATTATTAATATTTGCGACCCCGGCAATTACTTCTTTTGCGGGTGGATTGCAAAGTTTTAAGTTTTGTTATTTGCGTATGAAGTAAAATGTTAATTTTGTTTTAAAGAAAAACAATAGCTGCTTAGTTTGTGTTTCAAAGTTCTTATAAGTTTTAAAAATATTCTCAAAGTAAGTGAAATCTTTGTAATTTCTTATTGAGAAATTTTCTTTAACCATATAATCGTGCAAAATAATAAAAAAAGCATAGTGTAAGCAAACGGTTTTTATTTTGACCCATTGTGATAAAATTCACACTCATTTTGCGAAGTGCACATTTTGCGAAGTGCACATTTTGCGAAGTGCACAAATTGCGAAGTGCACATTTTGCGAAGTGCACATTTTGCGAAGTGCACATTTTGCGAAGTGCACATTTTGCGAAGTGCACATTTTTGCGAAGTGCACATTTTGCGTCAAACCCACAATGACGTCTGTCACTTGCCTTACAAATTACTTACACCGAGGGAAAATCAAAACATTTGCAAACCTACAGGCAATTCAGTTTTATCTCAAACATTACAACATTTTTCCTTTTGCAAATTATTTTCTAATTTCCGAAAGCAATTTCCAGCACACGTTAGAATTGCAGTAAGTAAATTCTTATTCGTGTTGTGTGCTTGGGTCCTGGGAGATAACTCTTTAGCTATTAGCGGGGCTAATTGTGAAGCGCCGCAGTCCCCGGAGTCGCTACCGATCCCCAATACCAACTGGAGTAAGGATGCGGTCGGATCGGGAGAGAAAACGCTGCGGTTCGACCGTTTGGTTAACCTATAGAGTTTGTGGTAAATGATTTTGCTTGAAGTTGTGGACAACGAACCGAACACTTTTTAACCGACTTCCGAAAACGGAGAAGGTTATGCCTTGGACCATCTTTTTTATCTATGTGTTTTTCATGATTCTTGAATAACTTTGATTGTTCTTATCGTTTAAAAGAGTATAAATAAATAAATATAAGCCCCAGCTAAAATTCAGCGATTAACAGTAAAACCGCCATTCTAAACAGCAGCAGCATTCGTCCTAACCCTAAGCGTCAGTTCCACGTAACTCGGGAAGACCGCAATCGGCACGAAGCGGTTTTATCGACTGTGACCGAGGAGATTGTGCTTTCAAAAAAGCGCACTTTAATTTTGGGCGGCAATGGAGGCTTGGATGCGGCCGTGCGTGACGACCGCCTATTTATTTTATTAGCTATAAAAAGTTTTTGCGACCTCTCTTTGAACGTTTCAGTTCCTGATCACGCTAGGATAGGTCTCAGGTTGACAGCCCTCCCAAATAGATGTCTGAGTTTTTATGCTAATTTTACGGAACTGAGAAAATTTGGGATAGAAGATTTGGGAGGGTGAAACTCAGTTGAATGGGTGACATTGAGAGAAATGTCTGCGTGCGAACTTGTGTCAAAAATCGTTTATCGTAGATGATCTAGCCTATGGTTGTCATTTTGTTTCTGTACGAAAAGCTTCCATTTGGGTAGTAAAAAATAACAAACAATTCAATTTCACAATGATCCAAAATGCCATATAAATCTTGTTAAAACGATTGTGATCCAAGTTGTTCCAGAACCAATTCGACTAGGGTCTGCCCCTTGACTAATCGCCAAGCAATCGATACCGAAGTTTTTTCCGCTGCCCTCAAGCGGCAGACAAATTGTCTTGCGAGAAGAAATTAATTTGACAAGTCGCCGGGTAGAGAGGTCCCAAGACGCCTGTATTAATTTATTTGGACAAGAAAAAATGTGGCCGCGGTCAGGGAACGTTGTGACGAGATGGGGATGAATTGCGGAACCGACCGTGGAACTAACTTAGAGAAATCGTTGTTTGCGTTTGTTGAATGATGTTTTACAATGTATTGTTTGAAGAAATTCTCAGAGTGACAGGTTGCTAATGTTAGATGGACATGATTAATGTAAAGAAATAAACGCAGACATTAGCACCGTTTGTCTGATACAGTGTTTACAGGATGTAGGATTAAACAACAAGATATTACCAATAATTATAATGTATGTACACTGACTTCTACATCAAAATTAAGGTCATATCAGTTTTGACCTGCAATGTATAAGATGTATATACCATAAGATATGTATAGACCCATAAAACAAGCAACTTTCTTTAAAAGCGATGATAAAGTTTATAGTCTGCGTTAAATCCAACACTTCAAATCAGGCCCAAATCCACCAAACACTATCAACACATCAAACAGCAACAACTGAACACTTCCTTAATACTGCCACAGATTCAGTTATCACCAACACAAACATAATGACATCAGGAAAAACTTGAGCCGTATCGGGAAATATATCGGTATCGGAGGGGAACCGCGGGGTCCCGATTTATGACAATCTGATGATACAATCGAATCAAATAAAGCATCTATATAAATCAATGTCCGATTGGCGAGGAGGTGAGAATGATATATGCTGCTATTTCTGTAGTTTTTGTGGAGTGTGCTGTTGAGTGATGTAAGGCGTTGTGGGTTTAATTGGATTCTATAAGGGTGTATGTGTTTGATCTACAATATTAATTGTATATGTTTGATCGTTGGATATCCAAAGATTTGAAATGCAAAAAAAAAAATATCCAATAGGTATTTATCGTATTGCCAAAATCATCAAGAGACACTCCGACAGGATATTCTTTGTTCCAGTGTTACGCACTTCCTCAATTACTTCTCCATGCAGTAAGAAATTCATTCCTGAGTAAGAAATAAATCAAAAATTTCATTTCGATGTATAATGATCAGTTATCGCATAACAATCTCCATCAGCCAAAATGTAACAATGCGCCATACCTGTGAGCACACGTAAGACACTCGCACGTCGCGAGTCGAGTTGTAAAAAAGCAAAAAAGTTTCAATTAACATCGTTTCGATAGTCAAGTAATGAGTGGTTGCATGGATTTATCGATGGATAACCGACAATTAAACGTCTTTGTTCGGAGACGCGACAACGCAGACACGCCTGCAAACGCACAAAACGTTGCCAACACTTTCAGCTAAGAATGGAACAATATTTTGGATGATGTTTTATTGATTTTTGATGCAGAGTTGTTTGAAAATATTCACATACCAAATTTAAAAGCCTCTACTGCGAAATTATTTTATAGCATACTCAACTTTGAAAATAAAAAAGAGTTTGATAGATGTCAATCAAATAATTTCTAAAACTACTGATAACAATAACAAGTTACAGGAGTAAAATATGAGAAAAATATAAAACATATAGAACTGCAGCCAGTACTTACCCAAGAATAAGATAGCATTTCATCAGCTTTGAGTGCACACAAAGCCAGCACAGAAATTAAAACATTAACCTAAGAGTCACATACATCCATGGATTCGTGCATCGTGTCCGGCTGGACGGCGCGAACGTGAGACAAAGGCAAAAAGTACAGGCCGCACAAGACGCGGTCATATTGTTCCTGTGTGCTTACGGGAACAAAGATCTGTCGACGACGAAAGCGCCGATAACATAATAGCCCTTAAATTTAACTAATAAACGCCCGCAAGATCGATAAACAATGAGGTTTGTGAAGGTATGAAAGGGCTCACAGGAATTATTTTTAATGACAGCCCGATCTTATAAAGGATCGACATTTTTGCGGCAGTTGTACTCTGTTATTATAAAGATGACGTTCTTTTATTATGTATTTTAAGTAGATCTTAGAAGTTTTTAAAATATGGTGGTAGCGCTGGAAAAAGAAACTTTGGTGAATGACTATGTAAAAAACTTACAGAATCAAAATCTATTTATCACTTAACTAGACTTAGATCCGATTCAATCAAATCCCTGCACCTCAACAGCTTAAGAGCTTGTAATAATTCCAATATTTCAATCGATACAATCCTATAACACTTTCTTTAATCAGAAGATCTCAAATTGATTCCGAACGCCTATTGTAACCGTTGTAAGTCCATATCAGACATCATCTTCATCACCCAGTACATATTTTGATGACTTGACACATTTGACATCCACAGATCACGGATACTTTACATCCTAATCGATCTTTATATCTTTACGACTAAGATTCATATTCGTATGCCATAACTGTATTAGAGTTTGCAAATGATGCGTTAACCAACATTTAAGATGCACATGGAATAGTAAAAATAAATCCGTATTGATTTGTAGGTTAGGTTGAAATTAGTGTGTTTTTTCCTCAGTCGAGTTCCAAATAAGTAAGCGTAAGTGCAATGTAGCTTATAATGCGTACATCAATAGTCTTTCATGTGCTCCATTCACGAACTTTACCATTCATGCCTTTGATACTGATTTGATGTTTGAATGAGAGATTCGATGTATGGACGTTCATTCATAACTTATAAGTACCTACTATAATGAACCGACGTCATCATGTGTTAGCCTTTTATACATCATTGAATCAGTAACTGCTATCCATTCAGAGCTATCTAAGAATCAATGTTCCCTATTGAATATGTATGGAAAAGTATAATCAATAAACAAATAGTAAGAATAATTTATTAGGCCTTTAAGTGCCTACTTTTAAACGATTACTGGAAATAATGTGTGTACAGACCACATTTGATTTAAGTCTATAATATTTCGAATGACTCGGCGTACATATTGTTCCATCAAAGACTAAAAGGATAGAAATAAAGGATAGACTTGTTATTTTGGTACTTTAGTTGTCAACTTGCCATGAAGGAGTTGTTGATGATATAATTGGTGGAAAACAAACGTTATGGTGATGGTGACCGCATACGTGACTACAATTCACTTCCCAAATATATAATATGAAAATCAATGTCAAATAGGACGGGTCGATCATTACAAACATCGACTCGAACGAGTTGATATCGCAATACAACACAAGAGATTTTAAGGGATACCATCCAAGTTTTTCGTCGCTCTAGTTCTCGTTTCGAGATGCGTTAACATATTTTATGAAAACTATACAAATCTTCATAGAGGACCAAATCCTTTAGGCACAAACGCATCACAGATAAACCAATACCTAAAACAAATCCATAATCACGCGCAGACGCAAGGCACGAGCGGGACATGATTAATACAGCCACACCCCGCGCCCCGTGAGGTATGCTAATGCCTTTGTCTCGTGCGCGCGCGCATCCTGTCAGTGGGCTGGAGAAAAAATTGTCAATTGTTATGACATACGCAGGTAGGATGATGGTGCAATGCGATGGAGATTAATTTGTATGAATTATAATTGAAAAGAGGAAGTGGTGTCTGGAGGCAGAGTTTATGATGAAGGGAGTTGATGGAGAGAGCTAGCGCCAAAGGCGGGGTCTTGTAATAGACTGTTGTTTACTTGAGCATTGAGGACTATGAGCAAACAGATTTTACCAGTCAATAAGATGAAGATTACAGAGAGAACACAGGCAAAATTATGTTAATTCAATCATGTTCTGCAGGAGCTGGTGCATACAACGCTCTTGAAAGTTAAACGGATTGTGGGGGTGGTGTTGATCAAGAGGGCTAAATAGCGCATAACATAACTTACTACGATGATATCGAAAGAGTATTTTCAAACTACATTTCACAGTGAACATTCGATCAAAAAATCTAAATAAAATCCATAGCTTCTATTCCTAATGAAGCTTATTTTCTCCGTCTAACAACAGCAACACGCTTGAGATAACCGACTCGTATTGTCAACACAAACGCGCCACATTTGCTGTAATTACCCTTGCCTACCCCACAATCCTCGTATTAGCAGCCTCGGCTTTCAACACTGGCCTTTCTGGTCTACGCCCTGAGGCATTCCTCATACCGACTAGAATCTATCGCTAATGGCTCAATACATTGCATGTAATCTAAAGACGGTTGATAAAGATATAGAACAAAAGAAGCAATGGTTGTGTAGCATGTTATATTGATGGTCTAAGGTTTGTGAGTAACGGGCATCGGGGTGTCAAACCTATGATTAGAGCATTATTACCGGAGGGGAACAATTGTGGCGAAAAAACGTTGCAGTTCGTGTTTAAATAGAGTATTGTCGTTGAGCAAACATTTAACATGATTCGACCGACATTTTGGAAATATTGTAGGCGTTTGCTCTAAGAAATAATCACGGAATTGTAATTATAGGTTTTGCAAATCACACTATCACACTATATATAATATTATAAAGGCGAAAGTTTGTGAGTGTGTGTGTGTGTTTATATGTTTGTTACTTCTTCACGCCTAAACCACTGAACCGATTTAGATGAAATTTGGTATAGAGATAGTTTGAGTCCCGGAAAAGGACATAGGATAGTTTTTATCCCGATATTCCCACGGGATCGACATTTACGCGGGTGAAACCGCGGGGCGCAGCTAGTACTTATATAAATTATACGTAGTCACGAAATTTTCAATAATTTATTATTAAGGTTAGAGCAAACATTATAAGTATTTATCATTTTGGAGTTGTACACAATGATTGAAAGAAATACACAATCAACATCAAATGAAGGCACGGTACCTACTTGTCTGGTCTATTAACTAGATAAGAATGCAAATAACGAAGATAGTGTAATAACTGTTATTAGCAGCAATTGACAACCGTACCTTGTCTCTATTTGCGTAAGTTTAAACCGTAAAGATAACAAACTGGGTCCTTTTAGGAACCTGTTGACGTATAAGGGCCACCATTTTTTCCCTGCCTTTTTCATCGATTAAACAGCATGCCCAATCGATTTTTCGGTTACGTTAACGCTATTCTTAAAGAAAGAGCACGTGTCATTGGTAAATAGAGGCTTTGTTCTTTTCTGAAACGTTTCCTAAAAAATAAAACACCTGAGTAGTCAAAATCTCAAAAGTCATTTGATAGCAAACTGAGCAAAACTCAGTGTTGCATTTGATTAAGTGCATCACAGTGATTCTACAAAACTCAGACAAAAGTTGGTCGTAACGAAACAAAAATATTAAAAATGAATATTTGGGCAATGGAACATTTTGGAATACAGTCATCAGAAGCAGAAAAACATACAGGGTGTTACGGAAAGGGTACATCAATACAAACGGGTTGAAGAATGTATCTGGTCTAGAATCTCTGTACACAATTTCAGCTCAAAAGCATTAACTTTGAAAATGCTTAATATTTTTTTATTTCGACATCACGGCGCTGCACTGGCGCGCGGCGGCGTGATGTGCGTGTACTAGGCGCACAGACACATTACAGATAATGGATAATGACCCTCGTAGTGCGGTGACACGTTTGTTACGATTTCAATTTAATAAACTATCGAAATAAAAAATATTACTTAAGCATTTTCAAAGTTACTGCTTTCGAGCTGAAATTTTGTACGGAGATTCTAGACCAGATACACTCTTCAACCCGTTTGTATTGATATACCCTTTCCGTAACACCCTGTATATTAAGAAAGCCAGCTGTACAGTGTAATGACTACCT
Source organism: Amphipoea lucens (assembly GCA_947508005.1). Lineage (NCBI taxonomy): Eukaryota > Metazoa > Arthropoda > Insecta > Lepidoptera > Noctuidae > Amphipoea > Amphipoea lucens. Next base: position 23,280,001 of record OX382360.1, on the reverse strand, counting down.
GTACCTATAGATTATATTTATTGTAGAATCTTCCAGCATAGCAAGAGCGAAAACATTTCTAAAGGTGTCTTCAGACAAGTTCTCATACTTCGCCTGTACTCGGACGTCGCCTCAATTAATCAAAGTTAACGAAGGCTTTAATTAAAATTAATAACGTTTTGCGGAACATTGTCGTCCGTGCGTCGCAGTCGCACGCACGTCGCGTCCGCAACAGTTGCACATTCATCTTGCATTCACGATAGTTATTAAATATTTATTGTTTTGTTTATTTCTTTTTCTTTTTATGAAATACTGTAATATTTTATCTTTAAATGAAATAAAACAGAGAAATGCGAAAAAAATATTTTTAGGAAAGTTTATAGGAATTCAGGATGTTGTTTAGAGCAAAAAAGTTTTCGCTGTCAACCTTTTCAGGAAAGCTGTTCCTAGCCAAGAAGGTTTCAAATACAAAAATAAAATATATACGCACTTATCGGTTCGGATCACCCAGAGAATTTGGAACATCCTGGGAATAATCACATCACAACATCAACTAGAATATGTCAAAACTTCAATAGGCACCAATTTTTAAACTGATAGAATCGCCCCAAAACATAATCGTACAATTTGAAAAGTCACTAAATTGATCTCATTTAAAAAAGTGAAAAATTGTGCCATGTTCCAGGAACCGGCAGATTCCACGTGGCGATTGCGAGAACCACCATTGTACCCAATAACACCGTCTCTGATTGATGAAGTCAATTTTTTTTCAACAAAACTAGCGTCCATTTAATCGAAGTCAAGAAAAAAATCATTCCTCTAAACACCTAACAATAGCTGTTTTTTTCCTAACAATAAGAGAGCGCTCTATGCGATCATCGATTACTTTTTTATCGTCTACAATATCAATAATCTGTTTACGCCCACTGTTAATTTCGACGTTAGTAAAATTGAAATTTGACACGTGTTACGAAGCGAAAATAATTTTGTGGGTGCATGAGTGTGCGCTTCTAACAATTCTGTTTGTTTCTTTTGGCCGACGCCTCGAGAGCCGGCTCGGGGAGGCATTTAGTGCGTGACTAGCAGTTTTTTATTGCCTTTGTATTGAAAAAGTGTTCGAATGTGAGTCGAGTGCACCGGCACACACCCACCTGACGGCACATTATCACTCCATCTGCGACTATCTTAAAATTCACTTCAGTAATTGAGTCCAATTTGGCGAAATGAGCGGCGGACGTCGTCGGCGCGGCTGTCATTAGCGACGTACGAGTATCTAGTAATGGAGTTGTCGGAGCATCGGCCATCACTTCCAACGTTTTATTAGCAACCTAACAGTTTTTATCGTAATGCATGGTATTTAGAATATGACAGCTCGTTCCGATGGTATTTTTATTGCGTACTACAGTTCGTAGACGATACGTTGAACAAATACTTAAGTATACGGATTGAATATCAATGCGTGTTTGAAGAGCTACTTAGAGCTATTATAGGGGTCATCGGGTATCGTAAAAGACACTGATTGTATCGATATTATTTCAATTTTCCAATAAAAATAAAGGAACTTTCTCATGTTGACTCGAAGCTCATTATTGGTAAAGGAGGTTCACACGGCGCGCGCGCACATGCCCCCAAAACATTCAATAACATAACTTATAAGTCGAAAACGAGCCTTCAAATTACACAAAACTGACAGCTTTAATATTTGCCCTGAGCCGTGTACCGCAGGCCGTGGAGCAGCCGTGAGCCGGGTACCGGGCACCGGGCACCGGGCAGGCAGGCAGGACGCCTCACGCTGAGCTTTTAATTTGTTCCATACATCGTTTCATGTGGTTTTTTCTGTGTTTTGTTTGAGAGGAACGGTGATCGATCGTTTGTTCGCTTTTTTACCTTGTTTAATTTTGGAAGGAGCTGGTTGGTTTCGCTAAGTCATTAGTGGTGTGGTCCGCCCGCGCCCGTGCCTGCGCCCCAGCGACGTGTTTCTCGCTTTCAAATTTTATTGTTCTATTTGACAGCCCTTGTTTTGTTTTACACAATGTTTTGTGTCCAAACATTCGAATGGTGTGTCAGCAAATGGTATCCCATTCGATTCTTACAAGAACCGTTTAAATCTTTCCTTAGCAGGCTGATTTTGTTTAAATTTTTGTGATATATGGCAAGCATACGGAGAATCACCAACACGAGTTATTGCGTTAAACATAACCTTTCAAAAACAGTTAATCATTTTCCGGATAAACCCACAGTGATCGTTCCAAGTTCCAAGCATTGTGGGGAGAGCAGTTATCAATAAAGTCTGCCGATGATTTCAAGCGTCAGTACTTGCAACCGTTACCGAAACCGTATTGAAGGGAAAATTGGCATTCATAAATCAAAATTTAATTTGAGCTTAACCTTTTCTCAAACTCCTGCGAAATTTCGAGCGATTATCTGATATAATTCATGTTGCTTTCTCGTTGCGATGAACACATCGGCTCTGCTCTTCTGTGCTCGTCCGTGCTCGTACGTCAGGGGAAATGTCAATGATTTTGTGTTAAAGCAATGATTGATTCGCGCCGAAAGTGGGTTGTGGATAAATAGCCGTTGCTGTAGTGCGCAGGACGCGGACAAATTGTTGCTGCCTCGGGCAAGCGATGATTTAACGACGAATTTGCCCCTACTTAAGTGTTTTTGCTACATTGAACGCGCGGATCGGTTGCATTGTTAGCTTCCCGTCGTCTCTGGGCAACACCAACGGATTTATAGGTTCAGCGGTCCAATAATGATCACTTCAATGGATGCGGCTGTTCCCTTGGTCTAGACTTATGGATTAGCCACATAAAGTGTCATGAAATAGCGTTTTCATAATCACGAAATAAATAGCTAAGTATGGAGAAAACTTCCTTTTCCAATCGCTACGACAGGTGATGAAAATATCTATATTATCATCCTTTCCCCTTCCCCTATTTGCATATTTCATGTCGTTTCAATACAACCTACCACTAAGAACCAAATGAGTCAATTACAAGAAATACCACAGGCGCTTCATTACCAATTTATCTTAAGAAAAAGTCTCGTTTATCAACATTGCCATTTAACGAGCAACCAATACACGAAATAAGAGTGTTCAATCAAAATAAATATTCTTATAACGCAAGCAAATTAATATTCGGAGAGGAATCCTTTTGCCCAATTAATTCGGCGGTATTCATATCAATCTTCGGGAGCAGTCGGCTACTATCGGGTGTTATCGGGTTCAGATGCGCGAGCGCCGTGTTATGAGGAAATGTGGTGACATTTTGCGATGTCTGGGTGTATGTACAAGTTAATTTGATATTTTGATTGATATGTTTGGCAATGAAAAGTTTTGGTTAGTGTTTGGTTTCAATGTAAAAGAAAAAAAACAAGTAAATCTTTCAGAGCTTTCATTGTCAAAGCTTAATAAGTAAGAGACATCGACGCGCGAACCGTTACCACTTACCATGAATTACATTCTTGGTGGTTAGCATAATCAGCCTATAATGTTGCCACTGCTGGAACACAGGCCTCCTCTTTGTGAGAGTAGGCCATATGCCACGCGGGCCCAGTGCGGGGTGGTGGATGTCCCTTGTCTTGAATTTTTGGTTCTAGAACATGCCGCCGGTTTTCTCACGATGTTTTTTTTTAGGTATTAATTAAGGAACAAGACAAAAAATAAACAGAAACATCACAAAAACCTCAATAGGTTTTCCTTCACCGTTTTGAGAGCGTGATGAAATTATTTACACAAAGTAAAGTACCTGTTTGGGTTCGAACCCACGACCTACAACTAAGTCGCGTCCGTTACCACTGGGGCACCACTGCTCTCTGAAGTTTTAGTTGGATGGGTGGCAAAAGTGCAATGCCAACGCGTTAAACCGATTTTTTTTATAACGTCTAAAAATTTAAACTCTGCTAGGTTTATAATCATATACCTACTGAATTCATGGTAATTTTTTGTGCGCCGAAGTCCCTTACACCGTTTATAGATAGTGCCATCCACGAGGACGCGCCCCACTCTTCTTACTAATCGCTAATTGTCATCGCTAGTTAATTCCGCTAGTGTTTTAGTTTTTTGATACACACTAACTACCCACTAATAAGTAATTACTGTGTATCGACAAAACTAAAACACTAGCGGAATGTTGCACACTTGTACTGTAAGCGATTAGGAAGAAGAGTGGGGCGCGTCTTCGTGGATGGCGCTATCTGTACAGACAAAATATACACTTACGTACCTAGTTGTTTTTGCTCGTGTTAATTTATAGCTGATAACCAATATTTCCTGAATTAAAAATCGAGTACAGGATATATAAAATTAAGCTGGTTACATGAAAGCATGACGCTCGAGGTCAGCTAAGTGTATTACTTTAACCACAGTGTTGGCCTGTCAACCGTGATGAACTGCCCGTAATTGCTGCCTACCCTACTTTGTTAATACGTTAAAACAATCATTTTACGGCTCACTTAGCTGCTCTTTGTTTAATATGTGTTATGGCTTTATAAATATGTCAGGGTGTATTGCGTAGTTAGTCTAGCATGGAATAGTTAGGTGTTGAAGGTATAAAATACATGACATAAATACTATATTGCTACATTATTAATATTTGTATGTAAATTCAAAGAAAAAGAAAGAAAACACATTTATTTAGCACGGATTAAAAGACACACAATACACCAGATACATACATCAAATAAAAATAAAAGTCAAATAAAAAGTGTAAAGACCGATGTAAAAAGAAAAAAAAAAATAAGCATGAAAGTGTGCCTCACGGCTGCGCTAAAAAGGCCCAGTTCAGCAAAAATGCCAGACAACTAGTGCCTGACGCTGGTTTTCAACTGGACCTGTTTCCTTAATAGTTTTCAATTACTAATAGGTTTGATGAGTACTTCAAAACTGGATAAGGTCTACATCCATAATTGGACCTCATCCATCGCTTTCCATTAATTTAAAAAGATTAATTGTAAAATGGTATTGGGCAGGACACCCGGCAAGGCGCAGTGATGGCAGGTGGAGAAAGGCAGTAACCAAGTGGCGTCCAAAGACTGGAAGACGAAATGTCGGTCGTCCGGCGGCGAGATGGGCGGACGACATTGTTACCATCGCGGGCAGTACCTGGATGAGGCTGGCATAGGGGCACAGGGCCATTCTCCACGCAACTTAAACTCAAAGCATTTATTTCAATTAAACCATTTACAGGCACTTTTGAACTGTCAAGAAATCAGTCAGTCAGAAAATATGAAGCTAGTTGCCCATTCCAAAGCGTAGGTACCTATGCAGAAGAACGGGCAAGAAACTCCATGGACATTCTTTCAAATTATATTTTTACAAAAATATTAGTTACATCATTAATGTTGAATTTATAATAATTATATGTGAGAATGATGTAAAAATAAAAAGACGTACGCGTTAAAAGCGTCCAGAGTACAGCAAATAGAAACAAAACAACAATCCAAAAATAAAATAGTTAAAAATAAGCCGAGGCAGCTAAGTGATGACCAGCCCCAACTGATGGCGCCCGTTCACGAACATGATGCATAGATCTCGCCACTTGAAACGAGAAGCCTATGCTCAGCCTGCAGTGGGTGAAGGCGAGCTGTCGATAATGATGACGAAGGTCGGGTGACCGGGTGAAGTGTCCTCCCTAGCTAGCCTTGATTGGGTGGACACTGAAACGGTACCCCGACTGTACATGCAATATTGTGGCCTTAAAAGTTTTAGCAGAAGTCATAGAGGCACACTCAAAACGGTATAAAGTTAATTTCAATCTTATAATCTGACCAACAGATTTAGGTTTTACCGAGAATCGAACCAAGGTCTTTGAACTCATCAGCAGTCTAGGTGCAAGCCAAGCCGCTATAGACTAGATCGGTAATAGAAATAAAGCTAAATCGTCAAGTACAAGCATCCTAGCCACATGAGCGGTACAGTCGCGGACAGAGGTGCGTACTGCGCACTGTACAGTAAATTATTGAGACTGTCCATTGTTGACAGATATTTATATTACAAGTTATTTATCTGCTGCAGTTCCAACGCATAGTTGTAACTGAGAGTTTACTTAACAAGTGAGTTATTATTGAGCTTGTTTTGTTTGGTGATTTATTGACAACCAATCATGGTAGGTAAGTAGGTATCTACTTAAAACTCAATCAATTATTTATCTATGTAACCTTATTGTAAAAGTGCTGAAACTTACGTATTAATATACTTTTTAGCCATACAAACCTAAGACGAAAAAGGATTCGAAAAAATATAAATACTTAACCTACTAGATTCTAACAAAATAAATTGAATCTAACGCAATCTTTACATAAAATCTGCATGTGGTGGGCCAACCTTCTTGCGTATAAAAGTATTATGGGTCAGAAATCGCGTCTGTTTCCCGATCGCTCGTAGCAATAAAACGGAAATATATGGTATCGTAGAACATGGTAGACACATAAACGGTACAGTCGCGAACAGTGCATATTGTGCACTACATCATCGTGACGCGCAAATACTGCTGACAGATAGGGACTTGCCACTCACGTACGGATCTTATCGATAGAATTGGTTTACTATAAAATAAATTACAATGAAATATTTTCTTAGTAAAAACAGTATTAGGCTTCATAAAACTCGTTTGAGTAGGTACGTATAATTATTTTGAGCTAAAACTTATTAAAAAGAAAACACTTTTGTGCGTTGTGCGATAGCTTGTAAATTAACACCGAATGATGCTAGGTTAACTGCAAAAAAAATGCACGCGTGTGTCCATTTACTATTTTTGCAAGTACCTATTTCAAAATTATACGATGACAAATTTTAAAATAAATTGCAGCCGACGGATATTAAAATAAATCAATAAATATTCCCATAAAAAAATATCTTAAACATTTTAGTAATTTTCAATTTAACACTCCAGTTTGCGGCCAATGATTTATCAATATCAAACAATTATAACAGGCTCGATTCTATTTATAAGACCATCCCTAACACGCGAGCTCCGCCATCCGGATTTATCGAGTGTCGACACAACGGCGCACCACTAGGGGGCCTCACGCGTCGTGATACGTCGCTTGTACCTCGTAATTTAAAATCTCTGATTTATAGTCCAACAGTAGCATTAAATTTGTAATCATATATTGATTTACAGCCGCGATAAGGCGCGCCTGCTGTCTTCGGAGAACACTCCACTTCTATCGCTGGCCCTTTGTACGCAATTCGTTTTGTGCTGAAATTGCTTTTCAAACGTGGGCAGGACATATTGCACTGTGACGCGCATAGTGTTCTGATGATGTTGAATAATCGAATTTGTTTACGACTAGATAAATGTTATTGAGAGGTGTTGATATTTGAATTTCATTGCTTTATTTACAGGCTGTCACTGCAAGCGATGGGCTCTTAACATGGGTTATGGCTCCAAGTTGCGTTTTACGAAAGTGTGAAACTCGAAACTCTTGGATTTGAAATTCTAATGCGTCCTTCGGTATTATTGACTTGTTTCTGGGGCGTAGCAATCTCTTAATTTTCATGAACCCACAGACAAGATTTGGTAATATTTTCCGTCAGACAAACAAACAATACAACAAGTCCTCACGTGGTTGGAACAATAGCAGAGGGAGCGTATAAATATAAAATTAGTGGCATGTCCGCGTGTGATTCGGTTTGGTCGACACTTCCTGTGCATTGTCGACGTCTCCCACAACATGCTGACTTGCGCCGGCGCAGCCACTGATCAATATACGCAGAAATGACAAGTGATCCCTGTAAAAAGTGATGTGTCCACAAAGCATAGTCAATAAAGACTTTTCTAACTATAAAGAAAATCTCTACATAAGCACATTAATGACTTTAATTTCTATATTTGCTTTTATTCTAACTTAATTTTCCGATATTGCCTAAGCTTCCTGTGTTCCGTTCAGGGCTCTGCTGAACTGAGTCCCATCCCACCTAGAGATGTTTACGTGGTCGTCAAGAATGAACGTCCTTCACGTCACTACTGTTACAATATGTGGAAACTCAACGGCCCAGTAGTCTCAAGCCCTTCATAGAATTCTGCCTACTGTCCCGTCTACATGATCACAATGTAAGGGTCCGTCACCACCGGGATGTGGGTGTCAGTGTGACGCGCCAACACTATGATTTGCTCCGCGCTCCGCTTGCGCCCAACAAACGAGTGACGCCGAATGATTGATGCTAATCTTCTCCATCCAAAACCGCGTGTAATGCCCAAATTAAACGGTTCAAACTTTAATTTTTTGATCAATTTTACCATCGTTAGGACCATTGTGGGAATTGATTTTGCGGTTAATCAATGTTCAGTGCGGAGTCAAATTAAAGTTGTTTCTTTTATTTATTTCTTTGGTTATTGAAACATATCGAACGTCTTACCACATTAACATAGGTGAGAAACTGGTTTTTTTTCGTAATTCGTGATAATAAGTACCAGAATATAATAATTATAGTTTACTTACATCATACGTTGATATTGAGTCAAGACTTATTTGAAATGAAAACTAGAGAATGAATTCTATTTCGAATTTTTGAGGATGAGTTATGCAAGACGATTTTAAGGAAATTATGGGCAGGAATAAAATGAGAATGAGTATTACATGTATTATAACCGAGCAATTAGTAGACACGTATGTAATGTAGGCAGTAAAGTGAGTTGCGACACCGCGACGTGTTTACGCGACTATTTCAACGCAACGTTTATCGTCCGTAAAGTTGCGGACAAACGAAACTGCGCACACACGCGGCCCAGCACACGGTGCCAACGCAGATAACTGCTTCTCGGAACAAATGAAAGTATTATCAGTCGGAGTGCGCCGCTAAAGGCGTGAAGTCGTAACCTCTAATAATAAAACATTATATATTCGCGACCACGTGCCACGAATAATGACAAAATGTGCCGCGTAAAGGGAAAACAAAAGTAGGTCTTTTTAGTTGGTCTCTCGTGTATGGTTTTATAAGTTATCGGCACCTCTGTGAGTGGCGCGCGATTGTCCGCGCGTATAATGTGGTCGCGGCGCGCGAGTCGTGCCGCATGCCGCGACTAGTATCGATGCATGCGCAACGCTGAGCCCGTGCTGCGATTTATTGCATCTTAATATGGACGTGCTGAGCAATGCCTAAATTATCGTAGACACCGTCAAATGTTGTTTTGGTTTGGTTTTATGTTTGACCTTACGGACACAGTTGTTATCTGTGATGGAAATTATGTGGTTCCTAAAAATAGAGTAGGTAGTGCCTGTATACACATTCTCATACACACACATACTAACCTGCCAAATGCCAATTATAAAATACTGTTGTTACATTATTTTCCATTACTTACTTAACTATAATTATGGAAAAAGTCCGAAATTTAAGAATTGGTACAGAAAAGGGCCAACCTTTTCTGAGTTACAAAAGAAAACTGTACCGTGATGATTTATCTTGCACCTTTCGATTGATGCTATTTTTTACATAAATTTCAATATTCATTTATTATCATTTTAACAAAATATGAGACGGAACGACACAGAATCACTTTCGCCTTAAGTACCTACAGCTGAATTACTCACTTGGTCCGGCTTTCCACAGTTTCTCTTTCAAAGAATAGTCATGAGGTAACTGAGAAAATTTGCATATATCGGGTTATCATTTACCGACTGTTAAGTATCGCATAAGCTGTTCAAAATAGTTTCTTTATAAGAGATAATTTGAATGAAAAAGTGTGAGCATAATTTCCATTCATTGTAATAGAAAACTATAGGTATAATTATCACCTTCTCTGTTTTCGTCTTAGCTTAAGTTGGACTGTACCAAACAGGTAAAGACCCATAGTATTCATAGAGACCAAATTAAACACCTTGACCACTTCTGCCTGACCCTCTGGTGTCCACAAGCATGACGATTCCTACCAATGAGGTGACAATTAGACCCCAAAAGCTACTTCCTCAATCATGAAATTGAATTTACGCCGTGTAACGTAATTACTCGGACTAATTTGTGAGCGCAGTGCGTAACAATGCGCACACGCACCCAGTGCGTTAATAGTGACATTGTTGTGTGAACTCTTTGTGGAAAGTGATGATTGATATCGATGGTATTGTTTATGCTAATTATTTTTGAATGAGAAGTTTTAATTTTGGTGGATGAGTAGGTAAAATAAGTTAAGTAAATTTTTAATATTATTTCATCACCACTGTTCTCAAAACGGTGAAGGAAAACATCGTGAGGAAACCGGCATGTCCTAGAATCAAAAATTCAAAGACATGTGACATCTACCAACCCGCACTGGGCCCGCGTGGTGGATTACGGCCCACTCCCTCTCACAGAGAGGAGGCCTGTGTCCCAGCAGTGGGAACATTATAGGCTGATGATGATGATGATGAAATTTTTTTAAAACAACAAATATTCCTGATGTTTGATAAAATTAAAAGCCCGTTAAGGAAATGTAAATATTAAAAAAAATATTTTTGTAATACTTAATTACTAATTTATGGTGTAATCTGTTTTGTTCCAGATGTTTACCTGTAGGAACCACATAGACTTCATATGAGTACCTCTATGTACAGACGCCAGCACATCAAGCTACCCGAAACTGTCAAATTTTCCCAATCAACTTTATACCTTACGCTGTAGCGATTAAGTTGCAAATCTATTAAAGAAATTTGACAGATTGTAGTAGCTTGATGTGCTGGCGTCTGTACATATATCTCACCATTATATTCTTATCTTAAAATCTGAAATAAACCATAAACTTAAATCTTAGTTTATCTAACTAACACTCGACGATTCAAGAATCCAACCCACTTTCCTCCATACTTCCAATCTCCAGCCGACTCAGCAACTAATTGCCGGCTCCAAATAAAAGCCTCGTCAAGTGTGTGATGGGCTCGTCCCTGATACGCCGATGGTTCATAAAACGTCTATTGCGTCGTGTGAGTCTTCAAGAGTCTTACGCGTAAGTTTTCTAGTGGACACTGGAATCCCTCATTGGGAAACTCGTCAAGGAATTAAAAGCTACTAGATGTGATACAGTAGTTAGGAGGTACCTGCAAAGAGACGCGGGAGTAAAAAAGTATCCCTGTTCTCCTTCTGTATTTAAGACAGAAGTGAACAGTTACCTGCACTATTGATTAACAAAGATATTATGCAGATGCAATAGAGTGAAATCCTGAAATGAAATGGAAACTGAATCTGAATGGGTATAGTCAAAGTCTTTATTTGCAGAAAAAAGGTGTACAAAAAAAATGTGGTCTTAATGTTAGCAAGGCTCCTTAGTTATTGTACCAGTGTATGGGTGTGCAAATGTTAGGTAATACAAATTTAATAGTTGCAGTTGCATACTTATAAGCAATTGAGCTTGAATTAACCCTGATAGAGGTAAGTAAAATTTTCTATCATTTTGGTCACACGTGGTTCATAAAGCTATCTGTACAAAATCACGCCAAAATAACTTGCGAATGTTAGGGAAACATTTTAACCTTTTCCAGAAATCGCCCAATCTTCGTTCCAAATGAAACTCACCCGTTGGGAAAATCTAAGGGACGTAAGTGGAGGCACTTAAACGGCAGTAAACGGCTCCAGGCGTCAGGGGCCGATATGTCGACAGATACCGAGTCCACTGCTAAATACACTAGCTCTGCTGATCCCCGCCCTATTGGTTAATGGGGACACGGGATTTCGGGGACAGTTTTTATTTGCCATTGACCTAAGAAGGTGACTGTAGCTTTTGTTTGCTGGCCCGTGGTGTGAGACGATGGGTGTTTGTAGGAAGAGAGGATCATTGTTATATAGTGTCGTTCTCATAATGCAATAGATTGATGACTAACTAAATACTACGTTTAGTTCTATAAAGGAATCATCGATGGTTTGTAATGACGTTGTAATTGGTAGGTGTTTGTGATCTTTCACAAGCTCTTGCTTGCCAGAAAAGGTACCACTATATCATTACATAGGATAAAATAAAGTCCTCCCGCCGGCACGTCTGTCTGTCTGTCTGAACACGATAAACTCAAAAACTTATGGTTTACACCAATGGACGGAGTGATTCATGAGGAAGGTTTAGGTGTATAATTCATTAAGGTGTTGTGTAAATTGGCTGAAATACGATAATGATTGTTTAAGATCTCGGAAAAAATCATGCCGACTGGGAGCTCGACTGGCGTGTGCCGCGTGAACCAATAGATTTATACTTGTATAAAAACAATGTATAAATGGGATATTTTCCGACACCCACGCGGGAGAGGCTACGGGCAAAAGCTAGTATTTTAGGCACCAAACTGTATTATTATGTTCCGATTTGAAGGCCATGGTTGAAATAATGGGCCCAGGTAATTCTCTTTTCGTAATATTTATAGAATGTTTCCTATGTAAGCCAACAACTTTGTTGCTTCTATCAAATAACACTCCACCGTCTCAAGATTACACGAGGGCGGGCGATGTCAATAGTTCATCTTTATCAATCTAAATTGCATTGACACTGTGTTTGACCAACACTGTTAGGTGTGTGTTCAGCCGAGGGGAGAACAACTTTATGAGCCAATGAGATGAACTTAATACTATAAGAAGACAACGTTGGGTTGTGTTACACACCATTTGAATATGTGTTAATTTTGTTTCTTTTAAAAGCCTGTTAAAGGTCAGATAGAATGCTAATGTAAAAATATTCAATAACTCGGTAGAACTAAAAGTTATAGTCAAAAGTATACTATGTTATCAGATGCCTCGATCTACATCTAGACATAGTTACTTTACCAAGTATGCAAAACTAAGCTTTTAAAAAGAGTAATCTAGGTACAAGTTAAGTTATGGTATCAGGCGTTACTTTGCGAACAACTTTACACAGCCGGTTCAAGGATATTACTTCACCCCTTCAAGAAAAACTAGACAAACGAGCATCAAACGGCAAATAAAAAGAGTCTAGTGACTTGTGACGTCAGAGGAGGAGATAAGAGGAAGCTTGTAAGTCCGGGGCGTGTTATCAATCTATATTGTGGAGCACTTGACCGGCGACATACGCCCCCTGCGAGGGGAGAGGCTGCCATGTGATGCTGTACCTATACATGAACTTTGAAACGAGGGCATGGTGTCTCTTTGTGAAGATACCTACAACAATGGATTTAAAAAAAACATAGGTATACGTACGAAAACGCTAATTGTAAAAAGCGGCCAAGTGCGAGAGAGTTCCCTTCAATTTTTAATTTTATTTTTATTTTTTTGTTGTCTTAGCGGCCATAGTCTGTCTACCTGTTACGGTTCAAAGATACAGCCCTAGCACAGATGGATGGATTAGAATGCCGTTGGCACCCTTTGGGTGCGTGACCCTAAAAATGAGTAAAAGGAAAATATGTCTGTGAGATAAGATAAGATTATGTTTATTTGCCAAAAACAGTGTTTACGTTACCTTATGGTTATCGAAAAAAACAAAATAAGCGCAAAGGAAGCATTTTGTTTATGAACTCCACACTAGGTCCACCTGCAACTTTTATCTGAAACGGTTACAAAGGTAGTTCCCATGAAAGTTTATATTTCTACAGAACATACTATCTACAGGGTGTTACGGAAAGGGTATATCAATACAAACGGGTTGAAGAGTGTATCTGGTCTAGAATCTCTGTACAAAATTTCAGCTCAAAAGCAGTAACTTTGAAAATGCTTAATATTTTTTTATTTCGATAGTTTATTAAATTGAAACCATAACAAACGTGTCACCGCACTACGAGGGTCATTATCCATTATCTGTAGTGTGTCTGTGCGCCTAGTACACGCACATCACGCCGCCGCGCGCCAGTGCAGCGCCGTGAAGTCGAAATTAAAAAATATTAAGCATTTTCAAAGTTAATGCTTTTGAGCTTAAATTTTGTATAGAGATTCTAAACCAGATACACTCTTCAACCCGTTTGTATTGATATACCCTTTCCGTAACACCCTGTATATAGAATATTATCTCTGAACAGCTAATATTATGCTTAATTCAGCTGTTGTTAGGGACGGTCTGCCTTTTATTATCTAGTATTAACTAATAAATGAATAAGCAACTCTATCACGCATTTTAAATCAGAAACCAACAAGTTTAGAAGTTATCGAAAGGCATAAAACTGCTTGTTAATAGCTTATGTTAATGGCTAATAAATTCTATTTTTGGAATCTTGCACACCTTGGGTACGAGTTAAAAATAACGGACACATGTTTGACTATAATAGATAATGGTTTTTATATAAAAAATATACTATACAGTTTTAGTTCCTAAGCAATTAAATATTTTGCAATTTCGATAATCTTTACGAGGTTTAGTTAACTACTTAAGTATAGTATTGTTAACCGAATTTAACAACTTAGTTTATCGTAAGTAATTAATTTTATTTTTAATTAGGTACGCAAAGTAATTACCTGTCAAAACTCAGTGGGACTTTTTTAAACAAAATTAATAAATAAAACACGTTTAACGCTAATTAGTTATTTTAATAAAATAAAATAAAATAAGGAATATTTTGTAATGAATAGATATTGTGATACACGAAAATTATTTTCCGAGTAGGTACCTACATGAACGAAACCCTTTGAGGACCACCGATGCACTACAGCTTGTCGGCTTCGTAATGTTTTAATTAATTTAGGTACACCTTACACAATGTGAAGTGTTTTTAGCAATCTCAGAAACCTTATCTTGACATCCGATAACTCCAAGATTCATATAATTAGGCACATAAATAAAAATGTTTCGGCGAACATAAAAATTCATGGTGCGAAACGAGAATACGGAACAACAAAAAAACCTTATGTTTATTATATTTAATAATAAGTAATTTTATACTAAGGTCAATTGCAATAAAAAACTAAAAACGAGGGTTTAGCTAAAATTACATTTAATTTATCAGTGGGATAAGTTTTAAACTTAATTTTTGAAGACCAGGATTATGGTCAACTATTTAGGTTACCTATAACCTAAGACCAACAAAAAAAGGAAAATTCTTAGAAATTTTCCGGCGAACACAAAATACAATATCGATGAGGAAGAAAATGGTCGGAGGCTTTGTATATATGTATTCCTTTAACTACCTGCGGGTCAGCTTAGTCAAGAAAACGGAAATTACTAACAAACAGTTTACTGTTATGGTGCATTATCGCAGTTTAAAAAAAAAAGGCCTTTTTAAAACTCGTTGATGATGACAGATTGGAGCAAACAAAAATTTATGCATTTGAAAAAGATGGAAAAGTAATTTACTATACAATACCTATGTATCTACATGGTTTTGCAAATGAACAGATACCTACCAACATTTACGGTATTGCCGATTTGCCGAATATCAGACTTGACCAAAGTCGTTCAACCCATAATATTATTATCCTGTGCAGGTGAAATAGCTCCGTTACACGTGTTCGAGCAACCACGTGTAAGCCTTCAAATGAAATATTTATAGGTACTTAGAACCAGAACATACGGAACTGATTCAAAACTCCCAAATACAAATTTGTGTTAAGATTACTCAATCAATTGAACAATTTAAACGTTGTATCTACCTACCTAGTTACCTACGCAGTTAATAATAGTAAAATATCAAAAGTCAATTTCTTAAGCCTGAAATTAGTGACTTTTTATATTTTGTCATTGAAATTAATGCGTTTGTTTCGCTTAGACAATTTTTCATGACTGTCTGTCATACTTTTCCAATTCTTTATTTTCTAGTAAACAGAATTTCCCACGCAATTTTCATCCACACACAAACTCCAAAAACGTTAATTCAGGAATGAAAGCAGGACAATCGACTAGCTTCCTAACGTAGTACATAAATTAAAGACGGCTAACAAGGGAAGGAAGGGGCCGGCATTCCGGCAGCCGGCCGGTTCCGGCGGACGCACTCGGACGGCCGGTCCGGTCCGCCCGGCGACTGACCACCCCCCATATGGCCTTCCGTTTGTATATCAAGATAATACGCCTTTTGATGTAAGGCTTTCAGTTTGTAAAAGAGTTGTCAACCTTAGAATGGATGGTTGTAACAAATGAAAATGGAATTTTTCTAGTTCAAGTAAAGTTTTGATATGCGACCTCGTTTACGTTATATAATGTGGTTAACTTACCTTTGTCACGGATTGAATCACTGAAAAAAGACAGTTCTCCGAAAGTTATGTCAAAAGAAAACTTTGTAAAGAAACTATCGCTGAAGAAACAGAAAATACGTAACGGTACGTTTCCATCATTTTCCACGTACAACGTGGAGCTACTACATGGAGCTGTCAATTCATCATGTGCATCGATTGGTAACGTGACGTACATATGTTGCGCATGATATTCAAAATGCAATGCTACACACCAGTATCAATGTATGTACTAACTTAAATGTATTGGTATCAAGTAGAACTTTATATCATTCTTTTTATGTTCTGAGTTTGAAGGTACACCTTTTCCAAAAATTGATCAAATAAAATCAAAAGTAATTAATTCAAATTAGAATGATTATCGCCACTTTTTCACAATTAAAACTAGAATAGAGTCTACAAAACGCCTGTACTTCAGCACTTCCTATTGTTGAAGTTTTTCTTTATTAAACTTTTATTTTTGAAAAGAAAAACAATATGAAGATAATTTGTAATAGGTATATCTAGTATACTTGTATCTTTTTACTTGAATAAAATTTAATGTAGTAAATATGTATGTGTGTGTGTGTGTGTATGATTACACACATTTCTAAAGATTCGTAGTACTGTCGCTAAGAACTGTACTACCGTAAAGTTTGAAACTTACGAAACATTGAAATTACAGAATCGAATAATCATAATAATAATTGTATGCCTCATCGATAGACCAAATATAGAGTTTCGTCATTAGGTAGTACATAATACATCTATGTATAACCGATATGTAGCGCAGTACATAAACACGCGTCGAGTCGCTGAAACTAATCGAGTTTTCAGTTCTAAGTTATTCTGTTTGAAACCCGCGAACAAGTTTCAAGACGTTTACAGCTTACGACTCGATCCCAACAAATCCTTTGAAAGTCACGCTTCTGTTTATAAAACTTTGAGTTTTCATTTAATTTTCAGATTTTTGCCCGGAAATGTCACTCCATGAGAACCTTCTTAAAACGAGATCACCAGCACAGGTACGGGTTGATGGTTTTGCACACGTCCATATGCACTGCATTGGCATGTCATAATCTAGTTGCATCCAACAGTGTTGGGTATGTACAGTGACATTTGTCACTTCAGCTGTGGTTATGATTTAAAATTCTACGTAGTTTCAAATGACTCTAGAACGTTTTAATTGACTAATTCATCTACCTATGAATAATGAATAACCAGGTAATCCCTAACGATTACCTGATTTTTTTTAAATCGTTTTGCAGCATTACATCTGAAGTGGAAAAATGTCAACTAACTTTTCAAGGCCACTGTAAAACATATTGAGTAAATAATCTACGTACCAACCAAGTCGTGTGCTCTAAACAGTCCTCCGCCAACATTCTCGAAATGTAAACGTCTTTAACTAAATTTCTGTCTATATCATAACAGTGGGTATGTGCGAGTATTACAGGTACGTAGTTATAGGAACAGGTACAAGTACAGACGGATCCGGGCCAAGGATTTGTATCGCCCACCGCCCAAGTTCGGTAATCTTGATCGTGGCTCCGAGGTGACAACGTGATGGCGGATCCAGTCGGAATTAGGTAGGAATGTACTTGTGACCGAATAAGGATGGTAACGGATATCTTCTAGCATGATTGCTTCCTTTGACAAGATGGCAATCGTATAGCAGACCAGAATAGAAAATTCAATAAAACTGTACTTACTCATAGTACGGTAGGTTCTGCTGTGAAGATGTAACTTAGTAGGTACTAAGTTTGAAGTGTTTGTAGGTAAGTTTAAATGCTTATGTAGGTAGGTACCTACATAAGAATTTAAACTTCACACAAAGGTCGACCCTATATATTAAACCTGGAGAAAAATTTGATTACAGATACACGACCAAATAAAAAGGCACACACCAGCCTAGCTAGACTAACGTAGTAGGCAGATGAAGGCAATTTTATACTTATTTAAAACGCAAATATGAATTTATCTGTAATTAAGACATCCTTACCTACGACTTTGCCCCACCAGTGGAGCGGCCGGTGGGGCAAAGTAGAATAATCCGAATTAACCACAAAATTCAGCGAGCCAAAGTTCAGACTAGTGATGCGCGTAGCTCAGTATCGAGTATCGATAGTCATTGTCCGCTCACACCCGCGTCTGCCCGCCGCGTCGATAAAAAGATTACACATTTGCGTATATGATTCGTGCGTGATGTGAATAATAATGTGGCCTCCCCTCGCACACTAATAGATTTTAATCGGCCGGCCAACGACTTGTGTGTGCGATTTCATTAATTTTTTGGTTTCGTTTTGCTGTGACCATTTTTGTGGTTGGTGTTCCATGGAGGTGGTGAGAAAGTAAAGGATTCAAGGTTGTGTTACGGATGAGATGTGGTTCACTAAACGGTAAAGGGTCTTTTATTTTTATTTTATTTTATTAGGGAAAATAAACGGTTACACATTATAATGTAAGGTATAGAACTTAAGACTAAAATGGGAGTATAAATGTATAACCAACAACATTCTCCACAAAATATTAAAAAGTTAAACAAACACGAACGACATGCGATATAGATTACATACATTCAAAAGAGAGCATGGTAAAATACTTAAAAAAAAAAAAAAAAAAAAACTAAACTGAAACATACACTATACAGGTGAAAATAATAAAAAGAGAAAGAAGATATAATTGAATTAAAATTGAAATAAAAATTTAAATTTTGATTTAAGGATTGTTATGTACTTAATTCTGCTATGATTTTAAACACAATACTTCTAAATTTTCCAGCAGAAACGGCAAAGAACTCGATATCCCGGAAAATCTTATTGAACTGAGTAGTAAGACGCCGTAGGGGTGCTCGCGATCCTGCGTTTGATCGACACGAGGTTACAGCAAATAGCGGTCGTGCGCGCACACCTCGACATATAGTAGTTCTGGGTACTACATAACTTATTCTATTGCTTATGTCTATACAATCATATGAATTGTTACATAAATCAAACAGAAACGTCGAATCCAACATTATACGTCTAGATTTAAGGTTTTGAACTTTAAATTTATTCAGTAAGTCACTGTAAGGGTCATCGCCTATTACAATCGTTTGCTTGCCATTATAAAATTAATTATTAACAATTGCGTTGATAACTTATTACTTGAAATTTACAAAGACACTAATATTCAATTCAGCCTTCGTAGAGCTACATGCACAATTTACCCATAAAAAGTGCACAACTTTCCTTAGCCACTCTCACTGATCTTACATTAAAGTCTCAAGAAGACACGTAAAACGTACAAAAAACATTTGATAAATCGCTTATTTACTTCAGCATCCCTTGCTTCATTTGAATACAAGACACTTACAAGCAGCTACTTACCCTTCAATGTACGTAAAAAACACGCCAACATTTGTACAGCAGCCGTAATCCGCAGCAAGTTCTCATCCAAAGTGATTGCTCAACGGCTTTCCTCTTTTTTATCTAGTTTATTTTGAAATATTAATGGCGTCGGCATTAAGAGCATTAGTACCCTTTGTTATTGCAGTGTGAGAATCTGCATGGCCTGTGTTTTGCATACGCGGGGCGGGACGTGGATTGTGCCAATGTATTCGTCAACACGTAAATAAATAATGATAAACAGTGAGATTTAGTTGTGGGAGTTGAACGAGTTGTATGCAGTCGATCGGGTAATTGACCTGTTCCAGCTGGTGATTTCTAAATAATTGAAGTAAATTTAGTAGTGGGACGTATAAACAATAACTATAAAATGTATGCATGCCTACCTATACCTATAACTTTTCTTCCAGGATATACTTGTCATGGTGAACGAGGCTACCTCTGAACCTTTAGGAACTTTTTGATCAGTTCCTTCGCTAAATACATAACACATTCTGTAAGCCATGTCTCATCTCATACAGGCTTGATAGCAAAACAGGGCCAAGTCTACTAATTTACAAACGTTACAATGGTTTCTCCATTGCAATTTTGGACAGATTTGTCATACTAAATCTGTTAAAACTCACAATGGCCCTTGAACGTTTCTTCAAAAGTAGCATTACTTCTTTCCAAACTTGTGTTTTCACGGTCAAATGGTAACCTCATTTCCATTCCAGTGTCGGGGGCGCCTATATAATCGCTATCTAATATGACCAAGTGTTTTCCGGTCTAATAGGCATATTCACATTTTCATGGAAACAAAATAAGTAAGTACGAGTATATACCTGTTATTGTATGAACTGGTGAGCACTCTAGCACCAAGAAAATAAGCAACTGTTTCAACAACAATGTTTTCCGTCCCAATGGCTACAGCGGCAATCAACTAATATTAGCTACCGTTCAATGAGCAAACACAACATTTTAATAAACCAGCGGTACAGCCGTACACGGAACGGTTAAAAGATCAATAAAGAGACGATATGAGCCCGCCGAGATATCTACGCTCACAACAATATATCTAGCGATAGTGGAGCGATGTCTGCCCATAATATTCTTTGGGGTGCATCTCATTTGGCTTAAGAACCAGCCTTTGTCAACAAAGTTGGGGGCGGACGGAAAAATCGATAGTGGCCACGAACGCAGGCCTCCGATCATCGCCTCTTGTCTCCCGTAATTCGTGTCTCAATTTTAAATGTTTTGAATATCGAAGACGATTTTAATCATTAGATGCCTAGATTTCTTCGGGAGAAGTCTTCTCTTAGATTTGTCAGAAAACTGCCCAAGGGTCACTTCAGTGGATATTAAAACTATTGCAGTTTTTGCAAACTTAGATGTAGCACTACTTGACCTTATCGCCACCATAGCTATTCTAAAGTGCAAACTTAACACCCAAAACAAACAGTCTTACACCATAAAAGGAAAAAGTTCGTGAAACTAATGTTGCAGTATAGTTTAATGTTAACTGTAAACAATATCCATATACTTTACAACGACATAGGAATTCCATTGTACAACGCAAGAAGATGTAGGTTAATATGCAAATAAGTGAAACTGCGAACACATACAACGGCTAAAACAAACTGCTCGTAATTTACTGTGTTCGGTATCATCGATAGATACTGATTTAAGTTGCTATACTATATCATTATCAAGCAGTATTCATCATCATCTGCCTAGCCTTTTCCCAACAGCAAATGCAAATGCAGCTGAATATAATAATTATCAAGCAGTATTGGTCACTTAATATCTTCAGATTCATTTTGACTAGAAACAGCTGTTCATTATCAATAATCAGAAAGAAAATCAGTGGAAGCACTAACATCCTAAGCCCAACCAGCACCCTAATTGCGTAACACACTATCAATCGGAATTTGAATAATTTTGAAGCCAATTGCTAATCCGTTGCTTCATAAGTTCGAAAAATTGTCTGCTCAACACGTAAATAACGCAATGAATGTTGTTGAACTGTCAAAATGAAACCGATTCCGATTGATAAAGAGTTACGCAATTGCTCCGCTGATCTCATGCACATGTGTTTCGGTTTTGTTTGTCGGGCAACTGATTTGCATCAATTGTCAGACTTGTAGAGTTAGTTACTTCTTTTTTATAGAATGAGCCCAGTGCACTCATCATATTTTATGTAAAGGGGACGTGTTAAAATTAGCCTCAAGAACTCAGAATTCTCTTTAGTTAGAATTTTACCTTTTATTACCTAGTCTAATTGAAATAATTGAACTTGAAACTGGACATTCAAAGCCAAGGCACTAGAGCAACAAAACAAACAATCAGTTAACAAAACAAAGAAACAAACACGCTATCACTTTCAATACAAAAACTGATTGATCGTTAGAATATTGAATAAATAATTGAAATAATAATAAGGTATTGTCAGTAATGAGTGCTAATCACAAGTTGTAGCGGCTGACGCACGGTGATACGTAAATTATTAATCATTACTTCATTAGACAATCAGATATGCTAATTTTGTATGCGTAATGCAGTCTAGTTGGCATATTAAAGAGTAGAACAGCTCAGTTAGTGGTCGAAAGTAAGTAGTCATTTTGTCTGAGTAGGTACGATGTTGGAGTTTCCAAAGATCTGAAATAATTGCATGGTAGCCGGTGACAAAAACGTTTTTCTACAGAATCTATTAAAATGTTACAATAAAACAACAGCAACTACTTGGTAAACTAGTCTGAGGCATAAAAAACAGTTTCAACTAGCTAGTTGAGCACGAGATACAAAAACTTATTCATGTTAATAAAAAACCACAGATAATATTTAAACCTCCACATTATGTGGCGATAGATCTTAATCATAAATCGATTATTTATTCTAATTTAAATAGAATTCATAAATAGGTATAATTTTGTTTACTCTAGATATTATGTGCAGTAGTTGCAAATTAACTAAATTAACGTTACGGCTCTATTAATTATAAAATATGCAAAATTTTCACTAAACGGCGGATCATTTTTCATAGTCACACGTGTGAAACGGTTATTAAGATCGAGCGGCGTACGCGCATGCCAACTGTAAGTGGGTAGACCCGAGGTCATGCTGATAGCGGAAAGTAAATAAAAAAATTGTTCTGTCGTAAAGAGAAAACTAAACCTTGATTTCATACAAATGCTGCAAATTAAAACGTGGTCCAAACAGACGTCAAACTTAGTTCTCTATCCAGAGCATTTACAGCAGTAAAAAATCCTGATTTTCCATGTTTAGTCACCTAATTTGACATTTCATATGATTTTAATAAATCATAGAAAGCAAAATAGAGGTTTTTAGAAAGCTAAACAAGCCAAGAAGAAATAACTTACATGAGTCGCTGTTGTAGAAGGAAACATATCGAAAAGTTGAAACGTATCGAGAAAAGTTGGAATTGACAGTTATACAATATTTGTACTCCTAAAGTATATACTTTTAAATACCTGGGTCATCTGGTTACTGATGACCTGAAAGATGATATGTATCTAGAGAGGGAGCGCAGAGTATTGTCAGTTAGGGCGAATATGCTGGCCCGCAGGTTTTCTCGATGTATAGACGCAATTAAAATAACCCTTTTTAAGGCATAATGTACAGCACTGTACTCGGGAGCCCTGTGGTTCACATATACCCACAAGACTTACAATGCTCTGCGTATCCAATGTAATAACGCATTCAGGGTATTGTTGCGATTGCCGTGCTTCTGTGGTGCCTCGACAATGTTTACAGACGCATGCACTGACGGATTTGATGCACTGTGGCATAAGAAATCTGCCTCACTACTTCAACAATAGCCGCCCGGGCAGATAGCCCGCTGGTGTAGGCGATTACAAACCGGAGCCATTCTGTTTTAGTTGTTAAGCACTAACCTAGGCTATGCTATTTTTGTTACCAACACTATAGACCATTGTAGTCTGTCCGTCTTCATGTGACCGCTACACCGTCGTCGTGTGACCGCGGCCGCAGGCGCGTAATAAGCAGCGAAATGCTAATCCCCAGCATACATGTTTGTGTAATGAGGCTACTTGCTTGCTTAAATAAATATTGAGTGACCGTTCAACGCGTCGAGTTAATCAATCTCGCACAAGCCACTTAAAAAATGGATGTTAAATAATTACAAGTGATGGAATTTTGCCGTGCATTCAAATAGAAAAACCTTCTCAATTACTACTTAGAATAGTTGCTTTCTCTGGTGTGAAGGAATAGATGTTATCGTGTATCATTCAAGTAGTTAATGTTGAATTCATTATTGCAACAATGTTGAATGGTAATGATCTATTGTAATTAAATACCTAATACTATGCACAGGTATAAAAGCCCTTGTACATTCATATTTTTAACCGACTTCAAAAAAGGAGGAGGTTCTCAATTCGGATGTTTATATATACCTATATTTTTTTTTGTATAAACAATATCACAATTAAAAAACTTTACAACACAACAAAAAATCCCATTTAAAGCACGTTCCGAATTCAAATCAGACACCCGCTTGGTTTATTACGTCGATATGTAAATTTTGTACAGCGTCACTACCCTTATAAAGACCCTGTTTGAATTGAAAATTTAGTTGAACGAGCGAGAGTAAGCCGACATTCAGCCAGTGCGGCCACGTCTTTCAGCGAACTCGCTGCTTCTCTAACGTAACACGCAAATAAAAGGTTTAAAAATACATGTCGCGGTGTAAAACCTCCTTATCTACACGTGCTGTTGTTGTTATGATAATCTGTGACTTGAACTGTCAAAAATGCGCGCAAACGTGTTTGTTTTATAATCTGTGACATTTTGATCTGTCAAAAAGCGCGCGTACATGCAGGACTGCGATTGGTTCGCTTCTGCTCGGTTGTTATGACGGCAAACGATAAGCGGTAACGAGTGAC
The DNA here is from genome assembly GCA_947508005.1 of Amphipoea lucens. Classification (NCBI taxonomy): domain Eukaryota; kingdom Metazoa; phylum Arthropoda; class Insecta; order Lepidoptera; family Noctuidae; genus Amphipoea; species Amphipoea lucens. The sequence goes on along the minus strand of OX382360.1, from coordinate 23,255,693 downwards.
GTATCACTTGATATTTCGATCTGTCAAAATGTGAAAGAGATAGAAGATAACATTGGAGGGGGACGGAGTGATTGCGTGCATGTTACGTTTTCCGTAACGTAAGGTAATCATTATAATTATAGCTGTGATACTAAATTGAACTTTGCCTCGCGATTTCATAGATTTGATAGACGTAGGTACATTACATAAGACGACTACTGGTTTTCAGAAGCATTCAATTAGTTAAACGTAGCCAAAAATGAAAATATTCAGAACAAATTATTCAAATTAAATGAGCTCTAATCTCACCTAATCTCACTTTCTCCTATTAACTGAGACATCGCAAAATGGTAGTATTTAGATTTGATGCGGTATTTTAATAAAGCGGAGGTATGTGTGTTTAGCGGGAGGCGATAACTCATAGAGAATGACCTCATCACGCTGCGGGAATGGCATTCGGTATGCGTCATGGAGGACGTGATACGACGGCGTCCCAGTTCGCGTTCCGATATCTTTATTATATCCTAATATCGCACTTATCTTCTGATATTTTAAATATCTTTATAAGTAGACCAATTTTTATTAATAGCGTATTATAAAAACCGATGTTTTGGTTGTTTTACTAGTGGGGGAAAACAGCATTCAGAAAGATTTGATTGATTTGAAATATTTCTCTGTCGACTTCAAATGGAAGTCTTTATAAGAAGTAGGTATTACTTAATTACATTTTAATATTTATTTTATATAAAATAATTAATTAAAACACAGTTGAAGCCCAGTATGGCTCAGACTAAGCAAGCTAGGGACCACCCCATCTTGTCCCAAGGGTGGCATAAGAAGCAAATTATTAGTAGCAGCAGCATCAGTTTTTTTATTGGATACATTGAATATCTTTCGAGGCCGAACAGGAATTAAGACCAGTCTTTCAAGAACTGGTTAAATGATAAACGACCTACACAGTAGCAGTCTACATCGAGTTCAATGTTTAGTAACGGACTTCAAACGGCTCACAGATTTTGCAGACAGACCACACTTCAAATACGGGTTAGTTGTATTTAGTATTTCAAATACAGTCCGGGAAATTAATTGTTTATCAAATTGATACACTACCGTGCACTGCCGTGTTATTGCTATTGCATACAACTGTCATTGAATGAATGACAGGACGTGATTTAAATAATTTATACTGATACAAATATGACAAATATTCAAGTTGATTGTCAATTTGCTTAACAATTAATTTCTCTGACTTTACAACCAGAACGTTGATTGGATGAAAAGTAAAACAACTTTCAGTCTTCGCTTCATCACCATGTTTTAATGATTATCTAACCCCAAAATGAAGAATAATCGACCACATTCCTTCACTGAATGGTTTTAAATGAGCGTCAAAACTATATGAAAAGCAATAAATTGCGAACTGTCTGTTAATTAAACGGCAATGCGCTGAGTGGAGACATGATTGAACTGCGCTATGTAAGAGCGAGCCAAACAATTCAACAAAGGGTTATGAACCGTATTGCATGTTGCACATTTTCCCAGAGCAGCAGAAAATCAATTTACAGTAAATATTTTGTCCATCTCAAGTTTCTTGCTAATTCTTTAATCGGAGTCTTATTATTGTGATGTTATTGATTTAAGTCGTTAATTAGTGGTTTGTCGGCTTTGTAAGCCAGTGCAGTAGATTTTGGTGGCCTTTTGGACGATTTCGGTGGTCGGAATCAGATAGTCCGAAATAAATATCACAGAACAAGCGAGATGTTTCCTTGATCTACTCTTGCATAGCTACTTCCATTCCTACAATTAAGTATAACCAACCCTTTCTTTACCACAAGGTACCCCGTTCCCTAGGAGGGTTCCTAAGCCTAATGACGTATTTATTTTAATCTGCTTTTCAACACTGCTGAAATAAAGTTTGCATAAATTGCCAACTTATCGGATAAGTATATGCTTTCGTACTGGCCCATCATGGTGTGGGAAAAGAGTGGCAAATCTAGAAGAAAGTCAAGATGATAGTTGAAGGAGCATACACAAGTTAAAACATCTAGTTAGGGACATGAAATACATTGTTAGCATTGATTAGAAAATGGCGGATATTGCTACAATTTGTATTTAAGGAATATAACAGGAGCATCAAATTGCCTATTGTGAAATTCGAACGTGACACTCGAAACCATAATGCAAGAACTCAAGAACGTTTCCCAATCCGGTGTTCGTTAGGTCTCCAATCGATGACCACTCCAATATTGAATCCTGCAGTACCCTCACTGCTCCTCAGCCTCGGGGCGCGATTACCATAACAAGACCCCTATTACGCACCTACGGCTATATATCGACCACCTTAACTTTACCGTTGCCACCCCAAAAATCACGAACAACGACTTTGCCTGCACAATTTTCGCAACTGCACTAATATCTTTGTAAAGCCTTTTGTTACTGTCAAAACTAGAATTTGACAGTCGAATGCTTCGTTTGTCAATTGCTATTGATTACTTACGGTGTAGTAGGCTGCCGGCGGCTAATTTGGGGGCTGCAGTTAGGTATTTTTCGTCGCTAACTAGATAACAAGTGGTTTTAAATTGGAATCTACATAATAATGTGCACGTAGGGTAGTGTAACGAAGTTGCGAGGGGCGCGACGTCACTCATCGTCTCGTCTCGCGCCCTGACGCTATGTGCTGGGTATGTATTACATATTGCAGCTGTAGGTGGGTGTATGTCTGCTGCATGGTAGCCCCAATAGGTAGGTACTACCTTATAGATAGCTTTTCTTTGTAACAGGGAGGCATAGGAAAATAATAGAGCGCCTTTCTTTATAGAATGTGTTTCGGACTGCTCCAATAGTTGAGAACAGAAACATTAGTCAGGTAACACCTCATGAAACACTGTCATTAACCTGTTACAAGATCACAATCCCGTTATCTTTAAAACAAAGCTAAGAATAACTTCTAGTCCAAGGTTAAGGAAAATTCTCATGTATTTATTCACGCCAACAGATGTCGCTGTACACAAAAACAGGTTTCCACATTTCTGTACACAAACATTGTGCTCACAGTCCACTAACCACCCGAAAAACTATGTTATTTACCTTGTTTTAAAAATATAAAAGGGCCACAGAACGGCAGAGCCGCCGGCGAACAATTAAAAAAACATTGGCGGTACGAACGGAGGAAGAGCACGTGCTATAAATTATCAATATCCCATGATAAAACAAACGCGCTCGCAGTCCACCGCTGTTTGTGTTTGTCCCTTTGTTTTTAAACAAAACTTTGTGATACCGTTGCACGGCGCCGTAATAGATGTAAAAATAACAAAACAAGCATGAAAACTATAGTTAAAATTATACAAAAAGTTATAGAAAATAGTGAAAAAATGCAAAAAGACATTCCTAGCAGAGCGTGGTTTCGATCCACGGACCTCTGGGTTATGGGCCCAGCACGCTTCCACTGCGCCACTCTGCTTCGTGTCAGTGGGTGCGAAATAACTGTGTAGGTGTTATCGACGGACAAATTGCCTATCATTTTTATGTTGAAGAAAAAACCAAACTATCAGCGTTTGTGTATAATTTTTTCGAACTGTTTATTTGATAATGCACTAACTAGATAATTTTGTAGTCTACAATTTTTACAAGCTTTTATTTTTTATTCAAATAAAATGTGAAATTGCCAAAAATATTATAAAAAAAGGCATTATGCAAGTAGCATTAAACATTCAAGTGTTTTAAAACCACTTGAAAATATTTCAATCGAGAGTGATGTGTACCTACTTAACTCAACGGGGTTGGCAGAGTGGTGTCAGTAGCCGTAGGGCACTTTTATTTAGTTCCAAAGAAATGAACTTGAATGCCGCATAAATTGTTATGATGGATGCTTCAACTTTTTTGGAGATTCAAGTATACCCGTATGTATAACTTTTAATTAAATTAACCGGTCAAGCGGCGCGGTTCGCCGATCGGCGAAAAAACAATAGAAAATCAAATGTGTCTCATTAGTGGAGCTTGACAGATTAAAATAATATGTTTTGCTAAATTGTTAATTCCTTATTATTAACAATATTAAACATACTATTAAAAAAAAAGATAATTAGTGTAACAGACTGGAATCATCAATGAGTGTTTTCTTTTTGTCTTTATATTAAAATAAATAACTTTGTCTGTAAGTAGGTACTGTGTATGTGACTCGTGTTCATTTTTAACAGTTGAAGTATCTGAAATTATTATTATTAAAAGCCTAAAATATCAAACAATGAAACCTTTTCTTTAAAACGTTTTTCCCTAACCTGACATTTTTCGCACACAAACTCATACCAGTACCAAACACATACTTAACGAAGGCGGTAAACAGTTATTACGACAAATGACGTGCCCCAGTGCGAGAATTAACAAATATGGCATATCACTTGTACACGCGGCCGGCTAGGGTGGAGAGGGCAATCATCGGCCGCGCCACTCGCAACAATGGAAGACCTCGGGGATCCTGTGACGCCAATAAAATGGTACAAACGCACAAAGACGCCCCGCGGCGCCGCTCGGCAATGGTGCCGTTCTTTATGGTATTAGAACTGTTAATCTCGTAGGCTAGGGTGTCGACTTTATTGCTTTTTAGGTCTGGTGCTGCTAATCTTGTTGAGGAGATGCTGGTTCATTTGTATGGGTGACGGGTGAGGAATTAGCCTGTTAAATGGCTTGTTTGTTATTTAGCAAAGAAAATTATTTAGCAAAAGAATAGTAACAAAGCTAAAGACCAATTAGGTAGGTACACACTTACAAACCATTGCTAAAACTTAAATCAAAATCATGCACACTATAGTCACAGAAATGACGTTTAACTATTCCCAAAAACCACAAATCAGGACAAGGAGCCTTCAACAGTGAATCCAAACTAATATTATAAATGCGAAAGTAACTCTGTCTGTCTTTGAGTCCCGGGAAAGGACATAGGATAGTTTTTATCCCGATATTCCCACGGGATCGAAACTTACGCGGGTGAAACCGCGGGGCGCAGCTAGTAAAGAACTAAGTATCAATTTATTGTCCCTTTTCGTTCATTCTAAACATTTTATTAAAAGTGACAAATTAACCCACGCTTCTACTAAAAATGCAACCAGCCAACTCAAAGGGTTGCCATACTAAGGAGGGTGCATTCCTCTCGAACCATAAACCAAAATTAAAACTTTTCGATACATTACTCTCGCACAATAAAACCATTCCGCTTCTGACTAAATACTCAGCATTAAGGTGTCCTTAGTCAAATGACATTGCTTTTCGACACCCTAACTTAATTCAAAATCCATTACCATTACAAAATCAACCATATTCACTTCAGATAAAGCACTCTTTTGGAAATCTAAAAAGTACCGTATAGGCCGTATGTGTTGCTACTTAAAATAAAAAATCTTTATGAATGGGGTCGACGTGTGACGATATTGCCTAACTTTAATAATTTATTTCAGCAATTCAGCCAATTGTTTTATGATTTTTTCATATCTTTCCGGTTTGCATTTTGCTATCATCTTACTAGATATTTTCATAAAGCATCGACAAAAAATGAAAATGGTAGTGCTTATTAACATTTACACTTTTCATATTTTTTCTTTTATTGTTGATTAAAACTTGAGTTTGACTAGACCTTCCTGCTTAACAACTGTTTAGACAGTAGATTTGTACAAAATTCCTAATGTTAGAATATTCCAAATACTTCCTCATCTTGCTATTAGCAGAATAAACACTACTTGCTAGAATACACACCGTTTATTGAGCCTGTCCATTTAGCCCACTAGAGCCTACAGTTTTAGCTACAATCTGAAAGTAATATTCATCAAACAAAACAGAGTATTAACTTCCCCACATCCACCCCAGCATCATTCATAAAATAATAGTGTTCGTCATCAAAAGGGACGTTTAACAAATGATACGACGTACTTCTATTGTTAAATCTTTTGTTGTTTTGTTCGTATTTTCTCGTGCGTGATCGTAAAACATCGTACATTCAGATTTCATCGTTCAATTCTGTACTTAAAGATGTAGAGTTGAAGGTTAATTTTCCAGTGGTATTGGGTTCATAAACTCTATGTTTTATTTTCACATGATTTGTAATACGTACAGCTAATAAGTCACATGTGTATAATTATTATTTTATTGCTCGCGATTCGAATGCAAGTCATGATCGTTTATGTTTGGGTGCACTGTCTCACTTTTTTTGCTTTCGTTTTTACTTTTGATCGTCTCTCATTGTTTTATAGAAGCGTAGGACGTATTATATTGTCAGTTTTGATTTGTGCTGACTGTTTTATGTCTCCGTTTAACTTTACACCTTATTGTAAAGAGATAAGCGATAGTTTTTATGTTCTTTAATAGCCTTCATTGTCATCGCGTCAACCTTTGCAATTATAATTACTGGCGTCTCGTATATTTTGCAGTGATATGGATAATTCAAGGATGTTATTTATGCGCACAAGCTTTCCCGTCCTCTTTCATATGTGTTACCTTTTTATTTCAACTTGTTCTGTCTCCGGCATTTGTCTGCTGAGGCATTCTTTAAATCATAATTTAGACTTTTTAAGTCAAGCATGATTTATGTTTATGGGAATATTTTTTACGAAAGGAACCATTTTCAGCAGAGTGGCAAGATTAATGATTTCTAACCCCAAAATATCATGATTTTTATCCGAAACTGTAAAACAATGCTGGTTTATTTGTGAAACTAACGACAGTATACTACCTACTGGTTCACTTGCATAATCACATTGGTCTACCACCACTCAATCACCTTGCATGCGGTATTACCATTTTACAAAAGCTATCTTATTTATAATGTTCAGCCTCTATGGATTGTCTGAGGCGAGCTCAGGACTATGAGAACATGCAAAAAAAAATGCACCAATAAATTAATCACCCAAGTTTATTGCATAAATTCACAACCACGCCTACGACAATTAACAACACAGTCCCATAATGCCAATGAGAACGTAATCGTGCTGCAGCCACCATAACTCATCCGGTAATGTTTTACGAAGCGCGTTTTGTTTGGACCGTCACCCATAGGAGCTGGTCCATTGATAGCGATCGACACGCGTCCATTGTGCACTGGTCTTCGGGACCCGAGGGTCTGCTCCGACACGTGCACTTCATTATTTTCGCGCCAAAATGTTCCAACAACGCTTTGTTAGGAGATTAGGCGCGAGGGGAGGTGTGAGAGTCGCTTTTTGTTTTCGTTTTGATTTTGACGATACGTTTTGTTAGAATGTTTTATTAAATGTCCGTTGTGGCTTCGGTGGGTATTATTAAAATAGCAATATTAATAAAAAAAAATCATTGGCAATGATGAAAGCTGTCTGAGAATAACCCATATTATTTACATCCGTGGGTATTGTGAGAACAACTTTGTAATGATTTCAGATTTATTGGATAACTTCTATTCACACCACTCACTCAGTAAATTTTAATTTTCGCATAATTTCTTACGCCTACTGTCCACCAAGCTGCTGTGAGTCTGGGACTACAAGCTTGCCATAAGTTCTCACGATGCCGATGGTATCTTAGCTTCCAATCGATAGCCACCTTTGCCAATAAATATACCTATTTCATTACAAATCCTAAGCCAAGTAACATTTAGGCTTCCTTCAACAACAGCGATCGTGTCTAGAACGGTAACAAAATGAACCATAGTAAGCATAACACGTTTAGAACTACTAACTTTGCAAGATACAGGAACTATGAACCATAAATAAGCCCCAAAATATCGCCAATTCATCACAAGCACAATGGCAGAAATCATAAAACAGTACACAAGGACAACGTCGTAACAATAACCCTATAGTCATATCAATAGCGAGTTAGTTTATTCCGCTTTTTCGGCCCCTATTCATTAATGGCCCCAATACGAAAATATTGAAACACAACCGGTACTATTACGCCGGCTACGCCGGTGGGCGGTACCAGAGCCATATTTATTATTTTTGTCACTATTGTACGCGTCGGGATTATAGCCAGTATTTAGATAAAATTGGGGATAAGGTCCGCTAATCTGGGCTTTCACCCTATTGTGGTAATGTGCTATCGATTTATTTTTTGCTTGTAGCACAGTGTGACCTAAAATAACGTAGACATTGAGTTTTGTGTTTGAAGTTTCCTGAAAAATGGTATGAAATAATTTAGTCGTTTTCATTAAAATTTTCTGAAAGCTACTTTCTCGGAGCAGATTTGAAGAAATGGTTGCATGTGAATTAGTTTGGAACGCTAAAACTATCGGACAAGGCAAGTTGATGTTTTTCCTACGTTCTCATTTACACTTCTAAGCAGAAAAAGTTCCATTTTCACTGTCTTTATGTGAACCATTATCAAGTTTCCCAGCATTTAGTGAAGAATATAAATAAAAACTATGCATGTGCCCTAGTAACAACAAACATGAGAAACTTTACCAATACATATGTACATTACAGCCACGGCTTGCACAAACCCGGCGTGGGCGCAAATCTTGTGCCATTTTACGACACGTTTACTGCCCCGAGATAATCGTCACACAGTATTATTACGTTATTGTCAATTCACGGCTTTATACGACTGTCGTGTGTGAATAATACCGTCTGGACAGATCAGCCTGGATCGATGAATTTTACATTTTAAGTTGTTATTTGGATTGCCTGATTTAGTTACTGATTTTTATTTTGAAGTTACAGACAAACATGCGATGACAACAGAGAGCTAATTACTGTAATAAAAAACGTTCAAAATCTAGTCGCAATCTCATCTTAGCGACAATCAATGTCCCGTTCGTCCCACGACGGGGACGAAGTCGGTGGGACGAACGGGAATACACCTCAAAAACTTGTCAAAAATTTAGGGAAATTAGAAGAATTTTTGACAGATTAAGACGAGATCAGACTATGAACGTTCTTAAAATTACGAGAATTGCCCCTCAGTTGTACACTAATTATAGTTGTGATAACATTTTTTGTTATGGCTGGTCGATGTTTACGACAGTTGAATATCTAGAAATACTTGAATAGCTTCAGACTACCTATATTCTGCTAAATGAATTATGACTAATTTAATATTTCCTTTAGCAGCAATTTGTACTCAATCTAATAACATTTCAAAATTCAATTGGATCAGCAACTGGGGCCAATTTATATCAGGATATATAATCTCAAAATAGTTGGTACTTTGGTACTTTGGCAGAGTCCCCAGTCACGTAGTACATTAGCACTACACTATGCAGTGTCGTATAACCCTTGAAATTCCGCCTCGGGTCAAAGCGACCCCTTCACTTCACAATATCAGATCAAGGAATGTCTTTGAGAAAATTTACAACGACGCTTTAGATGGCGCAACTTTGAATAACTTATTCTATTCCCGCTACGTACTTGAGCTTGTATTTAAAGGACTCACAAAATGCTGTCAGTTTATTTTAAAATTATGCGCATGAGTCTTACAAGTTTACGAGCTATTTGTTTAGTTTGAAGTTGTAAGTTTTGTGTGAGTGATCCCTGAGTAAGCATTTAAACAAGCTTTAAATGAGATTACCAAGTTTAGTTAATTCATAATTAGTTAGTTTCTCACTGAATAGTCGATGGTTTTTCAGTAGATTTATGGAAGACCGCAGCCATACTCATCCGAGAATTGTCTTGACCGCAAGCTACACAAGAAATATCCATTTTCAATAAACTAGGTGATCCAACTTTTGAGGCAGATAATTTACATGGCAATATCCTTTCCTGGATATTGACAATATCGCTAAATATTTTCTTTATTCTTACTTTTCTTAAAAAGCCAATCAAATAAAATAGGTAATCAAATCCAATTCCAGTCGTCCAAAAATAATTCTCCAAAAAGCCCACTTATCTAACGGTCTACAGCACGTCTTGAGCATCAAAAACAAAACTGAGTACGGGAAAAATCATTACTTGTTCGTATTGTTTTGAAAAAGGCCGCCCTACGAGTGGTGCCGGGCGGGTAGGCAATCAATACGCGGCGAGACCCGAGCTGCATACTAAGTGAGCCAGGTACTGCTGCGTCTGCCGCCACGTGGTGCACCTACCCTACACATCGATATTCAGAAGACGTGTTTTGCTACTAATTTTTGGATTAAGGAGTGCACTTGTTAAGAGTGTACGGAGGGTGTAGTTGGAATTTGGTTTTCAGGTTTAAAGTTTTTGAATTTGTTTGTAAGAATATAAAATTAGTGCAGGATGTTATAGAAGATTGCAAAAAATCATTGAAAGAATTAGATACTTATGAGAATCGGTTCTCGACACTAAGTTATAATAATAATAATTTACTTCTAGCCTTTTCGTTTGGCTTTTGAAATTCATGAGTCAATACTCTCAATAGATAGGGAGTGTTTAGGTAACTTAGCTAGGTATCTAGAACAGTCAATAGCCAAAAGAGACAGAACATCTAAGAGCCAATGTTAAAACGAACAGATAACCCGTCCAACACAAACAATGAGTCAAACAATGAAGCTCTCATCTCGAGAGCCAATCCAATCATCTCAAACAGTAACCGTCTGAGACAACAATACTCCGACAACCCTTGAGAATACGAGCAAATCAACTTAGCTTACTTACTACATTCAGCGCCCTTGTTGACTTTTGACGTTTCACTATATTGGCTATGTTATCTTAGTTTACTTAATCAGCGTTGTGCGCAACCGATTCGGTGTGGTCTCCGGGGGGCTCTAACCGGTTAACCGGTCCCCAACCGGCCCACCCGGACGCCGCACAGAAGGGGTTTTTCCTCCATAACGCTCCGAAAGGAAAATATTCCTTATCTTTTTAATTATGGCGCAGCGTCGACTGTTCCGCTAGATCATCTGTTTTAATTTTCTCACTGTCCTTGGGGAGAGGATAGTGTTATATGTGAATAGCTGGATTAATATCGTCGTTTATTATTGTCATGGAGACGTATCGGATGCTGATTGTTTCCTTAATAGTCAATAAGGATACGAAGTAAACTGTCACATGGGATTTTAATATGGTACTTTATAAACAACAAGTTAATGTGATCTCTTATAAAAATAATCATGATGTTTCTAAGGAGCATAATATCCTTATAAGCCATACGTACAGTCACGAGCATAAATATGTATCACTCGGGAATAATACCTGACTTCATACTATACAAGTGGCAGCAAAAATATGTGACATTGAAGGACACCAAGCCTATCTGACGAGACATGCGGTGCTAAAATATAGAACACTGCATAGGCTTCAAAATGGTGTGTCCCCTCTTAGAAAGCAATAATATCGGATACGTCTGACATTACAAATATCTGCCTACTCAGTTAAACATAGAAGAATGTGATACGTCACCTATGATATCCGGCTTCATCGCAAAAACCAACGTAATTTGTATTTCAATCCAACATTTGAAATCACAACATTAATTCTCAATTTCGCAGTAGCCACCATTCGGCGTCACTTCACCGACTGCCAAGTAACCCTCAAATCTGGTGTCAAACTACATCGCATCTGTCACTGCTCGGCCGCCATAAAAACTTAATAAGCGATCCGTCACCATAAAATAACCATTAAAAAGCCGTCGGACGCTTTTAAAAATGCATCAAGAAATGAAATTGGTAGTTAATTACCAAGAGAATTCGCGGATCGGATTTCAGTAGGGTGGGTGTTACTTATCCCGCAAAATACTACGAAATATTGTATTTTGCTACCCCACGGTTTTACAACACTCGTAAATGACATTACAGAGCTATCCTCTATGCTTCGCTCATGCCGACAGGGTCTAATTCCAGTTCAAATACATGTACCCTAATTACGTTACACACTATTAGTACAATCTGAATAATTTTGAAGTATATTGCTAATCCATTGCTTCATATTTTCGAAAAATGTGTCTGTTCAACAACGTAAATAACGCAATGAATGTTGTTGAACTGTCAAAATGAAAGTAATTGCTACTGTTAGTTGTTACGCAATTACCGCAAAGAAATAACAGTCAAGTTCATCAAAAAACTTAATCAAATAAAACGCCATCATGCAAAAGACCTCAACGAGCCAACTCATCAAAAACAGAACGTCAATACAATTCATCTTTATAACGTGAAGCCCTAAACACTCCACATTGATATGTATGCAAATATTTACTATCACAGCACATAACAGGTACGCATATACCCCGACCCTGTTCACGAATGAACGCTTCACTGACTCCTAACGAATCATTCGCCCTCTGTGTAGGTACTGTTGGCGTAGGTATTAGGTATGGCGTAGGATATGAACGGATCTCAATTTGAAATTTGCACGGGGTCTGTGAGGCCCCTGCGTCCAATGGAGGCCTCCTAAAGGGAGGGTCGCAGCGCTAGTGTTAATTGCGTTTCTGACGGTTTATGATTTACGTTTGTACTTTTGTGATTGTTAATTGATTTTTGGGGGTAATTAATAGAAGTTTGTTTTAGGTGTTCAAGTATAATCGGTTGAGTTATTAGCTATAGAACATCTGTAAAGTTATGAAACGTCTTGATCTTGGCAGCGTAGAAAAGTGGCTTTGTAAGATATGGGAATAATTATATTTAAGTAATTCCAAAATCACCATGACCATCGCAAGAAGTTAAGAAGAAGCTTTCTTCTACTACGAATCCATGCAATAGACTGCTATCACATTTTTTTAAACTTTGCTCTCGTCTTAACAATATAATTACTTTACATCCCGAATATACATCATATAGGTAAGGAACCACAATGTCAACCACCAAAAAGCAATTTTAAAACCCAATAAACTATCGAGTAACAAAGTGAAACGGGAAAAATAATCGAATACGCATCTCATTATCGGTCGCTTTAAACTAAGGGACCAAATTATCCCTTTGCATTGACAAATAACAGGCTGGCAACTTCCTTGTTAACTATCAATGTGTGGGGAAACTACACACTCGCACAGGATTCTCCATAAAGTAAAAACCACTTTAGTCAAAGAAAAATAAAGCTGAGATTTGCTTAGTCGGAAAATTGTCATATGATTTTCTAGAAAATGTGAAAGAGAACTTTATTGACAAAACTTTTAAGTTGAATTTAGGTTGTGCGACAAAGTTTGAAGGTCTTCGTAGTACAAATGTTTTGCGGTAGACCGTCATGAGGCTTGCTCAGAGGCGTCAGCTTGTGTGATAGGATTTGTGTATGGAAGTATGAACTAATCTCCCTCCGTGGCGTTTGATAACTCAATAACCTCGCATAATGAGAACGGCCTTTGATGGTCCCCCGGCTCTAGGGGAGGTGACAAAATCCTAATTGTAGATAAAAAGATAAATTCAGCGAGGATTACTTTGTGTTTTGTGCAACGTGCATTGGCTCCGGGGCTTATTTACATAAGCTTGTTTACCTATATGTGTACTTAATGGGTTTTGGCTCGTTTTTGGTTAATACTATCTTGGTGAAAGGAACGGGAATCGGTGCGAAAAGGGAAGTATTTTTAGCTGTAAATATTATTCGCCAATAAAATGCCAGTGTAGCAGATAGTAGACGACTTGTAATGGCTTGTATAATGATGGTTAATTACTTACATTCTCAAGACCGCGTTAAGAATCAAACAAGATTAAACAAAAATCAGTATACTTATTTTATAAAGTTACCATTCATCAGAGACACTGGATATAATGTAAACTAAAAAGTATCAAAACTACACGTACCTACGACATTTTAAAACTAATTCCTAACTCTCCAATTCAATTCTTTGTGGTGATCAGCAATCACCCAAACGTTGTGAATCCCCGACACCTCAATTTCACACCCCTGCACAATAGACAACTCTATACCGTGTTATCTTAAAATAAAATCTACATACGTCACAGCATCCATCTGTCCGTCTGTCTGTCCCAGGCCACAAGGGTGTCAGTGCAACAAATTGCAAAATTAAAAGTCCCTTGATAATATCTATGGTGAAATGTGGGGAGACTTCAAACTTTCCTGTAGAACATACATGCGTAATATCATACTATTGCCCCATGGGGGTAGGCTAAAAGCACCGAAACATGCTACGGTACTTGCAGACCTTTGATAGTTTTTGTAGGTCGTTTGGTGTTTCTTCTTACACCAGTCAGGTAATGGTATATCTAATGCAGAATTATATAAAAACCGTAGTTCAATGTATCCACACATAATTTAAGTAAGTTGTTGTGTTCATCTACCTGAATGTTCTAGTTCTCTCCCTCTCCGGAAGTTCTGCGTACTGCGAAGTTTTATATTTCATAAAAGTTTTAAGCTACCTTGTTTTAGTTCTGTCAATACATTCAGAACAGGAGAGCGTATATCGATGATTTGGGATGAGTTTTGGCTTAAACGTTTGAGTCCGTTTTGAGAGCAGTGGTGGCGGCTCCGACTTAAAAGTCGGTTCGAACTTAGACAAGCACTTTGTGTAAATTATTTCATTACCACTGCTCTCAAAACGGTGAAGGAAAACATCGTGACGAAACCGGCATGTCCTAGAGCCAAAAATTCGAAGACATGTGACATCTACCAACCCACACTGGGCCCGCGTGGCATAATTATAGGCTGAGAATGAATTATGAATACAATCATTATAATTTGACTCCCTTCATAAAACCTCTAACATCAAAATGTGTCAACAATTTCCAGATCACATAATCTTAGAACAGCCTCAAATAACACACGTTCTTCCTTCGCTCAACTTCATCCCCATCATCCCATCGTTAATCACAAAATTCTTCCACAAAAAAGCGCCACGGCTAAAGAACACCTAGAAGTGTCCTTCAGACAAGGGTCGATAGCTTACAGGCGTACTTGAGATCCGTTCCGGTAATAAAACACACGCTCGCATGTAAAAAAGTGTCGCGTCTAGCATGGAGGAGCGTACTCTGTGTAGATAATTGAAGTGTAGTCTGTGTTAGATAGAGGAAGTGTGGATTATGTATTCATAAGTGTCGTGATTTCGTTTCTAAGGAACACAACACACCCAAGTCGTATAGGTGTAAGAAGGTTACTAATGTAAAAGTCGTCTCTTGTGAAAAGAAATTTACCTACTGAGTTTTTCAAAGAAAATGTCCATCTTCATAATTTTCTTTAGAAAAGAAATGAACATCTAGAATATATGAGTATCTCATTTTAATTTTCTATCGTTTTGGTCTTAATTTTCTAACCAGCTGCAATGTAAATAAAATACAGGGCAAAAAACAACGGTAATTTGTTTTGCATATACATTAAGTTTTATATTATATTTCCAGATTCACCATTCAGTAAGTTGTAGAAAGCTATCTCATACATTATTTTCCTCCACAAGAGGTTAAAAAGTTTGCGATAAGAAAACCGTTTAGTGAAAAAAGTTAGACAATTTGAAAATGACTTTCCTACTAATAGAGCATACAATCTGATGAAGGTAAAAAATATACTAAAAACGGATTTCTTCATATCAAGTTGGTGATAATCTAATGCATGGGTTATATTTTAGATAATTTTGTATAACTTGAAAACCCTAAGTTTTCGGGGAACATATTGTGCTCTAGTGTTGTAGCTAACCCAGGTTACCACCCTTGCAGTATGTCGCACTATTAACTGGACACCCTGTATTTAACAAAGCGAGACAATACATCACAAGATTTTGCTTTCACATCCAAATCAAAATTTAAATTGAAACCGCTGAATAAAGTAAACCTAATTAAAATGTTACAAATTATTATGATTTACTAAAGCAAACTAACAAGCGTGTTAGGTGGGCACTGCTGAAACAATTTAATTTATTTTTTATCTAAATTGTTAGTTATTCGTACTATAAATTATTCGGTAATGTAAATAAAACAAAATAATTAGTACGTAGGTACTAAGTGGCTATTGACGTCACGACAACTAACTAATGTGTTTAAATATTTAGCTGATTGTATCGCGGTACACAATTAGCTTTTAGTTATAAAATACCAACTGTTATGTATTGCTAATAGCAATTATTTCGATGTTTTATTAATGAAACGAACTCATTTGAAATACGAGTACATGGACCCTTAATATCGTCTGTTACTGAACAAAACTAGATGTTAACAACCAAGGAGGACAAAGCTGCGAAAAATCCTGTACTTTCGAGGTGACTTAATATAGCATTTTTTTTTTTTATTATTTGGGCATTGTTTTATTTGGGAAACAAACAGATGCAATAACAAACATAAGTAAATATACAATTAGTTCAACACAATCCAGAAACAGTTTCCACAGATTGCTATACAAGTAAATTATATGTGGCTAAGTGTAATAACAACCAGAATTTCACACCGTTAAAGTTTACAGAATTTACAATTTAATATTATATAACATATAACATTATTATTATTTAAATTTCGATGCCAAAATATGTCTAATACTAAATTTGAATTTGGGTAGAGAAAGGTGAAAAATATCAAAATTTTGATTTGCTTTTAATGATATTCTGTACCTATAGTAATCCAAATCAAAGATATATCTGTGTATCAAACGCCAAAAACAACATGACAAAATCGCATACCATGATACACATAAACGATGGCTCAGCAATTCGTCCCCAGTGCACCATCGCGAGTTCAAATCTAATGCCTTATTCATAGTCGCGCGCGTATCAACTCTGCTTACGTGTGCTCCTGACCTACTACAAAAACGAATTCAGGACGAAAATGTCATGCAGAATTCGGAAAAAGGACCTGCCCCGCAACACTTGCAGAGAGTCGAATAGGGATGTATAAGAATCTGTGCCGCAAAGTTATAAAAAGAATAACTTCAATCAATGTTGGGGTCAGTTTCCAGTCTAACCGGATGCAACTGAATATCAGTATTTTACATGAAGCGACTGCCTATCTGACCAACACAAGAAATGGTACACAATTTGCAAAAGCAGTTTCCAATAATCTTCAATCCTGCCTGTGTGCTGGAGGTGTGCTGGATTGTCTTGGATATAATATTACTAGCTGCGCCCCGCGGTTTCACCCGCGTAAGTTTCGATCCCGTGGGAATATCGGGATAAAAACTATCCTATGTCCTTTCTCGGGACTCAAACTATCTCTATACCAAATTTCATCGAAATCGGTTCAGTAGTTTAGGCGTGAAGAAAAGACAGACAGACAGACAGAGTTACTTTCGCATTTATAATATTAGTTTGGATCACCTTTTATGAGTGCAAACCAAAATGTACCTTTGGATTACCACAAAGTTGAAATCTTCTCTGTTGTATAAACCTTAAAGCTAAGCCACAAATAAAGTTGCTTGGCTTCACAGGTATTATGGTAAACCTTTTCCCGACAACCTTTTCGCTGAGAGCTCTACTGCTTCTGAGAAATAGTAAAGAAATAGACGCAGTTTAATGTAGATCATTTACAGGTGACTGATGAACATTTTGTATACAAAAGCCGTGACGTTCGCCCCCCGTGCAAGCCCCGCAGCCCGGCAGCCCCGTGAAGTTCAGATCTAATGCGTTATTCATACATGCTCGCGATATCAACAGTTCTTACTGCGTTCTCCTGACCCAGTACGGACTGAGGTAGGAAACTAGTAGAGCACCTGAAAAGGTTTTTCTTGGGATAGGTTGGTTTTAAAATTTAATAAATGAGGCATATAGAATCAAAGGTAGGTAAGTGCCTTCATTTCAAATTTTCAGGAACCGAAAAAAACATTTTTCTAATTTAAGAGTCAGGGGTTTTCATTCTCTCTGAGTTTATTCTCCATCTTAGTTAATTTTTTGAAAGTGTGGCGCTTAGCTGCCTTTGATTCTATATGCCTCAAATGTTACCTATGGCATATTATGACCTAGTGTTAGACGTAGATCTTTAAAAGCACCGAAGGATGTCGTAAACTACTTTGATGGACTCTTATTCTATGCTAATGTAGTGCTGAGCGTGGTTTACTACCGAAACACTTTAAACAACCTCCTGAAAATCCGTGATCGCAATCACACTGAGCCCGCGCCACGCCACTGACGTCAACTCATTACAAAGCCCGCCCCAACGATTCAGGCGCACAATAATTCAAAAAACGAATCTCCGCTAAAAACGTTGCTTTTATTGCGGGCGTGTTATCATACGTGTCCCGTCCGGGCCGGCCGGCCGGCCGCGCAAAAACACGCGGAACAACACGAATCGGGCTCATGTTAATATTTGAGGTATTTTTATTTGAAATTTCCATTTACACGCGGACGGCCCCCTCCCCGGTCCCTCCCGGCGACCCTCTCCCCCCTCATACATATTCATCGGATGCACCCACCCTCCGTTACACTTTCTCCGTGCACAGTCGTTTACGTAGTAGCGATATTTGTGCGATCTGTGTACTGAAACCTCAGCAACTAGCGGCGCTTCATAACCGCTTGATTTATGTATTAATATTTTACATTTTCTTTAGACGGAGTTCGAAGGAGGGAAATGTTGGTAGCGTAAGCTAAAGTTATTGGATATTGATGTGCTATTAATTTTGATCTACATCTTAGTTGCATACTGTGTTGGCTAGGATATTATCAGCTGTCATGTCGGGATCATGCGCTATCGTCGCGTTTCTTCCCTGTGTTATCTTTCCCTGGGGTGAGATAAGCTTCAGTCGGAGTCACTCGTGTATGAACGCTAGTCTAAGATATTTTTAACTGACTTCTAAAAAAGGAGGAGGTTCTCAATTCGAATGTTTGTATGTTTTTTTTTTTTTTTTTTTTTTGTGTTTGTTCGCGCATAACTCCGTCGCTTGCCAACCGATTTGAAAAATTCTTTTTTTGTTGGAAAGGGTATAGTTCCCAAATGGTCCCATGAAAATTTTATCGAAATCGGACAAGCCGTTTTTGAAAAATCAACAAAAATCTAAAAATTTATCTGCATTGTCCACATTAACGATTTTTTTGTTTACTTTTTTGTGGGGTAGGTACAACTAAAAAGTGAAAAATAAAAACTTTTTTACAAAAAAAAAAACAACCGACTTCAAAAAAAAACACTACAAAGTGATAAATAACTTTAATTTCGGAAGTCGGTGTCAAAAAACGAAAATGCGGAACCAACGACACCGACTTCCGAAATTAAAGTTATTTATCACTTTGTAGTGTTTTTTTTTGAAGTCGGTTTTTTTTTTATGAAGAAAAACGCTCCGTACTTTGTGGGATTCAAATCAGTCGAGCACCAGAAGAAATTAAAAGCTTCCTGTTGTTAAAAATCTTATTCTTTAAATTACATGTTGTGATAAAGGTGACGGAGTAGGTTGGTTGCTTCTTAAATAAACGCTTTGAAACGAGGTCTATGAGATTGGTGTTAAAGGAATTAATAATTTATGTTGTACCGAATGACTTATTCGGAAAATTGCGTCACTCGGTTGTCAAACTTGTCACCGTTTTTGGTCCGTTTTGAAACCAGACTACATATATCATCAACAGAATGGATCTATTCTTTATAACAAGGCCAGCAAAGACTTTCCAAACCCGAATTTCCCGCCGTTCAAAACCATTAGATCAATCTCAAAGAGCCACCAAGCTTTCCCAATTCCGGCAGTTTTTACTGCAGGTAGCCGGTATTGGGTTAGTTCGGAATTACTCCGTGAGAGTAATAAAGTACGTCCGTGTAAAGTTCAGCTCAAAGGGGGGTAGTTTACAAAACTGTGTGTTTGTTTTGTTATACTGATGTTGTTTCAAGCGTGAATTTTGTTGAGATAGGTTTTAATTGCTGTTTGATCGAGTCTATTATAGTGGGATGGAATTAAACCCTATGTTAAGTCAAGTGTAAAAAATAAGGATAACAAATGGAGGAAAGAGAAAGAAATATTAAACACGTATGTTGTTAACAGCAACATTGAGTTACTTGACCACTTGTGCTTAGGTGCTCAATTTTAATTTACTGTTAAATTCGTGCAAAATGAGGTTTCTGCAACTATTGAATCTCTTGTTTGCTTACCTACCTCGTTTGGCAATCAATACTATGATATTACAGTGACACCACCATATTACTCACGTACAGAGGTTATCTTTCAAAAATTCCTGAAACTGAGCTGTTATTTACAGCAACTTGCGGCGGAAGCGCGTAACACGCGCACCGGCTGTGACGTCACGGCGGCCGAGGACACCGGAAGTGGACCGTGGCGCCGCACGCCGGAACCGGACGTCGCCACAACGCACGATACCGCCTTGCCAGGGTAATGACCGATGATATTATTGAGCTATTATATTAAGGTACGTTGCCATCTAGCAATGCCCTTTATCGCACAGCGAATTTTCTTCTCATAAATCTAGGTGTCAAAGTCGAAGCATTTATTTCAAATAGGCACATAAAAGGCACTTTTGAACGTCAAAAATTACCTTAAAATAGAATTGATTCTAGTCGCCCATTCCAAAAGGTAGTTATCGTATGAAGAAGAATGGGCAAGAAACTCCACCGTTACTCTTTTAAAATGTTTTACAATATTTTGCATGGGTACATTAATTATATAACAACATGTGAGGACGATGCACCTAAAATAAAATTACTGTACCACAATAGGTAAAAGAATTAAAAACAAAACCATGACATATAAAGGTGACATGGAAATCAGAATAACACGTGAGATGAACAGGTATTTAAAAATAATCAGAAGACATTATTTAGAAGTCACAGTCGCACTGAATACCCTTCAGTTATTTTTCAGGAGGTTAGCTATTGTTATAAGTATTCCTTTGGGACTAGCCATTCATAACGACTATACTCGGAACATTCAAGGATTGAGATAGCAATTCTCAGTGAGTGCATAGTCGCTGTCTGGTATGTTTATGTTAGCATGCTCGCAATTTGTATCGCATTCGCAGCAACCTCGTAGTGTACCTAGGTAGGTAGCCAGACGAAACGCGGCATCAATTCAATCTAGTCGTGAATTTTCCATCTACGAGTACTAGGACTGATGTGTGGTGTGTTCCACTGGTGTGTGTGTTGTGTGTTGTTGTTGTGTTAGTTTCGTTACCGCTCATTCTGCCTCGAACCTACAATCCAAACTTAGACAGTCCAAACGTCAATTCTCTCATTTGATCACAACAGCGAAAGGTCATAGCCATGTCGAAAAAGATTCATGTTATGTATACTTACGACTACATCATGACCAGCATAAAGTTCACAACAATTACCTAAACTTGCTCCTAAATACAAATAAACCGCTTATTTATTACTGCCGACGAAACAACAATATATTGAAACATATCGAGCCAACAAACTCGATCACGTCGCAGCTATAAGATAGCTTAATGCCTGACTCAACAAGCGTAAGCATCGAGCATCCGACATATATTTCATAGACAGAAAAAAAACAAAAATAAAGAAAATAAAGCGCTGCAAACTTGTCATAAATATCCACCTCCAAAATCCCCTTTGTCGAGGATGTAATAAAAACCGCCGATATCTCGACAAGACAAGGAAAATCCCCCGGACCTCGCACAATGGTACAAAATGAAAGCAAAACTTAGTGTAATTAATTTCGAGTACCTACTCAACGCTTTTGTAATAAATCGTTTCATCCGCGAATAAATTTTATCCGGAGACGCGTCTGTTCGGCTGAACTTCAGCAGTGCTTCTGTCTCGCTCACACTCGCCAAAAATTTGCATAATATCACGTCACCTGTCCCTTTCGGAAATTTACAAATGATTTCCCAGTTTCCCGCTTTTCGTTAATCACGTGTCTCGAAAGCTTCGTGATATTCCAATGTAAATTAAGCTTTATGATTGTATGTGTAAAGATGAATTTGGTGTGTTGAGTGATAGAGTCCTGCTAGGGGTGTTCAACCGTTAGGTAAAGTTTGTCGAAATAATTTCACTCAGATATCGGGTGCGAGGCAGTACGCGCAAATAGCCGACGACTCGTCGACTCAAGACAGAGATAAGAGGTAATAATTCTTAATCTCAGTGCAGAGGGAAGTTTGGGTCGCGGTCGGAACCGAGATATTGTTTTAGAACAACGATAATTTTCATAGTCTACGAGTTGAAAGAAGTTAGGAATCGCGGACATAAATAATGTTAAGAGAGGAACTGTTGTGAGTTGGTACTGAAACAACTAAGTCGATGGACCTATACGTTATTATTGTTTGTTATTAAGAAACAAACGTACAAGTTTTCATGTTTATTATAGGGAACCACGAAGTTTTAAATCATAACTCACTGATACTTATGTGAGTAGATATCTGTAGTTCGCCAAATTCTGGGGGTTTGTTTAGTTTTACTTTGCACAATAACGCTCTTGACAATTTTGATGTCGTCCTAATCTACATGTTTTAGTAACAGATCATTTTCAGTACAGTTAAAGATATAAACGTTTCACATAGTATGTTTGTCTAAGCTTCCATACAAGCTTAGATTGCTATTTAATATTGGATCAAATAACTGGAATACTATTACTATTACTATTGGATTATTATTACTATTGTAATAAAGGTCCGGGTTGAAATCAAATCCTCCAAGACATTTATCGTGAACCGTTTCTAAATCAAAGCATCAACAACACCATAATGTGCACGACACCGTACCCTCCAAACAAAACTCCTGAGCCAGCGCGAACTAGGGGTAAGTGCAAATAAATGGGCGCCCTGCAAGAGCTACCGCTCTGCTGGGTACACATTGGATTGCGCGTGAGTGTTTGCTCGAACCGCTGGTGTTTAACGACAGATGGATTACCTGGCTGTTTTGAATATCGCTTTAAAATGTTGTTTATTGTTTACCTATTTGCATTGCGAAAAATACACATAACAACGCCTTTTTTCCATGGTGGTAGGTAGACACGACAGAACGCCACCTGAACCTAGTCTTTATTGGATTAGAATTTTAGTTTTATAAGATAAGTTGCCTGTATCTTAAAAAAGGTTATAGTAGAGCTGAATCTACATACATTTCGCCAGCAATTGCTTTATTTTTTTTGCAATTGCTTTGTTCGAATGATTGTATTGATTGCATGCTATGATTATTTACGCAAAATGAAATGTTTCTCAACAAATCCTTTGCAGTATTAGGACTACCAGAATACAATAATGTACAGTATTCGTTAAAGTTGTTCCGAGCGCCAAAAACACGACAACATTGTCACTGAAAACTTTGCCCTATATTCCCAAAAACAGCCGCATATTTCAAACAACTGTTACTTCGTCTACAAACAACACGGTTCACACAAACAAACTAAACGCCGCTAACGGTGGCAAAACATCACTGTTGACTGAAGAAACATCACTATTTCCACGTCTACCATACTCGTGCGAACAATATACTATTTAACTTTACAAATATAACTGGGAGTAAGAATAGATATGACGAAAGTGTGAAGGTGTTTGGGCAAATGAATTTCTAAAGAGCGAAAAAATTAATCTAATTTTCGTAGGTTTCATAGAGATAAAGTTGAAATCGTCCGGTATGATTGTAAAACATGGCCATTACCGATGATTATCAATGTTGTCAGTCTTTCTGTTTATTCCAGCTAATCTCCAAATTAGCTGGACCGATTTTGACGGACTTTCACTGGCAGATAGCTGATGTTATACGGAATACTACATTTATTTTAGAAAAAGAGTTACGGCTCCGCGCAAAAAAAAATAAAACATTTTTGGTCAGGTAACAACTACTAAGACATAAGGATCACATAAAAATTATATATTGAATTATTATTTCCGTTTTCATAATTCACCCTATATCCTAAACAACTGCAAAAGAGACAACGCCGCAACGCACCGCACCACACGCAACATACGCAATCCTCCGCAACGCCACGCCAACGTCTTAATGACTGTATTTATGGTTACATGCCAGTGGGAATAATTAATGGCGGAACAGGGATTACAGGGAATAAGAACAGTTGGAGGAACAAGAGATAAACACGCAAGTAATGCGGA
The DNA here is from genome assembly GCA_947508005.1 of Amphipoea lucens. Lineage (NCBI taxonomy): Eukaryota > Metazoa > Arthropoda > Insecta > Lepidoptera > Noctuidae > Amphipoea > Amphipoea lucens. The sequence goes on along the minus strand of OX382360.1, from coordinate 23,231,945 downwards.
AACTGTATAGAAAGATATAGAGTTGAAAGGTATGACATATCTCACAGTTTTATTGCAACTGATTTGATTAGATACTGACCTCAACAAGCTTGGTAAAAGACTTCGGGTCAACTTCGGGTCAAGAAAGATGTCGGGTCAATCTAAATATAAAACACTTTCAAGTTAAAGTTTTCAGTGAGCAAGAGACTTTTCTTGGCCCTTTTCAACCCATTATTTCAGCAGTGGAGGAAAGCTTTAAAAGTTTTAAAAGGATTAAATGGAGTTTTATTTCAGATCATAATGATATAGAAGTTTGAGAGTATCTTGACTTGGCTCGCGAGGTTGTCGACATGTGGGATGTGGACTCAGCGATCATTGTGCCGATAGTCGTGACTGTCAATGGGTTATTAGCCAAGAGCCTCGACCTTACACCTAAGGAGGCTCTCGTTGGGCAGCTGGATCAAGGGCTTGATTCAGAAAGCGGTACTTCTGGACACGGCCCGCATTGTTAGGAGGTTCCTCTCTCTGGAGCCCTGATCGCCGGTACCTTGGACCCTGTTCCCAATACCGGTGGGCTACTGTTTTTTATATTTTTAAATGTTTTTATATCCTAATATTTAAAAATATAATTTATATGTAAATAATGAAATAAAGGAAATTATAAGAGGTTTGTGATAATGTTGTCAAGGTACCGTCTAATTGTCTTGAACTAGATAGGTCTCTGTGAGGTAGGTGACTATATACAGCCCTATGATAACCATAACCATAACTGAGAAGTCCTAAGTTACGGCTGTGACCGAAGGTATGTGGTTGTTTGATAACAGAGGCTGACACAATTTCAAACGGCTTCTGCTAACCGTATACATAATAAACATAGCATTAAACCCATCTTAATAACAGTCTCAAAGTCAGACCCCTTCGAGCCGCCATTAACTGGCATAGTGTGAACATTGAATACCTATACATACAAGTATAGTATATGTAGGTACATTGGAATCTCCTGTCGAGGACGCTGATCAGATAGAGATGGATAAGTAAGCGAGAGGACGCTCCTCTGGGACCGTCTACACAACCGGGAGAATAGTGAAAGGTGTGGAGTCGTCTTCGGTGATATTTTTTTTTGGTAGATTGATCAAGAGGCAGCGAAAGTCATAGTTTGAGGTCTCAAAAGGCCTACCTATCTTGTAACGTAGCAGTTCGGTACTTTTATTAAGTCGATGAAAGCTAAGGTGAATAATAACAATAACATTTTGACTCCCTTATAGCGTTACTATATATATATTAATTTTTAAGGTAGGCTTTTAGGTAAAAAAATGAATACTTACCTTGCTCTTATGCGATTTCTGGAATGAAAATCAACACAAACATTATTTATCTAACAAATTGACAAACGCATGTAAACTACTGTGGTTGTTTGATTGAATTATCACCAGCCAACTGGATGACAGCAATTTAAATTTGACACGTCGTTTATTTTCGTTCCTGAAACCAGGTGTAAGATCAAGGTTTGCTAACGGTAAGCAATTTCAAAGTTTTTCTCACACTTTTCTAACCAAAACTCAGCTCCACCCCACCCTAAATCCAAGAGACAACATCAAAGCCTTGCTACTAAATTAGACGTTTTGCAGATACTAAAAGATATTTAGCCGTCTCTTGCCCCCCTCTCTCGCCCCGCCAGCGTCACCCCCGCGTACCCCTCTTGACAGTAAACTATTTAAAAGGGTTGTTTACACCCTGAGATATCACTGAGCCTTATATATTTACGTCTCAAGTACGAACCAAGGTTGATTCACTACATAAGTTTGGTTCATTCGAAGATCGTGGGTATTTCTTGAACAGATATTTTGAGAGTTGAAAAGGTTAGGTAGGATGATGAATGATGATGAGACGTGTAGGTTGGCTGTAGGCTTGAGAGGCCGAAAAATACGTCCGCTTCATAATTATAAATCTAATATATTTCAGCTGTTTAATATTGGAAGAGGGTTTCCAGAAAAGTAGAGCGTGGCAGGTGCAAAGCCTTTTCTAAGTTAATTTCTTTGATTTGATAATCAATTTCGTACCGCAACTTTTCAGAAACTAAGAGAACTTATACTATATGGTTTTCTTACCCAAACCAGTATTGACTCTTGAAAGAACTGGAAACCAACGACTCCTCGAATTTTTTTTTTTTACTGTACCCATGATTACATCTTCGCCTTGCACATCAAAATCGCGTCCACCCCCGATCTATTTAAAAACAGAACACATTAACATTCCCGGCCCAACCTTTGAGTTCGACACACAACATACATAATGTATGACGCAAAAAAATCGTTACAAAATTAAAAATACATCCGAGATCGACGAGCGAACATCAAACGTCGATCCCTAAAATATTCCATTTGACAAGTGACACCAACATCGCCTTTGATCTGTCGAGGCGGACGAAATTGCAACCAATCACAGGCCGTTCACATTCTGATTGCTTGAGGGACTCTTAATTACCCGATGACCTTTCGTCCTGCCTCGCAAAGGCGTGTCGCAAGCCCTTAACACTTGGATGAGTGCCAATTTGCTTTGGGACGGCTCCGTAGAAATAGGGTGCAAAGACGTTGGGACCAATGTTTGGGGCTATTTGCGAGGTTGGCATTGTTAATTGGACTGTGTTTAGTTATTTATGCTGATGAAGGTGTACCTAGATTTGGTTGCCTTTCATATTTTGGTACGCGGTCTGCTGAAATTCAGTCAATAAGACATTCAAATTTACAGTGCGATATACCGAACCGAAATACCTTTGGATTTGTGTTGAATCTTTTTCAAACACAGTTTTAGAGCTTAGGAATGATAATCATCGCACATTGTCAATGATTATTCACACACTGCAGTTTTGTGTATAATGTGTTAACTGTTGTGGGTGAAATAGAAGAGATAGAGAAGACTTTTATTAAAATAACTCAACATAAAACAAAATCCATCATGCAATATTGCATTTTAAATACTCATTAAGAACTCCCACCGTTAAGGACACCCACTCCAAAGAGACCACGTCGTATATAAATACCTGTTTCCAATCACACAAGTTGATTGCTCTGGGAGGTCCCTTGGTCGCCGCTGACCTTAGTAAACGGTGCCCTACAGCCCACTGGGGGATCTTCAAATAGACATGCCGATACATTATGCTGGTATAAATACTCCGAAGAGATGCGCTATTACGGTGGATGAGGAAGAAGTGTGGAGAAATGTTTGTGGAGCATTTGACCTTTGATTTGTTTTTGAAGAAGAATACACGGAACGTGTCAGTTAGTAACATTGTGGGTGTCTCTTTGATTCGTAAAAAGGAAGTTTTAAAAAATGGCTACCAACTTAATTAAAAGAATCGTTGCTAAAGAGACATTCTTTGAGCAATGACTTTATTCCCTTTCATGATCATTATGGCATGCATTAAGTCTCATTTCTGGCCTTATTGTTGTAGGGCAATACGTTCAAGAAAGCTATACTAGCCTCCGTACATTGTCGACTGTTGACCTTTAAATTCTGTTTTTGTCTAGCCACTGGCCAGAATTTCCGAGTATAAGTGCAGTGGCTATTGGCACTCGCAGTCCGTTCGGTATCAACTCTGGCGCAGTCACATCAGCCGCGGTCCAACGACAGGATGTGTTAGTTATGTTCCTCTGATACCATTAAGCTGACTGGCTCGCGTGATCCCGTGCCGGTATACAGGATGCTGTAGAACTTTTGAACTTATTTTCTATTTCATTGCAGGAAATTTAATTTAGCTCCTTTTTGATGATGTACCATCCGGAAGCTTTCAATGGCAGTTAGTGAACCCTGCATTTAAAAAAACGCCAAGTTAAGCGTATTTTGGTCGAATCTCACTCCAAATAGACGCAGTAATAGTTAAAGGTGGTAAGATAAGCATTTAACAACCTTCAAAGTACCCACATGCTGTTTATAAATAGGTGAAATTTGTGATATCTAAATTATCCGTAATTGACCCCTTGGGAATTTAAATGTCACTTTGTTCTGACGAAGATATTGTTACTAAAACTTGGTGCAAATGAATAAAAAGTACTGCCTTTCACAACACACATTCACAACCCAAAATGTAACTCGCAACAAATCACAAGGAGCAAGTTTAATCCTTCCCAAACGGAGCACCCTGTACAGAGTCCGAGACGCAGCGACAGACAGCTGATGTCTAAGATCAATCCTCGGCTCGGAGCCCGGCCAGACGGGTCCACGCTCACTCCTACATATACCACGATACACTCCATTTTATTTATTTGCACAGGACTCAATAAATTCCTAACTCGCCACCGATTGTTCGATGCACTGAAAAAAGTCCAACCAGCCAGCCAGTATCAGTCTCGTGGCACAAACCAATTTTTTTTCTTCTCTTTCTAAATTAGATTGAAGTTTTTCGTGACAAGGCAGGCTGAATATAAATTGCAACTAATAGCAATTTCTTGGATTCATATTGGCGTTTTTCGGTATCGGACCCGGTGATCCGGTGGAATGATGGTTCATGTTGATTTATTACACGTTGTTCGGCTAATAAATCTTGGAGTTTGTTGCTTCGTCTGTCTGGATTACTTACAGGGAGTAGAAATTGTAGCTAGGAATAGTTACAAGTTACCTAATAGTGATGAATTGCGTCCTTGTGAACGTGTTACAATAAGTTCAGGGTAATATTACGTAATTTTTAAGTCAGCTACCTTGCCTACCTTTACGGAAGATCATCTTTGGAAACTTATAGCAATAAAATACAACACTATAAATTAACGGTCTCAATATTCAGTGTGTCTTTTTAAATAGCAGTAAATTTCCAATAAACTATTAAAGCCATTTAATTACCAAAACATTTCAAAACAAAAGCCTTTTATAAAATAAAGCCATCCGCATCCGTACAATACTAAATCTCCAGCTAACATTTCCAAAACTCATTAACGAAATAATATAATTAATTGAAATTCCTTAGATTACGCCAACATCTCACACTAAAAGCAACTCGGTGTAGCTGCGCGGGCGCAGGCGGGGCGCGGGGCGGGGGGGCGCCACTGCGCTGTGATTAAGAGGAGGCTCCCTAAATTTTACGTTAATTTGCATTAATATTCTGAAACAGTCACACATACAATCAAAATGGAACTTTAGTATATGATTCATTGGATCTTTTTCTTTCCATGTACAAGACAGTTACGTAATTGTAACATTTTCGCTCGATTCATATTTTATTCAAAAATCATGTCTTTTTTAAAGATTATTACTTTTTTTTTCAAGATTGCTTGGCCTTTATGTCTAAAATAAATGTTAACAGTAAGAAAATATAGTTTACTATCCAGCCACAAGATATTTTTTCTCTAGATCAATTATTACTTTAGTTATAAACAAAATAAGAATTGAGACTTACGACATTTAGTTTCGAGCTCGAACGCGATCAAAGAGCGCACGCGGTATTCAACCTTATTACGGCTACGTTAGCGTCTTTCACCATAGCGGTCTAACCGGTCTCTCATCTCTCTCTCTCATGCGTAGAAATTATTTTAGAGTGCCTGGTCTTAACGCGCTGGCGCGCGCGCATGTTTCAGTTAATTAGCCCACAGACATGCGGTGTTCACACCCCCCCTCCCTAAAAAGGAGATCTCAGTTAGCCTTAAGTAGACGACAGTGTTCCGACCGTTCGTTTTGTTGGTACCATGTTGGTATTTTATGTAGCTCACACCGCGCAGTATTGTTTACAAGCGCGCTAAATGTGTAATTAAAGTTTGTTTGGTGCTACTCCTTATTTATGTGTCGGCTAAAAGAAATAGGGCCTGGGAACACACGGTTCGTAAAGGTTGGTGTTTCTTCTTTCTTCGTTGCAAGTTGAAAATCAAAGATGGCCAGATGAACCAAAAGGCAGAAGGCTCAGAAAATAAAAACAGAATGAGATTCATAATAAGGTGACAAGTGCGTAAATACCAACTAGTCTTACATAAACCATCTCTGTATAGCCTCAACACAAAAGTTCACAAACGCAGGAAATGAAACATCTGACAGCTTAATCTCCAACGCATAATGGTATCAAGCAAATCATCACCAAATCGTTCCCAATGCTGAACAAGAACACAAACGAATATGACAAATTATCTCACATCCGCCGTTTCAATCATACCAACTCAAATTGGAACGCAGAAATAATTACATACACATTCAAGATCATATCACATGGCTCACGTTACATAACACACATAGAATAAAACCTGCTGCAGAGCAAAAACTTGACGTGGCATTGAGGAAAAATAAAAAAAAAACGAGACACAAATACACAATACCGAGGAGTCTCGGGTAGTATTACTCCATTCCGTTCGAAGCTTCTGTACGGCTCGGAGCATGCGAACAAAAACTATAAGAACGTTGCAATGCGGCCAACGGTAGCGAAATAATAAGATCGCACAACAAAATAAAGAAATGCCCTCGAAACAAAAGGAAGGCTAGTGAAATAAGGCGAAGAGGTTTACGGAGTGACGCGGTGTGGGCCCGCGCTCATTGTCTTCGCAACACATGCACCGACTGCACGTGGATGTGGCACTCTAACTAAAACATCAAGTTCTACAAGCCTACCTTCCTTCGGTGTCTGACTGAAATCTGATTAAGAGATCGTTAATTCACTTTTATCCTCATCATGAGTAAAGTTTCAACAGTTCTCCAAACATTTACAAGTAAATATATATTGGTTTCGATACGATACAATATCCACCTCAGGCTCATACTATGGCAGTGTTAAGCTATATTGTCCAAACAATAATCGTCATCTATCAACCTTTAGTGATCACGGAAATCTCGATTTGGGTGCAATGCAACGTGTGACCATGAAAAAATTCGTTGCGCATTCTTATTGTCCCTTTAAAAGCGAAGAATAAGTATAAGATAAGTTGAGGAACCCAACACCTCTGAATCTCAATGAGGCTGCTAAAACCGGCAAGGTTGCTGCATATTTGATTTCACAACACTTATCGATAAATGGTCATAATGGTCATATGGTGGTGGTAATGGTGATTTAGGATCCTTCTAACCAAATCAATATCTAAATTAAAAAATCTTATCGGAAATATAAATTTTACGCACATTAGGCAGTTGTCAAAATCAATTAGTGAGTCACTCATTAAGTTTCGCAAGTAATAGATAAATCATAGTTTGGTATTTTAATTCGACTAGGTGTGTTAATAGATGCAATATGTGGGTTAATGTCGGATTTAGGATTGAAAGTAACATTTGATTTATAACATATGATTATCATGTGTGGGTGCGGAGAAGCTCTCACTTCCCTTGTATACCATCAAAAATTGAATTACATAATGTCTAAGAATATTGCCAAAAGGTCAAACAAAAAATGAAGACCGGCGGGACATAAAGACCAGTACCCTAATTACTTACCGCTTTACTTATAAACGTTGCTTAAAGTTAAGTAATGATGAGCGACTGTATAGCCATAAATATTTTTGACGTTTAAACGTCTCTTAATATTAACTAACGTTTATAAATAAACCTCTTAATGTTGATTGCGTAACGCACTATCAATCACAAACTGAATCATTTTGATGGATATTGCTAATCCACTGCTTCATATGTTCGAAAAGTTGGTCTGCTCAACAACGTAAATAACGCAGTGAATGTTGTTGAACTATCAAAATGAAAGTCGTTGCCACTGGTCGTGTGTAACGCAATTATCCCGCAGCAGTCCTGAAGAAAAGTGAGTAAAAAAAGTTATAAATAAACATTCATGGAGAAAAATTCCAATTCATAAATGAAAATCACGATTATTCGAGATGTCGGCGGTGTTATATGCTGGTGTTCACTATTCAGCAAATCCGCACGATTACCCTTTGTTATAGTGGACTGTAGGTAGGTTGGTTTGATTACCAGGAGATGAGGGTTAGGAATAACGATAAATAACACGCTTTTTTTACCTCGAATACGAATCCGAAGACTTCTTTATTCTCACAGCAAAAGACAGTGACACAAAACCACTGACAGATGATCTGTGTAAATGACAGTAGTACAATGTTACAAAGTGTAAATATTAACTAAAATGATGCACCTGCCAACAACAATAGTTAAAGTTTCATAAATATTAAGTATCTGTAAAAATATTGCCCAATCCACCGTACTTCTTACCTCCACGTAACCCTCAGAGGATACTGGTTAAAAAACCCTTCGCAATCGGACTGGTTGAGGTACATCATTGTTGGCCGCGATACCTGTCTGCGACTGCCTTGTAACAACACGACACTTTACTACCACGCTAATATAGCCTTTAAGCTTAAAGCTTTAGTCATTAGTTTTGTGTGAAGCAAGCAGTCGTGATTGTGGCTAGGCACAAAAATTGGTTCGTTATTTCTCGTTGATTGATCGGGGTGGAGATTCATTAGAATAGTCTTAGTCAGAATTTGTTTTAGCTTAGTAAAGTTTCGTTATTACTTTATGAAAATTTATTAATCACATTATACACCACACTACTTTAAATAACATTTCACATCGTGTTCGTTATTGATATTAGGTATGCTTTTAAGAATATCATAATTCAACTAATTCGAAATTGAAATATTGCAAAACAAATAGTGTGAATCGCGATCAGATTTATTGTCATTGAAGCTGAGATTGATAAAGATTTTTCAAAGACTCAACACCGGATACAATCATTTAAGTTAGCTCAAAAATTTATTTAGATTTATTTGCAAAGTAGAGTTTCAATTCCATCCAAATTGTTTCAAGCCCTAAAAAGCCTACCTGATATCAGATTAGCGTCAGCAGTTACACAACATCCAAAAATCTCATTATTTCACGAACCAAAACCCGCTATCTCTGGCGCGTACATCACATCCCGTAAACGCAAACGTAACGTAAACGTGAACGTCACAGGTACGTGACGTCAGCGCCGCTAGCGACACGGAGTTAGTGCGGAATCCGGCCCCGGTTTTACATTACAATTGTCGCTCCAACCTGCGCTGCAATATGATAAATCAGTCGATGTACGTACAAGTACGGAGAGAAGTGATTTTGTTTCAGGAAGATGAAAAGCAAAGATTCTCTTGATGATGTTCAGGTTTTTACAGAATGGTGGACCTGGCCAAGGATAATTCAATGAAGCCAGGGACATCCAAAAGCGCGGTAAGCTGACGATATCATAACACAAAATCCTGAACGAGTAAACACCTGGAAGAGGGACTATGGAACCATAGAGTATAGCAGAGTGTTTCCGGGCTGAATGATGATGACTCAGATGCCGATAAAGTAAACATAGACAAAACAATCTATACAAATCCACAAAACACTTTCGTCATCGTCTGTACCAGGTCGAGATTTACACAGGCGGCAGGTACAGAGCTCATATCTGTAGGAATCCAGTAAGTTTAACACACACCCTGTAGACGCTGTCTGCTAGTGCTATATACAGCATGCTCCCGTTTCTATATCTTCAACTGAAATAAAGTTTTGGCAACGTTCGAGTAAAATATAGAGAAGGTATAGATTGTTAGTCCGATCAAGATTGGAGTTCTCCAAATCTACCTGTGAGTGCCTGTATGTGATGTGTATGTAATATACTCATGACTGCAACAGTCATAGGAGGCAACACACAGCAGTGAGTAATGCAGCCTGACAGTGGCCAGCGAGCAACCATAGGTAGCAGCTTCGTACGGTCTACCTTGCATGATGTGGTCACTTAATGGTTATTGGGAACCAAATGACCATGAACCATCATTCAGCATTAATTGTGTTTAGGTTGTTGTGATGATGATGACGAAAAACGACAAATGCTTCAATAAAAAATCGCTTTTGTTGTGGAGGAGAAAACCTGACCAGTGTGCCTACCAAGAATTGATTAGCAATAAGGAGGACTAAAGAGTTGATCCCACACACAGACATACTCACTAAGTGCAGCAGCAATAGGCATCAGTCATAAGAAATCAAGTTTGAAAACAAACGCTCAGTCTCGCTAATCTATTTATTTTATTGTGTGGCAACAAAACCGCGTGCTACACTGGCGCGGCGCAAGCGCAGCCTTCGAGGAAGGCGCCTAATGAAGATCTTAATTGGGTGGCGCGCGTGTGTCCCGGCCTTATCGCCACGCTCCATACTTCGGTATTTATATGATTGGAGAAATACCCTGACATTTGTTCATAATGTTCTACTATTGTATTTCAGTAATCTATGGATTGAATGATTGGTCCAAAGAATCGAACATGACTTTGATGGTGGAGAAGCTTTGATTAAGGTTCTTATAAAATGCAGTCACTCAAATCAGTGGATATTTTTTTCAGAATATTTTTTGCTAAAAGAAAATCTCTCTTTTCAAAAACATGTCAGCGCTGCACACGATGACAATTACCTTAAGATTTAAGATAGAACCTGTGAATCAAAACTTCGTACCGCTGAAAAAATCAACAAAACAAAATATAACAAACATAAACGTCAAAAAAGCTCACGCGTTACCACCATTACAAAATAACTCGGTCGTGTAGCCAGTGATTCGATTTAACTGAACGCAAATGTGAGATGCGACCGACATAAAATCAATCGGCGGGCACGCGAAGCTTAACACCGAAATAATGTAAATTATTGCTCGTAAAAGTGTCATTTTCGACGTACACGTGACGTCACCGGCACGACGTAACGCCGCACGTACTGAAAACACGCACACTGAAACAAACTCTAAACACATTCATGTAAAATATAAACTCCCGTAAACAGCAAACGACCTGTCAGACTAAACGTATTTGAAAATTGTTTATGCTCAAACTGCCCCCGCTTTGTTATCTTTGTCATCAGTTAGTGAACATTTGCATGTCTGCCGTGTTCCTCCGCCAGGAGCCCAGGACTATGCACTACCACTGTTTACAATATCAACATCGGTACGCGTAAATAACAAAGAAAAGACCAGCGGATCTATGAAGGACGTCGGGACGCATCCAATCCGAAATTCGTATTTAAAATAGGACAAAAGCTGTCAGGGCAGTAAACCTCAAACATCGAGTTATCGGTGTGTTGCTGGTGGCGTGTTGTTATAGGCTTTCGCACACATAACCGATGAGACGTTCATTTACATACGGCGGGGGTGGGGGCGCGGGACGGCCGCCGCCCCGGCCCTGGGGACCGCCGCGACGCCCGGGATACCGCGCGCTAGACAGAGACCACTATATTATTATCCTGAGCTAAAAAAACGAAAAGTGGGCGGGGGATTACATTATAGTAGCGAAAGTAATCGATATTCTGTTTTAGTACGAGGTTGTTAGAGCTGCACCGCTGCAGCCTAAATACGTAAGGCAGTTAGGTCACGGAGGGCAGGCAGGTGGAGTGCGCTTTATTTTTATGCGGGACTCGCTAAGAGGATTGCGGCCATGAAAGGGGTGGAAGCCGTAAGGCAGCGCTCCTGAAGCCTTCAGATATATCATAAACACGGATGGCTTTTATCACTTACGGACCGAAGGACGCCTCGTAGCTTTAATGACTTGAGTGCACCGATTGAAGGCTCTAGTTTGATTTTGAAGAAGAATCTTGGATGAATATTTTGAGCTTACCCTTCAAAATTACAGTTTTGGAGGCAGAGATATTCTCCCTTTATATTTGTCTTCAAGGCATATTTCTATACATAGCTGGACTAATACTGTAGGGTTGGCAGTGGTGTGCCTCCTTTGCATGTACGCATCGTTCATGTCATTTATCCGCTACGTGACAAGCTGGGTTTTATTATTTCGTTCGGTTTTTTTCTTTCTAAGAAAACTGACGATGGTCTTATGCACATAACTGCCTGCAAATCTGAAAAAGTTAAACCTTTCAAAGTATGTAATAAAACTAAAATGACAATTTTGGAGCAGTATTACAACCGGTGATCTCTTAATCGTCAGCTTAAACCGATGGATTACGCTATTATTGCATGAATTAATATTAAATTTGAAGGACCAGCTTCTTGCCTTTCTACAAGACCAAACCAAAGACCCGTTATCTCAATTTGGTCTTTCAAGCCGAATCGCAAAAATTCCTTAGCAAAAATATTCCGTCATCCTGGGAGGGTATTATTAACACAATTTGGGAAGGAGACCCTTACATCAAAGATGCAGCGTTTAGACCAAATGAGCCGTGGGCCATTCGCGCATAATTCAGGCTCGGTGCTCGTCGTAAAGCGGTGGCCGGCCGGACCTTGCAATATCAACCGTTTCGGCTTTATGGATCCGGTGTAGGTTTTCTATTGACCGCTCGTGGTAAATGAAATATAATGCTCGATGGTTTCAGCCTGCTGCTCCAAATAATGGGGTTGAATGAACTTGTCGACTTTCCTGTTTATGTTTTGGCAACAGAAACGTATCGGTGGAGAAAATGTTGGTGTAAATGATATTACGAATCTTTAAAATATGTAGCAAAAAGGAGTCTATACATATGCTACATTTAAGTATGATACCCGCGGAGCAATTGCGTAACACATTATCAATCGGAATCGGTTTCATTTTGGCAGGTCAACAACATTCATTGCGTTATTTACGTGTTGAGCTAACAAATTTTTCGAACTTATGAAGTAATGGATTACCAATTTGCTTCAAAATGATTCAGATTCCGATTGTTAGTGTGTTACGCAATTAGGGTGCAGTGCGCATTACATAACTTTAGTTTAACAGTTAGGTAGGTTTTAATACCTATCCAAAGTTCTGAAAAGTTTCGTTCCGCAAGACTTGATATCTTTTCGTCCCTGGAATAAGAAATAAGTAGTAATGTAAAAAATTCAGGACTCTAACACATAGAAGAAAAGTCTTCTGATGGAAGCATATACCTACATTAAATACTCGTACATCGCACCCTTTTTCCGCACATTACCCAAGCAAACTCGACATAAAAACAAAGTTATACTAAAAATCACGTAGTATCAACATACTTATAGGAAAATCCACGGTGACGGGACATAGCTTAGCGTCGTAACGTAAAGATAGGGGGATATTTATATAGTGATAAAATCCATTTACGACGAACCCGGTACAATGCGGAGCGAACAAACTTTATTTCCATTGCTTTCATATCTAGGGAGGTAGGGATGGGAAAATATCGATGCTTTATGACGTAATCACGCTGTCGCTTTAATTATTTAAATTGAAAAGCAGTTTTGGGTTGAATGAAAACTTTGGAGCGTAGTTTTAAATAGTAAGAAGCTATGGGTGTAGTAGACTACTTCACTCTATAGCAGACAAGGCTTAACCATGATGCAAACTTCCCAAAAGCTAAACAAAATTGTTACGATAACTTATTTGGATAATTTAAGAAAAGTGTAGTCAATTTATCGGTTATGATGAACTTATTAACAGTGAGAACTTCTGTAGAAATACTCAAGAATCCGTTTCAACTACCTTGTTTATGAACCTCGTTGAATAAAACACGTACCTTATCAATGAATCTATCATCGAAAGTAAATCGACCGTAGTCCAGCACTACCAAAGCCACCCTCAGTTTTTCCTTCAATTTTCCTTTTGCTACGATCTCCACTTAATTGCCGAAGAATTTTGATTGGTCCGTACCTACGCCATATTCTATGCATTCGTCGCGTCGGGAATTTTCTTTTTCCGTTCTTTTTTTTTAATTTGAGCACAGCTTCATTTATTATTCCGCCTCTTATTTTAATGGCTAGCTTCGTTATTGTCCGTCGAATTCTCGATATTATTTTCGATTTTAATTGCTGGCTGGTTCTCCTCCGTTTTTGCGGGGCCTTGTTGATTGAAGTGTTTCCAGTGTTTTTGTTCAACTTGTATATTTAAGCGTTTGTTTTCAATGGAAGGTATTCTCATTAAATATTTTAATTTTTACTATCTTTGTAGTCTAAGGCGTGGGTTTATTTTTGGTTAACATTTCGTGTTTTTTTTAATTGCCTTTCTCTAAAATTTTCCACTTCAGGTAGCAACTGTTGATGTTACTAAGTCAAAAACTACAAAAGCTTCTAAAAACTTTCAAACCGTCCTCTTTTCTTCGCCTCAAGTCATCTGCATACCAACTCGCACATTAAAACAGAAAAATCTCTGTAATACTCAGGAATAACATTTCAATCGGTGGAAGCAATTACTCGTCAAAGGCGGTACAGTTGAATGCAGAACTGATTAAACGGTACAATCGCGGACAGTATTGACAAAACTGCGCGCGCGTCGATGCGCCGCGGCGTCGAGTATTGAACAAATTTCCAGTATGGCCGCCCATTGAAACGTCACCGCGCAAGCATTGTATGCTCATCTCAGGCGATAGTTGGGAGAATAGAATAATCGGTATTATTGGGATTTTTAAGCGTTTTTAAGAGGAGACAACTAGCCTCGTTTGTTAATCTGTGGCTCGCTTTGCTTGCCTGTCACACGAGAAGCTGACTTGCTCTTAAAACTGCTTTAAATTCTGAACTTTTAAGCTTGAACGTGAAGACCAAGTATGAAACATTTTACTTGTGTGGCGAATAATATCTTTCAATGGAGACTTTGAACTTCGGGTTCTTTGAACCACTCAAATTCTATTTAATTGGAAGCAAGCCAGATTAGCAAGTCGTTTGCAAACCTAAAGCTACAAAAGAACTATGATTAGACTTGGTGCCTACATTACTGAAGACGTGAAGATTTCTCCAGTTCCTACCGAACCCCCTGCATCTTCTCAGGTGCTGCTTACCATCAAGAGGAGACATCTGCGACTCTCGTGTTGCATCACTCGGGAACCAAACCTGGTGTGTCGATTAGCGCACATTTGGACTGACGGGGATTCCTCCACACAATGTCTGATTAATGGGCATTAAGATTCAGACCGCGCGCGCCGTGGCGCCGGCTCGGTGACGGCGGTCGCGAATTGTGCACCCCTAGAAGGTAGAATTAACCCGATGATGTACCAACAGGACAAGCAGTATCAGTAGGATATTTAACTCTTAGAAAGGGCTCGAGACTATAGAATAACACTTGATAGATGTGCAAAATCAAAATACCAGGATAATATTTTCATAAACCTTTCTGCTGTTAGTCAATCTGTATATATTAAATTCAAAGTCCCGACTGACTGATATATCATCGCACAGCCTAAATCGCTGGTCTTAGAGATATGAAATTTTTTGGTGTGTTTTTTGTGAAGAGTACCTAGGTATCCACTAAAAAAGGGTATTTCGAAATTCCCCTCCTAAGAGGATGAATGGGGGAGGATGAAATTACACGCGGACGAAGTCGCTGGCAGAAGCTGGTCTTCAATAAAATACAGTCTAAACAATGTGTGAAAATACTGATTCTAATAAACTTATAATTAGATTACCGGTCGAACACAGGTAATTTACTAAACACCAACAGCAAATGTGTCTACACTTTTCTACACAACATCGCTTGTCACAAACCACTATCCAAACATTTATCTCTCTGAAGGTTCCACAATTCGCGAACCGTGTAACAGTTGTGCTGCAATTTTTCCTATTCGACTTAGACACATTTATAGGCCATATTGGAATTTAGGAGAGATTTTATTGACTCCGTTTTATGTTAATTGGATTTCTTTTAATTCGTTACGGAAAATATTCCAATTCGTAATTGGATAAAACGCAATTCTTGTAAGCTTTTCTGTCTAGTATGAATGTGATGCTACACTTGCATAAGTAAATACTTTTTTAAATAGTATTTCAAACTGATATTTATAGTAGGTTATAGTTTATAGGTTTAATACTTTATTCATTTTAAATTTTCACTAACTTCGATTTAACTAAAAAAATTACTGGATTTTCAGGAATGTAAAATAATCTATTTGAATAATAATTATGTCTAAACTCAACCACGATATGGAAGTTTACTAGAGTCGGGCAACGTTTAAATAAACTATTCGAGTCGGTGCACTAAGTTTACCGAATCACGATTCCAACATAAAATTCATCTGCTGCGAGCCCGCGGTAGATTCTAACCGAGCATGACCTGCCCAGTCTGTCTGATCTTACCATCATTCTGCGTTGGAAAATCATAATGTTTAGACTCTGCGATAGTGTACAAGTATCGAGTAGTAAGAGACTTCTGTCCTGGTTACAGCTAGAACTCGTTCAATAGCCGCTGAATTTCATTTACACGATGTGACTGACTGCTGACTGCCTAGTTCCCACAACTCCTCCACTAAAGGCCCCAAGTTAAATTACAACTGCATCAGCAAATTCAAAATCTTTCGGCACACAAACACCGCGAGGCTTTCATTTCAGCGCTGAACTAATATTATTGCGAAATGTCCGCCGAGTTGCATCCCTGCGGGTTCATTAACCGTGCCCCCCCTCCCCGCCGCGCCCCCCTAGCCCCACCGGCCGCACCCCCACCCCCGCGCGCATCCAGCTACCCCGAGGAACTAGTATGACTAGATTATTAAATGGGAGATTCATGTACGAAATAAATAGGGGTTGTCTATGTTTAGTGGCGGTCAGACTGCAGTTGCTCTGTGTAAAAATAGGAACCCGCCATTGGTTTATAGCAATCGCATAGAAAAGATCGGATTGTGCCTAGATAAAATAAATAATCTGCCTACGCCGTTTTAGAATTACTAAAAAATAAAAAATCTATCCCAAAACGGAACAGTAGCTTCCATTCAGATGTGGAAAATTATGTCGATCCTGTAAGCAGCGCTCATGGACCTACCAAGGACAAGTATTTTTTTCCTGTTATAAGACTAAGGGCTGAAGATGGTTTCCTACACAGAAGACTACAAAGTATAGCACCAGGAACCAAGACAAGATTATAAAAACACCTTCCCTACAGGCCGCATCTTTCCCAACGTGTCGAAACGTTCGCAACTCGAGCACCCAAACAAAAATTTATAAAATATGCAAACGGCCGTTGACGCGTCGCCTACTTCAAGACTTCATTGCAGAGTTAAAACAATACCCGTTAGGAGGGGGAACATAATGTATGCGGTGTTTCTTGCTGGAGAGGATCATAACAACCAGGTTTTCTGCAACCTTAGGTACCTACTTGTAGTGCCGCTTATCTTCGTGACTCTAAAGACCAAAACGAAACTCAAATCTTATTTTCCTAAATACTTCGGGTAACATTAAAGCTAAGACGCCAATTTAAAGGGATTGTTATGAGATCTTTAGCAGTGTTGTCGAATCTGCTTCTTTTGGTAAGATGTTGATGTTGAGCTTTGTCTTTCTTTGAAATAGGTATCTATATGAACAACTACGTCATTCTTGGCTAAGAATTAGCGTTCTCCATGAAGACAGTGGAGCCTTGAAAGGCTAGGCTATCATCATATGCCCAACTACTGATAATGTCAACATCTCCAAGCATGGAAATCAGATTGGTGATAGTAATCAATTGTTTTGAGTACAAAAGGAGTCAATGCTCTCGATCCTCTAGACGTGAGGTGACATTCACTGTTTTTCAACCTCAATCTCATTCTGCAAACTGAAACATCCATCGTCCAAACGTAATACATTGAAATATCTCCGTACATAGTCACCAATCTTAATTTCCCGTCGCTGGCACTTCTCCAGATCGTTTGTCTCTGCTAAGTGACGCTCGGACAATGCTACTGGTACATATGTATTTGTTATGTACAGCTAAAAGGTACCAGACACATTACTTAGTCTATTGTGGTCTTAAGAAAATGTTTCTGTGGAAAGTTTAGAGAGCATTGGTGGTTCATTACGAGATCCTATATGGATCCTCTTTGCCGATTGGTTATTATCCAAATAAATGGTGTCCAAAATAAGAGGTACTCAATTTTGGAAAAGGTCTTCAGCTGCACTGGCCGCCAACAGCCCAATGAGCCAGCATCTGTGTCAATACCCTCTAAAAGAATCTCCACTTCTTGTCACCTTTTCACTTGACAACAAACTTGCATTACATAATTCATGGACGATACCTTGCACGCACCTACACTCACACAAGCACAGCTCAGTGACATGTGTTTACAAACAACTAATTAGAACGAGTGCAGTGTTGTGTGCGTGTTTTTGTTTCGCTGACAATGGCCGCGCGCCTGCGCCTGTGTGCGTGCGCCGTGGCTGTGTGAAGGCTAAGGTAAGGGGCCTGATGGCTGGCACAGCTCATGTAAAATGCATAAGATACGCTTTCATACAGGCTCGGGTCGCGTCTCGCGTTTGTCTCACTACGCACAGATGTTCGGTGAAAGCTGGTTTTTGCGTGGCCGTGAAACTTAGCTGAAAGTAACGAAATATTTTTGTGAAAATTACTTACAGTTTGTTTTTGGTTAAGCCTTAGGAGGTTGTGGCGATCTGTTTGGAAGACTGAAATAAGTGGCATCGATTTCTTGAATGCCGTTTTTTAAAGTTTATGAAGACAATTTAGTCAAAGAATTCGATCAATTGCTTAAGAGCCATGTGAGCAATCAATTTATCGAATTCTTTGACTGCAGTAATGTACAAGCAGTAATAAATTGCAATTTCCTAAGTGATGATAATAAATCCATGTTCCTAAATAACCATTTATTTATTTAAGCAAGCCAAAGCTGTTTCTACAATAATTCGTAATAGAGAATTATTTGCTAACACCTACACACTAAATACTGCAATTAAAGCGCAAAAGATTTATCTCCCCCATTGACAGCCGAATATCAATTAACCTACAAATAAATATAATGTTGCGATCTTGTCGATGCTATGTAAAGTTTACAAAATACTGGATCTTAGTGACACTAAAGATGTAGGCAGCTTATTTATTTCCTCAGCTACATTTAAGAAAACAAATAGCTCGAGGACCACTCCTTCCCCTCTAAAATTCCTGTGATTGTAACCTTCTTTGTGAACAGCTGAAAATCCTTGAACACCAATCATATGTTCCACCTAACCCATATATCTTGGAGACGGAATACCGTGACCTTATTCAGGCAACGACAAAAGTATAGCGCGTGTTGCGCATTGCAATAGCAAGGTCGACGTCCCGGGTAGGGGGGCCAGGGAGGGGGCTCGAAGGGGGTGACGGTACCCCCCCCCCCGTATTGTTCTCACCTCAGACACAACACTGCTACTGCTCCTGAAATATAAGAATTAAAGTTCAGATGGTGGAAATTGTTTTGGCTGGAGGTCGGAGGTACGACCGCCTGTGAAATTGTTGTGTCGAGGGAGATGGTTATGTTGTCGCGTTTGAACGAAAAAATTGTGATGTTAATGTTATTGGAGATTTACTCTTAGAGGCAGACGCAGCTCATGAGACTAGCGTAAGTGCTTAGAGTACACAAGAGACTTAACAAACACCATGGATATAAAGTTTGCACATCACTCACAAAACCACTGAAAACAACAATGAAATACTAGAGTTCTTATGCAGTATATCAAATAAAACTTAAATAACTAAGAAAACAATTTTGTAAAGTGGAACTTTGAACTTTATAAGTCCTAAGTTATAATACCCTGATATAATTTATCGACTGGAAGAAAATACTAGTGCTGTAAAATTCTTATTTTCCTTTCAGGTACCTACACATCGCCTCAACTGCGCAAAAAAAAAAGAAAGTATGTCAGAAATTACCTGAAACCTAGATCGAAGATGTCGTATGTCCCAAATTAAGTTCTATCTCTTAGTCTGTACCCCTGAAAATTGTCCAAAACTTGCGTTCAGGGTAGCAGCCGTTTTAATCCTCAGTAATGGCGCGAGGCTAACGGGGTGGCGGCTAAAAAGGCAATATCAGGAGATAACATCGATAGCCGTCGGAACAGTTCGGCTGTTCGGCACGTAAGTAGGCTGTGAAAATGGCCGTCCGTAACGCTGTGCGTGTACACACTTTGACAGCAAATGGCGATTGTATGGTTGATGAGGAACTGAATAAAATGGATTTGGATTGTATTTTTTTTGAAAAGTAAGTAAGTTAGCACTTAGTAGGAATTGAGTTATTAATATCAAATAGTAATCATATTAAATGTTGAACTGAAAAAGACCCAAAAAAGACAAATCTAATATTAGCATTCAAGATTTATAAAAAATAACCAAGAGCACAACACTATAAGAAAACAACAGTTCACAGTTTCGGTAAGTTTTAAGAACGTCTCTTTCAAGTTGTAAACGAAACAAAAACATACAAATATAAATAATAAAATTTCCATCACAAAATGGAAGAACTAACTGAGGGAAATGACTCATTAAGGCTTTCTTAGCCTCGCAACCTTTGTCTGGCAGTACTTGGTTTTCAAGCTGTTACATTATTGCCACAACCAAACACTATTAAACCCTGGTGTGGTGGATTCCATTCAAAAGTTTTGTTACCTCGTAAACGTCACCTACCTAGGTTCCTTCGTTGAAACTGGCAATCAGTCCCTTCTGTGGAAAATACCGCATATTCAACGCTTTTCAGGTCTCGGAAAATTATGGTTTATGGCAGATTTTTGAGCACATTAAATTTTGAACAACAAAGTGAAGTATAGAGCTCGTATTTTAAATAATTATATTAGGTCCTTACATATGAAATTGGCGTTTTGTATGGAAGGAACAAAAAGTCGAATATTTTTTAATATAATATATTTAATTAATCAAAGTATGAACCATTGTTTTCAATGCACTTTTGCCATCTTATAGGTAGTTCATTGATCCCTTTACTAAAAAAACCAGTCGGACGGGAATCAATAAAATCTTTGAAGGCGATTTGGACTGCCCCATCGGAGTTGAATTTTTTCCCTTGCAAAAAGTTATCCAAATTGCGAAAAAAATGGTAATCTGTTGGAGCAAGGTCTGGGGAGTACGGAGGATGTCTAAGACATTCCAATTCAAGTAATGTAACGCAGCAGTCGACGCGCGTTTGCCGGTTTGCTTCAGTCAATTCGTGAGGTACCCACCTTTCAAGCTTTTTAATCTTCCCAATTTGCTTCAAGTGAATTAAAACAGTTTTATCACTAACATCGAAGCCTGCAGCTAACTCGGACGTGGTTTGCGATGGGTCCGCTTCCACAATAGCCTTCAATTCTCCATTATCAACTTGGGTCTCAGGCCGTCCACGGGGCTTGTTCTGCAGGTCGAAATTTCCAGAACGAAAACGTTGGAACCAAAAACGAACTGTGTTTTCTTTTGCAACATGACCGCCATACACATCATTCACCCTTCGAGTCGTTTCCGCAGCACTAGTGCCACGGCGGAACTCGTACTCGTAAATAATGCGATATTTTAAATTTTCCATTTTGTAAAATGAGTGACGCAAACAGAAAAAACAGAAGAAAAAAAACAAATGAATGACGGTCATCGAAGCACAAATACATGAGTAAATAGCTGTACAAATTTGAATTTGGAATTCCTTACCAAAGAGGAGAAATTCGTGATTAAAGTGGCCAGTACGAAAAACGCCAATTTCATATGTAAGGACCTAATATTAATATAGGGTCATTAGGTTCTTCAGACCAATTTTTAGTACGAAGAATGATAATGTCTTCTTTGGACATCCTAGAAGGATTGTAAAACTCAACAGAATTTAAGGTACAACCTACTGTTGAATAACAAGATATGAAAACTTGACCAAAACTTGAAATGAATCGATGGTATAACTAAATACATATATTTAACAATTTCGATAAACTTGGTTTAAAAAGTTCATCCCACTTCTCTTAGAACAGGCGACACTTAACACCACGAAGCCTACTAAAGACGGTCATTCTTATTTACATAAAGTTTTTTCCGTTTCCCCCGTGCCTCACACTGTACGTTCACTAATGTGGGACGGGTGTGTGCAGGACATCTGCTTGTGTGTGACGTCGCTGGCATAGTAATAGGCCTCTTGTGACAATCGCTCGACTTTCCATCCGCATTACGTATTCGACGGATGCCTTAGGAGCTACAATAACCCCCTTCTCACCGGACATGGGTATTGCTTCCCGCTGTTTTTATTAAAAGCTATCTTTTTTTGATTTCCAGGTTGTGGTGTTATGGCGGATCGGTGATGTGGAGATGATATTTTATGAAGAAAACTGTGACAATGAATGGGGCTCATTGCTGACCCTAAGATATATATTAATGAAGAGTTGTTTCTGAAAATGCATCATTGTAAATGTCCAAATCTATTATTAATTAAACTGACGGAGAATCTGACAGGATTGCAGAAAAGTATGTACTTATCTAATTGGATGACCTTAGTGCGTCCAAGTAATAGAAACCCATTCTTAAGTTTAAAGCTAAAACACACAAACGCTTTCGACTAAAGGTCATCAAATTATTTTTACGGTGCGTAAAATATATAAAATTATTAAGTACCTATAATACATATATTCTCTAGTAATAAAACGGCATTGTTTTATAAACATCTTGTAAGAAACCAGAAAATGTTTTGTTATTGCTTTGCGCAACTGCATATTATTATATTCACTTGTACCATAGAATGTTAAACTAATAAAACTGATTATAAAAACTTGAATAACGAAAAGTTGTCTAAAATTATTGTATTGTATATATGGCAATGCAGATGAATGGATAGACAATGTTATTCAATGTAACAGACAAGAATATAAATTGTGTAGTGCTGAAATGCTCTAATAGATACAATATAATGTAAATGAATAAGTCAATAGGCCAGTCAAAGTATTAGTTGTATATTTCTATGATTACTAGCATCTGTGAACGTTGATTATGCTAACTGAGATACTTTTTATTGGCGAAATGTGAAAGAAAGAAGAGGAATCTGAACACTATTTACCTACTAGCACCTAAAATATAAATAGATCCAACCGATAGCACCTAAAATATGAATAGATCCAACCGATAGCACCTAAAATATGAATAGATCCAAACGAATTAATTGTAAAGTCCGAGCTAATTCCAAACTATAACATTGTCGGACGGCTGTCAGCACTAAAACTAATACAGTTAGTGGTACTAAACTAATTGTTGAGCTTTAACGTGACCAAATGTACGGCCTTGAGACGATGACGCTTTTGTTTTACGAATTGTTGAAATTGTTATACTTAACTGGTAATGTTGTAAAAAGTTTTTTTTTAAAGAATTCTACTTGTCTAATGTTCTGAAAAATTAGTCATCATCTGCCTAGCCTTTTCGCAACTATGTTGGGGTCGGCTTCCAGTCTAACCGGATGCAGCTGAATACCAGTATTTTACATAGAGCGACTGAAAAATTAGTATGAGTACCTACATAATTAAGGAATATTACTGGCATAACATACCTTTCACTCCACATAATTTCTAATAACTCTATTAGAAATTCTCAGCAATAGAATTTCAGAAAGTTACAGGAGCAGCTTGTGAAACAATCCCTACACTTGTCAAATGGATTAGCAATTGCAGTACTTAGGTTACCATAAGACTGGTGTACTTAACTTGACAGACTTACAGACTCCTTGAGTGGAGGAGGCATCCACCAGAAGAGGTATTCTACAATTTACCGGTGACCACATGTCCCAGGACATCTTAAGAGACTAATCAATCAGAAGTTCCGAACCTAGCTTGAGCTCACCGTACCAACATTACTTAACATAATATTCATTGAGTTAGTTTACTCGTAAGACATCGACAAGCAATCATTTTCCATAAGATACATGAATAAATCTAACCTGTACCCAAATAACGCCTGAGCGTGAATACTGCTTACACTAGAAGGGCAAGGTCAACATTAAAATATTCAGGGACTTGCTGAATTAGTTTGCATAATAGCAGCTGCAAAACAAAGCAGGCTTAAAAATACGGAAAAAAATGAACCTCGCAATGATTTCTATGATCATCATCATGATGTTAATATTCTTACATTTTGTATAAACAACGCCGGTGTTCTTCAGATCCTTTCATTTAGTAATCATTTTGACAATTAAGCGTAGGTACACCGACCGCTTACCCAGCCAGACCTCCAACTTTACGTCGTCAACCCCGAGCTGACGAACTGATGACAGCTGTGGCTCCGATTCCGCGAAGCACCCACACCAATACAGTCCCGAAACAAAATCGCTAAAACTTAAGGGGCCGACGACACCGCGGCCCGAACTGCGCCGCTCCAAATGTATTCAAATATATGCGCGATTAATTCAGGCTGCATAGCCAACGGGACGGTGTTAGTAGTGGCAGCCAGTCTCACTTTCTACGCCGGATCGATGGGGCCGTGACCTTCAGTGCCTCTTATTTGGTTCCTGAATCGATTTTTTGCAGAAATCTTTGGAAACTGGATCGATTTTTTGAGGAGATGCTAGCGGTTCTCTGTTTGGCTCCATAGCGAAGACTAGTCTCGTGTTGTGCTCAAAGGCAATGGCCATGACCTTCACTGGCTGTAATGTGGTTCCTGAATCGATAATTTTGCTGAAACTTTTCCGGAATAAGTTTGCTATTTTTGACGAAGGAAGTTTTTGCGTATTTTCTAGCTTTTTCTAGCACCAAACTCGTACTCTAAGTTATTCTAGTGTTGGAGAATATCTAATGATTAATTTACGGACTTCTGAAAACTTAAACTTGTTACTGAACTTTAAAAGGAATAAGTAACTCAATCTGACTCTGAACTTCAGCATCTTATTTGACTCCTTAAATCTTTATAAATTTGGAAAATTTTGAACATATTTTTCAAAGTTCTACACTGGTGGGGCCAAAGTGCTTAAAAAGTGCTATCAGTTTTATCCGAACAATGCTGCTGATGGCTCCAGTTACAGACATACCTACTTAAATGGCATAATATCTACCTACTTACGCGAGAGTGAAAATAAACGAGGATCCTCGCTATAGTCATTTTTTAACAACACGGAAATAACCCCCCGTGTCTTTTTTTTTTGCAAAACGGTGACTGCCTCGATAGCAACGACTACATGTCATGCTATGTCGACATTTAAATTTGAAATTCTATCAAGCTCTCAGTCTTTACAATTCTGGCAATTTCCGTGACATAAAGATTATGGACTCGATAGCCTTCGCACTCTAAAATCTGCATACCCCAATAATCTAAGACACCGTTTGTATCTTAAGTAAACAACTATTCATAGCACCTACCTAATATTGAAAAGTGGCTCCATTTTGAATAATGGAACCAGATTTTCCGGAATTTAAAGACAGACTGGGTCAAGGCTGCCGCTCTACCTAACATTTCGCCTAATGACTTTCACACATAAAATATTCAAGCAAAAAACTTCGCGCCAGAGCACGGCCACTTTAAATAAAGTACGCACTTAGGCTGTATACCAACTATATGGATTTTTTTTATCTTTACGATTACGGGAGCGTCCCGCGAGATGCCAACTACAAAGGAACCACTAACTATCAATACATCCCTTTATAACGGCTAAGAGCCCCCGTTTTACAGCCAAAGGTTCGCGTTCAAAAGAAAAAGGCGCCCTTGTAAAATTCCTTTTCAGGTCTCGAAGGAGTTTTCGAGTAGAAGTAAAGTGTTGGAAGTACAAACATAGTTGTAGATATAGTAGGTAGTGCGGGGCGGTGAAGGCGCGCGCGCGTGTGCGTGCGACGTGACACCCGCACACCGCCGCGCGCGCCGTGGCGCTGTGTGCGTGGAATGCGGTACACGGGAGTACGCGGTATGATGCGTTCGCGATAAAATGAAAAGCTGGTGACGTCACAGGATGTTTACGAAATTCGTTAAGAATGTTTTTCTGGTGTAAGTATGAATTTGATTGGTAAGTATTACAAAGATAACATGGTAATCAGAATAAAACGAAGCACAGCCTCTACAGTAATATTACAAAAGAGGTTCTCTTCCTTGAATATGATCGAGCAATTTTCTTAGCGAGTCTAAATGGACCGAGACCAATAACCTCACAAAAATAAAACCTGAAACAATAAGCCTCAATAAGATACGAACTAAATCTGAACTAACTCCAGGCTTAAAAAGCACATCTACAAAACTGAACTGACAAAATCAAATATAGAAATTCTACTTGTTTAGCTATTATTAAATACGATCCATCGCTAGTCGCTACGAGAGCGTCCATACAGGCCGCACGCACACATGCGAGTGGCTACGTGCCGTCGTCTTGGCAACCAGACGCATGCGCGGCGCCGCCCATCGGCCCCCCTCCCCCCTCCCTAGACCAGACTTAGCACTACTAAGTGTATGGAAGTGAATCTATTCTGTATGATTGGTCATTGAAGATAAGTCGTTTCGAGCCGAACGCGGTTTCTGCTTTTTTCTTTAATAGGTGTCGCTAAGTACGGATCCTTTTACAATTTTATGTCTCATTCTGCCGGAGTTTCTGGTTCATTTCTGTTGGGCAGTCTGGTTCCTCAATGGGTGATAATTTTACTAGTGCTGTTTACAATAATTACGTTATTATCATAAACTTTGCCGTTGATGACTTTAAGTTTGAACATTGAAATGTAAACAGAATAAATTGTAGGGCTATTTAAAACTACTGTTACATAAGTGATGCACAAATGCATTATGAATCTTATTGAGAAAAACCCACTGAAATGAAAACGCACACTATTCCAGCAATAGGCATAACTCTTACATAAGTTGAAAACTATAAAACAGATAATTAATTTTAATAAATTAAACATTATTTTAATATCAGCTCATTGAATACATCTACGTTAACAGTCTGATTGGTCGCTTTGATAAATGTTCAATTATCTGATCATACACTGATATTTATTGCTCATAATTGTGCAAGTTATTTATGTATAAATAAACTATTGATAAATGGAAATTGTCATAATTGCAGCTTATCAACGAATTAATTGTTGGCTGGTTTTAATTAATTAATTGCATATTGAAAACGTTTGTTGGTGATAATAAAGGACAATACATACCTACTGAAAATAAATGAATTTGAGATTTCTTCAGTTATTTCTGTAACGATTTTCCGTTACAGGTAAAAACTCAACGTAATACAAAACACATTCTAAGTTGACTAGGTAGGTTGAATGGATAAAGTCTCTTTCCTTATATCACATAAGTCCTAACTTCAGAAACCCATATATCTAACATTCATAACATTATTTACATTTACAAACTCTGAACAAAACATCGTACGAACGATCTCAATCAATAAAACTGTAACACCAACCAATCATTTAGAACTACGTAAATCAGATACAAGTAATAAATATTTACAAAAAGCAGAGACTAAACATACAATAATGGACCGGCGAACACGGGACAACATAACTATAGCCGGAGAGAGAGTCGGGGAGATAGGAGAGACAGAGAAAGAAGATGACTCACACTAAGGAAAATCGAACACTGTAGAGATGGGAAATTGCACACATAAGTCCGAGTTTCCACGGTGTGTGTGCTTAGGCTTGTGTGTGTGTTGTGAGGCAGGATGTGTGTGTGTACGGGAAATG
Organism: Amphipoea lucens; assembly: GCA_947508005.1. Classification (NCBI taxonomy): domain Eukaryota; kingdom Metazoa; phylum Arthropoda; class Insecta; order Lepidoptera; family Noctuidae; genus Amphipoea; species Amphipoea lucens. The sequence continues at coordinate 23,204,779 of OX382360.1, read as the reverse complement.
CTCGTAGCATGAATGTAGGTACCCGGTTGATAGCGTTTGTCATGCAAGATATGAATCCACTGTCTTTCTAAGGGCTGTTAATACTTTATTTTTAACGACAGAGTTTTGGTTCAAGATTGTAAGAAAAACGGCCTGTAGCGAGTTTTCCTTTTGATGTACAGTTAAATGGAAATTAGGAAGTTTAGTTTGAACAAGTCCGAGGTGTAAATAATGTTGTTTTGTTCCCAGTTCACTAACTTAAACCTGAATTATATAACTGGTAAAAGTTTTCAAAAGTTTCATTTTGGTTTCCTGAATCCTTAGTTGTGTTTTGTGAATGTTTTTCCAACAACATTGTTTTGAAACATACCTACCTACCTAAGTATCTAACTAGTAACCAATCTGTTATATGGACAACCTAGACTATCATCAATTGTAACTAATCCCATATAAATAAGCCATAATGGAACAAGTTAAATAATTAATTAAGTCATCTATAAGCAGCTCTATAATTAATTTGTTCTTATTTGAAGTTCGGGATCCGCGGATTGTTTTGTCAGTTCTAATTGATGGGGAGGCTTGAGGACTGGAGTGATTTCACGGATCACTGCCTCGTTAATAAAGCTGTTATTTTATATAGTTACTTATGCAAAATAAAACATCAGGAAGTTGTAATGGGAGCTAGATGCAAATACCATAGGTAGTAGGTAAATTCATATTTTTGTGTGGTGATGAAGGCAACTAAGGTTTCCTTTAAGGATTTTTCCATACGATAGCTAAAGTTAAGAAAAAAGTATAAAAGTCAACAGTCATACTTAAATATTTTACTGTCTCCGAGTCCAAGAAATGAATTACATCTCCACATTTATAAATAAAAACTTGAGTTGAAAAGTAGTTTAATCTTATCATAAGTAAGTACAATTTTATTCCACAGTATAAAGTCATCATCTTTGAAAGACGTTTTAGTATTACTACTACGGCACTTATTGAAATATTATTATGATCTACCACGTTTTTACGGGGCGTGAATAAAACCCAAAAAGAGAACTCAAAAGCAGTTTACAGAACATTACAAGTTTACGACAAAATAATCGATCGTAATATGCGACGACACCCAAATAAACATAAACCCGTCTCGCGAACACTCCCGTGCCGATTCATTCACAATAAACGAATGCATTATAATTATTTAAATTTAAAACTGTTGTAAGTCTACCCGCCAGACAAGCGCCGGCCTAAAATAAACACGAAACAAACTTTTATTAAAACGTCTACGAGCCGCTTTACGTGTTCGGCGTAAAAACGAGCGCCGAAGTGCCGAACTTCCTCATTCCAACTTTGATACCGCTAACGCCATCTACTACCGAGTAGCGGAACTGTTATGGTTCGCATGAAAGTCGAGTGGGGCAATAACGGTAAATACGTAAAATAAACAATTTTATTAAATGAAACACGTTACTACGATTACGTAACAGTGTTAGTGTGAAAGCGTACGTCTGTATTACCGAAGGAAATGAATTCAAATGACCTTGGTTCATTAATGCGGAGTGCCATAAATAATACATGAGGCACATTATCATTGTTTGAAGTTTTAACAGCTTTTTCATTGGTGCTAGTGCTGATGTTCCCACAGTTGCATGCTTAGCCTTTCATTCATACGCGGTAATTATTCTAAATGGTCGATTAGTATCATTTATCATAATGATAGACTGATATATTTACAAATTACACGAAGCAAGCAGTTTTTGTTTAAGCATTTTATTTATTCATACTTTATTTGCTTTGAATTGAATTATTGGAATATTTTCATCGTTATTATCACTTAATAACGTTGGAATGTAATCAATCATTGATATTGTGCGCTCGTACACAAATAACATTTGTTTTCATAATTAATTTAATCGTCGCGATTAACATTCTTTGTTTTTAGTGTGTTAAAAAATGACATTACACTCATTAGTAGATATTTTATTAACACTTGTCGTTATGATTATTCTGAAAACAAAACATATTTCTTATTTGTTGAGACTCATTCATTGCTTTTGTCAAATCCAAGAAAACGATTTAATTTTTAAAGAAAATCTTGGAGAAAAACAAATTTATTCAGCTATAACTTAAAGTTACTCACATGTAAGTACCGTCGTAAATTCTACTTAGAGCGAGTGATCCGACGCGGTGCCGTGTGCTTACTTAAACACAACTTAACTTACTTATTTTACTTGCGCGCTAAACTTCACCTGTTTCTTCCCGCTGAGATGTATAAGTATTTTACCTGCTAGAGAATTTTCGTATAAATGCTTTATCTTTCTCAGTTTAGTTAGATCCTTTCTTTTATAATCAGTATGTTTCTTATTAGATATGATAAAGCCCAATAAGTACTCGTTTTTCAGGATAAACATGTCTAAAGAGGACCCATAAGTTTGCGTGTAGGTACCTATGTGAGTATGTCACACACAGGAAGTCTAATTTGTATTTTTATTGTTCTTATAACCCAAACAGTATGCTCATACTGAAAATAAACATTAATTATTGAAACATGCAAATACTGTTATAATAAAAACTATTTCTGATTGCTTTCCGCCTAAAAAATATACGATAAATATCTATGGACAAAACCTGAAAACGACTGAAACAGCTTTAAGTAGTACGACACAATATCAACAGAAAATTACGCGAATGAAATTCCGCATGCGTATACAAATTACGCAACGTAATTTCGACATAATAGATAATTTAAAAAGCATTGCAGAAGTAAGCACGCCAAACTTTCCGTCGCGTATTTTCCGTATATAACATTCGGTTTTTGTATTGAGAATTTGAAATTAAGATCTTGTCAAACTCTATCATTAGCTACTTATAGTACCCGCAAAATTCAAAATGTTTTACGTTTTTTCAAAGAAATTTTGGAATTCGCGGCCAACATTGATGGGCTGGGCGTTTGTCAACATAAAATTCTCAATGAACGCAGAGTGTACCTAAGTGTCGCTACAGTAAAGTCCAGTTACACATACACGCGTTTTATGCAAGCATAGCAAACAAGAAAAACGCTAGAAAAAATAGTTACAGTGCACACTGTATGAGCGTAGTCTAATTCGCCATGCGTTATGATTTTGAGAAATAGTGGAATAACTCGATAGTGTTGCATTGTTTTTGTGTAATGCCAAGTGAGCCGGTGAATACCTAGATGTGGCCATGTTGTGTGCTAGAGTAGTGCTTGTTTTTTTTTGTGTATTTGAACGGTTAGGTGTTTTCATAATTAGTTGCTTACCTGTTTCAGGATGGGCAATTTTTCCGGGAAAATTTATAAATGATATTACAGAAAGACCTACATTGTATAAAGTTTCTTTCGTTTTAGTAGGTAAATTTAAAATAAGCTTCACAGACGATCTCTGAATAAAGAAACAACTAAGTCAGTGTTTATTGTGGTGCCTACTACCCATTAGAGTTACTTAACAATGACTGGAAAACGACTTAAATTGTATTTTCGAAAGTCTAATCGAGTAGCAAATAAGTACGAAACACGAAAAATACCAATTAGCTACGACCATCATTATAAAATGCCCGTCAAACTCCCATGTCTACAATAATATCGAACCTAATTCATCGTCATAACCCCATTGTATATGACAGGAAGTTACGTCACTTGGCCGGCCAATCAGCGGCCGCGTAGACCGGAAGTGGCGTACCAGGGTGGTGTCACGATCTGATTGTGACCCCAAGGGTGGAACGATATGGTTGGCTAGTAAGTGATTTTGGCAATTAGAACGAAAGTATTTTATTAATTAAATGGAAGGGCTAATAACGCTAAGGGCCCTCGACGACGATCAGCTCAAGTTCGGCATTTTCCCTTGTGACAATTTGTAGCAAAATTAGTTCAGTTAAGTATAAAAATTAAAACACTAGCTATATTTTTATTAGGTTTCAGCACGCGTGCCTTGTATGTACCAAATGAAAACAATTGTGTGTCATTGTTATGAATTTAGTATTTACAATAGAAACACGCTTAGTTTTAGCGTGCAGCTTTAATTAATTAGTTGTATGTTTGATTACTGAAATCTAAAGTAACAGGAAATAAAGGAAGTAAAATGCATTTATGGCATTAGGTACTTACAGCAAAAAAAAAACATACACCTTAAAACTATAAAAAAACAGAAAACAATGATTATAATGCCAAAAGGACCTCAGCTCAGCATAATGTTAGATGACAACACAAGGTGTACCACCGGACGCTGACAGGGTAGATATGTAGATTTGAAGATCTCTATAGTCTGGTCTGAAGGTCTCAATGTGACAATGTCTTAACGAACTGTCTAAGCTTATTCAATGGTCTGAAATCAGCAACAAGCATTAAGCAAGGGTGATGATGATGATGAATGACTTGCCATGAGACACGTACATGCTGATTCTAATATTCCTGCCGACATATACCGATGAGAGCCTACAAAAGTACCTGTAAGCGAGTACCAACATATAATAATAGTGAGGCAGCAAAAACAATAGTATGCGACGGGTCGTGCTATCGCCGGCGTGTTATTTCACGGCGCGGTGTGCAAATAGTCGAGCAACCACAATTATACGTACTCATACCAGAGAGTATTTTGGATACAGATGTGGCAGTAGGTGGGGAAGATTTACAAAAGAACTGATGGATTGTGGTTAACGCCTGTAAGCCTTGGTACCTTCTCAATCATCGTGATAAAGACACAGGTCATGCACAGGCCTGTGTGTAGTTTCAACAGCACAGGAACCTTTCAAACCAAAAAAGTTTATGCTCTACGACACCAGATACCTACGAATTGTTACAATTCCCAGTGAACTTTTTTGCAAATGCAAATACTTATTTGTAAATCTAACACATTTGCCAGCCCTGTTTATTGTTATTTGTTTGCAATGCTCAGCGAGGTAGATTTGACAATTTTTTGTCGTGACTAAGGAAGCTAAAAGCATGTACTTATTTAGTATAGGCAGTTTGCAACGCGCCAAGGTGCGGCAGTCAGCACGGAAATGTTATGATATCTCAGTAATTAAATAACTTGTAATACAATCATCATATCGTTGTCTCATCTGCATATCTAAATATTCTTTGCGTATAGTTGGCGCAGGTCGGTTTGGTATGATTCGGGAGGCTTCATGCGATTACGGCGACACCTGCCGTCGTTCCCACGGAATTTATAATTTCGCCGCCGATGCAGCACGGATTGGCCGGGATCGTTTTAATTGTATTCCCCGAAACACCCGGATTTATTACTGACATACTTATATCATACGTATAGCTGGAAAATAATCGTATTCCGCTTTTAAAGTAGAGGTTTGATTTGCATTGTTTTGGTCGGTTTTTGAACCGGAAGAGTGACGGGTTGAGGCTTTCAGGTGTTGCCTATGTTTGGGAAAAATAAGTTGAAGAACTATTGGCAGGTAGAAACTAGTTACTTAAGTTATAACATTCTCCTATTTTTTCATTCTTTTGTAGATACCTATAACACGATTGCAACAGAACATATCTTAGCTATTCCTATTCCTAACAACTAAACATCAACATGTACCAGGAGTTGTGATAAATAGATTGTTAATTTTCTATAACTAAAAAACTTTTTACAAAAAAAAAACATACGACTTCAAAAAAAAACTACAAAGTGATAAATAACTTTAATTTCAGAAGTCGGTGTCGTTGGTTCCGCATTTTCGTTTTTTCACACCGACTTCCGAAATTAAATTTATTTATAACTTTGTATTTTTTTTGAAGTCGGTTGTTTTTTTGTAAAAAAAGTTTTTATTTTTCTCTTTTTAGTTGTAACCTACCCCACAAAAATTCAATTAACACTTGGGCATTGAAGAATTGAAGACATCGACTTAAAGAATCATCAAAATTCGCATAGAATTGCCGGATATGCAGTACATTTATGCATATAACTTCGTACATAAGAATAATTACCCAATGTATTATATACTAAAACCTTCCTGATAGTATGTAGTTCACATTAGTGAAGAAATTATTAAAATTGGTTTGTTAGTGTTTGAGGAAATCGCGGACATACTAACATACATACATACGGGTCGAATACAGAACCTCCTTCTTTGAAGTCGGTTAAAAACACAGGGAAGTTCTTTCAAAACTCCTACCTTAGGCATAAAAAACGATAAAATTCCGATACAATCAGAAGCAGCGCCATAATATTAAGCAATTTCATGTAATTCCCTATAATAAAGGCGTCTCCACACGGCGGCGGCGTAGGACAGTGCGCCGTCGGCCGCGACTGCCGCCACCGTCTCATTTCACGCATCGCCTTACCAACAAACGACACTGCACTTCTCATCTGTGTATATGAGCTTATGAGGTCAGTAGTTAAATGCAATTCGTTGTACATTGTTGAGGAGTAAGGTTCTGCCTTAGCGATTCATGTGGATTTAGCACATTGAAAAACATTTCGTTTTTGTACGTCATCTGCCTTTTTAACCGACTTCAAAAAAAGGAGGAGGTTATCAATTCGACTGTATTTTTTTTTTTTTTTTTTTTTTTTTTTTTTTTTTTTTATGTTTGTTACCTCATAACTTGCGACTGGGTGAACCGATTTTCATGATTCTTTTTTTATTTGAAAGCTGGTGCTTCCCGTGTGGTCCCATTGTCACCATTTCAATATCTGATGATGGGATCTTAGAGAAATCGAGGGCAACCCTCAAGTTTTATAGGCTCACTTATTGTTTTTCGCATATTTTATGAAGTATCTTGTGTATTTGCGTATGGTTGTCACCATCTCAGGTAGCTGGGCTGATGATGGAAGGTACAACTCCTTAACAGTAAGAAGTTACTCGAACAGGCAAGGACTGTTTTAGTAAATTGTTTTGATGTTTGATAGGGCATTTGCCACATTTGGTCTCATGATCATCAAGTCATGACCTGATGCTGCAGTCAGGATAGTCTGCAGAGTACCTAACTCCTCGACAACTAATAGCAGATATATCGTGTTTAGGCTCATTGAAAAGGGCTCGATGTGTGGATAAACGTACTGTTAATGAGGAACACCGAAATACATAAAGACCTGATGCTGAAGCCAGGAGCATCAGAAAAAGTACCAACCTTGACATTACAGCACCGCAGTTGTGTTTGGGCTCATTTTAAACAGGACTGCAATGTTGACATAAGTCTGACCTGATGCTGCAGCCAGGATTATCAGCATCTCGTCTAAAAACATCAGGTCAGGATTTGATGATGAGATCCTGGAGAAATCGAAGGAACTCTTCAAATATTATAGGCACACCTATAGCGATTTGGGTATTTTTTATAGTAACTCGTACATTTGCTCTCGGAAAGCACTATTTGGTGAAGTGGAACTGATGATGAAGACCACAGATGGCCACCGGAACCACTCAATAATATCTAAGTATTTCACGGGTTGCGATTCGATTACTTTAATATGGTTGCTAAGCAATTTATGCTCATCACAATGTGAATGGTGATATGGTGGACCTGGAGAACTCCTCAACAATTAACTTCACTGCATCGGGAAAAGCAATATTTTGTTTGTAAAAGGCGATGATCACTAGGCTATTGTAACTTAGATAAATTATAAGCAGACCTACTAAAAAGCGTGAAATAAAAACTTTTTAAGAAAAAAAAAAACCGACTTCCAAAAAAACACTACAAAGTGAAAAATAACTTTAATTTCGGAAGTCGGTGGCAAAAAACTAAAATACAGATCCAAAGACACCGACTTCCGAAATTAAAGTTATTTTTCACTTTGTAGTGTTTTTTTGGAAGTCGGTTTTTTTTTTTCTTAAAAAGTTTTTTTCCAGCTACGTTGTGGTCGGCTTCCAGTCTCACCGGCTGTGGGGACAGCTAAATACCAGTAGAGGTATATATTTGACATGGCGCGACTTTGATAGTCGCTCAAAGTAAAATAACGATGTAACCAAGTTAAAATTATAAATAACGTTGTCATTCTTAGCCCTACACTGTAATGACCTAATTATTAAGACGTGCACAACCCGCCCTAGAAGGAATGTGTCAATTAAATAGCGCGGATGAATATAATACTTATACAAATAAAAATACGCAAGTAAAAATCGTACCTAACTTGAAAAATCTCTATTAATTTTCTTTTTTGTTATAGAAAAAACTAACAACTAGCGATAAAACAACAGAAAACCTCTTTATAAATGTCACAGCTCTATGTACCACTATACATAGGTGTACATAAGTACACAGTGTGTATATAAATACCCCGGGTACGTGATAGTGTGCGTATGGGTGGTTATTTTCGTTCATTTCACGCATGGCGACGCACGCAAATCGATGTGAACAATGCACGACTGTGTATGTGTTTACAGTCATTAAATATGTAGGTATTTTGATAGTTATTTAGCAGTACCAGTTAATTTTGTAAGGAAACGGCGTGAAAATAAAATAGGTAGCTACTTACTAGCATTAGTGTAGAGAAGATAAAATACCTCTAAAATAACTTCTCTCAAATCTTCCCGTAAATCTCACGATAAAAACAAAAGTAAGTTGTTAAAATTAGGTTTGTTTCACTACTGCATCGGGTTGTAGAGACCTGTAATTAGTTGTAAGTGATTATTATATAAATAAATAAATAAAATTTTTACACACTTGATAATCTAATACCTCGTAGCCAGCATCTATTATGTATCCCAAGCAAGAGTTATTGTTATTAAAAATACATTTAAAACTGATGCGTTTGAATTAAAAACCTAGCATTTCAAATCAAGCAAAAACTAGCATTAACAAAAAATAAACCAATAAAAGTAGGTATAATTTAGCCAACAGTCATCAATATTAATGCGCGTGCGTTTTACGACACAAACGGTGTTGCTATATTAATGAGACAGCTAATAGACGCATAACGCGTGGCAACACTGGAAAACCTCTTCCTTTGCGTTTGGAAATGTACACAGGTTTGATACGTTTCCTTTTCCGGTTACTTCAAGTTACCAGAAAACAAACAAATTGCAGCCTCGAATATTTAAACAATAATTAATTAATGGCTTTTCCTAAGATAAGCGATGGAACTTTTGACCGCGGTCGCACGATCACCTTTCGTAAACGTTGATCACATTTTTTGACTGTGTCACATTAATGTAATACCTGTCTCATTTTTGGCGTCGCCATTAGTACTCATAACATGAGAAGACTAGGTATGGATAAGGTTTTCGTAAGTCGACCATACTACTTACCTATATGTGAAGCTACGCGATAAAAAACCCCAAAAAGATTTCCTTGCAGTGTTCTAGTTTACCTTCAAGCGAACTCAGCCTATCGCTGAATATCGCTACATAAGAGGCTTACCATTTTTGGAAGGCAGGTTCCACAGTCTAATAACACCTCAAAACTCACATACCTACACATTTCAAGTGGTCACATCAAACGGTAAACTCCGAAGGTGGAGCCCACATGTTAATAACAAATTCAAGGCATGTGTGATGTCCTGAGAATGATGCTAGCGCCGCCATCTTGGACATCGTGCGCCTACGCAACGTGCGGGCGAATGTTAAGTGTTTGTTTTGGCTATTTTCAGTCAATAACGTCTTAGGAGTGGTTAGATTAAATTACAGCTTAACAGCCACGTAGACCGTATTTATAGTGGAAAATTAGATTTCCGAAAACACTTACTACTAATATGAAGGAAATGACTGAATTAATGAATAGGTAATTTAAATTATTGAATAAATAAATAATTGCTTAAAGTTAGGTATTGATTAGCGTCTGCTTAACCATACATTGTTTGACGTTTAAACGTCTCTTAACTTTAAGCATCATTTATAAATAAAGGAATTTGTTGATAGCACAGAGCACTTTACCTACTGATAACAGAGACAATGATTTATCAACCATTTTCTATGCTAGTAGTCTCGGTTAAACCTGCACCACGATCGGAACGAAATACCAAAACCGTGTACTCAAGAACGTCGTTCTGTTAGGAGAAATAGGAGCTCGATACACTACCGTTCCCAAGACCAACGATCCCGTCTCGCAGTCAGACAAAAATGGATCAATAGGTCTACTAAATAGCACAAGTTTGTGAGACACACAACACGCCTAAATGAGCTGTTCCTACAACCATTCTTCCTTCCAAAATGAGTACAGGGCTTACCGTAACCGTTTCGAAAGACAGTCGGTTAAAAATATCAAAAGCTGTGGGCGCTTAGCCGGTACTTATGTAAATACTATGCAAATGCATGTATCGCTCGATCGCGGGGGACGCACTTCCTTCCGACGTAATTATGCGTGCGCGCAGGGTATGTGACGCCTGTCGCAATGATAAACAGAGATAGTTACACTGCACTTACGGTTGGAACGATATTTTTAATGGTGCTGATACCAGAGACCTGGATGTCAGGGTATCGGCATACCACCTCAGTTAGTTTGAAGAATTCCAACAGCTGTTGCTTGATCTACTGCATGTTTCAAATTGAAAGCCATCCAACATACGTAGATGGTTTTTCTAGAGAAGGATGTAAGTTCCTGAATATTCCGAAAATCAATTAGAGTTGTACCTAAACGAAAGTCCCTACAAGTAATGGCTTTACGACAACTTATAACCATTACGGTTATTAAGACCTCAACGCTTGTAGGATGGTAGACACTGGTAAGAATTGAACGCCATGCCGTTTTAAGCAGACAAGTAGAGGCACCTGAAAAACCATTTGGCATGGACTTTATTTCGCTCCTCACAACCCTACAAGTTCCGTGATTGTACTGTACTTGGAATTACATACCTACAGACCAGACATACTGGGGGACACATAGCATGGTGAAACTGCCTATAACTCCTAACAATTATCTCCTAAGTATTAGAAGACACGACAATATAAAACAGAGCTGTATCTTCCCCTTTAGATTCGTATCACGTCCCTACTTAATATACATGGAACTAATTACGAACAAATTCCCCATAAAACTATATGTGATAAGATAACAGATATCTATACTGTGGATTAGATGGCGTTCGTAAAGTTACATGGAAATTGTATTACTTTGAGTACCTAAGGCTTTATTGGTGAAGCAAGCATGGGTTGAAAGTTTCTATAAAAGAATATGGTATAAAAAATATGTGTAAAGATATAATTACCTATAAAGGGAAGTCAGCTTAGATGCCGAAAATAAACGTTTCTTTGTCACAGCTACCTATAAGAAACAGAACACTCATCTTCTTCAAATGAACATTAAATAAATATTGCACTATATATTGCAATAACAAATCGGTTTGCTAATGTAAAATACGGCTATTATAATAATAATACTGGTCGACAATTTGTAACTATGCATAAGGAACTTATCATACACACGGTGTGCACTGAATTATAGCTATAACGATGTTATATTTTTAGTGATCTTGATGTTAAAAGTCCAATAAATCTAAATGGAGGAAACATAATCAGGTTAGGTGGAGTGACGATCTTCGCAGGGTGGCTGGTAACAGCACTAACAGCTGGATGAGAGTTGCCGAGAATCGAGCTGAATGGCGTGCAATTGAAGAGATCTATGTCCAGCAGTTGACCTCTCGTAGGCTGGTGATGACGAGGATGAAGATATGCTAGACCTGCACCCTAATTGCACAACACTTTATCAATCAATATCTGAATCATTTTGAAGGATATTGCTAATCAGTTGCTTCGTATATTCCAAAGAATTGTGTTCAATAACGTAAATAACGCAATGAATGTTGTTGAACTATCAAAATGAAAGCCATCGCTAATGTTAGTTTGTTACGGAATGACCCCGCTGAAGTCTGGATTTCAAAGCCATTGCTAATAAAACATCACTACCATCCAATCCTCTGAAACAGGAAGACACAACTTTGAATACTTTTCACTATTCCAATTAGCATATAAATAAACTATCAATACCTTTGCTAACAGCTATTAAGCTAATATTTATAGCGTGAACTTCTGACAGATGACAAGCGGCCTTGCTGCAGGAAAACTGGTGGGTTTTCAACCTGTTTCGACGTGCTCGGAGTGGTTCCTACAAGGAGTGTCCATTTAAATGCAGTGCGATTTGTGTTATATGCATGCTATTTGAATATTTAGTCTGTATCGTTGATGTTTAGATAGATTGTGTTCGTAATTTTATCATGGATTATGAAATGTGTTTGCTTATGAAATGGATTTCCATTTATTTCGGGTAGTGTTTTTTTTGTTTTAAGTTTTCATGTGGAAAAAATTGTGAATCAGCGGTCAGGTCATAATTTAGAAGTTTTTTTGGGTCCCGAAGTAATAGTTATTTTTCATTTTAAGGGTACATTAAATACTTAAAAGATGTTAGTTTGCCTTTGAAAGTAAAGTAAAAAAAAAATTCACACCTATTTGAAAATATATGAACTATTTTCCCTTTATCCATAGCCCACACACACGCACCTATAGGTAGGTTGCTTTCATAAAATCAAAACGGTATTATGTAAACGTCAAGACCTTTATCCCCCTCTACCCAGTTAACCGTTCACCTTATTAATAAAAACTACAACATTATTCCGCTCCGTCACGGAAAACCGTCATCCGATATTAAGTTAATAGCGGCCAGTTAAATATGGACGTAACACTGAAACTATTTTACTGAAACATTGCCCGAATTTGTAAGTACGCGACCGGCGACCATGCGTTTAGCTGTGAAAAATTATATTCCAATTAGAAATAAGTACCTAGAGTGTTTTGTTTGATTAACAGACTGAATGTTTTGTCCCGAATTTTTAGATTTCGGTCCCGTTACCAACTTTGTTGCTCTTCCTGTGAGTTCAACCTCTTTATTCTCTTGTGAACACTCTCACAAGTAAATAGAGTGGTTTCGTTGAAATTATTTTACTTATACGTTGATCAAGAGTAATCAACCGAACTTCAGAAAAATTAACTGAAAATACTCTCTGGTCTCTGACTCTGTTTCTCATAGGTCCGTAGGATTATGTTGAGACGTGTGTGTGACGCATTTTTCCCCCAACTTGTTCTTTTTACCCGATCGCGCCACAAGGAGGGTTATGTTTTTTGTATTTATGTTCTTTCTCTGCGTCGTGTTGACCGCAAATAAACGAATTTTTTTTCTTTCTTTTAGAATAAGACACACATTTCACCCTAAAATTCCTGTAAATAAAACTAAACTTCATTTGTTAAAATCGAGTCATTAGCTTAAGTTACATGAGCGCGATACGTAAACAGCCTGAAAATTTCATAGACTGACGTTTTCATGTTGCTAGAATTTCCATACAAAAAAAAGTTTTTCCTAAGTCAAAAACCGCAATTTCATAAAACCCATTTCAGCTTCACCGGTGCCCTAGTTAGAACAAAAGTCGGTAATTAAACACCGTGACGTGGTGCCTCGAGTGTACTCTATAATACCGTAATGGCGTATAATGACTAGTGTTTGCCGCCATACCATGCTTTATGGGTCACCACCTATTACGGTTATTACATACGCCATAGGTTTTTGGTAACGTTTTTTTGACGGTATTTTGCATTTATAAATACTTAGGTAGTTTTTTTGCATATAAATATATTGCATGTGGGAGCTAATTTCTTTATCGTGTATGTTTGTACTAAATAAGTATTATTCAACAGTGCATGAACTTCCAGAAATACTGCAGAAAGTTTAATTTCCGTGATAACCACGTCAACACGTTCAAGAGTTTTATAGATTTCATTTGATTTATAATATTCTTGGCATTAGGTAGGTACAGTATTATAATTTTAAAGATTGATAGAAAATGTGTATTAGATAAATTATGGAAGGATGTCTTAAAGATTTAAATCTTGGTACAACCACAATATTATCTCAATACTTATCAAGAAGGTCTTCAAAGTTACCTTTGCCCAAAAAAACTACAAAATCTCCAAACATAAATATCTTCAATATGACGGAAATAAGTTCAAAGGTACCTAACAATATAGCTGTTTGTGTTATTCTATAAGCAGGTATCCATAGTTAACAATAACCAGTGCCTGCTGATCCATGTGTTGGGTTATTGTTGGTTATTCCCCGAAGCTGCAGATATAATCACATCTATCTTTAGCTTCAGTAAATGATCTATTGACACATATACAGTTGGAGTCAACTCCAAGGTTTTTCCATTCAGTAAGGTCTTCCTTTTGTCTACAAATCCGAGTCTATTGTTAAAAATATATGTCGACCTATTGCTATTATTAGACACCTTTTGGCTCCAATGGATAATACCTACACACCATTTCTATTTTAGTCGATTATAAAAAAAACTATTTCTACTGTTATATCTATCATTTATATGGTGTAGGTACCTACATAATAAAGAGTGGAGAGGTTCAGTTTGGTACAGTTTAAAACTATGAGCAGTGGTGGCCCAGTAGTACCTAACGGCCGCGACTTACGTGTTGTAGGTCGTAGGTTCGAACCCAGAGGAGCTTTGCTATGTGTAAATTATGACGATGATGACATAAACTATCCTTAATCATTCCATGGTATCCGGAAGTAGTAGATTTGTTCGGTCAAACACACAGTCCACACAGTAATAACACCTAAAAACTGTACTTACTGCGATGAAATGATGTCCTGGCAGAGTCAAATTTTTACCATAGGCGTGCTGCTGACTGCTCTAATTCCTATAATTACTCCATCTAGATCAGATACCCGCCAAAGAGATTTCTACCTTCATTTATAAACCTAACCGAATCTCCCCGAGAAGTTTCGCCAGCGGCACTATCCCAACCGAAAGATCGCAATCACAGCAGCACACGAGTAGATATCGATATCGTACACGTATCAACAACAGCTAACGTTAGTTCGTTTGTCTGTTCGTTACGGAGCCATCGAGCCGAGGGGTCGCCAACTCGCCACAGAGTATAAATATGCATGAGGAAACGAAATGCCCATATGCTGTGGTCGAAGTATCGATGGGAACCGACGGGGATTTTTCTAGGGTCACCATGACTAGACATTGCGGACTCTTAGTGGTAGTTTGCTGATTGGGAGAGTAGATTAGTTCGATTGAGCAAATATACTGTTAAGTAACCCGGAGTACTTCGGTACTGCCAAAGATTATATCGAAAGTATTTAGTGTGGATCAGACTTCTTAACAGTTGCTTTTTGAAATATGAATCTTGCTTCTCGCACTTCTACTATAACACTGGAAGAAGTGCGATAGGTAACATACTTCTTCGCTGTGATATTATAGTCATCAATGAAAATATCTTCTATGAAAACATGACTAAGTACAAACAATAGGAAATTAATTTTACTCGATATCTACTTAAGTATTTTTATGCTCCCATCTAAACAGGCTAACTATCGATTCTGTAAAACACAAATTCCGTTATCCTAGTTGGAAAATACATCAAAGATCTTGGAAAAAAATTATTTGAAAGACAAAATATTTACTTTAAACAACATTTCGTAAACAAATAGCAACAATCGCAAGCCTAGCATAGATCACAAGCACAAAGCTCAACAATGGCAGCGTATAAGAATTTCTCAAGATTAATATTATTCATTCTGTGGCGTAGTATGACGAATAAATTTGCTTGTATTAGCTCGCGAGTGTTAAACATTGTGTTTGAACGGTATTTGTTTAAATACACGCGATCGTGGCCGTGACGTCACAGTGACGTGAGATACATGCGGGTTACATAGGAATGTTACGAAGATGGGTATGCGGAACAAGTGTCAATCATTTTGTGCATTATAATGTTGACTGCAGGTAAGAATTACGCAATAAACGCCGCACGTCTAACTAGCAGACACAACAGAAATTTTATTGTTATCGGTACACATGGTGTACACTCGACGGTTAAAGAGTTTGATGCCACAATTCCTACATGAGTATACCAGCTAATCATTTGAGATGGTTCAGTAACACTGTTCAGTAAACGATCATTTTAAAATCCTATTAAAAAAAATTGTGAATATTGAATGATAAATAATTATGACCATATAAGACTACCCTAGGCACCGCATTTGGTAGAAACTAGAACACCTAAATATTGACCTGTACTCGACCTGCACACTAACATTAAAACCTATATGATCTTCCAGAATTTTACTTTTTTAAATAAAATTATTCTTATGGTGTTTTTAATGGCAATTGAAATTCATGAATACATTAGTTTAGCGCCATCTATCATCGGATAGCAACAATACAAACCCACTAAATGTCTTTAGGCCAGTTTAATATTATCTTAGACAATAAACACAAATTCAATTCTTATTATCATAAGTCTTTCTATTACGTTAGTTTCAAGAAGCTATTAGTGAATGTAAGGTAATTATTTACATAGGTTAAGTATTAATTATTTTATCTGAGATTCTGGTAAACATCCACAATCCATAGATGAATGAATTGTCGCTTGGCATACCGCTTATCCCTTATAGTGGGATACTTGTCATGTGTTCAGATCCGATGCGACCTAAAATTAGAAGTAATCGCACAAAACAAAAAAAAAAAAACATCTAAAATAGTGCTAAAAACAAAAACTGAAACACAACCGACCGTTGGAAAGCGAAACAAATACGAAAAAAAGTAAAAACAAGGGTTTTAAAAAAGCTCGCCATGTGCGTCTAATTTTATTCCCTTGTTCACTGGATATGAAATCATATGCAAATGTATGCGCCGCGCGAACGGCCGGTGTGAGGCCGAGTGGGACCGGCCTACGATTGACAATTGAATGTTATGATATTTATGAAAAAATAAGACAAATTAAGTAGGGTTAATAGTAAGGTGCCGTGATTAACTATCACTTTACCTAAGTTTTCATCCTCGGCAGATTTGGTTTCTAGATAGGCTGACGTCGAACCACTATCTCCCCTGATGTTAGGAGACGATGCATGCTTGCCATCTTTGCCGACGCGTTCTGGGCTAGAAGAATAGGAGAACGGAATTGTTGTAATGAATAACAGTAAGTATATCGTGTCAAATTGTCTATTGAATACGTGACAATTTGACTATAGATATGAGTTTGAATCTACAGCTCAAAAAAGCTATACCTACAGGCTGAAATTGAAAACATGCGACAAATCGAAATTGTACTCAATCGATTGTACCTACTCATCATTATGGACAACTTTTACTATGGGAACAAACCTGAAATCGTGAAAAAAATCAGCTCTTCCCTACATTTTGACGAGTTATGCGAACATAAATGTAGGGACAGCTGATTTTTTTTTTCGCGATTTCAGGTTTGGTCCCATGGTAAAAGTTATCCATAATGATGAGTACAATCTCCCATTTCGATTTGTCGCATGTTTTCAATTTCACCCTGTATAATTAGAACTTTAAACTCAACCAACTTAGAATTAGATCGCTGCTATAAATCTTCTTGATATACCCAAACCTAGGGATAATCATAAAGATGAAGACACCTCTTGTCTTGCAGACAACTAATGTAAGTGCAATCCCAGAAAGTAAGACGTCTACATGTTGTTATGGCCACAAAGAAGAAGAAGACAGCTTTTGAAAAACTTCTGCATACATAAACCTTTGTATCAATAACCAACCAACCCAATTGTATAGTTCTAAGCGCACTAATCACAGTAATTCCAGACACAAGCGAAGGAATTCCAAACAATAGCGCTCGATTGCACAGTAAACGGTTAAGTATTCTTAATCTACGGTTATAGCCATCCAGTTTAGTGGTCGCACTCGCTGTGAATATAAAACAGTCGGTTTGGTTTCGACTGTCCGTTATTACGGACACGCTCTGCTGAATTTACGTCTCACGTCTGCTAACTGGCTTCATTTTTTGAACAGCTGATTTTGGGTTTTGGTTTGCTGAGAAACTACCGGTTTTGTTTTTCCTTGAAAATTAATAGACTAAGAAAGGGCACTTTTATTGGTAGCACAGAGTGAGATGCTTGCAAACGATGAAGACCATATGCAAGCTATCTGTATCTACCAAGCATGATGAAGTTAAAATAGTCTCAAATTCCTTTGGAGATTCTAAACTGAAACATAACCCTTTTAAACCCCTTACCCTTTTTAAACACGTCCCGGCTGTGAGTTGCTGTTTGTTGGATGCTAAGTCTAGTTTAGGCTTTCTTCTACATAATTTAACATGCGCATTTTCATATAAATTTTCAGATTGGCAAAAAAATACAACGATGGAAAAAGTTTCTTTTTCACAATGCTAATCTGCAAATCATTTACACCAGAAGAAACCGCGTTGCTTATTCTGATACTCAATATCCCATTTTAATTTAAAACCTCACATTACTCCAACTTGATTGGCGGCCGACGTCGGTTCACGCCGCCATTTTTCTAATTTCTCGAATATTTATTAGAGTAATTTTTAAAAACTTTCTGTTTGTCCGTCCCTCAGGTTGGTCCGTTTTTAATTTTCCCATTTATTAATTTCCATCTTGACGTCTCCGTAATATATTCTGTAACGTTCCAAAATTGAAAAGTTACGGCGCGCGAATTGATACGTATTTCTAATTTGAATAATGGCCGAAATAATTAAAAGTAAAAATGTGATGTCTAATGTGTTTTGTCTACAGCTTTGAGTAGCCTGACGCGGTGATTTGGTTTTACTTTTTAACTTTTCTTATGCGACGGGGAACGTCGGTCTTTTCTATATTATTTTTCTCGAAGTAGGTATTTTTAAAGGCTATTTAATCTGTGGCCTCCCAATGGCTAGTCTAATTTTAGTTAATATGTTATTCGGACGCTACAATAATTCTAACTAATTTCATGAAAAGATACTTACTTACTCCTTAGGTTACTATTAAGGTTACTACTAACAACAAAGAAATAAACAAAACACATTTCACCACAATCTTTTAAATCACAAACAGCTTCCATAAATTACTCGACAATCCTTTATAATCTGGCGCGAAACAAATCAAAGTGCATTACTAGTTCGTCTACTTGCTAAGAGAGGGCGCTGTTCATTACCATATCAACGTCGCGCCCCACCGCAATTAGCATCGCTTGCTTCCGCCAAATGTACGCTTTTTTTGTTAAATCCTCTTAATTTGTTTCTGGGTTACCGGTTTCGGAAAGCGGTTTTTCCTTACATTTTAAAGTAATTAATACAAACTTAACCATTTAGGTAAGTCAGCAAGTATTTTATTGCTCAAGGTACTATGAGTGCGGTAAATGGTAGAATGGTGTGGATTGAACACACGAACTTTTGATTGCAATTCCACACTTGAACTGCTGGGTTATTGCCGAAAGACAATCTGACTCTGTACCCGCTCTGTTAGTTTATAGCTTTTAATAAACCATTTAACACGTCATTTAATAACAAAAACGAATTTTCCTAATAACTATGCTTGAAATGACAGTTTGGCATGATCCAACCTACTAAATACCAAAAAAAAATGCATATTCTAAATTACCCCCTTATCCAGGGGTATCAGCCAAACTCTAGCAACACCATACAGAACTTAAATTTTCTCCAGCATTTTGCAAGTAACGGAATGCAAATGGTAAGACATTAGCGTGTTAAAGATAAGAAATAGGATTAGTAGCGTGTCGCGGCTCGCGGCTCGCCAGGGGAATGAGGCAGGGAACTGTTAATTGGTGGTAATTAACTGGCTGTCAATACTTACCGTGGGTGGTTTACGTTGCACTGAGGTGTAATGTAACTGTAACATCGGGAGGCATAATAAAGCTTGGGATTACGGCTATATTTTAATGGACAGCTATAGAACATTGACAACCACATTTATTTATGGTTTTGTAATTATTTGTTATAACATTTTAATAATCATCATTGCAACGTCTGATAGCTTAAATATTATACAGGTTTCAAAAAAAAAAACAAACCATTTTACTTTACAAGTTCCGTTGGAAAAACATGCCCAACTACTAATCTCTTTAAGTAAGTATACCTTTATCTAAAAACAATATTTCACGACTACCGAAACAATACATCCACTTCAAATAATGCATGCAAATGAAACACATCTCAACCCTTTTATATTCCCAAAACAGACGCCTCATCCCCTGGCGAGTTTTATCAATAAATGGCCGAAGGAAAATTGATAAAATAAAAAGAATAAGGTAATAACAATAAAATATAACGGTTGGTATAAATTTTCCTTTATTTCTTTACCCTGGACCGTGGCCAGTGGCAGTCCGTGGCAGGGTGCATACGTAACGCGGGGACTGAGTGTTTCTCTAATTTGGAAACAAGATGGATTGGCTCTGGAGTCTGGGCATTCGTGTAATTTATCAAGTATTGACTCGCATTGTTGTGGTTTTGTTTATTCTGGTTATTAGGGATATTACAGAGGAGGTTAGGGTAAATATATTATGGTTTGTGTAACGTATGGTGGCGTTTAATCGCACATTTAATTAGATTTTAAAATTACAGTGGTAATATTGGGATCTTTTGCTAAACAAAATATCTATATAACGTCTTATTTCTAAAGACGATTAGTAAGTACGATTCTTATAACGTAGGTAATTGTAAAATCAGCGTCACGTTCCACCCCACCCACCATATCTTATGATGATTAGGCTATAACAGAGTAGCAATTACTGCAATTATTATACTTGTTACAAGTTAATCTACTTCATAAGCACACACTTAGTGCTGTAGGTGTTTTGTAATAAACTTTCTCTTAGATATTACTTCTATGCACTAACTATTTTAGATCAAAAGAAAATATTTAATTCTGCTTGATTCCTTCTGTTTCATATTCTTACTCTCGTTTCTGAATCCCTTTGTCAAAAGTAGGTACATACCTACAAACAGTTTTTCAGCAGTAAATAAATACCGATACTGCAAGCGTAAACTACTTTAAATTTCCCTTTAGCCCCCACTGTTTTCTTAACATCGTTCCGCTCACTCGTGAGTCATTACCATCTAAAAGTAAAAAGGTCCGTATAAAATTGATATCGGTGCAATACTTTGAGCCAAGCAGTATCTATTGACGTGTAAATATTTTTGTTTTTTTATTTATGGCCACCCCGTGTCCGGCCAAGTGTTTGCTCTGGCAACATCCCCTGCCGTTTGTCAAAGAGACTCAATGTTAACGCATGAACGGTAATGATGTTTTATTATTTACATTTTTATGGGATACGTCGGGCGTTTATTTTCTTATGGCATGTTTTTAAGCGCGGAATATTTTGCCACAAATATATTAATATAAATTATTATTTGACATTTTTTGTCAACTACCTCGATTAGAAAATGATTTTGAGGCGAGCTTTTCGTTTATCTATTATTTATAAGGAAGCAGCGTTAATGTCCACCATAACGCTATACTAAGTTACTACAGGAAATCTTCCAGTAAAATAAGCAGTCAATATTTTTTCAAATGCAAAAACCACACTATCTGATGCTCCCTCAACCGCCAAGCAAATTAAAACGTAAAACTTAATCGCTAACAAAACCATTCCACAGAATACCATCCGTTCTTATCAAGCCATTCTTTCGCTTAATCTAACAAACTTGTGTTGCCAAATTTTCTTTAGGAAAACCTCTGGAATAAAGCCTGGGCCTCATTACCGCAGGTCATCAGTATGCATAATAAATTAGGTAGAGAGCCATCTAGCGGCGAACGGCGGAACTAAATAATGGTTGGGCGAAATATACGGAGAATCGGAGATGGATTACTGCGCGGCTGTGACGAATGGTTTCGAGCTGTGATTCTGTTTTTGTTTATTTGATATTAATATTATACTGATCGGAATTGTAATCAGTTAGGATCGGGTTCGTTCGAGTTTTGTTTTCGTAGGTAGCAAAAAGGTGTGCACCCATTTTAGGAATAAGTTAAATATCTAATTATTGCTAAGAATATTGGAAGATTTATTTCATAATTAGGGTTTTAATTAGTTTTTGTTTTCGATCATTTTAGTTTCTCTCATTTAGAAGACTACAATAAGTAGACCTATTGTTTGAACCATATTTGGAAGAAAGGTTTAATAAAAGTTCCTGTTATTTTTTTTTATGGCCGCAGGAGGTAACGGCCAATTTAGCTAATGTTGATCGACCTTATAGTGATGGATGACTGAATCATACTGAACGTAGGTACATTGGCAGGTATGAGTATCAATAAAGAAAGTCAATATGTTAATAACAAATGGTCCGTATCCAATTATTTGGTTAGATCAATTTGCATTGCAGAATCGTTAATCCCATTTTTTCAGGGAAGTTTTGTTTTGCCAACCGCACAAAATTGTCACTTTTATTCAAACTTGTAAATTGAAGTAAGACACAGACCTCAACTAAGAACAAGCATAAGCCAAAACACCTTACTACCAGACATAATTAAATACTGTATTTAACATAACGATGACATAACCACGGCCATTACTGCAGATTCACCACAGGATCACCCTTAAAGTAGCACATTTTACCAACTACCCGCACAATTGATAAACACGACACCCAACCTTATCTCTTGCAGCATAAGCTTCACTTTAGTTTATCGTTCGTTTTAAAGTTCGTATTATAAGGTTGGTAACAGTGTGTAAGGGAACAATAAGTAACAGGCGTGAGATGGCGTTGGTGTCGATTTATCATGGAGTTAGTTTATGACAAGTGGCCTGTCCCCGACAGTCGCCTGAAGATGCTTTTTGCTGAGCTGTAAGCACCTCCGAGGAAGGAGGTATATAACACGGAGTTTGGAGGCGACATTGGTTACAACTTATGATAGCTTTTTAGGGGAAGACGTTACAGTTTTTTCATAACTATGGTTTACTTCGATATTGGTAATTCGCCGATCATTGTCACATCTGAAAATAAATTTAGTTAATATGTCAATATTAAGTTATCACATTAAAATAATAAAATAGGTTCAGTACCTACTTAAATATTTCAGTCGAACGAAAAATAAAACAATCTTCTTTGCAAATAGCGGAAGGTCTTGAGATAAACAACCATTTTAATCCCGCTCTCATCAAGTGCCAGTTTCACCCTGTTATGATCACCAAAATATTGCTATTTACCTCAAAAACCAATCCAAGCGTAAAGATTTAAGAAGACTTTATATTTTAAATTACTATATTTTGCAATTTTCTTCAAAGTCTTGCTTCTAACATCCCTCGCGAAGTTGCCACAGACTATGGTAATGAGGTGCGGGCCTCGGGTTTTTGCTACTTTCATCCCCCGTACTTTCATCCCCTGTATTTTCATCCCCATTTGAATAGCGTGTTCAGCTGCGAATGTCGACCACGCGGAATAGTTTGTGATTTTAGAAGGATTGATGTGTTGTGCGAACTACGCTGTTTACTTTGGAAAAAGAAAATAAAAATGTAACCGAAGAAAATTTAAAAAACAAGAAGTTTGACCGAGCTGACAAAGTTGAGCTGCTTTACTGAGTTGTGGATCGCTTCTATTTTCCAACAGATTTTAGCCGTCGTCATTTTGGTTTATTTCATCTTGAAATTAATTTTATTCACCCTATCAAGTTTGACCATTGAAAGGAATGTTATAAATCATCTGCCTATCATTATTGCAATCAACGCTGTGCTGTGGGTCCCCTATAGCACAGCATCATGATGAGTGGAAGCCTTCTTGTCGTAGTCATGACGTGCAGCCGTCGATTATCCCTGTTTTGTGCTCGTTATTAAAGATATATATAGTTTGTTTTTATTTTTCCTTATTATTAGAATTAATTATCTTTTTGTATGCACGTGTTTGTGTGACAAGTAAACCTATTTTTCTTTCTTTCTTTCAATCACTGGTGAATCTTAGATGCCCACATAAGTACCACAGATTACCTCTGTTTTTACGGTAACGAAAACCTAAAGCATGACGATATTACGGTGTTCATAAAACTCACAACCTACACAATACAAGAAAACAAAAAAAAAAAACAAAAGGAAACCTCTTCTTTTTCATTCCTCTTAACAAAAATCAAATATCGCGCGGCGCCAGCGCCTGCCAGCTATTTCTGGTGGAAACCGTTAAGTTAAAATAAACGTTGGCTCGACTCTCTGTAATGAAACGCCGCGGTTTTTCCATGAATAGTCATGACACTTAGCCGCTGGCTTACCTACCTACCGGCGCTGTAGTCGCTGAAAACACTATTCAGTTGAAGAAGGACATGGTAAAGAACATTTTTAAGAAAGGGATTTCAGTTTTACATTGGGAGACAAAGTTGCGTTTCATATCTTTTCTTAACGATAGTTCGGCATCTAATTCAATATTGTAAATCTCTGGGAGTCCATAAACATCGTGCTGGCCTGCCTCATCTCTCAGATAAGCCCTCTTAAGATGGTCGGCTAATTGTATTCGTTTCTTAAGCAGTAAGATTTTGACAGTGTTGCTCATATTGTTAGCATCGATACTACGTCCAGTCCAGTCCTCTCCCTTATTAACGTCTCCTGGGATTTTAAAGATGGTAACCTCTTTTCTCTCTTGTCTATATCAAAAAGCCTTTCAGTCCTTATATCAGACCTAATTCAAAATGTTCCCAAGTTTTACTTAAAATACTTAATATCCTGTTACATCATTGCCACATACCACGTTCCTCTCGTCGCCACCCTATCTCATTGAGATGCGGTGACCTCTCGAAAATCACAGCCTCCACCCACGTTATCATTCCACTTTTATATCGGCCGTTAATGTAATTGGCCCGTGGCTGGTCACTCTGGGCAGCAAGTGGACTCAAGTTAATTAATTTTATGGTCACAACTTGTGTTGTTGTGCTTAATGTGGCTGAAACATTATGTTACAAATGTGGTCGGTAGATGTGGATGTTTCATTTTAGTAATGTTGTCGGGAATAGTAACAAAAATTATGTGGCTGAAGTACTTATATCTATTACATTAAGGGTGAATGTGTGTTATCCTGGTCATTATAAAAGCCCAAGCAACTACAAAAAGTAACCGTAACATTTGTCTGAAATTATTTTTTTAATATAATATTTACAATCTATTTTGTATTCCACTTACTGAGGCAGGACACAGATATTTCTTATACAGGGTGGCAGGGACATCGAAGCTCAACTTATTACCATAGATTCAGTACCTACTTGTTTCTGGACCCCCTGAATTGAAATTTTTCGTTCGTAATTAAAAAAAATCCGTTCATTTTGACTGAGTAGGCGTTGCACTTTTGTAGGAAATGGCATATATTTTTTTTAATAACTTACGAAAAATTTTACGCAGTGGGACCAGAATCATGTCCGTGCCACCCTGTACATAGATATATACCTTTATAATTTTGTAACACCCTGTAACCAGTGTGCACAAATAAATTGTTTTGATTTGAATTGACTCCTGAAAAAGACAATCCCAAAAACGACACCATCTAGCGAGTCTCATAAACTCCTATCAATTTTGTTTGTTCCTCAAGACAATAAAGTCCGAGGATTTGGAGATATCTTGTATAAGCTTTCACACAGGCAAAAGTAACTCTAAACAGCTAGTACATTACAAAGACGAAAATAAACAATAAAACTAAGTAACTGACCGTAACTTCACCTACTTACTTTACGACATACAGTTTAACTTAAACTGTCGCTGTATACAATGGCTCTTAGGTACTTTAAACTTCAAAGTTTAGATACTATATAGAAGCTAAGTTATGTCTAGAACATACAGGGTTGCCAAGACTGGGCTTAGTTTGTTGAATTTAGTTTGTTACTTGTTCATGATTCAATAAAACGAACTGATTTGAAACTTGCCGGTTTTTGTCACCATTCCTAGTATTAAAGCATTAGCGGCATTTCATAGGAATGTTAGATATACTTTTGTTTATTGGCTCTTTACTTGTTTGATAACTACTTAGAGTGTGAATGTGTAATCCTGACTTTGACCTGTGGGTTTGTCTCGCCATGTCTTTTCCGGGGTCAGATAGAATATGTCGACTCCACCTAAATTATTATTTTTTAAATGACGTAAATGTGATTCCGGTATCCTATTAACAAAATAAACTATTTCATTTCATTTCATTTGGTAGCCCAAAAATATGCAAGAACTCAAAGAAAAGCTGTTTTTATCATAATATTTTATAGTTTTCTAAGATCTAAAGAAGTAAATGTTCTTCTTGAGATAGGAGGTCGTTAGTAAATAAGAGTCAGTCGTTGAACACTCTCCTGTCCTGCCTCGTGGAGGTGTCCCCCCGACGAATTGCAGCAGTGAAGTAAGGAGCAAGTAAGGGCTGTTTGAAAAGAATAATTTTATTTTTGTTTTAGAAGTTCAAAAATAAGTAATAGGTGCTTGAGGATTCGAAAGATTCTTTCCTGGAGGGGTGCAGATTGTTCCCCTCCAGATCTGTGAGTAAACAACATATAATTTAATATTCTTTTCGGTATTCGCACTCCACTACATTTCATTTTGTTGTCACTTTGCCTGAAACGCATCAGGTAAGTTACAAACTTAGAATGACAACACCGGCCATTCCAATATGTAATAAACTAGCAAAAACCTTTAAAACCAACCCCAGTCGCAGCCACTAAAATTAAATCGGTCAACCACATTGAAATAAACTCCTGACGCAACATAATCCGGGATGACCGCGCCTTAAAGACATCCGGGCGGGTCGACTGTAGCCGACACCTCCCTTCCCATCCACGGTATACCGTCCACCCCCAAATGTTGTAAAAGAAGGAAAAACGCCCCTCTGCCCCCTACCCCCCCACAACCCAAGAACACTCGAGATAGCGATTGTTCATGTATGAATTCACCACATTAAGAGTCAAGTAGGATAAAAACAGAATGTGAAGAGAAGCTTTGAAAAATATAGCGAGCATTGAGTGATATTCTTTCGGCCTTAAGTGGTCCGTTTTTATTCGAGCCTTCGTTTTAGGTATGCCGAGTAAAAATATACGGACAGATGTTTTTCGATGGTTGAGATAAGGTTTCTTAGTAGCGTTGACGTTGAATGAGGATTGTGAGACATGAGCGAAAGAATTAGTATGATCTCCCGGCAGGCACCATTCTGTGTTAATCAGCGATCAGCGATAAAGATTCTGAATGCAGAAAAATTTAATAAATAGGCCTGCTTCAATTTATCTTTAGGAACAAAAAAGATCTTACACAACCAGCCACGCTGCCGCTGTTAGGTTTCAAGGGAGCCTTACGATCTTTTCACTTAATGATTGGCAATTTCAAAAGATGTCACCGCAGTTTATGGCAACTGCAACAAATTGTCTAACTGTTCTAACCAAGAATACAACATTTTAAAACATAGACCACAGCACAACATAGGTATTTATTTATTTTGATTGATGGAAGCCTTAACTTAAGCTTTCTGTCATTTCTATCCTTTCGCAACCTTCCTACATGACATCGATCATCCGACACACGCATCGTCCACAACCCACTACAGAAAGCACCACTGCCCACATAAGACTATGGTAAGCAATGGTAACTGGCAAGTAACCGAACTGGTTATATTAACATAGAAGTCCGCACGCGCCAAGTGAGAGTAACTTTACTTTGATATAACTTTAAGATAATAAACAAAAGTCTATACTTACAAGATTCTTAAATTCAATTATGTTAAAGTTTCTAGTTGATCAATACGAAGAAGAAAAAAAATAATAATAAATAAGATAAGTAATGGTTTTCATTCATTAAAGAAAGAACTTAGTTTTTTTTTTTCAAGTTACCTATAGTTTTGTTTAAAGGCCGTCGGCTCCTACGCTCAATACAGGGTGGCAGATTCTGGACCGAAATTTCAATACAGGGAGGTGTTGAAATTTTTCGTCGGTAAATAAAAAAACAAAATTGTTGTTCTATATATTTTGACCACGCAAGTATTGAACTTTTCTATGAAATAGCAGATTTTTATTGGTAACCGACCACAAATTTCTACGCTAGGGATCCAAATGTGCTGAATTCATGGTTACGGTTTGTGCGTAAATGTCCATGCTACCCTGTATAAAGCTTGTTAGGTACAATGTTATAGCATGAATCTTCAGTAAAAATTGTCAGTTTGCTTACGTATCCAAGCTCATATTATTATGATGTAGTATTATTTTGTTCTAGAACAAGGGGCATGAAGACAAAGTATTCATATCTTAAACAGTTTTTATGTATGCTTTTAATAAGTATCAAGATACCTCTTTCCTAAACGAGCCTTTTTAAAAGGTATTGCTTCCCTTTTTCTACCAAATATTGTTTACGTAACGTTGTTAGCAACCTGTATGAAAAAGAACTACCTATGTATACAAGGTAGTATGTGATATCTACTCACTTTTATTGTATACAAAAGATGTGTAGATAATAAGGTTTTATAGTCGGCCCTCGGTTTATGTCTTTATGTATGGGCTATGGGAATATGATGGCGTGCGAATAGATGGAATGGAATACATAAACGCGGGATAAAGCAATTGATATTTTAGTACGGAGATGGGGAAACTATAGGCTTTCCTCCTGAGGTGAAGCTCATTTATTCTTTCATCGATTTCGAATCAACTAACAGGATGTTACACTGTTTGTCTTTTGTCTCTCTTTTTTTTTTAATATAGTGTTAAATAAGTAGGTTTCAAAATTACAAATTAAAGTTACAACATGCAACCAGGTGAAAAACAACTGAAATACCTACTTATTATATATTTTCTTCAAAAAAGACCAGTAGATATCTGCAATGGAATTCATAATGTTTTTCGTATTGCTTTATGAAACAGTATTTTCTTTCGACAAAAAAAGTAAATATTCTCAAAAATATATCTTCACCAACCAAAAAAAAAAAACAAAGTCATAAAACTACACCTACAGTTAACCCCAACTACAGCACAAAAGAATCCCATCCTCACTTCCACCAAAAGAATGTTCCCTCAGCAAATCGCAAAGGTATGTAAATACGTTGAAAAATCCTCAGTTCTTAACGAACCAGCGCCGTACATGAATATGGACGAACTGAAGAAAAGAGAGGTGTTAATCTTGAAACTCTGAGGGATCTACTTTTAATTAATACAATCAAAACAAACTGAGGGCCGCTCAACGGCTTAATTTGCAGGGATGGATTTGAAGAAGGCTGTTATTGATGTTAAGGAGACAGGTTTGTTTGTGTTTGAAGATCGTGATTAGAAGAAAAAGAAAGCCTCTTTGGATTAGATAAATAGGGAAAAGTTAGGCAGCTATTTAAATATTAATTTAAATTAATTAAAACTGGCAACCATCAATGTGATGATATTATAAAGTAATGATAATGGTAAGGCCGTGGTAATGCTGCCAGTCCCTTGGGTACATTACCAGTCGACAGCGATGCGAATGAATTTTTCGACGCTATATTTTAGTTTGTGTATAGTTTTAGTTAAGTTAGGATTTAATTTTGTTAATTTTATTTATTATTTAGGTATTATTTATTATTTGCTTAATTATTTACAACAATAAAGTGTTATAAATATAGATTTGAAATACCAAAATAAAAGAACTGTCACTCTAATCAATTAATGCTTCAATTAAGTCACACCACACTTGGATGTCGATCTTGTATTATTAAAAAGCACATAGATGTTAGAGATAAAGACTTTTTAATGGTTATTTAATTTGTTCGAGCGGCAACACTTCGGACTTGTCAGTGTTGGGCTGTCAGTGTCAACGTGTTTTCTATCAGTAGTGCGTTCGTTTTATATTGGAGTAATCTGTTTGCTCTGGAGACAGCGCCTGTGCCGGATGTGCGCACTGATTTATAAGAAATGTGACATGGCGGACCCCAACAGCGAACGTAAAGACGCCAATCCGTCCGAAGCTCCGACAGCAGCGGTGGGATCGCTTCCAAAATCACCCTACGAGCCTACCGCGATGCCAGCTACTCAAAATTATGAATATTTTACGCCGGAATATGAAGCTCAAGGAAAAGCGGCGGCGGGGCCGTCGACATCAAAAGACAACGTACTTGGCGCGCCTACACATGAAGCATGGGCGATATTTTTTCAGAATATGATGGCGTGTTTCCATAACTCTAACCAGAAACTTACGAGCACCCTGGAATCGAGGAAGTTGAAGGCAAGTGAGATTTATCTCCTGCCGTTTGATCCAGACGATTATCAGGTTTACCGCGGCTCAGTGGTGCGAGGAGATTGAACATCATAGGAAAAACAACTCGTGGACGGATTATGAAACTAGGAACGCTGTATTCACTCATTTATATGGACGTGCGAAAAAGTGGGCTGCACGTACTTATCCTTTGTGCAAGACCTGGGAAGAACTAAAGGAGCGATTCACTCGTCAGTTTATTGCAACGAGGAGGTTCTACGACCTATTTCGCGATATGGTGGAGTATAAAAGCGACCAGGCGGCTACGTACATCGAGTATTCTATCAACAAGTTGGCGCTGATAGATCGACTGGATACTGGTTGGGGTGAGTCCAACAAAATTGAAGTAGTGATCTCCGGCATCACTGATATTCAGGTACGTAACGAGATGCTTAAAAATACTCCAAATAATTTTGTGGCACTTGATAGACATTTAAGTACGTACCCTAACATTAAGAGCTTTAAGCGACATTTTGACAAGACGTGAACATGAATCTTCTTATTCTAAACGTCCTGAAATTAGTGAGAAATCTATAGAACGACGTTGTAGTTAATTCTGTAATAAAAAAGGTCACCTGAAACGGCATTGCTCACTGTTACGCAATAACGATAAAAGTGAGGGTACCGCTCACCCTCGGGTGTCTATTGATAAACCTAATGATAAGCCTGTTTCTGTACAATGTTCTTACTGTCACAAACCTGGGCATTCTGAATCTACTTGTTTCACGAAGCAACGAGATGAAAAATTAAAAGATTTTAAAGATCCTAAGTCGGTAACAAAATCGGTCAATGTTTATTGATCCTCTTATGACGATTCTTTGATTAAAATATGTTTAGGTGGCTATAATCTACAAGTATTGATTAACAGTGGTCCAGAGTGCAAAGGAAATCGCAGATTTTGTTTACCTGGTAAGAAGACATCTCATTTACCCACCTCACATGTATTGGCTTAGTACCATGCTTTTAATTTCTGAAAATGACCACTTATACTGAGTTTGACGGGTTCCATACTGAGATAAACGTTCGTCATTGTTGATTCACATTTATTACCGCATGACGTACCTAATCCTAGGTAGGGAGATGCCTAAGATCCCCGGTTTGAGTTTGTTTTTTTATCCTTAATAGTGACGGTGCTAAAATAATACGAGACGTCCATGTCAATGGTATGTGTCTTATCCAAAACACGAACTGACTGAGCAGTGTGATATTGATAGGTTGAGGTCTATATTAAAAAAAAAATACGAAACTATTTTGCCAGAGGTATTATTCTAGGTTGACTGTTAGTACAGGAAAGATGCAAATAAAACAATCGGCAATCGGCTTTACATCCTGTTGACAAAATTGCAGAGCCGTTCCACATTATTCACATCAATACGAGTGGCAAACTGACTGGTGGAAGGGTTTCCAAAGAATATGTGATTGTTATTGAGGGATGTCGTGTTGCCCGGTGGCTGGGTTGTGGGGTTCGGATGGGCGGCCGCTCCGTGTGAAGCGCTGGTGTTCGGCTGTATCTGGTTTGACTGTTGTGTATCTCGATGATATTCACAATGAACAGGATTTGATAAAAACAAGACAAGCAGCTAAGTTTAGGATGGACGAGCAAGCAACGAAAGATAAAACGCTATTACGCTAATAAAGCCGCGATTCGTCCTTTTGTAGAAAGCGATCTAGTGTTAGTTCAAAAAAAAAATTCTTGGTGGTTCTTGCGAAATCACAAAAGTTTGTCCAAACGCACATTACGTGGTCGACCCATTACCTGGGGGACGGGGCCAATATGTGTGTCATGAACGATTACGTAAATATCCAACTAGCCTACCAGAATTGTGTGAATGTCTTGAACCTGTAGAATCCACAGATGATTAATTTAATTTTAACAAATTGCTGGGTACTGTCTGTCACCGCCCTGTAGCATGTTAATTAGTAACGAATTAATGAACTGCAAATTAGTGCTAGATTGTTTGCTGAGTTTTAAGTTTTAAGTTTTGTTGAAATGAAGAACTGAAATGTTTGTTGTTTTGTTGATCATGAACTTGGATCAATAAACTTGCTGATTGATTAAATGTTTTGTTGATACGCTGGAAGCTGTAGCACTTTTTCAGAGGGATGGACTGAAAGTTTCATCGCTTTGTCCTGTTGAACTGTTGAAAGCTTCAACGCTTTGCGGTTTGCTGAAAGCTTCAACGCTTTGTGGTTTGCTGAAAGCTTCAACGCTTTGCGGTTTGCTGAAAGCTTCAACGCTTTGTGGTTTGCTGAAAGCTTCAACGCTTTGCGGTTTGCTGAAAGCTTCAACGCTTTGTGGTTTGCTGAAAGCTTCAACGCTTTGCGGTTTGCTGAAAGCTTCAACGCTTTGCGGTTTGCTGAAAGCTTCAACGCTTTGCGGTTTGCTGAAAGCTTCAACGCTTTGCGGTGTGCTGAAAGCTTCAACGCTTTGCGGTTTGCTGAAAGCTTCAACGCTTTGCGGTTTCCTGAAAGCTTCAACGCTTTGCGGTTTGCTGAAAGCTTCAACGCTTTGCGGTTTGCTGAAAGCTTCAACGTTTTGCGGTTTAGTCTATGAGCTGAATCATGTATTGACCCATGATTATTGATGAAAGCTTTTACGCTTTGCGGTTTAATCAAAGTACTGTGTTCTTACTAATGCTGAAAGCTTTTACGCTTTGCGGTTTAATCGAAGTACTGTGTTCTTTCTAATGTTGAAAGCTTGAACACGCTTTTAATAACACTTTGCCTATAATAGTGCTGTTAAGACTAAACGTGATTTCGAGAAGCAACGCGAGAGCGCGTTGACTTGCAGAATGGCCGTGTTAGAGATAAAGACTTTTTAATGGTTATTTAATTTGTTCGAGCGGCAACACTTCGGACTTGTCAGTGTTGGGCTGTCAGTGTCAACGTGTTTTCTATCAGTAGTGCGTTCGTTTTATATTGGAGTAATCTGTTTGCTCTGGAGACAGCGCCTGTGCCGGATGTGCGCACTGATTTATAAGAAATGTGACATGGCGGACCCCAACAGCGAACGTAAAGACGCCAATCCGTCCGAAGCTCCGACATAGATATCAAGAATTATATGTCATGTATATTCATTCACTTGCCTTGATCACACATTAAACATTTTCGTCAATAAAGGTGCAGTACTTAAATCCGTGCCTGCCCACTTGGTCGGCAGTCCGTCCCTTCAGTGTTTCATAAACCGGTGGGTATTAACAAAAACCTCACCTATTAATCTCAACTGTAAACTCATTTTCATACTCTTCTCAGTTTTATTTATTCATCTTATACTTCTTTTATATATAGGTAATGGTTTGATGAATAGGTAGTTACGGAATGGTCTTGGTATGCCACGTTTCACGTTACTAACCAACTCAGGTAGGTACTTCTTAATTATTTTGAATGTACTCAATCATTCATGACATATAGGTAATAATTATTTATCTTTGAAGACTCATAATATTGTTAGCCACATACATTTTTGTTTACTTTTACTCGTTCATATTTAATCATTTTAGGGGTTCAAAGCCCCCTTTATTCAAATTAAAAAAGATTAAAGTAAACTCACAAAAATACACTCAAGGAAGTCGCTTTAACCCCAATATTAAACTAAGAGCCATCTATGAATACCAAATTCGCAGACAGACAGAACAACTCCTGAAATATAGCCCGTTGAACGACTGAAATTTACATGAAACATTTTAATATCGGCCCTCCACATTCACCTGCCCTTTTTTTCTCACGCCATAAAAGTAAGAAAAAAACTTTTTACGCCACCCTTAAACCCGTTTCCTTCGCTATAATAAGAGAAAAATAACGTTATATAAAACCTCTTTGATTTACGAGGAACACTGGCCGAGATGTGACAAACTTTTCTTTTTTGTCCGCGTTCCAAATTCGAAAAAACGTCAATCAAGTTTGAAAAGAACGTGTCCTCCGAGTTCTGTTGTTTATCGACTGAATCTTGATTAATCAAACTTCGCGATCAGGATAAAAATACAAGAATTTTGTTAAGGATAAGAAAAGCATTTGAATGTGATTTTTATCATACTGATGTCAAGAGAAAGCAAAACATGATTCTTTGGAATGTCACAGACAATATCTATTGTTGTACCCAAGGTTAATATGAAAACTATCATGAACTAACAACATTTAAGTATAGAAGCTGATTTTGATGCAGTGATTTAAGTAACAAAACTTTTTGAAAATGCGTTAAGTACTGCTGGAGCGAATAGCAAGAAAACGGGAAAAGCTTGATTCGTCCTAAGTCGTAAACACCACGAAAAACAAAATAAAAAAGTAATAAATCGCATCTAGCAACACTCTCGAGAACCGTCAGACGAAAGCCCTTGACGTCACAAAGGTGGCGGGGTTGCCATGTCACAACTCTCAACAAAATTTATGCACATAGCTTACGTCACAAGGGCACTCCGTCACACGCGGGACGAGGGATAATGTGGCAACACTGATACGTAGAACAGAAAAAAGATGACACACTTTTCTTGTTCGGTGTTCTTTAGAGATTATCTTGGAAAGTGTTTCTTTTTTTTTCAATATTTATTTCCAAATCGTAGTATCAGCTTTAAGCCCCCTTAAGATCCAACAGTTTACCATTCACGTGTACTTACTTAAATGAATTTGTTAGCTTTAGTAAGAGTAGAAACACCATATTGATAGGAAAAGACAAAGACAAATATTACTTTTTTTTTCTAGCAGTTTAAGAAAATTCATGCAATATTTTCTTCTCTATCTCTGTTAGTCACTCTGTGGCGTGAGACGAAAAAGAAAGGAAACCGTGTCACGAACCAAAAGCTTGAAGTGTCGGCTTTGTGGATACATGTTATTTACTGGGAATCATATAGGCACAGCTACTTCTTTGGCAAAGCGAAATCGTATTTACTCTATGGTCTCACGGGTCATACCAACAGCCAGTGCTAAAAGTGCTAAAACTGTTATTTTGGAAATCAAGTCAATGTATCATCGCTTAACTGATGGAGGTTTCATATACATATCTACGTAATGAACTTTAACCCTTCAAAGATCACAGTTTTGGCAATAAACTTAACCTACAGTTAAAAATAAAACAATGTAACATAAAATATTCAATTTTCCCACTTAATTATAAGCTTTTCATCCAGACCAGACCTTAAAAAAACTAAACAAGACCGCAGGTGCAAGTTGATGAAAAACACCCCTTTTAAAAAAGAATATTTCCCGAATTAATAAACAACCCTTCATGCCAAGGTATAATAGATTCAAAGTGGGTTCTGTTTTATTAACTTACTGTTTATTTTTCAGACAGATAAAGGGGTTTTTCCGGCTTTTGTTAAGTCAAAATCTTCTTGTTTGTTTAACTTTAAATTGATTTTGACCTTAGTTAATGATATGGAAATACGGAGTATTTGTGTTTTTTAGACTGATCTCAAGATCACACTTTACGTCTCATTCAAGTATGCGAAGATTAGTAGTAGTTTAAAAAAAAGACATTTTATTTAAAAGGAAATATTATAACACATAAATAATAACAGTAAATAAATAATTAACTAGTATTATTTCAGTTGCCAAACCAAAAATACTGCGCTGTTTTTCAAACCATTTTTCAGCAAGTCTTTTTTGGCACGCATTTAAAAATACAACATTCGAAATTCTCGATAACCGAACGCCCGCGCAAATTATACAGTTTTGAAACAAGAAAACGCGGGAAACAAAACAACGTAGGTACGTAGTGGGCGCATTCATTTGAATAATTTCCGCGAGTATTTTCTGACGGAAATCCATCATTTTTGCGGTGCGTTCGTATCGCAGATGGCGCTCGTTAGCTGAGCCTGGAAAAAATAATCATATTAATAATATTATTTTCTCAGATCGTAGGCTACGATTACCTATCTTTAATTATTATTTATTTAATATAATAAAGAACTTGCAGTTTATTCCATATAATATTAATTAGGCGGAATATGAAGGTAGGATGTCGTTGCATAGTAAATTGGTTAATAGGCCAAACATAACATTAAAGAAACGAATAAATTGTTAAATTATTTTGGGAACTGTTAGTACTCATTTAATTCATTTCCATTCTCCAGTAATCTTTTGAAAAAAGGGTGAGGAATTTTTAGGGTAGCAAAACTATTAGGTACTTACGGCAAAGGCAAATAAGTAAACTACACCCACCAACTCAAAAGTTAGTGCCTTATTTTACAAAATAAATAATGATAATCATATACTTAATACCTAGTTAGGTATATAGCCCAAAATACGGCTGGTGTTGTGTATTTGTTTCCAGTAGATTTAACCACAATATTTTCCTGGAACATCCATCATTTTCCCGCCAAAATAACGGTTCAGGGGATGCGGTGGGCCTGTTATCGGCCGGCGATAATCAATTCCAGCGAGCCACCTACAGACTTATGAGTATCTTTTACCTTGGCTTCACCATGAGAGGGGAAAACAAACAGTACAGAATAATAATACAAAAGAAACACTTCATCATCAACTTGTTTTCTGTTAGAACGTTAGATCTACTGTTCATCATTTTTATGAATTGCATCTTGGCGACAAGCGATGATTAAGTATTCAGGCGATGTGTATATGTTGCAGTCAAAACTCATAACCAGTCAAAAGTACTTTTGACTGAAAAAATCAGGCAAAAGTAATTTTGACTGAACACGTTGGTCAAAAGTAGTTTTGTCTGAAAATCGGTAGTCAATAGTGATTTTAACTGACAATATTTGGTTAAAAGTGATTTTGGCTAAAGCTCTTAGTCAAAACTAGTTTTAACCAATAGAGCATTAGTCAAAATAACTATAACCAGTTAGTAGGATGGTATAAAATATTTCATGTTGTAAATTCGTTTATTACGAAGATTTAGGTAGTAATACAAAATATGAGCAGCATCAATATGTCGTAGATTTCTTCAGCCGGTAAAAAATATTTGATAGGTTCTGTGTTTGTAACTAACTTTTTAATACCACAGACTTCAATTAAGTTAAAGCGTTTTAATCTACTGTACAGTAGATAGAACAAGTGGAAAAGAAGTTGCAGAAAAGAAAACGCTGTTACAGTACTGTAACAGCGTTTTCTTTTGCAAATTTTTCAAATTGTTCTTTTGTCATAAGACTCATAACATTGAAATGACTATCTTTCATATCTTCTATCGCTAAAATTCTTCATAAAAAACGTTCTTTCTTTTCGTGTTCACTCATTTTTAACAAATATCTACTGATTCTCTAATTATATTTAGAGTTAAAATACTTTATAAGTGCGTTTCTTCGTAATTTAAGTCGACCACCTTATCTTTTTAATAGTTTTGACTGATAGAACCAGTCAAAACTACTTTTAACCAACTCTATTGGGCAAAACTAGTTTTGACTATTATTTCAGTCAATAGTAGATACTATTGTCGAGAGCTTCCAGTCAAAACTACTTTTGACTGATTTTGTTAGTTAAAAGTACTTTTGACTGGTTATGAGTTTTGACTGCAACATACACATATAACTGACTTTTTAATTTATTTTCAAAAGACACGCACTGGACAAGGTTTGTAAAACAAAAACTAAAAAGTCACCGACAAAACAAAGGTAGCTAAATTCAACCCAATTAAAATAATGAACTTCATAATCAAAGAGGTTTCACTCAACCTATGAATTAACCTCCTTCAAGTGCAGCATCGGCAGAAATGTAGCAAAATAGTGAGTTGTCTGCTCCCTATTAATTCTCTTCCCCTCAGCATATATTAAGCGCTATTTGTTTTTGCAACATTAACATTTTTATGACTAAACTGAGAGAAATCACTTACTCTAAGTGTACCAACTTAATTGTACCACAAACTCAAACAGGCACACCCTTGTTTCAATTACTCAAGGGTTATTATCCATTGACAATGAGTTTGATGGTAGTGCAATATTTTGTTAGGGAATCGTAATGAGTGCTCGAAAAGTCAAAATAATTGTCTCTGTGAACAAACATTTGTTTTGATTCTGATGGTTGATTTAATTTTACAGCGTGAAAAAACCGGTTTGTACAACTAAGTATTTTTATTTTACAGCTTTTAGTTATGGGGTAACTTTGATGGAAGACCAGAGAATAAAAATGACGAGGCATATAATGAATATCGCCGTCGTTACCGAGTCTAAGTACTTCAATTTTCTTTTGAGCTTTCAACGTTAATACATTAACACAATCCTACTATTTACTTATCACGAAACTAAATTCTATTCCTTTGCACCTACATATTTCAAAAGTCTGTCCACGATATTAAATTACAAGATGAATTTACCTCATTTACATTCCATTCTCCAAAGAGAAATTCTTTAAATCCAGGATTCTAGAAAACATTTACCAGACGGCGCATTTTCTCCGCCCTTTAATTTATTTACTCAAATAATAAAATGTAGGTCTTAACGAACGGTTCAAAACCCCAACTAAAACTCAGCGAAGCATATTTAGAATGTTGGGGGGGGGGCGTCGCAAACTCGCTCAGACCGAACTTAATTCCGCCCGTCGCGACCGCAAAGAAAACTTTGCCTCAAAATTAATATTTCTTTCATTAAAATGCTGTAATATTTTCGCTTGCTGCATGCATAAGTAATGTCCATGAATAAGAAACGTGTAAAAATTCAGCGGCGAAGCCTTACTGATTGAGACAGATATCGGCGACGACGGTGTGTGGGACATAATGTCAGACGAGCTTGAAGATCAAATAGAATTTAGGGAATCAACATGTTTGGGAATCGCTAAGGGTAATGAGGAATGAGATCGGAAACTTTTTCTTGAAAAATATTGTTGATTTCTTTACCTTATTTAAAGCTTTTATTTTTTACTTTGCGTATGCGACAGTGTAGTTAAAGAAAACTGAACGTGCAATTAAGTAATTTAACGCTCGCGTTGAAAAAGTTTTTCCTTGGTCGGCAGACGCCAAAATAGATCTAATGAGAAAACAATCGTCACTAGATCCAACATGGATCTAGCCAATGGATCTTCTGAGATTGAACGGAAATCACCACTGTACTTAGTTACCTACTATAAAGTTTAGAGTAACTAAGTAAAAAAGCGAAACCATTCAAAAATAATAGAAAAATAAAAAATAATGGCGAAATAACGGTTTCGCTTTTTTCCGCTTCTTGTGCAGTTTTTGGAAAGTCAAACGGAGCGCAGCAGTTTTCTGCAACCAAGTGGACATTAAGGTGTATTTGCTCCTAAATGTCTTAAGATTTCAATCGATATTCTTTCCATCCAATAATCTGAGTTCTCCGTTGTACACCGTCGTTTGTTTAACTCCATAGATTCAGTTGTTTGTCTTGCAGATTTGAGAGCCGGCTCGAAAAAGTCAAGCATTGACAGAACCGGGGGATCGTTTGTATTTGAAATGAGGGCAGGTTTGTTTTGGAATAATTTCATTTGCTTCACTTCTTTCATTCTTTTAATTACATTGTTTTAGTTGGCAGGTTTACCCAGAGCACAAGTCCCATGAGCACTTGCATTTGAATAGCTATCACCAATTTGGCTTTTTATGTATGTGGTTTCTGAAAATCTACATTTACTAGCGTAGTTCCATAATCAAACCAAAATATGATTTCAATCAAATTTAGGCTTTTCAGAAACCACATATACCTAAAAACCAACTTTTAGGCCAAAAAATCAGCATTGCCATACAACATGGCAATGCTGCCAGCCTTGTGGGCACTTTTCCTGTTGACAACGATACGGACGAATTCTTTAATGCTCTATGATTATTTCCTTTTTATTTATATACTTGTACATTATTTTTTTTAAGACTGTTATCTTTTAAATTATGTAAATATTTTAAGAAAATCAATTTGAAAAGCCAAACATCACGAGAGTTTGACAGTCTGTAATCTACTTATTAATGTAATCTATGACTTCTTAACCGCTATATAAAATTACATTTATTAAATGTACACCTTGGACGTACCTACACTGTTAGGGAATATAAAGTTCAACTACTAAACTCATCCTTTATAATATATTCGAATAACTACAACTTATACAACCAATCACCATTTTTCTGAAGCACTTTTTCAAAAACTCGCGACTTTCGCTGTAAAATAAACAAGAGAAACGTTCCATTGAAAATAACACTACAATAAATAATAACTAACATTTAAGTTATCTCGTAGCATCATTAAGCTATCGCGGGGACCGGGGTGAGCAGATCTCTCCCCGCTGAACATAATTTACATGAAGTTCTAGGGTGAAGGAAAAACAACGCGTTTGTTCGTTTAATTTGAAAAATTGGTTCTGTAGTCGTTTGTAGACGATGTGTTATGGTTTTATGAATTTATGTTGGTAATATTGTAATATTACACTGAAAACAATGAAACCAAAAACTTATAACAAAGATTTCAAGTTGTAAAGTTATGGTAATTTAGGAAAATGTAATCATAATTCAGCATTACCTAATGGATCGTTAATTTTAAAGATTAACCAAGTATGAAACCAGAGTCGATGAATTGAAATAGGTAGGCAGGTATATGTATTTGTTAAAGATACATCTTTGACAAAACATTGAAAACAAAATTTAAAAAAAGCAGTTTCAACCTTAATACGTCTCCTGCATATTCATATTTATGACGAAATAATAAGTGCCTTTAACTAAAGCTCCTAATATTCTACTTTAATTTGTCTCTCTAATATAGCAACATTCGCCATCGCAAAGTCAACCCGCGTATTTTTGTCACAAAATCCAGCCAAAACAAACGGTCCATTTTCCAGCGATACTTAACCCAAAAAGTAGGTTTGCTTAGCATCTGTGAAATACAGTTTCAGTTCATTTAGCGAACAAATTGTATATAAAAAGTTAAGGCTCTTCCCTCTTCAACTGTTCTTAAGATTTACTTTGAATAAAGCGTCCTATTCACTCTGCGACTGAATTTTAGTGTTTGGAATATGTAAATACTATCCCAAATATTGTGAACATTTTTAACGAATTTTGATTGCGAAATGATGAACACAATGATTACAAAATGTAACAATATTCATTATGGGGATATCTAGCATAGTAATTCTTTCGCACGTCCTACATAAGATGGAATGCACATTCCTCCATAGTGACAGTAAGTGTGCTTTAGGAAACACATAATATTGTAATAACAAATAACTACGTACCTACTTAGCTCTTTCTTGACACAATATCATAATCTTACTAACTTTGTTAAAACTTCTAGGTATTTTCTGAACACTAGTCTCACTTTCAGTCACAGGAGTGACTACAGCTTCGTGCGATTTTTCACAAACAAGTCGCATCCTGAATAGCATTCTTTACAAAGTTATTTTCCTGAATAATGCGAGTGTTATGGCTCGAAATATGCTTCATTTGGCGCGAGGCAACTTCTCTAAAGTGCGTAAGGAAATCATATTCATATTTTTTCCGCTTCAACTGTTCGCGACGCGGAATTTGAATAAAATATGGCAAGTTCTTTTTTTCTGTTAGATTACTTTGACTGTTGCTGTCTGAAGTCGCTGGTGAGAGCACTTATGAGCTCGTTTGGAGAACGACGGACTGTAAACGAGAATTCAGAGGAGCTTTTATTAAAAATGGATTTTACCTTAACTTTGGACAGTGTAATTGAATTCATCACAGTTGAGCATAACTTCTGTGAAACTTGCAATATTTAAGGCAACTCCATCGATTACTCTCTTGTATTAACTTCAACAGTCTTTTCAATACCTACCTCGATGCATAACCACAGTTGCGAATGTTAATTTTAATTTCATTAAGTACCTACCTGCACAAGACAATAAACTTCGTACTAAAATATAACACTTCAAACATCCAATTATAAAGTGCACTTTGTCACACAAGTCTCGCGTCCAATCCTTCCAACACTTTGCAAGTTTAAACGCAATAAATTACAACAACTTTGTTCATAAAGGGATTCTTGCATAAACACATTTTGCGACTAAAAAGCCGAGTGCCCACAAAATTAAGTTTGAAAACCATTTAAGTCCAACCAAAAATCGCGTTAGGAACTTTCGGGGCTCCAATCTTCTCGCATACATTAACGAGAGGTGTGAGTACGGACTAAAACAAAATCATTATTCAAATCCTCTGAATAATGTTTTCAGGAATCGGGACTGAGTTCCGTGCGTCGTTTTTGAATTTTAATACGGACCTCTAACAAGTTTTCAGTCAAAGGAGATCGGTAGAACTCGGCGGACGAGATGCTGGAGAGTGTAACGGACATCTTCCACATCACAACTACACATTTCCAGGTCTATCAACAGCGTCAGTTTACCTACTATACAGTGATCACTGAATGGGAAAGTAAACTTTTCCATAGTTAAATTCGCTGTAGTGGTGTTTACGAAGACTTAATTAATGAGTAGGTTCGAAAATCGCGACAGCCAGCAGTCGCTGGGGCCGACAACGGCCAGATGGCATCATCATGCAAGTTTATTGTAAACCCAACATTCACATGCTTATTTAAACATTTGAAAAGAAAGTCAAATGCAGAATTAGCATATAGGTATGGTGTTTACAAAACTTGCAATCGAGCCCCTAACTTTAAAATCTAATTTGACCAAATCCAATGTCCGTCAAGCTCCTAAACTGCGTACCTTTACGTAGTGTCGTCGGCCGATCAAAGGCTGGTGATCAAAGGACGCCGGTGTCCGGCCGAGGACGAGGTAATTAGCCACCTTCACGCCGCCGTCTGGGGGCGGCACGTGC
Source organism: Amphipoea lucens (assembly GCA_947508005.1). Taxonomy (NCBI): domain Eukaryota; kingdom Metazoa; phylum Arthropoda; class Insecta; order Lepidoptera; family Noctuidae; genus Amphipoea; species Amphipoea lucens. The sequence goes on along the minus strand of OX382360.1, from coordinate 23,162,278 downwards.
CGCTGCCACGAGTAACAGAGTTATAAAGGAAATGTGGAGTTTCATTAAAAATCTTTGTAAAATAAGGATTTTTAGAGCACCTATTGATTATTCTTTATGATAACACTGATCACTCACTGACCACCTGATATGTGAGCTTACAGATACTTAGTATGTTGTCATACCCATGGAAGACATCAGGAAGGGGTTTCATCCAACCTGTACTAGAGTAAGTGTAGAATGCAAGATTTGGAACTCCAGTAGCATGCAGCGCGACATTTCCTTATGGATGAGCAAAGACCCGAATGTTTAGGGGACTTTTGAAGTACACGAGTATAGTTACCTGTAAGTTGGCAGCTTATGTAAGTATGTTAAACTAAGACGGGAAGCTGTGCTTTGAAACTTCTTTCTTGTTTTAAGCACATGAGCTTTGAAGAATAAGAATTTTTACTAGAAAGTGTAGAATTGTTTCTAATACAATGCGATTCCGTTACATCGTATAGTGAAGACAGTCAATGACTGTTGATATCGCAACATGTCGGAATAATGACTCGCACGGGGGGATCTGCTCGTAGACCGGGGGTATAATGTGCAATCTAAGATGGCGACGAGTCTCAGCGATCGGCGGTCACTCGGTCATTACTGCCCTCGCAACATCTATGAAATATTTATGACGACTGCCATAATAACGCCGGCGACGATATCATTATACTTTGTGATGGGGGTGTCGGGCGGGGCGGAATTTCTGAACGCTCCTTACCATTGCAAAGTCGCAATCGCGGGAGCTTCAAAACGCACGCGGATGCTCGGGACAACTTTTAAACATTTTCTGCGCAGGTGAATTTAAATTTTCGTGTATTCCGAAATCACAAAGGCTTCTCGCTATTCGAATGAACCTGAATTTGACTTCGACATTAAAATTTGTAAATCCAGAATGGAATCCAGGCGGTGTGCGCAGACGCGGCGGCCCCGGATCGCCCATATTAACTTGTTAATTAGGTCCATAATACGACTTGCAGATGAGCTACAGAGTTGTGAAGTTGAATACATAAAAAGCCCTTTTTCAGCGATCGCATGCATTGTTGGTGGTGTGTGCGGCGCCGGTGGCCGGCACTCGGGGGAGGCGAGCCTATAACGTATTTCGTACGTCCCACCAGCCACCAGAAGTTTGCCTGTTCATAAATAAACGCGAACGGTATTCAACAGCCCTTGGTGCTGTATGCATAACGAATTTGAAGGAGGCAAACTTGGAGGCTCTGCTGACTGGGATGGAGTATAAAATTCAGTAACAACATGGTGGAGGTTTTCATTCGACGATCCGCTGCCGGGGAAGGCATAGCTCCGTCATCGTAATTAGTGATATGTCACTTGATTGGACATGCGTTGTGACCCTGATTGTGCGTGAACCGGGGTGATTAGTGGTGTCCGTTGGTGCCAGTTTTCTGCGAAGTGTTTAAAGTGTTGATGTTTACTGGTGTTATTTGGTGGAATGCAGTTTATTGTTGCATTGCGGTGTGCAGTGGTCTCTTCGCGCGCTTTCCGCGGCCGCCATCTTGGGGATGCTGTCAAACGTGTGAGTACCGAGCTACCGCCAGGCGGCGTGCGTGTCGCATTGTGTAGCAAAATAATATGGCCGCCTTAACTCACCGCTTTGAATATTTTTGCATGGAATCTGCAAATATTTTATTATTTTACGATTGTTTGGTAGAATTTTATGACAGTTTTGCTGAGGAAATAAACGTGATGGTTATGAATTACTATAGTTGGTTTATTTTTCCTACTCTATTGTGCTATGAAAGGATTGACAGGCGTGGTACGTGGTTGAATTAATTTTGACTTTTTTATCATTGGGGCCTTGGGGGTTTAATTCTCAAAATAACTTGATACTTAATTTAGCTTATTTAGTATGAATAATATTTAAGTATAGTCACGCAATAATGACTGGTTCTAGTGAATATTGAATACCTGCAGTCAATTTATCACCATACTTAATGCATGTAGAACGTACCTAATACGATCAGATTGCAACGTTTCTTTTTTGAAAATAAAAGGATCGTATGACGTATCTGCATCAATAAGGGTAATAGAACCTAGAACTTTCGGTTTCGATTTAGGTATGATTTTTTTTAATCGACAACTTTTTTGTAAGTCTTTTTGATTACTTCAATAATGGTTATTTAGTTAATAATTACTCCCCTACGTCATTACTTTAGGAAGTTATTGTACAAATCTCTTATAGGTAGGTGTTAAGTATTATAAATGGGTAGACACCAGTAAGAAGCATTTCCCGACCTGCTATGGGTACCTAATGATATAATGTTCACTACAAGTTAGCATAATGAATTAAGTATTTTGTTGACCGATGGATTTGTATACCTACATCTTTTTATGGCTGACTGTATATTTTTCATAGACTGGGAATCTACGTACCACAAAGATTCGAACAGTGTTTTCGATTATCGTGTAACGTGCTGTCATATCAAATATGAAATAGACAATAGAAATCCCAAATTCAAATGTTCACTCGTTCTGAATTCAAAAATTTTACACCACAGAGACACAGACAGACCAAAAAGTATGAATAAAAATGCTAAAAGCTAATACCTCTCATGTCAACATCGAGGTGTTAATATGACGTCACTCGCTGCGTACACGGTGACACGTCATTTTCCGCGCTAGTGCATCAACATTTGGATATGTCACGCGCAAATATAGGGTTATGCTGAACCAGCTTTGCTTTACCACCGCATCATTCAGCACAACACTTTATATCAAGGAAATAAGGTGCAATTTCGAATGGGATATATTTGTGTGTATGGTGTTATGTTTGTCTTGATGTCAGGTCATGACGTGGTGTCCAATCTGTGTGATACACGCATGATGGTGTTGTATTGAATGCTTCGTAAATAGTTGTGCTGTACTATGAAAATATAGGTAGGTACCTATTGGTAGAGAACTGAATAGTTTTATTATTCTTTGTATATAGTGAAAGGCACCCTCGTAGTGCCATCTGAATGGAATCTTTCGAAGAAGCTTTCGTACCAAAAGCTGAGAGTAGCTCAGAATCGTTGCATCGTATACATACCTACATACGTCCACTTAACTGAGAGGTTTTTCATATGGCAATTCGGACTTACACTTAAATGAGAAATAACTACAATGAATTGTCTGGCATGATTTTTTTGTGCGCAAACATTTGAATGGTCTAAATAAACCATTTATAGGCACTTTGTCAAGTTAGGACAAATTCTTAACTTGACAAAGTGCCTATACCTATTCCTTGCCAATGCAAGGAATCGGTCAGCCAGAAAGTTCAAGCTAGTTGCCCATTCCATAGTGTAGTAGATTCCTATTGAGAAGGGCAAGAAACTCCATGGAAACTCTTTCAAATCAAAATACACAGATATAAAAATTAAAAGTTCACTACGTTTGAAAGCCCTAAATTCTTTTGAGTTTATGAGATACGTGAAAACTGAAACAAGTCTAATGAAACTTGCATTCCCTTGTATTTGAAACTTCTGACACAAAGGTAACGAACAGTGGTGTTCACACGAATGTCGTGTTAATGGCTTTTATAATTATTAACGTGTGGGGTACACGAACGTCACTTATTAGTGAACTTATTATTAACGATGTGGCTAATTAAGAACAAAGAATTTATAGAACTAACCTACCTGTTTTGTTTCTTGCTCAAGTGCTACTGTCATCGTACCAGGGGTGAAAGAGAGAAGTTATGTAAGCAAGGGGTTAGATTACAGAATAGACTTGCTGATTGATTTGAACACCGGCCGTAACAACGTGATGAAGAGAGAGACGAGATGAATGAAAAAGGATTGAGGGCGACAGGGGTGAATAGTAGAAAAAAACCTTTTACGCTGATACCAGTAATATGGGTCTGGATATAGGAGGCAGAGAGTTCTTGCTGTTACCCATTGTTACTTGTCGTGTGCTCTTAGGTATAGGTATTTATTTATTTACAATTGCTTGCTGCACTTACAGTATCTAAACACCAAAGCGCGCAGCAAGTCAACAACATAACATTTAACTAAACATTTCATACAAACATACATACATAGATTTATTATTTATCATAGAAATCTTTTATATATCTATGTTATTTATTGATTTAACATACATGGATTTACTGCTATACATAAATATGTCAACTTCCGGCCCCTGAGCAATCAGGGCGTTCCGCAGATTCGATCGCCTGGGTCGTGGGCTTTGACCAATGATATTTTTAATTTAATATCCTTGGCTTTGACTCAATATCTACCGTTTATTAAATTATGGACAGGCATGGAATTAGTAAGTACTAGGAATATGGACAGTTAATAAATACGTTTTCGCGTACCTACCTACCTAGATTAATAGTACTTTATGTATGTATTTATTGTATTGTGTAAATGGTACACCACAGACTACCTACAGTATTTGTCTGTCCTTCCCGTTTTTAATCCATCCAAAGGTTGTCTTTAAAAGATCGCTCTTAGCGATAAGACCGCCCATTGTGTCACCCATTGTAAAGTTTTCTATATTTATGTCTGTAATTTATATGGTGTACATAATAAAGAGTATTCTATTCTATTCTATTCTACCGCAGATCAGTTTCTTGAACGAGGAACCAAATGATCTCAAATCAATACAACATAGTAGCCCCGAGCCCGACTGCCCGATGGTCTAACACCCAGTTTTTGAAAGATCATCATTAATACCAAAAGCTTACTGCCTGTTTAACTGTTGTCAAGTGGCTGTTGTTTGATTTAAAAGAGTGTCCATGGAGTTTCTTGCCCGTTCTTCTCCATAGGTACCTACGCTTTGGAATGGGCAACTAGCTTCATTTTTCTGACTGACTGACTTCTTGACAATTCAAAAGTGCCTGTAAAAGGTTTAATTGAAATAAATGCTTTGAGTTTGAGTTTGTTGTTATTCTTGTTAGCCAACTACAACAGTAACTTTAGCTAACAACATGGTAGGTAAGTTAGTAACTTACCTATGTTGTTAGCTAATTTTGTGTTGATTAGCTTTTCGGACCGAACTTACATGACGAAACGAGAGGAAAAGAAAGATAAAACTGCTATCAATCGACTAGGTGAATATCAACACGCGACGGAGATATATAATGTACCAGACAATAGGATATAACATCAATTATAGCTTTCTAAATTACCTACATGATTGTTTTTTTCCACCTAGCAACACTAGTTAACGACATAGGTAATAAGTGACGTCATAATTCACGTCAAATTACAATTCCTTGTTGAAACGGCGTCGGTCACGAACGCTGTACACGAAAAGAAATGGTTAGTTCATTACTACTGGTTATGGTGTATGAAATAAGGGCATTAGCCAGTAATGTACTGTAATAACAAGTCATCCATCTTCTGTCATGTCTCGATCAGACAGCAATTAGTACTGTCTGTCTAGAATGAACTAGAGGCTAGCCTCTAGACATAGGTATAACCGACCTCGTAATCACTTTATCAGCCTAAGGTTGAATGTCACTTGCAGGTCACAACATTATTTATACAACATTATATGTGATTTACATACGTCACCTCACACATCAGGTCCAGTTGAAAACCAGCGTCATGCACTAGTTGTCTGGCATTATTGCTGAACTGGGCCTTTTTGGCGCAGCCGTGAGGCACACTTTCCTGCTAATTACTTACATCGGACTTTACGCTTTTTATTTGATCTTTATTTTTTGTTTTTTTATCTGATGTATCTGGTGTATTGTGTGTCTTTTAGTCTGTGCTAAATAAATGTATTTTCTTTCTTTCTTGTTCTTTACAACACGACAAAGTCTATTTGTCTTTTTGACAGGTACTTAGATATTTTTGTGGAGGGACTTGTGGCTAAATAATAACAGCCGCACGGGTCGATCTATCAGGTTAAGCTACGCTTGCTGCGGTTGGTCCGTGGATGGGTGACCATCTTCACATACCAAGACCCCTCCGTGCCTCGGAAAACACGTTAAGCCGTTGGTTCCTGCTGTCATTCGTGGATCTTTGACAGTCGTTACGGGTCGTCAAAAGCCCGAAAGTCTGTCAACCAGTCTTACTAAGGGGTGTCGTATTACCCAGTAACAGTAACTGAGTTGTGGAGGTCAGATAGGCAGTCGCTCCATGTAAAATACTGGTATTCAGCTGCCTCCGGTAAGACTGGAAGCTGACCCGAACATAGTTGGGAAAAGGCTAGGCGGATGATGACTTAGATATTTTTACCTTTAGTGAAGTTTCAATTTACTGGAAATTGTCAAAAGTGGTAAAGCAATTACAAGGTGGACTATAATTTGGTATCGTCACCGTTTGGTATCGTTTTAGAAACTGTTAAAAAAATCCCGACCATCTGCAATGTACTTACTACAATTATTTCAAATAAAATAAAATTTCATTCCATATCCTGTCATTTCATTTCGTGGATGCTCTTTTCATGCACTGGAATCTACTTACAGCTGCCTGAATATACCTAAATATAATCTTTTTAGGGGCCTTTTCAGAAATAAATTATGATTAACTTCTAATTAACAGATCATATTGGACTTAATATGACAGAAGCATATAAAACAGACATCCACGTTAACGTTGATCGTAACCGAATCCATCAGCCATAGCTTAATTATAGGTAAAAATAGTAAAACATTTACAATGATCTAAGTGTTGCCAAATAGCCGAAGTCATTCACACGAACATTCCCCGTTCTTGCACTTACACTCACCACCGCCAACCAGCAATCATAGAAACACCTCTCAACCTACCTCCTAATCATCGATTAAGATCAGTTCCTCTCGGATAGTTAGCTCACTTACCTCCCGACAGATTGGAGTGAGCTCAGCATGACCTGACCCCTGACCGATGTAAGCACACCAATTCTGACGATTCACATAGCTTCAGTATTTGCGGTGGTAGGGCTGGCAGGATGATGTAGGAGGTACTTAGTGCAAAACATTTTTTTTAAAGTTCCTATGTGATTTTTTTTTTAAACTCAATTTGCCAATGTCTAACGTAAACGCAGTCTGTTTATAGAAATTACAATAACTGAATGAAACACGTCGCATAGACCCAAGGAAGAGCCTAATATATCTAGTAGAAAGCAGTGGGTGGACCAATTCTACCAATGACAATGGTGAAGGTTGTTAGACTACGTCAGTCAGTTAGAACTAGTTAGCATGCACTGAAATATCTCGTGAATTATTTCGACGTGCCTGCAGAAATAAGTTCTTAAGTTTAAAAAATAACGCATTTAACTCTCGTGCGCCTGTGGTTATTCATTGAGCAATTACTTATTCATACATACGTACATAAACTCACGCCTTCTTGCCATAGGGGTAGGCAGAAACTATAGAGCACCTCCTGCAACGATCCTTACATACATAACACACACATAATCAGCCTATAATAGCCCCACTGCTGGGACACAGGCCTCCTCTCGGTGAGGGGGAGTGGGCTGTAATCCACCACTCGGGCCCAGTGCGGGTTGGCAGATGTCACACGTCTTCGATTTTTTGGTTCTAGGACAAGTCGGTTTCCTCACGATGTTTTCCTTCACTGTTTTGAGAGCAGTGGTGATGAAATAATTCTTACATAATCCTTACTTATTCAGTCACTTTTAAACCAATAAATGACTCCCAACAAGCATGAATCATTAACTGATTCAAATGGTGCATCTAATTTATATTCCTTTACTTGTAGACAGGATTATCAGAAGTTAGCTCAAATCTAGTGCATGTAGGCAGCAGTAACCCTAGAGAGGAATCTAAGCGGATCCAGTGAGAGCTAGCATGCTAATAGAAGGTTGCACCGAGCCGCGCCCGAGGCGTCCGCCCGTCGCACGCGCAAGCAAGCGATCCCACGCTCATTTACTTACAGGACGAGCTCTTTTAGGATATGTATTAATTCTGCTAAAATTATTACGGCAGACATAGCTTAGAAATACACCTTCTGTTTCAGAACACACTTCCTAAATCAACTTATTTGTTTAGAATCGTCGTCAGACGTCTTTAAAGTAGCTATGTTACATTTAGAACTAAAATTGGTTCTAAGTAAGTTGATCAACTCGCTGTTTCAAAACAAACAAGGCCTTATCTAAAATTAGAATTATTTATATGCAGGCTTTGCAGTTGTCACCCGGTTCAAGAAATTTTTGTTTGGTTTATAGTCCTCTTCCAGAATATGTTATACATATAAATCTTAATATTGGGATCACAGACCTGGACAAACCATACCTCTTTGACTTGCCACGAATTAGGCGCTTCATATTTTAGGAAGAAACTTATTTCTTCATCGAGTCGGGTACATTACGATAAAAATATACTTATTTCTTTAAATTCCTTCACTTATTTTGCATTTAAACGAGTAAATGTTCGACTAAACAATTGATAGATTCGTAGCAAATGCCTACGACGTAGCAACCGGCCTACGAAAGAAATTAAAATGTTTATTCGCCACATTGAACAAGAAAATATCAATGTCAGTCCAACTGAAACGAGTCTGACGATAACTTGCCGAACTACTACTAGACAGCAAGTCTAAACTTAAGATACTGGTATTCCTAACTTGGGCTGTATTACAAGTCCGACGGCATGGCAGTCAGCCGAGTAAAATAATCGACATACTAATACTTGATCAATATTTTGAAACTGGTGACATACCTACTAAAGATTTAGAAGGTACCTAATGACAAATTAAAAATTTACTGAACAGTTTACAAACTTGTAGCTGGAAAATAGAATTAAAAATCGGGTCATCATTTTTTCAGCGACAAGTGAACAAGCGTTACCAAACTAGCTCTTTTCTTCACAATGAGAGAATAGTAAATATATACCTCTGACCTGCGTCCGTAGGATATTTAAGCAAATACGTATTTGGCAAAAATAACTTCGTGTGTGACGTTTATGCCAAGTCATTCATGATGGTTTTCTAAAGTAAATAGTTAATAATAAAATATGTCTTCTTGCATGCCAATACTTTCCCAGTGTAGTTGGGAATAGGGCTAGGTAGGTGATAATGACGTATACCAATACTGTAAGACCAAGATATCGCAATAACTAACAACAACCTGTATAACAATCGATTGCAAAAATTCGTGAACATGAAAGCGACTGTTTGCACAGTGCGCGCGATTATCGAGTAGCGATCGGTAAAGATCGGTGATCACGAACGATGCGCGGGCGCGATGATCGGGAACCAGTCCATAACCACCGCTACGATACTGCAGTTATGTGGAACTAACGTTTTAGAAATGTTCTTTTTGCTTGTAGGATTCTATTGCACTTTTGTATGATGATTTTCTATCTATCTACGGATGAGATTGTTGAACTGCCAGCTTTATTGACATCTGATCAGAATATTAATGCTATCTAGTAAATTGGTCACATTTTAAGCTATGTGGTCGCATTACTCTAAGGTCTGCTATTGCTAGAACTGTGCTGAGCTATTGAACTGTGGTGTTGTTTATTGGATTTAGTTATCTTATTTCTGCTGCGGTTACAATTATCAATAGAAATCGATACGCGCCATAAGTTTCCTGAGTTTGTATCGATAATATCGATGCACCATGGCGTTATAATACAATCCTAATTTGAAAGGACGGTATGTAATGACAGCTTGTCAGCTTCTTCATCTAAAATCATTTAGAACTGTACGATTATTATTCTGAAATGAATAATGATATTCGTGATATAAATATCGACATGAATGGGTAGGCAACATAATTATTATGTACCATCATTACATATTATTGGTAACCTTCTGTGTCAAAAAATCATGCTTTTGTAATTTTAAACACTTTTAAATTCAATATGATTCGTTTTAAATTCATACCACACAGCTACCTGCAGTATCAGCAGTAAACCTCCGTATTCTTTTCAATTACTCAGACATTTCCCGCACACAATACCCTACAGAGTACAGGCTACAAATACACGACCGACCAAAATTACGAACAATAGCGCTATCTCTAAAATAAAGAGAACGTAGCGACATAAATCTCCAGGACTCGCTCCGTACATTTTAACGGTTAAGGGAGACGCATTTTTATTCAAAATAGGCACTTAGTTAAAAAATATGTGTGTACCAGAGACAAACAACAGGAAGTGGGTGGAGATGGTCCTTTTTCCCGAAGTTCCTGTGGCCTGTGTGTTACCTTTTTGTTTTAAATTGAGCGCCAGATGCGGGGCTGGCTGGAATACGCTGGCGGTCAGATAAATGGATAACCCAGGAGAAAAATGTTTTAGATTTAGATTTATTTGTTGGACATGTTAATTTTACGCAGAAAATCTATCGGAAATTAATATTTTACGTAGGTACTCAAATAACATCATAACGATAACTAGCTTTGGTATTTACATCATGTGTGTACATGTCTGATTTTGTGCGAAAAAGGAATACTTACTAAGTAGGTATTCAGTTTTCTAACAAAATCAGACATGACATAACTAACATTTGCCAAATTACCAAAACTCATTGTTCATTTCGACAATAATAACATTATTTGGGTAGTTATAAAATGTATTTTCATGCGATTTTTATTTGAATATTAATAATAATATATAGGTATAATAAAACTTCAGACTAAAAGTATTAAATTGTACAAAACGAAATTTTCTGTAAACTTTTCTATTTAGTTAGCCATTTTCCGCTGTATACTTTATTTGCCCCTCAAGTGTACCAAATTCTTTTTGGAAATCGTACCGAAAAATGTTTAGTAGTTGAAAAATTAGCATTTGTGTGGTCCCTTCGCCCTGTGCCGGGGAAGTTAGCGGGGCTCATTAATTTGTTGTTTTTTCTTTTATTTTTCTCCCCATTTTAGGGCAATTTGGTTAAAGCGTTCGTTTTGTTTAAAACACGCTTTGTTTAGAGCATGCTAATGGAAATAGCGTACTTGGTTAGGGAAATCTAACTAGGTAATACTTTAAAGCCGTTACGATGTCAGTTTTTTTTGGAATAATTTGAAATCAAGCACAAGAATCAAAGCTGGCATATGGTGCTCAACACGGAGAGAAAAATTACCACCCGAAGCTAAAAAACGGTATGTTTTTTTTGTAAATCAAAATATTACACAATAATAATGTTTGTTATTACTAGATATCACATAGGTTACTAAGCTATTGAAATACAAAAGAGAGAGTCGGGAAAGACCAAAGAAACAATAGATGGACTGTGTAAAAGATGATACGAGTATGATGAGAAAGGAGTGGCTAGTGCCTTCCGAGATGATGGCTAATAGAGAAGCATGGGAGAAAACGACATGCTGTGCCGACCCCAAATAAATTGGAATGTAGTAGGAGAATGGTGATGAAGTATTGAAAGTACTGAGGTTTTACTAGATATTACAAAACCAGCAATATTACATTTAAAAAAACGATTTGTAGTTACCACATGCCATAATTTGTTGGTTTTGAATTATAATCAAAGGGGTTTGAAGGTTTTGGCCCTAAAATCAGCCGCCATTTTGATTTTTTTTCAGAATCGCGGTGCGCAACAAAAGTTATATATTCAGATAGAGGACACTTATACAAACAAAAATGTAATATAACATAATATCCTAAAGCGTCAGGTTTCGGAGTTATTCACCAAAATATAAGTCGAAAACAACAAGGATTTTTTTGTTTTTTTTCCCTCTAGGTGAGCATATTGAACTATTTAGGTAATAGAAACGTTATGAAACCTTTATGGAGAAGAAACAAAAGAAGAATAGACATTTTTTAAATAAATAATTAAACACCGCAATTTACAGTTCGTTTTTTAATCCTAGAGACTAATCTGACAAGTGTAATGTCAAACTTCTATACTAAAAAAAAACGAAAATAGAAATGACTTAAATGTCAGATTAGTCTCTGGGATTAAAAAACGAACTATAAATTGCCGTGTTTAATTATTTATTTAAAAAATGTCTATTCTTCATTTGTTTCTTCTCCACAAAGGTTTTATAACGTTTCTATTACCTCAATAGTTCAATATGCTTACCTGGAGGGAAAAAAAACAAGAAAATCCTTGTTGTTTTTGACTTATATTTCGGTGAATAACTCCGAAACCTGACGCTTTAGGATATTATGTTATGTAACATTTTTTGTTTGTATAAGTGTCCTCTATCTAAATATATAACTTTTGTTGTGCACCGCGATTGTGAAAAAAAATAAAAATGGCGGCTGACCTTAGGGCCACCCTCCATACAAAAATCTTCAAACCCCTTACCATTAATTTTGTCAAACGTCTCTCAGTTTACGAAACATTGGTAATCCATGACTCGTCTCGTGATTTTAAACAGACAGATTTCATTGACCTTGATTCAAATGATTCATGTCAATCTTTTTATTAGAATAGTTAACTAGCGAGTATGGTATGATATATATTTAAGCGTTTTACTTTTTGTTGTTGTAGGTACGCAATATCTACTAGATTACCTTTTCCACTAGGTACAATTTCGTTTGGTTTTTTATATTTAAGATATAACTATTTAGTTGTGTAGTTTGACAATTAATATGAATTACTTACCTACTATTAATATTTTGAGAATGCAAATGTGACCCATTAGATTTTCTTCCAAGTGACATTTTTATAGCAGGTCCTATACCTACTTATTTAAAAAATATAGCTTTTCACGTTGGTAAAGTGAAAACCCATTTGTATTTCAAAGGCTTTTTGTAAGAATCCGTCTCACAGTTCCATCTTCTAATTTATCTTATCTACAATCAATGGGCCATGTTTAAGACAGGTTATTGTGTGTAGAATCGAAAGCCTCGCAAAATAAATTAAGTTCGTGTGCACCTAAGTACCAATTTGTAAATCTATGAAGGTGTAGTGAAACGAAACCCAATTTCTTTACCTGCTTAGGTACCAACACCCACACAGGTACCTAGACCTACCTACATAACAACAAGCTTCACAAACAAACACATTATTCCATACAATACTTATTACTTCTATAATACAGCACTCAGGGCAAATTATTTACCTTCATCTAATAAAACGACCAAATCTTAGACCAAACCGAGGATCCGTATAGCTTTCCTAAGCTCCTCCTACTCGGCAGGGCGTGGTGCGGCCACGCCCCAAGCCCCGCCCACAAGCCGTTTTTCCTGGAAACTTATGTAATATTTTCCCTCCAGGGTGGTGGGTGGACATTTGTCTTTACTAAGGACGAGCTCCCAGGATTATTAAATTTACCGAACCAACATGGCGGACGATTTATGTACTTTATATAGCACGCTATGTACTTTGATTTAGTGGTTTAGGTAGGAGTTCTTAGAATATATTTTATCTGTAAAGAATGGGTCTGTGTTACTGAGTTTTATTCGGAGAAGGTTTTGATAAAGTTATTTGGAGTCTAACAAAGGTGGTTTCAGTTTTATTCATTTGAGTTCATAATGGTCGCCTGTTCTTGGCCTGGTCGTATTTCGAAAGCATTTTTATAAACAAAATTAAAAGAAACTTTTTCCATTTTAACACAATTTATTTATTATGTTCTTTGCTGATCACCGAATAATTTCCTCGAGAAGAAGATATTATCCCCGTATTAATTTACTCTATTTCTTGTTCATTTTTGTAATATTTGTAGGTATGCCTCTTTAGGCTGATTTTACCAAAGTCAGATATATTTTATCCATGAAATAAACTGTCATCTGACCGTTCTAGCATGGAAAAACTATCAAAAATTCAAAATTTATTCTCTGAATAAGACTTATTCTAGATACCTATAAAAGTTTGGCGAAACTCCCACTGACTGCGGCAGGTCACGGATACATACCTACATTAATGTAGTTACACCTAACCTATGTCTACAAATAAATTTATTTGATTTGATTTAGCTCTCATCGTTTACAAGTGCACAAGTAACAAGAATTCGTCTCAAACATAAAATACCCTTTACATCATATCATCACGCCTTTTTTCCTCGAAGAATGGGTTAAGCAGAGGTTCACCTGTAGTACACCCTCATTGCGCCAGTTATGTATATCCCATGTAGTATCGAATTGCCATCAACTGGGTACAAATCCTTTGCGTCATAACTATGATATTTAGGAAAGCATATAGGTACAAAACAAAAATTACTAAGTACTCTTCTATACTACCTTAAAGACGATAACTGAATCAAAAGATAAATTATTTCAATCAATCAAAATGTTTTATTTCACATAAACCCACATGGGCACAAACGTCAGAAGCTAGGTGCACGGTTACAATTGGTAGTTTGGTGTTATAGAAGTAAGTAGGTAAGTACCTACTTAACTTATTTTTATTCCTCAATAAAATTCTCCCTGACAAAATCAACTAATTCTATATACTTACTTACTTTCCATATACAATATTACTATATTGATTGTGACATCCCAAAGTGAAAAAAAAATATTTATAGGTACAGTATTTTTTGTCTACCTTGTTTTTCTAATTTAAAGAGAAGCATAATCAGTTTGGACTGGACATCTCAAATCTGTGTGGCTCTTTCGTGGATGATGTATTGTATTCTTTAGGTTTTGCCACTATGTATGCTCTTTTCGTACTAAAACTACCTACTAACAATACTTAAGATCTGATCTAGGTATACATACTTTAAGTATTTAAATTCGTCTAAAACTTGTAATGCCATGACTTTCAAAACAAGTATGGTAAGTACTCGAAAAAAATATAAATGTAGAATCATTCAACTTCTATCGAATGTTCTAGAAATTATAATGAATATTTTGAGGGTATTAAGAAAAAAATACTTCATACGTTAGTCAATCATAACCATGTTACTGTATTTTAGGAGTTAACATCCGTAGCAAAACAACGATGGTGACGCATTATTATTTTACTTACTAGATGTACCAATTTCATCTGCACTAACTAATATTATAAAGAGTAAAAGAGGTAAAGTTTGTAAGTATGGATATAGGAGGTAATCTCTGGAAGTACTGATCCGATTTTGAAAACTCTGTCACTGGCATAAAGATACACTATTGCTAAGTGCCATACCCCATCGTAGGATAGGGTATATTTTGAAGTATAGTGGACTACCACGCGGGCGAAATCGTGGGCAGAAGCTAATAACTGATATATTCTGCTTCTAACTTTAAAAAAAGTAGAAAATTTAAAAAAAAGAAGAAATGTATGCACCTTATTAACTAACCCCAACATTCACTAGTTGGTATATACATACCTATACCTTATCACTAAAAGTTTTTTGTTTACCTAGTTATTATACGAGTATATGTATGTAGAAATTGCTTGCGTGTTTTCTGCAGTATTTTATCATAATAACCGACCCATCATCACTCGTCATCGCAAAACAAACAGCTGTCAATTCCGAAAAACATTAAAACGACAGCTGTTTACAGCTGAAACATTCCATTTTTTTTTTAATGTTACATAAGCATAAAAATCCCATTCGAACAATAACAACTTGCTTAAAAGCTAAAAGAAAATTCGACATTCGTTCTGTCCCTGTACTCATAATATTTTTCGTGAATAAATAAATATGCAGTGTTCAGTTACGATGTTATTGCTTTGCGTTGCGTAGACATAATTTAGACTATAAAAGACCGCATGCGCAAGCTCTCGTCGCATTCGGGTGTCGCAGCGGAACGTGAGTATTATAATTAGATTGATTAATTATTTTTCTTTAATTGTGTATTATTTCAATTGTCTGTACTTATTAGCTAAAATTATAATATTAGGTACTGATCTTTCTCTTGAATATTTACGATATTCCTGCAGGGATTAGCCTTGTGCAGAATATTTTCCTAATCCGAGCCGCCATTTTGTAATGCGTTTCCATGTGCTACTTACCACGACTGATATTTTACATTTCTAATGATATTGTATTACAGTTTCCCTTAAATATTATTTAATCAACATTCTGGATTCTTCGATCAGCGTAGTATTTTTCTGAAAAGTTGTATCCGCGTGTTTTTCCAAACTTTTCCATTTTATTAACATGTTGCCTTGATTATTACAAAATATTCAATAAAAATCAAGCATTGTCGTATTATATCTTTCCAGCAACATGTGCTCATTTAAAGAAATGGTATTAATGTAGTTTTATCTGTTGCAGTGAGCCAGGGTACCCGCACATACCGTGACCTGCAGCAGTATGGTAAGTTACTTATTATATGTATTTTAATTGTCTGCGAGTTGCATACATCCCTGTGTTATCTTCTTCAATAACTTAAATTTTTCCTCAAAGAAAATCCTCGACTTACTTGAGCAAGTATTACCTATACCTAATTTCGTGGTAAATTAGTACATTTGTCACCACGTGTGTGTAAGAACAATGGCACAACAATGAGCTTATTTATCCATATATTTTTCTCTTCTGTATGCACGTGTTTCTGTGACAAATAAACCTACTTTTATTTCCTTTTTTTTTCTTTATTAAGCAACTTGACGTGGCCAACAAGCAAGCAAGTGCAAGTGTGGCAAGTTCCAAGGGTTGGCCACGTGGGCACCAACTTGTAGGATAAGATAAACTAATTTAATCAAAACCAAGAGAATCTTCGATCTGGAATTTAAATTTGTTACTAGCTATTACGTATTTCCCAAGAGCAACCTGCCGTCATAGTCAAAAGCTTTCAAGTTGGGACCAACCCCGCGCGCGGTTCCCGACATTGCATAAAATGTTATGTTATGTTGCATCCAGATCCAGGAATAGTCTGTAACAGAATGATTGATTCTTCTACTTTCCTAAGAGCTGTCTGGGTTAAACATTGGACTTAAATAAGCTGATTGATTAACCCTCATGTAGCTTCATCCAGAAGCCTTTGATCCTTAGAATAATTTAGCACGTGCTTTCAAACACGTGGTCTTAAGTAACCTTCACACGCTGATAGATTAGATTTCTATGTTTACACACTACCCAACTTGTATTTTTTTACGTTTTATTTAGCTCCAATAAATGTATTTGTACACATTTTTTTTTAGTGACATTGTTTCTTTTTTTACAGGCAGGAGCCGCATCAGCCGGTCCTGGCAACCGCGGCAGGGCCCGGCGCGCCCGGTGCCACGGTCGCCGACGTCGCACAATGTGGGCTGACGTCGCCCGCCCGCGCCTCTGGCCAGCGCGACTGACGCAGCTCTGGATGAGCCCCGTGCAGTGACAACGCGCCATTTTCTTTATTTTTTTTCTAATATATAAGGTGAGTTTTTTTTTTTGCACTTTTGTTACATATTTCAATTCTGTTGAATGTGTGCTTACCTTGCAAGCTTACCTAGCGAGGCTTGTTGCATCTTTTGTGGTGCAGGGAACTTTGTTCTATAAAAAGAAAATTTGATTGCCCCTTTTCTAAGTACTAAACCTCTAAAATGTTGTCTTGCTCAACGTTCATTTATAATACAATACAATTATTTCATTTTTAAGTGGGTTTTCTTTTTATTGTGTGCTCATATTTGTCTGAAACGAAGCCAATGGTGTGTAATTAAAAGTATAAGTCCTATAATGTTCTATTTACAGAAAGCCACAGCCAACTTATATATTTCAGGCCCTACATAGCTGTAAAAGCTTTGCAGCACATAATTATATTTTCACAATTTGATTGTTTGTTTTTTTTGTTTCAGGTTTTTACATGGCTTAATAAAACATACTTAAGATAAGTTTACTCGGTGGTGGTGTAATAGATAATATTATGTACGTTGATGTCATCCGTTCCTGTGAACACGGGCAGGCACAATATCACAAACACTTTTCCGTTACTAAGTTGAAATATAGTTCCACCGCGGGAGTTATAATATAAATCGTGTATATACAAATAAGTTTCATTTTCCTTTCAAAGTCAGCAATGTCCATTTAGTTACTAGTGAAACCAATTTGTTATTTTTTTTATATTTTATTATTATTTTAAGTCTACTGATAGTGTTGTTTACTGAAGTCTCGATGTAAGTTGTTATCATATCGTCATCCGTATCACTAGGCATCTTGTTAGAGTTTGTTGACAAAATACTCTTGACATGTTATACAGAATAAAAAGTTTTGATGGTAATTTTATGATTTTAATTTTGTTCCTTATTCCTAACACACGTAAGAGTAATGTTACTTAAAGGTGAAGAAAGATGTCTGTACCATTATGTAATCTGTATCTAGTAGTCCCACCCACAGATAATCTATGGTCCCACCCATAGGTACACTCCATAACACAGAAAAGATAAGGACATTCTTAGAGCGAGTGCGCTATTGGTAAGAACACAAGTTACCCACTAAGTCCATTTGAAGTCCACAAAAGCCCCTGTTCCTTATATCCCTACTGATATATCTCCACTGGCAGAGATACTTGGAGATTTTCCACTTGCAGATTGGAATCATACCCTAGTTGTAAGCAGATAAGGGAATTAAATAAACTTGAAAAGGGTGCAATTCAACTTCGCTGCTATCATGCAATTAAACGTACCTTCCCTACTTAGGTAACGAAATCTATATTGTGACAATCATTAAAACTATTTATTATAATTTGATGAATTTAGGCAAAATCTGTCTGAAATAGGTCCTATTATGAAGTGGTAAAAGTAGCTTACCGTTGTTGCCTACATAGCTTTTCAGGATATTTATAACAAAATGTTCAGCATTTGTGACCCAAACCTACACCTCAGCCTCCTTTCAGTAAACCTGGTAGACCACTAGAATATACATTTCTTACATCACTTTTTTCTCTTCTATACAACATTGGTTCACCTCTTTCAGTGGCTGAAATACTCTACATTTCTAACCTATTAAACGTTGGCAAGTACAGCATAAAACAAAACGTAATCCAAGGCCCAACAGCGACCATTACAAAGACTTTATGGCCTAAAATAACTTGAAATACTTTATTTTACAACAACATTATAAAGGGGACAAGATGGCGATAGCAAAAAGCTTCGCAAGTAACAGATGATCTTCATTTAAATATTTTCTAGGGACATTGGGGGTGTTTCGAGTACCTACCCAGGGCTGGAACACAGCAGGCGAGTTTGATTCTGAAACATTTCTCCGACATTCGTTTCGCCGTTGAACGGTTCACCGATAGAACGATTCACTTTTCATTGTTTCACCGATAGAACGTTTCAATGACGAACGATTCGCCGACAGAACGATTCACTTTTCATTATTTCACCGATAGAACGTTTCAACGGCGAACGATTCGCCGACAGAATGATTCACTTTTGAAAATTTCATCGATAGAACCTTTCACCGGCAAACGATTCGCCGACACAACTCTTCGTCTGCCCCTGGGGTATAAAACATAGGTATTCGACATGTAAACCTATTTCCGTTTATCCCCCAAACTGGAAAGGACCGGGGCCGCCTTTAAGCGGCTCTTGCCCAACCTAAGGGGGCCAAACGCCTCCTGCCGGAGGCTTTACGCGGGGGTCGTGCGGTCCATGGCCCTATACGGGGCCCCGGTGTGGGCGTGTTCTCTGCGGCGGCGAGCCGCCCACTATCTGTATGCAAAAGGTGGTAGCCGTAAGGCTGATCCGGGGGTACCGCACGATTCGGACGAGGCGGCAAGCCTCCTTGCCGGACTGCCACCATGGGATCTGGAGGCGATAGTCCTCACGCGCCTGTATGAGTGGCGCGCGGAGGCACTACGCCGGGGGGAAACTCCGCTTCCGCGGCAAGTCGCGGCGGAGCGGACGGACCTCCAGCGCGATCACATGGTGGCATGGAAGGAGCGACTTTCGCAACCCAGCACAGGGCACGCCACGATAGTGGTGGTGGAGGCAGTCATCTCCTTCTGCGAAGCAGTCTTGCTAGCGAAGGAGGTGGCGGGACGGCTGAGGGAGAGAGCCTCACGTCCCAGCCGCCGCGGGAGACGCTCCGGGCGTCGGAAGCCGCGTGACGACTCCCGGCCACCGTAGGCGCGGGCCTGCGGACGGAGAGTAATGGGTAGCTCACCGTCCGATCAGGACCAGGCCCGCGCCGGACGGCGCGTACGTATTCCACGCGCGCCTCAAAGAGATGTCAGCAAAAAGGAAGGGGCCTGGCAGGGCCGAAGCCTGCCGGGGGTGCGGGATTGTCCGAAAAGGTTACCGCTACCCCGGAACATAAAGGGCTAAGGAAGGAACACGGATGGGTTTTAGTCAGTAAGAGTCTGATACTCCCTTCCGCTCCACCCAGAGCGATAGGGGTCATTTGATGATTTTCCATCCACAAAAAAAAAGAAAAGGGACAGATGAACAGTTGTGTCGGCGAATCGTTTGCCGGTGAAAGGTTCTATCGATGAAATTTTCAAAAGTGAATCATTCTGTCGGCGAATCGTTCGCCGTTGAAACGTTCTATCGGTGAAATAATGAAAAGTGAATCGTTCTGTCGGCGAATCGTTCGTCATGGAAACGTTCTATCGGTGAAACAATGAAAAGTGAATCGTTCTATCGGTGAACCGTTCAACGGCGAAACGAATGTCGGAGAAATGTTTCAGAATCGGCGAGTTTTGCTATGAGATTTTTTATCTAACACAGCTGTAGTTTCAATTTTTAGTGTGAAAGCTAAGTATAACATGAAACAAACTGTATTGATGAATAGAGCTTGTATTAGAAGGTAGTATTTTGCTAAAGCTGTCCCACGATGACATGGACAATAGCTGATATTTATACTATTCAGTAAAAGTTCACAAGTATTTCCATTACATGCTCTGTGAGTATTTCTATCTACACAACCATCAACAGTCAAACGATGCAATAATGATTAAATGTTATAATAATATCAGTCTAGTAAAAATTAGATTGGGAATTTTCTGAACTAGACAACTTAGCACCTATCTTAGCAACCAACATAACCCTTCTTTTTTTTTTGTTTCCGGGGTGGAAAATTCTCATGGATGTCCGCCGCTCTGGGGCGGGCGGCAGGGTCTGTCAGACTCCTACTGACTAAAAACCACCGCGGTGTTCCATCTCACACCTACGCCAGGGGTCGCGGGAACGTACGATCCTTCCGCAACCCCCGGCTGAACCAACATAACCCCAATCAAGATTTAGTTTTTGTCACAACGCATTTTTAGAAAATCTGATAGTACCAAATAGTCTACACAAAAGTTACTGCGATCCCAAATGCGTGACGCGATATCTAGGCTATCCCCAGAAAATAAACCTACTCCCGGACTCCTAAATCGAGCCACCCTATAATTTTTTTAGAGGGTCTATTACTTTTTAAATTGTCGTGAATTCAAACTCGGAACAATGATTACACCAAAATACCGGCTTCAAAACTACATGAAAACTTTTTCTTTGACACAATCACTATTTTAATGTTTGAGCCCTTTATACCTAAAGTGGATATGCGCGGTAGCTCAATTTAGTACTTCGGGAGTGTATTTCCTTAAATTCTTTAAAAATATAAGCGTCACAAAAAATAAGACTCGCCCCGTGCGCACCGTGCCAATGAGATGCAGGCCGGAGTCAATATCGCGGGATCAAAGCCGGCCAGCGCGCCACTTAGCGACGATATTAGTGCCTCCTACAACACTGTTTATAATACTCCACACTGTGATGGAACAATCGTTTCAGTGCTACACTTGACGTTACGGAGGTTTCAATTGAAGTAGAAGCTCATTTTGATGCGTTTGAGAAAGAGATGAGATCTGATGAACAAATTAAAAGTGATCAAGAGCTATCACAGTTCGAATTTAATAAGACACAGCATTTACAATGAGTAGATGGTGTGATTGACGGTGACGATGTAGTACTAGTAACCGATTCAGCATGTTACTGAAAAGACTTTCTTCTGGAAAGCCGTAATTATTCAGAATGCATGTTTAAATTGCATAGACATACAATCACAGTGAATGTCTGAGGGTACATCCAGGGTAGCGTAGGATGTGAGTGAGAATATGTACATCCTTTTAGTGGTTTATTTAATTGGACCTAAGGACCAAAAAAAATAGGTGCATCTAGCAGTACCTACCGTCATTACTATCATCCAAACCTGAATTATAAGTTTACTAATCACCCTTTCTCCTTGTTCCACCCTTTTGTGCCATGCTTCCCTGGTCTGTGCGAGTCTCATACAGGTCTTCCCGGCAATGTTCTGTAGCTCGTCCACCCACCTGGCCATTGGTCTGCCAACACTTTACACCTTTTAAACAAATCCTGCTTTTATAAATTGAAAAAACCCGACAACTGAATTTATTCGTCATATGTATGGCGGCGAAAATTACATTAATCGAAACCAATTCCAATACCATCTACACAAATTTCTCCATTTCAAAACAGCAAGTAACAAAAATTGGTCGCAGTGAAACCAATTTCGAATTCCTTTGAGTCCTACTTAAATATATCACTGAGTCGCAACATATTAGCATGTATATGACATTAGACAGGTACAAATGTCTTTACAAAGCTATCGACTTGCCTATAAATTGAAATGAGACTGTGAATTAAAATATAAATCAAAAGAGGATTTTTCCCAACACGTCGACGCGACGAAATTGGAAAAAATCTACTGCGACACGGGTAAGGCGCCGTGCCCGTTGCCATGTACGATACGGGACTGTGGGGGAGTTCTTAATGGAGAAAAGTGGGTAAACTTTTTCTACTTTAACTGACAAAATTAACTAGTTCTTCATTTGTGTGTTTTTTTTTTTAAATTGTTCTCACATATAGAAGCAACAAGAATATTGTACCCAGGATTTTGTAATATCTTGATTTTAAAGAGTGTCCATGGAGTTTCTTGCCCGTTCTTCTCCATAGAGATCTACGTTTTGGAATGGGCATCTAGCTTCAACTTTCTGACTAACTGACCGACTATTTAATTTTGACAGTTCAAAAGTGCCTGTACATGGTTTAATTGAAATAAATGCTTTGAGTTTGAGTTTGTTTGTTCATATTAATAAAAGGCACAACAAAAGAATACTCTTTTGTTGTGCCTTTTATTAATATGTTTGTAACGTTTTTAATGGTTATGAAATGAGGATTCACCTATTTTAAATAAGATTATGTTTGTGACCTTGACTTTAATTGGAAACCTTCAATTCATTTCCATCCCGTGCAGTGACGAACGAAGACGACCGTGACATGACGAAGTGATGAAAAGTTCAACGTTTGTGGGTCTAGAATCATGTAGGTGCGCCATTCATGGCAACAGTTTGCGCGCCGATGTCATCTACATGATATACATATATCTACGACGGATATTAAGTTACTTTAACGGTTAAAGTAACTTAGTATTTGTCGTACAGTAACAGCTTAACCGCATCACCTAGACGTAGCGTGTCGTAACTTCAACCCACCTTCAGCATACTGCATACCGTGTAACAATGAAAACATTCACCTCGCAAGATAATAAGAGTGTCCCCGTCCATATTAAAGCGTGGAGCTCTTACAGACGTTCTGTAATACAAACTCATTTAAATATACATGATGAAATTGAAAGAATTACGCCGGGGAGCGGTTTGTTACTGAGAAATTGTGTGATATACTGTCTTACAACGTACGGTGGGAAAATGAAATGTGTTTTTGTATAAATTCCTTATTTGCTACTTGCATTCGTTTTTCGTTCATTATTTAGTTGATATTTGAGTTTGACTTGAATTGATTAAATTAATGAAGCTGCTCCGATCTGCACGATAGGTTTTGTAGTAGATTTGAGAAAGATGTACCTAATTTGCGATGATTTATAAAACCTCATGCATAATCAGTCTACTTATAATATTCCCATTGTTGGGAGTTGGGACACAGGCCTCAGAGAGGGAATGGACCGTAATCCACCGCGCGTGCCCAGTGCAGGTTGGTGGACAACCTCAGTTTTATTTATAATACAACTACACTTTACTATACCTTTAATTAAATAAAATAGTTTTCTTTACGCTAAACACAGATGACATGACATAAAACGCCTGTTTTGAGCCTTGTGAGGTGGATCTACTTATAGTAAGTACACTTACCTACATTTCGCCAGTTATGTTTAAGTCTAATGTAATATGATTTTGTCTCGACCAATAATGAGAATATTGGACAACCATCCTAACTTAATATTATAAATGCGAAAGTAAGTTTGTTTGTTTGTTACCTTTTCACGCCTAAACCACTGAACCGATCAGCCTGATATTTTTCATATAGGTACGTTGTCAGGTTTACAGAAACGGACACAGGGTACATTTCGTCTCTAAAAAAAAGTGCTGTTCCCGAGGAAAACAACAATAACGTTATTATGATAATAAATAGCGCCACGTGTCTTTCGAAACTTATGCGGGTGAAACCGCGGGGCGCTGCTACTACCATATTAATTACTCATGATGGGGTTATCATGAGTAATTTATATAGGATCATTCACTTTGGGATTTATGTTCTGACTAAAATCAAAGAGTAAAACCCTGCTTTGTAGATACCCCTGCACTCAGCTGTTTGTTAACTTTTTTTTATAGGTACGTAGGTACTCCGGTCTGAATTGCTCTGGGCAATAAATGAGCCAAATGAAATACACTGGTCGAAACTTGAAAGATTTTTATTAGGTAAAAGGAATTTTCAACTCTTGACTTTTAAATTGAAATGAACTTAGGAAGGAACACTAAGTACTACCATTTTTTTAAATACTCGTAATACGACTTTAATCACTAACTAATTAGGTTTCGTAGTGCTATAGCGAATAACCATGCATCTAACAGCTTCCATACGCAGACAAACAACAGCCATACCCAGTTCTCCAACCAGCTATCTCAAAATAAAATCCTCCAATCCAGCTAAAACCAACTTTAATAAAAGACACTACCATTATTAAAGCCAGCAAGACATCTACACAAGTATAGCCCACTCCATTACAACGAAGAGCTTTCTCAGTGAGAGCCATCAAAGAAAAATAATCCATCTGAAAACACTTGACACAGTTGGGCGGCCCCGCCCATCCGCCCGCCCAGCGCACGCCACGCCCCGCCATCTTGGAGCCTCCACTTTTTCCCTCAGAACTTGCTCTGTATATTTTAAGTAAAGTTATCTTAGTCCTGAATACTCCTGAATTAGTTTTCCGCTAACATCGGCTCTCTGGAAGGTGTATTTTATATAAAAGTTGTTTACTTTCACAACGTAGTTAATGTTGGAGTTTGTCTTGGCAGGTTTCGGTCCTAGATAGCGATGGCGGGTAGTTCGATTAAGTTTTGGTCGGGAAATTGAGTTGGCTGAATAGAAAAGTCGGGATGTTAAAGCAAAAATAATATAAAGTTCTGAATAAAATCTTTTCAAGAAATAGGTTGAGTTAACAGAGCAAAAGAAATATCTTCTAGACTAGGCTCAAATTCACGAATCTAAAGACCAAACTCAAACGTTATAAGAAAATAGATTTTCAAGATGGGTGCTGGTAATCATGTATATATGATATGTTTAACCGGTTGAATGCCATAATTACAGATACAATTAAAAAGCCATTGTGTCTCGCGTGGATCCACGTTTAAGCATACGAAGGGATAAAACGAAATGAACGTGAATGATTAGCAGCATCTTACTTAACAAAAGTACATCAAAATCATTTGCAAATGCAAATCACCTTTATGGTAGTCTTGATGAACTGACAACATATGACAGCCGACAGTGAAAAGAACCTACCAGAAAATAACAATATTTAATATAGGTACATACCTACTAGATATAGTCATGAATCCGACGAAAACTGTGATGGCGTTGACATTTTCCTCTTTGATCGATCATTTTTCTTTGGCCCTAGCCCCCCTAGCGTCCTTTGGTCAAACTAATATGACTGTGAACTAATTTGCCCTGGAACCATTTTTTTAAATTGGATTCTTGCAGGCAACACAAACAATAATACTTATATCTCTGAAAATCAGGTAGCAAATAAATGCATCGTATAGGTACCTCTCATATTCGCTAAAAGTTTTAGCAAATTAGAATTACTTTATAGTGTTTCGAAAGTCAAATGTAGGAAAGCCATGCATGACACATCAAACACCACACATTTTTAAACGACACTTTTTAAACGACAACCACACTTATATGTAGTTATTATGTGTAGGTTGAGCTTGTTATAAACAAATGAGAAATTAAGATAAGTAGTAGACCGTAACTTGTTTGTAGCCTGATCTTTAGTCTGATTAAATACTTCGTAGTGTAAAGACGTTCTGTTTCATTTACATTATACCCCTTCTGTCAATAGAAGAAGGGTTCACAAGGCTCAACCGCTGAAGAAATAGATAAAACACAAAACATATTGCAGTTTGGCAGTAGATAATATTATTGCGTTGTGAATGTCAATTAAAACTTTTAACAGTTATACTGGTACTGCATAAGCATAATCAGCCTATAATGTTCCCACTGCTGGGACACAGGCCTCCACTCACCACGCGAGCCCAACGAGGTTTGGTGGATGTCACTTGTGTTCGAATTTCTGGTTCTAGGACACTCCGGGTTCCTTCACGCTTTTGAGATCAGATGCACTAGTATCTGATTCTCACTGGAGGGTCAGGGATTAAGGGCTCAGAATTAATCTAAGCCCTCTGAGCAACAGCTGACCGTTGCAAGTTTTATGAACAGTTAAAGTAATAACTGGTCGCACGTAAAAGGTTAACAGTATTGTCAACTTTTTTGTTCATTTTTGTCTATATTCCATTTAATTTTTAATTACATTACAGAACTTTCACTAGGTAGGTACTAAAGGACCTTCGAACTCCCAACTCTTTGAAAAGCCAAAACAAACAACCTCAAAAGATAAACTTCAAACGCAGTAAAAAAATACTTTAGGTAGTCGATACGTTAGGATCGCCCATCTATAGTACGTGATCAAAACGTTGAACAAACTCAATCCCCAAAGAAAAACACCGGTAGATTGCGAGCTTTCATCGCAAAGCGAGAGATATCAAAAAATACATCGGACGGCCGCTCCGCGCTTTATTAAGAATAAATTTAGGGAGGACGCAGAGGACCACGGTTGGTCCAAGCGAGCGGAGATGAGCGATTTGACGATATATGAAATAAATATTTTATGATGTTTAAAAGCTCTTTAGAAGTAGAAACGTCGTTGTTTGTTTTGATTTAATTAAATCGCGTCCTTAAAGGTTTTGGTAGTTTTGAAGCGTATTTTTTAACGAATTTTGCCACGCAGATGAAGTTTATGTAACATGAAATGGTTTAGTAATGGTTAAATGGTTTACCTAAATAACATAATATAACGTCATACCTCCTTTCCCTGAAGGGTTAGGCAAAGGTGGCCTATATTAGGTACTTAAACATAACTGGTGAAATGAACTACCTACTATGGGTCACCTCTGCATAACCTATGTTTATAACATGTTTTAAATAATAATATTAAACAAGAACTACTAACTTTCATCACTGCCAAATAATTCTGCTGCTACAGTTATTCAATTATCATGATAAGACTGCACATACGTGATGAATAACCTAATAAAATTATGCGTGGCTTAAAATAATAGTGTACTTACTCTCTCCTCTCAGTACAGTCCGTCTATGAAAAACTAGATCATACTCAGGACATTGTTATTATACAAATGCACCGACGACAATTTGCCCCAAGCAAGTGAAAAGTCAGCTCCATCAAATTGATAAGAAACAATTTCAATGTGTGACTCTCATTTCAAGTTCAATAGCGAGCAATATTTTTGTAACGTAATTATACAATATCAACCACTTCACACCTAGAACCTTGTTATTATACGATGCACCGACGACCATTTGAACCAAGTGTGAGTGATAAAAACATCTCCATAAAATTTACAACTAACGAGTTTAATGTGACCAAGTTCAATAGCGACCAACATTTTATTTTTTTTTTATTTTTTTTTTATTGCTAAGTGGGCCCTATCTTGACCTCGATCACGCCTGATGGAAAGCGATGGATGAGGTCTATGATGGAACGAGCGTGCCCAGAAGATGCCTAAGGCACTGGAACTCCCTCGCATCGACGAAACACAGCAGGCTGCTTGACGCCAGACTCCAGTGGGAAGGTGGTCGCAAACCAGGCGTTAGCCCTACCACCGCAAGGGAAAAATTGGCCAGTCAAATAAGGTGTTAGGTGTGACTGTCCAGGATGCGCCGAGCGCTCGGTTAATTTGAGTAACTGACGGAACAAACTCCGCTACTAGTAAAGTGATTGTAGTATATTGCCCAAAAACTAGTAAAGTGATTTTACAATATCAACCAATGCATTCCGCCCCGCTACCTCTAAGCTGCGTTCCCCGCTACCGCTTATGCCTCGCGACTCAATAGTGCGAGGTGCCTATCTTCAGACTAATGCATTTATGCAACAGACGCTCGCCAGGATCGATACAGCGCGTAATTTGACGAAAATATTGTGGGAACCTTTTGTTTCTTACTTTGCTACTTTTATATTTGAAAAGAGGGTAGTGGAGGACGGTTTATTACCTCTCAATTTTAGTGCGGAGGTTTGAGGTAGTGTTGCTTTGAGGGATATATTGATAAATGAAAGGTGTCGAAGTGAAAATTACAACCCACTGTTTTGGGTTTTTTTTATAACACTTTTTGTGAAAGGGACTAAGCGATATAGTTAGATATGTATTGAAAGATAGCTTAGTACTAGAATCAATCCTAATGACAATAAACCTAAGGATTTCATTATTTTTAGTAAGTATTTGTCGTCATAAACAAAGACAATTCACAGAGAACGTACCTAAATAAATCAGGTACAATAAGGTTAGCAAAATCATAGGTAAATACCGTATTCCTAAAGGGTCCCCGAAACGATCACTTGCAATTTATTGTAGTAATATTTTCAATCGTTTCAATTGCATTTGGTAGACGATCATTTTGCGCATCAATGTATCAATCACATAAACATTGACAATTGCAATAGATCCTTTCGAGGTCCGTTAATAGGCAACTTGATTATCTGATAAGTGTTCGTCCACCATGCGTCATCATCAACATAACCTGCCTCTCTGATATCTTAACCCTCGCGCGCAAGTTTCTGCCATCTTGCTACAATCAATCAACGTCTTATTTGTATTACTCGGGAACTTAACAAAAGTGCCCACATCACAGAACGAGCAATACATGGGCACATATAACCCAAATACATTTATTCGCAGTAAATTTCCCGAACACAATCGAAGTCCTGACCCAAATTCAGCGTAAAAATACACCAGCGAGGGATATATATACAGATAGAAAGCTATATACAGAGACAAATAAAAGTTTCCTTTTACCTCCGCATAGATGAAAAATAAATAAAAAGAAAGGTAGAAGTGAAACAAGGCAGTCTTAACAAGTTGCGAGTAAATCCGATTTGTGAGGGTATTTGAATAAGAGGCAAAGCAGAATTTGAATAGCTTTCGAGAATTTTGTTGCTAAAATAACAATAGAAGAAAATAAAAGCGTTCGATTGTTCGGCGCGTAATTCCGAGGCGTATACGACGATAGAGTTCTTTATCTTGCAGTGGATCTGGAATGTTATTTTTAGCGCATGTAGATCGATTCATCTTGATTTCAGGTCCTGGTGGTTATGGAAATGTGGTACTAAATGATGATAGTTGAAGCACTTTTGGAGGCCGGAGTCCAGCGGCGCATATACTGCGCCAGACTACGAGGAGAAAGGGTATAGGAATAACATCTGAAAAAGTATAACCGACTGATAGCCATCAACAAAACATTATGTAGGTTCAAGTCTATAATTATTTCGTATGTTGATGATTTACGAGTATAGGTAACCAATAAGTGCAGCTTGTTTTCGTTTATTTCAAAAGACGTATTCAAATTAATACGAAAAATTTACCACTATTTATTTCCGAACTTTTGTGATGGATTTAGCACCATCACATCCGCAACCACATTGGGTACATAAATTACGTTTTCCTTATTGTAGGTACCTACTAATACGACTAAACATAATGAACAGCGAGCTTGAATAGAAAGCAATATAACGATCAATCGCATTACCCTTCCTCGCTAACCCAGTTGCGAAGCTTATTAAAATAATCGACTCGCCTTATGGGGCGCGTACAATAGCACCAGCAGCACTGCGTCACTTCCGACAGTTCAATACCTATTGGTTTTACTATAATGAAAGCATTTAGCCTAATTAGATGGCAATGTGGTGCCGAACGTATGTGTGGTTCAAAGGTGGTAAATGACCTCGAGCGGCAAACTGCGGAACAGAAAACAAAAAAAAATATTTTCCATGAGTTATTCGAGAAAAGAGATCCTGGGAGGCATTTGACCAGCAGGAGCATAGGGACAGCATAAGCTAAACAAAAAAAAAATGGGATTCTGAAAAAATATTGCTATGCGTTTGATCACCGTTAACTTTTGCAAAGACAATTTCAGTGAAGTCTCATGAATTGAATTTCAAACCAAAAAGAACGGGAGATGTTTGCTTCTTTTGTTAATGAAAATTGCTCTATCCTTGCATAATATCAGACTTGAAGAAAAAATAGTTCAATACTACATGTTCGATTGTACGGTCAGCATCAAAAGTTGATTAACACTTCAGTTTTTTTAATCTTAGTTACTGAGCAAAATATTTGTTCAAAATTGCAGCAGAAGAATTTTTTTTAGAATATATACTCTTGTCTATTATGTGAAAAGCTAAAAATCAGTTTATTGAAAAAAGTTGTTGTCAATTTAATAACATGTAAAAATGATAGTGTTAATCGACTTTTGATGCTGACTGTACCTTCGATTTCAATGATTACCCTTACAGTATTTACCTACCCCACGGTATCCCGATTTAAAAATCCCAACACATTGTTGAGTTTATCAAAGGACTGATTGACAGCATACGACACAATGCGACGAATCGTAAATATTTGTATGGGCACGCTTTCCTTGCGTTTAGTCGCACAAAGCGTGGAAATCTAAAGTTTCGCAACGTCACCTTTTTAGGCGATTACGTTTTCTTCAATACTTTTCACAGATGTTGAAAAGTTTTGAGGGGGTATTTAAATAAAATAGCTTTTATTAGGTACGGTGATCATTTTCCTGTACTGAATCTTGCTTCCACGATCTCAGTCGCAGAATACTCTTGCGAGTAAGCTTGTTCCATGACAAAAAGCCGAGGATACCTTAATACAAAGAAACTGAGAAGACTGCAGCAGAATGGCTGCAGATGGGCCAATCCGGCCAATGAAGTAATTTCTAGAATTACTCCATAAATGATAAATTCACTTAAAATTTTATAAACCGTCATTATGCCAGCAGCCCAAGATAATCCTTAGCTTGGAGGGATCTTCAATCTGGCAGGTATACTAGATCATCAGAGCATTTTGATAAGCGTTTTCGTGATATTGGAACCATCAACAAAACCCTTAGAATCGGTGAAGCATATCAAAGAAGATTACCACTTTTGGCAAGGGACAAAATGTTAATGATAAGTTGATAAAAACCAAATTCGTCGTAAAACAAAATAATCAAAAGAATTACTTTTCCGGCCAAGAGTCAGGTCAATTTGCTAGCACACATAGAAAACCACCAGAGAAAGACCGGAATCTCCACTGTCGTAGGGAATGAAAAGAAGAAACTAGCGGTATCTCCGGATATATATCCACATGAGAACAACGCGTCATACTGACGTCACGCAAATCCTGCATCTCGCAAGCAGAGTTTACCGCGCAACTAGCATAGATACAACAGCCCGACTTGAATCATAGGGCTGTTGCCCACCAGACACAACACCCGTCTGGTCGGAGGATCCTCCCTTTTTTATAGAGTATGAGTGAACTTCAAACCCTGTTCCTCATATCTGTATAAAACCACCACATCCAACCGTACCTTCCTCCAGGGTAAACACACGAAAAATCGTCAAATCACGTCGATTAGTGTCCCGTGCTCTACAAAACTCATTGTTGGCGACACCACAATACTTCCAAACGATCATCGACACAACTGTTATACAATCTAATACACTAATATCACCCTGTCATTTGTATACGTCAGCCCTTCAGTCCTTCACGTATTTATAAGACGGCTCAGGGGAAATTATGACAGTTACCTGTGAAAATTCGAGTGGAAATCAGTTTGATTTGTGCTGTGAGGATCTAGTTCTCAATAAGACTTTAATTAGCTAAGTGAATATGAGAATCTCCGAGTGATAAAAATAATTTTCTCCAGTCCAGAAGATTTTACCCGGCCTAGTTCATGCCTAGTTCACTAGTTCATATAACCTTCGAAAGTACCTAATTAGTTAAAAGCAAGAGCAGACTTTACTACCTATTAATTAGGGAAGTATGTAAAATTTATACAATATTAAGAATATCTCAACACTCTTTCAAAAACTTGCCCTCTTGTAATCTAAACCAAAAAGAAAAACCTCATCAAAATTTTTTTAAATCAAAATGGAAATACAGACAGAACCACTAGACTTATCAACAAAAGGCAAGAAACCGAACAAAATGTTAAACATAATCGACTTCAAGTTCCTCGAGGGGCTGAACAACCACTTGGTCAAGTTGTACGAGAGGACCAGCCTGGTCTGTACCAAGGAATCCTTCTGCCTGCCACAGAAAACTGCTAACATGAAGAACATACTGCCGTGTCAAGTGTGTTTAAAGACTTTCGACCGGCCGTCGCTTTTGAAGAGGCATATGAGGACACATACGGGTAAATAAGAAGACAGAGGTTTTTTTTTTGTTTTTTTTCCTAAGACTTGAGGTAAAATTTGGTTTACATAACATACCTAACACCCGGGAAGCCGGCTTATTTTACATAACTAGGTGTTATGTAAAATAAAGTCTCTCTTGCTCCCTCTGACATGATTCTCCAGTTTTACGAGTATGTATACCTACTAGGTAGCTAGGTAGTACCTACTAGGTCCTACAATTGTAATCAGTATGCAAGAAAACGTTGCAGTCGAGCCGTGCTAGCTAACCAACCGCCTAGACCAGATGACTAGAGAATATAACATATGTTTTATTACCAAGTATGGAGATCAAGATTATGGAAGAGAATTTAAGCTGAACTTAATTGTTTCAGGCGAGAAGCCTCATATATGCAACGTGTGCAACAAAGGTTTCAGTACATCCAGTTCGCTGAACACACATCGTAGAATACACACAGGTGAGTTACTATAGTAAAGGGCCCTAGACAGCAGTGTCAAGGAAGTGTGTGTGTGTGTGGCAGGGCTTATACTGCACGTTGGAAAGTTGACGCGGGCCCTGGAGAATGTCTCTATATATCTATCTGGTATATATATATATTCTGGGGTCTGAATATTTTCAGGGTTCTTCCCCTCAACACACTACGAATATTGTTACTCGAAGGATTTTTTTTTTTCATTTCAAAATATGTAAGTATAATAATTATGTAAAACTGCATTCAAACATTGTTAAAAAGTTTCTTACCTGAGCTGGGCATCGGACAACTCAAAAACGTAAAATGAATAACTGTATTTTATGACACCTTTTGAAAGAATAAAATCTCTATAATATTGCATCTTCAATTGAAGAAACTGACGCACGGAAATAAAATGTAAATTAAATTAGTTTAACAAGACGCCTATTGCCTCCAAGCTTGCATGATCACGAAGGCGGCATTTTACAGACAGTAAGAATAATGGGCACAGGAAATAAAACCAAAATCCTGATTAGTCTTAGATTGTTCAATTTTAGCTTAATCCCTTCCATTTTCCGCAGGTGAAAAGCCGCACAAATGTCCTGAATGCGGAAAATGTTTCACGGCGAGTTCCAACTTGTACTATCATCGCATGACCCATACAAAGGTACCTAACCAAGTATTTGTTTATTTTTAAGTTAAGTTTCAGCTCTATACCTATGTCCAGGAAAGAAAATCGACAAAAAAGCAATTCAAAAATGAAAAACGTAATTAAAATAATCTGTGGCAGATAAGACATTGAGAACGACGCCCGTTCACAAACATAACGCGTGGCCATTCAGCACAACCATTTTGAAGGGAACTGCATGGTCCTACACATGCGCCACCATCAGCGAGACATTTGAGTGAACATAAAGGTATCATTCCGATTTCGGCAGCATGCAGCAGTGCTGCCGCAGCACTACTGGTCCCCATATATTCTCTATAGGTTTATATATTAGATTACATTCCAAGCACAGCTGGCAGCAAAGTGACGCAGCAATGTCGCGCAGCAGTGCTGCCGTGCTCGGAATGTAATTAGTGTAATCACACTATCACACTATACAGGGTGAATTTTCCAAGTGGGCGTGGATGGCCAAATTCTAAAGTATGAGGAATAGCGAAAAGTACTCAAAGAAGCGGGCTCGATTTTGATGAAAAATAAAATTGCATTATTGGATTTTTGAAAAATCAATATTTCTAGCCAGGAATCGAACCTGTTGATTTTGAAAAAAAAAAAAACACACTGTATAATTACACCATTCGATAGTGTCCCTAATAAAGATCACATTCTGGGAAGTAATGACATACGGCAAACTTAAGGAAAATGTTGAATTTTAATAAACTTCTTATTTTAAAGTAAGTATTTAAGTAAGTTCATACCTACATTACGCACCTTGTTCAAAATGATGCCCAATATTTTTATTAACACACCCGCAGCGCAGTCACCCTCACAACATTATGTTCTAAATTCAAATTTCTATTACGATCTTTGGAAAATATTCTAATGGAATCAATAATATTAATGATTCCATTAGCTAGAATATTATTTTTTTATTTTTAACAATATTGTAATGCTGAATGCAGTAGAATCCGTGAGACGTCGAATCCAGCTATGTATTGAAAACAATGGTCATCATTTTGAACAATTAAGTTAAGGTTTACTAGTTAGGAAACATAACCCTGGCCCGGCTAAATAATAACAGCCGCTCAGGTCAATCCATCAGGTTAAGCTACGCTTGCCGCGGTTGGTCTGTGGATGGGTGACCATCTTTACATACCGAGACCCCTCCATGCCTCGGAAAGTACGTTAAGCCATTGGTCCCGGCTGTCATTCCTGGATCTTTGACAGTCGTTAAGGGCAGTCAGAAGCTCGAAGGTCTGACAACCAGTCTTACCAAGGGGAAGGGGTATCATATTATTCAATAACTGGGTTGTGGAGGTCAGATAGGCAGTCGCTCCATGTAAAATACTGGTATTCAGTTGCATCCGGTAAGACTGGAAGCCGACCCCAACATAGTTGGGAAAAGACTAGGCAGATGATGATGAGGTAAGTAGGTAACATAAGAAAAATAAAAAAAAGGATTTAGTTAAAAATGAGCTCTTTCCTTTAGTTTGCCGTGTGTCATTACTTCCCAGAATTCGATCCTTATTAGCGACACTATCGAATGGTGTAATAAACAGTGTTTTTTTTTCTTCAAAATCAATAGGTTCGATTCCTGGCTAGAAATATTGATTTTTCAAAAATCCAATGATGCAGTTTTAGTTTTCATCAAAATCGAGCCCGCGACTCCTTTGAGTACTTTTAAGTGAGTCCTTTGAGTACATGTAGTCCTCATAGTTTCGGATTTGGCCATCCACGCCCACTTGAAAAATTCACCCTGTATATGTAGATATATCAAAATTGATCCAGCGACCACGGCTGGACCAATTTTGAAAAAAATTTGTATGGAGGTAGCTGACACCCTGGATTAACACATGGCTACTTTTTATTCCGATATTCCCACGGGATCGACATTTATGCGGGTGAAACCGCGGGGCGCAGCTAGTCTCATATAAACCTAAAAAGAATGTATGGGGACCAGTAGTGCTGCGATCGCACTGCCGCGGCAGCACTGCTGCGTGCTGCCGAGATCGGAATCATACCTTAAGCATGACTGTCACATTGACACCAGATACCAATTGATACCAGATACCAATACCCTTGATACCAGATACCAATAACAGTAATTCATATTTTCGACATACAGATCGCCAAAAGGCCAAACGGTCACTGCAGATCACAGGCTTAAAATGAAAAATTAGGGCTTGCTAATCAATTATACTAAAAAAAGACAGCATGTGGCTTAAAGGACCAAAACAATTAGAGTTAATGGCTAAATCAATTTGCTATGAGTTTACCTAAACTAAAGTAGGGACAATCCGACATGGATCTAAATTCTAAACTAAATGAAAGTGGCTATTCGGTGAACTAGAGATTAAACGTACTTGATCTGCATCTGAAGATGCGAGAATCACAGGACCGATTGATATAGCGACGCTTGGGGAGGCTAGCAATGGACGTCTTTCGATGTAGAATTTTCCAGTTTTTGTTTGTATATTCCTTCATAAGTAGCGCCACCATTCTCAATCACATAGACCCGTATCAGACTGTAATCTCTTCATTGTACCCACAGAACAAACCCCATAAGTGCACATGGTGCCCGCGTTCGTTCCCAACGCCCGGCGAGCTGCGCGCGCACGTGACGTCACACGTCGCCTGTGACGTCACGCGCGGCGCCGGCTGGCTGTCCGCGAGGTACGCGCACACGCAGCACAGGAGGACAAGGCAGTATGAACACACGTAAGGTTACGTGTTTAAAAATTTTTGGGACGTTCCCCGTACGTGCTTCACCCAGGTAGAGAAACTAGGTGAAGCACGGGTCCGACCCCCCCTGAGGCATACCTTATCCATTAAAAAGTGAGAGAATTTTTCAAATCCGTCTATAAATGACGGAGTTATGCCCGAAAATACATTAAGAAAATATATACTTAAACCAAATTGAGAATCTCCTCCTTTTTTTTTTCCTTTGTCGGTTAATTAAATAAATTCATAAACAAAAAAGTTATGCCCAAATTTACTTGCAAGATTAGAGATACTTACCCCAAAAACAACATTGACGAAAATGTGGGTGTACCGTGGTATTACTGAACACATCTATGTACCCCTTTAGAGGGTAGAGGCGTGATGTTATGTTGAGTGATTGCGTAAACAATGCATGCATATGCGATAGCAGCAATCGCGGTTGATTTGCTGGCATTTATTTAAGAGTTCCGTTGTCTGTCTCCGAAACTCATTATCAGATCTTTACGATGACACCATTTCGGAATAAACCAATCATTTTTGGACTGTTTCATGTATTTCTCAAGTAAACTTTACACCGTTTGTGCCTTTTCACAGTTCCCAGCAACCGGGTAGCCGGTGCCGACTATCCGGACCCGGTAAACTTGCCAGGCAAACTACGCCGGTACATGTGAAAGCTAACGTACACGGCTATACACTTCGCCACCGGGTACCCGGCACCGAGTGGTTGCCGGGACGTGTGAAAAGGCACTTACTTTACTTTTATATAATTTACATTTTATTATAAGATTTTTATCGTTTTTAGTTTTTCACTTAATTAGTTATTTTGTTTCTATGTTCAGTTTCGTAGTCTAGATAAGGGGCTGTCTCCACGAGCGAGAGAATCGCGGCGATAATATCGTCGTGCCACGTATTTCTATACACTCTCTATGAACGCATCTCCACACGGCGATGTTATCGCGGCGATGCGACAAGTGGCAATGTGCGTGCGTAACGTCGTCGTATCGCCGCGGTATCGTCGCTACTGGTGGCGCGCACGCCGCGCGCTCGCCGCAGAACGTGGCGCTCTCGCAGCGAGCGCGCGGCGGGCGCGCTGTCAAACGCAGCGTTGAAGGTTAACATTGAAAAGTTTATTCGGCGATTCCGTTACGAGTCGTCGCGGGCACGCGGCGATTCCGTTACCAGTCGCGACGATACGCTGGCGGAATAATCGCTCGTTCGTGGAGACGACCCGACGATAGAAGCGCGGATCCGTCGCGATTCTCTCGCTCGTGGAGATGGCCCCTTAGGCTAACTAGGTCAACTGTAGCTAATTTTAACTTCTAAATTATTTTATTTAAAAAAATATCATAATGTTATACCTATTCAATGGTGTATAAAAGGAAATTGTACCAACTGTTATTTTATCATCATTTGTTGATCTCAGCGTTCCCTTAATAATTAGTATGTCTATTTATGTGTACATTTAGACTTATAGTCCCGATGTGGCTACTTAATTTTTATTTTTATTTCATTTGTTGATCTTAGTTTTCCCTTAATTATTAAAATCTTGTACCATTGTAATGGTGCCCAAGACACAGGCTGTGCCTAGTTTGGGACCAACAATACCTCGATATTGTAATTTTAAAATATTATGGAATAAACGATTTTACTTTACAAACAGTTTTTCTTTCTATTTCAGATCAACGCTCCACACCTAAATCAGCACACAGAAAACACAAATAAAACACTTATAAACATTTAATAAAATCTTTTATTCGTCTATTTTCTGTTTCTTAACATCTTCTTCAGTCTCACTATCCATCTTCCGTTTCTCTCCACTTTCACTTTCGACCTTCGATTTCTCTCCACTCTCGCTTTCCGACTTCTTTTTCTCTCCGTTTTCATTTTCTTCTGTTGTTGAAGTCTTTCGTTCTTTGTGGTAGTTGTTCTGCGATGCTTGGTTGTCACTTGACGTGTCCACTTTGAGGAGCTCTCGTAGTGCCATGGTCGCGTAGCAACTTGCTGGAAGAGTCATGTTCAGGAGAAGGGCTTTGTATTTTCCGTCTGAAAACGTTAATAGAAGGATGTAATAAAGAGGAGTAGCAACCTTAAATTAACATGATAGATTTGCAGGTAGCCGAAAGCTGCAGCGGAAATTGGTGTTTATGTTAACAATAAAAAGGAGAGTGGTTAATTGGTTTTTATTAACAATCAGTGGCGAAGGTACCATACAACTCGATTCCCACCGGCTTCCCTTCAAAAATTCTAAACATAACCACTCTATGTATTTGTATAGTCAATTCATAATTGAAATTTTTTTGGCATTTTTTTTTTTGCTCCGGCTTACTTCTGTAATAAATTCATCCTTCGCCACTGTTAACAATTATAATATCAAAAAGAAATAGGTACTTTTTATAAGAGACTTATAAAGCTGTGGGTCGTGCACTGCTTATCATGATGTGAGACTATCGAAATGACAGTGTCTACTTATTTACCGGATATTTATATTTGGATATCACCTATGAACTTTTTGTTTATTAGACTCTAGACACCTGGTCCATCACGAATTTCGTGAAACAAATACAAGGTAATATTTAGTCGTCTCATGAACATTATGTGCGTACCTTCGACGATGCCAGTGATCTTGTTGTCGTGCAGCTCGTCCAGGTCGGAGGGCAGCAGGTCGGCGAACGGGTCGGAGTACCGCACGCAGCGCCACGTGACGTCACTCGGCCGGATCAGCACGTGCCGGTACGCGCCCGACATGCTGTAGCTCCTGCCACACGAATACCAACACATTCATTAAAACTATTATATAATTAACCTTAACCTTTTGAACGCCAGAGTATAAACGTATCGCCGTACCCCTGACGCCAGGCCACTTTAACAAAACAACACACACACACACTTAAAACAACAAAGAACGATGACCATATTTGTATGAGACCCGTCCCCCCCTTCAACAGAACTTTTGTATGTATTAGTAGGTTCACAAAGGTCTATAAAAAGACTAGCAACCAGTTTTAATTTCAAAATCCATGGGGTTTAAAAATAAAATAAAAATTAAAAAATCGTTTTATTAATTTTTCCTAATTCGCTAGGCCCGTCCCCCGCCCTGCAACAGATCTTTTGTATGTGCTATCAGGTTCATAAAGATCTATAAAAAGACTAGCAACCAGTTTTAACTTCAAAATCCATGGGGCTTAGAAATAAAATGAAAATTAAAAAAAACGTTTTATTACTTTTTCGAATTCGCTAGGCCCGTCTCCCGCCCTGCAACAGATCTTTTGTATGTGCTATCAGGTTCATAAAGATCTATAAAAAGACTAGCAACCATTTTTAACTCCAAAATCCATGGGGTTTAGAAATAAAATAAAAAATCGTTTTATTTATTTTGGGATAAAGTAGTGTCTTGTCGCGGGCGCTATTTTGAATCCTGAACGCAACGAAGGATTCTAGGTTTGAGTTGACTCCTGAGCGAAGCGAGGTAGTCAACTTGAATCCTGACTTGAATCCTGAGTGCAGTGAGGGATTCAAGCTCGCCCAAGACGAAGACACCCGCGTCTCCGTCGTGGACGAGCATATGGCAGTTGTCCCACCGCCGGCGAGGAAGCGACTAACTGTCGGCTGTTTTCTCGCTCAAGAAACGTACAATAGATATACATTCCGTGTAAACAAAAGAGATGCATATATTAACAGTTGATCGCTGACTGTTCACACTGCCGGCGAGGACTCGCTTCACTGGTTTGTCGCTGAGCGACAAGAGCTATCAATGATAATCCTCGCCTAGCGATACTCGCTCAGCGATGATCGCTTGGTGGTCAGAGCTCACGCCGAGAGAAACCCCTGTGAGACTAACCGCCCCGAGCGAGTGGTGCGAGTAATCGCCCGTCGCACTCGAAAACTCGCTGATAGCCCAGCGACAAAACTATCGGAACTACACACACGCTGCTCGCCAACTCGTTTTCAGTTGCTAGTTCTACTCGCTAATCGTTCATCGCCGCCGGTGGGACAACTGCCTGCCTATAGGAATATAAAAAATTGGACGAGTAACGAATGACGTTTTCTGTTTTTTAAATGGCATCTCCTAATTGATCTTGAGAGGTTTGAAAATCAAAGAATATGGTTTACCTACTTACAAACTCTTATTTTGTGCCAAAAATATTAAGTAACATTAAAACATGATTTTTCTCGGAATATCCCGCACTTTTGAGAGATGTCGTCATAGTAAAAAATGATCACCTTGCTAAGACGGTTTGAATGAGATACATTTTATGTTTGTTGGTCGATGTAGGTAAGGGTTGGGGGGACGTTCTGGCAATATTAACATTAAAACATGATTTTTCTTGGAATATCCTGCACTTTTGAGAGATGTCGTCATAGTAAAAATTGATCACCTTGCTAAGACGGTTTGAATGAGATACATTTTAAGTTTGTTGGTCGATGTAAGGGTTGGGGGGATGTTCTGACGAAATTAACACTAAAACATGATTTTCTCGGAATTTCCCGCACTTTTGAGAGATGTCGTCATAGTAAAAATTGATCAGCTTGCTAAGGCGGTTCGAATGAGATACATTTTAAGTCTGTTGGTCAATGTAAGGGTTGGGGGGACGCTGTGACGAAATGAACTCTAAAACATGATTTTCTCAGAATATCCCGCACTTTTGAGAGATGTCGTCATAGTAAAAATTGATCAGCTTGCTAAGGCGGTTCGAATGAGATACATTTTAAGTCTGTTGGTCAATGTAAGGGTTGGGGGGACGTTGTGACGAAATTAACACTAAAACATGATTTTCTCGGAATATCCCGCACTTTTGAGAGATGTCGTCATAGTAAAAATTGATCAGCTTGCTAAGGCGGTTCGAATGAGATACATTTTAAGTCTGTTGGTCAATGTAAGGGTTGGGGGGACGTTGTGACAAAATTAACACTAAAACATGATTTTCTCGGAATATCCCGCACTTTTGAGAGATGTCGTCATAGTAAAAATTGATCAGCTTGCTAAGGCGGTTCGAATGAGACACATTTTAAGTCTGTTGGTCAATGTAAGGTTGGGGGGACGTTCTGACTCATCGTCCTTTCTCGATATTGGTGGTTTATTTATACTACTTTCATGCAATACAATATAGGCGGAAGCTTCAACTTTTAAATTATATAAATAAAAACACACAAAAGTAATGATTAAATTGTTTATTTCATATTATGGTGCGACCCGTGCGACGTGTATTTATTTGGTCATATATTTGTGACGTTGGCGTTCAGGGTAAGATTTCATTTGTCACATAATATATGTGTTATGTGTTAAACGTATTTGGACAGTGCACTTGTCCAGCAATATTCATTTATTTTACTAGCTTTACCAACAATTGTTTACATTAGATACAGGAACATAACACATTCTCGAAAGTAAAATTAAAGTGCAACAATTACTTTACGTATATGAAACTGTTGCAACGTAAAATAAAAGAATCACGAAGCTTTAGTCATTCGGAATTTGCGGCATTACGATAATTATGTATTGTGCGAAATAGAGGTCATTGTTCAGACTTTGAATCAGCTAAGCCACGCTTGCGATACTAAATTAATTTTCCAACATTGTATCGTAAAGAAACTGAATTACTTACTTGATCTTATGCCTCATCTCCAACGTAAGTCCAACCTTCGCCAGTTCCTCTACATAGAACTCCTTCATATTCGGAGGGTAGTCTACCGAGTACCCTGGCAGAGGCATCACAATATCCAATATACTATATTTGCCGCTATCCACGTCTTCCTGCGTCAGCACCTGCACGGGTATCTTAGGTTTCTCTTCGTTTTTATTTTGTTGCTCGTCTTTGACTTCGTCGGTTTCTATTTTGATCTCTTTTTTCTCGACTTCTTGTTTGACGGATTCTTTCGTATCGCTATCAGATTGGTTCTCGTCAGTTTGATTCTCTTCCGAATCAGAGTCTTCATCTTCGAATTCATCTGTGAAAGTTAGCAGGTTATTTGTTTATCAGGGTTTACCTAATAGCCCGGTCAAAATAAACATTCAAGGTTACATTAATTCGCATAAAGCTGAAAATTAGTATGAATGTTGGGAACACCATTAAAAATAAATTGTCAATAGTCCTCATCGATCCAACGTGTGCAAAAAAATTAATTCAAGGCCAAATGTTGCAAAAATCGGTTTTTTGCATCTTTCAGCTAAACGGTAAGTTTTATCACAAAATTAGGTGAGACAAAATTGTTCATCATGCAATTATCTACAAAAATTGTTCTTTTTTCCTAAGAATCACCATTTCGGAGATATAGCGATGCAAAAAGTTGTGTTTTTCATAAACACTCCTACTCCTACAAAAGTTGAACTTTAGAGTAGTCTGTAGGCGTTTAAAAGTACTTTTTAATGGCCTACTTGAAGTACATGATTTGACTTTGGCTTTATCCACATTCATGTAGATCTATGTCGGCGTACCTTCTTTCTCGACCTGCACGAGCGGCACGAGGTCGCCCACGGCCGGCACGAGCCCGCAGCGCCGCAGCCGCTCGGACACGGCGCGGTTCCACAGCAGCGACTGGTACGAGTGCAGGTACAGCAGGCGCGTGTTGCGGGCCAGCTGGGTACAGTCACATTTTCATGGAAATAAATTATTATGAAAATATGTTATATACCTAATGTGGATCGCTAGATGGCGCTGCGGGATCGCTAGATGGCGCTGCGTCTAGCCAAACGTTGAAACAATCGCTCTGTTGTTAAATATCAGTTAAAAATACTATTTGTGCTTTTAAGTGAATAAAAATAAGTGAACTAATAAAACATCACCTAATACTTAAGTGACAGTGTTATCCACGGATTTCAAACATAAACTGTGAAGTTAATACATATTATACTGTAACAATAAACTGTGCTTTAAAATAACAAACACGACCGTAAAATCAACAATAACAATGAAAATAAACTAAAGATTGTAAAATATATAATATTCTGTGATTTAATTCAACGAAAAAAGTGTGGAAAAAAACTATAACAACAAAGTGAAAAAGTGACTCACACAGTGATTTGAATTTAAACTGTCACGCTGACCTGCCTATTCAAAAGAAAAAATATTTGCTGCAATAGGTCGACAAATTTGACAAGCCTATGTAATGTGTAGTTGGCGTAATAGCTAACGCCACAACTTTTGCAGTTTAACTAGACTCACACGGGTGGCCGCGGGTTCAAACCGCAGTGACTGCATCACTTTTCGTAAATTCCAAAATTCATATTTGGAATTTATAAAGAAACTAGTACAACAATTATTGCAAGATGGCAGCACTAGTAACATGTCATAAATGCAAAAAACTAGTAAACATAAAAAGTACTGCTTTGTGTTCTGCCTGTGATAACCGGTATGAATTGGATTGCGATGGTTATCCAGAACATACGTATCGCCTCAAAGACGCGGAATCAAGAAAAAAGTGGAGATGTAAGGTATGCATTAGAAGCAAAAAATACGCTAATAGCGACTGTACATCCAATATTACCGTCAGGAAAAAAGTAATATCGATGAAAACACCCTCACCAACGGAACAACCACAAAGCACTGAGGATGTAGTACGTGATGATTCGTTGAAACGTCAATGTACGGTTCAAAATACTGCAGATTTACTTGATTCTCACATATTGACTGAGTGCGAAACATCTATTGAATCGCATAGTACTCCCAACAAATTGTCAATGAGTGTTGACGGTACTGTGTCTGACTTAGTATCAGCCTCAGATATGAAGGAGATAATTGCACAGCTCACATTAAAACTCGAAATTACTGAAAATGAACTAGGAAATATACTGTTGGAAAACACTGATCTACACAAGCAAATAAACAAGTTAACTGCAGAAAACAAAACATTAAAATCTTTATGCCAGTCGCCCTCCATATTTTCAAGTCCGGGTCCAAATACTAAGAAAAAGAGGCCAGCTCTGTCAACTCCACTCCACAAC
Organism: Amphipoea lucens; assembly: GCA_947508005.1. Classification (NCBI taxonomy): domain Eukaryota; kingdom Metazoa; phylum Arthropoda; class Insecta; order Lepidoptera; family Noctuidae; genus Amphipoea; species Amphipoea lucens. Next base: position 23,118,069 of record OX382360.1, on the reverse strand, counting down.
ATACTTTCTACACCATCTTCCTTACCATCATCATCCAGAAAGTTGAAATCCAAACCCAATGACAACGCAAATGTATCATCCCTGGAACAAGACATCGTAACCTTACAGCAGCAATTAAAGGTTGCACAGCAGGAGATTGCAGCTCTCCACGAACGCATTGCAATAATGCAAAGTAATTACAATGTCTGTGAACCTGCCGTAAGTCAAGAACTTAAGCGAGACACTGTGACCACCGCCAATGCTCAGACATGTGTTGCCACAGCTGGGAATAATATCCCCGAAAGGAAGATATTTATATTCGGTACTCAGCGTTGCGTCGGACTAGCAGCAGCCATCTCACACTCAAGGACTAATACGCAGTATGAAAAATACAGACTCGTCGCTGAAACAAAGCCAAATGCGCCTAGCAACGAAATTATAGCAAACTGCAGAAATACTAAATTGACCACTGAAGACAAACTTGTGATATGCATAGGTGAAAATGACAACAACCCTAACCTGTTGTTGTCTCAATTGCAAATTGTATTAAATACATTTATAAATAACACTATTATTGTGTTAAATGTCGTCAATAACATGTACCTCAATGTCCGTAAGTTAAACTACTCTATAAAAAATGTTTGTAATAGTTATAAAAATTGTCACTTCGTAAATCAAACATCCACGAATCTAGCCGATGTTTGTAAGTCGATAAATTATCTTATAGACTGTTGTGATTATAGTGATAAGTATTTAAATCCGAGCGAAATACGAAAAATAATAGCGAGTAACAAATCAAGTTCCAAACTAAACGTTCCTACAGATAAACCCAAAAAAGGGACAATCCCTTACTACTTTGGTCGTATTGAGGGTACAACGCCCCACGAACATAGTTCCTCTTTGCAACACAACTCAAAAGGTCAAATAGGGACTATACCTTATTACTTTCCCGTGTTAAACAAGCGTGACTCTTTTTTTCGTATCTCAAACTAATAAAACACACCAATTTAGAATACTCCATCAAAATATAGCGAGTTTATTATCTAAACAAGAACTACTTGAAATTACTATTCAGGAGTTAAAAGAAGCGAATAATGATCCAGATGTTATATGTCTATCTGAAACCTTTGTAAAAAAAGGTTATGAAAATTATGTGAAAATCTGCAACTATCAGTTGGCTACCAACTACTGTAGAGAAAAGAAAAGAGGTGGCACATGCATATTAGTGAAATTGGGTTTACTTTATAAAGAGCTCTCATTTGTGAAAAACTACGCAACTCAAAACACGTTTGAAGCTTGTGGCATAGAAATTATTAATAATAAATTAATAGTAATATGTGTTTATAGAACACCACAATCTGATCCTAATCTGTTTTTGACAAAATTACACAATTTTTTGCACGATTTGTCAAATAAATATAAGTCTAAAATAAATATAGTTGTGGCCGGTGATTTAAACATAGATACTCTTAAAAAAGGTAACATCTCAAATGGATTGCAAGATTTATCTAATAATCATAATTTAAAAATACACATTACTGTACCAACTCGCAAATTGACTTGTATTGACCATATTTTAAGTAATATAGCCAACGCAACTGCCACTGTACTGCCCCTGTATCTGTCTGATCACGACACAGCACAAATGTTAAGCTTTCCAATCAAAAAGAAGCCAGAGAAATCAACAATATACTATATTTATAAAAGAGACTATAACATAGACAACATTCGAAAATTTAAAGAATGTCTGGAAAATCTTTCTTGGTCCGATATTTATCTCAAAACTGACACTAACTGTGCATTCAATGATTTTCATGAGCTATTGTGTCTGTTGTATGGTCTCTGTTTTCCTAAAGTAAGAGTTAAAATCAATCCTAATAAGGAAAATAAACAAAAATGGATAAGTAAAGGTTTGAGACAAAGTTGTAAAACTAAACGGAAGCTACGGTATGGATATTATAAAAATAAAAATTTAATTAATAAAACTAAATATAAAAGCTACTCCAGTCTGCTAAATAAATGCATTTATAATTCAAAAAAGAGTGCAAATATAAAATATATTCATAATCATGATAACAAGTGTAAAGCCACATGGAATGTCATTAAAACCGAAATAAACAGTAACACTCACAAAGACAACATAGACAGTATTAAATTCAATGAAACAATAATTACAGACCCTGTACAAATGGCAACTATATTTAATAACAATTATGTTAAATTAACGCATGTACAAGAGGAAAAAAGCACAAATCAAAACCGCATCAAAAGTACGTGTGTCAACTCTATGTTTCTTAGACCAATGGAGGTTAACGAGGTAAGACAGGAAATAATGTCTCTGTCCAACACTAGGTCGGAGGGCTATGATGAGATCAACACAAAAATCGTCAAAGCATGCTGCAACGAACTGACTGGTATTCTGACGCATTTAATAAACATGTCATTCTCACAAGGCACCTTTCCTGAAAAATTAAAACTGTCTTTAATAAAGCCCTTATTCAAGAAGGGAGATAAAGGTGACATCAACAATTACCGACCTATAACTCTTATACCCATATTGTCGAAAATTTTTGAAAAATGTATGTTTAAAAGGTTAACCGAGTTTTGCAATAAATTTCATATTATAAGTGACCAGCAGTTTGGATTCCAAAAGAACAAGTCCACATCGTTAGCTATTTTTTCCCTCATGCAAGCTATACTTTCAAATATTAATAATAATTATATAACTACAGGCCTCTTTTTTGATCTATCGAAAGCCTTCGATCTGGTGTCACATGACATATTGCTACAAAAACTGGAAGCTGTTGGTATTAGAGGACCGGCACTTCAGTGGCTGTCGTCCTATTTAAGCAATAGAAAACAATGTGTCATCATCAATAAAAAAAATGAAAATAATGTAATAATATCCTATTCATCGGAATATAAACATAATAAATATGGCGTTCCACAGGGAAGTGTGCTAGGCCCAATATTATTCCTCATTTATATAAATGACATCATAAAAATAACTAACCATAAATGTGTACTATTTGCTGACGATATTTCTATTATAGTGACATCTAATAAAAAACTAAATACCATTTCAGAACATGAACTTGACATTAATAATACAATTGACAAATTATTGCATTGGCTTGACATTAACCATTTGATGATAAATTTAGACAAATCCGTTTACATCCAATTTAATCGATCAAATAATCCCAAAAATGACATTAAACTCAATATTAATAAAATCAATGAAGTAACGCGTACCAAATTTTTAGGTGTAATATTAGATAAAGACATTAACTGGAAAGATCACATAGACAATGTTAGCACTAAAATTAATAAATTTGTTTATGCATTAAAACAAGTAAAAAATGTAACTAATATAAAAACTGCTGTAATGTCATACCACGCGTACGTTGAATCGTTGTTACGTTATGGACTAATAATGTGGGGTAACAGCACTGACTTCCAAAGAGCATTCATCGCTCAAAAAAAGTGCATGAGAGCAATTTGTGGACTTAAGCCCGACGACTCATGTCGACCAATATTTAAAAAACTTGGTTTGTTACCGTTACCGTCGCTTTACATTTACGAAATATGTGTGTTTGTCATGAAAAATAAGCAACTATTTAAGACTGCAAATGATGTCAATCCTCGGAACCGACGAGATCCATATAAACTAGTGTTAAATGATTTGCCTAGACTGTCTAAATACAATAGTAACTGTTTGGCAATGTGTGTGTGCATTTACAATAAAATACCAAGGCATTTCAAGGCTTTAAATACAAAACTATTTAAAATTAAATTTCATAAGTGGTTACTCGAGTGTAGTTTTTATAGTATAAAAGAATTTGTGGATAAAAAATGTTGATATTTTTTTTAACTTGTCTTTAAAATTTTGCATGCTATGTTGTATCCTAGCTAAACATGCTTGTGCTTCAATTTGTATTTAACACCCTTGTATACCATGTTTTACGCAAATAAATATTCTATTCTATTCTATTCTATTCTACAAAATATGCCCCACTCTAAGTAACATGTTTTATACATATTTATGAATAAAATTGACTTCAAATCCTTCTTAAGGACATATTTTAACATACCTATACTTTCATAAGTAAGTGGTTTCTAAGAGTAGGTTTATATTACATTTTAATGTTCCTATAAAAAAAACGGTATAATTTGATGGTTTATGCTCCTCCAAATGGTAGTTTTACATTGTTTAAAACTACCGTTTCTAATAATGTTAACGTATAATCTTGTGGAGCACAACGTAACGTGCTTATTTTCTGCATGTTCATCTATATAAATAAAAACAAAAGGCCTGACTGACTGACTGACTGACTGACTGACTGACTCATCAACGCCCAGCCCAAACCCTTGGACCTAGAAAGCTGAAATTTTACACGATGGTGCCTTTTATGATGTAGACCAGGAATAAGAAAGGATTTTTTGAAATTCAACCCCTAAGGTAGTTAAATAGGGGATGAAAGTTTGTATGAAAGTCCGTCAGTTTTAAAGTTAGGATCTTCAAGTTTTGTGTTTAGGCTGTCGATTGAAAATTAATTTATACGTGTCTCAGCGTTTTTGATAATTCCACCCCCAAAGGGTTAAAAAGGGGGATGAAGTTGTGTATGAAAGTCCGTCAGTTTAAAAGTTAGGATCTTAAAATTTTGTGTTTAGGCTGACGATTGAAAATTAATTTATACGTGTTTCAGCGTTTTTGATAGTTTCACCCCTAACGGGGGATGAACGACCTGACTGAGATATCGACGCACAGCCTAAACCGCTGGTCCTACGGACTTGAATTTTGGAGGGTGTGTTCTTTGTAAAGAGTAGGTATCCAATAAGAAGGGGTTTTTGGAAATTCAACCTTAAAGGGGGTAAAAAGGGGGGATTTTGTTTGTATGAAAAATCTTATTCCTTGAGTTAATAACCTTGAAACTTGGCACAAATATTTATCTAAGTAAATTATGAAGATTGGCATTTTTCGTTTTTCTAAACTACCCCCTAAAGAGGTATAGGGGGGTGTCAAAATTTCTATGGAAGAATTTTAACGCGCTGTCCGATTAACTCGAAACTCAGTATTTATACTAAGGACTAAAAATAAAGAATAACATGTATCAGGGTTTTTCGAAAATCTACCCCTAACTGTGTGAAAAGGGGTAGTTAATTTTGCAAGGTCATATTTTACTGCGTGGCTTGATTAGCTGGAAAATTGGCATGAATAATCTTTGAGTCAAGTTATGAACACGTCTTAAACGATTTTTCATAATTCCACCCATGTAGGGGTGAAAAGCGGGAATACAGTTTATATGAAAAATCTTATTAATTTGGTTAATAAACTTGAAACTTGGCACGAATATTTATCTAAATAAATTATGAAGTTTGGCATTTTTTGTTTCTATAAACTACCGCCTAAAGGAGGATTGGGGTGGGGGGTGTCAAAATTTGTATAGAAGAATTTTAACGCGTGGTCCGATTACCTCGAAACTCGGTATTTATACTTAAGGCCAAAAATAAAGAATAACGTGTATCGGGGTTTTCCGAAAATCAACCCCTAATGGGGTGAAAACGGGTAGTTAATTATACAGGGGAGGATTTCACTGCGTGGCTTGATTAGTTCGAAAATTGGCATATATAATCTTTGAGTCAAGTTATGAACACATCTTAAACGATTTCTAATAATTCTACCCATGTAGGGGTGAAAAGCGGGATAACAGTTTATATGAAAAATCTTAATCATTTGGTTAATAAACTTGAAACTTGGCACGAATATTTATCTAAGTAAATTATGAAGGTTGGCATTTTTTGTTTTCACAAACTACCCCCTAAAGGAGGATTGAGGCGGGGTGTGTCAAAATTTGTATGGAAGAATTTTAACGCATGGTCCGATTACCTCGAAACTCGGTATTTATACTTAAGACCAAAAATAAAGAATAACGTCTATCAGGGTTTTCCGAAAATCTACCCCTAACGGGGTGAAAAGGGGTAGTTAATTATACAGGCGAGGATTTTAATGCGTGGCTTGATTAACTCAACAATTCGTATAAATAATCTTTGAGTCAAGTAATGAACACATCCCAAACAATTATTTGAAATTCCACCCCTATGGGGGTGAAAAGCGGGAGTACAGTGTATATGAACAATCTTACTCATTTGATTAATAAACATGAAACTTGGCACGAATACTTAAGTAAATTATGAAGTTTGGCATTTTTTGGTTTTCTAAACTACCTCCTAGAAGGGGATTGGGGGCGTCAAAATTTGTATGGAAGAATTTTAACGCGAAGTCCGATACTTAAGACCATAAATAAAGAATAACGTGTATCAGGGTTTTTCGAAAATCTACCCTTAACGGGGTGAAAAGGGGTAGTTAATTTTACAGGGTAGGATTTTACTGTGTGGTTTGATTAACTCGAAAATTGCCGATGTAGGTCACACGGCTGCCAAGCTAAAATGGAACTGGGCTGGTCACATCTGTCGCATGCCGGAGGAGCTATGGGCTAAAATAACCACACAATGGGTCCCAAACAGCAGCAAACGGCAACGCGGCAGGCCCAGAATGAGATGGCGGGACGAACTCGACTCTTTCGACAAAGATTGGCGTGTAACAGCACTGGATAGGGATAAGTGGAAGAAGGGAAGGGAGGCCTTTGCCTTGCAGTGGGACAGAAATGGCTGATAATAATAATAAAATCTTTGAGTCAAGTAATGAATTCCACCCCTGTGGGGGTGAAAAGCGGTGATACATTTTATATGAAAAATCTTATTTATTTGGTTAATAAACATGAAACTTGGCAATATTTGGGTCAGTAAATAATAACGATTGTCAGTTTTAGTTAAAAAAAACCGGCCAAGTGCGAGTCGGACTCGCCCATGAAGGGTTCCGTAGCAGCAAGTAACATAATATAAAAGTTCTTGTAGTTCGTTGTAACTTTGTGAAAGGTAAATTGCGGTTTTCGATTTATGACGTATTAAAAAAAAACTACTTACTAGATCTCGTTCAAACCAATTTTCGGTGGAAGTTTACATGGTAATGTTCATTATATATATTTTTTTAATTTTATCATTCTCTTATTTTAGAAGTTAGAGGGGGGGGGGACACACATTTTACCACTTTGGAAGTGTCTCTCGCGCAAACTATTCAGTTCAGAAAAAAATGATATTAGAAACCTCAATATCATTTTTGAAGACCTATCCATAGATACCCCACACGTACAGGTTTGATGAAAAAAAATTTTTGGAGTTTCAGTTGTAAGTATGGGGAACCCCAAAATTTATTGTTTTTTTTCTATTTTTGTGTGAAAATCTTACTGCGGTTCACAGAATACATCTACTTACCAAGTTTCAACAGTATAGTTCTTATAGTTTCGGAAAAAAGTGGCTGTGACATACGGACGGACGGACGGACAGACAGACAGACAGACAGACAGACAGACATGACGAATCCATAAGGGTTCCGTTTTTTGCCATTTGGCTACGGAACCCTAAAAAAACCCCTTACAGAGGATTTTGGGGGTGACAAAGTTGATAGGTTAGAAAAATATGTAACTCGCTATCGGATTAACTCGAAACTAGGTACTACCAAAACAAAAAATAAAACAAGTACTTAGTTTATCTGTTTTAGGGTTTTTCAAAAATCGACTCCTACCAAGGTGGGAAAGGGCAAGTAAAGTTTAAGGGGTGGATATTACTGCTTGCTTCAATTAACTCGAAAATGGGTATGGGCCTTTGAGTCAAGTTATGATCACGAACGATTTTTCAAAATTCCACCCCTGTGGGGGTGGAAAGTGGGGCTACAGTTTATTTGAAAAATCTGATTCCTTTGATCTATAAAAATTGGCCCGAATACTTATTTATCTAAATAAATGATAAAGATCATACCTACATACATTTTCGAAATTTTTAGAGGTAGGTACGAATTTCACGCGGACGAAGTCGCGGGCAGAAGCTAGTTCTAAAATAAAAGAAATAACCAAAAACGATGAGGGCGCCACTGTGTGGTCGGCGTCGTCTTAATCAACATACAACCTGACAGTGGCCTGCAAATTGCAAAAAAACAAAAGTAAATTTAAATTTCGCGTGCTACCTTAACGGGTAGCTGGACACTTGCGCGAAAGACATTTCCGCGAAAGACACTTGCGCAAACCCATTTGCATGAAAAGACATTTCTGCGAATGGACTTTTGCGCGAATAGACTTTTGCGCGAATGGTCTTTTGCGCGAAAAACTCTTGCGCGAAAGACACTTGCGCGAATCCACTCGCGCGACGAGACAGTTGCTCGACAAAGTTGAAGAAATGAGATTTCTTCATAACATCACGCATGTATTCTTTCAAATGGTTGGGCAGGGGTGTATAGTACACCCACAATTCACCTATGTTTCATCATTGCTGTCGTTTATGGTTTTCGAGAGTGGTAAAGCCGATAGAAAAGTCGAAATGACAATCCAAGATGGCGGCTGAAAGATTTTAAAATTTGTCATCATGCGTGTCGTTTTCGTGGTTTTCGAGGGTGCTGAAGCCGATAGTGAGGTCAAAATGAAAATCCAAGATGGCGGACACTAAGAGTTTCAAATTTTTCATCGTGTGTGTCGTTTTCGTGGTTTTCGAGGGTGCTAAAGCCGATAGTGAGGTCAAAATAAAATCCAAGATGGCAGATGTGAAAGTTTTCAAATGTGTCGTCATGGGTGACGTTTCCAAGGTTTTCGAGGGTGCTGAAGCCGATAGTGAGGTCAACATGAAAATCCAAGATGGCAGATGCGAAAAGTTTCAATTTTTTTTATCATGGGTGTCGTTTTCATGATTTTCGAAGGTGCTAAAGCCGATAGTGAGGTCAAAATTAAAATCCAAGATGGCGGACGCGAAAAGTTTCAAATTTTTTATCATGGGTGTGATTTTCGAAGGTGCTAAAGCCGATAGTGAGGTCAAAATGAAAATCCAAGATGCGACGCGATCCAAGACGCAAAATATTTTTTTTTTATCATGGTTGTCGTTTTCATGGATTTCGAGGACGCTGAAACCGATAGTGAGGTCAAAATAAAATTCCAAGATGGCGGACGCGAAAATGTTCAAATTTTTCATCATGAGTGTCGTTTTCATGGTTTTCGAGGGTGCTAAAGCCGATAGTGAGGTCAAAATTAAAATCCAAGACGCGAATAATTTAAAGTGTTTCATCATGGATGTCGTTTATGGTTTTCGAAGGTGCTAAAGCCGATAATGGTGTCAAAATCATCGTTAAGTTTCGCAGATGTCATCTTGGATTTTCATTTCGACCTCACTATTGGCTTCAGTAACCTCGAAAACCATGAAAACGATAACCATGATGAAAAATTCTAAAATTTTCGCAACCATCTTTAATTTTCATTTTGATCTCACTATCGGCTTCAGCAGCCTCGAAAACCATGAAAACGACACCCATGACGAAAAATTTAACATTTTCGCATCCGCCATCTTGGATTTTCATTTTGACCCCAATTTTATTACCAGCGACCTTGAAAACCATGGATGACACATGTCGAAAAAAAAAAGTATCTACTAATATTTACGACTATCACTATTGACGTATAGTTGGACTGTTTATTTCCAGACTGTCTGTAACTTGAACATATCTGGTGAATTGTGGCCGTACTATATACCCCTGCTCAACCCTTTGAAAGAATACATGCGTGATGTTATGAAGAAAACTTATTTCCTCAACTTTGTCGCGCAACTGTGTCTTAGTGCAAGTGGATTCGCGCAAGTATCCTTCGCGCAAGTTTCTTTCGCGCAAGAGTCTTTCGCGCAAATGACCACTCTCGAAAGTTTATTCGCGAAAAAGTCTATTCGCGGAAATGTCTTTTCGCGCAAGTGGGTCCGCTCAAGTGTCTTTAGCGCAAGTGTCCCAGATCCACTTTAGCGCATGCCCCTGAATGGTGCGGGCTATATTTGAACCAGTTACCTTCCCGAGCGCGCCCAGCAGGTCGTTGGGCGCGTCGGCGAGTGCCCGCAGCAGGCGCGCCTCGTTGTGCGCGGCCGTGCGGCGCGGCAGCAGCGCGGCGGCCGCGCCCGCACCGCCCGAGCGGTACGCCTGCAGCGCCTTCTCCAGGGGGCCCTCGCGGTACTCTAGTATCATGTCGATTGCCTGGAATAGAAGGAATTTGGTTTGTAGTGACTTATTAGCATAGATCGGAATAGGTAGAGCTGTTTTACGTACTTGCTTAGAATAATTGGTTGGTTAGAATAATATGGATATTCCCCGAGTCCCGGGATTTGGTTTTTAAGTAGTAAAATCATAAAAACTATTCACGCCTTCGGGACTGATGAAAGATTACACTTCCTTTCTGACGGGTAAACATAAGAAGGACGGGATTAAAGATAGTATAATAAATAGATAAACTTGATTCATTAAGCCACATATATTTTTTTACGTAACAATGGTGCCGATTTTCTGGTCACAAATGCCTCTAAACTAAACTAAAAATCACTAAAAGAACAATGTCAGGTTTCGGCCTACACAACTTTTAAAACTAAATTCACACAGACACGAAGTTTTTACCTACAACAATTTAAATATAAAATTCCAACTTCTAAAAAAACGTTTATTTCTTTTCGAGAACTGTTCGAAAAGAAAATCATTTTAATAAGTAATCATTTTACTAATCATATTCTTGAATTCAGGTTTTTCTTTTTTTATTTAAATAAACAGTGTCAGGTAGTTACCTGTTCTGCCACTGTAATCGATTATTCTAAATAATTAAAACGATTTACTCTTTAGTTTTTATTTACCACCTCAATTGTATTTTATTATTATTATTTTTTATCTACCTAAATAATACGTTCGTCGTGTTTATTATAAATACATTTATTATTTTTTAAAGAATATAAAACGAAATTCAAGAAACCGATTTTCCTGATCTGTATTCGATAACTCGCAACGTCTTCTGCAGTTCGCCATTAAAATAATAAAAAAAAAACTTTTGCAGTTCTGACAAAATCGCGCGCGCCAGTTCAAACATCTTGTTGTTGTTATCCATTGAGTTAAATAACTAGAGAAGCAAACCTCAATAAAATGTGTCATAAAAGTGTAACCACTATTTAAACGCGACGACGTAGCTTTGAAACCACTAAACATTTCAAAGTAAACATATATCTGTCTCACTTACACAAGTCGCAAGAATAATACCGTCACTTAGATTAGACAAAGACCGCAATATAAACATGCAATGGCGGGATGGGGTTGCTTACCCATGCAAAATTTTACCCAACTTTTTAAGCCATAAATGACGTTCAAAAAAAACGTTAGGCCAAATTATTTATAAAATATTTGAATTATGTATTTCTTATTCGATGTGTATTAGAAGTTTATAACTAATGAAAATAATTAAGACATTTTCTTTTTGAATATTTTTTATTTATTCAGTTAGTCTCTTTTCTCAGCGATCTGATTATTTCCACCCATTTATCACGGCGTGCTGCATCTTTAGGCACCCTGCAACGTTGTTATTATTTAAAAAAATATTTAAAATCACTTATTGCATAAATTAAAAACTCCCATAAATGTGGAAAACTAAAACTAAGTTTTTAGTGGTAACACTGAACCTAATTTACAAAATTCTGCATTTTATTTATTTTACGTGGATATAAACACAGAAACAATAAACTTACGTGTGGAAAGTAATTCCGGTTAATTTATTATGTTTTTGTGATCTTGAATCGCACTCATTCACTACGAATTTACCCATTTGGGCGATATTTTTTGTCGTGTGTCACTTGGTTCACTTCGGTTGGCGCCACACAAAGCACTGAAGTGACGTTAGCTACGCATAAGGCTGTGGCCTTATGTCAAGTGGCACTGGCAACGCCTTGGCGCGGTAATTACTAATCTAGTGTAACATATATAAGGTCAACTTTTATCAAGTACAAAAATTTAAACAGATCGTCTATCTATACGATAGAAATACGGCCCTAACATTTTATTTCAAATAATCACGCTAGTTTTATTTTTCAGTTTTTCTAACACAAAAATTACAATATTTTAAAAAGCATACTGTATACCGACTCAGTTGTTCGGGTCTGCACCCCCAAAAAACCCAGGGTCATTTAACCCGGTATTACGTCATCGCTCGGACTGCATTGACTAAGACTGTGACACATGTTAAGAAACGATTTTAACCTTTGCGCTAATCTATCGTATTTTAATTTTCCATCACACTTTTTCAGGCTTTGGACTAACAATTTAATACAGTTTGTTATTTTTTTTAGTATTGAATTAATGTAAAAATGTTAACAACTTACCTAACTTTTTGCATTAACTTGGCATGTTAAAAATAGTCAACATTCATTAACAGATTTACACTTGTTTACACAATTTACTAGTTATTTACACATATCAAATCAATTGCTTGTTGTCGCACACACTGTCTAGCGCGATCGAGACAATGCCTCCGCACTTCAGTAAGCACTTGATGGTCACTGGACATCACGTTAAATGCACTCACAATTCGCGCACGTAATTCTTCCACTGTACGGATTGTATGACCGTCGTTCCCATACACTAGGTCTTTGGCCCTACCCCACAGGCGCGTAATCCTCAGGCAGCAACTCCTGGACCCGAGTGAAATGGAAGGGATGGTAACCTTCACTGCGCAGGAGCTGCTACACGTAATTCTGGCTTACGCCAAACACATGGGCAGCGTCTCCGGCGCTCGCCACTGGGTGCCGGTGAAAGAAATCCAGCACCTCCTCTTCAAACTGCACTGGGTGTCGTGGCCTCCCCGAGTCAATAAGACGAGCCTGGAAGTTCTCACTCTCTCTGAAGCGCTGCACGGCTCGAAGAATGGTGCGAATATTGACCACTCGTCCAAACCTCTGGGCGTACAGTTCTTGTGCCCGCAACATTATTTCACCTGCGTCGTGATAGCACATAGCCATATTCATGTATTCTCGGGATGAATACCGATACGGGATTTCGAAAATTTTCGCACAGACAACACACAATTCGGTAACTTGATTTTGGCGAACTGAAAGACAATCTCCAGCTCTGAATGCCAGCCGCGCAAGGCGGGGTGCAGCGGGTGCAGCAAGGGGGGGACACGCTGGCCGCCGCACATGTGCAGGCGCAACCATTGTTATCTGCCTAGAGTACGTTAGCCATTAATACACAGGTTGTTGTTATTTGAATTTTTAAACAAAATGGTTTTTGGTGTTTTTCTTGGAAACTAGCGTATAGAAATTTATTATTTTTTTTGTAAAATGTCTGTCTTTAGTTATTGAATCTGTCCTTAAAATTTTTGTACTTGATAAAAGTTGACCTTATATATCAATGTTGTTATCGGTGTTTTTCTATGTACGTTTGTTTCCTTCTCGAATTCATCTGCGTTTGCGTTATAGACTTACTGTGTTATATCCATACCACACATTTTGTGACAATGTACCATCAACTACGTTGTATTAATTTTGGTATAAATGTGTTCCGGATGCAACGGCATTTAGTTGAATCTGACGATGTCCGTTCATTGTTACGGTAATGGACTTCACTTTCTGAGGTAAAGTACGATTTTTATTAATAGAATGTCAACTGTTTTAACTAAGCTAAATGTTAATTTGCAACACTACCGTATTTTGTTTGTTTTAAATTCCAAATGACAGTGTTGTTTGTCATTACTGTTGGTTATTAAACAAACAAGTAATCCAACAAGTAGCAATGAGCCAACTGAATCAATTGTGCATCGAAATCTTTGTATTGGTTGCGGTCAATTATTGCATCGTGTAGTCTCACGCCTTAAGTAACAGTTCAGAAAGAGAAGATGCTATCAGTCGCGTGATAGAGCAACAGTAACCTCCAATTTAAAATGTCTGAATAACTTCTTTCTTAGAAGTTCAGTGTAAAAGTGGAAATCACAGAAAAGCTTTTGACATTAAACTACACAAAAAAACGTAAGAATTTTCACTGTCCATGACAAATTAATATTGAGCCAAAGTTACTATGGACATCTGACATTGTTCTTTAATTTATCCCTGTCAAGCGACAATTTCCCATTCTGAAATTGACTAAAGTGACGCAACTTAACTATATTTTAGTTTGACAGCACTAAATGGCACTGAGTTATCAATCTATTGAAGATGGCAATTTTGCTATTCTGAATTTCACGTTTTTCACCTAAAATGTTGATTGTCTAACTAAATCTCACTATTTTTAATCGCGATTAAAAAGGTGTGGAATAAAATTAGTTGTCATGAATAGAAATTCACAATAACACCTCGACTTCAGGTGCAAAAACAGTACTGTCTGTATCTTTTTTTTTTCTTTTGCTTATATCTCGAGAATGGTGCGTCCTATCGCAAAAATAATGAAAATTTCGACCCCCTTTATAAAACCTATAAACTCCTAAAACTCAACATGTAGGTGATCATTTTTCATATTTTCCATACAAAAAGTGAAAAATTCCTTAAAAAACACGTCAAGGCTGCCCCCTCCGCACCTGCGGCTCTAAAAAACAATTCACGGGGTAGGGAAAATAAGTACCACGTGTCGACGAGTCGCGATTGTCAAATTCGATTTTTGTTGTGTCAAAATTATTTTTAAATTTAAAGAATTTTTTATGCAGAATAGCTGTAAGATTCTCATAATGTAGCAAAAAGTAAGGAATTTTAGTGATAGTTTAGTTCGGTGTACAAGAGAATCGGCACCAATTTTTTATTCAAGAATCAACAATCATTTAAACATTTTTATTCTGAAGTTGTACAAAAACATTACCATACAAAAATTTGTATTTACAATAAAATCTTAATTAAAATAATCAATACGCTTCAACAATAATTCTCTTATTTAAACAAAAAATGTCATTGGTCTGGTTCGTCTTCAGCTTCACTAGAAGACTGAGTATGACCAGAGTAAGTTAAAATAAATCACCATTATTTTTTCTAAATTATCTAATTTGAATCTATTTCTTTTTACATCTAACATTCTAACACCCATTTATATGTGGAAAACGAGCGTTCAACATCTGTTGATTTTAGTGAAGCGAATTTATATGACAAAAATCCCGTAGTATCAGTTGGAATCCCGTGGAATATCCATATTAACATCAATGTCAATGAACCTAAATAGCTCTACCTATTCCGATCACTGCTTATTAGTCTATACACTTTTTCTAAGTTCTAATCAGTTTTCGAGCATCACGCTCTGAAAAGCTCCACTGGTGTCTGTCTGTCTGTTACCTTTTCATGCTTAAACCGCTGATCCGATTTAGATGAAAGATATAGAAATAATTTGAGTCCCAGGAAAGGACATACAGGACACCTAAAGGACAAAGTTGTAGAAAATTTCATTAGCTTTCATTACGTAGCACATATTTTTTTCTCTACGACGCACACCGTTTTAAAGATATTAGCGAAAAACTCAAAAATGGAAAATTTTATCCCCCCTCAAGCTCACCCCCTAAACGCGGGGACTTTTAGTATGTTTACTCCCTAAGCACCCTGAACAACTTTCTGAAGAAATGGCATAGGTCCCAGCTCACGCTCACAACAATTTTCGATAACATTGAATTCATAACTTAAACAAAATACATACCTCTTTAAAGTTCCCCTGTAGCAACTTCAAGCCAATATTATAGGTAGGTGTGTCGACTCGCGAGCCGAAGCGCTGCAGTCCGTAGTAGTTGATGAACCCGTGCTCCTGTAGGTGCTTGCAGGCTGCGTCTATCAGCTCGTCGGGAGCTGTGACGTTACGGAGAGCTATGCGGAATCTAGGGAAACAGTTTCATTATTTCTGTATACAGTAATTTTTTTTTTAATATTATATATTATTATACTTTTTGAAACCCATAAACTCCCAAATGAGTCACAAACAATACGTAAAGATTTGTTAATTCTAGAATATCGGAAGGGTTTAAGAGCAAAAACCACCTCGTAGAAACAGCGGCATACAACAGTGCAACATGCCCAAAAGAAGCTGCCACAATACGCTGGAATCCATACTCATATTATAAATGCGAAAATGTGTCTATCTGTCTGTTACCTCTTCACGCTTAAACCGTTGAACCGATTTAGATGTTTGGTATAGAGATAGTTTGAGTTCCGGGAAAGGACAGGATAGTTTTTATACCGAAACCGCGGGGCGCTGCTAGTTATTTATTAAAATTTATATAAAAGCAACAGATTCCAATAGTGTAAGTGGAAAGCGAGAACGGTAATACATTGCATTCCACAGAATATGTCTTGTGTGTATATGCGGCTGATGCTGATGCCATTGCCATTTCAATTGTACTGGTTCTATTCCCTTGCATACATATTAAAACCATTACTCGTTGGTTTAACACTGAATAAATGTGTATACCCCACCTGTTCCCTTTAAGCATGCCCAGCTTAAGATTAGTATTCTTGAAGCAGAAGTTCCCAACATGTATGTCCTTCAGATATCGCGTGGCAGCCACGAAGCGGCGCGGGTCGATGCGGCGCGCGCTGAACCACTGCGACGTCTTGGCGCGACGGTCCTTTGTGCCCGCGTAGCCTAGCATGGACGGCTTTACGCTGGCGAAATTATAAACAGATCTAATTAGCCCAAACAAACAATCAACTTAATAAAAATCTTAAATTTACTGACAGACAATGCACAGTTTTCAGTACGAATGAGGATGACTATAGAGTAGGTAAAAACCAAAGAAACGATGGATGGAATGTGAAAGATATAGCTGGAAAGGTCGAGACTTATAGACAAGTATGGAAAAAAAAGACAAGTTGCGCCGATCCCAAATAAATTAGGATAAGGGCAAGAGAATGATGATGATGTCGGACAACCGCTGGGCGGCCCTGGGTCGTGGAGAGTGAGTACTAAGAAACGATTTTTTTAAATGAAGGTGTTAAATCAGTGAAGAAAGCTTGAAGGCCAATCCTTCATTTATGCCGATGGGAAATCACGAGTATGCTGTGAATGTCTAATGTTTCATTGAACAGGGATTTGCCTGCTTGTACGAGAATGCAATTTTTTTAAGATTTTCTAACTTTGTTTCACTATAAAATTAATTGGTGGCGTATATAAGACTAATTAAATAAAAAGTTGAAACTCACTGCACCCCTATTCGCTCCGCGATGCGTACAGCTGCGTCCATTGTATCACAATTCTCCTTGTGCACTATAAAATGCACATACTCAGCTGGCCACATCCACTTCACTCTGTTGTCTATGCGCACTTTGGAAACCATGAAAAATAACATCATGAAATATTTAAAAAATCATTAGTCTGTTTAGCTTAATCAGCCTATAATGTTCCCACTGCTGGGAAACCAGCCTCCTCTCTGTGAAAGGGAGTGGGATTCACCACACAGGGGCCCAGTGCAGGTTGGTGCACGTCACATGTCTTCGAATTTTTTGGTTCTAAGACATGTGGGTTACCTCACAATGTTATCCTTCACCATTTTGAGAGCAGTGTTAATAAAATTAAATACACAAAGTAAAGTGCCTGCCTGGGTTCGAACTCACCTACTACAATTGGTAAGTCGGGGCCACTGGGCCTATTTAGCTCACCTCATTTCGTTGATGACAACTATTGGTGGAGATTTTTCCCATATTATAAAGAGGTTATCTATCCACAATGCATCCCCATTCAGAAGCCTATCACAGCTCATTGCTGGACATAGGGTAACTCCAAAGACATGGTAGCATAAGCATAGCATAACCAGAGGAAGTAGACCATAATCCACTAGCCCAGTGTGTGTTGATGAAAACGAGAAACAAAATGTTCAAAAATTATACTATTAACTTCATCACCATACCTCCTTTCTTAAACTTCTGGAAGCGCATCAGTTTCTTGTCATCAATATTAACAGTGCTGCCAACTATGCTGTCACCGAATGCTTTCTTCACAGCATCATGGATTTTAGTTCTCTGCTCCTTTGTTACCCCCTCCATATCAATCTGTAATTTAAAACTAAGATTTACATGATGAAGTAAACAATTAAAAGAAGGTTGTTCTCTCCCGAACTAGTTAGGTTTTGAAGGTTTCTTGTTTCCTATACCATTGATGACTGATACATTTTTCATTCACAAAATCTCTTCATCCAATTAGTGTCTTGACAAAGCTAAGTCTTAGCCTAGGTAACATCAGCACTGTTTCAATACGGGCTAATACAGATGAGTAAAACACCTGCCCTTCAAACTAGGAATATCCAGTATCTTGAAGGACAGTGTACTCTAGTGGGATTGACAAGTTTTACAAAATATTTAATAAAACTTTTTTTAAGGGTACTTATTTATTTATAAGTCTTTTTTATCAGGTCACTAATCACTAATGTGCATACTGAATACTGAGTCCAAATGAATCCTTTCCATGTCCCATTATCACATTATTTTATGGCAATTCATAATAATACATAATACTTTACCTCAACACAGTCAGGATCCGGATCTTTGCTCACAGCCAAAGTATTGATTTTATCCCAGGTCTCCATCGGCAGTATTTCCAGGTTATACTTCGTGAGGAGAAGGTCCTCATCCTCACTGACGGCATCTTCTTCTGGCGCATGCGGTGGCTTCATGCATGTTAGCTTGGCTATCTCACCCTGTTCGTTTATCTCTGATACTTGGAAATCTGAATATCTGTTGGGGATTTGGTTTAATAAGGTAGTAAAAAAAATCAAATGAATCGCAGCCAACCTCTAGACTGGCTGATAAAAGTAACTTAAGCTGCACTTCAACAGAGGTCTACCCTTAATATTATGGGCTTTGGAATACGAGTAGCACAGTCACTGCAGTAGGTACAGGAATTTTGTAGGTGCTCTGGAGGAAGAGTTCTTTAGGAAGGGAATTTTAAGTTAAGAAATAGGTGTTTCAAGCATATTACACTAAAAGGCGACTATGTCGAAAAATAAAAAAACAACATGTTACCTGTAACATATTCATTCTCACTTTTTACTACACACCTCTAGTATGATAATTATGATTTTCAAAATACTTATAGGATACCACTTTTTGTGTACAAGCCTGCTACTAAATTTATTAGTTTAACATGTTGACTGCCAGACCACAGACACAATAGAAAATCTATTGTTGGTGGACACAGTGTGACAGCGGTGGCAGTCAACGAATGTGTTAATGAATGTACATAAGTGTACTGAATAATATTGCTTATATTAGTTGGAAAAAGTCTGGGCAGATGATGATGATGATTGTGGTCAGTGGGTCGTCTTAGGGGCGGATTATTAGTTGACTGAATAGGTACAATACTGTGGCTAGCTCACCTTGATTTAATGATGCCATTAAATCCAGCATGTTTGCTTATATACTCTGTAACACCAATATCTTCTTCAGATAGTCGCTTTCCAGGAGAATCCCTCTTTTTCCACTGACCCTTGTTTCCAGAATAATTGTTATGGAACTTGTTGCCACCACTAGGCCTATCAAAACTTCCCCATTGGCCCTTAAAACCTCTGTGATTTCCTGACCATCCTCTGTTTCCCCCTCGGCCACCTCTAAAGCCACCTCGCATATTGCGATCACGATTGTCACGGTTCCATGGCCTGGTTTTATTCATTTTCTCTTACAATCAATACGTACTTAACCTATAAACACTGGAGTGCACTATTATGTTATTGGATATAAGATAAGCATTTGCTTATTAGATGAAAGATATTCTTAAAATTGAAGAAAAAATTACTTTTCGCTCCTTTTTATTATAATTATCAATTATTTACTACAAGATCCAAATACCGACACGCGAGTCTGGAAGTGCAACAAACACAAAGTCACAAACGTTTCCAAAATTGCAAATGTCATTGTCAAATGTCAGTGTCAAGTTGACATGACTTCATGACATGGACTTTGTCCCGTCTGTCTACGGTTGAACCGTAGACAGAGAAATTCTCGGTCTACGCCTACAACCATGGACTTGTTAAATTTTGTATGGAAGTACACACATCAAAAGTGTTTAGGGATCAAGCATTTTTATGCGGATTTCTTGAGATTGAGATGTGGCTTTGTAATAAATTTATGATTTTATAAATTTATATGGATCCTTTTTGGTGCATTTCATAATTTGAATCAGGAACTGTGAATCAAATTCGAGTAAAAGATGAAAATCAGCTGTCAATATTTTCCCTTTAAAAACATACAACGCATTGAAGACATTATTAGTGCTACTGTTTCCCTACTACTGATTAAAACCAACGTTATTATGGAGCGGCGACGTCATTTAAGCAGGGAAGAAATGCTCAGAGCCGTGGGAATGATAGAAGCTGGTTCCCGGCAACGTACTGTGGCTTTAGCTCTGAATACAAGTCAGAGTGTTATCAGTCGACTTTGGACACGTTACCGAAGCACTGGTACCGTGGCTGAGCACCATGGAGGACGGTATCGCTGCACCACACGGAGACAAGACCGATACATTCAAATCTTAACTCGAAGAGCTCCAACAATAACCGCCATGATGTTAGCCGTGAGGCTTCATCACTCTTCAGGGAACTTAATTAGCGACCAAACAGTCAGAAACCGCTTGCATGATGTGAACCTTCATTCCCGAAGACCGCTACGGGTACCACCTATAGCAATGCACAATCGTAGGATTCGATATCAATGGGCTCTTGAACACAGAAATTGGGCAGAAGAACAATGGCGTTTCGTGTGCTTTTCTGATGAGTCTCGTTTTGGTATGAGACCGGATACAAGACGTATACGACACTGGAGAACCCCTGGACGCCAACAGCGATTAAAATCCTGCCAGGAAGTCCATCCTTATAGTGGTGGAACCATCATGGTATGGGCGGGTATTTGGATCGGCGGAAGAACTGAGTTGATTTGGATCAGAGGCAACCTCAACGCTCAAATTTATGCTGAGACGATTGTATCAGACGTCATCGTTCCTCTACAAGTGCAAATCGGTCCCTTATTTCAGTTAATGCATGATAATGCACGACCGCACACCGCAAGAGTTGTAAGACAGACTCTCGCCGCAGCTAACATCAATGTCCTGCCCTGGCCTGCTCAGTCGCCAGACTTGAACCCGATTGAGCATGCATGGGATATGCTACAGAGAAGAGCTCTGCCGAATATGGAGGGTATCCAGTCGCAAGAAGACCTTTTTTTGTTGTTGCAACGAACATGGGCGGCCATTCCACAGCGTGATTTGGATGAACTCATTTTGAGTATGCCAAACCGATGTTCTTGTGTTGTTAGTGTTCGCGGTAGAAACACGGATTATTAATTGTTTAAGTTACCCAATAAAATTTTAAAGAAAACTGTTATTTCAGTCTTTTTTTCGAACTTTTGTGTTAGTGGTTCAATGTCAAAAATCCCTTTATTAGGAAAATGGCAAATTTCTTTATTAATGCAAAGGTGACTTGGTTTATCGTTACTGTGACAAACGAAAACACTTTATTTGATGAATCCTTAAAGAAAATTTTAATTAATATCAATCAGGAGAAAAGTTATTGCAAAAATATATGTTGATCCCTAGACACTTTTGATGTGTGTATGTAGCTGACACCCTGGATTAGCATATATAGGCTAAAGACGACCCACTGACCGCTACTTTTTATCTCGATATTCCCACGGAATTGAAACTTATGCGGGTGAAACCGCGGGGTGCAACTAGTTAGAAATAATGCGTTGTTCAGAACTTCAGACAGAAGCTGGATAGCTGTTGTAATGTAGTTCACGTGTGTTTGAACAGCTCCATATCGGATAGAAAAACTCTAAAGCTCTCAACCGCTAAGACCATGAGAAGACAAGGAATACAGTCACAGTGGCCGAATTCGGTTAGATGCATGGCTTCATCGTCATCAGTAAAACGCTTGCCCGCGACTTCGTCCGCGTGAAATTCGTAATTTCCTCTAAAAATTTCGAAAATGTATGTATGATCTTTATCATTTATTTAGATAAATAAGTATTCGGGCCAATTTTTAAGTTTATAGATCAAAGGAATCTGATTTTTCAAATAAGCTGTATCCCCGCTTTTCAACCCCACAGGGGTGGAATTCGAAAAATCGTTTGGGATGTGTTCATTACTTGACTCAAAGATTATTTATACCAATCAAGTCACGCAGTAAAATCCTGCCCTTTACAATTAACTAGGTACCCCTTTTCACGCAGCTGCGCAGTTAGGGGTAGATTTCCGAAAAACCCTGTTACACGTTATTCTTTATTTTTGGTCTTAAGTATAAATACTGAGTTTCGAGTTAATCGGACCGTTAAAATTCTTCCATATAAATTTTTACACACCCCAATCCCCCTTAAGGGAGTAGTTTAGAAAAACAAAAAATGCTAACCTTCATAATTTACTTAGTTAAGTATTCTTGGCAAGTTTCAAATTTAAAAACTTAAGGAATAAGATTTTTCATATAAACAAAATCCTCCTTTCCAAAAACCCCTTCTTAGTGCTCCCCTACATTATAAAAGGGAAGCTGTGTGCAAAATTTCACATTCCTAGTCCCAGTAGTTTCGGCTGTGCGTTGATATGTCAGTCAGTCAGTTTCTCCTTTTATATATAGATAGATAGAAGATAAAGCTGTCACTGTTCTCCCGGTCTGCTCCGACTTTCAGAATCTCAGTTCACTCGTGCTTGCGACCACCACCTACAATTGGCATAGAATTAACACTGGATGGATGAAGTAGCGGCAGGTATGGGAACAATGCGAATCAGAATGGTGGGCCACAAAACGGGATGAATGAAAGATGTGGAAATCGGTTGTCATGGTATGCATGTGATGGAATGAAGAAAATGTCTTCTGGAAAGTTTTGAGTATGAATGTACGAGGGGCGTTCAATGTATTCTCGGTATCAGGGTGATTTACTATTGATGTGGTTAGGTTAATTTGACTATTTAATTACCTAATGACATCATCTAAGGGTGTGTAGGTAAAATTTCATATACCTACAGATGCCTGCACATCAAGCTACCCGAAACTGTCAAATTTTCCCAATCAACTTAAAAATTTGAACCTTATTATGTAGCGATAAAGTTGAAAATCTAATAAAGAAATTTGACAGATTGTATTAGCTTGATGTGCTGGCGTCTGTACTTTGTGAAAGAAAAGGAGTGTCTACTCTGAGATGACGACCAACCGCCCAGCCAAGACTTTTGGCTTAGCGGCAAGCGACGCGGTTTCTTTTTACCCGACTACGGTGAAGCAAAAAGGAGGGTTATGTCTAGCGTTGACGCTGCGAGCGGTGCGTCTTGGCATGGTTCATACATTTTGTTATATTTGTTTTTACCGCTCGCCGCCCCGCGCTAAGCTGACGCTGATAGCGGCAAGGCCGTAGCCGGGCCGTAACGGCCTGGCCGCGCCGTTTGCCACTAAGTCAAAAGTCGTGACCGGGCGGTACTAAGTATGGAAGAAAAAGACGTCTTGCCCCGATTCCAAATAAATTGGGATAAGAACGCTATCAAAAGACTTCCTTTCCTCAGTTGGGATTGACAGACCAGAATACAAGAAAAAGCAAATTTTATGTAATATTTTGTATCCCACTAGAATAATATAGCACCACTGTTTAATATCCGAACGTGAGTTTTCCCGCGTATTTGCTGTTTTGCACAATCTGTTTGTCGTCAACAAAAGTCAAAAAGTGTCACAATCACAATCAATCCGAAAATCGTCGGTCGTTAGTTTCAACTTATTGTTTCGAACTTTCGATCGAGTGCATAAATACCATCGGAAACGTCTCTTCAAATTAAATCGTACAACAATTCAATAATCATAACATGCCTGCGAAGCCAGTGAACAGAAGTGGTGAGTATTATTCTAGCCACCTAAGACTCGTCTAAGATTTCGGTTCGGCGTCAATTTGAATCAAACTTGTATTTTCTTATGAAAACTTATCAAGAACAACCTTTGCAGATAACAGCCCAGCTAGGATGAGGGCAAAGACCAAAACTCGCAGTTCTCGCGCAGGTTTGAAACTACCCGTGGGCAGAATCCACAGGATTCTCAAAAACGGCAACTACTCAGCTCGCACTGGTGAAGGCGCGGCCGTGTACATGACTGCAGTGCTTGAGTACTTAGCTGCTGAGATATTAGAGTTGGCTGCAAAAGCTGCTGAAGATAATCACAGAACCAGGTGATTTTGATTAAATTGTGATGATCCTTGCAGCTACCCACATCCATTATTTTAAATTTGGTTGGCCAAAAAGTTCCACCCTGTGGCTGTACATACTATGAATGTTTCCAAAATTGTTTGTGCATTCATTGCTGGAATATCCATACATTTATTTATTAGACTATTCTAAGCTTTGATAACAGCCACATTTTAGTCAGATTACCTACCATTAAAAAAAATGTTTTTATGATTTTTGCTTAATATAAACAGAGTAGATAAATAACTACCCACTGATATTGTTTTAATATTAAGTATTGTTTATGTTTCTAGAATTTCACCTCGGCACATTTTGCTGGCTGTCCGCAATGATGAAGAACTATCCAAAATGCTGGATGGTGTGACCATATCACAGGGTGGGGTGATGCCACATATTGAACAAAAGCTCTTACCAAAGAAGACAATGAAGAGTCAACAAACCACTAATGGTTCATCACAAGAATACTAATGTCAATATTCCAAGTTTGTATACTTAGTGTTAATATTTTAAATAATTTTGTTGTAACAATGTTTTGACCAATCAAGACAGAATTGAGCTTTAGAATAGGAAGAACATCATTCTATATACTGTACAGAATGTAAGTGTAACCTCCCTAGGTTCCTAATTTGCTAATGTTTGAGTAGGTTGGCTTCCAAAGCTAATCATGTTAAAATACCCCCTAAATTGTACTATGTAAATTGTTGGATGATGCTTATCGTTTTTCATGATAAGTTGTAACAGTTATTTTTAAATTTATAAAATAAAAATATATGAAAACTTCTCACCATTTTCAATCACATCCTTGTAACAACTTGCAGTCCCTTCACTGTTAACAACATTTTTTTTCTACATAAAAAAAAAAACACTACAAAGTGATAAATAACTTTAATTTCGGAAGTCGATGTCGTTGGTTCCGCATTTTCGATTTTTGACACCAACTTCCGAAATTAAAGTTGTTTATCACTTGGTAGTTTTTTTTTTGAAGTTGGTTGTTTTTTTTGTAAAAAGTTTTTAGTTGTACCTACCCCACACAAATTCAATTAACACTAGTGCATTGAAGACGCCAACTTGAAGAATCATCAAAATTTGCTTAGAAATGCCGGAGACTCAGTACATTTATGCATATAACTTCGTGCATAAGAATAACTACATAATGTATTATATACAAAAACCTTCCTGAAAGTATGTAGATCCGATTAATGAAAGAATTATCAAAATCGGTCCATTAGTTTTTGAGAAAATTGCGGACATACATACATATGGGTTGAACACAACATCCTTTTTTGAAGACGGTTAAAAATAATGTAGTCTTACACTTACACAATAAATAGCTAGCATTACACCTGTATTCAACGAAGGGATAGGCCACTGCATTGACCGCTAATAAACACAGGTCAGTTAATAGGCTAGAGGTATAGTTAACACTCATTTGCCCAAAAGATGTATAATATTATGTCCCATGACCTTACCCATGTCATAAAAAGTTGCAACGTCGCACTGAGTCGTGCGCACAGTTGTCGTTATAACGCCAGTTTAATCGTGCGCTGCGAAGTGAAAATGGCGATAATTACTATGCCTGCAGCCTGCCAGGTTTTTCATAGAAAAATGTCCAAACCCCTCAGTGATCTTTATCGACTGACGGTCTACTTATGTATGATTCTAGAGTACCTAATCAAACTTATAACACCCCGTCGTTTTTGCGTCGGGGGTTAAATAACACCCCGTCGTTTTTGCGTCGGGGGTTAAATAACACCCCGTCGTTTTTGCGTCGGGGGTTAAATAACACCCCGTCGTTTTTGCGTCGGTGGTTAAAAACAACCGACTTTAAAAAAAACATTACAAAGTGATAAATAAGTAATAACTTTAATTTCGGAAGTCGGTGTCATTGGTTCCGCATTATCGTTTTTTGACACCGACTTCCGAAATTAGTGTTTTTTTTTATACGTCGGTTGTTTTTTTTTTGTAAAGTTTTTATTTTTCACTTTTTAGTTGTGCCTACCCCACACAAATTCAATTAACACTAGTGCATTGAAGACACCGACCCGAAGAATCATCATAATTCGCACAGAAATAATAGAGATGCAGTACATTTATGCATATAACTTCGTACATAAGAATCATTACCTGATGTATTATATACTAAAACCTTCCTGAAAGTATGTAGATCACTTTAATGAAAGAAGTGTCAAAATAGGTTCATTCGTTTTTGAGAAAATCGTGGACGCACAAACATACATACATACGGGTCGAATACAGAACCTGCTTTTTTGAAGTTGGTTAATAAATGAAAAACAACTTCAACCAGTCTTGTAAATGACATGTAATTTTAAATACTGTAAACAAGAGATCTGTTATTTAATTCCATTATATTAGGTAGGTACAATTTTTATAAACTTACATACAGATTTACTTTATAAAATCAAAAATACATCTATTTCGTACTAAAAACGTCACATAATTCTGAATATTCTTGCACGTAGTTTAACAACTTTACTTCTAAGATATTTTTGAGACTTACAACCCAGAAACGTGAAATAAAGTGAATTTCACTTACAGTATCTATTTTCACTCAGATTTCAACATTACAAAATTTCAATTTTCTATTTATGTGCGTTGTTGCTTGTACTTATATAAAAAAAAAAAACTCGCCGACACTAAGAAAAGTGGGGAATTAGGGCCGGCGCTCACTGACGGCGTGGCACGGCGTTCCGTAGCATCCTGCTGAAAGCCCGCACCGACCGGACTGCGCCCCATTAACCGAAATGACCGCTGCACAAGTTGCAACCTTATTTCAACTAGCAATCATAATTCCTCGACACAAAGTGACCCATACGTCTCGCGGGATGCAATGGCGCGCCGCGGCAACCCATGGAATGAAACGGCATGACACGTCATACCGCAGCATCCCGCGGCATCGTGGTACCGAAATAAAGTAACATGAATTCTAAACTCATTGAAATAAGATTCAAAATAACTTGATTAGTAATAAAATCCTTTGCCATGACGCCGTGCCGTGCCGTCAGTGAGCGCCGGCCCTTATACGTTAAGTTTATTTCAAAAAAAGCTGAACGGTATAAAGGATGGTACGAGGCATAATAATAACTTCTGAAATCGTAATTTAATTTGTACTACTACTAGATTTGAATTCAAAGGAATCTAAAATATTAATATTCAAAAAAGCCTTTATAACTATACTTTGTACTTACTTGACCAAAGTGACTATAAAACAATTCATTTAACAATTTTAAAAATAATACTGTAATTGTTTAAACTGGCTCACAATTACTGACAAGTGAAACTCACTTTATATAACACAAATAAAATTAACGTAACAAAATAATCATATGATTACAAATTAAAATATACAATGATGTCTGATCATACAATTTAATACAAATTAATATAATTTATATCAAAGGAACATTGGGTATAGCATATCTACGTACCTAGGGCACATACAAAAAATACTACAATTATTGTACCTATCTAAAAACTATGAATAATGTTAAAATTAATACTTTATAAAATACCAAACTAAATGTAAATGTAGCACATCAAAAAATATACAAGAAAATCTTTTATTTAATAAATGCAATTTCATTGATCTGAAGTGTACAACTTTAAATAAATGTCGAGTCAATTCAGCGTCGAACTTGAACAGCTAACATAAGTGTCATAAACTGGGTTTAGAGAATTCAACAACATCAATTTATTTATCTTTACCACTGCAACGCGTTAACCCAACGAGTGAGACTAGAAGTGGTAGCTCCGCTATTGTTAACTACTCGCCACTTCTAAGTCCGCACTTTCGGTCAACGGGCAGTAATTCTCAACATTTATCAAAAGTACCTAGTTATAATAATTTATTCGAAGTGGACTGCTGAGACCCCGGGGGTCTTCACATAGATTAGACGACAAAAATAGCAACAATTTAATTGATGTTTTGATCAAATGTAACAGCAGTCCACCACAAATACATGTAGAGAAGTCATATTTATGAACAGTTAAGCTATAAATAACATTGAGACATATTAAAATTACATAAGATCTATAACTGCATGTGGCGAGGGGTCAAACTGAGATCTCTACCTCTGGTCAGTAAATAAAATAAGAGTAAGTATACATAATTAACTAGTAAACATAAAACTTAAATAATATAAAAGAACCAAAGGATTGCACAAAGGTAATGA
Organism: Amphipoea lucens; assembly: GCA_947508005.1. Classification (NCBI taxonomy): domain Eukaryota; kingdom Metazoa; phylum Arthropoda; class Insecta; order Lepidoptera; family Noctuidae; genus Amphipoea; species Amphipoea lucens. The sequence continues at coordinate 23,089,863 of OX382360.1, read as the reverse complement.
CTTATATTATGTACCTACAGACTGAGTTATGTTACTGACTAACCAACCATATAAAATCTACTTTATTTGCGATTTTTTACTAGATTTATGTTCAAAACGCGAATGTTGTTCGTGTATAGGTAAAAAAGTAATAAGACATGCATACTTTAGTGACATCAAGTTTGATCAATGACCACGACCGAGTAGCTAGCTTCAGTCAAACGAGCGCCAAGACTGATCACAATCAATCTAGTCATTCTAAAAATCGAGGCCTGCCTCATTTTACTCTAACAGATAAAATGTTGTAAACAATCAAAACTGATAAACTGGCTGATATTTGTCTCTGTTTCTCTACAATATGCCTAAAAACAGTCAACTGCAAATCCCGTCAAAGTTTCCGAAAGATCAGTCTTCTTCACGATGTGACAAAACAAGCCGTATGAATTACATCTGTCTAGTATACACAATGCTGAACTTATTTCTGGATTGATAGAAATCTTCGTGTGCGCTTTCGTTACATAGCTCTGTCGGTGAGACTTATTCAGTCAGTGTTAAGATAATGAAGCATCATTTGGCAGTGTTTGGTAACGCCTACAGGTATCGAAATTTAAAAAAAAAATGTGTTAATAAATCTGAGATCATTGTCAAAGAGATAAAACGAGGTGAACAATTTTTTTTTACTCGTAATTGGTCACTTTGAGAATTTAATTTTTATACATAATAATAATATTATAATGAGCAAAATTCAAACTCTCATTACAATATTTAATTTAGAGAATAAAAATACATAATAACCCACAGCATTCTAGAATTCAAACACTCCATGAACTTATCATTCTAAATAGCATTAGTGAGAAAAGTGATAATCTAGTGTTGTTCGTATATTTGCGACATCAATGCCCACTAACGCCACCTAGGGATACTTCGCTCTCTCACAACAACAAATAGTTGACCGCGGGAAACATGCTGTTCAAGACATACTTTGAATTCCCATTCAGTGATTGTAAGGTACGTGTAACAAGCTCAGGATTTAAATATAGTAAATTGGCAACAATGAAAAATATAGCATCATATAAAAATTATTAATAATATAGAATAGTTTGTTTGTTCAAATTAGGCTAATGTCTGTATAAATAACTTTGTTCTTGCACTACCAAGAAATCTAAATATAGTTTCAAGATTTAGTAATTTACTAGAAGATGCTTCAAGAGTATGTAAGGGAGCGAACCTATAGCTTGGGCCAATGATAAATCAGTCTTTAGTAACGAGAGTAACATCAATCGGCCTAGTTTGAACGAACACAATCGAGCGGTACCAACGCTCATCAACATTAGATAAATACACAACCATATAAAATGCACACATACACTGAAGCAAGTTGTATACTTTGTATTGCTGTATTGTCGTGTGATTTGCTCCTAATATGAACTAAATGCTATGCTTTGCATCTACCACTACCCATCATAGTACCAGCCTTCTACATGGGGATCGGCAGTTTAACCAGATTAAGCTTCATTCCAGTATTTTAAAAGAGTCTGCCATATTGATATATAAATGGTAGAGACATGGCTGATTCACATTACAATATTTTAGAGAGATGAAAAAACATTAATATTTTCCATGCACACTTTTAGTTGCGATTTCCAGTAAAAAACTTTTTACACTTATCTTAAAAAAGTGCGACAGACAATTTTGGCTGGACTGGTTACTGACGTGACCTAAAAACCTAACAAGACAAACTCATCAAACGCAAGCCATGCATACATATCTCATACTAAAACATACTATTTTTTTAAACATCATAAAATAATAGTTAAGTATAATATTGCTCCGCCTAAATTGCTATTGTTACATTAACATTTCGCCCTGACGTTACACTCGCTCCTACTATTGCTGTCTAGTGACATTTTGACTATAGAAGTTCTTTGTTGATCTATCAAAATGAAACCGATTGCGATAGCGAGAGTCACGTACACGAGGGGACATAGACATACAAGCGATTACATAATTCAACGTCAACTGCCATAAAAAATGTTTGTAAAAGCTTATTTTATGAGCTTATTGAGCTGAGAGCACTTGTGTTATTATCACATATATTCTTATCAGTCGAATGCAGAACTAGTTTCTGCATTGGGTCTATAATTACTTTAGAATTTTCTTCGTTCGAATTTTGTTCTTTGTTCATACTGTCTTCTTCTTCGGGTACATCCGTTTCGTTCACCGTTTTATTGTCAAAATACGGGAAGAAATCGTAATGAGATTTACCGTTACTAATCTTAGATTTTTCTTTGATACATCGTTTTTTTTCGTCGTTTTTTATCGTGGATATGTTGCGTTTTGAGAATTCGTCCCAGCCCTCGGTCGTTTTGCCGTGCATGGGATTCCAGTCTTTTCTGAAGGAGCTTGAGGGTTTCATTTCGTTTGAGGAGAACTTTTGTTGGATGTCATTGATTTGGTTGTGGTTTTCTCGAGTGGATACTATTTGGCCATAGACAGGCGTACAGTATGTTGTGTCTGGTGTATTACCAGTTTTGTTATCTCTGTTTGAATGGCTCTGGTTAATTTGACAGTTGTTCATACCTGAGTCAAACTCTGACTTTTGTCCAGCATTGAGAAGTATTTGCTTGGAGGATTTCACAGGTTTCTTGTCGCTATGAGGTCCTCTGTTTGGAGAGCCACCTTGCTTCATTTGATTGTTGTCATCTTCATTCATGTTGTCTTCACCAATACCGTCTATGTCGTAAACCTGAAAACATACATGTGTTGTGATAAATAACTGTGATATTATCATTTATGCGGTGATTAGCAATGTTAACTGTATCAATTGATACACACGCATCAGCTAATTAGCTGCTAGCGTGTCTAACCAAATAATAATAATAACCCCACCGCCGCATTTTTTTTTTTTGTATCTCTACGATGACGCCGTGGCGGGGCTTGCGTGCTCCGTACTCTAGGCCGGTGCCAAAGTGATTACTTTGCCAGAACGGGTCTAAGGTGAGGAGCCAGACCAAGAGAGATACAAAAAACCCGCAGGGCAGCATGTGGCGAGCTGTTGAGCAGTAGCAACCCCACAGACCTTATCTCCTGGCAAACAACTTGTTCCTCACCTCTGGCTTGCCTTTATTGGCCGGCCGGAGTGAACAATTACGAGGAACAGAGCTCCCACCAAATTTTTTCTGTGTAATTTATGTAAAACATTGGTCAGGCAGGGGCTATAAGTCTTTCCATAGTCCTAAATGACCAGTTCACTTTAGCCACCCAAACCTATAATCCAATATCTTTGTTTCCATATCCTGCAATAGCTCAATAAATAAACTGACAGATTCAAGCATTAATATTGAAACAACTGTTACATCCATTGATATGATTCTGATTATAAGCAAAGCACCAACCTTATACATAACATCCTGGTTCATTCCCTTCTCCCGTTCCCTTTTGTTCTGGACAGCGAGCCACACATCCTTCAGTTCTCCGGCTAGGTCTCTATCTTTCATGATGATGGGACATCTTGCTAGCACTAGCCCTGGGTTCATAGCCTCCACAAAGTCACAAAGGAGGCTCACTAGGGCTTCACGATCCTGGAATGACATTAGGAAGAAGTATAAAAAAATGTTTGACAGGCAGAATAGGAGCAAGAAGTTTGGATGGAAGTTTGGAATGGCTATGTCCAATTGCAAAATAAAATATTTTGGACAAATATGCACAACATTATCAACATAGATCCAAGTTATTGGACAATTCAATTTCAATCAGACTATGAAAAAGTCTAACAACAACATACTCAGCCTATAATGTTCCCACTGCTGGGACACAGGCTCTCTGTGAGAGGGAGTGGGCCGTAATCCACCACGCGGGCCCAGTGCGGGTTGGTGGAAAACGTCTAAATGACTTTAATTAAAAGGCACCACAATATAGAAAATTTATTAGCCAATAAACTGACTTGTGCAAATTGATTTTCAAATCAATACTACTTTATGTTTGTTTACATGATGTGATAAGAAACTAATCATATCTAACATAAACACTACCATAAACACAAACCAACAACTTTCCACTTGATAACACTGAGTGCAATCTAGATAAAGAATCCAATACAAAAACAGACATAAAAATACAATGGTTACCCTTTTTGGTCCGTCAAAGGACAGAACTGTATTTATACTTTACAGGCTCATCATCTGCCTAGACATATCACAACTAAACATAGTTGGGATAAGTCTACCCCTGACTAACGTCTAACTACCCCTGACAGGGGCCAGCTTCCAGTCTAACCGGATGCAGCTAAATACCAGTATTTTACATGAAGCAACTACCTATCTGACCACCACAACCCAATTACTGGGTAATACGATACCCCCTAGTAAGACTGGTTGTCAGACTTTCAGGCTTCTGACTACCCATAACAACTGTCAAAGATACACGAATGACAGCCAGGCTACTTAACGTGCTTTCTGAGGCACTGCGAGGTCTAGGCATGTAAAGATGCTCCCTCAACCACAGACCAACAGCAGCTTAACCTGATTGATTGACCCGTGCGGCTGTTATTATTTACCCACGGGCCCCTACAGTTTTACAGGCCATCATTTTAATATTAAGCTTGTAGTCACTCAAGGTTTAGACTAAAAGCCCAAGTCCGAAAGTGACAACAAGTCTTATTTACCAAGGGGTATTGTGAGACTCAGTACCAGGATTGTCATGTAAAATACAGGTATTTAGCTGCACTTGGTTAGACTGTAAGCCAACCTCAACATAGTAGAGAAAAGGCTTAACAGACAATACAAAAGGAAGGAAGGAAAGGAAAGGAAAGGGAGGAAGGAAGGTTTAGGCAAAGGTTTTACTTTAACTGCAAGCTGATAAAAACTCAATTTAATACCTATGTAATAGCACGTAGAAGATAGCAGGACAGGCTGGAGAACACAAACAACAAGTGGTCCACTTTAGCAAAAGATCGAAAGAGCTGGAAGTCATGGGGCCTTTGCCCGCCAGTGGGATAATGCAGGCTGACAGTAACAATATGTTTCATAGAGTAACTTCAAGCCTTTAGTAAAAATTATTTAGTAAGTATAGAATGAAAGTTGTTTTAAGTCTTGTACTTACTGTAGAGCTGGTAGCATTTTTTCCATTAGCTTTGAGTATGTCTGGGTTGACCATCACTGCAAATACTATCATTGGAGGCCTGCCAGCATTTGGGCCATAGTTCTGCGGCACCTGGAATAATGAGCCATTCAGTATTAACACTTGTGGTAAAAAGCTTTCATTTTTAATACAGTGGATAAATCTATAATGGTGGTGGCGCACTGTCTTTTCTACTATTCTTGTATTCTGAGATAAATCAAAGCTTAACTAGTAGGTCATGAAATCTGGTTGATGTATCTAGTGTATGCATCAAGAAACTGGCCAAATGTTATTATTACTAGGTCCTAGTTAAGAATAGAATAGAATACTCTTTATTATGTACACCATATAAATAAGAAGAATAATAAGATTAATAGGTATCTACTATTACTACAATACTACTAAAAGTGAAATGTTTGTATATATACTTTGTATTAACAGCATGTTTTTAATAAGATTAAGCTAACTCTGCAGTGTTTAGACATCTTATCAAGTCTCGTTAAGAAACTGGAGAGGAAAAATTGTGCTACTTAACCGATAGTCAGTAATTACAAGCAGTGATGGATCGTCGAAAATATGTAAATCAAACACCGTAATGTAAACAACCAACCTGCATTCCTCCATACAAAGGAATAGGATCGGAATACTGTTTAGGGTTCGCTATTTTCTGCCATCCCAACACATTTATGTACAGTTTCTCCGTAGTGCCCTTTATAGTATCCTGGATACACATGTGCGGCTGCGGAGGATTTTTAAACTGACGAAAAGCTCTTGAACCTCTTCCATATTGCACCGGCACCACTCTCTCTGGAGGATTCTGATTTTCCATAGCAACACGGCTTTAGACACCAGCACTTGCAGATATTTACGGAAGAATCACAAAATATTCACAATAAAATCCAATAACCACTAATGACATTTTTAACAGGCCTGCCCGACATCGAAGTTTATTGAACTCTCGCCGCGTCCAATCGTGTTATATTTACTCCTAAACTGTACTTGATCACTCAATACTAGGTTTATTTGTGTATATGTTTATTTTAATTATGCTCCTACATATAAATATTAACTCAAAGCTCGTAAGTGTAAAGAAAGAAATCAAAAGAAAGAGCTTCCGTGAAAGAGAAAGACGGCCTTTGTTTTTTTTTTAATTTTCAGGGCGGCTGGGCTACCAGTTTTCTTCGCAAAACCGGCTCAAAAAACCGTAATATCTCAAGTCAAATTACAGTTGTATCAGTCGGTTTTCTTTCTGCATTTTATTTAGGTTTTGAATTGTTTTTGGATTTATTATTGTACAATTTTTTTAACCCTTTGTCTCCTCGTACGTTTTAAAATTCGAGTTCTTAAGTTCAATGCTAGATGGCGCTTTGATCATTCCCTGTGTATGGTAAAAGTGCTTATAACTCTGATTCATAATAATAAAACGTATGCTGTCGGGGGATGTCATCAGCAACGAATATACAGTGCGTTACGGAAAGGGTATATCAATACAAACGGGTTGAAGAGTGTATCTGGTCTAGAATCTGTACAAAATTTCAGCTCAAAAGCATTAACTTTGAAAATGCTTAATATTTTTTTATCATGGCGCTGCACTGGCGCACGGCGGCGTGATTTGCGTGTACTAGGCGCACAGACACACTACAGATAGATAATGGATAATGACCCTCGTAGTGCGGTGACACATTTGATACGATTTCAATTTAATAAAAATATATAATAGAAAATACTATAAAATTTTTAGGTCTAACATTAGATGAAAACTGTAATTGGGGAATACACATTGAAAATCTGTGTAAAAAAATAAACAGATTTGTATACGCACTAAGAGAACTACGCAAAAGAGCGAACGAAGAAGCTGCACTCAACGCCTATCACGGCTACGTAGCGTCTGTATTGAGGTACGGCTTACTCCTTTGGGGTAACTCATCACACATACAAAGAGCATTCATAGCGCAAAAAAAATGCTTACGAGCAATAACTGGGGCGCCTCCATACGAGAGCTGTAAACCAATTTTTAAAAAGCTAAAGGTTCTAACTCTATCCTCTACTTACATTTTTGAAATAGCCATATTTGTCAAGAAAAACTCTCACTTCTTCTCCACAGTATCCGAAAACAATAGATTTGCAAAAAGGGACCCCACCAAATTAAAAACCAATTTTGTAATAGCACTCTCCACTACAGAAACAGCTACCTTATGTCCATTAAAATTTATAACCATATCCCAAAAATAATAAGAGAGCTACCATTTAATATTTACAAAAAAACTCTGAAAAATTGGCTTCTCCAAAATAATTTTTACACTCTAAAAGAATTTTTTGATTATAAGGGTAAATAATACATATATGTATACATTTTTTTCTTGTTTTAAATAATAAGGTACCTAGATTTATTTAGTTGTAAAATAGAAAAATTGTTATTGTTGTGTTTTTATTTGATATTGTATATTAGAGTATAAAATATGTCCATAGTTATAAGAGTTTTTTATTGTTTATTAGAGTTTAAGTTAGGTTTTATACCTACCCACGTGTACATTAATACATTAATTTCACGTTGTAAATATTCGTATGCCGCTATTAGCGGCGGATGTGTTGAACTTATCCATTTGTACCAACCAACTTTGTACTACCATATCCGACGAATAAATGTCTTTGTCTTTGTCTTTGTCTTTAAACTATCGAAATAAAAAAATATTAAGCATTTTCAAAGTTAGGTACTGTTTTGAGCTGAAATTTTGTACAGAGATTCTAGACCAGATACACTCTTCAACCCGTTTGTATTGATATACCCTTTCCGTAACACCCTGTAAAGACAGAGAGAGGGAGAAAGTCGCATAGAGGGGCATAAAGTCTTTTCCATTGGTGACGATTTCTACCAGTCAACTCCTGCCGCAAATCACGTGGAACTTCGTTCCCTGTCTACATTAGTAATAGTACACTGTCCATGTGCGCCAACCGGGGGGCTAGTCGGTTGGTGCCTCATTCTATTTAAACATGTCTTACGGGCCTCTGCGAGTTGGCTTCGGCTCCTCGTACCTACGCCTTCCAAGGGACCGGAACCACATGGTCCCGATGTGTGACTGAAATTGTATTAGCGCCTGTATATCGGATTATGTTCGTAAAAAGAATAAGCCAAGTCCTAAGAAATATAGTTTCTTGGGCATAGTGAGACAGTAGCGCCTGCCTGCCTAAATAATGATAGCAACAAACCTCATTTACCTACTTTTTTCCGATGAACAGATTGGTTAGCAAACTCATCAATGACACTGTCATAATTAACGGAGTTTGTCAAGTCAGCTTCTTTACTCAGAATAGCTAAACTGTTTAAACGTTCCATTTTTTATTCTTTTAAGTACATACGGAAAACGAACGTTCCGCACTGCAATTTGTCACTGCACTGCACAGAAATATGCGTAAGGCTATTTTAGTATATGGAAATGCTTCCTTCAAATCCTTTCGTTTAATAAATAGGGTAGGTTGCCTTAAACTCATTTTATTTTCATGAGATGTCAAGAATTGTTTTAAAAGAAAACATTCTTCTTGTAGATCATCCGCCAGATCAATCGGGTATATTTTTTGGAGTTTTATTGCATTCACTCTAACTTCTGCTTCAGACATTGTATCCAATTTTTCTACTTTCTTTATACAAATATCAAATCGATACGGTCTACCTAACTATAAAATAAAACTAAATTTTACTAACCTTCTCCGCCGTGATCTCTGATGATAAGTCATTGAACCGTCGATCTTGACGCTTCTTTATATTATTTTTATTGAAAAAGCTGTCAATTAAGCTATTTATTTGACAAGATTTTCATTTTGTGTTTTTTTTTCTAAAGCTCTAGACGATGATAGTAAACGAAGTCAAATTTTTATGCGAAAAAGCGTTTTTTTCATGAACCAGGCCTGATGGTCTAGTGGTTAGTGACCCTGACTGCTATGCCGGAGGTCGTGGGTTCGATTCCCACCCAGGACAAATGTTTGTGTGATGAGCACGATCATTTGTTCTGTGCCTGGGTGTAATTTATCTATAATATGTATGTATTTAGAAATATATAAGTATGTTTATCAGTTGTCTAGTACCTACCCATAACACAAGCTCTGCTTAGCTTGGGACTAGACGGCGTTGTGTGATAGTTGTGGAATATTATTATATTATTATTAATTATATTTTTTAAAATTTTCATTAGCCTGTGTTACCCGAGATAACGCAACGCTTCTAACGATACCACATACATTGATATCGGTTAAGCCGTTTAGAAGTTATGCCATGGTGGAATAAATAAACTCACAAACATACATGAACCCTGAAAACATAACACTCCTTTTTTGGGCAGCGTTTTGATATCAAACTAACAACCGAGTTTTAGTTTTAAATTTAATTTCTTCATTTCTAGAAAGGCAAAAGGAAAGGCGCACAAAGTTGAGCGCTAGGTGCGGCTTGCACCGCCTCTCACAGGCTGCCGCCCCGGGCCATGACCCTTTTGGCTCTAGGGTAAATACGGCACTGCATCTGTCTGCTAAGTGTACACACGGTGACACGTCAAGCTATGCATTACCAGTTTTAGCTGACCTCGCATTGTATAGGTTTTTCGTACAGTCAGATGTCACCTTATACTGGTTATGTATAGCTTGATGTGTAGCCGTGCGTGCCTAGTGAATAGAATGTTTTCTTTAAAAAAACTGAGGAAGTTTTGAAGCTGAATCAACACTTGGTCAAAGTGTATAGTAAGTACGTATGGTAAAAAGTCTAAATTATGATCGAAACTGATTAAAGACGAAGTCGCATTTTTTTGTCGGTGTGTTTGGTGTTGCTATGCGCCTGACTACAGACTAGGTCAGCAAACAACTAGGGTGGGCCGTTTCCAACTGCCGCCCCACAAGACTGGGACGGCGGAAACAGACAGAGGCCTTATGTTTGTAGATAAAAAAACAACATTTTTTTTCAAGTATAATTTTTATTTTCTACATATTTACTTTTGCAAAACTAAAGATATTACAATTACAGATCTTTTACGATGTTCACTTAGTCTTATGAATGCCTAACTTCTAACTTTTTCTACAACTATAGAAATAATACCTGATTCTACAGGATCCACTAAGCACTTTAAGTATATACTTTAGAATTTTTATTTCCTCAGCAATGTGTAATAACTGTAAGCGCCTTTGAGTATCTGCAAAGTAAAATACATAGTAAGTTACAGATCTATACACTACAGAGTCATACAAAATATGCCAAAGATATCTATTTCACTTCCTCATTTTTCCATTAAAGCCCTATGCAAGTTAAATAAGACAGTCGTTGCAACAAGTGACGGCATTGTCACGCCTACGCCACTCATTGATGTAAGGCTGCGTGTTTAACGGACGCGCAAGAAATACCTACTTACGCATTAATTTGGGACTGAATGACAAGGATACACTGATAACAATAATTGATTTATCTAAATAACTCCTCACAAGAGTGCCAGAGAGTCCTCCTGTGTCCTAATAAATCATACCTTTCTCGCAATTGCCAGTGATCTAGGCTGATTGGGGGCTGATACCTTGCGTTTAGACTATGTTCGCTGTTGTGCATGCACCCTAAGTTTACTCACATTAATGAAGGTCGGCAAAGTAAGGTTAGCGAAGGGCCCTGCAGTAAACATATTCTTAATGCGGAGCTGTCCTGATAGAGATAACACGTCTTTTTTTTGTTTGTAGCTTGCCATGTACCAGTTACTTTCAAATGGTCCTGATGTCATCTTCTCATTCTGAAATTATTGGAAAAAGATATAGATAATCCGGACCAACATCTATTCAAATAAATGCTTCATCAATGATCAAGTAAACAGTTAAAAAAATATATTATCACTAACACTAATGCTCGTTCGTGTGATATATTATATTTTAAACTGTTTACCCAAAATAAATCGTTGATAAAAAATGTGACTCACTTTGATCAAAACGTCATTGCTGTGCCAGCAGAAAAGGAAAAGTTGTGCGATTCCAAACACTAAATACTCGGCCATCAATAGTTTCTGTGCGGCATTTTGTGCGGACTGTGGAAAATAAACATTAATATTAGAATTATCTTCGTGTGTCTCTAAACCAATCTCAATCAAGTAGGTACCTAATATTTTGAATTATTGCGATTTTTCCTATTAATATTGTTCTAAAACCACATCGGTTTGTATCTTACGTAATTGAAACCCTAAACATGGCGTAGGCAACATCTCGATGTCAGAACCCTCAACACTCAATTTTATTTTTAGTTCTACCTACCTAGAATCATGAAGGTTTTCATAAAAATCTTACAGTTAGTTGGTAGGCGCTCGCACAAAGCATCAACGAACACATGACCATGTAAAAGAACATTACAGGCGACAAAAGGGAATTAAATAATCTCGTATACCTGAAACAAAAGATCAATATTACCTACAGGAATTAGTATAAGTGGGCGTTCAAAATTATTGTTTTGTTGTTTTATGCAGTCTGTACATATGGCGTTCTTTACTTCATAGTGGTTGCGCGCGTTCAATATTTTATCGATAAAATTTTGAAACTGCGTAGTTTTTGTCAGAAATAATGTATCTAACCAGACTTTTCATGTATTTATGACTACCTATGTGATATATTTTGTGATTAGTATGATAATTAAACAATTAGAACATAGCGTACGCTTAGTCTAGCGAGTAGAATTTCTACGCACAAAAAACGTAGACAAAGCAGTTTGAAAATATTGAAATTACTTATAACAGGTATTCTACATTGTTTTTGCTTAATAATTTTAACAAAAAAAAAAAAAATACAGCCTATGGAGCATATAAAGTAGAACTTCTATTTTCAATATTCATTTGGTATAGTATATAGACTTAAAAAGTAGCACACAAAAATATAAGATATGATACCTACTGTTCAAATAAATACGAAACCCTAATAATCAATGTTATTAGAAATGTTATAATTTTAGGTTTAATAAATTAATGTGTTGCATTAAATTAATGTATTTGTATGATAGTTCATGGCGGTACCATGTTTTAAAGCAAATAAATATTAATTCTTATTCCAATTTTAATATTATAAATATTGAAAACGAATAAGAACTTAATAGCCTGCCCCGGAGAGGATAAAGGAAGACCAATATATTTGTACACTTAGTCTATATTAATATTATAAAGAGGTAAAATTTGTTTGTAAGTTTGTATGTAGGGGGTAATCTCTGGAACTACCAGTCGGATTTGAAAAATTCTTCTTGCATTTGATAGCCCAATTCTTGAGGAAGGCTATAGGCTATTTAAATCACGCTATGGCACTTAGGAGCCGAGCAAATAGAAAAAAGTAAAAAAGAACGTTAAGTGATAGCGCGGGCGGGTGATGCGATACGACGGGGTGGCTCGGGGGAAACAAGAAGTTTCACGCGAACGAAGTCGCAGGCTGAAGCTAGTTTGCAATAAACGTTTTGACTTTGATTTATATTGCAGACCGGTTATATCAGACATTTTTACATACTTACGGAAAATAGACCCTGATTTGCTAGAGCTTAGAGCTGTTCATGTTTACCGCTTCATTATTTTATTTTAGCAGATTGTTTTGTGTCATTCAAAGATCAGAGTTTGCGGGATGGTATATGTGGGGGACATTAGGGTTAGGAAAGAAGTCAGTTCTGATATGACGGCTAATAGAGAAGTGTGGAGGAAAAATACATGCTACTACACCTTCCTTAAATAAATTAGGATAAGGGCAGGGGTATATTAAATATACTGGTACAGATTTCAAGCGATTAATAATTGGGCTACAATAATCATATTGGTGCAGTTTGCAATCTGTTGTTATTGTTGCTGTTGGTGTTATTTCTCAAATTATGAGAGGCCAACTTCAGATTGCGATAGATTGAGTTGATTGCACACTAGTAACTAGTACAACCTTTTCAGCACCCTAGAAAACACAGAGAGTACACAGTTTCCTTAAAACGTTGGTGTTGTAAACTATGAATATATTCGTATCATTGCGTATTGCATATCTACTTTAGTTAGATTTATCTACGGTTCGATTTGTAAGTGCCACTATGTGGCAGTACGACCTCCACAAAAAGAGATTAGCTAAGTATTGACAATCTTATTTATGGATACAATAAAGACTGCTTATCTAAGGTACATGATCCGTAAGTTTAATAAAAATAGAAATCTCGAGACGAACGAAAAACGCCTGGAAGAGCTACTGGTCCTTGAAGGAACTATTTAAGGGTGAGTTGCCTATGGAACTGAAACGCAGGCTCATGGACATGTGTATTCTTCCCGTCTTAACCTATGGTGCACAAACTTGGTCTTTGACTAACATCCAGAAGTCCAAACTCAAGGTCTGCCAACGAGCAATGGAGCGCAGTATACTAGGCGTTATATTAACGGGTCGTGTTCGAAACACAATACTGCGCTCCAAAACAAAGATAGCTGACGTGGCTCAAAAGGCTGCTCAACTTAAATGGGACTGGGCAGGACATGTCTGCCGCATGCCGGACAAACTATGGGCCCAAATAGCGCAGAATTGGTGGCCTGAGACAGTGAGGCGGGGTCGCGGCAGACCACGCAGGAGATGGCGGGACGAGCTGGATAGGTTCCGTCAAAACTGGAGGGAGGACGCGCGGGCTCGCGAAAAATGGAAGGAGTGGAGGGAGGCCTTTGCCCAGGAGTGGGACAGCGCAGGCAAGAAAAAAAAAATATATAGCTTAGTACAGTTTGAGAAATTAATATTACAACTTGATGTTCGTCGACTGGCTTGCTTAGTGGGTCATATCAAATCTAATAGGGAAATCAGCGCCTAAAATGGGGTCAGCTGATGCAAGGTCGGTCAAAGGCTTAAAAAATCGCATCAATGAACCATTTCCACTGACAGAGATTTGCTAAATAGAAAAGTAGAAGTATCGCTACTTATTAAGTACATGCAATTCATTATCTTATAATGAACCTGTTGAGTATACCTACCCACTAACCAATGCCAATGATGATGATGTTGAATCAGTTGACTTTACAGTCAACAAAACAAAACATAAGAATAACTTTACAGTTATTCTTATGTTTTGTTTGAAATTAATAGAAATGTTTATCTCTGTAAGTAAATCTTGACACTTGGTCAAAAGCCGGCATTTCCTAGCAGACTGAGATTGGAAGAAGAATAGCCGAAACAAACTCAGAGGTTATGGTCTCTTCTAACAATTTTGGTTGCAAAATCAATCACAAATTGTTATCAATATTAGCTATATGTAGTTCTTAATCAACCGATAGTTCTTGAAGAATACTTTCATGGCTATTCATCTTGGGTATTTATCTATGCGTAGGTACTTTTATTGCTAAGGAGCCTTCTTTGTATAAATCTGGATGAGGCTGGCTCAGGAGCCAGGTTCAGGATTCAGGCTCAGGAGAAGGAATTTTCACAAGAAAAGAGAGGCCTATATCTATACCAGTTTTGGGTGCAGTCCGACTGTGGTAGTAGTATTATTATTTATATTAATAAATAAGTACATTGACTTCTGTTTCCGTTCCATTGATGATTAGGAAAATAATTGGAATAGTTAAATCTACTAAGCTACGTAATTCTAATTACGCAGCCGTAGGTAATCAAAGTATTCTATTTAGAATACTTTAGAATTATATTTAGAATACTTCGATTACCTACGGCTGAGTAATATAAAAACTAGGCAAGCAAATCTAGTTAGCATAACAATCCGAAAGATTTTAATTCACATTAATTATAAGGCGTTAAAGGAATCCTCTGCTTAAGTACCTAGTGCTATACTTAATTTAGAAATCACATCACAGAAAAAAGCAGCATAATAATAATATTTCAAAATGAGTTTTAAATTCAATTCTAAAATACTTTACGAAAATGAATAACACTTGTCTTTATGTTCCTCATTAAATTAGGTACTTATATATATTACTACATTTTCTGTTTTTACCCCTGAGAACCTGTAACTGGCTTTATGTCTCATATACAAATGTTATTCTTCTGTTATAGCTGTTGGTTCTCCTAATAATAAATAAATAAATAATATAAAAAACTCACTTTAACATCGTGACGTGTATGTCGTGAAGCTGTCGCACCACTTCCGTACATGTCTTATCGCTGATCATAGGTCCATAGGATCCAAACATTTGCTTGCATCTTTCCCGCAGCAGGTCAAGTTTCCCACCAAAGAACACCATGACTACCACGATACATGTGTCATAAGCAGCCATGATTAAAGCACCATAAGCACATAGGAGTGTATGCCAGGCTACTGTGATCCAAGAACCTGGTGAATGATACTTATCAAACGGCATCCAAGAACTGAAGATGTGCGGAAAGGGCTCAGTCCCATTTCGCATATTTTCTCTAAAGGTAGCTGAAGTGAGATATCTCATAAGTGGTGTACAGGTTGTCGTCAAGAATGTTGTAAAGACTAAAGCCCAATAGAAGTATGAGAGGCGTCGGCAGTATCTAGTATAAGTTTCGACTATCGTAGTCTTAACTGTATCTCCACTAAGTCTTTCGAATATATCAGCTTCTGTGACGTAGTCCAAAACTTCGCGCCAATGTTTTTGCCAGAAGATGAAGGAGTGCACTTTCACGATACAAACGACGCTCAACATGGAAATCTTCATGTTAGTCAACACGAGATCCAAATCCGATCTAATTACGTACAGCTCCATGTATTGCGTAACCACGAAAAACGCTACTATCTCGTGTATTATGATGTAGATTATTTTAAACAGTGTGCTTTGTGGTAACATTAATCCCGCGTTCTTTATAATCCAGTAGTTTGGACCTAAGAACGGCCGCTCCGGGTCCTCTAAGCTTTGAAGAATCGAATTCATTTTGACTCAGTAAAAGATCTTTTCGAAGTGGTGATGAATTGATTTGTGTCTGGTATTTATACCGATACGGCGCTGTAGTTAGCCCGCGACCCCTGCGACCCCATGCTAGGGAAAATCACAGTATGTTTTTTTCAACACGGTTTTTTTCCTGATTTGCTTGATTGTATACTCCACCCCATACATTTTTAAGGGTTCAATTTTACTTTCATTTGGATGTTTTTCAAATTGTAGCTCCTAAAGTGTGTTTTAGCTTATAATGTCAGTAATAAGCTGCTATTGAAATTAGTAGAATTCATTTCTAAGTAGGAATTGGATATGCATTATTTTAATAGTCAAATATAAAGGTACTGATTTGAATATTGCTACTTAGTGGGCTTAGTTTGTTTAGAAACAAGTCTGTACGTACACAAAATTTTGGTATCCTTCATCAAACAAGTTATAGAATGAAAAACCCACATACTGACTGTCTTAAGCCATAATTTCTAAACATATGAGCTCTAAAAAGTGGGTTTACGAAATACATGGTTTCGAATTTCGATTGATTCCAAATTATTGGTCGTCGTAGCTAGTTGCAGATGGCAACGCTGCTTTCTATCTTTTATTATGATTTATAAAAAAAACTTAACTAGTATTGCTAAGCATTTTATAAGACAACCAGTTTATTAACGTGTATAAACAAAAATGTGCAAAATTATCAAAATAAAAAGAATTATCGATATCAAGTTTTTCATATCCCAACACTAGCTAAGTAATAATAGTCACACAGTCATATTACATTGTATTCCAAACCGTTAATTTAAATGTCTCTATTATACCCGCTAAATGTGGGCGTGACAGCCGCACCACGGACGCTCCCCAGTAAAAAAAAATAATGAAGCTATCACACATCAGTGCGACAACCCTATTATTATGTGCTGAATAAGTTATTAGGAAAATACGACACGCCAATCATTTGAAAATGTGGACATTTTATAAATCTTGATTTAGAATGAGCTAATAACCCGCAGCCTAATTGCGGAACGCCAAATCGTCAAATGATTCTGATCAGTTGGCTTCATTTCTATCACAATTGGCTTCATTTTACGATTTTCGAATTGCGAAACTCTAGTTTCTGCGCAGGGCCTTAACGTTCATAATTGGTTTCATAATAAACTAGAGTTTCGCAATTCGAAAATCGTAAAATGAAGCCAATTGTGATAGAAATGAAGCCAACTGATCAGAATCATTTGACGATTTGGCGTTCCGCAATTAGGCTGCTGGTTATAGGGTTCAATATTGTTGCAAGTTATGTTACGTAGGTCTCCATTAAACAAACATATTTTATTTATTCACTTATAATAATTATGTTAATTAATCTCGTTTATTTAAATAGAGTTAAATCCGCTGCCCTAATGAACTCCTTCTCAAAAAGCGCAACGATTTTTGAACTGTTACGCGATGACGCGAGGGGTTTGTAGTTCGAAACTTCTGGAACTCAAGGTTTTTCGATATTATACCCTCCATAACAGTTGAATTCTAGGATAAGGGTAGTTAGTTCTTTTGGGCGAAGGCTACCGTTTTTCGGAAAATTACGGAAAACAGCCCTGCCTACCGCATTTACTTTTAAAAAGCAAGCCTAAAAAAATATTTTTAAATTGGTAACATTTTAGTACTGTCAATGTTATTAGGCTCGTTTAGGCTATTGAGGTGGAGATTATAGGCATTCTGAGCATGGAAAGGCTGCACTTTTGATACAATTTTGACATATCTTATGTTATAACTCGTCACTTATAATCTTGGAACGCAGAAAGCAGTGAAACGCTGATATTATGTTGTTTTTGTACTTGTTTATTTTCGTTTTGTGTTCCGGTGGTTGGACGAAGATATGAATTTATTAAATAATGAATTACTATTAATTAAGTCTTATTAATATATTGATATACTCAACCGATACGAATGCTGATTGCAGTGTTAGCACGGTTTTGTGTGACAAATGGTATCCATGTTTTACCCCTGTGAAAAATAAAATAAAAATCCGTTTAAATGAAGATTTACAATGGTTAGCTGTGCTGTAGCGAATTGTAAAAACACGTCTGCAAAGATATCTAAAAATAAAGATGGAATTACGTTCCACAGGTAAGCAGTTTTAATTAAAGTAGTTTGGTAATAACTGTTAGTTAGACTAAGATTTGTGGGAATCAGTGATAGTTAGCTTTTAAATTAAAATACAGTATGGTATCAAGAGAGTTTCTCAGTCAAGATTTGCTAAATCTTGACTAAAAACAACCACAGACATTTCAGTAAAAACCAAAAGATACTTTTATAATTTTGCAGGTTTCCTCGTGATAAAGGAAGAAGGAAGCAATGGGAGCTAGCGGTGAACAGAGAAGAGACGTGGTCTTCAACTGCCTCCAGTGCCGTTTGCTCTGAACACTTTGAAGCTAAAGACTTTTACTTGACAGAGGGTGGACTGAGGCGGCTGTCTGTGGAGGCTGTGCCTGCTATTAATATATCTGTGAGTAATTATTAAACCCTTTTTCCCTCTGAAGATGGACACGCAGGGCTAAGGCTGCGTTTCCTCCAGAAATGAGTGAGGATGCGTAGCGAGGAATATGCGTAAAACTAACCAATAACAACACAGCTCAGCTCAAGCTAAGAAAATGAAGCGATGTTATTCTTTAGTTTCACACACATCCCTTACTGCACATCCTCGCTCATTTCTGGTGGAATACCATAAAAATAAAATTAGGATTTTGTGGTGATCATTTTACTACTTACTTTATTACTATATGATTTCACTTACTGTTTAGTATCTGTACTTCTTTGTTTTCTAAGAAATTATAGTTAGTTTTTTTTTTAAATTTAAGTCTATACAGTTAAATACTTTGAAGTTAATTTAACCAATAGCATAATGACGATGGATGAAGTGATAAGAACTCATATCTATAAAATTTTGTGCAAAATTTACTTTTAAGTTTCAAATTCAAATTTGCATGTTCTAGTGATCTAGTCAAATCTCTTAGCTACATTTTTAAATGCAAGTATTGCAACAGCGTAATTCAAAATGTAGAAATACCTTCTAAATAAACTACTGAGTCTATGGCATTACCTCCTGACTTTGATTTGACAAACAATTAAGGTGGAACTAGTCGTGAGCTCCAACTCACTTGTGGGCCTGGCCAAAAAGCACGTTGTCTCTCCTGGCATCGTGTTCGACAGAGATAG
The DNA here is from genome assembly GCA_947508005.1 of Amphipoea lucens. Taxonomy (NCBI): domain Eukaryota; kingdom Metazoa; phylum Arthropoda; class Insecta; order Lepidoptera; family Noctuidae; genus Amphipoea; species Amphipoea lucens. The sequence continues at coordinate 23,070,733 of OX382360.1, read as the reverse complement.
TATCAGTGATGAGCAGTTAGATGCTAGGCTACACGCACAACGTCTGGTTCGCACGCACACAAACACCATTCACAACTGTAACGCGCTTAAAAAAATGCGAAAAGTCCTTTGGAAAATCGAGATTTATAAAAAAACCACTGTGTAGATCAAATACAAGTAAAGTTTAAAACACTTCGATAATATTGAGCTTTGTCGGTGCCGACTTTGTTTGAAGATTTTATACTTGTTTTGTTACTTATTTACACCCAAAGTTCGTATACATTAGCAAGAAGTCCGTTTTTTTTTTGTAAAAATGTTTTATTTTTCACTTTTTAGTTGTACCTACCCCACACAAATTCATATAATACTAATTGCTATGTAAATATCAGTTACAGGAACAAACAAAACATCATCAATATAAACTAAGTGGAAAAAAATCGTATTATTGAAGCTAATTCAAAAACTACCCAAGCAAAGTCCATAAAATTTATATGGGACCACCCCTGAAGCATACTGTTAAGTACGCGGGTGCCGGGAGAGGGTGTACACAAGTGAAACGACCGCTGGCTAGCAACGCACTGATTTATTCGGGAGTTGGGACTCACCGTACAATAGATGGCGCGCGGGGGCGCGCGCCTTGCACTCATACATAACAATTCCTCCCTCTAGTCCAAAAACACCGAATACAAATTAACAACCTTAGTAGGTATCTATAACATAATATAAGCTAGTACTACAACATAACATCTTACTCTAGAAATACTTTTTAAAACAAATAACGGGGCGATTACGTAACGATCTCTTTGGTGTTACCAGTGTTGACTCATTGCGTTGTGAGGTCTGGGTATCGAGTTCAGTCCCTGCTTTGTGACCAACATCCTCGGAGGTCGAATGTCTCTCCGGCCTTTCAACATCTTTGTCGTTCGTACCAGCTTGATGTTCATCATCATGGGTCTGTTGTGGGTCCTTCTCAGACTCGTCCTCTCTTGACGACGAAGAAGTACTTTGTGCGCACAATTCTGCTCTCCTCCTTCTGGCCGAACTACCCGGCAAGGGATCTGGTAAGTAAGGTTCTGGCTGGAGTATGTGCGTTTCAGGTGTAGCTGGCGACGGGGAAGGCGACGCTGATGACGGAGGCGACGACGATGGCGAGTGTGGCGGTGATGGTTGCGGTGCAGGAGGACAAGATGACCCAGGTATGTTCTCTGTCGAATTTTGTACATTATCCTCATCATTGTTACTTGTTCCTTTATACAGCATCAGCTGGTTTATGTGCCTTTTGTAACTTTCTGAACTATGACTGTCTTTTACTAAATACAATACTTTTCCAATTCTTTTTAGTATGATGCCCTTACACCATGTATAACTTGCTTTGTTAACAAAGTTTTTGTATAATACAATATCGTTTTTTTTTAAATATTTTGTTTTATTTTTCCCTTGTTGCTTAGTTTGCATACACTGTTGATTTTTTACAACATTAGATACAGACGGAGACAAGGGTGCCGATGACTTTGGATCCATCAGATCCAATCGCGACCTTAACTTGTGCCCAAACACCAATTGCGCAGGGGACAACCCAGTAGTAGAGTGAACTGAATTACGATAATCCATCAGATATTTTAGCAATTTCACCCCTGTTTCTTTCGCGCTATGAGACGACATAATACTTGACTTTATTCCCTTTTTAATTACCTTAACGAAACTTTCGGCCTGGCCGTTACTAGGTGGGTGATAGACCGGTGACGTCATATGCGTAATCCCGTTTGCCGCGCAAAATAGTTCAAATTCCCGCGAACAGAAAGCTGTGCCATTATTACTTACAACCGTTTTCGGAACTCCGAACCTTGACATAAAATCACATAGTTTCTCAATCACCGCGGCCGAAGAAGCAGCCGTATTCATGTTGTAAACTTCTACCCATTTGGTATGTGCATCTACCGCTACCAAATAAACGCAACCTTTAATCGGACCTAGAAAGTCTATGTGTATTCTGTAAAAGGGACAAGGTGGAAATTCCCAGTGAGAGGGCGGCGCGCGCGGCGGTGAGGGGCGCAACTGAATACAAACATCGCATGAACCTATCGTTGCTTCTATAGCCTGGTCAATTCCCGGGAACCAAAACCTAGATCGCGCTTCGGCCTTAGTTTTTACGATGCCTAAATGGGAAGAATGTAATTCTTTAAGAATGACTTTGTATAAGCTGGAAGGAATAACCACTTTATGGCCTCTCATGACACAACCACTCTCATAGGATAATTGTGATCTACATAAGTAGTACGGTTTTACCCTTATATCGTTTATCTTCGGTGGCCAACCATTTAAAATAAAGTCTTTTACTAGTCTTAAAACTACGTCACTACTGGTCTCCTCGCGCAATTTATCTAATGTCACAGGCATACTTCCGTCTACTACAAAACAAACATAAGTCGCTCGGTCGTATGATACTTCGCAGTCACAACACTTACACTGTTCGGTGCATGCGCACTCGTGAACCGCGCGCGGCAAGCTCGCGCGGGAAAAATAGTCGGCGCTGTTATCAGCGCTACGAACATACTCTATTTTATAGTTATAGCTACTTAAGAACAAGGCGTACCGCTGTAGCCTATTTGCTGATATTTCTGGTATCCCTTTATGGGGCCCAAAAATTGCCAATAGGGGCTTGTGATCCGTGCGAAGAATAAACGGTTCCGATCTGCCATACAAATATTGATGAAACCGACGCACGCCGTAAATAATGGCGGTTGCCTCCTTTTGGATCTGAGCATATCGCTTTTCAGCAGAGTTTAAGGTACGCGAAACAAATGAAATAGGTCTTTCCACACCGTCTGAACCTACTTGTGAGAGGACTGCTCCCAACCCACTTGGGGAAGCGTCTACCGTTAATATTATCGTCGCGTTCGGGTCGAAATGTGCGAGAACCTGTTCCGATGTCATGGACTCTTTTATTGACCTAAAAGCCGAATCATGAATATCCGTCCATGTCCACTCACAACCCTTTTTTAGCAGATCGTACAACGGACTGAGGATTGTGGATGCGTTAGGAACGAAATTCCTATAATAGTTAATTAGCCCTAAAAACGATTGAAGCTGATTAACATTTGTGGGCACCGGTGCTTCCAACATTGCTTTAATTTTTCCCGGCGCTTTTTTTAGGCCATCCTTAGTGATAATATAACCTAGATAACTGATTTCGTCTTGAAAAAAACTACATTTTCCTTTTTGTAAAGTTAACCCTGCTTCTTCTAAGCGCTTCAAAACGATATTTAGTTTTTGTAAATGTTCCTGCCTATCCTTTCCTGTTATTAAAATATCGTCTAGCAGGCACAACACTCCGTCTATACCGGATAGCAAACCCTCGATAGCACGCTGGAAAATAGACGGCGCGCTGGCTAACCCAAACACTAAACGTGTGAATCTATATAGACCGCGGTTTGTGTTTATGCAAGTTAGGTTTTTTGACTCATCGTCCAAAACTAACTGATTATAGGCCATAGATAAGTCGAGTTTGCTAAACTGTTGGCCCCCATGGATCTTAGAAAACAGTTCATTAGTCGTGGGGAGCGGATACTGTTCTACTAGTAACTGTTTATTTATACTAACTGAATAGTCGGCACACAATCTAACTGTCCCGTTTCGCTTTAAAACAGGAACTATCGGTGAAGCGTATTCCGAATATTCTACGGTTTCAAGAATACCTAAACCGACCAATCTGTCGATTTCTTTATCGACCATTGTACGCAACGCAAATGCTACTGGGCGCGCTTTACAAAAAACCGGTTTTGCTCCTTCCTTCAAGAATAGTTTTATTTTGTACTTATTAAATTTTCCTAGTTCATCCGAAAATAACTTCGGGTATTGCAGTTGCAATTCAGATTCAGAGGTATCACAAAAGTTTACCGGTATTAACTGTAAGCGAAACAATGATAAGAAATCTCGACCAAGAATGGGCGGGCCGCCGTCGCGGACAACATACAAGTACATAATATTCGTTCGATCCGCGTAGCGTATCGATAGACGCAACGTACCTAAGCAGACAATTTTCCCGCCGTTATACGTTATGAGCTGTTTACATGTACTCGATAATGGCACCTTTATGAAATTACTTTTATAAAACTGTTCCGAAACTACAGTTACCGCGGACCCGCTATCAATTTCGAATTTGAATGGCACGTTATCAATCCAGACTGTTTCTACCATGGGTTCTCCCCTGAATGAACGGATATAAAACAGCTTACCGTCATCGCCATCCTCACCCTTGTCACCGCCATCCACCTGTACGTAATTCACTTTTGGACACATTTTACGCAAGTGGCCTTTTACGTGACACTTTTTACAAACATAATTTGCGAATCTACAGTCAGCCGATTTATGATTCGTATAACCACATACACTACATTTCACCTTCACTACACTACTGCCACTTTTTCCTTTATCCGCTATCTTGAACAGCTGCTGGTCTGCCACAGACGCCTGTGCCAGCGCTCCCGCACTGGCCGCGGCAGCAGCGTGCGAACATCGAAGGTTTTCTGCCATCTCCACGACCTTGGCCAGCGTGAGGTCGGCCAGGTCTTGCGAATACAGCTTCTCCTTCTCTCGTCCTGGCTGCATCCCCATAATGAACTTGTCGCGGAGGGCCTCCTCCACGTTGAGAAAGGCGCATTTTTCAGTCAGCCCTCGCAATCTCGCTGCCCATTGTGAATGAGTTTCCCCGACTTGTTGAGACGCCGCGTAGAAGTTGTGACGCTCACCAAACCCGACGCATTTGGGGGTAAAATGGTTGTCCAGTAGTGATAAAAGGTCTTCGTAGGGCACGTCTTCAACGGCTTTAGGTAAAACCAAATCCGTTGTTAGTTTGTAGGTACCCTCAGTGAGTGCGCTGAGCAAGATGGCCTTTCGTTTTTCACCCGCGGAATCCGTATTCTCGTTGACGCCATTTGCCACGAAATATTGTTTTATACGCCCTTTGTACGTTTTCCATGTCTGTGTGTTATGGTCGAACGTATGTAAAATTCCAAATTGCACAGAACTAGACATTTTCAACACGTGGTAGGTACAATTATTCTCGTCGCCACTGTTAAGTACGCGGGTGCCGGGAGAGGGTGTACACAAGTGAAACGACCGCTGGCTAGCAACGCACTGATTTATTCGGGAGTTGGGACTCACCGTACAATAGATGGCGCGCGGGGGCGCGCGCCTTGCACTCATACATAACACATACCTTATCCATTAAAAAATGAGAGAATTTTTAGATTAGTAGTACCCCAATAACAACTTTGACAGAAATGAGGGTGTACCGTGGTATACTGAACACATCTGCGTACGCTTTTAGATGGTACAGTACAGGCGTGATGTTATGTTGTGTGATTGCTTCAACAATGCATACATAAGCGATAGCTGCAATCGCGATTGGTTTACTGGCATTTATTGAAGAGTTCCGTTGTCTGTCTCCGAAACTCATCATCAGATCTTTACGAAATTTAAAGCATTTTGCAAATCCGCCTATATACGACGGAGTTATGCCCGAACATACATAAAAAGAAATATAAACATCCGAATTGAGAACCTCCTCCATTTTAGAAGTCTGTTATTAACGAATCTTTGTTGGCTCATAACTTTTTAATGGCTTTTTTTACTTTTCTGTTTCTGTTTTATTAATAATAAGACAAAACAATATCATGTTAAACTTTGGATATACAATGTCAAACAGTAGAGTAATTAATACCCTCCCGAAATTTGTATGGAAAAAATATCAACTAGTGCCACCTTAAATGTTTTTTTCACTTTGTGTAAATTGTTTATATCGGCAGTTTGAATTTCTTGTCACTTCGCCGTCTATGTATAACTGAAAAATAGGAATTTTATTATATTATCATAATCAAATCATAAATTTACTCATCAGACCTTATATTCCAGCCATGTCAAGAACTAGAGCCAACAATATCACGTGTCCAACCCATTGACATACAACCAACGGACTCCGAAGAGGTAATCAAACTCAAATACAAAGTCCATAGACTAGAAATAATAGCAGAGACGAGAAAGAGAAGACTGAACCTCATGTGGCAAGGAAAGAGAAGGTTGCGGAAGAAGCTGGAGAGAATGAAATGTTTGATCAAACATTTGATCAAAAATAAGAAAGCTAATGGGGTGATTAACTGAGTCAGATCAGATAGTTACTATGTAAGAATATAAAGTTGTGAATCAAGTTTATAATGTATTTAATTGCTTTTGAGTATTATTTTTATTTAAAAACAAATATGATTTAATTATGCTTAAAATAAATTAAGTTAAGACAGATTTCACATTTCCTATAGTATTTATAAATAAGTTTTGCCAAAACTATAATCATAATACCATAATAAGGTAAACTAAAAATAATACTCATTTTTAGGGTTCCATACCTCAAAAGTTAAAAACGGAACCCTTATAGGATCACTTTGTTGTCCGTCCGTCTGTCTGTCTGTCAAGACCCTTTATCTCGGGAATGCGTGGAGGTACCGAGTTGAAATTAAAACCATATACTTAGGTCTACAGTCCCACGAAGCTGTGAAAAAAAACAAAGTTCTAAGTTAACTTAAAAAAATGATACGGCCGTTTATGCCGCAAAAAGTATATTTCGACACTTAAGGGAATCAAAATGTATAGGGTACTTCCCGTTGACCTAGAATCATGAAATTTGGCAAGAAGAAAGATCATGTAGCACAAATAAAGGACAAAATCCGAAAACCGTAAATTTGAAGTTGCATTTGCATTAAAAAAAGAAAAAACGCGTGATAAACTATTTAGATACCTACTTTGTACGGAACCCTCGGTGCGCTAGTCGGACTCACTCTTGTTTTATATTAGACATACTATGCATGAATTCATCCTAAAAATAATTGTAATATATTTATATAACTGTAATAATTACTGTTCCTATGTATTCAATATCTGAAAAATACTAAATTTTTGTGTTTTAAAACATAGTTAACTACTGTAATTTTTCGAGATAGGATTTCATAGAAACAGAATAGATAAAATATCACTTTCAGTCATCTTCAAAAACTGATAATTATGAAAAGATCTCTAAACAAATTAAAGTAAAGACACAGTTATTTATACTGTGGTAAAGATGTCATAATTTGGTTAATTGATTTTCGCCATGGAATCCTCTCTTATCTGTACCAACTGATCAAAAGAAACATTTAAAAAAGTTAAATTATATTATTATTGAATTACTTACCTGTTTTTTTTTCCAAAAACTGTTAATTATAGGAATGGTACACTATATGCCATAGAAATATAGGTGTATACCGTCTACACCTTTATAGCATAGTCAAATGGGGCGTTTGCGTCTTTTTATTGGAAATTGCGTTTGTCGACGAAATAATTTTGACTATTCCTAACTAATATTTATAAATGCGAAAGTAAGTTTGTTACGCTTTCACGCTAAAACGGCTGAACGGATTTTGATAAAGGGGTTTGAAGATTTTTGTATGGAGGGTGGCCCTAAGGTCGGCCGCCATTTTGATTTTTTTTCAGAATCGCGGTGCACAATAAAAGTTATATATTTAGATAGAGGACACTTATACAAACAAAAAATGTTAAATAACATAATATTCTAAAGCGTCAGGTTTCGGAGTTATTCACCGAAATATAAGTCGAAAACAACAAGAATTTTTTTGTTTTTTTTCCCTCTAGGTAAGCATATTGAACTGTTGAGGTAATAGAAACGTTATGAAACCTTTATGGAGAAGAAACAAATGAAGAATAGACATTTTTAAAATAAATAATTAAACACGGCAATTTATAGTTCGTTTTTTAATCCCAGAGACTAATCTGACAAGTGTAATGTCAAACTCCTATACTAAAAAAAAAAGAAAACATAAAAGACTTAAATGTCAGATTAGTCTCTGGGATTAAAAAACGAACTATAAATTGCCGTGTTTAATTATTTATTAAAAAAATGTCTATTCTTCATTTGTTTCTTCTCCATAAAGGTTTCATAACGTTTCTATTACCTCTATAGTTAAATATGCTTACATGGAGGGAATAAAAACAAAAAAATCCTTGTTGTTTTCGACTTCTATTTCAGTGAATAACTCCGAAACCTGACGCTTTAGGATATTATGTTTTAGTACATTTTTTGTTTGTATAAGTGTCCTCTATCTAAATATATTACTTTTGTTGTGCACCGCGATTCTGAAAAAAAATCAAAATGGCGGCTGATTTTAGGGCCAAAACCTTCAAACCCCTTTGACACAACATGGGTAGACCATGACCTGGAGACGGATAATAGGCAGACAAAGTCGCGGGCAACAGCTAAAATAAAAAAAAAAAAGACGGGTTGCACTCCGGGAGTGCCGGCAGAAGTGAAAACTTGAATATTAACGTTGAAATAAATCAATTATTGACGACCTTGTGAAGGCCGCAGGAACTCGTTGGATGCGAGAAGCACAAAACCGGTCGAAGTGGAGGTGCTTGGGGGAGGCCTATGTCCAGCAGTGGACGTCTTTCGGCTGAAATGATGATGATGATGATGATGATGAAATCAATTATTAATTTAATTAATATTACTCATTTTTTTCAATATTTCTGCGTCACTTTTTTCATTAATAGATGCACTTTGTTCAATTTCCATATTTTAAACACTTTCGGTCTTATTCATAAAAAAAGCCTATTGAAGGTTTAAACCATTCATTAGTTAAAATGCTCAATAGGCCTTTAAAACATTCGATAAAATTTTGTATTCATAAACGCTTCATAAACGTTCTATAACTAGAATGTCCTACAACTTCTAAATGTTGCCATTATAATGAAGTCATCCAACAAATTGGCCAACCGGTAAAATACCTGACGTCATTTGACGCAACATCAAAAAAACTCCTGTCAAATTCCAGATGTCACTCGCTGTGCGCGTGATTTATTACCCTGCTCACAAAAAATGGTCTACTGATGCTTATATGGGCTCAAGCCACTTAATGTAAACTGTTTTGGGTTTTTGAATAAACAGACCATAATATAAAATGCAAACAATACTCGTATTACGAGTATTGTATTTATAAACAAATGACGTCATCAGAAAATAGGTTGAAAGTGTGTTCGTTCCGTGTTATGTCGATTTCTGATAAAACTACTATATGAATTTACACGAAACTTTGCAAGTTACATTATGAATAGACAAGTAATCTAACAACAGCGTTTTTTTGAAAGTCCTACCTTACATTTTAATAATATTGAAACTCAAATTTCAGTGCGCCGAGCCGTTCAATTCTTTTTACAACGCAATGACTGTAATCGCCCAATCCTAGTCATATTGAGTTGTTTCTAATTAAAAAAGTGTTACTAGGATACTACACAAACCTTTATTAACTGATAACTACCTATATCTTGTAAAAATATACCACTATAATTATAAAATCATAAGATTTTCTTGAAGTACTTACGTAAAATTTTGTTTGACCAAAAAAAAAGATTATTGATTGATTGTGATGTTATTTCGTGCAAATATTATCTACAATATTATCTACAAGGACGTATAATATGTTATAAACGAATATTCATCCACTTAACGTCGATTTTACACAAAAACTATTAAAATAAACAACATAGCATCATAACAAAACTGCACGCACTGCAGCTGCCATTAAGAATCGTAAAGTCTATTTTTAACTTTTTTTTTCCAATATTGCCAACCCATATTTTTCGTTTTGAATCATTTAGTCGATTAGTTTATCTACCGGACCATAGACTCAAACTGTTGCACAGGATATTAGACCTTAATTTACAGTAATAATAGAGGTTGAAGCCGCGTGAATCGGGTGTCACCGATCGGTGACCGTGGGGCCTGACGGGTGCGCGCCGGTCGTCACCGATCGGTGACCGCGTAAATCTAGCGGTTAAATCGGCATATGAGAATATCTGTCTACGAACCGAATATTTGTGTCCATAGACATTATTACGTATGAAAAACTAATTTATTGTCTACAGTTTCAACAGTTTTGACGCGACAACGTCATGGTCGTCATGGAAACAATATGAATATGTCAATGAATGAATTTGATATTGTATGTGTCAAACTAAAAAACTTTTGAATATTTTTTTTGTATTTAAAATAAATGAAATTAAGACCGGAGACTAGTTGCAGTAAAGGGCAAAGAATTGAATATTGGTTGGAGGAGGATAAGGTGTGTACCTACTGTTACAGCTAAAATGTGTTCAAAGTAAGTTATGTTTTGTAAACATTCTCAATTTCTTATACTTATGCTTGCTTTTGCTTCTAATCCTTAGATTTTTTGGAAGAATTGGTCAGGGAGAGGTCTCCATAATAGAAAATAAAAACACTGACACACGCACTAACGCTAAACAGGGGCAGCCTGGCATGATTTACGAATTAGGTGCCTATCCAATTTACAATTTTACGAAGAACTTCGTTTGCCTGTACAAAACTCATTGTAACAAAAAAAAAACCCGCCATAAGAATAATAATGACTGTTATTTTGATGCCGCTACTGAATAATTAAATCAGTATAAATAAGATAATGAAGAGAAAGAATTTATAACATTAGTTTTTTATTTCAGGTGAATAGGACTAGTAAAGATGGTGCTTCACTACGAATAGCAGAAAACGAAACGGCCTACAGAAGAGATGGCACAGATGGCAAATGAAAAGCAAACATTTTAAAAATGTTGTTTTGCTTGCACAAGTTTTAGAAGCCAAATTAGAGTTTAGAGTATTGTTCAGCCGTGAACAGGCAAGAGTTACATACGCCAGCGTCAGCATCAAGAGCGACATATATTCGTTCCACATAAATTAGTAATTAGTAAATGAATAAATTAGTCATCAAGCTGGAGTAGAGTTTGATTCATCTTCCATAATTCCTCTCACTATGGCCAAGACACCTTTAGCCATCACCAGTTCTATGAGTCTGTGGGACCGGCAATGACAAAACTATTTCCTGTGTACACATTGCACGACGTACACAAACCCCTATTCCTACCCAAATTCTGTCTGTTCCCGTAGGTCTCCCGTAGGCTTGTATGATAGGTTAGGGTGTTAGGATAACTAGGGTGTTAAGTAGTTGCTGTAGGTTTATAATCAGTAGGGTGAGGTAACCATAGATACCAGGCTCAATTGTTACAAACTTAGCCACACTGTATGCATTTGGAATAACAGCCGTACTAAGCTGTAAGTCCCGGTGCATACAAGTATTATAAAAATAAACTGATATTTGTATACAAGCTTTTTTCTTAATGAACTACTACCTAAATTTCTTCTCTTTTACTTTAGATCTTGTTGGCTCAAAATATTGCCACTTCCACGTTGTCGTCGGTGGCAGCGCAGAGGTCACTTTGACTGCATGTTTTGGGTAGAACAAATAAGGCAGGATAGGACGTGGAGCATGTTTTGCAACATAGCTTCACAGCCACACCCTACCGGAGCATCTCCCTGCAGGGTGTAAACTTCCGTGGTCGACACGGAAGCATTGTTTTCACACAAAAGCAGCAATGTCCCACAGTATTTCTTGTTGCTATAATGTGCTTCGTTATATTTTTCGTCGCTTCTATTTTGTATTGTAGGTAGGTATATAATAATAAACTAAATTGGTTAAACAGAAGTTCAAAATAAATTAAATACAACTGCGGCTCCTCGAAGTACTATTGTTTACGAAACTGACTTTTCAAACATTTGTACGTCAAATGTCATTTTCTTCGGCCATCTTTGTCGTGTCTCACTTGGTTCACTTCGGTTGGCGCCGCCGCAGAAAGAGATGGGGGGGGGGGAATCTCTCCTGACGGTCACGTGTCCTGACGCGATGCCCTGACGCGAGTTTAACATTTTTTACCCATTACAAAAAGTGTTCAACGCCGCTAAAGAAGTTTTCACTTCAAAAATAAAAACCTAAATATAATAAAATTGTTACTTGGTTACTTTTAATGTGACCTTTCACCGTCAAAATGCGGCGGTTAGGTATACTATAGTATCAATTAATGCGGCTCAATTTTACGGAGTGTAAAAAAATCTAATTAAAAAAAGTTTAAAAAACAAAAAAATTCCTTCGAGCCGGATTTGAACCAGCGACCTATGGATAACAATCGTTCAACATCTACAGTCCACCGCTCTACCAACTGAGCTATCGAAGGTATGTTGAGGAGGGTTAAAAAAACAATCTCATTTTTTTTCTGTATGTAGTTAAAACAGGATGGTTTTGATGAAGGTGCAAAGTGCCGTACCTACGCAAAATACACGCATTGACGTGGAGTTGCGGACATCAGCCCGTATTACCTAAAGGTGCAAAGTGTAGGTAGGCTGCTAAGAAGAATTAGTGAGATTTTAAAAAGGCAGAGAGACACCCAAAGAAATGTGAGTACTTTTTTAGATACAAATTATTTGTCAGTATTAAATGTTGCTAGCTATAAGGTAAATTGTAATGATTGTTTTCATAGTTATCATGTTTCGATTAGAAAAACAAATAGAATAGAAGTAGGTAGAATTCAAGCTTTTGTTAAAATTTATCACGTTAAATATAGATATTTTTAGACAGCTTACCTAACGTACCTAGGTACTTGTAATACCTATTGTTATAATAATAAATTCAAATACTTATCCAAAAATGGTGCTTGGTAAAAATGGTACTTATAAAATGTATTGGGACTATCTGAAAAAAAATCCACCTTATCTATTTACGCAATGATAGCGAATAAAGGATTTCTATTTTAGTACCTACTTATTTAGTTATGTACAGCTTTCTATTATGATGGTTTTTATATCTTCTAATATGCGTAAAGTCACTCAGACGCAGCAGCGACAGGCATACGACGCGCAACAGATACATAAATCTTTATTTATAATTAAGTATAAACACATCAAAGCTGTCTAGGGATATTTCAGGTATGATATCATAACTTTAAAAGTACCTACCTACTAGCCATCTAAAAATATTAAAACTTCAATTTGTTCCTGTTTTTTTCCTGTTTCCTATTTTTTTTTAGAAAATTCTTAAAAAATATGATAGTGGCGGCAAAATTAAATTAACTTTACCACGATTTTTCGTCTCTGTGTGTTTTGAAGACTAACTTGATTTTAATCGAAATTTAAATTTTCTCACAAGTTTGATAATTAAACTCATACTGTTGGTTTGTCCTATATCATGGAACGCCGACACAAGAGTTGTCGAGAGTAATAGGCATGCTGGAAGCGGGCGCCAGTCAGCGCCATCCATTACTGTTGCTGATGCCATTGGCACCAGTCAAAGCGTCATATCAAGATTGTAGTCTCGTTACCGGGACTCTTGCGAGGTCAGATGGCTGAGCAGCACACTGGTCTCTAATATTCGAATTACCACCGCAAGACAAGACTGATTTTTACAAATAACGGCGAAAAGATAACCCACCGCTACTGGTAGGCAATTGGGTTTGAAGTTACAATCGGAGCACCAGGTGCTGGTGAGCGATCAAACTGTAAGGAGGAGACTGCATGAAGTAAACTTTCATGCTGTTAGACCACTTCAGATTCCGGCGGTACCGACGAGGCAATCGCGGACGACGATTGCAAATGGGCAAATGAACATTTGACTTGGAACGATCGCCAATGGGCTAGAGTGTCATTCTCTGACGAATCCTGGTTCGGCTTTCATCCAAATTCACGAAGAATATGTGTTTGGCGAACCACTGGACGTGAAAGCCGCCTGCTGTAGATCCTCTTTGACAATCAAAATGGCGGCCCTAGTGCTGCCCCAGTTCGATAACTAGTGCTGGGCACGTTTCCAGTACTAGGATAATGGAGATGACGAACATAGCATGGATTCTACAACCCGGCTTCAGGAACGGAATCAACCATATGTCGAAATAATTTATGTCAAACTAATTACCTAGTACGAATATAACTTTGATGATATTTTGGTGGAAAATAGAATGAAATAAACAGTTACTAGAAAAATTGCGTGTATTGTTTTCATAGAGGTTACAAGCTCAGAGACAACACAGTGTTGCCAACTTAGTAGGAAATGTGTTTGCGTTCCTACTTGCCAACACTCCCCACAGAACGCAAACCCATTTTACTTATACAAAACAAATGTTTTTCAAATGTAGTACCCTTGGTCAAATTATCAGCTACCATGTTGGAACCATTAACAAACATAAATTTAACTTTAGATTTAGCAATGTTTTCTCGAAGAAAATGTAGGCGAATATCTATATGCTTAGTTTTTGGTTTATAAGAGTCTGTTGATGCCAGTCTTATTGCACTTTGGTTGTCACAGTGGATGAGTATCGCGCTGTCTACACCCTGACCAAGCTCGTCCTGCAGTTGCCGTAGCCACAGAGCCTCCTGGGTTGCCGCCGCCATCGCCATGTATTCGGCCTCTGCCGTAGAGAGTGCCACGGTTTGCTGTTTACATGAATTCCAAGATAAACAAGCATTCTGAAACAGAAAAGAGTAACCCGTACAAGATCTTCTATCCACTGGGTCACTAGCCCAGTCAGCATCACAGTATCCAATTATATCCTTTGAGTCATCTTTGGTATAACATAGCTTTAAGGTCTTGGTTCCTTGAAGATACCTCAAAATTCTTTTCACTCCAAGCCAGTGTTGATTTCCTGGATTATTACAGTACTGACTCAACTTATTGACTGCAAAGGTAATATCAGGTCTCGTGACATGTGCCAGATATATTAGACATCCCACCGCTTCCCTATATGGGATATTATCGTTTGCATCTCCAGGATTTTTATCAAATTTTGCATTCACCTCTATCGGGGTACTAACTGGTTTGCATTGAGACATATTGAAACGGTCCAATACTAGGTTAATATATTTTTCTTGATCTATCATAATTACACCTGTCTCTCGGTTCCTATTTATATTTATGCCGATGCACTGCTTCATTTCACCTAGGTCTTTCATACTGCATTCTCCTTTTAATTTTTCCTTAATCTCTGTTGTTTTATCCTTATTATTTGTGAATATCAATAAATCATCTACCCACACTGCAATAAATATTATTGTTGCCTCATTTATTAAATAATAGATGCAGGGATCCATTTGTGATCTTTGTAAGCCAATTTTTAATAAAATACTGTTCAACTTAAGATTCCATTGCCGGCTAGCTTGTTTGAGCCCATAAATTGATTTATGCAAAATACATACTTGGTCATTTTCTTTGAAGTATTCTGGTTGTGACATGTATATCTCAGTGTCTATGTCACCCTGAAGGAAAGCACTTATAGCATCCATTTGAAACATTTCTAAGTCATACTTAGCAGCCAGTGACAGTAAGAATCTAATAGATGTATATCTTACAACAGGAGCATATACCTCATCATAGTCACTTCCTTTTCTCTGAGCATACCCCTTGATAACCAATCTTGCTTTAAAACGAATAATCTCTCCTTTTTCGTTGGTTTTAGTCTTAAAGACCCATTTACATGGTAAGATTCTTTTACCACATGGTACATTTACCAGTGACCAAGTTTTGTTTTTAATCAGGGAGTCATACTCCTCTTGCATAGCCTTTTTCCATTGGTCGGCATAAGAAGATGACAATGCTTCTTCCACTGTTTGTGGATCATTTAAATCAAGTATTGGACAGAAGTAACTTACATCATGGTTATCTGTTTCTGCATATTGAACAGCTCTTCGCGGGCGCAAATTTATAATTCGTGTTGGTGACTCGAGATCAATTGATTGCTCTGGTACGTAAGATGAATCATTATTATCGCCAGACAGATAGTCCTCACTAGAAGAATGATCTGTGTCGTCCTCTAATTCTTCTTTGCAGGGTTCTTTAGGTGGCTGTATCCCTGGACTGCTGCTGTCAGATGAACAAGGTAAGTATACATTATTATCATATTTTTCCACATTTTCCAAAAATACTACATCTCTGCTTTTTATGATTTTATTTGTATCTGGATCAAGTATTCGATACCCCTTAGTTGATTCACAATAGCCAACAAATAATAATTTTCTGGATTTGGAGTCCCATTTAAGGCGTTTTTCTTTTGGTACTTGTGTCATTACTTCACAGCCAAATACTTTTAGGTTAGACAAGTTCGGTTTCTTACCAGTCCACATCTCCATAGGAGTTTTACCATGAATGGATTTTGTAGGTGATCTATTAATTATATAAGCTGCTGTTGCTACTGCCTCTCCCCAGAACTGTTTTGCAAGATGAGCATCAAACAGCATACATTTTGCTCTTTCCACCAGGGTCCTGTTCATCCTTTCTGCAAGACCATTCTGCTGGGGTGAGTACGGAGTACTTGTTTGATGTTCAATCCCATGATTGGTCAAGAAGCTTTCAAATTCTCTATTACAATATTCTTTTCCATTGTCAGAACGAATTACTTTTATTTTTCTATCATGTTCATTCTCTACTTTATTTTTATAATCTTTGAAAACTTCTACAACATTCAATTTATTTTTCAAAAAATAAACATGAACTCGTCTTGTGTAATCATCTATAAAGGTGATAAAATATTTCATACCTCCTAGAGATTCTTGCTCCATTGGTCCACATAAATCGGTGTGGACCAGCTGCAGTGGTTGCGAAGATCTTGAACCAATGTTATTAAAGGGTAGTCTGGTCTGTTTTCCCGAGAGACAGGTGACACAGGTAATAGGACCTTTACTATTTTCAGTAAATGGATGGACTCCTTCAGCACAGTCCGGTAGCTTGTTAACATCTGTAAAATTCAGGTGTCCCATGCGCCTATGCCACAGTACAACATCATTTAAGTTATCTGAACATGACAGGTTAGAAAATACTTCTCTGTGGGTATTTAATAAATACAAATTATTTACTAATGTAGCTGAACATAGTAGCCTCCCATTTTTATCATAAATGTCACAGCCTTTATCTCTGAAGTTCACATTACAGCCGCTTTTCACCATAGCACTGACTGATAGGAGGTTTGCAGCAAGCTTAGGTATATATAAGACTTGTCTTACCTGAATTTTACTTTCCTTATTACCATTTAACAATAAATTGACCTTTCCCATACTTTCTACGGGTAGCGGTGTCTTACTGGCAACAGTTATGGTGGGTATCGGTGGACTTGAAACATCATACATCCAGTCACTTCTATTTGTCATGTGCATAGAGGCACCTGAGTCCACATACCACAGGTCCGGATTCATTGTCTGAGGAGATGCTGAAAATGCTGCAACAAAGCCTTTAGTTTCATCCGTGTTTTCTACATTCTTATTTTTCGGAGCATGACAATTCTTTGCAAAATGCCCATGCTTGTTACAGTTGTAACATCGGGGTCCCTTAGACACTTTTGTTTTATTTTGTTGATTCTTTTGAATGGCCTTTTTCCTTGTGAAGAATGCTGAATTATCTGAGCATTGAACTTCCTGCAGGAGCTTCGTTTTGATGGAATCAGCACTGATCTTGATGCCAGAGCTCTCCAATCCCATGATCATGGGCTTATAAGCTTCAGGGAGGCCGGCTAACATCAGTGTACCTAACCATTCATCATCAATATCAAACTTAATATTCCTGAGCTTATGGGCGGTCGACATTATTTTATTCACATAGTCCTCTACGCTTCGGGAAGATTCCAATGTAGTTGTTATCATATCTCTCAACAAGGCTACTCTTCTGTACAACCCGCTGTCATCGAAAGCCTGTTCCAAACACTCCCAGACTTCTTTACATGTATTTGCAGTCTGAACATGTACGTAATTGATTGGGTCCAGTAATAAAATTAACTTAGACTTTGCCTTGGTTTCTTTCCTTTGATCTGTATTGGTACCGGTGACACATGTCCACAAATCTTCGAGTTCGAAATATGCTTGGACTGCGAACTTCCAACTGGCATAGTTATCTCTTCCGACTAGTCTGTCGATATGGAATGGATTGTGACCTGTATTTGACATCTTCTAAGCGTATTTCAGATTTTTACGTGATTTCTGTTCGAGCACGCCGCGCCGGTTAACCTCAAAAATATGACGGACAAAATACGCCGGCCAGTCTCAGTTTTCACTGCGCCTGGGGATCTTTCTTAGTTTTCACTGCGTTTACTTTGCAATCAACCACGCTCTGCTACCATGATGATATTTTGGTGGAAAATAGAATGAAATAAACAGTTACTAGAAAAATTGCGTGTATTGTTTTCATAGAGGTTACAAGCTCAGAGACAACACAGTGTTGCCAACTTAGTAGGAAATGTGTTTGCGTTCCTACTTGCCAACAAACTTATGTCAAATGATCCTTGTCGATAACTTACGAGTAAACAAACACAATTCGTATGTTGTAAGCTTGGTTCGAAACTTCTGATTGATGACTTGATGAGTTAGGTACTTAAAATGTACTGCGACAAGTGGTCATCGACAAAGTATAGAATAGGTTCTGTAGTGGATGCCTACTATGCCTTCCTACGACTCAAGGAATCTGTCAAAAGAAAGTGCAAAGATTGGCTGTTCGACAATTTCTTAGCTAATTTTTGAGTTGATTTTAGTTCCAGAGTAGGTAACTGTTACAACAAAACAGTGACAGAATCCTTCCTTCTGCTTGAAATAATGTATGACAGTAGGTACGGAACATAGCAAATTAATTATTTAGGTACCTACATCAATATAAATATCATGCATAGGCATCTTGTTAGTTGAATAGTGTTTTATAATTTTGTTTAGTCAAGTCATACCTACGTAGTATAGTTTAGTGTACTAAAGGTAGGTACAACATCTCTACCTAACACCCTTCGGATAAAACAGGCCTGATGTTATAATAATAATAATAATAAGGACAGATAATAAGGCAGTACTCCTTGATACGGCTCGTATTGTGAGGAGGTTCCTGTCTCTGGAGCCCTAACCACCGGTAGCTTGGACCCTGCTCCCGACACCGGCGGAATACTATTTTTTATATTTTTAAATGTTTTTTATACGTATTTTTTATATTTTAAGAAATATTTAAAAATGTAAATTAATATGTACATAAATAAATAAACGAAATAATAATAATAATATTCCACAACTATCACACAACGCCATCTAGTCCCAAGCTAAGCAGAGCTTGTGTTATGGGTACTAGACAACAGATAAACATACTCATATATTTCTAAATACATACAGTCATATTATAGATAAATTACACCCAGACACAGAACAAATGATCGTGCTCATCACACAAACATTTGTCCTGGGTGGGAATCGAACCCACGACCTCCGGCATAGCAGTCAGGGTCACTAACCACTAGACCATCAGGCTTATGTTAAGTAAATAGATTAAATACAAGTGGGATTTACTATTGAATAGTAGGTAATACCTTAGCCAAGCCATGAATTTAACGCCTAGGAATGGAACAGCAAAAAGTAAACTATGCTAGACAGTGCAAATTGCTTGCATCCAATGCACCCACTAATTACCTACAACGGTACCTAACCACAAAAGGCGACATTAATTACGCGGACAGTTTTCACTGATAAGCTATCTGTAGAAACCTCAGCTACAGTTATTGCCGGTTTTCGATAGCGCGTCCATTGATCGTGCGCGCGCGCAGGTGGGGGCAACACCGATCTCCCACCAACCAGCGCGCCAGTACCATCGCTGCCAACATTGAGTGACGCGCGTATTTACGTTCCAATTTGAAATAATCGATCCGAAAAATTACGTTTTATTTTTATTTTTGTATTTTTTTTTGTTTATGCTAGTGTTTTTGTGTTAGCATGAAGTGATGTTTAGTGTTCGTGTAATGTTTCATAAATCACACCCGTGTTCCACGTATGTCATTGGATTCGTTTAGCCAGTTGCAACAAACGAAAATGTGACTGTTTGTTTTAATGTCAAGTTTTAATCGATCGTTGATCGAAAATGGGCTTTATTGACGTTCTATCAACGTAATAACGATGAAGATGAGAGAGTTTATGAGGATTACGTTTGTGTGTGTGTGCGCTTTGCTCCTGGCAGTGCGTGAGACAAGGTGTGAGGATGAAGTGTCCGAACTGGAGGACGGTGGAGCATCGAGGAGTGAGGATCAGAATGAGCAGAGGAAGGACTCCAAAGGTCCCATACCAGGTAAGGACTAATAGGCATAACAAACATATTGTGTGAACTGTGAACCATGTTGACATTATAAAAACAATAATAAAAATAGTATCTAACGGTTGTTAATTTATGTAAAGAATGTTAGACTGAGGCCGCGCGGCTGTTTGTATAACCTACGACTGCTAAGTACTAGTCTAGAAGTGAAGGGACTGAGGCGCGATTTCTCTGCGATGTGGGTAGTCTGATGCATCGTTGTATTGTTGTTTTGCTGAGGATGCGACCGCAGGAAACATAACAAGAATGGAAGAGGTTGGTATGTCGCGTCGAGTTGTTATTGAAAACACAGAAGTTTTTATTCATTTTAATTTTATACCGTGTCAAGTTTTTGCTCAACCTGCGCACACGATCCCTGCCTACGTATTTCGAAGCGTATGACTAAATGAACATTCCCAATTTGGTACGCCTTTCCTAATAAATCACAAATTGGTTGATTGCTGTTCGTTCATATTTGCCTATTTAGTGCAAGCGTGAAGATATTAATAGAAAATAGCTCCAAATTGGAAAGTTATAAACGATGAACGTTTCACTATCGCTAGTCGGTGGTTGTAGTTTTATTAAACTCTGTTGTATCTTTTTGCATTGTAAAAGACCTTTATTAACATTACAAGCAGTGCGCCCGACGAGATTTCCCATCGACAAAAAATGATAAACTGTCATACAAACTGTCGTCCCCTATTTAACCTCTTTAGGGGATGAATGTTCAAAAATCCTTAAATAAGTACTTAGTTTTAACCTTCGCTATAGTGTAAGGAACTCTTGTGCAAAATTTCATGCTTCTATGTAGACCCAGCGGTGCGTGGTCTGTCAGTGAATTCAAGATTGTTGATATGCAAAGAATTAACAAAATATGATCCATATTGGTGATCATTATCATCATCATCCATCATCATTAAAGATCGCTTCGCTAAACAACCAAAGGTCCCCATAATCACTTCCTAGTCTTGCCAGATGAATACATTACCTAATACTGGAAGTTGCTGGTATCAGTCTCTTGTAATCACCCTTGCAAAGCCTCATCATTTATATCTGCCTAGCCTTTTCCCAACTAAGTATGTTGGGTTCGGCTTCCAGGCTTTTCAAATGCATCCTTACATAGCCTAATATGACAATAATTAATGAAAGTTGGGCCCAGAATAATTAGTTCTTTGAAAATCTCATAAAATATAATTATAGCCATATACCTATTGACTGGATCAAATTTCTAAACGCGAAAACCAAAATACTTACCTATTGCAATGAAATGACCAATTTAATTAATCACGGTCTATTTTCATCAATTAACGTTTTTGGAGCTGTTATTAAAATATTAGCTTAGATGACGAAACGTATTACGAGTACATGGGACTTAAACAGCAGTAATAGTTGCCCAGTGGAAACGGTCGCGACTTGCGAGTTGTAGGTTCGAATTCGAACCTAGGCAGGCACTTTACTTTGTGTAAATTATTTCATCACCACTACTCTCGAAACGGTGAAGGAAAACACCGTGCGTTACTGCCCACTCCCTCCCGAAGAGAGGAGGCCTGTCAGTGCATTGCCAGAGGGAACAGTATAGACTGATCGTGAGACATAACTGGTGAAAATGTTGGTTACCTACTGGTACCCGGCACTAAAACAGGCACAATATTATGAGTATGTGAATGACGAAAACAAAAGCACATTCTTACCTATATTCTCACAACAGCGCGATATCATAATTTATTATACGATCAACGCGGGTATCATATTGTACGAAAATGCACTCAGACTAACCAAACTCTAGAAACCGGTTTTACGCTTTAAATACCACACTGAGCTGGCATACGGTATTAGAATAATATTAACGTGTCATAATAATCTAGTATTAAATTATGATCTTTATTTATCTGTTTCAGTTTTTAATCATATTCGTTTGACCCGTACCAAGGTAACGGTTAAAGAATTATTTATGAGATTAGAGGAACGCAATATTTACTTTAGGCCGTGTTAACACCCTCAGGATAACGTTTCTTTAAGTCCCCTACTTCTCATACCCCCACTTCCCTCTTTCCCCAACTTCTTCGTATCAACGATTCCACATAGGCATAAGTTTCGACCAGAACTCAGTCATGTCTACGGCATCATATTCCCTTCAATCAATCAATTCAACCCTGTTTGTCCTGAAATAACTGTTTCATCTTTGGATGCTGAAAATGCACCCTGAAATTGTTTTTGCGGACCATTTTCATGAAATTCGAAAACAAAGCATTTTTTTTTGGCACAAACCGGTAAAAAATAATAGAGAGCCCATCTAATCATTCATTATCATCTAAGGCCTCACAGCCGCTGGTGGACCATAGCCTGGTCGAGTATATTACTCCGATGTGACACTACTAATAATTACCACCCAGGATATTGTCAACGTGGGTTATAGGTATCTATAGGATTATCAGAAAAGCCTGTCCCAGTCCACCATAGGTTGGCAGGGCGCACAGATAATATTAAAGGTAAGGTTGACTGGTAGAAAATGCCTCAGGCATTTTCAGTCCGCTTTGTACACAATACTTTTTTACTTGAGGATAAAGTTTAATAAATAAATAAAGGAAGACTTGTAAAATATTGACGAGCTAACATAATTTGTGAAACGCCTTCACTGCTGTCTTATCTTTACATAGGACATTTTTGTAGGAACTGCAATAATATCGATAGTAAATTAATAATATCTGCATGAGCTTTCATCATAATTTTCATAACAATATAAAAAATTTAAACCAAAGTAGAAACTGTACTAAAATGCTCCAAAACGGCCTTACTTACAATCCCTGCTAATCGACCGAAACGTTTCCACCATTTAGATTAATTTATTGTCTATTAATGATTCACTAATCACTATTCGTTGTTAACTATTCTAGGTAGGATAGGTACTACGTCGAAATTAAAACAATTGACTCACGTGCAATTACTTAGACAAGTTTCCCTTCATTTGTTGATTTTATTTTTAAATTACACGTGGTTTTTGACGGTTTTCATTTTTTAATGCCGCGGTATCGGAAAATCCTGATTTGAGATAATTATTTTGATTCGACCTTTTAATTACAGCGGTCTTTATGAAGTAGATATTTGACCACAATTTGGACCTACGCGCGATGATCGATTATGATCATAACATGCTAAATTCTTACCTAATACCACAACATTGTTTCGCAAAATCGCACCTTTCTACGACACTTGGATTCAACAATACCAGATAAGAACAACATAGTAAATAGTCAAATAAAACGGTAAATAAACAGAAGAATCCTAGGGAGTGGATGACGAACAGAGGCATCGACCTTCCGCGGCTGACAACTCTTGCGCAAGGCGTGCGAACCATTCATTTGCATCACAAAGCGTAACGTACATAGCTGGTACTCGGTTACTACTTCACCAAGATTGTGGTTGCAGCCTTTGGGTTATGTAACATGTGTGTTTCATTCAAATAAGCTATGAAAGTTACGGTTTTGTGTGGGTTTTACAGTTGTCCATCATTAATTTTGGTTTAAAACAGAGTTGAATTCTCCAAAATCCTCAACCGAATACATTACCTACCGTAATTCCTCTTGTTACGTTCATACATCGAGTGTTAGTTTGTAAAACAAAGTTATTATCCCTATAACTTTAGAAGGCCAGTTGATACAATTCTGTACACCATACGTGACATTTTCCGTTTTCCATAATGGATTACAATAAAATAATAAATAGCATTTTATTTTATTGTTCTGAAAAACAAAATAAAACTGTTATAACATAAATCATAAGTATTTTCTTTTTATTTGCCGTGTATTTCTAGGTAAACAGAAAAAAAAAACATTTATTTTATAAAAATGTAATGTGTTGTAACCAGAAAAACGTGGCTACGAGCTACGCGCCTACGAACAAAATATTCTTTTTTTTGTACACCATATGAATTACAGATATAAATGTAGAAAATATGTTACATGGGGTGACACAATGGACGGTCTTATCGCTAAAAGCCTTCTTTTAAAGACAACCTTTGGATGGATTTAAAGGGAGAAGGAGATAAAATACCGCAGGTAGTCTGTGGTGTAACATTTACATATACAATAAATACATGCATGTATATAAAGCTCGAGTACGAAAATCATAACATAAGCTCAAATATGAGAATCTTACCTTTTGATTTATAATGACCCCTTGCATTTGGATGTTACAGCGGTTACACGTTGTTTCATCGCTCTAGGGCTCCTAAATGCCAAGACACATGACGAAATATATTCAGGCTACTGATTAAATCTGTGCTGCTATAAATTTTAATGGAAGGATTCAATTTTAGAACAGGATTTTGAAAGAGGCATTTGTGGCCGAGCTGCCGAGTCGTAAGTTTCCTATCCTTTTTTTAACGTAATCCAAGGCTGAAAATTGCCGTAATCCAAAATTGTTTGCAATTGTTCAATGGAGATATATGTATATATATTTTGGTGACATTTTAGTTTTAATTAGTAATCTCTGTATCAGCCGTGTTCAGTCAATAATGTTTGTCAGCAACTATCCCTAAAACACTTGTTACATTTTACCGATGACATTGCTCATACAGGTAGTAGTTAGTACCCACAGCAGCCAGCTAGCCTCGACACACGGTCACATTAGAATTAAACTATGCATGACATTCAAATAGATTGTACTTCACATTTAATCTTAATTGTCTGTATGTGGTTTGGTGTACCTACCCACAGTGGGTAGATAGATGATGAATTTTGCTTTACTTCTGTGATTGATGTTTCTTAATTTTTTTGATTTTTAAGGCTTTAATTTTTTAAATTATATTAAAGCTGTGCTAAGCCACGGGTTAATAATTTAAGAAACAAATGCGAAATTAAATCGCTTAAAGGTATAAATTTGGAGTCATTTCAAAATTACAATGAAAACGCGGTTAAAAATCCAATTTGATTTCTATTGCAAATTTACCTGTGCGTGATTTGGTCGTAAAAATCTTAATGTACTTACAATGAAATTAAGCAACACCGGTGAACTGCGACCTAACACTTTATCTTGTTAATAATTTCGTAAACCGTATACTTCAAAATCATTGTAATATATTATCAATATCAAACAACTATGATTTTTTACGAAATATCGACACACGATTCTCATCTGACCCGTATTATTTCAAGTTCATATCGTACATGAATTTGTACAATTCGCTATGCCATTGATGGTCGTGTAAACCCATCAATTCAATACATGTTTTATTAATACATGTACATATCACAAGATCTATGTACCTACTTGTCATTGATTTTCTATCAGTATTGTAAACAATACAGAATGTTGTAACTTTTCATTGGATCAATCAAGGAGTATTGTTAGGAAGATGGCCTCCATGTTCAGAAAAGATTTGTGAGGCATCGTTTTCAACTTTCCACCTTTCTGACGATATGTGTTGATCACAAAAGTTTTATTGATTGATTTTTCGGTTCTTGCCCAATGCACTACTGTTTGCAGCCTTGTCTATTTGTTACCGGCCTTATAGATAGATTATTTCATTTATTTCTCTCACAATGTTTCGTGGCAATTTACAGCCTCAGCCTCCGGCCTTGTTTGGGAAATAAAGATTATTCTCTCTTGTACCTAGCGCATCGCGTCTCTTTTCTAGCCTTAGTAATAATTGAGAATCTTCGTATTGTAATTGTAATATCGATTCAGTTACTGCAAAAAGTTTGATTGGGTTTTCTTCTCGAATGTTTCATCATTAGCTTAGATTACATAACGGAACCGAAATTGTAGGTATTTGTCTGCTGAATGATGCTGCGAATGGTTCATAAAACTGTGTTGTATAGAACACATCGTTGTTAATTGTAGCAAGAGAGCCTCGTATAGGTAAGGCAGTAAACTATTGTCAATTTGTCATATCCTATCTGCCTATCCAAAATCTAAACTAATATGAATAAAGAGAAAAGATTTGATTATTTGAATTACTTGTTTAATATGCTTTCACGCTAAAACGACTGAACAGATTTGGATGAAATTTGGCACATGTGTAGACCATGACCCGGATTGGGACATAGGGCTTTTTTCCCGATATTCCCGCGGGATCGAGACTTATGTGGGTGAAACCGCAGGCACCCCGCGGTTCCCGAAGATCTAAGGATAGTTTGTTAACATACCCGAGTGTCAACTTTGTACCCATACTGTACAGACTTTTATGTTCACTGCAGATTTATTGTCCATTTCATTTGGCTTATCTCTCATATTATTATGATGTAAGTATTTTTCTTTTATTGAGCATTGTTCATGTTTATTGACTAACAGGTAAGATTGAGGATTTTTTTATGTATTGTTAGGTATGCTATATTGGGTTTTATGGTGATTACTGTATCTTGATTGCTGTCGTGTATGTCATTTGTGCAATATTATCTAAATGAATGGAACACCTCCATATTATCATAAAAATGATTTATTATAATTTTGTCTTATTTTATAACAGCTTTCTCATCATCATCTATCTGAATCATATCAATATTTTATTGTACTGCATGACCAAGTAGACATTATGAACGACGATTCCCACCACTTGTGCGGTTTTATTCAGGCTAATCGTTAAATCTGGGTAAATTCTGTTTGAATCGGTAATGTTGTTCGTTATTCAGTGTCGCATGATACGTGTATGAAATTTACATCAAGTTTCACTTGGCATAACTTTGCTGGATGATTCCGAGTAGACTGTCACAATGAAATATTGTTACCCCATTGATAATAGCAAGAGGCAGCTGACAGCAAAGCAAACTAAACGAGGATTCATTCATCGTAATGACGTGTTACATAGCTGCTGACTATAGGCGACGCCCACATGCAGTTACGAGCATTCAACATTCAATTAGGTATTGTAAAATATTTGCATCCTGACGCTTTCTCCGCCCAATCTCGTCCTCTCCGTCTGCTGCGTGTATTAATAGCTAACTTATTGAAAATAAGTGTGAGTAGAGAGAGCAAGTAAAATAAATGTGATGTATCTACACCGTACTTTCCAGGTTGCGCATAGGCGTTCTCCTTATCAAACTCAATTTCCCGATTATCCCCTTTTTTATGGATGGGAAATCATCAAATGACCCCTCCCGCTCTGGGTGGAGCGGAAGGGAGTGTCAGACTCTTACTGACTAAAACCCATTCGTGTTCCTTCCTTAGCTCTTTATGTTCCGGGGTAGCGGTAACCCTTTCGGACAATCCCGCACCCCCGGCAGGACAATCCCGCACCCCCGGTAGGACAATCCCGCACCCCTGGCAGGACAATCCCGCACTCCCGGTAGGACAATCCCGCACCCCCGGCAGGACAATCCCGCACCCCCGGTAGGACAATCCCGCACCCCCGGCAGGACAATCCCGCACCCCCGGCAGGACAATCCCGCACCCCCGGTAGGACAATCCCGCACCCCCGGCAGGACCGATTATCCCCTAAGTTTTATTTTTGGGACTCCTCCCCTCAATTAAAAGCTTTTCAAACAAGGCAGCGAACAGTTCGGATTGTCCTAATTCTTTTTATGTTTTCTTTAAATAAGTATAATTAGCAATGGCAATAGTATTAATTTATACGTTGTCTATGTCAAAGTGGAACTTTCGTGATTCGTGTCGTGTGCCGTCAAACATTATCCAACACCAATAATACGAGTTAATCAAACAAAACGGTGAGCATCGGCCGCTTCCTGTTAGATTCACCAAACAATGGAAAGCGGAATTTCCTTTGTGGAACAATAATGTACTGTATATATATATACCCACTGTTTGATTGTATGTATGGGAGCGTTTTCACTGGCCTTTGTCGGTTTTACAAACAAGCATTGTATAATTTGTATGGCGGCCATTCAGTTTTTTTATGTGAGTACTTTTTGTGGGATTTTGTTTTATACCTAATGTTACGGTGGTTATGAAGCCTCGTGTCTGATATTATAGGTATAGATTGGATTGGCCACAAAATTATAGTTTTGTTTTTGTATTTTTTTTGCGGTGTTTCCTCATTTTTCAGAAGATTATTATAGAAATAGGTCATACTGTTTTTTAGTGGTATCATCTTTAACTATTTAGATCGCAATAATAACAGTTTTTAGATATTTGGAGCTTTTCAAAAAGGTTTCCAAAATTGCATACTTATAACACATTTTCGAAATACCGAAAATAGCCATTTTTGAATGGAATTAAAAGCGCTTTTTATATGCAGTTAAATTATTTCGTAGGTACACTAGGCATTAAGTCGATCTAGATTACTTAGCATTTGCCAATACAAATAAAATCTAATGTTTAAGGATGCGTAAATCATAATGTCTTATTAAACCGGCCACGCGTGTTGCAAATTTTATAATGATTTCTGAGATAAATGCGAATAATATTGCATTCAATTAGAGGAACGGTTTGCTTTGAAATATACCATCAGGCATTTAAATAAAAATATTGTACATTGGCTCTCCAATAGCCCTGGAATTTTAAAGGCTTTTATGGCACTGGACGTTCAGCCGCCAACGTTCGGAGAAACGTTAATTTTATTGTTTTCTATTTCATTAAAGATTGTTTTTCAGTTTTGAACAGTTCATTAGTAGATACAGTAGTACCACTAGGTACCCTTGAATCCAGCTTTTACAACAAACACCGAAAAAACGTATAAAAATGTATTGCTTCAGACTTGTACATAGATACATTAATATGTTTCAATGGCTCAGAATATGTTAGCGCCTAGCATCCGTTGAAGTCTTTGCCGTGTGTAAACGCTCCGTAGCATGAAGAAACCTTTGAAAGTGGACGAAGGTTACCACCAGTTAAATGTTGAAAGAGCCGACGAAAGGATTGTGGGTTTGGGAGATGGGTCGCAGCCTAGCATCATCCAACTGCTATCTATCTCGTCCGGCAATTGATTTGAGAACATTTCGCTTTTCTTTTCTGCAAACTTCTTGGATAGCCTCTGAAAATGGTTGGAATGTTGGCTAGATATCATAAAGTTTGATATTTCTTCGACGTAACACAATTATCATCTCATCCACGAATAATTTGCTCTGCGATTCTATAATGAAAGGTCATAATTATATAAACATGGATGTCATCCAGAGCCTGATCCCAAGTCTATGTTGTAGGTGCTTCTTCTACGTTTGTTTTATTTTGTCAATTGAATGCCGTGTTAAAGTATTCTATATTGTTCTGTCATTTTAAGTCTCATAATAATCAGAATTATTCATACTGGGCAATATTTGCGTAGGTGCCAACGTAGGTAACATTCATTACTTCTTAATGAACGGCCATTTTATAAGATCTCGCGACTGTACTCACGGCTACTGTAATTCGATATCTATCAGTACAAAACAAATTGCCCTGTCACTCTGATTACTTAACAAAGAGAACAACTCAAACAGTGCCCATTATCACTCCTATTAATTACATAATTCCGCATTTTTCATCGTAACTTTACGGTACTCCTAATTGACAATGTGACGTATTGGAAACGCGATAAATTGCAAGCGATAACCAACTTTATTTCTTCGAATATAAGGCTAAAAGAAAAATAGAGGTGAGCCCTAAAATAGAATGCGTTCCGCTATGCGCACGCTGCTTGATTTTAAACATGTATGTTGCGCAAAACTTACTAAATACATATTGGATAACTGCTTAACTTGATCCAAACTTTAGGTTGTTGTCATAAGGTTTAGATTCGTCTGATTTGTGTACTGCATATTTGGACTAGGTGAAGTTACGGGTATGTTACATGAGCACATTGTTGCAATTAACGTTAATGCCGTTTGGTTTCGATTACAAACGCGTTCTACTATTATTTTGTAATATCCTCGTCCTGCTGACGAGCCTCCTGTTTCAGTTCGTTTACTGGATGATATTCGTGTGAGAAACTTTTATTTGTATTTCAAATGAGTTTAACAACCTGTGTTATGTTTTCTCTTTCAGCAGTTTCATTGATATGATGGTCAGATTCTTCATCGTTATTGGAACTGAGCTGATCAATGCTGAATAACTATAAACTCTTATGTGATTGAATTCTTCAGTCATTATTAGTCCTGCAGATGTGCTTCATTACTCTTTCCAGGCTGTATTTTGGAGACAATACTAATAACATGATAGATTTGGGAATATGTTGTGCCGCTTCTTCTTCTATAGTTTTTTGCGGCCGTCAATATTCTAAACGACTGAAATAAGCAAGGTTTTGTTTAGTAAGAGTATGTTAAAGTCAAACATTCCTTATACATTGCGGATGTCTGTTCTATTCCGTGCTCCTCTAAATAACTAAGATTACGTCAAAGTTACAGCACTCATCTCCACATGGAGGTGCGTATAGTCACTTAAGTAAATAAAGCGAGGAATGTTCAACATTTAGCGTTCAAATGTTTCAAGTTCATCGCCTACTTAATAATATAAAATTAAATAAGACAAGGTTATGTGTAGTGCGTGGGAGCCGAGTCAACTTAATGTACTTAGTACGTACGTATTAAAATTGTTTGACGGGCTAAGAGGTAGGTTTGATATTGTAATACTTACCGCATTTTAACGGAAATCTAACAATGAGTAGGATAATCAGGAAAAGTAGAAAAATCTAGGCAACGGCTTTTTTTCATAAAATAGGTATGAAGATTATTGAAAAATAGAAAGTACACTAAAGACACGAAACGACAAGCAAAGGAATGTTAATATTCTGATTAGTTTGGTCCTTCTTTTGTTTATCTGGTCTTCAGTGGCATGTATGGAATACCAAATTACAAATCTTATTAATCTTTTGACCGCGACACATATTTCCGTGCCTCTACCGCCCGTGTCGTATTTCTGCGACAGAGTACATGCATGATTTTTTCGTTCTAGTTTCTTCCTATTAACTGCGTGGTACAACTAAAACCATTATTAAATAGAGATAAAAACTTTTTGACTATTTTTTAATCGACACAACGATTTCTCCTCCTTATTTATTGTAGGTATTATTTTATCTGGATTTTATCGATCTGTAGCCGCGCGCTAGGGGCACGGCAATTGATATTTAGCCAAGCGCTTAAAAGGTTAATTGATGATTGTGGAGTCTTTAAGCACTTTGTAAGTTAACCGCAAATGTCCAAGAGAAATCTACACAGTATAAGTAGCAGCTGTTTCTTTCTTACTCCAAGACTACCGATCAAAAACGCAATAAAACTAATTTCAGTCCAACTTTTACTTAACCACATCAGTTACTGCAGCCATCAAGAAGAAACTCGCAAACAATATAAATCGTACGAAGAATGTTATTAAAACATGCGCCTGCGACGCTCCGATGACTTCACTCTCGCCTCGAGGTGTACAGTGAACACAATCGTGTGAGTACGACACACTTTCATACTGGGCCCGTACAATATAGGGTTGATATAAGGGTTTATGATACTACAGCTGACTTAAGATGTGTTTGCAAAAGCAACAGGTAAAGAAGAGAGGAAGAAAATCGCGAATTATCTATTTCTTGGGAGCTTGAAACCTGAAAATGAAGAAACAAAGAATGAAATACATTTCATCTATGCATCTTTTATTTTCTTCATCAAATTGAGTCACTGTAAACTTTCTTCCTCGTAGTAGTCGTACCATTAAGCAGCTAAGGAAGCCCTGAAGATACTGAATATATTAGCAATAAAATAGAGTCATTTCAAATGTTCATCTGATTTTAAAAATTGTGCAATAAAGACTTGAAACGAATAACAAACAATGTTAAACGTAGGAAGATGATTCTTCGAAATTCGTTGATAACATATTTTTTAACGTTCATGGTCAGACTAGGCAGCGCAGCACTAATGAATAATTACAGCGCTAGATTGAATTAAACAGGTAAACTTTAAGTGTTATTTTAAATAAATATAGCCCTAGTCAATTTGTTTATTTTGTGGCCGTATGTTTTGGCCGGTTACATGGTTACACAAGATTATGAAAGATGTGCCTGTATATTTGGTCACCAACAGTTCTATCTCTGACTCAACTTGAATTCCTCTGATCTGGTGATCGAAATCTGGTTATTAGGGTCCAGATTTCAATCCCTACCTTAAAGCCTGTAGTATATCACAAACCTACAGCAGCTGGCTAGCACAATCTTTGTCTAACTAGTTACCTACAGATCGTTATGCTCTTGCAAATGGGAATTTAAATATATCTCTGTAGCTGTTTTGTACATTCTTGCAAATGACTGGTTACCAATCTCGTCTTAGTATCTAACGTTAGCCGTTTTTGCGAAGTCAGGTTATAAACAAAAAGATTTACTGTCACGTGCATCTACCCAATCAGTTCTACTCCGTTTAGCTTCAACATCAGAATTTATGATGATTTGTCAATATCTATATAAAATTATGCAAAAATTCGACTGCGCAATACTAATTTTACCGTAAACAAATTCTTTGATTGTAGACGAGACAGTTGATTATACATCGATAGAATAAATCTATAGATGACAGAATCCAAATGTATTGGGAAAGAAATATTGGTATGTGTGCGTTACAAATCTTTGTTGTATTTTTAAGTCTGTGATTGTTTTGACAACTATTGCGTTCAAATTAGTCTCTTTTGTCCCTCCCACGTCTAATATTTTATTACTTACAGTGTCAACACATTCTTCAAATTGATTTTTATTGACTTTGTTATTTTGATCTACTACGCAATGACGAAGCACGGAGTTTCCTTGTTTATCGCTTTTGTGAATTAAGTTTTTTTGTTTTTCTTTGATTATTTGTAAAATCTTGTTACTATAAACAATTATAGGTATCTGTTTCGGTTTCGAAGTTGTTTTGTTCACATTAATTACCATACGGCGTTATTTATTTCTATTATTGATTTTTACCTTATATAATTCGGAGACATGTGTCATCCACCAACCCACACTGGGCCTGCGTGGTTGATTGGTGGATGGCCCACTCCCTCTCACAGAGAGGAGGCCTGTGTCCCAGCAGTGGGAACGTTGCACGTTGTAGTAGACTGATTATGCTTATGCTATAAATATTAGGTATTTAGTAGAGTGTCAACCTACTTTTTGTTTTAAAGTTCAAAAGTGAATTGTTTTCAGATATATATATTCACATTCCTCTAAATGCTAAGGACCTTCAATGACATTTTTCCGTATAAATCGTTATAGAGAAAAATGTTGGTAGTCATTGATTTCATAAATATATAACGTAGTATTGTCCTATTAATTACTTTATTCAATAGGAAACACAACTAATTTTATGGATTATTCTGTTTCATTGAGATACTGGACATTCATGTGGCTTACAGGAATTTATACAACTTAATTTTATAAAGAAAAATGTAGACAATAGGAATAGGAATTTAGTTAGATTAATTTGTTGAAGTCTTGGTTTCCATAACATTGTATTTGATATTGTCATTTGAAAAAATCTCAACAACGCAATACATATAGACAGAACACATACTTACAACCAATAAAATAGTGCTTACAACGAAAAATACCAACAAAATATGAAAAACCAGGGGTATAATTACGTGTATCAGTATTCTTATTAACACAAACTATTACATTTGATAAATAATGATTCGATCAACGAAAATCATGTTAGTGTAGATTAGTTTATCATAATATATATGCATAGGGAGTGAATATTCGAATCATTGACTGTGTGAAAGATGATAATATGGCTAGAAAGGGGGTAACTACCGAGATGACGACTAATAGAGAAGTATGGAAGAAAAAGACTGTGCGCCCAGATAAATTTGGATAAGGGCAAGAAAATGAAGATGATGATAGGAAGTAAACATTCTTAGTGACTACTGCCACCAAAACCTCAAAAAGGTACATTACCATTTTACCAGTTCAGTAGGTTAAAGATCTCACGATTACCCATCACTTTCAAGCACCGCCATAACAATTACGATGGTGTTATATTAGATACTTTGTATTACATAAAAACAATATAGCTCTATCAAAAAATTGCGTTTTATTTAATTATCTAACACTTACATAACTAAACTTACATAAGGGATAAACTACGTGTGCATGGAAACCACATAGCGTGTTGATTTCCACAGTTCTAACTTCTGGGTGAGTTTCAAGTGATATCGTTTCGCCCGTAACAGGCTTGCTAAACAACTTTTCCTTTTATGTTTTGTTATGATTATGGAAAGGAGTCGTATGAAAACTAAACAACTACTTGTCTTCCGAATTGGAATTAAAAATCGGGAACTGTGTCTATATGATATTGATATTAGTGAAGCTGAAGAGTCTGTACGGGCGAGGCAACTTGAATAAGTAGGTATAACCGCTTGAATCCGGTTTCTACCAACTTTGCTGACTTGCAGCTAATCGTTTCAGTACACATGCAAGGAACTTTAAAAATACTGTGTAATATGGATGACCTTAAAATTACTTACAATGTGGAAGATAGTAATGTTGTATCACAACGCAGGAAAGATCTCTATCCGGCTGTAGCCAGCAGCAAACGAGATGATTGACATTTAAAGCCAGATGCATCTAACATGAATTTTTATACACTGTACAGAATAATAATAAGTTCTATAAATAGTTACAGAAATAAAATTATTGCAAAAACACGGATCTTAAACCGACGAACTGAGAATTCTCAAAACACTAATATATGCGTTGATCTAGATTCGGTTGCGCAAACTCATTGGAATCGCATTACACTTTGGTGTGTCGGTGTTTACTTGGCATCCTATCGAATGCAACCACAGAGGTTGATATTATCGGGGTGATATAATTATATTGTATTGAATTAGGTGCTTAATCTGATTATTGAAACTATTCATTTAACAGCGTGAGAAATATTAAACGGTAGTAGAATTTATCGGTCCCTGTTATACGAGTATGTTAATCGAATTTTGTGAAGTTTGTTTATATCAACTTTTAATATTTAAGAGTTTGCAGTTTTCAAGAGTTTGAAATCTTCACCACTTATATTTTAAATCTGCTGTGTGCATATATAAATCTCTGTTGCTGAAAGTAGATGGTTTATGAATTTCAATTTTTCTTGACATGTTCTTATTTTCATTCAAATCGTGCTGAATTTATTTAAAAAAAATCGGAAAAAATGAAAAGAAGCTCGGAAAAGTTTTAGTGCTTTTCATCAAAATTATCTACAGCTCTCTAGAAAAATAGCCACTGAAACCCATCTCAATGTTACAATGTAACTTATAACCATTGATTATATCAGTTTTACGCATAACCATTGACTTATATATTACTATACTTTTGAAATCATTGCGCATAACCATAAAACTACGATTAACGATTTGCCAGTCGAGTGGTTACTGTAATTAATATGTGGCGAATTGTTATTGAGTCGTTAGCGAGGCTCAAACATGGTGCAGAGGTCCTTGTTATTATGCTATGTAGTTCTCTGAATGACATGGGAAGTAATAGTAACAGACAAATGAATAGATTTCAATGCTGTTTTAGTTAGGATACATATAGGCAAGTTCTATTCAATTATTTCAAATTATAAAGTTATAGTCAAGAATTTAGAACATTGTACAAATTCAATTCGGGATTTTCCCATAGAATGTAATGTACTTTCCTACCCCGAATAAAATACTTGGGAAGAGTCCGAATTTGATTTAGCCTACTCTAAAACAGGTGCTTCTCCTGTAAATAGTATTTCAGCTTCCAATGAAGCTGATAATGATAAAGATGATTTAAGGCATAGATTGATAACAGTTCTTACGAGTACCTACACAATAACATTATATTATTATGCTTAAGTATATCAGCTGTAAATTGAAAGCCATAATATAGGTACGTGGTTCTGTTTGCTAACACTTAACGTTTCGTTTCTGTTATATTGATATGTTAAAATATTTCTGCGTTGGTCGTAAAATTTCACAAGACATCGACGTAATGCCAAGGTACCTCAAGGGAACGGTTCTTTGGAAACTAATTAAACTATTTCAACCGATAATCAATCTTACGCTCTTCAAAATAGAGTACAAAATTAGACATCTGTCAGTCTAATGCAAATAATATTTAGTACTAAAATTAAGTTGGGAAGTTTGCCGTTCAAACATACAGAATTTATGTACACAGCAGGGTCCGATGTACAGCGCGCAGTTGCAAAATTTTCAACGGAAATTGAACAATCGACAATAGTCTTTATGTTTACGCAATAGAAGTTATAGTGGCAGTAAACATTACTGTGTATTCTAAAGATTTTATCACCGAGGTTGTACGGCGGAAAAGCGAAGAGGCTAGCGGCCGTTGCAAGTAAATGATGTTTATTTTTAAAACGGCGGTTATTTAATCGTAATTTGTATTATTATAATATAAAAACGTTTACAGTATATAGTATCATTATGCATAGTGTACCTTCTATGTGATTTGATCGCTCACGATTTTGTAAGGTCCAAGCAAACGGTCGACATATGGGGTAATCAGGCCATGTCAATGTTGCAACTCTCATTAGTACGCTAAACGACAGTTTAGTTCAATCGACCGAAAACATCTATGGAACCTAGGACATAAATCCTTCATTTGCCAAAGGTCTAATTGAAAATGGTATTAGCAGCGTTTTATTGGCTAACAGATGAAGCTGATGCATTTACATTACAGGATGTGAAGGAGGCTATTTTGTACTCCGTTAAAACTGTATGTAATGTTTTACCCGTAGTTTGAATTTATATCGAATATCTAAATGTTAACGATATAGCTGATTGCTTAATAAAAGGTAACCCAATGAATGAGCAAGGTTTGTAGTTTAGCATGACTGATTTCCAAGGTACGGTGGTGGATGTCATATATCTACGCTATGGTACTTAAACACTATCGTCGTGATATAGAATTCAGAATAGCCAAGTATATTAACTCTTCTACCCCTTGTTTGATATTTTCCCCAGGAACAAAACTATCCTATAAGCTCTGTCTATTTAATGCATTATGTAATTGAATAGTTACTTATTACTTCTCACTAGGGGCGGAGGTTGTTCCAGGTCAAGGTGTCCACAATGTCGTCCGCCATTGTCTTCTGATTTACACGGTTGATTGTTGTAAATGTGGGTAGTATTGTATTCGCCGTTATTATCATTTTCCGCCTGTTTTGTTGTTTGATTTGTGTTTTTTTTCTGCCCTTATCCTTATTCACTGATCTTGATATATACCTACAATATCAGTGGTCATATGAAGTAAATGTTATATGGAACAATCGCAAAGTTCTATGTCCACAAGCTTTTCATCTCAGATTCCCAGTATGTCTTTTCTAGCCATGTCATCTTCCATACCATCAAAATGATGTATATAATCATCTTCCACACTATTACAATTCTTTGAATCAAAGAGATTAATAATATTGATGAAATGGAAATTAACATTGCTGAAATATCGTTGGTAATGTTTGCGTACCTACTATGTGAGTTTATGTGGCAATTTATCAGATTTATTACAGTCACGGTGCCGTGAGCATCGTAGATGATGTGATAGATGACGTGTGGATGAGAATGGAAAGAATATTGGACTGAGATGTGATAGGGATTATACATCACACAAACATTTGCTATCTTTTCGTAACGTACAGGAAACGGGACTTCAGTCAAGGCATTCAAATGCCAGCCTTATGGTAATGGCTAAAAACTGGTATTAGTTTAATCTCAGTTTTATTGCATTTTATCTACTTTTGGAGAACAATTCTCATGCCACAAGTTTTCTAAACATGTACCAAGAATTTTGATCTTAGTACGTGACACGCAAACCGATTTAACCGCATTGATAACTTCAAAGACTTCAATGGGGCCTTTAATAGCTTATACAGTTATGGTCCTATGAAAACTACGTATACAACGTGCTAACTTCAACAACTTAGAGGGAGATGACGTTATGGGAATAAAAGGGATAGCTATATGTTTGACGTTTCGTCCGGCGTCACGCACGGGCCGCTAGAAAGCCGAAGTTAGCTCGGGAAAAGCGCCGGTGCACGCCTAATTGAATGCCGTATTTGTACGACACGAACACTGCTTTCCCGGGGCGTGTCAATTAAAATTGTACCTTAATTGCATAATGATATGGTGTTTTTTGTAACAATTGATAAGTGTTGATGTTGAAGTGTTGGAGTATTCATATTTCTATTATTACGTAGTAATTCCGCGTTTCACGTTTTTATCGCGATTTGATTGTGCCATTGTTTTAAAGAAATGTTTGTTGATATTGATAGGCTGTTTCTTTGTCAAAATACTTAGGTAACAGAAAACAGGCTGAACAAAAAGAACTTTCCTAAAATAATTGACTTACCTAGGGTTTAGGTGATATTCAACGTTATTCATCAGTTTCAAGTACCTACATCACATACATATGATATTACATTCATTACCAATCAGGATGTTTCACAAAAGTTTTTTTCCCATGTTTTTTATGTTAAATTAAGTATTTTTAACAACTTTTTGTAAAAAATCAGTTCCTATAGAATTAGCATTTTACAAAAGGATGATGTCGTGACTTAAATGTTTATAAAAATCATCAGTTTTTACGAACACGATTGTACAGCCGGTAAACTTAACATATTTGATTAATTAATGCGTCAGTACTGATTGTATACTCTTTACGATTATGTAGATTTTGTAATAGTGCTGTGTCATTTTGTAATTGTGTTGTCTTTATTGGTTTTTAATTTAACCGGTTTTAATGGAAGTTTGAGTTTTGAATGAATGAAGAAATAAATAATAGGAATAATTCTTTTTGTCCAATGTTTAGCAAGACATTTAATGGAAATCATGAGTTTCAAGCACAATTCACTAACATTGTTAAACATAACGTTTATTTATTTATACTTAATTGTACATCATAAAAATACATACCAAAAAATAAATCAAACATAACAAAATATAGGTACAATGGTCGGCCATTAACGTTACATAAAAATTATACTTTTAATCATAACAATGAGGAATGATAGACAGAAAATAAACATAAAACCAATATTACGACATTAAAAACTGGCAAAATACTTAAAAAATGAACACCGTTAAGAACGTGGTTACACTTAGCGAAAAAGAAAAACTCACGTGAATTAATTTATTAAAAGATTGTCGTTTCCGCCTATTTTCTGTACATAAACAATTCACATCTTCCAGCGAAAGTCATGACAATAAACTAAACTCAAGTGACTACTGACTGAGGGAAGTGACTCTCCTGTTCTCATGTTTACTTAATTTATTGATATTTTTGCAACATTTTAGTAGGTAGGTAGCTAGCAGAGCCATCATTAAAACTAGCTATAAAAATCTCGCGGTACTTTGATTGATACGTAACAATGAAGACAATCCTAACTTAATCCATACTTAATATTATAAATTCGAAAGTAACTCTGTCTGTCTGTCTGTATGTATGTTACCTTTTCACGCCTAAACCACTGAACCGATTTAGATGAAATTTGGTATAGAGATATTTGAGTCCCGGGAAAGGACATAGGATAGTTTTTATCCCGATATTCCTACGGGATCGAAACTTATGCGGGTGAAACCGCGGGGTGCAGCTAGTATGATAAATGCGAAAGTATGTTTGTTTGTTACCTTTTCACGCCTAAACCATTGAATCGATCATCTTGAAATTTTGAATATACGTTGTCAGGTGTACAGAAACGGACGTAGGTTACCTTTCATCCCGAAAAAAAGTGCTGTTCCCGAGGAAAACAACAATAACGTTATTATGATAATAAATGGCGCCACGTGTCCATTGAACTTTGTCATATTATTTAATTCTGAGGCGTCGCGATCATAATTATAATAAAATAAATATATAATATATTATGATATATCCGTTTCAATCTTATACATCTTTGCTACTAATTCCTGTCAGCCTGTATCATCCCACTACTGGGCAAAAGCCTCTCCCCATGAGTTCCAGCTCTTGAGATCTTGGGCTTATGTGGACCACTGGCCGTTTGTTTTGTGTCCAGCTCGTCCCGCCTGACATATCCTTGCAATATAATTTATTATTTAATTTTTTTGTTTGAAAATGAATCAAAATACAAGATCAGATCTAAATACAAGATTTAGGGAAAATAAGGCTTGTGTAAAGAGCATTCTATTCTATAATTTGTGTCTGATGTTCTAATTGCGTTCTCTTTCCCAATAGGAAAATTAATAAGATAAAACAAGTGTCAATAACTGGGTCAACATATAGAAGAAGCCTTAAAATATTGTTCTTTACATATCAAAAGTCGTCTTTCAAAAGGCAATGTGATACATAATTTATGTAAAAAAATACGAGTTTTGTAAATCCTCGCTCACTGCCGGGTTCGGAACAGACCCGTTCGCATTGACGGCATTCCGGCAATGTCCTTACTACTGCCATTGTCTTGTTTGTTGTTTATTGTTATTGCTAATTGTAAGCAGATGTATGGAGATACGAATTAATATTGATTACCATATCGCTTTTAGAGCTTGGCTTTGATTTATCTAATGTAGTAAAGATATGACAGTTCCTATTGTGTTTTAGGGTGGTCTGTATCACAGATTACTAATATGTAACAAGGTCTGTATTTAGCTGTGTAGCCAAAGCTTCAGTATTTGATTAATAAGATAAATGCAAAGCACATATGAAATACGTATTGTAACCATGTTCAAGTCACTGATTAGGTACGGTAGTAGGTATGATCGGGTGACGGAAACAATAGACGTTATTCAGCAAAGTTTATTAAACTCTTTTGATAAAGGAACTCTCTCGATGAAGGTACTATTGTCGATTTTGATAGGTTGTCGATCTATCTCTAAAGCACAATAAAGTAATTAAGGAACGCAGGTTTTCCGCTTTACTTGGAAAGATAAAACATAAGACTTTGATAAACTGAAAACAGTAGATGCCCATCAAATAGAAATAAATGCTTTGGTAATCTGAAATTTCTCTCCGAAAAAAAAGAGTCTACCAACATACACATTTGAATGCCGTCTGGAAATTACGTAAAATATCAATAAGAACGAACATAATACTTAGATAACAACACGTTATTCAACACTAAAGGAGTATTAAACA
Source organism: Amphipoea lucens (assembly GCA_947508005.1). Classification (NCBI taxonomy): domain Eukaryota; kingdom Metazoa; phylum Arthropoda; class Insecta; order Lepidoptera; family Noctuidae; genus Amphipoea; species Amphipoea lucens. The sequence continues at coordinate 23,029,807 of OX382360.1, read as the reverse complement.
GTTAAGTCAAATAGTATGAAACAGTGCGATATTCGAGTGGACTGGCCACTTTTACTTTCTCCGGAGAAAGTCGGGTCGAGCTACTGGCGCCAGCGGCCGCGGATATCGTTGTAAACATGCGTTATTTTGTTGTTTTTTTTATATCAGTTATTAATATTTGTACGGGAAATTAATTTGTAAGCTGTAAATGGGTTCACTGGCAAATAATATACATGTCGTCTTAACTTGCTGTTACCTTATGAACCTGCTTACTTTACTATCTGGACAATAAAATATTACCTATTTCTATGTGTGGCCGGTTAATGGAAGATATAGTTATTTGGCTTTCAGGACTTGCTGTTATAGCATTTAGGTTTTTCTACAGATTTTGAATTTGCAAACCAAGGAACAGAAGATTGTTGGCAATTTGGCACATCTATTAATTGCTTTACTGTTATTTCTTATCTTAATTCCTAACAGTTTTTAGCTAATTCAGGTCAAATCTATTAACGATAATTAATATTCTCACCTTCACCACGATTATTACCGCAAGATGTCTTTGGATCAGTCGTTTATGGTGTTAGAAACCGTTTTTTTAATTGTTATTGTTATCAATTTTCGTCTGTATCTATAATGTCAGACAATTTAAAGTATTTAATAATCTGGTCTATCAAATAAATCGATTCTACCTTCGTTTAGGCTTTAGGCGATTTAAATCTTTGGTTTCAGTGTACAAGGTGGAGACGGTCATACGACTACAAATTAAACATCGTATATCTAATGACGTTCGCAGTCTGCATGTAACTAACATTCAACAAAAAATATCCAACTATTAAGTCAAGCCATAGGCGGCCCATTACTAATATTTAGATTGTTTGAAAAATCACTTTTTTTTATTCCATTTTCATTGTTAGGGATTATTTGATAGTTTCAAAATAATCCTATGCAGTAGTATTATTGCCGTATTGTTGTCTCCACGTTGTATATTAAATGCACCATTTTAAATATTATGATGATGATTATAAAACTAAGTTCTGAGTTTTCTTAGTGTGTTCGAAGCCACGATATTAATTTATTATTTTAAGTACATTAATGTCTAATATAACCACTTAAACGACGATGACATGCTTAATCGTCTTCATGTTGTCAATTTATCAATTTAAACATTTAAACTTTGCAATCACCACAAGTTATGCAATATTCCATAAAGATAAGATGCTATTTTAGCCTCTATTAATTTTGTTTTAGAGATGGTTATTGTGTGAGATGACACAGTGATTTATTATTTTTAGATTTTATCGTATCGTAAATGTTTGAGAAGATGTTGTGATAACCGCAGACCTAATGTTTATGAACTCTGTTAGGTAATGTTTAGAGAATGTTTCCTTCCTTATGTCATTATTTTCCTCAGAAGAAATAGGCAGAATATAAAGTGAGGTCGTCACTGAATGCCGAGTAACTACTGCATGTAATAAACTATCCGGTGTTGCCTAACAGGCAGGATGATTGAAATCTATTAATACTTTAGCTGTCCCCTTGAATTCACTTGAAGAAACGATTAGTTGTACGTAGGTAAATGAAAGGGGCAATGACAAGGACCTTCGCCTCCAATCTTAATGAAAGGTTGTTCATTGTTAATTGATGATTAATACCTTGTTTTGCTTTTGCTAATAGATACTCAAGAAATATCATAGGTAGCATACGCATAATCAATCTATAATGTTCCCACTGTTGGGACACAGGCCTCCTCTCGGTGAGAGGGAGTGGGCCACAATCCACCACGCTGGCCCAGTGCGGGTTGGTAGATGTCACATGTCTTTGAATTTTTAGTTTTAGGACATGCTGGTTTTCTCCAGATGTTTTCCTTCACCGTTTTGAGAGCAGTGATGATGAAATAATTTACACAAAGTGAAGCGCCTGTTGCACTTGTGTGGGTTCGAACCTACGACCTACAACTCGTAAGTCGCGGCCGTTACCACTAGGCCACCATTGCTCGGCGTGGAAATATCATAGGTATTATCGCAATCCCACCTTTTTGCGGTACGTAGGTACTACGCGTAGCAGGGACAAGGATGCTACGCTTTCGCGTAGCGTCTACGCCGAAATATACGTATTTGTCTACGCCGTAGACCATTGAATCTATTTCCACATGTAATTCTTATGTCCTGTTGATTAAAATATCAAGCTGGAACGTCAGATACTTGTTTACATAATAGGTTATCACAAAATGTCAAGGATTATAATTTTTCATTCGGCTTTTTCTGCTAAAAGTGTCAATAATAATAATTCACACAAATTATTCCTCCAGAAACAAGTTGATAAAATGGGAATTAGGAGACTGATTAATTAGTTTTTAAGATAAGAGTTTGATGTCTTCATTCTTTTGTTTTGTTATATGAGTAGGTATAGATAATTTACTTCAGCGTATTTTTAGTTTTTTCTGTAAGGATCAAATCTGTAAATAACAGTTAGATGTTATTTAGGTTTGTATTCAGTTTCGTTGCTTATGTGATTGAAAGTGTTCGTCTGCTGACCCCTGTGACCTCTCTAAATGTCAACGTATCATCAAATGTTCAGATATAGAGGTAATCTTCTTGTCTTAATACAACTCTAAAGCTCGTTATAAGTAGAATGCTCATTTGAATGACCTAGTACACTTGTACCAGTAACTGAGCTAGCTTGATTTACTATTCTGTACCTAATAATACAAATAAATTCAATTAGCTGTCTACATTCAAAGTGAATCACCTCGATACGCATTGATATTGGTACACATTATAGTAATTACCATCGAAATAATTTTTAAAGCTTATATTAATGGACATGAAACCGGTTCAATTTGTATACATATCCTGTGTCAAAATCACTGTAAAGTTATGACGCTAATCAATTATGGGTGTCGTAGTGGTAGAGATGAAAGTGGTTTGTCTGGTCGCCGGAGGCCGACGTGTAGCTCTGCACACCGATAAGAGAGATAAAGAAGGTCCGATTGGATCAATACTAAAAGCTCTTTCTAAAAATGTTTGCACAGCTTTGTACTGTGCCGTTCAAAACATCCTTAATCCATACTTCCATACTAATATTATAAATTCAAAAGTAACTCTGTCTGTCTGTATGTTACCTTTTCACGCCTAAACCGCTGAACCAATTTAGTTGAAATTTGGTATATAGATAGTTTGAGTCCCGGGAAAGGACATAGGAGACTTTTTATCCCGATATTCCCACGGGATCGAGACTTATGCGGGTGAAACCGTAGGGCGCAGCTAGTTAGTTATATGCCTTCAATTGCCTTTTTTAGCGCTTGTATCTTGTTAAAAGCGTGATACTTGGTTTGACCGAGATCAATACAGGAAATAAATTTAACCAGTGCTCAAATTGCAACCATGAATTCAGCATAATTATGATTCAAGCAAAATATGTTTTTTTTTTTTTTTGATAAGCGACGAAATATCTACGTGGAAGTCTAGAATCACAATATTATTCAAAATATTTTTTTTTTCCTGTATAATTTGGTTGCAGCTCTGCTTGTCATAAAATAATCGAGGTTTAGGTACATTGGACCCATGGATTCCATCACCTATGGCACCGCTGTCAGTCTCCTTTTTCGGGAATTTGGGTAATGAGGTAGATGGAATTCCCACTTCTTCCCCACCGCTCAACTAGATTGCTCAACTGCATAAAGTTGAGCAGTGGGTAATACCAACGGCTCAACCCTTCTGTTGATCGAAAGTGTGAGTTTTTAGACTGTTAGCCTTCTGATATTATTGCTCTGCAATTAGCGCCTGCACAGGTTCTAGAAACACTGCGTACCGTTGGAATTTACTCTAATTTTCATCATAACTCGTAATGTATTTGGAATTGTAGGTACTGTTAAAGGTTCCCACAAAACGTTTATTTAGTGTTTAGACTGCCGACCGCATACTTAATGTTCGCTCCAACTCAGTCATTTAGAATTGTATTTTGTGAAGGAATTACCTACTTAAGCTGTTGTTTTTCGAACTACATAATATTTATTATTAAACCTTGGCTTCACTTAACACATAAATCATTTTGCTAATCCTAGAATAAATGATTGAACACATGTAACACATCACGAATCAAGATAACATAACATATAATCAATCGTTAAAAATCAGATGCCAAAACAATCACTCCAACTCTAAAAATATAACTAATATAAATTCAAAGTTATGGTGTCCAAGATAAGTACCTAATTCGCTGTGCATATAAAACAGTACCACATAGGCGGCGCGGTTTCTATGAAGGCATACTACAATAAAAAGAGTTTAACGTATTCGTAGAAGTAAGCGTCAACTTGGTTCTACGAATAAAAATAAAAATATTTATTGCACATTGAAGGCTAGTACAGAACATCCATCACATCGGTCATCGATTTTCTTCGAAACGCAACGTAATACGATCCGATCTAAATGAAGTTACAATCTGCTCAGACGCGGTTGAAAAATGCCGTAAGAAGAGTTCAATCTATGCACACCAGAGAGAGGAAGGAAAACCGACATAGTATGTTATCTTCGAAGAGTTCAAAGTTGAAAAATAGACCCCAATTCTGAGTTGCATCAAACGAATTTAACCGGTCAAGCCCCGCGTGTACCCTATGTAGTACGATACAATAGAAAATCAATTGTGTCTCATTAGCGGGGATCAAGCGATTAAGACCCAATTAATAACTAACCTCTAGTAGAAGGTGGAACCTGCTGAATAAGTTGCCATTATTTTTATCCCTGTATTTGTTCTTACCCAATCGCACAAAATATTATAATAGTACAAGTCCAATAAGCAGTATTATTTATTTGCCTCCAAATCGCGTGTGATGAGTTGATGTCTTCTCAGATGTTATTTATAGGGATCTTACTGTGGTGGAGTTACCGACTTAGCTTGCAGAGTAAGCAAACTGAAGTAGCAGTGGGCTGGCCATGTTTGTCGAAGGACCGATGGCCGGTGGAGCAGAGGCAAGCGTAGTGTGGCGTAGTGTGGAACGCCCCCCAGTTAGATGGACGGCGACCTAAAGAAAGTGGCTGGGAGGGACTGGATGCGGAAGACGGAGGAAAGGGTGTTGTGGCGTAGCCTGGGAGAGACCTATGTCCAGCAGTGGACTGCGATAGGTTGAGTTGATAGTGGTAAATAGAATAAGTAGGCTACAAGCTAGATGGTTTAAAAGATTACATACCGGTGGAAGTTTCTAGTTCATTGCGTAGACCAGGTTTCGTTTGCCCTACCTTTATACGAATAGTTAAATGTTTACTAAGATTACGTATATGTTTCTTTGAATGACAGAGGTCGTGTCTGTTTGCGTGGATAAGAAACACGTAGAGGACATCAGTTCACTTGAACCGTGCAAGGTTTGATGGAGGAAAATGTATGAAACTATTTGTTATGAGGACTGCAGTTTGCATTTGTCATACATTTGTTTTATGGGATTCCAAGCTGTGTTTACATTGCTTGTTGATGTTCGTAAATATTAGCCAGCTCTTATGTCCCTTTGGGTTTAGTTTGTAGATAATACCTAACTTGAATGTTTGATGTACTGATTAAACTTGAAATCGCGGAAGCCTAATCCTTAAGTTTATTTGTTTTGGAAGGTACTCATTATTTGGATGTCAGAGTGATGACTCTGACATCCAAATAATGAGTACCACAATAGCATAATCAGACTAATGTTCTCACTGCTGGGACACAAGCCTCCTGTTGGTAAGAGGGACTGGGCCATAATACACCACGCCGAGTAGTCCGGGTTGGTAGTTTTCACATGTCCTCGAATATTTGGTTCTAGGACATGCTGGTTTTCCCACAATATTTTTCTTCACCGTTTTGAGAGCAGTGATGATGAAATAATTTATACAAAGTAAAACGCCCGTCTGGGTTTGAACCTACGATCTACAACTCGTAAGTCGCGGCCGTTACCACTGGGCCACCCGTGCTCTCTACAGACTCGGTTTTTCTTAAATAAAATCATGAATAAAATATTATATTTTTTTCGACACTGAATAAACACTAAGGCTACGTTTCCACCAGAAATGACCGAGGATGCGTAACGAGGAATGTGTGTAAAACTAACCAATACCAACACTAACTTCGTTTAAGCTATAAAATTGAAGCGATGTTATTGGCTGGTTTCACACACATCCCACACTACGCATCCTCGCTCATCTCTGGTGGAAACGCAGCCTTACGTCGATATTATTAAATAAGCCCACTCACTGTTTAAAAACCTTAACATAATCAACCTACATCATCGTCTCCATTCTTCAAACATTCAACTACCGACTAATTAAACATCAGGAAGCGATTTTAAAACAATAAACTCATCACGATCTTATGATCAGGACTGTACAACGTTTAATTTTAATTGCTTTACGATTTGACCCGCACAGGCATCGAACCTTGACCCATGGGTGCACTGCGAATAATTTACTTGTCTATAGCATGTGTAATGACAGATGAGTGGCGATTACCAGTAAATGATCCGTGATATAGACGTGAGGTAGGGTTATGATCTGTAGGGCAATGTGATGCGATGGAGTCATCAAGATTTCATCGCTGTAATTATGTCTTGATTAGTCAAGGGTATAGTTTCTATCTCAAATTCTTATTATGCAGGGAGTTAAATATTAATATTGGCCGTAGATCTACTGGTTATCGAAGTTTAGATCCAAAGAAAAAGACAAAATATAAGTCTTTTTCGATTTTCAGAACGTAAAAACAACTCTTGCATAAGCATCACATCTCTTTAATTTCAGGCAAGATGAGACAGAAAGGAACAATCCAAAAACCTATAAAATCTCAATAAAACGTCACTTTCCACTTTTAAAGGCGAAGACGCCACCTCCTTCATAAAAGTACATTATACAAAATACAGAAAACATCTGTTTCGTGCGCCATAAAACCTTATCTCACGGAATAAAGTTTATAATTTAAGGAGTAAGGACACGACACCTACGTACTCCATCTCGCATGGACAAACTGCATCACGACTACACTGTGGTCATATTCTGCACGAATACATCAAATTGTAGGAAAACATGAGATTACAAGATCGCAGCTGCTACAATAATTACGAAAGGTAATTTCTGTTTTGTTTAGCCTCTAATTGTGCATGCTGTGGCCTGTTATTACTGAAGTCAGTGACCTTAAACGTAATTGTATTTTGTTAGATACCCTTCAATGTTTTCAATCTCTTAGTTTTGATCTTCTCATCATAGAAACTAATTGGAAACAAAATGTAGACACTTGTTCTAGGTCAATAAACCGAGAGTTTCAGGAGAGTTATTATGTGATATGAAATTCTTTTGAAGTAACTGCATTAGTAAGGCGGCTAGCATCTCTTCATAAAGTTTTAATATTTCAGCACCTACGTTTGCCATTTTCCAAACCACCTTAAGTATCTAGTACCGAAATGATGCCCAATTTTTTTATCTAAGTCCTTTTTAAGTTCGTCCAAGTACCTACTCTAAAAGTAGATTCCCTATCTACAGTGACTATTTAACTAACCAGTAACCAAGATATTAGTTCCATTGTGCAATTAAAAGTTGAGAGCTTTCAAAGATTGCAAGTCTAAACAGTATGAAAGCCTCACACCACGACGGGACTCAATTCGTCGAGGAGGTCGCGACAAGCCCGGGCATGAGCACAATCGTGCGCATGCAATTGTCAAGCGTGGCACACGAGTGGGGTCGCCGTGTCAGGAAATATGAGTGTTTGTTGTGGAGCACCAGTTTACGAGATTTGTGAGTCAATGTCGCTGTGTGGTCTACTTGGAATCGTGGAGAAATTGTAGTTTTGTTGTATTTGTGGAGTTATTTTGATAGTGTCATTATTTGCTTGTGCTACTGGCACAGAAAGACTATTTCTGAAGTGTTTATTTAGTGGTAATTACAGTTGTCAATTCTTTAGACAATCGTCTTGAATCTTATAGTGTTGGATTTGTGTTTGGTTCTTAGTCCAGCACTGTTCTCTACTTCTGAAGATTCATGGATGGCTCATTCATTGGTCTATGATCTCCAAAGTATGAAGTAATTCTGTGACTTATACCTTACTGTTGTGTAGTTTTCTACTTTGGCTAGATATCTTGTTATTATTCTCCGAGTACCACATTACACTCCGTTGATTAGTGCCTAGTGCCGCTATCAAAATTGTGTTTACAGAAAAAATATAAAAAATCGATTAAAATACATCGCCAATTAACACAGACTAGTCACGAACTGTATATATTTGAAGACAAGCGTGACTTTAGGCATTTTTTAAATATCTTCTTTTTGTCGATTTTTTGTTAAGTTAATAACTGAGCTATCTATTAACGAGATTTTATTTACCACTTAACGCGCTTCGTGTTTCAAAAATTTATTTTAGATTTCCGTTATTATGTAAAAAATTAAGATTATTATATTTTCGTAGAACTGCTACCTGTTCAATGAAATCGTGTCAGGATGTTTTTAATTTTAATTTACGAGAAGGTTGATGATGTTAAGCAAAAAATATCCTTTTAATTTGATCCTTCATAATATGACGTCAGATATTTCCTAAAACAAAGATACGTTGATACCACAAATATAGCTATACCTAGACAACGCAAGTATCACGAACTGTATGAAAACTAAGCGTGCCACTTTTTGACTACCTACTATGACGTCACAAGCTCGCGCTCTCTCGCTCACGCTCACCCAGCCAGCAGTACTCAGGACTGAGCGCAAAAATGGCGGCTTATGATTTTCGATCGTAAACTGGTGCGATTTTTGGCACGCGAAGTAGGTGCTCTTGCGTTATCTAGGTGTATATATATCTGTGGTTGATACCTACTAAACCTTTAAATGATGATATGAGTGTCACTAAACCTTAGATTTCTGTTCTGAGTAACGTGCAATTGTCAGTAGGTATTAAAATAAAGTAGTAGATATTTAACTAAACATAAATCACGATTACTTGAGAACAAGGCAACGACTGTTGTAAGTAGGTACCTCATCTACCCAAGTTTAAATGTGTGTCAGAGGTAGAATCTAGCACACATAGTAAGTATAATGTACAATGTACGACGTAGGCGATATGACCTAGCAATCCTCGCATTCTATGAGATGCACACAACCATGGCACACACATCATAACATTTGATAACATCTTGGCATGACAGCTCTTGAATACGGTCTTAAAATGTGGGAGTATTAATAACATTATGATAAATCTTCTTAAGGGGCTGCTTGGTAATTGCACTTTGGATTATGATGTCAGCAAGATATTAAAAGCAGATTAGGATGCCAAATTTCCCCTTTTTCTGACGCCAGCAGTTGATTGTCCATAACAGGCTCTCAGGTAGCTCGGTTCAGGAAACCCGTTTCCCACCAATTTTAATAGTGGGTTGGTTCAGCTAAATCTCATCTCACTTAATATTATAAAGGCGAAAGTTTTTGAGTGTGTGTGTTTATATGTTTGTTACTACTTACTTCCTGTGTTTGTTACTTCTTCACGCTCAAACGGCTGGACCAAATTTGATAAAATTTTGTATGGAGGTAGCTGACACACTGGATTAACATATAGGCTTATTTTTATCTCGATATTCCTACGGGATCGACACTTATGCGGGTGAAACCGCGGGGCGCAGATAGTATTCTATTAAAAATAAGACAGTATTACGAAGTTAATAAAATAAAAAAAAAACCTGCTGTCGGGGGGACCCCCATCAGGAACAAACTTCCGCATGCACACACACACTCATATACAGAGTGTCCCTGGAAGTATGGATCGACCTTGCCCACGCCCCTATTCGATTTGATCCATACTTCCAGGGACACCCTGTATAATAGAAGAGAGTGAAAGTCACATAACGCTTTTTCCTTACGTGTCGATTTCTACCAGTCAACTTCTGCCGGAAGCCACATTAAGGAACTTCGTTCCAACAACAACAGATGATGATGAAGAAGAAAAACTAGAGACACTTGATAACAGCATATAAAGCTGAATGGACAAACAAGAATTTAGGAAGGGATCCTGCCGTTTTGCCGAAAAGATTTTGCCAAATTTTCATTACCCAAACAAATTTTAGCAACCTTTTTTTATACCAATGCAATATTTGGAAAGATTTTAGTACACAAATTTTCATTTGGTCAAATTTTTACTCGGCAGAATATTACTTTGGATAATGTCATTAAGGCATTTGGTCTTTAATCAAATGATTTATTACAGCAAACAATCTTTACACAATGAACATTTAGTAAAATTTTTGCTGTGAAAAAAAAAATACAAAAATATTTTTTTTTGGGAATTATATAATTAAAAATGGGGAATTATAAAACGAGCGAATAAAAAAAAACTTAGCGACTGACTCCGTCGACATAGGATGCAAGAGCGAGCGAAGGGCACCCCGAGGTTAGGTTTGGTTAGGTTACTTTAAACCCTTTACACAGAAATAGGGGCCCCGCGAAGCGGGGCTCCGTCGACATAGGATGCAAGAGCGAGCGAAGGGCACCCCGAGGTTAGGTTACTTTAAACCCTTTACACAGAAATAGGGGTCCCGCGAAGCGGGGCTCCGTCGACATAGGATGCAAGAGCGAGCGAAGGGCACCCTGAGGTTAGGTTTGGTTAGGTTACTTTAAACCCTTTACACAGGAATAGGGGCCCCGCGAAGCGGGGCTCCGTCGACATAGGATGCAAGAGCGAGGGAAGGGCCTCCCGAGGTTAGGTTTGAATAATATGTTATACCAACTGAAATATTTAACTAGATAAAAAATGGTAAAAGTACTAGTTGGCGAACAAGTTATTGTTCAAACGTTCACTTGCCAAACATAGGTTTTCGTAACAATTATTTGTAAAGAGATTTTTTGGGAATTATATAATTAAAAATGGGGAATTATAAAACGAGCGAATAAAAAAGACTTAGCGACTGACTCCGTCGACATAGGATGCAAGAGCGAGCGAAGGGCATCCCGAGGTTAGGTTTGGTTAGGTTACTTTAAACCCTTTACACAGAAATAGGGGCCCCGCGAAGTGGGGCTCCGTCGACATAGGATGCAAGAGCGAGCGAAGGGCACCCCGAGGTTAGGTTTGGTTAGGTTACTTTAAACCCTTAACACAGAAATAGGGGCCCCGCGAAGCGGGGCTCCGTCGACATAGGATGCAAGAGCGAGCGAAGGGAACCCTGAGGTTAGGTTTGGTTAGGTTACTTTAAACCCTTTACACAGGAATAAGGGCCCCGCGAAGCGGGGCTCCGTCGACATAGGATGCAAGAGCGCACCCCGAGGAAGGGCACCCCGAGGTTAGGTTTGAAAAATATGTTATACCAACTGAAATATTTGACTAGATAAAAAATGGTAAAAGTACTAGTTGGTGAACAAGTTATTGTTCAAACGTTCACTTGCCAAACATAGGTTTTCGTAACAATTATTTGTAAAGAGATTTTTTGGTAAGTAATAATTTGGCAAATGAAATTATGCGAAAATTTGTTTGGGAAGTGATAATTTGGTAATTTCTTTTCGGTAAAACAAGGGAGACCCATTTAGGAAGAATTTATTTTTAGCAATGGACTAGGTGCCAATATACTTACCTACACAGTCTGCAAAACAATAGTCATTAGGTAAAGCACTATGTGCATAATTATACAGTTTATATGTTTTTTATTTTACTGCAATGTGTTTATAAGTACTGTTTTATAGGTTTTGCAAAGTACATAAACAGTCAAGTGATTTCTTATCGCTTTTTGCGGGTACTTAGCTTTTATTCATAATTTGGTTCCATGTCGCCTCGTAAAATCTTTATTGCACAAGTGGCCGTTAATTTTCAATCATAGTCACCATGGTTGGTAGATTAATATTATTGGTGGTTAACAATGCTACGTAGAAGTAGTCACTATTCCTTCTGAGACTCAGATGGTCTCCGTCACTAACGAGAACTACTTAAATAGAAGTCACGTAAACAATCCGGAATAAAAACCATTTCTAGAAAAAAGTTGCAGTTTTGCAAGAAACCAGCTAAATCAATTTAAACAGATCAGCGCTGAGATAGCCAGAAACACCAAATGCTACCTAATTGAAAAATAAAAGATTTGAAACGTTCTGTTTCTTTGTCTTGGTCTAGATTTGCGCCATCATCAGCTGCTAAGTTTATTCCGAAATAATGTTCCGGTTGTGTTTCCTCAGTTTGCTAATTTCTGCTCGGTCCGTTTAGTCACAGGCTTGCAGTGTATTGCTTCACTGCCACTCTTCTTTAAATAATGGTCTTACGCTTACAAAAACAGTTTCGGATACGGAATAATTTGCTTGCTAAATAGTTTTTAATGGATTATTTTTAACCAAGTTTGGGATGCAATAATCTTGCTTCTTTTGTTCAAATTCTTTTGATTCATCATCGTCTCCTTTTCCTTTACTTACTTTATTGGGCTTGGTTAACCAGATATGAATTATTAATATTTAATGAGTGTATAAATTATAATTGGTAATTCAAAGGGCGTGGCCTACGGATAAGGTACGAACATGGTAATGTGGTAATGATAGAATAATCTGTCGTGCTTGCAGCTGTTACTAAAGATGCACCTTGTAAATTTACCAGGATATCATAAAGCATGCTTAGCTTATGTTGAAAGAGTTTCTTTAGTTGTGCTTCGGGTTTGCATGGCAGCGGTCTACTTAGGCGGACCATGTGCATTTCCGGACACTAATCAGCTGACATGATATTAGTAATACGATGGAATTTGCTTTGAAACCCTCAGAGCATTGAGCCAACTCAGCCTAAGTCACAGTCGAGCTTAAGTACCGAAGAGCAAACATCTTTCACGTCAAAACAGACAAAAAAGCGAATCCTCTTAGTAAGTAATGACAGCATCACGACGACCATCGTAATTAGTGCTGCAAAAACTAATTTTCGAAGACGCTGGTAGCAAAAAGCACGCGTTGGCAAGGCCAAGAGAATCCGTCTGTTATAATTGTGTGCAGAATTTGTTTGAACACGCTGTGAGAATGCTGATTAGAGTATCTTGTATTGTATGAATATTAATTGATTAAATGTATTGTCAAGGCAACGCTACAAGTTCTATTAAGATTTTGATGGATATTTGTAAATTGTTGTTCTTCGGAATTGCGTTGTTCTAGTTAGATCTATGCAGCATCTAGACATTTTTCTTGTAGACACAGATGAACAGGATCTAATTTCAGAAGCAATTGAAAATTCAAATGTTACAGTAACGCATAAATTGTAGTTTTCCGGTTTATAAGGAAAAAAGGTATGTGCCTGGCATTCCGGACATTTTCTACCTAATATTTTAATATGAATAATGAATAAAAAATGATATGGAAATTAGTTACTTGCGGGAAAAACTTAAAGAAAACTCAATATTGAATGTCAATGAATGTAATACGAAAACCAAAAGATTTGTGTGAAACAAAACCCACATGTTGCAGGAAAAGCCAAATTCATCTTTCATAAGAATGTATATTATTTATCTAATATTTTAGAAAAATTAAAGATAATTCTTGTCATAAGATATGTAGTCTCATACGTTCCAGGACCAATATGTTTCAGATATTAACAATAGTTAATATGTTATGCATTGCTCTATTTCATTTTCGTTCTCAGAAAATAAATCTACATACTTTGTCACATGCTTACCTTTACTTGAGTTTACAATTTATTACATTAGAATCACATAAATCAAGTAATTTTATCTACAGGAAAAATACCTATTCTTAAGTTACGCTTGATCGGAGTTATTAGGCCATTAGAGGTTATCTATACAATGAAAATATTTCTAATGTTAACGTTATAAGTATTTTCATTCACAATTGTTTAGCGAGGAATGATGTGAGTACTTAACATTTTATTCGACCTTCCTTTAAGTTAATGGACAAAGATATCTAAACATACGAATAGGGTGAAGTTCCCACGTTTTTGTAGAAGACTTTTAATTTGTAAAATGCCGGAATTCGTCTGAACTTTTAAGTTTAAATTAGCTTTAAAATGGATGTTTGCGCAGATACTAATTAGAAGAAGACTGCTATTTAGAAGGCAGTCATGTAAATCAAAATTTTATCCTTTTCATTTTGATGTATGTTTTAAACTATTCTATTCTTTTGTTACAGGTATGTCAGCATCTACAAACGTAAAAAATGCGGTGTGGAACCACAAACAAGTAAATCAAAATCCCATTAAAACAAGTTTTGCAGCATCACGGATTTCGCAAAAAAGAAATCTGATTCAAACACACAATACGTAAATTCAGTTTTTGCGATAATTTTGTAAACGACGGTCAGGCTAGGCGGTGGATGGAACGAATTTCAACGTCTGCAAAATGGATGGCAAAACTTCTGTTACTTTAAAACGAGTTAACGGAATATTCTAATGGAATATCGTTGTTCCGTTTCTAAATGTGTCCGTTGTAATAAAGATAGGTGGTTGTGGCATTGCGGATCTGTGATCTGAATGGTCTGGTTGTAAAACTGTTGCATGAAATAACAGGACATCTTTGATTTTTGAACCGTTGTAATCACTAAATGAAAACAATTACTAGATATTAGATCTTATTGGGCTGTTCATATTTATCGAAGGACCGATGGCCGGTGGAGCCGACAAGTCCTGCCGCGTATCGGGCAAGCGTAGTGTGGAACCCCCAGCTAGATGGACCGACGACCTTAAGAAGGTAGCTGGGACGGTTGGATGCGGAAGGCGGAGGACAGGGGGTTGTGGCGCAGCCTGGGAGAGGCTATGGCCAGCAGTAAACTGCCATAGTCTGAGTTGAGATCTTACCGATAGCATGCGCTTTCGAAGTCATTATTCTCTTGCCCTTATGCTTCCCTATCCTTATTTGAGGTCGGCGAAACATGATTTTTTCTTCCATACTTCTATATTAGTCGTCATCTCGGTAGTATCAGGCACATGCACCTCCATTTAGGTACTATACAGGGTGGCGGAGACATCGGCGCACAACCTGTTACCATGGTTTCAGTACATGATTCTGAACTTCCCTGAGTTAAAAATTTTCGTCGGTAATAAAAAAAAAAATAACCGTTCAGTACATTTTGTCAGATTTTTTTTTCAAAACCGACGAATTTTTTTAAGCTATTGCATAGCTTTTATCGCGGGCTTTGAGCGCGGCGACCGAATCAAGAAATTCCGTAACGAAAATAAACCTAACACCCCCCACTCCGACCGGCACAGCGCGCAGCGGTGCGGCGTTGAAAGCCGTGCATCGTCTAACGTCGTTTCAGTTCGGCAGACTTCGGCACGGTGTTTGTGTGCGTGCGACTAGACGTATGCGTGTAGACTGTACGAAGCTCGCACGGATCGAGACGAGCTGCTTACTGTAACTTGAATTAATATCATAGAAAAAACTTGAATTAATATTGAAGAAAAAAAAAATTGCATAAATATTATAATTGCATAAGTTGATAAAAAATGCTATGCAATACCTTTACCGCGGCAGTCCCCGAGTGCCACACGTATTTTTTTTTCTCTAGGAGTCTAGAATCATGTGCTGAATTCATGGTTACAGTTAGCGCGTCGATGTCCGTGCCACCCTGTATACAACTTATGAGTTGTGGGCTCTCATTAGGTTGCCTTGGAATCGTCTTTTGTTAAAACCTCCAGGACACCACAAACTTGCACTATTTTTAGCTAAGCAAAGCTACACATTAAGATGTCCAACTAAACAATAAAATCAGAAGCTATTTGCATTACTGACCTTAAGTATTAGCGGTGCAATAAGGTCGTTATTTGTTTAGAGGCGGCTGCGTGATTGCCATAGAGGAAATTCATTCATTGCCTTTAGTCTTGAGGTTCACGCTTGATTTAGTGTGTTTACCTCCGTATCTTTGACCTACATTTGCGATAACTAACAAGCTTCATTAAGTATAGGTATTGATGAGAGGACAAAGTGTATTTAGGTTTATTTTTAGAAGTCAAAACCGGAATAAGAAATTATATGTAAAAAAAAATGCTTTAGTGAATTAGTAAGAGGTCAATCTACCTATTCGTCAAATTAATTTATGAATAATTCATGAAAAATAAATATTATTAGTCAATTTTGTTTAAAAAACCTTACCAATTTTGTTACCTTCAATCGGTTGATGCATACTTAGGCAATTCTTCTAGAAAATCTTCCATGCAACTCAACTCTGAAGCAATTTGTGGATATATGCAAATATCACGTGCGTAACTTTATAAAACAATTATTAGATCTAGTGGCTCTAGCTCTAACTACATAATTACATAAGCAGTCAGTGTGTCCATTGTGCTCGCTTCCTTCTCGTGGACATGCCATATGCCTGCAGTAATTACTGGGGTCGTTACGTTGCTATTTATACGACTCTGACACCAGGGTTGTCAAAATGTAGCGTAGCATGCTACTAAAGTAAATCTTGACACGTTGACATGTTTTTTATTCGACGTAAAAAAGCACGTCTAGCCTATCCATATTTCGTCAAATTTTATTTTTTGTAAGACGACTATGATAATTACTCCAAATGTAAATTACCTTACCTGCATGGCTAGCCGTTTTGCAACTTCATTAGAATCGGCTACTGCCTTGATTTGGACGAATATTATAACACTTATCCATCCAGCAGCTTTGGGGTTTATTTATAAATGTTGCATAAAGTTAAAGTTAAGGGATGATTAGCAACTGTTGAATAATACATTTTAACTTTAAGCAACGTTTATGAATAAAGGGGTTAATGTCTGGCTAAATAAATTTATGAAATGTTTAAAGTTAAACTGACACCCCTATATATGACCCTAAAGCATTTCCTACAGTTTGCGGCTATGGTCTCATGTAACATCTAAGATTTTATAGGAATTATGATAATGATAGTTTTTTCAATTCTAAACTTAGATAATGTTTGTCTCTTGAATCAAATTAATTTTAATTACAAAATTATTCGATTCTATATTATGTTTTTGTTTGACCTTGCCGCGGCTTTTTGTCAAATGTTTATTGACTGGTTAACAAGTTAATGTTTGTTATTTATACCTCTTCTTTATGTATCTAGCTCATTTTGCAGCCATGAAGTTAAAAAAAAAAACTCGGAAAAAATAAAATCCTAGTTTTTGCTTAAAACTTATTTATCAATCGGTTGTAAATATTTTGCTGCATTTAATTTATTTGGATGATTTGCTAATAAATTGAAAGTAAGTTAATTTGTTTTTACCTTTAAGTAAATTATACTTGATTTGAGGGATTCTAATAGAATATGCATGCATACAGATTATCGTTTAATTTGTTCCTTTTGATATTTTAGAGTACATAAAGTCGTATTATAGTATCCTCATCACTTGTATTTTATCATTTAATTTATAATCTTATACCTGCGTCATCTGCGTTAGTCGATTTTTCATCAGAAGCTTTCAAATGAGTAATAAAAAGGTTTAATGCATTCAAATCCTTACTAAGAAGCCGACCCGAAACTCCATAAGCAACCTTGGGAGATTTCTTGTGCCTTTGTCTTATTTTTTTGCTTGAGGTCTTCGTCCGTGCCTTACCTATTGTGGAACTTGATAAAGGTATCGAAAGACTAGTGATCTCACCTGACTCTTTATGAATTAATTCAATAAATCTCAAATATTAAGCATATTAAATCAAGAAATCTCAGACATTTTAATATTTAATCTCTTTAGCATGTCATTTTGGCAATCTTCTGCATTTTAGTATCCTGGTAAAATAAATCATCGGCTAAGACAGCAGCAATTGAAGTAACATTAAAAGTGATTCAAATAATCGCGTAACTTAAGTTCGAACAGAATCTTCCATACCTACTTAAATATTTTTCTTTAATTATATTTCTGAGATTTCAAAACAGACCGACGCACTTCACAATATGTTATGACTTGACGCCAGAGGTCTTCGGCCGTCAGTTCAATATGCTAATATTATGCATATTATACCTGCACGCTCGTCTTAACTCGTTACTTTCGCTTTTTCGTTTCAAAACGAATATTCAACAATGTCCAACAGTGACATTATTGTTATGCTTAAACTTCAGTCGTTGTTGACTCGATTTGTCAATGGGACTAATTTATCGATTATCTACGGATCGTTCGAATTGAATATCGATGTTCGAATCAATTGTTAACGCTTAACTTTCGATTGCTGAATGTTTAAACAGCAGTGTTGCGTTGCTGTTAATGAAATATGTAATGTCAGAGAATGCGGTTTTGTTTTAAATTTTCATTGTTGTTCAATGGCAGCGTGGGTGGGTCTTCTCATAATGGCGGCGGACGTTAAAATTACATATAATTATTGTGCTCGTGCTTTTTCTTCCAGCTAAAGCAAAACTTCAAGCAAAATGAACACTAATTCTATTCACATCCCGTATCGTTCAAATCGCAAAAAGTTTAAATATTTTTTGTTCGGCCGTTTAGAGTTCAAAGTCCTAATGAACGACCCATCGTTTTCTGCCAAAAGCCACAGTATTTTCAAATACCTAGTGCTCTTTTTGCCGAAGAATAATATAATAATAACAATACAATGAACTTTGTAATAACAAAATGTAATCAACATAATAGAGATGAGACAACATTAGCTATTCTCATTTATCAATCTTTTTTAACAAGCGCCATCAATCAAGCTACGTTTGTGCCCGAACGTTACAATAGAAATGTTTTTATAGTCATTTGAGCATCACGCTAAGCGGCCATTATGATTGCTCTAAAGTTGGTCCAAAGTGACAAAATTTGGGTTTTGTTTGGTGTACGTTGCTGGGTTGGAGATTCGGCTCGGCAGTTGATGCTACGAAGTCTTCAACTCGATAATCTTCTTCTTAGCGTGTCGATAGCAATCTAAATGTACTCGGCCCAGAATTCGGCCACCCGTTTGGCGCCATCACCAGCGTCCATCAGTTCCTGTAACGTGCAGCTGACAGGACACGCAGGGCACGATATTAAGTGTCCCATCGTTTGTGGAACCAATCCAAAGTCCCCTAAAAAAACCCGATAATGAACTTATGATATTAAATCAACGGAATGCATATATCGGATATATAGATCGAGCTTAGGTGTTCAACAGTCATAGACTTTTTGACTCCTATCAAGGTCGGGACAGTGTTATTTAATGGAGATATATGGTATCTACCAAACTATGAATTACATGAGATTTCGTGATGAGCCTTTGCATGTTTTTCCTTCCAAAGGAGCGATGTATGTGATCCCGTGTAAAGATGTAGACATGTTTATATTTAGGTTTTTGCATCAGCGTCGTCTTACAAATGGGTCGTTCCGAGAAATCATTTGGCTGTAGTTTTTGTGTACAGCGTTGCTTTAAAATGTCAAAACGTTTTTTTTTGGGTATGTTCGGATGGCAAAGTGATTTCTTTAATGTAATCAGACATTTAATTATCTCCGCATGTCAATCGTAGATATTAGTACCTATTGTAAAAATTCGAAGTCTTAACTTTGTAGTTGGTCCATGGTTTTATTGGCCAGTGTCTGGTGTTCTTATGATGTCGATATAATGATGTAATGAAACAACAAATTCCAATATTACATTAACAATATAAGTAGGTTTTTATGTCATGTTTAAGAGCACAATATGTTTCTGTGGTTTTTATTTCTCATCGTGATAGACTTCATAAGCAATCAAGAGCTAATAAATAGTTTTTGTACCTTCAATTTACTTAATGATCCTTGTACATCTTCATATTTTTTATAGTACCTACCACGTTTTTCTACACGTGATGTTAGTGGTGGCTTTTGGCACCACTGAAGAGGTTGGTACAGAAAGCCTGCCATGCGTTATATTATGAACAGTAACTACAAACATATCCTTCCAGCGTTTAACTTCTCCAGAATTTTGCTTGTCTCTTTTGACTGACACCTAATCTGCTATTTCTAAGTGTCATTTCTCACGGCTGGTGCTAGTTCTTCTCCATAGAGATGTACGTTTTGGAATAGGCTAGCTAGCTTCAACTTTCTGGCGAACTGACCGACACTTTGACTATTCAAAAGAGCCTGTAAATGGTTTAATTGAAATACATGCTTTAAGTAGCATCAATAGTAAACGAGCCATGGATATTTGGTCACTAATCTACTGGCCTGTGTTAGATACTGAGGCATCAGTGTTCTACAAGGCTCTATACGTACAAATCTTTGCATGTTCAATAATGGATTGTGTTTCATATCGCGTATTGTTTGGATTACTGTGTACACCTTCTGTGTTTTCTTATTCAGTGTTCAGTGCTTCTAAAAGGCACGTGCTTGGAAACGTGTTGGGTGAGAGAGCACTATCGCACGTGCAGTAATGGGCTATCTATTAAGTAAGAGATAATCACCCGTTTGCTTTATCTATGAATACTGTAATTGTAACTTTACGTGAAATGGCGTTCAAAGGCTATCGAAAGGTTTTGAATAGAATATTATGTTTTGTGGTTGACATTTATTTGAAAACTATTATGTATAAAATTAACTATTAGAGCCTATAGTTCAAATTTACTAAAGTCGAAGTCCAGTGAAAGAATTAGAAGAATATCTAACCGTTAATAATTAAGAGTAATAATATTAAGTGTATGCATGTGGTTGTAAGAGTAGGGGAAGACCAAAGAAACGATGGATGGACTGTGCGAAAGATGATATAACTAGATAAAAACTTTTTTACAAAAAAAAAAAACAACCGACTTCAAAAAAAAACACTACAAAGTGATAAATAACTTTCATTTCAGAAGTCGGTGTCGTTGGTTCCGCATTTTCGTTTTTTGACACCGACTTCCGAAATGAAAGTTATTTATCATTTTGTAGTGTTTTTTTTTTGAAGTCGGTTGTTTTTTTTTTTTTGAAAAAAAGTTTTTATTTTTCACTTTTTAGTTGTACCTACCCCACAAAAAAGTAAACAAAAAGATCGTTAATGTAGACAATGTAGATAAATTTTTAGATTTTTGTTGATTTTTCAAAAAACCGCTTGTCCGATTTCGATAAAATTTTCATGGGACCATTTGGGAAGTATACCCTTTCCAACAAAAAAAGAATTTTTCAAATCGGTTGGAAAGCAACGGAGTTATGCGCGAACAAACATAAAAAAAAATAAATACAAACATTCGAATTGAGAACCTCCTCCTTTTTTAGAAGTCGGTTAAAAAGGGGTGACTACCGAGATGATGACTAATAGAGAAGTATGGAACAAAAAGATATGTTGGGCAGACCCCGACCTGATAAACTGGGATAAGGGCAGGAGAATAGTGATGATTGCTGAGTGTCTCCATAATGTACTCATAACTGTTTCCTGTAGCTTTTAAGATTTGACTGATGGTACTTAATTTTTGAACTTCAAACTTATACATGACTGGTAAATACCTCTTCAAGTACAATATACAATAGCCCAACATTTGTCTTAATCCTTCCTGGTTCAAAAAATCAAATTAATATTTTTATCAAGTTGAATCTTTAGCAGAGGTTCCGTTCAAATATTTCCATAGATTTTTTTCTGACCATGGCATTGAAAACCCACATGCTAGTTACATGTTCTATTACTTAATTGTCTCACCGCAAAAAATGAATAATGGAAACCATTATTTGTATTATAAAGAAGCAATTAAAACGCCCATGCAGTATTATGTGTCTAAATAATATTATATCAAAGATATCAAACATTCTTCACTGTTGTGCCTCAACCATTATGATATTATTTCATAAATCGGAATGCCGTCTTCGTGATTTTTTGCTTGCAGCTTAGGATTATAAGGATAAACGAATGAAACAATCGATTCAGGTGGTTCTGTATATTGGGGTCGGCGCGTGGGTGCACAAATATAATTATAATGTCGATCGAAAACATAATATATTGAACAGGATTGATCTCGTTTCTAATTAGAAACAATTATAAGTTCAATATAATTATAATATTATGATGTTTATGGATGTACTATAGCTAGTCCTGGCTAACCCTTATTCCTTTGCACTGGGGACCTAAAGGATTGTAAATGGTAAAAATACAGCCGAGTGTTACAAACCTCTGCCTCCGAAGCTTACAAGCGTGACGGAGATTGTAATCATGCATATTGCCGTCCTTACCTCGCGTAAGAATGATGACATTATGCGCTTAGAATTAATTACATTTTACATTTACCTACCAAATCATTTACTCAAGATTTTTCCTTTAAAGTACACCTTACGTGTTTGTCAATATAAGTTAACAACAAAGAAGCTATAAATCAAAGTTTAATTACAATCAGCTTTAATACCTCCTTCAGGGGACTGGCGACCATGTCAGGGCGTTCCATATGAGCCAGCTATGATACTATTAGTTGGAGTCACGAATGGTCCTCACGATCCAATACTTCCGCGTTGTATAACGATTTGTTAACTTTGAATGTATAATTAGTGAAATTTTTGCGTTCAACGGCTGTGTGAATAAGTGACTGAGTGATTCATTGACGCCCATCATTTGGGGCGGCAATATTTTCGGTCGGTGACTTATTACAAGTCATACCTACAATATAACTACACCATTAGGTTTATAAACAAAGCAACAGAAACGGGCAGAGGGGCAATTCTCATAATTTTAAGAACATTCACATTCTGATCTCAGTCTCAATCTGTCAAAAATACCTCTAATTTCCCTACATTTTGACACTGATTGTCGCTGAGATGAGGTTGCGACTAGATTTTGAACGTTTTTAATTACGAGAATTGACTTTCAGGTATTAAAACTCGGTTGTCTAGTAAAATATAAGGTAGTACCTACCTATTTGGAGATAATTATGATTTACTCACGATTCGCATTCGTTGGAAAAATAATATATTATTTTAATTGAGCTGATGATAAAACATGGGCTGAAAAAAGATTACGATATCTCCAGCAAAATGATGATGAATCATTATCATTCGTATGCAAATGACAATTGCCAACATGATGACTATCAACTGCGATCACTGAAAATAACAGATCCAGCTTACTGAGGAAACGATTGTTGGGTTATCCCTGAGACTTAACAGATTCTAACCATGAGTAATTCAATGTAGGCAGCAGGAAGTTCGGGCTGTTACACTAGGCATTACAAGTGAGTGCATGGATGCTCGCCAAATGTTCCTCCCTCTTGTGCGTGATCGAATGTAACACCATTGGTTGCCTTGCTTCGAGTGCTGCCAAATATAGGCCTTGCAATTTATATTAGAACATCTATAATTCTTCTGTCTCACTCATATGGCTTTTTAATGGTGTTTGTGTCAATGTATTAGAAGAGAGCGAAACTATTGACGCTAGAGTTAGAACCATAGACCATTTATCTAACAATGGTGGTTAGTGTTAGAACCTATGAGGGTGGCACTCTATACAGTCAACTCCGCCCATAATCTAGCTAACTGGCTAGTATTTTTAACCCCGCATGTACTAATCATGTATTTAACTCCTACAAACACCAGGGCTGAAGGTACCAACTGGAATCCAAGACCACATACTAAAATCCAGTATGGTATTATCTTGCCTATTCTATATTTATTAATGATACTTAGCCATCGGCGATCCAAATTTGACCTTTCCTCGTTTCAATATTATTAAACTAGCTGCGCCCCGCGGTTTCACCCGCATAAGTGTCGATCCCGTGGGAATATCGGGATAAAAACTATCCTATGTCCTTCCCCGGGACTCAAACTATCTCTACACCAAATTTCATCTAAATCGGTTCAGCGGTTTAGGCGTGAAGAAAAGACAGACAGACAGACAGAGTTACTTTCGCATTTATAATATTAGTTTGGATAACTCCATAGTTTGCATCGTTGTTAATTAATTATAGGGTTACACGAGGGTTATATTTTTGTCAGTTTTTTTTTTCAAAACATATCTTGTATTAGCATAATTGCCCGCAGGAACACACCGGTGACCAATCTGATTTATTCGTGGCTTGAAAGGATGGCATGCAATAGAGGAGGCTTATATCCCATGCCTGAGTTTGTTTCGCCATTTTTTCATAGGAAATATAGATTTCATCTAACTTATTTTTTTATGTGACGTGTAAATGTGATTCTTATCATATTTAGATTTCAGAATAAACCATTTAATTGCACACTTGTGGCCAGCGGGGGTTGGAGCGATAAACGATGATTATTTAAAATTTATAAATACCTACCTACTCAACTGTGTAAAGTTGTCAAATTCCAGTATCTCCATTAGATGTCATAAGCGTATCGAATTATACAAAAAGTAACATCTCCCAATCCTCGTACTATTTCTGCATCAACCTTGGTCGTTACGCCTCGTACTTTTTGCCGATTGGTTCGAAGCTGCAGCATCACTCAGTTACCGTTCGGTCACGGTTGGTTACCGATCATTGGCGCTAAGGTACAGGCCTAGTTACGGTATCAGCTCGCTTACGTAAGCCATTGTGTCGTGTGTTTGGATGTGATTCGGTATCGGACACGGTTAGGATTGCTTTTTGTTTACTTTTTATGATTAGAAGAATTTTTGTTTGTTTTAGTGGAGCCTACCTCATTACTTAATTAGAAGGTAGGTATCTTTTTTGTAAGCGCAAGTAAAGCATTCAAAAACGCACAATTTTTTTCGGTTCGTAGTAGACTGAACAAAATGTCTACAACAGCCATTATTCATGTTACCAAAATGTAGTAAATAATACCACTACGTTTGTATTTGTGCGTAGGTAAGTAGGTAGGTTTGTAGAATACAAAAGGTAACTGTGTTCCTACTCTTAATCTGTCAAGCTCCGCTAATGAGACACAATTGATTTTCTATTGTTTCGTCGCCGATCGGCGAACCGCGCCGCTTGACCGGTTACCCTTTACTTTATTTTAAAAGCTTATCATCGTTGGCAACATCTAGGGGACATGACCTTCTTCTAATCCGAGAACCACACAACAATGTACTACATTAAAACTATCATAAATAAATACCCAGTTAAACCAGGCACATAAGGATGTGTTCGTCACAACCATGCCATATAAGCGTCAAATAAATGCATTCAATTCAGTTAGCAGTGCAGCCAAGATGACCCGTTTACATTATTTAACATAATTAACACAAACATTAACATAATCAACATTAACATCAACATAATCTACGCTCAGTGAAAGCCAGCGAGTAATCCACGTTGCGTCACTATAATTAGTTTAATTATGAACAAAGCGAGGTTGTGTACGTAATAAAATTAAAAAGGTTAATAAATAAGGCTGTTGAGAGGCTCGTGGCTTGGTAATAACAGCCGCACGGTTCGATCTATCAGGTTAAGCTACGCTTTTTGAGGTCGGTCCGGTGACCATTTTTACATACCGAGACCTCTCCGTGCCTAGGAAAGCACGATCAGTCTCACCAAGCGGCATCGTGTTACCCAGTAACTGTGTTGTAGAGGTCAGATAGGCAGTCGCTTTATGTAAAATACTGTATTCAGCTGCATCTGGTTAGACTGGAAACTGACCCCAACATAGTTGGGTTGGCTAGGCAGATTGAATAAATATGGCTGTTAGAGGATATTTTTATTCAAGAGTTTTAGCAAGGTTGGGTTTGCGGATGTCATTAGTGAGTGCTAAGCTCTAATTAAATCTTTGAGTGTAGTTTTCTTTTCTCTTTAGCCGTATGAATAGGCTTTAGTTAAATTAATGGGACGTTGAAAGCGCAAAAGCTTTCTTCAAAAAGTTTCAAGTGAAACCTTCATATATTACTCATCATTGTCTACAGACTTTTACTCCCTTAACACCATAGTAATAATACCAGCTTTTACTGTCCCATTGTAGGGCATAGGCCTCTTCTCCTAGTGAAAAGGCATGAGTTGATCACCACGCTTGCTCAAGACGGGTTGGCGATTTCATTAACACTATAAAGTCCAGGTTTCCGTTTTCCTTCACCGATCGTTAATCGTCCCATTTTTTATTATGTACAGTTATTATTCAACGTACCTACTTCACATCTCGATTATTATCGAACATTAGAATCTTTAACTCATTGTTAAAGTTAATAAACGAACAAAAAACATTTCACGGCTATCGATTCTGACCCTCGTGGCCTTATTGAAAAAACAATATAGATATCAACCACAAAAACTATAAGATTATATAATACGATAAATAACAAAGCGATTGTTTACTAGCCCTAGTCTTGTACGTAATAGTAAAACTCCTCAAAGTAATGGTAATATTGGGTGAGAGATCGAGATCGATCTCAGTACTGTGAGGATTGAAATGTACATGTCAGCCGACTGTCATAGGCTGATGATGAACTGTTATAGCTCATAAACACACACATAACATCACGCCTGTAATCTCCGAAGGGTTGGGCAGAGATGCACCTATAGTAGCACCCACAGTACGCCAGTTTTAAGTTCCATGTATAAAGTAAAAAAAAATCCAGGTACAATCCAGACTCCAGGCTGCTTTTGAGAAAGTTCTTAATGGAAAAACTCAGTAATATTTTGCCTGAACTGGGGATCGTACCCACAACTTCACGCTCAGTGTCGCGTTTGCGACCACTAGAGAGTAATTGCTCATTAGATCTAAGATGGAATTAGGTACTTACATGAATAAGAACACTTAGGTAATAAGGAAAATGTACTCGTAGATAGAGTCCTTATAACTCCTCAGCAAATTATAGACATAGCGAAAGTTTGTGATTGCATTAGCCCATTAGCCTACCTTCGAGGATCATTACAAGCGCACTAATCATGCAATTAAAAATGTTATTTAGTTAAATAATGATGAACAATTAAGTTAATTGTAGGAACTCTTTAATTTAATCAAGATGCAATGATAATTTTAATTAAAGTAGGCTCTCATGGTTGCAATTTGTTTTAATGTGTCTAAATGAAATTCATTTCAGGCGGTGCACTTTCGAGTACTTTAATTACCCGAAAGTGCGTTACTTAACTTAAAACACAATATTAATATGAATTTTATGATGACGTCATATGAATTTTCCTTAAGGCATTGACTGCCACCGCGGTCACCGGTGACCGCGGACAATAGATTTTCTATTGTGTCTGTTGTCTGGCAGTCATCGTGTAATTTATTGAAAAAGTGGAGAGACATTAAAAGTTTGATCCTATCAATGAAAAAACACAAAAGAATAAAATATAAATTATTGGAGGACCCAGTCACTCGCACAGACCTCGGCAACAGAAAAAAAAGCTTGTTAAAAATATTAAATAGCAATTTTACTATAATGACTGTCACAGATGACAAATCAATTAAATTGATTGCTTCAGTGAACGATTAAGGCTGATTTCACGCGGTTTGCCACAGTTTTCTCATCGTCCCACCAGATGTCACTTTACAGAAAGTAGTGTCTTTCCTAAGTAGGTTTTATTCCCGTGAATAATTCTCACTGGCAATATTTACGTAACCCAATAAAATATAATTTTAAACACTACTCAAGTTAATGACAAAAATTATCAACTTTCATAATATTTAATTTGGCGGAATAATTTTACGGTTTTCGTTTAGGTGTAGGTATTTTCGGTATTTTCCTGCTGTTCGGCATTATGAAACTTGGGCTCTGAAATCTGTGTAATTTTTCAAGGTGCATTTTGCAGTTTCCGAAAGTTGATTAATATTTGGATACGGCTTGTTATGGGCTGATAGCTTTTTTATGTATTTATTGAGGACCCATGAAAACCAACAAAAAAAATAATTGATCTGAACAAAAAACAATGGTTACCAATCATTTCTTTAGTAAGTTAATTAGAATAGATATTTTTTTTTATTTAGGTACTTTTTTTACTGGTGTTAAAACGGAAATACGGTTTTATTATGTCCATAAAATAAATGTATGCTTGCGTGATGTAGGTACCCAAGTTACTTTCGCTGTACTAATAATATATTTTTATATATTACAGGTAAGCATCAGTTCCGTCACAGTAATTAAAAGCAACATCGGTAAGCGTACTACAAATTAAGTACTTAATATTTGACTAAAAACAATTATTTTCACCATTTGTTAACCAAAGGAGCAGCAATTCTTACTCACTAATTATTTAAAATGCAGCAATACTATTGCGTTCATGATAGTTCACGATTATAAACGATTATTTAACTCGATTCTTGTGAAAATACTTAGTAAAAAATCTACTGATGCAAGATGGCCGCCGATGCAATGTTCAAATTCCCGCCGTTTTGGCAACTTTTTTTTTTTTCAATAAATATGGTTTTGATGATGGCATGATACGATTTATTGCAGATATAAATAAGTCTGCACGAAAAAGAGAAGTTATGATCTAACTCAACTGTCGGGTTTTGTTGACAGGCGATTTATATCGAATCAAAAACTCATCTCGCTGACATAATCACTCGATCTATTGTTGATCGGAAATCGATTGTTTCATAATGACTGTCGAAATCGTTCGCTTGGTAACTGACGTTACAATCGGAGTATAATAGTATTGTGGCTTCGTACGCTATCATTGAGTTATTTTTGTGGTTAAAGTTCAATAGTTTTTGTTGAACCGTGATTATTTCTGTGTAAAATATTAGTTCCTATATAGATAGCCCCAGTGGCTGTAAAATAGTCTATGTAGTGAGTGCAACATTCAAGATGTACATATAACTTTAACATTCTGTAAGGACCTATAATATGCTTGAGTCATTGCCTTCTCCTAGAAGTTTTCAACGAGTCATTGATAATTCGATTTAAATTTTTTTCTGAGAAATACAATAACTAATATTCTAGCTTAATTATTATGCATTTATACGTGTGTGATTCCAAAAATTCGCGGCTCATTTTTTTTGTATCATTTTCTCCTTCGCGTTAATGCGTCAATAAAATACCGATGTCATAAAATTATAACTTGTAATTCACGATAACATACTAATTGCTGTCGCAAGTTCCGTTTTATTATAATAAATTGAGCAGTACATTGAGTTACCGTTCGTTTTTCCTTGAACATTCCCTTCACTAGCCCTTTGAACTTGCTCAAAATCGTGCCGCAAAAACGTGGTACATTAGGTTCACAAATTAAAGTAAAGATGGGTTTTTCGAGTGTCAAGAGCAACGCCAAATTAACCCCGGATTCTAGACGCCTATTAAACCTCATGTTATAATGAATACTTGGTATTTTGGACAACCACTTAGCTCTGTATGGATAGAACTGTGGAATATCTTCAAAAATTACTGACTACGGTTCGTTGGATTTAAAAATTGTAATTTTTAATAGTAAGTACATTTATTTAATTTTAAATACACCGACTTCTTGATTCTGAAAATCTATTAGGCAAATCGGTTGATAATCAAACCTCATGAAACTCTTACAGTAGGTCAAGTTTTTTATTTCTTTTTCAGTATCTAGGTCATGTTATTTTAGAAAACAACCAGGCTGTGGACCACCTTAGGGTGAACTTTTTGGGGTGGATAAACGGAATAACCGACGCTATCATCAGATTTCATAACAAAGACTTGATCAATCGTTCCAGAAACCGGCGTAGTAATTGCATAAAACGAAAGCCATTGCTACTGATAGTGTGTACTATCAGTAGCAATGGCTTTCATTTTGACAGTTTAACAACATTCATTGCGTTATTTACGTTGTCGAGCACACACATTTTTCGAACATGTGAAGCAATGGATTTGCAATATCCTTCAAAATTATTAAGATTGTGATTGAAAGAGGGTGGTTATTTCCTCTCTAACTCAAACAATCATAAAGCTACAGAAATATCTAGGCGTGAATGGGACTGAGAAATCAACAGAATGTACTGTATACCTAATATTTATTGCGGTCGTGATAGTGCATAAGTCGTAACAGATTGGTTTCTCTCCGCCTACTAATGACAGGGTAGGTAATCCTTTTTCATTCAGGCGGTAATAGCCCAATAGACAAGGCAGCTAGAGAAGGATGAATTCAAATCTCACAATTTTGGCCCTTAGGCCGGGGGGCCGCACTGGTACGGCGACAGCGACGCGGCGGCGACGATATGAACAAATAAATGTCGCTTGTCGTTTCTGCAGTGCGGCCACCGACATTTTGTAGGAGTTTGTTTTCACGAAATCGCCGTTGCGTCGAAGTCTTAGTAGTGCGGCCGCGGCCTTATTCATCAAGGTTTTGAAGTAGGGCTGATTTCTTTGGGAATTTTCTTCAGCAATTTCTCAGCAGCACCTCGGAGTTTTAAATTTGTTCCCGGTTAATGCCAATAGGGCATAGGCTCATCCCTTTTACATGGGACCTAACATAACTGGCGAAATGTGGTCGTGGTAGACGTTTTTGTGTTTGTCTGTTACATTAAACTAGGTTTCATTGTCGAATTACCGACTACTCCAGTATCGACACTTTTTGTAGCGATAATTTAGTATCGATACTTTTTCCCATTCCTAGACCTATACTCTTTAAAAATTTTCAGTTTTCTTTGATCTCGACTGTATTTCGTTCTCATTAAAGAAATTTTCACAGGTGCAGGTACCTACATCGGCGTATTCTTCTAGAACTGGTAGAAATTACGTCATTGCATTTTTAGATAAGGATCGGCTATGACCAGTCATTATTCATAGTCACAGTTCCTATTTGTCATTTTGTTTCAGTCTCTTGTATACTTATCAACTAGTACAGTCGTAGTAACATACAGTAGTTACTAGCTAGAAAACATGTAATAGCAAAAATTAGAAAATCGAACCGTCTACCTATATTACTTAACATACACATACATAACATTATAGCTATACATATACCTAGTGCATAAATTATATGAGCCGAAGCGAAAGCAGGCAGCAGTATCATAACTGTCTACAAACTTACGTTTGCGATCCATCAGCACGTTGATTGCGTACATTTGTACGGAGATAATGTATGGAAGATAATTTTGGTAGATGTAGTATTAAGTTGGTAATGTGGTTGATTCGAGTACGATAATATTGAATGTTTCCGTACGATTTCTATCCTGTATGTAATGAGCTGTGCGGATTATTGGTCGGTTTTTCTCGAGTATATGTAGTTTAAGTACGTATGGTGATTAGAATCGATGAGAGTTATTCATTTGCTGATCTACCTAGGTAATTAGTTCTTAGTATAAGCCGGAAGCTGGTACTACTATCTATATCTATACTAATATATAATATCTATATACTAATAATAAAGCAGAAAAGTTTTTTTGTTTGTTTTGTTACACTTTGTATTTTGAAATATTGAAAAGGTAATTTATTAAAAAATTTTGGTGCCAAATTAAAGGTCTTCCAAAAATCTACGCCGCAAATCAA
Organism: Amphipoea lucens; assembly: GCA_947508005.1. Lineage (NCBI taxonomy): Eukaryota > Metazoa > Arthropoda > Insecta > Lepidoptera > Noctuidae > Amphipoea > Amphipoea lucens. The sequence goes on along the minus strand of OX382360.1, from coordinate 22,998,738 downwards.
CGGTGTAGTAATGTCTGAAATAATATAGAATTTCATAACCTTAATCACTCCCATAAGAGTCACTGGTAAAAATAAATAACCCTCCACGGATGCCCGCGAGTCATTGGCAGGTACGATGTTGCCCAACTGTCTATCGGCGTGTAGAGTCGCACCAAATTTTTTAAATAAATTACCTTTTGAATATTTAAAAATACAGTGTAACAGTGGCGCCCAACGTGGGGCCACTGTATCAAATGATAGTTTGCCGCTAGAGGTACAAAAACATAATTGTAACAGTTTGAACGCCCTAATCTCTGGAACAAGCGGTCGGGTTTCAAAAATATATTTTTGCATTTGATAGCACTATTCTTGAGGAAAGCTATAGGATATTTAACGCTATGGTCCTGAGGATTATTGATTATGAGTATTATTATAATTCAATATTAAGACTAATAATGTAGTGACCAATGTGGAATGTAATACATTTTTTTTTCTCTTTTTTTTGGCTTTACGATGATTACTTAATTTTCTGTTACATATTTTATTGTTATTTTTAAGACCACTGTTCGACACAAATGTAAATTTGTTAATTAATAAATAACATAAAATAAATAATGATAGCGCGGGCAGGTGAAGCGCTGCGACGGGATGGGAAGGGAGAGCAAAAAACTTCCCGCGGACGAAGTCGCGAGCAGAAGCTAGTTTCTAGATATTTTAGACAGCAACATTATATTTTAGGATACTTACTTTCTAAAATGAACAAAATATATGTATAAGCCAGAGTCAAAACTCCCATTGCCCGAATATTGATCTCTGATCGAAATCATTCCAGCCGGAGCAACGCGGCAACGTGACAACCAATCGCTTAAACTATTAAATAATACCGATTCTTCGCATACACTTTCCAACACAACATTGAAAAGGTTACATTCCCAAAGAACAGAGCTAAACAAACAAATGATCACCACTAGACACCATCAGCTGCGAACGATCGCGTCGCCCCAGTTTAAACTCGTGATACTAACATAAAGATGAAGGATTGACATCAAACGCAAGTATTCGTGTTGCAACCGACTGTCAAAGGATTGAGATAGTTAATAGATTGATGTGAGACGTGTTAGATATCGTGAATGGGAAATTAGGTGAAGTTCAAAGTAGTGAGCAACAGCTTATATGCAATGGTTCAAAACTATATGATAAGTTACCAGGACAAGTTTCTCAAGTATTAACATAAACGAATTTAAATGAAATCTGTTCAAATAGTTAAATAACAAGGTGTATATTCTGTTGACGAATATTTAAATGACAATTTTTTATTTAAATTTAAATTATATATAAAATTCAAAGTCCTAACTGACTGACTGATATATCAACGCACAGCTTCAACCGCTGGTCCTAGAGACATGAAATTTGGAGGGTGTGTTCTTTGTGAAGAGAAGGTATCCACTAAGAAAGGGTTTTTCGAAATTCCTCCCCTAAGAGGGTGAATGGGGGGAGGGTGAAATTTTACGCGGACGAAGTCGTGGGCAGAAGCTAGTTTTAATTATATTACCTGTTAACTAAATCCAATCTGTTCTCGTGTTATGACGTACTAAATAATTTTGTTAATTTTGATTATTGTTGTATTAAGGAACCTTTGATATTTTGTATGCCTTTTGGCGGGGCACAGTTCGGATCCTATGTAGGTATTATAACACCTGTACGTACCCTGTGTTCACGAAATAATTGAATTTGAATGTAAAGACATTAATGAAAGCAATCATCTTAGTGAACATGGGGTCCTGGTACCTGTAAATGTATCATCATCTATACCTGCAGGGTCTTTAATTAGCTAGCAAACTCATAGTGTAGTTGACACTACGACTTAAAATGATGAGCTAAGAAAATGAATATATTTTTTGTTTTAACGTCATAAGAGCCATCACCACCTATGGCGTTTCGCTAACCAATTTCACCCCGCGCATACTATCAACGTACGTATAGCTATCTAGTCTTATATCAAAACAATAATATGTGATAGCTTGGTGTAGGACGCAAGAACACATGACCGGTAGTTGTCGCGAAGCTTTGGGGAGGCCAGTGGTAAGTGTCTTTCAGCTGAATGACGATGATGATGATATCACTTATACTTAATATCAGCAGTGACCTCTGCAAGTGATAAAGAATCATTATCACTAAACGCATAACTGCATAAGGGAATGAGTTAGATTCCCCATAAGCTATACAGGGTGCAAATCTATCATTATGAACAACTTTTACTATGGGACCAAACCCGAAATCGCGAAAAAAAATCAGCTCTTCCCTACATTTTGACGAGTTATGCGAACATAAATGCAAGGAACAGCTGATTTTTTTTCGCGATTTTAGGTTTAGTCCCATATTAAAAGTTGTTCATAATGATGAGTACAATGACCCCTTAAAAGGATGCCCATGAATTTAATTTTACCCTGTAGGTATATGATAAATGATTATCTCTACTTCCACAGTCCTTTTAATCTTGTTGCTCTTCTTCCTATTAGTCTAATACATTATTCGTTAGTTGTATCTTAAAGTCCAAGGTTGTATCAACAATGTATGACACAAATTCACCAAGTCTTCTATCGTCCACTGCCCTCACCGTACATTATGTCGAATGTACAGGCATAGTGTATGTATGTGCTAACGGGTTCCGCGTAACGGTGACCACATCGACGTCGCGTGCCCATCGCGGACAGCGCGCATGCCACGAATTGTAGTGCGATTCCATGTATTTCACTTAATATGTTTTTAATTACCGTTGGTTAATTAGTGCATTCCACAATGTGAACTTAGGTGGAAGGTTTTACAAAGACATGATCATAGTGGACCCTGTCAGGCAAGAGAGGAATAGGGCTTTAATTTGACTTATTACTTGTTATGCTATAATACATTATTTAAGTAGGTAGTTAATTTATAAAATATGTAATTATTTGTCATTTAGATATTAATTGATATTGATATACTTATTAGCGTTTAGCATATTCAATTTATGTTCCATTTTTATTCTATCAGTACGAAACTTCTGACAGATTAGCACTAGTTTCAACGTTAATTTTATATAGTTTGACCAAATCTTTATCCAACAACACGCATTCTAACCATTCGTACACACTCCCCACGGTCCCCACCACAAGCATTCATCATAGTATAGCCGCAGCCGAGCCCACTTCCTGGTTATTAGCATGCAGTGGGTGTCCGCCGCTTTATCGCCGCTTATGTAACGGTCGCGTGCCCCCCGCACCCTGCACAGCCGGCAATGGAAACTATCTTTATGGAGTCAACCGCAACCTTGCGAGATCTCTATCGCTTCAGGCTACAAGTAGCTGGGAAGAATGTGGATCAGTATTATTGAGCCAGTTGTCTGAAGATTATATCTGGCTACCAGTTATAATGTCTGTTTGACTTCCGGATTGGTGTCAACTTCTTGAATTTACGAAATAATAAATTTAACGGCTGAACGGCACATCTTGTTGGTAACAGAAAATGTTATCACATGTAGTTCTTTTGGAGGCGGTAAAACAAACAGTAAATTGTATGTGAATTATTTAATAACTCAATAAAAACAGTATATACAAAAAACTTTTCACAAAAATATTAGAGGTTCTTCAAGGAGTCTTATTTTCATCCGGCAAAGGACTTGAACTCAGCGGACACACTATCGCCCAGTACCATCTAGTCCCAAACACGTTTACCAAATTTTGCTTCCAATTCGTGGAGTCCATTAGTGAAGGAAACCTAGACTCATAGGAAGTGACGCCCATCACTACATTCCTTAAATGATAGAAGAACAAACTAGCAGACCATAATATAACGCCCACGTTCATAAACACGTACAACACATAAAAGTCCACGAGGCTCAGGGGTTCAGGGATCACGACCCTTAGCATCGGGTTGATGATGCGGGCAGCAGATAGTATCCATAAATCATCATCAAAACACAACGTTATGAAGTAGTAGTTGTAGTAAGTTGTATACACCATTGCGAGCATCAGGTGTCCAAGGAAAAGAATAAAGTATCTCTGGTTGTAAAGCCCTACGCATCGCGCAAGGAAGGTGGAGTGGTGGTCCCGCTTTATGATGCATGCATTACATATCTTGCAATGCCAACTCCGCGCTGGCCGCGACATTCGACAGTAGTCGCAGTACGTGCCTTCGCCGAACACGGGTCTTTTCAAGCTTGAGTCCATCATCATACTGAAAACCATGTTGCCAACAACGTTTACAAACCAGAATGCTATTATGCAAATGTGTATTAACTGTTTAGTGATGTTACAATCGAACACCTTGATAAGAAAAGGATACACGATAGTCAGTTGGAAGACAAAGATCCCAGGAACTAGCATAAATACCACAAAGTAATATGGTACTTTTGAAATAATGTTTCCAATTATGGATTTACGGTACTGCATTGTGTGAAATATTTAACGTCGACCATAATTTATTAAATGTTGTTAAACTTATCAAAACATATCTTCAGTCTTGAGATTGACAGTGACATTTGACAAGACGCAAATTTTCTTAAATGGCAACTGCATTGTAGGAAACCAGTTTTTATTATGAAGTCCAAAGAAGTTGAACGTGATTTTTTTTGACCGCATAGTGACTAAAGTTCAGGAAAACAAGTCTTGCGAATATCTTTTGCTATCAGTATATAATAAATACCACGTGTTTAGAATTTAACGAACATTTTTAGGTGCAGTAGATTTTTTTTGTATAACATGACAGTAGGGGATGATTTATGCTGGACCGTCACAGGCGCGAGTCGCATCGGAGTCACCTCGATACGTACGACGGTACGACGGCTTACATAAACATTTCATGAAAATCAAAATATTTTATTTCACACAAACCTACATGGGCACTAATGAAACGTCAGAAGCTAGGTGCATGGTTTCAATTGGTCGTTTTCTATGGAGAAGAACCGGCAAGAGACACCACGGTTACTCTTTTAAAAAATGATTGGCTTTTACAATGTTTTCAAATTGTAGTCGGTATGGGTGGACAGCGTAACGTCAAAACCAAAACTATCATAAAAAAAAAAACAACTTCTTCATGTCATAAATCGTAAGTAGTAATACGCTGAAATATACCTAGCTAGTGGATATCAGTTCGAAAGTGTACCGTTGCGCCGGCGCACGATCCTTGCATATCGGCCCTTTACTTGTCTGCAACTGACAGTAAGCCACCAGAAGCTATCAGAATGTTTTTACACTTAAAATTGTTTTGAATATATATAAAGGATAATTTATTATATTAAACGGCTAATGGTCCAAAGGATGACGGTATTAAGTGTTTTGGTTTATAAATGTTTTAGTTTTTGGGATCTCAGGGGGAAACAAGTTTTATACATATAAAAAAGAAAATGCTAAAAGGTCACCATTTGCATTTGAATTTAAAATTTAAGTACTAATTTAACTCTTCCTTGGGCAGCCAAACAGGCGTTATTGAACATTTTAAACTCACAAAAACTCCCGCACCAATTATACACGTCATACGGTTGTAGGCCATTGCAATAATGCGACAGCTACCTGCATTGTTATAATAGAAAAACCACGAAGTATGTGGATGTAGCTAAAGGAGTCTGTATGGATCTGTAGTTTTTGCCTACTTCAATGGGAAGTTAGTTGTCGTGAGGGTGTTTATGTATATGTAGAAAAATCCCCAGTAAAATTTTTATATACATGTTAACATATCGAGAACATATTATCATGGTAATGGTGGTAAACTTTCGAAATGTGTTGAGCAATGCTTGTTATTGCTACTGCCATCGTTTGAATAGTTTGTGGTATATCGCTTTCAAATGTTTCCTCGAGCTTAAATTGTACTTTTGTAGGCATGGAGGATTGAGTGGCAAAAATTATTAAAGAAATTAGTTTTAAGAAACTTTCATCACAGAAACAATCAGGCCAAAACTGTTTCTGTGGGAATTGGCGTATTTAGCATTACTGTTACTGTTAGCCTGCATCAACTCTCATCATCCATTATCAGCCTATAATGTTCCCACTGCTGGGACACAGGCGTCCATTCGGTGCGAGGGTGTGAACCGTAATCCACCACGCGCGTCGGTGTTCTATGGACCAATTGGAATTTGACGGGCCCAGTGCAGGTGAGTATAATTATGTCACATGTGTTCGAATTTTTGGTTCTAATAGTTGAGCTATAGAGCATAAAATGGTCGGTAATAAAAACTATGTCCTACAGCTCAACTGCTCAACTAGTTGAGCAATCTAGTTGAGCAGTGGGGAAGAAGTGTCTTGAACATTAATTTAATTAATTATTGGGAACGATGACGCAAAACATGGTAAGGAAACCGGCGTTTCCTCACAATGTTTTCCGTCATCATTCCCAAGTAATACCGAAACGCTGTATATCAGCTGAATTACTGTCTACCATATAATCTTAAGCTGAACATAAGCTTGCTGAATAAGAGCGTTTCAGCGAATTCAAAACCAGTCGTAGAGCAGTTGCAGAACCAGCACTTACATAATATCCTAGCGTTTTTATTTCCCATGGCATATAACAACCATAAAACAAAATAACAGCAGTCCTTGATCTGTCACTATACTATAAGTGATAGTCCCAATGCACCGTTTTATCGCCATTCCAAGACATATCTCATTGCAGGTCCATTAGAGCTCCATTAGACCTATACTGATGATCGATGGCGTTAAAGAACAATAGCCATTTTCTTCATTGTTATTTATTAGCGATAATAGCACCTGTCACTTATCCAATACAGTCGCAAATTAGGTTGAACTAGAGTGTTGAAATGTTGGGTCCGTGGTTGGAATTAATGATGGTAAGTGGTATGATACTGAAGAATGATGATAGTAGAGATTATGATAAGATTTAGAAAATCAACAAGGTGGAAAATGGTATGACTGGGGTTCTTTGTTACAAAACCCAGTCATACCTTTTGAATCTTGTCACCGGGAATTTCTTTTCAAAGTCCGACTTCGACTCCCGAAGTCCCGAGTCATGAAGCATCACATCTGCCTCATGTAATTTTGACTTTCAAAAAGTGCCAGCCTAATTTGAATAAATTGCTTTTGATTTTTGATCACACTTTTCTTGGGAAAGATGCGAAGATGCCAAGATCAGATCTCTAGAACCTAGTAAGCTTAGTAAATGATACAACACATTAAAATGTATTCTATTATTTAATTTTCTCTTCACTTTAATAGCATAGCACCTTCAAGTATCTTTAACTTCATTCGGTAAAGGACTTTCACACAGCGGCCACACTATGGCCAAGTACCATCTAGTCCCGAATATGTTGAGCAAATTTTCCCTCCATTTCGCAGGTTTTCTTAGTTCAGGAAACTTAGACTCATAACAAGTCACACCCGTCACTGCATTCCATAACTGAATGCAAAAAAAAAGTAACGCAAAGAAAGAAAGAGTAAAGTTTAGGAACAAGTAAAACATAAAAAAGTTTTGTCCCGGTAATGGTTTTGGTCCCATAGAGTTCGTCGTTACGAAATAGTAGTTGTAGTAAGTCATATACATCATTGTGATCATTCCGTGTCCGAGGAATAAGATGAAGTATCTCTGGTTGTACAAGCCGATGCAGCGCGCAAGGAAGAAGCAGTGGTGGTCCCGCTTCATGATACAAACGTTACATTTCTTACAATGCCAACTCTTCGCCGGCCGCAACATTTTGCAGTATTCGCAGTACGTGCCTTCACCAACCACGGGCCTTTTCAAGGTTGAGTCCTTGAAAATGCTGAGCATCAAGTTACCAACAAGATTTATGAAGCAGAACGACATTAAACAAATGTGCATCAACTGTTTTGCGACACCAGCTTCGTACCTCGCGACAAGATACGGATATACGATATTTAGTTGGAAGACAGTGGTCCCAGGAACTAGCACAAACACCACAGAATAACAATTTAGTTTTGAGATAATATGTTCAATCGAATATTTTTGTTGCATTTTGTGAAATATTTAACATCCACACCACATGAAAAAAAAATATCAACTTCAATTAGCTTCAACTCGTGACTCTAGGGGCTTGGGATGAGTCACAACAATTTTGAAAACATTACATTACCATTGTTGACTTAAATATTAATCTTTGAACATTACTAATTTGCTTTGTGCATAACATTTGTCAACTTTGGTCTTGAAATTGACAGTGACAGTGCAAACATTCATAAAATTAAATGGCAATACTTTGTGTTAAAGAAGTCTGAACTAATAAGAAGTACCTACCTAATCTAATCCGAAGTTGAACTTGGCAAATATTTTGTAAAGGGTATAATATACAGGTTTTCGTTATAATGTTGTTTTTGGGTGTCCTTTTAAAGACCTTGTTTTGCGATCGAAGACGAAAACATGTTTTATTAATTCATTTCAACACTGCTGAAAGTTTTGGAGACATAAAATCGCTCCCTATTTCCCTAATTTAAGTCTTCCAATGCGTTATCAAAAAGCTGCAACTTCAAAATGCTCTGAATGTCGTAACAATGTAACAATACGTCAATCATGTACTTAGGCCAATGATGCGGCAACTAGCATCATTATTGTAATAGAACAACGACGGTAAAATCTCTCCGCATGTTATTACAGATCGAGAACATATCGTTTCGCTAATGGTGGTAAACTATCGAAATGTGTTGAGCAATGCTTGTTTGTGCCACCGAGCCGTCCTTTGATGGTGTGTGGTGTATCATGGGTAGCTTTTATACATATATACTGCAGGTCCGTGGTCGCAAGCGCGACTGCTAAGAATGAGTTTCGTTTTGATTCCTAGTGTAACTGGATCTTTTCATTAGGCTTTATCATGAACACCACCTGATGACCTGATGGTCTAGTGGTTAGTGACCCTGACTGCTATGCCGGAGGTCGTGGGTTCGATTCCCACCCAGGACAAATGTTTGTGTGATGAGCACGATCATTTGTTCTGTGTTTGGGTGTAATTTATCTATAATATGTATGTATTTAGAAATATATAAGTATGTTTATCAGTTGTCTAGTACCCATAACACAAGCTCTGCTTAGCTTGGGACTAGATGGCGTTGTGTGATGGTTGTGGAATATTATTATTATTATTTATTACCACTAACAAGCGTAGTCAAACGATGACTAAACCTTCTGATAAACAAATTTGGGCTTGTCTAACCCATCCCAAAACTACCAATTGGGCTTCATAGTCGAAACAACCTACAGGTAGGTTACGCAAGAAGTCCATCACACACAAAATAGTAGATCTACGTGATGATCGCTGGGCTCAGTTTGTGAAATATTGAATTTAATAGGTAACCACAAAAGGCCAGTAAATTCAGTTACGCAAGGTGCCATGGAACATGGTTTTGCAAATGTACGTGGAGCATAGCCACTTCTGTGATCCCCTGTCAGTTCAGGGGTATACGTAGTACATTATAGTGTATTATAGGTGTACGGTTGCAGAAAGGCACACCGAGATTTCAAAAACAGGTGTATCGAATCCTACTAATTGGGTGTGATAACGCTGACTTTCAAATTAAGCAAGCTGTCTGTAGTCTGATTTCTTAATGTCTAATTAAAGAACCTAATTTTGCTTGTTAAGATTTGTCAATTGAAGTCAGCACACTAATTTTATTGCAATCACAATCCGAGGGCTTGGAAGAAAATTCCTAGATTAATTTGCTTCATGGATTTAAAAAAAATCTCAGTTCAACTACGTAAATAACGCAATGGACATGGCTGAACTGTCAAGATGAAAGGCATTGCGATTGATTGCCATGTTATGTGTGTTACGCAGGTAGCAGCGTAAGTTCCGAGTGCAACTTAAACATACGGGTAAATACGTAGTCACTTTACTGAGCTAACTTGAGTACACAATTACATCACGTTTGTGCTAATACACCGGATCTGAAAATGAATTCCTGAATAATTATGTTCGTTTAGTTTATATCCTGTAAATTGTCGAAGTATGTAAGGCTCTGACTTTCTATTTCAATCTATTGAGTTTATAAGAACCCGTCTTTGAAAAGCAGGATAATGAAAAACGAAAAAGAAATTGAAAAATACTTTATTATTTTTAACTACTAGTGATTGGGTCCTCCTTTTAAGCAAATACGCCTGCGTTAGGGGGCTCCGCTCATATTATTTTTTGTTTTATTTTATACAAATATAGTTATTAAAGAATATAATTAAAACTAAACAAATAGCACGTCTGTGAATGGAAGAGATGGACGATGAAGTCCCAACCTAATATCTGATAATGGGTCTTCCAAGTTTTCCTGAAATAGCTGCCAAGTAGACTCACTTTGATGTAAACTCAAGAAAGTTTAGCCCACCATTACTGATACTTACCTCCTTAGAGATAGCTGTCTTAAGTGGAGAGCCAAAGGTCGGGTTAAAGTTGTATAATAGGGCAATCATGAGCACATTCCACCAAGTTACACGACTCGGTGAAAGTGTTCTTCCCTATAGAGCGGCGCACGCGATGTCGTCGTTTAATAAATCATACTGTGAACCTTTCAGTTGATCACGTCTACTCGTCACGCTTGCCATTACTTTTGTATAAAAGGGCTGTAAAGCTTCGCAATCAATGTTGTTGGCACTAAGAACAATTTGCGAATCCAACACAAATGTTGTGTTTTTCGAAAAGAAGTCAACATTCAGGTTATTTCCATCCATTCATCCATGGCCTGCTCAACCAACTCGTTCATCATCATCATCATTTCAGCCGAAAGACGTCCACTGCTGGACATAGGCACCCACCGGCGTACACCGGCACGTCGTCGGCCGGTGCTGTGCTTTTCGCACACTGAAAAAAAAATGCACTCCAATTAAGTGACTTTTTAGCTTGATTGACGATATCTTGTTTAGATGAATCAAAATCTTAGTTAAGTTGATCATCACGACATGATTGCAACAATATTACTTAACATGACATGATTGTAGAATAGTTAAAACAACAAAGTAAGTTAGTTGTGTCAATCAAGCATTTTGATTACTTCAAAAAAGATCATTGGCACTTTATTATGTTGATTTGACTTGATAGCATCTATCATTTTAATTAATTGTATTAATCATACAACTTGATCAAATCTTGCGCTAAATATTTGCGCTAAATAAGTTCCTTGGTTGTGTTTATCAAATACATCATACAAACACTGGTACACTGATCAAATAAAAGTAGTAGCTGTGATCATTGTGCTTGATAGGCTCAGATGCAAACAAGTTCCTTAGTCAATCTAAACAAAATCTTGATTGTAGCAACTACTTTTTTTTTTCAGTGCATCCTTTGGATTCCTGCGGCCTTCACCAGGTCATAGGTCCAACTCATTATTCTCGAATATTAAGGCTACATCCAAACCATTCTACCATAATATTCACCCACAATTTACATATTAACGGTAATACACCTGTGTTTAGATAATAATAGTAGTATAGAAACAAATATGATGAAAGTTTACGTATAACAATAACTATAGCGGCGGGAACACGCGATCGTATCAAATTGCAAACTCGATCACGTAATAGCATTTCGGTAGAACACAGTTATGTCAGACTATAAAACAATGCAGTAGGCTAACTGTAGATACCATATCGATAATCCATACTAATATTATAAATTCGAAAGTAACTCTGTTTGTCTGTCTGTCTGTATGTTACCTTTTCACGCCTAAACTACTGATCCGATTTAGATGAAATTGGGTACAGAGATAGTTTGAGTCCCGGGAAAGGACATTGGATAGTTTTTATCCCGATATTCCCACGGTATTGAAACTTATGCGGGTGAAACCGCGGGGTGCAGCTAGTAACATATGTATGATTCTCCTCTCATAGAAGAAGAAATGGGATTGGAATTGAGAATGTTAATCAAGCATAGGAGTAGCCTGTAATGAAGCAGTGTCCTCTTCTGCGTATTTATCAGAAAGATGATTAAAATTTTGACATTGCACTTTGGCTGTGTTTGATGAGCAGGCATAGTATGAGGTGTGTCTTTGCACACCTAACTGCCTATAGGCAGCTATTAGCACTCTCGTTTATCACACACTAGCTGCGCCCCGCGGTTTCACCCGCACAAGTATCGATTCCGTGAGAATATAGGGATAAAAAGCATCCTATGTCCTTTCCCGGGACTCAAACTATCTCTATACCAAATTTCATCTAAATCAGTATAGCGGCTTAGGCGTGAAAAGGTAACATACAAACAGATAGACAGACAGACAGAGTTACTTTCGAATTTATAATAGTACTAGCTTCTGCCCGCGACTTCGTTCGCGTGAAATTTCTTATTCCCTCGACCCATCTCGTCGTATTGCATCACTTGCCCGCGTCTCCTGCTCTATCACTTCGTTTCCCCATAGCGCTTTTGCTCGGCTCCTAAGGGTCATTGCGTGACGTTAAATAGCCTATAGCCTTCCTTAAGAATTGGGCTATCAAATGCAAGAAGAATTTTTCAAATCCGACTGGTAGTTCCAGAGATTACCCCATACATACAAACTTACAAATAAATACCTCTTTATAATATTAGTATAGATGGATGGATTGTACGAATTTTTTACGTAGATACAACAATTCCAGCAACGTAAAAAATTCGCAACAAAGTAAAACGAACGCACACCAAGATTGGTGCGCATTCGTTTCTGTAGCAATTAGTCGTGGTCCTTCGGCATTTATCTGTTCTGTGTTAACTGTTATGGTATTATTGAGTTCAACTGTAGCTTGATGATAGCTTGGAATTGCTAGTTTCAAAATATTCGGCTTACTGGTAGCGAAGTTACCGAGTACTTAGTAACTGACCTTATCTCTGTAATAATTGGGTTTCTCCGCTTTCGTCTTATGGGTTTCTTCCTTGTATTGCAGACATCTGTAAAGGTATGAGGGCAAGCGAATGCAGTATTCGAAATTAAATGAAGTGTCTGAAATTGCATGGTTTGAAACAGGTGAATGCAGTAATCATAGATAAGGCAATGGGTCGGAGGTCTTAGGCTCATAAATGAATTTAGTCTTGCATTGGTGCAGTAATGATTAGTATTCTTATGATTTCGAAAGTCCGCTAAGTCCTTGCATAATGTTAACTTGCAAGATAATACACTGTAGTCATTTTTATAACATTTCGTTCCGAGAAGCTCTGGTACTTGGTGCACTTAGATGAAGGGAAATATTGTGAGGAAACTAGCACGTCCTAGAACAAAAATTCGAAGACATGTGACGCCTACCAACCCGCACTGGACCCGCGTGGAGGATCACGGCCCACTCCCTCTCACAGTGACGAGGCCTGTGTCCCAGTAGTGGTAACATTATAGGCTGCCTGTGCAGTTAGTAGAACCGAGGTAGCAAAAGATAAATAAAAACTACGATAAGGTAACAGAATATACAAAGTGACATTATCCAAGCAAAAAATTATAGAAAATAAATTGCTCAAAAAAGCGTTATCTGATTTGTAATAAAATAACATAGCAAACCTATATGGGAAAGTCGGTTCCCATGGTTGATATAATGATGATGGATGGAAGCTTCGTAATGGCGGCTCATGATATAATACTTAATCTCTATCGTTAATCTTTTACCGTAAAATTGTACGTGATCGGTACCTAGTTGAAAGTTTTATAGAAGGCATATTATGTTCTATGTCTATCTAAACTCATATTGTAAAGAGGTAAAAATGCTTGTTTGTAAGAGGTAGTCTTGAGATTTCAAAACTGTAGCTTTCTAAAAATTAAAGATTTATTGAAAGCTACATTATTACCGAGTGCTATAGGCTGTACAATCGCGGACACTCCCGCCTGATCACCACTGAGTTCATTTTTGCTTGCACTCAAAAAAAAGAAGCGCTCTCTAGTAAGCGCGCTAAGGTCAAACAGTTCTTCCGAAAAATTCACTAAAGGAGTACACGTGATGCGTCACTAAGCTGCGCAGTGCAGGTTGCAACTAATTGCATTAGTTGCAACCTGCACTGTTGCTGCTGTCATCGTTTTCCTAATAGGCGAAAAGTAAAGGGGCGTGGCTTGGCACCGCCGCAGGATTTAGGCGAAAATTTTTTTAGTGATCGGGCGGAAAAGGCCGTGATGGTACCTGTGTTCTTCCACGCGAACGAAATTGAGGGCACAAGCTAATGGTTAATTATAGGGAAAAAGGAATGTATAAAGCAAAATCGTTCGATTGCAAAAAAAAATCAGCATCAATACACATCAGCAAGGATGATGAGCATGTCAGGCTTAAGACTAAATCTAATACCAAATGAAAGAAAGGTTGATTACGATAAAGCCTTCATCAGATAAAGTTTCAAAGATATTTATATACTTACATTGATGACTTCATTCCACGATGACCGATCCGGTTGTTGTAAGTTACGAGCACAAATAGCCATCTTGTAGTTACTTTTAGTGCAAATCTTATGAACGATACAAAAAAAAAGGTTTGTCTCAGTTCCTACTACTCGGATGACATCAGCCTCATCTTTGTCTTACTCCTATAGCATTTAAAGGGCACATGCACATCTACATATAAATTGTTAAACAGTTTCTTGAGAAGAGTGGTGGCCGCAACGTAACAGCCGCGGTAATGGTTATCATGAAAATGATGGCAGTGTGGTTTGACTTTACACTGTCAAAAAATGTTATCTAGGAAAAAACACCAACTTATTTTCATTAAAAATCGGTTCATTCATTTTTGAGAAAATCGCGGACATACATACATGCTGGTCGAATACATAACCTCCTTTTTTGAAGTCGGATAATAACGAAACGTTTCAGTGACACCATTCGTCGGTATATTGCGGGCGCTATCTATGTGGCGGTCACTAATCTTCTAGTAAAGCCTAGCTCTACTATACCTAAACGAAGACGTCTAACAGTAATACTATTCTGTATAAATCTCACAGTGAAAACTTAGGTGAAGTGAGCTTAAAGTGAGCTGTCAATAGTGTCAATCGCTAGCATCAGGTGGAATGACAGCTGGGATCCCGTCTTTTCGCATAATGTTCTTTTTCCTAATATACTTTGCCATAACTATTTGGGCATTATAATACTTTGCCATATTTTTTTTGGCATACATTTTATGTTGGCGTAATTATTTTGAAGGCAAATTTGTTTTGGCATAAATTTAGTTCGCATAATACTAAACGACGTCAGGTGCACCCCGAGGTTTGGTTTGATTAGGTTCCTTTAAACCCTGCAGACATAAATAGGAGTCCCGCGCAGTGGGGCTCCGTCGACCTGACGTCGTTAGGAATAAAACGAGCATGCTAAATTTATGCTTCAGAATGTTATGCTTAATCAATATTATGATTAGAGAAATTATGCTTAAAAAAATTATGCGTAAGCTGTTATGCGAAAATATAATTAGGAGAAACAAAAGTATGCCAAGTTATATTAGGTCTTAAAATTTTATGCAAATGGATAGAGAACCATGACAGCTCACTTTGAGCTCACTTCACCTAAGTTATCACGATGATCTTTTTACAGAATAGCACCGCTGATTTTACTCCGTAAACAAACTCTTGTAAAATTTCCCAATAAAATGATGAAACTGTATGGATTAGTTTACTTTGGAATGGAAGAGTTTATTTCTTCATAATAATTTAGTACATCTGATAGTAAAAGACAATTTATTGCTACTGAGATAGTCCTATTGTTAATAGGACTGTAATGTTGGTAGATCGAAGATACAATTATAGGAATTAGCGAAATTACTGCATTGTTACATTATTTTTAATAAAAACATAATTGGGTTGAACGAAATATAGTCGATATCCGTGGTTGCAGCAATGTTAAATTATAGAGGTGTGGCAAAACTTATGTTATTAATAATTTGCTATTATTTTTGTAGTGATGACCCACTTTGGACTAGAAAGTGCTGAGTTTGTTCTTCAAGTCCTCTAGAATATATTTTTAAGGGTAAGTATTTCGAAATCAAATCGAAATTAACTGAAACTGATGCGTATTACGTGTGCTTGTGTGAACATATCGGGGTTTATTTATAAACGATAATTAAAGTTAAGTGACATTCAAACGTCAAAAATGTATGGTTAAACAGTCGCTAATCATTAGTTAACTTTAAGCAACGTTTATGATTAAAAGAGATCGTGTTATAGGTGCGTACCTACTTATTTAGTACGTGAGATAAAAATCAGTCAAACCATTGTTTAGAAACTTAGGATGCAGATCGTTTGCAATATGGTTTCCGAGGTAAGACATAATTAAGAATTAATTTAAGAAACTTACCCCCTTATTCATAAAACTTATCAAACCTATTTTAGTTAAAATGGGGTTTGTCTCTTTCTTACACACAGAAATGACAACGTGACAGATAAAGACAAACGTTCTATAAACCTATTTTAGCTAAAATAGAGATAAAATAGGATTATGAATAACAGGGTTAATGTATTAGATTCGATTCAATTATGATTTGAAAAATTGAATATCAATTCAATATTCGTGAAGCCTGAGGCTGTATAGGTCGTCAATACACTGGAGCGCACAAATTGATTTCATTGTTGCCCTTTGTTAGCCAGACAAGATAAATGAGACAAATTGGTCAGTTAGCTTTGATTAATTGACCAGATTTAATATTAAATTGACCGCCTTTGGTAGTATCCTTAATAATGGTTTATAAAATTAATTAGTTTTTAAGGATAGAGGTAGGGCCTGATGAATGTAATAAGAGCAACGATTCATTATTTATATTTTTAGCAGCTTTCAAAAAAAAATTCATAGCTGAATTTAGGCTACATATTACGTATTGCCAACCAAAACAAAAAAAAATGAAGACGTGTGACATTTACCAAGCCGTACTGGGCACATTTACCAACCCGTACTGGGCCCGCGTGAGAGATTACGGCCCCCTCCCTCCACCGAGAGGAGGCCTGTGTCCCAGCAGTGGGAAAATTATAGGCTGATTATGCTATCACATATTGCAGGCACCTCTACCTATACAAACTTTCAACGAAATGTCATAAAGGGAATATTATCAACACCTAGCAAGGAGTTTGGTGGTTTAGGGATGATCGTCAATTGTTATTTTATTGTTCAAAGATGCTGCTTCTCCTTTATCGACTGGCTTTGAGGAAACAAAGGAAGGAGAGGTAGCTATATGGGATCACCTCATGCCGTGGCAGACTAGACATTACCTATCTGACTAATTTCGTTCCTATTTTGAATGAAATAAAATACTCTTTTTATTCAACGATTTTTACTCACTGACACGCAAATCGATTCAACGCGTAACACATTCGAATCTCGGAATATTAAGGAAACATGTACTATAATAACAACAATAGTGACGTAGAGCGGGTGCGGCGAATCGATGCACGTAGTGTGCCTAATCGATTAGCTCGAATCGATACCATCGGTGCACCCTGTAGTGACCTATGACGATCCTTTATTGTGGTTGTGATGAAACGTTGGGATGTTTGCTGTAAAGAGATTTTGTTTATTGTAACAGGTGGACGCTCAAGGCGAGTTGTGGGTGGAGTCGAAATCAGCATGATTGCAAAACTTTGCATAATGCAATTTTAAACGTTCTCTATTAACTAACGTTTAGTTGTTCTTTCTAATTGCAAAGAATATAATATCTACTTAACCAACCTTGGGTAACCTGAAAAAGATCCTCGATTTCCTGGGTCTGGGTGTATGAATGATTTTTACCCTCTGTGTACATTTTCAGCAGCTCCAGAATCGTCAGTAGTACGTCTAAAATTCTACAAAAACACCGTGTATAAAAATAGTAGATTGTACAACTAAGGTATAAAAGAAGCTATTTTACCCCGAGACGTTTATATCCACGCGAGCCGCAGGCGAGGGTGGATAGTTAAGTCGAGGGGTAAAATGGCTCGTTTATGCCTGAGTTATACACTCTGCTTTTCACTTCGATTGCGAGAAAATGAAACAGGCATAAAGTATACAGTACATAATTAATTAAAAATGTTGCAAAGCATAGCTAAATCCCGCCACCACAGATAATACCGCCACGAAACTTTTTAAAAGTTTTTTATTTTTAATTTCAACATTTGTCATTCGACTTGGGTACTTCATACTGCCAAGTCATAAAAACGTTTCTTTGCGTTTTTAAATAATAAATGACAACTATTTTACATGATTTTATTAAATTAACGATAGAAAACACGGAAGTGGTATAAATTAAAGAAAATGAAATAAATCACGACTTTAATCTGCGAAGTTTTATTGCGCGTGTGGCTGTTGGGCCTGATTACCTTAGTCTCAGAAAAAAAAATACTTTATGCACTAGAACATAAAAAGCGATTTTATGTCGCCACATAAAGACGAACTTTTAGAGCATGAGAAGTGAAAAAGGTATATAGATACTCGTAGGTACCATGTCACAAGGCGGATGGCACAATTTGGTTAACTAAATATTTGACTAGTTAACTCATTGATTAATGATGGTATTAGAGACACAACATTCGCGTCCTCGACATTGTTCGCTTTTTGCATATGTTATTATTCTGTCAGAGTAATAAATTGCTAGGCATTCGTTTAAATAAATCATTGCCTATGGTTTGAACTCATGAACGAGCGAAAACAAGACTGAATACACGGAAAAAATCAAGCTTTAGCAAAGTACCGATTTGGCTCGGTTAAAAATTACACAGCTACAAATAACCAAGACTTATTTAAAACTTCCTATACAGCTTTGTTAATATCAAACAAGCAAGTATTGCTAAATGTTCTCGGTTATTATTAACAAATTACTTGTCTATTTCAAAATGAGTGTCTTAGTAATTTCAACAGTAATCGAATTCTATACTATTTTAGGCGACAAAAAAACAAAATTACTTGTCGGATAATTTGTTTATTCATTTCTTGTGCTATTACATTAAAAATTAATTTTATTGATTTTTTGTTTAGCTACACTATACAGGGTGAAATTGAATTCATGGGCATCCTTTTAAGGGGTCATTGTACTCATCATTATGAACAACTTTTACTATGGGACCAAACCTGAAATATCCTGAAGCTCTTCCATACATTTTGACGAGTTATGTGAACATAAATGCAAGGAACAGCTGATTCTTTTTCGCGATTTTAGGTTTAGTCCCATTGTAAAAGTTGTTCATAATGATGAGTACAATGACCCCTTAAAAGGATGCCCATGAATTTAATTTCACCCTGTAGTATCGGGATTGCTGTCCCATCGGACATTGGGAGTAAGGGAAGAGAGGCTGCATCTGTGTCTGCCCACACCACACACACTTGTACACTATAATATCTCCCGCGCCGAAAGCTGGTCTCCGCTAAGATTGGTCGCCGTGGCAGAAATTCGGTCTTGATGACTTTAGTATCGGGACAGGAAAGTCCTGACACTACGACGAATACAAATATCGATGGTTGCTTTCTTATAAGATAGGTAATCAGAAAACTCATCGGTGAGAAGTAGCAATAGTTTTTATGTCTTTGCAGTATTTTTATTCAACTGCAGGGAAGCCTAAAAGGAGAGTTATATTTTTAGTGAAAAAAAAAATACTATTCTAATGGTTTCTCTGTAATAAGAACCGATCATTAGTAAAAGTATGAAGAAACCACGACCCTTTGCACCTGTTAATAATTTTTCATACAGAACTTGCGACACAGAGGTCAGAGAGGATCATCTAGATAATAATAATATCTAGCAAGAGTGGCTTCGGGCACAGAATAACTAATAGTACAGACGCCAGCACATCAACCTACCCGAAACTGTCACATTTTCCCAATCAACTTTGAACCTTATGCTTTAGTAATAAAGTTGAAAATCTATTAAAGAAATTTGACAGATTGTAGTAGGTAGGTTGATGTGCTGGCGTCTGTACTTACTTCGGGTTACGTAACCATGGGTTCTCATACCCATTTAGTGAGGATGGTGGTGATAAAATTGTGCCGTTGAGCAATGGATGGGACTTATGGTGAAAATTATGTTACATCCATACTAATATTGTAAATGCGAAAGTCACTGTTACTTATCTTTTCACGCCTTAACGGCTGAACGGATTTCGATGAAACGTGCCACACAGGTAGCCAATGACCTGGGCTAGGACATAGGCTTTGATGAATTTTTATCCTGTTAGTACGTTTCCGATGTATAATTTCAGTAGTCACGTGGCCGAAGCCGCGGGCAAAGGCTAGTGAATAGATAAACTATCTACTTGAAATGAGACTACTTACATAGTTTTTTTTTACTTTGTTTTTTTGATGTTTGATGCCTTAGGGGTCTTTTATACAGGGTGAAATTGAATTCATGGGCATCCTTTTAAGGGGTCATTGTAATCATCATTTTGAACAACTTTTACTATGGGACCAAACCTGAAATCGTGAAAATAAAATCAGCTCTTCCCTACATTTTGACGAGTTAGGAAAGAACCGCTGATTTTTTTTCGCGATTTTAGGTTTAGTAAAAGTTGTTCATAATGATGATAACAATGACCCTTTAAAAGGATGCCCATGAATTCAATTTCACCCTGTATAAATAAGCCTTTCTTTGTGCGATGAAAAAGTGTAGTCGCAACTAGGCCGCAAGGCTTGATGGTTAAGTAGTTGTTGACAGTGAGAAATGTCAAGGGGATTGGCAGCGAAGTAGGGACCTACTATTCATTGTATGCTACAGTGATCTTCCATCAAATATCGAGTGCAATGATTAGCTATTCTTATTTTATGTTAAAAGTTCACTTGAATCTTCTATACTAATAATAAAGCTGAAAAGTTTGTTTGTTTGAACGCGCTAATCTCTCGAACTGCCTGTCGGATTTCATAAAATGTTTTTGCATTTGATAGCCCAATTTTTGAGGAAGGCCATAGGTTATGTAACATCACGCTAGGACACTTAGGAGCCGAGCAAAAAGATAAAAAGTCGGAAAGAACGCGAAGCGAAAACGAAGTAATAGCGAGGACGGGCGATGGGGTGGGTCGAGAGAACAAGAAATTTCACGCAGGCGAAGCCGCGGGCAGAGGTTAGCTAAAGCGTAATTTAACTAAAAACACTTGAACCACTATTGCCTTTTTTTGTCGGTGGAAATCCTCACGGACTTCCTCTATCGTGGGGGTGACAGAGAGGCATGCCGGACTCTTACCGGCTAAAAAAACCGCGGTGTTCCACCTCTACCTATGGCCAGGGTTGCCTAATAAAATTTTAACACGACGTTATGCAATCAAACTCAAACAGTACCTACACAAAAACGAGAGATTAACTTTATATAAAAGTAATTTTAATCAGTCATGTTTGCTTACTTGACCACTATCAATAAATTGATCTGCGACACAATTACATCATGTGAAAATTTGAATATTATTAAAGCGAGATGAATAATTAAAACATTTAATTACTTAAAGGAAGTTACGTCACAGTATCGGAAGTAAAAGTTTTTCTTTAGTAAAGTGTTGCTCAATTGAACAGTCAGAAAGCTTTGCATTATTTTTATGGAGTTTTTAAATTGATGGGTCCGGGAAAGTAGGTTGACGTTTTCACACCTTGGGGCCTAAAAAGGTCACTTTGGCAGAATCATAAAAGGATAACATTATGAATCATATTAAAAGTCGTAAAATGGTCACAAACCGACAATTCATAATATTATTTGCGCACAATTCATATCACGCAATTCATCTGTTTGACAGTTTTGAATGAAGATTCGTAAAATGGTCCACAAAATACGAATTGCTTTAGTGTCAAATAGCAGAATCATAAGAAGTGAGTCAAATGCAACATTTCACAAATCATATTGGAGGTTTTGTGAAGAAATATTGTTATAATGGCAGATTTAGCCCTATATGAAAATTTTCTGGAGCACGCGCGGCTTTCGGAGACCCTTTTATATCGCCTACGAAATGCAGCTCTTCGGAAAATGGACATAGCATTCGAAATGCCGGATCTCGAATTTGTTGGCTTATACAGGCTACTAAATAAAAGTGTGTGTCGCGACCTCATCCATGAGCTGGAGCCGTACTTAAGTTCCCGCCGAGGTGGCATAATTACTAGCTCCAAGGCAAGTAAAAGGATTGTACCTGGTTTTAATTAAATAGTTCTAGATAGACTATCATTTATTATTGTAGACGTTTAGGTACTCTGTACCACCCTCTCGATGAAATAAAAACATTGATCATATTTATGCTTAAGGGCCAAAGCACACTCGCTACTTTTTGCATCGGCGATCGGCGATTCAGCTGTTTTTTAGAAGCTAAATGCAGCGACCAAGCATTCCACACCGCACGGCGATGCAAAAAGTAGCGCGTGTGTGCTTTGGCTCTAAAGGACAACTTTCTACAATCTTCTATTCACATTTTAGGTGTATTGTACACCTCTGCCTAACCCTTCAGGGATATATAGGTGTGATATTATTATGTTGTCATACTTTATTTCAATTTTATTAAGTACCTAGTATATATAAGAGGACCGTAGAAGAGGATACCTTATACCTTTCACTAAAATAAAACAATAATGATATGAAAAATATTTTATTTACTATATTAACAATCTCATCTTCTAATATTAAAAAACGAATACAAAACATAATAATGAATTAGCCTTTTTCATTCATTTAGGTTTGCAACTCTTATTTGTGTCGATGCTAGCTGCGGAGGGGCAAACCATGTCTCCTTTTTATGGAATAACCATCCACTTAAGACTCACTTGGAACAACTCCACCAGGCTGAAAAGAAAAATTTGTGGGTTTTAGTAAGTCAAATCATCATCATCGTCTGTCTAGCCTTTTCCCAACTATGTACTATGTCGGGGTCGGCTTCCATCTAACCGGATGCAAAGTTAAAGTTTTTGTGGTATTTAAATGTTAAAATATAGTATTTTTTCCTTTGTATTTCTTTATAATTATATTATATGAATGTTATACTTATTTTTTTTATTGCAAAAAACTCATACTTTACCTCTATGGGACACCAATAAATAGTTTTTTCGACTGCATCAGCAACATCTGCATCAGCAGCCTTATCTAGTGCAGCCAGAGGGTGACCTAAAAAACGTAATGAAAATACCATACTTAATAGTGTTCAATAGTCATCATGTCTTAACCCCAATATGAATAGCTGTAGGATTAGAAAAATACACTCACTGGGGTATCTCGCTTGCCGAGTTCGACGAGGCAGAGGCACTGTTGTAGCATCGAATTCGGCAGTGGTAGGGGCTGACGCAAGAGTCTGGCTAGAGCCTGGAATATGGGGCTGCAGCCAGTCTATCAAAAAGTACTCTGTGGCTGCAGCAATCAGCAGAAGCAGATTCAGTTTGATCACTATCAAAAAGTACTCTGTGAGTTTGATGTTGACTAATTTTGACAATAATGACAATAGTTGACATAACTCAAGGGAGAAACTTTAGGGTGCGTTCCGAGTTGGGATGTAATCGATTTGAGCGTGCTCCGTACCGAATTAGCGTGAGCGCGAAAACGATGTCCAGTGAATCTTCATAGATGACGTCATGACATGCGCCATCTTGCGATAATGCCGGCCATGCCTTATAATAATATCACCGTGAGCGCTGTCAAAAATGACAGTGTGTGAGAAATGTGAGGATGTGTCAGTGTGTTTTGTGTTGCATCATATCTTTATATAGAACAAATGTGGCATTTTCGAAATTGTGCTTCTGGCTGACAGTCGCCACCTAACCAAAGAAGAACTGAAGAAGAAATATGGTGTTTATACAAAGAAATACTGTAAATAATATCGTATTGACATTGAGTAAGCACTGTGAGCGCGTTCACGAGCGTTCCGAATTGTTGACAGCTCTCAGCCATCATAATTAATTAATTAATTTAACGTAAGAGTTCTGGCCGAAGGGTGTTGTGTACCGCCGGTTTCGTGGCCGGCTACATGACGCCAGTCAGCGAAACACGACGCAGACACTGCGTATACGTTAGTTTTTAGTGTAATTATAATGTTGTATGTATTTATAAGTTATATTAATATTGTATTGTATGTGTTTATATGGGCCTTGATGCCTGAAATAAATGGATAAATAATCGTAATATCTAAATCGGAACTCATGTGACATGATGTGAGTGCTGTGAGCGATTATAGCTAATTCGGAATGCGGCCTGAAAACTTCTTTGTGCGCGTTGCCAGCCTAAAAAGTTTTTATTGTTTCTAATTTCCCTTTTCAGGGCTTATCTGCGGTATGTTTAGCAGTTATAAGGCATATTATAATTTAATAACATTTAAACTATAGAAATAAAAAATTAAAAACCAGTTTAATTTATAAAAACTGTAAAGAAAAATTTACCGATAAAATTACGGTTTTTATTTTTTTCATGCGGTAATATTTACACCAAATATGATTCTAATATGAATTGAATTGTAGGCAATTCTGCTATTATGTGTCACCATTTTACGAAAATTAGAGGAATTGCTAATGATCTGCTGGGAATTCGGGAAATGAATTTCATTTAGAGGAATTGCTTGAAGTGGCGTTTTTAGCCCCCCTGGTATATAATTATAAGACTGTTAATTGATTATGTAATAGGCTGTAAATTAATAAGGTAGTAGGCACTTCGGAAGTGGTAGGCAGGTAAGCTTTTCTCCCTTAATTGTAAAATCAAAATTTTTTATTTCATAAACCTACATTGGTGCTTATGAAGCGTCAGAAGCTAGGTGCACGGTTCCAATTGGTCGTTTCCTATGGAGAAGAGCCCGCAAGAAACTCCACCGTTGCTCTTTTAAAAATAATTGGCTTTTACAATGTTTTCAAATTACAGTGTATTAACATTGTAATTTGCCTCCTTAATAGGTAAGGAGTACAGGTACCTACAGGTGTAGGCCTGCCTGTCAACAAGTACCAGGTACTTAATAAAATAGAAAATGGTCTACAAACCTACAAGGCCTAGAATGTTCTCACATTCACAATATACAGGGTGTCCCTGGAAGTATGGATCAAATCGAATAGGGACGTGGGCAAGGTCATTTCCAAACGTTTTAGCAAAAAAAAATACTAAAAAAAGTACTAAAAAATAACTAAAAAAAAATACTAAAAAAAAGGGAAGAAAGATCGAATTCGTGAAAACTATCAGGGCTATCAATTTATTTTTTTTAGATAGCCCTGATAGTATTTTTTTATGATTATTTTCGTTGAACACTAAGCGAAGTGATTGAAAAAAAAATTAAAATTGGTCATAACTTTTGAACCGTAAAAAAATTCACTGACATTCTCAGGGTTAAAAAGTTTGGAAATGACCTTGCCCACGCCCCTATTCGATTTGATCCATACTTCCAGGGACACCCTGTATAAAGGAAGTTATCTAAAAGATAAATAAATGACATGGTGGCCATTACAACCACTATATTCCTCCTAGTAATGACTATCAGGGTAACTTTTTGAAGAATTCATCTTCTTCTTTTTATGTCGATAGTAACCTTTTTCTTTGATTTTATAAAGTTTGAGCATTGAGCCCATGTTGATTGTGGCATCAACATGGGCATTTTTTACGTTATCAAAGATGCAAGTAAGAGAACTCTTGGTACACCCCAGAAAGTGAGACATGGTCTGATCAGAAGCACCGCATTCGCACTGGGTGTTGGATTGGTCAGTAATCCCCTACTTCGACAAATGATGTCTGCAGCGGTCTGTGGTAGGTAGGTACTTACACCCACGAATGTAAGTAATAGGTCATTTGACTCGCAACTTTCTTTCTTTGTTTATGGGACATATTTCAAAGTCCAAAGACTAATTTTTGCGGCGTAAATATCGAAATTGTTAGCTTCAAGAATGAAGTAGTTCTTGCTACATGAGACCAGCAAATACCACGAACTTATCCTATAAAACTGTAGTACCTAGTTTAAACTAGAGCCCACATTATCATATCTTCTAAAGTCCACCGTTACTTGTTGTACTAAACCAGATTACAACTTTCAATTCTGCTTTTACATCCTTTCAAATGCAATCAAACAGTTTCGTGGGAACATACCGCGCAATGTATTAGTCAACTCTAAAGGATGCAATTGAAATAATCGGTCCAGTCTAATGAACCAATTTCCGTTATTTTTATTTGTAATAATATTTAATTATTTGTACACCGGATGCAAAAATGTTGAATAAATAATATGTGTCATTCAGAAAATGGGTGTGCTGTACCTATTTGTTAAAGTTATCTTTGGTTAGGTAACTGTTTTGAATAAGTTTTTAACGTGCATGCAAATGTAACTGTGTTGATTTAACAGCCATGGATAGCATTAAGTATTCATGAGATTATTCCAATTCCATGGTCGAGTTTCCATAATTTTCCAGCATAAGAACGTTCTTAATTCAAATCAACAAGCATTTATTTTATAAACATCTGCATTCCACTAAAAGAAACGTCGGAAACATAATTTATTCCCAAAAAATAATTCGTGATTAATATAAACTTATTAGTTTTCAAACGTCAGTAGTGAAGCCTTTGACAGTCGTAAAAATGGTGATAAATTAAAGACGTCACTCACCAGTACATGCATTAATATTATTTGAAAAGCAGAGTTTGCTTCGGTCTCTCTTCTCAGAGTAGTCGGTAATGAAACATCGAACTTGTCTAGTTATAAAACATACCTAAGTTATTTTAGACGTGTAAAAGTGTTTAGAACCAATTTCAAAAATAAATATCATTTATCACTTGTTGATAAGCTAAGTGCATATTAAATCACACTACACGAATCACCCATTAAATTTCCTACAAAAAACCGACAAAACAAACATACATCTTCCTTGTATTATATACTTACCGCGTTTACAGAATTTCTAGGTCAGCGCATTATTTAAACATATCGTTCACGACACATCGCCATACATTATTTATTTAGCATCTCTCTTTAGGTAAACTCCTTCAGGAAGCGATACATCCTTTATGACACTACAAGGTTTTACGTGGATGAGAAATAATGAGGATGTTTGGTTGTTTATTTACCAGTAAGTATTCCGTATTTGGACTCTATTTGAGTTGTTGGTACGAATTGTCGTGTGAATTTTTTTTCAAATGCAGATTTTTTATGCTATCTAGAAGCGCTATGTAATTATCATATTAGATTGCCTCTATTATCTCTCAGTTAGGAATGCAGGCCTCTACCAGAAGCATTATGTGGTTTCAACATGCCTTCTTCTTTATCTTCGCCACCACTGCCTGTCCTTACATCAAGGGCTTTGCCCCTTAAAGATAATTTTTCCACGTAGTTTTTTTTTCTTGTATTTAAAGTTCCGTTCCGACGGAATACTACTGTTTAAAACTAATAAACTCTATCTGCATCAAAGATATGCGGAAAATAATTTCAAAAAACCAAAAAAAATAACAGCTTCCTAATGCTTTTTAAACAAAGGGCTGGTATTAAAAGCCGTTTATTTAATTAACGTTTTTTTTCAAACGCGGAACGATTTAGCTGCGCTTGCGCCGGATACTCGCTTCTTCCTCAAACATAGTAAACACTGTTATGAATTTATGATTTACTATTGTTATAGTAGTTTTTGTTTTTTTATATGAGACAATTGGAGTACCCTCATTGTACGCTTTGGTCCGCGGTTAATTTCAGTATTAGCATTACCCTGAATAATTTTATATACTTAATTTAGGACATTATTCTCTCTTTTATTTTGCGAAATATTCCTCTATTTCTCACTTACCACCCTCCATAGTTCACCTCTCCACCTAACTTGACTTGTCTGAAGACATCGTTTCTGATTGTGGAGTCCTACTAACTCCAAAAGAGGCTTAAAATGTACAAAACACTTCTTGTAATGGAACTCGTTGTAGGTATTATAAAAGTTATACATTACTTTGTTAAGCCGTCCACTTTCACTGGATAACTTTTACTTACAAGGACGACCGCTTTCTAACAGTTTGACCAAATCCATACAAGCCGATAACTGTTTTTTTCTAATTTACATAAGGGTGTTTATTGGGTGTATGTTTTGTAAATAGGTCACGTATTTGTGTGGAGTACTTTTGATCTGACTGCATTCCGAAAGGTTGATTGACGGATTTGTGTTGGTGTTTGGTCATTTTGTGGTCATTGGCCTCAATTCAAGGTTGTATATCGTTTTTGATAAGATTTCCATGTATCTTCATGATTAGCTATGCCTACAAAAAGCATGCAAAAAAGGCCAATATTTACTTACCTGGGTAGTGTGCAATATGTATCACGGAAATTGAAAATGTCACCAATGTGTGTGGGGGGGTGTGTGTGGGTGTGTGTGTGGGGTTGTGGGGCGTGGGGGGCGTGGGGGGGGTGTGTGGTAACACATGGAAGTTGGACAAAATCTCTGATAGACTCATATTAGTCACTAGGTTAATGCCCTGCACCTATCTTAGCCTTTTGTAACATTTTCTTTTATAGTAGAAGCCGGACTTAGGATTGCAATACGTAAAAATGATTCACTGGAATCTAGATTTCGTTGGAATCATTTACATTATTCTGTTGAAAGTTCTGAATTAGGAATGGATTCTGCTGAAGTTAATTTCCAAATACCGAGATATTTAATTATATTCCATCATTGACATTTGTGAATCAGCGAAGTTGCATTCAACAAACTGAAATGTCAATTCCAAAAAACGTTACATTATTAATTGATCTTTTATCAGTAGAGTACCTACCAACACTAGGTACTGATAACAAAACCTCAAGCGCCATAGAGTCAAAGAAGAATTGAAATTCTGACATAACCCCTCGTCTTCTTCGGGCAGAAATAATCACAATCACACTAATATTATAAAGGCGAAAGTTTGTGTGTGTGTGTGTGTTTATATGTTTGTTACTTCTTGACGCTCAAACGGCTGGACCAATTTTTATAAAATTTTGTATGGAGGTAGCTCACACCCTGGATTGACATATAGGCTACTTTATATCCCGAAATTCCCACGGGATCGACATTTACGCGGGTGAAACCGCGGGGCGCAGCTAGTTATCCATAAGACTGTCACCACGTTAAAAGTAACACTTTCTTAAAGCGATTTTTCAAGATTCAATGAACCAAGTAAAAACTTTCTGTGAAGACTGCCTCCAGTCGATATTTACATAACACCAACTTCTCAAGGATGTATAACTTTCTTCATATCTCACTGACATTTGAAACAATCCATATCGTTCAATATGAACGTTACTTCGAAAGGTAACAGAACACTTTCTCCAGTTTTATGGTCCCATTACACCATATATCTCTGCTATTATTGTTAAATGCTTCGTGCGGGAGTCTTGCGGTTACATAATTATGGAGATAATCCCATTCTGAGATGATTGTAGAATGAGGATTATATAATGGGGTTTTCTGTTGTGTCTCGTCTTTTCTGGAGTCAGCTGATTACTAGAATCTTAGCAGATCTTCGTGATATCAGTCATAAGATGTCCATTGGATAATGGTATATCGGATAGACCATAACTTCATGAAAAAGCTAAAACCCGTAGGTACATATCTAATATCTGTGGGATAATATCTCTATCTCACGGGTTTTAGCCGCTTTTATCCGACGACTTTCCTCAATCTTCGGTAGCTGGTTTATCGTGCATTTTATGGTCTTGAAGCGATGTAACTTTCATAGATAAAGGATGAGTCAGATTGCTTTGAACTATAAGAAGGACTGATAAGTTCAATACAGATTGAAAGGTGAATGGCAGATTTATTAAAGAAAATATATCATTGTTATTACTTGCGTGGGAAGTGAACTCTATGGAAAAAATAAATATCTATACTATCGGAGATTTATCGTAATAAACTTTACTGACATTTGAGAAGGTCATCCCCCTGCGAGACCCGTTATATCTACGAGATAAATCGCTGACCATACGTGTAATTTAATATATTTATTAAACAATAAAAGATAATATGCAGAAAACAGGAACTTTCATATTGAGCGCTTGAAAAGGTCAAAGACCGATCAACGTCGTTTTTATAAACTTTGTAATTCCATTCTGAATTAATCGGAAATCAGCATCGAAATGATTTGGACATCCGAATAAAAACCGGGTTGGTTAATCTGTTTACGCCATTAACGGTAAATAGTCAGTCCAAATGAAAATAAAACTAGGACGAATAAACTGCTTAATGTTATGCAGGTTTTATTTATGCTTTAATCATTCGTTTATGTAAAACGTTCATTTACATTTTGGGTTTACAATGTGACTTGACAGAAACCCATTTCCGTGGCTGTTTTAAATAAAATAATCTTATGCAATTATGACACAGGAGCTTCATTGCGTTTTTTTATTTGTTAGATACTAGCTGACCCAACAGACGTTGTTCTGACCATAGTTTATACAAACAGCCCATGGAAATAGCAATTGCTCGGAAAATTCGGGAAAAATGAGTAGCCGTTTATCCCCAATTTTCTAATTATCCGGGCAACTTTTTCAAATGTTTCTTTTCATAAAAACCCAATTTGGTCTTTTAAAAACCATAAAATAACTACAGGGTGAAATTAAATTCATGGGCATCCTTCTAAGGGATCATTGTACTCATCATTATGAAGAACTTTTAGTGTGGGACTAAACCTAAAATCGCGAAAATAAATCAGTTATTCCTTGCATATACATAACATACATAACATAATCAGCCTATAACGTTCCCACTGCTGGGACACAGGCCTCCTCTCTGTGAGAGGATGCATATATGTTCACATAACTCGACAAAATGTAGGGAAGTGCTGTTTTTGTTTTCGCGATTTTAGGTTTAGTCCCACAGTAAAAGTTGTTCATAATGATGAGTGCAATGACCCATTAAAAGGATGCCCATGAATTCAATTTCAGCCTGTATATAACATAATATGATGCGCTCACAAACGAACAGCTTTAATTTTTATTTATATAGATTAAAACACAATCTGATCACCAGCGCGTTTGCGAAGCATGGCGTAATGGCGATTCGCTCCTATGATCATAGAGCCATCACAATATACATCAAAAGTTATTCAAATCATAGTCCATCATCTTTCTACATCGTTAACGTGTGTTGATTGGCCGTCAGTACGATAATCATAGTGTTTCCACACGTCACGACTTCGTCTAAGTGTATGATCACTGATCAGTTAACTCGTCAGTATGTAGATTATTATCTTTAGATAGCAGGGTAAAGTTCAACATATCACTGTGATTATGTTACAAAAGAACTTTGTTACGTTTGAGGTTAGAGGTTAGTGCCACGACTGTGAAGGATGTGATCAATGGTATGGTGTCTGCTGGGCCTATTTTCAATTAACGTCATTTATTACCACGCCTTTTCTTACATAATACTTTCGCAATGTTACAAACAACTTGCGTGAGAATGTTATGGACTGCAAAATCATGTGATGATGATGCTGTAACAAGAATTATGGGACACATCAAACTATGACCTGGGCACACAGCACAGCTGCACGTTACCAAAACCAAGAGACGCTACTTGATTATGTTAAATTCATTAGTGATGTTCTGACGAAATTTAGATTTCCATCGACACGCTAAAACTAGAGGAATGCTATGTATCGATGTTTTGTAACATTGATTATGGCCAAGTCGTTTAAGACATTTAATATTACGATCCATGTAGGTATCACATAATTATTTATTAAGTCACATAATCAGCCTATAATGTTTCCATTGCCGGGACGCAGGCCTCCTCTTCGTGAGAGGGAGTGTGCCATAATCCACAACGCGGGCCCAGTGCGGGTTGGTGGATGTCACATGTCTTCGAATACGACAAAGCTTAAAACAGAAGACGAACTAGCAGGGGATCGAGAAGGGAGGGTGGAGGGGGGGCTCAGGGAATCAGACCAGAATAACTCGAATTTTAGGTTCTCACGATGTTTTCCTTCACCTTCCACATTTATTAATTACTAGCTGCGCCCCGCGGTTTCACCCCCGTAAATGTCGATCCCGTAAGAATATCGGGATAAAAAGTATTCTATATGTTAATCCAGGGTGTCAGCTACCTCCATACAAAATTTTATCAAAATTGGTCCAGCCGTTTGAGCGTGAAGACGTAACAAACATATAAACACACACACACACACACACTCACAAACTTTCGCCTTTATAATATTGTTGTGATTTCATTTATTATGTACTGTGATGTATTCTAAACAAATACGAATAAAAAGTCTAGCTTAAAAAACACAAAAAGATCTTCATTCAAATCTATTGCGTCGCTTTTACAGTGGCGAACTTCCAACAGTTCGTTCACCCAAGAATGATATCATTGAGAAGCCATTCAGTAATATTTGCACTAACTTAATAGTCTTTTAATAATATTATTTAATACTGGTTTAGATTTATAGCTTCCGTCCGGTTTAGTAAAAAACGATTTTGTATGGATATACAGTAACACCTGCACCCGGGCTAACATTTTTCGGGCTACTATTTTATTGGGGTCGACTTCCAGTGCTATCACACGGCCATGTTTTTCATAAAGTGATTGTCATCTGCCTGAATTTCTTCTTATTATTATTGGAGCAAACAACGTTGTCACTACTGTCGTTGGTCAAACAGTAGTGCATTAAAAGAGCATTCTCGACGATACTATTTTCAGACTCGCTTTAAACCTTAATACCTGTCTTAAACAAAAAAAAAGAAGAAAAATATGTATGACGCCATTGCGACACGGAGGGACTTTAATTTGTAGCCCAATAGATTGATGGATGGCGAGGTTGCTGCTTAACCAAGAGCCTGTTTATGAATTACGTGTGTTTATTACTAAAGGGAAAGTGTTTATAAAATTATGCCACAGTGAATAGTAATTTATTCTTATTGTAGTAGGTCATGTGGGAAGGTTTTGTGTTTTACGTGGGAATTCAAACAAAACTATATGAAACAATACCGTGTTTTAGTTTTCATGCCTTAACATTATAATAACTTGTTATGGCGTATTAGATAGATAATAAAGTGACTAATTGACTGTTCCAGTAGATACTCTCATTAACATAGTTTAGTCACCGGGGCTTATAAGAGTTCCACAGTAAGATAAAAGCTGTAATTAAGTATATATGCGTACAAAATGGCTGCTGACCAGTATATAGCAGCGTAGTCTATGTTATTAATAAAAATACGATGTTTGTTTAAGCGGATGGTAGCCAGAACGGCTACTGCGTAATATACTTCAATTTGGCATTTGAACAATGGTAGCGTTGATTTTGATGTCAAGTAGACGAATTTGTTAATACATACAGATAGTACATGTTGTTGACATGACAAAAGGCATTGCGATTGTCATCATATATTATTTCAAAATTAGGCTATAAATCTTGAACTAATAAAAATATAAAGACGCTTTTGATAAATATAAATACTGTTCTACGAAAATGTATCTTCTTCTTCATATAGATCGAACGATATTGCCTTTTAATGGTACAAAACTTTATCACTTAAGGCACAAAACGGCGTCAAAAATATATGTATAAATATATGATGTATTCTTGTGTACATACCGCTGTATGCATTATGCACATAAGACATAATTCATACGTATTGTATGACGAAGCAAACAGTTCGAGGTCTTTTCCCGATATGGCTGCAGTAGCAAATATATAGATATATACGCGCTCAATATTTACGAAGCCAAAGTAATATTTATTTTTGTATATCGCGTCATAAGAAAAGAGACTTCTACGGGTGCTAGGTTGTATATTAAGTTGGAGGAAAATTGAAAGACTTACAAAGAGAAGGATATGTTAGAGCTACGAAAAGAATAAACTAGGGTATATTCCGGAATTCTTTTGAACTTCAATTGCTGATTATACTGCCCTACTAGTAATAGAAGTAGGTAGTAGAATAAATCCTATACAGTTAACTTTTTTGATATGCATTGATGAATAAGTTCTTTCATGGATGACAAGGCTGCTTCAGGGCGTATTGTAGCTCGACTAGGAGAGGCCTATTTCCGGCAGTGGGCTGCCACATATCGAGTAGAACTATTAAATGATAGATTGTCGGAAATAATATGCTTTACATTGTAATGAAATTATGTTTCAACGTTTCTTGCGTATGTACAGTAGACTGTTCGTCCATGGTGGCCTTGCTTAGTACTAGTATTGTTACCATTGACGTTCGGCCTACTGTACACAAACTCAAACCATTTATTTCAATTAAACCATTTACAGGCACTTTTGAATTGTCAGAGCCGGTCAGTTAGTCAGAAAGTTAAAGCTAGTTGTCCATTTCAAAGCAGAAGATCTCTATGGAGAAGAACGGGTAAGAAACTCCAAGGAAACTCTTTACAATCAAGTGATGCAAAATCCTCGGTACATTAATTATTCTTGTTGCTTCTAAATGTGAGAACAATGTATTATGAAAGAAATACAATGAAGAAACAATTGAATGAAGAATATTGTATGAAGATTACTAATAAACCCTAAATATTGTCCCCTTAGTGTTGCCCTAATATATTGTCTCATCCGAACCCGAACATCGCCGCAGCCCGGACATCGGTCGCGAACATGACGCTTGGATCAGTATCATCCATCAGCTCAACCATTTTGAAGGGAATCGAATGATCTAACACACGCACCACCATCAGTGAGATATTTAAGTGAGCATGAAATACTCTTAACTATCATACTCTTTCAAGTCAACGTATGTACATCATAATAACTGGTACATGGTACCTAGATGCAGAATGATCTGGTATTAGCTCAAGAACAGGTGAACTGATAAAGTTAGGTTTCCATGTGTCGATTGCATAATGAATTACCTACTTATTTATTTTCATCGTACCTAGTCACCTAGGCGTGGCTAGAACTAGATATAGTTTCTACTCCGTATAAGGCTAGGCTAGCTTTTTGCCGGGAAACAGCCAATATCGTGACATTGCAGACCGACATGATCTCGATTTATGAAGGTTGCCATATATTTATAATTGTAAAATAGTGTAAAGGTTAAATATTGGAGCAGTGACTGGGTTTCTATTATTGGATAATTAATCATACTAATCTATGTCGTTTTATACGTACATTATGGTCTTGAGTCAATCATGTCCAAAGTCATTCAGTAGGTCCTACTTCGGTAGCGGTGAGATATTTTCGGACCGAAACCCTTCATTATATAAAATGGGCGGCCTTATCGCTTTCTGCGATCTCTTCCAGTCTTTCCGAAATGAAACAGAAAAGTGTTATTTTTCATACCTTCTTAGATCCTTAAACTTACCTAGAGTCTTTTAGATACTTTTCTATCTGTAAGAAAAGTTAAAAAGCTATTCCTATTTCATTCAAATCTAGTTTTATGGGCATTTCAAAATCTAAGATTGTTTACTTAGAGAATTTGAAATAATTAAATTCCTTTTCAAAGCGACAAACTAAGGCATAATTATAAAACTATTAAACCGTTGTTATTACCTCATAACGAGTTTCTTACGACGACGGAAGAATAAAACACAGCTACAAAGGTCGACAGCTTTCAAGTAAACGTCGCGACGGAGTCGACACCCCATGAGTAAGTAGCTTTTAACAACGGGTTTTACTTGCAGAGTTTATAGTTAAGTTAATATGCACTTCTTAGGATATCGTCTATTTTTTTTTTCTTTTGCAGCAAATGGCTAACTTTTCGCTACACAAACGAAATTCTTAAACCTTATCGAAAGCATCTTTCTGCAAATTGACATTAAAAAAAAATTAAATTAAAAAAATCAAAAAACCCGGCTGCGGTAAAAAACTTAGTTATAAAAAAACTGAAAAGCTAAAAACAAGCCCATTTTAAATTAAATAAAAGTTGGAAGCAGGCGGGACCCATTTGAGTTTGAAAATATAAAAATGCTATGGGTCCCGCCTGCTTCCAACTTTTATTTAATTTAAAATGGGCTTGTTTTTATCTTTTCAGTTTTTTTATAACTAAGTTTTTTACCGCAGTCGGGTATTTTTGATTTTTTTAATTTATTTTATTTTATTCTTTTTAGTTATGAGTTGTAATAGTTTTCCTTTAAACTTCGTAATATATAGGTACTACTGCCGTAACATTTAAATTTCTAACTACAACCGTTTAGTTGGTAGAGGGGGGGTCGGGTAAGTAATATATGATATAATTACAAAACCTCTAATATTTACAAGATATAACAACTGAACCTATAATTTTATTTTATATAATGATCAGTTAATATAATTAACGATTGATATAATTTTAATGTAACTAATTTCTATAAGAATAACAGACAATTAATATAAAATCGTTTGATATAGGTACCACTCAATAGACATAAAACCTATTTAGTCTAATATGATAAAAACTTTTTTTTTCATCCTATGTCATCCTATGTCGACGGAGCTCCGCTTCGCGGAGCCCCTATTTCTGTGTAAAGGGTTTAAAGTAACCTAACCAAACCGAACCTCGGGGTGCCCTTCGCTCGCTCTTGCATCCTATGTCGACAAAGCCCCGCTTCGCGGGGCCCCTATTTCTGTGTAAAGGGTTTGAAGTAACCTATCCAAACCGAACCTCGGGATGCCCTTCGCTCGCTCTTGCATCCTACGTCGTCTATTGCGTTCGTTGAGTTCGGGTGCGGTAACGGTAACGGAAATAATTCGGAAGCCACGAAGGCTTTCTAACCTAAGCTGTCCGAGTCGGATTGCTCTGAATCGGGGTTTTAACCATAATGACGGTATCAATATATATTTTAACCGATAGACCTAATGATTTTCGATTAAATAAACGTTATATCCAATAACGTTATACGAAGTAAGCTTTAGAGTATATAAATGTTATATGTAAAGAAATTATATTAACAGTTGGTATATCTCACGTTTATTATATCTTGTGAACGTTATTGAAATGAAAATATACCAAATAACTCTATACGATATGAGACGCACCCGGGCACACTTGATTCTAACGAAAATTGGTACTTTAAAGCTTGATAAGTCACGAACGGTTTACTTAATCAAAAAACGATTTTCCCAAACCACTAATATTTTTGAAAGACCTGTCCAACGATATCCCACTTGATATAGTTTGTTGACTTTCATTTTTTTCATTTTCACAATATGGCGTCCAGTAGTCGCCATATTGAATTTTCATTAACGTCATGTCTTTAGACACTCTCTACACTTCACTTTTTACACTCGCCGGACTAAGAGGAATCGATTGACGTGTGAATCATAAAAATCGGCCCAGGCGTTTGGTCTGTACAGTGCTTCAAAGGAACATACAAACATACATACATAGGCTGATAAACACATTACCACTCCTTTGCGTCGCGCAGTCGGGTTAAAAAAAATAGACGACGATGACGAAATCTACCAATTTAATTAATTCAATCCAGCTATTCATAGTTTTACAACCCCAGAACTGGATTTCGCAATTATAACGTTGTTTCGGAAACCTATTCCTTCAGTGAGCTCATTCATCATCCTCCCACGATGTACATTGATTTAGGGCTTCCTACAATGTTCGGAAACTGGTACATTACTCATCTACCCACAAACTGATATTATTGTTACCAGATTCGTCAGGCTATCCGTCATGTCTAAGTAGAATCGTGTGTTACTTCATCTGACTAAGTAACGTGAGCACGTTATTGGAGCACGTGAAATTGGGCTATTGAAACATTCATCTAACTGATGACGTGACGTCAGTCAGGTTCTAATGATATCCTTTTTATTTCTCTTCTGTTTTGAAATAATATGTAGAATCTAGCTTCCAGTTATAGACTTTTCCTAAAAAAATAATTCCATAATCCACTAGCAGTTTCTTCTATGATATGCTACTCCAAATACTTAAAATAAGTATTTGGACCCCCACAAGGTGGACCGACGACCTTGTGAAGGCCGCAGGAACTCGTTGGATGCGAGAAGCACAAAACCGTTCGAAGTGGAGGTGCTTGGGGGAGGCCTAAGTATGTCCAGCAGTAGACGTCTTTCGGCTGAAATGATGATAAAATATTTGGATAAATAATATAAACGATAAATAATAAAAACGTAGTAGGTATTGCGTCGGTAGCCTATCTCTGAAATAATATATATTTAAGTTAATTTCGACCAACTACTAAATCTTTAAATTAATTTTGATGTCAAAATAATAACTATTATTCAACGAAAATTCAAGATGCATAATAATTTGAAGTTAGTCATAAATCATGACATGAAAGACAAAAACATAATAACAGCAGAACCAACATAACTGTTTAACATTATTAAGTACGCTGATGTTGCAATATTTAACCTTTAGCACTTAGTTATTAACTTGTTACCTAGTTTTTTGGTGGTTAACCAAAATTGGCGCGACCTAGTATGGAATAGATCACAGCTACCTGTAAGCTGTCGTTAAAACCTAGTTTTGGTTTTGCAAAGGTTACTCCACTACTAGTGGAACCAGAAAAGAAGTCGAGGAAATTACTAGAACAGATAAATAACACTCCGATTAAACGCTCCTCTCTTAAAACGTTCTTGGTAATATTAGAAAATGGCGGCGATAGTTTAACGGCTAAGGAGAAAAACAGTTCTTAGAGCATTTTCGTTTAGAAATTATCTGAGCAACACATACTAAATTATATTTCTAGAATAAAATTGTAACACCAACAAAATGATAGTATCTAGATCGTTTCTTATTGAGTGTAAAGTGACCACCGACGACATACAGGAACTAGAAAGTGCAAACAAAGAAGGCACATAGTCGCTGGTAGATACAGTTGTTTAAATGTACTCGATACTACTTTGAGAATATTAGTACAGACATGTTTAACTAGCACGTACGTACGTAGTTCAAAATAAACTATAGTAGGTAAGTATCTACCTCGTCAATACTCAATTCTTTATTGCATTCCATATGTATTACACAGATGGTATTATAAAGTATAAGATCAATATGGACCCTGTCGGGCACAGCAAAATTAGGAGAGAGGAAGAGGGCTAAGTCAAGTAATCAATATTATTTTAAATTATAAATTATTGTTTTCACTTCTCATGCTCTAAAAGTTCGTCTTTAAGTTGTGCTTAGGCGACATAAAATCGCTTTTTATGTTCTAGTGCATAAAGTAATTTTTTTTTCTGAGACTAAAGTAATCAGGCCCAACAGCCACACGCACAATAAATCTTCGCAGATTAAAGTCGTGATTTATTTCATTTTCTTTAATTTATACCACTTCCGTGTTTTCTACCGTTAATTTAATAAAATCAGGTAAAATAGTTGTCATTTATTATTTAAAAACGCAAAGAAACGTTTTTATGACTTGGCAGTATGAAGTACCCAAATGTTGAAATAAAAAAAAAAACTTTTAAAAAGTTTCGTGGCGGTATTATCTGTGGTGGCGGGAATTAGCTATGCTTTGCAACATTTTTGATTAATTATGTACTGTATACTTTATGCCTGTTTCATTTTCTCGCAATCGAAGTGAAAAGCAGAGTGTATAACTCAGGCATAAACGAGCCATTTTACCCCTTAACTTAACTATCCACCCTCGCCTGCGGCTCGCGTGGATATAAACGTCTCGGGATAAAATAGCTTCTTTTATGCCTTAGTTGTACAATCTACTATTAGATGTGCTTAATTGGGTGTATAATTATATTATATGTGTTATTATTGGTCGTAGTCTCCTTTTTTGCTAAGAGATGTTTTGTCTAGGGACTTGGTAGCCTGCTGCTAATTATGAGTTGTTTCTACTCATTGTAGTGTTTACACCTCATCGTCTGCTGCATATATTTTATGTTATACTCTCACTATTTGTTCATGGTTGCGTTCCTAGCAGGATTTGACCGCAAAACCCTTACAAAACACACCCATACGATTTACGAGTATTAGCTAGATTTATACCATACATTATTTAAATACCAAACACGGTTTTAGCTCGCCAATGTCCAATCTCCATATGTGACCTCGATGTGGACTGGTCCCGTGTCCTTTCTATTACAAGTGCACTGGAAGTACCGCATACCACGTAGATAAGCCCTACCTACCTTGTGTTACTTATTTCTTGAACTCATTATGTAAATCTTGTTGGATAAAGATTGATCAAGTTCAGATTCTGTTTAAATGGTAGTTTTCGATTTTATGGAGCTCTGTCGTTAAAGGCCTGCTGGTCTTAATTAATATGAATGTTATGCTATTAAAATGGGTATGGTTGTTACTCAGGCTACTTAATGATAGACTAAGACCCATGCTCGAGGAATATTGTAATGGGCTATGTTTCTTCCATTCGTCAAATCGATCTTATTTCTAAGGTGTGTTTGTTTCTAATTTTTTATGTGATCATCATCATCTGCCTAGCCCTTTCGCAACTATTTTACTGTCGGCTTCCAGTTTAACCATATGCAGCTGAATACCAGTATTCTACATGAAGCGACTGCCTACCTGACCTCGACAACCCAGTTACTGGGTAATTCAGATAGGTATTAATAAAATTCTGAAATCAGTCAATTAACTTCTATAGCAAGTTTTTCTTTTAAGATGTACCTAGTATAGCCGAACCCAGTTCATTCATGCAAATCTCTTACCTCCAGATGCTATGTAAGAAGTAACATCAGGTGAATCTAATTAAGGTGAATGCGTAGTGGTAGCCCGCGAAATTCAAGTTTTCTTACTTTTTTTGCAATTTGCAGGTCAGTGTCAGGTTGTATCTTGATAAAAATTTGATTCGCGACTATAATAGACATGTATTTACAGAATTATAGTCATTAGAATCATTAATATATCTCTTTAAGTTAGATTTCTACCATAAACACTTTTCCATACGAGATTTGTTCTTAACGGTAGAAATCTAACTCAGAAAGATGTATTAAAGATTCTGATGATTATAATTTTGTAAATACGTACCTGTTATAGTCGCGAATCAAATTTTGATCAAGATAAAACCTGACACTGACCTAAAAATTGCAAAAAACGTAAGAAAATTTGAATTTCGCGGGCTACCACTGCGCATTCACCTTAAGTAGGCGAAATGATACAGTCGGTAGACTCGGTAGTAACAGCTGTGCCTATAAGTGTAGGCTAACCGCCAAGCTCGCCTGGAATGCGAGAGCACGCCTCTATTGAGAGTATTGCGGCATGCCTTAATGCCTGCTGAGCTTTCAATTAATTACTTGTTATTCATTTGGATTATTTGAGGTTTAACAAGAAATGATCATTAGCTACGATGATTTCAGGTTAACAAAATATTATATGAAGGTGCTACAGGGATTGTTGTCTTCTGGTTTGCAGGTGTTGGTGAAGTTATGGAGGGATGAGATTCTTTTTTGTCTCTGGGTGATGCAATAATGCATAGGGACGTCCTAGCTATATTGAAGTGATCTATGAAGTATTATTGCAGTTGTGACAAATAGAGCACTTGAGGTTACTGATGGAAAATCTGCCGTCACATAGCACAAAGCACTTGGTACGATTTTCCCAAAGCTGAAAATAATGTACAAGATTAATAAAGCATTAAACACAAAGTACATACTTTACAAATTAAGCGAGAACAAAATCTTATTGTTTATAAACAATAGCTAAGTCTATTGAATGGGCGAGCATGTTCATAAATATTTGTCTACTACGCGATAGAATCTGCGTCCGCGCACAGTTCGTAGCTTTGTTCTCCTGTAATTATGTCATGGTGATCGCAATTGTTTATTTCGATGATAGGTTTGAAGTGAAAGGAAGACATTGTAATTAATTCAATGTCAATAACAACAGAACAGGTAATGACAGACGAGATAAGAATGTATTATATCAATAGGAACAGGAATTTGTTTACAGATAATACGAATGCGATTGTGTAGTAGGTGTGGGAATTACGAATATGTTTCTCAAGAGCATGATGAGAGTTCGTAACAACTGGAAACAGTGAGATTCTTTTACAAAGTGGTGTTTATTGTGAGGAGAGGCTTACATCAGTCCACTGCTGGACACAGACTTCTCCATATGTACTCCATTTCCATTTAGCTCGATTCTCGTCCATCAGCTGCTATCAGCCACCCTGCGAAGATCGTCGCTCCACCTAGCCTAAGGGCGTCCTACCTTACGTTTGCCCATTCACGGTCTCCACTCAAAAACAAATAAAAAATAAATAAAAATCGAATACTCTTATATGGAAATGGATACATATTATTAATAATCTACTATCCATTAGTTAATTGCAAAAATCTGGACAGGAATGTTGGAATGCTGTTACAAATGCTTATTAAAACATTGCCACACAAATCACAATAATGTAAGAC
Source organism: Amphipoea lucens (assembly GCA_947508005.1). NCBI lineage: Eukaryota > Metazoa > Arthropoda > Insecta > Lepidoptera > Noctuidae > Amphipoea > Amphipoea lucens. Next base: position 22,956,779 of record OX382360.1, on the reverse strand, counting down.
TTCTTCAAATAATAAAGATGACAACAATGCAATTGAATATTGTAACAACAACGTAAACTTGGCAGGCGAAGCTAGCGACAGACGTCAAACCGTCTGATCCTTAGCACTATGGAATGTCTGAATTGCGAAACTTAATCAGCTCTACGTGACCTGTCAGCATTTCTAACATGCAGGTACTTGCTGTCCAAATTCCAGCCATTGTATAAATCACCTCTTTACCTGTTCTTACCAACAATACTCGTAATGCCGGTAATAAGAAACTAGTTTGTGCGAAATTATGCGTAACGTTTGGGTTTAGACAGGCTGAAATTGGATATTAGTGCAAATTTTAGACTGTTGCCTCATAGATCTGGTTGAAATAGAAACTAATACAATATTATAACAAGTAGCTGTAATAGACTTCATAGGACAGGAATAGATCTTGGTGGTACTGATGACGTAGCTGCGAATAGAGAGCAAGAAGGGTCTTAGTTAAAATGTTCTAAAGAATAAACTTTTAATAGGCTAGATGTAGAATAGGCCAGAATCAGTAGAATAGTAATATAACTTGGTGATGAGTGATGACGCAGTTGGATAAAAAGCATGAAGTGATAAGGTTTTAGTTAAAATGTACCTACAATTAATGAATGTGCAAATACACTTATATGCCTAGCAGTGAGTAAAGTTAAAACTGAGGATGATAATGATAACAAGGCAATAGTGCCATAAACTTAGAATGCTGATGGTAATTTCATACGGAAGGTTCTGAAAGTGTACATGGAATTAATAAGCGAGGCAGCTTAAAGAAGCAGTGAGCGATGATATTTTAATAGGCTTGATTGATGATCCGGTGCTAAAATATGAAGTTAGAATGATCACCACGGAAGTAAAGCTACAATGACTTAACAAAATTTAGGCAAACACACCAATCGTCCGGTAAATTCTTAACAAATAGAATGGTGACCAGTCATTAGCAGAGCTTTCTAAACTAATGCATATTGATGAGAGCTGTTTACAGCGTGGCTATAGTCTTTGTTCAAGACACGACTTCTTACTTAGCCGTGATTAGTGATCGTGCTGCTAATTCATGGGAACTAGACAGAGTTACAGCCTGAGGCGTTATGGCTAATTTTGATAATTGAAATGATAATGTTTGGGTATTGTCAATTGTTTTTGCGAGTGGGCTTAAAGAAGATAGTTAAATTGATTAACGCTGCTTTGGTTAGATCGTGACTTGAATTATTTATAAAACCGTGGCCAATTTTTTAATTGGGAGGTATCTCGAGTTTGATGTTCACGTTCAGGTCGATCTTTGTAAGCTTTGATAGCTTTAAAAGCTTTAATAAGAATAATATTTTATTTAGTAAGATTTTTGTAATATATGTGTAAAATTTTACACTAAAGCTAAATAAATAAACAACAACTCATTACTATGCACATAATTATAGCCATATTTCATAAAAAAACCGTAACTAAACAAGTGAAGTACCAACCAATTTATCATTAAAACAGTGTGCTAATTAACAACATAAATAATAATAACAACATAATTTATGCAACATTAACAATATAATTGTTTTACATTACTTGTTAATTAACATTTGACTTTACACCGGCCTTGTCACCTCAGCTAGTAAATATACTACCCAGTGTTTCTTGACACTTCATTATGGCTTTACTTACAAAGACAAAATGTCAATGACATCAGTTACATGTCATAATTACTCCTATTTCAGGATAACTTGATTGTTCTTAACTATGTCCATTTCAGGATCACCAGTCTTATGCTGGTCATCATATGCCTGCAGTTAAATTACGTCCAATTGAGGACGTAATTTAACTGGATCCTTGATTACTTTTTTCATGCGTAGTAAACTACGCCATTTCATATCTATCTCTACTGACTAGTATTTCTAATCTGGATATCAAATCTATCCAGCAAAAGATAGATAAAGTGACGATCTATCAGCGATAACGTGACGGAAAACTTGGAAAAGTCACAAATGTATTGGGGTAAGCGAAACACGAGCCACCGGCGACAGCGATCGGTGGCTGCAGCCACCAGCTGCGGTGGCGTGCACTGCTGTAGCTGGTGGTCGCCACCGGCCATACGTGTGCGACGAATCCGTACAAAACATAATTATGAAAAAGCATGTGAACTGCTTGTCGATCGACAACCGGTGGCTGTGGCCGGTGGCTTGTTTACGCCTCGCCTTAGGTTAAACGCAAACGAGCCACCGGCCACAACCACTGTGGCTGTCGCCTCTTGTTGCGGTGTTGAGTACTACTGTAGCAAGTAGCCGCCACCGGCCACACATGTGCGACGAATCCATACAAAACGTGTGAAAAAGCACGTGAAATGATTGTTACTGGGCTACCGGTGGCTGTGGCCGAAGGCTCATTTGCGCCTAGCCTAAGATTGAAATTTGCTCATTATCAAACTGACGGTGGTGTGGACTAAATTCGTTCGTGGTGCGTGTTCCGACACACCATTTCGAGAAGTTCCTTAAGGAAGAGTTCTGGCCGAAGGGTGTCGTGTATCGCCGGTTTCGTGGCCGGCTACATGACACCAGTCAGCGAAACACGACGCCGTCTCTTCGTGTTTAGTTAGTTTCTTAGTGTAATTATAATTATGTATTTATTTATAGTATTTTTAAGTTATATTAATACTAGCTGCGCCCCGCGGTTTCACCCGCATAAGTGTCGATCCCGTGGGAATATCGGGATAAAACTATCCTATGTCCTTCCCCGGGATTCAAACTATCTCTATACCAAATTTCATCTAAATCGGTTCAGTAGTTTAGGCGTGAAGAAAAGACAGACAGACAGACAGAGTTACTTTCGCATTTATAATATTAGTTTGGATTGTATTTTATGTGTTTTTCTATGGGCCTTGATGCCTGAAATAAATGGATAAATAAATAAATAATCATTGTATAACATGTAATATCATTGATTTGCATCTCTATGTAATATCATGAGTAAGTATTTCATAACTCCATCGACATTGGACATACCTTCGGTTATCGTTTAAGGTGTAATATATTTAACGTGTATTTATAGCGATGTCTGACCTCTAGGGTTGAGGCTGAGCTGAGGTCGTGTCTTGAAGTTAATTTACTTCCCAGAATAAATGGCCTGAAGGTGAAGGCTGGTGAAAATTCGTTGCTCTTCTGTTTACCTACTGGCTATTAATTAACTTTTGCCAATATGTGTGTTTACAGTACAATTTTTCCGCAGGCGTTGAAATGAAAATATTATTATCATTTTTTTTTATGTGTTTTTATTTATTGCAAAAATTGAATATTTACATAATATATTATTATTACCAAATTATATTATAATTATTTATTACCAAAACCATGCCTATTTTACAATTTGGTTTTAGCCACACAATGATAACTAATATGAATAAACTTTATTATATGGAAACTTTTGGAAGTTAATGGATATGTCATCAGTATATCAATGTCTATCACTATATCGAAAGATAAATCTCTGCTCCATGGGTAGGTACTTATCTACGAAAGCTAGGTTAGGTTTAGGGGTTTCAGGTTGTTAAAATCCATCTCCATAATCATGAATACGTCTGCAAAAACTCAACCTTTAAAATCTAGGACATCAAACCGAATCCTTAACTACCAATAAGGCTCGCTAACTCCCGCGATTATGCGATCATTTCACAACGCAGCCGTTCCATTGCGCAACAACCACTAAATCGTCATAATATTATGCGTACTTAGCATGCAACGTGACGCGTCTGTTGTAATAGTTAACACAATTGTGCATGATGCAGGTGTTAATTTACTGTCACAGTTAGATCTAATGCCTTCACGTATTAAAGGTGACCAAACTTATATGTACCGACTCCTATTCGGTTTACTGGCACTGATGAGCATCTGATGGTGATGACTATTTGAATATTTAATAGGGCTGAAGAATGAAGCCGTGTAATTTTTCAATGTGGTCATTAATGGCGGAGGAATGCCTTAGAAAGTGAATCAGTAAAATCAGCATGTCACTAACTTGTGTTTTCAGTTTATTTGGAACAAAGCGACGTTCGAAGCGAATTTGAAAATCTTTCATGCTCTGAATTGACGACAAAATCTCGAATTTGGACTCGATAATGATACAGGTAAGTACTTATGAATAAATGAAAACAAATATACCTACACAGAAAAAACGCACTAATGGATGAAAAACGAATTCAAATTAAGAGAAATAATTGGGTATGTCATACAGATTTATCTATCATCAAGGTGAAATATTCCACCCAAAGCACTGATTTCAAGGGCACATAACCGAACGGCACCTGAGCTGTTCTCGATATCCGTGGCTGTTCTCCTAAACGCATTGAAACAAAATTTTGACAAGTGCGGTTCAGTGGAACATTTGACAATACAAAATCCGACTTACTAGACCGTTCTTATTTTCTCCAAGTCCTTTCTCAGTAAGCGCCACACATCTCAATACAGTAATGAGACAGTCATTAGTAGGTTTCTCGAACATCGGACGTAAACAAGACGGCTTGGTTCACTTCGGTGACCCTGTTCCTTTCATGTGGCTTTTTTGCCCCATTTGGCTTAGGTTTCTGTGTTTGTTATTCTTTGGTCATCTTTATTGCAAAAAGTTCAGGAAAACCAGTGTACAATTTACGTGAAAACATACATTGTGAGTATGTCACGGATTCTATTGTATATTTCACTTAAAACGACGAAAAGTAGGGCGAGGTGTTAGGAAAAGTTCGTTTAAGTTACCACCTAACTACACATTGTGGAATGCAAATAAAGTATTGAGTGTTAAAAGACTGTTTTTTCTTTCCTGCAAAACGAACTTATACAGGGTGAAATTGAATTCATGTGCATCCTTTTAAGGGGTCATTGTAATCATCATTATGAACAACTTTAACTATGGGGCCAAACCTGAAATCGCGAAAAAAAATCAGCTCTTCCCTACATTTTGACGAGTTATGTGAACATAAATGCAAGGAACAGCAGATTTTTTTTTTCGCGTTTTTAGGTTTAGTCCCTTAGTAAAAGTTGTTCATAATGATGAGTACGATGGCTCTTTAAAAGATGCCCATGAATTTAATTTCACCCTGTATAGACACTCCAATTGCCTGCAAAATTAAACCAATTATCATCAAATTTAGGTAATTTTATAATTTCTGAACTCAGGATAGATCAACCTTTATAATCCCGTCTAGCCCTACGCATGGAAGGACATAATGCTCATGTACGGGGCATTCTGTACTTCTTTTTCCATTGAAACGGTACTTATGTATAATCTAGTCGTCAAATACATAGATATGTTAGTAATTGAAGTGTCGTGTAACAACGGTACGTGTACCGTAGTGCAGTGATGTGATCTAAATTAGTTTTCCTGTGTAGTCTCTGATGGCTCTTGGTATAAATAGATAGTCCATTAAGTTTCTTGCTCGATCTTTATTTACCGTTGCAAAGCAGGAAGAGATACTGTGTATACTGTTTTAATATTGACTCTGACAACGCTGACGTTTTGTTTGAAACAGCAACTTCCATACAGTTATGTGATGACCTACATAAAAAACAATGTAGAAATTAATGCTTACCTTTATTAATGTTTTCAATATTTGTGCTTAATGATAAATGTATCTTCGTAGTGAGTATGCATAACAGTTTCACATTTGTGCAAACACTTGCTCAAATACCTATTGGTCTTTTACGTTCCAAATCGATTATATTCTGTTCACCCTGTACTAGAAAACATTAAGGTATACAGTAGCTAAGTACCTAACTCATTCAAAAACATGTAATTAATCATAACGTCTATAACTAATTAAATCGTGCTCAACCAATTACAATCATACTCACAAGATTTAAATTTGGTAGCCGTCATGAAAGCAATAATTTGTCAACACCATTGACCCAGCATTAATCGCCAAGTTGCCCAATATCTAATGATCACCACCTGAGCAATGCGAACAGTAGCCGTTGCGATAGTGCTCGTGCGTGAGACCACTGAACAGACACGTAGCAGAAGGTCCATTCAATTCAGTATTGTGTTTTGCATAGTCCTCTGCTTCGCTCATTCCATTCAACGACAGTCCACGTCTGCTCCTGGCGAGTTTGTGGCACCACATCTTCATCCCAGCTGAAGAACTAGGAAGTGGTGAAGCACGGGCGGTTTATGCAGTCCCCCAAAACGCCTGCCTTTCACCTTGACGTTCCAAAGGTGCTAATTCTCAGCGTAATTTGAATAACTGACTTTAATTTTGAACGTAATCTTATTTCAAAATTCAAAGCTGCTTTACTAAACGACTATTAATTGTATTTAGTTGTTGAACTGGTGCAGTGGTAGTCTACATTTGGCACTGCTACTAGTATGACAGACCGCGACATAGTAGCGACGGGCCCTTCGTACACGGTATGGTTTCTTTACGGTACGGCGTATACACCGCGCCGTAGAAAAAAAGTGTCTATAAACAAGCTTCCAAAGTGATCCATATAGCACTGACGACCGTGCCTACACACGAAAACGTGTGTTTACAGAGGGCCATATTCCTCTAAAGATTTATTTTTAAACAAATTTAATATCATGGCTGAATCACTAGCCCTCAAAATACAGGCCTAAGCCTGGTTTGGGAGTTAGAATCAGGTTTTTGCAATACAATTGTTGATTGGCTTCTTACATTACTTACTGATAGAAGTATACAGTTATTGAGGCATTTTAACTTCATGTCGGATCGGCGTGATTAAGGCGAACTTTGTTTTGCTTTTATTCCTACTAATATAATGTTTTTTTTATTTCTTCATCGTCTGTTTCGGTATGGTCGCGGTCTTTGCGTGTGCAAGCTCGTTATCGTGTATTGTACGAAGCAGGCCTTCTCTGAGTCATCTAATTTGTGATGCAAATTGCGTTACGATTGTAATACACTGATATGATTATACAAACATCATCATGATAGCTTTGCTTCTATGTTCATGATTTATGTATATTACCAGCTACATTATTGTAAGAGGTAGGCCTGTGATGCTAATTTCTGAGAGGAAGTGCGTTTGCGCTTTGCGTCAGGTCTATTAAGGGGGATGTGCTAAGGTAGCTCGCGAAATTCCAATTCACTTAGGTACGTTTTTGCAATTTGCAGGTCAGTGCTAGGTTCTATGTTGATTAAAATGTGAATGCGCCCGTTACAAATATTTTTCTTTTTCTTTGCAGAATTATAATCATTAGAATCAGCAATACACAGCCTTAAGTTAGAATTGGCCTCAAATGTCATGATTTCATGAAACAGTCATTCAATAGGGTGATATAAACTTACAGAGTTAAATTGTGATTATAATTCCATAAATAAATATTTGTTACGGCCGCGAATCACATTTAGATCAACATACACCTGCGAATTGCAAAAAACGTAAGAAAATTTTAATTTCGCAGGCTACTCTGACGGTTTTGCCTACTTTCATGTTAATATTGGGTTAGCTTAAAAACATAGTAGTCTGTATTGTTGCCTCTTCTTTCTTGGGGACTAGATACACAGAACTTGTTGCACATTTAACAATCACGAAAATGTTTGTGTTGTTTTATTTTTTCAGGTCGAACCTCTACGTGCTGATTGCATTTTGTTTCACTATATTGGTAGAGATTTTGTGGTCAAATATTATGCTCAAAGAACCTTTCCCATCAGTAGGTACACAACTTTCAAAAGACAAAAAGAAACTCCCGTTCCATAAAAATCATCTTGTTTCATAAACAATAACTACTATGGAGAACGTCCAAGTGTCATTAAAATTTTCATCATGATCACCAAATTAAAGTATACTTAAATTCCTTACGATAAAGTTGAATTTTCATTACAATCATAATCGCGTCTTTATTTCAAACAGTTTGGAAAACGCATGCGTGTACGCAATAGGCGGCTACAAGTTGTCGTCCATATTGCAACACATGGCGAGCCTTACTTTATAAACGTACACAGCTGCTATATCAAGCCATTTTCATACTTAGAACATAAAAAATAGAGCGTATTACGTGTGCACAGTTAAGTTGGTGCTGGTAAAGCGGTCCACGAAAACCATTGTAGGTTTGAAATAGTATTTTTTTTACATTTTTAATATCGTAATTGTATATTGAACTCTCTTTTCTATAGAAAAGTGTCAAAGACCTTGTAATTGCTTAATAGATTTGGAAATCTGTTTTATGTATTGGAACAAAACCGTTAAATTGTGAACAGGAAGACAGGGTATAGTAAAATTCGGAAGAGTTATGTTTTCCACAATGTTTTTTTTCCAAGGATTGTCGGGTTTCATTAAAAGGGCTTATTCCACTTTTCCTCCCTGAGAGAATCCCCCTCAGGGGGGCAATCTGGACTCTAATGTAAAAAATATCTAGTAAGTCCCCTTTTCATTTAAAAGTATCCAAATGAAATCGGGTGTTTCATGAAAAAAAAAAAAAACATTTGGAATTCGATAGCTACTTTTTAAACCAGCCTTCGGCATGATCCATGTCAAGTTACGCACACCCAGTCTAGAGCGGTTGCATTACCCAGCCTGTACATTTGGTATGCGCGCACGCATTGCGTGCTTGCGTCACTCATTGTCGTCTCATTAGTACGCACACGACGAGCTGATATTATAACACGGTACGCTTTGTTATTTCTCTTGTCTGTCACTCAAGTGTGGTTGTTGTGTGCTCATCATAAAAATATGATTTTAAAATAAGTATTTAAATTAGCCCTTCTGGCGCGAAGGCACGCCATTAGTCACAAGTGACAGAATGACGTATCAAGAAAGTAGGTGGTAAGTACGGGGTTGCAGCAAGAGTTTGAACACCTGAAGGTTTGGTGGCTCTTTCAAAGTTAGTAGGTACTGACTTTCGGTAATGAGAACTATCATGAGGAAATCTGAATTTGGTGTTATGAAAAAACTTTTTTACAAAAAAAAAAACAACCGACTTCAATAAAAAAAACTAGAATGTGATAAATAACTTTAATTTCGGATGTCAGTGTCTTGAAATTAAAGTTATTTGGACCCATTTTTGCAAACAAGAACCAACCCACAGCAGATTACTTTCGAGAAAATGAAACTTTTGTAAACAAAGTGTGCAAAATGCATACTTAGTATATTAATGAATGATTACTTGTTGACCATATGTGGCATACTGTAGGCTATCTAGGAATATCAGATTTATACATTTTTGAAGTTATGGTATAAAGTAAATCGTTAAAAACCCGGTTGGTTCTTTCTAGCAAAAACATATTTTGTTGCTTAGTTCCTACTTGCAAAATGGACGTAAGATTCAATTGTTGTGATATTTCTAAAAATAAAAGTAATTACTTATAAAATATACTTTTTAATCATTTTCAATACAATATTACAGAACAATGGAAGGAAGAACCAATGTGTTAATTATTTATATGACATGTATATATTTAAAAGATACGTTATTTAATATTCTACCATTTTTTAATAATGGTTAAGGTACTTAGATTAAAATTTCAGGATTTTATGGAAAAAAAATGAAGCATAGACGGAAATCGTATATGAATGAACTTTTAATTTGTGAGTAAAAACAGAAAAAAATAGAAAAATCATTTAATTTGTGTTTATAAACTTGAAGTTAGTAGTCTGAGAAAGCGCCCATGATGTTCATAACACATCGGCAACGATTCGGCATGCTCAGAACAAGGTTGTCAATGTCTTGCTGCGGAATATTGTCCCATGTCCTTCTGAGGTGCGCAAAAAGTTGATCTTCTGTAGCCAGATTTTCAGGAACTTCCTTCAGAGCTCTTCTTTGCAGCATATCCCACGCATGCTCAATGGGATTTAGATCTGGCGATTGAGCAGGCCAGTCTAAGGCCCTAACATTATGTGTATGTAACCAAGCTGCTACCGTTCTCGCCGTGTGTGCCCGGGCATTGTCGTGCATGAGCAGGAAATCTTGCCCCATTTGTGTTCTGTGGGGCAAGATTACGGGCCCCAGCACCTGTTGGACGTATCGTTCTGCCGTCATATTGCCCCGCAGCCAAACGAGATCCGTCCGTCCTCCAAGACGAATTCCTGCCCAAACCATAATTGTTCCTCCTTGGTATGGGTGAACTTCCTGAGGGTTCTGGAGACGGCTCCATCGTCCAGGAACTCGCCAAACACGCGTCCTTCGTGAATCTGGATGGAAGCCGAACCTGGATTCATCCGTGAACAGCACATTGGACCATTGCTCACGGCCCCAGTCCACGTGGTTCCGAACCCATTCTAATCGTCGTCCACAATTGCCTCTCCGTAAAGGTGGGACCCGGAGTGGTCTACGAGAGCGTAGATTGCTTTCATGCAGTCGCCTTCTTACAGTTTGGTCACTCACAAGCACTTGGTGTTCCACTCGCAGCCTTTGGACCAATTGAGTCGCCGTTGCATTTGGTTGTGCTCGCGCAGTAATTTGCAAAAATCGGTCTTGTCTGGGGGTAGTGATGCGACTTGGCCCCCGGTGCCTCTCCGCTACTTCACCTGTGGCACGATAGAGTGTCCACAATCTTGAAATTACATTTTGAGGCCCTATGGCCTCAGCAACATTACGCTGAACAGATCCAGCTTCCAGCATTCCCACAGCTCGTAACATCTCCGCCCTCGTCAAATGTCGGCGTTGCATGGCTACAATACCTCAATTTTAACTTTATCTTTCGTTTAAAAATGAAAAAAAACTGTAACTAAACGTAATTCGTATTGTTTTCTAAATTTCGCACAAATGAAAATTCCCTCTCCTATACATCAAGACATTTTTTGCCACCGAAACAAAAGAATTTTCAAAAATTTAAATTTGGAATTAGTCTGAGATAAATTACAAACAAATCGGTGTATAAAAGATTCCAATGCGGCCAGTACTTTTCGAGTTATTTAATTGAGTATGAAATATCCCTAGACCGTGTTGATGTGTGTATTTCTATTTTGACCCCCACATGAGTCACTCCAGAGGAATAAACTCTCAACACCATCTTTTAATCTTTCTGTGATATGTTTTATTAAACACGAACCGACTTCCTGCGACCCTCTGCCTGCCTCCCCTTCCACCCACACATTACAATGTGCTTGGTCATTACTGCCTGTATGGATACCCAGATTATATACCCATAGCTGTCTTTTATAAAAAACAATATTGTGTGTCCAATACAAAAAAAAAAAAACTTATTATGTACCATTGTACACGTGAAAAAAAATACTACAAAAGTAAAATCACATTTTGTTATTTTTTATTATTATCTGTATTAACGATACCCGCGATTAGAATGGTTCTTTTATTTTTGATTAAATAATGCTGAATTTTAACACCATTAAGAACTATGCTACATGGTTCCTTCAAGACTAACATAATTTGCATTATGCAAACAAGAACCAAACTCTCTTGGTTCTATTTAGTTATAAAAATATTATAACTTTTTATGCTAGATGGAACCAACGAACATTGGTTCTGGTTTGCATAATTAAAATGCTTAAGTTGAAAAGGTACCAAGGATCATGGGTCTGTTTAACAATTAGTTTTAATAAGTGTTTAGGGGACCATGCCGTATAGTTCTTTACAGTTTATTTATTAAAAGGTGGCCAAAGTGGGTTGGTTCCGCAAGTGACAGTGTTGTATCTCTGTTGTTAGTCGGTGAAAAGGAACCATTTTTTTAGAGAAGCTAGAATGCGTGATTTGAGCGCCATCTATGTACTAAACTCAATTTCACTCAAACTGTGGGTTGGTTCTTGTTTGCAAAAATGGGTCCATTTATCAGTTTCTAGTTTTTTTTTTTGAAGTCGGTTTTTCTTTTTGTAAAAAAGTTTTTATTTTTCAGTTTTTAGTTGTACCTACCCCACACAAATTCAATTAACACTAGTCCATTGAAGAATTGAAGACACCGACTAGAAGAATCATCATGCATAGAAATGCCGGAGATCCAGTACATTTATGCATATAACTTCGTACATAAGAATAAATACCTAATATATTATATACTAAAACCTTCCTAAAAGTATGTAGGTCACATTAGTGAAAGAATTATCAAAATTGGTTCATCAGTTTTTGAGAAAATCGCGGACATACAAACATACATACATACGGGTCGAATACAGAACCTCTTTTTTTGAAGTCGGTTAAAAAACCTCTCATAATTGCAATAAGGAATCGTGATCAGTCCTCGTTCCATCACTATAAAATAAGTTGGACAATTATAGGCTGATTAATACTGATGAAAATGTTACATTTCAAAGAAAACAAAATTAGCAAGTTCGGTAGACCCTCTCGTGTGACTGACAAAGGGTAGTGTAACCTACATAAACATTGCAGTGTACGAGTAACATAGAATAGATGTCAGTATGTCCTATGACGAAAACAGTATATGAAGAAAAGTCAAGAAATACATTATGAAGTAGAGAATACAGTTTGCAACAGAAATTGAGCAACATTTAAATGCACTTAATTGCCGCTTCAAGATTCGCATTAACTTTTAACCGTTTAAATCCACTTACAATGAGTGCATTCGTAATCTTAATTAATCTAATGACCATCTCTTTCTTTTGCAGGTAAGCAAATCACTGAAAAGGAAGCCTTATGTTCTGAAAAATACGACTGAATATTGACAATAGGTGAGTGGTTCTTACATAAAAGAGAGGGTACAGTGAAAGTCGACGAGACATATTATTACCATAACTGAACAAATTATGAATAACAAAAGTTTCGTTTTTATCCTTATTGGAGAGTGGTAAACAAAGACATTTTTGTTGTGTAAAGCGAGGTAATTGACCTATTGTCTACGGACAAGTGAGAATGCATAGGTAAATACACGTGAATAGGACGAAAATTTACCGAATGGTTCTTCTCTTTTCTTGAATATTTGTTACTTTAAATGAACAGCAGTGAACTACTATTACTAAACATTAATCTCCAATAAACGGTTAAAGTGGAAATTCATTTAATCATGCCAAGAAATGCGATGCTAAGGAAGATAAATAAATGGTCGCTGTAAGTTACTCTTTACTTGCCCTAAAATACCTAATACAATACAACACGTACGTACGATTCGTGTTACAATAGATATCTCAAATACATCATGTCATACATATGTTTGAATGAATATGTGTGTGGCAACAAATTGTCTCTGACACATCCGGTTCCAATGAATGCGGCTTTTATTTGGACCATGAAATCACATGCACTTACAATGACTACGTAAATTGCGGACTTCAGCAAATTGAAATGACAACGTGATAGAGCGAATGTAAAGTCAAAGTCAAAGCATTTATTTCAAATAGGCACATAATAGGCACTTTTGAACGTCAAAAATTATCTTAAAATAGAATTGATTCTAGTCGCCCATTCCAAAAGGTAGTTTTCGTATGGAGAAGAATGGGCAAGAAACTCCACCGTTACTCTTTTAAAATGTTTTAGGTACAATATTTTGCATGGGTACATTAATTATATAATAACATGTGAGGACGATGCACCTAAAATAAAATTAGTATACCACAATAGGTAAAAGAATTAAAAACGAAACCATGACATATAAATTAATTATCTGATAGATACATGGTGCTCACATATTTACAAACATGGTACAAGTTAAACGACTTTAATTAAAAAAAATATATACAAGTAATATGGCTCTTTGTCCGCTTGATACTCAGAAATTAGTTATGGCGACTAAATAAAGAACTTTTCAAAATGAATCCTTTATTTTAAGGTATAACTATAACTGCCTAAAAAAATCATTTATGGTTAAATAAATACATAATCAGCGTCATATTTATCTTTTATCATATCGCCCTTCCATTCGTATTCCCCAACTTTTCTGGTTCTAAAACCTTCTGCAATACCGTGATAAAACCATAGCCAGTCAACAACGTTTTAGCACCTTGGAGGGCTTACTGCCAAGGCTGGGTACGTTGAACATATTACACGTGTATTTATATGTAAGTATCGGCAATCGGCTTAAGTGGCAGTGAGCAGGGCACATTACTTGCAGAACAGGTGGTCGATGGGGCCGAAAGGTTCTGGAGTGGCGACCGCGTACTGGAGGACGTAGCGTTGGAAGACCTCCCACAAGGTGAAGGCCGCTGGAATCCGCTGGATACGAGAAGCACAGAACCAGTTAAAGTGGCGGTACTTGGGGGAGGTCTATGTCCAGCAGTGGACGTCTTTCGGCTGAAATGATGATACATAACACACATAATCAGCCTATAATGTTCCCACTGCTGAGACACAAGCCTCCTCTCAGTGAGAGGGAGTGGGCCTTAACCCACCACGCGGGCCCAGTGCGGGCTGGCAGACGTCACATGTCTTCGAATTTTTGGTTCTAGGACATGCCGGTTTCCTCACGATGTTTTCCTTCACCGTTTTGAGAGCAGCGTTTTGAAATGATGATGATGATCGACAATCGTGGAGGTTATTTTCAATATTAGTGAAGTCCACAGTGTCAGTATAGTTGGAAAGCTGTCCCACATGATCGCAGTGCCAGTTTGTCGCTCCACTAACTCGCTCGTCCCGGTGCTGGCGTCCGTGTCGTGTGCCCGGCCTTTATGAGCACTCGACTGGCTTGATTACCGGTGTGAGGGGTTTTTGTTACTGGTTGAGCTCTGATACATTGATTAATAATTTTACATACAACATAGTTTCGTTTGAATACACCTTTTGTACATCCACTATTACTAAGTAAGTATTCGTAAGTTGGTCGCAAGCGCGACTCCTGAGCTTGGGGTCCTTTTTTTATGGATGGGAAATCATCAAATGACCCCTCCCGCTCTGGGTGGAGCGGAAGGGAGTGTCAGACTCTTACTGACCAAAACTTATCCGTGTTCCTTCCTTAGCCCTTTATGTTCCGGGGTAGCGGTAACCCTTTGGGACAATCCCGCACCCCCGGCAGGCTTGGGCCCTGACAGGCCCCTTCCTTTATGCTGACATCTCTTTGAGGCACGTGGGGTCCTGGATTCGATTCCCGATTCGGGCAAAATGTTATTGTGTTTTGTCATTGGGAATTTCTTAGTAACAGCCCGGAGTTTCGAAGTTGGCGGTGTGATACCCCCGTGTCTCGGAAAGCAAGTTGAGCCGCTATTCCTGCGCCTGATCTCTTGCCGGTCGTGTGGAATTGCCGTCCCATCAGACTATGAGAGTGAGGGAAGTGAGAGTGCACCTGTGTCTGTGCACACACTTGTATACTAAAAATCTCCCGCACCAAAAGCTGATCCGCGCTGAGATTGGTCCCCATGGCCGAGGACTTTATCAGTACTTGTGCCAGATCAAAGAAAGCGCTTTCTCCATGTATCGTAAATATAATGTTTAAAATGTTAAATAAGTAATTATAACAGGATTAATGATGATCTCCTCTCGCGCAAGTCTGTGCCAACGCAACCAACTTCTCGGTTTGCCTATCTAAGTATAATCTTGTTACTTAGGTATATCTCTACCAGCGGCATAGCAGTATTTAGATTTATTGCTCTGAATATAATCGAGCTTCCAACAAACTCTTTATTCCCACATCTCATTCATAACAATTCCGTTCACCGACCACCGGCACCGCGCATGCGTGACAGACGACCACACGCTGTCGATCGATCGCTGTGTGAGAAAGACGCGCTCGCAGCGACTGCGACTGCGCAACGATCAGATTTATACGCTTGTCGATCATCTGCGACGTGCTGGGCAAGCTTCCAAGAATGCTGGAATATGGAACATTATTGTAATATAAGGAAAATTGTGGTTTTAATAGAGGGTTTGTTGTTGGGGAATAGACCTAGCCTTGGCTTTCCCTAAGTTTTGGAGAAACACCCGAAACCAAAGAATCGTTTGGACGATCGACGACAAATAAAAAAAACCGAGTGTGCTTATGACCACACGACTGAAGTGAAACTTCAAACGTATTTGGCTATGAGAGGAAGAGAGAAAGAAAATGTGCGCGCGCACTGCTTTCTCTTGCTTATATCCCCCACTCAACTCCCGTTCGCCTCGCCCGAACACACTTTTCGTAACGCTTACGTCACGCGTTTGCCAGCTTACTCCCCAAGTCAAACGTGCGTAAAGAAGTTTCACTTCAAAAATTGCCAAGAGCGATGGTTATTGAAGACGCAGTATGTTTACCTGTACATGTTAATAATGTACTTATAGCATAATCAGTCTATAATGTTCCCACTGCTGGACACAGGTCTTCTATCTTCGACAGGGAGTGGGCTGTAATACACCACGCGGGCCCAGTGCGGGTAGGTAGATGTCACATATTTTGAGTTTTTGGTTTTAGAAATGAACATATCGGTTTTCTCACGATATTTTCCTTCACCGTTTTGAGAGCAGTGATGATGAAATAATTGATATAAAGTAAAGCGACTGACTGGGTTCGAACCTACGACCCACAACACGTAAGCCGCGGTCGTTACCACTGAGTCACCCTCACCACTTCTCTGTTTACCTGCACGGGTTAATAATGTATTATGAAATGAAATCGAAGTGCTGATGAAGATGACGATGGTCTGGGATCCCATGGTCCAGGTCCAATTGAAAACCAGCGTCAGGCACTAGTTGTCTGGCATTTTTGCTGAACTGGGTCTTTTTAGCGCAGCCGTGAGGCACACTTTCATGCTTATTTTTTTTTACATCGCACTTTTCACTTTTTATTTGACCTTTATTTTTATTTTTTTGTTTTTATCTGATGTATGTATCTGGTGTATTGTGTGTCTTTTAGTCTGTGCTAAATAAATGCATTTTCTTTCTTTCTTTTCCACGGGACAGTCGCAGATTATAGTTTGCATTCACCGCTCTCTTCTAAATACGTATTATATTTCACAGTTATAGTTAACAGTACTGGATATAGATAGATTTTCTTATTATGGAAGGTTACACTTCGCACGCTGTGCTAGTAGGTTTTGTTTCAGTGCGGTTAGTGTGGAAGTGCTCAGGTGCGGTTCGTCCAAGTGCGGTGGAAATCTGTGCTCTGACAATGAATGGAATACCTCGGTGACCGCACATGATTATTATTTGACACATTCTAACTTGTGTTCAAATACGGCAAATTGTTCATCAGTGCCCATTAACTTTTGAAATGTGAGAACCAAAGTTCACACAGTCATACCATATAGGCAACTGGATATCCATCTATGCAAATAATAAAATGCATGGAAGCATTGAATATTTTGGAAAAAAGTAATTGCTACGAGGTGTGGGAACGAGTCCTATTGAATCCGGTCGGTTTGTTTGGATGTACCTATTCCGCAAAAACGTCTGAACGGATTTGGATGTGATGATGATGTGACACACTTCCATACTCCGTACTTTCCACTTCCACACTTCATACTTTTCTTTCTTTTTTTTTTTCTTTTTTCTTCCATACTTTTCTATTACGAGTATTTTCTGATAATCACGCGGGTGGAGCCGCGTGCAAAAGTTAGATAAAAATGATGCTCATCTGCGAATTGCGTAGGCTTAGCCATAATGTTAGGTCTTCCTTAAAATTTCTAAAATCATTTTTAAAATTATATTTAAACCAGATATCTCAGAGACACGTGCCAAACTAGTGATGTAACTAAATCAACGATTAGAAGTAATATTTAGTATCGAACGGTTCCATATATGGCGCCTAGTTTTATAGCTGTGTGGTAACATGGAGTTTCTGAATCATTATACTTTGCACACGGGTCAAAGAGTCTGTTCGGTTGCGTCATATTGACCTGATGGATCGCTTCTTTATATTTCTTGAATAATTTGAAACCCACACGCTTGGGTTGAAACAGTACGTTAAATACAGACTCAAAGAAGAAAAGAAATATATTTTTAATTCAAGGTCCTCTTTTCTTTTCTTTACATTGGGAAATACCGCATGCATCCATGTCAACATAGAAAATACCTATGTCAGGCATCCGTGTCAACATATTGGTGCCCTTCAAATCATCACCGCCGTTGTCATAATTGGCTGCCTTGTTTCAACGTTTCTAAAAGAGCTTTGTTAAAAGAGTAACGGTGTAGTTTCTTGCCCATTCTTTTCCATATGAAAATACTGCTTGGAAGGGGCGACTAGAATCAATTCAATTTTTTTTGTAAATTTCTCACTCTCACTTTCATTTCTCATTCTCACTTCTGTGTCATGTTTTCCAGTTCTGTGCGAGTCCTATCTAGAAGGCTTCACACATGCTAGCACACATGCTAGAAAAATAAACATCTACCATCTCTTCGAGTCCCACGATTATGAATCTCCCACACGTAGCATTCAAAAAATAATTTCAACAATTGCTACTAATTCACAGCCTGCTGCTGATTCTCCATTAAATAAACATTTAAAACAATGTGCTTCCTCTATAAACCATAGTTTTATAAGCAGCCATCTATGGCAGTGATCGGTTTATGTAAATGAACATGAACCGTGACCTATTAGTAATATGTTATGGGTATTTGATATGAATATTGGTTTGGTTCGGTTTGATATTTTGTTTAATTGGCGAGCTAACTTCGGACTATTAGTCAGTAATTATGTTGCAGAGTAGGTAATTTAGACCTGAATATCACAGCATTAGCTGTTACTTTTAACAGTTTTCAGAAAAAAAAACTAATGTTTAATGCTTTTCTCACGACTTTTTATGAACTATAAACTTGGTTTATAGTTTCAGTTTTGTTAATACGTACATAAAGTTAATTACTATGAATCGTGAATTTTTTTTTTTAAACTCTTACTTATTTAAAAATTTGCTGTGCCCGACAGGGTCCATAATTGTTTCATTTATTTTTTATTTACCACCTGTAATTGTACATTATGGATTGCAATAAACGATTTGAGATTTGAATTGAGATAGAATAACTCTAGAGAATAGATCTAGAATTTCAATTATGTTTCTCATCTGACTTTTACTGTTATTTAAATATAAAATACTGGATCCAATCAGCAAGGAGCAGAGAACTAAAAAGTTTTCAGAAAGAGGTTTTCTTCTTAGCGTGACAATGGCGATCTAAATGAACTCGGCCCAGAATTCGGCTATGTATTTGGCGCCATCTCTAGCGTCCATCAGTTCCTGTAACATGTTCTCGTAGACGACAGGATACGCAGGACACGATATTAAGTGTCGCATCGTTTGTGGAACAGCACCACATTAACATTCCAAGGGGAAGACGTCTATGAATCTCCATCTGAAGAGGTTTTCTTCGCTTCGGTCAACCAGGTCCGGAGTATATTAAAAGACTTCCAGGTTACCCAATTGAAAGAAAGTGGTGTAATGTTCAAATTAACCAAAAAATTATTTAACCCTTTTCTAGGTCATCACGAAACCGTCATAACCTTACTGATAACTCAATATCAGCTAAAAAAGCACATTACCCCATACAAACGCTAAGGATGTGAGCCATTATTTCGACTACGAGTAGAACTCAGTTCAAGGGGATATCGATTACATCGTTACATCGATCGCGGGCCGCATCGAGTGTTGCAACCTTCCAATCGATTGTTATTATTCAATATTGCTACTGCATGCTGTTTATGGGTTTAATTGTAATATTGTAAGTGTTTGGATTGGTCAATTTTGGTTCTGTTATTCTTAGAGTATTATGTTGGTAATTTTCTTCTTAGTAAGCTTTCCAAAATAACCATGCGGCCTTATCATAAAACATGGTTTATGTATAAACATAAACCACGTTTAATGATAAGGCCTTTATAGCTGGTTAACTAAACAGTTCAAAACATGGAATTATTTTGGTAAAATAAATACGAATTGCATCTTTTGGCAATATTAGAATGAAAATAAACAAGTCCACTGTGGAATTAAGTATAATTTATTGACTTATGTTTATCTCAGTGTTATCTTCATCAAGCATTTCGGGGATTACTGTGACAGACAGCTGTGTAACTGTGTTTAAATTAAAACCTGTTAAAATTCCGCCATCGCGTGTCAGTGACATTTGTCAATTCAATAGGTCCTAGGATTTCAAAAGTGCATACCTGAAGAGTGACTAGCCTCGATCTTAATACAATACTAACCTGTTTGTATTCGGATCTTTATGACGTGCTACTGACAGACAAAAACCTGTTGACTTGATGTTATTGCAGTATCAAGTTGCAGCAATTTTTATTTTACCATCTAAACTCTTGTCCTTGAATACTTTAGGATGAAAGTTCGGGAACAAGGGGTTTCGACGATAGTGTGACCATGTGTGACGTCGTAACATGGATTATTTGAGCTTTGGACGTGTTCTTCTTATTGCACCCCAGCCTTCCATCATGAAGGTTAGCCAGATGGAGTTCAGCATTTATGTCTTCTATCGCGTACCTAGACATTAGACAATGCTTCTGGAGCTGATCTTGTCTATAATAACTGAACATCACATCAGCCCACCGAGACATAATATTCCTGAAATCCTGATCTATAAAAACGATGATTTAAATATATACCTACATATGATCTGACTATTTATGTATACAGACTAATCTAGACTAATTATAAATACTGTTTATTGACCATAAACAAATAAACAAGAAGTAAAGATCAGTGAGTATGCTAATTAGTAGGCTACCTCATTAGTCTGGCCTTAGCTTAGACACAACGAACGCGATACGAAATATGACGACACAGATCTAAGAGTCGTTGGTGTTTTCAATTGTGTACTACATATTTACATTATTGGGCAATCGTAAATGAGAACTTGTTTTGGGATGGTGTCTTAGAGCTATTAATTGTACCTATGTTTGCATAACGTATTGACAGATTTATAGTTTTGATGAAAGCGTTTAATTAGAACTAATGTGTTTTTGGTAACATGTATGCAACATGCGAGTCGATTTCATCGATTTATTAATTATGCAATGTTTTACATCTCTCATACAAAAATACTAGCACTGATCACTATGTTTACTCAGTGTAGTTTTTTGACGATTTCAAACTATAGGTATATAAAGTGTACTTTTAAGATGTTTTCTTTATTGTGTTACGCCCGTGTTTTATTTGTCTACGTTTGAACAAAGTTTAAAGAGAAGCGAGGGACAGACAGGGAGTCTCTGTTTTTATGTCAATTCTTTATCAATCGCGGAAGTTTTTAACTGCCGATGGCGGAAAACAATACAGCTGCATTTACAGATTTCTTTTCCAATTTTTTGTTACACCTACGTGACATGTAAGGAAATAGCTAACACTTGCACGCAATGACAAATGCTGATAATGAACTCTTTATATTATTTTGTTATTGTAATAATTATATATAGTTTGTAGGTACCAGCGGAGTATAACGGTTCTTATAAGTCGGAGACAATGACCAATACAATAGGTAATAATACAGGTCCTGTGAAAATAATATCCCTGCGGCTGATCTGGTCATAGGAGCATTCTATGAATAGGCTCATATTCGGGGCAGAGTGATTGACATACACCACAAGTGTACTGTTTGTATCACAGAGGGTAGGTACGGATCTCTGTAATATATGTACATATAAAATAAAGGACAAAGGTGTGAATAGTGCCATGTCATATCGTGTCGCAAACCCATCAAATAACTCCTCCCTAACATATCACACCTTTATACTTCCTATTGCAACTACATCTACAATTACCATATAATGCTGTTCACAAGTTGTCCAACGACTTACATTAAATTTAATATCGCAATCCTTAACTATTGCCACAACTTACATAATATCATTTGCTTACCATTTACGGGTGAAGCGTTTTCAATTATCTATTAATCATGTTATAATGAGCTCATATATGTCCACTTTTAATGAATGTGGAGCTTCCAATAGAGCTACGCAATGAACAGACATTACGGAATTGTATGGTTGGTAATAGGATTCATCTTACTGGGCCCTAATTCACTATGACCACTCAACGATTCCTTACTTCGAGACCACGTCAATTCCTTAGCTAATCACGCCAATCTCGTGTTCATTTCGCGCGGTTTCGTTCATTGTGTCATACAGAATACCGCCCTAGATAATGCGGTCGGTTATAGTAATATTGTCTTCAATTAATCCAAATGGTCCTTTCATCTTATTATCTTGGGTATTTTCTTACCCATTGGATTGTTGAGTTCGTCCATTTTGGTTCTATACTAAAGTGTGAACTCTTCAACGGGACGATGGTTTGTAGTTACCAATGGACACGCAGACTGGAACAAAAGTTTTCGTGTAAATCTTCCAAACAAAACTTGACAACATAATTATATTTTTGTAAGTTGTACGTAGTACTGCGAGACAACACATACATATGTACAAAATTGTTAATTTCTTCAGTTAATTGTAGTCAGTATCACGATTTGGCAATCAACGCCTCCTGAAATATAATCGTATCTTCAATTAGCATATAATGGCTGTCCGCTGTTCTCGCAAGTGGTTGTATCAATCATAGGCGTATGTTCACGCTCAATGTCGACCGGTGCTGGGCTGTAATCGACATTTCAATCTGTGTGACAGTGGATTTGCATATTCAGTAAGCCTCTCTACACTTGAGGAGATTGCACATTAGTATTGCCAAACGCTTCAAATTAGTAGCAGCGTTTTACTTTGATATTTTAGACGTTCACTTCCAGTTACTTACAACATTTCGGCTTCAGATTTCATTTTATTTGTTCAGGTTTTGCCAGTATGTTGTACTGCCAAGGAGCGATAATGTTGAGCAATTTTCAAACAAATTCTTTTTCTCACATACGGGCTTATGTTATATCTTCGAACACATCTTCTTCTTTTGGTGAAAGGCGACCGTTTTGGAGGACTATCCTATGTAATTTCGGTTCAAAAATTGTTGTTTCTCAGCCTAGTTTGAATAAATGAGTTCTGATTTTGATTTTGAACTGTAACTGTCATTCATAAAGTTAGCAATGAAAAAGTCGGAAAAATAATTAGGTTGCCTTAGGCTGCTTAACACATTCCTTACATGGTTGCATTAAAAAAAAAACGCATTTTCTCAAGAAAAAAGAAATAGCTACCAGTGGCGAAGGGTGAATTTATGACAGAGTTACGCCGGAGCAAAAAAAAATTGCCAAAAAAATTTAAATTATGAATTGACTATAGTGTGGTTATGTTCTGAATTTTCGAAGGGAAGCCGGTGGGAATCGAGTTGTATGGTACTTTCGCCACTGATAGCTACACCGTCTTTTTCTCCTTTTGCCATTAAATTAACAGCATATACATGCGTGTCCATTATGTATCTCTTGCAAGTGTACAATCTTTCAAACGCTACTGTACCCTTTCATTTGGCCTGCACTGTATGTAAATAGAGGCGGTTGCATGTTTAACATGTTTATATATTCATAGCTTTGTTTGTTACTAACGCAAGGTTACGAGCTACTTCTTTGTCCGATATTGGGTTAAACTGAGATTACGCTTATTATCTTAAACACACGATATGTTTCGTTTGATTTGCAATAGTACTTTACTAAGCCGTTGTGTAAGTTATATAAGTTTTGTGGAAGAATATGTTATGTTTATTTGATGTTTCTGCCGGTGTCGTTCTGAGGAGCAATTCTCGTAATTTTAAGAACGTTCACAGTCAGAGGGGCAATTCTCGTAATTTTAATAACGTTCACAGTCTGATCTCAGTCTCAATCTGTCAAAAAATACTTCTAATTTCCCTACATTTTGACAAGTTTTTGACCTTTGTTTATCGTCGAGATGAGACTGCGACTAGATTTTGAACGTTTTAAATTACGAGATTTGGCCTTCTGATCTCAGTCTCAATCTGTCAAATATATCTCTAAAATCCCTACATTTTTGGAAACTTTTTGACATTTATTGTCGTTGAGATAAGATTGCGACTAGATTTTGAACGGTATTAATTAACAGAATTAGCCTTCTGGTTTTAATTGAATTCGAAAATTAAGATATTTTAAATTCAAACTTCTAAAACTAAACTTTGTACATTATGGCATAATATATCCGTCTACAACCATAGAGTTTAAAATTCTCAAGTGCTTATATTTTCACGTTCGTGAATCGTAAAAATTGTGTTGGAATTGAAAACCTCTTTATTTTCAAAACGTTTAAAAACTGAACGACACTAGTAGGTATACAGGGTGGCAGGACCATCCACGCGCAACCTGTTATACCATGAATTGAATCACCCCGCACATGGTTTTGAATCACCCAGTGTTGAAATTTTTCGTCTGTTATTAAAAAACAAATAGCCTTTCTGTCAACAAGCATAGGTACCTACTATAAATTAGAAGATTACATCCAAGATAAGAACGCTTGGAAACATGCTGATCCTGCTCCATAGGACAATCTAGAGTCTAGACAAAATTAAACTGGTTGCTAATTTAATTGTATTTTTTTTTCTTTTTTACTTTTATTTACATTCATTACTCACACCCTGACTTATTACTTATAAATAAAAAATAAAGTCGTTTACTTGTACCATGTTTGTAAATCTAATTAATTTATATGTCATGGTTTCGTTTTTAATTCTTTTACCTACTGTGGTATAGTTGGGTAGATTTTCGTTATTTATCGTCATTTACAGGTGTTATTAATATTATATTATTTATAATACGGCACCGCACCACAACCGCGGCACGTGTCACATCCCAACATATATTGTGTCAAACGAAATAACAAACGAATACCAATATACTATATTTTCAATGTAAGTGAAAAAACCAATGTAAGTGAAAAAAAAACCAAAAAAAAATTTGTGCGATGAATGATGAAATGATGATAAATAACGAAAATCTACCCAGTTACCCATGCAAAATACTGTAAAACATTTTAAAAGAGTAACGGTGGAGTTTCTTGCCGATTCTTCTCCATACGAAAACTACCTTTTGGAATGGGCGACTAGAATCAATTCTATTTTACGGTAATTTTTGACGTTCAAAAGTGCCTTTTATGTGCCTATTTGAAATAAATGCTTTGATTTTGTACATTTTGACCGTGTAGATGTTGCACTTTTCTATGAAACCTTTTGATAACCGACGAAACATTTCTACGCTAGGGGGTCTAGAATCATGTGCTGAATCCATGATTATAGTTTGCTCGTCGATATTCCTACCACCTTGTATTGTTAACATTCTAAGCAATAGCAATTATGACCTCTACAGCAGTTACTTGAACTGATCTATGAAGAAGGTCTAACATCTGACATTCATCCGATTATGTCCATTATGTTAACTCTTGTATAATAACTTATACAATTTGGTTAACACCTCTGCGCAGGTGACACTGGCCCAGCTTCACTTAGTATTGTTAGACCGGGTCGAGGTGAGGTCGCCAATGTTTTGTTCTAACTGTTATCTGATATCAAGATTAGTTACTATTGTTTTTGTAGCTGTTGAGTAACTTACGCACTGTTATTGAAGATTTCGATCGCTGTTCCGAGGATTTATTAAGACTGGAGTTTAGATACTGGCTTTGGAAAAGGACCATTGTCTTTCTTGCATCTTAAAGGCATTGTGAAAGATGACAAAGTCAATTTCGCAGACTGTAACATCATTAATTACAGCACTATTTAAATGATTATAAACGCACGCAGTCGTTACATCTGTTTAAAAGACTCGTAAAGGAACATTATCTTGTCGTTGTAATCTTGTTATCGTAACTGCAATCATTTACAGTCTTCATTTATTTTCGTTGCTTAGTATGTTTGTATTTATGTATCTATTATTTTGGATAAAATCACTGTCCATTCCAAGGTTGCCTGGAAGAGATCGTAGAAAGCGATAAGGCCGCCCATTGTATATTTCGTAGTGTTTGATGAATTTTTTATGTTACTTATGTATTTTTGTGGTGTACAATAAAATATATATCAATAAATAAATGTTCTAATAATGTTATTTTCTAAATTGCAATAGCCACCAGTTGCTTGAAGTAAAATGAGAGAATGCTCAATGACCGACAATTAGTAAGAGTATGAGAAAATGGAGTCGGTATACAAGGTGAAATTAAATTCATGGGCATCCTTTTAAGGGGTCATTGTACTCATCATTATGAACAACTTTCACTATGGGACTAAACCTAAAATCGCGAAAAAAATCAGCTGTTCCGTGCATTTATCTTCACATAACTCGTCAAAATGTAGGGAAGAGCTGATTTTTTTTCGCAATTTCAGGTTTCGTCCCATAGTAAAAGTTATTCATAATGATGATTACAATGACCCCTTAAAAGGATGCCCATGAATTCAATTTCACCCTGTATATTACAGTAGTATCCACTATTGAAAAAATGAAACAAAACCAACATTTAAGTATTGCTCTGAAGTACATTAGTTATCAGCCTCATAAGACTAACTATTATGTATAACATAAATTCTTCAGCTCCACTCCGCCTTCAGCAACAATCACACAATGGACAGAACAGCTTTATCCTCTCAATCAGTTCCCATACAACAACGGAATCATTAAGTCCAGTCTGCCATTGTGGATGTATGGAAATAGATGCCTGATACGAAATATATTGTGTGTGAGAAATACTTTACACTTACGACCTATTAGCGGCTATGGCTGGACATAGGCCGGGCCGAAGGATTTATTTAGGCGTTATAGTTATACTAGCTGCGCCCCACGGTTTCACCCGCGTAAATGTCGAGCCCGTGGGAATATCGGGATAAAAAGTAGCTTATATGTTAATCCAGGGTGTCGGCTACCTCCATACAAAATTTTATCAAACTTAGTCCAGCTGTTTGAGCATAAAGAAGTAACAAACATATAAACACACACACACACTCACAAACTTTTGCCTTTATAATTTTAGTGTGATAGTGCAGTGATGTGATGACAAGGTGGGGCAAAAGTAATCACCCTATTGCAATGCGCTATAACTTTTGGAAATGGCGGCAAATGTCAATTCTGTTTTGACATTTGTGAAGTAAACAGATGCAGAATACACGTCAATAAGCTAAGGAACGCTATACTCCTCAAGAATGCGGAATAATGGTCCGCGTCGTCTAATCTCTCGCTTTGGCGACTTGCACTGGCCGGCCAGATCACCCGATTTGACCGCTCCTGGCTTTTTTTTGTGGGGTTACTTGAAGTCCGCTAATACCCTATGCGAGACAGAACTATGCGGTGCAGTATACGATGTGTAGCGAAATGTAAAGAAAGAAAACACTTTTCGCTACAAAATGGCGCCCAAACAGGTGGCGTACCTGTTCGGGCGCCATTTTGTACCGAAAAGTGTCTTCTTTCATCCTTCTTGAAGATTACAATCACTCTCACGACAGCAAAAAAAGGTGATTGCAATCTTCAAGAAGGATGAATGGCGAAAAAAAACTAGGATACAGTAGCTACTACGAAAGAAGATACTGCAGATGGTATAGTATGTAACACAATAAGAAATAAAACAAAAAGACAATGCAAACAAACAGACAATAGTTCTAAATGTTGATTGTTACGTTGTTTATTGTTGTTATTTGAGATTTACTCTACAATATTTTATCAAGAAAGTTTCAGGTGGTTTTCTTTGGCAGAGTGTGATAGATCATGTAAATAGGTTGCAATGGAGCCGCTAAACTAAAGCAAACACGTTTGGAAGAATTTGCGAGGAACATAAACGATGAATTAGTTCAACCATAGTAATTGTAGACAATAATATAGAGCATAAAAGTATTCATCATGACGAGTGCCCAAAATTACAGGCAGTTATGATCATCAGCCTCTCATGACTATCAAGCCTCATGCGAAGGTCTATAGGGGGAGGCCTACGTTTAGCTGTGGATAACAATCGGATGTCATGTATCAATCTAAAACACCGGTAACCTCACAACACAACGTTAAATTAACTATTACCATACGCCAGTTAACTGTTGCCAAACTATAACCGAAAGGTCGAAGTAACTATCTTTAGTATATAATTTAACACTTCGGTACATAATAACCGTTCTCCGCAAGTATATACAATGAACAGGCAGTCATACATATACTATAATTTGTTTATTATATTTTAGTGCAACTGCTGTTTATCTGTTTTTGCGTTTACTATGTAATTTCGGGTGCTACTTTCAATTTTGAAGGCGATTCTATTTTTTTTGTTTTATTTTTGTCTACCAGTGTCGATTTAAATTATGCAAGTTTATTATGTGTTACTCGTAGATAGGTAATCGAACGGTTACTAAATACTTACGCAAAATATTAGTTTGACATTTATGCTTCTTCACCGCATTGCATGAGTCGATGGGTAAGGGTATCCGTGTTACCCATGATTTTTATTTTTATTGCTGAATGGGTCCGCTCTTGACCTCGATCACCCCTGATGGAAAGCTATGGATGAGGTCTATGATGGAACGAGCGTGCCCAGAAGATGCCTAAGGCACTGGAACTCCCACGCATCAACGAAACACAGCAGGCTGCTTGTCGCCGGACTCCGGTGGGAGATTACCCATGATTGTGGAGATCAATTAATCAGTTGTTCCACTTAAAAAAATACTAGCATTTAGTTGCATCCGATAAAACTGCAAGCCGACCGAACATAGTTGGGAAAAGGCTAGGCAGATGATAATGCTTCTCTAACAGAATGTATTTTTTGTAAATCTTCAAAATGCTTTAGTTTGAGAATTTTACCATTTGAATAAACTCCAGTATAACCTTGTCAAAACCATACCACACATGATTTTTCTATTAGCAATGAACACGACAAAACATCGGAAATGTAACAGAATGAGTATCGCGTGACCAAACTGTCCGCTTCCGGTGATCACAATAGTGTGGGAAAAATAATGCAATAATAAACAATAATTATGATTATTATTTCCACTGTTTATTGTGACGTTGACAATGTGACAGTAATACCCCTGTGATGGATAACTGTGATAATTGTTATTAGTAGGTAAAAGCGGAACGGATTATTTTTAATTTAATTAGTTTTATTGTTGAAAAAGAGAAAGATACAATAAAAATAAAATGCTATAATTGCTTTCCCCACATTGTGTTAATACAATTTTATTGTTGTGTGAAGGAAAGCTTGCTGATTAGAAATTTCAAGATATGAATTGAAATGAAATGTTCATGAAATGCAATGTTTATCTCTATATGTAGACCTTTTAAGACACTTTCATACGTCAATATTTTGTCGGACTGATCCCTGAGAAGAAACACCGAAACAAACAGAGGTTATGGTGTCTTTAAAAGTCCAAACATTATGTTATTAGGATTTTATGTTAGTCTAACAATGCATCGCCATGTCTGAAAGGGCCTTTTGAAGAAAGAGCCGTTGCAGTTTTGAGTTGATCTGTCCCAGCAGACGGCATGCATGCATCAGTCATCGTGTAGCTTAACCCTATTTTAGGGAGCTCAACGACCCATCACACGACGCTACCCGATCTGCAGGACATTCGCCAAACAGTTATAAAGTCATGTATTAAATCTAGCCTGCACGGTACTCACATTTACAGTCAGTTTCTCTTTAAATGTAATCAAAAATATCATGATAACAATTATTAATTCTAAAACATTTAGTTGGTATAAATTAGTTTGATACTTGGAGTAAGTAGAGGCTCAAATTGACATAAATGGAACCAAAATAATGAAATCCCATAGCGCTGTAAACAACCGCTGTCAACAACTCTTTTAATAACCACAATACCATATAATTAGCAACAACAACAAAGGCAGCCGACGTTGTATTAAAATTGCCACAACCTTGGCATGGCGGGCGTGTCAATTATCATGATCATCATTTTATATGAACACCGGATAACGATAACTTAGTACACTGGAAGTAAATGACTAAACACGCTATGTGACCAGCTTTATGTGCTAAGTATAGAACTTAATTGTTATTTAAAGCTGTTCTGTCTTCGTTGAATTTTAAAGAATAAAAGGAATTTACTTCATAAATGATTAATTTTGTGAATTATTATGTGTCATTAAACGAAACATCCATCGGTTTCTTACTAAACTTTAAAAATATCCGACGATCCTGCATACTTATTTATCTCTTTTGTTGACTGTACATAATAATAATCATGTACATTTGTTTATGACACCAGAGAAAGATATTGTATTAGGCTGGTTTCACAGCTGTCCGGGAGACCCGTATGGGCCGACCGTACACGGGAGACCCGTACGGGTAGTACCCGCAGTGCTCTGAAACGATGATTCAGTACGATACGGTTGCTAGCAGGAGACAGATGCGCTGTACGGGCTCAACCCGGAGCGGGTCGTGTACGGATCAAGCCGCGTCGCTGTGAAACGATGTTCTAGCGCCTAACATGTGCTCCCGCTCCGGGTGGCCCGTACTGACAGCCCGTACGGGTCTCCCGGATAGCTGTGAAGCCAGCCTTAGTATTTCAAAACTTCCAAATGTATAATACACCTGCCACGGGAACTATTAACAAAGTCTCGGGAATCAAACAAACCTGAGATAATATTTCCGTTTTGATAACGTCAAAGTAGGTAATTCAATAATCATCTTGGTTCCAAATTCTGTCGGTGGAGTCCGTATATTATGGTGATGTCGGAATGAAGTCGGTTAAAGGAGTTGTAAGCTTCACAGCAAGGGTATTTAAATCACTTAAGAGTTGAGAGAGACTTTAAAGATTACCAATTGTGGTCAAGTTTATTGCTTGTATTTTGCCAATGTTCATGAACTGCCGGAATGAATGAATGGCGATGTAAGATTTATAACTTTGCGTATCGGACATCGCCTGAGGACATGATACGCTTCGGACCAAGATAAAACGATTCGTAACATAATAGGGACGTGTGAGGGATTTAATTGCATTGTTAATTGGTTCTAAATGATTTATTGATCTGAAATTCCAAACACCGATAGTAATCAAATTACTTAACAAAATATTTTTTATGTAATTCAAGTTACTAGTTTTTTTTTTTTCAAAAAACAAGGATGTAATTGACTGTGACATTCATGAGAAAAAAGGTTTACAAATTAATTTTGGGAGTGTCTTTACAGCGGACGTGTCGTAATTTATAATGACGACGACTTGTAAAACGTTAAAGAAAAAAAGCATTTCAATTACTTAATTACTGTCAATATTAAATTGTCATTGCAAATTGAAATCGTTTAATGATTTTTTTATTACACACCATACAAGAAAAACATTATTGCTCATGTGTGGGAATGAATATGATTCGATTGCGAATGTCTATATACCACTAGGGATATAATGTTACAATGTATTCGATAGTAAATATGCTTCTTGAATAATATTTAACTTTTTATTTTACTGATGAGAATGCAATCAATAACAGGTGCCTTCCCTTCTTCTTTACCGTAATTCATAAGACCACCATTATAGTCAGTATCAACTTTAATGGTTCCAACAACAAGGGCACCATCAGTTTCTTCATCTATCATTGCAAGTACTCGTGTGAAAAGATTTAACTCGACCTTAATTCAATGTTATCATGTTTGTAGATCAAGTTACGATAAGCCTATTGCTAATGCCTTGTTCGAAAACAATTAAAGCTCAGTCAATAGATCTTTTTCTTTGTGAATTTGATAAACCAATGCTGCTCTATTATGTAGTAGCGTGTGTGTAGTTCCGTGGTACTTGGAGATGTAGCTTCGGGCGATGTCGTTACAGCTGTTTTCGATACTATTTATTAGGTTCTTATCATCTTGTTTTAGAAGGTTAAGTAGGTAGGCTTTATCAAAATTAAATGGTCGTATCGTTAGACTAGCTTCTGCCCGCGGCTTCGCCCGCGTGTATGTCGGAAATTATCCCATGGGAACGTGCTACCGGGACAAGTAGCCTATGTACTTACCCAGGAATGATGCCATCTATCTCCTTGCCAAATTTTTTCGATATCCGTTCAGTGGTTTAGGCGTGCAAATACAGACAGAGTTACTTTCGAATTTATAATATTAGTATGGATAGGTAGACGTCCTTAGCACAGTGACAATGCTGAAAATATTCAAAAAGGTCTTTACATTGTCAACTGTGTGATGTGTTTGGAGCTAGATGTTACCTGGGTCATTGGTTTCGCGAAGATCTCAAATGTGTATTTACGGACCGCCGCCAAGTTTTTTCCCAACATTGCGTCAATTATCCAGATGCGTCTATTATTATGAAGGGGTCGTGGCTGAATAAAAATAGCCGCACGGGTACCCATTACATATCGAGATCCCTCCGTGCCTCGGTTGGTCCCGGCTGTTATTTGTAGATCTTTGACAATCGTTATAGGTAGTCAGAAGCCCGAAAGTCTGACAACCAGTCTTACCAAGGGGTATCGTGTTACTCAGTAACTGGGTTGTGGAGGTCAGATAAGCAGTTGCTCCATGTAAAATACTGTTATTCAGCTGCATTAGGTTAGACTAAAAGCCGACCCCAACATAATAGTCAAAAGGCTATTATTATCTCCTTTATTTCAGTAAATACATATAAATTATATTTTTAAATATTGAAAAAAATAAAAATAAAATAGTAGCCCACCGGTATCGGGAACAGGGTCCAAGCTACCGGCGATCAAGGCTCCAGAGAGAGGAACCTCCTGACAATGCGAGCCGTGTCCAGAAGTACTGCTATCTGAATCAAGCCCTGGATCCAGCTGCCCAACGAGAACCTCCTCAGTTGTTGGTCGAGGCTCTTGGCCACCCACCACCACCCACCATTGGCCTCACCCACCCATTGGCTGTCACGACTATCGGCACAATGATTGCTGAGTCCACATCCCACAAGTCGACAACCTTGCGAGCCAAGTCATCATTATTATCATCATCATTATCAATTTGTATTTTTAATTCTGCATTTCCGATTCCTCCCACACACATTGCACACAAGTCATAATCATTATCTGTTAGCCCCCAATTATCAATGGTCATTTTGATTTCTAAATGACTTAACCTTGAAAATAACTGCGATCTAATGAGCATGTCATTTAAGTATTAACATTAACAGCATGATTATGTTTAGCATAATAAGAAGGTGGAATGAGGAAACGTAAAGCATCATTGGATTATTTTCCATAAAGGATTCAGATTTTATGTTAATAAAAGCGGATAAATTATTTACACTGACTAAAATAATCGCAGATTTGAGGACGAAAGCGCTCATTGAACTTTGTCTTATAAGTGGAAACGGACTTATTATAAGTACAAATCTGAAAGGGTGGAATACAAATGTTCTGTTTCCTGCCATTGACTTTTCTAACTAGGATGAGAACGAAGCCAAAATGACGATAAACGGAAGTCATAATGAGAAGTTTAACGCCTATAAATGGAAGGCAAAGTTGCCATAACTATAAGTATATGTTGTTTTATAAACGCCTTTTAATGCCAAATGTGATTTCAATTATTATTCATGAAATAGAAAATCATAACCCAGTCATTCCTGTGGATTGCGTTTGCATGTCTGTCTTGATTTCTATCATGTTTTAGCTGTCCATTTAGAAGTTTGTTAGTAAGTTAAATAGATTCATAAGCCTTGAACTGATAGATTCATATCTCTAAGTTTATGCATGTTTGAATATCGTTTTATCGGTCAATCGAAAACGAGACTGATGTTTTGATCGAAATATTGATAAACTGCAATTAAGATAGCGGTATTGAAACATACAGACAATTCTAGGGTTTAGCCGCGGCCCCTAGGCCTAAAACATTACGCAAAAGTTAGAGCTATTTTGTTTGCAAATGAGGAAGAATAGATGCTTTTTGATAAGACCAATCCGCTGTACAATTATTTACGAATTTAACTTTGAACATGCTTTTGTAAGAACTTTCATCTCTTTAAAGCAATGTTTGTTATTTAGTAATAGAGGTCAAATGATGAAAACGACTACAACAAACAATTAAAGCCATAAAAAACATTATCTAAACATGACATTTGCAAAGGACACAACTCTTATTGTTTAACATTTAGTTATATCTTCTCCGAAATCTGAAATTAAATAATTATTGTACGTGCAATATCAATATTAGTAATCGTTAATTATTGTGGAGGCGTGCCAGGCCTGGGAGCCAAATGTCACGTCCTACCACTGTGCTGTTGGTAATATCTGATAAATAGATTGTGTGTTAGTGAAGGCGTGTTGAGGGCAAAGGTAACCATTCGTGTGGTACTAGCTTCTTTTGTTTTATTAATGGGGTTAGCACTTTCATTTGTATCTACTGTTTGGTATTGATTTTGGTCGAAATCATAATTTCCTATTAACCTGTTTAATTCAGAACACGAATAGCATATACAATACATTCATCATTGGCTTACGATAATATTTCGGAGAGCTATTACTGCTAATGTAGAATTGTATAGCATAATCAGCCTATTCTGTTCCCACTGCTGGGACACAGGCCTCCTCTCTGTGAGAGAGAGAGTGGGCCATAATTGGCCACGCGGGCTCAGTGCGGGTTGGTTGATGAACCTACGTCCTTCGTTAGTTGAGACCATTTCCACTGGGATTGCTAATGTATTCCTACATAAATATTATAAGTGTACCTACATTCAATTCATTATTGATGACGTTGCCAAGATCTATCCATCGGTAATTTAAGTACAGGCAGATCCTTAGACGTGTACTGCTATCTTTATAGCTGGTGCAGGATCAGTTTTAGAAGTTCAAGATTATGAACAGCCATAATGTCATACATTTTAGACTTAGACTTGTATAATCCTCTTAGCCAAGTCACTAAGAGGGACAAGTTTCTTATAAAGTGGTAATTAATGTAAACGAGTCATTACACTTACAAGCAGAATAGAATTGAATATAGGTACGAAAATAGGAACTCGTTGGATGCAAAAAGCACAAAACCGGTCGAAGTGGAGTGTGTAGCAGTATATGTCCAGCAGTGGACGTCTATCGGCTGAAATGATGATGATGATAGGTACATTTATTTTGCAAATATGGGTAATACATAATAGGTGTTATGATACATTCAAGCTCAGCTATATTTCACCATTTGACATGTAAACATTTTTATATTAACATTCACTTAAGTTTAACCAAAAGCCAGACACATCAATTCATAGCAATTCAGGCAATTCTTTTCTCTGATAAAAACTCAGTCACACTGTACGTAGTCTATTCTTAAGCAGTATAACTGTTAATATGAACAACTGATAATGTTGGTTAAGTAAAACAAGTCACCTACCTACTTTAGATGGGTATACTTCCTTTTTTACGAAAAATACTTTCAATCAAAATGACGGCTGCGCTGTATATGTTAAATCTTCTATGAAACATGATGTTATAGAACCCTATTTTGTTGATGCAAATTGTCTTATCTGTCATATAGACAACGTCTCAATTGTTGCTCTGTATCGTTCTCCTTCCTATAAAAACATCAACAACTTCATTGAAAGTCTGGATAAAGTGCTCATGCCCTCCACACAGACTGTTGTCTTGATTGGAGATATAAATATCGATATCAAGAATGGGAACAACGACACACATTCGGACGAGTATTTGTCATGTGCTGCCTCGCACGGACTTCTCCCCGCTCACCTGTTCCCTACACGTGTCTCCAACTGTCTGGATCACATTCTCTTAAAAACGAATTTATCAGCCACAGCTATTGTCATTGAGTCGTCTATAACTGATCATGAACCTCTGCTATTATTTTTGCAAACCAATAATAAGTATCGTAATTTACCCCGTACCAAATGTAAAATTAACCACAATTCAGTTGTAGAAACTATCAACGGCAAAGACTGGTCTCCTATCTTGATGGTGTTGGATCCAAATAGAGCGGCGGAAGACTTAATAGGAGGTCTCTCTACAATCATAAAGAACAACACACATGAATATACAGTCCCCAGAAAGCATAGATCTCTTAAGCCGTGGATTACACCTGGCTTGCTACGCTGTATCCGAAACCGTGACCGCATGCATGTCAAATTAAAAAAATCTGCTAATAATGAAATTCTGAGAATAACATATACTCGCTACCGTAACTTCTGCAACTCATTATTAAGGAAACTTAAACGTGCGTACGAAAGGGAAGAATTTTCTAAGGCCAAAAATAATATTAGAGCAACTTGGGATGTGGTGAAAAAAGTATCTGACCTTCGTTCACACTGTCCTCCCCCTGTAGAACTGTTACATCTTTCTGACTCTCCTAGGTCCTCTCTTAATAAGGTCAATAACTACTTTGCTGGCATTGGTAAAAGCCTGGCTACTAAAATAAAACCGGTGTCTGCCACGCCTACAATATCGGCAACGAATTCTAGTAGCTCTATGGTTCTTCTTGAGTGTACAGAAATGGATGTCGAAGACATCATTCTGAGTCTCAAGCCCGACTCCGCTACTGGTTGGGATGGCATACCCATTAACATAATCAAGTCCACGAGAAGTGTATTGGTCCCAATCATTACACATGTCTGTAATCTCGCCATTTCATCTGGTGTCTTCCCAGTGGTCTTTAAAAAAGCCGTAGTTCACCCAATACATAAAGCCGGTCGCAGAGACGACGTCAACAACTACAGACCTATCTCGGTTCTCTCTGCCATGTCAAAGATCTTGGAACGAATTTTAAACAAGAGTCTCGTCAGTTTCCTTGATGTTAATAATATTTTAGCCCCCAACCAATTTGGTTTCCGTAAGGGAATGAGTACTGAAGATGCAATAATGGCTCTGTCTGACTACGCAGTTAGGACTATTGACAACAAGAGAAAGTGTCTTGGTATCTTTCTTGATTTATCTAAGGCCTTTGATACCGTTTCTGCGCCGGCCTTATTGAATAAGATGGAAGGCATTGGAATTCGAGGTTTGGTGCTGGATATCTTTAGGGACTACCTGAGGAATCGCACTCAAATGGTTAAAATCGGGCAATATGTGAGTGAAGAGCTTCCCATTGCATACGGTGTGCCTCAAGGTAGCATATTGGGCCCCACTCTATTCCTTATCTATATAAATGAACTCTGTAAACTGTCCATTCAAAACTGTAAAGTCATCACATATGCCGATGATACTTCCCTGCTTATAGATGGAGTAGACTGGGCCCAGTGCTATCGGAGTGCCGAGAAAGCGATTTCACGTGTAATGGAATGGTTGAGTAACAACCTTCTCACTCTAAACGTCAGTAAAACCGTTTATATACCTTTTTCTATCAGGTCAAATTTATGCCCGTCACCTTCTCTTACTCTTAAAGCCCATATATGTACACCTTCCACCATTTGTGACTGCCTTGCTGTTTCTAAGTCCACTAGTGTCAAATACCTAGGCGTACATATCGACCAACATCTCAATTGGCATAAACACCTAGACACACTTTCTGGTAGGACTCGTAAGCTGATTTACGTTTTTAAAAAATTACGCAAGTCTGCTGATATAAATACATTGAGGTTGGTTTATTTTGCTTTATGCCAGTCGATCTTAGCTTATTGTATTCCAATCTGGGGTGGAGCTACTGAGAACCATTTCATCAGACTTGAACGAGCACAAAGAGCTGTTCTTAAGGTTCTGCTCTTTCGGCCGCTAAGATATTCCACAGAACAGCTATATGCGGAATCTAAAGTATTAACTGTCAGGCAGCTGTATGTCCTTCAGTCAATGCTCCGTAAGCACTCTACTCGTCCGTCCTCAGAGCCAACAGGCAGAATTAAACACACGGTTTTTCCTCATGAGTCGCATAGAACTTCGTTCGCCAGGAGACACTATTACGTCACCAGCACGAAGCTTTATAACCAGCTAAATAAAGTGCTAAAAATTTATCCCGATACTAAATATCAGTTCAAATCTAAGTTACAGGAATATCTTCTAAAACTATCTTATCGCAATACGGAGGATCTTCTGTTGGGAAACTTTAGAAATATAAATTAATATTTAAGGTTTTCATAAAGGGAAAATTATGATAATTATTATATACTCTCGCTTACGCTCGCACACTCACTCATACTCATAGTCACACACACTCTTTCACAAACATACACTCACCCTCTAACACCCACACACACATAACACACCCCAACACAATAGAGACATACACAACACTTTCATTTATTTTTGTTTTTCTTGTATTCTGATTTGTTTTTTTTTTCTTTTTCTTTTTATTTCTCTTGAACTTGCCCTAACGGATTATTGTGTATAATGTGTGTCCTATTTTCTATATGCTCATCACTTTGAAGGGACACTGGCTTCTAAGATACAGGTACATAAACCTAGTTTAGAAGTCAGGGTTTTACACTCTGGAACACTAACT
Source organism: Amphipoea lucens (assembly GCA_947508005.1). Classification (NCBI taxonomy): domain Eukaryota; kingdom Metazoa; phylum Arthropoda; class Insecta; order Lepidoptera; family Noctuidae; genus Amphipoea; species Amphipoea lucens. The sequence goes on along the minus strand of OX382360.1, from coordinate 22,918,825 downwards.
TAAGCCATTTTAGACTGTAATAATGTATATTGCATTTTTGTTTTGAGAGAAATAAATATTATATTATTATTATTTATTATTATAACTGTTGTCAAGTCTTTCCAACCATTTGGTAATTTATTGTAAACTAGCTGCGCCCCGCGGTTTCACCCGCGTAAGTTTCGATCCCATGGAAATATCGAGATAAAACTATCCTATGTCCTTTCCCGGGACTCAAACTATCTCTATACCAAATTTCATCTAAGTCGGTTTCAGCGGTTTAAGCGTGAAGAGGTAACAGAGAGACAGACAGACACTTTCGCATTTATAATATTAAGTATGGATAACCATAACCACATTACCGAATGTGAATACTACTCAAAAGTTACAACATCAGTATTTAGTGAATGTGTGAATGTTCTCTGCGACAACTTTCCTCTGGAAGATGCGTGGTTGCTTACTCATCCATATGAGAAGCCTCTTCAGTGTCATGTTATAACTGTTTAGGTATTATTAGCTAATGTTACAAACTTTCACCGACTGCTAGTCTTGCTGTGTTTTGTGTATTTATGATAATTTCTCTTGTTTCAGGTAATGTGTCGAGTTGCTGTCTACATCATCATAATCGGCTCCTAAAGTTTTATGGTTGTCGCAATGAATAGTAAAGGAACATTGTACAGACGCCAGCACAACAAGCTACAATCTGTCAATTTTCTTTAATAGATTTTCAACTTTATCCATGAAGTATAAGGTCCAAAGTTGATTGGGAAAATTTGACAGTTTCGGGTAGCTTGATGTGTTGCCGTCTGTACGTACCATCAACAGAATGTGCAACGTTATGAAACTTTCATGAACTGCTTCTTTAGACTAGTACTATTTATCACTCGAGTAGGCTTTGCTTTTTGCGCAATATTCATCTACACGATTTCTTGCGCCCTTTTTAGGGTTCAGTAGCCAAATGGCAAAAAACGGAACCCTTATGGATTCGTCATGTCTGTCTGTCTGTCTGTCTGTCCGTCCGTCCGTATGTCACAGCCACTTTTTTCCGAAACTAAGAACTATACTGTTGAAACTTGGTAAGTAGATGTATTCTGTGAACCGCAGTAAGATTTTCACACAAAAATAGAAAAAAAACAATAAATTTTGGGGTTCCCCATACTTACAACTGAAACTCCAAAAATTTTTTTTCATCAAACCTGTACGTGTGGGGTATCTATGGATAGGTCTTCAAAAATGATATTGAGGTTTCTAATATCATTTTTTTCTGAACTGAATAGTTTGCGCGAGAGACACTTCCAAAGTGGTAAAATGTGTCCCCCCCCCCCCTCTAACTTCTAAAATAAGAGAATGATAAAATTAAAAAATATATATAATGTACATTACCATGTAAACTACTTCCACCGAAAATTGGTTTGAACGAGATCTAGTAAGTAGTTTTTTTTTAATACGTCATAAATCGAAAACCGCAATTTACCTTTCACAAAGTTACAACAAACTACAAGAACTTTTATATTATGTTACTTGCTGCTACGGAACCCTTCATGGGCGAGTCCGACTCGCACTTGGCCGGTTTTTCTTTCTTATCACAACAATCTGTATTTAGGTGACCTGTTTAGAATTATCGAAAATGCTAGGTTACAAATGTGTAATAATTAAATTATTGTAATAATTAAAAGCTGGATTAATTTATAGTTCTTATTTATATTTCGTTACAAGACACACCTATAAAATTGCCTACTAAAATAACCTGTTACACAATAATAATATAAATTCCATCGGATAAGTTTGTGGGCGAGCGACCAACATGGACCAACAGGTGAACGAAATACCGATAAGGCACGAATCCAAGTAGCGATTGTGTCGAAGCAATTTAATTGTCTAGCTCCTAATTTATTTGTTACGTAAAGGTGCAACCACACTGCGGTCGGAGTCGAACTATGGCATCGTCCGTTAAGGCCGATCTAGTGTGGTGCATGACAGCTGGCTTAGGTAACGGTCGATTGACGTCGACTGCTTTCGTTCGAAGTCAACCGTCTTCATTCGACGTCGGTCGATTGTGCAGAACTTGGTCGTGTTGATCGCCCAAACGGATCGCTGGTCGATCGTTCATCGATAGAAATGTAATGAATAGAAATTAAATGATTTATTCTCTATCTCTAATAAGGATACCGGAATCACTTTTGCACGATGCGTTAAAATATGGAGTAGACATTTTCTATCCGACTCCCCCAGGAAGAAAAATCACTCGATATGGAACCTTAAATATTTATTGACGCGATCAATATCGATATACCGCAGTCTAGTTAAACCTTTAACTTAATTTATATGGTAAACGATACGCGGCTTATCGTCGATGAAATTGTAGGAAACAGCTCGGAATTACGATTAGGGTTATCGGTCAGAGGTTGATAATGTTGTGCCTGGTTACGTTGCTATTTTATCGACTGTGGACTGCAGCTAGTTACCCTTTCGCGCAAAGGACTTTCACGTCTCGCTTAGAGTGATAAATAATGACCATGTACTCAAAGTTGGAATACATTATAAAATCTTGCTGGTTCCTTGCGAAAGCTCTAGGCATTTTTGTATCAATAAGAATTTAGGTGTAGAATAAGGACTTTTTCTCCCATTATAGCACCCATTATACGCGAACCATTGTAATAGCTTACTATTTTTAACAGTTAACTATTGTTCATAGCATCGTATGCTTTCAAAAATGTATGGAAATATTATAGGTATAAAAACATTATAAGTTCATATAACTAAAACAGTCCTAGTTCCATACAATTTTAATTATGAGACTAATTTACAGTGCAGTGAAGGCCTCTTTTTTATCCCTAATCTTGCTTGAATTACAAAGGCAAAGGGTTGGGCCCTTGCCTCGTGTAACTTACTTGGTAGGTAGGTATATCCTATGACCTATGTCCTGTATAAAATGACATCAGAATCAAAGTATTCTCATATCTGAAATCTGACATCATGAACCTAACAAGCAATTTTGTCATAGCTCAAACTGTTACTTTGAATTCCTTTTACCTGTATTTATTGCAGGTCGTGCTCCGTCGGACATACACTATCAATAAATATCTGTTAGTTGAGGTCACTTCAATAATGCATGCGAGTAATAGTACCTACCTATCAGTTTTACGTGGACATAATTGAACATGGTAACTGAACACGTAAGACAAGTTTTACCTATAAGTAGTAGGTAGGTACTTACGACATCAAACAGTTTACCTAGATATGTATTCTTTCTGATCCTGGATCCTAGAAATAGGTATGTCTTTTCTTTTGCTCTTGTCAATGCAGAACCTTTCCGCTCTCTTTATTAAAGGCCTTCTAAATCTTCTTGTACTCCATGGTTCACATGTGTATTTGTGAATTTCATCTTGTGATAACCATCTGATATTAATGTACTGATATGATCCCATACAAGTAACTGGCAAGTAAGTAAGGCTCAGTAATATTGTCCCCGGCTTACGAGCTGTAAGGTCGTGAGTTCAAACCCAGGCAGGCATTTTACTTGCTTTCAAAAGGGTGAAAGAAAATATCGTGGGGAAACCGGCATGTTCTAGAATAAAAAATTCGAAGACATGTGACATCCACCAACCCGCACTGCTGCGTGGTAGATTACTCCCTCTCACCGAGAGAAGACCTGTGTCCCAGCAGTGGGAACATGATAGGCTGCTTATGCTTGGTAACTGGCTACAACATCATACTGGATACGCTAATTTATCTGCCACGCTTTTCGGAGCAACACAGATGTTTGCTTTACGCTTTTCTTTTGCTTTTTGTCAATAAATCTATAGCGGTCATTGTGAGTCCATATTCACTCGAAGGATTCGTACAAAGCTCCATATTTACCACAGTTAAGGAAAACAACAAAATATTTATGAATGTAGTCCTGCAATTCTGCGAACCGTCCATTTTTCCCTACACTAGATTATAATGTTATAGTGCAATTGTCATGCGTCGCACGCGCAGGCATCAATAGGCTGTTTGTAAGCTTGAGAATGAGCCCTATGGTATATAATCTACATACATCAAGTGTTACAACATAGAACGCTATGTTATTGTGTTATTTATTTATGAATTAACTTATTTGTTGTATGTTGACTCGGTAGGATCAAAAGGATTATATGGATTGGTACCGTCTTGAAAATCTTTATAATTTCGTTTTTGTTTCGGTATAATCTCTTCGGTATTAGGTTGGAAATTCGAGACTTCGAAGCACTTTATAAACATACTAGCTTCTGCCCGCGACTTCGTCTGCGTAAAATTTCACCCTCCCCCCACCCTCACCCTCTTAGGGGTGGAATTTCGAAAAACCCTTTCTTATTGGATACCTACTCTTCACAAAGAACACACCCTCCAAACTTCATGTATCTTGGACCAGCGGTTAAAGCTGTGCGTTGATATATCAGTCAGTCAGGACTTTGAATTTTATACAGGGTGAAATTGAACACATGCGACAAAGCGAAATGGGAGATTGTACTCATCATTATGAACAACTTTTACTATGGGACCAAACCTGAAATCGCGAAAAAAAATCAGCTGTTCCCTACATTTATGTTCGCATAACTCGTCAAAATGTAGGGAACAGCTGATTTTTTTTTCGCGATTTCAGTTTTGGTCCCATAGTAAAAGTTGTTCATAATAATGAGTACAATCTCCCATTTCGATTTGTCGTATGTGTTCAATTTCATGGATTTTTTTTTTTTTTTTTATTATTATTTATATATAGATTATTATATGGAACTTTTTTACCTTACATTTTCATCCTTATTATTAAGTTACGTTACTGTAGATAACTTGTTTGTGATTGTGACACAACTACTTACACACACTACCTATACTATAACAGCCACACTAAACTAAGTCTAATTAATGTGGATAAAATGTACAACAATGATTAATTATTCAACTTTCGCCGCTGATCGCCTCAGTGCGCTTTACGCCAATTAACTCAGACTCGTGAGCAGTCTAACTTTATTATAATTATTAAACTTTACATCGTAAAAGGGGGTAACGAGAGACCATACAAATGTAGGAGCTATGGAATGTCGCCTCCTTATAACGTGTGCCACAACATTATAATTATATTCTGTGGTCGAGAACTACACAAAGATTGTAGTAATTGGGTCAAGATTTATGTGGTGTTTTTCTTGATTTGCTAAAGCCTTAAAAAAATTCTAAATATCTTATACATATAGCATACTCCCTTTTTATGCAAGGTGTGTATAAACATCGTATATCTAATGCCGTTCCCAGTCTGCTTACGAAAACTCAATCAAATATATCCCATAGTTTAGTCACTTTAGCTAGTCAAAGGTTGGCAGGACCCATAGTAGGCCCGTCACTCCTATTTAGTTTCTTTGAAAGTCAGTTTTTTTATTTCGGTGCTGCGATTTGTTTAATAGTTCCAAAATACTCTTATACATTCTAGTAATGCCAGTGTTTTTGCCATATCCACATTGTATATAGTCGAAGGATATCTAAGAATATACCCCAATAGAAAAAAGGGAGCACAGATAGTGCCACCCACGAAGACGCGCCCCACTTTTCTACCTAATCGCTTACAGTAAAAGTGTGCAACATTCCACTAGTGTTTTAGTTTTGTCGTGTTTACTAACTACCTGCTCATAGGTAATTAGTGTATATCGACAAAACTAAAACACTACTGGTATATTGCAGACTTATACTGTAAGCGATTAGGAAGAAGAGTGGGGCGCGTCTTCGTGGATGGCACTATCTGTATTTACCATGCAAACGTGCAACTTATGTAGACTGTAATTTGGACTTAATTGAAAATAATTTTGGAAAATCCTTCAAAGTATGAAAAGTCAAGGTATTTGATCTGTATGTAATTTTGTGTCAACACAATTTCTATAGCTACCGTACAATTTTCTTTCATACCTAGACTAAAAAGAAACTAGGCTAAACTTTCTATTACACAACAGTAATTACAAAATCTTTGTGGACCATACCAAAGCAAATATAATGACCATTGTGATAGCGGAACTACATAACAGTAATGGTCAGGAGAATTCAATCAAACTGCTTTATTCAATTCAGTTGAAATGAGGCTAATAGAGGATTATCTAAGACTGAACTATAATTGAAAATTAAGTGTATTCGTACCTACCACCAGTATGTTTTCAATGAAACACAATTTAAGAAGGGCCTTTTGTGTGTGATAGATTGCATGGACATTTCGATTTGGGAGTTTTGTATTACTTACCATTTTAAATGCCGTAATCACAGATAATATAATGCTGCCGTAATGTAAACCCGGATATTGTTCTTCTTTTGAAGTTACCATACTTTGCTAAGCTGATACATGCATGAATAGGAAAACCTATGTATACGGACGAGCTGATAAAATATAATGTACTAGATGAAGAGTCACGCAGCATACAATAGATAACAGATAAGCTCCTCGGAGAACTCGTCTTTGGCCCACCAAACGACACAAAATATCACAACTTTTGCCAATTTTCTTTAAAGATTGCTTGATAACATAACATAACAGCACACCTATTGTTCTTGAAGGATTCGGCAGAGGTGTGCCTGCCTATTACTCGTAGTTCACCCACATTTTGTCAGTTATAGTACGGAGAGAGCCTTTACAGGTTGAAATTGAAAACATGCGACAAATCGAAATGGGAGATTGTACTCATCACAATGAACAACTTTTACTATGGGACCAAACCTGAAATTGAGTTATGCGAACATAAATATATTGAACAGCTGTTTTTTTTTTGCGATTTCAGGTTTGGTCCCATAGTAAAAGTTGTTCATAATGATGAATATAATCTCCCATTTCGATTTGTCGCATGTTTTCAATTTCACCCTGTATAACTGACGAAATGTGTCGCAGTGTGTTTGGCGGTGTCTGTATTTGGGCCCGATTCCGGGGCACAAATCCTGACAAATCCAGGGCTAGGTACTACTGAGAAATTTCTGATGGAAAACCTAAGACCTCATGCTTAGCAGTAGCGCTTGCGACCACAAAACCGACGAGGTGGTCAAAGCGAGATTTCCTAATCTTGCCAGGAAATTATAATCCGCCATTCCTTTATAAATAAATGTTGCAATACCATTGTGAATTATACTTGGCAATTAGACTGCGTTTCCACCTGCCAGTCCAGCCCCGGGCCGACTGGCCTTTTGTATATTTTTAATTTCATGCTGACTGGTTTGTCTAAGATTTCTGTTGCAACGAGTAATGGCGTCCTGTTCACAGAGTTATAAAGATTGGCGACTGGTTTGTGTGACATTAGATTAGGGATATTATTTATAAGATATGCAACGCTATCTTAAATCTTGTGAGGTAAGTGGAGTTGATTGATCGATGATGGTTTGGAAAAGGCGATGATGATTATCTTGTTTCAAATCTTGATACCGTAAAGTTAAAGGTATTTAGGCAATTCTCTTGCAGACGCAATATTTTCCATCCAAACGTTGTTTTTAAAAGATCGCTCTTACCGATAAGACCGCCTATTGTGTCACCCTCTCTAAAATTTCTATATTTATGTCTGCAATTTATATGGTGTACGTAATAAGGAGTATTCTATTCTATTTTTCATGATGACAGCAGAACAATAATAATTGCGATGGTTTAGTTTTGAGAAGATGGATTTTCAACAGAAATATAACTTAAATATTTGTAATGAACATTGTTTAAACATCAAAACGAAAGCCATTGTGTAGCTATATTTGCACCTATGTCAACAAATATAACAAAAAGACGGTAAATAAGTATAAAATAGTGAACTGAATCTATAACAGTCAGCTATTAGTGACAGTAATGTTTGCACATATGCGTGCGCGCAAGCGCTAGGCGACGCGACGCGGTGCATAAGCGACCCCATTGCCGGTCACTGCACGCGGGTAGTAGATGCAGGTGCTGCTAGGGACGTAGCGTAATTGTATCGATGAAATGTAATATGTGTTACTTAATTTATAAATAAAAATTGTGCATAGAAGTTGATAAATCGGTATAAGGATCTGTGTCTGATCTGTGTATTGAAATTCTCATTTTTATTTCACACTTTCATCAACTATACGACCAACAGCATTTATTTGCTCCTTAAATTATACAGAATTTTGTTTCTAAATAAATGCAATGCTAATTATTGTTTTGCTTATTTCTAGCTGCGATATTTCGATCTTTTATTTAATTATAATTTCGGTCTTGACTTGATTGATATTGCGCGTCTTCAAAGATCAGATTATTATCTCTAATTACTCATATCGTATTACATTCGTCATTAATGTCAGGGTCAGTCAGATTTAATTACTAAATAATCCAACTTGGAAAGTTTCAATTTGTTGAATATTATTATTAATATCATATTATTATTATTACTCTCTACCTGCATCTGTGTTTCCGAGCGCATACAACCCGAATCTTATCTTATCTCAATCTCTTCAAAGTGAGAATGAACAGGCTTCTTCTGGGTAAGCTCACTCTATCGTCGTATTTGTCTCTGTCACCTCTGACCTAGACTAAAGTCAAGATACAAACCCATTAAAAAAAAATATTATCCGCATTGTCTATAAATATTGTCTATGAATGCTTTCACCTCCCTACGGTAACGATGCGAACAGGCCACCTACTACTGTGCGATTGTGAGTTAAACTACCTCTCTATTATAGTGCGTTCTACTCACTACATCGAATAGACGCACTATAGACTTGCAGTTAAATGAGTTCGTGTCTTTATGTGCGTTGTCGTACTTACTACCTTATGACCTGCGATTGTAAGCGGGAATTTGCTTGTTTATGAAACTGGTCTTGCGTGCAATTTGTTTCTCTATTTTATGGAGAGTGTTCTATTTAATGTTCTATTGACTACTGTTTGATACTGAATTTCTGGGCGGACTTAGTTTTGATTGTGTCAGTTTTACTAACATCTGTTGCGGACCATTGGCTACTTTAGTTACTTAGACGATTCGCACATAAAAATTATATGCTACAAGATATAAAAAAAATAATAGAGGCGGGGCTTGTGGCTAAGTTACGGGTCGTCACAAACCCAAAAGTCTGACCACCAGTCTTACCAAGTGGTATCGTGTTACCTAGTAACTGGGTTGTGGAGGTCAGATAGGCAGTAGTTCCATATAAAATACTGGTATTCAGTTGCATACGGTTAGACTGGAAGCCGACCCCAAGTTAGTTGGGAAAAGGCTAGGCAGATGATGATATAAAAATACTGATGTATTGAGAACTTTCTCCTATTTTAGAAGTAGCTTGAAAAAGTTTTTGTCCGACCAATTAGCTACGAATATGTCGTAATTTCCAACATGTCACTTTCTGCTTACAGCTGTTACAATTTTACCTTTTCTCTCATTGTTCCCACAATTTCTCCGAACAGATTTCAAACTGTCACACAAAAAATCTAACACTAATGAATTAATTCAATCACATTACAATTAAGGCATAGCAGACATTACCAAACTTAACTGTAATACGTTTCGTTGTATAAACAATGCGTATGCTGTACAATGGTATATATTGCGAGGTTTTTTGCCAAATTGCGGAAAAAGGAATGCAATCTAGTGTTACGAATTTATCTGTGAGAACTGGCGAACAATTATGCTGGGAATATGTCAGTCGGCAGGTGAAATGTTGGAGCCAACTGTTGAACCAATATTGCGTATTTGGTCCCATTATATTACCTAAGAAAACCTACCTACTATTATACGTTTTCAACGGCCAGGCTGATTTCTTAAACAATACAAATAAAATATCTTGCATGTGTTTAATTATGACAGCTTGGTAAATTGTTCAACACATTGTTCAAGTCCAACTTATTTCACATCACTATATGAACAATCGATATTACTTCTTCAAAATAATGTTGATCTATATTTTCTAAATCACAACTGTCTTACACAGGACCCTTAGATAAGACGTTACGGTATTTTTTATTTTCAACTCTATTTTTAACAATTTAATAGTTGGAAGCTAACAATATTAAAATAATAATATGTACAAGTATATAAAAAGGGAGGGAAAATAATCAAAGGGCATCAACAAATTCGTCCGCATCACTATATTCAGAAAGTTTCCTCCAAGTAACATAAAACCCCTGTCTAATTAAAACAGCGACATGTGCCCTTAAATCAAGTGCATTTAAAGTTTACAACAAAACATTAAAATAACCATAAAACGTAAAATTCATTGCTTCCTTTGGTAGTTTCTCATCATAAATATTTTTCACATTAACTGAAAGGAAACTGCTTCTCATGGCTTAAGAGTTCAGAGAAATCTAAGGAAGGATGTATGGGAAATAAAAACGGACGGATTTAAAATTAATTACCATTTTCAACCGTACTTTAAATGCACTCGGTTACGTTGTAGACTAACTGGTATTTTTGAATGCAAATGAGTTATAATTTATTTATGTAGTTAACGCTTATTTATATAATATGTAAATCTATTAGATTTTCCGCATGCATATTTTGTATTACATTTTGCATTATGTGGTGTTAGTCAATTGTTAATTTTATTGAGAAAAACTATACTGACACAAGTACTTAAATACTTTTTAATCAAGTAGGTATGCTTTGTCAATGGCTTTTTGTAGAAATTTAGCAAATAATTCAGCGGGTTTTTAATAATAAACATAATATACCATGACGCCTTTAATCCCCGAAGGGTCAGGGAGAGAGAGATGTACCTATTTTCTTTATTTATACCTTAATTTTTGTAGTGTGTAGGTATATCAAAAGGCCGAAACATAATATTAATGAACAATTGGGCTGTATGTATAACATATACTAAATGGATTAAGTTTATCATCCGTGTAGTCTTAAATATAAACCCTTCACATCCATATTAGACTAAAACACTAAATCCAAGTCCCCGCTCAAAATAGGCTTATTAGGACATTTAGGTAGTTGACCATACAGTTTAGGCATTAAATGTAGGTAAACTAGAGTGGTCCAGTGACTGGCGAAAGGCACATAGCTCGGATTCTACGAGACGATCTAACTGACCACCTAATTTGGAGCGCTAAAATGTTGCTATGCTTATTTTGGCGCTGTGTCAATTTGTATGTTTGTAAGTTTAGTGTTGGTTTTATATTAAATAAATTATAGGATCGAGTAATTTTGGTGTAGTTTTTTATTATTTTTTATTTATCATTTATACAAAAAAATACAGGATTATTCATATTGAATCAGTTTGTTAGCTTCAACACCACTTTCTTATTTTATGTAATCCCAGCCTGATACTTTACCACTCTGCAATAGTGGAAAAACTGAGCATAAATCGTTCTTTTGACTCTTTTTGGTTTAGTTTTTGAGATACCTGTTTTTTTTTTGCTTTTTGACTCCTTTTGATTCAAATGATAAATAAATGACAAATGATTTATTTTCTGTAAGTAGGTTTGTACAAACACTTTTTACACGTCAATCATTTTTTTTTAAAGCTAGATGAGGTCGGCGTTTCCTATCTGACTACTCTGAGAAGAAAGGCCGAAACAAACTCAGAGATCACAGTCTCTTTTAAAGTCCAGACAAAATCTTGGTCAGATCATGTGAAGACCATGTAGATTGGTGTCTGAAATGGTCTTTTGAGGAAAGAACCACACAGATTGAGGCCATACACACATAAAGATGCAGTTGAGGTTTTTAAAGTTGGCAAGTTATTTTTGAAATTAATTGGACCACGGAACTCTCAAAAGGTGCTGTGGTCCAACTATTTTTAAAGTTGGACAACTGCCCCTAGCAAAGGCCCATGGTCCAACTAGTTGGACAGAGCAGTTGGACCACTGCCTCGGACTGTAAATAGCAACCAAAAACCACTAAGGTTTAAACTTGTGCTAACATGAGTTCCTTCTTAGCTTAGTTTAATATTAAGTTGCTCAGTGGATGGGCTGTATTAACACTAATTTATTAACTGTTTTTAGGGTTCCGTAGTCAACTAGGAACCCTTATAGTTTCGCCATGTCTGTCTGTCCGTCCGTCCGTCTGTCCGTCCTCGCTTAATCTCTGTGACCGTTAGCACTAGAAAGCTGAAATTTGGTACCAATATGTATATCAATCACGCCGACAAAGTGGTAAAATAAAAATTGGAAAAAAATGTTTTATTAGGGTAGCCCCCCTATATGTAAAGTGGGAAGTGATTTTTTTTTTAATTTCAACCCTAACGTGTGATATATTGTTGGAAAGGTATTTAAAAATGAATATGGGTTTACTGAAATCATTTTTTGATAATGTCAATAATTTCGGAAATAATCGCTCCAAAAGTAAAAAACAATGTGTCCCCCCCCCTCTAACTTTTGAACCATAAGTTTAGAAAATATGAAAAAAATCTGAAAAGTAGAACTTTATAAGGACTTTCTAGGAAAATTATTTTGAACTTGATAGAAACAACAGTTTTTGTACAAAAAAGACAAAAGTTGTACAAAATCATTTCTGGACTAAGTTTGTAGTATAATCGTATATGCAAGCATTTTTTTTTAACTTCGTTTACATATTTTATTATCCTGAACGTATCTTTTTTCAAACAAAAAAAGAATGATTAAAATTGGTTCTCGCAATCCAAAATTACCACCGAAAACTTCTGGCACGTCTATTAGATGTACTAATTAGTAACCCAATTCCCCGAGAGATGGCGCTGTAGGTACTTATTACATTGGGTCGGGTATTATCGAATTGTACGTGGGAACACTTATTGTGACGGACGGGAAACTACGGAACCCTACACTGAGCGTGGCCCGACACGCTCTTGGCCGGTTTTTTTTTTATTTATTTAATACTTTAAGCACATACATGTACAGAGGCGGACTTAATGCCTAAAGCATTTCTAAGTAAGTAAGTGTAACTTTTGGTGAGTGTAAAAAGTTCATAAATGAAGAAAACAACTGAGTAGTGCTTGTTGAGCTGCTAATGAGCACACAATTTCTGTATTTGGCGTGATTTCACGTTCTTATCAAACTGAATCAAGACAGCCTGTCTTTCTTTTTATCACAACAAATACATTCACATGAGATTTCCTGCTACCTACCTTCTTTACGTAAATTTCTTGCACAGAACAACATTTTAGTGTTTCGTTACGAAAGGTAAATTTTCCCAGCCTTCGGACCCTACGAGTAGGTACGTAGGTACTGGTTGTGAACTCTTAGCATTGTGAAACTGCTAGATCTTAGAATGGGATTTAGCCAATACTTGGTAATTGTTGTAGTAACTGGTCTTTTGGCATTTTGTTCTTAGGTATTCATAGGCTTTGGGGACTATTTTCTCCATACAAACACTACCTTTTGGAACGGGCGACTATTAGAATCAATTCTATTTTCTTGTAATTTTTGACGTTCAAAAATGCATTTAATGTGCCTATTTGAAATAAATGATTTGACTCTGACTTTCACTTTGGGCGCAGATATAATTGTAGAATAGTAAGAATTCCTGCTGTTCCTTTGTGATAAGAGGTGACGTGATCAGCAGTCTAGCCCGGTGGATATAACACCTTCGCGGTCAGTATAACAGTACTGTGCGTTATGACTCCGGAAATACAGTCATTGTTTACATTAATGCTTCATAATTTGAACGAGAAAGCCTTCTTTTTCTTCATTCAATGAAGACGAGATTTTTTTTCAGAATTTTTAAACATCATCATGTTGTAGCCTCCTTTACCTAATTAATCACAACTAGAGAGATAGTATTAGAACAACTGAATTGAACTACGGAATAATGTAGAAAAAAAAACAAGAAAATAGATTAACTATCAATTGTTACAGCTATTAATTACAGAATTAATTAAAAACGTCTTTGTATTCAAAACTACTTTAAATTAAAATTACTGTTATCAATTGTTTCCATTCAAAAGCCTTGGCACAGAAACATCATGACATCGCGTGTTAAATGTTAATCCTTAACCATTAACTAATTATTTGATTACATTATTCTAATCAACAGGTGTTACAGTGGCTGTAATTACAATTGTAATCAACTGCTGTCTAAGAGAACGTGTAATTATTTCAAATCGTAACACTTTCTTTGGTACTAAATGAGAATAAATGTATGGTATTATTTTTAATTTGACGAGTGTGTAATAATTCTGTGTGACAGATCATTGCCATATGTTGTTACACAAATTAAATTATAATAGATACAGAAGTATGCCATGAAGCCGACCCCAATATAGTCGGGAAAAGGCCAGGCAGATGATGATGTAACATGAGTCTGTTATAGAATGAAAATCTGTATTTTATTTGCAAGGAATGCCTAGGTTAAAATAAATCTACAGAATTATATTACTTTACTAGCTATTGCCTGCGACTTCGTCCGTGTGAAATTTCACCCTCTTAGGGGTGGAATTTCGAAAAACCCTGTCTTAAAGGATACCTACTCTTCACAAAGAACACATCATCCAAGTTTCATGTCTCTAGGACCAGCGGTTTAGGCTGTGCGTTGATATATCAGTCAGTCAGGACATTGAATTTTATATATGTACTTATATAGATAATAAATCATGTTTAGAGTAGATAATAGTACTGTTCACAAAGGTTCGCTTTGTAGCCATCCTGAATACCTGATCGTTTTTTGTCTAATCGATATTTTTTCTAATCCAGGAACGTCGTATTACATTTCGTTATTTAATAATATAATATCGCATTTTCTCTGGAATTTTTATTACGAGACATCCTCCGCGGTTACGCGATAGTTGCGCAACCAACAACTAATAGTCGTACGGTTGTTGTGACCGCACAACCGCTGCACCGCAGGGAACCGGTTGATACAACGGATCGAACGCCGCACCGTTATCCTATGGATTGTAGTTTAAGACAGGAAAAATGTGGGATTAACGGAACAAGGCGATTGTTTTCTTTATTTCTTGCGATGTTGCAGTTGTAGACAACGTGTTGGCTGTAAAGGACACGTAGAACTTGGCTCATTACTGTTCAACGCATAATGGGGAAGCGTCAGGGTACACGAATTTTTTTTTATTGCTGAATGGGCCCACTCTTGACCATGATCACGCCTGATGGAAAGCGATGGATGAGGTCTATGATGGAACGAGCGTGTCCAGGAGATGCCTATGACACTGGATCGACGAAACACAGCAGGCTGCTTAACGCCGGACTCCGGTGGGAGGGTGGTCGCAAACCAGGCGGGCGTTAGCCCTACCACCGCAAGGGAAGAATTGGCCAGTCAAATAAGGTATTGGCTGTGACTGTCCAGGATGCGCCGAGCGCGAGCGCGTTCAGTTGAATAACTGCCGGAACAAACTGCGCTACATTAGGAGGCTTCTTCATGCAACCCCAAATTCAAATTTTTCTCACGTTTTTTGCAATTTGTAGCTCAGTGTCGGGTTGTATGTTGTACAAAATATGATTCGCGACCGTAACAAGTATATATTTACAGAATTATAATCATTGAAATCATCAATCTCGATACTGAATGACAATTTCATGGCATATTTGGATTTCGTGGGCTACCCTGGCGCCTTCAGGTATTTGGTTATCCATCCGAGCTTGTTACCTTAAGAACTTATATTATGTACCTATTGTTACTGTGTGATACGATAAAAATAATTTCTGACTCTGCTTGACATGAATTATACAAACGTTAATTTTCTTTTCCATTAGTAAGTAGCATTCCATTTAACAAGTAATTTTTTTCACATCACCGCTAAATACTCACGACTTACACCAAACAGAATCGTGACACAGACTAGTAAAGAACGTGTACCTGAAAAACCGTGAGATTACGAACAAATCCGAGTATTTCGCACGAACACTGTTTACATAACCTTATGCAAGTTACATGTAAATAACCTGACTGCACGCATTTTATTGTATATTGAGCAATTTACTAAATTGTGTTCTTATGTCTATTTATTTTACGGTCTCTTTAATTTATGGAGTGCGAAGTGTTATCAGTTTTACGGTAGACACGTTACTAGAAAGCAGACGTAATACGTATATACATAATAGGTATCTACATCTTAAATCCAAAAATGTTTCGTGAACAAAGTCTAGTGCTACTCACTGCCATAATATGAGTATGTGGGAGGAGCCATTGAAATAACATAACAACACATCTATATCCTCCAAAGGGGTAGGCATACCGATATATTCCTATCGAGTTTCATGTTATACCTAGAGGGCCAGCCTATTTCCATTAGTTTGGACTTCATCACATTATAGATATGTATACTCTGTATCATGATTTCATATCTTTCGGATGACTTCAAAATTTATGAGTTTCTGATTGGAGGGAATAAACAACTATAACGTTTATAACGGTACCAAAATAATATCACTATAATATACCATAAGATTACAAAAACTATATTTATCATAATATAAACTCATATGTTTGGTTATCAATAATAACCAATAATAACCGCTACTTAATTACTCGTCCGACATTCAGTTTCTCTAGCGTGTCGTCGGTGAAACTCGTCCGCGACTCGTGCGCAGCTTTTTTATATCAATAAAAACGAGATTGGAAATTCATATTCGATAAAAAAGTCAGGAAAGATGACCAAAGTAATGATTAAAAGATATTTTCAATACGTAATCGGTCGTTTGCACAGTTGTTGATCGATTAAAAAAGACACTGTAAAGCAGTGTACTTTCAGGCAATTTACTTCTGGCAAGTTTGACTTGGGAGAATCAAAGAAAGAAAGAAAATAAATTGATCCAAGTTGAGGCACAATATACACACAAAATATATAGGTACTTACATATACAAAAAAAAACATATCACAATATTTTCTCTTTTATACAGGGTGTTACGGAAAGGGTATAACAATACAAACGGGTTGAAGAGTGTATCTGATCTAGAATCTCTGTACAAAATTTCAGCTCAAAAGCAGTAACTTTGAAAATGCTTAATATTTTTTTATTTCGATAGTTTATTAAATTGAAATCATAACAAACGTGTCACCGCACTACGAGGGTCATTATCCTTTATCTGTAGTGTGTCTGTGCGCCTAGTACACGCACATCACGCCGCCGCGCGTCAGAGCAGCGCCGTGATGTCGAAATAAAAAAATATTAAGCATTTTCAAAGTTAATGCTTTTGAGCTGAAATTTTGTACACAGATTCTAGACCAGATACACTCTTCAACCCATTTGTATTGATATACCCTTTCTGTAACACCCTGTAGAATATTAGGGGTATTATACTGTTATACAGTCTTTATCAAATAGAAATGGCTAGGCAGATTCATTGATCAAATAGAAGTGGCTTAATTTTGATAACATTGGAACATCCGAACTGGTTTAAAAATAAATAAGCTGCCAATAAGCTGCTTTAATAATAATATCTTAAAATTAATAATAATAAAATTAGACACTATCGTATAGAGAAAGATAAGCAAATTAGGTATCTTGACCTGGGTCGTGACACTCTAGTCGTGACGGCCAATGGCATAATAGCCAAGTGCCTCGACTAACACCTGAGGAGGCTCTTGTTAGTCATCTAGATCAACGGCATGATCCAGAAAGCGGTACTTCTGGATACGGCGCGTGTAGTTAAGAGGAGAGGAGAGGCTCTCTAAGGAGCCCTGACCACCGTTAGCTTCGACCCTGTTCTCGATACCGGCGAGTTACAATTTTTTTTAATGGTTTTAAAAAAAATGCAACTTATATGTATTGTTAAAATAAAAAAAAAATGTAACTTGTATATATTGAACTGTAATAAAGGGAATAAAATTAATTTACAGTTAAAAAATAACGGTTCAATAAGCGCTATTATGCGTCCTGTTGACTCCGCAAATTGGCCAATACGTGTAAATAGAAACAAAAGAATCATGCATAAAGAGGATTACACACGACACTTTCTCTGCATCGTCGTGTCAAGGTCTAATGTGTTAAGTTCCACTTATTGTTTTAATCGCTGAACCGTGAGAGTAGGCTTTAATGTCGGTGATGACATTGAGGCGTATGTGTACTTAGCGAATGGTATAATGGGAGGTTTTTTGAATAGGTGTACATGTACTTTCGCCTTTGGAATGGCAACTGGGAAATTTGTATTGAGAGTTGCAGCAACGAATATACTTAGTCAAAAGAATGAACGGCTGAAAGAGGCACAAACGCCTAGGTACAGTTATTAGGCGAATTGTTTAGATGACCTGTAATGACCTAAAAGTCAGTGCAGTTTATTTTATAAGGCTTTTTGTTACAACTGAAACCTTATAATGAATTGCTGAGTAGGTATAATATCTTGTTGACGTTTATTGGCTAATAAACTTTCTGGTGTTGGAGGTAAAAGCACTTTTCTTTCAGATACTTGCCGACGATCCAATTATATGAAATTATGTAATTCCTGTCCTTTTGAAGCAGGAAACCTTACATCCCTTTAGAAGTTTAATGTATGTAGTCTTTATCATTTCTACAAGGCCTAAGTTTCCGACCATAACATATCGACATATTATTTACAAAACCATCAAACCGTCATCTTCCTCCACACTGCAGTAGGTAGGTGAAGGTCCCTGAACTAAGTACTAGATAACGTGCAATTAAGTCTATTGTGGTCATCATGCGATTTGTCGTTTATGGTCACCAGTAATTGTGGTCGGATGTCTCCGTTGATGTAATCATACAGCATTGAAGGTTTTAGGATATTGTCGTTGGCAATGGTTGTGACAGACAGTTTGGAAAAGTAATTTCAATATTGATTCGTTGGTTTTGTTTTTATCGATAATGTGTATCTTGCTTATTTTATAGAAGGGATAAGAACCTGACTTTTAATTTCCTTTTCGCCCTCTATGATCAATACGTTTCATATTCTAACTTTAAATAAAAAAATATTAAGCATTTTCAAAGTTACTGCTTTTGAGCTGAAATTTTGTACAGAGATTCTAGACCAGATACACTCTTCAACCCGTTTGTATTGATATACCCTTTCCGTAACACCCTGTATATGTACACATTATGGAATGCAATAAAGTATTGAGTATCTTTATTAATTACAACGGACAACTTTAACGTCAAACACACCTTTAACAAGAAAACTAATTACTATAACCCGTACTAAAATTAACCTACTTTTCTGTCTTAACACTACCACAAAAATAAACACGACTAACGCAAAATTCTCTGTCCATTGCAGGCGGTGGAAAGCGGACAACGACACAGAGCAGTGCAAACGCGACAAGGGACTCACAACTACTCTCTCTGCTCGCCGCGCGGAGGCGACAGCTTCTCAACGAAAGACTGGCGACGCATATCAATACGCTAGCGTCATTAGCACATAAGGCTAACAAGTATGTATTGTCTGTTGGTGAAGGGATTGTGAAGTGGGTTAGTTTAGCCTGTATAAGGCGAGAATCAGAATGGTAGATTGATTAATATTTGTGGAGTAGAGAAATAGATCGGGTTTTACTAAAACTCAAATAATACCTTATTATCTCTATATAATATTGGATTTATTTTGCAAACATGTGTCTGACTAATGTGAATCTAAGTTTGAATCAATAATAGACGAGAAATTAGTACAGACGCCAAGCACATCAAGTTACCCGAAACTGTCAAATTTTCTCAATCAACTTTGAGCCTTATGCTTTAGCGATAAAGTTGAAAATCTATTAAAGAAAATTGACAGATTGTAGTAGCATGATGTGCTGGCGTCTGTTTTTTGGAAAATATTATTAATTAAAATATTTGTGTGAATGAACGAAAGAATCTAATACTTTGATTATCTCATTTTCAGAACCAACACAACATTCGCCCAGTTAGAAATACGAGACTCAAATAGCTCTACAGTGAAGAGGATAACGTTTGACAACTCGAGCAATGATCCAGCGACAACACTTAAGTTAATAACCTCGGACGGATCAAAGGAAATCCGACAAGATGTAAAACCACACGAAATACGACACCTTTTCGTCCCTAGAGTGTACCAGGATAGCAAAAGCAGAGCAGGATTTATGAATAACAGAAGAAGAGAAGCAATCAACAAGGCTGTAGCGATACCTGAACGCAGTGTAATAACTGAAAGTAGCATAGTTTATGTCCCACCTGAAAAATTTGAAAATCTAGATAAGGATGTTGAGTTAGACCCCGAAGAAGAATTCCAAGTAGATGAATCGAACCATGGCCTGTATCTGCTCAACTACTCTGACCCGGAAAATGTAACACAGAACACGAAAATAAATAGCACATTAAGTGAAACTAAAGACAATAGTACTACGATCGAAAGTACAACACCATCTAGCAATATTTCCAAAGAAGAAACATCTGAAAAAACAACCATAAAGGGATCTGAAGACAAATCCGAATCCAATATTATAGCCAACAGTACTGACAGTAAAAACACGAAGCTTATAAAAGTCGAAAATGAAAAAGAAAATCGCACCCTTTTCATGACTGACGAGATTTACAATCATTTTAGACCACTTGAAACAGAATTACCAGTCGAAGAAATGGCACCTTTCAAATACTTTGGACAAAAAATAGGTGGGCAAGCTATAAGTGATAACCTCACCAACTCTCCGACATTATCAGCATCTACCAAATCAGTTAATTTTATTGTAGCTCCATTAGAAAAGAGGAAATTTAATTCAAGATACTCGGCTACAGAAAAATATAAGAACACTAGCGTAGATGAAGAAGAAATTAATGAAGATATGGATGTATCAGTTGTTAAGAATGTTATTGAGAAAAATAAAATCAGAAATACAGTAAAAGGGCCCGCCCCAGCAAGACACGTGGGATTAGTTAATCAATATAGAAAATTTTCAACCACTGTATCACCCACCACAAAACCACAAAACATTGCTCAGTTAAATGTTACTGAACCAATCGTTCCACATTCTACGCCCCTCATTTTCGATAAAAGTAAAGAAAGTAACAAAAGTAACAGTACCACAATAAATAAAGAAATAGCGCCTAAACCCAATTCTAGTAATTCAACAAGAGAAAATCCAACAAACAAAACAAACGTGACTTCCGCTTCGCCTAGAAACTTTACTCGCAACTATTCAAATATAAGAAGACGACCTTTGCGAGTAACAGCTGCAAGTACTGAAAATTCTCCAGTGCTAACCCCTCTGCTAATAAATGCTACAACAACTGAAAAGGCAGCTACGTCAGTTTATACAGCGGTAGTCACATCAGTATCTATAACTTCATCTATGAAGGGAAATAATAAAACAGATGGTGGTCTAAAAGATGATGACAGTAAGCTATCTGACATTTCAGAAACTAATAATAGTACAATACCGAAAGCAATAATTATTAATGAAACAGAGACTACGACAATTCCGCCTTCAGGTTACAAACCTAAACATATCATTCGAATAAGAACAACAACAACAGAGAATCCAAATTCTAGTCCTAATACGGCGTCTCCTATAGCCAGTGAATTGTCAACGAGGAATACAGCGCTGGTCAAAAACGATACTGAATCGAAGATATCAGACAGATTAGCAAATTTATTCCGACAGAGAAACATCGAAAATACGACAAATTCGACTAGATCCAATAAACACAGAAGAAGACGACCAACGACTACTTCAACTACAACTACTCCAGTACCTACTTTGCCCCCTACTGACAAAGCTACAGAATCCCCAATATCAACTACACAGGCAACAACAGCCTTTTATAGTTTTCTCACAACTTCGTTACCTCCAATGACCACAGCAGCTTTCAAGCCATTTGTGGTGACTTCCCGAACATCATCAGAATCAAGTTCAAAACCAGTTTTTGTTGCAAGTTCTACATCCAAAACCGATAAAACTGCCAACAGAACTGATGGTGAAGAAATTGAGGACCCTGCATCACAGAATGAGGAAGTAGTCATTGAAGCTGAGAAGACTTATACAGCATCATACGTTTTGGCTGGACTAGGTTTTTTGCCAGTTGCAGCGATAGTAGCTTTTGTTTTAAGGAGTATATTAAATAAGAAGACCAAAGAGATTGATACGGAGTACGAGGGGTACTTCGAGGATGGAGATATTAAGAAGGAGTCTCCTATTACACCTGTGGCGAGGCCTCCACTGCCGACGCCGACGAAACCTGACCAAAAGTGGGAGTTCCCGAGAAATAAATTGAGGCTACAGACGTTACTAGGACAGGGGAACTTTGGACAGGTGAGCTTACTCAGTTTCTAACGCTATGGCTTAACAACAATTCAATTATAAAATCATAGTATTATATTATTTTATTGATTTTTCGCTCTTAGGTCCATGTTTTTCTAATTTATTGAAAATTGAATCACACCTAGTAATACAAACCTGTCAAGACTACTCTTTAATATATCTAGTGGCGTGCATTGCATACAGGCATATAAGCAGTGCCTACCTCGATATATCAACATAAGCCTGTCAATTACATTTTAGTGTGTGCCCCGTAATTAAGAAACTCACAAAATTATCATACCTAGCAAAAAACAAAATCTTCATACAATGTATGAAGATTTTACTACACTGCACTGCTTATATGCCTACCTGCAACGCACGCCACTTTATATATCCTATTGTGATAGTAACTCACCTAAAACTATTTACATTGCAGGTATGGAAAGCAGAAGCAGATGACCTGAATGGTCATGATGGACTGACTCGGCTTGTGGCAGTCAAAAGCATCAAGGAGACAGCCTCGCAGAAAGAGAAGCAGGAACTGCTCCACGAGATCTACATCATGCAGAAGATAGGGACACATCCCAACGTTGTTACGTTGCTTGCCTGTTGCACTGAACTAGGTACGTTGTCGGTTAAATTAATACAAGACACGAGCAAAGTTACTTATAATTAAAGCACAATTAGTGAACATTAAACGTAACTAAAATCATGTTAAGTATCAGTTTTGAAAAAAGCTGTTAAACAACCAATTACTATAGCAATTAAATACACAATAAAATAAAACAGATTTAATAAAAATAATAAACATAAACATGTTTTTTATAATTCCTCTCGCAGCACTTAGTACACTTAATACAGTAACAATAAAATTATATCTTGAAGAAGGCTCCAGCACTCTAATTGCGTAACACACAATTCATCTGTCTTAATCAATTTGAAGGATATCGCTAATCCATTGTTTCATTTGTTCGAAAAATGTGTGTGCTCAACAACGTAAATAACGCAATGAATGTTGTTGAACTGTCAAAATGAAAGCCATTGCTACTGATAGTGTGTTACGCAATAATTTCCCCGCTGTTCAGTAAGATGAAGTTGGTTGTCAGTATTTTACTCTAAACTACTGCGTTGCCTTTTTTAACTACAGCTTTATTTTTCGTTATTGTTTAACACACCCTTGCTTATTTCGTTTTCAGAACCCTATCTCCTCATTATGGAGTATGTGATGTGCGGCAAGCTGCTGACATACCTCCGTGAGCGTCGGTCTCGACCCGATCGGTTCAGCGGCAGTGGAGCGCTCACATCTAGAGACCTAACGGTCTTTGCGTATTGCGTGGCGAGGGGGATGGATTACATCGCGTCCAAAGGAGTAAGTAATTTGCATTTTTACCTAAACTGGTGCTTTTACATGCATTTAAATAACTGCATACTTAGTCATAACTTCCAATAACATAAAGAAATGGATTATAAAGTTATTACTCAAATCCCTAGAACTGCCTTTCTATTGGTGTCCCCTGTACCTACGGGTTAGTGTACATTCGAGCACCACGCGTCAACAGCAATGGCAGTATAATATTTTTCTTGTGTAAATATTTGTTTTATTTAACATGTTTTTGGAAACTAATTTGTTGTTGCTTACTTTTCCAGATCGTCCACCGCGACCTAGCAGCCCGCAACGTGCTAGTAGACCACAACAAGCTGTGCAAGATCGCGGACTTCGGCATGTCGCGCTGCGCGGGGGCGGGCACGCGCGCGGCGCGCGGCGCGCTGCCGGTGCGCTGGATGGCGCCCGAGGCGCTGCTGTACAACGTGTACAGCCACCACACCGACGTGTGGGCCTTCGGGATACTGCTGTGGGAGATTGTAACGTTAGGTGAGCAGGAATCAGCTTTTGAAATATTAAATGGATAGTTTTCGTAAGAATACTCAAAGATAAAATAAATCTTGTCGCTGTTGAAATTCTAAAAGAATTGATTAAAAAAAACAGTTCTATAAGTAATTAAAATAAATCTTCATTTTGATGATTTTAAAATTATTTACTCTTACGAATCCCAATATCTTGTGCAAAGTATACGAGTAAATTAGTGAATGTGGCAGAAGCGGAGATAGAAATTTGAAACCGCCAAATTAACTCCAACAAGAATTTCTAGAAAAACCAAAATCATTCCTCATGATTCGAGCCTAACAAGCGAGCAACTTTACAAAGAGACAGTCAGTTTCCAACAGACATAAAGCTGTTGAAAATTCTGAATAGCACACTGACTAATTCTTTACCTTATATTTCCAGGTTCAACGCCGTACGCAGCGATGTCAGGCCGCGAAGTACTAGCAGCAGTAACAGAAGGCTACCGATTAGAGCGTCCTCCACACTGCAAGCCCCAACTGTACCGCGCCATGCATTCTTGCTGGCATGCTGACCCTTCTCAGCGCCCCTCCTTCGCAGCCCTCAAGTCCCAACTTGCAGAGCTCCTAGACAATGAACCTTCGGAAGGAAACTACGTGGACCTGGACTCCTTTTACCAGGAATCTTCGGTGTATAGCGACCCGTCGGCCATTATTAATGATGATGAAGGGCTTTCGGCGGAGTATGACAGGGAGAGACGATGCTTTAGAGAGTGAGTAGTCGCGGTGGTGGGAGTGAACGGTGTCCATTAATCTTTAATTTACCATTGACTCAAATTTTATCAAAAACTATACATACGAGTACCTAACACAACGGGTCTCACTGCTCACGACTTGACGTGTTACGAAAGGGCATCATTTACTCGCACCACCACCTTTTTAATCTGATTAATAACTTGGTCATTCCAAATATAAATTCAGTGAAACTTTTGGAAGACCATCTTGAGACCCTTTCTCAACGAGTAACATTTAGATACTGCGTCTATTTCTCACATGTTAAAAAAAATGAGATGAATTCAATTACGGTTTACGGTGAAAAATAATTTATTTCACTCAAAAATAATGCAAATATTCACTCCTATGAGGGAAAACATAAAAATTAAGATAGGCGACGGTTTCGCTGGGTTATTAACTAAAATTACCTATGTTATATAAAAATACAGAATTCTTCCCTTCTTTCTATTAGTAAGCAGAACATCTGCACAATATTTATGGTATTTATTTTCTAGACTCACAACCGGTCCTGCCAAATTCGAGAACCGAGCGTTCAACTTCCGCGATGAGGAACTAAGAAACAAGTTCGGTATCGGCACACCGCGGATGGGAGGCTTTGGCATCCGGGACGTTCCCTTCAACGACAGAAACTTCTCCGACGGCGAATTCAACGAAAGGAATTTCCCGAAAGAAAACTTCAGTGATACGAATTTTACCGAACGCAAAGATGGAAAACTCTCGACCTCCAGTTTTCATAGAGAGAGGGAAAGAGAAAGGGAGAACCCTTTGGTCAGTAGAAACAGCTTTAATGGGTTTCCCCGAGTAGGGACAAGGGATAGAGACAATCATTTCCAACTGGCACCTGACGGCAGGAATAAGAGGGTATCAGAATTTGAATGTGACATTTAAGCGCTTCACAAAGATGGCGGAGTTAGTTCAAAAGTGGAACGCTCCTCAGTAGTGCCAATCTGCCATGTGAATTCAACGCACTTTGGCGAAGATGTGGGCATAACTTAGCCTTGTTACTTAGTTGGTAGTGATTTTAAAGTGATAGACAATAATCGCCTGATTATGTATATGGATACGGTATACGAAATGCGGTTGTAAATAAATTCGGAAGAATTCGGAGTTAGAAGGTGATCTTAGCTTTATTTTTTTATGATTGAAACGTGGAGTTTTGATACTTGATGTAGTGCAATCTTCAGATCTTGATATTTGAAGTTGAAAAGACTAAGTTATGCCTGATGATTCTCAAACGTCTCATTCCCACTAATTCAGTGAAACTCGACTGAAATGTAATTAATTAGTGTGTTTATATTTAGGCTTAATCCGCCAAACACTAGCACTGATTTGACAAAACACTATAATTTTGCACTAGTGTGTGGAAACATGACATTACAAGTTAGAATTTCATACTTACTGAAATTTTTATAACTTGACAACTATGTTTATAATTGTAAATAATTTGTTAATTTATAACAGTATTTTTATATTAATGTATGCCGTGGTTTTCATATGAATAATTTGTAAATAAAGAACTGTTTTGTATGTTGATTATGTATATGTGTTATAGGTGGATAGGTTTACGCATACCCCGCATTTGATACAGGCCTGATAAATATTCAAACTTGACTGTGTTTTACGTAACATTGAACTTCGATCATATTAAACATTCGTTCTAAAAAATATTGTAGAAAATTAATTAAAACTGGAGAAATATGGAGAAGAAAACCGTTTTTGACATAAGTTTTCGCTCACATACGAAATCGTATCGAGACAGCAAAAATGGGTGCGCAAGCACAGTAAGTATTTATTTGAATACAAATAAATAATAATGATTAAAAGTTTATTTAAGTTAGCAATTTTATCTCCAGTTTAAAAGTTAAACGTCAAGTTATTGGTATTCGCTTCACTTTGAAAAATTTTAAAGTATCAAATGTATAAAAAGTTGGATCATAATGGTGCTATACATTATATTATGAGCGTACTGTAAATATCAGATGTTATTTTGTACTGCGTGTTATATAACATTTTATATTTTATGTTATTTACTCACAGTTTTATCGATTGTTTCTCTATTCCAGATATCGCTGTCTAGTCTCAAAAATTGTATGATTGTATGATAGTATTGGTTATAGTAAGATCTGATTATATTTTAAGTTTCAAAAGAATTATTTTATTATAAATAAATATTAAAATGTATTGAAAAATTATATGGTAATTTTATTTAGCCTTTATAAGAACAGGTTCAACATTTTACCTGTAATATCCAGCTGATTAGCTCAGTTTTTAGAAATGCAATTCGATGTTACCCGAAGGACTGGCCTATGAGACAGAACTAAATTGAAAAAACATCTTGATGACAGAATTTGCAAAGTACATAAGCTCTTCTTTTGAGAAAAGTATTTACAAAAGCTATCCTCGAAATGGGTCCTTTGAGGCGGATCTCAGAGAGATTACATTATAAGATCAACGTCTATAACGAGGTAACAAGAAAATCCAAAAACGTCAATCTTTCTGTCTCCTATGAAGCAGCATACAGTAAAATACCAATACAGTACCTTTATTCTGCTGACTCACTTGAACTGACCATCTGCATCCTCAGAACAAACATTACAGGGTATTATGGTAAGTACTTGAAGTCAGTTAAGAATAAAGAACAGAATTCTGATATATAAATAAAAGTAAATAAACTAAATATACTTCACAATTCTAAATCAATCCAAAAGGGAAAGTACACACCTGAACATTTAACAGACCCACCTTACCCAACAGTGAAATACCGCAAGTTTACATTTGGTGCCATCATCGTGCAACACAGATAGCTGAACGTTTGCCTATAGTGCAGTAATGATAGTGCACGCCAGTGTAATCGTAGTGTACTTTCGTTCAACCGCAGCCTGTGCGCCGTTGCTTAACGCATTTGTTTGATGTCCTTTAATATACAGGCTGTTTCAAAATAATATGGTTAGGTTGAGGAATCTGTACATTTAGCTTAAAAAAAAGTCACATTTTGTGTCTGTATGGCTGCTTCCATAGATCTTCTAAACTACATAGTGGATTTTGATGCAGTTTTCAAGGAAGATTGTGCGAAACAGGGGCGGGTCAAACTCCTGACGCAATCGTGTAAGTACCTAATTAACTAAGTATTTAACCTAGCCCTCTTTTGTTTTGTTGCTATTCTACTAGTGAATAATAGGCACCTTTGTCGAGAGTGCCAACTGTACGTTAACTGTGCCAACACGTGCATGTCCAGCACGGAAATGAACTGCTGGCAACTAGCCTGTTCATTAAAATTCTGTTTAACATATCAGAATGAATTAGCAAGTATTTTAATAAGCAAATGCACAAAATAAATGTGTTAGTAGTTAAAGAAGCCGGAAACCCGAAAGTCCTGGCAATCAGTACTTACCTTCCAGTACTTACCAAAGGCACAGACTACTTATACTCCAAAGGGTACCAATTTTATTTCAATAACATAATAAACTAGGTACATAAAAATGTTATAAACAATAGGTGCAATACATTAACTGATTCCTTCAAATGATACCTAATGCAGGTCATTTCATGACTGATATGAACCCATAATAAAAATCCTTAGGTAAAATATAAACATCGTAAATAATTTCAACACCTTGTATACGTCGTCTTGACAGTGTTACGCACAACCGGCACAACAAAGCTTCAATCACAAAGAAAGTAACAAGTATCGACAAACCGCACGCTTCTAATATTTAAATTGTTTCCTTCTTTCGTTTATAAGCTGGCGAGGCAATGTTGTTGTGAAGGAAAACCATCTTTGAAATTATTTACTGTTTCATTGTTAAATACAAAGACACGGAAAGACGAGGAACGTATTTTTTTTTCTGGTTTAAAATCAGCCTCTATTAGGTATTTAACTTTGTAAGAAAACTTTCTGAATAATTAAAAAAAAAACTAATAAATAAAATTCTTAAAATGATACTAACCTGCAAATTGAGAAATACGTAAAATTTGAACTTCACGGGCTATCACGACGCTTTCACCTTAAATGAATTCATTGATTCACTGACAGACAATGTACAGCCTAAACCGAAACCCATTGGGTGCACGGCTTGTATATATGCCAGCACATCAAGCTACTCGAAACTGTCAAATTTTCCCAATCAACTTTGAACACTATGCTTTAGGAATAAAGTAGAAAATCTATTAAAGAAATTTGACAGATTGTAGTAGCTTGATGTGCTGGCATCTGTACATAGATAAATAACTTGGATTATCGACCCGTCTATCATAGTACATATTTTAGACGTCATAATAATCTTATTAAGTTACGCTACGGTATTCGGTCGGTCTATGAAAAGAGACAGGTACATAGGAGAGCTTTGTATGAAATAAAATTTTTTTTAAAGTAAAATCAATCCTCAGTCATGACCGATCTCAAAACGGTGAAGGAAAATATCGTGAGGAAACCGGTATGTCCTAGAACCAAAAATTCGAAGACATGTGTCATCCATCAACCTGCACAGGGCTCGCGAGGTGGATTATGAACCATTCCCTTTAACCTTTTGAACGCCAGAGTATAAATGTATCGCCGTACCCCTGACGCCAGACCACTTTAACAAAACAACACACACACACACACTTAAAACAACAAATTTCTCGATATTAGTGGTTTATTTATATTAGTTTCATGCAATACAATATAGACGGAAGCTTAAACTTTTAAATTATATAAATAAAAACACACAAAAGTAATGATTAAATTGTTTATTTCATAATATGGTGCGACACGTGCGACGTGTATTTTGTCATATATTTGTGACGTTGGCGTTCAGGGTAAGATTTCGTTTGTCACATATATGTGACAATGGCGTTTAAAAGGTTAACGGAGAGGAGGTTTGTGTCCCAGCAATGGGAACATTGTATCATGCTAACATGTATCTATCTAACAGTTACTAGGTAATGATAACTGTCTCACAATAATACGATGTTTATGTTTTATGCGCAAACAACCAGAGCGAGACAATTCGCATTACTCCCTTTTTTGTACGTATCTTATCTTTTGTACAGGTGTTATTTATCATAACGAAGATATATCATATATTAAAGCAGTATATTACATTTATGAAGAGCATGTTCGTAATATTCAGCTCCATAAATTAAGTTACAGAGGCTCAGACCAATATTTTATTGGTCTGAGATAAAGATAAAGATACTGCAGAACGGATAACTATTTACCTACTTTTGCACGGTAGAATATCTTATTATAACCCTCTAGCTGCGCCCCGCGGTTTTTCGATCCCCGACCCGCATAAATTTCGATCCCGTGGGAATATCGAGATAAAAACAATCCTATGTCCTTTCCCGGGACTCAAACTATCTGTATACCAAATTTCATCTAAACCGGTTCAGTGGTTTAGGCGTGAAAAGGTAACATACAGACAGACAGACAGACAGACAGAGTTACGTTCGAATGTATAATATTATAGTATGGATGATCAGGAAAAAGTCATGTAAACTGTATTGTGATTTACCTTATCAAAGGTCCAATGCACATTATACACATTAGAACTCATGGATACAAAATTGACAAGAAAGACCAAGTTAGGAAAGGTCAGGATTCTGTTATCATAAAATATTTTTAACATTATGTTGTTACTAGCTTTTGCTCGCGGCTTCGCCCGCGTGGTTGTGGAAAAATATTCCATGGGAACGTACTACCGGGACTAAAAGTACATTGTGTGTTAATCCAGGTTATAAACTATCTGTGTGCCAAATTTCATCCATATCCGTTCTGCGGTTTTTGCGCCAATCCGAAACATATATAGATAAACGGATAAAATTTCTTCGTTACTATTTTATCATTTATGTTGGTATATGTAGATAACTACCTAAACATCTAAGAGTAAAATAATAAATGTACATATTATTATACCTAGTTTATATGTTAGCTTATATTATGTAAATATTTATAGAGTAATTAAATATACGAGTATCTGAGCCAAATTCTAGTCTATTTACGTCAAGCCAATCCATGTATAGATACATTCAACTTAAAATTACAAAAATAAAAGCGTTTTCACCGCTTCATAAGATAATGTCACTAAATAAAACTAAACACTAAATACCGTAATACAATAACGTGACATCATTCCTATTACTATAGTTTTACACGCATGAAAATATCTCTTGATGAATATGTAAAGTATTATCTAATTTTGTTGACCAACTTAATTTGGCTTCTTCTAGACAAGGAAAATCCTACCTTGCTTTATTGAAATAGAGTTCATTTTACACTGGTAGACAATATTCATAGGTTGTAGCCAAGTCTGTCGATAACAATACGTCGACTGATGTCTTTCGTAACAATAACTTCCGAACTGTGAAAGCTTCTTTCCATACAAGACAAAAATAATTGCGGTATCATCATTACGTACTAATAACATTGAGCCCATACATTTTTTCTTCTCACTTACATAATATACCATCAATGGATAGTTGCAAATTCTGACAGCTAAATTAACTTTTGTACCTACAATCTCAGGATCTATTGTCCAATGATAAGAGAATGAGATATCAAATGACCAGGGATGACCTCAGCATCACGGTGAAAGTCGTCAGTTCCGGTATTATCCGACACCTGTATACAAGATGAGAGAGTATGTTTGTGTGCGTGTGTGGGGGAGCGCACGCGTCCATTTGACGTTGAATCGCGGAGCTCTGCGTGCGCGCATCGCTGCGGAAAAGACATCAACGCGCGCTCACTAAAACTTTTTAAATATTTTTTTTCACCTAAAATGTGTTCGTGCAAAGTGCTAATATGATTAAACTGAATCGTAATATAGAATGCTAATTAACTAAATAAACAATTTAATAAAATAAAATGGCGCGTCTATCGAGAGTTTTTCTCGTCGCGGCGTTCATAGCGCTTCTGAAAGCAGAAGATGATTTAAAAGACTTTGAATTCAGTGACCCTGACGAGGTGATGATTGCGCAGGAGTCTAGACAATATCAGACGGTAGTAAAACCTCCTGTTAGGATAGTGAAGCCGACGGGAGTGACGAATTCTCATAGACCTCAGTACAATTTGGATTCTTTTGAGGACAGACATGACACATTCGAAGATTTTGATCCTTCACCCCGAAGGACTTTGGTTAAGAACTATAAGTCTTCTCATAAGATAAGGGCTAAGGAGGGCATGATAAAGGATGCTGTGTTGAGGGCGCTGGAGAGGAAGGACCACGTGGGCAAGTTTGCGCAGATCCTGCCCATCATCAGGGCGATGTCGGGTAACCAGAGGGTGGCGCTAGCGTCGCTGGTGTCCAGCCAAGTTAGTACCCCGCCTGGGAGAGCACCGCTGAATCTTGCGCAGGTAAGAATTGTTTTAACATTATTTGAAAAAATTTTTTAATCATATACCTTGTCTGATCATCATTTTTTTTTTTCGGTTTAACAGTGTAAATTTTTTGTAAAGCGTTTCGAGTTTTGACAATCGGTATTTCCGACTCTATGCTATCTTTCCTTAAAACTAGTTGATAGGAGGTTTTTGGAATCTCTAACGACTTACAATTTAATCATTATTTTAATTAAAAATTATAACATCATTGAATAACATCCATAATAAAAGTACTAAGCAAAACTCATTCCAGAAAAATGTACCACGTAGTTAATCAAAATAATCGTAATTATTATCTAACCGTCATTTTCAGGTAAAGTCCGTTCGTTCGTGTCATTGACCAAATCGAAATACAAATCTATCGTTTGAGAAAATCTTTTACATTGTAATATTGTTTAGAACAATAAATGGGATCCCACGAGCATAGTAAAACGGAATGAATTAGATTCGTATCAAATTCTATTATATCACCTCGTAAGCTTAACTGCATATTCTACAATGTCAGTAAGTACCACAATACAAGGTAGTTTATATTTTTACAAAAAAAGATCGCGTTTGATTCCTGGCCAAACAATGAGCTATTTCAAAGTTTTCACCAAAATCGCAAAATCGGGGTTTTGGTTCATTTGACTACTATGGCTCTATTTATCACAGGGGCTCGTGTCTAAATAATAACAGCCACACGGGTCGACTGAAGGTTAAGCTACGCTTACCGCGGTTGGTTCGTGGGTGGGTGACCATCCATTACATGTTGAGACCCCTCCGTGCCTCGGAAAGTACGTTCAGCCGTTGGTCCCGGCTGTCGTGGAACTTTTACCGTCGTCACGGGTAGTCAGAAGCCCAGTCAACCAGTCTTACCAAGGAACACCCCTTGGTAAGACTGGTTGACTGGGCTTCTGACCTACACAACTCAGTTACTGGGTAAAACTACACAGTTTTACCCAGTAACTGAGTTGTGTAGGTCAGATAGGCAGTCTCTTCATGTAAAATACTTGTATTCAGCTGCATCCGATTAGACTGGAAGCCAACCCCAACATAGTTGGGAAAAGGCTAGGTAAATTGATTGATTTATTGCTCTATTTATCATAATTTCGGTTCTTGCCTGAATTTCCATCTTAAAAATCATCCTTCTATACGGTTACCGACATGTGATCGGAAGTCATTGTGTACATCGTTATGCTATTTTTGAACAGGTTTTTTTTAGCATATTTTACCATCAGGTTTCCAATAAACAATAAATGCTATAACATTTTATAACGAAGACTTTATTGTGTTTTCTAAAACACTACCAAAATGAACATGTTTTCTATAGAAGTTCTCTTCATCAATAGATTCAATAAAATATTATTGTTAAGTCATCGAATTTAAATTACCCTTTTGATTTTTGTTTTTTCTCTTTTTTTTGGTTATCGTGTTAGCCTGTTACTGGGTTGTATAGGTCAGATAGACTCCATGGAAAATTCTGGTATTCAGCTGTCTCCGGTTAGACTGGAAGCTGACCCCAACATAGTTGGAAAAAGGCTAGGCAGATTGATTTTGTGGCTATCGAGAACAATATATATTTTAGTCCTATTGACAAAAGTTCGTTCCTATAGTAGACTTTAAATTGATTTCAGGATTATGAAACTACATTTTTTTTAGCCACATTTGACCTACTTTTCTTCAACTAGTAGCTCGAAGCTGGCTATGAATCATAACTCAACAAAACTGACATTGCATAAAGTAGCTACTAAAGCTAACATTTGCGGACCTACTTAAAAGAAAGTGCCCATATAATTTGTGTTGACACGCTATGGCTCATTTAGTTTGTTTATCGCTTATTCTGGCATAGTCACTGCATGTCATCCATTTTGTAGTGTCGATTATAAAGGACTTTCGCTAGAGGTACTGGTTTGTTTGGAAAAATGTTGTCATGGAAACGGTGGAGGGCAGAGTAGAAAGTTGGGAAACTAACCTATCATAACATAACGTCATGCTCGTTTTCCTGTAAGGGTTAAGCAGAGGTATACTTTCGTGTCATAACACGAATTTCAGGTTTCAGGCATTTCGTTCGTGTCATAACACGAATTTCAGGTTTCAGGCATTCCGATTTACCGATAGACGTTTCATGGTAGAGCTATTAAAGCTGTAGGCTTGACTAGTAGCCTGTAAGTAGGCGCACTAAGAAACAACCAGCTCTCACGAGAAAACACCATGATCAGTTGATCATAAAGATGAACACGATATGCTATGTATGGAAGCAGTACAGTACTTAATTAAATAGCTCTTTTTTAACTTTTTATAACTAAAGTTACACCATTGTTTAACATAAGCTTGTTATAAATTAAAATCAATTCATGCGCCCGCGCCGTTTCCCCGCATTACACTTGCGGCCAACAAAAATGCTCCACATTATTATTTTACGACACAATACAGTGAGAGAATTGGTTCGCACAATTATTATCGAGTTTTTACTTTTCCGTTTCTCTGGTGCAAGCGTGTTGTAATTACTCATGTGAACCAACGTAATGTATAAACTAATTGTATAGAAGTATTCCGCTAAATAGCTGTTTCTTTGCGGAAATGCGTTGGTATCTGTATTTCATGATTGATTTTTCCTCGTGAGTTAAGCATGTTTCTAAGTAATACGAACATATACATAATATATAGCAGTACCACAGTAGCGTGCTAATAATACAGGACTGCTTGTTATCAGTTGTTGCCTTACTACACGAACTAAAAATTCGCTTGTCAGGGTTGTCAACACCTTATATGATTATTATGTTAGTAAAGATTGTACGGAGAAGGTACACTATAAAGAAAATTGGAAAAATATGGGAGAGACCTTTGCCCAGCGGTGGGACAACACAGGTGAAACAAAAAAAAACATGTTATTACATTGATTGTTATGAATGTAACAACATTTCAAAAACTTGTGGTCGAAAAGTCATTATTCTCTCTTTATTTCTATCGTCAAGCAAATCAAGAATTCTACAAAATTATGTTTTGTAAACTTAACGAAAGTGAATAAGTATTTACAATTAAATATGTGGTTTTTGTGTACCAAGGTATTTACAATTTGTAATATCCAGTTTTTCTTGTGTAATGAAATGAAATTTTTTTGTTCTGTAAAGATTATCGGAATCACGTTTACACGTTATATTATAAAAAAAGCTATATGAGGTCGGCGTTTCCTATCTGACTACTCTGAGAAGAAAGGCCGAAACAAACTCAGAGGTCACAGTCTCTTTTAAAGTTCAGACATAATATTGGTCGGATCATGTGAAGACCATGTAGATTGATGTCAGAAATGGTCTTTTCAGGAAAGTCCCACACAGATTTGAGTGGACCAGTCGAGTCAGTGCAAGAATTTGTCAGTAATCGTGTACCTCAGCTCAGAACTTGAAGAGCTCAACGACTCGACGATAAATAGCAAAGAAAGGACATTTGGGTAGGCCGCATAAAGTACTCAAACTGCTAGACCAACATTAAAACTAAAAGAGAAATAATTTTTTTATTGGAAAGGGTATACCCCGAATCCAAATTTATATGGGACCAACTTCGGAGTATAATACCCTTTTCAATAAAAAAATAATTATCAAAATCGGACTACTCTAAAAAGTTATGCGTGATCATACCTACATTAAAAAAAAAGACGGGTTGCACTCCGGGAGTGCCGGCAGAAGTGAAAACTTGAATATTAACGTTGAAATAAACCAATTATTAATTGAATTAACATAACTCATTTTTTTTCACTATTTCTGCGTCACTTTTTTCATTAATAGACGCCCTTTATTCAATTTCCATATTTTAAACACTTTATATACGAGTACTTACACGAATTTTACGAATACACAGCAGTGTGGCTACTACACAGACGGTCGAGCCATCAGCTGTCCATCCATCCATCCATCCATCCATCCACATCCACATCCACATCCACATCAACATCCACATCCACATCTACATTCACATATCCATCCATCCATCCATCCATTGTCGTGTGTCACTTGGTTCACTTCGGTTGGCGCCGCCGTAGAAAGAAGATACTTAGTAGTTAGAAGTAGTAGTTCTCCCCCGTGTAATCTCTCCTGACGGTCACGTGTCCTGACGCGATGTCCTGACGCGAGTTTAACATTTTTTACCCATTACAAAAAAGTGTGCAACGCCGCTAAAGAAGTTTTCACTTCAAAAATATATACGCGTCGACTTGAGAACCTCCTCCGTTTTATCGTCGGTTAAAAAAAGAATGACCCACATTAGTCCTCACAGTCACAATAATTAATGCAAAATAATACTTTACAAAGTAAATATTCATGTCATTTTGTATATAATATTCGTCTATGTCAATATGTATATATAAAATGGTATATAATGATGGTTTATGTAACTTTTATAAATCCTATTGCGATTTAGTTTTTGTAAACACCGATGAAACAAATTACGTAAGAACATCCGTAATATGGCTTTATTTAAATGTCCTACTAAACTTCCGTCGCTAACAAGTTTTTGCAAATGTCATAATTCCTTATTAATTATGCAATCTAAAATAAAATTATGTGAACAGTAAACTGTTTCATCATAATCAGCCTATATTCCCACTACTGGAACACAGGCCTCCTCTCTGTGAGAGGGAGTGGGCTGTAATCCACCACGCAGGCCTAGTGCGGGTTGGTAGATGTCATACTGTGTACATGTAAACTGTTTACTCACTGTTTATTTCAATCTTTTAAAATATCAAAAAGGTGATTGATATTCAACAATAGAAATTGACTATCTACGTCAATCAATCATATCAATGACTGGCACACAATTAAAACTCAACTTACACCGCAAGAATGACAGTATAGAAAACACGACAGGAACCACACATTTCACTTGTTAACTTTTTATCGATTGGTTAATTACTATTATACCGACAAACATTCCATCTCACTCATTGTTCTCTATAAAGTATCGTTATCGTCGATAAAGAGATTTCATTCGATCTCCAATATCACGGAACTGGGTCAATGTTTTTGTCCTACAGTGTAATTTTCACGCTTCTTCATATTGTATGAGATCTGTAGTAGCTTTTGTTTGTACAATACTTTCTTTGTCTTAATTAATTAACGAGATTAAGACACGGAGGTACTAACTTGAGCGTATTGTTTCATTATCATCTTTAAGCGTGAATTATACAGAGACGGCGTAAGGTGAAGGCATGATGCCGCTTCAAAACGTTTTCATTCAAAATGTATGAAGGCGACGTGCGCCTGCGCCGCGCCTCACCTTACGCCGTTTCTGTATAATTCACGCCTTATACATATTTATTGTCAACCTTGCATAATCTGTGGCTAGAAAAAATAATGAAAGGCAATAAATATAATAAATACTTTTAGCTTCTTGTTGTTTGAAAATAACAATAAGTAAATCCACTGTCAAAAGCAGTTCTTGCAAATAATAGAGAATCGTAACTTATCTTTAGATGCGTTTTTTATAGGTAGTTCAGAATCTAACTTCTAAAGGCGGAGACTGACTTGCAACTTTTGTTTGTAATGTATCGAGTTTTTGTAACGCGTTACAGTAGTCAGTGCAGCGAGCCGAGCGGCTTGATGTGAGCATCGCGCGCTCATGCTCACAAACAAGTCAGTGCACCATCCAATATGTTTTTTTCTTCTTTCTTCCAATAACAATAACTAAATAAAATTAATGAAATACACACAACCTCTACGTCCGCCATTCTGAATAAAAAATTGGAGTACGCTTGAGTCAAATGCCAGATGCGAGCGTTCGCCACGTCTTGCGTATCGCCGTTTTGTAACCAAGCACGCGTCAAATGATACATTATAAATGAACGTTGCAAGTAAGTCTCCGCCTTAAGAAGAGGCATGTCGCCATGTCTTACTCTTATTAACTAATTAAATTCTTGAAAAGGTGACAATTATATTTTGTAACATTTACCAGCATCTGTATTTTGTTAACCAGTCTAGGTCACGTGCTAAACACTATTTCAATAACAAGTACTTTTTCAATCCATTTAACGTAATCTTAAAATCGATTGTCCACACAATTATCAAACGGCAGGTGTTGTAAACATAATCTGTCGCCATTTGCTTTTGATAAATATAATTGTGCCGTAAAGAATCGTGGTCGAAATGAACTATTAACCCTTTGTAAGAAATCTGTAGCGTTGCTGTAAAGGTGACGTTTTTGTTAGACAAAAATGTTGTATTATTGCAGTTGTAGTGGATGGAGATTATCACGAGCTTCTATATTACACGATGTCGTTATATTTTAATCGCTTGAAGGACACTGAACGATATACAGTAGTAGTTTTATTGTTATTACGTCTGGGGGCGTTTAGTGTCCCACAGTGTTACAGTATTTACCCCGACTGCGCCAGAAGAAGGGTTATGTTTTTCGAGAGTATGTATGTATGTTTGGCATGCTCTGCGGCCTGAACGGCTCAATGGATTTTAGCTTGAGAGGTGTCGTTAGATTCGTATTTACTGTGAGAGTGACACTGGGTATATCAAAATAATAAAAAAAAAAAACAAACTGGCGGATTTTTGGCGCCATATTATGCCTTCAAACAAATTTTTTTTCTCTCAAAACCTATCGAGTGGGGTATCAAAATAAAGGGTTTTAAAGGGTGGTTACAAAAATGTATACAACTTATATGGTTAAAAGTAATTCAAAGTGACAAATCGTAAAAAACACGTATCTACCAAGAACTAAATCGTTTGCGAAATCTTTCACATTTGTAAACTAAAAAGTTGGAAATAAAAAAAAAAGTAATTAAAAAAATTAAAAACCCGTCTGCAACCTTATAAGTACTAAAACTAACTGAAAAGCTAAAAACAAGCCCATTTTAAATTAAATACAAGTTGGAAGCAGGCAGGGCCCATAACATTATTATAGTTTCAAACTCAAATGGGTATACGGATAGTGATCTAAAGCCTCACTGTAATTTGGTAGGTACTTAATTTGTTACTGCTGCTAAGGTTATGAAGAATATCGATCATCGTTCTACAGTTGGACGCTTTTGCAATAATTAAGCACCACATAATTATAGCTTAGCCATAAGAATTTTATAAAAATTATCATTGCAAATTCTTCTGTCAGAAGAAGTAACAATTACTCCATAATTATTTCAAGTCCTACTACTTGAAATAATATGAAGTAACTATTATGAAATTAATATATTTGGTTACAGGGCTGTTTTTTTGTAACGTAATAATGATTGACAGCCAAATTAAATATAACAAAATGAATTAAATGATTCAATTATATTCTATTCTTATTTTTTCCAATGATTTCTTTTAACAAAACTGCTACTTAGATATTTTCCAACACTATAACAAAGATAATATGGACATAAAATGTCGACATAATATATGAAATTCAAATGCGCTTTTTATACAGTTAGCTATATTATAATGATGCCCTTGTCCCTATTAATTGCTTTGTGAAACTAATAGAATTATTATTTGGTTTTTCATCCAAACGGGAGTGTGTCAATGCCAATTTCTGATGAAGGGTATTCTAATTTTATGATTTTGTTGTGATACTTTCTAGGCCTTTTAGACTTTAGATCTGTAGACCATTTTTTATTTTATCAAGTACCTGATACTTGTTGACAGGCCTACGCTGTCCTCCCATACCTACTGTAATTTGAAAACATTGTAAAAGCCAATTATTTTTAAAAGAGTAACCGTGGAGTTTCTTGCCGGTTCTTTTCCATAGGAAACGACCAATTGGAACCGAGCACCTAGCTTATGACGTTTCATAACTACCCATGTAGGTTTATGTGAAATAAAATATTTTGATTTTGATAGTTAGTTGTGATGAGTTTTAGTTAAATATAAGATTGTGTATGTAGATTTATTTAATGGCTCTTACTTATGTAATGCAAAGGATTTTTTATACAAGATTGAGACTGGAGTTACCGTGCTCGTGTATGATAAGAATAGATAAATAAAAAAAGTTTGATAACACGGAGGTCAGATAGGCAGTCGCTCCATGTAAAATACTGACACTCAGCTGCATCCGGTTAGAATGGAAGCCGACCCCAACATAGTTGGGAAAAGGCTAGGCAGATGATGATGAACACACGTGGCTGGATTCTCTATGAAATGTAAACTTTTTCAAGAGGTCTTACTCTGTGTACTAACAGTCTGGCTATTTTGAAAGAAAGAAAGAAATAAAGAAAAAAACTTTTTTACAAAAAAAACAACCGACTTCAAAAAAAAAACACTACAAAGTGAAAAATAACTTTAATTTCGGAAGTCGGTGTCTGGTTCCGCATTTTCGTTTTTTGACACCGACTTCCGAAATTAAAGTTATTTTTCACTTTGTAGTGTTTTTTTTTTTGAAGTCGGTTGTTTTTTTTGTAAAAAAGTTTTTATTTTTCACTTTGTAGTTATACCTACCCCACATAAATTCAATTAACATTAATGCATTGAAGAATTGAAGACACAACTCGAAGAATCATCAAAATTTGCATAGAAATGCCGGAGATGCAGTACATTTATGCATATAACTTCGTACATAAGAATAATTACCTAATGTATTATATACTAAAACCTTCCTGAAAGTATGTAGATCACACTAATGAAAGAATTATCAAAATCGGTTCAGTAGTTTTTGAGATAATCGCGGACATACAAACATACATACATACATACATACATACATACATACGGGTCGAATACAGAACCTCCTTTTTTAAAGTCGGTTAATAAAGTCGGTTAAAAATGCGTTCATTGGTGATACAGCA
This sequence comes from Amphipoea lucens, assembly GCA_947508005.1. NCBI lineage: Eukaryota > Metazoa > Arthropoda > Insecta > Lepidoptera > Noctuidae > Amphipoea > Amphipoea lucens. The sequence goes on along the minus strand of OX382360.1, from coordinate 22,878,068 downwards.
AAACAAATACACCTTATAACTTTAAAAAGAAAATAAAGATTTTAATTATTATTTTGAAAATGAAACAAACTCTACTTATTTGGGCTCCAGTTTAAAGTCACTTCTTTAAATAATCATTTTATGGGCTTTTTAACATACAATGAGTAAAACACACTGTGTATAAAATATAAAAATGGCTTCGCGACTGAGCGTCGCGGAGAATCGCGTTATCGGCACTTCAAACGGGAAGTCTAAAGTTTTGACTCTCAAGAAACTCAAGAATGAGTTCTTTATCTTAATAAAAACAGCTTAATTTAATGTAAACAGTATCTTATGAGAACCAAAACCAAATGTAAATAATTGATTTCATTACTAAACGTCTGGCTTTCACCGAGACTAATTTTGCATAAACATTTAAGTAACTATTCGACTTATTTTATTATTCCACACTTAAATCGTCTAGTCTATTTAATCCTAAAACGTTTTTGAATAATATAACCTTCAGAAAGAAAACAAGATTTTTTAATATGTGGCATCGGCAATTCTTTTACATTTCTGTTTTGTCGGAAAAAATAGTGTTTGGTTTAAAAACTTGTACATGTCTTAGAGCCAAAAACTCAAAGAAATGTGACATCTACGGACCCGCACTGGCCTTGCGTGGTGGATTACAGCCCATTCCCTCGTACAGAGAGGAGGCCCGTGCGCCAGCAGTGGGAACATTATAGGCTGATGATTATGCTACTATGGATCAAAAACTGCAAGCAGTTCCGGTCAAATAAATATGAATAATAATATAATATAATATTCCACAACTATCACACAACGCCATCTAGTCCCAAGCTAAGCAGAGCTTGTGTTATGGGTACTAGGCAACTGATAAACATACTTATATATTTCTAAATACATACATATTATAGATAAATTACACCCAGACACAGAACAAATGATCGTGCTCATCACACAAACATTTGTCCTGGGTGGGAATCGAACCCACGACCTCCGGCATAGCAGTCAGGGTCACTAACCACTAGACCATCGGGCCTGTCAAGCCTGTCAAGAAGAAGAATACATAAATAAGCGACAATCGGTTTTGTTATGATAGATCTATCACCACATATCATGATCAAATGTAGGTATACTCAGTCAGTATTAATAAAATTTTAAATCCAAAAATCTGGAACATCCATTTATAAATCAACGCATTACACGATCAGCTCATTATCTTACAACGTTCTAACACTAATGATTATTTTGTGATAATGCAAAGAAGACCACATACCTTACAATATCGCGCTGATGCAAACGATAGATCATCAACAAAAATTCCCAAGTAACTGTCTCTTATCCTCTCAAGAACTGTCTAATTCATCAAAAATAGTGCAGCACCCGCTTTCATATCGGCGTCGGCGCAGCGGCATCCGATCCGATGCACTTCAGTGGCTCACAACTATTCCAACATTATGCTATGAATATGTAGCAGCAACCGCATCTTTGTGGGACAGATGTAGAAAATAATATCGCGGACATCTCAGAATAATGTCAGCTGCTATGGAGTCTTATTATGTGAAAATGTGGATCGTAACTCACCAACTGTCATTTTTATTTTATCCGCAAATGCTTTCGAACCAGCCTTACGAAGGGGTATCGTGTTACCCAGCGTTGTGGATGTAAGATATGCAGTTGCTCTATGTAAAATACTAGTATTCAGCTGCATCCGGTTAGACAGGAAGCCGACCTCAATATGGTTGGGAAAAGGCTCGGTACAGGAAAGCTTCCAAAGGAACAAGATCCTTATGATCGTCGTTAAAACTACGCAAAACACATCGATAGACATCGAGATAGATTCGAGAGTTAGCATTCAAGTCAGGCCTAGGTCCTGAAATGTGAACTACTGCGATAGTTTGGCACTGTTGGTGGAAAAAAGTGGATGCAAAGTAACAGTCATTTAGTCCTTGTAAACCGTTTGAAAAAAGGCTTATATAAAGAAAAGATATGTAAATAAATACCGTTGGCACCAAGGATGTTACGACTCCAGCAAATATCTGGCTGGTTAAAATTTCCTATATTGTTACTGGAACATCACGTAAAAAAATAAAGGAAATAGCGGAGCCGGCTTAATCAAACATTCGTACATGAACACTTGCGATGAGTATAGGGTGGCATGCGGGTACTAATTATAGTTTTCACTTGTGCGACTAAAATGATTTGTTTGAGGTTGGTATCGACTGCAAATATCTTGCTAGGTATATGGCTTTGTAATATGTTTTGCGCATAGTTCCCAAAAAGATCATTGTATTTTAGTGTGTTTCGTTTTGTGTCTATAAACGCATCTACGATTCAGAAGAAACTCCCACCGTCAATTAAATATATTGCAAAAATATTATTGATGGTGATAAAAATAACACAGTTCTCGTTACTCTTGCATTCTTCGTCACACCGGGTTATCTGTGGTTACACTTCTTTGTTGTTTATCGACCTTACAGTTGAGTAGTGATGCAACTACAATTTCTAGACGAATCGATGTTTGTTAATTCGTTGGATCGACCGACCTCTGTTCGAGAAAAAGTGATCGATTGTACGAGTTCTGGCTGATTGTTTTCGTATGGTTGCTCACAAATTTTAATATTAAGTAGGTACTTATATTTAGGAGAATTTTTGAAACCTTGGCCTGAAACCATGGTTGGTTGCATGTCAATGTACCAGCCACCTTGTAGATATATTTCATCGTGAAAGAAAATTACCAGTGTGTTTTATTTGATGTGATTTGTCGGGCCAAATTCTATTCAATACTCAATATATTTATTGATTCCACATGTGAACTTAGGTGGTAGGTTTTGTGTGTTTGTCGGGCACTGCAAACGTAGGAGAGAGGACGAGGGCTTTTATTTGACTACTTTGTTGTTAAAATAAATATTGTAATTATAAATTGGTAGAGGTAATCGGTTATTGGTAGAGGTGCATAAATGTTGTTCTTCTTAACTATTTACTTTGTCAAGAAAAACAATTGATTAGAGTAACTGGTTATGAAAATGTCTTTGACCCAATACATTTGCATGTTTTACATACTCGTGATTATCATATGGACATGCGTGACGGAACCACGGTCGCGTGCGACATATTGTCAGGAAATCGTGTGTCTGTTTGTTCGCATGTCTCGCGGGAGTTCCTGTCGGAAACTATGGTATGCCTCTATGTCAAGGTTATTGATACCTACAGTTAAATTGTGTGTTTATTAATAGGTACTATAGGCATGTCACTTCCATCTTTGTTTATTATCTTCACCCTTGTCGTTACGAGGAGTCAGCGAGGTATTACAGGTGTTGATTGCCCAGGGTGCGCCTCATCAACTTTAGTAATGGCACTTCGATGGTATATAAAACTCGACCCAATTTCTGAAGCAATGGCCTCTTATTGTAGTAGAAAAAGGAGCTTAACACATTGACTGCCAGACAACAGACACAATAAAAAATCTCATGTTCGCGGTCACTGTTGACCGCGGTGTCAGTCAATGCTCGATATCCGTGGTCAATGCCTTCATAACTTTTAGCGTAACTAAAAAACAAAGTAGCTACACTTAAATCTTGAGTTGCTTCTTAGAATAATATGAAGAGTCCCGAATTGGATAAAGCCTAAATAAGTAGCTACGACGTTCATAGGCACTACGACTCTAAACAAGGCCAAATCACATGACATAGAAAAACAACATTCCCTAAATTAAATAACACACGTAATCCTCCGACCACTGCCCCTGACACATCGAGCTATCCATACAGTTTCCGATTACTTTCGTTTTCGTTCATCTTACGTCAAAACTTTCGCTCTATGGTGTTATCTCGGGCAGCTTACCAATCATTACGTCAATGGCTTTGGGGCAAAGATGATTTATTGAGTGGTACAAGCTAGACGGGTTTGTATTGATTTAAGATGGTTGATTTATTGGTTGTTGATGACGAGATTATTTACCGATGTAAGATTTATTGAACTAACATTTGTTTTAAAATGATTAACCGGTCAAGCGGCGCGGTTCGCCGATCGGCGCCGAAACAATAGAAAATCAATTGTGTCTCATTAGTGGAGCTTGATAGATTAATTTACAGAACCATGGCATGTCATAGATGACTAAGGAATTTCTGGGGCGTTGTCCCTGTTTATGACCCTATAAAGACTTTAAGCCCTTTGTTCATAAACTTAAGCAACGTTTATGAATAAAAGTTTTACAAGTTAAGAGACGCTTAAACATCAAAAATGTATGATTAAATAGTCAAACTCAAACTCAAAGCATTCATTTCAATTAAACCAATTACAGGCACTTTTGAATTGTCAAGTTTAATTGTTTATAATCCTAGCTGCGCACTGCGGTTTCACCCACATAAGTTTCGATCCCATGGGTATATCGGAATAAAAAGTAGCCTATATGTTAATCCAGGGTATCAGCTACCTCCATACAAAATTTTATTAAAATTGGTCAAGCTGTTTAAGTGTGAAGAAGTAACAAACATATAAACACACTCACAAACTTTCGCCTTTATAATATTTGTGTGAAACGTCAATAGCTTCGCATGAGCCTACTAAGAATAATTATTATTTATTACTAGTTATGGCTACAAGTATTAGCCGGTCAGGAGCATAACTTGCTGTTCAGGCTCTCTTGGCTTAATTCCTCAGTTGCCATTTACTACGTCATATTCTTACCTACTTAGTTAGGTACATAATTTAATTGGTATATACTTGTAAAAGCGACCTCAAAATCGATACGACGACGATATTGAAATTACTTAATTAATATGAACCGTAAATTATGTAGTTCTTTCGTTAAGTTGTTCATAAGCCGATAACAAGTTAATGTAGTTATTTCTGGGGAAAGTGGCGATAAAATTTTGCGATTACATTCTGTGTGCGTCCGGAGTCACTGAATCTTTAACATTTACATAAGTTAAACGTCGTAATAAAGTAAAACTGCGGAGTTCTTGGGTTGAAAAAACTCTTTCTTTAAAAAAGTTAATTTTTAACAATAATACCCAGCACAAAATAACTTTGCTAAAAAAACTACATAATCACATAATCAGCCTATAATGTTCCCACTGCTGGGACACAGGCCTCCTCTCTGTGAGAGGGAGTGGGCCGTAATCCACCACGCGGGCCCAGTGCGGGTTGGTAGATGTCACATGTCTTCGAATTTTTGGTTCTAGGACATGCCGGTTTCCTCACGATGTTTTCCTTCACCGTTTTTGAGAGCAGTGGTGATGAAATAATTTACACAAAGTAAAGCACCTGTCTGGGTTCGAACCTACGACCTACAACTCGTAAGTCGCGGCCTTTACCACTGGGCCACCACTGCTCTCAAAAAACTAAAATGTAGATATTCTTTAGTGTATATAAAAGCTCAAAGGTCACAACATACATACATCATAACTATACCTACATATAACAAGACCAATTTCCGTGATTAAAAATAGTCTAATCTCATCTCAGAGACAATCAATGTCAAAAACTTGTCAAAAATATAGGGAAATTAGAGGTATTTTTGACAGATTGAAACTGAGATCAGCCTGTGGACGTTCTTAAAATTACTAGAACCGCCCCGCTGGTCACTAGAACAAATATGTCTGTAACAAGGCAACAACAAAATACAACTCCTCAACTACTACTTCAACAATCTTGTTCGAAAATAAGGCTAACTACACATGTACTGCAATAACACAATCAAACAATCTCAAAACCTGTAGTGTATACGATACGAATCTTAAAAGAATGGACACCTCCGAACTGGAACTAGGTCTTCTCATGGCCGTGAAATGGTCATTGTATGGTTTATACTGTGACTGACAACTTGAACGAGACCTAAACAATTAGTCATAAAAATAAAACAGCCGCAGTGTCGAATCGTTTATTTTATAGTCAACATGGGAACACTTTTAAGTGTTCTAACAGAAATATCTATTAATTTTATGACACTTTGTTTACTATCTAACTATTACCATCTTTAAGTTCATTGCCAATACTGTTAACATAAATACTTGAAAAATCTTTACCAGTACAGGTGTATCTAATCACGGTTATCTGTGAATCACGATGACCACTTTACAGCCATTTTCAATCTAACTTCTCACTTGGTTCCTTCCTTGGTTTTGGCCTGCTATTACATTTCTTACTTTTAATTTCTAAATCACGTTGTCACTTCACTTTTTTTTCCATAACTTTAATTCAATATCAATAACAAACAACCACAAAGAATACATAAAACATTTTGCTGATTCCAGGTGAGATCAATGTTTGGTAACAGTGACAACACAACAGACCTAATGCTACCAATACTCTTAGACATGGCCAATTTAATACGAAGAGCTGTCAGGTCAGGGAAGGAACCAAGGGAAGTCAAACAGCCATATGAACCAGCTCCGCCACAATTACTCAGACGTTCCTTTACGGAGGACACAGAATTAGATGACGAACCATTTGACATGGGTGTAGACCCCCTGCCTCCAATCACACGCAACCGTAGAATATATCCAAGGAATTACATAAACATGACTTACACTGGAAACAGAGTACAGAACACGATACATAAAGAAATTAATAATGCTACGAACACTAAAGATGATGTAAGTAAATAAGATGATGATTCTAATACAGTTGTAGATGTCTCATAACCAGTTAATGATGTAACTCTTATAGCAAAATATTTATAGTACGTAATAGACGTAAACCAAAGAACATTTTCCCACGGTAATCAATAATCATAAAATCAACTGACCGATATATTAACAACTGACCATAGACGACACAAATACTTTAGTGTAATAAGTTATATAATTATAATGAATAGAATATAGGCATTGAATGTATTGTTGCAAATAATTTAACTGACTGAAAGTAATGACCTGTGGTAATGCACACAAATAATGTGAGAATTTGGTTTGAAAGCTGTTTTTAATGTCTGTTTCAGTACAACTCAACAACTCCATCAACCACAACACCAGAGCCAACAACTCCAATGACAGTGTCAGTAACCATCAGCAGAACATCAAGTGTGTCACATTCTGACAACGGGACGTTGGATTTGATGGCAGAGTCTACAAACCAGACCATAGCACAAGACCTGCCAGTAGCGGAGAAGCTGAGAGCGTTGAATAGATACACCGACAGGAAAGGTAAGACGATAATATTATCTTTAGTCTATCAATACCTGGAAGTAGTAATTGAGCCAAGCTTCTTGTACTGACAATACTAAATCTTATTAATCAGCAAGTATATGAGTTAGGGCTTGTAGCAACAGACATTAAGGCAAGTCAGACTGCAGAATTCTATAATCTTTTAAAAGTAGCAGTTGATATAACAAACGGATGCATGACGTGTTGACAGAGTGAAATGAACTAAATTAAAAGAAAACAAAACTTTTCAACAACGCCAACGTGTTATTGCACAAGTCGTGAGTTGCAAGAAAATCCGTCTGATCTTTTAACCCTTCGTTACACGAGCACGCTGAGTTGTTCTTATGTAAACACTCATTGTATTGACAGAAACTTTAGTCACAGTAAAAAGAAAGTAAAAAAAGTCGGTGACTATTACAAAACTCAATCCCATCATCATCGAATTCCTCAAAAATCATAACTTAACTTGTTTTTATTTAACCTTTCCAGGGTCTTCGTTCCGCCGTGGTGTTTACCAACCGAAGCCGCCATCTTTGATTCGCCGCACCACTCCTGAACCGGCTGCCCCATCATCACTCATTCCTAAGAGGAGACCGACTCCTGCCAGGAAGCTGCCGACATCAGCAGTAGACCCAAATAAGTGTGAACTGTTCACAAACACTCTATGTCTGCATTCTGACGATTACCCTACGTAAGTTAAGGCATTTATATTCAATTTCTGTTCAAAATATTGTCTTCATACTTATTGCTTTATGTTGCTTGAGGTTTATGTCCAGCAGTGAATACAATTAAATGCAATACGATGAGTAGATTGATCAAACTCAAACTCACAAACTCAAAGCATGTATTTCAAATAAACCAATTACAAGCACTTTTGAATTGTCAAGAGATCGGTCAGTCAGAAAGATAAATAATCAACTCTTGATATGATGATTGATCAACTATTTGCTAAAATTTATTATTTACTGCTCACAACAAGCTCTTTTGCACAAAATCCATGCCAAGAATTTATATATTTAGTTAGGCTCACAACTCTTAACGAATTATGTTAATTTACCTTAGTTATCAAAATTTTATTCGCTGTGGGTGGCATGTTCTACATTCTTAGAATAAATAAAAGCTTATGCTTAAAAAAATCCACATTAGATACTATTTAATTAAAACCGGATTGATTTCATAACTTAGAATGCTATAATCATCAAATTGAAAATACTACATCCATTATAGCAATATTCTCAACTAGTCTAACAACTTCTTTATCATTTTGAATGGTTTCCCAAAAAATATGAAACAGGTTTTATGTATTGATATTTCATTGCATAACCAGGATTGTATAGAAAGCAAGAGTAGAGTGTGTTAGCGAAAGTAATTCTGTTGGTGTCGTGTGGTTTGCGAATGTCATGAGATTTTCGCGGAACGATTTGCGTGACCGTTATTATCATGAACGAGGTGTGAGTTCGAAAATGTGAGGTTTACCTCTATTGTGTTCTTATGGGCATTTCATTACATTGTATTATCTTTGTCTACGGCTTTTATTCGTTTGTCGATGGCAAATCTATGAGCATAGTTACTTATTACTATTGCCATACAAATCTCCACTATTTTTTGCAGAATTAGAATTCTTCATTTATTAAAAAAAAAGATCGTGTAATATTAATCGTTGTGCAACACGCCTCATATGTTCCAATTCGATGACTTGGCTTACTTTTTAAGTAGGATGCTTAAGTCATTTTAATGTCTTCATTGTCTCCACCGAAATAATGATACAGCATCTTATCTGTATGCTATTAAGACAGATGTTTATGCTAATTCATAATGGGAACATCTTATATAACAATGATGATGATGATGTCTTTTTGTTTGTCTTCGACATCTAATTATGTCTGCGGTCACAAGCCGTTACCCATCGAAACGTAACGAATTATCCATCAAGACGAATCTGTTAGGCAGATTTCTACAGGAGCCACCTATTAATTGATTGCTATGGTCGCTGTTTTATTCATTTTTAACTTAATCAAATTAATACATTTTTTTTTTGTTGTAACAATGTCTTTCGAAATGCTTACTTGTCTGTTTTAAGATTATTAATTCGTTGTATGCGATCGGATATAGGTGTTGATTGAATGAGTTATTTTGCTTATGATTGTGATTTTCAATGGAATTATGTCTAAAAAATGACTTAAATTACAATTCGAATTAAGATAACATTAATAATTTACTGATTTAGGCTTAAACTTTATCTTTTAATCTTTCCTCTTTTGCTTTTCTTGGCTAGGGAGGAAATATTAAAAGATAAACTTACTTAAGATAAAAAAAATCTTATTTAAGATTTAATTAACCTTATAATTCGGAAACGAATCTTTACATAAAGTGAAGATAGAAAGTAAAAATTGGTATTGATGAGATATTAAAATAATGGTGCTCATTCAAGCGTTTTATGGTGGATCTTTAGTTTTTGATGTTGTCTAGATACTCTAAAAGCGGTTTTCATTGATTTTACACATACATTTGTATTTGCCTAACTAAGAACATTTAAAGAGCGATTCTCTTAACAACGGCATTTTAATCTTATTTAAGGACTATAAAATTCGTGCGAGCCACTTTCTAAATACCTATTGCTTTTATTTTAAATATCTGTTTTTTTACGGCTGGAATAGTCTAATATTTTAAATTTTCTCTTTGAAACCTACGAACCTCTAAATATTTGTATAGTTGCGTAATCAGCTTGGGCGTTGTTTTGTTTCCAATCTTTCTTATTAAAATTTTGTCTCTGAGAAATTTTATTAGATACTAGCAGCGCACCGCGGTTTCACCCGCATAAGTTTCGATCCCGTGGGAATATCGGGATAAAAATATCCTATGTCCTTTCCCGGGACTCAAACTATCTCTGTACCATATTTCATTTAAATCGGTTCAGCGGTTTAAGCGTGATGAGGTAACAGTCAAACACACTTTCACATTTATAATATTACTAGCTGCGCCTCGCGGTTTCACCCACGTAAATATCGATCCCGTGGGAGTATCGGGATAAAAAGTAGCCTTTATGCTAATCCAGGGTGTCAGCTATCTTTACACAAAGTTTTATCAAAATTGGGACAACCGTTTGAGCGTGAAGAAGTAACAAACATATAAACACACACACACACTCACAAACTTTCGCCTTTATAATATTAGTGTGATACGAGTAGGTAATATGTATAGATTTATGGCAAAAAGTTGTACTGATTTTGATAAAGATTGGTATAAGACATCTAAATCTCTGAAAATCTCTCTCTGCTTGCTCAAAACATTAATGTCTAAAAAAGTCATAATCATTTTCCTGCCTTTATCGCAATTTATTTGGGGTCGGCACAACATGTAGCTTTCTTCCATACTTCTCTATGAGTCGTCATCTCGGTAGTCACCCCAATTATGTCTAAAAGTTAAGTTTGTTTGTAAAAATACAAAAAAGCCCCAGTAATACATATATCATAAAGTGCCACTATAACTTGGCAAAAATATTTTTTTTACATTTTATAAGTATTTTGTTTGTGATTCCAGTGAAGCCATCGTGCAGTCAATAAGACGCAACAAGGCAGCCGCAGCCGCCTTGCTAGCTGACTACAAGGACCCGGGAGAAGGAATCATTGACGGAGTCACTGCGGCTCAGGAGGCTAAATACAATGAACAGCATTATCTTGTGTCTAATAGGTAAGTAATAAAAGCAATAGCGGATGAGGTGCGAAACAGAAATAAGCGAAAAATATATATATTGTTAAGTTCTTATATACGGTAATGTAACCGTAACACCACTTGATAGTCCATCACACATATTCTGGATAGAATATTATCTCTACGACGCGCGACGTCACTGAGCACTGAAACTATGCACTCCGTAAACCTCTCAAAGTACTATGCTTTTTCTTCAAGATAATACGAAAGTTTCATCATCATTTCAGCCGAAAAACGTCACTGGGAATAGGCCTCCCCCAAGCACTTCGACCGGTTCTGTGCGCGTTTGTCTGGTTCTATAATAATAACAATACGAGAGTTTGCAATGTTTTAAAGCAGCTGTACTACTAAACAATAACTACATATTATAATATACCCCTTGTTAATAACTACAATTATCATAAAGTAAATGATGTCAAGTCAAACAATGCTTGTTTCACATCTAGGCGAGGAGACACAGCCAACCGCGACTTCGCGGGAGCCGGTGAAGCAGGCTTCATGTGTCCAAGCACAGTGAAGTACGCAAGACCACAGCGAGCAAGAGCAACGTCAGGGCAGTGGAAGTACATAGTGAACACTGGAGAACATACACAGACACTAAGGCTGGAGAAGTGTTTGTAAGTATAAGTAGTAGTATTTTATAGTAAAGCTGAAAGAGGAGATGATAAACTTGAGAGGGAAGAGTGTAGAGCCCGTGTAGATAAAAGTGAAGAATATTGCTAGGTTGAATCTAACGAGTTAAGCTAGACTACAATACAATCGTTGAAGGTAACCTAAATATTTGACCTGATAGAAGGAGAGTATGTGCAAATAATAATGTTGAGCTCTTGAAGTGCTTAAAAGCTGCAAAAAATATTTGCTCTGTAGCAAGCCGTAAAATTGCACTTTAATTCAATTATAGTAAATCTATTACCGTTTTGTATACTTACCTATACAGGGTGGTCCCAAAGTCGTGGATCAAACGAAATAGGGAGATGAAGGAGGTCATTTCCAATAAAAAATCTTTGTACAGCATGGTCATAATTCAATTGCCCTAAAAGTTATGAATATTTGTGTATACCGAGTTCTTTTACAATAAGACGAATTTAAAAAAAAAAAATTGATATAAAACAATAAAACAAACGGTGTTGTATTACTACTAGATAATGTTTCAGCACTACAAAGTTCTATTAGGGCTCTGACTATCAAATTTCAAGAGCAATTTATTTTTTTCCAAAAATTTTGTAACGTTACCAATAATAATTTCTCACTTTAAAAGCGTTGGAAATGACCTCCTTTATTCCTCTACTTCGTTTGATCCACGACTTTAGGACCACCCTGTATACTGCAAGATTTTATTTGGAAATGTATTCATCAATGTCAAAAGCAGGTATCTAATAACGCAATATTGTGATTAAAAACTATTATTAAATTACACTTGCCCAACTATAAATTAAAATGACCGGATGTCTGTTCTTTCACAACATGTCAAAGTCTAACTAAAATATAATTATTTCTCTAGCTTGCAAGATCGCAATCATTTGTGGAAGTTGTCATTTTTAAAAGGCAATTAATCTTGACAAAGTCGTAAGTTTTGTAAGAGACTGACTATTGATAACTTATTTAATTTTATTTGGAGCGGAGAGAATTGTTTGTTCATTGTTTTATTTTAAAAAGTGTGACCGCAGTGTTACTTGCCTCGGAAATACGTGAATTCATTATTGATAGAGAAACATGAGTTTTGTGCATGTTGAAATTATTCCCGTAGTTAGAAATCACATTATCATTAAGTTACAATGTGATTTCTAATCCATGTGTTAATACAATATTACAAATACAGTATTTCTTTAACAGGAAACCAAAAGAAGCGTGCACCTACTTGACGGACAACTTCAAATCCAAATGCGTTCAAGTTTACAACTACCATAGGCTGTTGACTTGGGATCAACAGAACGGCCTTCACATGGATATATTCAAGGTACGTTGTATGAACATATATATTCCCTGTCTTTTTTATCAAAATCTATGGAGAGCCATTAAACAAAAATGTCCTGTCAATCTAGGATTTGATAGTGAAAAAATTTAAACGAATAATAACCAAGATAATATAGCCAATACAACTATCTCTTGTAGGTTCCAACATGCTGCTCCTGCCACATTGAAGGTTACAGCGTGTCCTTTCCACCACTAGGACACAGACTCCAAGAAACCTCTTCAGAACACTTCCCCGGAGAAGATTTATCATCAGAGACAGGAAACCATGCTTTTGAAAACGTGCAATCTACAATACAAAAACCAAAAATTAAATCACCACCGTTTACTCATAAGAAACCTATAGAATCATTCCCACCATTTACGGATAATCAGAACATAATAACCGGCAGTCCTTTCAGCAAACATAATGATAACGAAGACTCTCTGCCACAAAACCCCCTAGATTCCTATGGAAACTCATATTTCCCAGACTCATTCAACCAGGCAAGCTCAATAAGGCATGTCAAACGACCACCTTCAGCCAGAAACCCTTCTCCATCATCAAACTTTGGTGAAGTCACTTTGCCAAGTTACCTGGAACCACCAACGCCTGCAGCTGGTCAATCATTTAACTTCATCAAAGACAGTCCACCTAAATATAAACTGCCTGGAAGCCAGTTTAAGAGAACCACAAGACCAAGTCCACCAGGGCGTCGACCAATCAGAAAGAAAACCTCAGGTGGACCAGAAGACCTCGTTTCATCAGGATCACAAGCTGTTGAATCTTTCCCAAACAGCAGCGGAGATACATTAGAAGAAGTAAATGATTACGAGGAGCCTGATATCGGCCAGGCAACATCTATAAATACTCCAAGACCAAGAGTGACCATTGCTCCAAAACTAACAGCATTATCAACGGAAAAACTGACACCAGCACATAAATCAAGAGAACCACAGGAACAGCATAACGAACATTATATTTCTAATGGAAAGCGTGTTAATTACAACTATCATCCAATTATAGACTTCTTCGATGAAGACAAAGAAATGGAAACAGATGAATCCATAGATAGAGAAGACGTTGAACCAAGCTACGTACCAAGTGTAGAATCAGAATGGAAACCAATCAATCATCCTTCTTCTAGAGATAGCCAAACAAATTCTGCTGGTAGAAAAAAAACATAAATAATATAAAACGATAAATATTAATAACGATGATGTTGTCAGTATAATGAACAGTTGAATGAAGTGTCAATGATACAATTATTCATGTTTTAATTAATGAGTTATGTATAGTATCATTTGATTTAATGAAAATTGTTAGAACGAGCGATTGAGACGATAATTATGCTGATGTAATATTTGATGCTGTACGCCTGTCTAACGAAGAATACTTCTCTTTGTTATTATTTTGAAAATGATTATCATAATTGATAATAATCAAGGGCTTAGACTGCTACTGATTTGGTCTGTTCAGTCTTATCTTTGTGAATTCGTCTCGTGCCTATCTACAAATTTCTGCTACCGATATATTCTTCGTAATCCCTAAAGGCAAAACGGGTATTAAGATTGCATCAGCCATTCAGTGTACGTTGTCTGTCTTGATTGCTTGTCTATATTCTCCCATAATAGTCGTAGAACTAGCTTTAAGTTCCGCAATATTGTCAACTTTCATAATCGAACGAAACCAAAACAAAGTTGCAGTGTAAATTGTTGATATTTATTTATTGTTAAATTTTTATTTTGTAATTTATTTAAATTATGTTAATCTTAAGCTTATTTGTAGTTAAATTTTCATGTTGATTATAAGATTTCAAAGACTTGCCACTGAAATAAAAATAAAAAAAACTTAATGATGTCTTTACTTTTTTAGTTTTGTTGACTTTTAAGCTTTAAGTTGCGCTAACTGAACGCATCTCCCCATGACACTTCATAAGATCAAACACTTTTCTCACAAAATAATCTTAAACACTTTTACTTTTATCTTTGATTCACTTAAAAGTTTACAAATTGTTAAACAAAATACAGCCGATCCAGTTAACTATCGTCAAAAGTGAAAGCCGCAGCACTAAAGTTGAACGCACTACGTGAAGATATCTCTCATTCGTTCAAGCTCAACAGATACTGTAACAGTTTAGCAAAAAGTGTGTTGGGACACTAGTACGTAACCCAGATGTGCACTGAGACAACTCATTGTGTGATAACACAATCTTTAGCAATGTATTATTTGTTATTGTGCAATTTGTCATGTTCGAAAATTAGTCGTGTATACTCGACTGTTCTATGTAGTTCATTGGCTAGGTTGTTGTTACAAATGTTCTAATGGTCACGGAAATCTGTTCCGTGACTTTAGCAATAGTTGTAACTGGTTTATATTTGAAAATAGACTCGGTTTAGTAACAATCTGAACTAGTGTTTAGTGCAACCGTTCGGAATGATCTAATTAATTTTTTAACGAATTGCAGTTAGTTTCTACATGTTTGTAATTTTTTTTTTCATTAGTGTAAAACAGAAACAATTTCATACAAAAAAATCATATAATTATCATTAATTTAGAGCACACTTTATTTATAAAAATAACAACTTTATAAATAAGTTATCTTCGTTGTAAAAAAACATTAACAATTATCTCTATCACAGTACAGTTAACAATAGCGAATAATTATAGATTTTGATAACTCGATCGATCGCTTTCGACTCTAGTCCCGCGATACGTAATGTGGCACTTTCTATTACAATAGACTAATTACTTTCGAAAATATCCATCGCCAACTTACGAAACTATAACAATAATTTAGTTTTGCTTATATTTTACCCGCGATTGTTGCCTAACTTTTAAATTTAAATCTATTTATACAATACAATAATGTGAATTTTGTGAAGAATTGAACATTGTACCTTGTCCGAACCAATAAAAAAGAAACAGAATACATTGAAACCAAACATTCGTAAACCTAACAACCTTTAACTGGTCAACTGACTGCAAGCAATACCAATGTTGCAATGTGTACCTACCTAATATGTAACGATAAAGCAATTATATTTATCTTGTAAGACAAAATGAGCGCAAAATTAATGGATACTATTTATGTTGGAACATTGTGATCAATCAGTGATCGGCAGCTCGTAACACGATAATTAGAATTTGATTATACGACAATTGAATTTCCTCGAGCCCATTAAGCAATTTAAGTTACATAAAAAATTGCGTCATACGTTTATCTTTACCAACGACGAGTAAATATAGAGTAATATTACTACAATTTTCAAATCAAAAGTAAGCAGCTTTTAAGTCAAGCAATTAAATATTGGTACCTACTGGTATTGCCTGAGTTACTTAAATACTAGGTTTCACCTAAAATTTTGAAATTCTACGAAATAGTTTCGCGACAAAATGGAAACCTGTCAACTTTGTTAAGAATATGGACAGACTGACAATTTTTATATTTTTAGCGTTCAGTCGACGTAATAGTACATTCTTTTGCTAGGGTCTACAATGTAACCTGGCGTAGTGGTCAATATGGGCACTACTTGAGCGAAACTGTTTAGGAGAACGGCGGCACTCCTTCTAGTGTTTTTTGATAAACTTTTAACTTGAATATCATCATTATCTTCCTGTGACGCTGGTGCTACTAATTTAGCGCTTCTGTAATTTCCTCCATGCATTCTTTCATGTCCTGAACTTCGGGATTTGTAATCATCGTCGCGTTGTGACGGTCGCTCTTCTTCATGGTTGTCATTGAGTTCAATCAGTTTCTCGTTTCTTCTGTCGCCACGTCTTTTATTGTCATATTTTAGATTACCACCATGCATTCCTCGCGGTGGAGAATCACTAAGTTCAATTAATTTAGAACTTCGGCCATTATTTGTAGAGCGATTTACGTCACTCAATGATTTTAAGTTACCTCCATGCAATCTTTTAGGAGTGTACTCATCTAGTTCAATATGTTTCGTGCTCTTACTCTGCGAGGTTTCTGCGTCTTTAGGCGGTTTAGTGCTACTATTTGGAGGTCCAAGTAGTCTAAGATCTTCTTTTGTAGCATGTCGATAGTTTCCACCGTGTTTTGGACCCTTATCAAGTTCTTCGGGCTCTCCAAATATTTCAACGTCCCCTAAATCATTAATTGCTTTTGCTAACTCATCATCTTTATATAATTCTAAAGCTGCCTCATTTTTATGCGGTTTCTTTTTAGGCACTGCTGGTATTTCTTTAATTATTTCAACTTCCTTGATATCTTGTTTAAATTGGGTTACATGTGGAGACGATTTATTTGCAGGTAACTCATTGTGTATCTCAATTCTTTTTCTGGTTACAATTGGCTTGTTGTTACGGGAAGGGATAGGGGTAGTACTGCGAATGCGAGTTGCTACAGTAGTTGGAGGAGCATCTGTTGTTCTAGTCAGTGTACGTTTGGTAGGTTCAGGCGTGGTTACTTCAGGGTCAGTTATTTCCATCGAATTATAGCGTACACCACGCGCGTGCGTTTCTTCCTCACCATCATCATCATCGTCATCATCATCTTCGTCGTCATCTTCGTCGTCATCATCATCGTCATCATCATCATCATCATCATCATCATCATTGTCATCATCAGCCTCACCACTTTCGTTATCTTTTTGTTCATTTTCCATAGATTTCTGATGGTTCTCTTTTCTTTCATACATTGGCATATAATCGTCCATGTTAGTTTTAACTCCAATCAAAGTGTCAACTTCTTCCTTCCCCATATCATCTTCGTCATGTTCACCATATTTCTGTGTATCTGTCACTAAAGTGCTTGTATGTGTTTTTTTTTTCTTTTCTCTATATTTAGGTACGACTACGTCATCTTCTTCGATGTGTTTATTTTTTAAAGGCCTCATTGTTTCTTCCTCTTTGATTTCAGTACTTTTATCAGGTTTATAGTCACGGAATCTAGTTACCAATTTTAATAATTGCTTTTCTGTAGTATGATCCGGTACTTTTTCTGTTGTTGTCTTCAGATTAGTTCTTTCTTCTCTCATTCTTCTTCTAAATGATGGTGTGGGAGTCGTGGTGGTTGTTGTTGATGTTGAAGTTGTTATTTCATCTTCTTCTTCCTCCTCATAATCTTCGCTACTATCTTCGCTACTACCATCATCAGAATGTTTTTCAAGCTTTTCCTGTTCTTCAGTTGTATTTTCGGAAGCAGCACTTTCAAAAGTTTTTTTAACAGAATTTGAAGCAGCCACATTCTGAATATCGGCAGTTTTAGGAATAAATTGAGTTAAATCATGAAACGGTCTCGTGCTAATATGAGTCGGCCTAAAACGTTGCCTACCTCGAAGAGACTTTTGAGTAGACCTTTCTATATTTTTTTCCGTAGATGTGTGCGATTTGTATGCATCAACTGACATTGCCCGTTTATTTTCGACAGGAGTATACTCAGATTTGTGATTTGTGGGTCTGATTTCGTACCTGGGTTCACCTCTACGATGATCGACACTGACGTCAACAAAAGTGGCATCAGAATTATCATTTTCATTGCTAGTAGGTTTGGTTCTGTCTTTTCTGCCAATGTCAACATATGTGCGGCTGTTAGTATTTTGTTTATTATCTTTATTTGATCTTGAAACTCTTTCTGCTACTCTACTTGATTGCAACTGCTTTATTAGTGGGCTAATGTTACTGGTTGTTGTAGTTTTCTTTGAGTCTTGAACTTGGCTATCCCTTATAATTTTGTACGGTTCATAAACAAACGGTGTTGCTCTTTTCTTCCTTAATTTAGGTGGCAGCTGTGTAACTTCTTCGTTGTTTTGGAAAAAGTTGTATGTTGTATTGGAATTGCCTGTGTCAGAGTATAATAAACTTGCTGGTACATCGCTGTTTACTGCAGGATTTACCGTGGCTTTAATATTTTTCAAAATATCTGTGTATACATTAGCTTGTTGGGTATCATTTACTCCTAGTGTACCTTGTGGCGTATACAAAATAGTGTTTAATTCTTCATTCGTTGTATTTAAAGATGCTTGTAAATCACGCTGATCACTTCTTAATTTATCTAAAAGAACAAAAATATTTGTTTTGGCAGTCTCTTGCAATTTATTTGTTGAATCTATGACATTGTTTATTTTAGATTCTTGAGCAATGTCTCCTTTCAGATTTTTAAGCGTATACTCGTACTTCTGAAGTTTAGGTGCAATGATAGGTTCCGGGTTCGATATTATTTCTTCTTTAAAAAATGGGCTATCTAAAGGATTTTCACCAAAATATTTGGCTTTGAAACAGTCAATTTTATCCCCAAGCCCTTTGAGGCGAGGTTGTTTCTTTACAGTTTCGAAACCTTTATTTGCTTTACTTTCAGATTCATCGTCGGTTTCATAATCTTCATCTTCTGTTGGGTTTCCACCATTCTTTAATTTTTCTGGTATCGGGTCTACTTCTTCATCCACTTCAGGGCATTCGAGACGAGCCCGAGAGTCATAAAATTCGGTTCCACCGTTTGATTTTTTCGGCATCAATTTGAGATTTTCAGCATACTTAAGAGGTGAATTTTTGTTTATACCCTTCAAATGTTTATAGTAATATGGATATTTTTCTTGTATATCGTCTTTTTTCGGTTCTAATTTTTGTTTTGCGAGTTTCGGATCTTCAATTTTAAATGAAAAAGTTGAATTTATATCTATTTCTGGTACTTTAAAATTTATTTCTCTCTTACCGACTTCGTGTTGGTCGTTTGTTATGTTGCCACTATAGCTTTCGCCGTCATCTTTGTTAATATTACTGGTGTTGTCACCATTGTCCCTATCATCATCATAATCACTAGACGAATCTTTCCTTCTATTTATGTTACCAATTTCTGGATGATTGTTTTTATGTAAATTAGCATCTACATTCTCTTCATGTTCGTCTTCAGAGTATTCCTCGTTCTCTGTTTCTTCTTCGTCATCTTTATTATTATTTTTCCATTTTTCTCCGTGTTCATCATTGTCTCTGTACTCTAATCCTTTTCCGTCTTGAAATTTTTCGGTGATCGTAGGGATTTTATACAATCCGCCACTGTTTTCATGCTCTTTGAGAAAGCCACCGTGACGTTCGTGATCTGAAGCATGTTTTTGTTCTCCAGCATGATCGTATGCGGAATCTTCGTAGCCTTCTTCACTGTACACTGTTTGCGCTTTTGTACTTTTAACTGCTTCTCTTAGTCGAGGTGCATTTCTTATTTCTTCGTAGGTTTCTGCATCATCATAGGCAGCTGTTTTGGGCAAATGCTTATACGTCTCTGTTTTTCTAACTTGAGCATAATTTTTAACAGGGATGAACTCGTCATCGTCATCTTCATCTTCGGGTTCTTCCTTTTGCAGTTCGAGTTTCTGGAAGGTTGATGGTCGATTTTGTTGTACAACGGCGTTGACGGACTCATCAAGATTATTTCTTAGATTTAAGAATTTTTCTTTACCTTTTTCGTATATATCATACCCTTCTGGTGGTTCCGCATTATTTCCAGAAATTGGCACTTGAGGATACTCATTACGCTCGTCTTCGTATTTCATACCATGTTGTTGTCTTAAATTATGAATGTGATGCTGTACCGGGCGGTAATGCTCTGGTCTAATTTTCGCGTATTGATTCCAAGGATGTTTGAATTTTTTATTTAGTACATGATCCCTGTTAACACCTCTAGGTGGAGCTTTGTAATAAGCCGGTCGTCTTTGAGGTATGTGAGTCTCGTATTGTGCAGGTATGTTTTTAATCGGAAACAGTTTGCCTTCAGTTTCCTCTGGACTCTCTAAATACTCATCTTTAGCTATATTAGGTTTACCAGCTTCTTGTTCGTAAGCCTGCAACCTTTGTTGATTATTTTGCAAATCGTTTCTTATTTTTGTAAGCACTGGGTCTTTATAAATCTTTTGCAATGACGGCTGTTCTGCTTTATATGGGTGAAATATTTCATAGTTACTCGCTGTCGGTTTCACATTGCTATTTAATTCTGTATTTTGTTGTAGGTACTTTTGAAACGGTAGATAAATCTTCTTATTGTCATCTAGAATGTGATGAATGCCCAAGGTAGGTTTCTGTTTGCCCGTATACGGTTTGACAGGATGCGCTTTATAATGTTGTTGGGGATTTGGAACTCCGTGGAACGTTGCTATATCGGTGGCAAATCTAGGTTTCTGCGCGGTGTATTCAAAGTACTCGATTGGGACTGGCTGTTGATTAGGTTGCCTGATGTGCACATTTTGTGGCTGGATGATCTCCACTGGTAATTCCGTATGGGGTTCATTTTTCACTTCACTACGAGCACTGTCGGCCCATGTGACCGGAACCTTGATAGCCGAACACAGTTCACAACACAATAGCACTAAGAGTAAACTGGACACTTTGGTCATGTGCATTGTTCACATCACGGATCGCGACGGTGGCTGGCGGTTGACTGAACCAGGTCGATGGGCAACCGAACGGTTTTTATCTCCTCGGTCGTTCGTCGCGGACCGATTGCTTGTCGGCCGGTCGCTTTGTTTATTGTGTATGGTGTAAGATATCGACTGAAGCGTATCTTATAATATCAACACGCTTGTTTTATTTTCTTTGACAGTTTGGATTCAATTTGAAATTAATTTAACAAAGCCATGTGGGATTAAAAAAGCAATTTATTTATTTTGAAACATACAAAAAAATTCCCATGGATTTGTACTTTTTCAAACTTTTCTGTTCAGCTGTTCTCTAATTGAAGAAATCCTGACCATTTTTTGTTTCTAAAACTGGAATTGTGATCCTCAGTCAATTAATTATTAGTCACAGGCCATTATAATAAACCATTTATTTTCAGGTTACAAAGACCCATAGATACATACCTTAACCTAAGTATACATAATAATATAGTAACAATGTTGTTAGTAAATAAAACTTAAAAACTATGTTAGTATCACTTAGTTGCACTAAGTCTGTTGTAAGTTGTATTATTATACAGACTCGTCATTGTGAGACTCATGTTTAAAAGTGGATGATAAAAGCCTACAAAAATAATAAAAAAATGCTTTACTTGAAACACTACATACAGCCTCACATAACTTGCACCAAAAACATCTGTTCAATGGAGAAATTAAGAAAAAAGGTACATGAAAGATAACGAAACAAATAAATGGCTAACGTCTGGACAAAGACAGCCGGATGTATGTAGTTGCCTTACAAGGTGTTACGTGAAAACATATGATTTATTATTTATGTGCAATTTCAGTACTTTGGACCACGTCTCGAATGTTGTATAATTATATTGTATAAAGGAGTGCAGTACCTACATATTAGTAGGAGTAGAAAGGGTCAGAACAGACCACCCCCTCCTTTCAATTCAGTAACGGTCAAGCATTTTGCGATACATTGAAAATCTGTCTCCCACACTTTTGGTGACTTGCGCAAGTTTTGCAATGCGGAGTAATGCGAAATATGAAGGAAGTTTAACGGTAAAGGATAAAGTGACGAAATTATCTGAAATTGCTAACAAGCTGTGGGCAGTGCGGTGATTGATACTTATTCTTTCTTTCTATGGAATGGGAGGAGACAGTAGCTATTGACATTACTGTTGTTATTGTCTTATTTACATGATATATTCTAACTGAACAGACAGCTGTGCTGCTGGGGAGTTTGTTGCCCCAGCTAACGCACTAGGAAATGGTGAAGGGCCAGCATTTTCGGGAACTGTCTTGTGTTATTTTGTCGTTCTATAACTGCTGATTCTCAGACATTTTTGAAAAAATGACTAGGATTTGTTTTCCTCGGGTCCCTGCTTAGATTTATTCTACAAGAAAATATATTTTATTTATTTATATTTAATTACAAGTAACAAAGGACTCAAATATGTTAGTAACAATAGAATAGAATAGAACTCTTTATTATGTACACCATGTAAATTACAGACTTAAATATAAAAACTTAACAATATTTCTTAACAATTACGTTAGTAAATGTAATTATAAGATCACTGATCTATTATTCAATTGTTAGAAGAAATTCAGTACGAATGATATCATTCATAAATAATAAATATTATTGCTTTCTTACGGTTCAAAGGCACGTGAATGTTCATGATCTGTCCAACATGACGCATTCTCAAAATTTTTATCGTAATTGGCATTGGTTTTGTTAAAATTTTCATAACACTATTGTCGTAGGATTTGTTTGTTTCACCGTAGCAGCAGGTCAGACTTTATAAATGGCTTATGTATTTGTCTTCATTGTGCTGCTGCATCTTCCAATGCTATCTCTCCCTACCCTGACAATTGATTGACAAGAGAATGTGTGAGTAGAGAATACCTAAGGCGTCAAGTCCGCCTCTGTACCTCTTTCATTACATAAAGTTTAATAAATAAACTTATTTACTGTAGATACTGTGGAGTGTGGACAGCTGTTGCTGAAGGTACTGTGGGGTGTGGACAGCAATTGCTGAAGATGATGCTAGTTGTTCTCTGATATATTGTTAATTCGCAATATACTTACCTACCTTAAGGTACAGTCGAGTTCTTTAATATCTGTGCATGTTCATGAATCAAAAATATATAGGCAATGGTAAGTTTCATAAAACTCTAAACAGCTTTGCCGTACAATAAATTGTAAACAATCTGTGACATCATAAATATGTGACTACATTATATCAATAATATTACTGCAGACAAAGACTCTAAAAATTGTGCGCAATCCCTTGTTCATATTATTTAGCGCAAAGTTAGGTTCACAAATATCTATGCAATTATTTTTCTATGAAAAAGATCTTGAAACAAAATCAATTTGAAGTTGTCAGTTATGACATCCTTCAACGGCAATATTGCATTATTACTCGAACTTCTGCTCCGACAAGCAAAAATAAATTTAATACTAAAGGCCATTTAGTTGAATATTCAAAGCTGTATAGATATTTATGAATCCCAGGTTGCAACAAATTTATTGAAACCTAGAGTATTTAGATATTTATGTTCCGAAGAGTAGTCAGATATTTTTGACTGCACTACCGTAACATACTTATGAACAGTTTATATGAAAACATTTTATTGATGTCTAAGTTTGTATAGGACTATATGATCATTTTAACGCTTACAATATTTTGAAACATTGTCACTGCCAATATATTAATGAACTCGACTGTACCTACGCTTTGGAATGGGCAACTAGCTTCATCTTTCTGACTGACCGACCCCTTGTCAAGGGGTCGGTCGATTCAAAAGTGCCTGTAATTGGTTTAGTTGAAATAAATGCTTTGAGTTTGAGTTTGACTTACCGGCTACTGGCTTTCTATGTGGCTTTTTACGGTGTGTGCGTCTATACGTACAGAATTTGACAATTCTTATCCGATCACAGGTTCATTTTTAGAGTTCCGACCTTAAGAGTCGAATCGCGAGCTCGAACTCACTGGTGGTCATGGCCAAAATCACGCTGTCTAACTTGGCTTCGTGTCTGACGGAGCTAGTATCAGTGATGAGCAGTTAGAGGCTAATCTACACGCACAACATCTAGTTCTCACGCACAGAAACACCGTACCGAACTGATAGGCGCATAAAAATATTTGAAAAGTGCTTTGGAAAATCGAGTTTTATGAAAAATCTACTACATAAATCAATCACAAATAAAGTTTTTTGAACTCTTCGATAACTGAGCTTTGTCGGTACGGATTTATTTTTTAATATTTTTCAGTTCTTTTATTACTTACTAGCTTCTGCCCGCGACTTCGTCCGCGTGAAATTCGTACTGTTCTCTAAAAATTTCGAAAATATATGTAGGTATGATTTTTATCATTTATTTAGATAAATAAGTATTCGGGCCAATTTTTAAGTTTATAGATCAAAGGAATCAGATTTTTCAAATAAACTGCATTCCCGCTTTTCACCCCCACAGGTATGGAATTTTGAAAAATCGTTCGTGATGTGTTCATAACGTGACTCAAAGATTATTTATACCAATTTTCGAGTTAATCAAACCACGCAGTAAAATCCTCCCCTGTAAAATTAATTACCCCTTTTCACCCGGTTAAGGGTAGATTTTCGAAAAACCCTGATACACGTTGTTCTTTATTTTTGCTCTTAAGTATAAATTCAGAATTTCGAGTTAATCGGACCGCGCGTTTAAA
Source organism: Amphipoea lucens (assembly GCA_947508005.1). Lineage (NCBI taxonomy): Eukaryota > Metazoa > Arthropoda > Insecta > Lepidoptera > Noctuidae > Amphipoea > Amphipoea lucens. The sequence goes on along the minus strand of OX382360.1, from coordinate 22,853,200 downwards.
ATTCTTCCATAGAAATTCTGACGCCCCCAATCCCCCGTTAGGGGGTAGTTTTTTTTTTTTGTCTAGCCTGCCCTGTCCCACTCCTGGGCAAAGGCCTCCCTCCACTCCTTCCATTTTTCGATTCTGCACTATTTGGGCCCACAGTTAGTCCGGCATGCGGCAGACATGTCCTGTCCAGTCCCATTTAAGTTGAGCAGCCTTTTCAGCCACGTCAACTATCTTCGTTTTGGAGCGCAGTATTGTGTTTCGAACACGATCCGTTAATTTAACGCCTAGTATACTGCGCTCCATTGCTCGTTGGCAGACCTTGAGTTTGGACTTCTGGATGTTAGTCAAAGACCAAGTTTGTGCACCATAGGTTAAGACGGGAAGAATACACATGTCCATGAGCCTGCGTTTCAGTGCCATAGGCAACTCACCCTTAAATAGTTCCTTCAAGGACCAGTAGCTCTTCCAGGCGTTTTCCGTTCGTCTTGAGATTTCTTTATCTTGCCTCGCCTGGAAAGAGACTACTTGACCCAAGTAAAGGTATTCCTGGACATGTTGTATTATCTCCCCGTCTAATTTTATGCTTCTAGGTGTTTCATTGCACATGACTTTGGTCTTAGACATATTCATCTTCAGTCCAACCTCAAGGCTTGCATTGCTAAGTTCTTGGAGAATCTGTTCAAGTTCAGTGGATGAGGGGTAGCTTAGAAAAACAAAAAATGCCAAATTTCATAATTTACTTATATAAGTATTCGTGCCATAAGATTTTTCATATACACTGTATTCCCGCTTTTCACCCCCATAGGGGTAGAATTTCGAAAAATTGTTTGGGGTGTGTTCATTACTTGACTTAAAGATTATTTATACGAATTGTTGAGTTAATCAAGGCACGCATAAAATCTTCCCCTGTATAATTAACTACCACTTTTCACCCCATTAGGGGTAGATTTTCGGAAAACCCTGATACACGTTATTCTATATTTTTGGTCTTAAGTATAAATACCGAGTTTCGAGGTAATCGGACCACGCGTTAAAATTCTTCTACCTATACACATTTTGACACCCCCCACCCCAATCCTCCTTTAGGGGTTAGTTTATAGAAACAAAAAATGCCAAAGTTCATAATTTATTTAGATAAATATTCGTGCCAAGTTTCAAGTTTATTAAACAAATTAATAAGATTTTTCATATAAACTGTATTCCCGCTTTTCACCCCTACATGGGTGGAATTATGAAAAATCGTTAAGATGTGTTCATAACTTGACTCAAAGATTATTCATGCCATTTTTCCAGCTAATCAAGCCACGCAGTAAAATATGACCTTGCAAAAGTAACTACCCCTTTTCACACAGTTAGGGGTAGATTTTCGAAAAACCCTGATACACGTTATTCTTTATTTTTAGTCCTTAGTATAAATACTGAGTTTCAAGTTAATCGGACAGCGCGATAAAATTCTTCCATACAAATGTTGACACCCCCCAGTACCTCTTTAGAGGGTAGTTTAGAAAACCGAAAAATGCCAAACTTCATAATTTACTTAGATAAGTATTCGTGCCAAGTTTCAAGGTTATTAACTCAAGGAATAAGATTTTTCATACAAACAAAATCCCCCCTTTTCAACCCCTTTAAGGTTGAATTTCCAAAAACCCTTTCTTATTGGATACCTACTCTTTACAAAGAACACACCCTCCAAAATTTAAGTCCCTAGGACCAGCGGTTTAGGCTGTGCGTTGATATCTCAGTCAGGTCGTTCATCCCCCGTTAGGGGTGAAATTATCAAAAACGCTGAAACACGTATAAATTAATTTTCAATCGTCAGCCTAAACACAAAATTTGAAGATCCTAACTTTTAAACTGATGGACTTTTATACACAACTTCATCCCCCTTTTTAAATCTTTGGGGGTGGAATTATCAAAAACGCTGAGACACGTATAAATTAATTTTTAATCGTCAGCCTAAACACAAAACTTGAAGATCCTAACTTTCAAACTGACGGACTTTCATACAAACTTTTATCCCCTATTTAACTCCCTTAGGGGTTGAATTTCAAAAAATCCTTTCTTATTCCTGGTCTACATCATAAAAGGAACCATCGTGTAAAATTTCAGCTTTCTAGGTCCAAGGGTTTGGGCTGGGCGTTGATGAGTCAGTCAGTCAGTCAGGCCTTTTGTTTTTATTTATATAGATTTACACCCAAAGTTACGTTAAAAATAGCAAGAAAAACGAATCTTTTTTGGCTCATAACTTTTTAATGGCTTGTTATTTTACAATTCTGCTTTCGTACAGACACAATTAATAATTAAACAAAACGATACAATGTTTAACTTTGGATGTACAGTGTCAAACAGTGGAGTAATACTCTCCCGAAATTTGTATGGAAAAAATATCGAATAGTGGCACCTTAAAGGGAAAATCGTAAATTTTATAAGATCACTTTTTTGTCCATCTTACTCAGAGGTTTTTTAAGATAGCCAGCTCGTTTTCCAGTCACCAATCTCGTTTGTATGAACACTTAGGGCGTATATTAATTGGTACCTGAAGGCCATACATGATATATTCCGGGCCGGTATCGAACGAGCGACCGTTATTCAAACAGACCTTCTAATCTTTTCATTCCTATTTAAGTGTTACTGATTACATTGGACTTACATAACTTTAGATTACTATCCAGATTAGATTTAGACAATTAGCAATCATTGGGATCAGTAGGTGGTACCTATATTTGATTGGGTAAAAAAATCATTGCAACGTTTTAGTGCATTAAAATCTTTGAGCTTATTGTTTTCTACTGCTCACTGCTGCTGAGTGCTGTTACAATTCATCTGCACATAATGTTCAGCTATTATTTTTTTAGTGTAGGTAGAACTATTTTGGGAGCACAGAACATTTTATGAAATTCTAATTAAGTTGCTTATTCGATAAACATGAATTTAGTGTTTTTGAATGATAAAGAAACTTATTTGTTTAGCCAATGATCGGTATTTGAAATAGATTACCTACACTGGGCCACGTAGAAAGCGGGTTGATTATAAAAAAGGCGATAACTTTTCAAATATTTGAGCAATCCTTTTAAAATAAAAACTAAATAAAATTTATTTCGTTACAAAATAGGAAAAACTAAAACCTTTTTATTTCTTTTGGTAATTGTATTAAAAACCATACATAAACAATAAACACGATTTTTTAAATTTTAACAACTTTGAAACGATTTGTTTTACTTTTGTTTCTGTTTATAAATATGGCATTCTTGTCCAGAAATTCATTATTTTGTTCAAATTCAATTAAAACATGCCAGTAACCCCTGAAGAGTGTACCAGAATTCTGACAAGACGGGCGCAGTCAACGTTATACAGCGAGAACTGTATTAACAGCTTATGGTAGCAATACAAAATACTAAAACATGTTAAAATTGCATATTTGATACCGTAGAAAATTTTTCGAAATCTAGTGAAATGGTAATTTTTACGCAACTTAATCTTATTCAAAATAAACTTCATTATCTTAATGTTTATGAGATTGATTTGGGTAATATAAAATTGTCTATAATATAGTATTTTTATTCCATAAATCTAGCTCCAATATTTTGGATGTTACTGAGGTTTTTGTAACCGACTCGCTTTCTTTGCGGCCCAGTGTTGTTTGGCACCTCATGATTTCCTATTAGCTTCGGCCTTGCCGATATCAGTAGGTACAACTGCTTATTATTATTTGAGCTAGCATATTATGGCGAAATACCTACTCGTTGCGTGAGACAATTATTAGTTTAAACTGAGATAAAATTGTTTACCGAAAGTTTAGGAGTTATGAGTACTTTTATATTTCGGTATGGCTAATAATTATACAGTCAAAATTTTACTATAGTAGATAATTATTTCAAAGCAATGATTGGATGAATATTGCTTTGGAAACATTACTTTCTGTTAGTCAACAACTTGTTTGAACAAATAAGTTACTATGTCCCATATTGTGTATGTCTATATCTCTGTTTTGGAGAAACTCCTTTGTTAGAAATCACTTACCTTGAGGTACCTCGGAGACAGAACAAAGTAGCCCATATGGTGTTAACCGACTGAACCGATGGATTGGACCGTGGCGCTGACAGAGTCGAACTCTTTCTATAGAGAAAGAGTTCGACTCTGTCAGCGCCTTTCTTCTGTAGCTGTAAGGGCTGTTTTCGTAGTTTACCCGTTTTTAGTGGTCTGTGGTTGATCGTAGCATATTTATTATCTTGTGTATAATTTTATGGTCTAACAACGAAACTACTTACATTCCTATAAGTCACCTGTTGCCTAGGAATCCACAATTTCGACAGAAGGGAGCGGCTGTCTTGCCCACAGCCGGTAGCAGGCGAAAGGCTGTCCTGTCCAGTGCAGTGAAATATTGAAACAACTGACTGTATATCTATTAGGTATTATTTAGTTTCCAGTAATGTTTCGGTTCTAAATGTTGTTTTTGTTGTGCAAGAAGGGTCCCTATAATAAACGGCTAAGCTGAAATTAATGTATGACGAAAATATTATTGGGTAGTTATTCGGGAGAGATGTATTCGCCACAATTAACAGGCAAGAAGTTTTATAACTAGTTTTTCAACATTCCGGTTAGACTTTATTTAGAACTAGCTGTGCCCCGCGGTTTCACCCGCATAAGCGTCAATCCCGTAGGAGTATCGGGATAAAAACTATCCTATGTCCTTCCCCGGGATGTAATCTATCTCTCTGCCAAATTTTATCGAAATCTGTTCGGTGGTTTAAGCGTGAAAAGGTAACATACAGATAGACAGAGTTACGAACTTTCGAATTTATAATATTAGTATGGATTAAAATAATATGCAAGTAAATAACAATTAATACCTAATCTATATATATAAAAATGAAACCCGTTTTCCGTTGTCACGACTTGACATGAAAACGGCTTGACCGATTTCGCTAATTCTTTTTTTGTTGTGATCGGTATTGCCGGGACAAGGTTTGTATGAAAGAAAATTTTGGAAATTCGAAAAAAAAAATTGCACCCGTGCGAAGCTGGGGCGGGCCGCTAGTTAATTAATAAAAATAACAAAATTATATCCTAACTTTTTTCAACATAAGTGTAACTCTTTTCAGATTAGTTGAGTGAACAAGACAATGATGCAGATGCAGTGTTTGAGTAGGTATGCGTTGTGTAAGGGCGTGAAGATTCATCGATAAAACTGGTTACAAAAGCATGCAAATGACGAGCAAACAAAAAAAAAATTGTATGATCATCACGCACACATGGAGATCATTCTACTTAGATACTAGCAAACAAGCATGCTTTTTAATAGCATGTGTATTTCATCCTTAAATTGAAGTAAGATTCTCTGTAATGTCATTTTTAAGCACGGGACATTAAAAAAAAATTCGTTATTTAATTTTGTAAAACGTGAAACGTTTATTTTCTCTTGACTGTACTTAAAAGTCAAAAAGAGCAGACCTAAATAAAGTAGATAAGACAGAGATTAAAACAGAAGAATAACTAGCAGGTGATCCAGGGGGGGGTGGAGGTGTACCTACCTACTTATTTTTTTTGGTGACGATCTTTCAGGAATAAAAACAAAAGAAAAAAAAAAACTGGATCAAACCGGAATGAGAAAGCTTATCTATATATATAAAAATAAAACCCGTTTTCCGTTGTCACGACTTGACATGAAAACGGCTTGACCGATTTCGCTAATTCTTTTTTTGTTGTGATCGGTATTGCCGGGACAAGGTTTGTATGAAAGAAAATTTTGGAAATTCGAAAAAAAAAATTGCACCCGTGCGAAGCTGGGGCGGGCCGCTAGTAGTGGATAAGACAAAGTTTAAAACAGAAGAAGAACTAGCAGGTGATCGAGGGGGGTGGGGGTGGAGGGGGGGGGGGGGGGGGGTTCAGGGGGTCATACCGGAATAAATACTTATTTTAAGTATTCCAGAAATAGCCAGATAAGAATCTTTTCGATATTAATTTATAAAACTTTAGCCAGCATTCTTATAAATGCCTCAATTTTCAAACTCGTGCATCACAGCTCACTAATGAAGCAACCCTGATAATCATTAACAACTATCAATCGTATCTAATTGGTGGAAATTGGAGTGGTTTGTGAACAACGCAACGCCTGTAACAATTCAATGGTAAGTTTGTGAAACGTCTCGAGGGGAACTCATTTATATAATGACGCCTGCAATCGGTAAATAGAGCATTTGGTTAGAGCTGATGTAATGTTGGCGGGTCTCTACGTTTTAGCGGTAAACTTGAAACTGTTTTTGGGGAACATAATAAAATATCGAAGAAAATGTTGCGGCGCTTTGATTTTTTATATTTTTGGCAGAATATTTCGATGCCATCTTTTAGCTTATAGTTTGTAACTAAGTACATAACTATATTAATGGTTTTTATATATTTTTTTTTAATATTGGCAGAATCTTTAAATCTTTTATTGTTTTTACATTCTTTTTCCCTTTATAAATAAGAACTAAAGTTTTTAATATATTATTATAATCTAGCCTAAAAGACTAATAAGGAATTTATTATTTTTGTGAAAGCAGATTCTTTTACTCATTGATACTGTGCTTAATTTGTTTTATAACAATGCACAACAAAATACTACATGCAAAATGGAATAGTATAGAACGATCGATTAGCAATAACACTCGTAATCGAAATCTAATTTGCTTGTATCAGGAAATACCACTTAAATCTAGGCGTTTCCTAACGGTCTGCTATTTGTCAATTGCAATTGTTCAGTCAACTGAACCGTCTCTCAGTGTCAATAACCTAACCTAGGGTCTAGGTCAGGTCTCTAAGACACCTGACATTTGATTGGTAAAATATTGGTAAATTTTAATAATTATTAACATTTTTTGTCATTGTAAATATTGCTTCCTGCAATAGAGTTAAAATTGATTTCTTGCCTTTTTATAGATTACGAAGACAATTTTACAGAGGTACTTATTTCTTTTGTAAATGAAATAAAATATTGCTTTATGTAGTAGGTTAGCTTTTATGGGATTTCAGACACGTGATCACCGGATTTTACATGAACTCTAAAAAATAAATCGTTACATGTCAATGCTTTTTTATTTCGAGAATAATAAATTAGTCCATTAAAGACTCAGTTGGCATTTTGAGAAGTGCGCCGAAATCTTATCAGCTTATATTACGATGAAATCATTTTATAGAATGTTCCTTATGATTATAAAACATTACTTATGTTTATAATAATTGTAATAAGGACTGCTTGCTTATAAATAAGGAGAAAAATGCATTGTCCCTGTTCATTCTTTGTAAATGAGATGTGAGCCCGTCCCCTCATCGCACGCGCAGTAACCTAACGTAAATAAACAAATACGACGACTTAGCCTTGTGTTCAACAACATTTAAATCAACTGATTAAATATTTAATCAGTTCTACATTTATTTCCTTAGGAAATTTGACATAAACCAAATGTTTCAATACAACACCAACAATTCAAACAACCGGCGGTGGTTTGAATGTTGGTGAACTCAAGCCTTATGTGTTCACATAACAATCGTCTATCAATGTTCCATAAATCTTTGATATTAAAAGAACTACAGACTCAAATTAAATTAGCTAGCTAAAGTCTGCAGACGTGATGAGTGTGTAAACACGATAAAAAAAGGAGGGGGGGGGGGGGGTCAACGACCTCTGGGCCTGACTGGCTGGAACTTGAAGTATGTAGTTGAGAAAATATGTTTTCTTTTGTTTTATCGTGTTTACATTCCGATACTTCTGTAAAGAATACATACCTAAATTAGAAAAAAAAGAAGTGAAAACTTGAATATTAACGTTGTGCATTTTTGATATTTTTCATTAATAGATGCACTTTGTTCAATTTCCATATTTTAAACACTTTATATACACGAATTTTACGAATACACAGCAGTGTGGTCACTACACAGACGGTCGAGTCATCAGCTGTCACCATCCATGGATGCGCGTGACACGCTGTAACATAAACACACACGAACATTCGCGCAAGCGCCCTGCGCCGCCTAAACGAAACAGCAGGCATACATTTTCGCCGCGCCGTAGAAAGAGAGGGGGATACTTCCTCTCCTACGCCGCACCGGCTGTCTACTCTCCATCAGTCTTACGAATTTTCGATCAGGTCACGTGTCCTGACGCGATGTCCTGACGCGAGTTTAACATTTTTTACCCATTACAAAAAAAGTGTACAACGCCGCTAAAGAAGTTTTCACTTCAAAAATTTATGTTTCAAGTGACACTAACTGCGGTAGATGACCCTACAAAAAAGTTATCTAATTCATTTTGTTGTATTATGTTATTCTGGTATTCAATATAAAAACTTAAACTTGCCCCATATTTGTCCCGTTATTGGCCACTGACTTGTTTAGCAGTACGACCATTATTTACTTTATAGTGACGAAAAAAGAAAACAAATGAAAGCGATGGTGTTTGTTCGGTCATAGTTACGGTGTTCCTCGTAACGATTCGTCATGGTTGTGGTCGGATTGTTGTCTGGCCATGGAGCGAAAACAATTAAACCAGGCCCCTATTTAATATATTTGACAATGTAAAATATGTGTCTCTAGCCTGCCTTGTAGCTGCGTCCCAGATATAAAACGATAGACAGCTATGACTAATGATGCTATGACACGCCTCCGGGATATACGAAAAATCGTGGTATCCATACTTATAATATTATAAATTCGAAAGTAACTCTGTCTGTCTGTCTGTATGTTACCTTTTCACGCCTAAACCACTTTGGTATAGAGAGATTTAGATGAACTTTGGTATAGAGAGAGTTTGAGTCCCGGGAAAGGACATAAAATAGTTTTTATCCCGATATTCCCACAGGATCGAAATATATGCGGGTAAAACCGTGGGGCGCAGCTAGTAAATTATAAAAAGATAGCCCGATTGGTCAGAGCACTAGTTTCCCGATATTTCTCTATGGAGTTGAGACGTGTATGTATCTACAATCCAAGCAAGAGAAAGACTGAGGATAGACGCATTCGAAATGCGGTGCTAGAGGCGAATGCTCCGAATAACATGGACAGCTATACGCACAAATGTGTCTGTCCTTTCCCAAATCGAAATCAAAACCTGATTTGGTTCTACAGTGACCACGATTCTCATTAATAAGGGACCTATTGAAGAAGAAGACATAATTGTCACATCTCACTACAGGTAGTACGTACAAAATTGTCAGAATGTTGGATTGTCGCCTGTTAAACTGAAGCGGCCATAATTTATCTGTTTTACTTCAATGGACAAATTAATTATGCCTCTCTGTGGGCGATCATCACTCAACATGTGCGTACAGACTTTTACTTTTGATAGCAGGTGCCTTCTTCCCCACAATGTAGGTAGGAAGTTTATAATATTATACATGCCTCAGACATGGTTTGATTGAAAATAAAGTCGTCGTCATCAGAAACAAAGTCCCTTACGCGATACTCGCACACACACACACAGTTATGCCCACTCCATGCAAGTTTCTCTCTCTCTCTTTGTCTCTTTCTATTATACAACAGTTATATGTATAATAGAAAGAGACAAAGAGAGAGAGAGAAACTTGCATGGAGTGGGCATAACGCTTTTTCCTTACGTGACGATTTCTACTAGTCGACCCCTACTACAAGGCGCGTTAAGGATCTTCATTCCAAAAATGTTTAAGTAGGTACACATAAAATTCCTTTATTTTTTGTTAGATTATATTATTCTGCGCCCAACGTCAAAATGTTAGCTACATAGGTACAACTTTCCATCATGCAGGCCACCGTTCACCAATCCATAGCATAAAAAATTGCGTGCGAATCTGATATCAATCAGACCTTAGTAATGAGATCAAGATATACAATTTTGCCTGTATCTTGTGCAATCCGTGTCGGATGCTGTAGCCGTAGAGCTTAGGCGAAGTAAAGAGGTAATTATTTTTTTGCGCTAAACAATATGGCTTGATTTGCATTTAGTAACTTTAGATGATTGTTGACTAAGATTGGAAACTATCGAGTCAAGGAAATCGTTTTTATATGCTCCGTTTTGTAAAACGTGTCTAATTCGAAGATTAATTGAAAATACCTTTAAGTTCATAGATTTTTAGAAAATCAATTTCAAGATAATGTTTTCATACATTTTGTTGGTTAATATTATTTTAGATGCATAACCATAGACCAGGCTACTTATTACAAAAGATGAAAAATATGAAGTTTTACTGCTAAGCTTAGGTTTTAGGTTTTATGCCTAGGTACCGTATATTACAGTTTTTGATCCCAGTGACCTGGAACTGGAAGATCTTCTTTCCTGTAGTTTTGCGTACCTAAATGTGAAATGTTGACCCTAGGACCAGGGTTTAGCCTAACCTAAGTGTAGTGATGTCATGTATCTTTTTACTCCCACTGAAGAAATCATACGCAGTTGCGTATTTTTGACATCAACGCCATCTACCACTATTGACTGGAACTTTTATAAACGAGTACAACATGAAAGCTTGGTAAGAGGTTTGGTTTGCGCATGCGCACTGTACAGTGAACAGTTCAGGTTTTCACCGTGATAAATCAATCTAGTCGCCGCAAGCTCTACTGCTGAGCACGTGGTCCTGGGTTCGATTCCCGTGTTGGGCAAGTGTTATTGGGTTTTCCAATCAGGAATTCCTCAGTAGAAGGCCGGAATCCGGTTAAGACGCTGAAAGCCGCTATCGAGCTCCGATGTTTCGGTATTTTTAGCCACGCCCACAATTTCTCCGATATCCTAGCGCCATTCTTAAAGGGCGGTGATACAGCGAACTACCAAGTAAGGAACAGTGTGACGCGGTCAATAATAATTAAAAACGAACCAATAGATGGCGCTCTTGTATATTTATTGTTCTGTGTGAAGAGCTAGCAACAAATAAGACAAGGCGATTATAAAAAACCAATGTATATTTTTGTTTTTATTTTTAATTATTTTAAGACACTTTATTTACACTGAATTGAAAAACAATATAAGTATGGAAAATAAAATCTCAAACTATATTAACAAATCATTATTGTAATAATTAGGTATATTTTTTTATTTGCTTTTTTAACCGACTTCAAAAAAAAACCGGCCAAGTGCGAGTCGGACTCGCCCATGAAGGGTTCCGTAGCAGCAAGTAACATAATATAAAAGTTCTTGTAGTTCGTTGTAACTTTGTGAAAGGTAAATTGCGGTTTTCGATTTATGACGTATTAAAAAAAAAACTACTTACTAGATCTCGTTCAAACCAATTTTCGGTGGAAGTTTACATGGTAATGTACATTATATGTATTTTTTTAATTTTATCATTCTCTTATTTTAGAAGTTAGAGGGGGGGGGGGACACACATTTTACCACTTTGGAAGTGTCTCTCGCGCAAACTATTCAGTTCAGAAAAAAATGATATTAGAAACCTCAATATCATTTTTGAAGACCTATCCATAGATACCCCACACGTACAGGTTTGATGAAAAAAAATTTTTGTAGTTTCAGTTGTAAGTATGGGGAACCCCAAAATTTATTGTTTTTTTTTCTATTTTTGTGTGAAAATCTTACTGCGGTTCACAGAATACATCTACTTACCAAGTTTCAACAGTATAGTTCTTATAGTTTCGGAAAAAAGTGGCTGTGACATACGGACGGACGGACAGACAGACAGACATGACGAATCCATAAGGGTTCCGTTTTTTGCCATTTGGCTACGGAACCCTAAAAAGGTGGAGGTTCTCAGTTCGTCGGTTTTTTTTTTAATGTATCATGTTCCCCGATTACTCGAAGACGGCTGGACCGATTTCAAAAATTATTTTTTTGTTTGAAAGGGTATACTTTCCAGGTGGTTCCATCGTCATCAAGTCAGGATCTGATGATGGGGTTCTGCAGAAATCGAAGGAACTCTTCAAATATTATAGGCCAAAATACCCAAGTCGCTATAGGTGTCTATAGCGACTTGGGTATTTTATATAGTAACTCGTGCATTTGCTTTCGGAAAGCACCATTTGGTAAAGTGGAACTAATATGATGAAGACCACAGATGGCTATTGGAACTACTCAATAAAAAGTATTTCACGGGTTGCGATTCGATTACTTTAATATGGTTGCTAAGCAATTTATGCTCGTCACAATGCAAATGGTGAAATGGAACTGATGGTGGAATACCAGGAGAACTCCTCAAAAATTAACGTCCCTGCATCGGGAAAAGTAATATTTTGTATAAGGCGATAAGCAAGTTGACATTATGCTATTGTAACTTAGATACATTATAAACAGACCCACTACTATTATTCCCGATACTTTTTAGACTGGATGTACATAGGTTTTTTTACTGAGGTATCTGGAACATGTGGGTTGATCGATTGGTGACTGAAGGACTATTTCATGCACTTTAATGTTGTCTCATATAAGCAGTTCCGTGTGAATCTCGGGTCTACTATTTCAGGGAGTAGGTGTTTTAAGTAAAATGATTTTAATTTTTGTTTCATTTTCTGTTCCCAAAAAAGGTCATCTTTTTCTATTAATTTTATCTTTAATTTAACTTCTTCTCCAGCCGGACCATACTGCAAACAAGCATTTCTTACGTCTTGTAATAATTATGGAGCTGGCTCTGAACTTGATTATACCAGTTGTGATTTGTGTTTTTTTAGGCAGCCTTCTTTATCTTTTACCCAAAAAATTACTTTTTTTTTGTTGATAGCCTCATTCAAGCCCAACTTGTATGCATTGATTTGGCATTTAATTTCAATTATGGCATCTTCGCCACAAATACCATCAAGTAATTAAAAAAACTAAAAAACCCGACTACGGTAAAAAAAGCTTAAGTTAAAAAAAAACTGAAAAGCTATAAACAAGCTTATTTTTAATTAAATAAAAGTTGGAAGCAGGTGAGACCCATTTGAGTTTGAAAATATAAAAATGGTATGGGTCCCGCCTGCTTCCAAATTTTATTTAATTTAAAATGGGTTTGTTTATAGCTTTTCAGTTTTTTTTACCGCAGTCGGGTTTAATTACTTTTTTTTATTTCCAGATTTTTAGTTTACAAATGTGAAAGAAGTTAATTTTTTTATTTCGCTTTTTACATATTGTCACTTCGAATTACTTTTAACCATATAAGTTGTATATAATTTTGAAATCACCTTTTAAATACCCTTTATTTTTATATCCCACTCGATGGTATTAGAAGAAAGAAAAATTTCGAACTCCACAATATGGCACCCCAAATCTGCCATTTTACTTTGTTTTTTATTTTCATGTAGTCAGTGACACTCGTGCCACAAAGACAAATCTAAAGACAGATAATTTATCCAAATCCGTTCATTCGTATAAGAGTTACGAGGTAACAAAGAAACGGACATACATACATACATACAGGTCAAACGCATAACCCTCCTTCGCCGCAGTCGGGTAAAAACTAAAAATGATTTTTATTTAATATATATTCAACAACGATACCCCATATTGACATAGTTTGTTGACTTTCATTTTTATCATTTTCACAATATGGCGTCCAGTAGTCGCCATATTGAATGTTTACTAACGTCATGTCTTTATTGACACTCGCCGGATTAAGAGGAATCGATTGACGTGTGAATCATAAAAATCGGCCCAGGCGTTTGGTCTGTATAGTGCTTCAAAGGAACATACATACATAGGCTGATAAACACATTACCACTCCTTTGCGTCGCGCAGTCGGGTAAAAAATAAAACATTCAAACTTGCAAGAACTTTCTTCAGCACTAAACTTACCAATTACGTCTTTAAAAAAATACCAAGTCTCACACGATGATTTATATAGAGTGGGCAAGAAACAATGGACAAAGCTACGAATATTTTCCTATAAGTCCAGTTCTAAGATAGTCATAGGTCTATGTAAATTCGATAGTGTTTATCACTGGACTTATTGTGACTTTCTTTCTATGATCTAAGTAATAAAATTGTTATCTATATTTAGTTAGTATGCGCGTATTACAAACTTACTGGTGAAAAACAATTTTCGAAGCTTCACCTACTTCTGAATTGTTCGCCAAACGTTTATTTTAACTGTAAATATTTTTTTTTTGTAGTCAATTATTACTTTCCAGTAAAGAAAATTAATAATTATTCTAAAAATATGCAAAATAAATTAAAAAAAAAACAATGAAAATTTGCTAAAATTAATTTAAAAAAAAAAAAATCCTAATAAGAATCAACTTGGTTTCGAACTCAAAACTCGCTATTCAGAATCTATGCGAAAACGAAGCTTCGCCTGCTTAGTTCTGAACTTTCCGCCAAACATCTTTTTTTTGTAAAGAAAATTAATAATTATTCTAAAAATATACAAAATAAATGAATAAAAAACAATGAAAATTTCCAAAAACTAAATAAAGAAAAAACATAGTTATATAAATTAAAAGAATAAAAATCAACTTGGTTTAGAACTCGCATCTTGCTATTTCAGAAATTACGTAAATACCACTAGACCAATTGAGCATTTTTATCACAGCCGAATTTACGCTACGCATTGTACAAAGCCTATAAGTACTTTTATTTATAATTTCATTTCTGTTCGTGTACGTGTTTTGTCAATATTACAATATAAAAAAATACTTTACTACTTCCATTAGATGTTTTTGTTAGTATAGAATAATAATACATTTTTGCTGGCCTCCGACATTTTTGTTTGTTTCCCATTTTGCACAGCAAATATTTTCATAACTTAGAACTATATTTACTAATGTCTTTACGTGTTATTATTTTTACAACTTATTGTAGTTTTAGGGAAAAAATAAAATATGTACATATAAGTATGTTTGAAGTTGTCAATCAACAAAAAATAAAATGAACGGATAGCGGTTAGCGGGGCAAAGCGACATACGTCCGTCTAGCAGCGCGCCTAAGCGATCACTGTCGGATTGCATACATAAGAAAGAGAAGCGCGATGACGCGACACTCGTAAGTTGTTACAAACCATAAAATAATTAATTTCTTAAAAATAAGTTGAGTAATCAAAAATAAAAAACAACCAAATTTTGTATTTAAATATGATACGTTATTGTTATAAATTTTACCAACGTACGTTGATCAGTAATACAGATATTTTTGTTGGAAGGTCATTTTAAGAGGTTAGTTTACATTTTTTTTGTATCGAGAAAACTTTTCAAAAACGTGTTTTGAATACAACAGGGTTCTCAGAAATATGTTCAAGATTAACATATATTTTTTCCGCCGTGTCAAACTGTATAGATTTGGCTAAAAAATTGTTCGAAACAAGCCTATTTGGCTCTTGTCAGCGTCTTAAGGACGGTGGAATAGGCTCATGCGCACCCCCTAGTAAACGGGCGAGATGTTATGTCTTACTTAAAATTGTTTTAATCATTAATATAGCAATTTATCACGCCTTTTATACACAAAAAGATTCGCATAACAAAGTGTAATCAGCCTGTAATGTTTCCACTGCTGCTGGGAAACAGGCCTCCTCTTTGTGTGAGAGGGAGTGGGCCATAATCTACTACGCGGGCCCAGTGCGGGCAGGTGGATGTCACATGCTTTCGAATGTTTTGATTCTAGGACATGCCGGTTTCCTCACGATGTCTTCCGCACCGTTTTATGTGCAGTGGTTATGTAATTAATTACACAAAGTAAAGTGCCTGCTTGGGTTTGAACTCACGACTCGTAAATCGTCACTACTAATAAAGATATAGGTGGACGTAAAACCTGATTACACATCATCACACACATAAAATTTTAAGTCTTCACTTTCTTCTTTGAGTTCCGAAAAAACTGTTATCTATACTTATAATAAATCTGTAGAGAGGTCAATTCTGTACATGAAATATATTTTCAAAATAACTATCAGGGGGTGATTAGTGATCGATACTGATGCCAAAAATGCAATCAGTAAAATTTTTGTCTGTCTGTCTGTCTGTCTGTCTGTCTGTCTGTCTGTCTGTATGTTCCTTATAGAAACAAAAACTACTGGACGGATTTTAACGAAACTTGGTACAATTATTCTTCATACTTCTGGGCAGGTTATAGTATACTTTTCATCACGCTACAATCAATAGGAGCAGAGTAGTGAAGGGAAATGTTGGGAAAACGGGAGAAGTTACTCCATTTTTTAAGCTTCCGTCGCGTGTGCAGCCTTAATGGTTAAAGTTACATAGAAATCATGTATCACGGAAATATTCTACATAAAATTGTCTAAAAAATATCCTGCAACAGCATATGTCTATCTTTTATGGTTGACTCACAATAACACGTGTAACTCCTGATAGCTTAGCAGTTCGGAACATTCTGATTATATTTGTTTACTCTTACGCTTATAATACTCTCACTCATCCCTAATTTAAAAAAGTTAACATTATTACCTATTCAATAAAAAAAGAATCATAGAAATCGGTATAGAAACACCAAACTTATACATGAAATAAGCCATCGCGCCGTCCACGTGAAGACTGAATCATGCTATAAGGATTATTTTTGTGTAACGGTTGCCGCGCTCGACACGGGTCGCGGCGGCGGTAGGGTATAAAAAGGCGGGAGGTCCGAGAGCGAGCTTCTCAGCTTCATTCAATATTTGGCTGTTGATGCGTTCAGAGCGTTCGACCTTATTGACAGACAATAATTGATATTGAGAAACCGTGCTTATCAGCGCGACTTTTAGTCTTTAAATAGTTTATTTGAATTTCTTTTGTTGTTATTTTGTAAAATAGGTATGAGTTGTTTGGTAGTGTTTAAATATTCGTTCAAATTAAAAATTATTAAGCGTAGGTACTTTTATTAATTAAAGTAGTTATAAGTATTTATTTTTAAGTGAAGTAGGTATAGGTAGATAGTATTGCACAGGCGTTTCAGCTTTATTTTCATTTCTTTTTTGTTGTGAGTCGTATATATTTCTGGTTATAATTCTATAAGAATATTTTAGTTTAAATAGTCACTTAGATTTTAAGTGTAAGGTAGCTAAAGTTAGGACCACGTATTAGTTGTTTTGGTAGTGTTTAAATATTCGTTCAAATTACAAATTATTAAGCGTAGGTACTTTTATTAATTAAAGTAGTTATAGGTATTTATTTTGAAATTTTACACAATGGTTCCCTTTATAATGTAGACAAGGAATTAGGAAGGATTTTTTTAAATTCAACCCCTAAGGGAGTTAAATAGGGGATGAAAGTTTGTATGAAAGTCCGTCAGTTTTAAAGTTAGGATCTTCAAATTTTGTGTTTAGGCTGACGACTAAAAATTAATTTATACGTACCTATCTCAGCGTTTTTGATAATTCCAACCCCAAAGGGTTAAAAAGGGGGATGAAGTTGTGTATGAAAGTCCGTCAGTATAAAAGTTAGGGTCTTCAAATTTTGTATTTAGGCTAAAGATTGAAAATTAATTTATACGTGTCTCAGCGTTTTTGATAATTTCTCCCCCAAAGGGGGATGAACGAACTGACTGAAATATCAACGCACAGTCTAAACCGCTGGTTCTAGGGACATGAGTTTTAGAGGTTGTGTTCTTTGTGCAGAGTAGGTATCGAATAAGAAGGGGTTTTTGGAAATTCAACCTTTAAGGGGGTGAAAAGGGGGGATTTTGTTTGTATGAAAAATCTTATTTATTGAGTTAATAACCTTGAAACTTGGCACGAACACTTATCTAAGTAAATTATGAAGTTTGGAATTTTTCGTTTTTCTAAAATACCCCCTAAAGAGGTAATGGGGGGGTGTTAAAATTTGTATGGAAGAATTTTAAGGCCCTGTCCGATTAACTTGAAACTCAGTATTTATACTAAGGACTAAAATTAATTAATAACGTGTATCAGGGTTTTTCGAAAATCTACCCCTAACTGTATGAAAAGAGGTAGTTAATTTTAAAGGGGAGTATTTTACTGCGTGGCTTGATTAGCTCGAAAATTGGTATAAATAAACTTTGAGTCAAGTTATGAACATATCATAAACGATTTTTCAAAATTCTACCCCTGTGGGGGATGAAAAGCGGGGATAGTTTCTTTGAAAAATCTGATTCCTTTGTTCTATAAAAATAAAAATTGGCCCGAATACTTATTTATTTAAGTTAATTATAAAGATCATACCAACATACATTTTCGAAACTTTTAGAGGAAAGTACGAATTTCACGCGGACGAAGTCGCGGGCAGAAGCTAGTCTTAAATAAAATATTGTAGGCAGTTTAACCGACTTCAAAAAAAAAGGAGGAGGTTATCAATTCCCGGCAACCGGCATGTCCTAGAAACCAAATATTCGATGACATGTGACATCTGCCAACCCGCACTGGGCCCGCGTGGTGGATTACGGCCCACTCCTTCTCACCGAGAGGAGGCCTGTGTCCTAGCAGCGGGAACATTATAGGCTGATTATGATATTTTTAATGCCGTTATATAGAAGCCTATTTGCAAAATTATTTTTTTATTCTAAAGGATGTACTTTCAGATTGGTTCCATAGAAATTTCATCAAAATCGGTTTGGTAGCTTGGCTTTTAAACCAAAATTATTGGTGAAAATTGTAGTATGTATGATACGTGATATCTCCGGTAATAAATTGTAAATCGATTTCTAAATTTATTTTTTTAATTGATAGGGGTACCTATGCCTCAGGGGTGGTCCCATATAGTTTTTCATTAACTTTGCTTCGGTAGTTTTTGAGTTAGCTTATACATATATACGTATTTTTGCCACTTAGTTTATATTGATGTTGTTAAAATAACTTCCTGTCACTGATATTTACATAGCAAGTAGTGTTATATGAATTTGTGTGGGGTAGATACAACTTAAAAGTGAAAATAAAAACTTTTTTGCAAAAAACAACCAACTTTTAAAAAAGACACTGCAAAGTGAAAAATAACTTTCATTTCGGAAGTCGATGGAAAAAAATGAAAATGCGAACCCAACAATACCGAAGTTACAGCACATACATGTAGATGTATGTAAGTATTTACTTTAATTTCAATGAAGCAAAAGACTGATTACTTAGTTAACTTACAAAATATGCAAAATATTACTGTTATCTGCACATTTTTATCAAGCAGTTAATTTGTTAAGATCTTATCAGCTCATTTCCAAATATTGAGCGGGCCCTAAATATTTTCTTTTAATAGTTGTGACCTTTACAAAATTAATTAACGGGCCTAATTAGTTCAAGGGCTGATGATTGCTGGGGATAAGATAAATCTTATTAAT
Organism: Amphipoea lucens; assembly: GCA_947508005.1. Taxonomy (NCBI): domain Eukaryota; kingdom Metazoa; phylum Arthropoda; class Insecta; order Lepidoptera; family Noctuidae; genus Amphipoea; species Amphipoea lucens. The sequence goes on along the minus strand of OX382360.1, from coordinate 22,834,080 downwards.
AAAATGACAAGAACGTGGTTAACGTCAGGAATGATCGATGAAGTTGTCCTAACTTCAACTTTACAAAACAGCTAAATTTTAGGTAAGACGTGACCACTGCTGCTATACCATACTTGCTTACCATATACACATAGATATCCGAGTGCTTACCTACGAAATTATCGTTTTAATTTCTTAAAAGTTCAGACGATATTTTCCGAGAAAGTTATAATATATTTTGTTAAGCTTAGATACGAGTAGTATTGGCTATTATTGTCGATGCACTTTTGCCATTTTAATGGAAGTTCATTGATGTCGGCGTTATAGATCCTGTCAACGCTTAACTATAACTTTTGAAAGACATTTTTCACTAGTAGGTATGTACATAACAATCGGCTAGCCTTCTTCGGTTTTTGAATACATTATTTGTGTATATTTTATGTCTTTTTTATTTGTACCTAATGTGCGTTTTGTCTGTGCAGAATAAACAATTTTTCTTTCCTACTGTTTCACGGGGTTCACTTGTCCTATAATTAATCTAAGAGGCGTAATAATACTGGCAATTTGGGTACATCACACGACTCCCAACACTTTCGTAGAAAAAGGCGCGGTACTATGAATGAAGAGGTATACTCCTTGGTGAGAAGGGATGAAACGCAAGTAACTAAAACAATATTATGAATATACATGTTGAAGGATGGAGAGGGAGAGGAAGACCAAAGAAAAGATGACTGGAGTGATGGCCGGTGGAGCAGACGAGTCCTTGAATGGAGACCGCGTATCGGTAAGTGTAGTTTGGGACGCCCTTCAGCTACCTAAAGAAAGTGGCTGGGACGAAGTGGATGCGGAAGGCGGAGGACAGGGTGTTGTGACGGAGCCTGGGAGAAGTCTATGTCCAGCAGTAGACTGCAATAAGCTGAGTTGATTAATTGATAGAGTGAGCTGACAGGAGAGAATGGAAGATAAAAACGTGTTGCGCCGACCCCAAGAAACATGGGACAATGGCAGGAAGACAATGATGAGATACAAGAACACGTAAGTAAGTATATTCGTATTATACATACTTAAGTATATTGGTTTAGGAGAGACATGAGCTTTTATGTATGCATTATCGGTTCCATACTTTGTTTACCGATACATTAAATCTCAGTAATAAATACAATTACGTGGTTATTAATAAGACACAAAGCTCACACTTGTATTTTGACGGTCACCGACTGCGTATATAAATGGCGGTGGTATCGGCGCGCGCCTCACTAGAGTGCACGAGTGTTGTCTGTGGCCATCATGATCTCTTTACGGGTGAGTTGTTTACTTAATTAATTATTGAAGTGAAAACTTCTTTAGGTTCGTTGGGCATTTTTGAGATGGGAAAAAACCATTGAATTCGCGCCACTGTTACCGTAACTGACACCGCCTCGGTTGTGCTCGGCTATCCTCGGGATATCCGATATGTCAGTGGCAAAGTATTCTGTTTGTGTGTTTTTTTTTTCACTTTTCTTTACTAATAATGATTACATTCTATTTGACAGCCGGTCTTACTTGAGCCTATGCCAATAACTTGCCTGTCGATGCCCGAGGCAGTCAGTTTAAACATTAGATTACATACCAAATAAGCGGTGCCTACCTATCTTTTAGACTGGAAGCCGACCTAAACATAGTTGGGGACAAGTTAGGGTGATAGGAGCTAAGATTAATTAGATAGCGATTTGATATCGGTTTTAATTTACTGATTGCTGACTTAAAGTATTGTTCTGGATACTTTCAACTTTTTTTTCAATCAGCCCTGTTTCATAATATCAAACCACATAAGGTCCGGTCGCGCTAAATTTGCCAAAGATGTAAACAACAGTGGCCGCTCGAAATTGAATAAAATCGATTTTGAAGAACGTTTATTTTAAGTAATGTTCGTTTTCGTCTAGTTAGCTCGGAGATTTAGGCGAAAACAAACATTACTTAAAACAAATGTTCTTGTATATCGGTTTTATTCAATTTCGAGCGGCCATTGTCGTTTACATCTTTGCCAAATTTAGCGCGGCCGGACTTTGGTTACAACGGGAAAGACATTCTTAAACAGTCTTAAATATAATATATAATATTCTTTCTGTTAGGTCGTAGGCAGTAGTTATAATTACCTAGGTAATGGTCACCTGAACACTGTAGGCTCACGAAATGTAAATATTCTGACAGGGGTTATATTATAGACCTCATACCGACAAAAAACCTATATCCTAAATCGATTGATGATATTGAACCAGGTAGAATGGCCTTTTTTACCACTTCCTGAAAAGTTCCAGTCAATTTATCTAGTAGATAGTGTCTGGACACCAAAACGGGTACCTACTGAATAGTTGAATTGCAATAGTTTATACTCGTATAGATGCACATATTATATGTAGATATGTTCCCGGAGTCTGGATTTGTGCCCGCTTCCTAATTGTGTAACACACTATCAATCGGAATCAGAATCATTTTGAAGCAAATTGCTAATCCATTGCTTTATAAGTTCGAAAAATTTGTCTGCTCAACCCGTAAATAACGCAATGAATGTTGTTGAACTGTCAAAATGAAACCGATTCCGATTGATAACGTGTTACGCAATTGCCCTGCCGGTTGATGGCAAGAAGCTCGTCCCCTGTTACATGGGACTAAAAACGTAACTGGTGAAATCTGGGTGTACTATACGTAAACCTCTGCCTAACCTTTTGCGGAATGCAGGCGTCATGTTATCTTTATATATATATACATAGATATTTCAAGTACCCAGTGCCGGATTAACCATTAGGCAAAGTAGGCAACTGCCTAGGGGCCCCACATCGGCTAAGGGCCCCCGCGCGCGCACAAAAGTATGTAATTGAAAATGCACAGAGTACATTTATATATAGCGAAAATGTTTCATACAGTGAAAATCTAATCAATGACAATAGGTATTATTGCATCTTTCGACGCCTTAGTTGATGAAATTTTTCATACTTACAGAACAGAACCATCTAGTATCGAGTAGTATAACTTTACTAATAAAATAGATCAATGTCGATAATGAAAATTGAAAATGATGTATTGGAAAAGGTGAACTTTCAAGGGCCCCCGAGAATTGCATTGCCTAAGGGCCCAGGCATGGTTAATCCGGCCCTGCAAGTACCCACAGTGTTACAAGTATAGCTTTTATGCCTTGGACTCTTGAAGCTTACGAAAGCGGATGGGAGACGGTTAAGTGAAGTTGATAACAGTGTTGCTTTCGCTAATAGTCGAAACATGAAAGTGATATAACATTTAATTATTATTTCCAAGTATGTTTTTATTTTTTGGAGAAATTCACATGTTATGTATGAGTTTATGTAACGTTATTAACTACTTAATCAGAACTATTCAATTCAAACTAGTTTAATGTTATGGCCCTTTTTCTTAAAATATTTCGTCATCTTTTGACGTAGGTACCTACCTACATGTAAATATGGCGAAATATTTTAAGAAAAAGGGCAAGTGTACGGCCACGGTCATAAGTGGAGTAGCAATTTCACAAAGCAATAGATTGACACTTTGGTTTTACTTACGACCTTCTTTTAATTAGCTATTTCTCTACTGTAGACACACACACTCACATTCATTTGCAACTGATTGTATTTCATTAATTCAACCACTACGATGTGTGGCATGATAGCTTAGCGGTTATCACGTTTGGGTAAGCGCGTCCTGCGTAGCGAGCCGTGGGTTCGAATCTCACGCGCGGTGATAGTTTTTTTAAATGTTTTTTAATAATTACTTCGAGTAATGACGCTTATGACTATAATAATATATTTCCTTGCCATGTTCGTCTTGTGCGCTTAATTCGTTAAACTTTATGATTATACCCACAGTTAAATAAATTACTTATAAGGTAGATACAGTTAAGTTACGAGTCATTCACCGCGATTAAATAGAACGTTGTTTGTTGGTTGTTAATTATTGTGGTTTAGCGACGTGTGTTCTATTAGCCTTGTTGTAGTTCCTTTTAAAATGCAGAATATTGAAATGAAAGCGAATGTGATTGCGCTGCGTAAAAGTGGATTTAATATAACACAAATGAACTTATGAAACTGAACTGAATGTGAGTATTATGAATATGATTTAATTATTTTTTCAAACATTTATTTCATTAAAATAGAACTGCTGATCCTTGTAGTTATTTTTTTAACGTATTATAAGGTCTAAATAGAAGAAAAAAATTATAATTTCGAAGTCCTAGATTTTAAATGATGAATATAACATTATATTATTCTTATATGTAACATTTCTATTTTCATTATAATTTTGTTTCTCAATAGTATTCGTATTTTGCTAGTAGACTAACAGTACTCTTTTTTTGTTTTAGAGAAATTACCTACTGTGACTCGGAGGGTCACTAAATAAGGAAGAGGGTAGCCTTGCTGCGTGGAATGCCCCAGCTGGTCAGTGAATATGAAACAATTGGTTATAATACCAACAAGATATTTTGCCGAATTATTCAACACGTCTTTACGAACCGTTCGCCGTGCAAACGAAAACCAGCTCAAAAACCTATGCAATATTGTAGGGCCCATGCGCCAGCGTTTACAAGATTGCTTTGATAATAATGGGTATTATACTAAGGATTAAATTATAAATTGATTATAGCTAGTAATAATAAAATTATACTGTAGCATATTCGTAATAAGGATTATTTTGAGGTTTAGTTTCAATCTTCTTTTCGTAATGAAAATGAATAGTTAAGCTATAACCACAATAAGTCCTAAACTAGAAGTTTATTTATTCTTTATAAAATTATAACGAATAAACATTTTGTAATCACTTATAAAACATTTTTATTCTTTACCCCATATTTCACTAACTATATAATAATAAAAACAATTATTACATTATTATTCTCGTTTATTAATTTATCGAATAATAAAAGAACAGATGAAGATAATAATAATTGATGAAAAGAAAAAAAATCTCATTTTGAGATTGGAACTTGGGCCTATATGTTTGCTAATCCGATGCGTTACACTATCAGCTATCCGGCCTTATAACAATGTTGTCAATTTTAGCAATGGTTTGAGCCGACCAAGGTCATACTTAATTACGTACGCTGCGTGTGTGAAAAAGCGATATATTTTTGTTTCGCTGACTTTCGCTCGACACCAGTGTATAAATTCTGAGGTGTGCGTTCTGTGTTAATACATCACTTATACACACATACGTATATACGGCCTGTACCACGCGTGTTCACAGCAAAACAATCCTTACGGTGATAATGCAGTACTGACCGTTACCGTACCTAGGTTTCTTTTATTACTCGAATTTTCTTAGAATTAACTCTAATGGTCATATTTGAGGGTTTGAAGAAGTTTGGTTACATGCTAAATATAGCGACATTTAATTTATCAAAACAAAAGTTTTTAGTGTTTTTATGTCACTCAGAAAGCTGCCACCTTTAAATAGAATTGGGCTGGTCACATCTGCCGCAAGCCAGATGATCAATGGGCCAAAATAATTCCGCCAATTCGCACTAAGCGTTTGCAACAGTCGTTTAAACGCGCACAGCAAAAGAGTGGAACTCTCTACCTGCGTCTGTTTTTCCGAGCGCAGACAACCCGAATCTCTTCAAAGTGAGAGTGAACAGGCTTCTTCTGGGTAAGCTCGCTCCATCGTCGACTTTGTCTCTGTCACCTTTGACCTAGGCTAGAGTCAAGAGCAAGCCGATTACAAATAAAAAAAAAACAAACGACCCAATGGGACCCATCGCGGCAGGCCCAGACGGAGATGGAGGGATGAGCTGGACTCCTTTAATAAAGATTGGTCCTTGGCAGCTCTGGACAGAGAGAGGTGGAAGGAGAGTAGGGAGACTTTTGCCCAGCAATGGGACATGAATGGCTAATAAAAAAAATTAAAAAAGTTTTTAGAGTTTTGTTTAAAAGTCTTTGTATTTCTAATCATGAACAGAATCATTGTCAAGTAAATGCATATAATGACAAGACATAAAATAATTAATTATCTACGATCAATTTAACCTCTAAAATCGTAATCGCTAAACCCTGTTTCACTTTACTTCCTGCTAATCTCAAATCTAGCCCACATAGCTACTCACCTCGCTGCTGAGACCTTAAATGAAGGTGAAACGGCATACTTATCAAGATCAAGTTCAGACTGATCGCTAATGTAATACATATGACATGTCGTGTATTGTTGTGTTGTTTATGTATTACGTCATGTACTGTGTATGCGTTGGAGGCTGTTAGGTATATTGTTGTATGTTGTTATGCTGCGTTCATTCCTTTCTCCAGTTTTAAATAAAAATGTAATGATGTTATCCTATCACATCACATCACACTAATATTATAAAGGCGAAAGTTTCTGAGTGTGTGTGTTTATAATTATGTTTATTACTTCTTCACGTCCAAACGGCTGGATCAATTTTGATAAAATTTTGTATGGAGGTAGCTGACACCCTGGATTAACGTATAGGCTACTTTTTATCCCGATATTCCCACGGGATCGACATTTACGCGGGTGAAACCGCGGGGCGCAGCTAGTATTAGTATAGTATTATAGGCCTATAATTGTTACTAGGGGGAAAAGGCCTTTTCTGAAAATTGAGTGAAAGAACGAGCCGAACGATCTGCAGAATCAGAAATTTTTTATCAAGTCTTGGTTTTCTTAAGAATTTGCAATGATATTTTTATTTTAAGAAAAAATGTCAATGATAATTTCAGAACAATGAAATAATTATCTGTATCGTTTTATATAGTGAAAGCACAATTCCAATGAAACCTTGTAATCTGTTCCTAGAATGTATGCAACTTACGAGCTACTTAAACATAGATGTACAGGTTTGGGCTAGGATTAGCCTTTTAGTTTACCTACCTAGGTGCCTAGATTCTAAATTAGCACTAATAGCCTACATAACAAAATATACAATTTTCACAAGTCACGACTCCTTCTCATATAATGATGGTAGTTGGCCTTTGGTATCCAATTTGCAATTGTTTTTAGACAAGACTACTAAACCGCAAACAAGGATCATTTTCTTATCACATCTTGAAATAATATCGATGTAATGCAATCTCTTTGGTTAACCGAATTTCAAAGCAAATTAGGCTGTGAAGACAATTTATAAAAAGTATTTAATTTCTCTTCTGCAACAAAAACTGGACCAGTTATTCCACGATTGCGGAAGCAAAAACATACCTTTTAAAAATAAAAGTTCAGAGCAAAACAAATGGAAAGCATGCATAATGTAGGTAATCATAATGTCCCAAGGCTTTAACTGTTAAATGCCAGTTGCATTATATGAATGCAGTCGGGTTACTTCGCCCGTTCGTCGCGGGTTCGTGATAAAACCGACTTAATTTTACGAAGAGAAGACGGATAAGTAACATAGATTTAAAATCCTACACATAGATTCATAAAGGTATTCGAATAGAAATAGTAGAAGAGGAAAACATCTTGGCTATCAGATTTCCTACCTGAAATGGGTAAATAGGATCTCATTTTCAAAATTACCGATTGAACCATGACAGTGTCTACAATTATTATACAGGAAGATTTTTTTATCACCATCCAAATTTTTACAGGGTGTTCTACCCTGAACAACTTTCACTATGGGACCAACTTTAAAATCACGAAAAAAAAATCAGCTGTTTAATACAAATGTTCAATACCTACTTGACCAAAATGTATGAAACAGCTGATTTTTTTCCGTGATTTCAGAGTTGGTCCCGTAGTGAAAGTTGTTCATATTCATGGGTAGAACACCGTGTAAAAATTTGGATGGTGATAAAAAAATCTCCCTGTATGTAAGTAAATAAGTTTCAATTTGATTTTAAAGAAAAAAAAAAACGAATGATCTATGATCATTTACCGAACAGATTAAGCGGGAAGCGCCAGGGTAGTCACGCTTATGTTTTTTATAATCCTATTTATTGATATTTCGTGAAATAGTCATTCAAGTAGTCATATGAGCTTAGACGGTTGTATTGACGATGTTAATGATTATAATTCTGTAAAGTCATAAGTATTTGTTACGCTCGCGATCAAAATTCAACATGGCAAATGAAAATTTTAATTTCGCGGGCTTACTTGGCGTTAGGTTTCTCAGACCATTGTTTTAAATAAAATAATCTCATAACTGAACATACCTGGCTAACAACAATAAAGTCCAAGTTTATTATGATCGATTCAAACTCAAAGCATTTATTTCAATTAAACCATTTACAGGCACTTTTGAATTGTCAAGAAGTCAGTCAGTCAGAAAAAATGAAGCTAGTTGCCCATTCCAAAGCGTAGGTACCTATGGAGAAGAACGGGCAAGAAACTCCATGGACACTCCCATAAATCAAAATAATGTGGTTACAAAGTCTTGGTTACATCATTCATGTTAAAAATTATACATGTGAGAACGATGCAGAACGATTGATTGCTGCAGTCTGATGAGGATAACGATTATTGTTTTCAAATTGGACATCGATGCAAAAACTATTTTGATTGGTACCGGGTTTTTTGACCTCCACAAAATATCTTCCAAATAATTCTCTATATGTATTAGGAAATCATAAAATGTGAGAACTTCTGCAATGCGGATATTATTGGCTACTTCCTATACATAACTAATGACTAACATGTGACTAGTTTTAAATTATTAGGGGCTTGACACGTTTGAAGGTTCTTTGACTGTCGTGGCCAGTGTCACCATTAAAAAAAATGCTAAATGGGCGGACTCTTGACCCCGATACTTTTTAATCATATTGCACAGATGGTACAGACAGCCTCAAAAAAATGTGTACAGCAACAAGAGTACTACAATCTTTGTTCGAAAATATTGAGCATTATAACATACACACACACACATCTTACTATCACATATTATGCGGACATCCACGATAATATCGTCACGTTATAAATTATAAAAGCGTACATTGGGTTTTCAATTGTAGCAACACATTATAAACGCTTAAAACTTAGACCTGAGCCCTGATTCACAACCAATGATAGGCTATCGTATCGAAAACCTGACATTTCGATAACCTGATTTGACTTCCACTCAACAGCAAATAGCAGTTGGAAGAATAGCGGGCGTCTGTTTGATTTAAACTGACAAAATTTTCGGATTTTGGACTTGTGAACAGCGTTGAGAAGACTTGTACGATAACAATGATTAATGTTCGATACGATACGGAAGCATATCGAGTGTTTGTGAATAAGGGGTTGGACTCGCGAACACCATTCCGAGGACACGACTCAAGCTGCACACTGTGCCAATATATTGGTCCTCCTTATCGATTTCGAAAATGGCGACCCTTTTAAATTATTATTTCTTAGATTGTGCCCTAATATAACTCAAAACTAATGCAATAGAGTTGGCCGGCGGAGTTAACGTTATGCTGCCAGCCTTTTGGGTACTTTTCCTGTTGACAGCGATGCGGACGATTGTTTGGTTGCTGTACGATTCTTTTCCCGCTTTTTATATACCTATAAATAGCATATTCAACTAATTAATGACATTTCTTTATCATGTTCCAGGTATCTTTCCTGCTGTGCGCTGTTTTAGCGCTGGTTGTTTTGTCTGAGGCGAAACCTGATGATGGAGAGAGTGTTACTTTACCTGGACCTGGGCTGTCATACGGTTGGTATTCAGTTCTTTATTGCCGTGTTTTCTTACGTTAATAGGCATAGGAAAGATGGCCCTAAAATAATCAGAAGGACAATTTTTGTAATTAAAAACGTTCAAAATCCAATCGCAATCTCATCTCAGCGACAAACAATGTCAAAAAATAGGGAAATCAGAGGTATTTTTGACAGATTGAGACTGAAACTAGAATGTAAACGTTCCTAAAAATACGGGAATTGCCCCTCTGAAGTACTGTTCTGCCAAAATTAGGGAATGTAATCTCGACTCGAGATCTCACGTGCTAAGTCTGGGATCGAGATTGGCCATTCGAGATCTCGCCCACCATGCAATATGGCGAGATCGATATTTAGAGATTTTAGGATGGTTGGGGGAGGCTCATGGTCCAGAAGTAGATGTCTTTTGTCTGTGAAATCATTAGTTGAAACATTCATGTTTACAATCTACATCACATAAAAGTCACTGTTTTTTTTGCATCCACCAATAATGTATTAGGTAACAAAACCTTTACAGAGTTTTTTTCAAGACAGTAATTACTTCGGTGCTGTATAGTGACTTTTTGTAATCATTGGGCAAGTGCATTGAACTTCTAGTTTACTTTCGGTTTAATAATGAACTCAACTTACACAACGTCACGTAGTGCAGCTGATCATTTATAAGCAAACTAGCTTCTGCCCGCGACTTCGTCCGCGTGAAATTTCACCCTCCCCCATTCACCCTCTTAGGGGTGAAATTTCGAAAAACCCTTTCTTAGTGGACACCTACTCTTCACAAAGAACGCACCCTCCAAATTTTATGTCTCTAGGACCAGCGGTTTAGGCTGTGCGGTGATATATCAGTCAGTAAGTCAGGACTTTGTATTTTATAGATGTTTCATTTCACATGTACAATTTTTTTTTGAAATTTTGAATAAAATTATTTAAATTAGGTACAGTCATGTCTATAAGTATGTATACACTTGGCTTTATTCAAAGGCGATTTTCTCCGTTATTTTTAAATGAAATTTTATGTTATTACGAAAATAGTATTTTCGAACCCATAGGTTTACCTATGTTAAGTGTCGTATTTCAACGTTGCATTCGTTATTTCACGAAAAAATCGCAATTGAAAATTGCCAAGTGTTGACATATTGGTGCTCGTGACTGTACAGAGGAGCCTTGAATAAAATGTAAAATTATAAGTACCTCAATACTGTTACTTAAGTTAATTTATACCGGGATTTCCCAAGTTTCCTACAGAGCTCTTGCAACAAAATAGCTGTTCTTATTTCTCTGCGAATTTGATCTAAAATTGTTTATTGGTATGTAAATACAAACGCAATGATCTCTAAAAGAATGTCATATATTATAATAACCCCTTAAATTTTTCAGGAGGCATCCCGTACGGCAGTATGAGCGGCAACGTAGCAGAGTTCTTTAGACGACAAGCGACATCTGGCGGCCGGTCGGCGTACCTCTCCGGTCCTCGCGGCAATAGCGTAGACTACGCGCCTATTGAACAGTACTTAAGATAGATGGCGCTAGTTGTTGGTTTATGTTCGTCAGTACAGAATGTATCGTGAGTTAGTTTTGTAAGATGTGATTGATTGTGGTCCCTAGACAATAGTATAATTCTATGCGACCATTTGTGTACAATTTCCAACAGGCCCCAGGGGTCCTATGATCCCGGTTTATTTTTAAAATGAGCTCTTTGACTGTTTGCACTAGTTCAAGTATGGTTCTTGTTAAATTACGAATAAGTTGCCAACAGCCATAAATTGCGTTCACATTTTTTTTATAATACCTCATACGATGTCTATTAAGACATAAATAAAACCATAAATAGGTATGCCAATATTAAAGTTAATTCTGTTAGATTGTTAAGTAAATGCCATTAATTTATTTTATAATATTACAGCATAGTTTTATTTATAGCAATAGTTATCCCATTTCCATTTAACGCAAACGAACCTGTCTAAAAAAATATCTACTACCTATTTCATTTCATTTATTTATTTTGTTTTGAGCAGTTGTGGCTCAGTGATAACGGCTCCGACTTACGACTTGCAGGTCGTGGGTTCGAACCCAGACAGGCGCTTTACTGTGTGTAATTTATTCATCACCACTGCTTTCAAAACGGAGAAGAAAACATCGTGAGATCGTGAGGAAATCGGCATATCCTAGAATCAATAATTCGAAGACATGTGGTGACATCTGCCTATTCGCACGGGACCCCATTGTGAATTACGGCCCACTCCCTCTCAAAAGAGAGGAGGCCTGATGTGTCCCAGCAGTGGGAAAGTTATAGGCTGATTATGATTATGCTTTGCTTTTATTTTAGGAGGTTCGTGTCGTGTTTCTATTCTTGAGGCAGACTTTTGACATGAAAAACTTGATTTGCTGTAGACAATAGAGTTTTCCATTTTATTTTCTTTCAGCTGGTCACACTAATATCATAAAGGTGAAAGTTTGTGAGTGTGTGTGTGTTTATATGTTTGTTACTTCTTCACGCTCAAACGGCTGGACCAATTTTGATAAATTTTTGTATGGTTGTAGCTGACACCCTGGAATAACATATAGGCTATGTTTTATCCCGTCACACTAAATGTTTGTTACTTCTTCACGCTTAAACGGCTGGACCAATTTTGATAAAATTTTGTATGGAGGTAGCTGACACCCTGGATTAACATATAGGCTACTTTTTATCCCGATACTCCCACGGGATCGACATTTACGCGGGTGAAACCGCGGGGCTATAAATGTGTCCATAAACCTCCAGTCTCCGATACACTACAAGTTGTAAAACCTATTCAAGTGAAACAATGCCCCAACACATGTGACATAATTATAATCTCGTAAGATAGGAACATTGTCTCATTACTTACGGACAAGTAAATACTTAACTAGACATTATTGTTTTATCAACTTACTTCCCACGAATAATGGCTATTGTCTGCTAAAAGTTACTGTTTTTGTCAACAGCTGATCTTTCCTATGTATCTTGTTAGAACTGCGTAGATTTTGTTGATATCATAAGGGCTAATGAGTACCTTTTTTATCTTGTGGAAATCCTCATGGATGTCCGCCACCCTGGGGTGGGTGGAGGGGTCTGTCAGACTCTTACTGACTAAAATCACACGGTGTCAGTACATTTTGCCGGGATGCTGGTACCTACATAATCATTATCTGATGCGTGTTAAGTACCTGAAAATTATGTAATTATAGTCGCTGAAAGGTGACAGCTTTTTCTATTCAAAGTTTTCTCGAGAGATATGCATATCTACTGCTGACCCATTATACCCGGAGTAATTAGGAAGTCATCCATGCTTATTGGCTAAATCTTTCACCAAGACTGTAATCCGATTGAGCTAATACACGCGTACGTATCAATTTCAGGACAATCGTTTCGGTAAGCTATTGGGGTTCAAACCCTTGTAAGTTTATTTCACTTTAGGTAGGTACTTGTTCAAGATCATTTAAAAAGTGAGAGAAACTGTCGCAAGTAAAATTTTACTGTATGGTCTGTATCGATGTAACAATTTTTGCAGAATACCTACAAACGGGGTGAATAGGGTTGCAGGGGTGAATCGGGACGAAACTTTAAAAAGGATTTTAGCGTTGAAATAATATAGTTTGTTGCCGACAAGGGCACTTAATCGTTAATTATAATACGGTGAACACATTAGAGTCCTTTTTGGCAACAAACTATATTATTTCAATGTTAAAATCCCTTTTAAAGTTTCGTCCCGATTCACCCCTGCATCCCTATTCGCCCCGTTTGACGGTAGTATTTCGAACTCGCATAGGGAACCACTGAAAAACACAATACCGTGGAGCCAACTTCTCCTTTGCCCTTCAGTAAAACAACTACAAGCTGGTTTTAAGCACGAATAAGTTTGTTTCCTACGCATCCCCTAACCCCAAGGTCTGTATGTCAACACACGCGTGACATAACTCGCAGTGGGTCAGCCGCCACGCGTCACAGCTCCTCACTATGGCATTAGATTAGTCTTGTATATCTACATACGGTCATTAGTGAGCGTGCTTATTACCTACTAAAATTGGGTTAAATTGGCTACGAAGGTGAGTGCAATGATGGCGTAAAGACGGACTGGGCTTAGACAGCGTGTTGGGAAGGAATTTAGTTATTGTAGCTGTAGAACTGTCGTTGTTCCCCAAAGTTTTAATGTTGGAATGTCTGCATAGACTCAAAGGTCAAATTATGTATTCGAGAAAATATGGGTGCATCGATTAAGTACAGACGCCAGCACATCAAGCTACCTGAAACTGTCAAATTTTTCCAATCAGCTTTGCACCTTATGCTTTAGCGATAATGTTGAAAATCTATTAAACATTTTTGACAGATTGTAGTAGCTTGATGTGCTTGGCGTCTGTACATGATTTTGAACCCCCTTGGTTAAAATTTATTCATATACCGGGTTATTGAAAAAAAAATTAGCGGTTCCATTCAGTTTGACCGTATAGGTATTGCATGACCGACGAAATATATTTACGGTAGAGGGTCTAGAACCATGTGTTGAATTCATGGTTATACAGTTTGCGTGTCGATGTCTTAGACCGCACAATTCACTTTAATAGACCTGACATCACATTAATTGAAAAAATAAATAAAACTGGGTTCCTTATAGACATAGCGGTGCCAAATACGCATAACGTACAGACTACAATAGCCGAAAAATTATCCAAATACACCGAACTAAAAGATGAAATAACCCGAATTTGGCATCTTCAAAAAGTTACAATAGTCCCCATAGTGCTATCTACAACAGGAGTAATTCCAAAACAGCTTCATCAGTTCCTTAGTTCCCTCAACCTGCCACCTAACACCTACCACCTGATGCAAAAGGCAGTGATTCTTAACACATGTAGGCTAGATAGAAAATTTCTTCAGTGTGAGTCGGACAACTTACACCAATACTCCCACTCAAATATTGTTTCGTCTACCACACAGTCTACTTATAATATTACTCCCACACTTAACCCCACTGTTGGACACTTGGCTTAGGCCCGTGCCATCAGTTCTATCCGGCTAGGCCGAGAAAAAAAAAAAAAAAAAATAATAATAATAAATAAATAAATAATTTATTTTAGACCAAACACTTGTATACATATTCTTCTTCTTTCTTGGTATCACCATATTTTACCATAATTCACACTATAATATTTTTTGTGATGAGTGATAAAGTATAAATGCTAAGCTTTTAAAAGCTAATAGTAAACTTGTGACATGCAATGATTAAACAAGCTAAGGGTTGTTGCTATGTCAGTTCACTTTTCTGGGCAGATAGGACCGCATAATATTAAGTACTCAGATACATTCGGTGACTTAGGTACCTTACCTATATCTACAACGGATTAGGGGAAGCCCATCCTTTGTTGTTATTACCATCACGTACAACATTCGACATTTTGGCTCAGAGGTGCCATTCATTCCTGCAACTTACATACATTTTTTTACCAAAGATGTTTGTAAAAAAGATGGATCTACATTTGGCCATCAATCATTCACCTCCATGACTGTCGTTCGAATCAATATGCCTGTCAGGTGAAAGAACATAATATATGTAAGTGCAATTCAAACTTTTACGACCATTTATTATAATCGTTGTATAATTTACATACAATATTACGGTGTCAGTACATTCACTAAAACCACAATTGTGGGAAACCAATCCTGGCACAACTCCAGTGTATTTATAGAACCAATACTGAGAAACAACTTTATAGGATTTTCCTCTAGTTTATTTAGCTTTTACATAAAAAGTTTTTGAGAGATTTTTTCACTAATCTGTATCTACTGGGGGAGATATTATGGGAGGTTCCATTTAAATCATATATTCGGCCAATAATTGGCGAAACGGCCAAGCCTCATATTTTGACTAAGGTGTAGAGTTTGTGAAGTTAGGGCTTATAGGGTTAGAAGCTTGACTCTACATGAGATCTGATAACTTTTTGATAGTGCGAGTCACATGTGGTCTCGTCTTGGCAACATTTTACATGAAAATGTTTTTGGTGGGTTAGTTTTACCTACATTGGTGCCCTGACATAGCAAAGCGGCACCAATCGTCTAAGCAAATCGTAAAAGAGAGGCGGGCAACACGGATCCCAGTTCCCACAAATTTTAAATCAATGGAATGTACTACACGGAAAAACAGCACTAAAATTATCAACTAATATAATCCAGACGGTGTGACATAAACAGATTTCGCGGCCGCCGTAAAACAATTGCCGATGACCGACGGTTTTGATTCACGATCCGACATGGCCATCGATTGAAATTTAAATCTACTATTTACAAAAGGTCTTTTTTATATTGTGCTCCGTAATGCGGTGTGGCTTCAGTAGTAAACGAAATAGATAGCTTGTAAAATATGAATGATCTTTGTCACCACCGATTTCTGAAATTGTTTTCTGTTGAGTCTAATGACATTTCGCGTGAGAGCAAGCCGAGATTAAATTGGCTCTTGTTATTTTAGAGAGAACCAATCTCATTAGCTAATAAATATTTGTCAGATATGTATCACATCCGTATTCACAAACAATACTTGTCTAAGTAAAGTAGCAATACTATGTAAAGTAATTATTCCATATGACAAGCCTTTCAATTCACAAAAATTAAGTGACAGACGATCGCCGCTCAAGTATTGTTTATGAATAGGTTTTTGGGACCCTATGCGTCCGCGCGCACTGTGAGACCCCATAGTAATGGTTATGAATACGGGTTTTAGTTTGTCAAATACGTTCATATCGACCGTAGATGTCTAATGTCTAGATCATTCTTGGCTTCATATCTGACCAGCTCTGCTCAGACGAAACTCAAAGGTTTTATCTATTTATCTAAAACTAATACTAATAATTATTAAACCTGAGGAGTTTGTTTGTTTGTTTAAATGTACTAATCTCTGAAACTACCAGTCGGATTTGAAAAATTATTTTTGCATTTGTTAGCCCAATAATTAAGGAAAGCCATAGGTTATTTAATATCACACGACCCATAAAAGTCGAGCAAAAAAAAGTCAGAATGCAGAATATCCGAAACTTCTATGCTAGCCTTTTAAAGAAATACTAGTAAAGACTGCATTATAAATACCTACATTCTAACTTGATAAATACTGAATTTAAAGCAGGTTTGAAACTCACACTAGGATTCCTCGTTTTTTGCACCATTTAAGTCGCTAATGGACAATAAGTTGGATGGCGGAGCATCTGTCTGTATACAGATTAGGTCGGCAATCAACAAGTCACCTGCTACGCGTAGTAATTGTGGCATTATGATGAGTTGTAGCTGTGCGCGGGAAATGCCCGCGTTTACATATATACTATGTTCACTATGATGTATGTAGAATTGGTTTTTGTTGAATTTAAATAGTGGAGCGTTTATTGGGCGTTATTTAATTTATACTGACATCATTTATTCATTATGATTTATTCATATTTTCATTTATACTGATTTAATTTCTTGATTCCTCACATTCGATGGCGACTACAGCAAGGTACTCATGTCATGCAGATCTTAACAAGTAAGCATTCTTAAATGATACATAGTAGGGTTTTCCCATTAATGAGTTCTGGAAAAGCGACTTATATCTTATGGAAAGAAGGGTGTGGACTCAAAAAAACTTAGCAGAACCTCCCGGGAGTCAATTTGCTCCACGTTTTAGAAGCTTGGGCGGCTTCAGGTTTGCGTGTAGCAAAATCTTTCTATTCGAATTTTCCACAGTCACTGTTTGTCATGCTGTTCTTTCTTGTGGGGAATGGAGCACAACATAACAATTGTACGAGTATTTTTTGAAGAAGTTGGAAGAACGCGTTGACACGGGTCTCAAACTCATACTTGTTATGAAATAAGGTGTGGAGTGGGAAAATCGGATTATTCCAGTTTGCCCCACCAGTGGGGCGGCTGGTGGGGCAAAGGTGCCTCGACCACTGGGGGCCTAAGCCACGGACCCAAAGTGGAATGCCTAAAATTTTGCAGTGGAATCTACCCCACTAAATCGAAGTAGTGGGGCAAATTCCACTACTTTAAATCTAGAATCATTTACGATGAAGAAAGCATTTTGATTGGAACGGTCCGAAACACCTTTGTAGCCACATACATTGATTGTTTCTGTGGGTAAGTAAAATAGAACACGCTAGATAGCAACGTCATGCGTTGGCCGAAGACTGGAGAGAGCTGAGAAGAAAATAAAACTAAAAGCAATAAGAGGGCAAATACAATTTATTATTAATTATAGGTATATTGTCAACCTATCCCGTTATTTCTGCACAGGTGTCAAAACAAGACCTCACCAGATATACCAAGGCCTTTTATAGACGACATTTCCGCTGAACGATGACATAAAAACTATATTCTCACAATAAAAATGGCATTCCATTAAGAACAGTACCTGATGTGAATGTTAACATCGTGATGTATCAATGAATGTCTTTACTGATGTGACGTCACAGCATTGTAAGGTGCTTGGGTATGAGTTTTGATGTATCGGTGACTTGAATAAGTAAATTGGGCGTTGTGGCGATTATTATCAACGATCAGAGTGCTAATATTACGATGATTGTTGGGCTAGATAGAGTGGTGTTTAAAGTATGTATACAGGAAGATTTTTTCATTACCATCCAAACTTTTACAGGGTGTTCTACCCATGAATATGAACAACTTTCACTATGGGACCAACTCTGAAATCACGAAAAAAAATCAGCTGTTTCATACAAAAGTTCAATACCTACTTGACCAAAATGTATGAAACAGCAGATTTTTTTTCGTAATTTTAAAGTTGTTCCCATAGTGAAAGTTGTTCATATTCATTCTTCTGTAAAAATTTGGATGGTGTTAAAAAAATAAGCCTGTATAGTGTTGGGTTAACACCTTTATGAATGGATTCATATACGAGATTGATTCTTAATGGATTCCTATATGGACAGTGGTACCGTTTGTTTGTAAATATTATAATGTAGTTTCTGGAGGTCAGAGAGGCAGTCGCTCCATGTAAAATACTGATTTTCAGCTGCATCCTGTTAGACTGGAAGCCGACCCCAACATTGTTGGGAAAAGGCTAGGCAGATGATGATGATGAAATATTATAAAGAACCCAAGTGTGACTGTTTTATATATTTGCGTAGAAATCAAACTCAAACTCAAAGCATTTATTTCAATTAACCCAATTACAGGCACTTTTGAATTGTCAAGGGGTCGGTCAGTCAGAAAGATGAAGTTAGTTGCCCATTCCAAAGCGTAGGTACCTATGGAGAAGAACGGGCAAGAAACTGCATGGACAATATTTAGAAGTAGTATTCTTTTTCCGGAGAGGTATAAGGGCTAAAGCTTCAAACGGCTCAAGCCACCATGGCCATCGACATATAACTATGAAGATTCTGGGATCTCTGTTAAGAACGCTCTACTAGATTTTGTCGTCTACCGAGAACTATTGCAGAGGTTGCAGTACCTACTCTGATTATGCATTCTTTGATTCTTTATCACGACATTCCGGTGTACATATACCTGTGGAATAATTTCTAGCTCTAATCAGCTCCGCATCCTTAATGAAACAATAACCAGACATGTCCAGTATCACGTTTAACATCACGGCATCGTATTTTTCGCCCCACTTCGCAGACATCAAAGCATTGGTTTTTACTGAATTAAAAATTTCCTAACTCATTTAGTATTCAATGAACACCTCACTTGGTATTTTGAGCCTCTGTGACGTATTTGTTAAATGCTTTTTAGAACAACTTTGTTTCTGAGAATCGATGTAGAATACGGATAGAGTCCATGCAGTTCGATTCGTTCCCGTTACGTAACATTTTCAAAACAATAGGTCTATTTGATTTGAACTAGATTTGGTGGAATGGTAATCTATTGTTTAGATGTTTTTAGGTTTTAAAATGACGGATTAATGCTAAATTGTGATTGTCTAGATTTAGTAACAATGTTAAAAGGATTGATTATCGGGTAAAGGTAATTTGTACGTTAAAGGATAAGCCAATGGGTTATGAAGGAGTAACGATTGACAAAGAGCAGGCTCAATCATAGCCCAGGCTAGAAAATCATCTCATGTCTGTTGACCTCTTTCGTTATCTATTGCACTTGGATGAAAAATCTTTATAAAAGAATTAAAAAAAAAAAAACTGCCTTTCTTGTAGTAGGCATCTGCATCACTGCATTACGAGGGCAATTAAATATAGAAGTTAGTTAAACATCAGTTAATAAAGGCATGAAATGTTAAAAGAAATGTTTTGAAATTGAAATATATAAGATACCTATTTATAACTTTTCTCGAAGTGCGTCATCTGATCGCATATTCAGAGAACAAGCGAAGTATTGGCACCGACTATTTTTGTGATGCGCACGCGGCGATACGTTTGATGAACTTGAATCGTATGTAACAGTAGTGAACTTGAACACGGATGTGACCTAATGTAGCTCTGTTATGTGCGGGTATTATCGCATCACTAGGAGGTCAGCTAAGATGTCGTGTAACTGATAAGGGGATTCCAAGATTCTGGGTGTTGTTACGCAATATAAAAGAGTTCAATGGCCTTCTGGAAATGGGGAGATCCCGGACAGAGGTAAGGATAAAGGCTGCTGCTCTGCTATTTCAATAGTTGTTGTTTATAGGGTAATCCTTAAGGGGGTTTCTTCATGAAAACCTTCCATGAAAGTGAGATTGTCTGTCCTATTGCTACGTTTCGAAGTTTGCACTACTGCGCCGATTTGGCAGAAATATAAGATCATGGTGAAGGACCTACATAATTATATTATAACGGAATGGTTCCTGGATGAGGACCTAACGCTGTATACAGGGTGTGTCGTAAATAGTGGTCCACCGTTAAGGATTCGATATACCAGATAATTTACTATAACATATTACAATTTTAACCATTTTTACCCAAGAGTTCCGAAAATATATATTTTTTTGTTTTTTATTTACGAAATTTCTACCTTTTGTTACAAATTTGGTTGTAGTTTCAACATAAACCATTATTTTTTCATTTTGATTTCTGTTAATTACTGCTGAATACTAGAACTAACGTGTAAAATTATGGTTGTTTATGTAAATTTAGAGCTTTTGAAGAAAAAGTTAGTTCTTGTCTATTTTAACCCAAAATTTTAACATAATCGTGCAAATTCAAGAACGATTTTTGTAAAAAAAAATTTACTAGTAAAATAGTTAAAATTGTAATATGTTATAGTTAATTATCTGGTATATCGAATCCTTCACTGTGGACCACTATTTACGCCACACCCTGTATAATTAATTATGTTCTAAATCACTCCAATCTAATTTACCTGGTAGAATATAAATGAAAACTATGTATAAACTAACTTATTGAACTCGTATTCTTGAAAGAAAAAGATTATTATTAATTTACTAATATAAAAAAAAAACGTAATCAGTTTTTGAAATGCATCGCCGTCGAGGTAGACCAGGGCGAAGGTGATGTGACGATCTGAGAAGGTCTGCAGGGCCAACATGGCCAAAGATCGTACAAGACGGCAAGGTTTGGAAGGAAAATGAGGAGGCCTTTGCCCAGCAGTGGGACATAATAAAGGCGAACGAAAAAACAAAACGAGTGTGCTTATGACCACACGACTGAAGTGAAACTTCTTTCGCTCCATCTGTATTGAACGTATTTGACTATGAGAGGAAGAGAGAAAGAAAATGTGCGCGCGCAGTGCTTTCTCTTGCTTATATCCCCCACTCAACTCCCGTTCGCCTCGCCTGATCACACTTTTCGTAACGCTTACGTCACGCGTTCGCCAGCTTACTCCCCAAGTCAAGCGTGAAGTAAAGAAGTTTCGCTTAAAAAAAAAAAATTAAATTAACACTGAAATCCCTTCCACGCATGCAGGATAGACGGTCCCCTACAATCTATCTATGAACCAATCTTTTACCATACCACCCACCACCAACAGATTCCCAAAATAAGTAGCATATTGTCAGTACGTAGGTACTCTTTATATAAGTAGTCAAGGTTTCAATGACAGATACGTATAATGATGACGGTGACCTCTGGCTGCGGAAGGAAGGACGGGGCTATTTGATGGTGACAATGTCCGTTTGATAGAATAGCCCGAGACATAGACTGAAGCGGGAAAGACAAACTGGACATTCGAAACAGAACATATGTTCTGTTTACAATCTGTGACACGGTCGTGATGCAGCTTTTTACAGTATCAAAATAATGTATATATAATCGGTTTGGATTTCATTAGGATTAACTTTTGTTCTCTCAAAAGGGTGAAGGAAAACATCGTGAGGAAACCGGCATGTCCTAGAACCAAAAATTCGAAGACATGTGACATCTATCAATCCGCATTTGGCCCGCGTGGTAGATTTCGGCCTATTCCCTCTTACCGAGAGGAGGCCTGCGTCCCAGCAGTGGGAACATTATAGGCTGATTATGTGTGTGTAACTTTTGTTCGAAAGAAGTTTACTTAATTAGAAATAAGTGAATAAAACCGAAACTACCGAAATTATCGAATTGATCTAATTCTGACAACAAGCAATATTTATGATTGTTATTCTATTTTTGAAGCAGCCCAATGCTGAATGTCAGTTCGAGTAATTATTTTCATGAAAAGATTAATAAATACCTTGCTTTTTTTTCTTAGCGTGTCGTGGCAAAATATTTGAAATTAGTTTTGTCCAAAATACAGCAACGCGAAAACTGATTGAGTGTTTGCTGATTAGGCCCTCACGGGTGGTAGTCATCTTGCGCCGAGACACCAAGATCCTTATTAGAAAGAACTAACCTGCGAGTCTGAAACCGCTTATGACTTATGTCCACGGAGTTCCTTACATGTCGAAATACTGCGCTATGACAGGCCTACTTCAAACTAATTGCTGTATTTCCTACCTTCTCATTACTGGCACGACAATGCGAATATTAGAGGAAATTGTTACTTATGTAATTAAGCAAGGTCTTCACTTATCGTGTGAAGTTCTGTTCTACATTTAAGAAGGGGCGTTCTTGAGGGAAATGGGTGCATTTTTTACACGAACAACTGTTTTTCTCTTGACTGTACTTACCAGTCAAAAAGAGTAAGGGGATCAGAGGGGCAATTCTCGTAATTTTAAGAACGTTCAAAATCTAGTCGCAGTCTCATCTCGACGACAAACAAATGTCAAAAAGTTGTCAAACTGCAGGGAAATTAGATGTACTTTTTGACAGATTGAGACGGAGATCAGACTTTGAACGTTCTTAAAATTACGAGAATTGCCCCTCAGACCTAGTTATAGTAGATAAGACAGAAATTAAAACATAAGACTATCTAGCAAGGGATCCGACCGGAATAAATTCTGCTTTCTATGGGTATCCTTTTTTGGGCAAAGTGGTCATCCAAAATAATAACGTAACATCACATAACATCACGCCTGTATTACCCGAAGAGTTAGGCGTTATGTTTAAGTCCCATGTAATAGGGGGCGAGCCTATTGCCATCAACTGGGCACAAATACAGACAAAACCGGGTACAAAATGATGATTCATTATATTTTCACACCATTTGGGATTCAATATAGCGCCCGTGAATTAAACACTGCTTTATTCCCTTGATGAATAATCTATTATTTTGTAAATGAGTAGTAAATAACACTCGATTTTTGCACGTAAAATAATAATTTTATTTTGTAATAATTTTGAGCTGGATGACCGATTCCCCGATACAATTTAACGTTGCCATAAGCAATATGAGCATGCCCATGATAAATATAATATAATAAAACCAACAGGTTACACAAAAAAATATCTAACATAATAACATCTTGTCAATAACGTGTATTTTAAAGAATTTTCCCGAATTCAAACATGTGGTAGAGAACGGAATGTTTTTAATTTTCTTTTGTTTTATTTTTCTCAGCCTTATCTTCAAAGTCTTAGTTAGTTAGTGACCATGTCATTAATAAAATTGACTGACCCTTAGTGAACTTTGTCACCGTAAAATATAGGAAGAACATGATTGTTCAGACGCCAGCGAATCAAGCTACTACAATCTGTCAAAATTTCTTTAATAGATTTTCAACTTTGTCGCTAAAGCATTAGGTTCAAAGTTGATTGGGAAAACTTTACAGTTTTGGTTAGCTTGATCTTTACAACACCATAGAAGTAGTCAAAAGGCTCAAGCCAATGTTGCACACAAGTGTCCAAATACACAAATAACATCACGTATAGTTTCCCCGAGGGGCTAGGCAGGTGTGGACTTTTTTTTTTTAATCTTTACTTTTTGTTTTTATTTGATGTATGTGTCTGTTGTATTGTGTGTCTTTGAGTCTGTGCTAAATAAATGTATTTTCTTTCTTTCTTTTCTTTCTTTTAACCGTAGTAGGAACACCCACATTTCGCCATTTGTTTAAGTCATATGGGAACGAGCCTATTGTTATCAACACAAAAATCCAGACTCCGGACTGCTACTAAAAAAATCCCAATAAAACTTTGCCCGACCCGAGAATAGAACCTAGCACCTCATTCACAGCAGTCGCGCTTGCGACCACTAGACCATTGAGGCAGAATTCCAAATACATAAGTATATTTATTGTCTAGATATCAAGAGGGACCAAATTATCGCTACTGAAGATACAGCAGTAAGCAGTTCATTGATCAATAAGCAGTTCAGGTTTTCTTAGATTTTCTCAAATACTGTGCGGGATTAATCTATTAATGAATGGACTACAACGAATCACACTAATATTATAAAGGCGAAAGTTTGTGAGTGTGTTTATATGTTTATTACTTCTTCACGCTCAAACGGCTAGACCGATTTTGATAAAATTTTGTATGGAGGTAGCTGATACCTGGGATTAGCATATAGGCTACCTTTTATCCCGATGTTCCCACGGGATCGACATTTACGCGGGTGAAACCGCGGTACGTAGCTAGTACAGTATAATTCGGGTTCCATCTTGAAAGGGTAAGGTGGAAGCTGAATTTTTCAAGATCTATGACTTCATCATGACTTGAAAAAGTTTTATATGTTTAGCAGTAGGCTGAGTTGATTGTCTGATTGAAGCGACTTCCACTTGATTGGCGTGTAATTTAATTTCCTTTTATTTATTTTTTGTTTACGTAAAGGTTTCAAAGTAAATAGTAATTTAACGCCCTATGCGTTTCATTTGATTCTTCACGTCATTTTAATATTATACGGTTTTTTAGGAGATGATTCGGTGTGATTTGGCATCATCTTGTAGACAAACGTTTTTCTTTTAAGTTTATCTTATTATTAGTGTTTCTGTGTTTACTATATTTTATAAGTCTTTTTTTCAATTATTTTTTTAAACAATGAAGTGTTATTTTATTTTCCCATTTATGTACACACAAACTAAAATATATATATACTATATACAAATGTATAATAAAAATAAAAAAGACACAGAAGCTTATTGGGCATCAAAAAATTCGTCCGCATCGCTGTCAATGGGATAAGTGCCCAAAAGGCTGGCAGCATTACTGCGTTGGATGGCAATGCTTATTCTTTGGGCTAAAACTAGGCCAGCCCTCTGGTCACGCGAATTATTTTTCATTATTTTAATTAAAATCTATTTAAATGTGTTTAGTCTAAACCATCTCATGCTGATCTATGTAATTGGAAAAACCTCGACCCCTGTCATACAGGATACCCTAGTTCAGGGGTCGAGACCTCATTGATGTAACATGTACTGAAGTAAGTCAATTCCTCTCATTCGCTTTCTCTCTCTCAGCCTAGGTGATTATGCTTATGAATTGAGTTGTTTACTAAAATAATACATCGTGTAAATGTGGATAAATCCTATTTATGGATCATCATTATGATACGAAAACTGAATCCTTATAACAGTATTCACACACTCGGGAATAGTGAAAGAGAAACGAAAAAAAAATTATAATATGTGATGTTGGTGGTACAATTTTAAGACCCTATTTCACAATAGCTCATGTCTTGCTATCTCTTATGATAATATTTTCATATTATAGTCCTTGGTCCGAAAGGAAATGTAAGGTTTGCTAACAAGTAATATCAGTCATTTTATCAAAGACAAATAAATGATAACTTATACAGCGTCCTCTTTCGAAAGAGCTCAGAATATTACCAACATTTTAAATGATCTATTTTTTGTCTTGAAGTTACAGAAAAGTCAATTATGTAAAAATATTACGACTAATGACCGTAACTTCAAGTAAGTTTAGCCCAACGGCGAGAGCCAAGACATGACTGCTTTACTTTAGGAAATTTTCACATATACGTAAAGTCATGGAAATTAATTGTTAAGCAAACGATCAAGATCATTTAATTTTCCACTTAAGTAATCTGTGAAGTCAATAACTATGATAGTGATAGTATTTTTTATCACTTCAAAGGCCTCCCACAAAACATCCCAAGCATCCCTTTATAGAGCCACCTCGATCCAACCCTTGCGGTACGCATCTAGGTCATCTCGGCTCATGCTGGGCCGGCCAGCGGCCACGCAGTCCATCCTCAGGTACCCACCATGTGGTGACAGTGTGTGTGTTCATACATTTTTACATGTTAGTGACAACGCAAAGAGCATAATGTGCTACATAATAATGTACTATGAGTCATCTATGAGACATAGGCCTCTCCTATGGCACGCTATTCAACTCGATTTTCGGCAACGCTGCTACCAGCCATCCTGCGAAGATCGTCGCTCCAACTAGCCTGAGGGCATCCTACCTTGCCGATTCGTGCTCTCTACTCAAGAACACGTCTACCCCAACGGTCATCGGTTCTACGGCTAATATGGCCGGCCCATTGCCACTTCAGCTTGCTTATTCTGTGAGTTATGTCGACAACATTTATTCTCTGCCGGATCACCTCGTTGCGGATTCGATCCCTCAGAGAGTCTCCAAGTCAGTTTCGGCTTCGTAAGTCATAACTGGCAGAACGCACTGATTGAAGACTTTAGTCTTGGCTGTGTGAAGACTCGATGAAGCTTCCCAAACCCTGCCCAGCTCAGCTGGATTCCTCTGTCAGCCTCCCTCTCAAAGTTGTTCTTACCAAAATGCAGAGTTTGCCCGAGGTAAACGTATTCTTGAACAACCTTCCTACTATTAGTATTCTACTGAAATTGTTACAATGATTACTAACATTGAATTATGATAGGTACTCAATTTTCTAACTGCAGTTTAGAATTAGACAAAATAATATATCATTTGACATTTGTATGAAGATGACAACGTGAACTATTACCTAATAGATTTTGCTAACACGATTCTCTGTGTGTGATTTGATAAGTAAACAAAGTGAGCAGCATGATCAAAACAACCCTCTCGCAGGTATAGTAAAATTCGATACAGATAAAGTATTGAGTATTGAGATATCCTATACACAGGTCTCTGTGAACTGAAGGTTTGACCAACTTAACAAAGGTGTTAATTGTTTTAACACTGAAAAGGAAAGGCGCGCCTTTTCTCTGTTGCTCTAAACTAAAGGACATAAACTAGAAAATAACACATCACATAACATCACGCTTGCACTCCTCGAAGGGTTAGGCAGACGTGTACGTATAGTACACCCACATTTTGCCAGATATCGGGTTCAAAACCAGACTCCAGGCTGTTGCTGAGAAATTCCTGATAGAAAAAATCTATAAAACTTTACCCAACCAGTGAATAGAACCCAGGACCTCGTGCTCAGTAGAAGCACTTGCGACCACTGGACCAACAAGGCAGTCTTAGTCAGACTAATGAAATACCTATCATCTTAAAGATGTTTTTGATTTGACAATTGCAATGAAGTTAATTTTATAACCTAAATTTTGTTGATTTTATAATTAGATAAATGTACCTTTTCATTACATATTTTGAAACAGACAATAGTTCCATATGTACCTGCCATATAGTTAGACGATACTTACTATTCATTGAGTCAATAACGTCTTAATTACGTCTAGTAAGTAGAATAATTTTATTAGGGCTATATCCAAATCTGATCGTAATCGTAATCGTGGGTACTGAAAGTCGGCTTGGTAAAGAAATAAAAGTTATTTTTAAGCACATCTTGATAAATTAACGGGTCTGACCTGTTGGCTATATTGAGCGAACTTGCCCTATCTCGCTAATTAGTTGTCCATCCACAATGCGCACTGCAACAGATGCTATTTAATACAATTTAAATTCGAGTCCTTGGAATTTCTGGAGCTCAATTGCGAATATTACTATCAATATATTGATACATTTAACGATACTGGGTTACCAAAAGGCTGGCTTTCAGCTGAATAAACTTAAGTCAATTGCAACATCATCAAACGTATCTATTAATTAGTTGTACTGACATCTAGTATAATTTCCTTATGTTCTCACTTCAATGTTCAACAAATGTTACCTATTTATCCGTCTAACGATCGTTAAATGTATCGATAACACATAGCTCAAACATTGACAGAAAACATAATATCTGAGGGCCAATTCCCGTAATTAAAAACGTTCAAAATGTAGGCGCAATCTCGTCTCGGCGACAATCAACGTCAAAAACTTGTCAAAAATGTAGGGAAATTAGAGGTTTTTTTTTAAAAAGATTGAGACTGAGATCAGACTGTTAGAGTACTTAAAATTTCGTAATTTTAAGAACTATCCCTCTGACACATGCAAAAAATTACGACACAAAATATAAACTTCTTTTGAATTCACTACAGATCATGAACAACCAATGACACATCTCTTAGCCCAAACTTAACCAAATCACCCTATATTTTTTTCCTGCGTTCAAAAACACCCTTCAGATTTTCGTGCCCTTCCTTCCGCAGCCCAAAAATATAGGCCAAATCACCCAGACAGTTACCTCAAGTCCCAAAGCTAAGGTCATTGGCAGCACAATGGCGTATGGTGGCCGGCCATCCGTGTAGCTAGGACGGAGTGGAGATATAAAACGGCGCGTAGGGCGTCCACAGTCAGTGTTGTACCAACGTCATCCAGGCACCATGGCTTGCAAAGTAAGTGGGGTTTTAACTCTTAGTGGTGTTAAGGTAGTGTGGTGATTGGGTTTTGGGGTTAATTAAAATAGTTATAACATTTGAAAGATAAGTTTTAAGTGAATTTTTGGTAAGGGTCGATCTTTGGGAAAATCTTTTAATCAAAATATGCGTCTGTCATAATTTGGAAATTGCGAATGAAGTTTTCACATAAAAATTAGTCTGGCGTGTTTGATTAAACAATTGCTTAATTTTGGATAATATTATGTCGTGTCCAGTGAGTGTTTACATTTGAAAGTATCTCGAAAATTGACTGAAATAATTTAATTTTTTTAGAAGGTCATAGATCATATTTTGCTTGAACAAACTACACATTGGTCTCTATTATATTTTTGTAACATCACGCCTGTATTTCAAAAAGAGAAAGGTAGAGGTGGTACGGTCAAACAAGCTATTTGGTATACAGGCAAAAATATTCATCTTTCCGCTTCACAGCCAATATTTAGTTTTATTTTGTGCGTTATAATTTTTTAAGCTTATGGCATCCTTAATTAAATAGAGTGGTACAAAAGAATTGACTGACTCAGCACACCATTGTTTAAAAGTAGACTTTGTAAGTTAGCTGCCTGTATACCAAATAGCTTGTTCGACCGTACCTACAGTACATCCACATTTCGCCAAAGGTATAGGGAAGAACTTCAAAATAGTTTAAAAACGAATTCTAAATTATATCAATAAAACACTCTGAATTAATGAAATACTTTCATCGTTCTGATCTTTCATCACAGTCTTATCACTAAAATGAGTGGCTTCAAGTATTTCATAATGAAACGATTAGCATAAGACTTTAATTAGCTGTCCAGTACATATCCGTGGGAAGTACTATTGAATAGATTGTGAGATATGGCTGTTTTGTGCATTGTCGTAGGGACATGTGTATTATGTACTGTTTAGTACCTATATAGGTAGCAATTCAGATATAATGAGTCGTATTTACTTTGGTCAATTGTATTGTTATATCCAGTAAGGTACTCGTACATATAGTAATATAACCTTTATGCTTATGTGGTTTCATTAAAGCACTTGTACAAATAGTTTCGTAGTTTATATGCGTTTAGGTTTTGATAGCTAGTTTTGGCTAAGATAACTCTGGCTTTTGGCCGCGACTGCGCCCGTGTGAAGGTCGAAATAAAAAATCCTATTTCATAAAAACCTTCTCCATAAAATACAAAATATTATGTGCCAATTTTCATGATGATCAGTCAAACGGTAATAAGTGAATTATAGATAATAAATATAGGGGATATTATTGTCTCAAACCCAACCATAAATGATATCCTCGAAAAAGTTATTATGTTTTTGCTATAAGATATTAAAGTCTGTTACTCATTCTCCAGATCGCCTTCATCACCGCCGCCATCTTCCTACTCCTCGCGTTATGCCACGCTGCACCTGCCGAAGAAAAACCAGTAGAGACCTTCAAAGTAGAAGCAGGGAAGGATGACCTAGCAACGGCTGATAAGGATGACCTCAAAACTGCAGCTTCGCATTGGGGCGGCGGCCACTGGGGCGGCTATGGGGGCCACTACGGCGGCCACGGCTACGGCGGTTGGGGGTACCCCAGCTATGGCTACGGATGGGGCTACCCTAGCTATGGTTACGGATACTGGCCTTACGGCGGATATTACGGGCATGGCTACGGCGGCTATGGCGGATGGTGGTAGGACTCTATAAGGATCGATTATAATGCCAGTATTAATTTTAAGTTTACCGTTCGGAATGCGAGTAATAATAAGATTTAAGAGATTGGTAGAAAAATTGCTTATTTCAAAATGATATAGGATAATAGATTTACTTATGATATGTTTCTAATATCATCCACACTCGATACATTTTTGAGACCTTATGTTACATATTTATTTTGAGGATTATTTTTTTATTAATCAGACCTTTTTTGGGTTTAACTTCAAATATTCGTTATTTATCGTGTGTGGGCAATCTCATTACTTGCCGGTAAATGTGTATAATATTATATTAAGCTTATTTTATACTAGCTTCTATTGACTACACTTTGTGAATTTTATTTTAGTATTTTTTTATTTCAACTTTTTCAATGTAATCTATTTTAAAGACTAAGGGACCATAAATAAGATTGATTTTAATATAAAGCTAAAGAATATACATTTCTATATTCTATTTCATTCATCCCGGATTTGCGAAGGGATTTCGCGATTTGGTACTTATGAATAAACCTATACTTAAATATACAGTTACATATAAATAGGTATACTTTTATATACAGTTACCTTATTTGGATATTCCGATGGTGTTTTAAGGTCTGTTGGTATGGCAACTACAATGTTTTGATTTTTACCGTTTTATATTTTGGTCATGACATATTGTTTGCAAATGATAGCGACTTTAATGTTTTTATACATATACTTAACAGCTTTTATTACTGTATGTATGTTTGTCATTCTCAGAAAAAAAAACTGTCGATTGTATAATAACAGTTTCAATTTGTTAATAATACGCAGGTAAAATTCGCAAGTGTGTCCTAGAGTTAATTAATGTAAAGGTATTGTATCACTGCCGAAAAATGTATTGTAATGTATAATGTATAAATAGCAATAAAATATACAATATATTTATTAAATTATGATTGAATGAATACTTTTGTTGTTTTTTTACTAGACTATTATTATGAAATTACACAAAAGTGCTCCAAAATGTCAAGAAAAGAAAAAAAGATTGTCTTAGAACTGAAGAAGAAGCTGCTGTTTCGCATGCATATATCGACGATGAAGTGACAAGAACTCCTAAGTGACTTAAAAGTGTGATGTCACTTAGGAGTTCTTGTCACTTCATCGTCGATATGTAGATTAAAATTCACAATCGTGATTTTGAGGAGTATGTCATTGTTCTTTTCAAAGCTAGTTCATTATATCAATGTATTTGAGAAACCCAAGACATGGATTTCCCCATAGATAGACGATGACTTTTGATGACATGTGTATTAATATTATGACTTTACTTACGCTGAATAGATATGCTGCTAGGGACATGTCTAGTAAAAATTTGGAAAATCCAAAAGTCTCACACTCATAATGCTCATCTGATCGTATAAAAAACCATAGATGTAGATATTATATTAGTTAGTTTTATATTAATTAATTAAACTACTTTGAATAAAAGAGCCATTTTCAGTAGGGTTCCTCTTATGGGTGAAACGAATCTATTAAAAAAAAATTACTCAATTGATTGATTCTCCGCAAGCTACAATGTTTTCAGGTTTACACTTGATTGACGGGAAATTTGTTTAGAAATATTTTAACGTTTTTTTCATTTCTACTGCATTAAATCAATTTTTGTACTGAATTAATCTCCATTAAATTATCTACACAATGATATATAAATTAATTAGGTTCTGTGTACTAGCAGGAGTATAAAAATAGAAACAGTTGCAGAAAGAAGGCAAAAACATTTTTTCGATCGTTAAGCACTCTCTAAATGCTTCGCATTATGAGACGTGCAAAAAAACCAATAGAAAATTTGGTAAAGCATTCAAGTATTAAGGGAGTGATTTATTGCTATGAGAGTTTCATAAGTCATCATAACACATGATGGCGACCATGCCGTTGAAAAATGTTGGGTTGGTTTAATCGTACATTAAAGTCGTCGAACAGGCCTTGTCAAGCCTGACACACACCCATGGCACAGATAATATAATACTCCCCATAGTAACAATAAAAACGATTTTATTTCGTAGCTTTCAGGACTATTTTCTCAAGTGTGCACTACACGAGTGCAGTTGTCAGTAGCTTAAACTAAAATGCAGTACAAAGGGTACCGGGTGGGTTTTAGTCAGTAAGAGTCTGACACTCCCTTCCAGCGCGCGGGAAGAGTCATTTGATGATTTCCCATCAAAAACAAAAGAAACAAAAAAAAGGGTACTGGTGTTGACTCTTTGTACTGCAGGTTTTTTTTTTGTTATTATTTTTACCTTACCGGCTTAACTTGTGTCCCTACACCCAGCGGCCCCCAGTGCATAACAGAGCGTTGGTAGTTACAGGGTTTAGTTCTACATTTGTTCGATCGGTATTCACCTGAATTTTAGTTTGCTGCTTCTGATGTTGACCTCCAGCCAGTGGATTACTTCTTTAATTGGCGGCTGATAATACTCAGTCTCAAACTTAAGTCTATTTGAGTGCTCCTCGTTAAATACGATTTAATAAAATCCGATATCCACAACACTTTAGTATAATTAAACACGTAATATTATTATCAAAGTTACACCATAAATGGAACCTAAATTCTCATAACATGACATGACAAACTAACGTAAAGTGGAGAAATTGTTCAAATGTTTTTTTATAACTACTCCCATAACTTATATCAAAATTCAATTTCCTGGCGAAAGTAGACAAAATTATGTTAGATGTTATTTAATGTTACTTAATATTTGTGTCAAACTGAATAGATACTCAAATAAAACTAACATTATATGGACCCTAAGCGCTCTAGAATAGAATGACTTCGCTGGCTGGAGGTTTCCTTGAAATGAATTGAAAATAATAAATGTTTATAGTAAAACGAGAAGCGCACAAGTAGAACTAAAGCGAATGTATGGTCACCATTATTGTCCTGCTGGCTCTTCATCTAAAAAGTTAAGAACGACAAAAAGCGCTATTCATAATATTAAAATGCGAACCTAATTCATACAATAACAAAAAAAAAAACATTGAAGTCAAGCGTCTAGATCCAAGACTAATCATTTCACAAAAATAATGTATTTAAAATGAATATAAACATAAAATATTTATTTTTCCAAAGCAGGTGCATCAAATTAATAACATTGGCATAAATATTTAAAAACATTCGTAATCGTTTTAAAGTAGAAATAACACAATAAACAGCAACTCGTTGAAGTCTTTTCTATGAAAAAAACGAAACCGGAAAATTTGTAAAACACGATTGATTTTCCTGCCATCTAGCGATGACATTCAGAACTAAAACTTGCGTGGACGCACCTTGTCTACCTCCTTGGTTCTTGTGAACTTATGATGGAAGTCTTGTAACTTAAATATTGTTGAGTGAAGAAATAATAGAGGGCGTTATGAGTTGAAATAGTATCCTAATCCTAACTATATTAATATTATAAATGCGAAACTAAGTTTGTTTGTTTGTAACTTTTTCACGCCTAAACCACTGAACCAATCATCCTGAAATTTTGCATATACATTGTCAGGTGTACAGAAACGGACATAAGAGTACCTTTCATCCCGAAAAAAACGTGCTATTCCCGAGGAAAACAACAATAACGTAATTATGATAATAGATGGCGCCACGTGTCTTTCGAATCATGATTGAATTATATTAGAAAAAACTTGAAACTTACGCGATTGAAACCGCGGGGCGCAGCTAGTATTACCATTAAGTCACTTAAGTAATTCATTATTGTAAGTTGTGAAACCAGCTCCCTTACTACACTTGGGAACTAAACACCGTGCATTAAGACTACTTAAGTCACACGTATTGTATACTGTTTTATAGCTCGTGTGACCTAAATCCACACTTATATCACGCTGTTTTCTATGTAAAAATACATTACTTAAGTCACAGAACAGCGTGACTTAAGTGCGGGCTTAAGTCATGCTTTTTTATCTTACGTTTTATTTTCAGTTTTAATGAAAGAAGTTTATTTAAATAATGTTCCTCCATTCTACCACATAATCTATTTATCTGGATTTTTAATAGCTCAATTATTTATATTATAAATAAGCTATTTTTATTGAATAAATACTTTATACATTTTGTTTCTTGTTAGAACAATGAAAGCAATTAGGGGGATACATTATAAAATACGTGTTTATTTCATGTTATGTATTTTTGTGGTGTACAATAAAGTATATATAAATAAATAAATAAAAATATTTTATCTTTGTCTGCATGGGCGACTAATACGCATAGTGAAACATAAATATTCAGTGTAAATTATTCAAATTATTATTCAAAAATATATGCAAAAACACAAAAAACTGCATGCATTATTAGATAAGTAAATATAAAATTACGTCTTTTGTAAGTAATTAATGACTTAAAACTACAATAAACTAAAAAGCTTGAAAAGTTGTTTATATAATATTTTAAATAGTTAATAGCTTTATTATTATTGGGTGATGGGTAGACGTATATATAATAATAAAGGTGAACAAGTTTCTGTTATCTTAAGATAATTACCCACCTTGGTAATAAGCTTGGATGTCCTCTTTGTAGGTAAGAATGTATATTGATAGATATAAATTATTAGTTTCCATTTTATTTATTTGACCTGTTTCGTTCGTTACTTAGTTAATTTAAATGTCAATAGGATTTTCCTATAGTGGTGATGAAACAGCACCTGTGTTTTTAAATAAGTACTGCACTGTAAAGTAACTTGTAAACTGTGCATTAAATATAGGCGCTTCTTGAACATGAGAGAGAAACCAACTAGATGTGTGACAATTACGGCATTTGTTTGGAATAAATAGTTTAATTTAAGTGACGGCATGTTCACTAAGTACTATGCAAAATAATTTACCCTTTATCACGAGTTAGCTAATTCTATGGATTGCTACAGACTTTGCATTTGACGAAAAGGGATATTTAAAGGGGAGTGTTTTTGCAACATATGAGAGGAAGTTTCCTCACAAATATCTCATCATTAGAACTATGAATCATTTGTTTTTGTTCACAAGTAAATGTAGATTTTGCAATAGAGATATTCTTACTTCTAGTAGAGTCATCAACGTTTGGTAATACTTAAGCATTTACTAAAGTTTAAACTTAACGCGAGAAAATAATCAAAACATACATACATGCACACACGCCCACTCACTCACACACTCATAAAATTTCGCCTTTATAATATGAATTAATTAGTGTGATGAGGATCGCGTGCATAATAGTTCAAGTGACTTTTAATAAAATTAAAATTCTTGTTATTAAAAACAAGAAGTATTTTATTTTTATTCTTTTTATTTATTATTTTTAATGTCACGGAATCGAATTTCTAAATAGTTTTTTTTTTAACTTAGATGTTCGGTTATAAATTATTTCTTGCAGCATGTAAAATCCTCTTGATTAATGGGTATTTATTAGTATTACAATAGCAATGATAGATCTTAAATGCTATATACAATCTAACACTATATATATATATATGTGATAGTATATATTATGAACAAGTACATGTATAAAGGGGAAGAGCTCATAGCGCATAAGGAAATTCGTCCGCATCGCTGTCGGAGGGAAAAGCGCCCAAAACGCTGACAGTGTTGCCACGTTGGATGGCAAAGAGGGACATTTGACTGTTTACCCAATTTAGAATCGTTATACAAATATAGACTACTTATCTGCATAATTAGGAACGTATATATATTTGGCCTTTGTCTTTACTTGAATTAGTTACAATTTTTCATGATTTAATAATTTAAATCTTTTCAAATTTTCCCTAAAATCATCTTGAATAAAATGTCAATTGAATACTTACATTCTTTTCTATATTATTTCATTCTACACCCTCTCAATACTCAGCGACTTTACTATAATTTATTTTTCTTTTCTAAACCAGAGCTTCATCAAAGCACTTAGCTATGCATCAATGAAGGTGAACCGTCAACATCCACTATGTACCCACACACGATAAAATACTTCAAAGCCTACTATTCAGTTCAACAACCAATGATACTTGACGACTTACATTCTTCGCTTCACTTAAGTCAGACAGCCATTGAAATATGAATCGATCTAATCAAACAGTATACTTAGGGCCTGCGCCCACTGGTGGCACAGCTCGGCAAAAGGATTTTTTTTTTTTTTGAGTAGTAATAACACTTAATAGTACGACAGTAATATTGAAATTTCAACGGCAACATCGCCATGGTATTTTTAGGCATCATCATTGAAATTTCAATTTTATTGTCTTACATATTATAAGCTTTTTTAGTAAATATTTAAATAATATAAGCTAACGAACCTAAAATAATAATATACAGGGTGTTACGGAAAGGGTATATCAATACAAACGGGTTGAAGAGTGTATCTGGTCTAGAATCTCTGTACAAAATTTCAGCTCAAAAGCAGTAACTTTCAAAATGCTTAATATTTTTTTATTTCGATAGTTTATTAAATTGAAATCATAACAAACGTGTCACCGCACTACGAGGGTCATTATCCATTATCTGTAGTGTGTCTGTGCGCCTAGTACACGCACATCACGCCGCCGCGCGCCAGTGCAGCGCCGTGAAGTCGAAATAAAAAAATATTAAGCATTTTCAAAGTTTATTTATTTATTTATTTAATACTTCAAGCACATAAATGTACAGAGGCGGACTTAATGCCATAGGCATTTTCTACCAGTCAACCTTTGGGTGATGCAGAGACAAACAGTGGTAGGTGCAATCATGAAAATTAAAGAATAAATATTTTAAATATAATGATACGCATAAACCTATAAAAACTATGAATATAATATATAACTAATTATATATAAATATAAGCACAAATATATATACATAAATACATGAATATACTGCTTTTGAGCTGAAATTTTGTACAGAGATTCTAGACCAGATACACTCTTCAACCCGTTTGGATTGATATACCCTTTCTGTAACACCCTGTATAAATGTACATAAAAAACCGGCCAAGAGCGTGTCGGGCCACGCTCAGTGTAGGGTTCCGTAGTTTCCCGTTCGTCACAATAAGTGTTCCCACGTACAATTCGATAATACCCGACCCAATGTAATAAGTACCTACAGCGCCATCTCTCGGGGAATTGGGTTACTAATTAATACATAGACGTGCCAGAAGTTTTCGGTGGTAATTTTAGATTGCGAGAACCGATTTTAAAAATTCTTTTTTTGTTTGAAAAAAGATACGTTCAGGATAATAAAATATGTAAATGAAGTTAAAAAAAAATGCTTGCATATACGATTATACTACGAACATAGTCCAGAAATGATTTGGACAACTTTTTGTCTTTTTTGTACAAAAACTGTTGTTTCTATCAAGTTCAAAATAATTTTCCTAGAAAGTCCTTATAAAGTTCTACTTTTCAGATTTTTTTCATATTTTCTAAACTTATGGTTCAAAAGTTAGAGGGGGGGGGGACACATTGTTTTTTACTTTTGGAGCGATTATTTCCGAAATTATTGACATTATCAAAAAATGATTTTAGTAAACCCCTATTCATTTTTAAATACCTTTCCAACAATATATCACACGTTAGGGTTGAAATTAAAAAAAAAATCACTTCCCACTTTACATATAGGGGGGCTACCCTAATAAAACATTTTTTTCCAAT
This sequence comes from Amphipoea lucens, assembly GCA_947508005.1. Taxonomy (NCBI): domain Eukaryota; kingdom Metazoa; phylum Arthropoda; class Insecta; order Lepidoptera; family Noctuidae; genus Amphipoea; species Amphipoea lucens. The sequence continues at coordinate 22,796,226 of OX382360.1, read as the reverse complement.
TTTTATTTTACCACTTTGTTGGCGTGATTGATATACATATTAGTACCAAATTTCAGCTTTCTAGTGCTAACGGTCACAGAGATTAAGCGAGGACGGACAGACGGACGGACGGACGGACGGACGGACAGACAGACATGGCGAAACTATAAGGGTTCCTAGTTGACTACGGAACCCTAAAAAGAGAAAAGGTGCAAATCATTAAAAAATCGTCCGCATCGTTGTCAACAGAAAAAGTGTCCAAAAGGCTCGTAGCATTGCCCTGTTGTATGGCGATGCTGATTCTTTGGCTACAAAACAGGCCAGCCCCGTGGTCACGTGAAGAGTCGCCCAATTATTATAAGTTATATTATTTTATATTCGTCGCATAAAAATCCCTTAAGTAGCCAGTGGGCGCTTGCCCTAACTCTAAGACTATAATTTGGTTGGACTCCTTGCCTAATAAAGACGGCCTTGCTTCCGCAAAGGTCGCGGCGGTGACCTTTGCTTCTAACTTTATTCTTACTATTCGATCTCGAGTGAAGACATCTATTTGGAGTTTTGGAGGCGTCATCGTATTTTTACTGTGTCACTCGATACTGATTATTATCACTTAGTTGTAAATACTCGAGTTTGTTTTAATTGATTGGGTCAATATTTTTATTGAATCAATAAACTAACTAATAACTTTTTATTCGGTTTTTTCTTTTTTGGTAAATTGTGAGTTTAGTATTTTAACAGATTACATTTTGGCGTTAAAAACAATTTTTTTTTTCGGTAATCATTGAAAATATCCTATTTAACACTAAAATCAATTTTTCTTCAATCGAGACATTGGTTTTCTCAGTTTTAAATAAGAATTCGGCTGTAAAAGTAAACTATCGCATAACTAGGTACGTCATAAACCACTCGTTAGCATTCGCATAAAAATTAGACATTTAGTAGCTTCTTCCACGTATAAAATAAAAACCTTTTTTCTTAAAGACAAACATTCTATTCTTAAAAAAAAAAAAACATCTTTTTATTACTTCACGGTCGATTTCCTGGTAATGGCGTCGAAGAGCATTTTATTTTTATATGTCATTTATACATAGCAAAAAACAGTAATTAAGTGCTTTGTTGAGTGCTAAATTCCGTGATGATATAAGCAAATATTTGGCATTATTTTCATGAAAAAAGAGGGATATGCCGTATGATGAATCCCTATGTAATGTAGAAGAAGATTTTTATCGCCTTAGTATTTGATGTTATTATTGACATCTGAGTTCTGGATGAATGAATTTTTATTTTAAGCCAGATATCTTTTTATATCGCTATGTTTGTTGAAGGACCGATGGCCGGTGGAGCAGACGAGTCCGAGAGTGGAGACCGAGTATCGACAAGCGTAGTGTGGGACGCCCCCCAACTATATGGACCGACGACCTTAAGAAGGTGGCCAGGACAAACTGGATGCGGAAGGCGGAGGACAGGGGGTTGTGGTGCAGCCTGGGAAAGGCCTGTGTCCAGCAGTGGACTGCGATAGGCTGATTTGATTGATATTTTTAAATCATCTGCCTGTCGTCTTCATCTCGGTATCTACAATTGTTTTACATGCCAGGGGTTTATACTCTTTCTTGTCTCTCTTATTAGGAGATCAAGCAACACCTAACAACAACTAACAACGAACTAACACAACAACACAAACAATAACAACACACAAAACCCACACACACCAACAACTACAACCACACACACACAACAACACACACACTAACAACTTTATAACTTAAATGTTGTATTCTTATTTATTTGTATACATATTTAAATAATATAAGTTAACATATAAACTGTAATAAAATGTACAATTATATGAAATAATAAACAAAATAATCATAGGGCATCAAAGAATTCGTCCGCATCGCTGTCAACAGGAACAGTGCCCAAAAGGCTGGCAGCTTTGCGACTTTGTACTTAGTTTTTATTATTTCCAGCGTCAAATTACACACACACACACACGTAAATAAACTCACGCCTTCTTCACATGTAGGTAGGCAGAAACTAGATAATGCCACATGCTGGCGTCGTCACTTAATTAGTTTTGAAGTGCTAATAACTAAAACCACTTTATTAAAAACTTAGGAGGGTCATTTGGTACCTATCTTTGCATGAACAAACTATAGGTACTTGAATTTTGTTTATTTATTCAAATACATAAAACATTGACACTGTGTTCACATATACACACAAATTGACAAAAGTTACGTAAAGTGACTTTGAATTTGATGTGATAATTCATTTGATTCATTATATAAATTGGTCAAATGTAAGTTCGCTCGCGCGTGTGTTTTCGTGACGTGCTAAGTTTAGACAATTACGAGGTTGGTGTAAAATGTTTTCATCTTCCTTATATCTATATCAGCCCTTTCTGACCATCATCATCTGCCTAGGCTTTTCCCAACTATGCCAACATAGTATAGTAGCATTTAGTCTAACAGGATGCAGCTGAATACCAGTAGTTTACATGGAGCGACTGCCTATCTGACCTCCACAACCCAGTTACTGGGTAATACGATACCTCTTGGTACGATACCTCTTGCTGGAGACCTCTTGGTAAGGTTGACCACCAGTCAACCAGTCAGTAGAGTTTTGTTTTTCTGTCCATAATATTATTATTATCGTTCTTTAACTTTACACTGCCTCGTTGGTTTCATGGTCGCGCGACTGCTGAGTACGAGGTCCTGGGTTTGATTCTCGGGTCGGGCAAAGTGTTATTGCGTTTATTCATTAGACATTTCTTAGTAATAGCCCGGAGTTTGAATGTTGGCGGTGTGATACTCCGGTGCCTTGGAAAGCACGATAAGCCGCTGGTTCTGGGCTCTGTGTCGGATTGCCGTTCCATCGGACTAAGAGAGTGAGCGAAGAGGGAGCACACCTGTGACTGCGCACACAATTGTGCACTATATCTCCCGCGCCGAAGGCTAGTCTACGTTGAGATTGGCCGCAATGGCCTGTCAACGGTGAGGACTGCATTATCTTCTTCACACAATAATTACTCGTTTCTGGTCTCTCTCTTTTTAACCGACTTCAAAAAAGGAGGAAGTTCTCAATTTTTTTTTCTTATAGCTGATTGCTTTGAATTGAATCTTGAGCAAACAAGAGAAATCGCTTGTAGAATTAATCTATTATCACTTACATCATAAATAACTGTAATTGCGTAAAATACGTAACACAGGATGCGTTTGCACAAGCAAATGTCAACAAATACCAGCCTCGTTAATTGGTCTTTTAGAGCAAGCTTGCCATAGACCTTGACCATGTGTTTCACAAAATTATGTGTATTCTTTTTTTTCTAAAACGCTGGAAGTAACCCTTTCAATGGTGAGAAGCTTACCTACTTGCACAAAACTATAGCCATTGCCTTGTTCTGTTTATTTTTTTCAATTTAACACAGTATAATCAGCCTACAACTTTTTTATTTTTTTATTGCTGAATGGGCCCGCTCTTGACCTCGATCACGCCTAATGGAAAGCGATGGATGAGATCTAAGATGGAACGAGCGTGCCCAGAAGATGCCTAAAAACTCCCACGCATCCACGAAACACGGCAGGCTGCTTGACGCCGCGGCGTCAAGCAGCCTGCCGTGTTTCGTCGGAATCCGGCGGAAGGGTGGTCGCAAACCAGGCGGGCGTTAGCCCTACCACCGCAAGGGAAGAATTGGCCAGTCAAATAAGGTGTTGGGTGTGACTGTACAGGATGCGCCGAGCGCTCGGTTCAGTTGATTAACTGGCGGAACAAACTGCGCTACGGAGGCTTCTTCATGCATCCTTATTCTTACAACTGGAACACAGGCCTCCTCCCTGTTGTGCGGGTTGTTGGAAGTAACTCGGAACTGCGGGTTGGCAGGTTTGGTGGGTGTCATATGTCTTAGATTTTTTTTGGTTCTTTATCTATACATATCTTTGCTTAAATATTTTTTTTAACAACAAAAATTATCGGAGACGCTCAAACCAAATTTGCATAATATTTTCCGCCCTCAATTACTTGAATGTTTTAGGGTAAAGACCTACTAATATTACTGCAAACTTTACTGTAGCGTGTAGGGAGTACAAGGGACGATGTCGACGCGTTATTACCAATAGTAATGCCCGTTTTCACTAAGGAGCTACTTAAATTAATGCCTCAATAAAATTCGCTGTTCGATTTCAACTTTCGGCGTTGTGCCGAGCGTTGAAAATCCAATAGCGCGCCCTTATTTATTTAAGTACTTTTTCCGGCACCAATCCATACTAATATTATAAATTCGAAAGTAGGTAACTGTCTGTCTGTCTCTCTGTATGTTACCTTTTCACGCCTAAACCGCTGAGCCGATTTAGATGAAATTTGGTATAGAGATAGTTTGAGTCCCGGGAAAGGACATAGGATACTTTTTATCCTGATATTCCTACGGGATCAAGACTTATGCGGGTGAAACCGCGGGGCGCAACTAGTCTTTCATAAACTGACCGCAGCAATGGCGACAGGAACATAATATGGCTGGCGAAGCTGTTCTACCTACTTTGTAATAAAACGTGCGTTACAGGATGTTATTGCTCGAAGATGTCGCAACACGAGTACAATAAATACCAACATCTGTAATGTGTGCTCCCTGTGTCGGAATGTTGATAATGTTGATCATGTTGGTATGCCTCACTGCGGTCCTGGCCTTGGAGGAATGTTGTGTTTATTATAATCTCTCGTGTATAGGGTAAATATACAGAAATATCTTATAGGTTAGGTAAAGTATTTGCAAAGTAAAGTAAGAATTTGTGGTATCTAGTAAAGGAAAAGTTTAAACTCAAAATTGCTGTGTTCATAATTATTAGCAAAATTAAAAATCACGGACATACATACGAACGGGGCAAATAAAGAACCTCCTTTTTTGAAGTCGGTTATAAATAGCCCACACTATAGAGTAGTTTTACAAAGACCCCACCCCACCAGAGCAGTTTTGAACAGAATTTCCATGGAGACTTCAAAAACGGAAAAGTTTTTATGATCGATACTTTTATAAAATTGTAAACCTTCTGTCGTTGGGGTAAGGGGGAAGCACTTCCACGATACTTTACTTAATTACTATAAAACTACTGAAAACTGCTCCATACATTGCTAGGTGCCGTTAAAATAACGACATGATGCTAGTAAAACAGGACATGAACCTCTTCAGATTTGAACTAGGTAACGTGCGCAACCGTGCAATGCAATGACGCGTTAGATACGTGCTAGGTTGACGTGACCTGCGCGTCATCGCACTTGCAATGGGCAGAGTCATCAGTTTATCACTGTACATTTTGGTTTGGCTATTTTTCGGCTCAATTACTTGTTCAAAAAAAGTGTATAGGGTGATGGAAAAGGTTTTAATCGTTTTTTTTCCGAACGACTATAATTATAAGGTCCCATTAAAATAAATGGACAAACTTTTACAAATCATTCAGACCACCAAAATAAGGACGATCGTAAAAATATATATAAAAAAAACGCATTAGGTACTTTACAAGAAAAATAATCAGCTAACGAAAATACATTAATGTGCCGCCAATTTATTATTTTAATCTATATAAATAAAAACAAAAGGCCTGACTGACTGACTGACTGACTGACTCATCAACGCCCAGCCCAAACCCTTGGACCTAGAAAGCTGACATTTTACACAATGGTTCCCTTTATAATGTAGACAAGGAATAAGGAAGGATTTTTCGAAATTCAACCCCTAAGGGAGTTAAATAGGGGATGAAAGTTTGTATGAAAGTCCCTCAGTTTAAAAGTTAGGATCTTCAAATTTCGTGTTTAGGCTGACGATTGAAAATTAATTTATACGTGTCTCAGCGTTTTTGATAATTTCACCCCTAAAGGGGGATGAACGACCTGACTACGCACAGCCTAAACCGCTGGTCCTAGGGACATGAATTTTGGAGGGTATGTTCTTTGTGAAGAGTAGGTATCGAATAAGAAGGGGTTTTTGGAAATTCAACCTTTAAGGGGGTGAAAAGGAGGGATAATGTTTGTATGAAAAATCTTATTTTTTGAGTTAATAACCTTGAAACTTGGCACGAATACGTATCTAAGTAAATTATGAAGTTTGGAATTTTTCGTTTTGCTAAAATACCCCCTGAAGAGGTATTGGGGGGTGTCAAAATTTGTATGGAAGAATTTTAACGCGCTGTCCGATTAACTCAAAACTCAGTATTAATCCTAAGAACTAAAAAGAAAGAATAACGTGTATCAGGGTTATTCGAAAATCTACCCCTAACGCTGTGAAAAAGGGTAGTTAATTTTACAGGGGAGGATTTAACTACGCGGCTTGATAAGCTCGAAAATTGGCATAAATAATCTTTGAGTCAAGTTATGAACACATCTTAAACGATTTTTCATAATTCCACCCATATAGGGGTGAAAAGCGGGAATACAGTTTATATGAAAAATCTTATTCATTTGGTTAATAAACTTGAAACTTGGCACGAATATTTATGTAAGTAAATTATGAAGTTTGGCATTTATTGTTTTTATAAACTACCCCCTAAAGGAGGATTGGGGTGGGGGTGTCAAAATTTGTATGGAAGAATTTTAACGCGTGGTCCGATTACCTCGAAACTCGGTATTTATACTTAAGACCAAAAATAAAGAATAACGTGTATCAGGGTTTTCCGAAAATCTACCCCTAACGGGTTGAAAAAGGGTAGTCAATAATACAGGTGAGAATTTTAACAAGTGGCTTGATTAACTCAACAATTCGTATAAATAATCTTTGAGTCAATTAATGAAAACATCCCAAAATATTTGTAGAAATTCCACCCCTATGGGGGTGAAAAGCGGGAGCGCAGTGTATATAAAAAATCTTATTCATTAGGTTAATAAACATGAAACTTGGCAATATTTGGGTCAGTAAATAATAAAGATTGTCACTTTTAGTTTAAAAAAAAACTCCTTACAGAGGATTTAGGAGGTGACAAAGTTGATAGGTTAGAAAGATATGTAACCGCTGTCGGATCAACACGAAACTCGGTACTACTAAAACAAAAAATAAAACAAGTATGTGTTTTAAGGTTTTTCAAAAATCGACTCCTACCAAGATGGAAAAAGGTAAGTAACAAAGTTTAAGGGGTGGATCTGCTTGCTTCCATTAACTCAAAAATGGTTATGGGTCTTGGAGTCAAGTTATGAACACATCACGAACGATTTTTCAAAATTCCACCCTTGTGGGGGTGAAAAGCGGGATTCAGTTTATTTGAAAAATCTGATTCCTTTGATCTATAAACTTAAAAATTGGCCCAAATACTTATTTATCTAAATAAATGAAAAAGACCATACCTACACACATTTTCGAAATTTTTAGAAGAAAGTTCGAATTTCACGCGGACGAAGTCGCGGGCAGAAGCTAGTTCAAGATAAAACCACTTTAATCATGTTTTTTTTTGCTTGAATTTCTTTGGTTAGACGTACTGAGCGCTGTGTTAAAATTTGTCCATCTATTTTAATGGTATCCAGTATATTCGATTTTGGTGCCGGGTTGTGCCGAATATTAACAATAATAACTTTTATTTCAGACATTAGTCCATATACTGTTAGTAACACAAAAAACCTTATGAAACGATTGTTAGTACATACAAAAACAAAGACATACAAAAAGCCACAGAAAGAAATAAAAAAAATAAAAAAACATCACAAAGTGGCACCGCACAGGAGTGCCAATTTATGCCAGGCCCTGGACGCGACCACCCGCAGTGTGTAGTCGCATCCAGTGCCGCCACATCAGCGAGTCCCAGCGGCCCACGAACACGTTCAGAAAGCTGTTCGAGCTGGCCCGCATGCGCTTCATAAGCGACGCACAGCGCTTCCGCATGATGGCATGAAAGCCATCCACGCTTTTCACCGCAAACATTGCTGAAGCGCTGCAGTGGCGCGGCAGCCCAAACAGCACCCTCAACGCGTTATTTTACTGTACTCGCAGAGCACTGTATGTACGCTGCGTGTACTTAGTCCACAGGCTGCAGGTGTAAAAAGATTGACAAAAGGCCCTAAATAACGTCACTTTGACATCCTCGGTACACTGTGCAAACCTGCGGGCCAGCATGTTACAGCGCACAGACAGCGCCCTGCGCTCCCTCTCCAAACTATATACAGGGTGTTACAGAAAGGGTATATCAATACAAACGGGATGAAGAGTGTACCTGGTCTAGAGTCTCTGTACAAAATTTCAGCTCAAAATAAAAAAATATTAAGCATTTTCGAAGTTAATGCTTTTGAGCTGAAATTTTGTACAGAGATTCTAGACCAGATACACTCTTCAACCCGTTTGTATTGATATACCCTTTCCGTAACACCCTGTATAATAGCAAACTGAACATGTGTGTGCGAGGCGAGGACAGACTGATACCGAACGATGTTCGCTAAACAGCAAGAGCCGAATGAAACCCGCATAGTATGTCATAGTTACTTCGAGTCAGCTTTGTTGTTAAACAAATACTACTAAATCGGATGTGCCAAATCGAAATTCAATCTTCGACCTTTATAGGTACCTACTATTGTCTGGACCTCCTTACACAAACATGTTTAGCTTAGATAGTTAAAAAGGTAAACAGAAACACTAATAATGCTAAGTTCATATTGCTAGTGATCTTTAAAAAATTAAGGAATGCAAGAAAAAAATGATTAAATCAATTTAGTGAATCGAATCAATTTGAGTGAATCAATTTAATTGAATGCTTACATACGGATGAATATTAATTCAATTCCGATGCATAAAATATGTACACTCATCGATCTAACGTCCTACTCAAATGAATCATAACTTCATAAGTTACTGTTGATAAATATATTTTTATCTGTTAAACAGCGGCGTCTGGCAGGTCACAATATTTTATGTAAATAGTCAGTATGTAACATATAACTGAACATAAATAGTTATATAATCTAAATAATATAGTCGTTGTCATATCAAGGTGGAAAACATAATTCACTGCATGATTTAGATCGTCCAAGAATGTGATCTTTATTGAAAATGGATTAAATTTTTTTTTATGGTGGGCTTTGAAGGCTAACCCATTAGAGCAGCTTTGTTTTAAGGCAGACATATTACATGTGCCGACTGTTAACTAATTAACCGTAACCAACGACACAACCAATATCCAGGTTGATTATAATTGTAGCGTTACGATGGCTCTGAATACGCGACTATAATATTTTATCCGTACGAAAGTATTAGATTGTCAAGCAAGATCAAAGCTTTAATTAAGAGGGGCTTGTGGCTAAATAATGACAGCCGCATCGGTCGATCGAAGGTTAAGCTACGCTTGCCGAGGTCAGTCTGTGGATGGATGACCATCCATTACATGTAGAGACCCCTCCGTGGCTCGGAAAGCACGTTAATCTGTTGGTCTCGGCTGGAATTAGTAGATCTATTACAGTCGTTACGGGTAGTCGGACACCCGGAAGTCTGACAACCAATCTTACCAAGGGGTATCATATTACCCAGTAACTGGATTGTGTAAGTCAGATAGGCAGTCGCTCCATGTAAAATACTAGTATTCACCTGCATTTGGTTAGGCTGGAAGCTGACCGTATCATAGTTGGGAAAAGGCTAGGCAGATGATGAAAACTTTAATTGACATGGTAGCTGTGAGCCTGAGGGTTCAGAATCCAACACCCAACCTTACTGTTAAACTTACTTTTGCACTACGGCACATTCTCTTCTCATTATAATTCGTTTCTGCAAATTCTAGAGTTGTTTACAGAACAAGAAGGTTATATAGCTCCACTATTTTAATCGAGAGTTCTTATAGCAAAGTTCACTCATCTAGGCCAAGTTGGTAGGGTATTATGCGGACGCACGTTGGATGCAATAAGCAATGTAAATATAATAATTATAATTATTGCAGTTATGGATGTTGTTATGCTATGACATTCTCGACATACATAGTTTCTTCTAAGGTTACCTGTTGGACGAGTGCCAGACTGAGCTAATTAGGTTCATGTTATAACAATTTATTCCGTTCTAATACTAACAACTAATACCACTGGTATTCGATCATTCTTTAAAAAAAAAAAACAACTTATGCAATTATAATATTTATGCAATATTTTTTTTTTCTTTGATATTAATTCAAGTTACACTTTTTGAGCGTGGTGATCGATAAGAAAATTTTTTTTTTTTCTTTTATTGAATAAATGAGAAGTTAATATTGTTTAAAATATTTTTATTATCTTACAATACATGTAGGTTATTCAGGCATTTTTGTCATTGAAACTATAGGTTTATGGTAACTGAAATAAGAAACATAAGTTTGAGACTTGATATCCCCTAAATATCTGGAAAATACCGCGTCAATGGTGGGTTAAAAGTCTACAAATACATTTAGTAAACTTAGCGCACGCACACACTAACAGGCACTGGACAAAGGACACAATAGTTAAAACAACAAAATAATATTTCATGCTTGTTTTCGTTCCCTTTCTCCTGCATACTAAAAACCTGGGATAGAGCGGGATAGCCACCAAGATACCGCGCGGCGCGGGCGCGGCAACGATGAAAGAAAGAAAGCTAACTTAAATCACAGAAAACTTAGTAGTACTACGTACAGAAAGGACACTCCCTTCCCCGCGCTCATATCAGATACCGCACCTCACCCCGCACTTCGAGGTATTCGTCGCCGACTCTTTAGCAAGGGCGCTCGCGAACCGTAGCGCTGTACTGCTGACACGAACACACAATTTTGCGATTTAAAAGTTTTATTTGAGTTTTAATCACGATGGTTGAATATTGTGATGCTTTTCCGAATTCGTATTTACATAAACTGTTTGTAAGATTTCGCATTTGTTCCCCGACACAAATTGCTTTCCGCGCCATTTTTTTACGCTACGCACGACAGCCAACCCTACTACATTTCACGCACCGCACACATTTGCACGTATACAAACGTCATTTGTTTATGTAGTAGTAATAGGTAACTATTTTGCGAGGGTTGTATGGAGTGTCCGAGGTGTGCTTAAATGTAAACAATATTAGTCACGCGTGGACATTATTAGTGGAAAGACTTCGTAGAGTGTTTGCAAATAATTTTTCACGCGTGATGTCTTTCCAATACACAAATATTCAGTACATCGAAATGGTGAGGACTTTGGCACGGTGTAGTGATAACGTGGCTCTAGCTTGCAGAACATTCAACCAAAGGTACGGTACCAGAGTAGACCGCAGGACTATAATGTTAGCTGCTACTCAGCGGCTTCGCGATCACGGAACGTTCCGTCCGAACACGGCCATCGATAGGGGAGCCAATGAGCGTACACGTACTCGTCTTCAAAACGAAATACTGGACTATTTTGATGAGAATCCCCTGCCAGTACTCGAGAAGCAGCGCCACGTTTTGAATGCAGCCATATGCATGTGTGGAGAACACTTGGTGGTGATAAAGAACATTCATTCCACCTCAGAGGATCCCATGAGTTGACTCCAAACGATTACGCACCTCGCTTGCAGTTCAGCCGCTGGTTATTAGTTTGGCGGCGGAACATAATTTGGACAGATGAAAGTACATTCACACGTGTGGGATGTACAATCAACACAACACACATTTATGGATGCACGAAAATCCTCACGCATGCAGAGTGGATTCCTTCCAACACCGTTTCTCAGTTAACGTCTGGGCCGGTGTCATTGGTACATACATACTGGGGCCTGTGTTTTTACAAAGATTAACAGGAGACGCATATTTACTGTTTTTACGAGAAACTCTACCTACGCTGCTAGAAGACATACCTCTTCATAATTTACAAGAGGTATTCTACCAACACGATGGTGCCCCTGGTCATTTCACTAGGAGTGTTCGACAGCACCTCGATGATGAGTTCGGAGAGCGCTGGATCGGTCGCGGCGGCCCTGTCCAGTGGCCTCCCAGATCACAGAGACTTTTTTTGTGGGGACGTATTAAATCGTTAGTTTATTTTAGTGAGACAACAAGTGCCGAGGACCTAAAAAATATGATAGTGAACGCTTTTGAAATAGTGAAAAAACACTGAAGTTCTTTCTAAATTAAAGCATCAATTAAGAAAACGAGCATTAAAATGTATTGAACAAGGTGGTGGACATTTTGAAAGTGTGTTAAAAATACAACGTCGTAAGAGTGTTTAGGAAATCAGTAAGTTAAGTACTTAGTTGATTTTTTTAAATTATTGTAAATATCTTGATTCACATCTTTTGAACACGCATCTTAGAATAATGTTGTCGTATCGCCTCTTTTTAGCAGTTCATTATTATTTACATTAGCAAAACATTTTGTAACAAATATTGCCTATTGGCATTGTACGAGTATCATAATCAATAAACAAAATTATTGAGTTGATAGTCCAAAGCCTGAACAGTGTGATGGAAAGATACAATCAAAAATGTAGACAATAAACAACTCGATGCTCGGAGTTCGGACATCTGTTAACCGCTCTCTCGACCAGCTGCGCGCGGGGTTTTTCCCGTTTTTAAGCACCGCTGTGCCGGTCGGAGTGGGGGTGTAAGGTTTATTTTCGTTACGGAATTTCTTGATTCGGTCGCCGCGCTCAAGGCCCGCGATAAAAGCTATGCAATAGCTTAAAAAGACGGGTTGCACTCCGGGAGTGCCGGCAGAAGTGAAAACTTGAATATTAACGTTGTGCATTTTTGATATTTTTCATTACAAAAGTGCATCTACACTTTGTTTAATTTCCATATTTTAAACACTTTATACATATACACGAATTTTACGAATACACAGCAGTGTGGCCACTACACAGACGGTCGAGCCATCAGCTGTCACCATCTATGGATGCGCGTTGCACGCTGTAACATAAACACACACGAACATTCGCGCAAGCGCCCTGCGCCGCCTAAACGAAATAGCAGGCATACATTTTCGCCGCGCCGTAGAAAGAGAGGGGGATACTTCCTCTCCTACGCCACGCCGGCTGTCTACTCTCCACCCGTCTTACGAATTTTCGATCAGGTCACGTGTCCTGACGCGATGTCCTGACGCGAGTTTAACATTTTTTACCGATTACAAAAAAAAAAGAAGTTTTCACTTCAAAAAATTCTGAATGGGCCCGCTTTTGACCTCGATCACGCCTGATGGAAAGCGATGAATGAGGTCTATGATGGAACGAGCGTGTCCAGAAGATGCCTAAGGCACTGAAAATCCCGCGCATCGACGAAACACAGCAGGCTGCTTGACGCCGGTCTCCGCGTGGAGGGTGGTCGCAAACCAGGCGGGCGTTAGCCTTACGGTGGTAAGGCAAGGGAAGAATTGGCCAGTCAAATAAGCATTAAGCATTAGGCATTAGGTCCGTTTTTGTACCTTTTTGTGCGAAAAGTTTAAATATATAAATAAGGGGTTAGGTGTGACTGTCCAGGATGCGCCGAACGCTGAGTTGAGTAACTGGCGGAACAAACTGCGCCGCACGAAGAGGCTTCTTTATGTATCCCAGACTAGAACTACCACCGATATTTTTTTGCTCCATTTTACAGAATTTCACCTGGTAAGCTATGAGGCGGTCGAAGATGGTGCTTGCTTGCTTCGAAGTAACTATTCTCTTCTTCTTCTTTTCGTTTTGTCTGTATATCGATGTTAATTTTACTGTTTGGGCTCAGGGGGTGGTCACATTAATTGCGGTGTCAGAGGCGTCGTCAACTATTCTCTAAGACTTGAAGATTTGGCTACGTGATACTACGTGATCTAGAGTAGGTAATCTTAAAGTGCTATTGTAGTAGTTCTATCAAAACATATACTTAAATGCACGCAGATTTAATATTGTACTTATCATTTTGTCACAAATGTACAGCATCTTACGATTGTTCAAGAAAAATCATTTTCCAGTAGCTATAGCACATCAAAACAGTTATTGGTTTGCAAACATGGGTATTTAATACATAGATGTTTTGTTATAACTGTCCTTCATGAGAACATGTATGGTAGGCAGAAGCCTGCACGCAAATCCTATTATTATTTAATTTACACAATAGATATTATAATTTTAAATAACAATTTGGGAAATAAAATAATACGAAATACAAATAAATGTCAAATCGTTTGATTTACAGTCAAAATGTCACAATAATACAAAAATGGCAAATCAGAACAAGGTTACAGTAATAAAAAAATGTCAAGTGTCACAAATGGAATAATAGCTTGTCAATCGAAACAAAGTCATCTCTCTGTGAGATAGTGCCACAAGGAGAGGAGGTGGAGGGAGGGCCGTAATCCACCACGCGGGCCCAGTGAGATATCACATGACGTCGAACTTATAGTTCTAAGACATGCCGGTTTCCTCAGGATGTTTTCCTTCACCGTTTTGAGAGCAGTTGTGATGTTTTTTTTTTTTTAATCTTTATTTAATTATAGGCTTTTACCTTACAAAGGTATGCCAGCCTCATCATACCCTAATCTATCTAATGGTTAATTATAATCAGTTTCGCTTCTCCCGAATTAGGTGTAAGCAGATAACATTCTAATTAAAGCCCCAACATCATACATATTAACTTTTAACTCCCGCATCACTATCTGTCTCTCTCTCCAGTTCTTTTCAAATTCTACTAGCAAATGTTGGACATCTTCGACTGAAGTTATTTACATAAAGTAAAGCGCCTGCTTGGGTTCGAATCCACGATCTACAATTCGTAAGTCAGGGCCGATACAATTATGATTAGGCTACCACTGGTCCTATACAGAAGCTCGCTACATCAATGGCAGCACTAGTTATGGCGAGCCCTAACAGGGTTCCGAACATGATAGCTGAAAGAGTGGACTGTCCATATTATAATACACTGCTGTGGATTGTTCATATTATAATACACCGTATCGTGTTGTGTACTAATACGTTTTTAAGGACAATGTCACTGACCCTATACAGGTGGTCAAAAAGTCGTGGATCAAGCGAAATAGGGAGATAAAGAAGGCCATTTCCAACAAAAAATCTACATGGCCATAATTCAATTGCCCTAAACGTTATATTTTTTTTTGTATACAGAGTTATTTTACAATTAGACTAATTTAAAAAAAAAAATGTGATACAAAACAATAAAGCAAATGGTATTGTAATATTACTAGATAATGTATCAGCAATCAAGAGCAATTAATATTTTACCAAAAATTTTGAAGTATTACCAAAAATTATTTCTCACTTTAAAAACGTTGCCCTATTTCGTTTGATCCACGACTTTTTGAACAACCTATACAGAGTGTTACGGAACGGGTATATCGATACAAAAGGGTTGAAGAGTGTATCTGGTCTAGAATATCTGTACAAAATTTCAGCTCAAAAGCATTAACTTCCGCTCTGTTAGAAGTGCCAGCGTCTAGGACAAACCTACTCAAGTTTGCCCCTATGTCACGAGCCGCACTTATTATTAACATTAGTACAATATTGGAGGATATATTTGGGCAAAGCCGAGATTCATTCAAAAGGTACAATTAAGTATTGAAAAACGTCTGATATTATAATATCAGACGTTTTTCTATGATTGATTCAAGCCGTGTGGGCGGGGTTGCAGCAGCGTTATTATGTTGTTGCAATTTTGCTTACATGGTAGCTGATTTTACTTTATTTTTGTAAAGGAATCGATATTGTAACTTATAACATCGCCTTGGATGATTCTGTAAAGGTGTTATAATTGTGGTTTAATAAATAAATAAATAAACTTTGAAAATGCTTAATATTTTTTTATTTCGACATCACGGCGCTGCACTGGCGCGCGGCGGCGTGATGTGCGTGTACTAGGCGCACAGACACACTACAGATAATGGATAATGACCCTCGTAGTGCGGTGACACGTTTGTTATGATTTCAATTTAATAAACTATCGAAATAAAAAAATATTAAGCATTTTCAAAGTTACTGCTTTTGAGCTGAAATTTTGTACAGAGATTCTAGACCAGACACACTCTTCAACCCGTTTGTATTGATATACCCTTTCTGTAACGCCCTGTATAACGACTCTTCCCTGGAAATCATAATGTGTCTCATAATGTGTGGATGTCGGAAAATAATAATGTGTCTCATAATTATGCATTAAGTAAAAAGCTGTTATTTTGACATTATAAACAGACACTTCAGTTTTACTTATTTTTATGCATGTGTAGATGTATACTCAAATGACATCTGGCATATCCTTTTTTGCCCGTGGAGAATTCCTCATGGATACCGTCCATCTGGGAAAAAGGGAGGGTTATGTCTGACTCCTACTGACTAAAATGTCACTGTTCTTTCTAGTACCATGAGTCGGGGGCCCGGGAGAAACTATGGGTAGCCACACTACCAATCTGTTGACTGGCTAAATTTTATAACAACTGCATAAACTAAAATTCTCGTATCAATGTTGATAGAACTAGATGGCTTCTTGGATGGACTTACTTAAAAAGAGGTGTCAAATATTTTGCCCATGTTACAATGACGATAAGTTCAAGAGGTCATGAGCGTATCAAGTCACACACCATTCACTTCCCAGGTGTCAGATTTTTGACTCGTCAAATGTAAACTCGTAAAGCAACGATTAAATTACAGATAAACGGTTCGAATTTGAGAATAGACTTTTATTAACAAAGTTTTATACTATAATTGTGCCCATATCGGATTTGGAAGTATTAATAAAAGATCAATAGATGCGCAGAAAAGGTGTATTTTATATTGCTTACTCAATTTGAAATGCGATAGGTTCATGCACTTGATTTCCCAACATAAGCAAAATCAGCCTGCAATGTTCCCACTGCTGGGACATAGGCCTCCTATCTTTAAGAGGGAGTGGGCTGTAGTCTACCACGCGGGCCCAGTAAGATTTGCTTCACCGTTTTGAGAGCAGTGGCGATGAAATTATTTACGTACAAAGTAAAGCACCTGTCTGGTAAGTCGCAGCCGTTACCTACGGCTCGTTAAATAATATCACACTAATATTATAAAAGCGAAAGTTTGTGAGTGTGTGTGTGTGTGTGTGTGTTTATGTTTGTTACTTCTTCACGCCTAAACCACTAAACCGATTTAGATGAAATTTGGTATAGAGATAGTTTGAGTTCCGGAAAAGGACATAGGATAGTTTTTATCCCGATATTCCCACGGGATCGAGTCTTATGCGGGTGAAACCACGGGGCGCAGCTAGTTGATTATAATTTCTAAATATTTATGACTGGCTGCCTAATAATAGCTGTGACAAAGAGTGATTACATTTGTAAACTAATCGTATTCAAGAACATCAAAGTTTTTTCACAAAATATTAAAAAGACCAAGTTACACATTTATTGATCTAATATTGTTATATTATTAGGTATCACATTTAAAAAAACTGCGTAGTTTTATCTTAATCAACCATGGTTGACCTACCAACTTTACTTATCAACTTACAACTTTATAACATCTACCGCAATTTTACGACTAATTTACACGCAATAAAGAATGCAATTATTGATATTTTATTATGTGATTGATTACTACCAGAACAGTAAACAAGGACAAGATGATAAATTTAAAAGCAATTCATTGGAAAAATTATAATAATTGATTGCTCGTTATTGAAGCTAGGCTTTTAAACATTATATTTTATTATCCAAAGTATCAATTTAACAAAGACTTTTTTTCGCAGTTCCTTTTACTACCTTCACCTAGATATATTATAAAATTCGATTTCAATGTAATTAAGTCATGGCAAGTAGGTATTTATGATTATCCTATTTATGCTGGTCCTGCTCCATAGGACAATCTAGAGTCTAGACAAAATCAAACTGGTTGCTAATTTAATTGTAATTTTTTTTATTCTTTTTTTTACATTTATTACTCACACCCTGACTTATTACTTGTATTTTGTTTTTTAATTAAAATCGTTTTGCTTGTACCATGTTTGTAAATATGTGAGCACCATGTATCTATCAGATAATTAATTTATATGTCATGGTTTCGTTTTTAATTCTTTTACCTATTGTGGTATAGTAATTTTATTGTAGGTGCATCGTCCTCACATGTTATTATATAATTAATGTACCCATGCAAAATATTGTACCTAAACATTTTAAAAGAGTAACGGTGGAGTTTCTTGCCCGTTCTTCTCCATACGAAAACTACCTTTTGGAATGGGCGACTAGAATCAATTCTATTTTAAGATAATTTTTGACGTTCAAAAGTGCCTTTTATGTGCCTATTTGAAATAAATGCTTTGACTTTTGACTTTGACTTTATCAAAAAAACGTCACTAAAATTTCGAAGATACTAGGACACGAATTGGCAAAATGGGTTATTTCTTGTTTTAACCGTGGAACCGGTATGTAAAAATATCAGATAAAATTTAATTAATAAAAGCATCTAAATATCATGCACCTGGAGGTGACGAACATCCTTTAAACTTTAAAAGAATTAAGTCAGCGAACAATTTGTCTAGCTATGTTCAGCGTAACAAATTATTAATTAGCAGTTAAATTTTCACACAATTATCATCAAATCTCGAAATTAATAGTTCCAATGTCTTTATTTTATTGATTGGAAAACAGTTAGGTGCCCAACTGATACTCATTGGTCACTGACACATGATTGTGAGCAATATTGTTTGCAATATCAAAAGTTAAACAAAAATGACTAAGCTGAGGAAAATTACACTTTTCTACGAATAAAACCAAATCATTCATAATTTTCCTGGGCAATCAAGTTTAATAGAGCATAATTAGTTCGTTCCAAAACACCGTGATCCATATAGGTACACGTCAATGACAAAACAAAAGGTCAAGGGGATTCCATTATAAGTTCCTTAATCTATTTCCTATCGTAATGGACTCGACAAACATAATATCGAAATGATGCGCTCATAATACTCTATGCTAATTATCATTCAAAATTTTATAGCAGTGGACGGCCCTGAATTTAAAATAAACCACATACATGCATAGGTGTGAGAAAATTATGACTTTTATATGTGACGAGACGATTTTCGTACTTAAGAGCACTACATGACCTAAAGCGCGGTCTCTGTCGGACTGCATAGAAAAGAAAGAGAAGCGCGATGACACAACGCTTGTAATTTATTGCAAAATATGAAGCAATTATCTATTTTTTTGGTTTAAAAAAATTAAAACATTAGAGTTTTGATTTTTATTTGCTCACAAACTAACTATATACACTAGATACTAAAATAAATGACTAACATATATAAAAATAAAAAAACAAAGGACACTTAGGCGTCGAAGTATTCATCCGCATCGCTGTCTTCCGGAAACGTGCCCAGAAGACTGGCAGCATTGCCACGTTGAATGGCAATGCTAATTCTTTGGCCAAAGAACGACCCAGCCCTCTTGTCACGTGAAGTATCGACCAGCCGGCGAGAAATTTCCTTAAAAAGGAGACGCGCGCTCGGGCCCCATGACCCGAGCGTTTCGACCCCAAACGGCTCAAAGCTGTAGTTGCCCATAAGGTTACAGTATTTGCGCCGCTTGAGGGTCTCAGCAGCTGCAGCAGCGGCGCCAGCACAGCCCGCAGTGCTAGGAACATGAGGTGGCGCAAGGGTATCGACACATGTTGCGTCCCACACCAGAGGCCTACCCACCTTCCAAGGCAATAACGTCATGCCATCTGGTCTCTTCCCATGATGATGGGAAGAGACCAGATGGCATGACGTTACGGCTTGGTGCGTGATGACGTACCAAGCCGTTTGGTTCTAACACCGCTGGTACGCCGGCGGTGACAAGAGCTCGACGAATAATATCGTTGATGCTGGCGTGCCGTGCTATGCGACCTGCGCTCCTGCAGCAGGACAGGCCATGGTGTCCGAGACTGTCGACAGCTTCACCGTAGTGACATCGATGCGGAGCAACACAAGGTGCACCCAAGCGGAGACACATAGCGAGCCGAAACGATGAGTCATCCATCATTGTGCCTATGGTGGATGACGGGAGCGCCTGAAGCCACAAACCTGACTCCCATTCTCCCATATTAGAGTTTTAGTATGTTGCTTGTAGAATAATCTGACAAAAAATCATGATGATTGTATGTATACATATTAGTATGGTTTTTATTGTAAAAAGAAAGTTTTTAAAGGTATCTTCATGATTTTTTTCTATCGTACGAAATAAGTTGTATTATTATAGTAGTTTTTAACACACTATCTACCTAACATATATCCTGAAGAATATCATATATTTTTTTGATTTTGTTTACTGTAGTCGATCATATACTTTTATTGTTTCTAAAACTTGCGTTTTTTGCGTTTAGGTCCTGTAAGCCCCTTTATAAAATCTGAGATTTGAGTTTGTACCCTTACTGCAAGTACTGAACAGATGACTAACTTAATATTGCTCGAGCGAGCATGCAGTAATCATTATCATTACTCTCATGAAAGCTAAAGATTTGAAATATAGTATACCTACCTACATCGGTTTCTTACTAAACTTCAACTATATCCGACGATCCTGCATACTTATCTCTTTTGTTGACTGTACCTACAGATGGTTTACAAACAAAAAACCTATTGTAGAATTATTGCCAGAAAGCTGTCATTGCTTAAGAGCCTAAAACCACAACTAATGGCGCAATTACACTTGGTCGTTCTCCCAAATTCAATTGCCTATGGAAGTTGAGCAAACGGCCAAGTGTAAATGAACGGGGTTGATTACGCCCGTCTTCAGAGTCCAGCGTCATCGTTTCAATTTTCTTTTCACTTCTTTCTGTGCTTTGCCAGTCATCTCAATGGGTAATTTTGACTTCATTGCGCTCTCTTTTACTTGTGCTCGTTAGCCCGTATTCCAGGGCGATGCTCAGTGTAATTAATGCATGCGGGTGCCCGAACTCGATAAAAGTCTTTCGAGCACCCGAATACGGGCTAACGACCAAGTATAATTAGGTACACCTTTAAAAAGAGCAAAATGCAATTCAGTAATAATAACCTCTTTGACTTTAAAACCGTCTTTAAAACAGAAGAAAGTCGGCGTTTATTTTTGTGAGAACGTCGTATCGTTTTCCTTTGCATAAAACCATCTTGAAATTGTCAGCCGTAAACAATAATAAAAACAAAAGAAGATGCGAAGTCTTTCGGATCACAAATGTCAAACTATTTAATAGTTCTTTTTCTAAACGTTTTTTATTAGTCTTGCTTCTAGTTACGAATTTGTAACAGCTGTGTCCGGAACACAAGGTTAGGTCAGCTGCATGATTGTGATCGAACGTGGAAACTTATATGTCAATGAGAAAATTCATTGCCAAAACTAATATTTGCATCGTGAATTATATTATGATTTAAATAATTTAGTTCTAGGAGACAAAAGTTCAGATTTTCCTTATCGGGATTATTGTGAAGTCGACAAGGCTGATCGTTTCCTCACACACAGCAGGTGCCATCGCGAATATTTCTACCAAGTGTTGACCTACAGAGACGAAACTTACTTTCACTTCGATCTATTAAAATCACGCCAAAATGCACTGATTTTGACAAATCAAAGCGCTATGTACCTATAAGGCAATCTTTTGGCGCGTGACCAAAATCAGAGCTATCATCTTGGCTTTTCGACACATGCACAAAAAATCATCATCATCATCTGCCTAGCCTTTTCCCAACTATGTTAAGGTTGGTTTCCAGTCTAACCGGATGCAGCTTTTTACCAGTATTTTACATGGAGCGACTGCCTATCTGACCTCCACAACCCAGTTACTAGTAATATGATACCCCTTGGAAAGACTGGTTATCAGACTCTCGGGCTTCTGACGATTCGTAACTCAAACTGTCAAAGATCGACGAATGACCGCTGGGAACAATGGCTAAACGTGCTTTCCGAGCCACGGATCAACCGCAGCAAGTGTAGCTTAACCTGATCCATCGACCCGTGCGGCTGTTTATACATAAGACATGCACAAAATGTTTACCATCACCTCCCCTATGTCAACGTCAATCGAGCGCCCAAAGATCCTTGTCGCACTATAAGTTTCGTGTATCTTCTGCCTATAATAATTTTCTCTTGTTTTGTCTATTGGAGGAATTAAATGAATTTATATTAAAAAGAAGATGTAATTAATTATTAATATACAGACACGCCTTTATCACGTGCTAATATAATTGATGCATATTTTGACATTATAACTTGCGGATATGAATCGAAATTGAATTACTGATTTAATAACGGATTCATTCCTAAGTTATTATCTTTATTTTAGTGATGAGTTGAATAATACATTATTTTAACTTTATGGTGTCTAGGTGACAATGAAACCGATTTTGTCACCTATTGGTCTACCCACGCAGATTATTCGGTAGAATAATGCCCGGTTTCTGAGGTTTTTAAACGGACTTTATCCATTCGATAGTGATTATTGGTTCGATATTGCGTTTCTGAATACGTCATTAAGAAGTCGAGTGAAAATTCAAGGGTTTATTCTGAGAACCTCAAAAACCGAGCATAAGAAACGAATTCGCGTAAATAGATACTCGTAATTATGTCGAATCAACAGCTATTGAAAGTTTAAACTACGTTTGAGAATTCTTCAGAAACCGGGCATAAAAGAAACAAGTTTATATAGATATTAGATTTTCCGCTAAATTGGTTCTTCTTCTTTTATTCGAGTCGATGGTAATTTCATAGGAGTTAAATAACTCAACCTATTTGACCGCGAATAGAAGTAGAATTGTCTAACTTACACTTAAACTCAGACTAAATTCGATGTAAATAGAATCAGTCCAGAATTCAGCAAAAAGTTTGGCAATTTACATTTAGACACGATTATGCAGCTGTTTCATACATTTTGGTCAAGTAGGTATTGAACTTTTGCATTAAACAGCTAATTTTTTTTCGTGATTTCAGTGTTGGTGCTATAGTGAAAATTGTTCATATTCATGGGTAAAACACCCTGTAAAAATTTGGATGGTGATAAAAAATCTTCCTGTATAGGTTCAGTAAAAACACGCTTCTGCGCGCGGAATTTGGCTCCGTTAACCGCGTCCCGTCACGTGGCGCGATGTGAGATCCACCTTATTGCTAACCAATTATTGTATAGCTACTTATATAACATCGCCCATGTTGTATAAGTAACTGCACAAGAATCTTTTGCTGGGTGAACTGAAGCCGCCATTTTGTATTTTTCAATAAATTCCTCAAAAAAAAATCACAAATGCTTACTAATAGTGTTCCCCTGTCAACGTCATTCTAGCGTCAAAAGATCCACGAAGCACTTTAGCTCAAATGTTACCATTGACGTTCTGTTGACTGTCCCTACCACATAACTCATTAGGAAAACCTAGAGTAACGTTAATTGGCTGATTTCCTACGCTGGGTCAAGTTAGAACCGGTTCTAATAGTGGTACTAGGTGACGGACAAGCGAACTGTCAAACCAATACATTGATGAAATGTTTGGGTCAATACTTGTCGTAAAAATTAGTAAGGGCTTGTTTAGCTGCGTTGAAAGAGACGCGTGAAAATATTGCAATAGAGGCACAAGAATAATTCTATAGTATAAATAGTTTACGCAGCAGTACAGACACAAGCACATCAAGCTACCCGAAACTGTCAAATTTTCCCAATCAACTTTGAGCTTTATGGTTTAGCGATAAAGTTGAAAAGTTAAGCTATTAATGTTTGACAGATTATAGTAACTTGATGTGCTGGCGTCTGAGACATTGAACTGGACAACTTGGCTACGCCTTTCTGACGAAAGCCCTTGTCATATTTTTTTTAGCCCACAAAACATACATAAACTCACGCCTTTTTTCCATGAAGGTAGGCAATAACTACAGAACGCCACACACATCATCACATTGTTGGAAGAAAGGAAAGGGTGTTTATTCTCGACAGAAAGCGTCACTGTGTCGGAAACAAAGAAGAAGGTATTATAAAGAATGGAAATAGTAATCTGTCAAGCGCCGCTAATGAGACACAATTGATTTTCTATTGTTTCGTCGCCGATCGGTGAACCGCACCGCTTGACCGGTTAATTTTATATCAATGTCTGAAACAAGAAACTGGCACTTTTGTCAAACTTTAGGTACATCAATAAAAAATCTTGAGGAAACCTTGTGGCTAAGTAATATCAGCCACACGGGTCCATCGATCAGGTTAAGCTACGCTTGCCGCGGTTGGTCCGTGGATGGGTGACCATCTTTACATACCAAGACTCCTCCGTGCCTCGGAAAGCACGTTAAGCCGTTGGTCCCGGCTGTCATTCGTGGATCTTTGACAGTCGTTACGGGTAGTCAGAAGCCCGAAAATCTGACAACCAGTCTTACCAAAGCATAGGTATCGTATTACCCAGTAACTGGGTTGTGGAAGTCAGATAGGCAGTCGCTCCATGTAAAATATTGGTATTCAGCTGCATCTGGTTAGACTGGAAATCGACCCAAATATAATTGGGAAAAGGCTAGGTAGATGATGACTTCAATAATAGTACGCTCATGAATGTCATCATTATTATATACTTAGTTAAAATATTTCTCATTGAGTGAAATTTGTAATAAATTTTATTTTGAGTAAAATAAAGTTTAACCACAATAAAAAAAAACTAACCCCTGACTTTAATACAAACTTTTAAAAACTCCTTTACCTACATAGGTTCTATTATGTAAGCATCATAGCTGAGGGGCAATTCTCGTAATTTTAAGAACGTTCAAACTCTGATCTCAGTCTCAACCTGTCAAAAATGCCTCTAATATCCCTACATTTTGACAAGTTTTTGACATTTGTTTGTCGCCGAGATGAGACTGCGACTAGATTTTGAAAATTTTTAATTACGAGAATAGGGTATTTTCCTGGGTAAAAAAATAATAATTAGATTTAGTCCGTCAGTTAGATTATCGAAAAATAATGGACCCTTATTTTTTCTTTTGTCAATCAAACAAAAAATGACAAAGATAAAGCGCGTCAAAATTTGGGAGTGGGGGGTCGTGACGTCACGCCGTGCTAAAAAGTGTCGCACGGCGTGACGTTACGCGGAACCTTAACGGGCGATATCTTCATCATTTTTTATATAATTGACAAAAGAAAAAATAAGGGTCCAATATTTTTTGATAATCTAACTGACGGACTAATTAGAATTTTTTAGGAAACTAGCCTATTGGCCTTCAGGTGGCGTTCTATAGTTTCTGCTTACCCCCAAGTGAAGAAGGCATGACTTTCAGTATGCTATTTTGTTACGCCATATATTTCAACGTCAATATCTAGGCGCCATGTTTGACCGATGTCGAAGTCTTCTCCATAAAATTAGATATTAACGCAATAACGAATAGCTGTGGGCTGTAATTAATAAACTTTAATCAATAAACCAAAATATGTAAACTTTATGAAAGAGCAACGCCCATTGTTTTAAATGGTGACACGGTTTGGGTCGGATTAACTTTGACGTGATTTATGTTTATTGAATAATCAGTCATAGTTTTGGAGGGGCTTATGGCTAAGCAATAACAGCTGCACGGGTCGATCGACCAGGTTAAGCTATGCTTGCCGCGGTCGGCCTGAGGATGGGCGACCATCTTTACACACCGAGACTGTGACGTTGCAAAACTAATACTAGCGACACCTGTCGTGGAATAGCGTACGTCATGGTGGTTTACGTGACGCAAGATGGCGTTGGTGTTTTGTGTTTAGTAAATTAATTACAGTTTAACAGTAAATTAAAACAAATAAACAAACATACATAATTCACCATATTTTTAATTAAAAAACAATGTCGAATGTATTAAAGATAAAAATCGATAATAATCTTATATAGTCTGTGGAAGATTATTCGAGAAACTGTCAGATTGGTTTGGAAAAAAACGGTGTTCCGTGTCCGGTCTTTTACGACCAAGAACACGAGCCTGGGGGCTGTTTGAGAGGGACTTTATATCCTGAGAGGAACGGGATGTGCCCAAATAACCCAATGGGGTTTTAGTATAAATTCCAGTAAGAGCAGAATCCTGTGAGTATTAAACCATTTGCTTTATTCTTGCTGGACAGCCTATAGCCCAGGTCTCTTGCATGTGTGTTCTGACACGAGGACGTTGTTACAGGTCTGGCTTGTTATGCTAGCCTTCTTTTGATTGGTGCTATGCGCAGCTAAATTGATGCCTGGATGTTGCGCCGTTGTGTGATGATTTGGAATTCATCAGAGCGCAGGCGGCTTTAAGGTTATCCCTTGCGGTGTGGTCATCCGACGTTCAGGAAGGCCTTACTTAGCCGGTTCCCGGTTATGAGGGAAGTACGCCACTCCAGGTAACGAAAGCGTCACCATCTCGTCCGTAGGCCGCGTTCGCGTGTGCTCACAGGAACCTCCTGTGAGCGAAGCCAAGGACCGACGATCCGTCAACTGACTGAGGTCAGAACTAACTGATTGGTATTAACTGAGTTCAAAACTGAGAGGTTATTGTGTAAGAGTATAATTTAACCTATGAGAGAGTTAGGCCTTTTGTAAAAAGGCTAGGTGTTAAGACCAGTTGTTCGTAAAGATATTGTGTCTCGGGTTTGCTTCCCCATATGAGCACAGTCCAAATAGGTCGACACATGTACGTGAGCTAGTAAGGTTATTGATCTATTCCCTCGCGGACTCGCATAGCGACTCTGAGAAACTGCTATTTGTCTCATGCAGGTTTTCACCCATACCACTAGGTACGGAGACTAGTTGTGTGGGTGAATGCCATAGTAGCAGGGAAAGAGGCATTATTTTAGTGGCTCGCCACTTTGTTTGTATGTGTGCCTTAATTTTGTATTAATTCCAATAAACTTGTATTGTGTAAGAAGGTACTTGTTTAATTGAATCTTTCCCTAGCAGTATATACCCTATAAATTTACTTTAGCACGGTGGTGAGTAGTATAGTTCAAATAGAAACCATCATCAGCTTGTTTCCAATTAATTTCTGTAAACTACGCACGGGCCAGTGTTACAAGACCTCTCCGTGCCTCGGAAAGCACATTAAGCCGTTGGACCCGAATATGTTTTATAGATCTTTGACACTCGTTACGGGTGGTCAAAAGCCCCAAATTCTGACAACCAGTCTTACCAAGGGGTATCGTATTACCTAGTAACTGGGTTGTGGAAGCCAGATAGGCAGTCGCTCCATGTAAAATACTGGTATTCAGCTGAAAGCCGACCCCAACATAGTTGGGAAAAGGTTAGGCAGATGAGTTTTGGAAGAATTGGTTGAGTTAATCAAAAGTTACCAATTATTTATTTATTCGATTATATACGTGTACCTCACACATCCTCGAATTATAGGCAAAACAGTTACATTGTGCGCGCAAGCAGAAATTTCAATGATATATGCCCTTTAGGCGGCAAGGAATATGATTTTGATCCATTCACAATTAGTGTGAATTCGGCCAGAAGGTGCTTAAGCCTCAAATTTTTCAAGTAGGGGTAGGTTATATATATATATTTTTTTGTTATTTTCTTATTTATATTACTTGTTACTTTAATTTAGGCAGTGTTTTTATTGTTTTTGTGCTCACACCATAAATAACTAATATGAGTCTATACGTGAGGATTTGTAATTGGCTTTCGGGTGACTATGGTTTCCTTTTTTGTTTGTTTTTATTAGCTGTAAGTCCTCCATGTACTAAAATAAATAAATAATTTCATAAGCACAACATAACGAGTTTATAAAGTGACAGCGGTACGTTGCACCTCTTAAAATTTTTGAGCCTACTTTCAACACTGACTTTGGTAAAGGAAAACTGAACGTTATAAGCCGATACACACAGGGTGGTAGGAACACTGGCGCGCAACCTGTTACAATGGATTCAGTACATGATTCTGAAAGCCTGTGTTAAAAAATGACCGTCGATTAAAAAAAAACTGCTGTTCCATACACTTTGACCACGTTTGATAAATAAGCTGATTTTTTTGATAACCTACGAAAAATGTCTAACCTAGGAAATCTAGAATCATGTGAATTCATGGTTTTAGTTGCCACCCTATAAGTACCATAGCTACGGAATCCGTTCAACTTATATTTATTTACTTTTACGCTTTAATCTTCAAAATGTTCATGTTAGGCATTTGTTATGTTGTTTTGTTATTAAATCAGTTCAAAGTAGTTTATTTATTTAATGTAGTACATGACCTATGTAAATAAAAATAATTAATGCGACCTCAATAAACCTTAGTCAGTTATTGTGAGCAAGATAAACAACATTTAATATTCTTATTACGTTGGAGCCATCAGCAGTTATTGGAATTATGTCTTGATTTGTGCGCTACTGATTTGTGATTCAAAACCTCTTATCATAAGGTAGTAAGATAAGTTGGGCGATACAATGTTAAGATATTGTACATCTAAACTAGAACACTATAGAGTTGGCATTGCAAAGAAAAGCGGAAACATAAAAATACTAAGTTTTTCTACGCTATATAATTTTCATTTTTTTTTTAAACTTATAGTTGCCTAGCTGTATGTTTTCCATATCACATCACTAAAATGGATCAAAAATGGACTTGAATGGGTATTAAATTTGTACATGCCTATGTACAATTACATTTAATACCTATTTAAGTGATACGCTTAAAAAACGACTGTTCTAGCCATAAAACATATTTTCATACGAGTACAAACGGATAGTACGATTCATGAGTTTAAATTAATCGTGCTCATTAGCATTTGACGCAGCAATGCAAGCAGTAGCAGGTACTGCGAAAAACCACGAAAGTGTTAATGCAAACAGTTCTACCGTGGCTTTTACCCATCAGATCTTGAGCCACAAACCACAACGTACACTTTGCCACTAAACGATTACAACTTCTGCGTATTCATCATCCATAAATGTCACATTAATAAAATGATTATAATGTCAAGTTCAACGATGATATTAAAAACTAATTTGGGTCTCTCGTTGAGTGAGTAGACGTAGGTACGTCACGTTACATCACGATGTGTTAGAGGATAGGCAGTGAAATGTTTGATTTTCATTAAGTAAATAAAAGTTTTTAAGAAATTTGTTTTGTAAGATGTGCCTTGTTGTGTTGAATTAATAAGACTGGGCGAGCCCAAATATTACTGGAGGTCTAAGAATATCGATTATTTTATTATTTACCTGCTGGGTTTGCATAGTGGTCAGAAGCTCGACTGCTGAATATGTGGTCCAGAGTTTGGTCCCCGAGTTGGTTAAAGTATTACTAAGTTTTTCTATCAGGAAATCAGTACCAGCCAATTCTAGTCTTTGGGACTGCTAACCGTCTATATATTTTAAATAATTGGTATCCCAGTAGTAGTTTGGAGTGTTTGTGTCCACTTAGGACTTCAAACTAACTTGAAGAATCTTGTAGGTAGGGCTCCATTCTAAGCAAATGATTTAGTTTAACAGAAAGTTGACGACACTGCTATTTTGCAATTTGGAAGAAGTTTATGTCCACAAAAGTTGAAATAATCGATTGATTGATTTCTCTTTGAATATCATGCCACCTATATCAACGCAAAGACAGCGTCCACTCAAATTATGAACAAAGCCTTATCGGTCTACGTGATTATAAATATACCCTAATGCAGCTAACTGTAAATAAGATAGGTTTATGTACGACAATAAACTACAACGCGAAATTAATACAAGGCATACATACAGCAAGTATTGGAATGGTGTGCTCAAAAAAAGGGTGGTACAGCCTACAAACTGAGCAACTTTCTTCATGGGACCAACATCGTTATCGCGAAAAATTGATCAGGCGTCCCCATATATTTGAGTCGAGTATTGAAGTTTTGTATGGGACAATTCATAATTTTTTCACGGTTACAAAGTTGGAAGTTCCTATGGAAAAAGTTGTACAGTTTGATGGTCTATACCACACTCTTAAATATACTGCAGTTGTAACATTATCAACGCTTATAAACGTTGCTACATACGGATATTTGAAACCCTAAATGACAATACGTTGCACAAAAAAAAACCCTTGAGACGCACCTGCTATCCCGCAATTATTACGAGGCTAGCACGAATTTGATCAAAGCACGCACAGAAAATACTCAAAAGAACTTTTCAGCCCTTTTTTTTATGGATGGGAAATCATCAAATGACCCCTCCCGCTCTGGGTGGAGCGAAGGGAGTGTCAGACTCTTACTGACTAAAACCCATCCGTGTTCCTTCCTTAGCCCTTTATGTTCCGGGGTAGCGGTAACACTTTCGGACAATCCCGCACCCCCGGCAGGCTTCGGCCCTGGCAGGCCCCTTCCTTTATGCTGACATCTCTTTGAGGCGCGCGTGGAACACGTACGCGCCGTCCGGCACGGGCCTGGTCCTGATCGGACGGTGAGCTACCCATTACTCTCCGTCCGCAGGCCCGCGCCTACTGTGGCCGGGAGTCGTCACGCGGCTCCCGACGCCCGGAGCGTCTCCCGCGGCGGATAGGGTGTGAGGCTCTCTCCCTCAGCCGTTCCGCTACCTCCTTCGCTAGCATGACTGCTTCCAGCCCTGAAAACGAATAATTGTGAAACAGTCTTGCATGCACAGTTAGGGAAATTAATGTGGCAATTTTCCTCGTTGTAGCTATTTTATATAACTGTCAAAGAACGCCAATTGTGATTTGAATGATGGGACATTTAAGTTGGTAATCAGTTTGCTAAAGAATTAATTACCTTGACTTTATAACGTAACTAGCTGCGCCCCGCGGTTTCACCCACATAAGTCTCGATCCCGTAGGAATATCGGGATAAGAAGTATTCTATGTGCTAATCCAGAGGGGCAATTCTCGTAATTTTAAGAACGTTCACAGTCTGTTCAGTCTCGATCTGTCAAAAATGCCTCTAATTTCCCTACATTTTGATATTTGTTCGTCGCTGAGATGAGACTGCGACTAGATTTTGAACGTTTTAAATTACGAGAATTGGTCTTCAGGTCATGGTCCACCCATGTGCCAAATTTAATCTTAGCGTGTAAACTTAACAAACAAACATACAAAAAGTCAAATATTTTCTCTTCATAATATTAGTTTATATAGCTCGTACACATGTTACAGCGTACTGACTTACGGCTATTACGATGGACTAAAGACTACTTTAAGACTTTTGACTTGTAAGACGAGACCTATCACAAATTGCGATGTCGCAAGCTTCGAGGTTTTGTAAAGTTTTGCTACCGTATTTGGAATAGGATTATAATTATTTGTAACTAACGTCAAAAGTGACGAATTACTTATGTATTCGACCTCAGTTATATGTATACTGAATGAGCCATCTCGGTCTTTGTATAATATGTATAAGCTTATGATGTTGCAATTGCTGGGTCACAGGCCTCCTATCTGTGAGAAGGAGTGGGCTGTAATCCACCACGCGGGCCCAATGCTGGTTGGTAGACGTCACATGCCATTGAATTTTTGGTTCTAGGACATGCCAGTTTCCTCACGATGTTTTTTTCACTGTTTTGAGAGCAGTGGTGATGAAATTATTTACATAAAGTAAAGCGCCTGCCTGGATTCGAATCCACGACCTACAACTCGTAAGTCGGAGCCTTTACCACTGGGCCACCACTGGTCCTTTTATAGATACCTATTTTTATTTGCCAAAGAATTTGTCGCAGAGAACCTAGACAAGTGACAATCGCTTTCAAAGCATTTCGTATTTCTACATAACACGTCTTTTCAACGGAATTGACATAAGCTTTTGGTAGCTTATGTCAGTCCTATAATTATTTTACTTTTCCATCAACGTTACTGCTGATAGTCTGTCACGTTGTCTAGGTCCTCAGATTAAGTATTTTAGGAATACTGTAGTGCAGGGTTGCGGAAAATTGTGGTGTATAAGTACAGGGTTCAGAAGGTTTTTGTGATCCACACTAAAACCACGCTGTCTACATCTCTTTATTTATTGTCTTATCGCAGGTATGCTGGAAGAGATTTCTTATGAAATAAGCATCACCTTTGTACCTATTTTTCTGTTCTGTTTTTTTCTTGTCTGTTTATATATGTGTGTACATAAATGGTAAAATAAATAAATAAAAGAAAATCAAGCTATTAAAAATCTCACAATGGCAGATAATAAAACAAAACCCTAGAACCCAAATAATTCCTAGACAACCTATCACGAAACAGTAAATTAACGCTAAAAACAAATAAATTCTTGAAAATATGCTAAACATCACATTGACATCAAATTCCAGTGACATCTGACAGATCACAGAGGGTACATACGTGAGATACATGCGCTCGGTTTGTTGAAAGCTCGGGTCAAGAACAGCATTCGTAAGTATTCACTATATTTACGCTGTTTGATAGAAATTCCTCGTTTAAAACAATACAATATCCCTTCTCGTCTGTTAGACCAGGTTAATAAGTTCGGTAACAATCCATACTAATATTATAAATTCGAAAATAACTCTGTCAGTCTGTATGTTACCTTTTCACGCCTAAACCACTGCACCGATTTAGATTAAATTTGGTATAGAGATAGTTTGAGTCCCGGGAAAGGACATAATTATGATACTTTTTATCCCGATATTCCGACGGGATCGAGACTTATGCGGGTGAAACCGCGGGGCGCAGCTAGTAGAAAATATAATTGTGTTTCATTAGAGACAGTAGAGCTCATTCATTGATGTAGAATGTAGATGTGATGGTGATGGATGTGTGGTGGT
Source organism: Amphipoea lucens (assembly GCA_947508005.1). Lineage (NCBI taxonomy): Eukaryota > Metazoa > Arthropoda > Insecta > Lepidoptera > Noctuidae > Amphipoea > Amphipoea lucens. The sequence continues at coordinate 22,763,748 of OX382360.1, read as the reverse complement.
ATTTTGATGTAGATTCAACCTTATAGCAGACACTTCCTTAAAGAAGTGTCTAACTTAATTAAACTTTAAATCTTAAAAAATAGTAATAGTTCAAGAACAGTAGCGATCGCAATAATGATTTAATTATTTAAATGGAACAGGAAAATAAACAGGTTAATTTTTGTTATTAGCTGTTGTCTACCTAGATGCTAAAGGTCTTCGTTTGGTCATATTACAACAAAATCAAAAGTAATTTTAATGTAATAATATAATATATGTATTTTTGATGAATAAACATGTATTATATTATACTAGCTACGCCCCGCGGTTTTACCCGCGTAAATGTCGATCCCGTGGGAATATCGGGATAAAAAGTAACCTAAATGTTAATCCAGGGTATCAGCTACCTGCATACAAAATTTTATCAAAATTGGTCCAGCCGTTTGAGCGTGAAGAAGTAACAAATATATGAACACATACACACTCGCAAACTTTCGCCTTTATAATATTAGTGTGATTATAGTTATTAATGTGATTATTAGGCTGAGAAAAAGCACTCTTCGGACGTCAAAATTACATAAGACATTCTCCTAAAACGCCCTCCATTCACCACTTCCTAATGTTTTCGCTGGGAAGAAGAAGTATCGCAACAAACTCCCCAACAGCACAGCTGTCTGTTCAGTTACAACAACTCGCTTCTATACAATACAACAACTATAACAACCTTCCTTCTGAAAGTTATTTTCCATGATAACTAATGTCATGAAAACTATTATAATTTCATGCTCTTGTTTCATTTAACCAATTATTATATCTAACATGATATTTAATAAGACTTACTAGGCTTTCAGTGACTTGATGGAGTCTTTGGTCAACTTGACCCACTCGAACTGGACCCGCGGGTCCAGTCGACCAAATCAAATTTTGAATTGTTGTCCAAATTAACAAATGCATTGTTTGAAATACACAAATAAATTAAATTATTGTCGTAATAATGTACTAATTAGTAGTAGTACGATTAGATTAACAAAAAACCCTGTTATGTTAGATGTAAGATGGACAAATAAATAGCAAAAGATCCGACGATAGGAAACAGAAATAGCTATGGAGAACGATCTTTTTGAGACAAAAAAAAGACTACGTGACATCTGAGGAATAAAACAAAACAAATTCGCTGATATATTTATTAAAAGGTCAAGGTCAATGGAATGACTTGAACGTTCCGATAGAAACATTCTATTTAAATATGAACAATGTCGACATTTTTGTGTGAGGTGAGTAAACCTGCGACAGTGAAAGGATGTGAACTATGGAGGCGTAACAGTTAAAGCCAATCAGTGTGTAAGTATTTGACACTTTGTTTTGAAGTATATAAAGTCCTCCAGACCGACGGCGGCCAATCTTAACGGAGACTAGCCTTCCGCGCGGGAGATATTATAGTGCACAAGTGTGCGCGCAGACACAGGTGCACTCCCTCTTCCCTCACTCTCATAGTCTGATGGGACGGCAATCCGACATGACCGGAGAGAGATCAGGCGCAGGAACAACGGCTTAACGTGCTTTCCGAGACACGGGGGTATCACACCGTCAACTTTCAAACTCCGGGCTGTTACTAAGAAATCCCTAATGAAAAAACTCAATAATACTTTGCCCGACCCAGGAATCGAACCAAGTACCCCATGCTCAGCAGTCGCGCTTGCGACCACTAGACTTACGCGGAAGTAATAATAAGTATAAAATTCAGAAATATTTATTAAATATTTGTTATATACTATAATAATAATTATTATTTACTGTCTTCAATATAATTTAGGTTTGCGTAGTATATCTAGTAGGTTTGACAGTTTTCCATATTGAAATAAGAAACTTTCTGTTCTTGCTGAAGATATTATAATTTCATTGAAAAGACATCAACGCATTATGTTTAATTCATCGTTTGTTGTTACCAAATAATAAATATGTAATTTTAAAAATACATTGTTAAAAATATATAATTTAGTAAAAGTCCATTGGTCTTTCGTCGAAAGCTTTGTGAATGCCTCGTCAACTCTTTCAAAAAAGGTGGAAAAGCCTCAACTGGTTCACGCACCTTACGACGCGGATCGCAGCTAAGATCAAAGCTAAATACTTCCCCTGGGACAAGTTATTTCACAAGGAGTTCAACTATGATTGAGTACTATATTCTCCACATTCTTCGACTATAACATCACCAAATAACACGCACATTAAGTTCTCATTAATTCGGTTGCGCGGGCGCCGACAATCAGCTCATTATTTATGGCCAACGACGTAAAGGTTGACTTGAAATAAATATCTATCAAGTATCCACATTGCACTGACTTGTACGCATAATGTACAATCAGGTCAAAGATTAGACTCATTTGTCAGTATCCGGTAGCTTATTGATGGGGAGGTCATTCGATTTTAAATTTCCAGAAATGTGATTTAATATGAATGAAACATTATTTTATACTAGCTGCGCCTCGCGGTTTCACCCGCATAAGTCTCGATCCCGTATGAATATCGGGATAAAAACTATCCTATGTCCTTCCCCAGGACTCAAGCTATCTCTATACCAAATTTCATTTAAATCGGTTCAGCGGCTCAGGCGTGAAAAGGTAACATACAGACAGACAGACAAACAGACAGACAGAGTTACTATCGAATTTATAATATTAGTATGGATTTGACTACATAAACCTACAGCGTATTACATTTCCAGAAAATCTAGCAAAAAACATAAAACCAGATGGACTTAGTGGACGAGTGTCAAAAACATAGCAAATTGGAATTGAGAGAGAGAGATAAGGAAGACTGGCCTAACAAAAGCTGTTCCTGAAGGACAAACTCAATTTGACCTTGATTTTGAAAAAAACAAAAAATAAAAAGCTTACGTTTATTTGCAGCAAAAAAGTTGCAGAGAAAGAACACAAACACAAAAAGAACAATTTGGGGGAAAAATATGCGTCGCGTCCACGCAAAATGGCTATCGCTCAACAAAATGCTACGACGCTATGCGAGACAGAGCTCCAGCGCTGGTTTTAAGCGACAGTCGGTTTGAGTTGGTGGCTTTATCTGAGTGTATCCCCACAACCCTTCTAATGTAATTTTTAAGAAGTCTTAAGTAGGAGAGATTTCTGTACAGTGACCTATATGTCACTCCGCAAATAAATTCTGTAATAATAATACAGCCAATGGACTGATAGCCAAGAGCCTCGACCAACACCTGAGGAGGCTCTCGTTGGGCAGCTGGATCAAGGGCTTGATTCAGAAAGCAGTACTTCTGGACACGGCTCGCATTGTCAGGAGGTTCCTCTCTCTGGAGCCCTGTAGCTTGTAGCCCTGCCCGGTAGCTTGGACCTTGTTCCCGATACCGGTGGGCTACTATTTTTTATCTGTTTTTATATATTTTTTATATCCTAATATTTAAAAATATAATTTATATGTAAATCACACTATCACACTAATATTATAAAGGCGAAAGTTTGTGAGTGTGTGTGTGTTTATATGTTTGTTACTTCTTCACGCTCAAACGGCACGACCAATTTTGATGAAATTTGGTATAGAGATAGCTTGAGTCCAGGAAAAGGACATAAGAAACTTTTTATCCCGATATTCCCACGGGATCGAGACTTATGCGGGTAAAACCGCGGGGCGCAGCTAGTAATGAAATAAAGGAGATTTAACCAGAATTAATTTAAATGCAGTTATACATTAAAAGGCTGGTAAATCGTTTTTTGTACATACAGAAGAATAACGTAACAATAATAACTACTACTACTAGCTAGTTCTCCTGTATGTTGCCCCTGCCATGTTTTGTCTCTGCATCACCCTAAGGTTGACTGGTAGAAAATGCCTCAGGCATTAAGTCCGCCTTTGTACAGTATTTTTTTTTTTTTACTTGTGCATAAAGTTTTAATAAATAAATAATAAATAACTTTTAACATACATATGTTATGACATATAATTAGAAGTCAAACAAAACTTACGCCACGAATTCAGTTGCTTCTGATTTACTACCTGTCAATTTATTCAATCCTTTTACAATAATATACGACAGTGCATTACCAGATTAACAAAAGGACAATAGGGTTCGCGTACTATCGTAAAACTTACAATACTTATGTCGCTATCCTTGGCACGATGGCTTGAAGCTTAAATAATTGAAACTGCTGGCATGTGCCGAGCACAAGCGTTAAAAGTCGAGTTTATCTCATTATTCATTAATGCTACAACTTGCTTAATTGGGGCTTTTATAGGCAGCTCGGCCCTTAAACTGTAAATTTGGTATTGCGTTAAAAACCAGCAAAACCATGGCCGTTTTACACCGTGTCCTGTCTGCCTTACATTGAACTTGGGACTGATGAATGATGATGAAAGCGCTGTCTGTGTAACAACTTACTAGGCTGATATAATGATACAATTGAATACTATGAACTCTTTAGAAAATAGTACCTACTGCCTTACTGGTTATGTAAAATAGATTTTTGAAGTAAAAACTTCTTCAGGCGCGTTTGGCATTTTTTGAAATGGGAAAACGATTGAATTCGCGCTACTGTTACCGTAACCGACACCGCTTCGGATGTGTTCTGCTGTCCTCGCGATGTACTCGGATTTAATGTACATCCAATGTGTCAGTGAGTGATGGCAAAGTATTCTGTTTGTGTTTTGTTTATAAGACGATTCAAAATAATTGTTCTCTCTACTGTCGGCACTCCCGGAGTGTCACTGTTCTTTTTCTTTTTTCGGAAAATCTCTTTCCTTATTGTTCTTATTACAAGGCTGTGACTTACTGAGTTATAGGACGTAGCTTCAAACCCAGATAGGCGCTTCACTTTATGTAAGTTATTTCATCACCACTGCTCTCAAAATATTGAAGGAAAACATCGTGGGTAAAAATGTTCTAGAACCATAAATTCGAAGACATGTGACATCTACCAACCCGCATTTGGCCCGCGTGGTGGATTACGGCCTACTTCCTCTTACAGAGAGGACACTCACTGGGAGTCACTGCAGAACCACAAGCGACACACACATGTGGATTGTGGCTGATTATGTATGTTTGTTGTATAAGGCTGTGTTGCGTGTCTTTTATAACGACAATTTTCACGATCAAGTATTTATGCTTTTAAAATGCGTTGATTATCAATTAGGTTAACTAGGGTTGCAAGTGCACAAGAATCTTCATCTTTATAATACATCTCAATTTCAATACAACATTTAAATAAATCAATAATAAATTAGAATTGAGTAGGCTTTAGACAGTTATTGTATTTCTCAGTGACCAAATCTAATGTTTCGAAAATCACAATAAATTATGTGTTTTTTATTAAAATTTTTAGCATATTTTGATTGAAAGCTTTTATGATATTGAGACGGTAATAATTATTTTAAAAACCTACTTTTAAAGCCTGATAATGACAACCATGATTTTTATGTTTTTATATTATATAAAAATTACTGTGCGGTATATGTCACGTCAAGGCTGCATTCTGTATCAAGTCTAAGGATTGTATTATTACAAAATAATGAATGAACATTGTTTGTAATCACAGCTCTAGATAAATGTAATAACATTTAAATATTATATTAGCATAATAAGTGGCGGTAGTCCTTTTGAAGTGCAAACGTGGCGAGATCGCGCCACTAGATATTTTTGAAGTGAAACTTCTTTACGCACGCTTGACTTGGGGAGTAAGCTGGCCAACGAGTGACGTAAGCGTTACGAAAAGTGTGATCGGGCGAGGCGAACGGGAGTTGAGTGGGGGATATAAGCAAGAGAAAGCAGTGCGTGTGCCCATTTTCTTTCTCTCTTCCTCTCATAGCCAAATACGTTTGAAGTTTCACTTCAGTCGTGTGGTCATAAGCACACTCGGTTTTTTTTATGATGGTGAGAGTGGCTGAAATTCAGAAACAACTTTAGTTATCAACAACCGAATAAATCTATGAAAGCCTTGCACACATAATTATGTACCTTTTAGATTATGCAAACATAAACTTATTGTAGATTTACCGTGCACCATCATCAGCGACTACATAATTCAGAAAACTAAACATCTTACATACATAGTTAAATTCTAACAACAATGAAATTATAATAGAAATATGTAGTTATCTATTATTAACGAGCAAATATCGGGGACCGACTAAGTTTGTAGTTTTTGATATTATTATGCCTTTTATTGCTGAAACTAAATTCAAAAACATTAATTCGAGCGAAGACTCATAAAGGGTTACTCACATTGTTTTTATAACTAAGTGTTAGTAAACAACAAGTGTTAATGTATATAATGACTAACTTATAAACTAACATGTTCGTGCAGCTTCTGTTGTTCACAAACTAAACTAAAGTTCAATGCATCTTTTTCTTTCCATTTAGTTAAGAAAAGGACAGAAGATAAATTTTAGATTAGTCCCGTCAAATTAATCAGCGCCTGACGTAAATTAACGTAATTTCAGTAGGTAAGTTATTAACCATGTCTAAACTTGTATGGAGTAGAATTTTTGTTTGGGTTTGGACTAAAATTTATCTTCAGTCTAGAAAGAAAAAGATGCACTGAACTTTAATTAAGTTTAGTTTGTGAATAAGGGAATCGGCATCATTATCGGGTTTCCCGGTTTAGTGATCAGCGTGTCTTGTGACACATAGACCTCTTCCAGCTGATTCCATTTCTTTCTATCTTTAGCTTTTCTTGACCAGCATAGCCACTCGATACGCTTCCGTACCGTATCGAACATCAATCAATGTTATCAGAGGACGCTGTTCACAAGTCCAAAGCCCGAAAATTTTGTCAGTTTATATGAAAAAGACGACCACTATTCTTCCGAAAGCCGTTTGCTGTCGGGGGCAAGGCGAATCAGATTATCGAAATGTGTCATTTTCGATACGATAGCGTGTCGGATGAATGTGAATAACTATGCTATTACCTCTCCAACATTCCTAATGTCATCTGTCCATATTTTTGCCTGGCTGCCTCTTCCTTTTACCACCGCGTGGTTACCATTCTGTTTTAATTTTGTCTCTTCTCATGTGTCCTGTCCATCTCCATTCCAACCGTCGTACTTTCTGTATTGTATCTTCCACCTTATTTATGGATCTTATTTCTTATGTTCTATCGCGATATCTTATCGTGGCGCCTATCATACTTCTTTCCATTCTCCTCTGACATGTTCTCAGTTTTTGACTCTTGACTCCTCTTTTAATGTCAAACATATATAAAGTGCTTCTAGCATCCAACGGGTTCCTGCGGCCTTCACAAGGTCGTCGGGCTACCTTGTGAGAGGCCTTCCAACGCTACGTCTTCCGGAACCGGAACCGGTCGAAGTGGAGGTGCTGGGGGGAGGCCTATGTCCAGGAGTGGACGTCTTCCGGCTGAAATGATGACATATAAAGTATTTTCGAAATTGATCCTAAATAGTTTGTAGTTAATCAGTCGCAAATCTAGCACTCTAATTGCGTAACACACTATCAATTGGAATCTGAATCATTTTGAAGCAAATTGCTAATCCATTGCTTCATAAGTTCGAAAAGTTTGTCTGCTCAACACGCAAATAACGCAATGAATGTTGTTGGACTGTCAAAATGAAACCGATTACGATTGATAATGTGTTACGCAATTGCCTCGCTAGATTACCATAAGGTTTTGCAAAATATGTTAGGGTGTAGTAAGAACGGTATTGCGTCTCATGTCAGCATCATTAGACATACCGCGCTAAAGATTCGTGTGTTAACTCTAATTATAACACAGAAAACCGCAAGAAAATCAATATTACAAAATTATTTCTATAGTCACAAAACCCAATTAAAAACAGAGCTATCGTTAATTATAATGAATTTCATGAATATTGATGAGGGCGATTGACATACTATTCCATTTAGAAATATATTGGGTATTGGATGGGTAGACATCACGTGTTGGCATTATAATATTGCGTGATAACCTGCTTTTTGGCAAATCTGGTATTTTTCGATAACACTCTCGTCTAAGCTCAATAATTATGCTTGTATGTCGATGGGACTCTAGTGCGTACTGCATCATAGCATAACATAATCAGCCTATAATGTTCCTACTGCTGGGACACAGGCCTCCTCTCGGTGAGAGGGTGTGGGCCGTAATCCACCATGCGCGACCAGTGCGGGTTGGTAGATGTCACATGTCTTTGAAGTTTTGGTTCTAGGACATGCCGGTTTCCTCACGATGTTTTCCATCACCGTTTTGAGAGCAGTGGTGAGCAGTGGCGTACTGCATATTGGGTTTGAATTCGAACTCACAACCTCTCTCTCACCTTTCTGATCCGACAACGGCTCAACCGTTGGCCTATTGCCACTCATGTTGGTTTGGTTTGGGTACAAGCACAGACGCAGTTTTAGTAAAATTGTGAAATTGCTGAAGGATTCCACATATTTGACTTAATAGTTTCGTGGGTGGTATGCCCATAAAATAAGGTTCAGTGTTCGTAAAATTACTCTGTTAGGTATTTATTTTATTATTTCATTGTATTTGCTAAATGAGCCAGCCTTTAAGGTGATCAGCCACTTGAGTTATTATAATGGCATAGTTAAACGATGTTGCAGTGATATTTACTTTATAACCAGGATGTACAAATTGCCCAAGTTATAATAAAGTTGAGTCTTTAAAATGATTCAACGTTTACTTATTTTCTCGGGGATAATAAGACTGGTATTAACTTACTGTTGAAAAAAACGAATGGTGCTTTATTGCGGCAAATAATAGAGTAGATTGTACAAATGCAATATTTCTAAGAATTATTTACCCCTTATTTACAATTTAAAAATTTGTTGTCGGTAAAGTCGGTGTACGGACGATAATTTTACGTGATAACGTCATATCGTGCCTCTCTATCGCTTGTTCCGCGCTCTCGCTTGCACGCTCGGCTCAGGAGGGACGTGACAATGAGTCATGCTTTTTTGTGTGTGCAGCCGGCGTTCATCGATTTATAAGACGTTATCACGTCGAAAACGCCTGTTCTCTCCAGGTACCAATTACATTACTCTGAGGTATCGTTATCCGGTGAAGGAAAAAATCCTGAGGAAACCGACATGTCCTAGAACCAAAAATTCGAAGACATGTGACATCCACCAACGCGCACTGGGTCCGCGTGATGGATTATGGCCCAGTCCTTATCACAGAGAAAAGGCCTGTGTCCCAGCAGTGGGAACATTATAGGCTGATAATGAGGAATCCTAAAGCCAGAGTATGTTACTCATATTTTTCCAGATAGGTAGTAGTACGTTATTCCCAAATTTCATCTCGTAGCGGGCCTATTACTATCAACCGGACACAGTTCCAGTTCAGAGCCCTGATTCACAACCATACGACAGGCTATCGTATCGAAAACCTGACATTTCGATAACCTGATTTGACTTGCCCTCAACAGCAAATAGCTGTTGGAAGGATAGCGGGCGTCTATTTGATTTAAACTGACAAAATTTTCGGGTTTTGGACTTGTGAACAGCGTTTAGAAGACTCCTACGATAACAATGATTAATGTTCGATACGATACGGTAGCGTATCGAGTGTTTGTGAATAGCTATGCTGGACAGCTAATGTGAATACACTGATCCAATAATACTTTGGCCAAACCACTTTTATATCGTTCCTTATAAATTAATTAGTTATAAGTTGTTATTTATGTTACATATTTAATTTAAAAAAAACCCACTGTCCAAGACAACATCACGCTTTAATAGAACTGGCTATTAATATTATTCTTAATCTGTATCAATAGTTTTGTTACATAATCAGCCTATAATGTTCCCACTGCTGGGACACAGGCCTCCCCTCTGTAAGAGGGAGTGGGACGTAATCTACCACGCGGGCCCAGTGCAGGTTGGTAGATATCACATGCCTTCGAATTTTTGGTTTTAGGAAATTTCAGTTTTCTCATGATGTTTTCCTTCACCGTTTTGAGAGCAGTGGTGATGAAATAATTTTTCATTTCTCATACTCGGAAAGTAGTGTTTGTTTGACCTGAATAGCAGGTGGAAGACGCTGCTTCCCACCTTTGGGCGGGAAAGACTCATTTGCTTCCCTCTCTAGGGCAGGAATGAATTTAAAATATAGAACTAAATTTGATTAGGTAGTCCTGCGGTCTTGAGTGTATAAACAGCCAGTGTGAATTAAAAAAAAAACCTATTAAGGAGGACGGCCCGCAGCGCCCAGGGGTGACGCGATGTTCCGTATTTAAAATTTAAAAAATACTAATAAATAGGTACAATCGGTTATACCAATTGACTGACCCCCCTAAAAATTACTCGATTTTGCACCCTCTGCTCATAACATTAAAGGTTATTCAATATGTATGAGTTTATCGGACTAACACTACTCGATGAACAGAAACAATAAATAATTTTGATACGCAAACTTGAGCTTTAAGATGTTGGTGTTAGGTCATTTACTATTATGGGTATTTGTTACGCAATTTTCATTTTTATGCAGCAAGACTTAAAGGTTAGGTTAGTGTTGTGATAATTTGTGTCATTGCAACTAATACCTTATTTCATCTGTCTTACCCAAGTTAACCTGGTGTCGTGGTTCATGCGTAAGGCTGAGATGTGCAAGATGCGAGTTCAAATCCAGTCTCAATGTTTAATTTTGTTTTCAATATATAAATTGTTCTTTAAGTATTTCTTGCATTATTGTAAAGAACAAGCATATCAATTAAGTTGATAAACGATAAACGTTTCACCTTTTTTTATAAGTGGGTAGTTCGACGTCAATATGCGTATTCAACAAAAACTGCTATTGAAATGATATTAGGAATATGGGGTAGAAGAATAAATTGAACAAGACATTCTCAACTATACAAACAGAGGCTTAGCGAGCCAGGGCAGCCCCTATGTAAGCACCTGTTATGTTTCTCTTTGAATTTTATATTTCCTAAATATTTTTATTATTTGTTTTTTATGCTAAAGGTCGAATACCTAGAAAGGCTTGCCATCAAGCATCTATTATGTTTCTTTATTAACTTAATAATTTTTAAATACTTTTTATGTTTGTTTATTACGTTAAATTTGCTCGAACACAAACAAGGTCTTGTAAACATACACAAGTACCTTTTATGTCTCTCTATAAAAATAATTGTTCAATATTCTCACCGACTGTTTATTATGTTAAAGCTCAAATACACAGGAAGGCAGGGACTTAACCACCTGTTCAATCCCTTTTTAAATTTAACAACAATTTTGAACATTTTTAATTGCTTGTTTAAAATATCTTTCTTCAAATACTTAGAAGCGCTAGTACCCATGCACCTGGTACGTCTCGCTTCAATTTTTATACTTTATAAATATTTCATTTGTTTGTTTAATGTACTAAATTTGCTCAAATTCTTACAACGGCTCGTACTCAAACACACACATCTTAACTCTCCAATTTTCACACTAATATCAACGCACACGCCCCTACAAAGGCACTCACACAATTCTACACTACATAACTCGTCTCATGGAAGAATCTTCAGTAACACAAAAGAAATTAAATCTCTTGCAACAACAAACATTCTACAAAAAATCACCTCACTGAGTTTCGGTTTTCATCTTTATATCATAACACTTAAAAATGGCTTTACTTAGCGTATCCAACGACCTAGATGATACCTTTAATATAGAATGTCACACAGTAGAATCTCTTGAAAATTGCAAGAGTATCTTAAATGCTTCCAAAGACAACACCAAGGTGCTAACATACAACATCAGAAGCTACCAGAAAAATTTTGATGACTTTAAAATTGCTCTAAATCGGTTAGACTCAAACATCGACGTTATAGTGCTCACTGAGTGTTGGTTGTCTGACGGCTCCATTATAGAGGATCTACAGGGATATAGCGTATACAGAACATCTAAACAAGTAAACAAAAACGGGGGAATTGTTATCTACACAAGAACAGCCTGGAGCAGCAATATTGCCACTGTAGAAACTAACCTTGCTGACGCCGACAGTATATTAATAAAAACCAATAACAACTTAAGCCTCCTTGCCATTTACCGGTCTCCCTCTTTTACAAACACAGAGCAATTTTTTAATTCCCTAGACACCACCCTATTTGATCTTAAAAACCAACAAACACTAATTGTGGCTGGCGACATAAACCTAAACATTAACAACCTAAGCAATAACCAAGTTTCTAACTACGCTTGTCTCATGGCCTCACACGGTTTATCCCCTGCTATAACTCTCCCAACGAGATGCGGAGCTTGTATTGATCACATATTTATAAAATCACCAGCAATACCTTTTGGTCTCGTTTGTAGCTTATCTATTACCGATCACGACCTAGCCTTATGTAGTGTTCCCATAAAAACGGAACGCCCTAAAACCAACAAACGCTGGAGAGTCAAAACTGACTGGACCGCTGTAGCTTGTGAGATCACTGATACAAACTGGGATTTAGTCACTAACTCATCTTGTGTAAACACTGCTTTAAAGTACTTCAACGATGTTATCTCACGTGCCACTGACAAACACTCAGAAAATGTTAAAATTAGTCGTAGAATGGCTAACATCCAACCCTGGGTCACTCCTGGTTTAATTAGGTGCATGAGGCAACGTGACAAGCTTCACCTTGAATGCAAAGCCAACCCTGACGATCAAACAAAACATTTAATTTACACCAGATACAGGAATTTCATGTGCACACTACTTCGGAAACTCAGAAACTTACATAACAGACAAGAAATCGAAGGGAACCAGAAAAATCCAAAAAAACTATGGACGGCTATAAAAACTATATGTGGAACTAATACTCGCCATAATCTATCACCTCACCTACTTGCATCCAGTATTTCTCCAACATCATCACTTGACAACTGCAATCAGTATTTCGTTTCTGTCGGGGAAAAACACGCAGCCAAGATACTAAACAAACTCTCAACCACTCACCACTCACTAATAGAATCAAACATAGCTCCGAATTCTAATTCACAATCCTTCTTTCTGCATCCGACCGATGAAGAAGAAGTCTCCAATATAATACGCAACTTAAAAATAGACAGCGCACCAGGGCCAGATAAAATAACAGTTCCATTACTCTTAAATTGCCGGGAGAGTATAATCAAGCCACTTACGCACATCTTTAATTTAAGTTTAGAATCAGGTGTCTTCCCCGACTCCTGGAAAATTGCTGCAGTGTCCCCAATTTACAAAAGTGGTCCCAAAGACATGCCAGAAAATTATAGACCTATCGCCCTGTTGAGTATAGTCTCTAAAATTTTAGAAAAAATAGTAAACAAGCGACTGATGAATTTTTTAGAGAAGCACAACATTGTCTCAGATAGGCAGTTCGGATTTCGCCGGGGAAGATCCACTGAAGACGCGGTGTCACTTCTGACAAACCAAGTCTCTCACCACATAGAAAATGGAGAATACTGTATTGGTGTCTTTCTTGACTTGGCAAAAGCATTTGACACCGTGTCACCTGGACTGCTTTTGAAGAAACTTGAGGCAATAGGTATAAGAGGTACTCCACTAGAATGGTTTCACAGCTACTTAACATCGCGGTATCAATATTGTAAAATAGACAGTCACCAAAGCAGGTTGCTCCCTATCACATTTGGAGTTCCGCAGGGCAGTACCCTTGGCCCGACGTTGTTTACGCTGTATATTAATGACGTAGTAAATCTCCCTCTTAGAAACGCTGAAGTGATCTCCTACGCTGACGACACAGCCATCGTCTTCCACGAAACGTCCTGGGACCGAGTTTACCAACTAGCGGAACAAGGCCTCTCTCAGATAGCGCAATCCTTAGACTATAACTTACTGACACTTAACGTTAGTAAAAGTAAATATATTGCTTTCTCCAAAACCAGCTCCTCCAGTGCCTCTCAAACTATGTCCTTAAAAATACACACCTGTCCACAGAAACACATTATTTCCTCACAACTGCCACACCACCCCTGCGCATGCAAAGTTCTTGAACGTACTGACACGATCAAATATCTCGGAATAACCATAGATAACAACTTAACGTATAAAGCCCACATTTTTGCCCTTTCCTCCAGAGTACGAAAACTGATACACGTTTTGAAAAAACTCAGGGACTGCACCCCTATCGATATTTTGCGAATGGTCTACTTCGCACTCTGCCAGTCAATCATAAAGTACTGTATCTGCATTTGGGGACGCGCTGGTAAGAGCACATTTATAACGCTAGAAAGGGCGCAACGGGCACTGATCAAAGTCGCATTGAAAAAACCTTTCAGATTCCCTACAGATCTGGTCTACCATGAATTTCAAGTCCTCAGGGTAAGACAAATATTTATACTTCAAGCAACACTTAAATATCATGCAACAATAAAAAATCGGCCTGACTACAGAGACATAATAAACAAGCGTATCTTCAGAGTACCCATACCAAATGCCAAATCCGAACTAGCTAGACGATGTACCCACTTTTCCCATCCCAACACTTACAATAAAGTTAGCAAAATCTGCGACCTAAAAGACTGCTCAACCACCACCTGTAAGAAAATCTTAACATCAGCTCTTTTAAAACTATCATACGACGCCACCGAAGCTTTGATATAGCACCTATAAACACATACTCACACCCCCTCACACACACAAACATGCAAACAAACACTCACACATACACCCCAACATACACACTGACACACACACACACCATAGTACAAGCCTTAGGTTAAACCAATACCATTTTTATTTTGTGAACAGAATCGCACGAATGTTTTATTTTATTTTAACTCTTATCTTTCTGTAACTATCTAACATCCTCAAACTGTAATGTAATCATAAACATTGTAAAATTGCACTCCAGAGCCACAAGATACAAGCGATGCTTAGTTTGTGGCTCACCGAATCCATCACATTGTATTTTACTTTTTGATGAATAAACTTATTATTATTATTTTATATTTGATTTTACATATCTCGGGACCATGGGGTCCCGGTCCTTTGGAAGGCGTACGAGGGGCCGAAGCCAACCCGCAGAGGCCCGTTAGGAAATTTTAATGAAATGTGGCACCAACCGACGATTATCCCTGTATGCACTATGCAAGTGCACCCAAGGACAACCCCCGGTTGGTGTAGGACTATTGCAGGATATGGAAAAATAAAAAGTTGGACTATGGGTTTGGGTGGCTAAAGTGGACTGGTTACCAATAACTATGAAAGAACTATGACCCCTGCCTAATCAATGTTTTATATATACACGGATAAAATAGCAGGGGGTGACTTGCACACTCAATAATGGGCCCCCGGAAACGGTCGCTAGCACATAGTGACGTAGCGACAAGGGGGCAACATGTCCTGAAGTGCTTATGAGGAGTGGAGAGGTATTCCACGGCTATCAGGACAATCCCGGAAGTACGGTCAAGATCCCTACCAGCATCTTACTGAAATACTTCCTTCCTCCGAGCACGTTTGCTCTTGCGAATCTCCCCTCAAGCCGGCCAACAAAGGCAAGAATGAGGTGGGAGCTCTGTTCCTCGTCATTGTTCACTCCAGCCGGCCAATAAAGGCAAGCCAGAGGTGAGGAACAAGACTTCTCCCGGGAGATAGGGTCCGTGGGGTCGCTACTGCCCAACAGCTCGCCACATGCTGCCCTGCGGGTTTCTGTATCTCTCTTGGTCTGGCTCCTCACCCTAGACCAGTTCCGGCAAAGTAAACTCTTCCGGCTCAGGCCTAGAGTTCGGAGCGCGCAAGCCCCACCACGACGTCAACGTAGAGATTATTATTATTATTATTATGCACAAATAGCAGTGAATACGCGCGAACATTTTTATATTGCTTTACTAAGTTGCGAAAATCCACGCCTTTTTCCTTTTTATTAAATATTATTATCGGTTTTGATAGTTTAATCGTCATGTCTCAGTTGAGTGATTATTTGAAATACAAAATAATATATTTGCATGAGGAGAATGTTGGTATTAAAGCGATTGCTAGGAAACTTAATATAGCGGTAAGTGTATTATTTTTTATGCTTCCTTAATTCGTTGTTGGCTTAAACGCCGGTGAATGTAGAATAATAGAAAATTAACTGTTTCATTATGAGATCATTTATAGGTCTAATGTGGTTTATCTAAAGGTATTTTTGCAAACTTATTCGAAAAATTATGCTTACTTCGTTACTAAAATTATGCTTATTGTGTTGTTTCAGAGAAATACAGTCAGATTGTGGCTAAGACGTTTTGAAGAGACAGGGAATATTCAAAAGGATCGTCCTGGACCAAAACCTGTAGTGTATACTCCTGTGTGAGAACGTCACCAAGCAATTGTTAGAAGGCATACTGAACACCCATTTCTGCCTACTCAATCAATGTGGGAATTCATGAGAGGAAGTGATTGTTGTTGAAATATGGTGCGCGGTATGCGAAACCGCTTGCAACAAGTAATAGAAAAAAATGGTGCTCCACTTCGCTATTGAAAAGCACCACTGAATGACTTCAGTGACCAGTGTTGGCCACAAACAATACTAACGTGTTAGTGTGTGTGTTAAATTAACTATTGTTATAATTTCTAACGAAGTATTTCGCATACCTAGTTTTTATCAAAACCTTATTTATAACTAAACATAACTACTTACAAAACAAATTGATATATTTAATTTTATTTAGTTCAATGATATTTAATGTGGTGATGTTATTGTTATGAAATAGAAATATATACCTATATATTTCTAAATATTATAACATGTTGATTCACTACATTAAACTCTGTGAAGTTAACAACGTTATTTGTAAGCAGGTAAATGTTATATTTACTTTATTCTTATAATAATTTTATTTATAAAATAAAATTGTTTTTACCATCACTATCGTTTTTTATTTCTGTTCAGCTTTTTTTGTTGCTAAAGTTATAATTTACTATTTATAACTTAAAAAAATTTATAAAACAAAACGCGTAGCAGAAAATATATTGGTTTCGAACTCACAACCACGCTTTTGTCAGCTCACTGCAGCTACCACTAGACCACACGAACATGGTGAATATCGTTGAAATTAGCAATAATACATTACAAGTTAGAACAGTATTCAAGATCATACCTACCTTAACACTGCGTGTTAAATATCAAATTCGAATAACTGTTTTATTAATCGTAGACGTTGAACCAGTTGTTCTAGTTCGATAAGCTTACTGCTAACAAGCAGAAGGTTCAAATTCGTTTAATTTTTAGGGGGGTCAGCTAATTGGTATAACCGATTGTACTATTCATGTTATTATTAACAATAAATATTTTAGAAAAATTACTGTTTTTTACTTTCCTTATATTCGAAATGAAAAGAAGATTGTTTAACACGGGTGACAGTCATCAAATCCTACTCGGACTACAGCCGCCCTCGCTGCGCTTGGGCATCTAAATACCCCGTATGGGTATTGATTCCTTTCGACCCTTGTATAACAATCTACTATACACAAAGCAGCGCGCCTGACTGGGTTCGAACCTACGACCTACAACACACTTTTATTAAACAAAGAGTTTTTAATAAAACTATATTATTAAAAACTCTTTGTTCAACAAAAGCTCCGGTTCCCAGCCAGCGCAGCCAATAATATTGATGAGCGATAGTATTGAGAAACAATGTAAACGTTTCCGCACTTCTTATCAGTTGATCGCGGATGTGAGATGATTGCCACCTGTCCATGTAAGCTCGGTGGTTGTGTTTGGTGTGACCTTTAGCGCCACATGTGTCAAAGATGAGCTCCTGCAATAACATAACGCCTGTATATTCCCTAATGGATAGGCAGAGATGTACCCTATATTACACCCATTCAGGTTTAAACCATCTTTATCACATCACACTAATATTATAAAGGCGAAAGTATGTAAGTGTGTGTGTGTGTGTGTTTATATGTTCGTTACTTATTCACGCTCAAACGGCTGGACCAATTTTGATAAAATTTTATATGGAGGTAGCTGACACTCTGGATTAACATATAGGATACTTTTTATCCCGATATTCCAACTGGATCGATATTTACGCGGGTGAAACCGCTGGGCGCAGCTAGTAAATAAATAATCGTCGTCTAATGACGAAGCATGTAGATGTGGAATAAGTAAAACTTTAACAACAACGTACGTGATCAACAGCAAACAAAGCAAAAGTTCTTTTTTTTTTATTTGGAATTAACTAGAAAATTACTTTCAACAAATATTATAGTAACATAATATCACGCCTGTTAAACCCTAACCCCATTATTCATAAAACTTATCAAACCTATTTTAGTTAAAATGGGGTTTGTCTCTTTCTTACACACAGAAATGACAACGTGACAGATAAAGACAAACGTTCTATAAACCTATTTTAGCTAAAATAGAGATAAAATAGGATTATGAATTAGGGGGTAAGAGTAGGACAGAGGTGTATTTATGGTGAGAGGGTGAGCCTAAAGCCATTAACCGGACACTAATCCAGACTCCGGGCCGCTACTGAGAAAGTCGTAATAGTAAACCTCAATAACACTTTGCCCAACCCGGGAATCGAACCCATGACCGCATGCTCAGCAGTCGCGCATGCGACCACTAGACCAATGAGGAAGTTCTCCTGCAATTAATTGTGTGTTTAAAGACATTTAAAGACAGCAAATGTCCATGATTGGCTAGATATTCACGCATAGTTTTAACTATACGCAAGGAAAATAAGAACATAATTTCGCAATGTGCCTATAGGCAGATTAAAAAAAATGAGTACCTAATCTGTAATAAACTGAATTATTATTTGTGATGGCAATCTAGACTGATCATGTTATTATAGTAATATTATAATCAGCCTATAATGTTCCCACTGCTGGGCCATAATAGGCGTCCGGAGAGGGAGTGGGCTGTAATCTACATGATGATGATAGATGTCTTCGAATTTTGAGTTCTAATACATGTCGATTTCCTCACGATGTTTTCTTCACCGTTTTGAGAGCAGTGGTGATGAAATAATTTACACAAAGTAAATCGCCTCTCTGGGGTCGAACTCATGACCTACCTACTGCTCTCATTATAGTAATATTTGAGACAAATCTGGTCATAGAGAGAATATCTACGACACACTTACACACCCTTATCCAATATTATATATACAGGGTCCCATTAAAATAGATGGACAAATTTTAACACAGCGCTCAGTACGTCTAAACAAAGATATCCAAGTAAAAAAAAACCCTTATTAAAATGATTTTATTTTGACCTAAAATAATAAATTGCCGGCACATTAGTGTATTTTCGTTAGCTGATTATTTTCTTGTAAGTATCTAATGCGTTTTTTTTTATATATTTTTTTACCATCGTCCTTATTTTGGTGGTCTGAATGAGTTCTAAAAGTTTGTCTATCTATTTTAATGGGACCTTATATATTCAAACTTTTGAAAATCGCGAGTAGCGAACCTCAAGGCCAGAATTTCTTACCATCATCTGCCTAGCCTTTTCCCAACTATGTTGGGGTCGGCTTCCAGTCTAACTGGATGCAGCTGAATACCAGTATTTTACACGAAGAGGTTGCCTATCTGACCGCCACAACCCAGTTACTGGGTAAAACGATACCCCTTGGTGAGACTGGTTGTCATACTGTCGGGCTTCTGACAACCCGTAACGACTGCCAAAGATCCAGGATTGACAGCCGAGACCAACGGGTTAACGTGCTTTCCGAGGCACGGAGGGGTCTTGATATGTAAAGATGGTCACCCATCCATGGACTAACCGCGGCAAGCGTAGCTTAACCTGATCGATCGACCCGCGCGGCTGTTATTACTTAGCCACAAATCCCTTAGCCAAAAGCCAGAATTTCTTACTAATTTTCTCGAATACAAAGGCGGATGTAGATGGGAAAATTGAAGTGTTTTTTTTTCTCTTATACGTAAAGATGATGAGAAACTCGACGACACAAGAAAGATCCGCGTCCAAAACGAGTTTTTATTAACTACCAATCAATAATAAGATCAACTTCCCCCACTTTTAATATAAAGAGTTTTAAGGGATGATCTTTTTCTGACCATAGGTATTAAATATGTATAATACTGCTACTGAAATATAATAAAAGTACTTCTTCAAAATATTCAGTACATCAATGTCAGTCAAACTTTCAGGCTTATATATAAGTTGGTAGGTGGTATATATTATATGCGATCGTCTCGAGCGAAGCTCAAACGTATTCGCGCACGCGCAAAGTGAGACGCGTTTGGTGCAGTGTGATCTATAGATCAATTATAACATGCAGTGTATGTGCTAGTCAATCAAAGGAAAAATGGTAAGTTCTGTGGTTTTTCTTTTGTTTTTTTAAGAACAAAAAAGTTTGTGAAAAAGTTTTTGAAGGTTTTAGTTTTCGTTTTCCTTGGTTATGTGTATTTGTTTACAAATACAAGTAAATGAAACGTTTTTAGATTTTGTGCTACTTTTCATTTCTGTTTGAATACTTCTTAGCTTCAATTTCACGTACAAACCTTAATCGTTCTTGACAAAAAACTTAATTGCAACTTGTTGCTATAAAATATTTTTCCGTTTTCCAGCTCTTAATTTGATTTAGTAGGTATATTTCACATGCGCCCATTATAGTAATTTCAATGCCACTGAAGTCAATTCCATTGACTTTTTCGCAACTTTTGCCGATATTGAAAATCGATGAATGCGAAACTGTGACACTTTCGAAATATTTTTTCTCTAAAAATGACAAATTAGCATTCGATCCATCTTATGTTAAATGTCAATATCATAATACATTCTTGATTTATGTCATAATGTTCGCAAATAATAGTGTTCGCGAAATCGTAATAAATGATTTATTATTATGCAAAACTTTTGCAGAGGTATTTACTTGAGTGCACATAATATTGTTAGCTACGTACCCGATTTACTTACTGTGATTTTGAAAGTGGGTTATTACAAAATATTGACCAGGTTTTTACCTAGGTATCCTCATACTTGAGTTTGAGGTTTACCGGTCAACTCACCTAGGTACACATATTATTTCTTGGGTTACTATATTTTTTGAGAGTTGGGTTCTTATCAGCTGTTTACACTCCTTCCTTTTTCTATTAACAAAACATTTCGGACAGCAAGTGACCTCTTAAATCAAAAGAAAGCTCAGAACAAGATAGCGTTTTAGTTTGTTTAATTTGGACTATGACTCAGAAAAAATAATTACTAGGTTTACAATCCAAGAAAACGTGACACCAAAACAAACAAATCCACTAAATCAAGGATAATTGAATAACGGTAACTAATAATTAGGGTGCGACGTTGTTACAAGTAAAATAGTGAAGCTACAAAGATGCGCTTGCGCCGGAGGACAAAGTTATGCAACGCAGAAGGCCGTCGCGCAAAGGTCACATCCACCGAACGACAGGTTCGACCGGCGTTAACTGGAATATAAGCATTGAAAGCGATTTTCGATTTATTCTTCTTAACTGATTAAAAATAGAACATTATCTCATTGGTCTAGCGATTACGAGACTAGATTTTAGAACTTATCTGTTAACACCTGAGTTAAGGTTCCTTTTCGATAATAATCTAAAAAAAAACCTGTTCCCGATACCGGTGGGCTACTACTTTTTATATTTTTAAATGTTTTTTATATTCTAAAATTTAAAAATATTATTTATATTTATTTACTGAAATAAAGGAGATAATCCCAATTAATGAGGAAACCATAATTAAGACACATTTAGCTGCATAGGTTCTTTCAGCCAAAAATATGCAATTCCTAAGAATTATTGGCATGACGGTTATTTATTTCCACTATCGCTCTAAGGATTTACTAAAAGTTCCGACAGCCGTGACTTTCAAACGGCGGTTTTTTATAACATGCGTATTTTTCATCGCCAATAACTATGTAACTGCCAAATATTTGTTTAAACGAATAAAACGTTATTGATTTAAAAATACGGAACGGTTTTTAAGATTTTTTATGGGTACCTAAACAACTAAACTTAAATGAAATTGAACGGAGTTATTTTAGCGATTCTTAAATCGATACTTTTGCGGCATGTCATGACTTATGCAGTGATCTTTAGCCCGATACTTAACATACAGTACCTACTGTAAAGTTTACCGAATGTAACTTTAAATGTTACCGACACATTTCGTATTGAGAGATGAGCAGAGATCTGCTTGTCCGATTAAAACCAGCTGTCAATGGGAACTTTTCTTGCTGCTACATCATTATTCGAAATGGCAGATAGCGTGGGGGCTGCCTTTGATATTAAAAGCTGTTAAAGTGAATAAACAATTCAAGTCTATGAACTGTTGTGGGTTTACTTTATGATACACATAAAACCATTATTGTCAGATTTTTATGAGAAAAATGGTGACAATTACCTTTTTGGTTTGAGAGGGGCTTGTGGCTAAGTAATAACAGCCGCACAGGTCGATCAATCAGGTTAAACTACGCTTGCCGCGGTTGGTCCGTGGATGGGTGACCATTTTTACATACCAAGACCCCTCCGTGCCTCGGAAAGCACGTTAAGCCGTTGATCCCGGCTGTCATTCGTGGAACTTTGACAGTCGTTATGGGTCGTCAGAGAAGCCCGACATTCTGACAACCAATCTTACCAAGGGGTTACGTATTACCCAGTGAGTGGGTTGTGAAGGTCAGATAGGCAGTCGCTCCATGTAAAATACTCAGCTGCATCCGGTTAGACTGGAAGCCGACCCCAACATAGTTGAGAAAAGGGTAGGCAGATGATGATGATTTACCTTTTTTGTTTCAAACTTGTGCTCTTGTTTACGTTTTTGTCCTCAGCCAGGTTACCAAGACATTGCCATTCAATTGTCATCATGTGATGATACAGTTAATAACCTCTAAATGATGCTCTTCGTCCTTGCCTTGAATAAAATTTGGAAACTGCCTTAACCATATTTGCTCCACATTAAAACATAAATAAAAGAACACCAACATAGTAATTTGGTGACACACCTGTTCCATATATTTTGACGGTCATAGACCATAATGTCTTTATAATCTTTGCTCTTTTGGTATTTATTTTATCAATGCAAAGCGGAATAAACGAACATCCTGCATATATATGTTTTTTTTATTAATATGCGAATAAAGTGGTTACAAAATATTATCAGGTAAAATAAAACCATTGTTTGGACAAAGGAATTCTTAAATCGATCGAACAATATCACGTTTATTATTTGTACCTATATTTAAATATAACCACATGCCAAGGTTTTGTCTTACGTAAATGAAGCCTCGTTATTGGTCACTCCCCTTTAAAAACGTAACTGTAGAATTATTTTACATAAATATACCGACCGCTCCTGTAATGTCAAAAAAAAAATGTCGATGTCTAATAGGCCTAATATGCAATGCAAACTAAATGCCCGTTTTGTGTTAGGCCTATTTGTATTACTCTTTGATTGAAATAAGTGGGCTTATTATTATTAGTCATTAATGGGCAAAGGGCTCCCTACTCTCCTTCCACCTCTCTCTGTCCAGAGCTGCTAAGGACCAATCTTTATTAAAGGAGTCCAGATCATCCATTGGACTTATTATTCAAGAAAAAATTTACCGCATGAAAAATGTAACAACAGAAAAAAAATAAACAGTCCATTCATAGTTTGTCTAAAATTGCACGCAGAACCCTAACACGATTTTAAAATTCTTTTTTTTTTAGCAAGTTCATTAAAAAGTTTTCTATATATCTATCTACCTGCTACATCTGAATACGTAAACAACGCTAGTTTCCACAATTTAAAGAAGCAAGATATTTGTATATTTAAATATCAAACCACACGCCAAGGTCGTATGTTACGCAAACTTGTCATTGGTCACTCAGGAATGTATTAATTAAAACATATTTAAGTAATGATGATGCTATAAAACATTTTTATGAGATTTTTTCTTGGTATGAAAAGTGGTAAATAAATTGTAATTATCGGATTAACAGCGGTTAGCAATTAAAGAGGCTTCGCTCATTAGCGCGTGTTTGCCATACTGTTAACACGAGAGGCTCATTATGAAAGATTAAAAGGTTTACTTTACTGTAAAATGTTCTGTCAGTATATCATTATTAGCCTATAATGTTCCCACTACTGGGACACAGGCCTCCTCTCTGTGAGAAAGAGTTGGCCATAATCCACCACGCGAGCCCAGTGCGGGTTGGCGGATGTCACATGTCTTTAAATTTTTGGTCTAGAACATGCCAGTTTCCTCACGATGGTTTCCTTTACCGTTTTGAGAGCAGTGGTGATGAAATCATTTGTACAAAGTAAAGTGCCTGCTTGGGTTCGAACCCACGACCCGCAGTACTCGTAAGTCCCGGCCATTATCATTGGCCCACCACTGCTCTATAACAGTCAATTCAATTTTTAATTATAATAAACCTATACCTATTCAGTATATCCTGATTGAAGATTAAAATTGAAATGGCTTTATGAAGCTTTTTGTTCAGTAATGGAGACTTTTATAAGTAAGAAGGAAAAATAATAAGCTAACGTATTATTCAACTTTACTTCAACCAAAGGCGTCACTAGCAAATCCAACCTGTAAAGAAACACACACAAAGACTTCAATGGCACGCACTAAAACAACCGCAAACCAATCAAATTCGATTGGTATACCACCCACAGGATTTGTTTTATAAACCATAAACTTTATTCATATTTATAATTTAAAGCCTAAGTAAATCTTTGAACACGCACCTCTATACAAAGTCACCGCGTATGAACAGCGAGACAGCTTATAAATTACAACATGAAACGTTACTAACAACAGAAACATAAAACTGTTAATTACTTATATCACAATGTATGTACAAGTAATTTAAGAAGCTTAAATCAAGCTTGCTTTAGCTTTAATCTATGAGTAAGTTACTCGGACAGTTAGGTACCTGCCTTTAGTATTTGGTTCTAACTTAGTAAGACATATTATATTCTGTTTCAACTAAAGTTGAGGATCAATTTAGCTGAAGGAAAAATAAACAAATTTTTGAAGTGAAACTTCTTTACGCACGCTTGACTTGGGGAGTAAGCTGGCGAACGCGTGACGTAAGCGTTACGAAAAGTGTGATCGGGCGAGGCGAACGGGAGTTGAGTTGGGGATATAAGCAAGAGAAAGCATTTTCTTTCTCTATTCCTCTCATAGCCAAATACGTTTGAAGTTTCACTTCAGTCGTGTGGTCATAAGCACACTCGGTTTTTTTATATTATGTGACTTCTAGCAACCCTCACTGAACCCGATTACGGCCCACTCCCTCTCACCGAGAGGAGGCCTGCGTCCTAGCAGTGGAAACATTATAAGCTGATTATGCTTGTGTAATGCTATTATGCAGCCACTAGAAGCAAGTTCACATACGTGTGCAGAAACATTAGGTCAGTAGGTAGCATTCTAAATCGAACAGCTGATTGAGAACATGATTCATTATTATTGTGTCCATCAACAAAAGGCTAACAGAATAAAGTCTGCAAGTTTATTCAGCACGAAATTTAAATATGCAGACTCCAGACCTCTGACCTCAGCTTTCAAAACATTATTGTAATGTGTCAGGCGTTATATTTGAATTAAAATTTTTGGTCAGAATGTTTCAGCACTAGGTCGTGTTAGGTCATGATGTGTTTAAAACTGACGCTTCCATTAATTTTTCAATAGATTTAGAACCTATTTAAAGTATTACATAACGTAAAGCCTGTAATCCTTGAAGGATTAGGTAGAGCTGTACCTTTTAGTCATCATCTGTCTAGCCTTTTCCCAACTATGTTGGGGTCGGCTTCCAGTCTAACCGGATGTAGCTGAATACCAGTATTTTACATGGAGCGACTGCCTATCTGACCTCCACAACCCAGTCATTGGATAATACGGTACCCCTTGGCAAGATTGGTTGTCAGAATTTCGGGCTTTTGACTACCCGTAACGACTGTCAAAGATGCACGAATGACAGCTGGAACCAACGGAGTATTCCCGTTTGAGCACCTATTTTCTGGCTTAACGTGCTTTCCGAGGCACGGAGGGGTCTCGGTTTGTAAAGATGGTCTCCCATCGACAGCCCAACCGCGGCAAGCGTAGCTTAACGTGATTGATCGACCTGTGCGACTTTTATTATTTAGCCACGGACCTCTCACCACCTGCCTAGAGCTGTACCTTTTAATAACACCCACCTTTCGCAAGTCCCTGGTACGCGCGTGGTCGCCCTATTGGGGGCGAGCCAATTGCCATCAACCGGTCACAAATCCAGGCTCCGCGCTACATGTCGTGCGGTGTCCCACAGGGATCGGTTCTGGGGCCGCTCCTGTGGGACATCGGTTACGACTGGGTGCTGCGGGCCGACCTCCCTGATGGCGTCAGCGTGGTTTGCTACGCTGACGACACGCTGGTCCTGGCGCAAGGGAGGTCGCATCAGGCGGCGGCCGACGCGATGACACGCGGGGTTGCGATAGTCGTGGAAAGAATCCGGCGGTTGGGTCTCGAGGTAGCATTGCACAAGTCCGAGGCCATGTCTTTCCATGGGCCTCGGAACGGGCCACCATCGGGATCCCAACTAACGGTGGGAGGGGTTCACATCGGCGTCGAGGCAACGATGAGATACCTGGGTCTCGTCCTCGACAGCCGGTGGAACTTCGTCGAACACTTCCGACGTTTGGCCCCCAAACTGGAAAGGACCGGGGCCGCCTTCAAGCGGCTCCTGCCTAACCTGGGGGGGCCAAACACCTCCTGCCGGAGGCTTTACGCGGGGGTCGTGCGGTCCATGGCCCTATACGGGGCCCCGGTGTGGGCGCGTTCTCTGCGGCGGCGAGCCGCCCACTATCTGAACGCGCCCCAAAAGGTGGTAGCCGTAAGGCTGATCCGGGGGTACCGCACGATCTCGGGCGAGGCGGCAAGCCTCCTTGCCGGACTGCCGCCATGGGATCTGGAGGCGATAGTCCTAGCGCGCCTGTATGAGTGGCGCGCGGAGGCACTGAGCCGGGGGGAAACTCCGCTTCCGCGGCAAATCGCGGCGGAGCGGACAGACCTCCGGCGCGATCTCATGGTGGCATGGAAGGAGCGACTTTCGCAACCCAGCGCAGGGCACGCCACGATAGTGGCGATAAGACCCCTCTTTGAGGAGTGGCTAGAGAGGCGTCACGGCGTCCTCACCTATCGCCTGACGCAGGTCCTCACCGGACACGGATGTTTTGGGAGGTTCCTGCACATCATCAGGCGGGAGGAGACGCCCGGGTGTCACCACTGCGAGGATCGCCCAGAGGACACGGTGGAGCATACGGTGGAGGTCTGCCCCGCATGGGCGGAGCACCGCCGTGCCCTCGTAGAGGCGATAGACAGCGGCGGCGACCTCTCGCGTCCGGCCCTGGTTCAAGCCATGGTCCGGGGCGAGAGGGAGTGGGAGGCGGTCACCTCCTTCTGCGAAGCAGTCATGCTAGCGAAGGAGGTGGCTGAACGGCTGAGGGAGAGAGCCTCACACCCCAGCCGCCGCGGGAGACGCTCCGGGCGTCGGGAGCCGCGTGACGACTCCCGGCCACCGTAGGCGCGGGCCTGCGGACGGAGAGTAATGGGTAGCTCACCGTCCGATCAGGACCAGGCCCGTGCCGGACGGCGCGTTGTGTTCCACGCGCGCCTCAAAGAGATGTCAGCAGAAAGGAAGGGGCCTGCCAGGGCCGAAGCCTGCCGGGGGTGCGGGATTGTCCGAAAGGGTTACCGCTACCCCGGAACATAAAGGGCTAAGGAAGGAACACGGATGGGTTTTAGTCAGTAAGAGTCTGACACTCCCTTCGCTCCACCCAGAGCGGGAGGGGTCATTTGATGATTTCCCATCCATAAAAAAAAAAAAAAAAAAAAAAAAAAAAAGGCTCCGCGCTACTAGGGCACGCCACGATAGTGGCGGTAAGACCCCTCTTTGAGGAGTGGCTAGAGAGGCGTCACGGCGTCCTCACCTATCGCCTGACGCAGGTCCTCACCGGACACGGATGTTTTGGGAGGTTCCTGCACATCATCAGGCGGGAGGAGACGCCCGGGTGTCACCACTGCGAGGATCGCCCAGAGGATATGGTGGAGCATACGGTGGAGGTATGCCCCGCATGGGCGGACCACCGCCGTGCCCTCGTAGAGGCGATCGACAGCGGCGGCGACCTCTCGCGTCCGGCCCTGGTTCAAGCCATGGTCCGGGGCGAGAGGGAGTGGGAGGCGGTCACCTCCTTCTGCGAAGCAGTCATGCTAGCGAAGGAGGTGGCGGAACGGCTAAGGGAGAGAGCCTCACACCCCAGCCGCCGCGGGAGACGCTCCGGGCGTCGGGAGCCGCGTGACGACTCCCGGCCACCGTAGGCGCGGGCCTGCGGACGGAGAGTAATGGGTAGCTCACCGTCCGATCAGGACCAGGCCCGTGCCGGACGGCGCGTACGTGTTCTACGCGCGCCTCAAAGAGATGTCAGCATAAAGGAAGGGGCCTGCCAGGGCCGAAGCCTGCCGGGGGTGCGGGATTGTCCGAAAGGGTTTCCGCTACCCCGGAACATAAAGGGCTAAGGAAGGAACACGGATGGGTTTTAGTCAGTAAGAGTCTGACACTCCCTTCGCTCCACCCAGAGCGGGTGGGGTCATTTGATGATTTCCCATCCATAAAAAAAAAAAAAAAGGCTCCGCGCTACTACTAAGAAACTGTTCTTTACATACTGTCACTTTCAATTTAAAATGCAAATAAACATTTTTTTCCAAATTCAAAACATGAAAAGTTCGAAAATCGTCATTCTCAAAAATTACTTTAACATATTCGTTGGCACATTATGTAACTACCTTTTGGAAAGAGCGCCTAGAATCAATTATATTTTTTGGAAATGTTGACGTTCTCATGTGCCTTTCAATGATTTGACTTTGACATTTGAACAAACTCAGTAGCCACAGCCTGCCTGTTATAATCACTTTCCCAAAGTTATCTTAATAGCTTGATCTACACAAACATATTTCAGGGAAAACAGCCCTGAAATATTAATTTGAGTATCATCTTACACCTCCGATGCGTTGATACTGTCAATTTCAAACCCATATTGTATTTTAATGTTCCTTATTTTATTAACAAAGGTGTTACCAAAACCCACTGCCTAATAAACAAAGACTTGTAATCTGAATATCATACAATCCTTCATTGTTGATGAAACAAAACAGTTTTTTTTTTTCAGCAAATATTTTCATAAACAATACAACTAGAGGAATGTTGCGTACGTTAGTTCCTTCTCTGTGGTACTGCAATTTTGGTCCAAGTGATAATTTGATAGCGATTTTTGGAATAGTTACTAAAGGAATGTATGCTATACAATGGTATTGGTATTTGTTGATGGGTCGGTTTTCCGTAATCGATTTTTTTTTTAATATCCTACATATATTTACAATTTACACCACACATACAAGTTATCGGTCAGTATTAGTATTATAATATAGTATGAATATTCAATGAACACACGTCATAATAGTTAAATGTGAAGCTCATCGTTTGTTTCTTATATAATCTTTAAATGATTGGCAGTCAATACAAATTAAAAACTCTAATCAAATCTTACTCTCGCCTGATCTCAGAATAATATCCATGACCTCAGAGAAGCATACATGCATTAACACAAGACAAATGATGCGATTATCAATATAAATCATGTTAACACTAATAAAAACGGCAAGTAAAGGTCATAGGAAGTTAAAAATTAATTAATAAACTGTAAATCAATGCCGCGTGTTTAAAACACAGTTTTATCATAAATAAATAGTATTTTAAGAACAAATATGAATTAGTTATTCGGCTATTTCTAGTTGAAGGTTTGTTTTGATTACATAATGTTCTAGGCGCCACAACTACGAATAACTTATTCGTGGCGCCGCTATCAATAATGGTTGTAGGAACCATATTATGTCAAACTTTGTAAAGAGGATTATGCAGTAGGAGGTTGGATATGAAAGCATATTATACATACAGTAAAAAATAATTGTGCGAGTAAGCTCAAGTATTCCAAATAAACTTAAGTCAATATTATATTATTAAGTCAATATTATATTTTGTAATCAAATGAAAAGTGAGTTTTGAGGTTACATTGTCGAACGAAACATCATTTTTATAGTCAAACACAAATTCAAGTCAAACCATTTATTATATTAAACCATCTAGGTACTTTTGAATTTTCAAGGAGTCGGTCAGTCAGAAATATGAAAATAGCTGCCCATTCCAAAGCGTAGTAGGTACAGTCACGTCTAAGAGACGCACTAGATACACTTGGCTTTATTCAAAGGCGATTTTCTCCTTTATTTTTGAATTAAATTTTATGTTATTACCAAAATAGTATTTTCGAACCCATAGGTTTATGTTTAGTGTCGTATTTCAACGTTGCATTCGTTATTTCACGAAAAAATCGCAATTGAAAATTACAAGTGTATACATACTTTTAGACGTGACTGTACCTATAGAGAAGAACGGGTAAGAAACTCCACGGACACTCTTTTGAATTATATTGTTAGAAAAAAGTATCTTTGACAGTAACAGCCTGAAAAAAAATTGGAAAACGTTACTAGTTGCTCGTTTGTCGTTCGGAGATCCACTTTACAATCCGCTGTCGCTTCTGGCTTCAGTCCAACGTACGCAAATGTACGCACAACGCGGCCTACTGTGCGAGATGCAACGACAGATAGTTTTGTGTTGTACGCTTTGTTTAGCCACCTGACAGCGTACGCTCCTGGCGACAAGTGATCAGAATTATTTATTTTCTGATTAAGTGTAGGATGACGTCGATGTACTCGTATGTATGTCTGTAGGTTAAAAGTAGTGAACTTATGTCATCGGATTATATAGGTGCTTAAGAATAGTTAAAAAGATTTACAAATTTAGCCTATTTGAGTAATATTTCTTGCGAAGTTATTAATTGTATAAAAGTAATTGTTGTTTCTTAAATGGCAGTTTGGATTAAGTGACTAAACAAGAAAACGTGATTATATTATTTCCACCGTATTTGATATTTCAAAACACTTAACTTACACAACACTTACCAAAACGCTTAAGGTGTATAATGGGACCTTTTAATTCGTAACGCTATAAGTAGGTACATATCGCTCATTTGGAAAAACATCGACGTAACTGCTACTTTTTTTTACGTCTTTGCTTTCCTAACGTAAATACGCTTTCAAGTCCTTTGTCATATTTAACAAATTTTTGGGAAAAAAATACATTTACGTCGATGTTTATCCAAATGAGCGATAGGTATGTTAAACTTCATTGTAATTGTTTTCTCGCAAAATATTATTATATTGGTTTATTTATATAGGATTTTTTGATTTTTTTTTGTGTTAAGGAAATAATGAATAAATTTAGTTATAATTGAATGTTTAAATGATCACAACATTAAAATGTTGATGGCAACGAATGCATAACTCCATAATCTTGCCATGAATTATTGATACGCGTGATTTATTATATTTTTGAAGTGAAACTTCTTTACGCACGCTTGACTTGGGGAGTAAGCTGGCGAACGCGTGACGTAAGCGTTACGAAAAGTGTGATCGGGCGAGGCGAACGGGAGTTGAGTGGGGGATATAAGCAAGAGAAAGCAGTGCGCGCGCACATTTTCTTTCTCTCTTCCTCTCATAGCCAAATACGTTTGAAGTTTCACTTCAGTCGTGTTTTTTTGGTTTTTCTAATTAAATGGTCAAACAAAAAATGTGCCTATATTTGAGAACAATATTTTATGAACACTAACCGTCCGCGACTGTACCCAAAAATGGCGCAACCCAGTAGCGTCTTTGACATGTTATGAAACTCTGATTGGCAGTTATGCACTAAAGCGGAAACTTCGACTTATTGTATTTACGTTAGATATTCTAGTTTTTCTTATTACGGAACACTATCAATCACAATCTGAATTATTTTGAAGGATATTGCTAATCCATTGCTTCATATGTTCGAAAAATTTGTCTTCCCAACAACGTAAATAACGCAATGAATGTTGTTGAAACTTGAACTGTCAAAATAAAAGCCATTGCCACTACTCCGCTGTATTTTTTCTAAAGTATTTATTGATCAATTAGACGTCTAGTGTATGTAATAGGTACAGGAAAAAAAAAATAATAAAAAAATTATCACATTTTTAAATAGTGTGTCTTCACTGTAAATTATACTTAGAAAATACCTATCATTATAAGAAAATATGATAAAAATATTTCAATATCAAGTGCGTTATAGAATTTACTGTTTACAAAATTTTATATTTTATGGTACCTACGTAATTAAAGTTCGGCATTAATTTATTCCATAAACATTAACATCTTAATTAAGTTTAAGATATTTCCTACTAAAAATAAGATGTGTGCTTACTACACTATAAATCACGTTTTTAGTCTTGAGTTAGGAATTTTACTTAGCTGATGTTATCTTTTACAATATTATTTATTACTTTTGCAGCTGAATAAATGAAAGGAATTTAAATTTTAGCATTACCTAACTTGGCTTTACCCTTAACATTACTTAAAATTGGCCAAATTCACAACCCAGTGGGACATCGTGGCAGGCCCAGAAGGAGATAGCGGGATGAGCTGGACTCTTTTCATAAAGATTGGTCCTTGGCAGCTCTGGACAGAGAGAGGTGGATAGAGAGTTGGGAGGCAGTGGGATATAACATTATTAAAAAAATAAAAAAGTACCTTGGCTACCTTACCTACTTAAAAATATATTCAAAGCGAAGCAGTACATAATAAACAATTAAGCAAATTCCAATTTATAATGCCAGATTAAAATTAATATCGTTATTAAACTTTAATAAAATAACCATAAAATTAGACTATTTTTTTTTTTCAAAACAGGTTTATTTAGCCGAATATTAATTTAAAAACTAGTTTTATAATATTAATTTCTAGTCAAAATGACGTTGTAAAACTATATTTTAATTATAGAAAAAACATTAGTTTTTTTCATTATTATAAACTTAGGTAGGTATTTATCTAATGATTGGTTACCCCATGCATTTAAAATGTCTGTCCATTATTTCTCTATATGGGGTTTATTCTTCGGAAAATTGATTTCTTGATTGTGTTCACAAAGTATATTGGCTACCTCTCATTATTTGTGATCTTCCATTTGCAATCCTGTGAAAACCTGATAGGTCAGATACGTATTTGGCAATATGTAATTTTGCACATTTTGAATCGGTTCAATTGGTGATATTACAGGGACATGAGAATTTACAACTTTGTACTTATAAAGGTCAGCAAAACATCTTCCTCTCACTTAACTTAACTTCCCATTTATCATTCTATTGGTCCTTTACTACTCCATTGACGGTGCTAACCACTTTTCATCATGTCTTCCAACATGAATAAGAAAATTAAAAACGAATAGTAGGTACAAATAATAATTTTTGCTAGCTACCAAAAAAATATTATTATCTAAATATTAGGACTATAAATAAATATTTATATGAGACTAAAAACCGTAAAATAATTCAAAATTTCAAACAAATAGCAGTAAGTATCTCATTAATCATTACACATCGGCTCAAAATAAATGACAAACGTTTATTTATCCGACTGGATCATGGCGAACCGTAATTCACCGTGATTCATCATTGTGTAACCCTTATTATCGAATCATTACGAAACGAATATTCAGTTTAAAGGTATTTTTACACGCATACCAAAAGTGACAGCCTGGTCAAGTCATTATTTTTGTTTTTTTATCCTTGTAACTTTGAGGATGTCATAATACCAGGAATATTTCGACAGTGTGATAGTTTGAAAATGACGATAATTTCCCATGAGTCAACACATAGAAGAATCTAAAAAATCTAGATATTTCCGAGAATAATTCAGTTACTTTTTATCAATATTTAGCCCGATAGATATATAATTTATCCTTTTAAATGATATCCTTAACCTCATAATATTTTGCTCACAAAAGACGTTATGAGAAAATATATAACACAAAAGAAACGTTAAAAAACTTCACACATATTGTTTTGATTTGACCGTTAATTATGCGGTTCACTAAGCTAAATTAATGTAGTTGTTATGAATGTGATATAATACTGTTTAATTATACAAATTGATGTTATGACCATCTGATAGACAATTTTTAATAGTCGCTATAATAATTTGAAATTTCCACTATCTTTGATGCCAATTGTACCTACATTCCAGCGCTTTTATCGCTGATTGTAGATAATAAAATACAAAAAAATAATTGTAGTTTTGATGATGAACACTAATTTTGTAAATAACTAGCCGTTTATCCGGGTTTGCAAAAGGTGTATAACCCCAACTTGACGTCTGTAGTGCAACACGGATATAGTTAATTGCAAAAGACATCCTCAAAACAATAAATATTAAAAAAAAAACAGTCGACGTAGGTAATCGATTCGACCAGGACATCTTCCTTGATATTGTACTTTAATTGATAAAAACACTTACCACAGCTGTAACGCAGTTCAAAATATAAACGCTTTTAATGCTAACAATATAGAGCCTACAATTGAAGCGAAAATAATTAACAGAAGTGCCAGTAAACTTGAATTTTCAATGTCAATTATTGAGCAAATATGTCAAAGGTGGCCTGAAGTGTCGTCTTTGCGGAAGCACAAGCTTACATACAAGCTAAAAGGAACTGTATATAAAACGTTTTTAACGTCCATGTTGGCTTGTTTACGTTACATCACTTGTGATTTACATAGGCATTTGTGCAAAAAATATGTAAGTTGGCGAGAAATTAATTATTTGAATATTAATGTTGAAAAACCTTGAACTTTCAGCTTTGATACTAATTAGTGAAGGGGTCATAAAAATACCACTGGCTTAAATTGTATCAAGTCAGCAGTCATTTTTATTTTCGGTATTTGGTTTTATTAACAAGACATTTGGAAAATCCTTATTTTAATGTGTGAGCGTGGAATAAATGTTTAACATTATTTTATTATGTTTGTTCGCAGGCAAAGCTCGTTAAGATCGTAATAATTAAGAATGGTTTAAATCTTACATTGAAAGTGTCTATAGGGACGTTTTTAGTATTTAATACTTACACTTTGAGACAATTCCTTTTTCTGCCTGGTAACAACACAGCAGCTTATTAAAAGGAATATTAAATTATTAATTCAAGGCACATCTCGGATAAAGTAGCCGATTAATTATGGTTTACCCAGCAACCATATTAAGACATATTTGGTAGGCTCGATACTTAACCCCTCCCACGCTGGGGACAAGTGGTTAAAATGATGTAACTCCACATAGATTATTATGTAAATATTTTGTTTTTTTTTTCTGTTGTAAAAAATGCCAATTTTATTTTCATGTCACGGCGCCACATAATTACATGTATTTATGTAATAAAGGCGTAAGTGCACATACATCGTTTTGTTCAAACAGCTATTTGGTCATAATACAAGGGATGTAAGCTGTGACAGGTTTTGCTGAAAATATTTAGGTATATGTACCAAAACATGGGAAATCTCAATTTATGTAGATGGAATAAAATTCACAATGCGTAGCTACCACCCATTATTTTTGCATTCATAATGCCAGTCACACAAAAATTAATTAAAAACGGTCTTATATAACTTGGTTGCTTGACTAGGGTGCATCTACCTTACTAATTAAATATCATGCAAAAGACAAATGGAAACTATAAATTTTACATGTATACATTTAAAAAATAAACAAAGACAATATTTAACCTAACCGGTTAAATTCCAGTTAGGTCAACAACGTTTAGCAACAGTTAGGTTAACAACGTTTAGGTAATATTTAGCGTTTTATAGGCAAAACGCCTTTTAAGTATTTATGTAAATAAAATTACATTTGATTACAGTTTTAATAATTTTATTTAAATCATCGTTTTCAAAAATAAATATGATGATGCTGCTAATTAATTCTCACCTTTTCAAAATATTGTTCAGATAATTGACTTTTTAGAATACCTATTATTTTTTAATAAATAATTGATTATAAATTCACCTCCTGTGGTATAAATTATTCTAGAAATCTAATAGACCAAAATGATAATTACATAGGTATTTGATTTAATTTGAAATATTATTAATATTTGATTGTGTTCGCTAAAAATAATTAACTACTAAAATGGCGCTGTATAAAATCGATTTTGTCTCAATTTAATGATTGAGTTAATGTCATAAAAAACTTAATCATAAAATCAAATAAATACAATATTTTTATCTTACGAAGTGACGCGCCCTTACAAACATGCTGTGAATGTGTTCGTGAGCACATAACACAGACACACACACACACACACACACACACACACACACACAACTTCCGACTTCGCCATTTGTGTCGGACGGTACCTAGAGCTCCTGCGCTTACATACATATTAAATATTTTACGAATCATGTCCACACTCACCTTACCTACACGCAATCCTATTATAACATTTAACGGCTATCTGAGGGTCATAATGGTCAAGTTTGCGAATCATCGATATCGAAGGTAATGTCACTGGCGTGGTTACACATAATTTTCTGTTGCGCAATTTTAGACCATGTTTACTAACTTGAAACAATAGATCATCATCTGCGTAGCCTTTTCCCAACTATTATATGTTGGGGTCGGCTTTCAGTCTAACCGGATGCAACTGAATATCTTTATTTTACATGGATCGACTGCTTATCTGACCTTCACAATCCAGAACTTACTGGGCAATACGATAACCCTTAGTAAGACTGGTTGTCAGACTTTCGGGTCACTAACTAACCGTAACCATATGATAACATGTACCTACAGATAAATTCGAATTAAAGGATTTTCTTTATGTTGATTTATTTTAATTTCCATAGCAACAGTTTACGTAGAGGTAGGAAATAATTTCCCATTTACGATAAAATTTCTAACGCGGTATCAGTGACAGTTGTTTTACTTGTTTTTAAACCACAAATCTTTAATTAATTATAATAATTGTGAACAATACATGTTTTGAACAAGTTAACCAGTTCTAATTCGAAATGACTAATTGATTTCGATAGTAATAGTTTTTTTATTATTTAATTTATATTGAATACGGTGACATAAGTGAACTTTGCTTTTATGAGTCTATTAATAAAGCACTTTTCGTTATATCCGGAATGATCATTGTTCGGTAAAACTTGATAGAGTTTTTTTTTTCTTAATTTAGTGTAGGCACCTACTTAGCTATATAACAATATACTTGTACAAGCTACTGGTGAGCGTGGAGTCCGATGCCCAGGTCGGACAAAATATTATTGGGTTTTTCCATATATGAATATCTTAGGGGCTGTCTCCACGAGCGAGAAAATCGCGGTGATATTATCGTCGTGGCACGTATTTCTATACACTCTCTTAGAACGTGTCTCCACACGGCGATATCATCGCGGCAAAAATTTGATGGCACGGCGAGACTATCGCCGCGATTCTCTCGCTCGTGGAGACAACCCCTTAGTAACAGCCCGGAGTTTGGAAGTGCTGCGGTCCATCGGACTGTGAGAATAAAGGAAGAAGGAGTGCACCTGTGTCTGCGCACACCCTTGTGCACTTTAATATCTCCTGCGTCGCTGGCTAGTCTCCGCTGAGGTTGGATGCCAGGGCCGAAATTCGGTCTGGAGGACTATTATTACGAGTATATAACAATATTCTTCAAAATAGGACTGTAAATAAATCAAAGCAGACAGAGGTTACCTAAGAGCGCTGTAAAGTTTATCATATCAATATTTATTTTTTACAAAAAAAAAAAATAATAATAATTTAATATCGCACACCTAGATCTAAAGAGAGCTAACTCTAAAATCTAAATATTTGAGGTATGCATACCATCTAATTCCTTAACTCACTACCTAGCGACCAACAAAACAGATGCAAAAACTTATAACATCATTGTTCTATCTGCATTTAAAAAGTATTGATCAATACAGCTAACTCCTGTAGTGCACATAGAGATGGTAATCAGTTTTTCAACTTTTTTGAAAAAAGTGTTTTTTTGAGTTAATCGCTGTTTAGATGTAGGTGCTATATGACCTAAATTTACCGAAATTATGTTTCTGAGTTGAGATTTTTCGTACACTTAATTTTTGTCGCTTGTTATTTTTCCGGATTTCATAATGAGCAGTTCTTATTCCACGTGTAGCCAACGGCTTCTTCTCACGCTTATTAAATTATCTTGAAAAAAGTGGAATATCTCCACTGACCTCACCTTTCGGCACTTACACAACGAAACTGATAAAATTATTAATAAAAACCAGTTCCGATTTATCCATAAATGTTTAATAAGTGACATCTTTGACCACCTGTGGAACTAATTATGATTATTATTTTTCACCTTGGTGACTCTAGACTCTTGGTGATGTAGGAGATGATTTAATAAGATGTGTTTTTTCTGGAGCTTCGAAGTTTGTAACATCAATTTTATTTTGTGTGTTTGTCATCGACTCTTTAAAAAGAATAAGTGGAAATACTTAAAGACATATAAAAAAAAATCAAAACAATAAATGAGAGATCAGGGCATTAGTAAAAAATAAAAGCTTAATCTGTCAAGACACAATTGATTTTCTATTGTTTCGTCGCCAATGGGCGACGCGCGCTACTTAAGAACAAGATGATAAGGACATATAAGCATAGATCTCCAAAAAGAAAAATTTACATGGTTTAGTTGTCTTAAAACAAGAGAAAAAAAGTTGTAGCTACCTACAATATTTCCATTCATATGGAAACCAATTCAAAAATAGCATGAGTAAGATCAAAAGTCTCATAACACTACAAAGCATTAATAGAATCAGATGACATTGTGTTGACATTGACAGGCCGGATCTATGCGTAGGAGCATCGTAACTTAGCTGTCCACAAATGGGTACCAGATGATAAGTAGGAATACACGTGTAGGTGCTCTGGGTTAATAGTTTCCTTCGTCATTATTTGTAGAACCTATATTTGATGCACTGGCCTCTTGATATGTGTTGCAATTGTAATGAATTTTATTGTAAAGTTTTGGTTTAAATAAAAGTGACACAAATGTTCAAAGTGTAATATTTTTAGAAAGAGAATTAAATTAAATATCATTTATTTCAGGGAATTATTAAACCCATACCATACAGACACATACTCTTAAATACTATAGATATTAACATAATAAAATTCACATAATATAACATAATAACAACAAATAACACAGATAGAATATTAAAATACATAAATAGAATAAAAGAGTCATTTAACCCTGTTTTTTATCTTTTACGGGAATGTTTATCTTCGTTGAATTTATTTAACAACTACCTACGGAGGAGAGCGATACTTGAAAATAATAAAATTTATTCAAAAACATAAGGACTAACGTTAAATACAGTTTTTCTTAAATCTATGTCAAGTTCACCTATGATTTGTGCCTGAACTAGGTAATCCTGTGTTTCAGGCCATTGGAGGTAACATTAATTGATTAATTAATCACATATTTATCTTATTGGTACTTATTATTCCCTCATTATAACTCTCCTCTCATCATAATGGTTATAAGCTCCAAATCACATTGGCAATTTCCCAGACTTGCGGACTTGACACCAATGAAGAAAGTAGCATCCAATCAATTATTAATAACCGGTAATTAACAAATGTAGTTTTTACCCAACTTCGCATGTTCACCAATTGAATAGACAATACATTTTTTTTACACACACAATGATAATGATAGGAATTCAACACCTTTGTTTACTATGCGACTTCCATTTTGTACTCAATGCCAAATGCAAATAAAAAAGGAATTGTAATATTGCATTAAATACGACCAATTGTTTGGTAAGCTGAGATGGTATCTATTATTTTGTTCATGGTGGAACAAATAAATGGTATTGTAGCGGTTAACCCAGTAATCTTATATTGATGAAGGGATGGATTCGAATCGAATCAGAATCGGGTTTGGCAATTTCTGATTTCTTGAGAGAGTTTCATCGTGAATCACAAATGGCATAAGTGGGGATTTTACGGCTTTAATTGAACAAGAAGACTTAAATGATAATGGAATAGGGCCAAGGGAATACACATATCCTGTAGCTAATTGAAATAAGGAATACCTACTGGTATACATTGAGTACTTGGACTGTTTTGAGAGACAAAAATGCAGATATTATGATAAAATATACATTGTGTTCATCCGAAAATTAATTAACTTGTAAAACAATTATATTATTAGCTCGAAGATGTTTTTACCAAAAATGGTATTTTAAAACTCGTTGTTCAGGAAACTTGAATAAGATTAGAAGCAGGCTATTAATTACTTAAATTATGCTTTTATTGTCAAATCCTGTTTTTATTTTGGAAGTTTATGTGAAGTCAGAATCATCATTAAAATTTGAGATAAAAAAAAACCTGTGACATTAACAAACCATTAAATTAATACCTATTTATATTAATTGCGCTATATAAATACAAAGCTATATATGATAGGTAATAGGAAGGTATGTTTTTAACATTATAGCTGAATATGACGATAATGATATGCCATATCTTGAAACATTAGAAAGACACAGGCACAGTCAAAGTTAACACCTCTCCCTTATCAAATCCAAAATGATAAGAGATTCAACACAAAATGCAACAATACGGTTGACGGGTGACCTCAAAACGGTAGCATTCTGACGTCAAGTATGAACTTTTACTCAACGGTCAAAAAGGTCAAACTACAATTCCTTGTTTGTGGTTTAGCTTGTTTTTAGTTAACTATTGATTTAAAAATGTTTATAGATCTAAGAATGTTGGATTCTCCGAAATCATCATTAGGATTTTATAATATCCGGGAGATAAAGGAAAACCCGAATCACAAGGTGCTTGTTATTTTGCGTAAATGGACATCAATATGAAAAGGGCAACGGACTCTCCAAATATTATGCGCATAAATTTTGTCGAACCTTAGAATTGTTAGTTAAGGCGGTTGTAGTGAGAGGCTCGTAAATACCAATGTATATTAAGGATGACCATTATTAAGTAATAGGTTGAAAACTGATAATGATAATTATATGTTTGTAGCATATAACGTAAAAGTTGAAATAAAAAATAGTAATATAAACGCAGCACCTGGTGAAATAGAAGGAGGAAAAGACTCGAACAACAACTTAGTAAAGCTAAGCAATAGACAAACCATAACAAGAAGCAGTTGATCAACATCAAACACAAATGCATATGAAACGACCGTCGTCTCACATATACACAATATAGGTAAACAAGAGATAAGCAAACTGTTTTCCCAATACAAAAATGGAAACGAAGAAACCACGCTCAGTTTCATCACCTGACCCGGATCTTCATAAACCATCCGGACAAATACCGGAGCAAGGACAAATTATCAAGTATCAACCAAACATATTGCCCAAATGTCAAGGCAACAAAAATAGCCCATCCAATTTGATTTACGACCGAAATTAGCAATATTCAGGAATCATATTTCATTGTTATTCAGAATCTATTCAATGTGACGTATATGGTCCGAAGTATGTTAATAAAATTGATCGTAACTTGTTCTTTTGATTAGTTGATTTATGATGGATTCTTTAGCAAATGTTAGCATCTCTTGAAACTGTGTGGTCATTAAATATTATTGTTGTACTCTTGGAGTTTCATCATTATGTATTTTGTGGTTTATTGTTAACTCGCGACACAAAGTTAATGTAGTGGTAAATATACATATAAGCTTTTCTTTTTCTTTAGAGATATATACGCAGGTAACTTTTAGGTAGTCTTTCTAATTATTTCATGTCTACTAATTAAATTCTTCGGTATTAAACTTTTCTGCTTTAAGTACAATCCTCCAGCACAATCTACAGTTATAAGTTTTCACATTCAATTTCATATTTTCTTTTATGGATCTGATGACCATTCGTCACATAGGCTAGTGGTACACCTCCGTTACTTTAGTTAATATATCATATTTAATAACAGTAGTGTTCACAAAAAGATGTAATGAAGACGTAAGACTATCATTATAGTTGATTTCGCTTTTACATCAAACGCTTGCATTAGTTTGATAGCTCTATTAACCTTTACCGACATTCCTCACCATTAACTCCGGTATTTCAATAAAGTCTGTACCTAAGTGTTTAGTGTTTAACAGAATTCTCTGACAGTCACTACTACAAGGACATTACCATATATAGACTTTGCTCACCTTAATGGGCATCTTAATTTAATCCGTTTTCACCACTTATCTTTTACCATAATATTCGTTTTCATATAAGTCTTTGAATAACAAATAAAAATATTTTCCAAGCGAATCCTAAGCTGCTAACGGTCATGGCGCAAAAGACGGAAACCTAACCGTTGAACTAACTGCCGAAGAAAATAATAATACAGTGTTCATTATACGAGTTATGAAGAAAACATTTGAAGTACAGCCATCCAGGCTTTATATCCTCAACAATTGGCAAGACATATCAACCACAATGAGTGGGCTTTATGCCTGGGGTACCCACAAGCATAAAACATCCAGAACTCAAAACGTAATTTAAAATAACTGTCATTTAAAAATAATTACCGTTCACGAGGTCCTCATTACTATCCTACAAAAGCTTGCGTTACTTGGAGTTACGCAAGACAACCAACTGGACGAGCCAAGTATGGGATGATGACACCAAAAGACAATAAAATTGGTTTCGATTGAATTTTGTTGAGAAGTGTGAATGATTTTAGTGTTTTGAAGGGACGGAATAGGGCCAAGGTATATTGGTTTGTTTTAATTTGGTTATTTGTAGCTATATTTGTAGTAGACGCTGAAGATGTAAATATGAATGTGGGAGGAGAGTTAGTTTAAGAAAGAATGGTATTTAAAAACAATAAATTTGTAATCTGGATAAGCCAGAGATTAAAAAAACAGAAGAAGAACTAGCAGGGGATCGAGGAGGGGGGGGGGGGTGAAGGAGGGGCTCAGGGGATCAGACCGGAGTAAATCGAATTAAATATGATAAAACATCACTCGAAACAATGCTCTGTTTTCTGTAGTTTAGAATCTATTATTTCAAAATCATAAAAATACTGTAACTAATATAGAACATTGAACAAAGAAAATGTTGGTAACTTGGATTTGGAAAATCCTCTGGGTCGACTATATAATTCTAAATATTCAATTAAATCTTGAAAGTATGTTAGGGACAATGCATTACTCTTCGCATTACATGTCTACAAATTAAAATCATCTGACATTAGTATTATTCCTCGAACCATTCAAACCCAAGTTACATTAAATGTAGGTGTCCTAACACCACATTATAAAGCTGTTAGTCGTTTAACTTACCAACAGCTTCTGGACAAACTGGTTGGAGTTAACTTAGTAGCGATCGTCTTTATTGTTTTTAACATTTTAGTATGAGAATACACGTGTGCACCTTTTTATGAACTTGAAAGGAAGGGGAAAGTAATACTTTCATGTAGAGTCATACTAACTTACTATTGCATTAAGAAGATTTATTATACTGTCAAATTGATTTGAATGAGTGTGCACTAAGATTACTTGATATTACAGTAGTATCTATGTATTTGTATATTTATTATTAAAATTGAAAGTTAGGCCTAGTTACAACCGCAATTAGTATTTATGTATGACTGGGTCAAGATACCCAGTCAGGTCATGCATACATATTTAACATGGAACTAACTTATAGGGTTGTTGACTATCATGCTATTATGATCAAAGATGAATTAACAGCTTCTAAAGATAAAGGGTAAGTGGCAACTAGCATTGGAAATCGAAAAAGGCACAAAATAAATAAACTTAAAGACTATGAAGCGAGTAATAATTTTATCAATGTATAT
Source organism: Amphipoea lucens (assembly GCA_947508005.1). Taxonomy (NCBI): domain Eukaryota; kingdom Metazoa; phylum Arthropoda; class Insecta; order Lepidoptera; family Noctuidae; genus Amphipoea; species Amphipoea lucens. Next base: position 22,720,112 of record OX382360.1, on the reverse strand, counting down.
TTAAGTCAATTACCTACTGAAATCAATACCGGTAATAAAGATACAGATGGTATCTCTAGAAGTATTTATGTTTCAAGTTTCGTTATTTTTGGGCGTAGAAACTTTTAAACTTCATTTTGGTTTAATACATGTTCAATGATGTTAATAAACACATGCGTTAGCGTTATGTGTAATGTGAGTAAGCACGCAAAATTGTATTGTATATCACAATTTTAGTAAGCGTTTATTATTATTATTATTTATTATCCGCCATTTCTGTCCCACTGTAGGGCAAAGGCTTCCCTTCTTCCACTTATCCCTATCCAGTGATGTTACACGCCAATCTTTGTCGAAAGAGTCGAGTTCGTCCCGCCATCTCATCCTGGGCCTGCCGCGTTGCCGTTTGCTGCTGTTTGGGACCCAAGCGTTTAGTATAAAAATAAGTAATAAGTTAGTATCCTTTGATATCATAGAAATAATTCTAAAATCATCATCATTATGGGTTCCATTTCACCTATTAAATATTAAAAGCGAAATTACATAAATAGTAGTTAGGATAGGAACAACTACAAATACATAAATCAAACTGATTATAAACGAAGGTAATATCGTCGCTATAATAGATTTAATAAACAATTACAAACAACACCTCAAAAAGTTAATAGATGCTAAAAAATTACCCTCCCTGGAGGCATGACTGGTATTAATGAGTATTGCTGATAATATGATTCCGGTAAACGAAAAGGTGAAGGTCGTTGGGCATCGATTAGAAATATGTAATTAGCGTGAAACCCTCCGGGCGTTATGATGACAGATTGTTAGATATTAGCAAATAGAGATGTATTGCTTGATGCGGAAAAGAGGGTCTACCATTTATTTCAAATGAAGATTGGAATGTTTATTAAAACAGGTTTGGCTTAGCTAAATTCTACTACAATTTTTCATGATCAGCCTCTCTGACATTAACCTTTGAATTTAAATCTACAATGACTGTAGCAATACTTTTTATTTCAATCAGTCTATTCTGACAAGATATCGCAAGCTATAAACAAATCTGATTATTATTACTAAACATTAGCCCATGCTCATGACCATTTTACAAACAAATCTAACATTTAATTCATCTTCCCTTTCACCAGTTTCAAAACCAACTTTACACAATATAATCATTACACGTACTTCCAAAATGTTATCATCTGAACTCAAATCTTCGCCAAAACAAAAATCATATATCATGGCTCCCTACAGTTTATTATTGACAACGTCTAATTTATAAACATTAAGAAATATGAAGCAAACAATGGGTTCTTCTTCATCTGAAGATGAATTTAACTGTGATATAAGGGCCACTTGACACCAATCTGTCTGCTTGTTACTTCAGCAATGATAAACACTTGTATCATAAATGGTTTACAATGCAAGAGCTTTATTGTTATGGATTATGTTAGACATTGCATTGCGTTTTGTGTTTTATTATCTATCTTGTTTTTCATCCCACACAAGTACTTCATCACCCAAGTGCTTTTCTGGCTGTCAAATTTCGTTTGACTTCAAAGGATTTTTGGAAGCCTATCAAGTTGCTTGTTGACTTCTGTCTCACTTACGTCTAGCCATCAGATTCTTGGAGGATCAAGGTTATTGGAGAATAAATGCTACTCTTCACCTAACCAGCCTTCGAGATTATTGCAAGAAGATGTGTTGATCAATCATTATCGTAATAAAAACTTTTTAACAAAAATACAACCGACTTCCAAAAGAAACACTACAAAGTGAAAAATAACTTTAATTTCGGAAGTCGGTGGCAAAAAATTGCTTAGCAACCATATTAAAGTAATCGAATCGCAACCCGTGAAATAAGAGTACTTAGATATTATTGAGTCGTTCCGGTGACCATCTGTGGTCTTCATCATTAGTTCCACTTCACCAATTGGTGCTTTCCGAGAGCAAATGCACGAGTTACTATAAAAAATACCCAAATCGCTATAGGTGTGCCTATAATATTTGAAGAGTTCCTTCGATTTCTCCAGGATCCAATCATCAGATCCTGACTTGGTGACTATGGGACCACTTCAGAAGTATCTCCTTTCGAAAAAACAAAAAATTTTGAAAATCGATCTGCAATTGGCGGAGTAATCGCGTAACAAACATACAAAAAAAAAAAAAAAAAAAACATACCGTCGAATTGAGAACCTCCTCCTTTTTTTGAAGTCGGTTACAAATAAACTTTCAGTAGCAGTTCTGTGTCAGCTGAAGATCACTGTGTATCAGCTGAAAATCACCAATTCTTGAAATGCTTTGGACCGTACATGATGATATTTAGTATCTAGTCGTACCTTCATGAAATATCATAGATGCGACTTCTAAATGACTATAATCAAGGTTTTTGACCTGTCTTCAAACGGAAACCAAATTAATGATGATTGAATCCGATAATGATGTAGAAATTAATATATCTCTGGAATTAAGAAACGCCATTAGCTTGCACAAGCTAACTTTGCATCATGTTATTACGCTATAGTTTACTTTAAGCTTACCTTCGTATTGACTATTGGTTCTGTGGACTTTGAATTACTTATCTTATAAGCTGAACATTCAATGTGATGAATAGCGTGACCTATAAGTGTCATTATTACTTATATTTGGTTTTTGTTGCTGAGTGCTGTTACACGACTGATTTAAATTCAATATTGATAAAACATAATCTGATTTCTTTAGCGGCCTTGTAAATTGCTCCTTCCAGTTTTGCTTGTCCATGAGGATATTTACTATTCTTATTCCGATTACTAAAAATAACAATGAACAGCTGTGGGGGACTATAGTCATGATACTCTTGGCAAATCTAATCCATCCAGTGATGAAGACAGACGTCCAAATTTGCAGTACAAAGGGTATGACAAACTTGCAAAGATCCTCATTTTTCTTAACCACTTGACCAAAATATTCTGAACTGTTTCCAATCAATTCGTTACGTTTGGAACATGTTCTTTTATCTTAATAGAACGAGTCAATCCCCAAACAAATACTGAAACTAGCACAGTTACTGTTGTAACCTTATGAGTTGTGGTTCAAGTTGAAATCGACAATGCTTTGGAATTTCTAGGACTAACACGTAGATGCTGTTCTATTTAATAAATGAGTCATTTGTACGATTTAGGACTAACTTAGGATGCGGTTACACTGGAGTGTTTCGTTGTTGTAAGGAGTAAAAGTGGTTTCCAGCTAGTGGCTTGTGAAAGCAAAGTACCGAGTGCTGTGGTGCAACTTTGAAGAGGCTTATGTCTGGCAGTAGATTACGTTAAACTGAGTCAATACAGAGATCTTTCTCGGAAAGTGCTTTCGGCTATGACGAAAGCGTCCAGTATTCAGTTATAGCGTCGTTGGTAGGAATTTTTTTCCAAACATTCAATCAGATAAACACCTAGAAATCCCGTCACTTTTAGCATTTCATTCATCACCAGTAGCGCACGTCTTGTTTGCAAGCTGTCGCAACATGGGGTCAGTGCTGACTATTATATATCTTAAGCAAATAATTACTTGGTTATACGATGTCGTGCGACCTTCAGTGGCATTTGTTAATTTTTGTGTGTCATCCGCTAATGTATGTGACCTAGGAATTGCTGCCCGTTCGGTATTTGTATCGACAGTGTTGCCTTCAAATTGTTGAGTGATTTCGTTTACATTTTTATCTAAAATGTTGATTAAGTTGAGGCTATGTTTCACTTTAAATATGAAATCTATGAATTCTCAATTTTTTGAAATGTCCAAAAATCTATCATCATTTTCATCATCATTCTCCTGTCCGTATGACAATTTATTTGTGGTTTGCGCAACATTTTTCTTCCATACTTAGTCGTCATCTCGGTAGTCACCCTCTTTCTAGCCATATCACTTGTTTTCTACCTACCAATATTAAAAAACAAAAACCATATCCAAAAGATCACTTCATATTATATCGTATACAATAACCGTTACTGTCATCAAGAAGGCAGGTTATAGATCCATTGCCTTTAAGTATGAGTAAAAGATAAGCAAAAACAAAACTAACAAAAAGCCGGCGTTTGACGGTATTAGTTGTAAGTTTGTAACCTACTTAATAATAGTCGTATAGTTGTTGTATACGGACGCCACGTGTGTGCAACTCATTACAATTTCCGTCAATGAACAAAGAAAATTTGTTATGTGGAGTACGTCTGTACGGAATATGAACGTAAATGTCTGGTCTAGTATTCCGTCTTTGTTACGTTTAAGTTGCAAATCATTATAATCTTTAGCTATATTGTTTGGAAATTAGTAGGATTTTTGGAAACTGCCTTTTACGTGTTCATGTTCAGGAAGTGCTAATTGGTTTAAGCCTGGTTTTTGCGCAAGTTCCAATAAGAAAGAGTCGTCACTTTCTGCTTTTGTTGATGATTACGAGAACGACCCCGTGTTGTCCGTTTGTGCAACATTTCTGGGATACCGATCCATCTGATTTATTTCCAAATCTTGAGGAAGGTTATAGGCTATATAACATCACGCTACGACCCTTAGGAGCCGAACAAAAAGAAAAATCAGAAAGAGCGCTAAGCGAAAATGAAATATGTAATAGCGCGAGTAGGTGATACGATGCGATGCGGTGGGTCGGAAGAACTAGACATTTACGAAGTCGCGGTCAGAAGCTAGTACATAATATACATACATGTGATATGTCAAAAGTCAAAGTCAAAGCATTTATTTCAAACTAGCTGCGCCCCGCGGTGTCACCCGCGTAAATGTCGATCCCGTGGGAATATCGGAATAAAAAGTAGTCTATATGTTAATCCAGGGTGTCAGCTACCTCTATACAAAATTTTATCAAAATTGGTCTAGCCGTTTGAGCGTGAAGAAGTAACAAACATATAAACACACACACACACACTCACAAACTTTCGCCTTTATAATATTAGTGTAATAGTGTAATAGGCACATAAAAGGCACTTTTGAACGTTTAAAATTACATTAAAATATAATTGATTCTAGTCGCCCCTTCCAAAAGGTAGTTTTCGTATGGCGAAGAATGGGCAAGAAACTCCACCGTTACTCTTTTAAAATGTTTTACAATATTTGGCATAGGTATATTCATTATATAATAATATATATATGTGTTCAATTGTTCAGCAAAGGATATTTTAAACGAATAATTACAATACCAACTTACCGAACCTATAATTAACATCGCGTCACAGACGTAGTCAATTCATATCGCACATCAAAATTCTCCTCAATCAATACAAAATCCATGCAGTTATCTTTATCATCGACTGCTAAGGTTACCACACAATTAATCTCCACATTAATAGTGTGTCAAAACGATTGTTTGCGCCGCAACGAGTAATTAAATGCCCACTAACGCCGACGCGTGCCCAATTATTTATTGAAGTAATTAATATGCAAGCACCTACTGGTGAACGAAATGAAGATTTTGGTTGTTGCAGTAATGTTTCACTTAAACGAAACGCCCCCGGCTCTGATTCCGTAAAACAAAATTGTATATGAGTGCACAAATTATAGGTAGAGGTCATCCATTTTTGAAGAAATAGAAATTTGCACATTTTTTAAGTGAAAATTCATTTAGGCGCGTTGGGCGTTTATTGAGATGGAAAAATCCATTGAATTCGCGCCACTGTTACCGTAACCGACACCGCTTCGGATGTGTTCGGCTGTCCTCGAGATGTACTTTACTCGGTTTTAATGATTTGATGCCAAAGTATTCTGTTTGTGTTTTGTTTTCACTTCTGTCGGCACTCCCGGAGTGTTTTTTTTTTACTAGCCATTGATGTCCCACTGCTGGGCAAGTGGGCAGAGGGCTCCATACTCTCCTTCCACCTCTATTTTCTAATTTATTTTTTTATTGCTGAATGGACCTGCTCTTGACTTCGATCACGCCTGATGGAAAGAGATGGATGAGGTATGTTTATGTGTCTTCTGCACATAAACACACCTTCTTCCCATGAGTGTTGGCAGAGACCACAGAACGCCACCTGATCCTTACACACTCCTTTTGCTTAATTTACATTCATATATCTTGTCATACACGCATGCCGCCACCACCCGGTTCCAAATACGACCAAAGAGTTTTGTAATACTTAAACTATTCGATTTTAATTTTTAGATTAGTTATTTGTAATTTTATGAAAAATATACAAGCCATTGTGTCCGATTGGAATACCCATCCACAAAAATGGCGCACTTGTATACAAACTTTCATACCCTATTTAACTTTTTTTATGGATGGTAAATCATCAAATGACCCCTCCCGCTCTGGGTGGAGCGGAAGGGAGTGTCAGACTCTGACTGACTAAAACCCATCCGTGTTCCTTCCTTAGCCCTTTATGTTCCGGGGTAGCTTTAACCCTCTCAGACAATCCCGCAACCCTATCTACCTAACCCCTTCTATGTTATGGGTTTGGTTTCCGCACTTAGTCCTTCAAGTGGACCATGGCGGCCGTCGGTGGTTATTCCAACCAGCCCACCTCCCTCCAGAAGTTGATTAGATACGTCTCCTGTCCTGTTGAGAACATCTGTGTAACATCTGGGTGTCCCGAGGGTTCCTGACCTAATCTGAGTGACATCTGTGCACTCAAAGAGCACATGAGCAACGGTTTCCTCAGCCTACATGCAGGCCCTGCACAGGGGACAGTCTGTAATGCGTATTGTGTGGAAGCCCTAAACCTAACCTAACCCCTTAAGGGGATGTTCAAAAACCCTTTAGTACTCGCCTTAGTTATTTAAAGAACTATTTTGCAAAATTTAATGCTTCTAGACAGTGCTTTGAGTTATTTGATATACAATTTGAGATATTTATTTAGTAAAACAAAACCTGCCACATTGAATGGGATTCCATTCAATGTGGCAGGTTATAATACTTTAGTCAGCAAAATTATTGAATTAGTATTAGTGCAAATACATAAAAACTAACTCATTTTTAACACACTAAAACATTTATTTTTAAAGCCTGCCAGCTAGCTCGATAGATGGCGTTGTACCATTCGGTCCAAATCCTGAATCGCGCTATGGTTTCGTTCACACGGCGAGTATATAAGGCCGCGTGAATATTTTTCTCATCAAGCAATAGTAGATCTATCAATTGTGATAGAAACAAATTTTTGAGAAAGTCAGTCCCTTTCTGGTTGACTTTAATAATATTTAAATGTGAAAACTCCGCAAGAATTTTGTCGTTAAATTCATTTATTATAACGCTGAGAGCGATGAGAGCGCACGTGAGAGTTTTTGGAACTAAATTAACTTGAAATCATTCATTTGTGGACATTGGATTCCAGAAATAATCGGGATGGCTAGAAAAATAAGTTTCGGATTGAGAGAAACGTTTAATATTACATATCTCTCGATATGTAATGGATGGTCACCCATCCACGAACCGACCGCGGTAAGCGTAGCTTAACCTTCGGTCGACCCGTGCGGCTTTTATTATTAAGCCACGAGCCCCTGTATTTATGCAGCATACCTAACCTTTATTCTATTGCTTAAAATTAAATTCGCAGTTCTGCAATTTTATTGCCATTACAAGTAATGATTAAAAGCGAATAAAATGAAGGACAAGTGGTCATTACGCATAATAACCAATCAGGCAACAAAAACAGTTGAAGACGACTGTGTTGACTTAATTAAATCATTGTTAGTGACAAAATACTTCATCAATGTCATTGTCTGGTCCAAGTTACAAGGTTGACGCGAAGAAATATTGTGAATTGAGTTTGATTAGTGGTTAAATTAAATTATTTAAATTAAGAATTAATTAATGTTGCTTGTTAAAATTAATACTTATTAATTATTGATCTTAAAATTAAACTTTTTGTTATTTTTTCGCTTATGACGCAATAAAAAGAATGTTATTATGAGACGGGTTTTATAATGAGTCGTTTTAAATACATGCATTTATTAATGAGCTAATAATAAAGCATGACATTTATTTTACCTTAATGTAATATGTTTTATTAATTTGGTAATAACAATAAGCATAAGTCAGACTTTCGGGTTTCTGACGACCTGTGACGACTGTCAAAGATCCACGAATGACATCCGGAGCCAACGACTTAACGTGTTTTCCGATTCACGGAGGGGTCTTGGTATTTAAAGATGGTCACGGACCAACCGCGGCAAGTGTAGCTTAACCTGATCAATCGATCAGTGCGGCTGTTATTCGGCCACAACTACTCCGAAACTACAACAAAATATCAATTAAAATATAACATCACATAACTTAGCAGTCGATCATCCTTGAAAAGGCTGGCTCTTGCTTTTAACTACACCATTTACAAGCATATAAAGCAACAAAAAGTCTACTTCATTTCCCAACAATGAAAAAAACCATAATAAATTGATTAATTTAAAACAAAACTGAGCAATAAATACATCCATAAAAGTTTACGGCAGTTGACGAAAGCTTTTACCTTGGGCCAAACGACATACAAGTAGAATTCTACCAGTGCCAACCAGAACGCCTTGAGCCTCTTCAACGAAATATGTTTCACTGACGCATAAGCGAACACTCGTAAATACCATTTGTATGGTAATTGTTTTTAATACATTTAATCACCGAAAAAAGGTTTCAATCGATGTTCTTTTGAGATGAAATTAATTGAAAATATGTCATGGTAGCTTGACTCTTTTTTGTTGAAAGCGCCTGTGGAATTGGCTTTAGTTATGTTGTTCAAGTGAGAGCATTGGTGGTCCAGTGGTAACGGCCGCAACTTACGAGTTGTAGGTCGTAGGTTCGATCCGAGATAGGCGCTTTACTTTGTGTAAATAATTTCAACACCACTACTCTCAGAACGGTGTAGGAAAACATCGTAAGGAAACCGGCATGTTCTAGAACCAAAAATACCGAAGACATGTAATCCAGTGGCCCACTCCCTCTCACACGTCCCAGCAGTGGGAACATGATAGGCTAATCTTGCTATGTTGTTCGAGTAAGGTTGCCGTAGGTAAAATTGATAAGGTGAGAAATCCAATTATTTTCTCAGTGGCAATTAAGTGCATTTTAAGACATTCGTATAAAACTGATATTTTTCTGTTTTTTCGATGATCTAATACCTATCTTGTTGAACTTTAAACTCGTAAACATTAACTATGATTTTTATTTTAGTGGGCTATAAAAATGTTGGAACGGGTTTCTTTGTTGCTTTTAAATGCAGAAATGCAACTTATTATTAAAACACTTTTGTCAGGCGCTAGTAAAAATATGAGATATCAATTTTTATGTTTATTTTTCCTTTATTTCATTAAATACATATAAATTATATTATTAAATATTAGAATATAAAAACATTTAAAAATATAATAAATACGTATAGTAGCCCACCGGTATCGGGAACAGGGTCCAAGCTACCGGCGGTAAGGGCTCCAGAGAGAGGAACCACCTAAAAATGCGGGCCAGAAGTACCGCTTTCTGAATCAAGCCCTTGATCCAGCTGCCCAAAGAGAGCCTCCTCATGTGTTGGTCGAGGCGAGGCTCTTAGCAAATAACCTATTGGCTGTCACGACTATCGGCACAAATGATCGCTGAGTCCACTCCCACATGTCGACAACCCCACGAGCCAAGTCAAGATACTTGATTTGTTTATTTTTCTCGGCTTTCACGAGGTTCCTATCATGCGGGACGGTTATGTCAACAATCATTGCGCGCGGCTCTGATCGATCCAACATCACTATACCAGGCTTATTTACAACCAAAGACATTAAAATTATGGCAACAATAGTCCTGTCAGTGATGATGGATCGATCCCAATATAATGGTGTCAAAGTCAAATCATTTGTTTCAAATAGGCACATAAAAAGGCACCTTTGAACGTCAAAAATTATAATAAAATAGAGTTGATTTTAGTCGCCCCTTCCAAAAGGCAGTGTTCGTATGGAGAAGAATGGGCAATAAACTCCACCCTTACTGTTTTAAAATGTTTTATAATTAAAGATTCTTTATATATGAAGACGAGAATAAAATTAGTCTACCACAAAAAGTAAAAAGAATTAAAAACAAAGCAATGACAGGTAAATCAATTATGTGATAGATACATGGTGCTCACATATTTACAAATTGATATTTACAAATGTGTTATTTCCATTTTCGAGAACTGGGTCGGGCACATACCTGTAGTACGGCAGCTCCGATTCCACAAGGTTGTATTCCAGAGCAAGCTGCTGATGGATTATCCTAGCCACAAGGTTGTGTCTACGCAAATACTCTCCGTTAGCTAGACGAGAACACCCGGAGATAATAATGCCCGATTGATTCCCCCGGCCGGTGGCATGCCCGACAGATGTCAACCGTGCCGTCTTTCACAATTAGTCTCCGATAATTGTCCGTCATCATTACTTCGTCTTATGTTTCGGACGAAGTCGCCCAATTTTAGTTCAGTAGATGGGAGCGGCCACATAGAATTCCAATCAAATCCTTCTTTTTTCTATTCATTTAAGAAAATTCGTCAGGACAAAACAAAATACACTACTTCGTATGATGACTAAACATGTAAAGAGAAAACAAAAATTAATCACAGATGACATAAATTATTAATAGAATTTAAAAAAATTGCTGAGCATTATTAATTGATATTTAAATGTTAATGACATTATTCGTTGCATAAGATATGTTATGATTAATAGGTCCGAACGATGTCAAATGGGGTCATAAGGGGTCAAATGTTTCCAAAGCCAATGTTACGAAACCATGGCCATGACACGGAGAGTGAAATTAAGTATGTTTAGGGGAGAAGATTATCCATAATTTAATAAAAATCCTAGAATTTGTGCACGAAGCATGAATTAATTATCCATACTAATTATAAATGCGAAAGTTTGTCTGTTATACCTCTTCACGCTTAAACCGCTGAACCGATTTAAATGAAATTTGGTATAGAGATAGTTAGAGTCCCGAAAAAGGACATAGGATACTTTTATATCGATTTTCCCATGGGATCGAAACTTACGCGGGTGAAACCGCGGGGCGCTGTTAGTTATTTAATTAATGCAAAAAAAGTTTAATTTGCTGCTCGTGACACTTAATTAAGGAATATTAGATGTCGCCTCCGTTTAATTACTTTGTTTTTTTTTATATGTGTATGTTGTGTCCCTGGGCTATGAGCTGGGCAAAGGCGTCCCCTTTTTCTTTCTATACCTCTGGTTATAATAGCCCAGTAGGCAGAAAGCATTTTTCTTACGTTTGCCCGATTTTAAACTATAATACCACCTAAATATAAGCCACCTTTACATTAAGTGTCATATTACGTAACAAAAAGTTCTAATTAAAAAAATCTCTGTTATTCCAGAGGCTGTCACTGCACTTGGCAGTGGTGCTGCTTGCACTATACCACACCTGCAAGGCAGAGCGTCAAACAAGAGCCATCCAGTTCGGCTCACCCCAAAACTACGCGGTGATCGGCTACCCCATCTCCGCAAACCTCAACGAGGATGGGTACTTCTATCCGACGCCGAAGATTCCTTTCCCTCCACCGCCAACACCACCAACGACAAGGGTACCATCCACTACTAGGCCGCCTCCTCCACCAACAACCAGGCGTCAACCAACCTACCCAACCTACAGTACAATCCGCGAGAGTTTTGGCTACAGCTACCCTACTCCAGTAGTAACGTTCACTTATCCAACAACGACCAGAAGACCTCCGCCACCGACGCCTCCTCCTACCAGACCAACTTTTAGAACACCCGCAACATATCTTCCTCCACTACCACCAACTACGAGGCCACCTACATATCTGCCACCACTAACTCCGACTACGACACGTAGACCTACGACTACGACACGTAGACCTTCGACTACGACACCAAGACCTCCGCCACCGACGCCTCCTCCTACCATACCAACTTTCAGAACACCCGCAACATATCTTCCTCCACTACCACCAACTACGAGGCCACCTACATATCTGCCACCACCAACTCCGCCACCGACTTTCAGAACACCCCCAACATACCTTCCTCCACCACTACCAACTACGACACGTAGACCTACGACTACGACACGTAGACCTTCGACTACGACACCAAGACCTCCGACACCGACTTTCAGAACACCCGCAACATACCTTCCTCCACCACTACCAACTACGAGGGCACCTACATATCTGCCACCACCAACTCCGCCACCGACTTTCAGAACACCCGCTACATACCTTCCTCCACCACTACCAACTACGACACGTAGACCTACGACTACGACACGTAGACCTTCGACTACGACACCAAGACCTCCGACACCGACTTTCAGAACACCCGCTACATACCTTCCTCCACCACTACCAACTACGACACGTAGACCTACGACTACGACACGTAGACCTTCGACTACGACACCAAGACCTCAGACACCGACTTTCAGAACACCCGCAACATACCTTCCTCCACCACTACCAACTACGAGGGCACCAACATATCTGCCACCACCAACTCCGCCACCGACTTTCAGAACACCCCCAACATATCTTCCTCCACCAACACCACCTCCAACTAGACCCCCGACTAGGCCTCCAACAACACCTCCTACTAGACCCCCACCAACACTACCGCCATTCAAACCGACAGGCTATAAATACCCAACCCCTAGAATAACATTTACCATACCGACTAGGCCTCCAACTACACCTCCAACTAGACCTCCAACAACACCTCCTACTAGACCCCCACCAACACTACCGCCATTCAAACCGACAGGCTATAAATACCCAACCCCTAGAATAACATTTACCATACCGACTAGGCCTCCAACTACACCTCCAACTAGACCTCCAACAACACCTCCTACTAGACCCCCACCAACACTACCGCCATTCGAACCGACAGGCTATAAATACCCAACCCCTAGAATAACATTTACCATACCGACTAGGCCTCCAACTACACCTCCAACTAGACCTCCAACAACACCTCCTACTAGACCCCCACCAACACTACCGCCATTCAAACCGACAGGCTATAAATACCCAACCCCTAGAATAACATTTACCATACCGACTAGGCCTCCAACTACACCTGCAACTAGACCCCCACCAACACCACCACCATACAAACCGACAGCCTATGAATACCCAACACCTATAATCCCATTTACCTTCCCGACTCCTAGACAACCAGTCTACATTCCTACTTCGACGCCCAGAATAACATACACGACTCGACCGCCTTTCGTCGTAGACAAAGGCTACTTCTACGACAAACCATTGGTACCATTCGTGTTCTAATTTAGTTTAGTTTAATAGAACCTTGATGCACCAAAATTAAAATAACTGTAATATCTAAGATACGCCTGAAAATCATGAATGTTTTGTTGTGGCTGCGATTCCAACTCGGCTATAGTGTAATTGGATTTTTAGACACAAAAGTTCTAATTTTATAGTCTGAAGTTGAAACCGCTACTTTTTATGAAATAATTTCAAAAACGTCACATCTTTAGAAGTTCCTTATTACAATACTCATCATTGATGAAAATAAATTCAAATAGCTAGGTATTTACATAAATTAGCGAGACACTAAAATGATCTAGCGAAATATGTATAATAACAGCAATTAAATTGACATAGGTACTCATTATTATTGGAAAACAAATTCAGAATTTCGTTAGTTAAATAAAGACTTTTTAATCTAGCTCAGTGATGTGCTGTCGAGAATCTAATAAAGCTCTAATAATTTTGGTGCAATGAAGTGTACACTAAGTTGCCATAAAAATTGTGATACCTAACGAGTACCGACTAAGTACTTACAGTCGCAATAATATTATAATTAATAATATCTTGTTAATAATGTTTGTTTATATATTAGTGTCTAGTATATCATTATGTAACTGTAATACTCAAAAATGAAACGAGGAATCACTGCCTTTAACTAATTCTACGTGTAAGATTGTAAAATATTTTTTTTTAAATAAAAAAATGAGCAACAATTGTTTGGTTTGTTTTCTTATTATTAAAAAAAAAAAACTTATACTGTGAAGATGATTTCTGACCCATACAAGCTTAAGATAATCAACTGTGAAAGTACAAGATCATAAAAATATTCAACCAAAAACTATGTTTCATTTTCCTAACATTTTTTCTCCAATAAATCAATAGAGATCGTTGAAGCGCGAAGTTCGACGACGCACTATTCATTTATCATTGTTGTTAATGACTGCGCTTCGACTTAGAAATTCCAGAGTGTTCCTAAGTGAAAATACTGAAAGAAACTAACGACAGCTTGATGTATTAGAACTGTTATGAAACGATCGATCAAAGTATAATAAGTACATTCATCATAGTTTGAAATTAATATGCAAAGTTACCGTCAAAATTGTTCGCTAAGTGATACGTCTTATTCATACAGTTTTCTAGTGTACGTTACCCCAGCAAGAAAGTGTCTCCTAGAGTTATAGGAGTAGAACGTATAATGTGTGCCCTATCTGCTGTAAATGTGCCCCAACATAAAAAATGTGTGCCCCCTGTCGTTTTGGAAAAAAACGGAAAAAACGATTCTTGCTGGGGTAACGTTTTTCTAGCAGGAAAATTCTAAACGAATGATCGGAGAGAGAAAAATTGTGCATGGCCAGAGAGCTTATATGTGTGCCAAAATGTGCCCCCAAAAATAAAATCTGTGCCCCTTCAGGTTTTCGAGATATTGCATTTCCTGCTGGAGTAACGTTTTGATGAATCGTATATCTGTACAACCATTGCATGTGCCCCTGTAGAATAAACATACACGAGTAGCTCTTAATGTGTGCCCCCTTGTGCCCCCAATTAGATTTAAGAAAATATTTATAGTTTTCAAGTTATCGCGGTTTTATGAAAACCCGAAAAAACATCGCAGCGCCTAAATTAGACAAGGCACAAGTTCGCTGAAAACTGTATTCGGTCCTTCTTGACGCTAATAATAACCATACAAAGTTTCAAAACTGTTCATGCATGCGTTTTTGAATAATCTCGCTAAAAGTCAAAACGATGGTGTCATAACTTTGACGGCAAAATACAAGGAACCGGCTCAATCCCAGATGTGTAGGTGTAAACCAAAATCATGTGCCTTTAGTCAGAAATATATGGTGAAAATATTCAGCTTGGAATGTTTCGCATTAAGTAAATATAAACAAAAAACCAAAATATGTAAGCAACGGCTGGTTATCCGACCAAATTTGAATGACTACTAAAAAGCGACGGATTCATACATATCGATGACCTTCTTTACTTTACTCACTAACCGGTTCACACGTGTTGTGCCTGAGTACACTGACGTAGAAAAGTAATAAGTAATAAAATAAAGTTGTTATTGGATTATATTCAACTAGCTGTTTCTATGACCTTACACATGATTAAGTACATTATAAATAGTAGCCTAAGTGCTATTCCAAGGTAAGCTATCTTTCGATTCAAAATTTCATTAAATACATCCAGTAATTTATATGTGAACGAAAGAAATACATCCAGATATTTGCCAGGTCTTTGACCCAAAATTTGATTGGTCCCAGTTTAAAAAAAAAAAAATGAAATGTGTGATGAATACCTACTACTAAAAAGAGGTACTTAGCTCTTTTTTGTATATAAATAAAAAGCCCGTACTTGTCTTTATATACAATGTGTTGTTTTGCATCCTCGTCAAATTTCAGGTGGTTGTCATAAAAGACATAAATAATCAATTGAAAGTACGGTACCGGGCAATAACTAATAAGCGATGCTTTTTTTTGTTGTTGAAATTTAACAGTATTTCAGAATTAAACCCTTAATTCAATACAAATAAAAGAGAATCACCCGACTACGCAGTCTACGCACACAGCGACAAACAGCTGTGTGCGTGAATTTCGACGTCTTACTCGTGCGCGACGACGAGTTAATGACCTTAGTGACCGGTAGTAATAATTTTACCTAATTTTATTTCGCAAATCACCTACATTATTGTCAAAGATTTCGTTTGATAATTAACTCATTTTAAGCATCAGTATAATACGGAATCTTACTAATGACAGTACCTAATACTAGATAGACGCCATAAAAAGTTCACTGACCTGCTATCAGATGATTAATAAAAATTTAAGTTTTGCTTTATTGCTATCGTTCAGCCTAAACTTTTCGTAGTGATTTTGTTTTTATTTGTGGATTAAATTGGTTGATTTGAAATTTTCCTTCCTACTTAACGGGCTTAGGACCGTCAATAATACCTACCCCGATGTACTAAGTATAAAAATGTTTTTTAAAGATTTGCTAGTTAAATGTAAGTAAGTGGTGATACTTTCGACTTTTAGGTACTTATTATTGGCGTGGTTAAAAATTTTAAATCAACTTATTTACACAAATAAAATTGATTAAGCTAACAACGTATTTACAAAATGTACAAATAAATAAATTACCTACTTATGTTACCCGGAGGTATTGTTCAAAGTTGCCACCATCACACTCTTGGCACAATCGAGCACGACGTAGCTGGTTTTCCTTCAGCTTACCTACGTAAAACTAACACATTCGTTTTTAAAGTGTCGAAAGCACTAATGATCCTTGCACATAATTCTGTTACACTTGTCACTTCCTCCGTGTAAACTAATCTTTTAACGTCTCCCCACAAATAAAAGTCTAGAGGCGTCAGGTCCGGAGAACGCGGAGGCCAGGCCACAGGGCCTCCGCGACCGATCCAGTGGTCACCAAACTTTTCGGTCAAGTACTCGCGTACTTGCCGACCATAGTGAGGGGGAGCACCGTCCTGCTGGTAGAAGAGGTTGCGATGTAGTGCCAGAGGAATATCTTCCAACATCTTGGTCTTCTGTCTTGGTGTTCCAGCAACCAGCGACAAAATGTAATCCGCACGGAATTATCAGCCGGGTGAATGTCTTGTGCCTTGCGGTAGTGGAACGGGTGCTGCAGTTCACGCTTCAGTAGGCGCCACACTGTGGTGTGGTGCCCTCCAAAGCGTTGACTAGCCTCCCGCGTGCTTGCCCGTGGTTCTCGCTGGAAGTATTCCAGGATGTCTTCCTGCAAGGCGACAGGCAGGCCTACGCTGCCGCGAGCTTGAGCATGCCGGGAACGTCAAACTACCGAAGATCCCGCAGTCTCTGTGTTGCAGCCAGCATGACGCTCTGTGATGGGGGTTCTCGATTGGGAAACATTTCCGTGAACATCCGGATGGCTCCACGTAGGTTGTCTCCACTGATGGCATACAGGCGGACCATCTCCACCAACTCGACATTAGAATAATTGTCCGTCATCTTGCACTTTGTATCGAATGACGTCTTAACAATGCACCTACCGAGAAGCGGAATTCGCAAAGCGCACGCGTGCGCTGCGGCGACATCAAACACACTGTTGGTTCGGGGGCGGGGGGCCGCCCGCGGGAGCGTGGCAAGCCACGTGCGCGGGAGAGTACCCGCGCCGTGGTTGGTTGGGGTGGGATTGATTACCTACGAATTTATTGAATGATCGTTGCGTATGCGTTGTGTATGAGTATGAATGTTTGCGTTTGTTTGTGTGTGAAAGCGCGGTTATAGGGCTAGTAACAGACGCGCCGCCTTTAAATACGGCTGGTTCACACTTACGGATTTCAGTAAACAAGAAAAAAATAAATAAAAAAAACCTACCCATTTTATTGTTGATTTGGGTCGAGAATCATTAGCATAATTACGTCCTTGAATTTGACTAGGATGCAAATCAACACCTTGTATATATATATATATATATTGATAAGCCGTAGGTTAGATAAATTAACAGTAAGTTTTTCATCATTAAGGGGCATGCTCCAACCAGCCCGCAAAATTCAAAATTTCTTGCGTTTTTTGCAATTTGCAGGCCAGTGCTAGGTTGTATGTTGATTTAAATATTATTCACGGCTGTAAGACGTATGTAGTTACAGAATTATAATCATCAAAATCACCAATACAACCCTACAAGTTCATAAAGGCGTAGGAACAAAAAAAAAACAGAAAAAATTTGAATTTTGCGGGCTGGTTGGAGCATTCACCTTACTTAATAGAAGATTCCCTTTTTTCGCCTCCCCACACCGCTGCATATATCTCTGGCCCCGCGGCATCCGCTGACGTCGTGTCGCAAGGAGTTGCTTTGTCTAGCTTGGAGAAAGTGAGACAGCTAGTACGCGTACGGTGTTAGTGTGACAGAGACAGTTACGTGTAACGTCGCTCTATTATGAATAATAGGTACGAAGTGTTTATTGACTGGGAAGTGCGTTTGGATTTTTTCTTGGTATTGGTAAACAGTTGCAGTTATGTTATGACGCCAAGGACACTGTTACCAACTGTTACGTTGAGTCACGCAGTTGCACTGATACTGTTTGTTTACTTTTTTTTTAAGTTGGTTGAAAGTGGCGTATTTAAGCATTTTATAACAATTATGTGGTTGTAGGGGTGTTGAATTTTATGGCACGATCTGCGGTGGTAAGTATTTAATGGCATTGTTTTGACTTATTTAAAAATACTTGTACACTTATCAAGCAGGTACTTGGATTTTTTTCATTACTTTATATACTTATTTATTTTTTAACAAATAATGTTCTAAATCATGTTTGTTTTGTTTTCATCTGAAAGGATATATGTACATACTTTCCGATTGGTCCAATAGAAATTTCATCAAAATCGATCCAGTAATTTGTTTTCTTTTTTGTTTAATACGTATTTAATTCTCTTCTTGTGCTAGGTTGATGAAATATAACTTCTAGTTACAATGTAAAAAAATAATTCATGACAAGAATTCATGTCCCCAAAACTAAGACTCGACCACAATCCGTCAACACTCAACATGTCACAGTCACAGGGCTGTATCTTTTTAGCCGAAATAGCTAAATACTTGACTAGATTTTTACAGAATGTTCTATGGCAGCTATAACAACAATAATATAAACACCAAGCAGGGAGGAGTGGCATTTTGCCTATTGGCAAGTTGCATAAACTTCTAACTAGATGATGTAAGTAATAGTTTTGTTGATCTATAGAATATATGTATCTAAAAAAGTTCTGGCGGACCGATCAGGCGGAATATATCTATTTATTCAGGGCTAAATTTTATCACAACTGTATTTTCAACTTAATTGCTAGAGTACTTCTGGAAAAAATTGAGCACAAAATTTTATATGCACGGATATATACAAACTTACATCCTATAAAAATAGTGTAAATTTAATAGATTCAGGAAACTTTAAAACGTAAAGATAATATTAAAATTTCAATTTCGAGTTTTGGGCCAGTTAAAATTTAATATTTTTTTACACAATATTATACTTATACTTAATACCGATCTGTGATTTTTTGTGATGCGAATTAACTAATTATATGTTAGATGAAAAACTGATCTGTGATTAAAATAACAATGACTACACAATGTGCAAATAATTTCTAATATTTATAGGTAGGAACTTTGATCTGTGATTTGATGCAATAATTACTTAAAGAATTAAAATTAAGGCAATAAAAATAATAATTTCCACATCAACAAGCTGTTTCATTTATTATAATCACAAGGTGCATTTAATATATTTTTTAATTAGCCCCCAAAACTTTTGAACGCGACTGTACGGACAACAGCTTAGGTATAATACGTCCAATAAAGAAGGTCATCGATATGTATGAATCCGTCGCTTTTTAGTAGTCATTCAAATTTCGTCGGATAACCAGCCGTTGCTTACATATTTTGGTTTTTTGTTTATATTTACTTAATGCGAAACATTCCAAGCTGAATATTTTTCACCATATATTTCTGACTAAAGGCACATGATTTTGGTTTACACCTACACATCTGGGATTGAGCCGGTTCCTTGTATTTTGCCGTCAAAGTTATGACACCATCGTTTTGACTTTTAGCGAGATTATTCAAAAACGCATGCATGAACAGTTTTGAAACTTTGTATGGTTATTATTAGCGTCAAGAAGGACCGAATACAGTTTTCAGCGAACTTGTGCCTTGTCTAATTTAGGCGCTGCGATGTTTTTTCGGGTTTTCATAAAACCGCGATAACTTGAAAACTATAAATATTTTCTTAAATCTAATTGGGGGCACAAGGGGGCACACATTAAGAGCTACTCGTGTATGTTTATTCTACAGGGGCACATGCAATGGTTGTACAGATATACGATTCATCAAAACGTTACTCCAGCAGGAAATGCAATATCTCGAAAACCTGAAGGGGCACAGATTTTATTTTTGGGGGCACATTTTGGCACACATATAAGCTCTCTGGCCATGCACAATTTTTCTCTCTCCGATCATTCGTTTAGAATTTTCCTGCTAGAAAAACGTTACCCCAGCAAGAATCGTTTTTTCCGTTTTTTTCCAAAACGACAGGGGGCACACATTTTTTATGTTGGGGCACATTTACAGCAGATAGGGCACACATTATACGTTCTACTCCTATAACTCTAGGAGACACTTTCTTGCTGGGGTAACGTACACAGTTTTCTATACAGCTCTAAGCAATCTTTAGCAAGATATTATAATGTACAGATGCCAGCACATCAACCTACTACAATCTGTCAAATTTCTTTAATAGATTTTCAACTTTATCGCTATAACATAAGGTTCAAAATCGATTGGGAAAATTTGACAGTTTCGGGTAGCTTGGTGTGCTGTCTGTACAATGACTAAAGTTTCATGTAATGTTCAAACACAATCTGAATTGTTTTATGAAGAAATAAATGGATAAAGGAAATGAAATAGTCATCACATTTGTGAATATTTTGTGTAGACAAGATATTCCCAAGCCATTTCTTTCTCTACCTGCAGGGGTTGACAAAGGCAACTGAGTACGTGCAAACAGCAGGAGCAGCATCGTCTACCGTTCATTTAAATAAAGAAAGAAAGAAAAAGTATTTATTGCGACTCGTAATGGAAGATCACAAACTAAACTAAATATAGTAAAAAATAAACCAAGTTATATGTATATAAAAAAAAAGACGGGTTGCATTCCGGGAGTGCCGGCAGAAGTGAAAACTTGAATATTAACGTTGAAATAAATCAATTATTAATTGAATTAATATAACTAAGTTTTTTTCACTATTTCAGCGTCACTTTTTTCATTAATCGATGCACTTTGCTCAATTTCCATTTTTTGAAACACTATATACAAGAATTTTACGAATACACAGCAGTGTGGCTACTACACAGACGGTCGAGCCATCAGCTGTCCATCCACGTCCGCGTCCGCGTCCGCGTCCGCGTCCACCATCACCATCACATCACATCACATCACCATCGCCATCGCCATCACCATCGCCATCACCATCGCCATCACCATCGCCATCACCATCGCCATCGCCATCGCTATCACCATCGCCATCACCATCGCCATCAACATCACCATCGCCATCCATCCATCCATTATCGTGTCTCACTATGGTTCACTTCGGTTGGCGCCGCCGTAGAAAGAGATGGGGGGGGGAATCTCTCCTGACGGTCACGTGTCCTGACGCGATGCCCTGACGCGAGTTTAACATTTTGTACCCATTACAAAAAGTGTTCAACGCCGCTAAAGAAGTTTTCACTTCAAAAAATATCAAAAAGAAAAATGAAACAGAAACTCCTATACGAGGCCAAATGGCTCCTATCTCAGCATGATGCTGCGACATTTAAAAAATAAATGTCGCAGCGCTGGTATTCTGAACTCCCTAGAGTAAATATGTGCCTTGATTCTGATAGGGCCCGCCGCTGCAGCATTTCAAAGCCTCATCTACCTAGCCTTTTCCCAATTATGTGGGAGTCGGCTTCTAGTTTAACCAGATTAGCTGAAAACCAGTATTTTACATAGAGCGTTTACCTGACCTCTGCAACCAGAGGGCATTACAGGATGACAATGAAAAAAAACCAGACAAATGCGAGTTGAACTCACGTGGAGAGTACGATGAATATAATATTACCACAGTCTAAAAATCATACAGTCGTCCAACGAAGACGTCTAGACAGGGCAATCGTGCGGGGTGTGAGGGGCGAGACGCGGGTGAGCCGATCCCGAACTGCGAACAAAACGATGTTAGTAGTTCGGGATATATCATTGAGAGCTGACGCATGCTTGTTTTTTATTTGTTAATTTAAAATGGTGCATACGACGTGTGCTGTGACTGATTGTAAGTCTTCATCTCATATAAATAAAGATCTGCGGTTTCATCAACTTCCACGTACAGAAGGTAAATAAAATATCTATTTTGTTATTGTAGAGTGCATAAATAATTTTATTTGTAATGTCGTGCCATGTTGATAACGCTAATAAAATGGCCGACCGGCGCACGGTAAAAAAAAATAATAGGGTATCACTACGTATGATTCCTATGTACTGTGTTTATCACACAGAGCATCTGTTTGGAAATCCTACTAATATTATAAATGTGAAAGTGTTCGTTTTTATGTTCCGTGTCAAGATTGTGGACTTTTTTATTATTGACTAAGGGTGAATTTCGAGATGGTGGCCGTAATTTTTTAGGCTCCACTGTACTTCCTCACCCGTTTATTCGAAGCTTCACAATTTTAATAGTTCTACATTTCGTTATGTTAAACACTTTCGCAAAATCCCGCATTGTGAAAACTTATAGTTTTTGAGAAAAAAAATCTTAAAGTTACGGAAAATGTATCATGTGTACATAAATGTAACATGTTTATGTTTTTTTTGTGTTCCCGATTACACTACACACTAAACCAACATAATATACAAAAATAACACATTTGTAATGACAACTTAGGATGCAAGAGCGAGCGAAGCGAGCTCGGGACTTGGGGCACCCCGACTCGGACAGGTTAGGTTAGAAGGGGATGGCGGGGTCTAGTGAGCGAGCGCAGCGAGCGAACAGACCCCGCCATCCCCTTCGTGGTTATTTTTTTTTAGACCATAGAGCCCCGCGAAGCGGGGCTCCTACTACGCCTTTTAAGTAACTTTTAAGTGTTTTGAGGTTAGGTTTCAAAAATCATTGGAAATTTTTTTCTCGGCCACTATGGTTTTGCGAACTTTTCGGTTTTCAAATTTACACTAAAAAGGGTCTATTCTATCTAAAAAAAAATAGTTACTATAAAAATCGCAGGTTTTCAGAAAAAAAAAAACTTCGGGAATTTTTTTCTCGGCCCCTATGGTTTTTCACAATTTGCGGTTTTCAAATTACACTAAAAAGGGTCTATTCTATCCAAAAAAAACTACATACTATCAAAATGCGCCGGGTGAGGAAGTACAGTGGTTCCATTTTTTATAATAAGATATGAATCTCAATTTTGAGTATAATTGGAGTGCTTATTACGAAAAAGCCATCCTTTTTGAAATCCAAGATGGCGGACGTCATTTTTTTATAATTTGATATGGGTGTCAATTTCGAGTATATTTGGGGTGCTTGTTACGAAAAAGCCATCCTTTTTGAAATCCAAGATGGCGGACGTAATTTTTTTATAATTTAATATGGGTGTCAATTTCGAGTATAATTGGGGTACTTGTTACGAAAAAGCCATCCTATTTGAAATCCAAGATGGCGGACGTCATTTTTTTATAATTTGATAAGGGTGTCAATTTCGAGTATAATTGGGGTGCTTGTTACGAAAAAGCCATCCTTTTTGAAATCCAAGATGGCGGACGTCATTTGATTTGCAATAAATAAATAATTATATAAATATTGTTTATTTGTGACAACCCTGGCCGATGCGTTACTGTCTAGACGATGTCGGCATTTTACACGAGATCAAAGGCGTCGTCCTACTGTATGATTTTTATACTGTGATATTACCCACCAAAACATTTTTTTGTTGCAGCTTTCTTAATATTTTTTTGTTGTTTGTGTGCAATTTCTAGCCTATTTACCAAATTTCAGTTTTCTAGGACTTCGGGAAGTGCCGTAGAGGTTTTGATGAGCGAGTGAGTGAGTCAGTCAGTGACGAAATTGACGTATTTTTTAGGTGTTAATAAAGTCCAAAGCATATAAGCTAGACACATGAAACATAGTGAGTTTTATTGGTCTGCTAATTAGATTTTATACTGAGAATTTGAGTTCTCTAGCATTATCCAGGCCGAAGCTACGAGGGAATGAAAAAACGAAGAAACGCTTCGAGAAAAAGTAGGTAGTGCCCCTGCTTTTTGTTTTTAGCTCGTCTTGGTGGTATTCGTGTCGTCCAGCTAAACTTATAAATGGATTATCATCAATATCAATGGTTGAGGTTTGAAGCCATATGGGCTATTAGACTACTCTCCTTTCCTTTATAAGAACCTTAATTAAAACAACAAAAAAAAACATTTTGCTTGCCAACACTGCCGTACACAACACGTAACACCAGTTTCCTCAGAGAGAGTACAAAGCAACAATGTATCACGGTCCGTCATAATAAATCGAATAACACCCGTTATTAGTTGCTGCTCATCATTTTCACGTTATCGACGCCTGCATGGATTGGAAAGTTCATTAAAATAGTAATAGTGTTAATGTGTAGGTAAGGCACCTATGCAATGACTGTATGATGTAATGAATATTGTACAATATGTGGTTGAGATCTTTAAAGCCTTACGACACATTAATCTGATCGTATCGACACGACACGCGACGATCAGACTTTTTATTTTAAACAATTTGCTTCATTATTTATCATTCCAGTCATCGTAGGCAATCTTGAGGCCATAACACCCATACACGATACAGATTTTGGTCACAACAGACGCATCTGTAGGTGCTATTGTAGCCCTTACACAGTACACACATCAGAGCCAAAACAAAACGTTTTGTCTGTTGTAGGCACACCAGTACACTCTTGTGCCAAAACAGTTTTATTAGATATTAGACCACTTTGACGACGAGACAATTTTTTTTTTATTAGTCTACGCTGTCCCTCTCCGGCGCAAAGGCCTCCCTCCACTCCTTCCATCTTTCACGGGTCCACGCGTCTCCTTCCAGTTTTGACGGAACCAATCCAGCTCGTTTCGCCATCTCCTGTTCTATAGCAACAAAATAGTCGATTTGTTGTTGCACTATCATTCTTTTCATAGAATAATAATCTGTCTAAATGTCTAAATTAAACAATTGATGCCATAAAAGCGTTGCCAAAAAAGTTGCAACGCCTAAAGAAGGACGCTAAGTGATAAATAAGTGCTTTCTATGACAATTTAAGACCTATTTACTTTTGTAGACTTTGTTTGCTAATATATAATTTAAGTTTTGAAAGTCGATAACGCTATGTAAAGCATAAATAATATCTAATGTAAGCCTTCGAAATTATCAGGTAGAAGTTTCATGTTAAAGCTCCCTATTAAGAGTAGGTTCCTCTTAAGAAGGAACTTAATAGATAATTCACGCAAAGGATACCATACCCAGAGAGTTTGAAATGTTATGCTAGCGAAACCATAGGCAATATGCCTATGGTTATCATCACTTCGAAATCTAATCTCAGTCTCATCTCGGCGACAAGCAAATGTAAAAAAACTTGTCAAAAATGTAGAGAAATTAGAGGAATTTTGACAGATTGAGACAGATCAGACTGTGAACGTTCTTAAAATTACGAGAATTGTTCCTCAGATCAAACGAAGCTAACAAATTGAGACTTTGTCACCCATCAATCATAATAGCACTATAAAATCTGCAAACCTTCAAGAGTAAAGAGCGTAAAGCTAAATGAAACTCGATAATAACATATTGCTGTTAGTAATTAAAATTGATAGCAATACGTAGCGCTTCGCTCAGGCGCGGTAAGTGGGGCTCATTCGGTATCATCAAGCTATATAAAGATCGTTATCTAGCACGGGCTGTTAGACCGGTCACACATAAGGTGCTAGACATAGAAGCACTGAGATATTATTGGGAGACAGTACCGACGTTTAACAATACCTTAACATACTTTCAATCACAAACATTTTGAAGTATATTTCTAATCCATTGCTTCGCGTGGTCGAAAAATTTGTCTGCTCAGCAACGTAAATAACGCAATGAATGTTGTTGAACTGTCAAAATGAAAGCCATTGCTACTGTTAGTGTGTTACCCAATTGACTCGCTGGATTCCTTCCATAAATATTTGCAGGCCTGGGTGTGTGCAGGGTAGGTCCAGGTGAAAATTGTTCAAAACATGGTTCAAAATCACATGACAGTTTTCGTCCAGTATTGACCTGACTACTTTTTTTTTCTTTTTTTTTGGTGGGAAATTATCAAATAACTTTTCCCGCTCTGGGCGGAGCGAGAGAGGTGTCAGACTTTTACTGACTAAAACCCACCCGTGTTCCTTCAGTTGCCTGTGCCAGGGGCCGACCTGATGGCCGGCAGGATTGACCTGATTACTTACGCTCTGAGATGTTATTTGTATTTTCCTCGGTCCCATAACTTAATGTAAGTAATGCTGCTTGGTGACTGTAGAATACAGAATCGAACGCAAAACTCATTAAATCGAAATGTGGCAGCGTACAATAGACAAATAAAAGACAGCCCATAAAAGCGCTCAACCTTCATTTTACTGTAGTTTTTCTTTTACAATGTCCTCTTGCACATATAGTAATCAGCGTTGGCCGTTATCATGTATGCTCACCCTAATGTTTTCCAGATTTATGGAGTAAAATTCACTTTATATTATAAGACATATCAGATAGGATCTTAATTCAATTATGTATTGTGCTATAACTTTCTTGAGACACATATTTAATTTATTACTGTTTACGGTTTGTGCACCACGTGTATGTTTCGAGATTGCAGATTTTTTGCAGACTCAAACGAAGCAATATGATCAATGTAGGTAGATTGTAGGCATTAATTTAATTTCCTACCTACATGTGAGATTTCTTGTGAGAGGGGCTTGTGGCCAAGTAATAACAGCTGCACGGATCAATCGATCAGGTTAAGCTACACTTGTCGCGGTTGGTCCGTGGATGGGTGACTATCTTTACATAGCAAGATCCCTCCGTGCCTCGGAAAGCACGTTTAGCCGTTGATCCCGACTTTCATTCGTGGATCTTTGACAGTCATTACGGGTCTTTAGAAGCCCGAAAGTCTGACAACCAGTCTTATCAAGGTCAACCAAGGTCACCAAGGTTACCAAGGTCTTACCCAGTAACTAGGCTGTGGAGGTCAGATAGGCAGTCGCTTCATGTAAAATAGTGGTATTCAGCTGTATCCAGTTTGACTGGAACCCGACCCCAACATAGTTGGGAAAAGGCTCGGCAGATGATGATGATGTGAAAATGGGATAATAACCACTGCCATTATGAAAAACTGGTATAACTCGGCTAACATAGGACGTAGGACGTCCCCGGGCCAAGTGAAGAACTTTGTAGGGTGGCTGGTAGCAGCTGACAGAGAGTGAGGATCGAACTATAGGTAAATTGCTTATGATGTAAGAGATCTATGTCCAGCTGTGTGAATAGTATAGGCTGATGATGATGGCTGGAATGACTGAGCACTTGAATTATTTCCATGATCATATTCTTGTTGAAGACAAAGAGAAGTCTATCAAACTACTTTTTTATTTTGC
Source organism: Amphipoea lucens (assembly GCA_947508005.1). NCBI lineage: Eukaryota > Metazoa > Arthropoda > Insecta > Lepidoptera > Noctuidae > Amphipoea > Amphipoea lucens. Next base: position 22,692,734 of record OX382360.1, on the reverse strand, counting down.
CTGCTTTTATACACACTTACATTCACATTCAAACTGTAATTTTCTAACATAATTGTCAGAAAGACATTAGCAATTTGTCCACTAAACAGTGGAAGTTCGGTCAAATGACGCAACAATTCAACGTCAGACCAATTGACATCATACGACACTCTCTACTCTATTATACAAAAGCAATTTATGAGATTAGTACACATAAAATAAACAAAAATGGCTTGTTTAATAACCTAACAGTGTAACATAGTGATGTGAATATATTACACATAATTGTGATTTTCACTGGTGTTACGAATATTCGGTCGTCGAGCGGTGGCCGCCACGCTCCAGCGCTTTGCGTCCGCGCACCGTGGTGGCTAGTGATGGGAGAGGTAGAAGTCGATGATTTGATGTTTTATTTTCTAAATTATTAGTGAGTGTAGACAGATGTATGGAAGAAAAAGACGTGCTGCGTTTACTCCAACGATAACGATTTGCGATAAAGGCAGCAGAATGATGATGATGATTATGTTAGAGAACTGTCAGACGTAGGTTTGTATGAGGCTTATCATTTGAATGACAATAAGTAGAGATGCGATACAATCTTGAATGCAGAAGCTAACGTACCCAGTGACATGCAGTTGGTTCCTCCATAGACTACTACAGATGGATGATATCTAAAACATATTGAATACGTGCTTAGAACAAACATCAAATTAACAGGCACAATTACTGGGTAAGCCACTTCCAAAATACTTTTATTAAATTATGTTATTTGTTCACTTGCTTGCTTTGGCAAGCAGTACATAAAATAACTTGTAAAACCCAAGAACTTTTCTAAGAAAAATACCATCAACTATCGACATCACCAACCCCACCCCAACCCTACAATCTCAAAGGAAAACATTATCGTTGCGCGAAGAATCCGTCACATTTTCTAGTGCGAACGCGTGCGACGCGCGCGCAGCATACAAACCATTTCTGCGGTAGAGATGTGTCGGTAACATGCCTAGTGAGGGTTCTGTGTCGTCCAATGGATCCTGGATCCGACAGTTCGGGTTATACAGGACTATCGATGCGAGGACTGAAGAGTTTCTGAGGTCGTCGAGGAAGCGGCAAATAAGGCAAGGATGCGCCTGCGCTGCCATATCTACGGCGATCACAGTTACCGTTGTTGTTGTGAGTGTGTTTTTTGGGTATATTTTTTTGATTATTTATTTGTTTTTTGATGGTCCATTGTTTGCTTAGTTATGTTGCGTATCGTGGGTTTGTGTTAACTTTGTGTATGTGCGCAACTTTGAATAATATCGTATATAATGCTGAAAAAATTATAGCTGCAAAACTTGTGCAATTAATTTGCTTGGGTTTCATCTTCATATTTGTGTTTTAACGTAGCTTATTATGCGTTCTATGTAGATTTATTCATAGTGTGTTAGATGCCTTATTAGTTGTCAAATCAATCCCCAAAACATGATGAACATTTTATTCAAATGAAATACTAATTCTCAACCCTACTCCTACTAGAATATCGAGCATTTTCCTATGTGTAAGTTATTAGATAAGAAGCCCTGTCTAATCGAGCATGACTTCCTGTAGTTAAAATTCAATTACACCCAAGTTAGGTAAATAAGACTGAGTACATTTTTGTGCCAAACACAATGTCTTAAACAGAAGAAACATTCAGCAATATTTATGTCTCTAATAAATTGAACGGTTTGGTCTAGGAATTACTAATTTGCGAAAAAAAACTTATGCGGATGAAACCGCTAGGCGCTGCTAGTTTACTATATTCCTAATCAAAGTACTATTTTTCATCTGTTCATACATTTAAAAAATCAGTCAAATTTAGAATCGGTCATTTATAGAATTGTACATTTCAAGAATTGGTCAATAACTCTGTAGTTATTTCGCGAATTAGTCATTCCTAGACTGAAAAACGAAAAACGAAAAAAAGGAAACAAGCTTAGTCTGATATACGGACCACAGTGACAATAATATCAATGATTGTTGAACGTTCAACGATTTATAAACAAACTTACAAACACATTGCGACAATTCCAAAAACATTCAACACTAATCGATCTCTCACTAACAGATGACCTGTTAGACTATTTTAACCTTTTGAACGCCATTGTCACATATATGTATGTGACAAACGAAATCTTACCCTGAACGCCAACGTCACAAATATATGACAAAATACACGTTGGTCGTCGTCGTCGGATATTATGAAGTAAACAATTTAATCATTACTTTTGTGTGTTTTTATTTATATAATTTAAAAGTTTAAGCTTCCGTCTATATTGTCTTGCACGAAACTAATATAAACAAACCACCAATATCGAGAAGTTTGTTGTTATAAGTGTGTGCATGTTGTTGTGTTGTTAAAGTGGCCTGGCGTCAGGGGTACGGCGATACGTTTATACTCTGGCGTTCAAAAGGTAAAGATAGGCCAAAGTTAAATTAAATATTGACCCAAGTGAGATCATTTGTCCTTTGAATGTCATCATTCTTAAACCCTTCATCATCGTCACTGACTTCTCGTTGCTATCCCAATTTATTTGGGTTCGGCATAGTATGCTTTCTTGTTCCATTCATCTGTAGTAGTCGTCTTTTCAGAAGTCACTGCATCATCTTTAACAAAATTTCATCGTTTCTTTGGTTTTCCTCTACTCGTAAAACCAACATCCTTCTGTCCTTCTCCCAGAATTTTCTCTTCTACTATAATATATCTTTATCTGCTTATATATCTATAATTGTCTTTGTTTTGGCTGAAAGTTACTGGATGTCAAGACTCGTGTATTTATAGAGGTATGAGAAACAGGGTGTAAAGTTTCTTATCCTCCATAGAAAACGGAAGATTCTCCGACCAGATGCTTGTCTGGTGGGCTACTGACCGAAGATTGATGTCGGGACGTTGTATATGCGTAGTAGCTCGTCAGGGTGACAGACTAATAATATGTCAATGTCGGGTTATTAGGAGTCATCGAGTGGAGACTTTGGCATTTAGATGTTCACATGTATTAGTGTCGAATTCCAAATTCTATGTTTAAGTTTTCTAGTTATTGCTACTAGTTACCATTTTGTTATAATTAAATTTTGAGACGAGGATGTGCATTATCTAGGTATTAATAATATTTTCCCAACATTCTGAGAAACATCCCATTGACGTACATTTTGTTGTGACATTTGCGCACTAATATTCCAAACACGTTTGTCGTTTGTATACATAATTGCGCTTGTTGCTTTTTCTCTAGTTTTTTATTTTGTAAACACTTATTATACCTACACCGATTAGTTATACGCTTCCTTTTATTAGCACGCGCCATTTTTTAGCGATGCGCGTAGAAATTGGAATATACTGATAACCGACTTTTTTATAACTTTTTTCTAACATTTTCTGTTACCTCTTACAAGTTAATGCCTGATTGGTAGAATAAGTGACTTGTTGTGTGAACGAATTGTTTATTTTATTAATAGTTCATCTGTAAGAAAACACAATTATTTATATTCCTGAAATGGAATTTGCACTATGAACAGGGATGAACTTGTAGCGGTATCTACAACGTCATAATTATGCGAACAACGCGTCATACTGACGTCACGCAAATCCTGCATCTTGCAAGCAGAGTTTACCGCGCAACTAGCATAGATACAATGGCCCGACATGAATCATTGGACAGTTGCCCGCCAGACACAACACCCGTCTGGTCGGAGGATCCTCCCTTTTCTATAGAGTATGAGTGAACTTTACACCCTGTTCCTCATACCTCTATAAACTTATTACCTTTTGATAAACAAGTATAATATACCACCCACCACAACTTAACCTCATAACATCGTCCAAATAGAATCATCGGCTAAGCTGGAAACATTTGTACGTAATATAGTTGATGGAAAAGTTGATCAAGAATTTTGTTATCTAAATCTTTGATCAATAATATTGATCTAAGACCCAAATAGACACTTTTACCTTTTGATAAATAAGTATAACATACCACCCACCACAACTTAACCTCATAACATCGTCCAAATAGAATCATCGGCTAAGCTGGAAACATTTGTACGTAATATAGTTGATGGAAAAGTTGATCAAGAATTTTGTTATCTAAATCTTTGATCAATAATATTGATCTAAGACCCAAATAGACACTTTTACCTTTTGATAAATAAGTATAACATACCACCCACCACAACTTAACCTCATAACATCGTCCAAATAGAATCATCGGCTAAGCTGGAAACATTTGTACGTAATATAGTTGATGGAAAAGTTGATCAAGAATTTTGTTATCTAAATCTTTGATCAATAATATTGATCTAAGACCCAAATAGACACTTTTACCTTTTGATAAATAAGTATAACATACCACCCACCACAACTTAACCTCATAACATCGTCCAAATAGATTCATCGGCTAAGCTGGAAGCATTTTTACGTAATATGGTTGATGGAAAAGTTGATCAAGAATTTTGTTATCTAAATCTTTGATCAATAATATTGATCTAAGATCTAAACAGACACTTTTTAAAAATGTCCAGCATGTTTTCATTCTATTTTCAATTCTGCTATGAATTACTGGAGTTTAGAAAGACTGTGTCACACTATAATTTATTTTTTCAACATTTTGTTGAAATTAAAACACAATTTGTAAGTAATATTGTAACATTTAGAACAAACTTACTTTATTAACAGTTTCGCACTTAACCATCATTTAAAAGTAAATGCACGCACATTTACGTTACCTATTATTACCGTATTTAATTGACGTTACACTGTCAACAATGTTGATACGATTTCGTCACAAATCAAACACTCGGATTTATGAACTTATTGGTTTCACTTTTTTCTATTCTCATCTATCTGTTATTGTTGATTGCAGTTCATAGTCGTTTGTCATGACCTTTTTCTTAAGTTTCCTACCAATTATTGTGTCGTTAACTCGTTACTCTGTTTTATAAGGTTACATACATTGTCACACTAATTATTATAAAGGCGAAAGTTTGTGAGTGTGTGTATATATGTTTGTTACTTCTTCACGCTCAAATGGCTGAGCGGATTTGGATAAAATTTGATACGGAGGTAGCTGACACCGTGGATTAACATATAGGCTACTTTTTATCCCGATATCCCCACGGGATCAACATTTACGTAGATGAAGCCGCGGGGTGCAGCTAGTTGGATATAAATATTAATGGATGGCAAGGGAGGGGATGGCCAAAGAAAAGGTGGATGTAATGTGTGAGGAATAATAAGAAAGAATGGGAGTACTTAAATGATAGCGAGACGGTTGACAGGGAAAAGGAACAAGAAAACGTATTGCGCTCACCCCAAGTAGCATATGACGAGGGAGGAAGATGATGATGACATGCATAGGACACTATTTTAGTTTTGTATCAAGCCTCAAATGATCACATGTCGTAGTATTATTATATTTAACAACGTGGCCACCTGTAGGGCTCAAACTATACAGGGTGAAATTAAATTCATGGGCATCCTTTTAAGGGGTCATTGTACTCATCGTTATGAACAACTTTTACAAAATCAGCTGTTCCTTGTATTTATGTTCACATAACTCGTCAAAATGTAGGAAAGAGCTGAATTTTTTTTTCGCGATTTCGGGCTTGGTCCCATAGTAAAAGTTGTTCATAATGATGAGTACAATGACCCCTTAAAAGGATGCCCAGGAATTCAATTTTACCCTGTATAGAAAAAACCACGAAGAAGAGAACCATCGACACGAAAAGGAGAAGATATATTGAAATCCATACTTACTAATCCATACAAATGTCCATGCTTTCCATACTAATCCATTTACTTTATATAATATTATAAATTTGGAAGTAACTCTGTCTGTCTGTCTGTCTGTATGTTACCTTTTCACGCCTAAACCACTGAACCAATTTAGATAAAATTTGTTATAGAGATAGTTTGAGTCCTGGGAAAGGACATAGGGATTTTTATCCTGATATTTCTACGGGATCGAAAATTATGCGGGAGAATCCGCGGGGCGCAGCTAGTTCTCTATAATTGATTCTACGCCTCTGCCCAACTTTTCAGGGTAATACAGACCTTATGTTATTTGTGATTAATTTCCGACTACTTCCTTATTTGTTTCTGTTGCCAAGCAGCATAGCTATGTTCTGCGGGGCAATTGCGTAACACATTATCAATCGGACTCGGTTTCATTTTGACAGTTCAACAACATTCATTGCGTTATTTACGTGTTGAGCAGACAAATTTTTCGAACAATGCAATGGATTAGCAATTTGCTTCAAAATGATTCAGATTCCGATTGATAGTGTGTTACGCAATTAGGGTTCTGGTTTAAAGGGCATGTTGCTTGTGTAATTATAGGCATGAGAGGCATTTCAATTTTTTTTTTTTGAGGCCCGCTATCTATTTTCTTCTAGAAGGGTAGTTATTTACTGTCTGTTCTAAAAGAATCTGACGAAAGTGTAAACACACAATGTTCAGGTTAAATTCTAACGCAATCAATCACTTAAGAGAATAGGGAACACAAAATCAATCTGCCTTTTCCCAATTATTTCAAGGTCGGTTTCCAGTCTAACCCGATGCAGAACAATACTAGTATGTTACATAAGCCACTGCCTATCTAACCTCCATAACCCAGTTACTGAGTAACACGATACCCCTTGGTAAGACTGGTTGTCAGTGCAATGGGTTAACGTGGTTTCTTAGTTTTTTTTTTTCCTTTTTCTGATCCATTTCTTTACATTTTGGGCCATGGGTATATTGTGGTGTTCCAGCATCTGCTTTAGTACTTTATTCATGTACACCTAGTCCTTTTCAAGTTATAGAAATCACACTACTTGGAAACTCACTCTTCCTTGCGTGGTGATCAGAGATATAGTATCCACAGATTCCACAGAATACATATGGAAATAACATAAAATGCAAATATTTAATGTTCAAGCTGAACAATGTACGTAGTTAACATATTGAGCGTAATGTGCATACTTTCTGCTTTCTTCATCGGCGCAGGCGCAGCGCGCGCGCCGTGACGTCAGATGAGTCAGATAGTCAAGTGTTTTAGTGAAAGGTTTTTTTTTAATGAATTTAATGGTCCATTACAAGGAGATTAAGGAGACAGGTTGGTAATTAAAAAGTGCTGGACCAAGTATCGTGATTTTGTTAATTTCTACTTTGCACTAAGTCAAATTGGAGCTAAATTTTTAAACTGCCGTAGAAAATTATATCCAACTGAAGGATTTCTTGACTATTATGAATATTGTTATTCAATTAATCGATATGAATCTGACTGGTAATTTCACCATCTGTGTTGAATGTGATGCGTGGCGCATGCGCATGAAACAGTCGCTCTTATAGACATAAATGTCACTCACAAAACAAATAAAACTAGATTGTATGCTTTCGCATTCATAAATCTTCCGGAGCATAAAATTTAAATATTAAACATTGTTTAAAGCGAGGTAATTGCAAATAAATAAATAAATTGCATAACACACTTAAAATGTCATTGCCCTTCATTTTGAGAGTTCAAAAACATTCATTGCGTTGTTGAAATTTCCTTCAAAATCTTTCGGGTTGTGATTTAAATATTAAACATTGTCTACAGCGAGGTAATTGCAAATAAATAAATAAATTGCATAACACACTTAAAATGTCATTGCCTTTCATTTTGAGAGTTCAAAAACATTCATTGCGTTGTTGAAATTTCCTTCAAAATCTTCCGGGTTGTGATTGAAAATGCTGTCACGCAATTTGGGTCCATGTTTACTAACATAACAATGTTTCGGGTTACTCATCTAGTTGTGGAATTAAACAAATCCTCTTTTAAATCCTCCTGTTGATCAGCTGATAACGGTTAGGATACCTTTCCCATCAACGTTGCAAAAGTTGAAAGAAAAATGAAATGACATAATCTTACATAAGTATATGTAGATACGTTAACTTCTTTTACGCAATATCAAAAAACTTCCCACAATATGATATTATGCATATTCTAAATCACGCCTATTGTCGTAAAGATACGGATTGATGGACTAATAAACAATATTATGACGGTTTTATTATTAGATAAATCTTTTTTTAATGACTTTGAAGTACATCTTTTGTTACATTTAGTGGTAGTATAAGTCACTATTGTATCTGCTATTTAAATAAACAAATGAGTAGTTTAGTATCTATTTTGCCAACTTATACAATAAATGCTGTTTTTATTATTATTGCGTGGTCATGACATCGAGGAAGCTAATTATTGATTTATTACGTGTTAGTCATTAAATTTAGTACCTAGTGCAAGTAGTTATTCGTGTTAAATATTGTAAAAGTATTACGTGTTTAGTTTCCAGTTATTTATTTATTTAATACTTCAAGGACATAAATGTACATTAGGCATTTTCTACCAGTCAACCTTTTCCCTTTAGTTATTTAGTTTGTCCTTTAGTTATACATCGTGAAATTGAATTCATGGGCATCCTTTTAAGGGGTCATTGTAATCATTATTATGAACAACTTTTACTATGGGACCAGACTGAAATCGCGAAAAAAAAATCAGCTCTTCCGTACATTTTGACGAGTTATGTGAACATAAATGCAAGGAACTGCTGATTTTTTTTTTCGCGATTTTAGGCTTAGTCCCATAGTAAAAGTTGTTCATAACGATGAGTACAATGACCCCTTAAAAGGATGCCCATGAATTTAATTTTACCCTGTATAGGTACACATCTTCTTTACGTATAATTAATCATCATCATCATCTGCCTAGCCTTTTCCCAACTAGGTTGGAGTCGGCTTCCAGTCTAACCGGATGCAGCTGAATACCAGTATTTTACATGGAGCGACTGCCTATCTGACCTCCACGACCCAGTTACGATACCCCTTAGTAAGACTGGTTGTCAGACTTTCGGACTTCTGACTACCCGTAACGACTGTCAAAGATCCACGAATGACAGCCGGGACCAACGGCTTAACGTGCTTTCCGAGGCACGGAGGGTTCTCGGTATGTAAAGATGGCCACCCATCCACAGACCAACCACGGCAAGCGTAGCTTAAGCTGATCGATCGACCAGCGCGGCTGCTTCTAGGCCCCTCCCTAAAATCAATTCTATGTTCTTGTAAATGTTGACGTTCAAAAGTGTAATGGCCTACTTACTTAAATAGAATTATTTGACTTTTGCAAAGTATTATTTATTAGTCTTTGAAATGGTTCAATTTCATTTTCCAGATGAACAACTCCATTAATTATGACATTAAATAAATGGTGATGACACTACCATTATTGCCATTAGTTCCGTTATTTCACGATATACAGGGTCCCATTAAAATAGATGGACAAATTTTAACACAGCGCTCAGTACGTATAACCAAAGATATCCAAGCAAAAAAAAACAATGATTAAAGTGATTTTATTATAACCTAAAATAATAAATATGACGGAGAAGGTATGTGTGTCTCGTTATCATCAGCCATGTTTTAACTACTATGGGCGAACTATGGGTATAGTGTTGGTTATTGCGCAATAGGAAAACCGTTTGCAGTTCAAATCAGATTATAATTTCACGAACAATTTAATCACACTAGCAAATCACACACTATAGGTACACGATACAACCAGATACGGAACGCGGGACAGTTTCTGAGCACATGTTGTTCGTATGATGTCCAATCTCCAAGAGAGCTCCACATCGTTCTGTCGCGCTGTCGTCGACCCCGCCACGAGCTCAGGCTAGACTCTGTCAAGCGCCGCCAGATGGCGCTGGCGTTCCAAATAGTCAAACGAATGACCGGATGCGACAAATATTATTTTAGTTAGCTGATTATTTTTATTGTAAGTTTTTTATATATTTTTTTACCATCGTCCTAATTTTGGTGGTCTGAATGATTTCTAAAAATGTATCCATCAATTTTAATGGGATCTTATACATCTGATCCATTTGAACCATTTAAACACTAATAATGCAGTCAATTCAACAATAATTGGTACATATCAACTATAAACTACTATTTATTTGGTCGTTATTTTTCTAATGCTATACAGGATGGCAGAGACATTTTTCGTCGGTTATCAAACGATCAGACCGGAATGAGAAAGCTTATAGTGGATAAGACAAAGTTTAAAACAGAAGACGAAGTAGCAGGGGATCGAGGACTGGGGGGGGGTGGAGGGGGGTTAAGGGAAACAGACCGAAATAACTCAAAAAACCTGCTGTTTCACAGAAAAGTGCAATGGAACAGGTTTTTTTTTATAATCGATAAAAATATCCGTTGTTAGTAGTAACTGGTGGCGCGTTGATGTCCCTACCACCCTGTATAATACATGGAGTGTGAGTAGGTTCATGTGCATGAAGTGCCTAAGTGTTACATGGCACTTCGTGGGAATTTTATTGTGGTCGTACATTTAATCCATAGCTGAAGTATTAATGTTCAATTTTTCTGTGTATTCCTAATGAGTTACTAAGTGCGAACTTCACCAATGGAACTGAACACGATCAGCACATCTATCTACACTGCGTTTAAGAGCTGTCAGTGCCAATATTCAACAACAATGATGACACTAGCTCTTAAACACGGTTAAGATGTGTTGATTGCGTGTTGAGTTTCATTGGTGAAATTCGCACTAAGAAATGAGACCTACCTATTTTATTTACCTATAGAATTCCGCCCTAATAAATATTACCTAATACAATTATGCACTAAATACTTTGTTTCTTGGTGCACTTACTGTGTTACTAATACTTATATGACTACTCGAAAAAAGTAAATAAGTAAGTTGTTAATCCATGTTACTCGTTTATTTGATATAATCTATAAACTTGTAGTATATAAATACCTTACATCATTATAAATTACAACTCAAACTGCCAGCAGTTAACTGTTTTTTTATTTTTTCAGAGCGTCATACTGGTCTATGAATACAGTATGAACTCAGAGGGTAGCATCGTTAAAAAAAACTCGTTAAAATCAAACTGGATTGGGCTTATAAACGATAGCGATATTACATCAATCAGTTCAAGGTTTAATAAGAAAATAAACTTTGACAGAACAACACTCAAGCTGCTTCCAATATTGTTAAAGGCATTGAACAAGAACCGATACTTGGAGAAAATCCTAGAAGACTATTCAAGCTCTAGTCCACCTTATGCAGGAAAAGACTCGACTGAAGCTACTTTTACGAGAAATGTTTTCTCTGATTCAAAGAATTGGTTAAAATTACCGACAACTAGGCATTACACGACTGATTATAAAACGTCACCTTTGATGCACTGGAAAAATCCAACCCAACGTTTGGAATATCTCACTAAAATTAGAAAGATAAGAGACTACCAGAGAATGTTAAATTATTTCGATAAAATGATCAATTATAAAGTTGGAATTAATCAGAAAAAAGATTTTGAGTATACTGAAAATCCATTGACAGCTCAAACTATGCCCATGACAAAAATAGATAAAACAAGAAATATTCAGCAGCTGAGTTATTCTGTTCAAAATGGTATAAATGGCAAGGAATTTAAACCTGAAGATAACGAGGGTATAGTTTGTAATTGTGCTAAGAATCTGGGACTGCTGATAAGTAAACTTATGGCAGCTTTACAAGATTTTACTACATGTAGAAGTAAAACAAAACATGTTGATGCCCTAAACCAATTAACAACCGCTCGAACAGTGCGACCTACGAAACAACGAACAAATGGCCCTCGTACAACGGTCACCATGCCTTCAATTCGAAAGACTATTATAAAAAACCTAAAAAAGACAAAACCAAGCAGAAAATGTTGCACTACAAGTAACTCTCCTAGTGACAGTACCAGCACAACTCCTAGTACCAGCACAACTCCTAGTACCAGTACAACTTCTAGTACCAGTTCAACTTCTAGTATCAGCACAACTCCTAGTACCAGTACAACTCCTAGTACCACAACCACAATTACTAAACAACTACTTCCTACATTTAATGAATTTGAAATTAAAACTTTAGAAGATAATAGAAAACAGATCCCGACAATAATCAATACTAAGATGCCTAAATATCAAACTTTCGAAAAAACTACCTTCTACGATCTACTTATTAAACCTACTGAGTCACCATTTAATCAAACCACTAAAAGCCCAGAAGTAAAACATCGAACTACAGAAGCGATTCTACCAATGAAATATATTACTGAATCCAGCACTGAGAAATGGTTGAACAAATATACTTTGGGCTCGTCTTATTCACGTTTGCACGTACCTTTATTCAAAGAACAAGAGTATGATGATTATTTTAGCAATCAACTTAGTAAAACAATTAATGAATTTGAAAACCTTAACGTTCACAGTAAGGAATCCTTACAAACTAAAACTATATCTCTTGACGACATGGTATTAGGTATAGAAGACAATGAAAACAATTTAAAAAAAACGTCAGTGAATGTAAATCCTATGAGTGATCATTCAGCTCTTACACAAAAGGACTTAGACCTAACTTCGATACGAAAATTGGCCGATATGAAATATGTTCCTCAAGAAAAAAACACCAAAGTGTGGAAATATACCATAGAACCTGATCTTCCAGCGCCCTCGGTTAGAAAACACAAACAATCAGGATTGCAAGCTATCTCAAATTCAGTTGAAAGTTCTGTTGATCCTACAACAACTAATACATTTTCAAGTTCACTGAAAAATAAAAAACAAATGACTGATTCTGCTCCTGAAGTAAACAACAAACATTACGAATCCACGTTCGAATACAAACCTGAATCACTTATTACTGACCAACAGACCAATGATAATGGAGGCAATGATAATGGAGGTGATGATGAATTACAAGATGAATATTTACGACCAACAGAGAGTATTATGCTGCCTTACAAATATAAAGATTCCATAAAAAAAATGGACAGTAGCATAGAAATCATGAAACAGAAAACTCCGTGGGAGTTATTGAAAAATGGAGAAAAAATTGTAACTAAATATTCCGAGTCGATGCTGCCATCTATGAGACCGATATATTTGGAAATTCAACGAAATAATGAATGGAAGCAAGATGAACATGGCGACTACGATAATAATTATAATTTCAACAACAATATCTTTGATTTACCAGACATTAATTAGAATACAGCATACAATAATAATATAATAAGCAATAGACATTTTATGTACTTTTTGGTTTTATATAGGCATTATCTTTCAGTGTTACGATTGTAATTATATACTGTGCGATTTTTGTGAGGGGGGGGGGGGGGGGGTTATTATTTGTCATAAGAGAAAACTTACATCAAAATGGAAGTAATAAAAATACACGTCAACTTGTATTGGACCGCTGATAATGGGTATAATCTCAAGGAATCACAAAATCATACATCCGTTTTTTTTTTTAGCTTTATCTAAAGGATATTTCACAATTTATTCCGGTACGTGAGGATGCCATTCGTACTAGCGTTAGTTCTTTGTTGGTGTTTCTTTCTCCAATTTCGTCACTAACCATTACTTTTTTTGTGTAAGACCGTGTTTTTTTTTTGTAAATATTATTAAATTATAAATCTAAACAAACATTTTAATAGTTTCATTTTCAATTACCATATAGAGGTTAAGCCATCAAAAAATCAAAATGATTATCCTCGAAGTCTTATTGAATATGCAATTTTTAATGTGTTCTTTCTATAAACTGTTCTATGAGTTTACAAAAGGCGTTTTTGAGATACTGAGTTGCTAATTATACCGCAGGGCTTAGACAAAGTAGCTTTCTATCTAAATATTGTTACAATTAAGACTTCTTACCTCTTGCGGCAAACTATTGGGTATGGGAATCAGAAAACAACAAACACAACACTGAAAACTCAAACACTGTATATTAATAAAAATAAATTAGTTTAACATCACAACAATTGGTAGCCGTCACGGGTCTATCGCACTAACAAGTGGAACCTCAAGAACTAATTTACCATTTACAAATTATTAATATACATTATATAATAGTGATAACGATAATAGAAAAGTAAAAAAAGTACCGGAGTAACGAAAGCTATCGAAAAGCTTTATGTTAATCCTATTTTAATCCGTTGTAAAAATATGAAACGCTTTGAAAGCGATTGCCACCTGTTTAGGCTCTCATGTTCATACGATGCACATCAGGTATATTTTGGCAGTTCGTGGTTGTGCTCCTCAATACTTACACCCAAGTGTTAAGATTTTAAACTTTAAAAACTTAGTTAAGGCGAAAGCGTCAGGGTAATCCGCGAAATTCAAATTTTCTTACGTTTTTGCAATTAGCAGCTCAGTATCAGGTTGTAAGTCGATCTAAATATGATTCGATCTAGATATGATATGAGTAAATTTTAATTTTGCGAGCTACATTAGCGCATCCCCTAAGTTTTTCACTTTTATTACCACAATATACCAGCCTGGCACCAACAATGACCGCTCAGTAGCTCAGCTTATGTGAGGGTTATAAACAAAGCAACAAGTATCTAACTTTCCCTTTATGTCTGTGATTAATCTAATTTTCAAGCCAGATTCAAGATTTCATACCAAGTAAGAATATTTTTGTATTTTCAGGTAATTCTACTGATCTACGAATACGCGATTGCTGTAGAATGGAGTTTAGTACAAAACAAGAAAGGCATGAACAGAACCGATGACGACCAACCATTTGCCGATAGACTCGACCGGAGCTACTTCGGACTTGACCAAGATTATTACGAACGTATGCCCCTACTTATAAATGCTTTGCAGGAAAGTAACTATTTTGACCCAACACTCGAAACGTCTGGACCCTTTACCAGAAGAAGAAGCTATAATAAGACTATAATAAGACCGACAACATCAAGACCAACGTTTAAGCCAAACGCGGTGAGAAGAACCAGTCCACGACCCTTTTTCTTTGAATACAGAAGTCCTACCCCATTGCCCTTCAGCAAAACATACGGATCAAGAAGTTGGATAGAAAAATATCGAAACGAAGAGAGATTAAAAAACATACGACAAATCATCAAATATTTGGAAACGACAATACATGCAAAATCTGGAGATATGCATGCTAAACCTCCAAGCAAACATATAGCTTTTACAGGCCTTTATATAGAACCTATGTTGGAAAACAAAGGATCAGATACTGATTCAAAGTCAGATTTACAGCAAGAGAGTTCAGAAAATATTAAGACATTTAAATCTAATCATCTAGCAGATCCACTTTTCAATTTCAAACCAGAAAATCCTGGAGATGTAAATCTGTTAGCTGACGACTTCTTACGATTTGCACCAGTTCCAACTCCCAGTCTTTTCGATAATTCCAACAAGTACCCAATGTTCCGACAGATTCCATTCCACAAAAGGAATTGTCTTGGTAACAGATGTGAGGAAAATGATAACAGTAGTCATAAATTACTATCGAGTTCCAGTAACGTAAGACAAACTGAAGCACCACCCGTTAGTACTACTAAATCATTCAGCGTTATGCTCAATTTATTTCCTATGAAAAAAGAACCAACAACCACTGCAACTTCTTTAGATAATATTTATCTAACAACATCGCGGCCTTTAATTCAATTTAAAAGAAAATCGAATGTTGCGTTCCGGCGCATATATACACCGTATAAAAGACCGAGATATCTAAGCAATATAATAAATAAACAAACCAAAGAAGCGAAAATCAAAGAGAACAAAGATAAAGAAAATATGCAAACTGAAACAGGTACTCAAATGATAGTCCACGTTAAAGTGTACAGTCCTGATGAAAAAACGGATGTTATGAGAAACGAAACGAACAAATTACATCCTACGATACCGTCGACGCAAACCAACCCATACACTACGAAAGCTCCCATAGAACTATCAACATCCCAAATAGAAGATCACCATATAGGTAGTTCTGGATACATACCTGTAGAAGTTAGATCAGAAACACCGTCTCTGCCTCAAGTAACAACAATGCGACCTTTCTTTGAAATGACAACTGAGTATCCTTGGCCTGCTCCGACCGAAGTATTACAATTCAATGCCGAAGACGCGAAAGTACCAAATCAGTATATAGAATTAGAGAGAAGAACAAATAACAACCAAAATATAGAGATTAGTAGAAGAAACTCTGGCGCACAAGTGGCAATACAAGAGGAACCGAGTACTCTTATTGTTAAGCTCAAAAATGAATTCGTAAGAACTACTACCGAAGCCCCTGCGGTTAACAAAATTACAGAGAAAACTGATGAAACCGCAACAGTGTGGACGTATGTACCTCAAATAAATGGTCATTATAGAAGCATTAATCAAAACTCGAAAAATGTTAACGCATGGTTAGATGCAAACCCAGACAATAACAGAAAAAAGCGCTTAGAACAGTCTGTATCAGGTATTAATACATATGTTCCATTGTATGTAGAAATTAAAAGGAATCACTCGCAGACGTCTAGCAGAGACGATGATGTTGATGAGAATGATGATACTGTTGATAATAACGGTAAATATTGATGATGTATTATTGTGATTGTAAAATAAAGCCTTCAATGTGGATAGGTAGAGATGCTCGATAATTTAGATAGGCATTGTAAGTTATATAAATATTTATTTTCTGTGTCCCACCGACTTTACTTGCTGCCCATTAATGTGTCTTGTGCTGATTTCAACTTTGTGGGAACGTTTGTAAATAAAATAATAAATTATGGAAGTTTACGGTTGTTTTACTTGTACGTACCTACTACGTCAAAATATATATTGACAGACGAAAAATTCCACTTTTGTATTAACCTTAAGAAGAACTAGGTTTTTGCAGTGTTATAAAAGTTATGTTAAGTCTAAATTATATGTATATACAACATTATTTTTAGTATATGCGAAACCCGAAACACGTGTCTAGTATTTTTATGTAAAGAATCTATGTACAAAATTTCAAAACTGTATCATGAATAATCACCAAGTTATAAGCTTGTTATGTTACCTGTTTGTCCGTATGAAATCATGGGCACCGCGTGCCTAAACGTACCGCGCGGCGATTGTATTGTAATTAACGGGTGATAACATTTTCCATCACACTTGCAGGCTTTGGACTGTCGTAATGGTCAAGTGTAGGTAGTTATTATAATGTACTTTATTCGTAAATAAATGCAGCCGTAAGCTACGAATAAGTAATTACTTATTCGTAAGCCGTAAGTGATACAATGTAGTCAATGCGATTTGTTCAAAGTGGATGAAAAGTGTTAAACATCGCATTACTTAACCACAGCAGGCTGTAGGTACAAATAATAACTTTCTACAATTAACCATCTTGGCGTGTTTAAAAATGTTAATCATCACGGCAAAGCATTGTGTTCCACGATACTCTGATTGCTCCTCGTACCACCGCACTGCCACGGATACGTTATCACTGTTATCGTTGTTTCTGTGTACTGGACGTTTGTGTATGAGAAAGTCATGGTTACACGACACTTTTTACATACGATAGGTAAGTACACGATCAACCGAAACACAACTCGGCGGCCGCGCGCTCGCGATTATGCAGTTGGACCCACGCGACACGTGCGCGCCAACCAGTGGTACCCGGGTGACTGAGGTTGCTGCACCCGGGCACCCCCGCCCCGGTCGCCCCGCTCGCTGTGCGTCCGCGCCGCGCCATTGTGCGCGTATGGTAGATAACTACCTACTTAGTCGCTCCTCGGGGCACAGTATAATATACTCGGGGTGTCCAACTATTAACCTTTTTTAAATATTTTTGGGCCAAAATATAACATGGGGTAAAAATTATTGCAATCGATTCAGTTACTTATTATGAACAAACTATATTCAGGTTTCGCATATACTAAAAATAATGTTGTATATACAGGGCCCAATTAAATTAGCTATCAAAACTTCGCAGACCTATGGGCTAATTGCGTAACACATTATCAATCGGAATCGGTTTCATTTTGATAGGTCAACAACATTCATTGCGTTATTTACGTGTTGAGCACACACATTTTTCGAACTTATGAAGCAATGGATTAGCGATTTGCTTCAAAATTATTCAGATTCCGATTTATAGTGTGTTATGCAATAAGGGTACTGATGGATATCGATATCTAAACTCGACAAAACAAAAAAGACTATGTTCCTTTTTTGGGGTCAACGACCGCTGGCCCAAAAAAATATAAGTAGTTAATCTTTTTTATGTTTTGTCATGTTAAGATATCGATACCTATCGTTACCCATCACCTCTGGAGAGTTTCGCTAGCCATATTAATTTGACCCATTTGAGGCAGTGGTCGAATTAATAATTCACATGAATAGTTTTCTTTTTTTTTTTTTTTTCTCGCGGTGGAAGTCCTCATGGACTTCCTCTATCGTGGGGGTGACAGAGGGGCTTGCCGGTCTCTTACCGGCTAAAACCACCGCGGTGTTCCACCTCTACCTATAGCCGGGGGTGCGGGATTCGCAACAGCATTCACCGCTCCCATAGGAATAGACTATTGGGATAGCTGTCAAATTAATAATTTGAGCATGGTGAAAATTGTTCGTCGGTGCTCCACCAATCCCTCCCTCTCACCGAGAGGAGGCCTGTGTCCCAGCAGTGGGAACATTATAGGCTGATTATGTGTGTTATGTGTGCTCCACCTAGTGTTGCCCAAATGCAAGAACAAGACGAGACTTAGCCAGTCTTGGTCTTGGTCTTGCGCCAATACACCTGGTCTTGGTCTTGGTCTTGGTCTTGCGCTCCCAGTCTTGGTCTTGGTCTTGGTCTTGCAGCAAGAGTCTTGCAAGTCTTGCAATTAGCTATTAGTCTATTACTATTTATTAAAGTTTACTTTAAATCTTAGAAAAACGTATTAGAATTGGAACATTGTGAGCTTGAATTAACATAGCCATAGTAAAGATCAAGCAGATTAATAAATAACTGAAGATTTGATAAGAAATTCGAAAAATCAACTGACCTATATGTCGTTTTCCATGGAAGTAACTGTTTCTTAATAAACATTTATGATTTATAAGCTTACATTTGCTAAAACATGTAAAAAAACAAATTAATTACAATAACTTGACTGTATTTTAAAGAACAATACTTATCTGTCTAGAAAGAGATTGAACCCTCAACTTATAAGAAATTTAATAAAAGAGTTTTACGATTTATCATTTATTTGAATAAAAAATAAAATACAACACAAATCAACAGCTTTATCATTAGGTTATGATACTTTATATATTTTTTTTTGACCAAGAATTAATACAAAGTAACCATCTGGCTGACTCATCACTTAACCTATTTCTATGTTTTCTAATTACTAATGATGCTTTAGAAAATAACCTCTCAGCAGGTACTGAAGTTGCAGGTATTGAGAGAAAATCACGGGCCATTTTCGATAAAATCGGATACTCTGTCTCATGCGTCCTCCACCAATCTAAAATGTCTTCCGAGCTGGCAGTTCTTGGTTTTCTCAGGTACTCCTCCAACTCGTCTATCACTAAGCCTTGAAGACAAGATCCAGATGACGTCGAGGGACATTCATAGAGTTTATCAAAGTCTATTACGTCTTCATCTTCATCACATACTTTATTTTCTTTTTCTGGTAATTCCAGAGATTTGTTCAGTGAGTGTAGACTTTTATATTCTTCATAAAGTTCATTGAACTTGCGCAGACTTTCTGTTTTAAGTTGCTTCCCCCACATTGTCAGGTCAAAAGTCTGAGCCTTATGCCTTGGGTCTAAAATTAAAGAAGTACAATAAATCCAGTTGCTCTTCTTGTAATGTTTAAGCATTTTGTCTCGAGCTGCTTGGAAAGCTAGAATGAGCCTTTCATCCACTTCAGATCGATTAGGTTTCTCATCTAACTGTTTTACCATGGATTCAATTTTATCTAGCAAGAGATTGAATGATACAATGACTAGCGGTAATGTAACATATTTGTCTCCACCAAGTTTTGTACTTAAAAGTTTAAAGTTTATTAGAAATTTATGTAATTTTTCGAGTACCTGCCATTCATTAGCTGTGATTTGAAAATCATTTAATTCGGTGACAGAACTGCACAATATGTCAATGCCCGCTCTCACTTTTAAACCAAATCCAATCATATCATGTGTGGAATTCCATCTCGTTGGACAGTCAAGAATGGCATTTAGATTTGATGGCACGCCAGCTGCTTCACAAGCAGACTGAAACTTCTTCTTCACTATCTCACTTCTTTTTATTTTACTGGAAATACTGCGTAACTTTGTTACAGATGTACGCGAGTCAGCAATATTTGGTGCAGATTCTTCATCTTCCTCATCCTCAGTTTCGTCTGCATAGTCTTCGTACTGCTGATCTTGCGCGTTAGTGTCAGACTCACAGTGTAATGTTAAGGTCTTTAATAAATCTTGTACACCAAGGTTTAAAATGTGAGCAAAGCACCGGAAATGTTGATTGTCTGAATCAAAGTGTGGCGGCAGCTGTTTGCCCAGTTCATACATAAATTTGGTATTTGCAGTTGCGTTGTCGACCGTGATACCTTGTATTTTATCAATTATGCCATATTCCAATAAACATTCATGGAAAATCGTTGCAATATCTTCCCCAGTATGTCGACCGCGTGATGGTATAAAATCAAGAACTACAGATTGATACTTCCATTCGTTGTCTATATAATGAATAGTAACCCCGTAGTAACTCCTACCAGCAATTGACGTCCACCCATCAATGGTAAAAGACATTTTAGATGATAATTGTTGAAGTCGTTCCTTGAGATTCAATTGGAGCTCTTCAAATCGCTCTTTGACTTTCCTTCTAAGTGTAGACCTTTTAGGAAACACCATATTAGGGCAAATACGTCGAAAATATACTTGTGTAGCTTCGTCATCGAAAAATGAGAAGGGAAGATATTTTTTCACCACCCAATCAACTGTAGCTGTCGTGATGTTGTCACTGCTGTTTTCCGACTGAAACAAAACAATAAATCTTGTGTTATTATTTAAAACATACTAGGTTTGAGCGTATAAGAGGAGGAGGTTTGTTGTTGTTAAATCGAGAAAATCGTTAAATTGATATTTGTTATATTAAGGTTGCACTGTACTGTAATTTACCAAAATAAAGTACTTAGTTGTTACTGGCCGATTAAATGAAAATATGGGTGTTTATAAAAAATATTTAAGACGATAATTACATACTTAATATGTCGCACCCCTAGATGAAAACTGTGAAAACACCACTAACTCAAAAATACTTACGTAAGTTAATGGCGTTTTTGAAAGTATCGCATGAATAGCTACGCGGAGTTAAAATTCTTTTAACTGTTAAAAAAATATTCTTACCTGTCCACTTCTTCCAGCGGTTACTAAAAAGCTTGTGATATCTCCACTTAATTTTGGTTTAACAGGAAGAAATATTTCTGATTCCTTTTTGTGGAAAGATATTAGATGTTTCCTTAAGCCTGAAGTGTTTCTGTTTTTCATTTTTATTTCAATCTTTTTATGTTGGCACAATTTACAGAAGGCAGTTTGGGATGCATGAATTATTTCGAAAAACTCCTCAAATTTGCTTTTGGGTCTTTTAGATCTGTGACTCAAACTCTCGTTACTCGGACTAGAATAATTTGAATCTTCGTCACTCATATTAAATTGTACACGTGATACGTTTTTAGAAAACAACGAGAATTAGTAAAAACAATTATTAAGTTAGACTCGAAGCACAGCTCAATTGGAAATGACTGGAATTAAAATAATTCCTTTATTTATAGTACGTTTCCTTGCTTTCTACCGCGCCGCCTCGCCACGTGCCGGCTCTATGAAAAGGATGCCGCCGCAAATCAAACAATGCCGCGTGCGGCGTACAAACACACACTAAATATTACCTACTTGTACAGACGCGACGCGTGAATAAAATAGAATTAGTGCCAATCACTATTCTTTACATATAAGTGAATGTTTTGGCGTACATCTATACTAATATTATAAAGCTGAAGAGTTCGTTTGTATGTTTGATGACAGAAGTTTTAAAATAAATAAATAAGTCCTGAACGTCACTATACCTCCAAAGTTACTATTCCTCGTGGACGAAGTCGCGGGCACAGCTAGTAAATACTTACTCTCATCATCTCTCTCAGAGATATTCGGGCTGGTAAGTAATACAAAACTCTTATCGCAGGCTTTTTATTTTATTAGTAGGTAAGTACCTACGCTTTTTATATTATTTTATTAGTTTTGTAGAATTTTTTTACACGTTTCAAATATATTTAAAAGTGGCTACAATATTTATTAAACGGGTGATATTTGAACACTTTTTTGCTATTTTTTCTTGTAAAAACTTAAGAAATATAATGACTAAATGTACAATAATAGTACCTAAGTAATTAGTTTAAAACCATATAAGTAATCAATATTATAATATATACTTACTAGAATGAATTAATATGACATCTACTACCTATCCTTACCATTTTATCCTAATCATAATACTACTTGCGTGATCAGTATAATGTATTCATTTTCATTCTAAGCACTCT
Organism: Amphipoea lucens; assembly: GCA_947508005.1. Classification (NCBI taxonomy): domain Eukaryota; kingdom Metazoa; phylum Arthropoda; class Insecta; order Lepidoptera; family Noctuidae; genus Amphipoea; species Amphipoea lucens. The sequence continues at coordinate 22,670,357 of OX382360.1, read as the reverse complement.
GAAACTTATTTATTCTTTGGAACACCTGTAGGTACTCTACTAGGAAATTATTTTGCATGAGTATACCTACGCCCTATGGCGGCAATCAAATAGTGTCAAATGTTATGATTTCGGCGTGGCGGCAACGATTGTTTTAGATTTCAAAAGAAGCCGCCGGCGCGTGTATCATAACCATGTACTTCCGAAAAGCGGCAAATTTCTTTGAGAAGTAAGTACAAAACCTTTGATGCCGCATTATCAAAGTGCCGATGGTTAAAACATAACTATGCACGCACTCAGTTTGATTTTAATAGATATTTTTTTATTCGCTATGTTTATGGTATTAGTCGTAATGCGCATAGGTCCAGTTTTTCATATTCTTTGATACAGTTTTTTGCGTCTCATAGAATTCCTAAGCGTACCTACCTATACACCGAACTGTTACACCTAACTACTCAGTGAAATAGCGCTAAGTCCTAGCTGCAAGACGCAAGAGTCTTGCAGGCTATGTCTTGTTCTTGCTCAAGTCTTGCACGGTCAGTCTTGGTCTTGGTCTTGCTAAAAATACGCGGTCTTGTTCTTGGTCTTGGTCTTGCAAAAACGCAAGAACAAGACCAAGACTGCAAGACCAAGACTGAATTTGGGCAACACTAGCTCCACCAATTGGTCTATGGGGAAAATTATATGTTTCAATCGTCCAAATACCAACTGGACTATGGAGAACACTGGACGTAAACCAAAACTATGTTCCATTATAACCCTGAGTTCACTCCAGTTTTCTATAGGTACTTTCGGTTCAAAGAAGCTTTTGCTATATTTTTTGGTTCACGAGTAATTCAGATCACCACGCGCTATTAGCGCCACGGTATTTAGTGAGCGAACATAGTAACTAACTACACTGAACTCTTGTGATAGTTTGCATGTTCACGCGCATAGCTGTATTACAACGATTGAAGTTTTTATCTCGTTGTATAGATGGCAGCACCGTAAATCGAGTGAGCATACTGTACCTGCGAGGGGGTAGACAAAAGTGCATAGTTTAGGTAGGTAACCACTTTTCACAAGGCATGTAAGTTATATTAAAACCCAATTTTAATTTGCCCGGCCTGATGGAACGCTGATGTTTTGAATAGGATCTAGTTGGATAACTTAACTAATATTATAAAGAGAAAAGATTTGATTTTTCATATAATAATAATAATTCTTTATTTGCGGACAACATTGATCCAGCGTGTTAGTATACAATATTATAACTTATTACTAGTGTTAGTAGTTAAAATACAGTAGAGAAGACAGAATAAATAGATAGTATTGTGATATAGTATGATTGTATGTATGTTTGTTACGCTTTCACACTAAAACGGCTAAACGAATTTGGATGAAATTTGGCACAGTGGTAGACCAAGACCTAGATTTAAAACATAGGATAGGTACATATAAACCCGATATTCCTACGGAGTCGAGACTTATATGGGTGAAACTACGGAGCGCAGCAAATTATTCATAAAAATGATATCGATAATATTATCGGAAGCATCGAATAATTACTCGATTTGAAAAAAGAACACACTAACTAAAATGAATGAATCGAAATCCGTTCTTGCTTTCACACAAGAAATATTTATGTCAAATGTTGGCAAGTAATCGTCAAACCGTATCACAATACAACACAAATAATGGTACATACCTAAATATTGACTTGTTATGAACGTAGAAAGTGAAAAAAGAACGCACTGTCATTATTGGTAATAGTAAAACAGTATCAAGTGTGGTATTAAAAGAATGGTCAATCGTGGAGGTTCTATATCCTATTAATTATTACCATCCAGTGCATTAGCAGGATATAATAGATAATTATTTTGATTTTGTTTTCCTTTCTATTCTTACACTCGTTGGCTACATCTCTTTTCATATACTTACCCTCCTATCGCGGGTATGCTGGAAGAGATTTCTTTAGAAATAAGCATCACCCTTGTACGTATTTTTCTGTTCCTTTCTTGTCTGTTTATAAGTGTGTACATAAATGGTTAAAGAAATAAATAAGAAGTATCACAAGTATCATAAGCGGGTAGGTTGTTTTCAGCGAATCTAAATTGCCTATCTTTTGGATCCAGAATCAGCCTATATTGTTCCCACTGCTGGTACACAGGCCTACCTTTCTTCGAGAGGGAGTGTGCTATAATGTACCACGCGGGCCCAGTGCGGGTTGGTAGATATCACATGTCTTCGAATTTCTGTTCCTAGGATATGCCGGTTTCCTCACGATGTTTTCCTTCGCAATGGTGATGAAAATAACTTATACAAAGTAAAGCGCCTGTCTGGGTTCGACCCTACGACCTACAACTCGTAAGTCGCCGCCGTTGCCACTGGGCCACCACTGCTCTCACAACAACAGAAGGCCAATTCCCGTAATTAAAAACGGTCAAAACCTAGTCGCAATCTCATCCCAGCGACAATCAATGTTAAAAACTTGTGAAAAATGTAGAGAAATTAGAGGTATTTTTGACAGATTGAGACTGAGATCAGACTGCGAGCGTTCTTAAAACTACGACCTTTTGGGTAAGTGTAGTAATACCTATTTTACACAACTTTCGCAGTAAACTGACGTGGTTTGACCGACTTCAACATTATAATTAAAGATACTTGCCGCAAACGTTGTTTCAAATAGCTGCGGTATCTCACATATTTTTCTTAATAAATTGGTATGCTAGAAGTGAAGAATGTGTAGTTCTTAAACATGACGTAATTCGTAACATCCCGCCGAGTCAACAGATATTTCAAATTTCAAAATCTTGTCGAAAAGAGTACGATGGCATATTTTCGAGTCTTCCTAAGGGTCTTTTGTATTCCAATTTCAAATCGTCAGTTATAAGGAAAATTGTGAAGACCGTGCCAACTTAACCGCACCGGTGTAGGTCAGTGACCAATCAGAATTTATACGGCGGTGTAGTGCCGGATCATTGTCTTGTTGGCACAGATTTCGTTAACATCTTAATTGATCAGGCAAAGCATGAAATATCGAGGCGGATGTGTTGAAGGCCAGGGTTGCGATAACTTATTTAGAGATAAGAGTAAGATCAAAAGTTTTCCCTTTCAGTATTGGATTTTTTAATAGAAGTTTGACCAAGAGATGAAGTTTTGCGAGAAAAATATGATTGACAACAAAATAGATAATATTCGTATATGGTTGGTTGGTTTGGTTGTTTGTGAAGAGAAAATAAATTAATTGAATGGTGACTGAAACCTGCAGAATGCAGGGAGTTGATTTTGTAGTAGGTACTAGAAGCATTGGGGGAGCGGTGAATGCTTATGCGAATCCCGCACCCCCGGCCATAGGTAGAGGTGGAACACCGCGGTGGTTTTAGCCGGTAAGAGTCCGGCATGCCCCTCTGTCACCCCCACGATAGAGGAAGTCCAGGCGACGGAAGGCTTTCCAGCGCGAGAAAAAAAATGGTACTAAGTAGAAGCATAGCATTACACATTACATTGCATTCCTGTGTTCCAGTAGTGAATGAGTAAAAGCTTTTCAACTGCGTATCTATCTAAGGTCAGCAGTCCAGGGGCAAGTGTCCAAAGCCAGCGATAGCCACTTTCCACCAGGTGTGCCGCATACCATGGGTTTGCCTTTACCAAACTGTAATTTAGCGGTATCTACAACGCCACATGCGAACAACGCGTCATACTGACGTCACGCAAATCCTGCATCTCGCAAGCAGAGTTTACCGCGCAACTAGCATAGATACAACAGCTCGACAAAAAAACATTGTAAAGTTTTCTATATTTATGTCTGTAATTTATATGGTGTACATAATAAAGAGTATTCTATTCTATTCTCGACATGAATTATCGGGCAGTTGCCCGCAAGACACAACACCCGTCTGGTCGGAGGATCCTCCCTTTTCTATAGAGTATGAGTGAACTTTACACCCTGATCCTCATACCTCTATACTCGTAGTATCTTAGATGACACTGATTTGTAACCAATTTCATACTTTTACTATGGTAAAAGGTCCAGAGGGTCTCGTGGCTTAGTAATAAAAGCCGCACGGGTCGATCGACCAGGTACAGCTATGCTTGCCGAGGTTGGTCGGTGGATGGGTGACCATCTTTACATACCAAGACCCCATGCCTCGGAAAGCGCGTTAAACCGTTGGTCCTGGCTGTTCTTCGTAGATCTTTGACAATCGTTAGGGGTCTTCAGAAGCAGTCTTACCAAGTAGTACCTTATTATCGAGACACTGGGTTGTACAGGTCAGACAGGCAGTCGCTTCATGTTAAATACTGGTATTCAGTGCATTTGGTTAGACTGGAAGCCGACCCCAACAGGCCGACATACTTGGGAAATTGCTAGGCAGATTGATTGTGGTACAAAAGTATAATCCAAGTATCATTTCACTACAGAATCAACCACTACCCGGTAAAGGCTTCGTTTTTTCTCGGCACAGACATACTTCCCAATTCCATGCATCCCGGTGTTTCTCGCAACATTGGCGACATCTTCTTCAACCCAACGCACATTCAATAAAAACATAAAAATATTGTAACTGTTTAAACAGAGATTACAATAAAAGTTTATAAAACATGCAACGCGTTCTAAAAGTCGGTAACATGAAACCGTTTACGTTCACAATCTTGGGAGACAATGGGTTCGCCGTCACTTGTTTCTAAAGTCTACGGGCTCTTGCAAAAGTTAGCCATTACGTTAGTTATATTATGCGCAGTTTTATGTAGATACTAGCTGTGCCCCGCGGTTTCACCCGCGATAAGAGTCTTATAGTCCTATTTTATTGATTCCCTTTACTTTTTTACAACCTTAAGGGATAACTTCGGGAATAAAAACTATTTTATATCCTTCCCCACACCTCAAACTATCTCCACCTTTCATCTAAATCGGTTCAGCGGTTATTAATTCCCCATACAAACGTCCACCCCCTTTTCACCCCCTTAAGGGATGACATCTGGGATAAAAACTATCCTATGTCCTTTTCCGGGACTCAAACTATCTTTATACCAAATTTCATGTAAATCGGTTCAGCGGTTTAAGCGTGAAGAGGTAACAGACAGACAGGCGCACTTTCGCTAATATTAGTATGGATATTGGTTGCATGATTCAAATTGCCCTGTTCATGACAGGCCTGATGGTCTAGTGGTTAGTGACCCTGACTGCTATGCCGGAGGTCGTGGGTTCGATTCCTACCCAGGACAAATGTTTGTGTGATGAGCACGATCATTTGTTCTGTGTCTGGGTGTAATTTATCTATAATATGTATGTATTTAGAAATATATTATTATTATTATTATAGCCTCTATTTCCATACTGAATGATTCAATATGGACCCCTCATCGGGTGAAGGCCTCCTCCATTTTGCTCCACGTTTGTCTGTCCTTTGCCTTTGTGATCCAATTTTCACCGGCTTTTCTTATTATTTCATCAACCCATTTTTCTTTCGGTCTACCTCTTTTCCTTTTGTTTATTGGGCCTTGCCAGGTAGTTACTCTCTGTGTCCATTTTTCCTTGTCCATACGTGCAATATGACCCGCCCATTTCCATTTTTGTTTTTGAGAATGTTCCAAAGCATCTATTATTTTTGTTGTTTTTCTTATTTCTGTGTTTCTTTTTCTATGTTTTATTTGTATGTTTAGCATGCTCCTTTCCATCGAAATATATAAGTATGTTTATTAGTTGTCTAGTACCCATAACACAAGCTCTTCTTAGCTTGCGACTAGATGGCGTTGTGTGATAGTTGTGGAATATTATTATTATTATGGGTTTGGAAGTTACAACTGCTTGTTTGCATACAATTTATGTTGGTCCGACGTGGATGAATGGATTACGGTACTGGATACTGTCGCCGTGCAGTGAAAACCTCGTAAAGATTTTTTTTTTCTTTTTATTTATTTGTGCGTCAAAAACCTCGTAACGCAATTACATATTTGGAACAAACGTGCACCGCTCTGAGATGCTTATAAGGCCATCTATTGATGGTAAGTAATCCTTTTTTACAAACACGAGGTTTTCACTGAACGTAGACGATATGTGTACAAAAATACGAGACGATATGTGTGTGTGTGTGTCGAAAAAGGGATGATATATAAGAAGCTGTATCTGATCATCTTCCAGTACTGTATCTCTCGTATTACGTATGCCCATTATTGTGGTGTTTCTTTATTCCATCAAAAGGAAAAGATTCGGGTGGAGTAGGTATGTGTCATGATTTCCTCACGAAAGTCGAGACTGATAGACGTTTAACAGGTTCCTTCGTTTGTAAGTATTTAAACTTTAAATGGGACCAGGCAGCGGGGTAATTGCGTAACACACTCAATAGCAATGGATTTTTTTTTGACATTTCAACGACTTTAATTGCGTTATTTACGTGGTTCAGTAGACAACATTTTCGAACATATTAATCAATGGATTAGCAATATCCTTCAAAATGGTTCACATTTTGATTGAAAGACGCAATTAGGGTGCAGGAACCAGTGAAGTTTTGTTTAGATTTTCTTTATATTCCAAAACGAAAACAAAATAAGTATAAAGTGCAGAAAGACTGATACTAAATACCATGTGGAAAGACGCGTTTTCCGTCTGACTACCCAGCTATGAGAAACAGTTTATTTAAAAGAATGGGAAGGTACCTACTACAATTTATTTGAATAGACCTTGGTGTTGTAACTTGAGTCACAAGTTACACATTTTATTAGATACCACGTTGTTTTAGATCTCGTTAGATTTCGGCCATGATTGTACGACAAATACAATGTGCTAGATTAGGTAACGTGCGAATACTGAGTTTATAGGTAGTCAAAAATATTCGTGTCATCACCATTATTATATTTTTATGCACCGTTGCACTATCCTTGAACAACGAACTTATTCTATGACTTACTGATGATACATCAGAATGTATCATCGTATGGTAATTTATTTATCTACACAAGTTCTAATTTCATGCAACTGTCAACTAGTCATACATCGCATTTCTATTAGCACACAACCATTGACGAATTCTTTGTCTATGCAGCGCCCAAAAAACGGCACACCTCTACGTTCCAAATGGCTACTTCCAAATGACCCAAAAAAGGTAAAATGGCCTTTATTGATAGACAATAGTACCGGGTACTAAGTTCCCGTAGTACCAAAACATTTCTCTGAATGCAACGGACCCCCTTTAGAACGTGACCTAGTAGACCTTTCCTCTCTCTCTAACAACATTGACCTCATATCTCCTATCTCACATCACGCATCTTAAGAAAAACCCCGTTACTTTTACCTGTGCAAAAAGGCTCTATCTGCGGAGGTGAAAAGACGGTGCTAACAAGTTATTGCTGTTTCGTTCTGGCGTGGAACTTTACTTTGTAAGTATGATAGAGAAAGGTAGAATGCTGATCCGGTACCGTAGACCGGTGGTGCAAGTTTTTGACAGTACGTATCAAAGTTAGCAGAGTAGTTGAGTTGGTGTATAGTGTATTTAGTTTCGTTAGTGTTATTTATTATTTATAAATAAAAATATGTAATATTGAGTGATTTGTGAAGTGCCTTGTGTTTATAGGAATTACTTGTATAGAGGTACGTGTTGATATGTGTCAAATGTTGCAATAAGGCGTATTTACACTGTACTTTCTTTGCATAACATGTCAGTTAGTCATCAAGGTCAAAATAAATCTCGTGTAGTCTGACCTTTAGGACATGTATAGATTTATAAATTGTAGGAATTCAATAAAAAATCAAAGACTTGTATTGTTTAGTCAGGCATTCAGAAAAACGATGATATCATGTCATTTATGCACATAACAATATATTTTTATCGGCACAGCAGTTTCCGAGTTTACAAAAACACATACCTCTACCAACAAACAACTTAATATTTTAGTGCCTTCTCTTCCGGGTATATTGTTCTTTTAATGAAACCTTCTAAATGTTTGCGTATGCAAGTTTACAACCATGGTTTTTACGACAAGTAAAATAGAGTTTCCATACCCTGGAAAATATGATGTAGGTCGGTAGTCGTAATAAACATGCTTGGGCAAACGATTTACTAAATTCATAAATATTTTTTCGGTATCTAAAGAAGGTTCTGCTGACCATCTTGAAGTCTAGTCTCCTTTAGGGTAGATAGAAATTTACCTATTAGGTATATGTCAGTTGCTTTATAGCAACGGAGATAATTAGATATTCTTCGTACGACCAACGCAATGGAATTTTGACTAAACGAATTTCGGAACGAGTTCCAAACGGTACAATTTGTATGTTAGTGGCGCGAAGACATTCAGAATACTGACTCTCGCGGTATGTCAATATACGAGAACCTTTACGCTATTTGGATTAAACCCAAATAGCGTTGGGTGGAATATCCGAGACGCTACACTCGAAGCTGTGGACGATTATGTTTACCTAACTGGTAGGACAAACTGTCCAGTAAGGTAGGTCCAACTTCGAGAAAGAGGTCAATTGTCGAATCCAACTTGGCCAGGTAGCGTTCGGGAAGATACGTAATATCTTCTCGTCTCACATACCACAGTGTCTCAAGATGAAAGTCTGACTACTGCGTGTTACCTGTGAATGACCTCATAATGGGCATCATTTGAAGGTCTATATAATATACCTAGTCACCCAATGGACAATGGAGAGGGCTTTGCTTGAAGTTGCTCTACGTGATCGAATCAGAAATAAAGAGATCCGTGAAAGGTAACTGACATAGCCCGAAGAATTTCCAAATTTAAGTGCAAGTGGGCAGGGCACATTGCTCGCTGAACAGATGGCCGGTGGGGCCGAAAGGTTCTGAAGTGGTGACAGCATAACGAAAGACGTAGCATTGGAAGGCCTCTCAAAAAGGTGGACCGTCGACCGATGACCTGGTGAAGGCTGCAGGAATCTGCTGGATACGGGAAGCACAGAACCGGTCGAAGTGGCGGTGCTTGGGGGAAGCCTATGTCCAGCAGAGGACGTTTTTCGGCTGAAATGATGATGATGATGACTGGGTAAGGGACGACCCAAAGCTTTGAACTGCCTGTAAAGCTGTATAAACATAGGTTTTTTAATAGACAAAGTAATTTATTTAAACCATAAATAAATAAATTATTACGGATACAAACGACTAATACATCCTTAAACAAAAACCATTGATTTTTAAATAAGGACACAGTAATGACTGTTTCTGTTGGATGTTCAAGAAACAAGAGTTATTCACCATTTACGGCACACCCAGTTTAAAGAACTAAAAAGATCACATCTTCCTTTCTAGTTTAATATAGACCTTGAATAGAATACTTATGTAAAGAACAATGACATTTCAGTTCGTAGTTTGAATGCTCTGCTCTGCGCAATATCTCGGTCATTGCAGCATTGTTTACAAGCTGTGATTGGTGATTTCTGCTGCTAAGTAAACACTCTTTACACCTAATAAGGATATCCAAAAACCCACCGGTTATTTTTTTATTTAATTGATAAAGGTGTGCCCGCATTGTGCGCGGATCTTTGCAAAAAAGATTGGATACATAAGCCACATACGAGCACACGAACGGCAACTACAACGAAGCTGAAGCAATCGCCCTGGCCGAAATCGGTCGGATCGCATCATCATCATCATCAAAGGTGTGTAGACGACATTTTGACAGACCTGATGGTCTAGTGGTTAGTGACCCTGACTGCTATGCCGGAGGTCGTGGGTTCGATTCCCACCCAGGACAAATGTTTGTGTGATGAGCACGATCATTTGTTCTGTGTCTGGGTGTAATTTATCTATAATATGTATGTATTTAGAAATATATAAGTATGTTTATCAGTTGTCTAGTACCCATAACACAAGCTCTGCTTAGCTTGGGACTAGATGGCGTTGTGTGATAGTTGTGGAATATTATTATTATTATTATTTATTATTATAACACAGATTTGTAAAAGGCCATGGGATATATTTTAACACTGTGCCAACCTTCTAAGTGTAGTTTGACATTGTCAGTCACGTCATCAAACAAACGAACAATGAGCACTTAATATCAGCTACATAAGTGCATATAGCCTTATTTAATTCGTGTAAGTTCAAATCTCAACTTCGACTGGATAGAATAGAGTGCTACGCCCACATTAGGTTCTATCCTCCTTAGAAGGAAATGAAAGCGTGAAGATATACGTAAACACGGAGTTATAATTATTATGGTCGAACCTCGAACCGGTCATTGGTGAACCGAACGTACCAATGTGCATATTTGTTTGGCCATGTGGTCATTGTCGTGTTTTATCTGGTCTAAGCTCCTCTCATTCTATTCCTGCTGCCTTTCTTAATGGCCAGCAGAAACCTTATTTGAAAAATTCGGCTTGCAAATTCGTCAGCTTTTGTAGGTCAGAGACCAGTGGTGGCTCAGTGGTAATGGTCACGACTTACGAGTTGTAAGTCGTAGGTTCGATGGTATTACTGCTCTCAAAACGGTGAAGGAAAACATGCTGTATAAACCGGCATGCAACTAAAAATTCAAAGACACGTGACATCTACCAACCCAGACTGGACCCGCGTATTAGATTACGGCCCTCTCCATCACACAGAGAGGAGGCATGTGTTCCAGCAGTTGGAACAGTATAAGCTAATTATGCGTTACTTTTAATCTTCTATATAAATTAAACAAAGTCGGGTTAGTCACACCATTTGTAACTCAAGAACGGCTGGACCGATTTTTATGATCTGTGATTTGTTGGATTTGTCTCCGCCTCGAATGGCAGTAGAACTAATAAAACATGGGAAGAATTCACAAAAAAAAATAATAATGACGATAATTTATTTTCTCATACATTCGGTCTTATTGATTCTGGCGGTACGAAGTTCGCCGGGGGTTAGCTAGTTTAAATTAAAAAAATATATATCGGCTGTCCAAATACAAAGCGTTTTTTGACACCTTAATGTCAAATTCTGGTGAAAATGATAGGTTTTCATGACGGTTGTAGAGCACAGACCTGCTTTTCTAAAACCTTTTTTAAACCCCAAGGTTAAATGAAGATGGGTTCAGGTAGGCCCGTTAAGTTTGAAGAGGAATATAATATTTCCTTTAGAATGTCTTTAGATGAACAATATTTTAACCTCTCACTTGTAAAATAACGGTATTAAGTACCACACAACATCACGCTCCCGGAATAACAGAGATAAAATATTTTATGTTTTTAATGAAGACATACAAACATAGATAACGTCAAAGTATGTGGGAAAATATAGTGATTATGTATTAGGTTTTCCGTGTAAACGATAGTTAAGTGAAGGAAATGAGTTACTTAACACGATGAGCTAACAACTTGTAGTAGCTGAGGCTACACTTAGACATGTTGGGAGGTTGCTTAAACATGTTCCCATGCATTTTCCAAGTTATAGTTGACCTGTCATGAAAAGTTCATGCAATACTGATCTTTGTGGGAGTCTGAACATGGTTTGGCAATTGTCAAATTTGGATCAAACTAAGTATTAAGCTACGAGTAATATCTTTAAAAACTAAGACACACAAAAGTTCTCGTCATTGAAATCCAATTATCCGATGTTTCTGCGCCATGACATTGAGCTTGTGTTCCCTACGGGTGCAAGCATAAATATTAGACCTACATTGTCTCAGTCATGCACCATGAAATGAAGGGCAATCTTATTGCTACGAATACAGACTTTGAATAGCTACTAAAAAGTGCCTATAATAGATAAACAACACTCCCGACCCGAGATCGAACCCAGGACCCTACACTCAATTCTCCCACAAGCCAACGCGACAAGCACACATCCGGTAGACGAAGCCGTACAAAACATCGGAACCTATTCCAGGACTCGAAAGCTTCTTATAAATCGCTCAATATTCTAGGTTAGACTCGGTAACGCAACGCCATTATGTTCCGACCTCGTGTCACTGAACTAAGCACAATGGTCGTGAGAAAACACCATAATTGTTTGAGCTGTTGAGCTCCTTCATGCAACTCTTTTTATGGCAGAGGAACTTCGCTGCTAATTCCTTTGTCTAAATCTCTTGTTGTTTGGTCGTTTGTGTGTTGTTGGGTCTGATATAATAGTATGTGATTGAGATTGCGATTTCCGTTTGCGACTTTTTTTTACTAATCTTCGATTGTTGAAAATAAAATGAATGATCAGTAGAAACCGAAGACGATAATCTCAGTAGACTTAGCAGTAGGTATGTTTAGGATAATAGAGTGTTGTGAAAGTACATAAAAAAATTATCTAAACTCACAAAAACATTGATTCTACTTCCTCGAAGTTTTTGCAATTTATTTCAAGCTAATACAAAATGGTTGGTCGACTCTTCACGTGACCGGAGGGCTGGCCTATTTTTTGGCCAAAGAAACAGTATTGCCATATACACCGTGGCAATGCTGCCCGTCTTTTGGGCACGTTTTTAAATTTTTTTATGCCCTTTGATTATTTCCCCTCCCTTTTTATGTACTTATACATATTACATTATTTTAAGATTGTTAGCTTTTTAAATTATGTAAATATAGTTAAATAAAAAGTAAAATAATCCACAGTTAGGTAATAATTATGTATAAAATAAAAGAATTATAATCGTCTTTTTCCCAAGAATTAATTCAAAGTTGATTACTATCGTATATATCATAAACATATAAATCACGAACATAGATAACATTTAATTAGATAATATGAATTTAACATATTGGAGCAAACGACACGACTCGATCGAAACGTGACGTCAAACACAAGTGCAAGCGCAGCACTACAAAACAGGGTCATTCTTAGTAATTCTTTACATAAGATATTATTAAAAATTTTACATATTATTTTAGTACCTATTGGATTTTGCTCAAGAATTTTCTCGGGTGAACAAACTCCTTCTTTGAAAGAAAAACTAAGGCTATCTTCTGCGAAATAAAACTTTTTATTATTGTAGGTTTTGTCATATTTTTTTATTCATGAACAGAATTCCAGAAAAATAGATTCTATAGTATGAAGACATTAAGAGGGAAGTGCCAGAGTAGACCTGGACTCATCCAACAGTATTAATTATTTATATCGCTAGGTAACCCGCGAAATAGTATGTTGATTAAAATATGATTCGCGAGCGTAACAAGTATGTATTTACAGAATTAAAATCATTTATTTCAAAAATATTAATGAAAATTTGACCTTTGCGAGCTACGAGTACCTAGCGTATCCCCTTTAGTTAAAAATTCTATAACTAAAACATAAATGCTGCTGGAGTCAGGCCCCCTCTCTGTGGGAAGGAGTGGGCCGTAGGATGCCGTGGTGGATATCATATTACCTTCTATATCATGTCTTCATTTGTTTTAGGATAGTCAGTTGCCGAACGATGTTTTCGTTCCTATTTGGAAAATATCTGCTTACCCTATTATAAACAAGTGTAGCGTGAACATACTCCAGTGAACCACTTACCCAACGCCAACAGTTTTGCGGTCAGACATTCTTGTATAAACACTTACGTCAACGCTTTGTTTTGCAATGGTGATCTTTGGGCGACGGCTGGCCATTGCTGACAATAAAATTGATTTTTGTAACGGGGTACCCAGTGGCCCACAGTGGACATTTTTTAACGTCACTTTGATTTCCACGGAGTGTTAGAAGGCGACAGGATAGGCAGCAAGACAGCAACATCCTACAACAACACAATAGAACTTGATACCATCATTAACTGCGTTGTTGGTCTAGTTTTCGCATACACAACATCTGCTGAAAAAGTGAAAACGTAGCTAATGTCAGAAATCTGAAATATAGGTATTATTCAGGTACTCCTGTCAAAATACGCTTTTTTGAAGGCCCCAATATAATACCTGCATGTAGTAATGTATTTTAATATGGTTTATGTTTAACTTATCACCAGATTAAGTAAAATATAACACCACAAAAACACTTTTTACTGCCAAAAATAGTAAATAAAGGTATTTGTATTCTCATTTGCTCGCTCTTGCATCCTATGTCGACGGAGCACTGCTTTGCGGGGCTACTATTTCTGTGTAAAGGGTTTAAAGTTACCTAACCAAACCTAACTTCGGGGTACCCAGCTAGAACTATTGTAATTTTAGACTTCATTTTTTGGTGATCATTATATTTAACCCCTTTTAATATTAGCAAATTGACCACCAACACTTGAATTATTATCCGTATTATGTACCGTTGTTTGAAACGGGAGATTGCGGTAGAGTGTCGATTTGCTTAACCATCAATTTCATTGACTATACCTATGCACCCGTTACAAGTCCGAGAAAAATCGGTGTTATTGTGACAAGTCGAATTCGGATCGGATATTGCACAATCATTCTTACAATACTTCCTACAACTTGTTCAAACAGTGTGCCTTAGTTTTTGGATGCGCCGCTAAGACGACCCACTGACCGGAGTAGTGCAAAAAAAAAGATATTTATTTTAAGCTCGTATCCTAGTAAAATTATACACACTGAGACACAACTATATTAGCAGTCCAGTACATTACAGGTATTACAACCTAGTTAGAATGGCACTAGCTTGCGGCCAGACGATTGAGAAATGAAACTAAAGTGACAGGTTGATATTGTTCAGTAACTCGTTCTATTTGAATATGTTTATGGTATTATTAGATTGGAATATGTATACTACATACATCAACATAACAACATAATCAGCCTATAACGTTCCCACTGCTGGGACACAGGCCTCCTCTCGGTGAGAGGAAGTGGGCCGTAGTCCACCACGCGGGCCCAATGCGGGTTGGCAGATGTCACAAGTCTTCAAACTTTTGGTTCTAGGACATGCCGGTTTCCTCACAATGTTTTCCTTCACCGTTTTGAGAGCAGTGGTGATAAAATAATTTACACAAAGTAAAGCGCCTGTCTGGGTTCGAACCTACGACCTACACCTCGTAAGGCACGTACACCCCACTACATACATACGTATCATAAACTAACGCCTTCTTCCCATGAGTATAAACAGAAACTACAGAATGCCATCTGCTACGGTCTTTATATAGAAAGAAAAGAAAGAAAATACGTTTATTTGCGGTGAACATGACGCAATAAAGAACATAATACACAGGTAGGGTAGGTATAGGGTGGGTGGGGTAGGGTAGGGTAAGGGTATATACTCCTTTTGCTTCGTTTACGTTCAGTTTATGTTCATACATACCGTCATACATGTCACATAATGTAAACTAAATCTAACAAAATTTGTTCTGTAAAAATTATAAAAAATAAATACACTTCAATCAACCTGGTATATTGGCCGTCCACTCACTGTTAGACAAAAATCTCTCACAGGTTATCTCCTATATCTATGCCTGTGTGGGCATTCGATTTTCCTCCGATTTATTGTGCACTTACTCGTACACTAACGTCACCATTTAGGTTATTTAAGGCGGTGTCTGCACTGCATTTGATTCGAATCCGAATTCAACATCCAAGTTCAATCCGAATTAGGAATGTTCTAAATTCGGACGGGCAGAGTTCGGATCTAGTGCGCAACCTCTCATACAAATAGTAGGTACTATGGCTAGTTTGGACCAAAAATTCTCGGATGCAGTGCATAAGCATAGTCATCCTATAACGTTCCCACTGCTGGGACACAGGCCTCCTCTCTGTGAGAGGGAGCGGGCCATAATCCACCACGCAGGCCCAGTGCGGGCTGGCGGATGTCACATGTCTTCGAATTTTTAGTTCTAGGACATGATCGTTTCCTCATGATGTTTGCCTTCACTGTTTTAAGAGCAAGGATACTACGGAGCTAAGATTAATGATTCGTGATTATTATGGATATAATACTTTTAAACAGAAACATCCAAAGATCAATATCAACCTGTAACGGTTGTCACTAAACGAGCTAATCCTATGTATTCACTCGCTGACACTAAAACTCTTAGCCGATATACTCTCATACCGATAATAAATAGACATACCGGTATTGTGCAATGTAACTATTAGTTGTAGTAATACTAAATAACGTAGGTAGTCAAATGTTATGAATGTTAAGTAAGCATTTTTAATTACGAACGTAAATAATTATAATATTATGAATTGTTATGAGTCTTCATGCACGAGGAAAGAAGACCTCGAAAAACATTTGGCTTGTTTATATTCTGACTGTGGAATGCTTTGGAATTCTGTACCGTGCACCTATTAGACAGGTACCGTTATTAACTCCTAAAATATTTAGTTACTTACCGGTAAACTATAAAGGGCTGCTGGTTGTTTTAAAATGCAGAATAATTGTCAAACCATTATAATGTAGAAGATGGAAGTATTTCAATCATAGAAGTTTCTTTCCTCTTCAGTTATAGTACGAGATATACCTACTACTGGATTTTGCGATGATTTTTATGCTGCATACACTAAATTTTTTTTATTATTCAACAGGTAATTTTATAAATGAATGAAATGAGAGTCAGTCGCCGCACTATGACTATGATCTAGAGTTTTGCACTGGCGGCTTGGCCCCTATTCTTAAACATGTGGCCAGGTGGTCTACAATACAATGTAAAATAGATCGTATTAACATAAAAATGTATCATTTCCAGAATGGCAGAAATTATATTCCAGCGTCGAAAGATTCCAACCGTGATATCAGACCCGAACCCACTGATCATCCTGCTGATACTCTCCCTGCTTCAAACATGTTGGAGTCAGGTCATCAACAGGGCGCCACACTTCGTCCCACAGATCGGGGACATGTCGCAGTTCACCCTGTCTGAAGACACGCCTGTTGGAACACCCGTGTATCATTTAAAAGGTATCTATGCTTTTTATCATTGTTTACTAGTTGTTTATGCTTTGATAAGTAATTTTAATTTAATAATAGTAATAATCTTCAATTTTGTGTTGATAAGCCACATTACTTTCTTTCTGGAAAAAAAATTATTAAAAATATAGTCAATAATTAGGGTGCTAAATCGGAGTAACTTTCCGAAGCAAGTTATCCAGTAGGACACATTAGGACCTGTGAAATTAAAATTAGCCTGTACTGCCATTTGGCTAACGTTGCATTAAACTTGGGAAAACTGTAGAAAACACTGTTTCAGTATAGGTGCATTCAACAGGTTTGATCTAAAAAACATGTTTGCCGTTGTTTGCATATTTTATATATGAAATTTATGTTATAGTTCATAACGCTTGAAATTAACTATAGTGGTGTTTCTTTTTCAGGTGTGGACCCAGAAAATGGCCCACTCCGCTACTCCATATCTGGGCAGTATTTCTCTGTAGACTCGCTGACTGGTGTGGTCACCCTTGCCAAGACTCTGGATAGGGAGGAGCAGAATGCCCTGGAAGTTATCATCAGTATTACTGGTAAGGTCGTGCTAAAAATATCTTGTTTTTCAAGATCTTGCTTTAATTTACAACATGTAAAACATTTTTCTTGTATGTTTGCGCTTAACTCTGCCTAAAATGATACAAAATTGTCTCACGATTATTATTTTATTTTACGCCTTTGTGCTGCTGTCGGACTCTTTGGTCAGTTCGAAACGTTGAAGGTTAATTTCCCAGTTCAACCATTTTCTACTAACAACAGTTCTGTCATTACCAATACCTTGCTAATATCGCTAATTATTTCCGTTCGTTCGATCGTAGTTCCTTTGACTCGTAACGGTATTTTTTTTCTGAGTAACCAAAGTACTTCAGATTGGTTTTGTAATAGGTGATTACGGAATTGAAAAAAGAAAAAGTATGTTGTAATATTATTACCTTCGAAAACTTATTGTTGGAAATCAATCCTTTTACAGATGAAGGGATAGCGAACACAGAGCCGAACACAGTGTCGTTGAGGCGTGTCATACCTGTAAAGGATGTCAATGATAACCCGCCTGTCTTTCATAACAGGCCTTACATTGTGAACATCAGTGAAGCTACTGCTGTTGGAACTGAGATTGAGGTATGCATAGGATTGATTAATAAAGACGAAATAATAAGGGTCATAAAACGCATTCTAGTAACAAACAAAACCATGCTAAACGTTCCATTACAGATTGTTTTTATGAAGTTCACAAATTGCGAGTGAAAGAAATGCAAAAAAAAATTGCACAAAATATACCAAAATATTGTCTACTCCACCACAGTGACATTACAGTAAACTATTTAACGTTTACCATCATACGAGTATATAGAATTGAAAATTGAATGGTATTAAGATAGTGGCATTAATTACTAAAAACATACTTATTGATGAATTTCAGGTGAACCCAAAGATAACAGTAACAGATCGTGATGAGGGCGAAAATGCGAGGATACGAGTGATATGTTCTACCAAAGAGAAAGGAAGCGACTCTGAGGCTTGCGCCACGTTCAGAGTTGAAACTGATATGGTGAGCAAAGATAACTAAATATTTTATAGGAACTTAGCGCAGTTTGAGAAGATTAGGTGGCTGTGCAAATTTGCTTTATTCAAATAACATAGACACCGTCGGTATGGCTTGTGAAGGCCACAGGAACTCGTTGGACGCGAGAAGCACAAAACCGGTCGAAGTGGAGGTGCTTAGGCTTATGTCCAGCAGTGGACGTCTTTCGGCTGAAATGATGATGATGATGAGTTGGTATGGTTGGAAAGAGAGAAATATCTACATTAATGGATAGGTACCAGCTTGTCATAGTCTTCTCTAAACTCTACACCCACTAGAAGAAACCAAGTAACTAGCTCAAAAATAATTATAATTTATAGATAACGCCAAACGAATACCAAGTTCGACTGTTCCTGAACCAAGCTTTGGACTTCGAGAGCAGATCAGCATACGTCATCAGTTTAGAAGCTACTGATTCGTCTGACAGGCCGCTGAGAGCACTGGCTAGTGTCGCAGCAGCAATATGGGATGTACAGGATCAACCACCAGTGTTCCTCAATGCACCATTCTCAGCTACAGTGCCAGAAAATACAGCACCGGTATGTGAAATGAGAGTTATATTTTTCTAAAATAAAAGTATGTAGATATATGCGACGATAAAAGGAAAGTTATATGCGACGTCGTTTTTAATTTGAGTTTGGAAAGAAAATCTAATATTAAAAGTCTATTAAAACTAAAGAGTAAAGAAGGGGTGACTACCGAGATGACGACTAATAGAGAAGTATGGAAGAAAGGAACATGTTGCGCCGACCCCAAATATATTGTGACAAGGGCAGCAGAATGATGATGCAATACTAAAGACTTAAGAAATGACTCAGGGTTATAAGTTAATCATATTAAAGAATCGCTCTTCTTACTAAAATTGAACTATTAGGTACTGCTAATAAAAGTTTACTATATTAATTACTACGATGACCTGTCTCCAATTATTTTTTTCTTCTATAAACCCATTTTATAACAATTAGTACTTTTATAAAATTACAATCAATTAGTAATCCTAATATTTTAACTTTCAGAACACAAGCATAATGGAGATCATAGCTAAAGACGGCGACACAGCCAATCCTCGACCAGTTCTGTTGACCCTCGATGGTGACACAGAGCAGTACTTCAAGCTACTCCCCGATAGACCTTTAGGACGAGCTACACTGGTCGCTTCCGACATTCCCATTGACAGGGAAAGTGATGTCGTGATGCAGAACGGAGGAGTTTACAGTTTCTTTGTCAAGGTACTCACGATTTATTACAGTATCTTTTTATTTTGTAATAATAGCAGCCAAAAATTTACTACTTTAATTTTCATGGAAAATAATAAGCCCTAAACCGCTGGTGTCATAATCTCTACCTATAAGTACAAAGTCGTCATAATTGATAGCTCTGTACCACTTATTGCTAAGTATATTACATATAAAGGCTTCATTTTTGTGCCATGCTTCGCTTTCCAGTCTGTTATACTGTGTTTTTAATTTTAGGCCACAGAATTAATAAACAACGAAGTACCATCAGACTTCACGGTGACAACCATAACTATTATCGTTACTGACGTTGACGATCATGTACCGAAATTTAACAAAAAAGAGTTTGATATATCGATACCTGAAAACATTGAGAATGGTAGTCCCATCCCTGGTCTATCAATATACGTTGAAGACCACGATATAGGACAGAATAGTAAATACGATTTATCACTAAGAGATGTTTGGAATTCTGAAGACGTGTTTGCTATTAGTACAGATCACGGTGAAGGAAGAACCCCAATCAGTATAAAAGTGAAAGATTCTTCGAAATTGGATTACGAAGTAGACGATGAGGACAAACGCCTATTTAGTTTTGATATTGTAACATCAGCTGATGGAAGAGAATTATCATCAGCACGAATCAATATAAAACTTCTCGATATGAATGACAACACTCCAATTTTCGAAGAATCTACGTATAAATTCAATATTCCTGAAAATGCAACTATTGGAACAAAAATTGGTGATGTTCATGCTACTGACAGAGATTATGGCATATTTGGCGAAATTGAATACACTTTGACTGGGTTCGGATCTAACATGTTTAATACGGATAAGAATACAGGTGGTGTTTACGTGCGACAGATATTGGACTTTGAAAAACAGAAAAGTTACAGTTTAACACTATTTGCTAAAGATGGTGGTGGTAAAGGATCAACAGCAAGTATTTTTATTGAAGTGTTAGACGTCAATGATAATGCTCCATTATTTGAAGCAGCAGAGTACAGTAGAACTATAAGAGATGGAGCTACTAGTTTTGAACCGCAGTTTGTTGTTCGGGTGAGTCATTTTGTTTTAACAATGCAACGTATGAGCACGGAAAGAATATTGGTGATAATGTTTGCCATTCTCATAATCTTTTAATTATATTATAGGCTACAGACGCAGATGGACCTACACAAGGCGACGGTCAAATTAAATATTCATTGGAATCTGATAACAGTATAAGTCGCAAAGGCAATGTGTTCGCCATAGATGAAGATACAGGAGAAATAAGTATTATCGAAAAGGTCGACAGTATGGATACTCCTCGAGGTCAATATGAGCTAGTTGTGAGAGCTACTGATTATGGTAAGTTAATAAGGAAATCTAAACAATGAAAACTATATTTTTATTTAAAATACCGGGATGACTAAATAATATTTTTTTGTTAATTTATTTTCAGGTATCCCACCCCTTCATAATGAAACTAGAGTCTACATTCGAGTGGGCGTTCCAGGAAACCAGCGACCAACATTCAAGGGCAACTACCACCACTACAAGTACACCGTCTCTCAACATAGTCCAGAGACCACGGAAGACTTTACATTTGACCTTAATCCTATGAACTACAAAGCGAACATCCAAGAAGATGCTAAGCCTGGTCAGAATGTTACTATGGTGGTGGCTAATGATCCTGATGGACTCGATGATTTACTGACATACCACATCGTATCAGGATCTAGGGACAATTTCGTCATCAATGAAAAGTAAGTTTAAAGATATTCTTAGAATTAAATGTTAGCAGTACATTATTATTAACTAATACAAAATGAATAAGCGCTTGGTGACATTTTTCTCATTATGAAGTCTTAATTAATAACCTGTTCTTATATTTCAGATCCGGTCTAATAACAGTTTCCAATGACGCAAACTTAGATCGTGACATAAACCCTGACCGGTACGAGATCATAGTATCTGCAGTTGACAGTGGGATGCCTATTCCAGAAACTGCTACTACCACGGTCTTCGTGACCATCCAAGATGTAAACGACAAGCCACCAAAATTCAATGTGACTGAATCAACAACACACATTTCTGAAAAAGCTAAGGTAGATGATGTGGTGACAAGGATTATAGCTTATGATACTGATGTCAATGCAAAATTACAGTACAGTATCATGCAGCTCAAAGCTCTTTCTAAAGCTGGTGTCCAATTAAAACCTAACTCACCATACGATTACAAACAAATATTCCGCATCAATGAAGACACTGGGGAAATATTTGTCAACGGAACTTTGGATTATAGTATGGCATCCATAGTAATTCTAACGATAAAAGTTGTCGACGTTAATGCTGAAATCAATAAAGAAAAGCAATTCGCTATGATAGAACACACGATTTATATTCAACCGTATGCTGATAAAAATCCTCAATTCACCAACGCGGGCTGGACAAGTTCAAATCCTGTGATATATCATAAAATCAAAGAAGAACAGCCAATTGGGAGTACTGTTCTTGTGTTAACAGCAGAAGACCCCATATCGGGACATTTGGTATCGAGTTACAAGGTCATTAACGCAGAAACAGGTCTGCTTCAAGTAGATCCTCTTAGTGGCCAAGTAGTTTTGACTAAGCATTTGGATTATGAAGACCTTACGACACCTAACTTAACAATCACTGTGAAAGCAGCCAGTAATGATGGCAGTAAGCATAGTATGGCTAAAATTATTATTGAAGTTATGAACATCAATGACAATCCACCGATTTTTGAAAAGGAGGTAATAATTTATTGACTTTTATGAAATCCCTAAACAAAACTATGTAAGTAAATACAATGTTTTTTAATAAAACTTTTTATTTCAGCTTTACAAAGTAAGCGTGCTGGAATCAGTAAAGTATCCAGAACAGATTGTAACAGTCAAAGCACACGATGCAGATGCTGTATTGACTGAAGAAGACAAAGTGAAAGGTTATTCTGATATCAGATACACGTTAAGGGGCGAGAATTCTGATCTGTTCAAAATTGATAACGTTACTGGAGCTATACAGGTAAAACTATTGTAGAACATTCAAGTTGTAACTGTATGAGTCACGTTTCATGAGCAAAATTAAAACTGTGGAATAATAAATCAAATAATTTATTTCAAATAGGCCATTACAAGGCACTTTTGAACGTTGAAAAGAAAATAAAATTGATTCTAATAGACTATTCCAAAAGTTAGTTTCGCATGGAGAAGAATGGTCCAGAAACTCAACAGGTACTCTTTTTAAATGTTTTACAATATTTTATATACATAAATATATAATTAATGTATATAAAATATTGTCAAGACAATGAACCTGGAATAAAATGACTATATTACAATAGGTACAAAGTATTAAAAATTTAACAATGACAGATAAATTAGTTATGTTAAGTTACATGGTACGTAGCATTTGAAGGCCTCCCACAAGGCAGACCGATGACCTCGAGAAGGCCGTAGAAATCCGGTAGATGCGGGAAGCACAGAACCGGTCGAAGCGGTGGTGCTTGGGGGAGGACTATCCAGCAGTGAACGTCTCTCGGTTCTAATGATGAAGATGATGACATGGTGCTCACATATTTACAAATATTGCAACCGCAGATGATTTATCCTAACATATGTACAAATGTTTCAGGTAGCGGAAAATAAAACGTTAGACAGGGAACGACAATCTGTTCTCAGGTTAGAGATAGAAGCAGCTGATACGCCAGCGGGTGGAGCTGATAAATTGAAGACTACCGCCACTATTCTTGTAGATGTTCTCGATGTTGATGATAACTCACCTGAATTTGAGAAAAATGTTTACACCGGTAAGATCACGCCTAAAGTACACTAATAAAATTAAGCATATTAATCACAACCTTTTCTGACAAGTACAATCATGTTTATGATAACTTAAGATGTTAGCAACTTTAAAATTTAAACTGAGCACTTCATTCTCATTTACAGCTGTGGTACCTGAAAATGTGCCAATCGGTATAAGCGTCATCAACGTTACTGCAACAGACCCTGATGAAGGATTAGGAGGAGAAATCAAGTACGACTTCTTGGACGAAGGAGAAGCTAATGGTAAGAATAAAAATGAGATAAATTAAACTACCGGCACAGTACTGTGGAAACGAGATCAATGATGATGTATGAGCATATTGACCATAAAAGGAAATTATAATTACTCATTTGTATTGGTTTCAGGCCTATTCACAATAGACGCTGCAACAGGTGAAATAAAAACGCGCAAGGATTTAACCGGCCGCGGTCGTACAGATCCTTATAGACTGCTAGTTGGCGCGACTGATGGTGGTGGACATTCTGGAGATACGTCATTATCTTTGTACATTGGTGACGTCAGCGCTAATGATGGTGTGCCGAGGTTCATTAGACCTGCTGCTGGAGAAATACTTAGTATTAGTGAGGTAACAATTGGGATTGATCTCAAAATGCATAAATGTAAAACTTTGAATAGTTATGAGCCCGATAAACGAATTAAAATTAGATACTTCAAGCTATATTGATCAATTACATGAATACATACGTTAAATCAAAGTATAAGTAAACGCAACTAAATTACGAGTTAATTACAGGAGGAATCCTTTAATTAACTGTCGGGATGAGTATATGGAGTGAAGGGAGGCCTTTGTCCTGCAGTGGCACACAAATGGCTGATAATAATACCAGTAGAAATCCTTTAATTAATTCGTAAATATGTTGCCATGATCACACGTAAATTTTTTGTTGCTGTCTAATGATGTTGGCTACTCTATAGAATGCAACAATTGGATCTGCTGTCTATCAAGTAGTGGCAAGTGACCCTGACGATCCGACTAAACCTTCTGGACAACTTTTCTACTCTATACAACCAAGCAACGCTGACGCAAAGATATTTGCAATCGGTAAGTGCACTTTGAAATCCTCATAAGAATTAAAGCAGTTTCTTTCGTTCCCGTCGATGTGTATTTTATTAAAAATAAAAATTCTGCCTTTCAGATCCTCATTCGGGCCAGATCACAACAAGGCAATCGTTGGACAGGGAACGCAAAGCATCTTACACCTTAGTGTTACTGGTGACGGATAGAGGACAGCCGCCTCAGCAGAGCACACGGATCGTCACCGTCAAGGTCACTGACGTTGATGACCATAAACCACATTTTGTAAGAAACTCGGTAAGTTAATAAAGCTAATTTTCTTTTCTGTGATGATGAAATTTCTAGGACACATTCATCATTCATACATTTAAGTAATTTTTTTTAAACTAAAATATAGCGTCGAAAAATTCATCCGCATCGCTGTCGACTGGTAATGTACCCAAGAGACTGGCGGCATTACCACATTTTTTTTAAATACATGTGCCATCTACCTTTTCGCACTGAGCCCACTGTGGTGAATTACAACAGAACATTATATTATAGGTTGATTATGTTTTTACGTGAAATTTCTGTTTAGGTACGCCATCTTTTAATAAAGTTTTACGATTTGAGGCGAAATAATATAGTACCAGTCCCTGATGCAACATCCAACATCGCATTTAATGCTAATGTAATGCCTTAACACCTGACTTAGAAGCTA
The DNA here is from genome assembly GCA_947508005.1 of Amphipoea lucens. Lineage (NCBI taxonomy): Eukaryota > Metazoa > Arthropoda > Insecta > Lepidoptera > Noctuidae > Amphipoea > Amphipoea lucens. The sequence continues at coordinate 22,645,270 of OX382360.1, read as the reverse complement.
ACCCATATACCAATATTAATTACCAACAACATAATTATTATTTATATTCTTCCTCAGGATGATCCACCGGTACTGATGACAGTCAAGGAAGAAGTTCCTATTGGCACAGTCATCGGGCAACTGGAAGCAATTGATGAAGATATCGATGAAAATGCAGCTGTAGACTATGCAATTACTGGTAATTATCTAGCCATTATATTAACAAAAACGTATCGGGAAACATATTTATAAGGCCTTTACCTCTAAAGATTAACCTTGTTTTGTAAAAAGGCCGTTTATGTGTTTATTGTTGCCATTTTTTAATTTAAAACTTTATTCCGACAATTTACAAAAATTGACGTTAACCCAAGTTTAAGTTGTCACTTTTCTATTAAGTAATTATTATTTTGTCCGAATAAAGTTCAGAATACAATAACTATCTCTCAAAAATTTGGGTATAGAGTAAAATAACAACTCGTTATGTAATGAGATGGATGTGGTAGCAAAAAAAACGAACATAAAAAAACTTTATTTGCAGTAGGAAACGACTTTGGCTTGTTGAAATTGGAAAGAACAAACGACAGCAAGGCTGTGATAACTGCAGCAGCGAGACTGGACAGAGAAGCAGTGTCCAAGCAGCTGATCACAATAAAGTGCTTCAAGTATGGCACTAAACCAAGACTGACTAAATCTTATAATAGATTGGTAAGAAATCATAGTAGTATAATAGACTTATAATATATTATAGTACCCAGGCGTTGTTATTGCTCGTAAAGTTTTAGAAAAACATTGTAAAAGCAAATTATTTTTAAAAGAGTAACGTGGAGTTTCCTGCCGGCTCTTCTCCATAGGAACCGAGCAATTGGAACCGTGCACCTAGCTTCTGACGTTTCATAAGTGCCCATGTAGGTTTATGTGAAATAAAATATGTGTGTACCTAACTATCTATGTACCCAATGTTTATTTAGAGGTTGGTGACTTAATATTACCTATATTTTGGAAGTTTATGTAACATACTAGTTTGCATTCATGGTAAAGTTTGCTTATTGCAACACACAGGTACAAGTAATACTTATTACAACTGAAAACAAAACTATACACAACAACAATACAACAATTACAATTAAAAATATAACAGTTCTTGTTTCTTTATGTTCATGCGTTTGTTTCAGTTCATGTTCTGATAAACTGTATTGCATTTATATAGTGAAACATTGTATTATAACCATTGATGTATAAATATACATCAATGATTATAACTAAATAAACCTAATATAAATTTGTGTAAAAGTTATAAAGCATTTGGGGGTAAACTTGAAAATTGCAAAAAAAAAAAATTGTAACATAATGACAGAGATGATACTCTATAAAGTCCAGCTTTTTCTAAGCGCCCTGAATCTTACACTGCACATCGACTTACGAGTATATCTTTATAATGGCTATAGGTACCCAAGCATCAGCCTGTCACTGATATGACAGTTTAACACGGTATTTCATTGTTTCTCGCTCTATTTTTATCATAGTACATCAAGAAGCCAATAAAAATACAATATACCCGTAAAAAAATCACGCTTAACGCCAAAAACAAATGAACAAGCCATTTTCTTTTCAGGATCCCTCAGAAATCCAAGTACTAATCAAAGTTCTAGATGTAGACGACCATCTTCCAGAATTTGAGAGTGCCAATATGACTGTAGGAGTCAGACTAAACGTGCCTGTAGACACACTGATAGCATCTATTAAAGCTACTGATAAGGACCCTGATGCAAGACCTATAAACTACAGTATTGTCAACATGAGCTTCGAGTCACCGATCAAGGGGAAATCATTGAATAACATCACTGATGTGATTGTGTTGAATAATATGACTGGCGACTTGAAGATCATGAAGAATTTGATACATTATGCTGATGGAATATTTAGGTAAGTTTTCATAATTTTAATTTTTGTTTGTTCCTATACTAGTCTGCTATCGCTTAATTATATCTAATACATACCTACATTGCTTTAATTATTTTTTTGTTTCAGGTTGGTAGTAAGAGCAAACAACACAAACGACCCAGAAAGATTTAGCGATATCTTAGTGGAGGTAATTACGTGTTTTCTCACTATATTTATGCATTGAAATAAAAGAACAGAATTTAAAAAAACAGGTTTTCCCAGAAAACTCATGCTACATTTTATATGTTATTGTAAAAGCCCGAACTGCGATAAATCTTAGGATTTACCGGATAAATTCTAATATTTAGCAAGTCTCACCGGTTAAAAGTCCGAATTGTTCTTTAATAATCTTTAATTTCGGATTTTTATCGGCATTCAGACGGTAAAAGCGCGATGAACATAAATAGTGCTGAGTTGGTAAAGCAGATTCTATCCTGCATTGAGCAGACAAAAATATCCCTTAAGATGACGAACATAAGGCTGTGACACTACATCCAGAATTCAAACTTCATCCCCTTCGGAAAATACAGGCGTAATCTGTTATGTTTATTGTCCAGGTGGTAGTAGTGAGGGAACGTGACCTCCTCCGTCTGGTGATGCCAAGTGGAACAAGACAAAAGTATGCAGACCTTCGAGACAGGATGTCTGCTGCCTTAGCGCAGAAGGGACTAAGGATGCAGCTGCATGATGCGAACACCGCCTTTTACGCTAGCACTGGGTAAGATAATAATTTTGGCCGTAAACACACGTCATAGGTCTGATATTATTTCTTTTTTTTTTACGTATGTTATATGCAGCTAAGAAAATAAACGATTCCAGCTTTGTGGGAAAACCAGACAGAAATAAAGAACAAAAAAGAGCAATTAAAAACAATTAGACAATATTATTAAATAAAATCATTTGTAACACAAATAGCTTTAGAACTAAAACCGTTCAGTCGTTTGTAACAACATGATTTAATTACATATACCGTACTGTACATTTAGAAGTTTGTAAGGATAGGTGTTGTCTTATGTAATGGCCTATATGTGTTGCCATAGATAATGGCGTACAGAAGATACAGATAAGCACAATGTCTACATTGGTACAGCCCGATTCAAACATTATGGCTCCCGAACATGAGGCGAGTCGCTGCGCAGCAACTGCGGTCCTGCGCAGAGAGTAGCGCACTTCAGAGCCGACTTAAGGGTTGACGCGAACTATAGCACGATTCACAGATTCCTAAATAGTCGAGTTTCACAAAAATCTTAGATGAAATGAAAATTAAACTTAGATAATTTCAGTGACGTGCATTGCATATAGACATATAAGCAGTGCCTACCTCGATATATCAACATAAGCCTATCAATTACATTTTACTGTGTGTGCCCCACAATTAAGAAACTCAATAAATTATCATACCTAACAAGAAACAAAATTTCATACAAACATGTGCGGCAGTAGGCAGGCGCCGGACAACCTACTCGGCTCCCGTACTATTCGCACATTGTCATTGGTCTTTACTCGTTCAAGTTAATACGACAAAATTAAAAATACGTACGTCCCACTCGTAATACCATGACGTTCGACCTTCGCAATTTATCACCCTTAAGTAGGCATGTCTACTCAAATAACTACACTTTTGACCTCACTTTTTTTTCTGATTAGTGACCGCGTTTGCCTAGACTAGACCCGGCTTAGTGCCTACCTATTTATTTATTTGAAATGGGCTTGCTCTTGACTCTAGCCTAGGTCAAAGGTGACAGAGACAAAGTCGACGATGGAGCGAGCTTACCCAGAAGAAGCCTGTTCACTCTCACTTTAAAGAGATTCGGGTTGTATGCGCTCGGAAAAACAGACGCAGGTAGAGAGTTCCACTCTTCTTCTTCTCTTATTTTGAAAACCAAAGCACGCCACTGATCATTATGCAAAATCCACAGTGTTTCCGTGGTAATTTTTTTCATTCATTGACGTCTGTTGTCTATACCGAGTCAGCAAAATGACAAGAAAAAACCCAGTCAGCGTTATAATGTTATAAATAACACAAGAAGTAACACATTCATAAGATCCTGCCAAATATTGATTGACATTATTTTGTGCGAAAACGTGATTGCCTGCTTGAATGTATCCGTTTTTATGATAACGCTCAAACCAAGGTCAGGAGTCGTAAAATATTAAGTATGCTTCCGTGGAAGATTATCTTCTAATACCATGGTAGTATAGGTACAGCTACTATTACTAATAATATAATTTTCGAATACTAAGCTCATAATTTCAACGTTTTGCTTTTTGAATATCTACTTATTATAATATCTAGTTTATTAAAATTAAATACCTACTAATCATTATAATCTCTAATTAAAACACTAGTGATGATATCATGTGCCGATTTTTTTTATTCTCCATGGACAATAATTAAAAATATTATTTTGAATTCAAATGTTTCACCAATTCCATTGTTTCCAGGCCCTGCTTCCAGTTCAGGAAAGTAGAATCTGGTGAAGCCTTAACACCTAAAGCCATGAAGGGAACTATTCGTGCTTTAGGCACGGAGTTCCAGGAGATTCTAGAAAACTTCAATGTACACAACATCACTAGCTGCGGAGTCTCCCGGACGAAACATTCGCCGGCGCAGCATGCATTGCTGGCTTTGGCTGGAGTGCTGCCGCTCGCTGCCTTCATAGCCACCCTTGTATTATGTTGTATGCATTCTAGTGGTATGTATTCATTTTTTTTAAGAGTTAAGACCTAGATACACGATGCAAGTTTCCTTGCCTGTCGCATACAATAAAAATGACTTGCATGGTCTTAACACTGGGCAGTGCAAATTTTATTGTTGCTAGAAGAACTTATGATGATGACTTATGAGACTTTCTGCCACAGGCAGAAAAATCATATAGGCAATAGTGTTATTGAAATAAATGACGAAGGCAGCTTCCTAGGTGTGTTGCATTTAACTAATTAAATATTTATTTATTTATTTAATACTTCAAGCACATAAATGTACATAGGCGGACTTAATGCCATAAGCATTTTCTACCAGTCAACCACCAAAAACTACTACACTTAAAATACCAGTACGAAAAGTGACGGTCTCACGGTTTGGAGAATGACTAGTAAAATCACTAGTTAAATTCATTAATATTATGTAATTTGTTGTTTAATTTATTCAATACCTACTTCAAAGCCACGTAATTTACTAGGTAGCGAGAAATCGCTAAATCTGTCGGTAAATACCTGGTAGAAGTGAGGTTAAGAGTCAGTTCATACACTTGTACGGAAAATATTTAGACAATTTGAGTGTTGACTTCATTTTAATTATGCATGTTTATGGAAAAACCTGCTTATAACGCAAACGTCAATAATATAGTAGGGTTCGTCATGTTTCTGGGAATGACAATCTTAGACTCTCCTTGGTCCAGTGGTCGGTAGTGCGACTGCTGAACGTTGAGCCCTAGGTTCAATCTCCGAGTCCGCCAGAGCAACGTGTTTTTGGGTCTTTCCCAGTGAGCAGCCCAGAGTCTTGATTTGTCTGGCAATAGGCTCGCCCGCTATAGGTACCTACATGGAAAATTATCAGAACTCGCGAAATATATATATACGGTCAACAAAAGAGATAAGTATGCAGGATCCTCGAATATAGGTGAAGATTAATAAGAAACCGATGGATGTTATTGAATAAAATTTAATTTTATTGATAGAAAACAAACAGCTCATTTATCAAATTAAATTTCAGTCGACGACATCCACCGGTTTCTTGATTAACTTCAACTATATCCGATGTCCCTGCATACTTATCTCTTTTGTTGACTGTACCTCCCACCTGCACCACCTCAGCCTTCACCTTCGAAGAACACAGTCTTGATGTTATATCATGTTAAACTCCTAGTTACCCGATTCTGTTCGAAACTCAAACTCAAAGCATTTATTTCAATTAAACCAATTACAGGCACTTTTGAATTGTCAAGGGGTCGGTCAGTCAGAAAGATGAAGCTAGTTGCGCATTCCAAAGCGTAGGTACCTATGGAGAAGAACGGGCAAGAAACTCCATGGACACTCTTTTAAATCAAAATAATAGATATGTTTACAAAGTCTTGGTTACACTATTCATGTTAAAAATTATACATGTGAGAACGATGCAGAACGTTAAAAGCGTCCATAATGAAAAGATAAGAAAAAAAAGCAATTGAAATATTAAATTAAAATAAGCCATGGCAGCAAAGAGTTGACCAGTCTCTACTGACGGCACCCGTTCACGAACATGACGCATGTATTAGCACCATTCAGCTCAACCATTTTGAAGGGAGCTAAATGATCCAACACTTTTACTATAGTTTCATTCAACATGGTGTATTTCCTTTTCCAGCCAAGAAAAGAGCTCGGGAGGCGCTGCTAATCACAAGGGAGCCTCCACCAGTAGCCGCCAGTAACATATCAGTGCCAACCAGACTTTATGCCGAACCATTGTATACCACGTGACGTAGCAGCTAGGACTAAATATAAGGTGTTAGGCGATTGGCACACTGCTGCGTTTCACGCAGCGGTGTGCGGGAAACGGAGCCAAATACCACGCGCGTGAGTGCGTTTTTATTGAATTTGTATGTAAAAAATCACGCGCGTGGGTGCGTTATCTGCACCCCGCTGCATCATGCGGGGCAGTGTGAGAATCGCCTTATTGGAATAAGGCAATTATCACACTGCCACGCATCACGCAGCGGGGTGCAGATAACGCACCCCCGCGCGTGATTTTTTAACCGACTTTAAAAAAGGAGGTTCTGTATTCGACCCGTATGTATGTATGTTTGTATGTCCGCGATAATCTCAAAAACCACTAAACCGATATTGATAATTCTTTCATTAGTGTGATCTACATACTTTCAGGAAGGTTTTAATATACGAGTATAATACATTAGGTAATTATTCTTATGTACGAAGTTATATGCAGAAATGTACTGCATCTCCGGCATTTCTATGTGAATTTTGATGATTCTTCGAGTCGTGTCTTCAATTCTTCAATGCACTAGTATTAATTGAATTTGGTATTTGGAATTGATTTGGAATTTGGTAGGTACAACAGTAACTAAAAAGTGAAAAATAAAAACATTTTTACAAAAAAAAAAACAACCGACTTCAAAAAAAAACGCTACAAAGTAAAAATAACTTTCATTTCGGAAGTCGGTGTCAAAAACGAAAATGCTGAACCAACGACACCGACTTCTGAAATTATTATTATTTTTCACTTTGTAGTATTTTTTTTTTGGAGTTGGTTGTTTTTACATACAAATTCAATATAAACGCACTTAAGCGCGTAGACTTTGGCTCCGTATCCCGCACCCCGCTGCGTGATGCGTGGCAGGTGTGATAATCGCCTAAGTTAAAACCCGAAAAGTTTTTTTTTTTATTCTACTCATCATTTTGAACTGCAAAAGGACCAACTCTGAAATCGTTAAATTCTTATGTGAAGATAAATATATGAAACTGCAACCTTTTTTTTTGCGGTTGTTGGGTTGCTCCTAAATTAAATTTTGTCCATATTGGTTGTTGGGTTCAATGACCAAAGGGCTACGAATAAGTAAAAGCCAAAGGGTCATTAAGTTCATTATCAATCAGGTTTCAGTTTCAAGTTATTTTGATTACACCTTGCTTTTTATGCTGAGTTCGGCGCTTTGTTTGACTCGTAATTACCTTTGCGAAGAACTTGCCATGGACCATGGATTAGTGCGCTGAATTTGGCATTTTGTGTGTATTATAAGTATTATAGGATGTGTGCGTGTGTATAGAATTTGATTGTGGGTGTATTTGTTTTATGAGAGAGTGTGCTGATTATGTTTTTGTGGTGTGAATAAAGTGAGAGAGTGAGTAAGAGTGAAAGAGAAGAGTAATTGTATGTCTGTATTTCAGAGCGTTTTCTTACTTTTCACTTTATGTACCTCCAATACTTTTAACTGGTTTCCAAACGGAGTCGTTTTTAGATCTATGACAATAAATTCAAATAATCATACCTACAACAATAGATACGTAGATACTTAAAGTAAATAATAATGGCGGGACCACATAAATGCTTGGATCAACAAAGAATGACTTATATGTAGATAGGTATTTAAGTAAGTATGAAATATTATTCAAGAAACATGAATTGTAAATAAACTTGCAAAAAAGTTTAAGCGTAAGAAGATAATATTTAAATAATATAATTATGAATAATAATGTACTATGTTTATAAATATTGCTTTTAAAGCTTTGTATATTTTGCTGTCCTTAGCTACTAAGATATTTTTTATGAAGATGTTGAAATCCTCTTACTTTACTAATAATATTGCCAATAATAAAGGTGCACATTACAAATAAAATATTGTAAACAAAAAGATATTTTGTTGTTGCCATTAGAGAAAAATAAACTTATCGCCTAAATTGCCTGATGTGAAGTTATATTAAGTACAAAATAATTATGTATTTAATGGAAGGTTTTATGCGGACAGCCATTTTGAAAATGAACAAAAAGTATTACGAGTAAATATAGAAAAATGTGTCATGACCATAATAATAGTGTGATAATATTTTATAGATTTTTACTTAATCTAAGTCACAATTATCATCAAAAATGCTATCTATTATAAGAAAAAGAAATAAATTATAAATACGTGAACAATGAATTGTGTGTTTTGTATAAATAAATTATTTTATTTTTACTTGTATTTGTATCACTAACCTAAACCAAAGGCAATGTGACCGTATCTAAGGCGGCCCTTACACTTACAGTTTGTACAATATTTATATAGCGCAGTATGATTGAATCAGCCCTTGCACTCCAAACGATTCATTATTTTCACGCAATTACATAGAGGGCCAATAAGCTTCAATGAGCAAGACCTGCACAATAACTACTAAGGCACGGGACAAATACAACCGGCGAGGGGCGCGGGCGCGGCGCCGGCGAGGTCCTTTACAGGCGAGTGGGCGTCCGAACCCCGACCGCAGCCCGCCCTCGCCTCACCGCTTGTTTATGTTCCGCGCCCCGCCGCTTTTATACATTTCATATAAAACACGTAATGAGAGGCGCCTCGCCCGGACCTCGCCGGCGCCGCGCCCGCGGCCCTCGCCGGTTGTATTTGTCCCGTGCCTTACTTTACGCAGTGCAGTTAAAATATGGTGCAATAAATTTAACTCGCTCAAACTTTTGTTCAGTCATTGCGCAATCTGCAAAATTAGCCCTAAACGGTAAAAAACGTAAAATTGATTGTGGTCGATTCTAAATACTAAATACTATTGTTTTTAGAAATATTTATTTACTATAGCAGTGCCCCGCGGTTTCACCCGCATAAGTCTCGATCCCGTGGGAATATCGGGATAAAAAGATCCAACGTGTTAATCCTGGTTATAAACTATCTGTGTGCCAAATTTCATTCACATCCGTTCAGTAGTTTTTGCGTGAAAGAGTAACATACATCCATCGATCCTCACAAACTTTTGCATTTATAATATTAAGGATTAAGTAGTAGGATTAATTAATTAGTTGCAGCTGCAGCAGCATTACATTAATATGACACTAAAAATGAAGTTATAACGCGAACCTATTTCCAACCGATCCCGCCACAAGCCGCACGCTTCGGGCGGAAACTCCAATCGTTCCCGCTCGGCCAACAAGCTTCCTTAGAAATAGACGACAAGCGCCTTTTTTTGACATCAGCCATCTAACGTTCGCCGACTGGGCCGCGCACCGTCCTACGCGTAGGAAGAAATTCAATTTACTACAAAACATCTATCTTCGCTCCGAACCCTTGGAAATAAAGCCCTTTCAGTACTACATGTGAGTTAAAAAAAAAAAAAACTGTAGCTGCCATAGATATCCAAGTAGCTACCTACTTTGTAAGTAATTGCTAACACGAATACAATTTCAGTGACCATACTCGTTCATTTTATGACAATTACAAAATAATAAGTGTAATTTTCTAAGAAAAACAAAAGATGATTATTGCAGAATTAGAATAGAATACTCTTTATTATGTACACAATATAAATTAGAGACATAAATATAGATATTTTACAAAGGGTGACACAATGGGCGGAGTTATCGCTTTAGTCATTGACTGCCACCGCGGTCACACGTTGTCTGCCAACAATCGATTTTCTATTGCGTCTGTTGCCTGGCAGTCACCGTGTTAATTAGATCCTGTAATAAGCATGTAGGATAAGGAAAAAATAGATTTTTAATTATGTACCTACTGAGCTACATTGTAGCATTTCTACAATGTAAGGCTTAATAATTAAAATGATTATCCCACGGTAATAATCATTAATAATCATTGATAATCATTGATTGATTTTTTTTCTCACTTTGTGAGTAAAGAATAATGACGTATTTCGACTTTAGTGTGTCATATAAATCTAAACGAGACAAATTAAAAGATTATAGGTACCTACCAATCTAATTTACACGCACAACATCAGTAATTAGGTATATTTGACTTAATTAATCCGTTAAAACAGAAGCACTTTATCTCTTGAAATGTGGTTGAAATCTATTAATTAAATAACACTTCTGCCACCCCTTTGGAGAATAATGAATTTGTTTCTTAAAGCGGATTGTAAATATATGTATCTTCACCTGTCCTGACCAGTATTCATCAAGGACAGCAAGCGTTAGACTGCTTGCATAAAGATACCGGTTTCCAGCATGGACTTGACTTAAAATAGTCCTACACTTTCTGTACGCTCGCACATGGAGGACTTTGTTCAAAACCAAAGTTCATAATTTTGAATTACGGCCTCACCTTGAGCTTGATACCAAGCGTGACCGACCACCTACGGCAATTAAGTAACTAATTACATAGATGGTGTGCTCACGTGCCAGCAATGCGCGAAGATTTTCTCAAAAAAGATTGGCTACATAAGCCACATTCGAGCTCACGAACGACAACTAATGCGGAGTTGAAGCAATCACCCTGGCCGAAATCGGTCGGATCGCATCATCACGCTCGCACATAAAGATACAGGATAAAACTAGTAGGACTACACTTTTTCATACGGGACACTCGTGGGTTGATTTCGACCTTAATAATAAAGTCAACAACATCATCTAGAAGTCTGTCATGTTTGCAGTATTCGTCCTCGACTTTAATTACATGGTTAACTCAATGCTCCCACTTCTCTACAGAATATCCAGCAAATAATCCCTCCAACATATGTTTTGGTCCAAATTAGAGTCGATACTTTTTTGTGCTAACTGTCCTTTAATATCAGCCCAGATTAACTCAATTGGGTTCAGGTCTGGGTGGTATGGAGATAAACACAACACTTCATGTCCATTTCTTTTCAATAACTCGTCAATTTGACGCTGGTAGTTAGACTTCCGACTACCCGTAACGACTGTCAAAGATCCACAAATGACAGCCGGGACCAACGCCGTAACGTGCTTTCCGAGGCACGTAGGGGTCTCGGTATGTAAACATGGTCACTCATCCACAGACCAACCGCGGAAAGCGCGACTTAACCTAATCGATCGACCTGTGCGGCTGTTATTATTTAGCCACGGGCCCTTCAACTCTTATTATTTATAAAATTCAATTAGTTAAGTATTACGTTTTTATTCTTGTGTAACCATAAGATAACCATAACTACACATCGATACCTATATAACCGCGATTTTGGTCTCCAAAGCCATGCCATACCGTGACTAAAATTAGATTGCCTTCGGACCACAAAAAATTGTGTAATCAAAGATATTACGTAGGTAAATAATAAAAAACAGGTTACTAGTCACACATCCTCGGTAGACTGCAGAATGTTAAAAACGTGTTTAAAACTAAAATAATAATATTTTTTGGCACCTTATATCTGAGATGCTATATTGATTATTAACAGTTTGATCTCGATCGGCATTGACACAGGAACTATGTTCGGCATAATACTTGTCATAGCTCTGGTCATCGTAATATTTATACTTGTTATTGGCATACACCAGAAGAATACAAACGCAGTATGCCTCTCACGGAGAAGACTAGAAGGGAAAACCATACTAGTTACTGGAGGAACCGCGGGAATGGGTCTCGAAATAGCCATAGACCTCGCTCATCGGGGAGCTAGGGTCATCGTGGCTTGCCCTTTTGAAGACGAAGGCAACCGATCACGGAAGCAAATAGTACAAGAAACGGAAAATGAAAACGTTGTATTCAAACTTCTAGACCTCGGATCTTTGAAATCTGTTCGGCAATTCGCAGCAGATATCCTGAAAACTGAAGATCGATTAGACGTTTTGATAAACAATGCCGGTGTTGGGGTTCCCGGAGACTACCTAACTGCCGATGGAATGAACTTCATAATGCAAGTGAACTACTACGGAGGATTTTTATTAACGCTTTTACTTCTTCCACTCCTGAAGAAGACGGGCACACCTGGCGATAGAAGCAGGATATTGATAACAACGTCGGTCTTGCATAAGTATGGACGAGTGGATATTAATAACTTGAACAAGACTGACTATTGGTACAGATGGCAGATCTATGCTAACAGCAAGCTGTGTCTCATACTGTTTACAAATGAACTATCAAAAAGGTTGGAAGGTTCGAACGTTGTGGTGAATAATGTGGATCCTGGAGCAGTTGGAACCAGGATCTTTGAATCTGGGAACAAAATTATAGCATTTTTCTTGAAACTTATGTGTAATACCATGTTTAAGACAACGTGGCAAGGAGCACAAACGGCTTTGCATGTAGCGCTAGATAAGAAAGCTGGTGAAGTGAGTGGAGCGTACTTTAAGAACTGTGCAATTAGTAGGGCAGGGAAAAGGTATTCTGACAAACGTGCCAAGATACTTTGGGAGGAATCTGTGAAATTGGTGCAGATAAATGACGATGAGCTGGAACAGTGTTTTAAATAGTCAAAATGTTGATTAGGACAGGGATTTAGCTGTAAGTAGTTACAATTTAGGTTAGAAATGTTTTTCATTTCGAAATTACAATATTCTTTTTCTCAAATATTTGCTTCATTTTAATTTTAAGATAGATTAAGTTTGTGTACAAAATATAGAGTCACGGTCATGGATAAAGAAGATAAGTTATTATAGAAATACATAAAGAATCATGATACATAATAAAAGTCCTAGTTAAGGCGTTTTCTTATATTTCCTACACAAATGTTCACCTTTAACGCTTGCTTAATGCCGTGTTTGCGTTAATAGACAAATAAATTGTTCCGGGTGTGGTTGTAAGTACACATAGGTTTGTAAACACATACATACCATACAAGTAAAATCTTTTTGTTGGACCGTCATCATTATATCAGACGAAAACCGACCTTAGGCCTTCCCAAAGAATCACTGCGATCAGTTAGATAATAAACAAAGATAGCTTGCCGGGCTATTGTCAATCCTAAGCATCAGTAGAATGATTGCTCACTTCGCCAGTTCACCTACATTTTCACGATGAGATTTTTAAAGAACAGGTCAGGTGTAACTAACGCTTACGCGGGCAACTCTTTCAGCATATTGCTGGAGGTACCTGGAGGTGGCTGGTGGCTGGAGGTAGTGGAACGTGGAGAAAAACTGCTCAATATCGCTTGATCGCAAGATTGCAGCAACTATTGCCAAAGATACAACTACATTATATTAAGTTATATGGGGCAACTTTATAAGCTGGTTGCCATTTTGCTCCCTTATATTGGTATAACATTGGCTATATTATGCCCGTTCCAAGGATAGAACCCCACGCTCCACGATCACACTTGCAACCACTAGACACTCGGGGGTGTGGGATTGTCGGGAGTGCGGGATTGTCGGGGGTGCTGGATTGTTCGGGGGTGCGGGATTGTAGGGGGTGCGGGATTGTCCGAAAGGGTTACCGCTACCCCGGAACATAAAGGGCTAAAGAAGGAACACGGATGGGTTTTAGTCAGTAAGAGTCTGACACTTCCTTCCGCTCCACCTAGAGCGGGAGGGGTCATTTGATGCTTTCCCATCCATAAAAAATAACCACTAGACACTACACGTTGTACGGTGAAACCATACACTAATAATGAACTAATACTTATTCGTGCATTTTTACCTCATTATTTTCAATAATTGATATTAGACGAGCATTCGGTACACGATTAGCGGTCGTCGCGTGTGCTCCCTCGCCCCTTTGTAATATATTTAATTTGACTTTATGTCCGCATAATATATTTAATTTGACTTTATAGGCAGCAGTATCATTTAGCCATCCTCCTAGCTTCTACAGACGTACTCTAATAATCTCGTATATGTTATCTATACTTATAATAAATCTGTAGAAGTGAAAATTCTGTACATTGAAAATATCAAAAAAATAAATGGCTGGGGGTGTTACTAGACCGACACCGAACAAAAAAATGTGATTAAAAAACTTTTTGTCTGTCTGTCTGTCTGTCGGTCTATCAGTCTCGTCTGTTTGTTCAGGCATCACGCAAAAATCTAGCTAGTATCGTAATATATCTTTTGACACGGATCAATTATGTTTATACTTAATTTGTTATTGTGAACATTGTTTTTAATTAAAACGTGTTTTACTTTGTCTCACGTAAATTGTTTTTATAGAATGATCTATTTCCTTAATCTCATAAATTGTTTTGTTGACCTCTATTTCATTATATCTATTTATATAACAAAAAACATCAACGAAAATAAACACCGTGAGTAAAAACGCATCCTAAAATTGTGTAACAGTTTAAATCACAATAAGAGAGTTTCGGAAGATATTTCCAATTTCCAAGAATACAAACTAAGTATTAAAGCATCTAAATTCATAGTATTAGTGACTTGCAGACGAAAATTTAATTAGTATGTGCTACAGACAAATAAATTAATGATCATGATTGATGTTCATTGAAAGGAGAATGGGCCACGTACATGTGTTTCTGCCCTGAGGCATAGCCATAAGATATGTACCAATAACTTTAGAGCCTTTCAAGTAGCATCTCTGTTTCTAACACGACTTTTGCCAATTGTTATTGTTCGGAGTTAATGACATAAATAGGTAACAACTTGGGCACCGAACTTAAGGAATTCTTGGTGCCCGATAGCCATAAGACATGCATCAATAGAAATAACTTTTTAAAGAGAACCTTCGCTTCTAACACGACTTTTGCCAATTGTTAGTCACTGGCTTACTAGTAGTGTTGGCTTGTTGTTATGGTTGTCTGACTTGCTAGTCAATGACTGAAGTTAAGGAATTCTTGGCGCCCAATATCTATAAGATACACCAATGAAACGAGCCATTCAAGGGGAACCTTTGCTACTAACAAGACTTTGAAAAGCTTTCCTTGAAAAGCTCTTTCCATTGATGTAGGTATGTATTATAGTAGCTATTGGGAGGCAAGAACATTCCTAAGCTTCAGTGCCCAGGTAGTCAACTATTTAGGTCATTAACTCCGAACTGAAGGTTCAAGGTTCTCTTTGAACGTTCATTCCATTGGAATATATCTTAATGCTATTGGGGGATGCAGCAGGCTTAACGTTCGGTCCAGCCGATCGACTCCTAAAAACATTGTTCCTAAAGCGGTATCTAGAAGGTCAATGTTTTAAAACGTCCATTTAAAGGCTTAAAAGATGATATTTGCAAGACACAGAACTAATGAAACTTAATTAATAGACGAAATACCAGAATTTCAATAACATTTAATTACGGGGTCCGCATGGATTCACGCGGGCCAACACCTGGCCGGGGGAGCGTGATGAAATGCGCAAGCACTCCAGCACCCCGGCTAAAGGTAGCAGCAGGACACCGTGTGGTTTTAGTCAGTAAGAGTCTGACAGACCCCTCCACCCACCCCAGGGTGGTGGACATCCATGACGATTTCCACACGATAAAAAAAAGGTACTCATATTTAGAGCTCTGTAACTCCTTACGTACTACCAATCAAGACAAATCGTCATAATAAGAAATACTCTCCATGATGAGATCTTTCCATTATGTGTCTTAACGCTGTTAAGCTTCAGGGCAGATTCGCTCAATCTCCTTTGTAGTTTCAATCTGTAATCATATAACACATCATATTATTATTTATGTGTCATTGGCGATGCTAATGATCCGAAATTATACTTTCTTAGGTACATATGAAAAGCATATAATTAACCGTATTAATATTTAAATAATATTCTTCGTGCAAAAGTTGTTTTGACAGAATACCAAAGCCAATGGAGGAAGAATATATTAAAAACCGGCAAAGTTCCAGTCGGACGCGCGCCTAAGGGTTCCGTACCTACTACCAATGCTGTAAGTACAGACGCCAGCACATCAACCTACCCGAAACTGTCAGATTTTCCCAATCAACTTTGAACCTTATACATTAGTAATAAAGTTGAAAATCTATTAAAGAAATTTGACAGATTGTAGTAGGTTGATGTGCTGGCGTCTGTACCAAACTATGAAATATAGTTTATCTTATCTAATTTCAAAGATAAAGTCCATAGTAACACGTATTCTGTTATGATCTGGCTAATACGTTATACAACGTGTAACGTTAAATGCGCAAAACCTCAGACACCCCAACTGATTTTTAATTCAATTGACCTATTTCAGAGAGAAAAAAAATCATTAAAAAAATTGTAAAGGTTTTATGTGCTGTTTTAGTTTTACTGGTAATTCTAATCGTTTACTGCGTCTGCGACGACGCTCTATTGAGGGAGGAGTCGTCACCGGGCCGCTGCGCCGCGCATTATTTACCATCTACGCTCCTAAAAAACTTAGGTTATCTTTGAACAGTGACTTAAATGTTTCCATCACACTTTTCCAGGCTTTGGCCAAATTAACGTTGTCATTACAATGCGCCAACATTCTCACCATTTCACAATATTGAATGTTTGTGTACAAAAACGTTGCGAAATTCACGCGCACGCGCCGCCTCGCCGGGGTAACGGGATAGGAAGGACAATTACACGGTTACACCTGTGACGCATGTGCCGGCGCCGCTCAGACTGAAGTAAACACGGCCGCTGTCACGTATTTCGCACGCCCCGCCCCCGTGCAGATCGTCATTTCTCTTTCTAACCCTTAGGTTAAGTTTATGTTAAAATAAGATAGATAACATTATTGTTTATTTCAAATTGTCTTATTCATGGTACTTACTGTACGGAAGATTCGTATTTGCAATTTGCATTGAAATAAGAGCTATTATTATCCCGCGTATGGGAAAATTTTAGTTGGTCGACAACAACTTGTGTTTGTTTACCTATTTTGGCGGGTTTGCGCATGTGATGGCTTGAATTATTAATAAATTGACACGGCAACGTTTTTAATGAAGATTTTTTTTAAATGTGACCTACATTAAAAAGTGGTTCAATTGATTCTGCTCGTTATTCTGATCAAACTATTTTCAGGTTTTGCGCATTTAACGTTACACGTTGTATATATACTATTAAGGTGAATGCGCAGTGGTAGACCGCGAAATTCAAATTTTCATACGTTTTTTGCAATTTGCAGGTCAGTGTCAGGTTTTATTTCGATCAAAATTTGATTCGCGGCTATAACAGGTACGTATTTACAGAATTATAATCATTAATACATCTTTCTAAGTTAGATTTGTACTTACTGTAATTGTTCTTAGTTGTTGTTGTTTTTAAGTTCTGAATACTAACAATATAAATGTACTGTGTAATGGATCAATGGTTGTCTGAATAAATAAATAAATTATTATTATTAACGTCATCTAACCACAATGTAACAATTAATTTTTTTTTAAGTATGTTTATTTTTAATTTAAGTTTAGGATACATTGCCTAAATAATTAATAAGATAACACGTTAACGACCACTTCAATGCAAATGTTCACAATATTATACTACATACCTCTACCCACTGAATAAACAAGTTGAGACCTGATAATGGTATTTTTATGATATTTTGTATGACGTTAAGTGCTTAATTAAAACAGTTTTAAAACAATTACAAGAATTAAAAACACAGTTTATATCATATACTTACCTAATATAAAGGAAAACATAAAGTTAAGGGTAAAACATAAAAAATAACTACACAGTAATGAATTGGTAATTTGGTACAAATGCTAGTAGTAGGTACATCAAGCTACCCGAAACTGTCAAATTTTCCCAATCAACTTTGAACCTTATTTTTTAGCGATAAAGCTGAAAATCTATTTAAGAAATTAGACAGATTGTAGTATCTTGATGTGCTGGCGTCTGTACCTCGGTGTTCGTCCTCTGTTTCGCAGAGAGAAATTTCATAGAATTTCGTTTCGCAGAAAATGTTTCATATAATATTTGGTCCTTGTATTTTTATTTCGAACATCCCGTTCGTCCCATCAACAAAATTAGTGGGACGATCGGGAAAAAATATAATGAATTCCCGTTCGTCCCACGAGGGGGACGAAGTCGGTGGGACGAACGGGAATACACGATTGTTGCAACGACTATTTACTTGAATGAAACATATTTCACAGAAAATTGGTACCTCTCATAGTACTTCTGACATGCCTATTATAATCTCCGTCCATTCATTTGCAAACAGATTGGTAAAGCTTAACCAAACTATTCGAAAATTGCACACAACTAAATTCTTTGGAGCTGGAAAAGGGCATAACTTCCTTGTAGTTCTGACCGTCGACTGGTCGGCTGCTAGCTTGAGCATCTGGCGCGGCAATTGACAACATTTCAAACCTGACACGACCTTAAAACAAAAATACTATTTCTTTGTTTTCGTATCCTGAGTTCAAATATATTTTTATTTTATTTTTTTATTTCTAAATTTCTGAGAAAAAAAATAAAAATCAAAAAACATCTGATGACGTCACATAAACGGCGGAATGAGGTAGTTACCTTTGCGCATTCCAATGTCTTTGATTGAAAACATTACATCAAACAAGACATGTCAATGTCACCTAAGAAGTGTAACTAGAAAACAACTAAAAAACTGAATTGAATTCAACAATATTTTTTCCTATCAACTCGACACGCTGCTTACTGTTAATATTATCAATTTTTGATTGATATTTCGCCAATAAAATGGATCCCAATGAAAAATATACGCCAATGAAGGAACCAAAACAACGACTGAGACAAGTGACGTCTAACAGTTTTTTTGACGGGTCACAATAACGCAAAGGTAATATCGCCATTCTACCGTCATCTGGCACTTACGTCTTTTTAGAATACACCAAATTTCAAAGTTAAAATTATGAATGAAAAGTACATAATTTCGAAAAATTAAAAAATATGGGTGCCCTAGATTTGAATTTACTTTTATATAACGTAATAATACATGCAGGTTAAAAATATGAAATGTTGTCAATTGCGTAACACACTATCAGTAGCAGTGACTTTAATTTTGACAGTTCAACAACATTATTATTTTCCGATCCCAAGACATTGTCGCAGGGCTAACCTAAGCCTAAACTGATACCTAAAAACTAATTAACAAAATGTATAAAAACTCAACTCAAATTAAAAATTCAAACTAATATCTTACACATAATGCACACTCACACTATTACACACACACCCCCACACTATTACACACACACACACACACTTAAATACATCACACAAGCGCGCTTCTTTTTGTATTTTCTTTATACTTTATTTTTTGTTTTTCAATTGACAACATTTCAAACCTGACAGGACCTTAAAACAAAAATACTATTTCTTTATTTTCGTATCCTTAGTTCAAATATATTTTTATTTTATTTTTTATTTCTAAATTTCTGAGAAAAAAAATAAAAATCAAAAAACATGTGATGACGTCACATAAACGGCGGAATGAGGTAGTTACCTTTGCGCATTCCAATGTCTTTGATTGAAAACATTACATCAAACAAGGCATGTCAATGTCACCTAAGAAGTGTAACTAGAAAACAACTAAAAAACTGAATTGAATTCAACAATATTTTTTCCTATCAACTCGACACGCTGCTTACTGTTAATATTATCAATTTTTGATTGATATTTCGCCAACAAAATGGATCCCAATGAAAAATATACGCCAATGAAGAAACCAAAACAACGACTGAGACAAGTGACATCTAACAGTTTTTTTGACGGGTCACAATAAAGCAAAGGTAATATCGCCATTCTACCGTCATCTGGCACTTACGTCTTTTTAGAATACACCGAATTTCAAAGTTAAAATTATGAATGAAAAGTACATAATTTCGAAAAACGAAAAAATATGGGTGCCCTAGATTTGAATTTACTTTTATATAACGTAATAATACATGCAGGTTAAAAATATGAAATGTTGTCAATTGCACACCACACATCCCTGGACTTACGCTTATCGCCGAGATCTGTCATCCGAAGCACGGTAATGCAGTGTTTGCTGCTCCCGGTGTAAGCATACTATCCAACAAGTGCTCAAACGTTCGACACGCTAAGAAGAAGAATTGCATACCCGTTATCATGTTAAGTGGAAGAGCGGAGTCACCTAATGAAAGCATCTCCTTGCTTAGAAGGTGATCTCCAACTCACGTGAAGCACTTAATGTAATTGCAATAAACATTTTTATTTTATTTTTCGTGATTTACATTGATTACGTTATTTACGTTTTTGGTCAGGCATATTTTTCGAAAATATGAAGCAATGGATTAGCAACATCCTTCAAAGTGAATCAGATTGAGATTGATAGTGTGTCATGCAAGAAGGATGCTGGTCAAGCAGACTGTTGGGATTTTCAAGGGAATTTCCCATCAAGCAGTGTCTTTTGGTTCCGATCGATAGTAATATGATCGCTTGTTATTTTTTATTATTTTATGCTGAATAGAAGTTATATAATTTACCAAGAAGGCCAACAAAGTATGAAAGCATCCTTCTTGCCTCATGTCTCACTTCCAATATCTATGTTCTTCTCACGCTTAGAATCTGCGTTCTTTTAACAATCTTCTCCTACTCTGACTTTGGTCATTCTTCCTTTCATATTCAGTCCATTCTTCTTTGGTATGCCCTTGATATCAGGACGGCCACCAATCGGTATGCATTTAAGCGGAAATTGCATAGTTATTTTTAAAACCAATATTGTAGAGTCATCTAAACACTTCTCTCCCTTATGTATATTAATTTTTTTTTTTTACTAGTCTACGCTGTCCCACTCCTGGGCAAAGGCCTCCCTCCATTCCATTATAATTATATATTATCGTAAATAGTATGTGTGTGTATTATAGGTTTTTAACCTATTTGTGTACCTTTTTTATTCATAATTAAATAAATTTAATAGTTTTTATAATTGTTCCTCTCAACCAAAGCACCTGCCATCTAATCTTTTCACCACCCTTGTTTGACTGGTAGAGAATGCCTAAGGCATTAAGTCCGACTTTGTATCTTTTTGTGTGCGAAAAGAAAAAATATATACAGCCTCTAAAATCACATTGTTCGTGTAAGTGGAAATTAGCAAACGAATATTGAATTAGCATCTGCTACGGACAAATACATTAGGTAATGATGACATTGACCTTTGTAGTTTTGATCTGTAATCATATTATCATGTATGTGTTATCATTGGCGATTCTAATTCTCCGAAAATATACGTTTTTTTCCGAATGCAGGAAGAATTTTATTTTAATAGATAAATTTCACATATTATTTCGTTTATTTATCTATTTACATATTTAATTACATTTTTAAATATTTCTTAACATATTAAAAATAAGTATAAAAAACATTTAAAAATATAAAAAAAATAGTAGTCCGCCGATGTCGGGAGCAGGGTCCAAGCTACCGGTGGTTAGGGCTCCAGAGACAGAAACCTCCTCACAATACGAGCCGTATCGAGGAGTACTGTCTTCTGATTAAGGCCATTGATCCAACCGCCAAGGTCACATATTATAAAGTATATTGATCATATATTATTATTATTAACCTTATTGATATTCTATTTATTATTGACTTAAGTATTCTGTTTAAACGTGTTCTGCACGATGAATATTAATGTTCTAAAAGTTAATATGTACACAGGAATAGAATTATTAACCTATTATTAATAAGTTCATAATATTCGTCGTGCAGAACATGTTTTGACTTAAATCAATAGAGGAAGAATAAAGATAAGTGCCAGTCGGACTCGCGTCTAAGGGTTCTGTACCTACTATCAATACAGTATCTAACTATTAAATGGACGCTATTAAGCAGAAAAAATCCAACCAGTAATTTTTCGAAAATCGAGTAATACAGGGTTAATTATCAAAGACCAGCCAAATTTAAGGGTGTGGTAGAGACAACCAAACTGAACAAATTTCTCCATGGGACCAATATCTTAATCGCGAAAAATTTATCAACTGTCCCATAGAAAACATCAATACCTACTCGACCGAAACGTATGGGACGGCTGAATTTTTATTCGCGATTACGATGTTGGTCGCATGGACAAAATTGTTCAGTTTGATAGTCTGTAACACACTCTTAAAGGCTGGTCTTTGAAAAATAACCCTGTATAATATATAGTTAGAATCTACACATCGAAGTCAAAGTCAAAGCATTAATTTCAAATAGGTAGGTACATAGGTAAAAGGCACTTTTGAACGTCAAAAATTATCTTAAAATAGAATTGATTCTAGTCGCCCATTCCAATAGGTAGTTTTCGTATGGAGAAGAATGGGCAAGAAACTCCACCGTTAGTTACTCTTTTAAAATGTTTTAGGTATAATCGAACTTTATATACCCATCAAATATCCAAGCAGTCTGATCACTTTCACCAAACTTTCTTTCCATTTTTGTATTCCTCTGCTTGTTAGTTTTATATTCACTCCTAAACTTCAAATCGTATTTACTCAAAAGTAACAAAATGTTGGTTGGATATTTTCTGCTTAACAGGGTCCAAATATAGTTACTCTATCAAATAACAAAGATAAAAGGTCATAGTAACACGTATTCTGTTATGAAATGGCTATTACGCATAATATTTATTATAGCATAAGATTATTTTGTGTATTTTGTCTATGGGCCTCAGCTGCCTGATAATAAAATGATTATTATTATTATAAAAAGATACAGCTCTGTAACCGATATATAAACGGAGATATGGAAGGACAGATAGATAACGTAACGATTTAAACGTAATGTAAAGAATCCCACTTCCATCGTTTAGGTACGGAACCCTAAAAATCTAGGTAATGTTCGTTGGTACGGTCAGCGACAAAAGTCGATTACAGTCCGGCCGTCAAGAGAAAGCGTTCCTGACACCTCTCAGTGCGACAAATTTAGTAGATAATAATTACTTTCCCCCTTACTAATAAACGTTGTATAGCGTCTAGGTATATAGTTACACAACGCTTTGTCTTCTTCTTTCGAAAGTCAAATTACTGACGACCGAAAGAGAGAAATCGCTGTGTAACTATTCATCACACTAATATTATAAAGGCGAAAGTTTGTGAGTGTGTGTGTGTGTTTATATGTTTGTTACTTCTTCACGCCTAAACCACTGACCCGATTTAGATGAAATTTGGTATAGAGATAGTTTGAGTCCCGGAAAAGGACATAGGATAGTTTTTATCCCGATATTCCCACGGGATCGACATTTACGCGGGTGAAACCGCGGGGCGCAGCTAGTCTGATATAATACGTTTATTAGTAAGGGGGCTAATGTACTATGTACTAAAACCTTCCTGAAAGTATGTAGATCACGTTAATGAAACAAACATCAAAATTGGTTCATTAGTTTTTGAGAAAATCGCGGACATACAAACATACATACATATGGGTCGAATACAGAACCTCCTCTTTTGAAGTCAGTTAACAAGTTCAAATTCGCAAAATACGTATTCGTTTGTATGAAACTTCAGGTGTCAGGAACACATTCTTTCGTCGACCGCACTGCAGCACTGTAGTATTGCAACTTGTACGCAATCATCTAAATTGACAAAATTATTCGATACATTGTATTTCAGAAAAATACGATATAATAATTACGATAAAATAAAAAACTTTTTCATTTCTCATACTCGGAAAGTAGTGTTTGTTTGATCCAAATAGCGGGTGGAAGACGCTGCTTCCCACCACAGGGCGGGAAAGACTCATAGTAATTACTTCCCTCTTTAGGGTGGGAATTAATTTTAAAAATAGAACTGTAGTTAGCTACGAAATTTTTTACATAAGTTAAGAAAAATACTGCAGTCTTGTGAGTGTATAAACAGCCAGTGTGAATTAAAAAAAACCTATTAAGCGGGACAGCCCACGGCGATGACGCGGTGTGTTCCATATTTAAAATAAAAAAAGACAATAGTATTATTTGGCGGGATACTAACTCTGTAAGCTGTACCGAAATTCAAAAACTTTGCATGTTATTGTTATCAATAAATATTTTAGAAAAACTACTACTTTTTACTTTCCTTATATTCGAAATGAAAAGTAGAGTGTTTAACACGGGTGAAAGTCATCAATTCCTACTCGGGCTATACTATAGCCTCGCTGCGCTCGGGCGTCTAAATGCCTCGTATAGGAATTGATTCCTTTCGACCCTTGCATAACAATCTACTATTTTTTCTTTTAAAGCACATCTCTACTAAAGAGTTCTTTCTCACTTCGTAGGTTTAAGGTGCCGCCAACGAACAAAATAATGAAATTACGCAATTTAATAGAGACTAGCTTTTGCTCGCGGCTTCGCCCGCGTGTTATCAATATCCTATCGGGATTTAAATTACCCTATGTGTTAATCGAGCTTTTGGACACACAGATAATTTATGTGTGTGTGTGTTTCATCCAAATCCATTCAGCCGTCTTTGCGCCAATTCGGAACATACATCCAGACATGTAGACAAACGGACAAAAATTCTAATACTTACTTAAGTAACTATATTTTCGGCCTCAGACTCGTTCCTACGCCTCGTAACATTTACTTTTTCAAAAATGGTCAATGCACTCATACAGAGTGCATTGACCATTTTTGAAAAAGTAAAGTTTCTGAATACCTGTACCTTGTGGCACAGGTATTCAGAAACTTGTATGAGTACATTGTTTTTTTTTTTTAACGTTTACTTTTTTTGCAAAAGCCTTTCTGTAACTGAATGATCAAGGTCTGGCGGGCATGGAGCACTGACCTAAACACCGATTAAACTGAACAGGCCAATCGGCTTGCCCGACGGTTCCTACTTCCTAGTAGGTACAGTCAACAGCAAAAATAGATGATGAAAATCTGAAAATTAATACTAATGAACGGAGTTCGTGTCATAACTGTGTGGCGTCGAAGTGATTCAAAAGTATGTGATTGTAAATTATACCAAACATTTACTACTAGTACAGCTGCAATATATTCGTGATCAGTTTTGACTCCTAAAGTTATAAACTCAATCATCATCTACTTTTGCTGTTGACTGTACCTAACTATATTTACTGCGCGTACTATATTGCGCGTTGCTCGCTATTGATGCACTGGAATACGAGGGATATTTTGAATGCAAAAAAATAACCATAATACCGTTTTTTAGGGTTCCGTACCTCAAAAGGAAAAACGGAACCCTTATAAGATCAATTCGTTGTTCGTCTGTCTGTCCGTCTGTCAAGACCCTTTTTCTCAGGAACGCGTGGAGTTATCAAGTTGAAATGAATATCAAATACTCAGGACTGTAATATTGAAGCAGTGAAAAAATAAATCTTTTAAGACAACGTAATCAAATAATACGGGCGTTTATGTTTCGTTTATGCCGCATATTTTGACACTCGCAAGGGAATCGAAACCTATATAAGGCTACTTCCCGTTGACTTAGAATCATGAAATTTGTCAAGAAGCAATGTCATGTAGCAGAAAAACAAAGGTTTGTGGATTATTCACCTATTTGCAGTTGGTAAACTAACCACGGCAAAGTAAAATTTGACCCTGAATCTGGTTTATCTTTTCGTTAGAGCAATATTTAGTGCTTTCATAGTTTATGAACTTCAGAAATGTTACCTAATTATTTTGGTGAATATTATCTAATTGCTTACACTGTTATACGTACTTATTATTATATAAGTACAATCTATGTACTTGTTAATCGAAAAAACGGGAAAAATATACGAGACACGATATCCGTGATAAACTATTTACATACCTACCTATAAATTTATACGGAACCCTCAATGCGCGAGTCCTACTCGCACTTGTTTACTAATAAACACGGATTTATGGTAGTAAGATTAGTGAACAAGAGGTATAGAGGACTCCATGCATAATATGCAAGGTATAATTAATATAACTGAAAGAATGAAAAGGGGTCATTGTAATCATTATACTCATGTGCAGTTTTCTGCCGACTGTACTTTGGCTGACGAATTGAATAAAACTGACGAATCGACGAAAACTGACAAACACTGGAATTTGTACATTTAACTCAACTGTCTAATCGGCAAAACTGGCGAATTAAATAAACTGACTACTGAGGGAAACTGACCAGTGATACGCGGACTCAAATGAACCACCTAAGTTTAGGACCAATACTGAAATCGCGATCAAAAATGCTACTCCATAGATTTATGTTCGCATAATGATAAAAATAGAGAACAGCTGCGTTTTTTGCAGTACAATGACTCCTTCTCCGGTATTTACGTTATTCTAATTAAACCTTGAAAATTTCAATACACTGAATGTAGTTTTTGTTGTTATAAAGAACCTGCTCTGCGTGTAATTAGTTTTTCGTGGATGAAAGAAACGTCACAGTTTGTATGTTTGTTACTCAGTCACACTTTAGCAGACTAGGAGGAAGGAAGTGGGCATAATGGGGACATTAAGGGAATCTATCATCACATGTAGAAGGCAAAGATACAAGTGGAACACGATTATTCATGCAGAGAGCCGACCCGCCATAGCCATCAGATCGGCACAAGCTAAAGGTTTGTACCTATTTGTTCAGAAGAAATGTCAGCTCGTGTTTCGTATGCCACACGCTCCTCAAATTCCATTGAAGGAACACGAACCTAGGCATTATTATCGGATGAAAGAGAGTTAATGAGTGAAGTGGCAACGTTGAACGGTAGCAGTGGCGTGCATTGGTTTTCAGAATAGGTAGGCACTAGGCCGGGTCTAGTCTAGACAAACGCGGTCACTAATCAGACAGAAAAAAGTTTGGTTATTTGAGTAGGCATGCCTGTATTAACTTAAACAAGTAAAGACCAATGACAATGTGCGAATAGTACGGGAGCCGAGTAAGCCGTCCGGCGACTGCCCACTGCCGCGCGTGTTTGTATGAAGATTTTGTTTTTTGTTATTGTTAGGTATGATAATTTAGTGAGTTTCTTAATTGTGGGGCACACACACTAAAATGTAATTGACAGGCTTATGTTAACATATCGAGGTAGGCACTGCTTATATGCCTATATGCAATGCACGCCACTGGACGGTAGTTGAGTTTTATTGGACGAAGACATTAAAGTTAACGGGAGTTTACTAAGAATTTTAAAGAGAGAAGAGTTCAATTATTGAAGACAAGTTTTCAGAAGATTCTGCTAGTTGACTGTTGAGAGCACATCCATTAGGCTGAGAAGATTGAGGAGTGCTAGTGAGCTGCTGAAGAGCTGTTTTATCATAGGAGGGAGAAAGGGGAGCATTGATCTTTGGCTTAAGAAACAAAGTTTTGCGGTATGACTGAGTCTGTAATTAAGCAATGTCTGCATAGCTACGAGTACAAATTGGAACAGTTTTATTTGCTTCAGAATATAAAATTACTTTCTCAGCCATAATTGTTTTAATAGTCTTCGGACTGCCTGTACTCCGGACAGGCCCTGTTATTTGCAAAGTGACTTCCAGAGCACAACAGGCAAAAAGCTCTGCTCTCAGCAATGCTGCAACCATCACCGGGGTGATCATTGCCACACTTGCTGCAGCGGGGCTTGGAACCACAAAGTGATTCTACATGACCAAATCGGCAACACTTACGGCATTAATTATAATAATTAATTTTATGTATGCTCATATTATTATCTTTTTGTTTCCTAAGTAGGTATATACTAACATAGTTTATAAGATATTTTTTGATACTAACACAATGTGGGCCTATTGTAGTCTGTCAATAAAAGATTTTTTTTTTATTTTTTTTTTATTAGTAAACGGTGGGGTAGACATACTGTTTTACAGTAAGAGATGTATAGAAACAGAAAATTCGGTTTAGTAAGACTTGGCCATCAAATGTGATGGATGACACAAGTTTCTGTGGGCCTGTGTTCAGTTAAGCCGTGTTTATTAACTTTTCTGTTCAATCGCCTAACTTTTATAATTGGACCACAGCCTATTGGAACTTTTACATATGTTAGGACCTCCTCTTCTCAGAAGTCGGCAGTAATTTCACTTACAACACCCTTACGGGTTATATTAAAGGACGGAATTACAGCTTCATATTTTGTGCCTAAAACACTATTTAAAATGAAAGCGTTTGGCATCCTGAGGGGATGTAAACTCAACTGATACGCGGTTTCTACCAACACGCTTGACTGCAACAATATTTGATAGATTCTGGTTTGTAAAAAGTGCCCAAAACTGTGTGTAAAGTAGTTCCAGAATTGGCAATATTATTATATAATTAATGTACCCATGCAAAATATTGTAAAACATTTTAAAAGAGTAACGGTGGAGTTTCTTGCCCACTCTTCTCCACACGAAAACTACCTTTTGGAATGGGCGACTAGAATCAATTCTATTTTAAGGTAATTTTTGACGTTCAAAAGTGCCTTTTATGTGCCTATTTGAAATAAATGCTTTGACTTTGGCTTGAGTTTCCTGAACATGGACAATGAAAGGACATTTGTCTGTTGCTGAGTACCTAACACGGCCTACATGGGTTCTCGGTTGTCTGATAAGGCGATTGGATTCCTCTTCACTACAGGGGCGTATTCGTATGTTAGTCTGGGATGGATGGATTTGGGACTCCAGGTTACAGAGACCACCATCTACAAACTGGCTTAATGGGTTGGGGTGGGACTTGGGTTGTATGTAGAAAAGTCGGATAGGTGAGAATCGGGAGGGTCTTTGGGACTATTTTTATCCATATTCATATTGTATACGGGTAACCGTGACCAATATCCTTAAAAAAAAAAGAAACACTAATCAAACCTGACAGCAGGCAACAACGAGGCAAAACACAAACAATCACAATAACAAGTCACAATAAACAATATCACAGAAAAACAGCAAAAATTCGAACACACGTGTTACCCATAAGCACACTGTGGCGAGAATCTAAATTATATTCGTTGCGATTTTTGAGATATCGTCTCTCAAATGGGACCTTGGGGGTGGGCCAATTTTTTTGCACGCAAGTGTAATTCTAATTTAGTTACTAATTTCTGTCAAAATACTATGATATTAGCATAATTTTTTAAATGCAAACTTATGCATTTAAAAAATTATGCTAATAATATAATGTGTATGTCCTATGCATATACTCGTACCTAGTTGTAATGACCTACCCTCATAAGAATCAATCATTGGAAACTCTTTAAAGTTTTTGTTATTGGGAGTATTTGCGAGATAAGCGCTTGACCAAGATTCGGTGCCGGTGAGTGTATTTAAGCTACGGTTATAACGAGGTATCGCTTAACGTCGTACTACAGTGTGTTCCCAGCCGGCGCCGGCACCGCTACCATGTACGGAATTCTGCTGATTATAGCTATCATTGTCATATTCGTGCTCTCGGTGGCGGTGTACCAAAAGAGCACAAACGCAATATGCATATCGAGAAGGAGGTTAGAGGGCAAAACAGTCATAGTGACCGGAGGAACTGCAGGAATGGGCCTCCACATAGCAACGGACCTTGCCCACAGAGGAGCCAGGGTCATCATCGCTTGCCCCTTCGAAGACGAAGGCACCAACGCAAAGAAACAAATAATACAAGAAACCGGCAATGAAAATGTTGTATTCAAACTCCTGGACTTAGCATCTGTGAAGTCAGTAAGACAATTCGCAGCAGACATCTTGAACTCTGAAGACCGACTAGACATTTTATTGAACAATGCTGGAGTTGGTATTCCTGCGGATTCTCTGACGGCCGACGGAATGCACTTTATAATGCAAGTGAACTATTACGGAGCATTCCTACTGAGTCTTCTACTTCTTCCACTTTTGAAGAAGACAGGGAAGCCTGGTGAAGCGAGCAGGATAATAACAACAGCTTCAGTCCTTCACATGATTGGAACGGTAGACATCAATAACTTAAACAGAACAAACTATTGGAACTTACTCAGGATTTATGGTAACAGTAAGATTTGTCTCGTCTTATTTGCTAATGAACTGACCAAGAGATTAAAGGGTTCTAACGTTGTGATCAATAATGTGGATCCTGGAGCAGTTGGCACTAGGATCTTTGACTCCTTGAATAAGATATGTGGAGCAATTTTAACATTAGTGTGCCTGTTATTCTTCAAGACGCCATGGCAGGGCGCGCAGACGGCTCTGCACGCGGCGTTGGATAAGAAGGCTGGTGACGTAAGTGGAGCATACTTCAAGAACTGTGAAATAGTGGGAGCTGTTAAACGTGCGTATTGTGATAAGACTGCTAAAGCGCTCTGGGAAGAATCTGTGAGATTAGTGAAATTAACTGAAGACGAAGTTGAGCAGTGCTTTAAATCATTATAATTATTTAAGAGGATACTCTCATAGTATCAATGAAGATACAAAAATAAGATAAGTTCAATATAAATAAAATTGTTAACGCTTATTACTCTAATACATTCAATGTTTATATCTTGAACGTTTATGTATTTTGTTTTACCTATTTGACAAAATATCTTTAATAAATTATATTAGGTACATTTTATAATAATAAACGATAAATGTTAAATGTGTTCCGATCATTTACACAATCCATACTAATTTAACATAATTATGAAAGTGTAGGGCAAAACATAACATATTATGTACGTTCTTGCACTAATAACACAATGTTAATTCAGTCTAACCTAAATTATTCACAAGTCAACTAAATTATTCGCAATCACCATAGTAATTTATTTAGTTTTATAATAAGGTGTGGTTCGTAGTCGGGCGATAGATTCAATCTTACAACAGTGTGTTTACAGCCAGCACCGACGCCGCTACCATGTACGGAATTCTGTTAATTATAGCTATAATTATCATATTCGCGCTGTCGGTGGCTGTCTATGAGAAGAGTACGAACGCAATATGTATCTCGAGAAGAAGATTAGAGGGTCGAACAGCCATAGTGACTGGAGGAACTGCAGGAATGGGCCTCCATATAGCAACAGACTTAGCCCACAGAGGAGCCAGGGTCATCATCGCCTGCCCCTTCGAAGACGAAGGCACCAACGCAAAGAAACAAATAATACAAGAAACCGGCAATGAAAATGTTGTATTCAAACTCCTGGACTTAGCATCTGTGAAGTCAGTAAGACAATTTGCAGCAGACATCTTGAACTCTGAAGACCGACTAGACATTTTATTGAACAATGCTGGAGTTGGTACTCCTGCGGATTTCCTGACGGCCGACGGAATGAACTTTATAATGCAAGTGAACTATTACGGAGCATTCCTACTGAGTCTTCTACTTCTTCCACTTCTGAAGAAGACAGGGAAGCCTGGTGACGCGAGCAGGATAATAACAACAGCTTCATTCCTTCACATGATTGGAACGGTAGACATCGAGAATTTAAACAGAACGAACTATTGGAACATAATCAGGATTTATGGTAACAGCAAGATTTGTCTCGTCTTATTTGCTAATGAACTGACCAAGAGATTGAAGGGTTCTAACGTTGTGATCAATAATGTGGATCCTGGATTAGTTGGCACTACGATCTTCGACTCCTTCAATAAGGTATGCGGAGCAATTTTAACAGTAGTATGCTGTTTATTCTTCAAGACGCCATGGCAAGGCGCGCAGACGGCTCTGCATGCGGCGTTGGATAAGAAGGCTGGTGACGTAAGTGGAGCATACTTCAAGAACTGTGAAATAGTGGGAGCTGTTAAACGTGCGTATTGTGACAAGACTGCTAAAGCGCTCTGGGAAGAGTCTGTGAGATTAGTGAAATTAACTGAAGACGAAGTTGAGCAGTGCTTTAAATCATTATAGAAAACTCGGTGAAGATACAAAACTGCGATAAGTATTAGTATAATAGTTAACACTAATTATAAAATAACAAAGTAATATAAATAATGGTATTAACTTGAATTTAATACAATGTTATATTTATTAAAAACGGGTAAAAACGATATGTTAATAAAATACAGAGTATAATTATAAACTAACTTAACAACAGAAAAACAAATAAATGTAAGAAACAAGGTAGACCGTGATTTTTTTTGTTTTTAACGATTTGTTCCCGTCTGATCCCCTGAGCCCCCCCCCCCCCCTCCGTCCCCCCCTCCTCGATCCCCTGCTAGTTCGTCTTTTGTTTTAAATTCTGAACGCATTGTTCTGGTACAGCAGATTTTTTTTGTGTCATTGAGTAAAGTTATTAATAACCCTTCTACCGGCGATTTCATTTTTTTCGGATAGCGCCATCTGCCGAGTTATTAATAATAGATTTAACTTTAAACAGTACATCATTAGAATATAATGTATTTATTGTAATGTGCAGTGACCTGTCAACCTGTCTCGATACAAGTTTATTTACATACAACTATTAGAGATGTTTTTAAAAAACACGTGGAAAAAGAGCGAGTCGGGCGCCGAGGGTGCTAAATATATTTTTTTTCAACCGCACTAATTTTATTTGTGAAGGATTTCAACCTTTGTTATATAATTCTGTTACATTTACATAAATCCTCCATAATTTTTTTCTGATTTCCTACTTTACATACTTCGGAGACACATCATCACCTGCCTAGCCTTTTCCCAACTAAGTATGTTGGGGTCGGCTTCCAGTCAGACCTTCAAAAATTTTATTTATTTGTATGTATAGATTTATCTACTTACATCTACCGTTACAGGATAACCCAATAAGATAATTGCGCATAAACTAACATCTATAACTAATTATAAACAATGTATTCCTAACATAATCTCAACCACGCAGTATCAAGAGATCAAGGTTAAACCCAATTATAATAATCATTTTACTCACAACTTTGTCTTGGTTCTTTGGCATAAAAGTTTCCCGTGTGACTCGTGACCTGTTCCATCTGTAACCTCATCATCATCACAGCCCGACTTCACCCACTCCGGAGCATAATCCTCTCTTTTCATGTGACAATCCCTACGCTCCTATACCAGCCTCATCCAAGTTCTGCCCGCGGTGGCGTCTGTACGAGTAACTTGCTCTTCTTTATCCAAAGATAGTCTGCCCCAAAATCGGACCATTTTAATTCTGTCAAAACGCTGTGGACCTTAGGAACTCAACGTGGGCAAAAACGGGGCCCTCGTAGGCGATTGCGAAATTATATAATCTTATCTTACGACTATATATAATACACGTTTAAATAGAATCGTGCCAATAGCTGTTACAGATTCGCAACAGATGGTAACTAAAAAAATTTAAATAGATAAATATACCTAATAACCAATATGTGCACAATAGCATGCATTTTTATATCTTATTAAATAAATCATCATCATCATTTTCAGCTGGACATACGCCTCCCCCAAGCACCTCCACTTCGACCGGTTCTGTGCTTCCCGCATTCAGCGGGTTCCTGCTGCCTTCACAAGATCATCGGTCCACCTTGTGGTAGGCCCTTGTGGAGGTGTATTAAATAAATATTAGTGAACATTTACTGCTAAAATCAAATAAATTATTCATTATATTGAGGGCAATGAACAGAACTCGCGTGTTACGTATTTTGAAGTCAAGGTAAAACCAATTTTAATTCAATGGCGCACCAAGTTAAGTTCTATTAGTATTACTATTTGAGCTATTCGCATTCCTCCCGACCATGTGGTCCCGGGCCGTTAGTAGACATACGAGGAGCCGAAGTCAACTCACATAGACTCGTTAGAGTCTATAAGCAAGAACCTACTATTGCTATACAGGGTGTCCCTGGTAGTATGGATCAAATTGAATAGGGGCGTGGGCAAGGTCATTTCCAAACGTTTTAACCCTGAGAATGTCGGTGAATTTTTTTACTGTTCAGAAGTTATGACCAATATTAATTTTTTTTTCAATCACTTCGCATAGTGCTCAAAGACAAATAATCAAAAAATTACTATCAGGTCTATCTAAAAAAATTAAATTTATAGCCATGATAGTTTCTTTTAAAGATTTTTTTTTAAAACGATTCGATTTCTCTTCTCTTTGTTTTAGTTTATTTTTTTATTTTTGTTAAAACGTTTGAAAATGAACTTGCCCACGCCCCTATTCGATTTGCTCCATACTTCCAGGGATACCCTGTATATGAATACAATACATATATGCTATAGGTTTGGGTGGATAAAGGTGATTGGTTACCAAGAATATTGGAACACACACTGATACACTATCACACACCGACAGGCCTGATGGTCTAGTGGTTAGTGACCCTGCCTGCTATGCCGGAGGTCGTGGGTTCGATTCCCACCCAGGACAAATGTTTCTGTGATGAGCACGATCATTTGTTCTGTGTCTGGGTGTAATTTATCTATAATATGTATGTATTTAGAAATATATAAGTATGTTTATCAGTTGTCTAGTACCCATAACACAAGCTCTGCTTAGCTTGGGACTAAATGGCGTTGTGTGATAGTTGTGGAATATTATTATTATTTCCTTTATTTCACTACATACATATAAATTATATTTTTAAATATTAGTATAAAAAATATATAAAAACATTTAAAAATATAAAAAATAGTAGCCCACCGGTATCGGGAACAGGGTCCAAGCTACCGGCGGTCAGGGCTCCAGAGAGAGGAACCTCCTGACAATGCGAGCCGTGTCCAGAAGTACCGCTTTCTGAATCAAGCCCTTGATCCAGCTGCCAAACGTGAGCCTCCTCAGGTGTTGGTCGAGGCTCTTGGCAATCAATCCATTGGCTGTGACGACTATCGGCACAATGATTGCTGAGTCAACATCCCACATGTCGACAACCTCGCGAGCCAAGTCAAGATACTTGATTTGTTTATCTTTCTCAGCTTTCACGAGGTTCTCATCATGCGGGACGATTATGTCAACAATCATTGCGCGCCGCTCTAATCGATCCATCACCACTATATCAGGCTTATTGGCAACAATAGTCCTATCAGTGATGATGGATCGATCCCAGTACAATGTGATATTTCCATTTTCGAGAACTGGGTCGGGCACATACCTGTAGTACGGCACCTCCGATTCCACAAGGCTGTATTTCAGAGCAAGTTGCTGATGGATTATCCTGGCTACAAGGTTGTGTCTATGCAAGTATTCTCCGTTAGCTAGACGAGAACACCCGGAGATAATATGCCTGATTGATTCTCCCGGTCGGTGGCATGCCCGACAGATGTCAACCGTGCCGTCTTTCACAATAAATCTCCGGTAATTCTTCGTCATCACAACTTCGTCCATAATTGCACAAACAAAACCTTCGGTTTCTCCAAAGAGATCACCGCAACGTAGCCAGGCTACGGACGCTAGTAGGTCTACATCCGGTCCATGAAGGGCCCGGAAAAAGCGTCCGTGAAGCTCCTTACTCTGCCATACCTCCATGCGATCATTAGTGTCAAGCACTACTGGTTTGCGCCAGTTCTCTTTAGCCAAGGAGAGCGGGGTGAGGCCCTTGTCCACTATGACTAAATCTCGATGCATCCCCACGTCGGTTTCTTGGAAGTATTCCCTGAGATTGCATATCTCGCGATTGTCTCCACAATCGCGAGATATGCAATCTCAGGGCGTCTTAGCGTTTAAAAACCCTCGACCCCCACACTTTCGCGGGATATACAACCTCATTACCGATGACCGTGGGTGATGCATTCGATTTGCAGTCAGCAGTGTACGGATCCTCCTATCCAGGGCGTCGAGTTCGGTTTGAGTCCATTTGAGTATGCCAAAAGACGTTTATTGCCCGTGGTCCGACCGCGTAGTTCTACTAGTAGGACCACGGGCATTTTTCTTTTCGGTGGTTCTATCAATCGGACCATCGTTATAAAATGATCATATTTTATTGGCACTGGTTCTACTGGTCGAGTAGAACTGAGATAAATATTTTTGCCCATGGTACTACTTACGTAGTACTTATATATACCTGTCACATTATTTTGCTACGCAAAATACGCGCATTGATGTGGAGTTGCGGACACCAGCCCGTATTACCTTCATTATTTTACAAAGGAAAAAAAATACGTGTAAGTAAAAATAAAATTTATTGAATAAGGTTTTTTACATTTTAACAACACACTTTTATTAGTAAAATATTGATTAATAAAAACTGTCAGGGCTATCAATTTATTTTTTTAGATAGCCCTGATAGTCTTTTTTAAGCATTATGCGAAATTGCGAAGTCATTGAAAATAACAAAACTTGGTCATAACTTTTAAACCGTAAAAAAATTCACCGACATGTAATAATTTTGCTTTACATGCAAAGAAGTTTACTCACTTAATAGAACCACGGGTAAACAAAGTTGCCCTTAGTACTACTGATAGAACTTGATTTGCCCATGGTCCGATTGATAGAACCACCGAAAAGAAAAATGCCCGTGGTCCTACTAGTAGAACTACGCGGTCGGACCACGGGCAATAAACGCCAAAAGAGTACATCAAAACCGGCATGACCCAACCGTTGAAGGCGCGCACCTTGTTTCCGCCTGATAGAAGACTATTAAGTACTTTTTTCAGGCGGCCAAAGAAGCGCTCCTTCAACGATTGCTTCATATCAGTAACATTGATGCCTAGCGCTTCCGACATACCCAAATACTTATAGGTTTCGGATGCGGAGAGAGCTCTTAGGTTTGTGAAATCCGAGAGTTGAGTTCCCACGGATTCCACAATCTCCCCTCGTTTTACATGCATGACCGCACATTTGTCCACACCAAATTCCATCCTAATAGCGTTACTGAAAGTTTGAGTTACTTTCAGTAGCTCCATCAGTTGCAAATTGTTGGGGGCAAAGAGTTTTAGGTCATCCATGTAGAGGAGGTGCGATATAACCTGACCACCTCTCCTCAACCGATAGCCTAGACCTGAATCCTCCAGCAGTGTGCTTAGAGGATTCAAGGCTAAGCAGAACCAAAGCGGACTCAAACTATCACCCTGAAATATGCCTCGCTCGATCCTTATCGGTTGGCTATTCCTCTGAATATTTCGACATCCTGGATAGCGAAGGACCGTCCTCCATTGCCCCATACACGACATCAGGAAGGTGCGCAGAGTTGTATCTACTTTATACAATTCCAACACCCTCATGAGCCATGTATGTGGCACAGAGTCATAGGCCTTCTTATAATCTATCCAACATGTCGACAGATCCTTTCGGAAGCGACGAACCTGTTGGCTAATGGCCATATCAATGAGGAGTAGCTCCTTAGTACCGCGGGATCTATTCCTACATCCATTCTGAGAGGTAGACATGATGGCGTTGGTGTCTATATGTTTGTTAATTTTAGCTCTCAAAATGGATGTAAGAACTTTATAAACCGTCGGTAAACACGTGATCGGCCTATAATTCTTGGGTTCCGCGGTGCTACCTGATTTATGGAGCAGGTGGGTAAATCCTGTCGTTAGGAACTGGGGTAGCGAACCAGATTCCAAAGCGATCTGGAACTGAGATGCCAAGCGAGCGTGCGACCTTGTAAACCATTTTATCCAAAAGTTCTGCAGCCCGTCCGGCCCTGGAGACTTCCAGTTGGGTAGTGGACGGACTGCACGAGCTACATCTTGGGGGCAGATGGCTATAGCCCCCATTTCTGGTATTGGATCGCAGGCTCGCTCGACCTCTCGAGCCCAATCACCTTCGGTGTGACTGACAGGCACCGACCAGATACTGCGCCAGAAGGAACACATGGCATCATCATCCGGCAGGCGCGTGTCAGCCACACCTTGGTCCGGTCGTTCCCAACCCCTATAAACCCACCTTTCATCACTCTGGAAGGTGCGATTCTGAGTGTATCGCTCTACTCGCCGCTTATACCGACGGATACGATTCGCCCATGCATACACTTTCTGCTTCAGGAAGTCGATGCGCTCTGTGACACAGGGCATATAGTCTTGAGGGTTGATATCAGTCCCCGAGAATGCCCGCCTCACAAAGCGCATCACTCTAGGGCGAGTATTGCCCTCCCTGAAACAGATTAGTTTGCCGATGAGCGTTCTGGCCCCACCAATACGACGTTCAATTCTGCACTGCCAAGCTGGTACGGCTGGTTTCGGTCGTGTAGCTCTAGAGTCATTGGTAAATTTAACATGAGCTACACGACATGCCGCTACAGCCGCGCAGTACAGAATCGAATGAGTATCGGTGAGGTCTTCGCAGGTATCAAAATATTTTGACAACTGCGAATCCAGGGCCGCCACCAGCGCTCTATTTTTGTTATGCATGGGCAAACGAGGCAAGCGTGGCCTAAGTTCGGGCGACATGAAGCGATATTCCTGAATCGCATCCTCCAAAGCACTCCTCAATTCCTCATTGCACTGGGTACTTACGTTTGTAGCCCTATCATTACTCCCCTCGACAGCATGACTTGTATTATACTGCGGTAGTATAACAGCAGTCTGCGACTGGGGAGCGATGACATGGCTACTCTGTGTTTCATCTCGCAGGCGATTAAGTACAGTGTCATCCAACATATGATTACGTTGGATGACCGCACCTGATCCGACAGTCGTTGTACCGAAACGTTGACAGCTGGTTCAAGCACCTGAAAAAGAGAGAGCATCCGAACACGATACGCGGTCAGATTGTTTCCCCCCCTCTGTAGCCCCATAGTATGAGCGCATGACATTTTCATTGATGGATCGTGTCCATCTCATGCGCTGCACACTTCCGCCGGGGGCTGGGACCCTATCAGAGGCCGATGGGCCTCGAGGTCCTAAGCCGTCCGGCGGCCGGCGTCCTCCCCGCCGACGAGCAGGTGGTGGCGTCGTGGGCGGAGAGAAATACTCGTCGCTCGAGCTCGACGCAACTGCCGCGGCCGCGGCCGGTGTCGTCACAGCGCTCACAGTGGCGCTGGGTACCGGCGGCGCGGGCAGCGAGGCGGAGCTGAGCGATGAGTCCGGAGGTGGTAATTGTGCACGTCGTGCGGCTGCTCTTGTCAACATTTATTTTTTCGTCGTCTGCTTGATTTTATCGGAGGTGACATGACAGATGTCACCTCCGGTTCGGCAGTTTTTGATTACAGTTTATTGTATTATTGTTCATTGTATATAGTTTTTTTATGAAATTATATTTAAAATTGGGTACCGTATTCGGGCTATGGCTATAATATATCACAATTTTTATTAAAACGGTTTTAAAAAAATTAATTTTACTAAAAGGTGAAATGACGACTAGTTGACATTGGTGTTGCCATTATTATTATTATTATTACTGATAAGGTGGTAAGGGGTGACTGGCACACTCAATAATTGGCCCCCGGAAACCATTGCTAGCAAATAGTGTCGTAGCGACAAGGGGTCAACATATCCTGAGGTGCTTGAGGAGTGGAGAGGTATTCCACGGCTATCAGGATAGTTCCGGAGCCCGGAAGGCGGTTGAGATCCCTACCAGCACCTTACTGGAATACTTCTTTCTTTCGAGCACGTTTGCTCTTACGCATCTCCACTCAAGCTGACCAATAAAGGCGAGCCAGAGGTGAGGAACAAGACTTCTCCCGGGAGATAGGGTCTGTGGGGTCACTACTGCTCAACACCTCGCCACATGCTGCCCTGCGGGTTTATATGTATCTCTCTTGGTCCTCTCTGACTCCACACCCTAGACCTGTTCCGACAAAGTAAACTCTACCGACATCGTCCTAGAGTTCAGGAGCTCCACCACGACGTCAACATAGAGATACGGCGGTAGGGTTTTTATTAATATTATAAAATTATGCATGTAATCCCCCCTAATCGGTAGGTAAAGTTTGCAAACTGTGTTATAAATCCCATGTAATAGAGCACCTATAGCTTTTCACAGAGGACACTATGCCAGATGCTAGATAGAAAAAACCCAGAACCCCATGTTCAACAGCCAAGCTTGACCACTGAACCCACGATGGCAAAACGGCAGTAACGAGGCCTAGGTAAGTACCTATAGAAATTGGTAATCTTTTTGAATAGTAGGACCTATTACGAGTCAAACTCAAAACATTTTCAGTTAAACCAATTACAGGCACTTTTGAATTGTCAAGGGTCAGTCAGAAAGATGAAGCTAGTTGCCCATTCCAAAGCGTAGGTACCTATGGAGAATAACGGGAAAGAAACTCCATGGACACTCTTTTAAATCAAAATAATATGGTCACAAAGTCTTGGTTACATCATTCATGTTCAAAAATTATTCATGTGAGAACGATGCAGAACATTAAAAGCGTCCATAATCCATATGAGTTAAGCAGCTATGTCATTATCTGGCTAGCCTTTTCCTAACTATGTTGGAATCGGCTTGATCTAGTCTAACCGGATGCAGCTGGATACCCGTATTTTACTTGAAATGACTGCCTATGTGTATTTATTATTAGCCTGTGACGTCACACTGCAGGGCAAAGACCTCCCTACTCTCTTTCCACCTCTCTCTGTTCAAAGCTGCTAAGGACCAGTTCTTGTTGAAGGAGTCCAGCTCATCCCGCCATCTCCATCTGGGCCTGCCACGATGTCGTCTGCCATTAAGAGGGACCCATTGGGTCGTAAGTTTGGCCCACTGATCGTCTGACATGCGGCAGATGTGTGCAGCCCAGTTCTATTTTAGCGTAGCGGCTTTCCAAGTGACATCAGTTATCTTTGTGATGGAACGGATGGTCGTACTCTGTATATTTACTTAAATTAAATTAGTGCATTTACCTACAAGTAGGTACTTTGACGATTTTAAGCTTAAAAAAAATATGTTAAATAACTTATGTTTAATTGTAAACACCTTGTCAGTTTGTCATTTCACGGCCATTCTTAAGTAGGTACCTATTTATATATTAATAGTAATAAAGTTATTATTCCTTACTTAATATCTTACACAAA
This sequence comes from Amphipoea lucens, assembly GCA_947508005.1. Lineage (NCBI taxonomy): Eukaryota > Metazoa > Arthropoda > Insecta > Lepidoptera > Noctuidae > Amphipoea > Amphipoea lucens. The sequence goes on along the minus strand of OX382360.1, from coordinate 22,604,476 downwards.
AAAGTTTTCCGTGACGTTCTGATTGACGAACAATGCCTTAAGCCTCCAAATTACTTACGGAAAATAAAACATAACCTTGGAAGATAAAATAATGCAGTTCTATTGCTTTGAGACTCCTGCAGACAAGCGCGACGTGACACTAGTAGAACAATTTTTATAAAAACTTTGTGGAATTTGTTCTACTGTTGTCGTGTCGCGCCTGGCTGCGGGAGCCCTTAGTTAGTTAGGTGAACCTATTGCGTTTCTCTTACGGTTTGTATAGACTTCCTGTAGCCAATCATATTATTAATCTACCTTAATCTGTCAAAATGCTTTGTTCAAAAGTAAAGGCTTTTTTCTGCTTTGTCTTGTCTTTAGTAAAAAATATATTTTTAAATAAAATAAACCAAGCTTTTAATGAATTAAAGAGTACTAAATAACATACTGAGTCTATGTTACTTGTTAATAGAAATATAAATTAACTAAAGTTATTGGAATACTTATTGGCCAATAAAAAAACTTGAGTACTTACGTAGGAAACAGAACTTTAATATTTTATTAAAAAACATAGGGCTTAAGGACAACAGGGCTATATACTATACAGGGTGAAATTGAAAACATGCGACAAATCGAAATGGGAGATTGTACTCATCATTATGAACAACTTTTACTATGGGACCAAACTTGAAATCGCGAAAAAAAATCAGCTGTTCCCTACATTTATGTTCGCATAACTCGTTAAAATGTAGGGAACAGTTGATTTTTTTTCGCAATTTCAGGTTTGGTCCCATAGTAAAAGTTGTTCATAATGATTAGTACAATCTCCCATTTCGATTTGTCGCATGTTTTCAATTTCACCCTGTATAGTTGAGGAGTTCACATGGCAAGTTTCCTTTTGAGGTACGGAACCCTAAAAACGATAATTAACAAACAATGAGTATCATAAAGGTCAGATTGACGGATATCTTATATATGGATTGTAGCAGTAATAATATACAATATAAAAAATCGCATCGCAAAGGTTTAGTGGTCGCATGCGCTACTGCTCAGCATGATGTCCCAGGTTCGATTTCAGGGTTGGATAGTGTTATTAGGTGTTTAAATTAGCAATTTATTCAATAGGAATCTGGAATCTGGATTAGTATCCAGTTGATGGTATCATCCGTACTATGGGGACACCTCTGCCTATAGGTATGATTCAGATCTCGGCAGCACTGCCGCGTGCAGCGTTGTTCGGAATCATACTAAAACAAGGCGTGATGTTGTTATGTTATACAAATCTACCTAAACTCAGATTTTTTATTTGCTGGTTCAAAATGACAGTTAGTAAATAATATACAATAAGTATAATATACTAATTTGACATAAAAAGGTCAATCGCTCCTGTCATTTTAGTCTAGTCAAATTAAAAATCAGAATTTAAGGGGTTTATTTAAAAACGATAATTAAAGTCAGGTCACGTCCAAATGTGAAAAATATATGGTTAAACATTCGCAAATACTACTTAACTTAAAGCAACGTTTATTTATTTATGTACACATAGTAAAATACATAGGGATATGACATAATTATAATTTGAGTACAAAGGTACTGCTTTCGTACGTTTATGAACAAAGGGGTAAATATTTTATCAGGAAACGTTAATGAAATATCAACCGAGCTAATTAGTGATCAAAGTAGTACCTAACAAAAAAATTAATCACACCTTTAAATAGACATAAGGTGTTAATTATATTATTTATTGCCTAACTACCAAATGTTTTTACAATGTGCCAGTTATCTATAGTTGGTAAGTAATGAACTTTGTACAGGCGCTTCGAGGTCATGTTCGACTTCAGGAATTATGTAACATTACTCTTAACTTTTTAGGGTTCCGTAGTCATATGGCAAAATCGAAACAAGCGGGCGGGCGGGTTTCGCTCAGGTATTTAGTAACTATCAAGTTCCACGGCTAGAGCGACTTGCACCCTATATAATTGCGTAAAACACTATCAATCGGAATCTGAATCATTTTGTAGCCAATTGCTAATCCATTGCTTCTTAAGTTCGAAAAATTAATCTGCTCAACACGTAAATAACGCAATGAATGTTGTTGATCTATCAAAATGAAACCCATTCCGATTGATAATGTGTTACGCAATTGCCCCGCAGAGCGGTATTCGCTGCCGCTGTGGGTAGAAGTGCATACCGTGCGGGTTTCGCTCAGGTATTTAGTACTTATCAAGTTCCGCGGCTAGAGCGTGAAATCTGCTTTGGTGTGAACAGTAATATTACCGCATACCCATTCAGTTTTCTCTACCGCAGACGGTAGCGCATGCCGCTTAGGTTTGAATAGGCCTTTATAATAACGATATGTCCGTCTATCACTCTGTCCTTCTTTCAATGTGTCCTTCTGGCAATCTGTTGATTGATGTATCAGTTTCATTCTTAAATCGATACATTAGTCCACTCTTAAAAGTATGTAAGTAATGGCAGCATCTTCTTTATCTTTTATAATCATTATCACTGCCCGTCATTGTCATGCATTTGTCATTATTGAATTTTTGTTTAGTTTGTGATCTTGCTGTGCGAGTCATGATATATACTTTTTCTCAAACATGCTCGGAAATTTGAGCATTATTTTGACAACCTTCTTCGAGGTAAATCGAAATTGCTGTACCTACTGGCCAAATACATGCGAGCAGCGGCCGGCAAAAGTTTATATGAAAATCCATATTGTCGTGTTTAGCGGCCAAATAAATTGCATACTAAACTCATATCTGTCGTGTTATTTAAAAATGGAACGAGCTTTTACTCCGAAATATGGCAACCAAGGAGGTAACTTATCAAAGGTTTTATTTAAATTTCGAACTGGCTTGCAAATAGAAAGCTGTTTATTAAAAAAACAAAAACAAATGAACACTTTAAGGCTGCCCACATACATTCGATTTCTGAATTTTCCGTCAGGGTTCCGAACGGAAAATATAAGAATGTGTGCGCTAAAGAGAAGATTTTGTATGAAATGTGTGCATTCAGGGTCTCCGAATCTGAATTCCGAATCAGGAAACCGGACGTCTGCGGCCAGCCTAACGCAGGTAAAAATGATTGTTGTTCGTCATTGATTTTGAAAAGTAATTGGAGCCCAGGGTCATCTTCTATACAAATAAATACAATTGGAGTGTCTGTTTGTAATATTAAAATTACCGCTTTTTACTAAATGCATATGGATGTATACACGGTACATATACCAAAATAACACTTTTTTTAATTTTTGTCTGTCTGTCTGTTTGTTCCGGCTACTCTTTAAAATGGTTGTTCTTTAGAATGGAGTTTCACTGGCAGATAGCTGATGTAATAAGGAGTAACTTAGGCTATTTTAATTTTAGAAAAAAAATTAGGGTATCACGCAAAAAAATTAAAACGTTTTCCGTCATGCACACAAACGTAGTCGCGGGCACAGCTAGTAAATCATATTTTTTGTACACTGTGATTTTGACAATGATGCAAAATCTGAGGTAAAATTACTGTGAAACGATTGTAAGTAATGAGTAGGCTGTATATTATACAACCTTAGGTTATTATAATAGCATACATTTATCGAGCTCTTCTAGTGAGGAATCACTACCGTGACGGCTCCTCAGAAACACCTAATTATCTAATAAAGTAATTTGTTGAATGATACCTTAAGACATAATAGTTTATTATTTCATTGATGTTTACAGCACATTGTTAAAAACCTATGTTTGTGTAACTGGTGGCGCCATCTACAACGCCACATGCGATCTACGCTCAACACTGACGGCACGCAAAATCCTGAATTACGGAAACATTTTAGCGCGCAACTTGCGTAGATACAATGTCCCTATATCAATCGTCGGGCGGTCACCCACTAGACACGACATTCGTCTAGTCGGAGGCTCCTCCCTGCACTATGGAGGATGATAGAAGTTTACACCCTTTACTTATAATTGTGTATTTTGTTGTTATAGTTTCGGCTGTGCGTTGATATGTCAGTCAAAAATTGTATACCTGGAGCCAATACGGAGCCATTGCCAAGAAACATCTTGGCCATCTTCATAATGTCATCTTTCTCAAGACACGTCTTCAGAACTATCTCAGCTGCCTCAGGGTCTGCGATCACTGTAGACACAAGGTATTAAAAAAAATGAGTTTTCCGGAAATACAGGGTGTTACGGAAAGGGTATAACAATACAAACGGGTTGAAGAGTGTATCTGGTCTAGAATCTCTGTACAAAATTTCAGCTCAAAAGCAGTAACTTTGAAAATGCTTAATATTTTTTTATTTCGATAGTTTATTAAATTGAAATCATAACAAACGTGTCACCGCACTACGAGGGTCATTATCCATTATCTGTAGTGTGTCTGTGCGCCTAGTACACGCACATCACGCCGCCGCGCGCCAGTGCAGTGCCGTGATGTCGAAATAAAAAAATATTAAGCATTTTCAAAGTTAATGCTTTTGAGCTGAAATTTTGTACAGAGATTCTAGATGAGGCCTGATTCACAACCATACGACAGGCTATCGTATCGAAAACCTGACATTTCGATAACCTGATTTGACTTCCCCTCAACAGCAAATAGCTGTTGGAAGAATAGCGGGCGTCTATTTGATTTAAACTGACAAAATTTTCGGGTTTTGGACTTGTGAACAGAGTTGAGAAGACTTGTACGATAACAATGATTAATGTTCGATACGATACGGAAGCATATCGAGTGTTTGTGAATAAGGGGGCAGATACACTCTTCAACCCGTTTGTATTGATATACCCTTTCCGTAACATCCTGTATATTTATTTATTTATTTATCCATTTATTTCAGGCATCAAGGCCCATAGAAAACACATAAAATACAATATTAATATAACTTAAAAATACTATAAATAAATACATCATTATAATTACAAACTAACTAACTAAACACGAAGTGACGGCGTCGTGTTTCGCTGACTGGTGTCATGTAGCCGGCCACGAAACCGGCGGTACACAACACCCTTCGGCCAGAACTCTTCTTTGAGGAACTTCTCGAGATGGTGTGTCGGAACACGCACCACGAACGACTTGAAGTTCGTGTTGTGACGCGCCTCCAACTTCTCAACCCTCAAAGTCCAGTTGGTCTTCACACGCAAGTACTCCACGATCTCCTCAACCTTCGTGGAGTGGTGCAGTCTGGACACGTACAGCTGCGTCGTCGGGATTGCTGGACGCAGCAGCATGTTGGGTCCTGCCAGCGCGGTGCCGCACTGGTTCCGACAAGGAGGTTTCTTCTTCTTCTTCTCCACTTTGATGAAACCATCCTTGTCGCTTGTGTGTATATGTATATAGACTCCAACTAGCTTTGACTTATCGTTAAAAATAATCAAGTTATCCCTTAGGAGTACGTGTTTTTTCTTTCTTTTTTTTTCATAATGTGGCATCACAGCTGAAGTGGGAAAATTTCAACTAACTTTTAAAGGCCACTGTATACGTAATAATAATCACACCTAACTGAAAAAATGTGTTACAAAATTCTGACAAACACCATCGAGGAACATGATAATTAAATTACGTTGCCTCTTGAGGACAAGGTCAGAGTTGCCAGATGTGTTTCCAACTCGGTCAGAGGGAGGAATAAATACTATTATCGTAGTAGCATCGTGTCTCAGACATATCACGTCGAAGTAAGATATTGTCGAAGTACAGCATGCCGGAGTAGAGCACGTCGAAATTAACTCATGTCGGACTACCATAGTTGTCGAAGAAGCATGTCGTCGAAGTCGCATCGTTTCCTAGTTAAGTCATGTCGAAGAAACGGGTCCATATTGGCTCACCTAAAGTTCTTTACCCGAAATTGTTCTTCCTAATGATTTGTAATCCGAATGATCACTCTTCCTAAAATTTTTCATCCTAAAGTTTTCATTCATACTATTTGTAGTGCTACCGGCGATGTTCATAACAATTATGTTTCCGAAAATTATAATTAATAAGTAATATCATTAATGTAAATATATTTAAACTCCTACTGTTTTTTATCATAACGGTTTTATCCCTAAACATAATTACCATAATATTTTCACTCATACCTACTCAGAAAGAAACATTTACCAAGTGTAATAAAAAATATATGTGGGTAGAAGATGATATTTATAGTTTTAATTTGAGGGTATGATTATTATATGGGGGTATGCTTTACATATCGTACTGAGTTGTGTCTTGCTAAGTTCATGTCGGTGTATTATCACTACGTGCATGTTTGTGTTAATGCTTTATTATTATTGAGGAAAATTATTTAAAATCATTTAAAACCAGTCGCGGAGGATTAAAATTAGACGTACATGGATTTATATATGAAAAAAACCGAATAACAGTGGATAAACAATATTGGGCGTGTGAATTAAGAAGCAACAAAAGTATAAGGATAAGGCGAGATTAATCACCACTTTCGATAAGGAAGTCAATAAGTATAAATTACTGGAAGGACTGCACCAAGAACATAATCATGAACCAGATGCTTTGAAGGAAAAGGTTTTTTTTTAAACTATTTTTTGTGATTACAAAACAACTTTTCACATTTCTACATTTAGCCATTTTATTGTTGGTTATTGTTGTTACATACTTATTACTATAACTATACCTGAGATAATTATGTCTAAAAAACCAACTGTTTATAATGATTAAAGGTTGTTTCACTGATTTTTGTCTTAAATGAATGAAATTCAAAAAACACGACTCACTTACGGTTATGTTTATGGCCTGGGAGTTTATACCGCAGTTTTAACCGTACCCAAACCAATAACTATAGGACCGATTCGGTTCTGGCACTTCGCCGGCCGCTGCCCCGGCTCGCTCGCATCGCTCGCTCGGCTTGTTCATTGTGGTCACAGTTCTAACCTAACCTAAACCAATAATTATGAATAGGACCGATTCGTTTCTGGAACTTGACTGAATGACTGGAGCGGAACTCTGGCTTCGCTCGCTCGGCTCGTGCGTTATGGTCGCATTTCTAACTTAACTTAAACCAATGACTATAAATAGTACCATGATTATTATGAATAAAAAGAAATCTAAACAAAAAAGATATGACTTTGAATAATAGTGTAAAAGATGGTTATGTTGAGAAAATATAGGAAAACAAATAAAAGTATAATAGATGTTTATTGCTACCTACTGACATTATGAAGTTGAATGCTTCGTAATTATGAACATTAGAGACAGAGTAGTTAGGAATTGTGATTGTTAGGATGAAAAATGTTAGGAAGAACATTTTCGGATTTCCAATTATCGGAGTTGAAAATTTAGGTGAACTTTGGCGCACCCCGAAGAAACGCTTTGTCGGAGTACAGTAGTGTCGGACTTAATGTATTTCGAAATAAAGTATTGTCGAAATGAAGATGTGTCGGAGTTCCATAGTGTCGAAATAAAATCTTGTCAGTGATAAATGATAAATGATTTTATTTCAGTAAGTAAGTTTGCACAAGCACTTTTACACGTCAATCATAATATTTTAAAAGCTAGATGAGGTCGGCGTTTCCTATATGACTCCTCTGAGAAGAAAGGTCGAAACAAATTCAGTGGTATCTTTAAAAGTCCAGACATAATCTAGGTCAGATCATGTGAAGACCATGTAGATCAATATCTGTGATGGTATTTTGAGGAAAGAACCACACAGATTGAGTGGACCTGTCCAGTTAGTGCACGCTTTTGTTAGAAATCGTGCAGCTCAACTCAAAACTTAAGGGCTTACCTAAACGCAAAAAACGCAAGTTTTAGAAACAATAAATGTATATATGATCGACTACAGTAAACAAAATCGAAAAAATATTGATATTCTTCAGGATATATGCTAGGTAGATAATGCGTTGAAAACATAATACAACTAATTTGATATGATAGAAAAAAATCATGAAGATACCTCTAAAAACATTCTTTTTAATAAAAACCATACCAATATGTCATACAATCATTATGATTTTTTGTCAGATTATTCTACAAGCACTAGTGTTTTAATTTTTTAATCCAAACAATAGATTTTTGTAAATAGATAATTGCTTCATATTTTGCAAAAAATTACCAGCGTTGTGTCATCGACTCATCGCGCTTCTCTTTCTTTTCTATACAGTCCGAAAAAGACCGCGCTTTAGATCATGTAGTCGCCTGAACTAGGTAGTACCTACTATATTCCGTTCCAAAAGTACCTACCTATCTGATGAAAGTGTAAACAAACTCCAGGTTAAATTATTTTGTAATCACTCATTAAAGTGAATTCGAAACTCATTACTCTTAATTTAGAAGATTGAACGTTATTCCTCTCCACTTTTAAAACAATTTTTATTTGAGCAACATTATCAAATTGTAATTAAAAAATCATTGACGAAAATGAGTTTACTAAATAAACCTCAATTATCAAAATATTTAAAACATCTTTAACCGGTTGTATGCCGTAATTACAGAAAGAATTAAAAAGCCAGCTAGTGTAGGTATCGCGTGGATTCTCGTTCGATACGAAGGGTGAAGGTGATTTAGAACTAGAATTTCGAGTTTAAAAATTCAAACATAATCAAATTAAGGCACTCAATTTGAGTGGCACTACTAATTAGCATCCGAATTCGACAGATATGTTTTTTGATCCATTTGTTCACATTTTCGTCAGATAATTTTTGAAAAAGACCATACCTACACTCCTACAGGAACTACCTACACCTAGTACCTAGATACTAAAAGTAAGGCTCCTAGGAACTTTGTTCTTTAGAGCACATCGTTCGATAGTAGAGCCTGAACTATTAAAAACATCATAACCAAGTTTATGGAGACGTAATTATCAGAAGAAAAAAATCAAACATATGTGAAACCTTAAAAAATACCTTAAACATTCGCGTTTTAAACCAAAAATCACTCGGACAGTAAGTTATTAATTTATATCATCTATGTTCTAATATTATCTGTGGTAATGGCCTGTGTTAAATTGCGGTCGATTAATGTATCTAAAATAAATGTTGTAAACAAGTTTATCATTTTTATTCTCAGTTACATAACTTGGGTAGATAAAGTTATAATTAAAATGTATTTTCGGATAAAAATATATAAGTAAAGCAGTTTTCTATTGTATATGTAACACAATTTCACACATGTATTCCCCGAAAGGCTAGACAGAGCTGGTGTATTTTTATGACATTTGTCACCATTTACCACGTTAGTAGGTAGTCTTGCTCGTGGCTAACTACGACTAACTAATGGTGGTAAATGGTGACAGCCTCGAGAGCCCTGCGTGCCTCAGAAAACACTTTAAACTGTTGTTGGTCCCAGTAGTCATTCGTAGATCTTCGACAGTCGTAACGGAAGCCCAAAAGCCCAAAACTCTAAAAACCAGTACCAAGGGGCATCGTGTTACCCAGTAACTGGTTTGTGGAGGTCAGATAGGCAGTCGCTCCATGTCCATTACTGGTATACAGCTGGATCCGGTTATACTGGAAGCCGATCCCAATAAAGTTGGGAAAAGGCTAGGCAGATTTATTTATTGATTTATTCAAGGCCTATAGAATGGAGCGAAGGGTACATATTTGAATGTCGATAATGTTCGATATTCAAATATGTACCCTGCAGCGCCGGAGCCGTGACAGAAACCATGCCTGCTGCATGATGCATGCTCGCTTGCACTCTGCATGCTTAAGTAGTATTATTTTCACATAATAAACAACTTAAAAAAAAAACACATTTGTAGGCCGCGCCCGCTCTTGCATCTTATGTCGACGGAGCCCCGCTACGCGGGGCCCCTATTTCTGTGTAAAGGGTTTAAAGTAACCTAACCTAACACCGGGGTGCCCTTCGCTCTCTCTTGCATCCTGCAACCATGCCTGCCTGCAACTTCGATATTTTAACTGTTAGGTATTTTTAACGTAAATATAATGAACTAAAATGTATTGAATGTTGACATTTTGAAATTAGGTATAATGATTATCGATGTTTTTAATCATTAGATATTTTTATAACTCGGCATTTCAATGTTACACATTTTATGCTTAGGTATAACAATTTTCGATATTATGATATAAACGATATTTAAATTTTCGATGTTTTGAACGTTGACATTTTACACGTAGGTATTTAAATTTTCGAAATTCAAATATGTACCCTGGAGCGAACCTATTGCCATAAACATAGCAAAAGACTCCGAACCGTTATTGAGAAATTCAATCGCAATAACGCTTTGCTCGGGAAATCGAACCCATGACCAACTGTCGTGCTTGCGAACACTAGACTTACGGGGTAGTCAAATTAGATAACACTAAATATACATGATATTCAAAACGAACATGATCAGTGCTTTAAATGTTGTTACCTTCAAGCGCCTGCGGTATAATAATTAGCATTAATTTGGTTATACGTTATTGCGAGTGACGATCTGGCAGGCGGTCTACGTGATGGCTAGCAGTCACTGCCACTAATGGCTAATGGACAACTGCAATTATGCAATAATAATATAAGTGGCGTTACAGAAGGGCAATTCTCGTAATTTTAAGGACTTTCACAGTTTGATCTCAGTCTCAATCTGTCAAAAATATCTCTTATTTTCCTACATTTTTGACAACTTTTTGAATGGATTGTTGCTGAGATGAGATTGTGACTTGATTTTGAACGTTTTTAATTACGGGAATAATTGGCCTTGAATTTTGAAGATATTTACAAATATTTTATGAGGAACAGGGTAGAAAAATATTTATCTACAAATATTTTATGAGGAACAGGGTAGAAAAATATTTACTAATATTTTATGAGGAACAGGGTAGAAATTTTCTCATCGTCTATTGAAAGGGGAGGATCCTCCGACCAGATGAGTGTTGAGTCTGGTGGGCTACTGCCCGCTGGTCATCATCATCATCATCATTTCAGCCGAAAGACGTCCACTGCTGGATATAGGCCTCCCCCAAGCACCTCCACTCCGACCGGTTTTGTGCTTCTCGCATCCAACAAGTTCCTGCGGCCTTCACAAGTTCGCCCGCTGCCCGCTGGTAGTACAACTACCATACTTAATTATTATTCTAATTTCGCGGATAATTTTGCTTTCGTGATGTAGGATTTGTGTGTCAGGTGTGATGTGTATTTCGTATGTGGTGTTAAAGATGTCGTTGCAGAGAAATAGCTTGAATATCTATAATAACATACTGACCGCTCCCACCCATACCTACAACACACATATCGTCGTTGATAGTCCAATTCCGCGTAACTTACGTTGTTAAATACCGTGTATGTACACTTTCACTAGTTTTACATGAGGGCCAAAAACTATCCCCCTTATTCATAAAACTTATCAAACCTATTTTAGTTAAAATGGGGTTTGTCTCTTTCTTACACACAGAAATGGTTCTATAAACCTATTTTAGCTAAAATAGAGATAAAATAGGATTATGAATAAGGGGGTATGTTTCTAAAAAAACTAATAGGCTGAATTTTGAATTAAGAAGAACGAAACTGTCCTATATTTTCAAGTTCGTTCAAAATTCGGCCTATTAGTTTTTTAGAAACTTAAGTTTTTGACCCTCATGTAAAAACTAGCGGAAGTGTAGGTACAGTCGAGTTCATTAATATATTGGCAGTGACAATGTTTCAAAATATTGTAAGCGTTAAAATGATCATATAGTTCTATACAAACTTAGTCATCAATAAAATGTTTTCATATAAACTGTTCATAAGTATGTTACGGTAGTGCAGTCAAAAATATCTGACTACTCTTCGGAACATAAATATCTAAATACTCTAGGTTTCAATAAATTTGCTGCAACCTGGGATTCATAAATATCTATACAGCTTTGAATATTCAACTAAATGGCCTTTACCATTAAACTTATTTTTGCTTACCGGAGCAGAAGTTCGAGTAATAAAGCAATATTGCCGTTGAAGGATGTCATAACTGACAACTTCAAATTGATTTTGTTTCAAGGTCTTTTTCATAGAAAAATAATTGCATAGATATTTGTGAACCTAATTTTGTGCTAAATAATATGAACAAGGGATTGCGCACACATTTTAGAGTCTTTGTCTGTAGTAATATTATTGATATAATGTAGTCACATATTTATGATGTCACAGATTGTTTACAATTTATTGTACGGCAAAGCTGTTTAGAGTTTTATGAAACTTACCATTGCCTATATATTTTTGATTCATCAACATGCTCAGATATTAAAGAACTCGACTGTACATACGCGGTATTTAACTACGATAGTTACGCGGAATTGGACTATCAAGGACGATATTATGTGACTGTTCCTAAATTACCCTAGACGGGTAAAATTTTTGTTTTTCCTAGTTATGTTAAATATTTAAGTTATTCCAGTGTCATACCCTGAACCTCCCCCTCCCCCTCCCTTCCCCCCCTCGATCACCTGCTAGTTCTGTGTTTCGGTTAGATCCCATTATCCAAAACACAGAAACGCTGCTTGATATTAGAAATAGGTCATGATGGTCAAACAGGCAAAACTACTACATTATAATTATATATTCAAATGTTAAATAATTATCACCACAATTAGTAGTAGTACTAATGATAAGGTTGTCAGCTCAAATGATTTAAACTAGTTTGTAAGACAACCGAAGGTACCACTAACAGAATATAGTTATACTTAATAACAAAAAGATATTTTCTAGCACTAAAATAGTCAACTGTAGAAAAGGGGCTAAGCAGAAATCCTTGAAATTATTTCATCAAAATATTCAAGGTTTTTCTTCCAAACAATTGGAAATTAAAGTCAAGCGCCGAGACATCAAACGAGAAATTGCACTTTACTACTTTTGTACGCTTAGAAGTTATTTGTACACAGTCAGAGCCATTTATAATCTACGTCGCCGCGAATCTCTCAGGGAACTATTTAAAAGGATTAATATTATGACGGTACCTTGCCAATTCATTTATGAAAATATTATGTATGTAAGAACAAATCTACATCTTTTTAATAAAATAAGCGATAGACATAACTTTAATACAAGAAATAAAGATAAAATACATTAACCATTTTTCAGATTAGCCAAAGTACATAGGGGTGCTGTATTAAATGTTACAATAAAATACCTTGTGATATTATGCAATTAAATGAAAGAAAATTTAAAACTCACATTAAACGTACACTTTGTAAACAAGCATACTATAAATTAGAAGATTATATCCAAGATAAGAACGCTTGGAAACATGCTGGTCCTGCTCCATAGGACAATCTAAGAGTCTAAATTTTTTTTATTCTTTTTTACATTCATTACTCACACCCTGACTTATTACTTGTATTTTTTTTTTAATTAAAATCGTTTTGCTTGTACCATGTTTGTAAATATGTGAGCACCATGTATCTATCAGATAATTAATTTATATGTCATGATTTCGTTTTTAATTCTTTTACCTATTGTGGTAGTAATTTTATTTTAGGTGCATCGTCCTCACATGTTATTATATAATTAATGTACCCATGCAAAATATTGTAGATACCTAAAACATTTTAAAAGAGTAACGGTGGAGTTTCTTGCCCATTCTTCTCCATACGAAAACTACCTTTTGGAATGGGCGACTAGAATCAATTCTAAGATAAGATAATTTTTGACGTTCAAAAGTGCCTTTTATGTGCCTATTTGAAATAAATGCTTTGACTTTGACACAGGTGCCAATTGTGATAAATTATCTGCAATTTATTACCAAATCGAAACACGTTGCTCACACGTAATTTGATATAGGTATTGCCTACAAATGATCCATAATTAACATTATGGAACAGTGTTGAACTAACTCAATAGTTCCTGTCTTCTTTATCCTAATTTTACTAGGAGGGGTAAAAGTAATGTCATAATTTGAATGCGCCATATTTTTTTTTTAAATGGCGTCGTATCCACATCTTGAAATCAGGATCCAATGAGAAAACAATCGTCACTAGACCCATCATGATTCTGGCCAATGGATTTTCTGAAATTGAACGATAGTGTCATTGTAGTTTTATACTATCTCGCTAGGTCTCGCTCAGGTTATGTTGTAGACAGAATAGACAATTAATTGACAATGCAATGGAGCGATACACACAGCTAAGGCAACGATTGAGATTTTAAAACACGAATTGGTTTTGCGAGTAACGATTCAAAATGCCTTTGAATAGGAGGTGGTAATTTAACCGATCTGCAATGGACCACAGGTTGATTAATTAATTAATTTATATTTAAAACACCTTTACACATACTTTTCTAGAAAACAGAGCCTATTTTTTTTCATTTCCGACTGAATAGCAGCCAATTCGCCGTGGCTGGGAGTCGAAGCGTCGCTCGAACCCAGTCTCCTGTCCCTCGCAAACTCTGCGCTCAACGCTCTCTTGGACGCTAAGCCTGACTGGGATATGTTCGCGGATGAATGGAAGAAGATCTTGTCAGTATAGTACTTTTATATATTCTGTGTCAATATGTTTGGAGTATTGTGAGGTGAACGTAGGTATGACTATCCAGTAGTTGTGTACTTTTCGTTGTTGTACTTAACTTGGTGTTTGTATCTTTAACTAATGTTTAAATGTTTAATTGGCCTTGGCCATTTTATGTTAAAATAAATAAATATAAAATGTTGTATTTTTTTTTTCTTTTACTTTTCAGACATGGCTATAATTACGTAAATGGTTTATAATGTTTCTTTTTTAAAAAAAACCATCACAATAACGTAAATGTATGCGTATAATTTGATAATCTCACTGGTCATCGATAAAAATATGTTTATAATTATTTCGATAAATAAAAATCTATTACAAAGACAATTGTTGTTGATTGCCTCTCAGACTGGTTTGAGGTTTTATTCAATTTAACGCATGATTAAATTAATTGATTTGCATAATCTATGCTTTATAAACCTGTGAAATCATAAACTGCGTCATGTATGGCTAAAAAGGTTGTAAGTATCAAAAGCTAGGGCTATAAATATTATAAACTGGGATTATTTTTGGCCTTATGAACATAAACTTTAAGACACAAACGACAAAAGTCGAATAACTCGTCATTGTGGTTCTTTTTTTAATTTATTTATCTAATAAAATCCATGGATTTTACTTCTTTATGTTTTTATAAAGTAATAATATTTTATAATAATACTTATAAAACCTTCCTACTTCGGTATCGTATTACCCAGTGACTGGGTTGTGGAGGTCAGATAGGCAGTCGCTCCATGCAAAATACTGGTATACAGCTGCATCCGGTTATAGACTGGAAGCCGACCCCAACATAGTTGGGAAAGGCTAGGCAGATGATGATAACTTCTAAGACCTAAAGAAGTACACAGATACAGTGACACTTAATTTCCGAGTGCGAGTAGTCTGGTTCAAAATATATGATCAATGACCCTATGCCAGGAAAACCCTGTGCTACGGGGTCATCCATCCGTCCATTGTGGATATTATAAAAGTTACAAATTAGTATGTTATGTTGTACTAAATGGTGGTAATGCTGCCAGCCTTTTGGGCACTTATCCCATTGACAGCGATTCGGACGAATTTTTTGATGCCCAATGAGCTCCTGTCTTTTTTTATTTTTATTTGCATATAGTATATATATATTTTAGTTTGTTGTACTTAAAAGAAATATCGATTTGCTAAAAGCCGCGTTCACGCTTTCAACTCGCGTTTTTATCCTTATAACTAAGTTAATATCATCATCATTTGATCCACTTCACCACCTTTGGTTGACTGGCCTAAGTCCGCCATTGTACCTTATAAACAATAAGCTAGAAGTTTAAAAATACAAGTAGTGTGTGTGTGTAATGTAGTAAGTTATATTTACTATTATTACCTATGTATTTATCATATTCCTCAATTTTATTTAAATACATATAAATTACATGTTTAAATATCTTTATACTTAAACAAAAAAATAAAAAACATTTAAAAATATAAAAATCGAGTCCAAGCTACTGGCGGTCAGGGCTTCAGAGAGAGGAACCTCCTGATTATGCGAGCCGTGTCCAGAAGTACCGCTTTCAGAATCAAACCCTTGATCCAGCTGCCCAACGAGAGCCTCCTCAGTTGTTGGTTTAGGCTTTTGGCTATTAAGTCATTGGCTGTGACGACTATCGGCACAATGATCGCTGATATTATATTTCCTTTATTTCATTATATAACTACATATAAATTATATTTTTAAATATTACGATATAAAAAATATATAAAAACATTTAAAAATATAAAAAATAGTAGCCCACCGGTATCGGGAACAGGGTCCAAGCTACCGGCGGTCAGGGCTCCAGAGAGAGGAACCTCCTAACAATGCGGGCCGTGTCCAGAAGTACAGCTTTCTGAATCAAGCCCTTGATCCAGCTGCCCAACGAGAGCCTCCTTAGGTGTTGGTCGAGGCTCTTGGCTATCAATCCATTGGCTGTAACGACTGTCGGAACAATGATCGCTGATATTTTATTTATTATTGCTATTTTTACATAGTTCCGTTTCTCTATCTTACTCTTAATATGCCAACATAATGTTTGTTCCGACATTAGCTACATGGTTACCTGTCTGATTCAGTCAAGCCAAAGTATTTGTTAAAATGCGTTATTAAGTCGCTTTTAATAGTCAATAATAAAAAAGTAGTTTCTGAGGTGTACAGTGGTGAATACCTACCTAAATATCTATTCTTGCTACGTCAACAATATAATTATTATATAAATTGCTGTATCTAATACTTTTAGACGAGTTGTCGAAACTGCGTCAAACTGACAGCATATAGGAATAATCATGTTGATACTTTTCTTATTATCGATCACCGTAGTTCTGGTATTATACCAACGTTGGTCAAAAAGAGAAGTTTACAAGTTAGGGAAACAATTAAATTCTGGAGTAAGGACGTTACCTTTAATTGGACACAGTTATTTATTCTTTGGCGATAATCACAGTAAGTACCTACCAAGATTATGTTCATGAAAGAAACATATTATTATTCATTTCTTAATTTTTTCATCGTGCGGTATTAATTATCGGGACAAGAATTGTACCCTGCGGGATCCCTATTTAAGCCCTAGAGATTTCATCTTATTAATGCTAAACAATTAAATTCTTAGAATCATTTGCTTCTATCTATCTTATATTTATTTGGATAGTAATAAAAGCTCCGACAAAAATATAAGAATTGTCCTTACTCAAAATATTAAATCTACTGCCTAAAATACTAAACTTTCCGACTACTTTTGTCCGAATAAAAATGACGAAAAAACCGAATAAGATACTGAAATCTTCGAAAAATAAACATGACTGTTTATTGCTATAATACTTTTCTACCAGCTTAAATTACGTTTTAATATATACCTAGGTAAAAGTAGTTGTATTCTCATTCGCTCGCTCTTGCATCCTACGTCGACGGAGCCCCGCTTCGCAGGGCTCCCATTTCTATGTAAAGGGCTTGAAGTAACCTAACCAAACCGAACCTCGGGGTGCCCTTCGCTCACTCTTGCTTCCTAAGTCGACTTAGCCGCGCGTATATATTTAATATGATTATTTTGACAAAACCTCTGTTGTCGGTAACTTAGTAATTTTGTCGGAGGTTCAGTATTTTATTCGGAAGTTTAATTTTGTTATTCGAATATCCATTTTTTTAGTCGGCCACAGATCGCTGGAGATTAATTTGTTTTTCGGAACCATTATTATTTCCCTATTTATTTTAGCCCCTTTTTTCTGAATCGTATGTATACCATTAATTTGTTATTGCAGCACGAATGAAAGCATTCCAAACTTTTGGTCGCGATACAATCAAAAACAAAAATGGTTTATCACCCATGTGGCATGGAAACTATTTATACACAAGTAAGTTATTTTTTTTTTATAATTATCTATTTTTATTATAGCTAGGTATTCTTTTAATATGACTAGCTTCTGTCCGCGGCTTTGCCTGTTTGGATATCCCACGGGAATGTGCTATCGGAAAAAAGTAGCCGATGTCTTTCCTCAGGATGCCATCTATCTCCTTGCCAAATTTTATCGCAATCCTTTCAGTGGTTTAGGCGTGTAAAGGTAACTTAAAGACCGAGTTAGATACTTTCGAATTTATTTATTTATTGAGGAGAATCTCCAACAAAGGATACACATATTTATACAATACTAGCTTCAGCCCGCGACTTCGTTCGCGTGAAACTTCTTGTTTCCCCCGAGCCACCCGGTCGTATCGCATCACCCGCCCGCGCTATCACTTAACGTTATTTTTTACTTTTTTTCTTTTTGCTCGGCTCCTAAGGGTCATAGCGTGATGTTAAATAGCCTATAGCCTTCCTCAAGAATTGGGCTATCAAATGCAAGAAGAATTTTTCAAAGCCGACTGGTAGTTCCAGAGATTACCCCCTATATACAAACTTACAAACAAATTTTACCTCTTTATAATATTAGTATAGATAGATAAATATACAATAATAAAAAAGGTTCTTTTACGTGTGCTCCTTCAATCACAGGACACCACAGCATGCACATATGGCTAGGTGTAAACACGATAAAAATAGAGAAAATTAATTATGAAGGATGAATACAAATTATAAAATCAGAAGGAAAAATAAAAATAAAATTAACATGTCAAGATTAAATTCATAATATTAGTATGGATTGAGACGAAACCTGATTCACATTTAACAAACAAGTAGCTCTAGACAATCCTGGCTTAGATTTTTAACCACCGTCGACAATCTTAAATATTTTGATAGGTAACCCTCGCATTAAGTTGTATGTTATTACAGCGGCAGGCAACATGGGAGCATGGTACCTATGTAGAAGGTAACAGGAAAATGTGACAGTTGCAGAGTTACTGGCAATACGTTCAAAATTTGATAGCTTTGGAATACAAACTAAACGTTGTTAGCAACAACATTGTATACAGGGTGTTACGGAAAGGGTATATCAATACAAACGGGTTGAAAAGTGTATCTGGTCTAGAATCTCTGTACAAAATTTCAGCTCAAAAGCAGTAACTTTGAAAATGCTTAATATTTTTTTATTTATTTATTTATTTATTTTTTTTATTTATTTATTGATACAGTCTTAATACAGATTTGTTTGTTTTGTACCATTAAACCAGAAATGGTTTGTATTGGTACTCACATTTCGACATCACGGCGCTGCACTGGCGCGCGGCGGCGTGATGTGCGTATACTAGGCGCACAGACACACTACAGATAATGGATCTCGTAGTGCGGTGACACGTTTGTTATGATTTCAATTTAATAAACTACAGAAATAAAAAAAAATTAAGCATTTTTAAAGTTACTGCTTTTGAGCTGAAATTTTGTACAGAGATTCTAGACCAGATACACTCTTCAACCCGTTTGTATTGATATACCCTTTCCGTAACACCCTGTATTTCCGGAAAACTCATTTTTTTTTACCTTGTGTCTACAGTGATCGCAGACCCTGAGGCAGCTGAGATAGTTCTGAAGACGTGTCTTGAGAAAGATGACATTATGAAGATGGCCAACATGTTTGTTGGCAATGGCTCCGTATTTGCTCCAGGTATACAAACTTGAACAATATTTATAGTGCAACATTATTGACTTTAACTCGTTTCAGGTGCAAATGTAAAACCTGAAATAAAACATGAACTAATTTTACTATGACTTTCAATACAAGTTTCAATCTGGCGACCGCGTCGAAAAATATTGGTACAAAGCTTCAGCATGAAACACTTGAGGTACTTCATGACAATCTTCGCGAAAGAGAGCGTCGTCCTTGTACATAAGATGGGAACAATGGCGGGGACCGGTTCACTGGCCGCCTTCAAATACTTTACTGCTTACACTATGGACGCTATTACAGGTAAACAATGAAAAATATAATATACTTCCCTTATAAACCAAAATGCGATGTGGTGTGATGTGATGGGTGATTATAACTTTAGAATGTACAACTGACCGCTCGTCGTTAGTCGGTAGTCTGTAAACTACCGACGAGCTGGCTCCACACATATACATAGTGTTAAAAAATTAACCTTTAAAACTTTAAGAGGTGCTTTAGACCATCGAACTGAACAACTTTCACTGTGAGACCAACTCTGAAATCACGAAAAAAAATTAGCTGTTTCATACATTTTGATCGAGTAGGTATTGAACTTTTGTATTAAACAGCTGATTTTTTTTTCGTGATTTCAGAGTGGGTCACATAGTGAAAGTTGTTCAGTTCGATGGTCTAAAGCACCTCTTAAAGTTTTTAGGGTTACTTTTATAACACCTTATATGTATAGTTTCAGTAGAATACGAGGCCAGCTAATACTGGTTTTGTTACCACTTCCGTGTGACAGATTACCAGTAAAAATAAAAACAAGACGTTCAAGTAACTTAAATGTGTTATTCATGTCCCACTGCTGATTAGTTATTATTGGATTCCAGAATCAACACTAGGCTACAAATTTGGTGCTCAACAGAACGCGGACCAGCCTTTCTTAAATGCTTTTAATGAGGGGCTGGCGAGGTGTGCAGAACGTCTCTGCCAGCCATGGCTACATAATGACCTGGTGTATACCAATCTTCCTATATACTCACAACTGCTTAAGAAAAGACAGATTATGTGGGATTTCGTTACTGAGGTTAGCAAACTGTTTGTTGTTGTTTGAAAGATTCTTTAAAACCTAACAGTGGGGTGTTTACCACTAAAACAATAGCAAAATCACGTTGATAGGATTATTTAATTAGATTATAGAGTCAAAGAAAATGATTTAGACTTTTTGATTTCAGCTTATTAAAAGCAAAAGAAAGGAAATTACGGAAAAAAAGGATACTCAAGAATACAACGAACGTAAGTACAAGGAGCTCAAGGAGCTGTATAAGGAGCTCCACACACCAAGTGTATTTTTTTTCATGATTGTACTGTTTTATTTTTTAACTTGTTTAACTAGAATAGAATCGTTATTCCCTGTAGCTAAGAATCAAAGACCGCTGCAACGCTCCTTAAGAGTAAAAAATGAATTAGCAATGCCGAGTTCAAAACTAGCTATGTTTCACTCAGGACCTCTTGTAATGTGCATTAAAATTTATAATAAATTACCCAATGAGATCAAAGACATTGAATTTGACAATAAATTTATAAACGCACTTAAAATGCACCTAATACAGAAGTGTTATTATAGCCTAAATGAGTTTTTAACAAATTGACATTCTGTTGAAGATTGACGCAATGTAATAATGTAGAAATTTAATAAAGACATCCAATAATAAATTAATTAATAATGAAATGATGACATTAAAATTGTAATAATATATTTTTAAATAACTTTATATAATAATGCATGCAATAATAATTTAATGTATAATTAAGAAACATAATGTTGCGGTGCCCTAGCAG
This sequence comes from Amphipoea lucens, assembly GCA_947508005.1. Taxonomy (NCBI): domain Eukaryota; kingdom Metazoa; phylum Arthropoda; class Insecta; order Lepidoptera; family Noctuidae; genus Amphipoea; species Amphipoea lucens. Next base: position 22,583,225 of record OX382360.1, on the reverse strand, counting down.
GGTTCATGTACGAAACCTTTATTTGATTTTTAACAACCTTGTAAACGACATGAATGCAATATAAACTAAATAAATAAATAAATAGAATACTCATACTTCAGCCTATAATGTTCCCACTGCTGGGACACAGACCTCCTCACTGTGAGAGGAGGCATTATTTATGTATAACTAGGTTTGATCTAAGTATTTTATTATGCTGCACCGGTTGACATCATCAAGCAAATGTATGCTCCGTGCCTACGCTTAGCTGCCGATTATAATGCGGACCTGTTGATAATTCAAAGAATGTATATGTGTAGCATGACACCATGACAGATCAATAAAAAACCATTTTTCAGTCTCGGTGAAATTATTGCTAAGTCAAGACAATTTTCTCATTCCAGGTTCACTAGAAGGGAAGTTGCAGACATTTTTGGAGTGTCTAATAAGGATATCAGGCGGGGACGAAGGGTACACAGACATCGAAATTGTTGAAGAGCTGATGGTTATCATGATAGCTGGTAACGACACTTCAGCAGTCGGAGCATCGTTTACATCTTTGTTGCTATCCAGACATCCTGAAAAGCAGGAGAAAGTTTATGAAGAGTAAGATTCTCAAGATCATAAAAAATTAAATAACACTAGATTTGGCTTAAAAAAAAAAAACACTTTTACACGTCAACAGAACATTATGTTTTAAAACTATACAGGAAGATTTTTTTATCACCATCCAAATTTTCACAGGGTGTTCTACCCATGAATATGAACAACTTTCACTATGGGACCAACTCTGAAATCACGAAAAAAAGTCAGCTGTTTCGTAGATTTTGGTCAAGTAGGTATTGAAATTTTGTATGAAACAGCTGATTTTTTTTTCGTGATTTCAGAGTTGGTCCCATAGTGAAAGTTGTTCATATTCATGGGTAGAACACCCTGTAAAAATTTGGATGGTGATAAAAAAATCTTCCTGTATGAGTTCGGGGACACCTACCCGACTACTCGGAGAAGAAAGACCAAAACAAACTCAGAGATCATAAGCACAGCATCTTTTGAAATCCAGGCATAATCTTAGTCAGGCCATGTATGGACCAAGCAGACTAGTGTCTAAGATGGTCTATTGAGGAAAAAACCTGTCCAGTCAGTCAGTATAAAGTGAAGAGAATATCTGCATTAAGAGAATAACTGAATATCCATGTCTGTTTCAGGTTACAAGAAGTGTTCGGTGACTCAGACAGGCCAGCAACTTTCGAGGACTTGCCTCGCCTCAAGTACCTGGACGCGGTGATCCGGGAAACGCTGCGGCTGTACCCACCTGTGCCAGTCATCACCAGAAAAATTGAGAAGGATGTTGTTTTGCGTAAGTTTTTGTATTATTAAGAACGATCAAATTACAAATAATGGCTGTCTACATATATTTAGACGGAGAAGAGAAGACTTTATCATTTTAGGTGTCATTATATTTCAATTTAGATAAGGTACAATCAAAGAGATTTAAGATAATAATTTAATTTCTTTGGGTACAATCTTTGTAAAACAAGAGATGCAGTCATTAGCGTTGATGACCATATCTCTTGTTTTACAAAGAATGTACCTACCATAACATAACGGCACCATTTATATTATTTTGTAACTATTGATTTTCATTGGTTGTTGTAACCATTAGACTGGGCCGAGTAAAGCCGCTTGATGAGCTCTCTAAACAAACACTGTTACGAAGCTCCAATAAAATATGGTTTCTTTACAGCCACAGGTATCAAACTTGTACCCGGTACTGGAGTCATAGTGAACATCTGGGCATTACACCGCAACCCTCGGTACTGGGGAGACGACGCGGAGCTGTTCCGACCTGAACGGTTCATTGACACGCCGCTCACGCATCCCGCTGCCTTCATGCCGTTCAGCTGTGGACCGAGGAACTGTGTTGGTGAGAGAATACTTTTATCAATACAATACTTATAAATGGCAAAAGATGAATTAACAAAAATGCCTGCTAATGCCGTGACAAATGTAAAACTTCGTGTATTATATTTGCTTCTGTGTTCCGTCAGGCGCATAATGTGTTGTCCTCTAGGTACATGATCAAAATTACTGTCTGGCTTTTCTTCACTCCTTTTCTGCCTCCGGCTGAGCTCATTTTATTATTTCTCTGGTCCTTATTCTCGTATTCAATATTACGAGAATAAGGTACTACCACTGACAGGAGTCTGGTCCTGGACGAAGTTAGTAAACTTTGATGGCTAAAAATGGCCCCCCTAAGCATTTAGGTAAAAAGTAGATTTGTATAATTTGATATTGCAAGTTGGGGTTGCTCGCAGACAGGTGGATGATGTTGCTGATAGGATGTGATACACTTGCGCAAAAAAGTTGCGGAAATGAGATTCCTTCAAAACATCACGCCTGCATCATTTCTGCTACCATTTTTTTTTGTGGTTGGGAAATCAATAAATGACCCCTCCCGCTCTGGGTGGAGCGAAAGGGACTTCAGACTCTTACTGACTAAAACCCACCCGTGTTCCTTCCTTAGCCCTTCACGTTCCGGGGCAGCGGTAACCCTTTCGGACAATCCCGCACCCCATTTCTGCTACCCTGCTAATACTATTTGCTATTGACGCTAAACCTAGTCACTTTATTTTTATTTTAGTTTTATAGGGAAAACAAACTGTAGTTTGTTTGTTGTGTGTAATTAAGACACAAGGCATCACCTTTAGATTTTATTTTCAGGTTACCAGTACGCAATGATGTCAATGAAGACTGTGTTGTCAACAGTGCTGCGACGGTACAAGATCCTGTCGGCTACTGCACCAAACAACAACTCTGAATACCCTCCATTACGTCTCAAGTTTGATCTTATGATGAAGGATGAAGACGACTTTCAAATAAAATTAGAATCTAGGTGTTAATATTTTTTTTATTGGCCTATATTTTGTCCCACTGCTGGGCAAAGGCTTCCTCTTTTCTCTTCTTTTTTAATTGTATTATTACATATATTATTTAAGAAAATAGCTGCTTCCGAGGCTTTGCCCTTTCATTCGTGCTGCAATAACAAATAGAAATTTAACGTAAGATTAAAACTAAATAAAGGAATAAATAAGTTAGAGAATAGTTTTTTTTCCCTGTAAGGAGTATACCAACAAGCATACACCATGCATGCAGCATGCAAACATGCAAAAAAGCATACAGCATGTGATAGCTGATAATAGGTTTAGGATACGCGAGCGCGACCGGTTGACGTAGCGTGTCGTTGGTCATGCATCCTAAGCAGCTATTTTACTTGTTTACTGTTTAATGTTGTTGTAATATACGTGATCATCATTTTTATACAGTCCACTCATTTAACTCTCTACATATGTACTATCGTCGCGAACAGCATGCATGCAGCAAGCATGCAAATCGTCGCTCTAAATAAACGTTATGCTAAACGAAATTTTGCGGAATTTTAACTTTGCCAAAGGTAATTATGCCAAATAAAATTCTGCTATCTTAACCGGTCAAGCGGCGCGGTTCGCCGATCGGCGACGAAACAATAGAAAATCAATTGTGTCTCATTAGCGGAGCTTGACAGATTAAAAGTATGCCATTGTAAATTCGGACATTGAAACATTCGGCCAAACAATAATTATGTTAAATAATTTTTATGCCTTAAAAATATTCGTTATAAAGAAGATTACATATCCCAAGTGTGTTATGCCAAATAAATTTCGGAGCATCAAGATTCTGCCAGATAGAGGGACCCCTCCTTTCACAGTTATTTTACGTCTAATTTTGCATCACTATCCATATTGCTGTAGTGCATATTGCTGTTGGGTTGCTGCCACTGTCAAGTCTGTCAAAATCATTTTGATCTTTATTCTTGTTACAATATGGTTGCTGTTAGGTTGCTGCTGTCAGAGGTAAAATAACGGTGAACGAACTCTGAAATCATTTTAGAATTGGGTAAGAAATAAGGAACTATCTTCTTCGTAGTTTTAAGCCACCTGTTAGTAGAAAACGGACACTTGCTCACATAACAACACGCCTGTATACCCCAAAGGATTACTCAGAGGTTTACTACATAATGTACCAGCAAACAGGTGTTACAATATTTGGTAAAGCTCGAGCAGTAGGTACGAGAAAAAAAAACACAAACTCCAAAATAATATGCCGTCATAATTTAATAGTATACACCAAAAAATTAAACATATGCACACTCTCAAACTTCCAAATGAGTTTTTTGTTCTAATTAAGAAATCTTGACCAGCAAAGCAACTAAAAGCTATGCTCTATGGTGGTGGTATGATGCTCTGTGGTGGTGGTATGGTGTGGAATGGTCTATGGTGGTGATCTATGGTATGGTGGTATGGTGGGTTAAGCTATTCACAGCCTTTCTACAAGCTGTAACGTGAAATTGTCAACGTCCTTCATCATGACGTCAAACTTGACCCTCAACGGCTTCAGGTCTTCAGTGTCAGTGGCTGGCAGGATCCTGTACTGACGCAGGAGAGCTGACAGCGCAGTCTTCATTGACATCATCGCGTATTGATAACCTGGAATGGTGCAACATCGAAAACTGTTACAATAAAATTCCATATTCATTTTTAGGGCAATTTAAGTGTAGGGCAAGTCAGAGTTAAAGTTAACAGTTGGCATGATAAAGTAAAAAAAAAAATACTTGAACACTGTGTAGGTTAAAAGCCGTATGACACTGAAATTTTCGCCAACTGAAATGGCAGCCAATAAACTAGACGTGTTGCCCTCATAATCAGCCTATAATGATCCCACTGCTGAGACACATGCAGGCCTCCTCTCTGTAAGAGGGAGTGGGCCATAATCTACCACGCGGGCCCAGTGCGCGTTGGCGGATGTCACATGTCTTCGAATTTTTGGTTCTAGGACAATACGCCGGTTTCCTCACGATGTTTTCCTTCACCGTTTTGAGAGCAATGGTGATGAAATAATTTACACAAAGTAAAGTGCCTGTCTGGTTTCGAACCTACGATCTACAACTCGTAAGTCGTGTCCGTTACCACTGTGCCACCACTGCTCTAGACGTGTTGCCCTGACGAGCATGAATCATTTGGGATAAGAACGGTAGAATAATGCTGATAATGATTTTTTGGTACCCCCATAGTTGTGAGATGAAACGTCCTAAATTAGCCCTTTGAATATTTATACAGGGTGTCCCTGGAAGTATGGATCAAATCGAATAGGGGCGTGGGCAAAGTCATTTCCAAACTTTTTAACCCTGAGAATGTCAGTGAATTTTTTTACGGTTCAAAAGTTATGACCGATTTTTTTTTTTTTTCAATCACTTCGCTTAGTGCTCAAAGAAAATAATCATAAAAAAATACTATCAGGGCTATCTAAAAAAAAAAAATTGATAGCCCTGATAGTTTTCACGAATTCGATTTTTCTTCTCTTTTTTTTAGTATTTTTTTTTATTTTATTTTTTTACTTCTTTTTAGTTTTTTTTTGCTAAAACGTTTGGAAATGACCTGGCCCACGTCCCTATTCGATTTGACCCATACTTCCAGGGACACCCTATATAGTAATCTGATCCAACAAGGCCGGAGATCGCTCAAGACAGGCTGGGAAGGGAAAAGGGGAGGCCTTTGCCCATTAGTGGGACACAATATAGGTTAACGATAAAAAACTGGTCCTTCTCCGGTCGTGTCGGATTGCCGTCCCATCGGACTATGAAAGTGAGGGAAGAGAAGGTGCACCTGTAGTAGTTGTACTAGTAGCTGAGCGACTTACAGTTGCTGCGCATGGCTACCGTCAAACGGGGTGAATAGGGATGCAGGGGTGAATCGGGACAAAACTTTAAAAGGGATTTTAACAATTAAAATAATATAGTTTGTGGCCAAAAAGGACCCTAATGTGTTTACTGTAATTTAATTAACGATTACGTGCCCTTATTGACAACAAACAATATTATTTTAATTGTTAAAATCCTTTTAAAGTTTTGTCCCGATTCACCCCTGCATCTCTATTCACCCGTTCTAGGCACTGGATTTTAGATTATGTGAGATTTATGTATTTTACGCATGTAACAAGCACTCCTAGAAAAAGACAATGATTTGTAACAACTGAACTGCTATATGATAGTTAGTTTTTAATGTAGGTACAGTCGAGTTCATTAATATATTGGCAATGACAATGTTTCAAAATATTGTAAGCGTTACAATGATCATATAGTTCTATACAAACTTAGACATCAATAAAATGTTTTCATATAAACTGTTCATAAGTATGTTATGGTAGTGCAGTCAAAAATATCTGACTACTCTTCGGAACATAAATATCTAAATACTCTAGTGTTCAATATATTTGTTGCAACCTAGGATTCATAAATATCTATACAGCTTTGAATATTCAACTAAATGGCCTTTACCATAAAATTTATTTTTGCTTGCCGGAGCAGAAGTTCGAGTAATAATGCAATATTGCCGTTGAAGGATGTCATAACTGACAACTTCAAGTTGATTTTGTTTCAAGATCTTTTTCATAGAAAAATAATTGCATAGATATTTGTGAACCTAACTTTGCGCTAAATAATATGAACAAGGGATTGCGCACAATTTTTAGAGTCTTTGTCTGTAGTAATATTATTGATTTAATGTAGTCACATATTTATGATGTCACAGATTGTTTACAATTTATTGTACGGCGAAGCTGTTTAGAGTTTTATGAAACTTACCATTGCCTATATATTTTTGATTCATGAACATGCTCAGATATTAAAGAACTCGACTGTACCTGTCATACCATATGGTATTTGGGTACCTATGTAAATGGTACACCGCAAACTACCTTCAGTTCCATCCAAAGTTTTTCTTTAAAATATCGCTTTTAGATAAGCTCGCCCATTGTGTCACCCTATGTAAAATTTCTTTATTTATGTTTATATTTTTTATGGTGTAGGTACAGTCAACAAAACAGATACGTATGCAGGATCGTCGGATGCAGTTGAAGTTTAGTAAGAAACCGATGGATGTTGTCGACTGAAATTTATATTGATAAATGAGCTCTTTCTATTATCAATAAAATTTTATTCGAGAACATCCACCGGTTTCTTACTAAACTTCAACTATATCCGGCGAACCTGCATACTTATCTCTTTTTTTGAGTGTACTTACATAATAAAATATATATACCTACCTACTGATATTGACACACAAATTGACAAAAATGGATAAGCACCAATTTCGTTTTGATTTAGTAAGTTATTTCTTTACCAATGCAAGCTCTCGGTCCATGGCTGAATGGCATGAAGGCAGCGGGATGCGTGGGCGGCGTGTCGATGAACCGTTCAGGTCGGAACAGCTCCGCGTCGTCTCCCCAGTACCGAGGGTTGCGGTGTAGCGCCCAGATGTTGATCACGAGGCCGCAATCCTTCACTAAGGTTATTCCTGACGCTGGAACGTAATATTGATTTTTTATTTTATTTTTGGTGGTCCGCTGAATCATACCATGGAACGTACTTCCGGGATTAAAATCGGTATCTTATGTCCTAACTCTGCGGGGTAATTGCGTAACACACTATCAGTAGCAATGAGTTTCATTTTGACAGTTCAACAACATTCATGGCGGTATTTACCTATGTTGTTGAGCAGACACATTTTTCGAACATATGAAGCAATGGATTAGCAATATCCTTCAAAACAAAATGATTCAGATTGAGATTCATAGTTTGTTACGCAATTAGGATACAGGTCATAGTCTACCTGTATGCCAAATTTTATCGAAATCCGTTCAGCTGTAAAGACATGAAAAGATAACAGACAGACGGACATTGGATTATGAATCATGTACGAGTTAAGACTCATAAATACCACACTTATGTGTAGCATAATCAGCCTATAATGTACTGCTGGGATACAGGCCTGCTCTTTTCGAGGAATTGGGCTGTAGTCTACCACGCGGGTCCAGTGCGGGTTGGTACACGTCACATGTCTTCGAATTTTTGGTTCTAGGACATGCCAGGAGCAGAGGTGATGAAATAATTTACATAAAGTAAAGCACCTGCCTGGATTCTAACCCAACACCTACGACTCGTAAGTCGGAGCCGTTATTACTGGGCCATCACTGCCCTGCCTTATATGTAACAAACTATTAGTGCTTGGCCAGACTGGCAGCGTGGGGCGGGGAGCGGCGCGGGTGCGGGAACGCTCGCGATCTGCCTGTCCGCAGTCGAGCGCGGCTTCGTTCTGAGTGTTCTCGTGTCCAGTGTTTGTCAGAATATAATATGGATGAAGAAAACTTATTTTTACTAAAATAAAGGCTCGAACTAGTTTGAGAACCCCGGGCCCCGCGCGGGCCACCCGCGCACCCACTGCGGCCACTTGTATGAACTCACTATGGCGTGAGTTGCCCGCGCGCCCCCCGCGCCCCACTATGGACGTTCAAATGAAGTCCTTATGTTTGAGTACGCCGCGCCGCGCCCGTCCCGCGCCCGCGTATCATATTCATTTTATTTTTTACATTTTTTTTTTTTAATTATTATAGAGTCATATGGAAGAAGAAAACAGAATGCGCAAAACCTAAATATGAAGTTAAGGGCAGGATAATGATAATGAAACTATTATCTCCATACTTACGCAAAGTAACTTCCTTATCAACTTTCCTGGCAATGATTGGCACTGGTGGGTACAGCCGCAACGTTTCTCTTATCACAGCATCCAAATATTTGAGCCGGGCAAGATCTTCAGCAGCAACAGGTCTTTTGGAATCCCCAAATACTTCCTGCAATCTAAAAATAAAACGAAGTACGAGTAATAATACAAATATTATACAAACATAACTTAAATAGATCTCCGATAAATTAAAAAAATATATATATTAACATTACATCATAACATCACGCTTGCATTCCTCAAAAGGTTAGGCAGAGGTGCACCTATTGCAGATCCACACTTTGCCAGTTATGTGTCAGTCCCGTGTGATAGGGGGCAAGCAGAAATATAGATACACCTAGATAACGCTATAACAACTACTTCGCGTGCCAAAAATCGCACTAGCTTACATACAAAAATCGTAAGCCGAGACTTTCGCGCTCAGTCCTGTGTACTGCTGGCTGGGTAAGCTTGAGCGAGAGCGCAAGCTTGTGACGTCATAGTAGGTAGTCAAAAAATGGCACGCTTGGTTTTTATACAGTTCGTGATACTTGCGTTACCTAGGTCTATCTATATCTGTGGGGGCAAGCCTATTGCCTTCAACCGGGCACAAATCCGGACGCCGCATTGCTGCTGAGAAATTCCAGGTAGATAAATCCAATTACACTTTGCCCGACCCCGATATTAAACCCAGAACCTCATACTCAACAGTAGCGCTTTCGACCACTAGACCAATCAACTCGGCCTATTGCAGTCCACTGCTGGACATAGGCCTTTCCCAGACTGGGCCACAGCACCCTGTCCTCCGCCTTCCGCATCCAGTCTACCCCAGCCACCTTCTTTAGGTCGTCCGTCCATCTAGCTGGGGGGCATCCCACACTACGCTTGCCGGTACGCGGTCTTCACTCCAGGACTCGCCTGCTCCACCGGCCATCAGTCCTTCGACAGACATGGCTAGCCCACTGCCACTTGAGTTTGCTTACTCTGCAAGCTATGTCGGTAACTCCGGTTTTTTTCACTAGACCAATGTAGTAAATATATCAAATATCAATATATTATTATTGATCATGTTAATTATAAAATATAAAGACAAAATGAAACAAACTGCTAAAATACAGCTGATCAACTAACTCTTGATAAACCTTTTCCTGTACATCAGGATATCTGGCCAGCAGCATAGAAGTGAAGGCAGTACCCACTGCCGAGGTGTCAGTGCCAGCCAGTACGAGGACCAGGGTTTCTTCTCGCAGTTCTATATCGGTGTAGCCACGGTCTCCTCCTGAAGTGTCCATGAGAAGTTCCAGGAAAGTTTTGAGACCGCTGTGTTGCATATCTAGGAAAAAAAAGTGTTAATTTAAAAGAATACCTTTTTTAGGCTTTTTATTTTTTATCTAGGGTCCATGCTGTTATCTCAATCGCTAGATCCACGACGACAGTTGTTTATAACTACTTCAATTTAAATGTATACAAATATTTCGCTGTCAATAATAGACAAAATAAAGAAAACGATTCGATTAAAGACAGTTATTTTTAAACAATTAAAATTAAAGCTGTTTATACAGGGTGTTACGGAAAGGGTATATAAATACAAACGGGTTGAAGACTGTATCTGGTCTAGAATCTCTGTACAATATTTCAGCTCAAAAGCATTAACTTTGAAAATGCTTAATATTTTTTTATTTCGACATCACGGCGCTGCACTGGCGCGCGGCGGCGTGATGTGCGTGTACTAGGCGCACAGACACACTACAGATAATGGATAATGACCCTCGTAGTGCGGTGACACGTTTGTTATGATTTCAATTTAATAAACTATCGAAATAAAAAAATATTAAGCATTTTCAAAGTTACTACTTTTGAGCTGAAATTTTGTACAGAGATTCTAGACCAGATACACTCTTCAACCCGTTTGTATTTATATACCTTTTCCGGAACAGCCTGTATACCTAATATTTTCCTTCAAAGTTACTAGTGAAGTAGTGACAAGTGCAAATATGAATAGTATTTTTTTCTTTACTTACTTTGATCAGACTCGGTCATAGATAATTTCTCGTCTTTCAAAGATTGCCTCTTGGATTGTATGATCTGGAACGTAACAAATCATATGTAAGACTATTTACAATTATTTTAATACCATAATGCAGTGTTCCGCAAACTTTTTGTGTTCAAGGCACATCTAGGAAAATGAAAACGTTTGGAGGTACACCACAAATAAAAATAATTTTTAAGTAATATTAATCAACATTTATTTATTAATCATCGAAACAATATTTATTATTAATCAACAAACCTAAAGTTTAAATTGCAGAAAAAGTATTTATTATTAAAGTTTAAATTGCAGAAAAGGTATTTATTATTATTAGTCAACAGACCTAAAGTTTAAATTGCAGTTGCGAAATATGAGCCTGTTTAATCGAGCATAGACGGTCTAAAGGCGTAATCGTTGACAAAGCTGCTCTCATCTCTTTGTCGATTGTCCTGAGGCATTCTCTTTTTTTTGGTTTTTATTGTAAATAAGTTTACTTATAACATAACCTTATTTTTCCGAGGCACACCAATTAATGACCACGGTACAGTCACGTCTAAAAGCATGTATACACTTGGCTTTATTCAAAGGCGATTTTCTCCTTTATTTTTGAATGAAATTTTATCAATCAATCAATTCGTTTATTTGTGAAACATAGGTGTTTACATACTCGTAGGTGTTTACATAAATAAATCGGGGGGTGCGCTATGTTTTGTCATAATTGAGACATACAAATTTATAAGTGACATACTAGGAGTCATTAGATTATAAATACATGAACAGAAATAACAGAAAAAAATATCAAATACAATAAAATCAATAAAAATAATAGTCAAAGTAATTATTATCAAAAGGTAAAAAATGCATCATTATAATAATTGGTCGTTCAAAAATTCGTCTATAGTATAATAACATTTGTCAATTAATAATTTAGTAAGGGCTTTTTTAAACTTATTAAACACTTGAGGTGCTATACCAAAAAAACTTTTTCGCATCAATGCGGTCTTCCATTTTAGATGACATAGTTTATTTACATATTGGGCACGTAATGGAGTTTTTCTAGTAGAAGATACTTTTTCAAATAATTGAGGGTTTCTTTTCACAAACAACGCAGTTTCCAAAATGTATACCTAATGCTGGAAGGGTCAGTATTTTTAAAGACTGAAAATAGGGTCTACAGCTATCCGTTGTTTTTATATTACACATTGCTCTGACACATCTTTTTTGCATCCTAAATATGAGCTCACGGTCAGTCGACTGCCCCCAAAAAATTACGCCATATCGCAACACAGAAGCTACAAGCCCATGGTATGCTACCAGTAACGTATCTTTATTTACTTTTTTTGATAAATGAAAGAGTGCATAAGCAGATTTACTTAGGCGTTTACAGAGTTCTTCTAACATGGGTTTCCAAGTAAGCTTACTGTCGATGGTAATACCTAAAAACTTAACATTATTAACTTCTTCTATTTTATGGTTATTATAAGTTACATCAATATTTGGTTGTGGTTTCCGTTTATGAAAGTGCATCACCTTAGTTTTATTTAAATTAATTACAAGATTATTATTATTCATCCAATGGATGATATTGAGAAGGGATTTATTAATGTCATTTTGATAAGTTGTTTCATTATAACATTTTATAACAGCTGTGCTATCATCGGCAAATAGGATCATTTTGTGTCGTATTATTATTGGCAGATCATTTATATATATCAGAAATAATAACAGCCCTAGCACGCTACCCTGGGGCACGCCATATCTTACGTGTCTTGGTTTTGATCTATATATGATCTGTGTTTTTGTGTTATGACATATTCTAGATATTTCCGTGTATTGATATCTTTCACTAAGGTATGATTCAATAAGTTTCAGGACATTGCCCCTTATGCCACATCCATGTAATTTTTGCAGTAATATTTTGAGATCTACATAGTCAAATGCCTTTGTCATATCAGTAAAGATTGCACATACTGGACTGTTTTTATTTACTGATGTCATAATATTAGATAATAAATCGTACAGTGCCATATTAATAGTATGATTTTTACGAAATCCTTTTTCGATGACTTTTGAGATGACCGATATATTGTGTTGTGGTGGGTCTATTTACACCCTGTGTATACATATTGATATGCACCGTAATTGCGTAACAAACTATCAATCTCAATCTGAATCATTTTGAAGGATATTGCTAATCCATTGCTTCATATGTTCGAAAAATGTGTCTGCTCAACAACGTAAACACAGCAATGAATGTTGTTGAACTGTCAAAATGAAACACATTGCTACTGATAGTGTGTTGCAATTACCCCACTGGATGGATGCCATTACTGAATTATTGTCGAGAGAATACAAAAAAATATCCATCACAATTTAACCACAATCACATCTCCTACGCAAGCTTTTGACTACGTGTATAATAATATTAATATAATATTCCACTACTATCACACGACGCCATCTAGTCCCAAGCTAAGCAGAGTTTGTGTTATGGGTACTAGACAACTGATAAACATACTTATATATTTCTAAATATATACATATTATAGATAAATTACACCCAGACACAGAACAAATGATCGTGCTCATCACACAAACATTTGTCCTGGGTGGGAATCGAACCCACGACCTCCGGCATAGCAGTCAGGGTCACTAACCACTAGACCATCAGGCCTGTCAATGTGTAAGTGTATATTTTGTCTTTTTCTTATGTAATGTGCGTTTTGTCTGTGCAGAGTACGTAAACAGTTTTTCTTTTCAGACAAAAAGTCAGATTGAAAGAAAGAAAATACATTTATTTAGCATAGACTAAAAGACGCGAGAGAAATTGGCGGATGATCTACAAAAGACCACGGGTAAAATCAAATAGAAACTCGAACAGACCAGGGAAATATTATGTACAGACGCCAGCACATCAAGCTACCCGAAACTGTCAAATTTTCCCAATCAACTTTGAACCTTATGTTCTAGCGATAAAGTTCCCAGTAAGTAAGTAAGTTTATCTATGAAATAAATTTGACAGATTGTAGTAGCTTCTGCTGGCGTCTGTACTATGTTATACACGGTTATCAATAATAATGACGTAGAAATTCTTGAAGAAAACATTTTACCTTATCTACAAACTTCCAAATGTGGTCCCTGCACTGAGCGTATTGTTTGTACGCCGGTGTCATCATGTAGACAGAGATGTTATGTAACCACGGCTTGCATAGACGAGCGGAGTCCAGTTGAGTGCATCTTTCAAAAGCCTGCAGAAATGGCTGCTCTGCCTGTTTCTGAGAGTTCACTGAAACGCCTAGGGTTGACTCTGTAATGGTAAATAAACGTTTTGTTAACTTACATGAAATTATATTCCCACTGTTGGGACTGGGCTATAATCTACCACGCGCGGTTGGAAGATGTCAGTCTTTGAATTTTTGGTCCTAGGACATTCCGATTTCCTCACGATGTTTTCTTTCGCCGTTTTGAGGGCAGTGGTGATGAAATTATTTACACAAATAAAACGCCCGGCTGGTTTCGAACCGACGACCTACGTTCGTAAGTAGTAAAAACATTGGCGTATCTAGGGATTTTTTCTAGGGGGGGCCTAGCCCCTACCTAACCTTTTTTTTTTTTGTGGGGACATCCTCATGGATGCCCTCCTTCTGGGAAAAACGGAGGGTTATATCGGACTCCTACCGACTAAAACCCCACTGTTCCTTTTACTTCGGTGGCTCGGGAGTACCTACTTGTACATTCGCCGCACCCCCGACTGGTATCAGCCCGCCATGCCTAGCGGGCCCCATCCCCAATGCGGGCGATCCCACGACCGCACTTCCTTCCATGCGCATATTGCGTGCCACTTCTTTGAGCCCGACTGCTCGAGCGACGACACGGCCCCAATTTCGCCGCCTGCAGGTTCTTATGATGGCCGGAAATCGTTAAGCGCCCTTCGACGCCCGGCTGCTCTTCTGGTGCGAGTGGAATGAGAGGTATGCTCTCTCTACCTCTCCGCCGCTTCCTTTGCATGCATCACCTCCTCGCAAAAAGAGGCCATAGCATCCCACGCGTTTTAGCTTCCGACCATGGACTGAACCACCGCCGAAAATGGCAGATCACCCGCACCAAGTGTCGTGACAAGGGCACAGCGCTGTTGACCCAAGCTGTACTCCTCCAACGTATGTTGCGCCGTGTCCTCGTGGCAGTCTACACAGTGATGACAAGCAGGTGTCCGCTCCCGACCTATGCGACGCAGTAAGCACCTACGTCAGCCGGAAACTCAGGGCGCCATGCTACCTCTCCAGCCATTCTTCCATAACCGGCCTTACCGCCACTATTGTGGCGAGCCCCCACCTGGGTTGTGTAAGTCGCTCCCTTCCATTCAGCCACTAGGATCTGACGGAGCTCAGTCCTTCGTGGCTCGAATTCCCGAGGAACCGGAGGCTGACCACGCACAAAGCTCCTTCCGCAGCGATATAGGGACGCAAGGATTTTTGCGTCCAGATCCCAGGGCGTTGATCCAGCCAGGAGAGTTGCTGCCTCGTAGGAGATCGTACGGTATCCTCTTATCACCCTAACAGCCATCGCTCTTTGCGGCTTTCGCAATATTGCAACGTTGCGGGCCGTCAGTGTCCGCCCATATAGGCGACTCATACAGAGCCATGGACCGCACAATTCCCACGTACAGTCTCCGGCAGGAGGCGTTGGCCCCCCCCAAATTGGGTAGCAGTCGCGCAAGAGCAGCTGCGACGCTCATCAACCTGGGGACCAGCCGCCGAATGTGCGGCCCGAAGTCCCACCGGCTGTCGAGGACAAGTCCGATGTGGACGCCTCCTACCACTATGTGTAAATCGCGTGGTGGCTTGTTCCGAGGCCTATGCATCAGAGGGCCTCAGATTTGTGCAAAGGCACCTCGAGACCTGCGCAACCCCTGCCATGGCCTGTATGGCCGATTGCCAATGCGTTTGCCCCCGGGCCATCTAATCATAATAATACTCCAGCTGGATCTACTAAGATTTAATTATTTTCGTAATAACAAAAGTAACTAAATGGAATGTATTATGTAGGTTATAATAAGATTGTGTAGGTCTTGGTGGTAGATTATTTATTTGATCGCTTTTGTGTGAAGATATATTATGTAATTATCCAGCTCAAACTTTCGAATAGGTTCCCTAACATCCTAGGGTGGGCCTGAGACCAGTCTAGGGTGGGCCGTGCCCACCCGCCCCCCCCCCCCCCTATATACGCCAATGAGTAAAAAGCTTAATATTTTAAATATAACAATATTATTATGTTTTATTAGACATGAAGACGTTATAGTCTTAATTTTAGAAGATCGTTCCACATATTATTATGAAGCACCTCGTCGTCGCGTCGGTTACTCATTTGTGATTTATGCAAAAAAAAATTAAACAATGAAAATTAAAACTTTTTCATAAGACACTTGATCAGAATTAATTATTTTGGACAGGTTAAATTATTCTTACTACAAACAGAATCCATGGTATATGTGGTAATGTACTTCCATATGGAGAAGGCTCCCCTCCCCGCAGCAGCCTTTAACTGTTCCACCATGATGGAACTCTGACGAGAGAAGATCTCTGCGAACTGGCCCAGGTTCTTGGGACTGAAGGTTGGAGCCAGGACCTTGCGACGTGGACGCCAGATATTTACTGTTGAAGAATTTGTTAAGATCTTATCTTATAATAGCTTCTGCTTTCGACTTCGTCCGCATGAAATTTCACCTTGCCCCCATTCACCCTCTTAAGGGTGGAATTCCGAAAAACCCTTTCTTAGTGGATACCACTCTTCACAAAGAACACACTCCAAATTTCGTATCTCTGGGACCAGCGGTTTAGGCTGTGCGTTAATATCTCAGTCAGGACTTTGAATTTTATATAATAGATAGAAGAAGATTGGCACGAACGCTATGCGTAGTATATTTGTTCAGTTTATTGTAATTTCCATTTACTTTTAAACATACTTACTACTGTGTGTCTTTTCTCTTACAAAATAAAATAACAATAAACTACAAATGTATACAAAGCTGGTTTACAGTGGTCCAAAGGGATTTTATAGAAGTCTCTCTCCACAGGCTTTCCAAAACACCCCCTTGCATATCCACAATTTTAAATAGTTTAGAACTTTTTAAAAGATTTTATAGAAAAAAAAATGTGTAACAGCACAGCAGAGCTTAGATTGTTTCAAACTCAAACTCAAAGCATTTATTTCAATTAAACCAATTACAGGCACTTTTGAATTGTCAAGGGGTCGGTCAGTCAGAAAGATGAAGCTATTTGCCCATTCCAAAGAGTAGGTACATACCTATGGAGAAGAACGGGCAAGAAACTCCATGAACACTCTTTTAAATCAAAATAATATGGTTACAAAGTCTTGGCTACATCATTCATGTTAAAAATTATACATGTGAGAACGATGCAGAACGTTAAAAGCGTCCATAATGAGAAGATTAGAAAAAAAAAACAATTCATATATTAAATTAAAATAAGCCGTGGCAGCAAAGAGATGACCAGTCCCTACTGACGGCGCCCGTTCACGAACATGACGCATGTATTAGCACCATTCATTTTTTCCATTTTCATTTTTTCCAAAAAAAAAAAAAACATCGAAACATCTAGCAAGTGTTGGACATAAGTATATATAGTCGTTGCAAAGAAGTAAATTAGGCCTCCCACAAGGTGGACCGATGACCTTGTGAAGGCCGCTGGAATCTGCTGGATGCGAAGTGGCGGTGCTTGAGGGAGGCCTACGTCCAGCAGTGGAAGTCTTTCGACAGAAATAATGATGATGAAAGTACATTAATTATTGGTAGTACCTGACGCAAAAATACTGCCATTGCCAGTCATCAGTTGCAAGCATTTCAATGCATCATCTTTCTCCAGACACCTTTTCAAAAATAACTCGCAAAGTTTGGCATCTGCAGTCACTGCAAACAGAACAGTTTTATCATAATTCATGTTATTTCAAATAGGATACACGATTCAGACAGATCCGGACAAACTTTTTGCTGCGCACAAAAATATTCGCTCCGTGCGGATCCCACGTAGCGCCGCAGGTAATAGGGAACAGAAACATGCATGTACCAGACGCCAGCACAACAAGCTACTCGAAACTGTCAAATTTTCCCAATCAACCTTGATAACCTTGACCTTATAATTTTGCGATAAAATTGAAAATGTATTAAAGCAATTTGGCAGATTGTAGTAGCTTGATGTGCTGGCGTCTGTACCACCCTATATTTTTTTTTATTTATTGTCTGGCCCTATTTTAATTTGTTGTAAGAATGTAGTTGTATTTAGTAAAACTTACCAATATAAAGGCGATGTCCTTGCCAAATGGTCGTAACACCATCGTCGTTAGCTATTGCTTCGCGTCCTAGTTTCTGGAACTGTGTCATGCGATCTACAAACACGTAAAGTTATTAGTAAGTAAAAATAATATAAAAGGGCTTGATCAGTTACAAAACTAAACGAAAGCCCTCTTGTGCTCGACCATTAACATCAATTTCGTGTTAGAGATCTTCATTCATATTAAGGATTGAAACACGCGCTCTCATACCTTTTAAGTACCTAAACCAAAAAATAACGGCAAAGTCATCATAATTTCATGCATAATTTGGACACGTGAAATCAAGTACTTTTTATGAAACTAAGAATATTGTTCACGTAAATGATCATAACAACGAATAAGTTGGCAAAACTTCGCAGCCCCATCACATAAGATGGAAAAGAAAAAAAAAATATGAAAACGCCAAACAGATGAGGCTTAAACCCAGCAATAATGAATGTAGCTATTGTAGAAAACAGAACTGCTGTTGACTTCCAATTTTCATTAGCCGTCCCCCGACGTGAGGACGCTTGGATCAAAACATTTCCTGCAACTTATATTAAACTTAAAGGCCTAATATACAGTATGTTAAATAACAGAGGGCGTTCCCTTAAACTCGTTAATCTATATCATTAATAGATTAAAATAAAAATATCAGCATAGAAAAATAAGCATAAAATAATCCGAATTCAAAAAAATTATTAATTGACAATAAATTCGAAACCTCCTGTTTAAAATCAAAACAGTAGCGCGAAATAGTACCTAGCGGATAGTGCATTGCCCAAACCGGCAACGTCGCAATGCGCGCACACGATGCCGAGCGTCAAACAGATACTCACGAATAACAAGAGTACAGAAGGTCCACTAACGGAACAAGTACCTACGCGAATTTGTTTTGCCTAGCCACTCAGACCGGTGGTACGACAGGCTTACAGTGTTAATTATGAAAAATTAATTTTACCTAAAAAATAATGTACCGCTAAGTGTGCGGTTAAGTTTGGAGAAAGTTTTATTTATTTAAACCACAGTTTAGGCTAGGGTTTAAATGATAAATGACGGTATTACACGTTAGCAAGTGAATATTTTCTTCAATAACAGAAATTTAAAAACTTTTACTTTTTGCAGTTGCCTTCGTAATACCTAAGTACTTGCGTTTATTCATAGCAATCGTGTAACGTCACAGTAGTAACACGTTCGTTGAACGGGTACCCCGTTCCATCCCTGAGTATAAAAGCAGTTTTAGAAAAGAGTGGGCCTTCTAAACTTATTAATTTTGTGGCACAGTCGTTTAGTGTTATTTTTTATTTCAATGTTTTCGAAATGTTTTAGGTATTATGATACATTTAAATAATGTTAAAAACTTACCTAGATTTTGAACTGCTTTGAGCAGTTCTAGTGCTTGAACCGGGCTCTTCCTCAAAATACCTTAGCATTACTCTTCCTGCCGCACAAAGATCACGGGTCGGGGGCCACCAGAACGACGCGGGACTACCGGTTCATTATTACGAATACGCACTAGGGCACTCACAATAACCCGAGAATTCCGCGGTTGATGTGCATTGGGGTACCTCTCCATCCTCAGAGCACGTGCACCATCATAATTACACTCAGCATAAATGAGCACCATGTTCACATACTCCTGAGCACTGAACTGATAACGTGGCATTTTCCACACAAGAATGACGCAAGTTGTTGCAATGCGAAAATAATGCGCGACCGGTCAGCGCGCGAGATAAGTTCCGACCAAAGACTACAATATGTATAGGGATGGTTCCGACTAAATGGACATTTCGGGGGTAGCGGGCGTTTCCAGGTACATCAATTAGATCGCCGCTCACGCAGCCCGTCATTCATAAAGAAATTGCGACGTTGCCGTCCTTCAAGTACCTACGCGTGTACAGTGTGTTTCTTTTACGTATCAATTTAACATTTTTAGTGAATATTTTAATATTAAAAAAAATAAAAACATTTTGTTGTTAACATACTGTATATTATTATTTTAGTTTTTAGAGGTTTTTGTTTGAGTCGGGGGTTTTTTAAATTTTAAATTTAACTTTTATTTCTTGCTTTTTAAACTTTATAATATTATATTACTAGTAAACATGCTATACGATCGACACGTGAGTCACCGAAATCTGCGCAGCTGTACGTATTATTTTACCACAGTGATTAGTTACTCGTGGTCGTTGGCGTTCATTCCATACCTACTAAGGTATTCCTCTGTGAATTCGCCATTTGTGGTGGCTGCCATTTTGGATTTGAAATTTGTAATAGTGTATAGTATTCTACTAGTCCAGCCCTTTCATTTGATACCCATATTGAGGGAATTGTGAAAAAAAATAATATAATTCGCCATTTTGTGGTGGCGGCCAATTTGGTTTTGAAATTTATCATAGTGTTTAGTATTCTACTTGTCAAGTCCTTTCATTTGATACCCATATTGAGGGAGTTGTGAAAAAATATGTAATCCGCCATTTTGTGGCGGCGGCCATCTTGGACCGATTTTCTTCGAACATAGCTAAGAACACTCGCGACTAATTCACTTTTCAAACAAAAAAAAACAAAATCAAAATCGGTTCATCCGTTCGGGAGCTACGATGCAACAGACAGAGACACACACACACACACACACACACCCCCACACACAGACACGTCAAACTTATAACACCCCGTCGTTTTTGCGTCGGGGGTTAAAAAGACATCACATAGCATAGCCGCCAACTACACATTCTGTAATCAAATTAAGTAACATTGCATAAAAGTAATTACTGGGAAATTACTTTTATTTTTGATGTGTCTGTTTGCGGTAGTGCGCAATGTAACACACGCAAAACATTGTGCTTAGGTTGCATACAACGATACAGGGGTCGTGGGGGTATTTAAAGTTGTGTTATAACATGAAAATCTTATTTTCGTAAAAACACCGTCAGTAAAAATTTGAATTTTGACCTTCAATATCTCCGTAACCAGAAGATTCCCAGGTATGGTCCAGTACGAAAACAGATCACAACGACAGAGTACAAGTTAGTTAAGTATCTTTTTACGAAGTTTGTTGCGCCACTTTTTCTCCCCAGCGAAAGCACTAGAAAGTGGTGAAGGGCGGGCGTTTTGGGGGACTGTCTTTTGTAATGTTGACATTCGAAAACTGCTGATTCTCAGCCTAGTTTGAATAAATTACTTTTAATTTGATTTGAATTAATTAAAAAATAGTTAAAACTCTTACCTTCATCACTTCCAAGGAAAATATAAGCATGTCCAACAAAAGGTAATGTCGTATGTTTAGTAGCACTGAGTTTGTAGGAGAGGTCTATCATCTGTCTCCTCTGCCATCGTAACACTAACACCCAGACCAGTATGAACAGTAGCAAGATTTGTCCTAACATAATAATAAAACCAAAAAAGGTTTAGATTTCACAACGTTAAAGAAAAAAACCTTACTATGACATAGATCTGAACTTAAATTTAAAAAAAGAACACTTTTCTCAAATGAAATTATTAAAGTTTAAAATTAGAACCGTTGCAGACGCATTGACTGCTGGATGTGACAAAATAGTTTCGTGCGGTGTCGATGATGTGCTTAAAGACATACATATACAGTTTTTTGTAGTAACTACTTATATTTTTAGGGTCTTGTATAGAAAAGTGTGTGATCAAAAACCATTGATGCGCGACGATATATCGATTAGCACATTAATATAGCCTTTTCCTGGGTTTCATCAACAAAATCACGATGTACTTATAGGTGCATCACTTCCTAACCCTGCGGGAAATAAGTACAGCCGTGATATTACGTAGAGATTAAAACCTGCTTAGAAACTGTGATTGATTTCGAGATAATCAACTCATTTCTGAAACTATTCATGCGTCAGATCAAAATTTAACTTGCTTTTTACAATAACATAATACGAGAATATTCCATCGGACTGCATTCCAAATCCTAAAAAAAAAAGTTACACACTTTCTAATACACCTAAAAATCAAACCCAGAACATAAAGATCCAGAACTATGCTTTGCCATCACCTCACCAAAAGAAGACGCTCGTTCAAGTATGTACATTACAATATTTGCGTACCAACATGGCTTGCTTGACGCAATATGGTTCAAAGCAAACAGTATGCTTCAATGAAGTGTACTAGATAATTTTAGTAGTAGGTATATTTTGCTCATGGTTTATATCAACATAAGAACTTTTCCACGTAGTATGAAAAGCAAAATAAACATCCTGTGGAAACTAAAAATAAGGACTGTGAACTCAGAATAGCATAAGAATAGCAATTTTAGTGCTGAGCACCGACGGATTTTTCAATAGTCATATGACTTATATCTGAAGAATATCTATGACAGTTTGACATCATTGCAATACAATAGCAGGATTGCTCAGATAAAAAATATCTGATTATTGAAAAATCAGCGGGGCAATTGCGTAACACTTTATCAATCGGAATTGGTTTCAAAAAAAAAAAAATCATTGCGTTATTTACATGTTGAGCAGACAAATTTTTCGAACTCATGAAGCAATGGATTAGCAATTGGCTTCGAAATGATTCTGATTGCGATTGATAGTGTGTTACGCAATTAGGGTGCAGGCCTTATTCGTATACCCTGTATTCTCCGAAGTTGGACCTACGACACGAAAAACTTATAACATCCCCCACTATAAACCAGTCAGATGTGTGCGATTTTTCTTCTCATGCTCCTCATCTTCATGCCTTTATATGCCTAATTTTGGGAATATATTAACTAAGTACATAAATAGAATATGAAAATTATATTTCATCAAATTATTTATTTTCGTCAACAAATTAACATTTATTACTTAATTATCTAGTGTTCTATAATTTTCATCTCCTTTATTCAATTAAATGCATTTAAATTATATTTTTAAATATTATAATATAAAAACATTTAATAATATAAATAATAGTAGCCTACCGGTATCGGGAACAGGGTCCAAGCTACCGGCGCGGCGGTCAGGACTCCAGAGAGAGGAACCTACTGACAATGCGAGCCGTGTCCAGAAGTATTTTGTTTTAATATCATCAGCTGTATGGCGGCTTCGAGTTGATTTTTATTTATTTACTAGCTGCGCCCCGCGGTTTCACCCGCGTAAATGTCGATCCCGTGGGAATATCGGGATAAAAACTATCCTATGTCCTTTCCCGGGACTCAAACTATCTCTATACCAAATTTCATCGAAATCGGTCCAGCCGTTTTCATGTTATGTCGTGACAACGGAAAACGGGTTTCATTTTTATATATATAGATTAAAACTTTATGCACAAGTAAAAACTGAACAAAGGCGGACTTAATGCCTTAGGCATTTACTACCAGTCTACCTTAGGGTGATGCAGAGACAATACACAGTAGGTGCAATTGTGATTTTCCTTTGCAAGAAAGTTAAAAATCAGATTTTGACACGCGTGAGCTCTTGTCATTGCGCTCTCTGATCTATTTAGCAATCCCTCTTCGAGTTCATGCATCAATTTTTTTTTTTTGCAAATCTTAGTTCTATAATTAGATTTGAAATTATAACTAGTATACCAACTAACTCAACAGATTAAACCCCTTCCTCTCTCATATTTTGCTGTGTCCGACAGGGTCTACAATGATCAGAAGGCCAATTCTCGTAATTTAAAACGTTCAAAATCTAGTCGCAGTCTTATCTCGGCGACAAACAAATGTCAAAAACTTGTCAAAATGTAGGGAAATTAGAGGTATTTTTAACAGATTGAGACTGAGATCAGACTGTGAACGATCTTAAAATTACGAGAATTACCCCTCAGATCTTTGTCAAACCTACCACATAAGTTCCCATTGTGGAATGCAAATAATGAATTATTCAATCAATCAACTCAGTCTATCGCTGCTGGACATAGGCCTCACCCAGGCTACGCCACAACACCCTGTCCTCCGCCTTCCGCATCCACCCTGTCCCAGCCACTTTCATAAGGTCGTTGGTCCATCTAGGTCCAACGCTACGCTTGCGTGTATAAGTGCAGACCGAGTACTGACGCGGTCTCCACATTATCAGTAGCAATGACTTTCATTTTGTCAGTTCAACAACATTCATTGCGTTATTTACGTTGTAAAGCAGACAAATTTCTCGAACATATGAAGCAATGGATTAGCAATATTCTTCAAAATGATTCAGATTGAGATTAATACTGTGTTACGTAATTAGGGTGCTGGACTCGGCTGCTCCTCGGCCATCGGCAAAATATTGTGTACAGTAATTAGGCCAACTACGACGACGGTATTAGACGAACCAAGCGAAGCGCAAGGACACTACCTAAGGACCTTTTCTCGAAGCGCTTCGTCGTTTCTTTGAACCCTAATAACTTGGGTTTAGGTTTTACCCGATAAACAAAACTCTCGGGATGTGATGTCAAATAGTCGACTTATTAAACATACTAGCTGCTGCCCGCGACGTCGTCTGCCTGAAGGCTGTACAGCACCAAAAATACCTAAGATGCCAGTGTCGCTATAGCATTATAAGTAAACAACTTTTAAAATAGCATTAAAATAAAAGTTTTTTTTTGCAAGCGAAGCAAGTGAAGAGAGTTATATGGGAGTCCTGCTGAGTTCAGTCATAAGATGTGACTGAAGGAAATAGAGAAAACAATTCAGGAATACATTCCAGGACACAAAAGAGTAAAAATACGTACAAAGGCATCATACCTTAAAACACTTCCCTATAAACAACGTTGGTAGTTATGCTGCCAGGAGCCAAAATGTAAAGAGAGTCAGGACTGGTGACGCGGGAGCAAGTGACGTACAGTTGTCCGTGTGAGAAGCAACTCGTCCTGAGGTCGACACCCGCTGCCCTCAGTGTCTGCCTCTATTGATGGTTATCGCGAAGCAAACACTCACGGGGAACTGTACGCGCTTGAACTGGAACGGAAGATATGAGGTATGAGGGGAATGCGTGGTATAAATACTGCCTCGCCAACGCCACAACCCGTAAGAATTTCCGCCTCAATGGTGTGTCTGTAGAGCGAGATGACTTTAGGGTGGGTCCCGTTACACAACTTCAGAGGAGATAGGTTCCGAAGAAGCATAATCGGGACGGGACACCGACCTTCAGCTTGATGGTATGCGCTGGAAGTCCACTTGCTGACAGGGAGTTCAGAAATTCCACGGGATAATGTGTGGCGTCATCTTGCTCGACAACAGTGTTTATCGAGGTATAGACCACTTCATTCCCCTCAATTTCCGAGATAATGCATTCGTTAATTGCTGCAGCCTGATCATTTTTGGACGTCAAAATGGCCCGCTCACACACCCAAGAATTCTGCAGGTGCAGTATACGACTGATGTCCCCGTACACACAGCAAATGAGTTCTTCTAAGCTGGATACCACTCTACCGAGAGACTCTGGAAGCACCACCTGTCCACCTCTCTCTTCTGGTAGAGTGCCTTCGCCAAGATTTAGAAGGACATTGGAGAATTCTTGAGCACGTGCATTGCCGCCGAGCCGAGCTCTCATATTAATGGTCAAGCGCAGCGTACGAACTCGTGACCACAACGAAGATAGTTTCAACGAAGCATTCACCTCGTCAGCCCTCGATCCCCGTGTCACCACGGGAAGCGTTTGCCGGAAATGGCCACTGAACAGAACAGCTGTGATACGACGCATCAAATGTTCGTTCCTGCGGATGTCCTGCAGGGTTCCGTTCACGGCCTCAACTGCCTTCCTATTGGCCATCGTACACTCATCCCATACGATCAAAGAGCAATCCTTGAGCACGTGTCCCTTATCGCTGTTACGTGACACACCACAAACAGGCGTTTCGGCGCTCTCTAAATCGATAGGAATTTTAAACATGGCATGTGCTGTCTTGCCACTCGGAAGCAGTGTGGCTGCGATTCCCGACGACGCTACAGCAATAGCAATTTTGCCTTGCCTGCTGACCTCTGCAAGTATGCAAGTGGTAACAAATGTTTTTCCTGTTCCACCAGACGCATTCCAAGAAAAACATTTGACCCTGGTTTTTTCCCAACGCTTTCAAGGACGGTGTCATAAATTTGTTTTTGCTCTGAAGAGAACAAAGCGACATGGTCATTTCGCCCGGATCGTAATTTGTCTCAGCGTTATACTCCCGATTTACACGGTCTTGATGCGGTGATGATTGGGGAGCTGGTAACCCATATTCGATCAGTGATTGCCGCCGATAGAAATGACCACATCTTGAAGTGAACTGAGACAGGTGTTCAGCACGCGTTCATCAGTTACTCCGACTTCGTCTCCAGTAGAAACATAACATTTTTGTAATACTTAACACCGCATTTTTTTTTAATTGTCGTCCTCAACTCTGCTCAAGATTTTAAGGGTTTTGTTGGAACTTGAATTTGTCAAAACGAACTATACGATACAACTTTTATGAAGAAAATGCACATTGCCATCTATGAATTTTAAGAATAACTAACTACTAACCTCGCCAACATGATCAAATTTAAATGATTAATTTCCAAAAAGTGTCAACATGTAACTTGATTTGATTTTTATGAAATCTCATAGATGGCGCTGCTTCAAAATTTTCTTTATACTACTAAAATTCATTAAACTATGTTTTTTCTGCCCAAGTTACTTAAATGGCGTAGTTTTTATAGTGTAAAGCTAGATAAGAGCATGGCTTACTGAAAAACAACATTTAAATATGCGTCGTTAGATTACACGCTGTCACAGAATGCGTAAGAAAAATAAAGATTCACAGCTCCTCCCCCATAGGTGATAGCGTGATAATATGTAGCCTATATGTTGACCCGACCTCTTAGTAATATTCATGCAAAATTTGAAGTAAATCCATGCAGTACTTTTTGAGTTTATCCCGGACATACAGACAAACAGACAAACAGACAAAAATTCTAAAAACTATATTTTTGGCTTCGATATCGATTGTAGATCACGCCCCAAGTATTCTTTTAAAAAAATATTCAATGTACCGTTTTGACTTTCCTACGATTTTATTATATGTATAATAGATAAAGTTTCAATTGTATAGCTTTTATATTTTAGATTTTATTGATATTTAAAAAAACCCGATTTCGTCCCTGACTCACTGATGATCATCAAAACTCTTAGGGTACTTCCAGAAGTCCTAGAAAGCTAAAAGTTGGTATGTAAGCTAGTCTAATACTACCTACACAAATAATAAAAAATTATAAAAGTTGAATAAAACAAATATTGAAATCCTACCAAAACATTTTCATATAAAATGTTGCCAGGACGATACCATATGGCTCGCACTGTCAAGAAATTATCAGATCTCATGTAGAGACAAGCTTCTAACTCTACACGCCCTGACTCTACAAGCCCTAACACTTAGCACATAGCTTCACAAACTCTAGACCTTAGTCAAAATATGTGGCTTGGCCGTTTTGATATCGTCACGTAGGCGTAATGCGAAAAATGTATGTAATACTTTTCTGTGATACAATAATTCTTGACTTGTAGTAACGAAACGGCCAAGCCTCATATTTTGACTAAGGGTGAGGCCCCATTAGTGCGTTGCGCTACGTTGCGTCGTCGCAGCGTCGTCGCTGCGTCGTTTTCCATATATTTTTTATGACATGCCCCATTAGACCGTTCGGGTCGTCGCCCGCGACGTTTCAACGAATCGACGGACAAGAGACAAGGCGGGAGGGGAGGATGTAACGCTGCGTTGTCGGAGCTCCGCTGCGACGACGGACAGTGATCCACTGCTAACGGAGGAAGCTAGACGAGCGTAACGACATTTTTAATGGAGATATCCAGAATCTTTTATGGTTTCTACGTTTATTTCGGCGGTGGCGTAATAAAAGCAACAAAAGAACGCGTATTGTATCTATCCATTGCGAAAGGCTGAACTGAGACGCAGCTGCGACGGCGTGCATACCCTCTTGCGTTGCGTCGTCGCGGCGTCAACGCAACGCAGGTGTGGCATACAATGCGTTGTTCCGTTGCGACGACGCGACGCAACGCAGCGCAACAAATCAAACTCAAACTCAAAAACTCAAAGCATTTATTTCAATTAAACCATTTACAGGCACTTTTGAATTGTCAAGAAGTCAGTCAGTCAGAAAAAATGAAGCTAGTTGCCCATTCCAAAGCGTAGGTACCTATGGAGAAGAACGGGCAAGAAACTCCATGGACACTCTTTTAAATCAAAATAATGTGGTTACAAAGTCTTGGTTACATCATTCATGTTAAAAATTATACATGTGAGAACGATGCAGAACGTTAAAAGCGTCCATAATGAAAAGATGAGAAAAAACAACAATTCAAATAATAAATTAAAATAAGCCATGGCAGCAAAGAGATGATCAGTCCCTACTGACGGCGCCCGTTCACGAACATGACGCATGCATCAGCACCATTCAGCTCAACCATTTTGAAGGGAGCTAAATGATCCAACACATGCGCCACCATCAGCGAGACATTTGAGTGAGCATGACATACTCTCAGCCGCCAGAGCACATTCAAGTCAATGAAAGACGTACCCAGTAAATGGTAGCTTTATAGTGTGTACATAGTACTCACACATGTGTTATGCAATTATACAATACTAGGAGATTGAATTTATACAATGCAAAGATAGACTTACAATCTTCAGCAGCTCCAACAGTATTTTCAAGTGTTAATCAATTAGTTGTGGTTGTGGAGCAGGACCAGCATTGAGCCAGGCATTTTTATCCGCGATGTAATCCCCTAACTTATAATATGCCTACCTGCATAGTGTGCGTTTAATACAAGACTTGAATTTTGTCTCATTCAGTTGAAGAATGTGGGGAGGTATTTTATTATAACATTTTAAACAGTACCCCATAAAAGATGAGTCTACTTTAGCTAGTCTGAAACCTGGTTGAACTAATAGGTCCCTATTTCTAGTACTATAATTATGTCTCTCACCTCTTTTATTAAAAGATGTAAATTTTTCCTTACATACATGATGTTTTTATAGATATATTGACAAGGTACCGTCATGATGTTAATTTCCTTAAACCGTTCCATTAGAGAATCGCGCCTGCGAAGATTATATATGGCTCTGATGGCTTTTTTCTGCAGAATAAAAATAGAATCGATGTCTGCAGCCCGTCCCCAAAGTAAAATACCGTAAGACATGATACTATGAAAGTAACTAAAATAGACCAGTCTCGCGGTATCTACATCAGTAAACTGACGGATTTTTCTGACAGCATAAGCAGCTGAACTTAGCCGTCCTGCAAGAGATGTTAAATGAGGACCCCATTGTAGCCTTGAGTCGAGCGTGATCCCTAGGAAAACAGTTGTATCGACGAATTCTAGTTTCTCTTGATTCAATATTATCTCGCAATCACTACCTTTGACATTTGGTAAAGAAAATCTTATGCACTTAGTTTTTTTTCCATTTAATACTAAATTATTAGCAGTGAACCAATTTTGGACCTGCAGTAGGGCGTTATTTACGTCGTTAAAAATTTATAGCACGTCTATTTACCTTAAAAATTAAAGAAGTGCCATCAGCAAATAACACCATTTGTGGTTGGTTTTTTAATAAATGGAGTAGATCATTAATATACACTAAAAAGAGGAAAGGACCCAAAATCGAGCCTTGTGGCACACCCATTTTTACTGTTAAACCATGTGAATTGACACCATTTATTTGAACTTGCTGTTGTCTATCATTTAAATAAGAACTAACTAAACTGAGCGCAAGTTTTCCAAGTCCGTAATGCTCAAGTTTCAAAAGCAAGGTTTCGTGATCGACGCAATCAAATGCCTTGGAGAGGTCACAAAAGATCCCTATGGCGTCTTGAGCCTCTTCCCACGCGTTAAAAATGTGTTTTAATAAGGTTACACCGGCGTCGGTCGTACAACGTCCTTTGGTAAAACCATACTGTTGATCGTGAAGGATTTTATTCGTGTTAAAATGATTGAGCATCTGATTAAGCATTATCTTTTCAAACACCTTGCTGAAAACCGGCAACACGGATACGGGTCTATAGTTATTGGTGTCTTTACTGTCCCCGGATTTGTAAAGTGGTATTACCTTACTATAATTCATTAGATCGGGGAAGACTCAAGCATTAAATACTAAGGCTAAGTAAGGCGCAATAGTCTCAATTATGGAGGTACACACTTTAATGGACATTCCCCAAAGATCTTCGGTCAATTTGATCTTAATTTGCTTAAAAGCTTTTATTACTACTACAGGGTTAATATGTTTAAATTGAAATTCAACTGGGCAGGCTTGAACGTTCGCTCTTAATAAATCAATTGATACGTCGGGTGAGGAATTTAAGGCTTCCGTCGTTTTTGATGGTATATTAGTAAAGAAATTTACAAATTCTTGAGCTACTTCTAAGTTAGAGCTTATGGCACCACGTGAAGTCTCCAACGTGTAATCAGTGTTTCGTTTTTTATTCCTACTAGTTTCGTTATTTATAATTTTCCAAACCGTTTTTATTCTATTTTCTGCCGATTCGATTTTGTTGCTAATGTACCGAGCTTTGGCTATTTTGCAAGTATTTCTAAAAATTTTGGAATATGTAGCAACATACTTGCTAAAAGTAACAGTATTAATGTAAGGCTTAAGGCCATACAGCTCGAACAGTCTTTCCCTACTTATCCTAATACCTCTAGTTGCCCAGTCACTAAATATAAAATTAGGGCAAATGTTTTTTGTTTTCTTTTCAAAAGTTTTATTGAATTTTAGTCTGAACTACTGAAAAGAAATCCTCGTACAATTTATTTGCATCATCCATATCATGGCCCAGATCATTTAACTTATTATTTAGGGTACTATTGAATATTTTTAATTTACTAGTCGTTATTGGTCTAAATTGTATTTGCACTTTTTGCAAAGGTCTTTTAAAGTTAAAAGTTACCGTTTGTCCACTATGATCAGACGGCAGATAATTTACGATGGCTTTATCTAAATAATCACAATCGCAAAAGACATTATCGATACAAGTTGCAGAAGTTGGAGTTACTCTAGTCGGTTCTGTAAAAACATTAGATAAATTGAACGATTTGAAAAGGCTTAAATCTATTGCAGTAACAGCCTAGATAACGGGAGATGCCTAAAATAACAGTATCCGATGAGTAATAGTCAAATAAAACAAGGTACAATATACTTAAGTATTTCTTACTTAATTATTTATAAAATTACATTTGGCTTAATATATCCTTTTTTTTTAATTAAAACAGTAATAAAAAGGAAGCTAAATAGGTACATGAAATCTTCGGTACTATTTATTAAACTTAGTATAATAATAAACTCTACTCTTAACACCCTATAAAATAATTTATGACAGAAAAGGTTCTTATTTTCCCTAAGAAATATTAAAGTAAAAAGTATCTTATATAAAAGTCAGAAAACTCTAACCAAAAAGAGCATCGAGTGCTTAACTTTTAATAATTGAAAAGCCTCCTTAGTTACATTTTTTTTTTCTTTCTTAGGGCCGGTTGTTTCAAACGGTTGATTAACGTAACGCACGTCTAATATTAACGAGTACTTAATCGTAATTATTTGACGTAAGTCAAGGCTATAATTCTGTAGTTGTAATTTGAAACAACGCTTTTTTTGGTTTGACGATAGTTAGCGCCATTTTTGACGTATACGCGTGCTTCAAGTGGACGTGAAACGACCCGTTTTACAATTTTTGGAATTTTTTTAGGAACTACAGTACAATCTACTAATTGCTCGGAACCTATCTCCTATAAATGCGTATACAATTTTGATAACCCAATATCTTTCAAAATATATTGAAATTATTTTCTCATTTCAAGTTGCATTTCAAAATTGTTCACATGCTTCATCATAATGTCAAACTTCACTCTCAGCGTTGGTTTTCTCGAATTATCATTTGCTTTACTTGATCCGTTACTTGCTTCACTCGTTCCATTCTTTGCTTCACTCATTCCGTTCTTTCCTTCACTTGATAATACACGGTACCGACGTAGTAGGGTTGCTAAAGCTGTCTTCATTGACATCATAGCATACTGATATCCTGTAAATATTTTTTTTATTGAGTGTCTGAGTAAATATTTTTTTTGGCATTATAGTATTCTCTTAAATTATCAGTCTTGGTCGGGGATATATTTCACCCACAGATCTTTTGGTATCATAAAATCTTATCAGGAGATCATTGGAAATTGCGCAATGGTTCATAATAAGAAAAAATCGAGTAAACATAGACCCTATGTTTACTAGTTATAGTAAAAATTACATCACTCCTGTATTGTTCAAATACTTGAACGCATCAAGTATCTTAAAAGTTTATACTCTCGTCTGTTTTGACCTTACCAAATTATTGAGTGCTACGTAAATAGGTTAGAATTCTGCACTTTAAACTTTTGTAAACATAATCAGTCTGAATCATTACAAAAAGTTTTAACAACGTCAATGGTCATATTCAGTCTCGTTTCACCATCACCACTTCCATAAAAAAACAATTGAGAGGTAGGTACCTACTTGCGCAAGCAAAGACAAGTGGCATTATTTTTATAATTAAAAGAACAAAACGAGAACCATATGGACCAGGCATTATTTGAGACCTAAATCAGGAAACCCAGAAGAAAAGACAATATATATATACACATAATTTTTAATAAACC
This sequence comes from Amphipoea lucens, assembly GCA_947508005.1. Classification (NCBI taxonomy): domain Eukaryota; kingdom Metazoa; phylum Arthropoda; class Insecta; order Lepidoptera; family Noctuidae; genus Amphipoea; species Amphipoea lucens. Next base: position 22,550,721 of record OX382360.1, on the reverse strand, counting down.
TTCCCAATATTTACCTAAACAACTCCTCGGTCCATAGCTGAACGGAATGAAGGCAGCGGGATGCGTGAGCGGCGTGTCGATGAACCGTTCAGGTCGGAACAGCTCCGCGTCGTCTCCCCAGTACTTAGGGTTGCGATGAATTGACCAGATACTGATGATGAGATTACAGCCATCTACCAAAGTCACACCTGAAGCTGCAGAAATAACAAAATTTTGTTAATTTTCGACTGTTAATATCATTTTGGTACTTACAGACTGATTAAAAACAAGTATGGTCGGTTCCAAAAGAATCTGATATACTTAATGATATAAAAATGTAAACAAATGGATCAGAAAACGTAACTGTGCATGCGCACTTATTACAAATTGAGTGCCGTGATTTGATTATTTGAGACCGTAAAATCTAATTTTAAATCACTTTATAGACTTTTTGCATTCGACAATATTGAAGTTAGCTTTAAAAAACCTTAGTACGGTCAGCAACAAAAGTCGATTAACACTTCAGTTTTTTTAATCTTAGTTATTGAGCAAAATATTTGTTCAAAATTCCAACAGAAGAAACATTTTTAGAATATAAACTCTTTGCTATTATGTGAAAAGCTAAAAAAAAGTTTATTGAAAAAAATTGTTGTCAATTTAATAACATGTAAAAATGACAGTGTTAATTGACTTTTGCTGCTGACTGTACCTAGTACTATTCATCGTTAATAACTACTAATTCACCACTAATTCTTAAAGTGACTTGAAGTGACCTTAAAGCGAGCTGTCAATAGTGTCAATCCCTAGCATCACGGGGATCTGTTTACCGAATAGCTTCAGCATTAACGAATAGTTTTCGTCGATGATTTACTTAATAATGTTATTCAAACAATACATACATACATACATACGCAGCCTATAATGTTCTCACTGCTGGGACACAGGCCTCCTCTCTGTGAGAGGGAGTGGGCCGTAATCTACCACGCGGGCCCAGTGCAGGTTGGTAGATGTCACATGCCTTCGAATTGTTGGTTCTAGGACATGCCGGTTTCCTCACGATGTTTTCCTTCACCGTTTTGAGAGCAGTGGTGATGACATAATTTACACAAAGTAAAGCGTCTGACTGGATTCGAACCTACGACCTACAACTCGTAAGTCGCGGCCGTGACCACTGGGCCACCACTGCTCTCCCCTATTCAAACAATAATTGTAAGAAAAAGTGGTGACATATAAAGTTGAAACCTTCTGAATACGGATGTATTACTAATTCTTAAATGAGTGATTGTGTAAGAATTCAACTGAACAAGGATTCACTTTCACCAAATACTTTAGGAACAGACATCCATAAATGACTTACGCAATTTTACATCCTTCTCTACTTTTCTGGTAATAAATGGTACAGGTGGATACAGTCGTAGTGACTCCCTAATCACTGCGTCCAGGTACTTTAGCCGAGGCAGGTCTTCATGAGTCACTGGTCTATCTGAATTTCCAAATATTTCTTGTAACCTGGTGAAAATTCGATACATTAAACTTTCTCTGTTATTGGCATTTCTTCTAGTTCTCGACAAACTAGAAATCCACCTCTTGCTCAGCGGAAAATGTTATATTATGTAAGTATTTATTACAATATATATCCTCCCGACTGAATTTGGATCATGGAGGCCAATTTCAACGGAGATTACCAGGTAGGAGATGTTATAGTAATAACACATTTATTTCAGACTAAAAATCCATATGTTGTTAGTAAAAGTCTTAACCTAATGTTAATAAAAAAAAAACACAAAACCACAAAATTGCAAATTGATACGACTGACACCTAAGTGTGCAGCCGTATCCAGTGAGCCAGCATGGGGCTGTCCCACCTATCACACAATACACTCAGGATGCTGTGGGAGCTAGCACGCAATCTACTGAGAATGGAAGCGCATCGTTTCCGTATAGTGCCCAAGTGTCTGTCATGTTCCGATGGAACGGCAATACGACACGACCGGGGAGAGATCAGGTGCAGTATCAACGGCTTTACGTGCTTACTGAGGCACGGGGTGTCAAACCACCAACTTCCAAACTCTGGGCTACTACTGAGAAATTTCAATACTACTGAGAAATGGCAAAACCAAATAACACTTTGGGAATCGAACTCAGGACGCGCGAGTCACGCTTGCGACCACGAGACCAACGGTGTGATACTTTACGTAAAACGGTAAAAGACGGTATCAAAAGTAATACTCGCAGGGAGCGAAGGGTAAAATTACTTACTCTTCATATACCTTCTCTTGTACGTCAGGGTATTTGCCCAACATTATCATAGTGAAAGCTGATCCAACTGCCGACGTGTCAGTACCAGCCAGCACGATGACCAGAGTTTCTTCTCGCAGTTCCACGTCACCATAGTTTGCTGAAGATTCTATGAGCAGCTGGAGGAATGTCTTCCAACTGTTCTTGTGTGCTGAGGAGAAACAAAAATCAAATATAAAAATATCTTTTCAGTAATGGTATGCTCATCAGCCCTATGCAAACCGCAGCTAGGTACCAACATAAAGGCCTATTCAAACCTAAGCGGTATTCGTTGCCGCTGTGGGTAGAGTAGAGGTACACGTTGTGCCGCGGAAAACAAAGATATATACTTACATACATGTAAACCGAATAAACAGGAGAAAAACTGATCGATAGAGGAGAAATAAAGATCAATAGAGGAGAAAACAAATCATTTAATCATCAAGGTTGTTTAGTCGCTTGATAGAACAGGGCGCAACACAAAGAATGCTTGAAACTCACCTTCACTCGCGGCCGATCCTAGTTGTTCTTGTTTTTTCAGATCCTCCCATTTTGTCGAAATTACCTAAAAATAAATATTAAAAGTTACTCAAAATCAGCACGCATAGTACAGACGCCAGCACATCAAGCTACCCGAAAATATCAAATTTTCCCAATCAAGTTTGAACCTTATGCTTTGGCAATAAAGTTGAAAATCTATTAAAGAAATTTGACAGATTTTAGTAGTTTGATGTGCTGGCATCTGTACCTACCAACCCACATTATTTGGAGTAAGTGATTCCTTCGATGTAGCTCGCGAAATTAAAATAATGATCAAAATTCTATTGATCAAATTTAAAAAAATCAAATATCTTTCCGTTGTTGTGCAAATTGTTCTGTAGAGAAATAAAATAAAAGTAAAAAAGCCTTTATTCTACCATAAAATATACATACAACAATTTAAGCATAGTAATTATTTTATCATATCACATTGGTACTTATTACACATTTTATTATAATTAATAGAGACTTATTATAATTAATAGAGATTAATAAACTCGTAGAGCATAATATTATTATAATCAACATTTACAGACCCCCCACCAACAAACTAGAAAAGATAAACATATTTTTTGCTAAATTTAACGAAATACTTAATAAAACTTGTTTACAAAATAAGAAAGTTATTATATGTGGTGATTTTAATATCAATAGGCTAAAAAGGGATAAAATGGTAATAGAAATGGAGCAGTTACTGGCTAGCTATAACCTTAAATTTATGATTAATGAACCCACGCGATTAGGTAGTAAGACATGTATTGACAATTTTATTTGTAATAAAAGGGGCGCCAAGTATGATATACTAGAACTAGCGCTGTCGGATCATACTGCTCAGCTGCTGCAATATCCGGTCAAGGAAAGCTTTAACATAACGCATTGGTACACACATAAACGAGACTATAGTGTCTCTAACACGGATAAGTTCGTTGATTGTATCCAAAATCTCGCCTTTACTGAAGTTTACACTGCAGAAACAGCAGATGAGGCTTTTAGCAAATTCCACGATTTATTAAGATTATTCTATGATCTCTGTTTTCCTTTAATAAAAGTCAAAGTCCCTATACACAAACGACCACAATGGATATCAAAAGGTATCAGAGTTTGCTCCAAGCGTAAACGTCAATTACTTTGGAAATACAGGAAATCACCAAGCCAACTATTTAAAGATTCATACAAAGTGTATAACAAAAGATTAAAAACAATAATTAAATTAACCCAAAAATCTCAAAACGATTACTATATTAAAACCTCAATAAATAAAGCGAAAGCTACGTGGAAGGTTATAAATAATTATAAAACAAGTGTCCACCAGCAATTAAAAAAAATTGACAAAATAAACGTAAACAATATACCAATCACAGATCCAATTACTATAGCTAATGAATTTAACAAGTTTTTTACAACTCAAGTACCAAATAAACACTTTATTAACCAAAACCCTCATTATGAAAATTACATATAATAATTCAAACTCAATCTTCATGAGCCCGTGTACCCCAGAGAATATCATTCAAATAATAAAATCCCTAAAAAACACAAATAGTGCGGGGTATGATGGAATATGTACTAAAATGATTAAGGTAGTGGCGGAAATAATAGCGCCAGTACTGTGTCATATAATTAATAGATGCATTGAAGATGGGGTCTTTCCAACAAAATTAAAATTATCCGTTGTCATTCCGATATTTAAAAAACAAGATAGGGAAAATATGAATTGTTATAGACCAATATCTTTAATACCCATCTTATCAAAAGTTTTTGAAAAAGTCATCTATAACAGTTTATATAACTATATGGAAAAAAATAGTATCCTTGCGAAAGAACAAATGGGTTTTCGGAAAAATAAATCAATTAACAACGCATTTTACACTTTTCTCAAAACGGTACTAAAAGGCATGGATAGTAAAAAACATGTCTCAGCACTTTATATGGATATGACGAAGGCCTTCGATTGCGTCAATCATGAAATACTAATAAATAAACTAGAAGCTTACGGAATACGAGGAAACGTTAGAGATCTAATTAAATCATATTTAAGTAACAGGGAACAACAAACTGAAATATCTAGCTTGTCACATAAAACAAAAGTCGAAAAGAAGCACTTGTCAACATCAATAAAAGTCTGCAACGGTGTACCGCAAGGGAGTATTTTGGGTCCTCTGCTCTTTATTATCTATATTAACGACCTTCCCAAATCTATCAAATCCTCCATGGTTCTGTATGCTGACGATAGTACTGCGATAGTTGTATCTGAAGATCTTACGACTCATAAACATGAAATTAACTATGCGCTATCATCTATAGTTAACTGGCTAAATTTAAACGAACTTAAAATAAACTTAACTAAAACATATATAATGACTTTCAAAAATAAAAATTCAAAATTAAGTACATTCAATATAAATTATGAACAAATAAACATAGAAAATATAAACACAACAAAATTTCTTGGATTACACTTAGACTCAGACATGACATGGAGGACACAATATATTGAACAAGTATGTACAAAATTAAGTCGTTATTCATATGCCATTTATATGCTTCGTAAAGTGGTAAATCAGAGTGCACTTCTATCTGCTTACCACGCTTACGTTGGTTCGACACTAAGATATGGTGTAATGTTTTGGGGGAATGCCACTGAGAGAGAAACCGTCTTCAAAGCCCAAAAGAAATGTGTCCGGGCAATATGTGCATTAAAACCTACAGATACTTGTAAACCACATTTTATAAATTTAAAAATATTGACACTCCCATCACTGTATATCTATGAATTAGCATTAAACATTAGAAGTAATTTAAATAAATATGAGACTTTAAAAAGTACCAGGCTTGCCAGTACACTTCAAGCAATACGCCATAGAACGGTTATGTTTGATAAAAGTGCATTTTGTATGGGCCCTAGAATATATAATAAATTACCTAATAATATAAAGGAAGCAACTAATTTTATATCATTTAAAAATAGATTAAAGATTTTTTTGATCGATAAAGCATATTATAAAGTTAATGATTATTTAAATGATAAATATACTTAATTAAATTTTTAAATTAAACAATGATTCGTAGCAGGTGGCGTTCTGTAATTTTCTGCCTAACCTGGCCTAGCCCCATGGGCAAAAGATGTAGGATTTATTTTTAATTTAATTTTATTTTATTTTATATTATTAGATATTTGCACACCTATTAAGGTAGGATATGGTTTAAAGAACTGTTATAATCATATACCACCTCATGTACCTACCCATATTCGAGCAAATAAATGATTTGATTTGATTTGATTTGATAATATTATTGTCTTTTTTCAGTTGAATTCATATTTATAATTATTGTATAATTCATGTGTTTTTAAGCAAAATATAATTTAAATATATAATATAAAGGATCAAAATATTATTATAAATTTTAGCATGCACGTGAAATTATGTATTTATGGAAGTCGCCTCTGCGGCGTAGGCCTCCCCCAACTTTCTCCATTTTTTTGTCTCCTTCAGTCTGATTCACATCTTTCCTTAAATATATCTACCTTGTGCTTCTGCGGCCTTCCTCGTTTTCTTTTTCCATCTCTAGGTACCAATTCTATGATTTTCTCTGTCCATCTTTCGTTTTCCATTCTGTAGATGTGCCCTTACCCATTTCCATTTCAGACTTATTCTCTCTACTGTGTCAGTTGTTTTAGTTTTGCTCCTAATTTCCTCATTAGTAATTCTGTCGGATAATTTTATACCCAACATGCTTCTCTCATTTTCCTTTGCATAACTCCGAGCTTGTGTTCTTCTTTTATCCGTAGAGACCATGTTTGGCATCCATATGTAAGGCACGGACGGATTGCTATCTCATACAACTTTGTTTTCAAATTCATGTATATCTTTCAGTTATTCATGATTTCTTTAAAACTCCAGTACTTTTCCATGAAATTGCTATTCTCCTGTTTATTTCTTTTGTGTTTGATCTTCGAATGAAATAGATTGTCCCAAATAGACGCATTCTTTAACATATTCTATTTCCTGTCCATCTATAACTATTGCTACTTCCGATCCGTTTGTTAAAATTTTGGTTTTTGCAGCGTTCATAGTCAATCCTACCTTCTTACTTTCTTCCGCCAGCTCTTGCAACATGTTCTCTAATTGTGCGGACTCTTCTGTAAATACAACGATGTCGTCTGCAAAACGTGAATGACTTAAATATTCACCGTCAATTTTCACGCCTTTGTATTCCCAGTCAAGGTTTCTAAATATTTTCTCCAGAACAGACGAAAATATTTTTGGTGACAGTGGGTCACCCTGTCTGACGATGACGCCTTTTCTAATGGGAAAGGTTGGTACCTCTAATTCTATCTTTAGTCTTCCAGAATTTTTAGAATAAATGCTATGGAGTAGCTCTACATACTTTATGTCTATTCCTTGTTCCACTAGTGTCTTCCATATTGCACTATGTTCCAGAGAATCGAATGCCTTGGTGTAATCGATGAAGCATAAATACAGAGTCTTACCATATTCTTTGACCTTCTCTACTATATGTGTTACCACTTGGATGTGGTCAGTTGTTGAGTAGTGTTTACGGAATCCAGCTTGTTCACGAGGTTGACTTTTATCTAGAGTAATTGAAGTCTATTTAGTATTTAAGAGAATATTTTATATATCTTTGTCATAAGGCTAATTGGTCTATAGTTACTGAGGTCACATCTATCTCCTTTTTTGTGAAGAAGAGTTATCGACGATTCGGACCATTGTGTGGTACTTGTATATGATATTTATCAAAATTCTATTTGCTTCTCAGAATTTTGTTGTGAATTGTCATATGTTTATAAAATAAAGCAGCAAATATAATTTCGACAGCTATACTTAATAATATTTTAATTCCCAAATAAACCCGTGGACGCAATATGGCAGGAAAAATATAAAATACGTAGGTGTACAACTTTATAATAATCTATCGGCAGATATCAGGAGCACATTCTCTTTTAACATATTTAAATCTAAACTCAAGCTGTACGTCACTAACACACACACACACAAAACTATTAAGTTACAATACACGGGCTACAACCGCACATTCACCTTAATTTAATTTTTTTATTATTTAATTTAGAAAATATTTTATGAATATGATGCAGCGAAAATCAGAGCATATTGCAAAAAAACGGTAAGATTTTAAATTTTACGGGCTACATTGAGGGATCCCCCTTAAAGTATTACTTTAGCATCTGTCAATAACGGTGGTCAATGGTGCTAAAAATACAGCATCATTTACCTTGTTCATAAACTTCCATATCAGTTCCTTACTCCGTGCATATGACCTAAACGCCCGATTGTTTAAGATTTTATTCACTGTGTCATTGTATAACCAGGGCATGCAGATCCGTTTGGCGTCTATTTGGCAGCAGTTCTCGAAGGCGTGAAGGAATGGTAGTTCGGGTTCCATCTGCGAGTTCATTTGTATGCCTAATGTCGTTTCTGCAAAGAAATTAATATACAGGGTGGCAGGAACATCGACGCACATCATGTTACCATGGATTCAGTACAGACACCAGCACATCAAGCTACCCGAAACTGTAAAATTTTTCCAATCAATCTTGAACCTTATGCTTTAGCGATAAAGTTGAAAATCTATTAAAGATATATGACAGATTGTAGTAGCTTGATGTGCTGGCGTCTGTACATGATTCTGAACCACCCTGCGTTGAACATTCAAACAGTCTTCGTCTTGGTATTTTTCAAAAAGAATACAATTTACTTAACATGAGAAATACAAGTTAATCATACAACTAAATAAATATTACTTATGAAGACCAATAAGTAGTAACATAATCTTGGACAGCCTAGTAGCTAACAGAAAAAGTAGTGTACGATTACATAACGTTTCTTCTCTCGGCAAGTCTATGGCAATTACTCGTTATTTAAAGTGAGAATGATTTATTAATTAGTAGACCCTTTCTAAGTCCTAATTTCAAACTGTTCATAATGATTTTGTTGTAAAATTTAAATAAACCGTAGTTACCACAAACAGCATCCATGGTGTATGCAGTGAGGTACTTCCACGCGGAGAAGACTCCTTTCCCAGCAACTGTACGAAGCTGGTCCCCCATAATGCTGCTCTGCCGAGAGAACACCTCCACGAAGGAGTTAAGATTCTTCTGGCTGAAGGTCGGAGCTAGAATCTTGCGACGGGGGCGCCATATTGAAACTGTAATGAAAAAGATCAAAATCAAACTTTAACAGGGACACATAATTAAACAAAATCCCAATTTGCAAAAAAAACCTGTGCGATCGAGGGGCCCCCATCAGGAACGAATTTTCTTGATACTGAAACGCACACACACTCATATATAATAGAAAGAGACAGATGAGAAAGAGAAAGTTGCATGGACGGGGGCATAGCGCTTTTTCCTTAGGTAACGATTTTTACTAGTCCTACCTACCGCAAGCCGATCCATAAAGATAATGCGCCTCGGGTTTCATCGAAAACCATGCACGTATTTATTTATTTATTCATAAAGTAACAATCACACAAGAGGTAACAATCACAGTATATCACTAGGTATGAATAGGATAGGTGTTGATCATTTTCGTCGTATCGATGATTCCGAATTATATGAGTTTTGGTTATAGTTCAGCCACGCTGACAGCGGTAGCCTTGCCCTCGCAAAGGTCTTTCATAGTGCAGGCAGTGCAGGTGTTATTTTTGTAACAAGACAACTTACGAGATACAACAAAGAAAAAGAAGTCGATTATAAACTTATCATCGACCATACAACTGCCGTCGATGCCTTTCTTCGGACAAATTCTTTACATATTTTCAACCTTTAGATCAAACCTCGTGTCACAGAAAGATTGGTTGTTATTTTGGTCAACGAATCACAATTCGCAACACCACAATACGCTCCAAGACAGGTAATGCCGATGTTGGCGATAAGTCTGCGAGGCTGGGGTGGGACTGGGTCGGTCACACCTATAGGATGCAGCCAGAGAGATAAGCCAAAGTCAACATGCAGTGGGTGTCTGAAGACGGGCGTCGTCGCCGAGACAGGCCTAAGAAACGTAGACGAGAAGATTTGGACTCGTTTCTTACCGATTGGACGGAGAAGGCACAGCACAAAGAAAAGTGGAAAAATATAGGAGAGACCTTTGCACAGTAGCGGGACAATAAAGATTAACAGAAAAAAAACAATGTTGTCTGATAATGGTGGTTGTTATTTAGATCAAAGAATAACCACTAGAAATAGATTATTGACAACAACAGAGGTAGGTACTAATCACATACCAGATCCATACCAGCCAATTTACGCGAAAGACCCTTTTAATCTCATTCAAAATTAATTACCTATTTACTTCGACAACGTATATAATTGCAATGAATATTGTTGAGTTGTCAAAATGAATAGCATTGGGATTCTAAGTGTGTTACGCAAGTACTCAGCTATACAAGCTTCACAAACCAGTATACTTAACGCTTAAATCAAGGTGCTACCTCAGGGTGCTCTTCTTAGCCCAAGAAAAATGTGAAGGAATTGTTACCGTTTTAATTCCATATTCTATGTTAACCCATTTTTCTATAAGTAGATTGTGTCTTTGCATGTATGTGGACGATGGATGCTCTGTGTGAAATATGTGGCTGGAAAAGGGGTGAGGACATGTTGCGCTGACCCCAAATAAATTGGGATAATGGCAAGGCAATGATTATGTAGGTGTTTAAGCCAATGTTCAGTTGGCACTACTAACCTGGTGCGAATATGTTGCCGTTTCCTAGTAGGACTCTAAACATCCTCATGAGGTCTATTTTCTCTAAACATGTCTTCAGAACAACGTCCGCTGCTTCAGGGTCTGCTACTACTATAAAATGTAACAAATGCATAGGTTAATAGTGTACACAGTTCTGAAATTTAGCGTGAAACAACAATTTATGTGCCGTACATTGTATTCGCTTATTAACGATTTGCATGCTAATTAATTAATTATTCAACACGTTAAAATACAATTACCTGTATGTCTAGTTAATAATAATACTGACTCAATCTTATTCGTGTAACTAAGTGCCAACAACACTATTTTACGTAAATAATATATAAATTATCTAGTAAATTATCATACTAATATTATAAATGCGAAAGTTTGTGAGTTTGTGTGTGTGTGCGTGTGTGTGACGGTGTGTTTATATGCTTGTTACTTCTTCACGCTCAAACGGCTGGACTAATTTTGATAAAATTTTGTATGGAGTTAGCTGACACCCTGGATTAACATATAGGCTACTGTTTATCCCGATATTCTCACGGGATCGACATTTACGCGAGTGAAACCGCGGGGCGCAGCTGGTAATACAATAAATTAAAAACAATGTCTCTATTCATTGTCAAGAAATCAATTTGTTCAATTAGTATTATTGTAAGAACTCATGCCGCGCCTGTGATACAGGTTTATCCTAGTATAGGCATCATACTTTGTAATATAACATAATATATTATTTCTAAAATTAATACTGTATGTTAGCAATTTTTATTTTTGAATAAATATTTATTTTTTACCTATTTATTATTATTATTGCACCTCGTTTGAAGGAAATGGACGTTTTTTTTTTTAAATAACAAATATGCTAAAGGCAAAAGGGATTATCGTGAACCAGCACTGCTCTAAAACAATGAAGGCAATCATTGCGAGGAAATCTGCATGCTCTAGGACCAAACAATCGAAGACATCTGGTGGATTGATGTCATCCCCCCGCCTGCACGGGTGGAGCTAGTTAGGGTTCCGTCTGTCATAGCTGGATATGTTAAGAACTACTAATGCTATTAACTTGTTCGGAATAGTTTTGGATGACGTTTGCCCAGCTATTGTTCAAATAAGAATTTTTTTTTTTTTTTTGCAACAATGATTGAAAGGAAGTGGGGCTACTAGGGCGTTTGGGGTATCATTATTATGAAAGAGTGCAGTTTGCACATTCTCAAACACTTTTTCTCTTTTTTAGGCCGGATAGTTTTCGACTTTTGATGAAAAATGTAAAAAAAATACCGCTCCCCCCCTTATCTCCGAAGTTTGCAAAGAGAAAAATCTGAAATAATTCTATGTGATAGAAGTTTATGTAAAGATTACAGGGAAAAATAAAACAATGTCTCTAAATAGCACGCTTTTTCAGAAATAATCAACAAAAGTTACATTAGTTCCACTATCGGTCAAGAGATAGGGCAGACCTAAAACTGCAATATTCTACAATAATCTACATCACAGCACGGAGTGATATAGGCCTCGCCGATGAAAATTTAAAAACATATTATTCTGATGGTACGGAACCCTCGGTGCGCGAGTCCGACTCGCTCTTGACCGGTTTTTTTTTAGTAGTACGTAGTTGACACTTTCATGTTATTCAAAAAGGCACAAAAGAAAACCAGCTGAAATCAAAGTATGTATGTATGTTATTGGTTTATCCATATCCATACTAATTATAAATTCGAAACTAACTCTGTCTGTCTGTCTGTATGTTACCTTTTCACGCCTAAACCGCTGAACCGATTTAGATGAAATTTGGTATAGAGATAGCTTGAGTCCCGGGAAAGGATATAGGATACTTTTTATTCCGATATTCCCACAGGATCGAGACTAATGCGGGTGAAACCGCGGGGCGCAGCTAGTCTTGAATAAATAAATAAAATTCTTAAACATTTATTTGCATACTTACAGATATAAAGGCGGTGTCCTTGCCACTGAGCTATACAGCCACCTTTTTCATATGCCTCTTTTCCAATTTGTTCAAGAGTTTTCATGCGATCTGAAATACAACGTACAAAATTTAATTCGATCAACTTTTTATTCTGAGTCAAATTATTGCCAGCCAACAGTGAGGAGATTGACGAACAGATATTGCGCAGCCTCCCGAACGCTGCCCAGCCAAGACGGATTCGACGGACATTGCTATCTTCTATTATATGTACTTAGTAAATATAATTTACCATACAAAAAATAAAGTTGTGTGTTGTGTAAACACAACAAAGAAGAAAGTCGAAGAAACAACAACAATGAAGAATCTTATAAAATGATATTGTTTATAAACATGCTATGCTTCAAACTATCAGAACGAATGACTTTTCTAGCTGAACCAAAAAATACGCGGTCAGCTTAAAAGTTCCTCCACCACTTGACTGTTACGTCATCATATCGCCATAGTTTGAATACACTAAAAAAATCGTTACCCTCATCACTCCCCAGGAATCTATAACTATGTCCTATAATTGGTAAATTAATTGATTTTTTGTTAGCAAGTTGATCTCCCAGCGCGATAATTTTTCTATTCTTCCACTTGAATACCGCCACCCAAGTCATCAGGAGCACTGCCACTATTATCCACAGCATTGTCATTAATTTCACGAAATACTATAACTAAATTTTTTTTGTTATATCTTTAAGAAGATAGAAAAATCAATGCACTTATATCGTGTTCACGACCGATATTCATCAAGTTTTAGGCGGTGTGTGGTAGATTTTCGGGAAATTTAGGTTAAAATTAATTTGACTTTCCTTGACTACAATTCGTGTGCGGGTTTGCTTTGTTACATTTTTTTTTGCACAATTTAATTGCAATGCATTTAGGTATTAGCTGGTGTGGTTAGTTGTTATTCAGACATGTTGCCTGGCTCCCTTTAATTTATTGATGGATTATAACGTTTATAATTACACCTTGACCCACACTTGGCTGACTATACCTGACTAAGTTGCTTCATAATTATTATGAGTACCTTTTTTACCATTTTGGTACAAAACCCTAAAAATGTAAGATGTTAGAAAAAGAACGAGTAACTTATAGAACATAAAAGTAAAAGAAAAAATGAAGTAAATATAGAAAGAGCAACCGATAGTATTAGGTATTTCTTGCGTCAAAATCGACCGAAGCACACCTACAGTCCTTTCATATTTTTATTTTACCTTTGAAAGCAATATATTCGCCCATTTTGGAGTGTGTAATTTATTTTTTGTTACGTAATAGATAATCCAAAAGCAACCTTATTGTAACGAAGATAGAATAAAACCACTGCTGTGATTTTGACAGACGTTTTAGTGGCAGTAACCCACCAGCATAGTATTAGTATGTAGCATATGTGCTTGCCCACCAGCAACCGTATTTCGACGAGAATTATTGTGATTTTGACAGTGATGCAAAATTAGAGGCAATAAAATAAAATGTCAAAATACTTAAATGAACAAACATAAAGTTCACGAACATTTTATGTAGGTACAAACAATGCGACAATTTAAATAACGAATTTTATTCTTACAGAATTGATTGAGTTGTGATTTGTCTAAAATTAATGTTAATTTAAACGACACGCTGAAAACAAATTGATTAGCTGAATTGATTTCAGGTAAATTGCTTTTTTAATAAGTAGGTAGGTAACTAATGTAAAACTAGTGAAATATGGTGAAATTTAAAAGTCACTGCTTGTGCTCACATTGCAGTCTCAATTCAATTGTATTCTTGATTTTTTAGTTTTATACAATGTGTAAAACGACATGCTGCCAGCCTTTTGGGCACTTATACCATTGACAGCGATGCGGACAAATTTTTTGATGCCCAATGAGCTTCTGTGTCTTTTTTATTTTTATTATACATTTATATATGGTATAATATATATATTTTAGTTTGTGTGTAGGTAGATATATGGTAAAATAAAAAATGTTTAACATAATTAACGCAAGACCGCATACATCCCAATTAAGCCGGATTTACATTACGAAACTAGATGCGCAAACTTAGTTATTCGTTGATAGTTTCACGTGTAAATAGATTATTTTTGTCAAGGTGGACTGTATATTTCTTCCTGGGTTCTGATGTGTGAATAAAACTTCGGGCTTCTCTTGTTCGCGTTTATTCCTCAGGGCTTGCTGCTTGACTGTTGAGTGTCGACTACGAAAGTGCAGCAAAACCCTCCCATTAATGTATACTTTTACCATGGTGCAAGTAGTGGGTGGTCTAAAATACGGCTCTTGACGTCGAACAATCAGAGAGCGTCTTTGTCTATCGCATCATTCGTTTTGACGCTCGTGCCCCCGACAGGTTTCGACCTGTCCGTACGTGTCGGAGTCGTGTTTTCTTCCACCTTACAATTTTGTATATCAGATACTACTTATGTCTAAAGGTAATTAAATCAAGCCTAATCTATTACAAATAAGTCCCTACAATAAAATCAATCTTTATTTACATTATTAATTAGTATCTTAAGCTACGACGTCCGTAACATCCTCCCCCCGGCGCAGGGCTACCGTAGCCTAATCTTCCACGCAGAGGACGGCGAGCTTCGTGACTGGCCGCAGTAGGATGCCCGCTGTAGTTCTGACGTCGGCTGATCGCACCTTGCCGTCTGGACCGCAGTAGACCGCTTCCACGACGCCTCGGGGCCACGTTCCTCTCGGGAGCGTGGAGTCGATGACGACGACCAGGTTGCCAACTTGAAGAGGTCGTCGTTGGTCGTCTGACGCCCCTCGGGGCACCAGTGTAGGCAGGTATTCGTCTACCCAGCGCCGCCAGAAGTGGTCGGCGAGCGCTTGGGCAGTTCTCCATTGCTTGCGGCTGGCCTCCTCACAAGGCCCAGTACGGGGAAGGCCTGAAGAGGTTCCGATGAGAAAATGATTTGGTGTTAGGGCCTCCGGATCCTTGGGATCAACAGAGACATAGGTCAGAGGCCGGGAGTTTATGGAGTGCTCGGCCTCTGTCAGCAGCGTCAGCAGCACCTCTTCTTTAAGTGCCTTTTGATGCAGAGTCGCCCCCAGCGCCGTTTTAACGGAGCGCACCAGTCGCTCCCACGCTCCCCCCATATGCGGCGCCTCTGGTGGGATGAACTTCCACTTCATTCGGTGTTCAAGTCCATAATGAACGAAGTCTTTTGCCCACTCCTTGTAAGCCGTTCGTAGTTCGGCGTCCGCCCCTCTGAAGTTGGTTCCATTATCGGAATACATAATTCGGGGCCAACCCCTTCGCGCCGCCATTCTTCGTATCGCCATTAGCGCTGAGTCGGTGGACAAACTTGACACTAACTCCAGGTGCACTGCCCTCGTGGTTAGGCAGGTGAACAGAGCTCCCCATCGTTTCTCATGTCTTCTTCCTATGACCACCGTCATTGGTCCAAAATAATCGGTTCCGCAGTGGGTGAAGGGTCGCGGCGTTTCCGTTAATCGTTCCACAGGTAAGTCCCCTGTAGTCGGCTTCACTGGCGTAGCCTTTCTGATGCGGCAGAGCTGGCATCGATGTGCAATTGCTCGCACTGTAGGGCGTAGGTTGACCACCCAGTATCGCTGTCGTAATTCATTGATCACGCGTTCATTATTGGCGTGACCGGCTCTGCGATGTGCTTCCTCTACCAGTAACCGTGTGAACGGGTGTTTGCCGTGTAGGATTACCGGCGTCTTCTTCGTCTCCGTTACTGCCGCGTGTCCGATTCTTCCTCTAACTTTAAGAACTTCGTCTTCTAGATAAGGGTCCAGTTTATATAGACTGTTGGACTTGGGCACCGGCTTCCCTTTCTGGAGTAGCTGTACTTCTTCGGCGTAGTCTTCGAGCTGTGCCTGTTTTAGCCATAGTTTCTCGGCCTTCTCTATCAGGTCGACGGTCATCTGGCTGGTCCTGTCCTTACACTTTTCCTTGAAAAGGAAGAGCGTGGCTGTCGCTCGTAGTAGTTTTTCGTATGAAGAGAATCTACTTATGTCTGGCAGGTGAGAAGGGCATTCTCTCTCCTTTGTAACTGTTGCGTATGTTGTTTCGTCGTCGGTTGTGTCATCTTTGACCTTTTCCTTCGGCCAGAACTCCTCGTCGTCGTATAGAAACGTGGGGCCGGTGAACCATCTGTCATCTGGTTTCATGTGCACGGTGTAGTTAGGACGTGTAGCGTCGTCTGCCACGTTATACCCGGTGGGTACCCATCTCCATTGGCTGGCGTCGGTCAACTCCGCAATCTCACCCAGGCGATGTGCCACGAATGGTGTGTACTTTACAGCGTCCTTTTCAATCCATCGCAGAACGGTTTGTGAGTCTGACCAGTAAGTCACGCTTCTGGGCTTATCTCGGTGCTCCTTTAATATCGTCGCCGCGAGTCGTGCGCCGATAACCGCTGCCTGCAGTTCTAGTCGCGGGACGGTAACTGGCTTCAGGGGGGCTACTCGTGCCTTTGCCGCGACCAGTCTCACGTCTACTCTTCCGTCTGACTTCTGGATCCTCCAGTAAGCTGTCGCTGCGTACGCTTGCTCGCTGGCGTCGCAGAAAACATGTAGATCTATAAGGTCGTCTGGGCCCTTGCCGTAGCATCTGGGTATGCGTAGCTTCGTTACTTCGTTCAGGCTTCGTAGCCACTCCTCGAAGTGCTGCATGTCTTGTTCTGGAATTGCCTCGTCCCACCCTATGCCGTGCCTCCACAGGTTTTGGAGCAAGATTTTGCCGGTTACTGTGAAGTGACTGATGAGACCCAGGGGATCATAGACCGCCATCACCGCTCCGAGGGCCTCTCGTTTTGTCGGCGCTCTGTCTCTAGTCTTCACTTCGGGTGACAACCGACTTAGTCCGGTGTTAAAGCCTAGCTCGTCTGAGCCTGTTTGCCACAGTAAGCCTAGTGTTTTGTCCGCGTTCTCTTCCCTTTGTCCGAGTTTCACTTCTGTGTCGTGTGCCTGTTTTTCCATTGTTATGCTTGCCACCACGTTATGTTTGTTCGAGCACCAACCCCTCAAATTAAAGTGCGCGTTCTGGTGAATCTTCATGACTTCACTCGCTGTCTTGATCGCCTCGTCTCCGGTCGCAAAGCTGTCTACGTAGTCATCCATGTAGTGGCTTGTCGTTATAGCTTGCGCGGCGTC
Source organism: Amphipoea lucens (assembly GCA_947508005.1). Taxonomy (NCBI): domain Eukaryota; kingdom Metazoa; phylum Arthropoda; class Insecta; order Lepidoptera; family Noctuidae; genus Amphipoea; species Amphipoea lucens. The sequence continues at coordinate 22,533,103 of OX382360.1, read as the reverse complement.
AGGGTATTCTTGCGCGTGCAGTCTCGCGTTGGCGTCTCGTACTGAGTGCGCGATGAAGGGTGAACACGAAGCTCCGAAGATCATCGATGTCATTTTATATTTATTTGGTGGCTTAGTACGTTCCTCCCCTCGCCAGAGAAACATCTGCGCAGCTTGGTCTTGCTCTCTTATTTTCACTTGGAGAAACATCTCTTGTATGTCTGCGGTAACGGCTACTGGACGCTCTCTGAACCTGAACAGGATCCCTGGCAGTGACTTCAAGAGATCAGGTCCTTCCAATAGGTAGTCGTTTAGGCACACTCCACTATATCGGTGTGCGGCGTCAAACACCAGACGCATCTTCCCCGGCTTATTTGGGTTCACGACCGGGAAGTGCGGCAGGTACCACACTTTCTTACTTTCATCCTCTGTTCCATTGCACTCCTGGGCGTATCCTTTGTCGAGTAGGTTTTTGACCAGAGCGCTGTACTGAGCTGCGAAGTGTGGTGATGAATCCATGTTCTTTTCTATTGACTTCAGTCTTCTGAAGGCGCAATTGTAGTTATTGGGCATCGAAGCATCTTCATCACGCCATGGTAACCCGACTTCGAAGTGATCACCAACTTTTTTCATGCTGCTCTGAACCATGTCGATCGCTTTCTGATCTTCCGGTTTGATCTTTTTTGCCAAAGAGACTCCTAGGGCATCAATCTTGAAGTGCGTTTTCACTAACTCTTCTACACGACGTACGTCATCTGTCTGTCTCACTGCAGACACATCGTGTAGATGTAGCACGACTTGTCCCTCTTGCCTTTTCAGCGTTGCGCGTGGTGCAGTCCCGTGGATCACCCATCCCAACTGAGTGTACGAAGCCGCGGGTTCATTCTTCTTGCCCATGCGTAGTTCACGCGTGACAATCAGGTGCCAATTGTCAGCACCTATTAATACCTTTGGCGTGGCTTCCTCAAAGAATGCGTCTTTTTGCATGTCCTGGAGATGCGGATAGTTAATTAGCATCGACCTATCCACCGTCTGACCATGAAGTTGCAGGTCCTTCATTGTTCGTGCGCGCAATTCCTGAAATTCACCGTTCTGGCCGCGTATCTGTAGCTTGACTTCCTGGCTACATTCCTCGCGTTGTTGTGAGGTCACGCCTTGTATGCGCAAAGTAGAAACTGGCCCAGTTACTCGTATACGGCGTGTCAGTTCTTCGTCGATGAGCGATATTGTTGAGCCTTCGTCCAATAAGGCGAACGTCGACACTTGCCCGCCGGGTCCCTTTAGTGTTACGGGACACATCTTTAATAACACTCGCTGAGATGTATTGCTTGGCGCGGAGACGGTCATCACCGATTCCTTGGGTTGTTGGTTCTCGGCGTCGGCCGCCTTGTTGGGTTGTTCACTATGCGATGTCTCTTTCGCCTCCCGTTCTTTGTGCAGTAACGCGTGGTGTGGGCGGCTGCACGTTCCTTCGCCACATCGTTTCGCTCGGCAATGCTCGCGTCGATGGCGCCTCGTCACGCACTTGAAGCATATCTTTGAAGTACGCGCCCATTCCCATCTTTCATCGACACTCATCTTCAGGAACTTTCCACATTTTGGTACTTCATGGTCACCGCCACAACATAAACACTTTTGTCTTCTTTCATCTTCTTTTTCCGATGTTGTGTAAACTACTTCTCGGCCCGACCTTTTCTTTGTGTTGGTTTGCGGCACACTTCTCGTTTCCTTCTTCGGGGCGGGTGCGGGCGTCGTATTTGTGAAGGCGAATCTCATGGCTCGATCGGCCTCTCGCATCAGGAACCGGGACAGCAGTATCACTTCCGGTTCATGCGACGATTCCACAGTTTCAGAAGCGTAATCGCACCACCTCGACTTAATGTGCGGGCTTAGTTTGTCAACAACTTCGCGAACTAACATAGGGTTCCATATATATCCGCGGTTATCCATATTAGATAACACACACACTATGTTTTGTAGTTTCACTGCGAACGAATTCAATTCACTGGCCGCGCTCGTGAGTCGGGGTAACTTCTTTAAGTCTTCCGTCACTCGATCCATAAGTATTTCCGGCCTCCCATAGTACTGCTCTAGTGTCTTCATAATCACTTGCGGGTCTGTCGCGGAGTAGAGGAGCGCTGACACTGCTTCTCTTGCTTCACCCTTGACGCAGTTTCGCAGTCTTGCTAAATTCTCGATCGCGGTGAACTTGTACAAACTTGCTGAGTCATTGTACGCCGCCTTAAATGGCAACCATTCAGTGGCCGCTCCCGTGAATGTAGGCAATTCTGTCACTTGTCGTGGCGGCGGGCGTACGTGCATCATCTTTTCCAACGTTTCGGCCAATTGTTCGATTCCTTTTCCAACTCGGCGTTCCCCTCTGTTGGGTGACCGCGAGGCCGATCGTTGTCTTCTTCGGTCGTTTCTGACGGGTGTGATGGCATCAACACACGTGGCGGGTTCGACGTAGGCGGTAGGCTCTGGGGCTGCGTGCGTGGCGGCGGGAGGCGGAGGTTGCTCTCTCTGCAGCTGTTCCGTGACTGGGGGGTGACTTCGGTCAATACTTTGAAGCCATTCGTCCACCCTGTCTTCATTTCTGTGCACGGAGCCCTCTTCACGGGCCTCTGCCTCCGCCTCAATCGCTGACACTTCACATTCGAATCGCTTGTTTACGAGCGCCTTTTCAATCTCCAATTGCTCGTTCCGTATTGCGGCGATCCTCTTCTGAGCCTCGTATTCTGCCCTCTTCACTCTTGCCACGTCACTAGCATAAGATCTTCTGGAACGTATCGTACTTGCCGTATCTCTCACAGAAGTATAGTGCGCGGCTGTCATAGTTCTTGCAGAGTCCTGAGTTCGTAGTGCGGACTGCGTAGTCGGGTAACACAACGCGGATGGCGTAGCGAGCGATTCACCATGGTCGTACGCGGTCGCGGTCGCGGTGGCTCTACTCGCCGGGAGGCGTGGAGCCGGCGCGGCGGACGCGCCATCGGACGTAGTCGGCGCAACTCTCCCCGCCGCGGCGGTGACGGGGGGTGCGATCGCGAACGCGGAGGCGGCGAGATCGGTCTCAGCCGCGGGCGCACCGAACGGAGTGCGCGGGAGCGCGGACGCGATGGTCGACGGCGACCTAGGCGGATCTTCGAATGTGCGGGGACGTCGGCTATCGTAGCCCGATTCCACTTCACCTTCCTTGGCCGTGACGCTTCTAGTCTTCATACTTCTATCTCGAAGACAGTCTTGATTGTAATCTTCAATCGGCGATCTTCAATCCAAATCCGGCTCTCGAAGGACCAGCTGTCAAGGTGGACTGTATATTTCTTCCTGGGTTCTGATGTGTGAATAAAACTTCGGGCTTCTCTTGTTCGCGTTTATTCCTCAGGGCTTGCTGCTTGACTGTTGAGTGTCGACTACGAAAGTGCAGCAAAACCCTCCCATTAATGTATACTTTTACCATGGTGCAAGTAGTGGGTGGTCTAAAATACGGCTCTTGACGTCGAACAATCAGAGAGCGTCTTTGTCTATCGCATCATTCATTTTGACGCTCGTGCCCCCGACAGGTTTCGACCTGTCCGTACGTGTCGGAGTCGTGTTTTCTTCCACCTTACAATTTTGTATATCAGATACTACTTATGTCTAAAGGTAATTAAATCAAGCCTAATCTATTACAAATAAGTCCCTACAATAAAATCAATCTTTATTTATATTATTAATTAGTATCTTAAGCTACGACGTCCGTAACAATTTTCTACATGTAAATTCAGCTTTAGAGTACTTATTGAGAACAAAACTTTTTTTAAAGCTAGTATTATTAAAATACTAGTAAATATTTTCTTATCTTTTCTTTCTGTTATTGCACCTACTGTGTATTGTCTCTGCATCACCCTAAGGTAGACTGGTAGAAAATGCCGAAGGCATTAAGTCCGCCTTTGTACAGTTTTTACTTGTGCATAAAGTTTTAATAAATAAATAAATAAATATTATTCAGAAAATCGTGTTGACTTTAGCATTACTGTATGCATTTAACCGGTCAAGGACCGCGGGACACCGATCGGTGACCAAACAATAGAAAATCAATTGTGTCTCATTAGCGGAGCTTGACAGATTAAAATTGAGTCTTATTGCTTTGAAATAAGATTGATTTTTCTTTGGCTCAAGCGGCGGTCAGTATGGCAAAATACATAATGTTTGACAAAATTTGAATTTTAAAAGATACTAAATTAATACAACAGTCAATTATGAACAAACTACTTTCAGGACTTGCGTTTATTCTGTTACACCTTGTATAAGATCAACTTTTGCCCGCGGATTCGCCCGCGTAAAGATCGGAAGTTATTCCACAGGTACTTACGTATTAGACCGTGAGTCATAGTATCCTGTGTCCTAATCCAGGTCTGACTTATCCCTATGCCTTTCATCTAAATCTGTTCAGCCGTTACGGCATGAAAGGTAACAGACAGACAGATAATAAATTCAAATACTGTTTTTTAGGGTCCCGTACCTCGAAATAAAAAATGGCTCCAGAGAGGAACCTCCTGACGATGCGAGGCGTGTCCAGAAGTACCGCTTTCTGAATCAAGTCCTTGATCCAGCTGCCCAAGGAGAGCCTCCTCAGGTCGAGGCTCTTGGCTATTAACACATTAGCTGTCACGACTATCGGCACAATGCTCGCTGAGTCCACATCCCACATGTCGACAACCTCGCGAGCCAAGTCAAGATATGATTGTAGGTACTTGATTTACTTATCTTTCTCGACTTTTGCTGTTTGCTGGGTTTCCCATACAAATTTTCATTCCCTATATTCCTTTTCATTTCTTTTACGATTATTTTTTAAACAAAAAGTAGCCTACGTCCTTTCCCAGGATGCCATCTACCTCTTTGGTAAATTTTATCGAAATCTGTTTAGTGGTTTAGGTGTGAAGATATAACATACAGGCAGACAGAGTTTACTTTCTATTAGTATGAATTAAAATGTAAACAATGAGAAAATGTCATGTCATTGTCCACGAGTTAAATGCACTGAACCAAAAAAGTGTGATCTTAAATGAATATTTTTTTTTTAAATAGAAAACAAGAAAACTTTTATTTCAGACAGAAATCCATAGGGTTAGTAACAATTTTACTTAACCCCTAAGACGACCCACTGACCCTTGCTTTTTACTATTTTATTGTTTATTAATTTAAAAAAAAACAGTTTACAAGCATTTGTTGAACCTTTAAACATACCTACCACCATTGCCTACCACACAAACCATCGCGGGTTTTACAGCGGTATGGCCAGACACGGCAACCACATATTAATTAATAAACAATTAGGTAGGTACATAGATCTCACTGCAATCTAGAAAGTATCTTTTTGATACCTTTGAGCAGTCCTTCATTAAAATTACTAATGAGATATTTGACTAAATATTCTAATTAGAGTGTCAGATTTTGCATTTTGTTATAATGACCATAGCTTCCTGTGAACGATAAATATTTATGATTCATTGTTTGGGGTTGGTACTTACATATTTATTATTCATTGATAGGTAATTAATGACATGTACAGTCACGTCTAAAAGTATGTATGGCAATTTTCGATTGCGATTTTTTCGTGAAATAACGAATGCAACGTTGAAATACGACACTTAAGGTGCCACTATTCGATATTTTTTCCATACAAATTTCGGGAGAGTATTACTCCACTGTTTGACATTGTACATCCAAAGTTAAACATTTTATCGTTTTGTCCAATTATTAATTGTGTCTGTACGGAAGCAGAATTGTAAAATAACAAGCCATTAAAAAGTTATGAGCCAACAAAGATTCGTTTTTCTTGTTATTTTTAACGTAACTTTGGGTGTAAATAAGTAATAAAAGAACTGAAAAATATTAAAAATGAAATCCATACCGACAAAGCTCAGTTATCGAAGAGTTCAAAAAACTTTATTTGTGATTGATTTATGTAGTAGATTTTTCATAGAACTCGATTTTCCAAAGCACTTTTCAAGTATTTTTATGCGCCTATCAGTTCGGAACGGTGTTTCTGTGCGTGAGAACTAGATGTTGTGCGTGTAGATTAGCGTCTAACTGCTCATCACTGATACTAGCTCCGTCAGACACGAAGCCAAGTTAGACAGCGTGATTTTGGCCATGACCACCAGTGAGTTCGAACTCGCGACTAGTTTACTCTTAACATAAACCTATGGGTTCGAAAATACTATTTTCGTAATAACATAAAATTTCATTAAAAAATAAAGGAGAAAATCGCCTTTGAATAAAGCCAAGTGTATACATACTTTTAGACATGACTGTACTTGCATTGTTTATTAGCTTTGTTCCGCGGCGGAGTAACATAAAGTACCTATGCCCCGGAGGGATAGTCAAAGGACTATGTGTGTGTGTGTGTACTAACACACACACACACACATAGCGCTAGTTATGTATACGTCGGTATTTCCTATTAGTTGAAGGCAATATGATCATGAAACGAGCACAAATCTTAGACCCCAGACTACTGAGAATTTCCTAATGAAAATACCCTAAGCACTTTGTCTAATCTGTGTATCGGACCCAGAATCACTAGGTCAAACGGTCTTGACGCAGAACGTCACTTTCGCAAAATGTCATCCTGAAAAATTTGGTCACTTTCGCATAATGTCATTTTCGCAAAACGTCATTTTCTCAAAACGTCATTTTCTCACAATGTCACTTTCGCAAAACGTCATTTTCGCAGAAAGTCATTCAAGCTATTTTTTTCAGGAGAGACCTAATACTAACACTACAGAATCGGGCAAGTAATGAAGTAAAGAGCAGCCAGTGCTGCGCCTCCCACTTGTAGAATGTGGTTCCTCTTCAGCCTTTTCACCACCGCTGTCGGGTTCAACAGTTCAGTAACTAGTGGGTTTGGATGCAAGGTTAGGCGTGTTGTTCCTTGTACCGCTCGATTTTATAGTTTACTGTTGGCATTTGTAGATAGTCGTGGATTTCGTCGTTCCTAGCAAACCAAGGTGCGTTAACTATGGATCTTAGGATACCATTTGGACTCTTTGTAGGCAGAATATGTTGGTTTTGCTGGCAACGTCCCACAATAAGATCCCGCAGGTCCTTAAAGTATTGTTTATTTTTATATAGTTGCAAAAAAATATTTTACACATTAATTCAGGTAATGTCAATGATTGGCGGTCTTTCTTCAAAAGTTTATTGTTTTTTTTTTTTTTGTCAAAATATATATCATTCGGTATTCTGTATCCGCGGTAAGTATGTTTTATGTAAAATTTCTTTGATTCGCTTATCCCAATAGCGGCTTTTCTAGACTCGAAAAATTACACAAGGCGTCTCATTACATTACACACCAATTTTTTAGCATAATAATTATAATAACCAATTACATGATAGATCATTTTAAGCACAAATGTATATAGTTATGTATGTAATAAAAATTTGATTGATGATTTTTTGTATATCTATATATATAAAAATGAAACCCGTTTTCCGTTGTCACGACATAACATGAAAACGGCTTGACCGATTTCGATGAAATTTGGTATAGAGATAGTTTGAGTCCCGGGAAAGGAAATAGGATAGTTTTTATCCCGATATTCCCACGGGATCGAAAGTTACGCGGGGGAAACCGCGGGGCGCAGCTAGTTTTTAATAAATTACTTACCCGATTCTACAGTGTTAGTATTAGGTCTCTCCCGATAAAAAAATGGCTTGAATGACATTCTGCGAAAATGACGTTTTGCGAACGTGACATTGTGAGAAAATGACGTTTTGAGAAAATGACGTTGTGCGAAAATGACGTTTTGCGAAAGTGACATTATGCTAAAGTGACCAAATTTTTCACGGTGACATTTTGCGAAAGTGACGTTCTGCGTCAAGACCGGTCAAACTAGTCGATAAATACGTACCTACTTATAACTATAGGTAAATAAAACATTAGGTATTATTTATTAATTTATATATTTAATTGTATCGTGATGTGACAGTTTATTCAAACATTAGCAGGTGAGCATGTATGTATGTTAATTGCGCTGACCTCCGAATCGTAACCTTTTGCAGTTTGACGTCAAAGAAATATAAATCATTTGCGAATTTTGGTCTGAACCGAATTTGAAGGTAATGGACGGATTTTTCCGATTAAGGGCTTTACCAAAGTCAGTTAAGTAGCTTTCATTCGTGGAATAAAATTGACGTCTGACAGTTCTAGTACAGAAACAAAAAACAAAATAAAAAGTAAAAAACAAGTTGTAAGTATTACGGTTTTAGACATTTATTTTCTCAAAAGATTTACACAATCACTTACAGAGAAAGTACAATATTTTATCTTAAAAATATACATAAAGCCAATTGGCGTAGCGGGTTAGTACTATGACAAAATTATATTAGGAATTTAGGACACAGAAATACACTGAACAGACAGCTGTGCTGCTGGGGAGTTTGTTCCGCCACTTCTTCTCCCCAGCGAAAGCACTAGGAAGTGGCGAAGGGCGGGCGTTTTGGGGGACTGTCTTTTGTAATTTTGACGTTCGAAAAGTGCTGATTCTCAGCCTAGTTTGAATAAATGACTTTTGATTTGATTTGACACAATAGTACATACATAAAGGGTTCCGTAACAGTTTTTGTATAAAGTCGGTTAAAAAGGGTAGTTGCAGAAACTAATAAGTGCGCCCTGACTAAACAGATACTTAAATAAAATTGTCAATGCAGTCGGGGGACCATTCTGTGGAACACTTCCAGGCTGCAATGACAATTTTATTTATCTGTTTAGTCAGGGAATACAACTTGTTTTTTCAGGTTTTGACTTATTCTAGGTATAAAAGTTTGGTAGAATGCACTCTTAATCATTATAAATTATTGCACTTATCATTTAGCTATTTTAAATAGCAGTCTTGATTCAATTAGAACAGTTTAATCGTCGTACGATAAAAACAACCAATCGGGGCTGTTGTTGCCTTCTGGAAGAAACATTTTAAGTGTTTATGAATTAAGTGATTAACGTGCAGACCCAGGTGAAGATGGCAAGACGAGTTTGATACCTACAGCTCAAGACAGACAGTGGAAAGAAGAAAGGGAGGGTTTGCCCTGCAGTGGGACAACATACCTGCAACTTGACAGAAGGTGGAGTACTCTAGTAAGTAAATGGTGGACGTGATAGATCCGTCTTTCTTCGCAATACTCACCTCATCATCATCTGTCTAGCCTTTCCCCAACTATGTTGGGGTCGGCTTCCGGTCTACCCGGATGCAGCTGAAAACATAGTGCAACTGCCTATCGGACCTCCAAACCAACCAAGTAACGACTTGGTAACACAAAACCTCTTGGAAAGACTAGCTACCAGACATTCCTGGTTCCCGTAACGACTGTCAAAGATCTGCAAATGACAGCTGGGACCAAAGGGCTAAGGCCCAATGTCTCAGTAGATACCTATGGAAAAATGGTCACCCATCCACGGACCGAACTCAACAAGCGTAGCTTAACCTGATCAATCAACCCGATACTCTTAAATAGGACCTAACATCAAAAGGTAAGCACAAACCAGCATACATTTACTTATAAGATGGCAAACTAGCTGACGCCTCACCTTACCAGAGGGGCTTCATTTTGACAGTTCAACAACATTCATTGCGTTATTCACGTGGTTGAGCAGACTAAATATGTGAGAACGATAACGATGTAAAAAAAAGACGTACTCGGTAAATGCGTTCAGAGTAGGTACAGCAAATAGTAACAAAACAACAATCCAAAAATATAATAATTAAAAAATAGGCCGAGGCAGCTAAGCAATGACTATACATTGCAGCTAAGTGATGGCACGGCGATATCATCGCGGCAAAAATTTGTTGGCACGGCGAGACTACCTATCGCCGCGATTCTCTCGCTCGTGGAGACGGCCCCTTTGTGCATAGCAGTTTCTAGATTGCTAGACAAACGTTTTAACATAGCAATTATCCACGCCAGTAAATTCTTTAAAAAAACAAAAGAAAAAACAAATGACCGACGAAATTTCGAAATTGTCGAAAATTCTCCGAAGAAATATTCCGTTGAACATTTTTGAGGATTCTGTCTCGGGAATTTGTTGTGTGCAGGTAGCACTGTTGTGTATGTTGTGGCGATGGTTGGCATAATAAGAAGTGGACGTCTTTCTACCGATCCCATCGATCCCTAAAAGAAGATTGTTTACATATTTGTGTCTGGTCTTCTTTATGCAAATCACCACGTTTGAATGACGCAGATAAACTTGTAGCAGTTCTACGTCTTAATTACGTGCTTTCTGAGGCACGGAGGGGTCCTTTTTTTATGGATGGGAAATCATCAAATGACCCCTCCCGCTCTGGGTGGAGCGGAAGGGAGTGTCAGACTCTTACTGACTAAAACCCATCCGTGTTCCTTCCCTAGCCCTTTCTGTTCCGGGGTAGCGGTAACCCTTTCGGACAATTCCGCACCCCCGGCAGGCTTCGGCCCTGGCAGGCCCCTTCCTTTATGCTGACATCTCTTTGAGGCGCGCGTGGCACCCGTACGCGCCGTCCGGCCCGGGCCTGGTCCTGATCGTACAGTAAACTACCCATTACTCTCCATCCGCAGGCCCGCGCCTACGGTGGCCGGGAGTCGTCACGCGTGTAAAGAAACGATGCTTTTAATATTTTGCATTTAGTAATGTTATTTATACATAGATATACCTACAGAGTGAATTTTCCAAGTGGGCGTGGATGGCCAAATTCTAAACTATGAGGAATAGCGAAAAGTACTCAAAAGAATCGCGGGCTCGATTTTGATAAAAACTAAAACTGCATATTTGGATTTTTGAAAAATCAATATTTCTAGCCAGGAATCGAACCTGTTGATTTCGAAAAAAAAAAAACACTGTATTATTACACCATTCGATAGTGTCCCTAATAAGGATCAAATTTTTACCCATTTTTAACCATTAGAATATTTTCCAAAGATCGTAATAGAAATCTGAATTTAGAACATAATATTGTGAAGGTAACTGCGCTGCGGGTGTGTTAATAAAAATATTGAGCATCATTTCGAACAAGGTACGTAATGTAGGTATAAATATTTTTAAATAAGAAGCAGTTTGTTAAAATTCAACGTTTTCCTTAAGTTTGCCGTATGTCATTACTTCCCTGAATTTGATCCTTATTAGGGACACTATCGAATGGTGTAATAATACAGCGTGTGTTTTTTTTTTTCAAAATCAACAGGTTCGATTCCTGGCTAGAAATATTGATTTTTCAAAAATCCAAAGATGCAGTTTTAGTTTTCATCAAAATCGAGCCCGCGACTCCTTTGAGTATTTTTCGCTATTCCTCATAGTTTAGAATTTGGCCATCCACGCCCACTTGAAAATTTCACCCTGTATATCTAACTTAATTTACTTGTGCAATATGTAGCTTACGAAATTACTTTTTATTGTTTTCTTTTTTGTCCATGTGGTGTTTACCTTTAAGTAATTGTTGCACTGTGTAGAGTTTAAATGCATGTTTTATGTTTGTTTGTAAATTAGTGTAAACAATTGTTGGTAGACCTAATAAAATAAATAAATAAATACTAATACAATGAACAAACATAACTAGGTATGACCATATGACGTATCGTAGGTTTATGTTTTTTTTTTTTTATTAGGTAGGTACTTAGCCTGCGCTGTCTCACAGCTGAGCAAAGCCAAATCGTTCCTGGGATCCTTTTCTAACGCCACTTAATATATTAAAGTACCTACCTACCAACTTAGTTATTTCACGAGTTACACGCGGCAGATATTATATGCAGGCTTATTTTTTTATCACCATCCAAATTTTTACAGGGTGTTCTACCCATGAATGTGAACAACTTTCACTATGGGACCAACTCTGAAATCACGAAAAAAAATCAGCTGTTTCATACATTTTGGTCAAGTACCTAGGTATTGAACTTTTGTATGAAACAGCTGTTTTTTTTATATATAATATAATAATAATAAACGAAATAATAATAATTCCAATATAATCCATAATTAATCAAAAAATCCATAATGAATAAATCATAAATTATAATATATATTCCAACATATTCCATAATTTATTATTTTAATTTTTTTATTTTGAATTATTATGTTAATTTCTATACTTAGTATGTTTTTTAACTTTGTATATATGTTATTTAATATTTTTGTGTTTTTTTGAGTTTTGTGTATGTGTGAATTTATGGATATTTTTTGTCTGACCAAATAAATGAACTGAATTGAATTATGACCAGGATAACGCATATTTTCTTGTGTGCGTGAGAAAAGCAGCAGAAAAGCATCTTGTGTACTGTATATATTTCTTTTGTTTTTGTGTGAGTTTCAGGAGTGGTAAAAAGGTGGCGACATTTGAACTTGAACAAATATAGAGTGAAGGCATATTTCTCGGATATCTATCGGCATACGGCTTGTAAATTAATTAGAAACTTTATTTATATATGTACAAATAATTTTATTTACAACATTTTCATAAGGTATACTAAGGCAAAAGAAACTTGTTTACAGGAACACTTATGTTTTGCAGATAAATATTTGAGTTTGCAATCAGCGCCATCATTTATTTGCAGCATAGGTATATTGACCACCCCGATTTTCAATGCTAAAACATTATAGAGGTATGAGGAACAGGGTGTAAGTTCACTCACACTCTATAGAAAAGGTAAATCCTCTGACCAGACGGGTGTTGTGTCTGGCGGGCAACTGCCCGATGATTCATATCGGGCTGTTGTATCTATAGTAGTTGCGCGGTAAACTCTGCTTGCGAGATGCAGGATTTGCGTGACGTCATTATGACGCGTTGTTCGCATGTGGCGTTGTAGATACCGCTACAACATCAATACCTTTCAGAATATTCCGAGTGCGGCCATTACTATTACTAGTGGAGCTCTGTCTCGCATAGGGTCGTAGCATTATGCTCAGCGATAGCCATTTCGCGTGGATGTGACGCATATTTTCCGCCAAATTGTTGTTTTTCTTGCTCTGCGTCATGTTTGCCGCAAATAAACGTATTTTCTTTCTTTTCTTTTTTTCTAAAGTTATAACTCTGTTATCACATGATTACTTAAATCTTTAGCTCATCATAATTATTATTATAGTTTTATAACACAATGTTTATTACCAGAGGTCGGAGTAGGTAGATTGATTTAAGGTCGTTGACGTCAAACGTAGAGGATAATATGGATATGCCTCCAAAATACCGGAACTTCATATTTATTGTGATATTTGTTCCGGAATTTTGAAATTAGCACAAATTTGTGTTTAAGGTGAAAAACGTATTAATAATATCAATCTACGCTGCCAGTGTTAGCTAATGGTGAAAGAAATCAGTATTTTATTTTATACAAAAATACCTTGGAATAGTTACACCGTATTTTGTTCCTTACTGTTGAATTAGAAATGACGCTTGACAGTATGAGACAAAACTTAGACAGGGCCTTTTGTTTCTTTATCTCATGTTCATCTATGTTCACAACGCATTGACCGCACGCAACGACCAATCAGAAGCAAGTATCCTGTATGACTCATTGGGTGGGAACGATTTTGTTAGCCTATCTGTATGTTTTTTATTTTATTTTATTCCATAATTCCAATCCCGGAACTTTTTCCGGTACTTCCCGCACATTATGGATAAAATGGCATGTCCATATTATAATATCTTGACGCAAGTATATAAAATCAATCTACCTACTCCGACCTCTGCTTATTACCGACTTCAAAAAAGGAGGTTATTTTGTCTCATTTTTTCCTACAATCCAACTGCACTGTACACTTATCAACATCCCTCATCATGACATCAAAGGTGACCCTAATGGGTTTCACTTCTGCTCCACACCCATCACTTCTGCTCATGTCAGAAGACACTCGGTATCTTCTGATAAGCGTCGCTAGTGCTGTCTTCATTGACATCATTGCGTATTGATAGCCTGAAAAAGAAGACCATTTTAAAATACTATTTGTAAATATTAATCTGTATGTGAATAGGACTTTGCGTTACAGTGAGATGGTTAGAGACTGGTATTAGGAAATGGGAACTATATTTTCTATCACCAAAATTTATATTTGTCATCAAGTTGTATCACCTAATAAATAGATCTATCGCCACGAAATATTTTCGTTCTCAGATAGCGGGGCTCCGTCGACATAGGATGCAAGAACGAGCGAAGGGCACCCCGAGGTTCGGTTTGGTTAGGTTACTTTAAACCCTTTACACAGAAATAGGGGCCCCGCGAAGCGGGGCTCCGTCGACACAGGATGCAAGAGCGAGCGAAGGGCACCCCGAGGTTCGGTTTGGTTAGGTCACTTGCATTGTTTGGTGACTACATTTTGGTGACAGATCTACTATTTGGAGGACAAACCCTATTATTTAAGAAACACAAAACTAATTAAATTGGTGATAGCTTAAATGATACCCTTAGGAAATTATTATATTTGTAATGAAATGACATTTCATTAAATTGAATTTGCCGCGCTTCGCGCATGTATTAGGTTGTCTGTGGAAGTGAGCAGAGGTCGCATCGGGCTGACACGTAATTTCAATGGCGGATGATGTTTAGATTAAAAAACTTGTAGAAAGATAAATGAAAGGATATAATTGAGGAGGCGATATTAGTGAACTTTAAATGTCGTTTCTTTGTATTTTCAGGTGAGATAAAGTCCTGTAACTAAGTGTAATTCTCATATTTTGTTTTAATATTGTAAAAGTAAACGTGTGTTAAATAAAACTTTGTATTTTCAGAGAAACAATTTGTGTTCATTAGCAAAAAATCCTCAATAACATACTTAATATCTTATAAAACGACATTTTCGTTAACTAAATGAAGATGGACCGGCTGCAATTTGAGTTTACGATGATAGCTTCAAATGATGGCAAATCTAATGTATTAGCAATAACCGCAATATCTACAGAAGAAGGAAAATGTTATGTTTTACCTGATGAGCTGAAGCCGGTGAGTCATCATACATATATTGTTAAAATGAACACTTTCTCAAAAATAAAAAATAGCTTAAAGAAAAGGCACCAAAGTAGAAAAATATGGATAAAATTGGATGAAGATCTAAGGAAAACATATATAGATGAGGAAGGTAATATACAATTTTTGGATCAATATTTAGAAGAAATGAGCACAAAACAACCAAAGGACAAAGATGACAGTTTGCAACATATCATGGAACAATTAATAGAAACTACAACAAAGAAAGAAAATCAACATAACCTGAAACATATTTCAGAGAAATTTATTATTGAAAAATTCACAAGCAAAAACCCTAATGCAATGCAATGGATAGAGACTTTTGAAAAAGAATGTGAGCGCTTTAATATAACTAAAGATGAAACAAAAATAGATATATTGAGGTTATTTTTAGAGAAATCTTGTTTGGATTGGTATAGCTCGATGGTTATAAAACTAACAGTAAATTCTGAATGGAAGGAATGGAAAGACACATTTTTGGAAACTTTTAAAAACCGAGGATGGGACATAGTCACAACTGCCTTCGCATTCAGGTATAAAGAAGGACTGTTAATTGATTATGCTATAAAAAAAGAACGGCTTATACTAGAAATAAACAAATCAATAGACCCAAAAACAATGATAGATCTGATTGCAACAGGTCTACCTGGGTTTATCTTAAATAAGTTAAACAGGGACGAACTCAACAATACCACTGAATTGTTCAACGAGATAAGAAAATATGAAGGTATGATGTATAAGAAAAACTCAACTATAATAAAAAGTAGTACATTTTTTAATAAAAATAAAACTAATGAGAAGAAGCCATGTAAGACTTGTGAATCTTTGGACAAAGGAACTAGATATCATCCGGAGGAGTCATGTTGGTTCAAGAAAAATAAAAATGAATCCGAAAAGATCTTTAAAGCCAAAAATGTAAATAATAATTCCATTATTGAAGTAGATATGAATACTGATAAAAAAACGAGTAAGTACACCATTAATCAAAATCAAGCTTTTGTTAGAAAATAAACTAGAAGTGAGCGGCATTTATGATTCAGGCTCACAGATCTCGTTAATAAATTCAAGACTAATTAAAGTAAAAGAAATAAAAGACAATGTGAATATAGCATATATGAAAACGGTTAATGGTGTAAAGAAGACGGATGGCTTGATAACAATAAAAATAAAAATCTTTGATTTAGAAGAAAAGGTGGATGTATATATAATAGAAAATGAAGATTTTGATGATTTTATAATCGGATTGGATATGATAAAGAAATTCAAATTAATCCAAAATGAGGACTTGCAAATAGAACAAAAGAAAATAACAAATAAAATAGACAGGAAGTCTAAAGATAACACAAATGAAGATAAGAATATAAAAACATATGCAATAAATTACAATGAAAACATAGAAACAGAGGAATTTGTTAGTATGACAGACCATTTAGATAATGAAAAGAAAATTGAGATAGAGAAAATTATAAAGGAATATAAAACAATTTTTGCTAAAGACAAGTATGATATAGGATCAGTTAAAGATTATGAAGCTCATATAGATTTACTAGTAAATAGATACTGTAGTAAAAGACCATACAGATGTACAATAGAAGATAAATTAGAAATTGAAGAGCAAATATCCATGTTACTAAAGAATAATTTAATAGAAGAATCTTACAGTCCTTTTGCTGCACCAGTGACATTAGCATTTAAAAAAGGTGAAAATAGAAAATCCCGCTTATGTGTAGATTTCAGAGAACTGAATAAAATTGTTGTGCCACAAGCTCAACCTTTCCCATTAATAGATGATTTGATTATTAAGACCAGAAATTGTAAGTACTTTACTACACTTGATATAAACTCAGCATTTTGGGCAATACCACTACGGGTGGAAGATAGAAATAAAACAGGATTTGTCACACAAGATGGCCACTTTCAGTGGACCTGCCTGCCTTTTGGCTTGAAAACATCACCAGCAATTTTCCAGAGAATTTTAAGTAATATTCTAAGAATGTACAATCTCACAGGATACTCCGTAAACTACATATATTGATGATATTTTGATATACTCATCCACCTTTGAGAACCATATAAGACACATAAGAAGTGTATTAGAGGCAATAATAAAAGAAGGCTTTAGATTGAAGTTTAAGAAATGTACCTTTGCTTCAAACTCAGTAAAGTATCTTGGCCATGTGATTCAAAACAATTCGGTAAGACCACTAAAAGACAATTTGATTTCAATAAGACATTTTCCAACTCCTAAGACACAAAAGAATATCAGACAATTTTTGGGAAAAATCAATTTCTACCACGAATACATACCAAGAAGCGCAATTATCTTAGATCCATTACATAATTTATTAAGAAAAAACGAAAAGTTTGTGTGGTCAGAGAAGTGTGAAGAATCATTTAATCAAATAAAAAGATATTTATGTTCTCAACCGATATTGGAAATATATGACAAAGACTTACCAATAAAAATCTTTACAGATGCATCCTTAGAGGGCATCGGGGCAATACTAAAACAAACACAACTAGATGGTAAAGACAAAACGGTGGCATATTTCTCAAAAAAACTGAATGAATCTCAAAAACGGAAAAAGGCTATATATTTGGAATGTTTTGCTATGAAAGAAGCTGTTAAATACTGGCAACACTGGCTTATTGGAAAACAATTCACTATATACTCAGATCACAAACCTCTAGAGAACATGAACATTAAAAGCAGGACAGACGAAGAATTGGGTGATCTCACATACTACCTGTCTCAATATGACTTTACAGTAAAATATTTACCTGGTAAAGAAAATGTAGAAGCAGACTGTTTGAGCCGAAATCCTGTATTAGAATCAGAAGATAACAAAGACGAACTATTAAAAATAGTTAATTTAATACAAATAAAAGATATAGTTGCAGACCAAGAGAAAAATGAAACAATAAAAGAAAAGAAATCAAATCTTATACACAAAAATAGAATTTATTATAAAAAAATAAAGAAACATGAAAAGATTATCCTCTCAGAAGAATTTAGTAAAAGACTCATAAAAAACGTGCATGAAGATTTATGCCATATTGGGATCAGACAATTGCAGAAAAAAATAAGTCCAATATATACAGCTAAAAACCTAACAAAAAACATCATAAATATTTGTAAAACATATGAAATATGCATAAAAAATAAATCAAGATGTCAAGGAAAATTTGGATTAATGTCACAACTGGGTCCAGCAACAAAACCATTTGAGATTATGTCAATGGATACTATCGGTGGCTTTGGAGGCTCTAGGTCAACAAAAAAATACCTACACCTTTTAGTAGACCACTATACAAGATATGCATTTATTGCGACTTCAAAAACACAGAATGCAAGTGACTTTATAAAACTAACAAAGAATGTGCTAAAGACAGATGAGATTGGAATAATTTTGACAGATCAATATCCGGGCATAAATTCAAGAGAATTTAAGCAACATTTGCAAGAGAATAATATTAAACTAATTTTTACAGCTGTGAATACACCATTCTCGAACGGCTTGAACGAAAGATTAAATCAAACAATAGTAAATAAAATAAGATGTAAAATAAATGAGAAAAATAATAAGAGAACATGGACAACAGTTGCAAGAGAATGTATACAGAAATATAATGAAACAGAACACTCCGTTACAGGTTTTGCACCAAAATATTTACTGGATGGTACAAATGTCAGTATTCTACCAAATGAATTAAAAACAACAGAAAGGGAAGACGGGTGGATTGTTGATAGAAGATTGGCACTAGAGAATACAATAAAATCCCACAAGTACAACAAAAAAATATTTGATAGAAATAGAAAAATGCAAGAGTTTAATATAGGAGACAGTGTATATGTAGAAAATGGAAATAGATTGAATAGAAAGAAATTAGATGAATTAAAAATAGGCCCTTTCAAGATAATAGAGAAAATATCGAACTCCATTTATAGGATTGACACTGGCAACAGAAAAACAGAATCAACTTTATTCCACATAACAAAATTACAACCTGTCACAACAGAAGCTGAAGAAGATGAAGTAGAAGAAAACGAATAGGAAAATAAATTATAGGTACAGTGTGTGGATATCTTGTTTAGAATTTTCGCTCTTAGGGGGGGGAGATGTAATGAAATGACATTTCATTAAATTGAATTTGCCGCGCTTCGCGCATGTATTAGGTTGTCTGTGGAAGTGAGCAGAGGTCGCATCGGGCTGACACGTAATTTCAATGGCGGATGATGTTTAGATTAAAAAACTTGTAGAAAGATAAATGAAAGGATATAATTGAGGAGGCGATATTAGTGAACTTTAAATGTCGTTTCTTTGTATTTTCAGGTGAGATAAAGTCCTGTAACTAAGTGTAATTCTCATATTTTGTTTTAATATTGTAAAAGTAAACGTGTGTTAAATAAAACTTTGTATTTTCAGAGAAACAATTTGTGTTCATTAGCAAAAAATCCTCAATAACATACTTAATATCTTATACAACATTATTTTTAGTATATGCGAAACCCGAAACACGTGTCTAGTATTTTTATGTAAAGAATCTATGTACAAAATTTCAAAACTGTATCATGAATAATCACAAAGTTATAAGCTTGTTATGTTACCTGTTTGTCCTTACAAAAACATGGTCATCCACGCCGCCGCCGCGTGCGTTCGGGTGATTGTATTGTAATTAACTGGTGATAACATTTTCCATCACACTTGCAGGCTTTGGACTGTCGTAATGGTCAAGTGTAGGTAGTTATTATAATGTACTTTATTCGTAAATAAATGCAGCCGTAAGCTACGAATAAGTAATTACTTATTCGTAAGCCGTAAGTGATACAATGTAGTCAATGCGATTTGTTGCACCTTATGTCAACCAAGTTCAAAGTGGATGAAAAGTGTTAAACATCGCATTACTTAACCACAGCAGGCTGTAGGTACAAATAATAACTTTCTACAATTAACCATCTTGGCGTGTTTAAAAATGTTACACGACACTTTTTACAGACGATGGGTACACGATCAACCGAAACACAATTACTGTAAGGCCCGCGGCGGCCGCGCGCTCGCGATTATGCAGTTGGACGGGAACGCGAACACGTGCGCGCCAACCTGTGGTACCCGGGCGACTGAAGGGGTTGCTGCACCCCCGCCCGGTCGCCCCGCTCGCTGTGCGCCCGCGCCGCTATTGTTGTACCTACTTAGTGTCGCTCCTCGAACACAGAGTACACTATAATATACCTCCTCGAACGCGTCGCTCTCGTGGTGTCCAAGCTTTAACCTTTTTTAAATATTTTTGGGCCAAAATATAACATGGGGTAAAAATTATTGGAATCGATTCAGTTACTTATTCTGAACAAACTATATTCAGGTTTCGCATATACTAAAAATAATGTTGTATATTTATTACTAGCCGCTGCCCGCGACTTCGTCCGTGTGAAATCCTATCCTAACTAAAAGTATTTATTTTTTCTAAAATAAAAATAGCCTAAGTTACTCCTTATTACATCAGCTATCTGCCAGCGAAAGTCCCGTCAAAATCAATCCAGCCGTGTCAGAGATTAACCGGAACAAACAGACAGACAGACAAAAATTTTAAAAAATGTTATTTTGGTATATGTACCGTGTATCCATATGCATTTAGTAAAAAAGCGGTTATTTTAATATTACAAACAGACTCTAATTTTATTTATTTGTATAGACTAGCTTCTGCACGCGACTCCGTCCGCGTGAAATTTCTTGTTTCCCCGTACTCGTAGTTAGTGTTATTTCTGCTTTTTTTTTGCCCAGCTCCTGTGGGTAGTAGCGTAATGTCAAATAGCTTATAACCTTCCTCAAGAATAGGCTATCAAATGCAAAGACCGCTTCTCGATATTGACTGCGTAAGGCAAGTGCATGGCCTCGGGCAATGCGAGTTGCGATGGGACTAGCGTCAAGCAACACGGGCGCGCGTCACTTGTTTCCTTCGCGTAAGTACCGCCGCTCCGCAACTTGCGTCGCGATGACTCGTACGTGGCATGTTCGGAACAACTTCTTTCAATTGTTTTCTCTACAGTCGCTGTCGCAAGACGCGTGTCGCTTTAGCGTGTAGCTCGTGGTCGAGGGGATAGTGGGTGCCTTGTGGTTGGTCAAACTGATTTGTTGATTACACTAGCGATAAACGAGCTCACGTACGTGTTGTTACACAGAGAAGGGGTCCGAGTCCCAACAGTGGGAATATTATAAGCTGATTATAGTGATTATGCAGAAAATTACTGAATTCCGAATCAATGTGAACACTTACCTAAACAATTCCTCGGTCCGTAGCTAAATGCCATGAATGCAGCGGGATGCGAGAGCGGCGCGTCAAGGAACCTTTCCGGCCGGAACAGCTCCGCGTCGCCCCCCCAGTACCGCGGGTTGCGCTGCGTGCCCCAGATGTGTACCAGCACGCCACAACCTTCCACTAACGTTATTCCTGATGCTGTAATATTAATAGGAAATGTCATCCTGATCTAATCCATGACAATTAAAGGGCGTTGGAAGGACATCTCCTAAATTAAATCGCAAAGTACATAATTATGATATCTTTAAAAAAAAAATCGACCATACGGAAATCACAGCACAGATAATAAAATATGTACGAATAAACAAATACGTACGAAGTTCTACATCCTTCTCGATTTTCCTGACAACGACTGGCACAGGTGGGTACAGCCGCAGCGTCTCCCGGATCACTGCGTCCAAGTACTTGAGACGTGGCAAGTCTTCGAAAGTTACTGGCCTGTCTGAGTCACCGAACACTTCCCTCAATCTGAGAAAAATTAAAACAAAAGAAGCCTTTAAAAGAGCTAAACAACATAGAGATTAGACGAGTCCCTCAAAGAGTAGAATTGTAGGTCATAGGTTCGAACCCAGACAGGCGCTTTCATCATCATCATAATCAGCCAATAATGTTCCCACTGCTGGGACACAGGCCTCCTCTTTGTGAGAGGGAGTAGACCGTAATCCACCACGCGGGCCCTGAGCGGGGTGGTAGACGTCACATGTCTTCGAATTTTTGATTCTAGGACATGCCGATTTCCTCAAGATGTTTTCCTTCACCGTTTTGAGAGCAGTGGTGATGAAATAATTTACACAAAGCAAAGCGCCTGTCTGGGTTCGAACCAACGACTTACAACTCGTAAGTCACGGCCGATACCACTGAGCCACCACTGCTCTCTACAGGCGCTTTACTTTGTGTAAATTACTTCATCACCACTGCTCTCAAAACGGTGAATGAAAACATCGTGAGGAAACCGGCATGTCCTAACATTCGAAGACATGTGACATCTACCAACCCGCACTGGGCCGTTTCCCACCAGTGGGAACATTATAGGCTGATTAAGTATGTAGTCCCTCAAAATATGATTATTTCAGCAAAATAACATTAGAATAGAATAGAATAATATTTATTGTAAAACATGAGTATACATCAAATAATATGTGCAAGGTCTTAAAATAACCGGTAGATCTACATGTTTCTGATCTACACATTAAGTTTACTAATTTTTCATTTTATAACGCAATTTAATTTTTATTAACAATACGGGGCATTTTGTAATATCAGCTCGAGTGACTTCAGTAGGTACTTGCGTTCTGTCAAATCGAAGGAAAATTCCAAAATAGTCCAGCTAGACTAGAAATTTGTAAGTAAAAGTTGACTACTTTAATGATAATGAGACTCACTCTTTATACACCAACTCCTGTACATGAGGATGCCTTGCTAGCAAAGATACAGTGAAGGACACTCCAACAGCCGAAGTATCGGTGCCAGCTACCACAATGACCAGGGTTTCTTCCTGTAACTCCAGGTCGGAGTACCCTCCGCCAGTTCCCTCGACCAATAGCTCCAAGAATGTCTTCATGTCGTGGGTGGAATCTAGAACGACATTCAGGTTTTTACGTAAGCCACGCCTTTTTGTATTGGCAGTAATGATCCATACTAATATTATAAATTCGAAAGTGTGTCTGTCTGCCTGTCTGTCTGTTACCTTTTCACGCTTAAACCGCTGAGCCGATTTAGATGAAATTTGGTATAGATAGTTTGAGCCCCGGGAAAGGACATAGGATAGTTTTTATCCCGATATTCCCACGGGATCCAAACTTATGCTTAATCGTGAAATAAAAATCAGCTGCTCCCTACATTTATCTTCGCATAACTCGTCAAAATGCAAGGAACACCTAATTGTTTTTTCGCGATTTCTCGTTTGGTCCCACAGTAAAAGTTGTTCATAATGATGTGTACAATGACCCCTTAAGAGAAAAACGGTGATTCAAATTTCACCCTGTATAAATATATTAATATATAATAATGCCTCTATTTACACAACTCTTGAAAAAAATATATGTTTCATAACCAGCCGCAAAGTCTCACCAGTCTTTACAGTTTACGAGTAAACCAACGTCGTAAAACGAATTGAAATGGGTTACGAAACTATATGTACAGGTAATTAAAATTATAATTGAAATTGTTAGTAGAAAACAAATAAAATTGTTAAAGTGACACGCTCTTGTATTCGTTCCGAAATCTGTAGATACTAATAACTAACTAAAATGAAAAGTGCACTGTACATTATTGTAGGATACATCGTCTTTACCATAAAGTTCAAATCACTCAAGACAGAAAAAACGCCAATCCCTGGATATCGACAGTACGACGAGTCCCAAGGAATCTCTCACTCGCTTGAAGAAGCATTGGAAATCGTAGACCTGGGCAATAAGAAATTCAATCCTAAAGAGAAGCCAGTAATCAAAAAAATGACTTGGCACACGCACAAGAAGACTACACAAAACTTTTAAGAGCCTATACTACCTTAAATGGCTTAGCGTGATCCTCCGTTATGTCGAAAATACTGCACTATTAATTTTGAAATAAATATATGGTAATGTTGAGGATTAATGCTAAGTCCTATGTTAGACGAAAGCACGATTCCATAATATTTTCTCGATAGAAAAAAAAAACCAAAGTTACCTCTAACCTGAACAATAAACCGCTGGTATTCAAAAAATACTTCAAATTAGATCATGAAACTTTGCATACTGACTGAACTTACTTTAAAGCAGGTCTTATGTTATTTATTTTTTTATAATTACCATCATTTTCACTGTAAAAAGCAAATACCTAAACTATTGGCGCTTCCTGCCGCCCAGCACCGCACTCTGTCTCGCTCTCACTCAGTCCGCGAGCAGTATCGTATGAGCGAGATAAAGAGTGAATTTTAGCTGAGGTAGTATAGGCTCTTAATATTTGATTAATCAAACATAAGGCACAAGTCCTAGAACATTTATGTAACGAAAAGAGCAGTTTTTCAGAGATTCTGAAATAACTTGCAAGATATAAATTATGTCATAGATGGTGATGCAATAAATCATAATCAGTTTTCTATTCGCCAAAGACGCTACAGTAATTAAAAAAATAGTGGTACTCCGGCAGTGCCGTCAGAAGTAAAAACAAAACACAAACAGAATACTTTGCCTTCACTCACTGACATATCGGATATACATCAAAACCGAGTACATCACGAGGACAGCCGAACAGATAAGAAGCGGTTTCGGTTACGGTAACAGTGGCGCGAATTCAATGGCTTTTTCCCATCTCAAAAAGTGCTTAACGCGCCTAAAGAAGATACAAGTATTTAAAAGAAGATTAAAGGTTTCAGGAATATTTTTGTGCGATTGTAGGAGTATCCAATAAACAGTTATGGAGAGTGGATATGAAGTTCACATCCATCTTGAACCTACTGATAAACAAGATAATGATACATGTAAACCTGATCTCTTTATTAATAATTTGTAATCTTAAAATATTTATGATCTCTTATTAAATTAGTTTTGTGATAATATTACCTAAGTAAATATAACTTTATCTAAACGTAATAAAAATGGCTACCTACTTTATATTCTTCTAGGTACTTATATATTCAGTTTTCATGTATAATTTTATTTTAACTTTAGTTTCTATGATTTAGATATTTAACTGTTAAGTAATAAAACATTAAACTCGCAAACATTAAACTCAATACTGCTGGACCTTCATTCAAAATACAAAAGGGTGTCAAGCAGGTTGACCCACTCTCTCCCAAATTGTTTACAAGCACACTTGAGGAGATATTTAAGTCACTGGCAGTGTCATGGAAGACCAAGGGCAAGGGACGTCGGCAAGAAGAGGCTGACAAACCTCCGTTTTGCCGACGACATATAGTCCTTTTTGCCCCCACAGCTCTAGAAATTCAGATCATGCTCCAAGAACTGAGCACGGCTAGCTTTAAGGTGGGACTTGCGAAGAATCGGTCTAAAACCCAACTTATGACTAACAGCACCAAGCGTAGGGTCGAGGTAGATGGGCAGGAAATACATTATGTCGATGAGTATATCTACCTGGGCCAGTTAGTTTCTTTCGAAAACAGGCAGGAAAGGGAAATCGATCGCCGAATTGAAAACGCCTGGAAAAGCTACTGGTCCATGAAGACGCTAATGAAGGGTGATCTGCCGATCTCCCTGAAGCGCAAACTCGTCGACATGTGTATCTTGCCCGTCCTAACCTATGGTGCTCAGACCTGGTCACTCACCGAGTCGCAAAAGTTCCGCCTTGGCGTTTGCCAAAGAGCAATGGAGCGCAGCATCCTGGGTGTAAAAAGACAGGACAAAATTCGAAACAACATGCTGCGTTCCAAAACGGGTATAATAGACGTAGGCAAGAAAGCTGCCAGACTCAAATGGGACTGGGCGGGTCACATCAGCCGCATGCAGGATGACCGCTGGGCATAAGTCTCTACACAATGGGTGCCTGAAGATGGACGGCGCCGCCGAGGTCGGCCCAGAAAGCGGTGGCGAGATGACCTGGACGCGTACCGTGAGGGCTGGTTTGAGGTGGCGCGGGAGAGGAGTTCCTGGAAGGACTTGGGGGAGGCCTTTGCCTAGCAGTGGGACAGTACAGGATAAACAAAAAAAAAAAAAGTAATAATTGCTAAGTAGTTATGTACCCTAACAGGGTCTACAACGGATCTTAGCTCTAAGCCTTTTGTAAACATCTTTTTACCTTGTGGAACGCAAAATAAATGAATATGAATATGAATACCGTCGAACGAACGTTCCACTCAAGAAGATAGTAGGTAACGTATTGTTCTAAAGATGTAATCTCCGCATCAGTAGCACCTATTGTCGTTCCGCGAAAATGCACCGTTTACATCCTAATGACACATAATAAATGTATTAATTATTCATGACTGGTATATTTTACGAGGCGGACCCCAAGGTTTGCAATTATTTCTATTAGCAAGTGGTTAACCTACGTTTATCACTGGCTACTGCTCTTGGCTTGCTAATAACCCTACTTGTCCGACCGACCAGTTCAAAGTACAGTTACCTACAACAATTTGCAATAATTGTCTGATGGCTTCCTGCGAAGGGAAATGCTGCGGAATGACTACGCAAGAGGATGGTAGGTATCTAGGTACTAGCAGCGCCCCGCGGTTTCACCCGCATAAGTTTCCCGTGGGAATATCGGGACAAAAACTATTCTATGTCCTTTCCCGGGACTCAAACTATCTCTATACCAAAAATTTCATGTAAATTGGTTCAACAGTTTAAGCGTGAAGAGGTAACAGACAGACACACTTTCACATTTATAATATTACTAGCTGCGCCCCGCGGTTTTACCCGCATAAGTTTCTATCCCGCAGGAATGTCGGGATGAAAACTATCCTATGTCCTTTCTCGGGACTCAAACTATCTCAATACCAAATTTCATCTAAATCGGTTCAGTGGTTTTGGCGTGAAGAAGTAACAAACATATAAACACACACACACACTCACAAACTTTCGCCTTTATAATATTAGTGTGATAGTGTGACTATCTGCGCCCCGCGGTTTTACCCGCGTAAGTTTCGATCCCGTGGGAATATCGGGATAAAATGTATCCTATGTCTTTTCCCGGGACTCAAACTATCTCTATACCAAATTTCATCTAAATCGGTTCAGCCGTTTGAGCGTGAAGAAGTAACAAACACACACACACAAACTTTCGCCTTTATAATATTAGTGTGATGTGATAGTATGGATTATTATTGCTACTCACTGTTCTTCGCGTAATTTTCTTTTATCGTGTTCCGTTTTGATTTGATCACCTGAAATGTTACGATATTGGTTTTTTATTTGCAAAAACTGGATGATGTCTGACTTAATGTTGAGCGAACACCTCTACTGATTACAAGAGACTGTAATAAGCTCGTAGTTCAAAATGAAATTTGCCTTGAAAGTGCCCATCGTTGCATGCAAATGACTCATCAATCGGTAAAGGTAAAGATAATCATTCTGTGATGCCACCCCACCCACAACACAAGAGCAATAGTCTATCATATAAATTAACTCCCTAAGAAAACCAACACAGTCATGTCAAATAATTTTCCTCCACCAAAAAATGAATAGGTACTATCTGATTGGTCACAGTTACCTTATCAATAAAACTGCAGATCACTTGCTTGCACCTCTCAAAGCTGCCGTGGTAGGGTAGCAGCTTGTACACGGCATCCGCATACAACCAGGGCTGCACCATTCGAGCTGCCATCAGCTTGCAGCATTCATCAAACGCCGTCAGAAATGGCTCTTCTACGATCTTTTGAGCGTTTACATTGACCCCTAGGGCTGTTTCTAGAGGAAAATCAACCATTATCACCATTATTTCAGCCCTGACTGACCACCTACTATAACCTAAACTGCAGAGTAGGTACAGCTATAATTGACTTTTGGAAAGAGGCGAGAAACAAATGTAGGTAATGTTGTAAGTATAAGGAAGTTTTTATTTATTAATGTTTTGTTCTTGTTTCTAATTAATTTTTATATTCTCACTACGAGTAAAAAATCCTGTTAAAACGTATATTTTAGAAGCTATTTTTATGTAAGTGCTGTGTATGCCTATAAGTGACAAATTCACCATAGCTCAATGCGTATGTTATTTTTTATTATGTCAATGTTTAGTGAATAAGTCGTTGGCGTACCTTTCAAATAAAATAAAATAAAAATAAGGAAAAGTTATTAGGAGAGCCTATTATTGTCGCAGAAAATGCTAAGATTGTTCTAAGACTTAGCTATGTGATTTAAAAAACA
Organism: Amphipoea lucens; assembly: GCA_947508005.1. Lineage (NCBI taxonomy): Eukaryota > Metazoa > Arthropoda > Insecta > Lepidoptera > Noctuidae > Amphipoea > Amphipoea lucens. Next base: position 22,505,051 of record OX382360.1, on the reverse strand, counting down.
AATCCTTTTAAAAACTTAGGGTAGCTACTACACTACCGAAGCAGACCACTAGGGAAGATGACATTTTTTATTATTATTTTGAACTAAAAAAAAAAATTGTTTGCAAATAGTTCGAACAATATAATTAAAAGTGTAGAAACTTAAAAAAATGCCCAAGTTATAAAAGTTTTAAAATAACTGCTAGACAAAGTATTAAAATAACTGCTAGATAAAGTTTTAAAATAATTGTAACTTCATACTACAGCCTACAGTCATACATTGTCCGTACCGCGCGACCGGGATTAATTCCAACCAAACTCTTTTAAAGCGTGTAACTTATCCATATTTCCATCGATTTTACAGTTTCTTTTTTTTATCATCTCATTTTACTTTACTTTCCTTGAAATCACATTATTGTATGAACATTTCTAATATGATTCATCATCCCTATTGCATCAGAGTGTAGTGATGGGTCGTTGAAGGTTTTTCCGTCAACGAAACGTTAACGTTGAATTGCGTTTGTCAACTAGTTGATCAACTAGTTAATTTCGTCAACGAGTTAACGTGTTACGAACGTCAACTTGCATGAACGATAAACGCCTTAACGCTTTTATTAACGTACGCTGTTAATTTACGAACAATTTGAGTCATGACTATCGCGTCGTAGCGGGAGTTTTGTAAATATAAATACAATTTACGTACGTTGAAAATAACAAAACGTTGAGTTCATATTCTCGTTTCGTTAAACGAGTTGAATTCATAAACGTCGTTGTCTCGTAACTCGTTGACGAATTCAACGAGTTGATTTGTTTATGGTCAACGTTAATCCCGTTGAAGAGACATCAACGTTGATTCAACTAGTTCGTTGATTCAACGCCCATCACTATCAGAGTGTATAATATTATCTCTGCACACACACTTCACTTTTTGATTTCGTAACATACTATCAGTTGCAATGGCTTTCATTTTGACAGTTCAACAACATTCATTGTGTTATTTACGTTGCTGAGCACACAAATTTTTCGAACATATAAAGCAATGGACGGGTTGTTCCACTGCGCTCCAAAACCAATTGTTCTCATAATTTTAATGTTCATACATTGATTCCACTGCGCACCAAGAAATGTTGAGTAAACAAAAATATTAATTAAGGTGAATGGGTAGTTGTAGCCCGCGAAATTCAATTTTTCTTACGTTTTTTGCAATTTTCAGGTCAGTGTCAGGTTGTATCTTGATCAAAATATGATTCGCGACTATAACCGGTATGTATTTACAGAATTATAATAATTAGAATCATTAAAACATCTTTCTAAGTTAGATTTCTACCGTTAACAAAGGACTAGCAATATCCTTCAAATCTCGCCAGTTCTGTTAGCTTGAACTTGGGTTGACACGCTACCGCGTGTCTAGATTCAGATTGTGATTGATAATGTTTTACGTAATTAGGGTGCTACGTACTTTAACCTTTTAACCAAGGCTCGGAAACCGGTTGAAATTCTTAACCGGTTATGGTCATTGACCCCAAACCGAAATCGATTTAGGTTAAAGGTTGCACTTTACCGGTTTTTACCGGTTTATGCGAAAAACCGGTTTTTCATGAATTTTGGTTTTGATAGTGAAAATTAACCGGTTAAACCCAAGTTTGAAGCCCCCCCCCGGCCCCCGCCACTCTCGCGGGCACGGTCTGGACGTTGCGATGTCAACTCATTGTCACTAGAACTTGTTGGAAGCGTTAAAAAAGTAGACGAAAAAAATTTACGAATTATGGAATTAACCGGTCAATTTGGGTGTCAAAACCGTTTGAGCTTTGTAACCGGTAACCTTTATCTTTTGGGTTACATAAGAACAGTTCACTTGTTTAACCGGTTAATGAAGGAACGATATATTTACCGGTATTTAATCGAAATTAACCGCTCTTTTTAAACCGGTTCAGAGCCCTGCTTCCTGCTTTTAACCGCTTACGTCGAATTAATCCGACAAATATTTTCGTGTCCATTCCGCCAGAGTCGTATATATACGACCAAATAACACAGCTCGTTTAATGTTTAATCTGTATTATTATTACATCATCACAGCTCGTTTCATCGGTATTTATTTTTCGTTTTTTTTTTTTTTTCGGGCGCTGGGGGCACGACAACGGATATAAAGTCGGGCAGTTAAAAGGTTAATAATGTATAATGATGATGACCCCCCCAGTACTATCAAACGTACCACATACAGAGTCCATGGCATAGCTGGTCAGATACTTCCACACGGAGAAGGGTCCTCTATCCGCTACGGACTGCAACTGCTCCGACATCACGATGCTTTGACGTGAGAATACCTTCACAAAATGGTTCAGGTTCTTAGGGGAGAAGGTCGGCGCCAAGACCTTGCGGCGAGGGCGCCAGATGGACACTGAGGAGTTCAAGAGGAATGTTGATTGCATTACATCCGAAAACAACTAGGTACCTACTTATCTCAACTTATTATTTTCTCGTGTTTTTATTCTGTTTACTTAAAATGGGGTTGAAAGAGGTAATTGAAGTACTTACACACATATATATTTCGCTAGTTACCTTTGCTTTTGGCTAAATTAAAAAATGACTAGCTTCTGCCCGCGACTTCGTTTGCGTGAAATTTCTTGTTCCCCGACCCTCCCCGTCGCATCGCATCGCCTGCCCGCGCTATTACTTCGTTTTCACTTTGTGTTTTTGTGACTTTTTTTCTTTTCGCTCGGCATTTAAGGTTTTTAGCGTGATGTTAAATAATATACCCTATAGCCTTCCTCAAGGATTGCGCTAACAAATGCAAAATTATTTTTGAAGTGAAACTTCTTTACGCACGCTTGACTTGGGGAGTAAGCTGGCGAACGCGTGACGTAAGCGTTACGAAAAGTGTGATCGGGCAAGGCGAACGGGAGTTGAGTGGGGGATATAAGCAAGAGAAAGCAGTGCGCGCGCATATTTTCTTTCTCTCTTCCTCTCATAGACAAATACGTTTGACAAGAAGTTTCACTTCAGTCGTGTGGTCATAAGCACACTCGGTTTTTTTTTTAAATCCAACCGGTAGATCTAGAGATTAGGTAGCGCGTTCAAACAAATTCATCAGCTTTATTATTAGTACGTATAGATTAAGTATCATCGAACAATTTCGTTCCTGACTGAGTTTGTGTTTTTGGGGACTGTTTTTCATTAATTTATTTTACGCTTTCGTCATAAATAAAATGAACTTACCTGGTGCAAATATACTTCCATTGCCGATGAGGTTTCTAACAAATCGCATAACGTCATCTTTCTCTAGCGAAGACTTCAGGATCACTTCCAAATCCACTGGGTCTACTACAACTGCAAGAGATGTTTATCTATTGACAGATCTATTAATTATGATCATACAGGGTGCAGGGACGTTGGCGCGCAACCTGTTACCGTGGATTCAGTACTGTCAGTATATGATTCTGAAACTAAAAAAATATTCGTCGATTGTTAAAAAAAAAACTAGCTGTTCCATTAATTTTGACCATATAGGTAGGTATTGCACTTTTCTATGCTTTTCTATGAAATAGCTGATTTTTTTTTTGATAATCGAGGAATAAATTCTACGCTAGGCGGTGTAGAATCATCTATCTACTGAATTCATGGTTACAGTTTGAAAGAAAAGAAAGAAAGAAAATACGTTACGTTACGTTACGTTTGCGCGTCGATGTTCCTGCCGCTCTTTATATGTTAGGTACAGACGCCGGCACATCAAGCTACAATCTGTCAAATTTCTTTAATAGATTATCAACTTTATCGCTAAAGCATAAGGTACAAAGTTGATTGGGAAAATTTTACAGTTTCGGGTAGCTTGATGTGCTGGTGCCTGTTCTAATAAGTTACGCTCTCTACGATCAAAAACGATCATAATTACCTATAACTCTCCTGGGCCCTAATTCACTGTGACCACTAAACGATTCCTTACTTCGAGACCACGTCAATTTCTTAGCTATTCCCGCCAATCTCGCGTTGATTTCGCGCGGTTTCGTTCATTGTGTCATAAAGAATTACGGCCCTGGCTGGTTCTAGTTTCCAATATCCATTAACGGATCGCTTACCTGAACAATTGTATTTTTTGGGGTTTATTTGAATAAAGTCACATTAGATGAAGTAGCTATAAGTCTTTTGGCTCTTGCAGCTTGCTAAACGGCCTTTGTTCCGAGATTCATTTATTTATTTATTAAGGTACACCAACAGCTTCTATGTATACATTATCTTAAGTACTATAATCACAAAAGTCTCGGTCTTACACAGTCGCCAATTATAGGTTTACCAGCAATCTCGGTATTAAGTGATCACACATAATAATAACAAAACTAAAGGCTAGAAATTAAAAAAAAAATGATAAAGAATATGAGAAGATGTGAGAATCAAAGTAGTGTCAAATCAATAACTGAATCCACCGATTATGGGATATCATTATAGGAATTGCGATAAATTGCGCTTTTGTAAAAGTCAAGCTTGGAGAAAAATTTATGGCTACGAACATGTTACGAATCGGATATTATGCCCGGGTTACTCGTCTAGTTTTTGAAACTAAGATAGCAAGATAGTGCTAGTAAGCCAGCAAGCTAGTCACTCTAGCCTCGTGTATACTGAACCTCATTTTCAGGCTAGGAAGCTAGTGAGATAGTTTAATAGGATGGGCTTCTAGTTTTGAGCTTTTAGCGCCCCCTAACACCGATTTTACTATCCTGGCTTGTGTACTAAACTCGTGTGGCCGGCGAAAATAGTACCCAATCGGATCATTTTACTCTGCGGAGTAAGTCACTGCAATGCTATTTATTGGCTTAAAAATTACTAGCATCGTGTAAACAGCTGTACCATGTGCCAAGCCAGGATAGCAAGCCAGGTTAATTTATAGAGATTCTAGCTTGCTGTCCTAGTTTAGAAAAACTAGCCTTGTGCATCTCGGGCATTAGAGCCGAAATGGCAATCGATAGTAATATAGCTTGTGACTTACCGGTATAGTATTGTTCTCCTAACCAAAAGTTAGTGAGTCCACCATTTTTAATCGCTTCAAGACCAAAGAGCTGGAACGACCGCATACGATCTGCAACCAAATATAGTATAATTTCTCACTGTTTGTTGTTTAGGTCAAGTTATGTTGTAACAGTTATTTCCCATGTAAAAATAATAATACGTAGTTACGTAGGTATTATTGGCAACTTCAAACAGGTTACCCTGGATCTGTTGGTGTGAAATTGTCACTAGTTTTGCGTCTCGAAATTTCCCTTGAGTGTACCTTTTCATGGTGATCAAGATTTGGAGGAAACCAATATACCTATTCATTGATATTTAAAAAGTTACATTACATTGGTAACTGTACCTGTTGCCTTGTGCGATGTAATTTGAAAGTGTCAACTTGTCATGTTTTGAACACGTAACTTGGTGCTTTAGCACGGAGCCACGGGCCCTAGAACCTTCCATAAACTTAATTTTAAATAAAAATCCTACTTACTCTCACCACCGCCCATAAACAAATACGCGTGACCTAAAAAGGGGTAAGCAGTTATATCACATTTTATTTTACTAGCCACTCTGAGGATCCGTCGGTTCTGATACCGTCTGACGACCAGCCACAGAACCACGACAGACAGAATGAGTAGCCACAACATGGCTCTATTAGCCCCCGCAGTCAACTGTGACGTGTAACGAAGCACTTCACTTATATAGATAGCAGAGAACACTCATTAACCTTTTAACCCATTCAATGCTGAGGCCGCCCATCGGCGTCAAAAATAATCTTCTATTCAAATGCCGAGGCCGCCTTTCGGCGTCCAAAATGTCTTTGTACACATGCCGAGGCCGCCCATCGGCGCCTTGATTTCAAACTTACCTAATTATCCAGGCCAAAATACAATAAAAAATTGAGATTTTTGCAAATGATTAATATTAAAATTAATTAATTTTACGATAATTAATGCATTGCTAAAACGGCTTCTAGATAACTCAAAGTTTTGCAAAACGGCGAATTCTAAACTTAGGTATGTACAATGTACATGCCGAGGCCGCCCATAGGCGTTCATGTTGTATTTTCAGAGTTTACCAACATTTTTATTTTTTAAACGGTTTTATTGTTGTTATATTTTGATAAATTATTCAAAAAGAGAGTTAAATATGGTAGGTAATGTTGTTTTAGTGTTGTATTACATAATATGTATATTGCTTTGGGGTAGGTATCCTGACACCTAAACGGTTTGACGGATTTTATTACATGACGTGTCAGGAGATTCGTCCCTACCGTGTGAGTTTGGCTTTTATAGTATACTAGCTGCGCCCCGCGGTTTCACCCGCATAAGTTTCGATCCCGTGGGAATATCGGGATAAAAAGTAGCCTATGTCCTTTCCCGGGACACAAACTATCTCTATACCAAATTTCATCTAAATTGGTTCAGCGGTTTGAGCGTGAAGAAGTAACAAACATATAAACACACACACACACTCACAAACTTTCGCATTTATATTATTAGTGTGAAGTGTGATTTTTTTTCGACTGGCCTGTTGGTCTAGTGATTAGTGACGCTGACTGCTAAGCTGGAAGTTGTGGGTTCGATAATTCGACTTGACTTTCTAATAACTACAGACTCATGCCGAAGACGCCGATGGGCGGCTAACAATGCCGTAGATGCCGATGGGCGGCTGCTTCCAAATGTACGGGGTAAAATGTTTTTTTAGGGCGGCATAGGGGTAATGTACTTATTTTCTAGGGAGGCAATGAATGGGTTAACCGCCCGACTTTATATCAGTTATCGTTCCCCTAGCGCCCGAAAATAAAAACGAAAAATAAATACCGATGAAACGAACTGTGATGATGTAATAGTAATACAGATTAAACGAGCTGTGTTATTTGGTCGTATATATACGACTCTGGCGGAATGGACACGAAAATATTTGTCGAATTAATCCGACATAAGCGGTTAAAAGGTTAAAAGGACCTAGTTCTGGTAAAATATAATTGCATGCAATTTCAAATTAAATGTGAAAATCTATGTTGTAGACACAAGAAGTAGGACGTTGCTTTTATGATCTTTGGAAAAAAGAGAACCTCCTCCTTTTTTGAAGTCGGTTAAAAAGAAAACTTAGGTATTCTGCAAAGAAATGCATTGTTGTATGACCCGGAGTCGTAAGAAAGGACGCGCTTCTAGGTTACTAAATCACAAGTGTGATTAAAATAAATTGGATACCTGCTACCTACGTAGCTACTTTTAAAATAACATCCCCAAAAGTGAACACCAGATTAAATAATGGCCAAAAAAAGCGATTAATACCCGGTCATTTTCTGTATGAGAAGATCATATAAGATGACTTTATCTTGGAAATAAAGTAGTCTTCTGTTCTTCTCACAAGCTTGGCACAATTACCGGCAGGCTGGTTATTTATTCCACTATACTAGAATGTACCTAGGGCTGTTTTAACCAAAGTCAGATATCTTTTATCCGTGGAATAAAATTGACGTCTGGATGTTCTAGTATAAAAAAAAAAAAGACGGGTTGCACTCCGGGAGTGCCGGCAGAAGTGAAAACTTGAATATTAACGTTGAAATAAATCAATTATTAATTGAATTGATATAACTAAGTTTTTTTCACTAATTCTGCGTCACTTTTTTCATTAATCGATGCACTGTTCAATTTCCATTTTTTGATATACACGAATTTTACGAATACACAGCAATGTGGCTACTACACAGACGGTCGAGCCATCAGCTGTCCATCCATCCAACATCTACGTCTACGTCCACGTCCACGTCCGCGTCCGCGTCCGCGTCCACCATAACCATCACCATCACCATCACATCACATCACATCACATCACCACCACCACCACCACCACCGCCACCACCACCACCACCATCACTACCACCACCATCACCATCACCACCATCACCACCATCACCATCACCACCATCACCACCATCACCTTCACCACCATCACCACCACCACCACCACCACCACCATCACTACCATCACTACCACCACCATCACCATCACCACCACCACCACCACCACCACCACCACCACCACCACCAACACCACCACCACCACCACCATCACCACCACTACCACCACCACCACGACCACCACTACCACCACCACCACCACCACCACCACCACCACCATCACCATCACCTTCACCATCACCATCGCCATCCCCATCCATCCATCCATCCATCCATCCATCCATCCATCCATCCATCCATCCATCCATCCATCCATCCATCCATCCATCCATCCATCCATCCATCCATCCATCCATCCATCCATCCATCCATCCATCCATCCATCCATCCATCCATCCATCCATCCATCCATCCATCCATCCATCCATCCATCCATCCATCCATCCATCCATCCATCCATCCATCCATCCATCCATTATCGTGTCTCACTTGGTTCACTTCGGTTGGCGCCGCCGTAGAAAGAGAGGGGGGGGGAATCTCTCCTGACGGTCACGTGTCCTGACGCGATGCCCTGACGCGAGTTTAACATTTTTTACCCATTACAAAAAGTGTGCAACGCCGCTAAAGAAGTTTTCACTTCAAAAACTGTCAAAAATTCAAAATTTATTCTCAGGATAAGACTTATTGTAGGTACTTAATGATACCTACTTAAAAGATTGGTAGAAATCGCCCTTAGTTGAAATATATATGAGTCATATATATTTCAACTAACATGTCATATAATATGACAGCAGTTATTCATGTTACTACCGGTACAGTAGGACACATCTTATATGTAGCATCGTAAAAGTCCGTAAAACCGATCACTTCCGATTTACACAACCAATAGAAAACGCTCACTATCGCGCCATTCAACGCTATTCGCGCTATATATTCCCGCCTCAGTTCAACCCCAGACAGCGTTGAGAATGCACGTGAGTGAATCATTCCGTACACTTCGTGACAATTTAATGGGAAAGTGAATAATATAATTTTTGTTGGTGTTTTTTTTTCATTATGACTTCGTTGAAACGTGATAAGCCGTATGATAGCCAAATTCGTGAAGTCATTTTTAATGTTTATCAATTTATGATTCGAGTCCACGGGGTCTACAAATATAGTTTTTGGGAATATAGGTTTTGAAAGTGATTTTCAAAACCTTCAAGAGCGAACTGCGAAGGCAACTGTTGTGTCACGTAGAAACAATAAGTGCTGTTTTGAAGGAGCATGACAATGCCTTGACTTGGACTAGTTCAAATCGTGGTTCCACTCGTGCAACTTTTAGTTCGCCTCAAAAGTCCAGAAAAAAGAAAGAAAATCGAGCAAATTTAGATAATTTTGATTATGATGTCATTAGAAGGAAGATGTATGACTTTCATGTCACTGAAAAAAGGTTAGGTACCAACAATAAAATCATTGTTAAACAAATTAAAGGAAGACATAAACTTCATAGGCAGTCGAGAAACTTTGCGCAGAATATTGCATGAACTGGGTTTCAAATTCAAGAAAATGGAAAATAATAGATCTTTACTGGCCGATAAAGATGAAGTAAGACTTCAGCGGATTAAGTATCTTCGACAGATACAAAAGTTCAGAAGTGAAGGTCGGGATATAGTTTATACTGACGAGACTTACATACACGCCACACATACAAAGGAAAGTAGTTGGATGGATAGTTCTATGAAAGGCTTAAAACCGATATCAAAAGGTGAAAGATTAATTATTGTCCACGCTGGCAGCTCAAGAGGTTTTGTACCCGGCGCTCTCTTAGTTTATAAATCTTCTCAAAGTACTGGCGATTATCACCACGAGATTAATAAAGAAAATTACGAAAAATGGTTAAAACAACATCTCATTCCGAATCTACGACCTAGCACTGTTGTGGTCGTAGATAACGCTTCTTACCATAACACAAAGATAGACAATGCACCGAATTCCAACTCTCTAAAAGCAATCATGCAATCATGGCTTACATCTAAAAACATACCCTTTCCGTCAAATCTGCTGAAACCAGAATTATATGAAATAATTAAACGCCACAAAGCAGAACACATTAAATACTCAATTGACCAAATAATGGCAGAACATGGTCATTCTGTTTTACGGTTACCTCCTTCGATCGATGTCGAGGTCTCGATGAATCTAACGAAAGTCAAAGAACTATTAATGGAGAAATTCGAATCTATTGGCGTATCCGAATGGGAAAAAGTAGTCGACCACGCGATAAAATGCGAAAAAGAGCATATGCGACACGAGCATAGAACAGACGAATATTTTGATCAACTTATCATAAATTTAAATAACTCATCATCAGACAGCGACGAATCGTTTAACGACTACAATGGAGCTATTGAGACTGGGGATATAAGTATGGATGCCGAAGGTGTACAACCATTCGAATAACAATAAACAACTTTAATAATATCTACACCAGATATTCGTTCAAAGCCGTTGCCGTTCGTTGGTATATATACGACTAGAACCGTTTCCATATGTTTATTTATCATGCTACATAATTATATGTAATAATAAAATGATACAAATTATTTAAATAATATATTATGAAGTGAAGTTTTGACAATAAACATCTCTAAAAGTTTGATTTCTGTTATTCATCGTTCTAGCCTTGTATCCTTCAAATCGAATCTAAAAAACTACGTGATCATTTATTTTGCAAGCTAGTTCATGTAAATCTGTGCAACAATTTCACGAATGTGTTTTGTTTTATGACTTTACAAGTTATTCAGTTTGTATAAAGATAATTTTCTCCTGAAGCAGTAATACAGATTGGTGATTTTGAAGGCGCACTCAGTTCGGATGTGATCGGTGTCTCGTATAGGACATAAATGAAACCGCCGGATAGTTTTATACTTGTATTTCAACACAGAATAGGTTTTTTTACAATATTTTTGTGGAGCGATCAACGTTATGTAAAATGGATATAACGAGAAAGGTAATGTGGGGTACCTCATAAAAACTAAGAAAAATAATAAACTCCTGACTATTTGCTTCGTCTCAGATGAACGAAACTTGTTGCTATGAATGTAGACCTAGGCGCCAACATCCTCCCGCCGTTGAAATCTTCAGGTTTCAACCCTTTATTTCATCTGAAGAAGGCAGAGGGCAGAGGCGAACTAAAGGACGTCGTAGAACTCCCCGTTGGGTCTTCACATCAGCAACTCGAGAAATTCCGTCCGATCCAGGAAACAATTTCTGCACTCGTCCCAGTCTCCAACACAGGGGCGGCGTATTATCCTCCTTCAGGAGGACTAAATCACCGATGTTCAGGCTTGACTTATCGGTTCTCCACTTGCTACGTTGCTGTAAGTCAGCGATATATTCGCGCTGCCACCGACGCCAAAAATGTTGATGAATTTGCTGGATTCGTTGGTAGCGTTGTAGATTGTTGGAGTTGCGGTCTTCTAAGGCAGGTGATGGAAGAGCAGTAAGGGGCCGGCCAATAAGAAAGTGACCAGGGGTGAGGCAAAGAAGGTCATCAGGTGAGGATGATAACGGGCAAAGCGGACGACTATTTAGAATAGATTCTACATGTGCAAAGCGGACGACTATTTAGAATAGATTCTACATGTGCAAAGCGGACGACTATTTAGAATAGATTCTACATGTGCAAAGCGGACGACTATTTAGAATAGATTCTACATGTGCAAAGCGGACGACTATTTAGAATAGATTCTACATGTGCAAAGCGGACGACTATTTAGAATAGATTCTACATGTGCAAAGCGGACGACTATTTAGAATAGATTCTACATGTGCAAAAAGGGTAGACAGCTCTTCAAAAGTTAAATGGGAATTGCCCATCACACGTTTTATATGGTACTTAGCCGATTTCACACCGGCCTCCCAAATTCCACCAAAATGAGGGGCGTAAGAAGGTGAGAAAATAAAATTGATCCCTTCCCCGCTTGCAAAATCAGAAAGAGAGTCAGCGTTAATCTTAAAAAAATGATTTAGCTCCTTAGCTCCAGATACAAAATTGCGACCATTATCGCAAAATACCTCCATTGGCCTTCCACGTCGCGACACAAACCGTCGGAAGGTAAGAATAAACGCGTCTTTAGTTAAATCACTTACAGCTTCAAGGTGTATACATTTATACGTTAAACATACAAAAAGACAAAGATAGCCTTTAACTAATTTCGAACCGCGTCCTTTCCTATTTAAAATAAAAAAAGGACCGGCGAAGTCTATGCCCACAGTAGTGAATGGGAAGTTTGGCGTGACCCTTTGTGAAGGTAAATTACCCATTATAGGTTCCAATGGCTTAGCTTGAAACCGTCTACATTTGACACAATGACGAACAGTTTGTCTAGCGAGACGTCTGCCATTAATAGGCCAAATGTAATCTCTAATAATGCCCAACAGCAACTGTGGGCCAGCATGTAAATTACGAATATGTTCATATTTAAATATTAATTTCGTGAGATGATGAGTTGCATCAAGCAACACAGGGTGTTTTTTATCATGGTGATATTTTGAGGAGTCAATACGACCGCCTACTCGAATTAATTTATCATTGGGGCAATAAAACGGAATCAATGATAAAAGTTTAGATTTAGATTTTAATAAGTGGCCGTTGGCGAGTGTTTTGTATTCGCTTGGGAATGACTGTTGCTGTGCCAAGCGACACAAGTTAATAAATGACTTATGTAGCTCATTTGTTTTTAAAGTACCTGAAACTATAGAAATTTTGCAAAACTTTAATTTTAAATTATTAATATATCGTATCGCGTATGCAAATATTCGTTTTAAGTGATCGTAACTTTGATAGTTTTGAAAATTGATAAAGCATTCTGTTGAGGTTTCTAAGTTAACAATTGCAGAATTCTGTTTGGTTTCCGGTAAGTTATTCACATTAACTTCATTGTTATTTAAAACAGGCCAAGTTTCTTCTGCTTGCAATAAATATTGCGGACCTGTCCACCACAACAAATTGTCTTTGATGTGATTAGGGATGATCCCCCTAGATATGAGATCAGCTGGATTAACTGATGTTGGAACGTGACGCCAAGAATTTACGTCCGTCAACTCACAAATTTCTGAAACTCTGTTCGCAACAAAAGTTTTAAGATTCTTAAAACTCGAATGAAGCCATGCCAGCACAATACTGGAGTCACTCCAATAAACCTCACTATTTACCTTGTACCGCAAGGAATCTCTGACCGCCTTACACAATCTAGCGGCCAAGAGCGCAGCACAAAGCTCCAAGCGCGGGATTGTTGTAGGTTTAGTAGGTGCAATTTTAGATTTAGCACACAATAATTTTACAGTGACTTCATTAGCAGAGTTTACTGATCGTGCATAAATACAAGCTCCATACGCACTTTGGGAAGCGTCACAAAAACAGTGAAGTTCTATGAATATTGGCTTATCACAAAGTACATGCCTTGGAATTTTTATGTTCCCAAGTGCGGACAAAGAATCAGTAAACTTAGCCCAGGTCAAAGCAATATTTTCAGGAATTGGATCATCCCATCCTAATTTCTCCAGCCAAAGCTGTTGTAATATAACCTTTGTTTGCATTACACACGGACTGAGCAAACCCAAGGGGTCGAAAATTTTAAATAAATTAGATAATATTGAACGTTTCGTTGGACGATTGCTATCTAAAGGAACTAGGGATTGAATTGGAAAATGCAGTGTATCGGTCGATGGATCCCAGCCCAAACCCAGGGTGCTAGAAGATTCACTGAGTGTTAACCTTTCATTAACATCCAAAGAACATGAGTCAAAAATGCTAGTTATATTAGTTTTAAGTTTTCTTAGATTAAAGCAACCTAGTTTAAGTGCCGCAGTAACCCCTTGAAGAATATGTTTTAGTTTGTGTTCACTATCACTCGAAGTTATCATGTCATCCACATAAAAGTCGTGCTGAATTACATTTTTAATGGTTTCATCTGGATTTTCTTCGCCAAGCTGCCACAGACAACGTGTACTTAAATAACTGGAGCTTGCCATGCCATAAGTTACAGTATTTAATCTTAACGTTTTGATAGGTTGGGACTCATCTTCTCTCCACAGTATGAGCTGGAGATTTCGGTCCTCCTCATTAATTTGTACCTGGCGATACATTTTCTCTAGATCGCCGGTCAGGAGGTACTTGTGTTGTCTAGCCCGTACTAGAATGGAGAATAGAGAGTCCTGCATATTTTGACCTATCATAAGAATATCATTGATTGACAATCCAGATGAAGTAGGAGCTGATCCATCAAAAACAACACGAATTTTAGTGGATTCGCTGCTTTCTTTAAACACGGCGTGATGACACAAAAAATATGATATATCGGGTCTTAATATATCAGACTGTGAGAGATGACCCAACTGTTCATACTCTCTTATAAAATTGACATATTGTGATTTAAGTTGTGGGTTCCTTCGGAATCTTTTCTCTAAGTTGTGAAAACGTTTCTTTGCTAATATATATGTGTCGTGGATAGATGGCGCCACAGTACAGCGAACAATGCCATCTAACGACTTGATTGGTAAACGAAGAATCATGTGATCGGAAACGCAAGCGCGCCCTACCGCGGCTTGGACACGATCGTCGGTAGAAGGGATGTAGTGGGGACTGACGGAGTGACTAGGAGTGGCGACGGCCTATAAGAGGCAGTCGAGCTCTGGCAGTCGAGGCGGGCACTACAGTACCAACGCACGTGTTTGTTTCCGACGCACGTGTGCGTGTCGGTTGTTAATTGTTAGTTTATTAAAGTTATTTTGAATTCAAATTATCTTTTCGTTCGAGTACCCACTGCAGAGCCCACAACTATCAAAACTATGTTGGATCGTGAAGAAGATCCGATGTTTCGCATCTCGGCCACCCAATGATGCGACATCAGAATTGGGATACACTCGAGCTGAAGAAATTTGGAGAATAGAACGATGACGTCATGGTGCATGTTGTTTTGGGCATAGGCTGTATGCAGAAATACCTTTGCCGAATGACGCGCCAGTTGCGTCTACCGCCATGTTTAAAAAAAAAGTGTGTCGCTAACCGGAGTTCGAGTTCGTCGTATCTCGTTCCCGTCAGCACGACAGCTGATTTGTGTTTTGCTGAAAATTCACTGCAAGGTGAACAAAGGAGCAGCATCAACGTGGCTACCTATACCAAGAACATTACGTGGAGCTACCAGTGACGTGGAGTGACTGAATCGAGCCAAACAGTGCAACCGTCAGTGAAGCCCTTCGTGTGCTGCAAGTGAGGGAAACCAGGACATATCGCGGCCCTGCACGAGTAGTGGCAGCAAGCGGATGGTGGATAACGTGATGGAAGTAGTGAAGTGCGATTGGACGTCGTACAACTACCCTCAGACACGTTAAAACATAAAGGTGAGCTGTATTGTTTTGTTTACGATTCTGGTGCTGAATGCTCGTCAGTAAAAGCGAGTTGTGCAGCCAAATTAAGTAACAAACAAGTTAACAACGTTGCGTTGACTGGTATTGGTCAAACGCGTGTATTCAGCACAGAACAAATCATGTGTAGCGTTCCGATTCGCGTGCAACAACTTGAGATTTTATTACATGTCTACCCGACATTTACTTGCAAAGTAATATTATGATAGTACGTGAAATATTGCACCTAGGCATTTGGACATGTCTGCGACAGTTGTTGTTGCCTAAAGCTCTTGTAATAAATCCAGTTTTAAACGGTCGACAACAAAAATACTAGATTTGATGGGACAAACGCAGCCATAACAAAAGTTTGGGTTGGCGATTTCGTGTTATTAGAAAACGAAGAGCAAAATTAGATTATCAGACTAAGTTAGATCGGAAGTTCAGAGGTGCGTTTATGGTAGTTAATGTTCTGGATACGTTAAACACTAAATTCCAACCGTGCTTCTAAATACGCTCACGATAGATTATGAATGATGACAGTAGGTCATGTACCAGTCGAAGTAGATAGTGATGAGCAAGCCTACATTATGGGAGGCACGCGAGTGGGGGTTCTCTATCGGCCGTAGTAGAAAGTGTGTAGTCACAGGGTGATGCACATGGATCCATGCGCTGGATGTGTGAAAGCAATGCGATTGCTAGTCGGCCGGAGAGCCGTGGCGTTAGAGTGGTTTACTTGTGTGTGGTTTTCCCGGTGTCTAAGGCTTTTAGTGAAAAAGTTGGTTGTTAATGTGGATAACGATGGTACATGGCTCTGGTTAATGATTTTCGCCGTGATTAGATAATCAAAGTTTGTTTAGTTAATTTAGAGGTATTGTTTTGTAAAAACAATAAGAGGATTAAAGTTTTCTGATTTCAAAAGTTAGAAGCCGTAAATGGCCAGAATTGGTCGAGTGGAACATGCACTGCTGTTGAATTTTTCGGTTACAGGTTAAAACACAAGAACGTGTACAAGCAGGATGGCAGCGTCGCACAGAGCTGCACTCTTTGGATCTCCCGTACGAAAAATCGCTGATCAAGGACGGTGCTATTCGAGCAAGGAGTTTCACTTCTGCGAAGGAAACAGTGGCAGCGAGTGGATGTCTGTGCCATTGGGCCAGCTGCAGATGTATTGTCTACCGAATCTGGTGAGTCGTTTTCATTTTTGTTTTGACTCTGGTGCTTTCCGGGTAAACAACAGCAAAAATGGTTACATTGTAAGGTATAGCCCAATCTAGTTTACAATGCAATTTTTAAATACGCTCCATGACCGTGTTCGGGAGATGCCCGAAGGCCGAGTACCACTTGAAGTAGAAGAGGCTGAGTCGAGTGATAGTGGTGAATCTTAGTTCGGCTGGTCGGACCGTACCAGTAGCCATTTCGTAGCCGTAGCTCAATAGAAATCGGCGTGTACTACTTTAGTAGTCCGTGAGTACGCGGTAAGCAGTCAACTCTGGCGGAGGTCGGGTTTTAGTGAAAACCATAGGCGCTCCCGTGGGGGTTCGCATAAAGGAAAGTTGAATAACTGGACGTTACTGGGCTATGCGTAGCCAGAATTCACATGTAGAGCTTAAGTGTGTTGATTAATTTGGTTCAATTGTGTCTTGTGTGAAATAGCACGATAAATGTGTAGTCAGTTGTACTTTGAATTTCCTGATTATTGATAAGATGTTAATTTTCTTCTAATTTGTCATTGATTGATAGCATTATGGTTCCCAGTTTAGTTCAAATAAAATAAAGAGTTCTGTCAAATTTTGACTTTATTAAATTCTGGTAAATCAGATGTCCACAAACTGATTTTTACGGGTTAGGTCAGGAGTAACCGAGCTATGTGATACTTTGCGGATATGTTTGTTTACAGATTAACACACGAAGACGTGTGCACGCAAGATGGCAGTATCAGACAGCATCTGTTTTCGATGCCGCAACACCAGACATTTTGCTTCGAGATGTTCGCGAAGCAATGATGGAGGCGCCAGCACGGCGGAGAGCTCAGGTGGTTCTGGGCCAGCGCCTGCAGCAGCGGCGAGTAGCGAGTGATACGGTTCAAGTTTGCTATGTCAGCAATCCAAGCAGTGTGCTGAATACTGGGTGAGTCGTATCCATTTTATTACGATTCTGGCGTCGAATGCTCTATCATCAAAGATTGTGTTGTGACAAAGTGTATTGGCAAGCGTGCAAATAATATTGTCATTTTATGGGTTATTCCCCGAGTACCCCGATCCCCGAGAGACCCCCTCCCGGAGGAACCCGATTTATTTTAATCTTGATAAACTCGGTTAAAAGTCAGTTTAGCTTTCGGTTATGGTAGTGTGCAAAATACCCTACAAGTTTATATCTGTGATTTTGATTAACAATCGGTGTAACGAGATCTCTATCGTTTCATTTAGTACCGGATAGTTACCTTAAAAGTGATATTTAACTAGCCGTGAGATATTAGATCAGATATAACGTTAGTATGACATCTGACAGTGTTATGTATCGTCGAGATTAGGTAGAGTTTCAAATGAGCTTAAAAGCGATTCCTGTTTTCAAATTAATTTCGAAAAAGGGTACTTATACTGACGTTCGGGAAGACTTCGTTCCAAGTTAATTGATCTTGGTTTTCTAGTGGTATTTCTAGAACCTGTGATACAACAGTACAGTTATAAATTCGATTGTAAGATCGTAGTATTACTGTTAATCGTCGGCCTTATTGGCTTAGTTAAGTGACAACTGATGATGATTTCACTGATATTAACTCAGACGAGATAATAGAGCACGTGATATAGGTATACTGAGAAAAATGCAATTACAATAACATTCGATTTGACTAAAGTAAAGTTGGTCTCTAAGTTTGCTTTTAATTATTGTCTTTAAGGCGCTTGACTCGGCGAACCTAAGAATACCCTAATGATTGTGTCAGGAGGACACCCGATCAACAAGTTTTCTCGAGAATTAGATGTCATAGTTGATGACAGTGGTAGTGAGACCAAATCTGATTAAGAATGGCTTGTACACTCAAACTCAAAAGGAATCGTTGGTGCGATTTCTGTCTGTGTTGTTGCACAGAGCCCCTCATGTGTTGTAGCACATGTAGGGGCAGATGTGTAAAGTCTACAAGGAATCGTTGGTGCGATTTCTGTCTGTGTTGGTGCACAGAGCGCTTTATGTGTTGTAGCACATTTTGCGCTAGACTTTTGAGAATCGTTGGTGCGATTCTTGTCTGTGTTGATGCACAGAGCCCCACATGTGTTGTAGCATATGTGGTGGCAGATATGTAAAGAGTCGTTGGTGCGATTCTTGTCTGTGTTGGTGCACAGAGCCCCACATGTGTTGTAGCATATGTGGTGGCAGATATGTAAAGAGTCGTTGGTGCGATTCTGACCTGTGTTGGTACACAGATTACAATTAAAGTTTGAGTTGAGTATACATTGCTTATGAATTATTTCGGTAAATTCTAACTGATTTGTTAAAAATACTTTGATGGGATAACTTGTTGATCGGTGGAATCCTGTCTGTGTTGGTGCACAGAGCGCTTCATGTGTTGTAGCACATTTTGCGCTAGTTTCCTTTTTCTGAGAATCGATGGTGCGATTCTGGTCTGTGTTGGTGCACAGAGTGCCTCATGTGTAGTAACAGTAAGCACATCTGGCGATGGGTCTCGACCGCACCTCATGTGTAGTAAGCACATGTGGCGATGGGTCTCGACCGCACTTTATGTGCAGTAGCATATGTGACAACTGATCTGGTAAGAATCATTGGCGTGATTTTGGACTGTATTTTTGGTAAATAGTAACTGATTCGTTACAATTATTTTGATTATCTTTGGTTCAACTTATTGATCGAGACTTTCCCAATGATTAATGTTGTATGGTGTGATCATTGTACGAAACCTTGATTGTAAATTATGACTAGAGAAATTTGAGTAACAATGAGATAGTTACATAGAGCTACCTTAATTATCAGGTATTGACGGGATAGCCGAGCTACCTAAGTTATTAGGTATTGGCAGGATAGCCAAGCTACCTTAGTTATTAGGTGTTTGGCAGGATAGCCGAGCTTGTTTACTCTGTGAGTATATTTGGTCCACAGGTACTACACCCGAGGACGGGTGCTAGTCAGGGATGGCCGTGTCGTGGATAGATGGCGCCACAGTACAGCGAACAATGCCATCTAACGACTTGATTGGTAAACGAAGAATCATGTGATCGGAAACGCAAGCGCGCCCTACCGCGGCTTGGACACGATCGTCGGTAGAAGGGATGTAGTGGGGACTGACGGAGTGACTAGGAGTGGCGACGGCCTATAAGAGGCAGTCGAGCTCTGGCAGTCGAGGCGGGCACTACAGTACCAACGCACGTGTTTGTTTCCGACGCACGTGTGCGTGTCGGTTGTTAATTGTTAGTTTATTAAAGTTATTTTGAATTCAAATTATCTTTTCGTTCGAGTACCCACTGCAGAGCCCACAACTATCAAAACTATGTTGGATCGTGAAGAAGATCCGATGTTTCGCATCTCGGCCACCCAATGATGCGACATATGATTCTCCAAGACAATTAGGTGAATCTATAAGTGGTAAACGAACAGAAAATCTGCCGGTATTTAATCGTGTTGTATGAGTTAAAAAATGTTTTTCACATAATCTTTCATCGTGACTCAATGGCGGTTTTAATGGCACTTCCTCAAGCTCCCAGAACTTTGATATTTCTACATGAAAATCATTTTCCAATTTAACTGAAGTCAAAGCATGATGACATTGAATATTGGATATATTATTTAAATCGTTTATTTTGATTGGTCCTGAAACAAGCCAACCAAATTGGGAATTTCTTAAAGTGGGATTATTAGGGCCTAGAGAACGCTGCTCGCAGCCAAGAATATCCCAAAACAAATCTGCTCCGATGAGTAGATCAACAGCGGAGGATTGATTAAAACTAGGGTCAGCAAGGTGTAGCTCGGTAGGTATTTGCAGTTGCTGAGTGTTTATTGTGTATCTGGGAATTTTACTTGTTAATTCCGGTAATATTAGAAAAGTTGTTGTGACGTGAAACGGTTTAATTAACGATTTTAACTGCGCTACACAACTCTCTGTAACTTTACTGTTGACATGATTGCCGATGCCGACAATGTTAATACAATTGTTAAATAATGAATTACCTGATAAAGATAATTTGTCTCTAAGTGATTGCGTCATAAAAGACGATTGACTGCCGCAGTCTAACAAGGCACGTACTTGTTCTGTTTTATTTGTTGTAGGGTTACACACCTCAACTAAAGCAGTAGATAATAGAATATGTATTGTATCCTGTGTAGTATGATTAGCTATCATTCCACATGATGATGTGGTAGCTGCAGCAGGGGTGGTGGTACCTGCAGCAGGGGTTTTGGTGCCGGCAGCAGAGGTTGTGGTGCCTGCAGCAGGAGTTTCGGTTACTATCGGAACGTGTAAGAGAGCGTTGTGCTTCTTCTTACACTCTCGACAAGGTCTGAGGTAGCAGTTTCGTGTAATGTGCCCGGACCTTAAGCAATTTGAACAAAGATTTAATTTATTAACTTCAGTTATGCGGTCTTCCACACTCTTGGCCTTAAAAATAGGACAATCATAGATTCTATGTTCGCCCTGGCAAACAACGCAACCTGAAGAAGATGAAGAATTACTCTGACAAGCAGACTGACAAACTGATTGGCATGTATCAGATTTATTATGCTGGCGTTCGGCCTTATTGTTCGTACCTTTAGATGAAGTAGAAGCCGATGCCTTATTATTATTATGGTTTGGTGAAGAATGATTTAGAGACACAAGGACATCTGCTCGATCAATTAGAAATTTATTAAATTGTTGTAAGTTGGGTATTAAATCCAAAGTGCCACGCCATTCTTCCCACTTGGTAAGAGTACGATTATCTAGCTTAGAACACAGTATACCATCCCAATTATCAACACGTAGCCCCAAGCCAGACAACGCTCTCAGGTTCTTGGTAACGTGGTCTACTATAAAGCGAAGTGATTTATCCGACTCGCGAGACATTGAACGTATGTCTAATAAAGAAGACAAATGATGGCTTATTAACAGCTGACGCTTGTTATCATATCAGTCGCATAACAATTTCCAGGCAACACTACAATTAGAATTAAAGACTTCTAAGTTACTCACTATTCTAGCTGCATCTCCCTCTAAATAAGATAATAAATAGTGAAATTTATTAATAGGTGCAATGCGCTCATTATTATGTATGACTGACTTAAATGTGTCACGAAATTCAAGCCAACGGAAGAATGTTCCGTTGAATTTAGCAATTTGTATCTGTGGCAGTTTGAACCCTACTTCGTGATTGTCAGCATTCAAAGGAGCAGCTGAACCATGGCTAGAATTAAGCATTGTGCCAGATTCATCATGGCGATTATTAGGCTGATGATCTTGAATGAAACTCTGAGCACTCGCAATGTTTGTTATGAATAATTGTTCAATATCATCCCTTTCATCAATCTCGATTGATAAATTACTCGAGTTTAATATCTCAATTTGATTCTGCAAGTCATCGAACCGAACGGACAGTGACTCAAATTTACTAAGTTTAAGTGTTAATTCGGCTAATTCAATGCGTGTAACGGAATCCTTTGACAATAGACTCGTTAAATAATTCCTAAACTTAGTCATTTGACCCTTTATTGAACTACGCTTAACAATAAGATCTTGTAATTCTTGCACAGAACCGTCATCCTTGCCCATTGTAACGATAAACAAATAAATAAAAGATGTGTATTTTAATAGACTATACGGTAAAACTATGCAAGAATACAATGAACTATTGGTCAGTGGGTCGTCTTAGGGGAATAAAATATTTATCTTACGTCTCTCTTCCTGTGTCACCTGTGGTCTGGAAGTACCGGTGCTGAACCCGACAGTACTCCGTGGATGAGGCTTGACTATATTGTAGGCCCCGGCCGGCCGGGGCCTACGTCATCCTATTCAGTACGGTTATTCCGTTTATCCACCCTAAGGCCTCATTTACGGAGACGCGGAGCGTCGCGCGTTGCGTTGAGCGGCGCGGCCCGCACTGAATTCAAATATATGGCGTTGTATGAGTGCGTTTACGGAGAAGCGATTTTAGACGCGTTTGTTTGAATTAAGGCGTTTTTTGCGGCCGAGCCCGCGGATGGCACCGACGCGTCCCACGCGGCGTTTATCGCGGCGGCGCACGCTATGTCCGAGGCGGAATCTTCTGTCAATCTTATTTAGAAATCGCGCAACACAGACGTAGTCACCGTCGCAATGGAGTATGATATGATCGACTTTTTTTTTCGTCGTTGTTTTTCGTCTTTTTTTGAAGTGTAAACTTCTTTAGCGGCGTTGCGCACTTTTAGTAATGGGTAAAAAATGTTAAACTCGCGTCAGGACATCGCGTCAGGACACGTGACCGTCAGGAGAGATTTCCCCCCCCCCCCTCTCTACGGCGGCGCCAACCGAAGTGAAGTGACACACGGACACAATGGATGGATGGATGGATGGATGGAAGTGGAAGTGGAAGTCGAAGTCGAAGTGGAAGTGGAAGTCGAAGTGGAAGTCAAAGTGGAAGTCAAAGTGGAAGTCGAAGTGGAAGTCGAAGTGGATGTCGAAGTGGAAGTCTAAGTGGAAGTCCAAGTGGAAGTCCAAGTGGAAGTCTAAGTGGAAGTCGAAGTGGAAGTCGAAGTGGAAGTCGAAGTCGAAGTGGATGTCGAAGTGGAAGTCTAAGTGGAAGTCTAAGTGGAAGTCGAAGTCGAAGTGGCAGTCGAAGTTGAAGTCGAAGTGGAAGTCGAAGTGGAAGTCGAAGTGGAAGTCGAAGTGGAAGTGGAAGTGGAAGTGGAAGTGGATGGATGGATGGATGGACAGCTGAAGGCTCGACCGTCTGTGTAGTAGCCTCACTGCTGTGTAGTGTTTATAATATGGAAATTGAACAAAGTGCATCTATTAATGAAAAAAGTGACGCAGAAATAGTGAAAAAAAAATGAGTTATATTAATTAAATTAATAATTGATTTATTTCAACGTTAATATTCAAGTTTTCACTTCTGCCGGCACTCTCGGAGTGCAACCCGTCTTTTTTTATCGAGGCGAGCGTGCGCCGCCGCGATGCCCGCCGCGTGCTTCGCTACACGCTAGAGGATTCGCCGCGGGCGCCGCGGCGGGCACCGCCACGCTTCCCGTCTCGCTTCTCTATGAACATGGTCGTATATTGCTATAAGTTTGTGTTTACGCGTGCGATGATGCGTGCCGCTTCACGCGCCGCCCCACCGTAAACAGAAAAAACGTCCGACGCGCCGCGAGACGCCACGCCACACGCGACGCGAGACGCCCCGCGTCTCCGTAAATGAGGCGTAAGGTAGATACGCGGAAACGCATGTCCGAGAGCCCACCTTAAGTCTATAAATTCCGAGAATCTACCTTAAGTCTATAAATTCCGATTATCCAACTAGGCTTAGGAGTTAGGGTGGATTCTCGGACATGCGTTTCCGCATATAGGTAGGTACGCCATAGGGTGGATAAACGGAATAACCCTCTCGGTCTATTCTATAAAAACCTTACCGTGAAAACTTAGGTAAAGTGAGCTGCCAATAGTGTATACTCGTATCTCTAGCATCTGCTGGAATGACAGCTCACTTGAGAGCTCACTTTACCTAAGTTTTCACGAGGCGCGCGCGGAACATGGCGCACCGTCTCAGCCTGTGTATATAATATTTAGGTGACATACGATATTATGCAACATTGCTACAAGTTATAAATCAGGCATCTGCATATTGGACCTGCGCAGACATGGCAAATCGTGGCGAAGCGCGGATTCCACTGGATAACTAAATGTTAACATTGTGAAATAAAGTTGAAAATAAATAACCTTAGCAACGTACTTCTGTCCCGGTTTGATGCTTGGGAGTTTATTTATTTTCAACTTTATTTCAACTACAGCAGGGTTGATATTTGTTTGCCAGTGAAAACCGCGCTGCGCTGTGCCTCACCATAGAAGTGCGCCAGCCCGAAGGCGAATGCGCTAGGGTAGCCCGCAAAATTATCGTTGTGTGCTTGTGGTATGTGTGAAAACGCCCTAAGGGCGGTTTTCGTTGTTGAAGTGTTACTGTCGTGGGGTCGATGAACAAATACGTAGAAATTGTAACATATTTGCAAATAAATACTTTATTTTACATAATATAAGATATCAGACTTAATATGAATAAATAGGTAATATGTACATACAATGTACATGTAAGTATATAAAAATATAGGGGAAATAATCATAGTGCATCAAAAAATTCGTCCGCATCGCAATCAACTGGAACAGTGCCCAAAAGGCTGGCAGCATTGCCACGTTGTATGGCAATACTGATTCTTTGGCCAAAAAATTGGCCAGCCCTCTGGTCCCTTTTATTTTAAGTATGGTAGCTTATATTATGTAAATATAATCTTGATTAATAAAAATCATTTATTTTAACAAAATAATATCATTACAAAATATTTTCTCCAACTCGTGCATAAAATTAGAACTTCTTTAAAGCAGTAAATAAAAATCTTACATCCTAAAAGTCTTTTGCAATATAGGCAACGATTTTTCCTTACACACTTTGCTTTGCAATCCTACACTTAATCCGGATAAACTTATACAAATAACAGTCAACAATAAAAACATCAATAACAGGTACTTACAGTACATTGGTAGTGATCTTGGTTATTAAATAAATCATCATAATCAGCCTATAATGTTTCCACTGCTGGGACACAGGCCTCATCTCCGTGAGAGGGAATGGGCCGTAATCCACCACGCGGGCCCAGTGCGGGTTGGTAGATATCACATGTCTTCGATTTTTTTTGGTTCTAAGACATGCCGGTTTCCTCACATTGTGATGAAATAATTTACGCAAAATAAAAGTACCTGCTTGGGTTCGAACCTTCGAACCCATAACCTAAAGCACGTAAGTTGCGATCGTTACCACTGGGCCACCGCAGCAGTGACTGTTCTATGGTCTATTAAATACATACAATAATTGACGAAATAATTTTGCTACAACTACACTGTACAGATAAATACTGTACAGATAAATATTGTACAGATAATTGCTGTGCCTCCATGTCGCACAGTTGCGCGTGCTAAGTCCCCAGTACCACGTACTCTGGCCGCACTTAATGATCTCTTGGACTCTAATCCAACAAACGATCTGTTTGTGGACGAGTGGACGAAGATTTTGTCGGCATGTCAGAAGTACTGTGAGAGGGATGTATAAAAGTGTTGTTAACTTCTTTTCATTTTTTATTTGATGATTTAATCTTTTATGTTTCTTTTATGTGTGTCTTTTTGTATTTAATTAATGTAATTGGTTTTAAACCGTTTTAATTAAATAAAATAAATAAATGAAGAATGATTAAATACATGATATAAATAATTAACAAATATGTATATTTTCCCATCACATAGGACTAAATTTGTAATTCCATCACAACTATTTTAATATTTTCTACTCTTATAAGTAAACTTCAATAGGTACAAAATCATGTTAAAACGTTTTATAAACTAGGGGTTTTTTTTTGTATAAACAATATTATTATAGAATAATATCAGTTGACAGTTTGGAAAAGTAAATAACATTATTAACACGTTGACTAACAGACACAATAGAAAATCTTGTTTGCGGTCACCGGTGACCGCGGTGGCAGTCAATGCCACCAATGCCAATGGTGTTATTAAGTTAGTTACTTTCTGTCGAGTTGTTGAGCTCTTTTAGTTCTGAGTTGAGCTACACGATTACTAGCAAATGCGTGCACTGACTGGACTGGTCCTCTCAAATCTGTGTGGTTCTCTCTTCAAAATACCATCTCAGACATTCATCTGCATGATCCTCATAATATGGCCTGACCAGGATTATATTGTCTGGACTTTTAAAGACTGTGACCTCTGTCCGAGTTTTTTTCGGTCTATCTACTCAGTGTTGTCAGATACGAAACACCAAACTCATCTATTTTTAAATCAAACACAAGTAACTTTTGATGTGTACAAATTTTACAGAAATAAATATCATTTCATTTAAAAATGCACTGCGTACTTAAATGCTATTTAGTCATCAGCCAATTAAGTACTTTAAATGTATTGTTGGTGCAGTAAATGGGCCTGGTTTTAGACAAATAAATGCATTATGTAGATTAATGTAATTCTATATCACTCTGTCGACCCCTGACTTGTTCTACAACCAGAGATTGCCAGCTTACTAAAAAGAATCAAAGTTGGTCATATTTTATTTATAATCTACCTCGTTGGTCTAATAGTAGCAAGCACTACTGCTCCTTTTGAGCTCCCGAAAATAGAGTAGAGCTACACGATAACTGATGGATGCATGCCATCTGTTGGGACAAGTCAACTCAAAACTGCAACAACTCTTTCTTCAAAAGGCCCTTTCAGACATGGCGCTGCATTCTTAGACTAACATAACATCCTAATAATATCCTGGAGTTTAATTAATTCACCTGGGTTAATTGACCTAGGTGCATTAACCATACTTTTAGTAAATATTATTCACCCAGGTGCACTAAGTATACTTAAACTTTATTCGCCTAATTCACCTGGGTGCATTAAGGTTTGGACTTTAAAAGCGACCGTGACCTCCGAGTTTTTTCGGCATTTCTTCTCAGGGCCAGCTAGAAAATGCGGCGCGCAATCGAGTTTTTAACATATTGACGTGTAAAAGTGTCTTAAAAGATCTACTTACAGAAATAACATTTCATTTCATTGCTGAGTATAAAGTCCTGGTTTTAATTCCATCAGGAATTTCTCAGTAGCAGCCCGGAGTCTGGATTTGTGCCCGGTTGATGGCAATAGGCTCGCCCCCTATTATACAGGGTGTCCCAGGAAACCTGTACCAGCGAATGTCTGTGGTCAGGGGACACTAATACCCATCGATTGAACCCCTATGTATGTTCCGCGATATTTTGTAGTTTCCGAGAAATACTTTTTTTATTTCTGGATTTTTTAAATTGTAGGCGGTTTTAGTCATAACTTTTACTGACTGGTGTTTCTTTTAGATTTTTTTGTCAGTATTATGGCTAGAACGTGTATTCACATGTTGTAAAACAGAGAACACACAAATTCTAACTACTAGTAGCTCAGAATTTGATCACAAGGTAAAAATTTCTGTTGGAGAGAAATTTATAATTTCTCGAAAACTACAAAATATCGCGGAACATACATAGGGGTCCAATCCGTCCAATCGATGGGTATTAGTACCCCTGACCACAGACCTTCGCTGGTACAGGTTTCCTGGGACACTCTGTATAGGACTTAATGTGTGTGTACTATAGATACACCGCAGGCCTGACCATTCAGGGATTACCGGCGCCAACATAACGCCTGTAATCGCATCACGTTTATGTGTATAATAAAAGGACAATGAAACTACTTCTAAAGAAAGTTGCTCCTAATTTCTACATGGAGCAAACAATATTTGAAAAACAACCCAAAATAAAGTAATTTACACACTGTCTACATCTCTCTATTTCTTGTCCTATCGCAGGTATGCTGGAAGAGATTTCTTATGAAATAAGCATCACCTTTGTACCTATTTATCCGACAGCGTCAGAAGGAGGGTTATGTTTTTCGAGAGTATGTATTTTTCTGTTCTGTTTTTTCTTGTCTGTTTATATATGTGTGTACATAAATGGTAAAATAAGTAATTTTTCAATTAATTTACCATAAGATACTATAGACTAGACTTAGATGAACAAGGTTTTCCGGCGTCAGAGTACATTTTGTTCCAGAACTCTATCCTTTCCTTGTCAATGTCACTTGTGAGTTTCATATCCTGGCTTAGTAATAAGCATTCTTTAGTTGCTGATGTGTAGGGCCGCCATTCTAAACTCCCTTTAGTTGGTGTCGGATTACTGAAAATAAATAAAAATTCAAATCAATTTATTTGCTTTATGAATGACTAGCTGCGCCCCACGGTTTCACCCGCATAAGTCTCAATCCCGTTGGAATATTGGGATAAAAAATATCCTATGTCCTAATACAGATCATAGTCTACCTATGTGCTAAATTTCATCCAAATCCGTTCAGCCGTTTTAACGTGAAAGCGTAACAAACAACCATACAAAAAATATTTTCTCTCCTTATAATATTAGTTTAAAAGAAGACATGATAGTAACATTATTTTTAAATGGTAGGACTTTTGAAGAGGGTGAAATATAGGTACACCTCAGTCTGGCCCTCCGGATAAAACAGGCGTGACATATAAAAATAATAAATCATAAAGATTTTTACACTCACCCAGTCTTTGCAAAATCTGCCCACATTTTAGTAATTTGATATACTATCTTTTTTAATTCCTCATTTTCCTCGTAATAATTCTGACTCATTTCACTGTGGAATAAATAGAATAGATCATCTGCATGGCAAGCACCCTTCACGTTATCAAGACCTAGCAAGTTTTTAATAACATTTAAGTCAGTCACATAGTCAAACTTATAAAGGAATGTAGGAGCCATGCTTTGGTGGAAATGCAAAAATCTATGTGTTTGGTAGCTGAAGTTAATATCTGTGTGTACATCTACAATAGCTTGAGTATCTTCCTCGGTGGCGTCTTTTCCGCCAAAATAAAACTGCTTTATACGTTGGCCAAACTCATCCATCTTTTCCTTAGGCACAGTTGTTGCTATATCTCTTGGAACAAGGAAAGATGGGTCTTTGTTCAAAAGGTTCAGTTTTTTGGTATGATCATTAATCATCAGCATCCCTTCTGCTGAATTGTAACCGGCCAACAGCGGCACCTTGCTCCCTTTTCCTGCTAAAATCAAATCTACAGGATCCTCAGTTAAGAACTGTTCTTGACCCTCGAATTTCTTTTCTATCGTTGGTGTAAAATATATGGGCAAACCTCTGAATTTTTCATCTTGTGTTCTTGCTTTTATCGTGATTCTTGCTAAGTCAATAGCTGGGAGTCCTCTTAGATACTGTAACAGTTCATTAACATCCTCTGTTTCTTTTCCTAAGGCTTTTCCAGATCTAAACGCTCGTTCGACGGGTTTATGCGCCATTGCCCAGTATGATAAACACACTCCACTTTGGGTTATCGCCTTGTTGAAGAGTCCTTGCGACATTGGTGACAGCATGTGGTAGGTTACACAACTACCACCAGCGCTTTCTCCGAATATAGTGATATTGTCAGGGTCTCCTCCAAACTTGCTGATATTTTCTTTGACCCAACGTAACGCAAGTACTTGGTCTTTCATGCCAGCGTTTCCTGGTACTTCGGGAGTGTCTAGACAAAGGAAGCCTAACGCTTCAAGTCTGTAGTTTATGGTGACTATGATGACATCGTGTTGGAAGAAATATTCTGGGCCGTATGTCTCGGCATTACCGGATCCTGACAAGAAGGCGCCTCCGTGAATGTAGACCATCACGGGTATTCTGGAGCTGGGTGCTAGTGACTTTGTATAGACGTTCAAACTGAGGCAGTCTTCACTTCCTTCTATAAAGTCTACGACGGTCATGTCGAACTGTGGGCACACCGGGCCATGTTCTGTTGCATCTCGGATGCCTTCCCATGGCTTCACTGGTAACGGCGCCTTAAATTAAGATAAGGTTACGGATAAGTCATAGGCAAGCTAGGATTTGATGAGTGTCATCAAAATGTCTTTATTAATAATTCAGTAACTCAAAAGACGCAACATTCTACAATTAGATAACTTGTAGAGAGCTGCATTACTAATAAGAGAGTTGCTCCTGATGAGGAGTAATTCCCTGTCAAATTACGATTACTACAACTCATCTGCTCATAGTTTTAAAAACTGATTGCAAGATCTGAAGCAAACACAAAAAAAAAGTAAATCTTGTCTAAACTGTCTGCGTATAGTGCCTTGTGTGATAAGACCGCTTTTGTAAAATCATGGAAATTAATTGATAAGGAAATTCATCACCAACTTAAATAGTCAGTATATTCAAATCACATCTGCTGACATTCTTTGACAGTTGTATTTGTGTAGTTGTATTGATGGCTATAAAACGGCAAATTGAAGTAGGATGTCAATTTGCTTAACAATTATTTTTCTTGATCATACACTAGTTTTAGATCATAATAAATATGTTTGTAAATTGTCAACTTTTTATATGCTTGAGCATGAGGCTTTTTACTACTTTGTATGTGTATATTTTATGCCTTTTATGTGCCTTTTGTTTGTGCAGAATAAACAATTTTTCTTTCTTTATTTCATTTTTGTATTAAGTATGGTACAATAAACTGTTTAATTAGATCTTGAGATTTTGATCAAATAATGAAGCTTGAGTGTAATAGAACCTTACCTTAAACCTCAACTCTCCAATAGGCGGTTGTCCGTAGCGAATTCCCTTGAAGCTGTAGTAAGGGCTTCCATCTAAGCATTTCTTGACCGCTCCCTTCAATTTACCTTGTTTGACCGTCACCACTGGGTTTTCCTGCAAACAAACAAATGATATGGTTAAACCAGATAAACAGCAGAAAACCAAAAGCAAAGGGTTTAGAGTATATTCCACTAAATCTAGACTATTAGCGATTGGGTCGCCCCCAATTATCTGGTACTTAAATAAATGGCGAAATGTGGATGTACTATAAATGCACCCTAACTAACCCATAGACAAATACAGACGTGATGTTGTTATTTACTCAAAAGTAACCATTCCCAAGCCATCAAATTAAAATGAATCTGCAGAATATTATCACAGATTAACGTTAGTCTTTCAACAAACTAAGACTTTCAAGGGCCGTTTCATAGCCGTCATAACAATAAAACTTCTATTGTGCCTCGTTTTAGCATTGAAACAGCTGGAAATTATTTTACATATAAAAAATTAAGTACATTGATCGGATAGTACAAAGTTGTTCTGTTTGCAAAGGAATATATTTACCTACAGTCAAACAAGCTTGGTAACAGGCAAAAAAAAATCATCATCATCAATCCACTACACTACAGCCATCTGCTATCATTGCCGGTCTGAACATTGGTTCTACGAATCGCCTCATGACACAATTGGTTCCTAAAAAATGTATTTATTACAGGTTGGCAATTTTTTGTGCCTTGATGTCCCTGCCACCTTGTGTACACAATGCATGCAAACCAATTTTATTTATTTTTTGTCTGTCCTGCTGTTGCTAGTCTTGCTTGATGAATAGTAAAATCAAAAAGCTATTTCATAGCTTGAATACAATGTTATAGACTCATGTAATATGGTAGTTAAACTGTTATAAATAAATAAGATCTCTCTTAGCAATAAGACCGCCCATTGTGTTACCCATTGTAGTTTCTATATTTATGTCTGTAATAATTTATATGGTGTACATAATAAAGAGTATTCTATTCTAAATAAATAAATGTATTTTTCTATGAAATATTGACCAATGAAAGTCTTGAATGAAAACAGGGGATAGATTATTGCAGGTTCAAGTACTACTATGAGAGCTATTTGCATTTTTAGGCTAGGTAGGTACAACTTCGGTATGTATAAGCAAGTAATCGTGGAAGAATCAAGATGTTTGGAAAAACTTGTACGAAGCCAACTAGGTATTTGAAATGTAGTTCACCTCTTGGCATAGGTTATTGAAAGGTTAGTAAGTAGTTGGTGAGACTTGTCTTTATTGATTATAATTTTAAATAGAAGTGCCCATTCATTAAATAATTCACTAAGGAAGCTCTTATGATTTTATAAAGAACTAAGACTTACCTGTTCCATGTTATTCACTTAAGATTACTAGGCAGATAGGTAATAATAGTTTTGCTTTTTTTAATTCAATAATAAGCAGGCTCAGCTGTTGGACAAAGTTCACACAATTTTTGTTTGTTTAGTTTTTATGATCCGTCAGTCAGTGGTCATAAGTACAAATTCCTTACTGTAATAACAAAACAAGGGACGATTGTCATTTAAATGCTTATCTATGCGAATAATTATCTAGATAGATAGGTACTTCAATTATTGATAAAAACTGCTCTGAACTAACATTGATTAACAAACTATGCATTATAGGTACTTTTACTTATTATTAAGTATTTCAATTCAATCACAGAATCATTTCAATTTCAAACACAGTCATGTCAGCATGTCACGCAAACTGTCAAAACTTAAACTTATAAGTACCTTTTTAAAAAGAGTAGCAGGAAGTAGAGTAGTACTAATCGGTCAAAGTTCGTGCAGATTTGTCAAGCACAACAAAACAACACACATTCACTATTTTATTTATCACTTACCTTCGGACTGTCAATGGTCGAGAAACACCTCGCAGTCTTTTTCGTGCGAAACACAAACTTCTCCACAGATTTTATTATGAACATTTTTCACTCCGAAAGTTTTAAATACCTAGGTATTTAAAATATCTGCAATGCAATAGGTATCCTAATCTCGCTACATAAAACTGAACAAGCAAGATCGCAATTTTTTGACAACTACGTTCCTATTTATTTGGCAAAGAAGCTATAAATATAGGTACGGTACAAAGGTTAACGTCCGTACATTGAAAGGGTTGGAAATAAAAATCTGCAGGTTAGCTAAGCTAACCTGCAGATTTTTATTTCCAACTAGCTTTGTAGACGGGAAGCTCCTTTTTAGGGTTTCGTACCCAAAGGGTAAAAACGGGACCCTATTACTAAGACTCCACTGTCCGTCTGTCTGTCTGTCACCAGGCTGTATCTCATGAACGTGATAGGTAGACAGTTAAAATTTTCACAATGATGTATTTCTGTTGCCGTTATAACAACAAATAATAAAAACAGAATAAAATAAATATTTAAGGGGGGCTCCCATACAACAAACGTGATTTTTTAGCCGTTATTTGCTTGATATTAATAACGGCAACAGGTAGACGCTTGAAATATTCACAGAATATTTAGTTGCATATTCACTTTAAAAATAAATAGTTAAATTTAAAAAATAAATATTTAAGGGGGGCTCCCATACAACAGACATGATTTTTTTCATGGGATAAATTATTCATTCCAACAACGGAACCCTTCATTGTGCGTGGTCCGACACGCACTTGGCCGGTTTTTATCTGTTTAATTCTCTACGTACTCACGGCCACGACATCGAGTGGTGATTGTCACTGTCAGTTGGTTGTGCTGTAAACAGCTATATAGTAGGTACATACAAAGTCCAAGATGACGTCATTAAATAAAAAAGTATAGCCGGTATAGGTACCTAGCAGTTATGTGTAATTTTATAATAGACAGAACACAAAACCGTAGGCACCTAGTACAAAATTAACCTGTCTCCTAACTTTTCACCAATTTACACGGGCCAGACAAAAAAACCTGATGAATAAGATAATCAAGACATCACTATTATTTGACAAGGGCCATCGAAGCTACCGTTTACACAATGGGCCAATGATCAGCGATCAACTGATCACTGATCATCATTCTCAAATACACTTGGGAGCAAATAAATCGAGCCACTTCCTTTTTTCACGTATAATGGTTATTATTTTTGGTATTATGGAACGTATCAAATCGAAACATGTATCGCCTAAGAGCTTATTTAATAATCTTTACAATGAGGGTAAATTATTGAATGATAACCTTATTTAATGATAAATTATTGGCTCTGAAAGAAAAACGGTAATTTTGATAGAAAATTGTCAGTCCAGAAAAAAACAATTAAAAACAAAATTATGGTATAAACTTATTCTTAATATCTTGTATTACCCCCCCTTGCCCTGATTTCGATAGATTTTCTGGACTGTTTTAACCCTACAATTTTCTATCAAAATTACCGTTTTTCTTTCAGAGCCAATAATTTATCACTAAATAAGGTTATCATTCAAAAATTTACCCTCATTGTAAAGATTATTAAATAAGCTCTTAGGCGATATATGTTTCGATTTGATACGTTCCATAATACCAAAAATAATAACCATTATACGTGCAAAAAAAAGCAAGTGGCTCGATTTATTTGCTCCCAAGTGTAGTAAGCACCCTTTACCAGACAATCGTTTACTACACAAACAACGTTAAAACCACAGTGACTGTTCCTAAATTAGGTAAAAGCTGATATATATATAAAAGGCTGATAAAGGTTGATTAAAGGCTGATAAATCTAGTCTCGGTCTAGTAACCAAGCGTAGGCAAGTTTCCTGAGACCGGCTATAGGGAATTTATGATTACCTACTTAATCGATTATCGATGTATTGCACTGTGGGAAAATCTTGATTGCAGTTGCCTGCACTAAAAAAAAAAAATCTGGGATCATTTTCTATCTACGGGGAAAATGAACATTTTGTAAAGGCAAAGACATTAAATCTCGTTGGTTACAAACGTAGGTATGTACTTACCTACGTAATAAGCAGTAACTTATGTAACTGAGAAGGTAGGTACTAAATAACTGATCTGATTTCACATAATTATTGATTAGATTATCGTAGGTAGGCAGAATAGAATAGAACTAGATATAGATATTTAATAGATATAGATAATTTATTAGTAGGTATTCTCTGTCTGGCTAGAATGGTTGGATGTTTTGACGGAAAATTAAATAATGTCGACGCCGCTGAATGGTATATATAGTTAGATATCGTACTTGTGGTAAGATTTGTACTAATTTTCATCTAATTTATAATTATGGGTTTGGTCTTCTCTCCTCTATATTATTCGTCTCGTCTTCAATCTTGAAACGCCTGACCAAGTTTAAATAGCACTAACTTGTCAATGTGTTGATGTTGAAGGACCTTCAGGAGTAATCTATAAATGTGACCAAAGCTTATCGATACTTATTTTGAGAAAGGGAATACATT
Organism: Amphipoea lucens; assembly: GCA_947508005.1. Taxonomy (NCBI): domain Eukaryota; kingdom Metazoa; phylum Arthropoda; class Insecta; order Lepidoptera; family Noctuidae; genus Amphipoea; species Amphipoea lucens. Next base: position 22,469,987 of record OX382360.1, on the reverse strand, counting down.
TTTCCAATATAATTTCACAATATCTAGGGGATTGATGGCTTTTTGCATTTAGGAGTTGAACATCGCCTAGTTTGATCCACGTTTTCGAACCGATGCGATGTATGAAACTCGATCGGGCTCAAAAATTAAACGGCCTGTGATTGGGCGATCGGATAAAGAATACATTATGATTCTTCGACTGTAATCGATCAGTAGAAAAGAGTCAATAAGTTTCAAATTACCTTGTTATTTATAAGTAAATAGTATACAGAAAAGCAATCCCAATAGGACTTCATTCAAGGTCTTTCACACAAAAAGCTGCTTGAATGCTAAATATTACCGCTATGTGGCGCTAGTAGTAGCAGAAAAGCGCGCGAGCGGACCGTGTATCTTTCGCGCGCCAAGTTTAAATTGAAATAGGGACATTAGCCAACAAATTGCGCTTCACATTATTGATTAATTTACACATTTTATTTGTATAAATATTACAATATTCATGATAAAATACCCCTTCATTTGCACGACAAAAATTGACAGGGCGATTTTGATGTCGCGATATGGACGCAAAAATTCACCAATAGAAATTGCTGATTTAGTCTACCTGCCAGCTTATCAGGGCACCCACTTCACCCACCTTCAGTGTAAATAAGGATTAGCACGATTATCAGTTTTATTGTAGCCAGGAATTATTTTAGAACGAGCTTTACGAGCGGCGCGTGTTACATTGAACAATTGTGCAAATAAGTGCTAGTTTTTGTTACTATTTGTATTGGAATTATTATTTTTAGCTTTGTATAATATATTTATTATTTGCCGCATGTTTTGGTGCGAGCGTTTGTGCGCAAACAGGCGGAATTTCACGACACCGCGCGCCTTGAAGAGCGAAGCTACGCTGAAAACCGCTGTTGTAGCACGTGATACTACAAGATTCTTGAAGAACCGTATGAATTGTATAGGAAAACTCAAAATATATTTGTACCGTATTTATGTATTTGATTTAATTATGTAATTGCTTTAACCCAAGGCAGGCAGTAGATCTAATTGAAACTACCAGTCTCCATAGACGAAGAAAGACGCGTCGGCGTCGCGTCGCAACAATTCAATTTCGCTACGTGTTTAACCCTAGTTCAGCTACGAACATTTTTTAGCCTCCATTGAAGCCAGACTAACTTTTATCTAGAAACGAAATGTTTGTTAAAAATGTATCCCTAGCAAAGGATGTCGTGAAATAAACCCAAATCAACCACTGTTTTATTTTAATAAAAATAAAATATAAATCAGTTACAAAATTACCTAGGTAGGTATACCAGTTTATCGTCGCCTACTTTTCAAAGAATTGCTCGACTTGGGTTTAAACTTGTCCATGCAATGGTTACATTTTTACTTTGAGAATATGCTTATTATTTTGTTATTAAAACAGCTTGATTATTGTAACATTATAACACAGCGATTGACTAATAAATAAAAACTGATATAAGCAAGATTTGCATCAAAGTAGGTGCCCTATTCTCTCAACTTCGTATTATTTGAAGTGGATGATTAGGTATCAAACCGTGATTATATGAGACAATATTCAAAGCAATTCAAAATACTAATAACTGTAAAATGAATATTTGCAATACAATACAGTTCTAATCGCACAGTGGTACAAATTGCGGCCGCAACTGGCGCAAAATCACGATTTCGTATAAAAAAATATAACATTGCAAAAATTAATGAAACCCGCTATCTACTGACATGTGTTCTTGAGGATTATTTTCTCACGGCTTTGTCAATAATAATGTGGAATATTTTAATAATTACTCCTTCTGTGCTGTGATTTTTGGGTACAAATATGAGTTCTGATTGCATTTTCGTGTGTTATACACTTATTTTTTGTATAAATCCTAATAAAAGTGACAAGTTTTGACGCCTTGTCAATAATGTGTCGAGATAACGTCATGTTCGCTGCATTTGATATGCAGGGCAATGAAATTTGTGTTAATATTGACCATATTAACACGCCCAGTCGTCAGGAATCTGAGAAGACGTTTTTTGAAGGTAGTATTTTATTTAAGTATGTAAAATATTTACCGCTGTGTTTTTGTCAAAAATGCATGAAAGAGGTGTCAAATACAATATCCGAGTCAGTTCATTTAAATAATAAATCATTGGAATTGCCACTTTTCGTGTTTAATTCATCTTTAAAAATAAACCAACTCAAAATCGTCGCGTCAAAAATTCTGACTGATTGAAATAGACACATTTTTTTCTTTTTAGAAATCCTTTTGCACTAACTTTAACAACATTTCTTTGTTAAAACACGCACTCTGCTTCAAAAAGCAACCCTTTTAGCGACCGTTTAGTTTTCTATAAAGACTTGCACCGTCATTATTTACAACCCCTTCGGATAAGCCCTTGACAACAAACCTTTTTAACATTTTAAAACTCCGGCCAACAATGGATGATGTATAGTTTTTTTTTTTACCAACTAGGATTATGCAACTCTTCTGAATAAATGTTTTAATATTTAAAAGATTAGCGTCATGTTATTGCGTTTTAGTGAAAGTAAATATTTTTTGGATTTAAAATGTTTTTATTTGTGAAACAGATTGTAGTTTTTAAGTACCTATAATATTGACTGTAAAATTTTAATGTAACAATAATAAATTATAGATTTAAAATGTCGATTGTTTTATCTATCAAGAAAATGATTTTGGCGCAATATACACCAGTGTGCATATTTTTAAGTGAGATTAAAATTTACTTTCATCTTTGTGAGATGCCATATACGTACTTATTATCTACCAACTAATCTAGAACTACACAACCCTCTTTTGCTTTTTGCATCAGTGGCTACATTAATAGATACTTACACTAAAAACCTTCTCAGTTCTCGATGACCAGTTCCAACAAACCAGATCTTGTCTGCTTCAACGACCATCGCGCGTCGTGTCTTCTATAGACGCTTGGCAATTAACCCCCTGCTTCAGCCTAGGTTGCACTGCAAGCAAGAAATATATGTTTACTTACCTAATTATATCATCATAAAACAAAATAAATAAATTATTATTTGAGATGAGGTTAAGTCTGCAACAAGCAAATAATGATCGGTGCCTGCGCGGGCGCGGGTTAAGTCCGCAGAATTATGCTCGGTGGCGAGCTGTTTGGTGGCGCGAGGGGCGCGTGCGATGGGGTTGAACTGAACTATGCTAAGGATGGTTCGTGTCGATAGTTTGGAATTAACTTGATTTAAGATCGACTTAATTATGTCTTGTTTCGTGAAATCTAATGTAAAATCGAATTATTTACTCATACTACCTATTATAACAGTTAACATTTGGTAGACACGCATACGTGCAGAGGCTTTATCAGACTTACTACATTGTGCGATAGATTATATTGCTAGAAAGGGTATGAGATGTATGGAAGAAGAACCACTGAGTACATGTTGTTGACCCCAAATAAGTTAAGATAAGAGATGAGAATGATGATGAGGCTGGATAAGACTCCGACAGAAAACGGTAGTACAGTCAACAGCAAAAGTAGATGATGAATTGATTTTATAACTTTTGGAGTCAAAACTGATCACGAATATATGGCAGCTGTAGGTACTATAGTAGTAAATGTTTGGTATAATTTACAATCACATACTTTTGAATCACTTCGACGCCACACAGTTCTGACGCGAACTCCGTTCATATTAAATTTCTGATTTTCATCATCTACTTTTGCTGTTGACTGTACATTAATCACATCACTCTTGAAAATGGGACCTCAAACTTACCGACACAATTAATGCGCGATTATGAGCGTTTTTGGTTATACTCTTTGGGGGATCGTCATTAATATAGAATATATTATGTAACATAAGTACCTAATCCTAATGCAAAAATCTCTATAACGTGTCTTCATCCCTTAAAATCATCGACATTTATCGATATGACAGAACCACAGCACTAAAATCACTGTATTAACCCTTCAGTGTGCATGTAGGAACATTCAATGCATTCATGGGCTCTCGAGCGTGGCGACGCCAAAGTAACTAAAGTAGACTGCCCCAACATTCGCTTTTTATTTATTATTTTAAAATGGAACGGGTAATTTTGAGATTAGGGTCTTAGTAGTCGGTTTTTATTGAATTTGGGAGCCACCTGTAGAAAGACACTCATTTAAGAGTCCTCTGTGAGTTTTCCCCCTCTTGTAGCATTTGGGCAAAATACGTTGACTAGCGGACTTTTGCTAGGAAAAATGTCACAGACTTCGCCTTACAAAAGCGTCGACGGCAACCGCCGACGCGTCGACTACAATGTGATGTTATGAGGTATCGCTACGTGCTCAAATGCACGAATTAGTAATTTAGTTTTATTAATCTTTTTACTTGTAAGAAGCAAGCTTTTCAATATTAGCGTATAATTGCAATATTTTACCTAGACAATAACACCATATTTTTAACCCTTTGGCAGCTACCATGAAGCAGTTAGTGAACGCTTTAGCAGGAATCGTCATTGATCCATGACGGCGACATTTGGTGTTAAAACGTTGCATTGTACGACTATTTGTCTACCAATCAACCGGAAACTGTTATGACGAATCCTACAAACATTATTGATGCGGCAAAAAACATGAAATATATTGACGTTCCACTCAATATTTTCAATATTCAGTTGCACTTTACATTTTTACTTAGATTCGTTCGATGCATACCTATCGTGTTATTGTTGTGGCCTAGCATCCATGAGACTGGTAGGTAGGTTAAAAAATATCGTTAACTGGAATCTATGCCATTCTAACCAACCAATATCACCATTTAAAAAATCAAAAACTTTTTAAGAAAAAAAAAAACCGACTTCCAAAAAAAACACTACAAAGTGAAAAATAACTTTAATTTCGGAAGTCGGTGTCTTTGGATCTGTATTTTAGTTTTTTGCCACCGACTTCCGAAATTAAAGTTATTTTTCACTTTGTAGTGTTTTTTTGGAAGTCGGTTTTTTTTTTCTTAAAAAGTTTTTATTTCACGCTTTTTAGTGGGTCTGCTTATAATTTATCTAAGTTACAATAGCTTAGTGCTCATCGCCTTTTACAAACAAATTATTGCTTTTCCCGATGCAGGGAAGTTAATTGTTGAGGAGTTCTCCAGGTCCACCATCAGCTCCATATCACCATTCACATTGTGACGAGCATAAATTGCTTAGCAACCATATTAAAGTAATCGAATAGCAACCCGTGAAATACTTATATATTATTGAGTAGTTCCGGAGGCCATCTGTGGTCTTCATCATCAGTTCCACTTCACCAAATGGTGCTTTCCGAGAGCAAGTGCACGAGTTACTATAAAAAATACCCAAATCGCTATAGGTGTGCCTATAATATTTGAAGAGTTCCTTCGATTTCTCCAGGATCCCATCATCAAATCCTGACCTGATGTTTTTAGACTAGATGCTGATAATCCTGGCTGCAGCATCAGGCCAGACTTATGTCAACATTGCATTGAACTTAAAATTTAGTCCTGTTTAAAATGAGCCCAAACACGACTACTGTGCTGTAATTTCAAGGTTGGTACTTTTTCTGATGCTCCTGGCTTCAGCATCAGGTCTCTATGTACTTCGGTGTTCCTCATTAACAGTACGTTTATCCACACATCGAGCCCTTTTCAATGAGCCTAAACACGATATATCTGCTGTTAGTTGTCGAGGAGTTAGGTACTCTGCAGACTATCCTGACTGCAGCATCAGGTCATGACTTGATGATCATGAGACCAAATGTGACAAATGCCCTGTCAAACATCAAAACAATTTACTAAAAACAGCCCTTGCCTGTTCGAGTAACTTCTTACTGTTAAGGAGTTGTACCTTCCATCATCAGCCCAGCTACCTGAGATGGTGACAACCATACGCAAATACACAAGATACTTCATAAAATATGCGAAAAACAATAAGTGAGCCTATAAAATTTGAGGGTTGCCCTCGATTTCTCTAAGATCCCATCATCAGATATTGAAATGGTGACAATGGGACCACACGGGAAGCACCAGCTTTCAAATAAAAAAAGAATCATGAAAATCGGTTCACCCAGTCGCAAGTTATGAGGTAACAAACATAAAAAAAAAAAATACAGTCGAATTGATAACCTCCTCCTTTTTTTGAAGTCGGTTAAAAAGCAAGATAACATCTTTGCATTTCCATTCTGTCGAAGAAAAACTAGCTAAACGATCTAAAAAATAAAGCCCTTTTAGCTAGCTGTTCCGAAACATCCAAAAAAAACATCGCCAAAACGCGTGTCCGATCAAATATTTATATAATTTATTGCTTGTCAATATCGACAAAGGGTTGAGCAATAAAAAACGACGCAGTTTGCACGCGCTATTAAACTATTAAATAAATTAAAGCAACGCGAACCAAGGTGCCCGTTGTAACTAGATTGCAAATAAATGTTACACTATTATACTGTTGCATTGGGTAGGTTACATTCAAGCTGTAGAAGCAGAAGGGTTGCATCGTAAATAATAGTTTTGAAAATAATCTTATCGATTTGAGTGTTACAACTTACGGACATCGGTTTTCATTGACTACAGTTGGTCAGTGCTACAAAAGAATAGCGATATTTTTGATTTTATTATGTATCTCCTCATTTTTAAGGCACTCAGCTTGACTACAGCGAGGCAATTGTGTAACACTTCATCAATCGGAATCGGTTTCATTTTGACAGTTCAACAACATTCATTGCGTTATTTACGTGCTGAGCAGACAAATTTTTCGAAGTTATGAAGCAATGGATTAGCAATTGGCTTCGAAATGATCATTCCGATTGATAGTGTGTTACGCAATTAGGGTGCAGGTTTTGCTTTGAAGTCTTTGCTTTTCTGATCGCCGAAATTCACACTTCACAGTAGATACAATGCCTATTCTCATCAATGCCAGGTCTCAGGTCTGAAAAATTATAAATTTAAATAAATAAATTATCATTCGAACTAGGTTGTTTTACATTTTAACAAATCAACCAACACAAACTTACTTATATGGTTGAACATGGATTAAGGAACTATCTAACCCTCTGACGTCTTAAATCTATGTTATTGTAACTATGTAAGCAGTTCAGAAAAGTACGAGTACCTATTTACTTGCTTGTTTTAATATCCTGTATCCTGCAAATAAATAAATGCATCTGAATTCAGGTGCGGTTTCAGAAACAAAAAAAAAAAAGCATTCAAACGCTATTGAACTATTAAAAACGTTATAACAACCAAATTGAATCACTCATCAAACTTTTAAACCACGCTAAAAATTAATCATCATTTTCCAAAACCTCTTCGAAAATCAAGTGTTGTAGGCGGAGCTTCGTCCGCCCTATAGGACCAAAGCTCAGATCCCATAAAGCAGGGTGCACACCGTTTCAACCCCCAGTTTGCGACGCACGCGCGGACGCACAGTCCGCACGCTCTAGTCATGGTGGACAAAATTATAAAAACATAACTATTTTTTAGTAAAATATTAGTTTATTGATATTGCTATAGACTCTAGTGTTGCAGTTGTGTTTAGTGGAATAGTCTGAGTATTAATATTGGAGAGTTTTTATCTAAAGTGAGTTACGTTTTGATACCTTATTAATTAATTTATTATTGTTTTCTTAGATTTTTTTTCAATTTATGGGATAGTCCGTACACAAGGCTTTAGGTAAATAGTGTAAAGTAAAGCCCCTCTCACAGAGAGGAGGCCTGTGTCCCAGCAGTGGGAACACTATAGGCCGATTATTATCTAAAGTAAAGGCAATGTTATGCCTTGACTGAAACCTGAGGCTACTGCATGTAACTAAATGTTCACTGGAGTTATTAATGAATCGGTAACGAAAGCAGCCAGGGTAACCAATAGGCTAAGGTATTATAATATGCTATAATAATAATAGTCGTTTAGATATAACTATACGTTCAACGAGACATTTAGATACACTAGATTAAGTAGGTATGCATGACGTCATATCAAGCTGTACATTTCCGGTACAAGCTGACTTCGCATTGTAGGAAAAGCCTATACAATGCGAGGACAGCTAAATCTGGAAAAGTACAGCTTGATATGTCGCCATGTGTACCACTATTGCACTTTTGGCAAAAACAAAAATAAAATTTTTGCTGAAAACAACTCCCCACAACAAACACAGTCGAACTCGAAACCCACTAATATTATTACGACAACTCATAATTTAAAACGTATAGAACAATTCAATAGCAATTAACTTGCCGACTCGGTCGCGGTTCGCTGGTCATAGTAGGAACAAATGCCGGTCGCGTGCCGGACGCGTGCTCGACACAGGTGGCGCACCCTAGCTGTTGGTAATTTGCGACTGAACGATTGATTCTTATCGATAGGTGTTTCGATTTAGAGTGATTTTGATTGAAAAATCTAGTAAATTTTCACATAAAAAAAATTGCAACAGGTAGACTTTTGCAATTTCAATTTGCTACAGACACATAGCGAGATGGTTCGGCGGAATTATTTTTCCGAGTTTTCTTTGAGCTGGTTCCCTAAGTTTTAAGCAAGATTTAAGCGACAATTAGAGGATTAATGAATCCTTTGAAAGAAGAGCAAATTAAGACATGTCTTTGCGTTACTGAATGTGATATTCGGATTTTGAATGGTAATGCTTTGGGTTTTTTTATTGAGTCCTTTAATCTTTTAGAAATAAAATTGTCTCAAGATATAAGAACGTATTTAATTTTTGGAGCTATTTAGAAAGCTATTAAAACTGTCGTACAACAAACAGATTATGTTGTATGGCATAGCGAGTGCATAGTGTATGACACGCGACGTGAAGCATGTTTGGCGCGTGCTCATAACAAGTGGCGTTACGCCGATCTTGTTTGTAATTAAGTGATTGAATACGAATTATCTGGGCTAGTTTAGAGATTTTGATAGAGTTACTGTCATCATCATTGACAAAGTTCAATCGATATCGTAGTGTTAAAAAATGTAGCTGTAGGCACGGAAGGTGTTCAGGGTTTACAAAGGTAGGTATTTAGGCTATTGCTGTGAAATAATTAAGTTTAGGATTTAAAACAACGCCGATCAATATCAATGGTGCCATTCAAAGAGGACATAAGTAGTGTTTTACGTTGGTATTTCACAAAATAATAAAATCTGACCATTTCGTCACACCACCGATCAATCTGTAGGGCGTATTGGAGCACCCTAAATCGGAAATATGCCCGGAAGTAGAAAGTGATAAAGTTCAACAGTAACTGACTTTGTGTGGTGTTGGTCACGCAATAGTCTGGGCAAGGGGTGGGTCACCTGTCCCGCTAGTGTTTAGTAATTGGTGCAAGACAAATAATGAGGGTTGGAAGTACACAAAAATGTAGGAATTAGGGCAAAATCTTCAAGTGTTTATATTATGACAAACTTACAAGTAAATTAAGTGTAGTATCAAACCTAAAAAAAAATTAAAGAAAATGATTAGCAAATACTTATTCCTAAAACTACTCGTACCTGCACGATGCAAGGTTGAACGACGTGACTCATTTTTATAATATAATGTATTATTTTTGTTTCCAGATTTCTACGATGTTCAGCACCAACTTCGAGGACTACTGTGACTTCAACGAAAGCATCTGCAGCAACGACTCCGGTATCGACCGATCATACACGGACTCCTACGTAAATTCTACCAACAGCACTCCATTAAAACACGAAACCTCCGACCTTGGGATATCTCTTACTCCATCCAAAGATGTCAGAAGAAAACTCTTCAATGATGAGTACGCTCCTTTTCAAGACCCAGTCGATGACGTAAAAATGTTTGACGAAAATGTACAAGCAACAAACTCGTCAACGCCTAAGAAAGAGAAGAAGCCAAAGGATCCTACTAAGCCTAAAAGAAAATATGCCAACGGAAAGAACAGAATCTCAAGATGTAAGAGTCCTACGCAGCTTATGAAGATCAAGAGAAATAGAAGAATGAAAGCTAATGATAGAGAAAGAAACAGGATGCACATGTTAAACGAAGCCTTAGATAGACTACGCTGCGTACTGCCAACATTTCCTGAAGACACGAAGTTGACTAAAATAGAAACTTTACGGTTCGCGCATAACTACATATTTGCTTTAAGCCAAACATTAGATTCGTTAGACAATATAAATTCTGGACAAGCTCCACCAGAAGAATTTAGTCTAAACTACGAGAAGTTACAAAGTTATTCAGCAACTGGTGAGAAAGTTACAAAAGACGCTTTCAGAGATATATTTTCAATTCCAAACAAACCTGAAGGGTGTAATGATGGTAGTTATAGAAACTTCCAAGGGTTCAGCAGACCATTTCCAAATGGATCCAATTTTATGCAGACGACTGAAGGTGTGCTTATAAATGTAGGGAACGTTACAGTATCTGTAAACAATAAGGGTGGTAACTGTATCACGTCAACTACTGGGACTGGTTTCTTCACTCATCCTTCAAGTTTTGGTGAAGATATGAATCAAACAGCCTATCAAACCCAAAGGTATGGAGCTATCACCTATAATGAAGCTCCTTATGAAGCAAATAATGTAAACGGAGAATACTTCAACCAGAAAAATTACGAAATATTCAAAAATGCTTTCGATACAGCAAAGAATAGAAAGATTGAGAAGTCTGAAGATTATAGTATGTATGGAAAATATAATAATACTATGTATGGATATACTGACACAAATTGTTATAATGGAAACACAAACGAATATTTACAAAATAGCTATTATTATAATGATCAAAGGTGTTACAGAAACTTTTATAACAGGGCTCCTAGTGTTGTAAATGCTCAAATTTGATGCGTACAAATCTAGTCACTATGTACAAAATATTTTTGATGTAATTATACAAATTAGTTTTAAGCACAAATTGTATTATACCAAAGACAATAACATTTAGAATAGGGTAAGTTGGTTTTGTAAGAGTCTATTTCGCTAGTCATTTTTGTGAAAATAAAATATACTTTTTTTATATTTTGTAATTACTTGTTTTATTTAGAAGAAGTGTGTTTTAAGATTTTAAGTCTAGTCGAGTTTGGAAAGTCTTAAAAAATCAGCTCAGTCGCAGCATAACATCGAGGCTCAAAAATTAAGAGGCGCTAAGAGAAAAAGAATGCTGAGACAACGAATGGACCCAGAAAGAAAAATAGTAGAACTTAAAGAAAGCAAGTTTGCAACATATCGATCAGTCAAGCTTAAACAATAGCAAATAAACGGTAGCCCAGTTTGTTGTATAGAAAGGGAGAAATTGACGCATGATTTACCACTGTGTAATAATACAAGTAAGCACCATGAATATAAATCAAATAGGAACAATGAACGTTAAAGAGCGAAAAGTTGTGAATGCTTATGCGCACCCCTATGGCAGCTTTGTTCAGGATCTATAGAATAAAATAAAACAACACAATGAACATTCAATAATACGCCTTATTTTGTTGAAATAGAGACTATCACAACTGCTAAAATAAAGTTGTTGGTTTAGAATAGGGGCACCCGTTTGGATCGAGTTACGTTTTTCGAAAACTAATGTTTGCTTTGGAAATTCGTTACGAGTATTGTTACTGGACGTCGATGTTTGCTCCAATTATTTAGATGTCATATTTTAGCGATCGTTGCTAGATAGGAATCATTTTATGACAAATGATAACACACGTAGGCAGAGCAGAGCTAAATCTGGACATTCGCGAATACACCTACAGCAGTTTATGAATTCATAGAAATCTTTATGAAGTTCCTTCGTAGTTGTCTAATCTAAACGACTTACTTTTAGTTTTTGTTCTAGCGTAGAATTAAAAGATAAGTAGGTCTCTATCTTGTTCTGATGAGGATGCTTAGTACGTACGTATTCTCATCAATTTTTATCGGTGAACAGGGACTGGGGAAAAGCTTTGGTAAAATACGTTACCATCAATTCTTCGTAAGTTCAAACACAAACAAAGTTTGAATATAACCAATATTATCCATAAACATACCTACAAATACCACCTGGCGTCCAACTGTCACCCAAAATTACAATAATTACAGAACAAATCTGCGCTTCGTCACGCTCCATTGCGCAGGAGTTCTGATTCGAAATGGTGCAAACAGGAAATTAGCTTCCGACGGTGTCGTTTCATTGTTTATGTGATTGATGGGAAATCCGTAGTAAGCAGAAAACGAACATTTATATGCGTAAGTACTAAGAATAGACATAATGATTCTCATGACACAGTACCTAGACAGAAGTGAATAAAAAAATCGCAGAAGCTACCCCAAGCAGGTAAGTACCTATACAACGTGTGTTAGATCCCAAAAGTATCTAGAATACAACAAGTACAAGCAAGCAAGCTTAATCAAAAGAAAGATAACTGAATCCTTACGCCTTGATGATTAAAGTCGTCAGCTACAAAGGTATCTACAAAACTCACACCTATCGCAATTTTCTGGTCACAAACCACGTTTATTTAACTCCATTGACACTAGAAAACCGAATGACACGCTGTAACAGCCGTGTCCATACACAATGTAGCGAGACCGACGGATTATCACGGCCACCGATGGAAACCAAACATTTATCCACCCCATTTTTGCATCCGAATGTCACGAAATGGTAAATTAGTCCTTAGAGAACTGAAGGTAAGAGTGCAACTCCTGTAGAAGTGTAGATATATGGATAGGACTCCGAAAAAGAAACGGAATTTGGAAAAAATGTCAACTCAATTATATTTTGGCCAGGATTGCAGATTAAAGGACCACAGTGTATTAATGAATAACTGCTATTTGGAAAACTATTTTTTTATGCTGTATAATTCACAATCTTGTCGAGTGTCAACAATATTCTTTAAATTTAAGTATATCAATTATTTTAAATAAGTAGGTAAGTAGCTGAAATAAAATGCAAGAGGTTAATATGTTTAAGTTTTTTTTTATTTTGCTTTTTTCCTGTTTATCTTTGTAAAATGAAAATAATGTGACACAAAATACCATAGGCGATTTTATCTACTACATCGAAACTGCTAAAATGCGGTACTTAGCAATATCTCCCCACAAATCTATCGTAACTGCACCGGCGGCTATTAATCCAATGCATTCAGATTCCACCCCAGTGCAGTAAAACCAATCAATTTTTATATAATATCGACTTTATGTGCGAGGAACATTTTACTTGTTGGTATAGTGACAAGTACCTAGATATGGTTGACTTTGAAGAGCTTGTTTCCAATTTTGCGGCGGATATTTATCATTTATATTCTTATTTCTTTTTATCTTCTAATAAACGGTACAACAGCAATTACATTCATTAACATAGAAACATAAAACGGAACGTACCTACATAATTTCGCTAACGTGAACGGTCTCAGTTTTGTATTAAAGTATTTTCTACAATAAAATTTTGCAACGCAAACATAAACTACCCCGAAAACCTCCACAGGGACACAAAATACCTACATGAGCAACATTTATTTAAAAAATAACATAGTTTTTGTTCCAATAATATGGTGAGGAACATTTATTATCTGTCAACTCAGAATTTCGGATAACATGGAAACCACATGAGCTTCGATGCGATCGAAACACACCCTTGGGCTATGTGTCTTTCAAGTAAAAATACCAAAAAAATCCCCTAGAAATTCAACCGTTAATTTTATAAAAAGAACTATAATCAAATATAAAACACATGTGCGCTATCGAATGTCCAGAAGCCTAGCCCTGGGCTAATTGGCCCATGTTTGTTTGTCTGTTTGATTTTGTTTAAAATTCATCCCGGCTCGGGCCAGTGTTTGTTTAGTCCACTAAGCTAATATAGTCGTTTGTTTAAGTTTTTTAATGGAAGGGTGTTTTTATTTGATTTTGATAATGTGGTCGCTTCTGAATTTTATTTTATTAACTTGGTCGAGTGTGTTTTAACCGGTCAAGCACCGCGCGTCGCCTACTGGCGACGAAACAACAGAAAATCAATTGTGTCTCATTAGCGGGGCTCGACAGATTAAATGAATTGCGTTTTCTTTATGGTAAAAATTAATTTAAATTCAATTTAAGTATTCAATTTAAGTATTCAATTTATATGAATTATATTTCCAGCTCGCGAAAGATGGAAGAAGTGGAGAGAGGCCTTTGCCCAGTAGTGGGACTGTGGGACAGTGTAAGCTAGTAAAAAAAAAAACCAGCAATTTCTTTCCATAATAACTTGTTCGTTTGTTACTTTGTGGAAGTCGTACGGCTAAACTTTAACGAAAATACAGTGATTGTTTTTTTATTTTTATTAATTAACACTATCGTACATTTTTATTTCAGTAAGTGATTGGGTAACAATATTCTTGTTTTAACATTACAGACTGAATCCTAAGCGTGAAGGAAAAGCAAAAAAACAAATACTTAGCCTGCACGATGCGCTGCTAAAATCTATAACAAATATTCATACCACCCAATACATCTAATCCCAAACATTATACTAATATAGAAAACTATCAATTCTGTCACTCTCCGCATTTAATGCCACAAGATGAATTGGCATCACCACAAATTGGCTATACAGCTGACGTTCAATTCGCCTACCAATTATCATTCAAAAATAATCTGTAACCTTTCAACCATAAGATTCAAATTTGAGTAAGAACTATGTGGTCATGGACCAGCAGCGAAAGAACTCTGGCTTTCCCTTGCGTAGTAAAAAAATTGGTACAAAATTTGACTGGCCATGATTTTGCAGAGGTAGGTTAGGGAGAAGAGCTTAGTGATTTGACGTTCAGCAAATATTGTAAATTATTTATTACAAATATTAGTTGTGTGTTCGATCGGTTTTGTGGCTACCGAAAGTTTTATAGTATAGTTTCGTTTGTTAAAGGAGCAATTTTATATTAATACAAATATGACGATATAGGTAGGTATTGCTGGTTTTAAAAGCGCCAAAGTCTCTAGGTACTTACATTTATTTTATGTTAAATCGTCAATATAGAATCAAATTTAATGATGGGGATGGACGTTTATCTCAGGTTAAATTGTTTTGCTAGTATTTAATGATAAAAGTTTTTTTCTGTTTTGTCTAAAATCTCTATTAAGTATTTTATTTATTAAAATTAGCAGACTACAAGTGACCAACAACGCAACTGTCAGTACCTACTTAATTTAAACAAGCAAAACCATTGCATTTCATACACTTGATAGGTTTATTCTGCACCATGCGTAAACACTTGAAAATTTTTCATTATCTCACCCAAACACACGAAATTACACCTTATTTCAAAGACCATCAAATGCATTATCGAAATTACAGGTTTGACCAGCCATTGATGTATTGTAGTGATTGAATTTCAACTTTAAATCTGTGCAGGTAAGAACAATTTTTGTCTGAGTTTTGTTGCTAGGGTTGTCCCAAGTTATAACATTTGGTACTATGGACGAGCTTGGTACTTGAAGTTGATTGAAAACTAACTGTATCTTTGTGTGTTTGTTTGTTGAAAAAATATTAGATAATACGAGTTACGCTATCAAGTCGAGTGTACATCTGTGGCTAGTTTTGGTAATTAACTGATGCAGATTACCGAATTTATAAAAAAGGCAATAGATTTACTGTACATTGTAGATTATTTTTGATTAGGTACATTCATGAAATCATTTTTAGGAAAATAACAAAAGAGATAGTCAGCTGATTGAGGGCTGAGGACCAATTTATTCTGAAACTGCATTTGCATCGATTTATAAAATATTCATGAATACAACCCTGAAGTACCTACCTACTCATTATAATAACAGTGACGTCGCGTCGTAATAGACTCGAGATTACACGACCTCTCAAAAGTCCTGGGTATAGATAGAGTGTTCTTGATACGACAAGTTTTAGAATAATACAAAACCTTTGACAAAACTTTCCGTACAAAATAAGTACGGCCAACATTCAAAAACCTTTTCAAGTTTGGGAAATCTGGCTACTGAATTTCTCACGACCATCGAAGTACCAATTACTAATACAGTACCACTAGATTAAACACTTAAAAATCACGATTGTAATGATCCTATAAAAATATCATTTAAAAAGTTTCACACGTTAACAATGACAAAATTAACCCTATCATCGCTCATGGCTTTTTAAATACTGTGTAATGTTATGTTTATCCCACTTGAGTAGAAGCGTGTCATATTTAGTGGCAAAAAGTACCACCTATTAGATGGTCTCAAGTGTCATTTTAGGATTCCGGATTACAAATGTTTTGCGTAACAAAAAATGTGTGTGAAAAGTTCACACGGGTTTTTTAGATACCTAAGTCAATAGTATCCAATGGGGAGCAAAAATATAATATACACTTGTATTTGTCATTATAACCACTTATGCTGATGATCTGGGAACCTCAACTCTCCCTGAAATAACCAATAAATGCACGAAAGCTTATTAATTGGGAATTTTTCCACGAAGAATTATATATACCTACTTACATAGAATCACTATGGAGACATGAAATGATTTTATACGAAAAGCGGTCATCATCATCATCATCATTTCAGCCGAAATACGTCCACTGCTGAACATAGGCCTCCCCCAAGCACCTCCACTTCGACCGGTTTTGTGCTTCTCGCATCCAACGAGTTCCTGCGGCCTTCACAAGGTCGTCGAAAAGCGGTAGAACAAAAATATAGGACGTAGCAGTCATGTCAATCGCGCTGAGAGTTCAAGAATTTATCGTTCAAAACCATGTACGTGGATGGAGGGGTTCTTGGCTAAGTATTAAAAGCCGAACGGGTAGATCAATCATGTGTGACGGAAAGCATGTTAAGCCGTTAGTACAATCTGTCATTCTTGGATCTTTGACAGTAGTTAGGTACGGGTCGTCAGAAGCTCGAAAGTCTGACAACCAGTCTTACCAAGGGGTATCGTGTTACCCAGTAACTGGGTTGTGGAGGTCAGATAGGCAGTCACTCTATGTAAAATACTGGTATTCAGCTGCTTCCGGATAGACTGGAAGCCGACCCCAACATAGTTGGGAAAACGCTAGGCGGATTGATTTGAACCATGTTCTTGGAGCTTTGTAAGTACTTAATTAGGCCTTATTAAAAGGCAGAAATAACATAATCAGCCTATAATGTTCCCACTGCTGGGACACAGGCCTCCTTGTAATCCACCACGCGGGCCCAGTGCGGGTTGGCAGATGTCACATGTCTTCGAATTTTTGGTCCTAGGACATGCCGGTTTCCTCACGATGTTTTCCTTCACCGTTAAAGGCAGATATATTCTCTTACAACTTTACAGGTTACCGAAAAGGAAGTGTAAACAACCGTGTAATAACCCACACGCGCCGTTTTGGTGGACAGTTGTTAAGTGTCACGTCACGTCGGACACGTGGCGGACACGTGGCGCCACGTGTGGCGTATCAACTGCTATGATACCTACACAGATTGTGGACTATTAGTTTATTTGAGTAGTAAATTAGTAATACGGTCCAAAAAGTGGAGTAGACAGATGTCATGAAAAAAAGCAGTAATTTGAAGCTAGAAGCCAGAGGTAGTTTATTAATTACCTACCTTATCACTTAACCACGACGAAATTAAACATCAGAAAAAAAATACCTACAGCACGGTTAGCGAGGACTGAGGACATACAAGTCTTGAAAGGAATCGGCGAATGTGCCACCATAGTTATTTATTTAATACTTCAAGCACATAAATGTACATAGGCGGACTTAATGCCATAGGCATTTTCTACCAGTCAACCTTTGGGTGATGCAGAGACAAACAGTGGTAGGTGCAATAATGAAAATTGAGGAATAAATATCTTAAACATAAAGATAAGCATAAACCTATTAACACTATGAATATATACCTAATTACATATAATTATAAGTACAAATAAATATACATAAATACATGAATATACTTACTAAAAAGAAATAAGACAAACAATGAGAAAATATTACCGTTGTGAAGTTAGGTTAGGTGTTGTGTAGTTAGGTTTTAATTTCTGTCAAAAAAAATCTAAAAACACTTCATCCACGAAAATAGATCATACTGAGACAGGTACCCACTCTAAGCATTTAATAAAATATCTTCGTAGTAACTATTCATTCAGCCCTGTCTTTTCTTATTTCTTAGCACACATTTTAATTTAATTAAATCAAACTAATGTGTAGTGTTTTTTGAGTAATTGAATGTGCGAAAACGATATGCAATCATTACACTCTAACACCCACAACACGTGTCTTACAAGTGTATAAACGTGCCGTGGTGGTGCCGCCATGCCGGCCGCGTGCCGGTCGTGTGCCGGACAGTATGGTTATCATAAACTGTTTATAATACGCAGATAGATGACAATTAGGTAGTTTAGGAATATGAGTGACCATGTGTGTGGATTTTATGTCATTTTTTGTAGTGGCAGCAGATGGTTAAAAAATATTGCCATATTTTTTAACGAAATTTCTTAACTCATCAAAGTACAGACGCCAGCACATTAACCTACTACAATCTGTCGAATTTCTTTAATAGATTTTCAACTTTATCACTAAAGCACAAGGTTCAAAGTTGATTGGGGAAATTGGACAGTTTCGGGTAGGTTGATGTGCTGGCGTCTGTACAAACACAACCTGGTAAAATTTTATGAAAATGGTAGGTTAGTCTGAGTGAGCTGTACTATTATTATAACTTGTACTGTAACTATCTTCTACCATATTTTTTATTAACGTAGGCGACTACAAAAGAGTATTAATAACAATTAAAGCTTTTGAAAACAAACAAAGACTTTAATTAAGAACAGAGGGTGGTTTATCCGTAGCTAAGGACCAAACGGCAGTCTAACAAGCGTCAAATGACTACATATAAATAAACATTAAATACAGTCTGCGGCTGCACTCCCACGCATGTCGAATTTACCAATAACACGCCGATGTCACGCTTGTCACAACTTAATTGGACCTGTTGGGTTGGAATGAAATACGATTTTATGGAATTTATGAAAAATCGACTGAATTATAATATACTCACAAATTTTGAACAAAAATTGGTAAAACCATTACCATTTTTCTGGGGCAGTCAGGATAACAATTTGTTATAACTGTTCTTATCTTTTCTTTCTGTTATTGCACCTACTGTGTATTGTCTCTGCATCACCCTAAGGTAGACTGGTAGAAAATGCCTAAGGCATTAAGTCCGCCTTTGTACAGTTTTTACTTGTGCATAAAGTTTTAATAAATAAATAAATAAATAATTATGGCTCCAGACATCAAGGGCACTTAATTTCGACCGCTACGAGGATACGCTTGGCGTAGTGTCTTTCCAAAGTTCGTAGAGCAACTGCTACGCTTTTTAAGAAATGCTCTACGAGGCTACGTCATTTATGAAGTGATTTAATATTTTTTTGGGTACCATTACGGACAAGAGCGATTTATGATTCGAAATTGATGAATTCTTTATTATGTTCATTTTATTTCCAGATTGACTTAAAAGTCTATTGCTTTTTCCATAATTATTCGATATACTTACCTAACTGAAAGTTAGAATAAAACAATACGAAATCAAACAAGGTAACTTTTAAAATGGTACCATCAAATGCTGCTATTGCTGTTTATTTTATTCGTTAATTTTATTTTTTCTATGAAAGTCCGTAGGTTTTAGCTTGCCTAATAATTTCATGTCATCTATTTTTTCAAAGATTCGTTCAGCTTTCCAGTAATATTTCGGCGTCATAAACTTTCTCTTTTATTATTACCAATGTACACAGAGCAATCTGACCGATTGTCGCGGTGTCAAACCGTTTACCCTTATCGCTTCTATCCGACACCATGGAACACATACAACGCAGCCCCATCTGTCGCGATGCATCGATGCACTGAGAACAATGGTGGCTTTCATGAGGCGAAGTTTTTATCGAAAAAATGGATTTTTGGGCCAAAAAATTGTGTATAGTAAGTTCGGTTATAAGTAGAGTAGAGAAGGGGAATGTGTGGTGTTGTAAAATGAAATTGGGTTATACTGGCTATTAGTTGAGATTAAAAAGCTTTTATACTTATCATTTTTTTTTCTATGATAAAAAAAGGTTATAAGTTTATACCGGTCATAGATGCACGACAAATTATAACGTTATTTAAAATAATTAGAGTTGTAGTTTTCAAGAAAGTGCATTTTGATATAAACTTGTATTTTATAACCAGCCAGTTTTGCAGCCGTTTAGATTTTACAACTGTTCAACAGGAGATTTAAGTATGGAATTTGACGTTAGACTGACAGTAGACACGCGTTCAAAAATGTTTATGTATTTAAATGTGTGCGTGTGTGTGTGTGGTAACCTGTAGAGTTAATAAATTTTTTATTTGTTTTCAAAATATAGATAGAACTTTAGTTAACTCTAGTTTTACATTTCCCCTGAGATTATTATTGTCTTGAAATACCTTAAGTATTATTTCAGAACCAGTAATTTCACAGAAACCTTGTATTGTATTGTCTAACAGGCTGGTGTCCGCGACTCCACGTCCAAGCAAAAAATAAACAATACAATAAACGTAAACCTTAAATTAATAACTTTGAATCAATTACGAATACCTACATACAATCATTCATTCTACAGTATTTATATAAGTAACTGCTTTACACCATCTACATATCGCCGAAACTACCAGTAAATCACAAATAAAATAAAGTCAACTAAAGCTATTGTACACGAGCGGCACCTGGCCCTATAACGCTGGTCCTATGGTCCATTGTGTGCACCCTCGCGCAGACCCTTAGCGGCGCAGCCCTTAAGATTTAATTACCGGGCTTTATAGTTACAGCTACTGTTTACTTTTAATACTTGCTTTTAGATAGTTTAGTTTAACTACGATTTGTCTTAATTTCATTTATTTACTAGCATCTGTCCGCGACTTCGTTCGCGTGAAATTTCTTGTTTCCCGACGCGTCCCCATCGCCTGTCCGCACTTTGTCTTCGCTAAGAGTTCCTTTTTACTTTGTATCTTTTTGCACGGCTCTTAAGAGTCCTAGCGTGTTGTTAGCCTCCCTCAAGAATTAGGCTATCCAATGGAAAAAGATTTTTTCAAATCTAACTGGTACCTAGGTAGTTCCAGAGATCAGCACGTTCCATCTAACAAACTCTTAAGCTTTATTATTAGTTTCAATATACTCAGCGGCACGGAATCTTGGCCAAGCGCTTAACTCGCGATAGCAAAAGTTTTAAGTGTTTCTGATGAATTTTTGTTGTGCAGGTATGTCAAAAAATGTTTACTTTTAGTTCAAGAGGGTAAACCATTATGTTTAAGTGCACCAAGACGAAACTTTTAATTTACAGTTGAATCGGGTCATTTGAGCGACTAAGTTCACGTTTTAAATTTGTGTGTTTTGAAAAGTTTACTGTTCGGTTTTTGAATTATTGTGATTTTATGCTTTTAATTCAATAAGTAAAGGTGCTTTAAAAGCAATAAAAATGCCTCTAACACCAGCACAGGTTTCACAAGCCGTTGCGTTAATTAACCAAGGGCTGACACAGCGTGAAGTTGCTATTGCTCTTAACGTACCACGGTAATCAATGCAGTATGCCCTTAAAAGATACCAGGAGACAGGCCAGTACACCCGCAGGCCAGGCAGTGGAGGCGTAAGGTGCACATCGGCCCGAGACGACCGCTTTATTGTCCTGGAGATTTTGAGAAACCGCTACCTGACAGCTGTTGAGATACGCCAGCGGCTTCAAATTGTGAAAGGCGTTAATGTTAGTGAGCGTACGGTGAGAAGACGAATGGAGGAAGTCAATTTAAAAGCTTGAAGACCAGCACGAGGTCCAGAACTTCTCAGACAGCACCGAGTAGCTCGACTTCACTTCGCACGAGAACACGTTAACTGGACCCACGAGCAATGGGCTAGAGTACTGTTCACAGACGAGTGTCGAATAGCTTTACGTTCTCCAGATGGTCGAGAACGAGTGTGGCGAAGAAGAGGAGAGCGGTTTTTACCCATTACTACCACTCAAACAGTGAGTTTCCATGGAGGCTGAATAATGGTATGGGGAGGTATAAGTTCCGACGCACGTACAGAGTTGGTTATCGTTGATAATCGGCTAACAGCTGTTCGATACATCGAGGAAGTTCTTCAGGAACACGTAATGCCATATACGGGGTTCATTGAACACGACCAATTCCTCCTAATGCACGATAATGCACGCCCACACGTTGCACATTGCGTTGAAGAATATCTGGAAGAGGTTGGCATACAAAAATTGCAATGGCCAGCTCGTAGCCCAGACTTAAACCCGATTGAGCATATCTGGGACATGCTCAAAAGAAAGATAAAGTCCAGCTCCAACCCGCCGGAAACTCTAAACCAGCTCCGAACTGCAGCGCTGGCCGCTTGGCGCAGTATACTGCAAGTTGATGTCCGAAACATCATC
This sequence comes from Amphipoea lucens, assembly GCA_947508005.1. Classification (NCBI taxonomy): domain Eukaryota; kingdom Metazoa; phylum Arthropoda; class Insecta; order Lepidoptera; family Noctuidae; genus Amphipoea; species Amphipoea lucens. The sequence continues at coordinate 22,447,703 of OX382360.1, read as the reverse complement.
CAAAGTATGCCAGATCGAATGCAGGCAGTTATCAGGGCTAGAGGAGGAAACACCCGATATTAAAACGTATAGACAACAACGAAAAAGACCTTATTTTTTATTTTATAGTGTTTTTAAATTTATAGTGAAAAATTCCTAATTTCAGTGAAAGTGCGTGATTTTAAAAACTGATTTATTGGTGAGGTAATCTTTTAATTTCTAAGTTCTTAAAGCATAAGAGACACATATTAAAGCCACTTACCCTTAATTTATTGTCATAAATGCAAATTTTTTTATGCAAATAATCGGCAAAATCACGAGTGGCCAAGTTTCCGTGCCGGTGAGTGTAGATACACATATAAAAACTGATAAGAAGAAAAGAACAGAAAAATACGTACAAAGGTGTTGCATATTTCTAAAGAAATCTATTCTAGCACACCTGCGATAGGAAAATAAGTGTTATGTTAGTAAAAAAAATCTTGATTCACGGGTAGCGATAGCGCCATCTACGAAGACGCGCCCGACTCTTCTTCCTAATGTGTCATAATGTGTCATAATGTTCCTAGTGTGTCATAATAATCATATTGTATTAAAATGTAATAGCCAACAATACTACGTCAACTTCAACCATTTTCAAAAATTAGAAAACGTCAACACGGTAGGAATGAAACTATTTGACTAGGCGCAGAAACGGATACGTTCACAAGTGACGTACGGAGCCGATCGTATGCGTCGACATCCTGCCGGTCGCGATCGGCTGTCGCCGCATCCGTCCGTATCTTTTCCGATCCGATGCGATTCGAGCCGTTTGGTGGAAATCCTCCTTTATGCAATTAAGTACGAAAGCTTTAAAGTTTATTAGTCAGCTTAAAGTCATGTTCATTTTATTAGTAATTTCATAACCTGTCATGTCAGCGCTTACCATGTAATTAATATTCTTTGCAAGTATGTAAGTAACTGCAACACGTGTGTAATTACTTTAATCGGAGACATAGGTTAATGTTCAAGTCTGTTCCGTTTAGAACATTGCCAGTTTATGTCTATTACAAAACTTTATGACTCTGATTGATAGCACGTAATTCCCCTATTGCTCTATTAATGGATTAACACCCAATCAGGAGTTTCTCAGTAGCAGCCCGGAGTCTGGATTTGTGCTCGGTTGTTGGCAATAGGCTGTCTCACTATTAAGTACGTGGAACTATAAAATATAACTGGCGAAATGTAGGTAGGTTACACTACACTAAAGATATCTTCTGCCCAACCTTTCGGAGAAAAACAGGCGTGGTTGTGTCGTATTATGTTATAATGACTTCTTTCCCTTAAATTATTATTTCCTTAATTTCTTTGTGGAACAAAATTAACACTTTAAGTACGTAATATCTGCTCATTTTCTAAGTCACCCACATTTTATAAGGTGCTCATTCACGTGGAAAGTCAAGGTGACATAATATAAGGTAAATTTCCCCTAGCCTACGCACTCAGATTTCAGTTAGGACCTATTAATAAAATCAGTCTGAATATTAATGAGGTCTCTCCAGGTATAAAAGCTCGGGATTACTGAGCGTCAGCACATTCGAACCACATTCGTGGAACAGTAGCCTTCGTACATCCTCCAACATAACAAAAGCCCTTGGGTTTCCATCGACGTTAGTTGAAGATCGAACAAATCATCAACCAACATGAAACTGACTTTGGTCTTCATTCTCGTGGTAGCGTGCGCTTGGTGCTGCGAGGCGCGGAATGGTGCCAATTATTACTGTGGACGACGGCTCTCAGAAGTGCTGGCCGCTATCTGCTGGGGTTCCGAGGAGAAGCGGGATGCTGGGTGGTGGATGCCGGAGGACTCGGCGCTGGCTCTGGGTGGCTTGCGCGGCAAGCGAGGTCTTGCTGACGAATGCTGCTACAAACCCTGCACCATGGATGAACTGCTAACGTACTGCTAGTGAAAACCCAGGCATGACTGACTTGTACAAATGTAATTTACGAGAATATTGTTGTTGATGTAAATAAATGATACGAGGTTACCTGATTTCGTATGTTTTCTTTGATCACCACACATCATTATCATCATCACCCATATACATTTTCGTCAACTCGTAAGTAATTCATCAAAAGATGTTTTCGCTGTCTTCTGTATTCAAATTCCAAAACTCAAAAATCGAAAGTAGGTTGTCTATAAGTATAATACTCTAGCTTAGATGCCAAAGAAAACAAGCTTTTTTTTAAAGAGATCAGAACCAATTTACCAGTCTGTCTGCACTCTCCTTTCTAGTAAGTAATTATCAATTACAGTAAAATGTAACCAAATCTGCAGTACTTTTTGATCCCTAAAATCCTCGGGGAATGATCATGAATATCAAACGGGCATCGCATAGTCCCCAGTTATCTGATCCGGATTAAACCGGTAAAAAGCGGTCATTATTCCGCCTCTGTGGACCAAATGGGATTTTTTATTTGAGCCACACCTCGGGCTATTGTATGTGGATTGTCATTGGGCTGGAAAATTATATTCCTGTTTTTTGTTCAAAACATGCGGATTCATTTTTTCGCGAATAAAAAATAGTCATTAAGTCCCTGGGTCGGATTAATTTTTGTCCAACATTTCATAAAATATGGAATAAAAACTATCGAGACACACAGAGAACAGCTCTTGAGATATCTGCATTTTGCTAAAACACTGCATAAACATGTTCATAAAAGAATAATTTTATTAGACTGGCAGCGCCCGCGGTTTCACCCGCATAAGTTTCGATCCCGTGGGAATATCGGGATAAAAAGTATCCTATGTGTTAATCCTGGTTATAAACTATCCGCGTGCCAAATTTCATCCAAATCCGTTCCGGAGTTTTTGCGTGAAAGAGTAAAAAATATCCATCCATCCATCCTTACAAACTTTCGCATTTATAATACTAGTAGGACAGGAAAGATAGGATAGTAGGAAGTAGGATGAACACAGTTTCTATTTTTCTCAGGTCTACTATCATATCTTTAAAAAAGGTTCAAGGTTTGATTGTAAAAGACCATAAAATATTTCTCTGAAGTCTTCAATAGTAAGTAGGTAAATAATATGGAGAGCAGTGGTGGCCCAGTGGTAACGACCGCGACTTACGAGATATAGGTCGTAGGTTCGAACCCTGACAGGCGCTTTACTTTGTGTAAACTATTTCATTACCACTGCTCTCAAAGCGGTGAAGGAAAACATCGTGAGGAAACCGGCATGTCCTAGAACCAAAAATTCGAAGACATGTGACATCTACCAACCCGCACTGGGCTCGCGTGGTGGATTACGGCCCACTCCCTCTCACAGATAGGAGGCCTGTGTCCCAGCAGTGGGAACATTATAGGCTGATTATGTGTAAATAATATGGGTCCAGGGTTCGATTCTCGGGTCGGATCAAGTATTATTAGGTTTTTCTATTGGGAAATTCTTACATAACATAATCAGCCTATAATGTTCCCACTGCTGGGACACAGGCCTCCTCTCTGTGAGAGGGAGTGGGCCGTAATCCACCACGCGGGCCCAATGCGGGTTGGTAGATGTCACATGTCTTCGAATTTTTTCTTAGTAGACGTAAAATATCACAGACGAAATGTGTGGGTGTAGTATACACCTCTGCAAACCCCTTTACAGAAATACGGAAGTGAAGTTGTCTATTTACGACAATAGTTACGAAGGAACTTATGTTTCGTTTGACGCTGGTAAAAAGGACTATTGTTTTAGAAAGTTTAAGGGTCGGTTCACATCTGACGGAAAATGCGTCGGGCGTAACTTCGATTGCGTCTATTTATTCGCTCGACGCACTAACGAATCATCGGTTGAGTGTGAAAGGTTGAATGTTTTATCATATAATTGTCTGTTCGGGCGTTACGCGACCGATAATACGCGACGCATCTTCCGTCAGATGTGAACCGACCCTAATAGGTAAACCAGTGCAAGCTAGCGTCTTATTCTATTGAAACTCCTTATTAATACGTTAGGCCGGCTCAAGTTCAAAGCTTTACTACTGGCATGCGGCCTACGGGACTACCCCAAAACAATCAGCTTCAAGCAATGAAAACTATAGTAAAAAACTCTACTTACACATTAAGCTCAACGCATTTTGTTGGTCCGGTAACATAAATCCACACTGGGCCCTCTTTTAAGATGATATCTCGGCACATTAGCGATAATCCTGGAGATAAGGATCGGGTTTCACAATAGTATCGGTCTTTGATCTACCCCTGTCAATGTCCGCTGGGTGGCAGTTATTTGTCAAACTTGTCAGTTGGTCTGTTTCTTTTTTTTCTGTCAAAATTTGTTTGACCAAAGAAGGTTTTCGTTTTTATTTTTTAGTAAGTATGATTTCCGATAGAACATGGTCCTTTTAAAATAGTGTAAGACTTGATTAATTAGTGAAAGAAAGAAAAGAACAGATTAATTCTTTATGGCGTTAGACGATCAAATCTAAGCTATGAGAATTAATTTTTATTACCTAGGTACAAAATTCTGTTGTTCATCTTAAAATATAGCATACAAAAGGTGTGATCAGGTATGAACTTATTGTCTAAGATATCCTGCACTGAATAATACACAAATAATATAAATCAATATTTTACCAATAATGCCGTGATTTTTTAATTTTGAGAAAATAAAAACATGATTGAAAAATGAAGAAAGTGACCCAAAAGTTTGTACCGTGTGCTCGTTGTTGGTTATGATGTAAAGTCAATTAAATCAAACGCAATACTAACACCAATCGGTGTAAAGGTTCCTTATAAATCGTAAAAAAAAAAACGAAACTAGCTCGTCCCTTATTTCCACTACACGCGAAACGAATCGATAGTCACACTCCTCTATATTTACACACTACAACAATATAACGCAATTATATATTCAAAATAATGTTAACACTTGACAATAGTTTACATTTGAATGTAAAGGATTAACATGCGGTGGACTGTGACCCGCGAAGTGTTAAAAAGACAATGATTTGATTTATTGTGGACACGGATTACAATGATTGGCTTTTCGCGAAGTACTTGGGTTTGTATCGTAACGCCTCATTAAAGATGTAAATTGAATTAAATATTATTAATTAAATAAATAGGTTTTAACTTTTCTTTGTTATAGGTAGGTAAAACAGTTTTACACTCCTAAATCTTAGTCTTTTCATACAGTGATTTTGAATTCAGTAATCCAGTTATTAATTTTTCGTTTAGTTTTAACTTCTACCATCTGAAAAATCCTGAAATCGCGAAGAAAAATCAGCTCTCAGCAGTATCATTCACGAACTTTATGGAGCAGCTGGTTTTAAAAAAGTACAATTACCCTCTTTCGGGTTATCAGTTATTTCACCAAACCTTGTGTTGGTGGACCAACTCGAGATCTAATATAAATAACAGGATACTGATTACTGGACAAAGATAGGAATATGTGGTCCTAATGCATTTATGAACTACTAGCTGCGCCACGCGGTTTCACCCGCATAAATGTCGATCCCGTGGGAATAGCGGGATAAAAAGTAGCCTATATGTTAATCCAGGGTTTCAGCTATCTCCATGCAAAGTTTTATCAAAATTGGTCCAGTCGTTTGAGCGTGAAGAAGTAACAAACATAAACACACACACACTCACAAACTTTCACCTTTATAATATTAGTGTGATGGACTCGTTTCTAACCGATTGGACGGAGAAGGCACAGCACAAAGAAATGTGGAAGAATATGTGGGAGGCCTTAATTGCCCAGCTGTGGGACAATACAGGCTAGCGGAAAAAAAAATGCATTTAAGCCTTAGGCCCGATATACCTTCTTGGGATTTTGGGCCTAAGTCCATAATAGATCTGTGTAGCCTTTACATTCATACTATATACTATCACACTAATATTATAAAGGCGAAAGTTTGTGAGTGTGTGTGTTTATATGTTTGTTACTTCTTCACGCTCAAACGGCTGGACCAATTTTGATAAAATTTTGTGTGGAGGTAGCTGACACCCTGGATTAAGATATAGGCTACTTTTTATCCCGATATTTACACGGGACCGAAACTTATGCGGGTGAAACCGCGGGGCACAGCTAGTAATATTATAAATTCGAAAGTAACTCTGTCTGTCTGTCTGTATGTTACCTTCTCACGCCTAAACCGCTGAACCGATTTAGATGAAATTTCGTATAGAGATAGCTTGAGTCCCGGGAAAGGATATAGGATATTTTTTATCCCGATATGCCCACGGGATCGAGACTTATGCGGGTGAAACCGTGGCCGGGGCGCCGCTAGTACTAAATATACATACAATGCCTCATTAATCGTGGTTGCAAGCGTGACTGCTGAGCCAGTCCATCCCCCTGCAGACCTCCAGTCCTGTGTCCTAAGTACACATTATGGTAAAGCAATATAGTATTGAGTATTGAGAAATTTATCTGAAGCAGCCCGGAGTTTAGGAGTTGGCAGTGTGATTCGGAAAGCACGCCCCGCGCCTTATCTCTCTCCACTCATGTCGAGTTGCCGTCCCATCGCACTATGAGAATGTAGGAAGAGAAACTGTACCTGTGTCTGCGCACACACTTGTGCACTATAACATCTCCCGCGCCGAAGGCTAGTCTTCGCTGAGATTGGCCGCCATGGCTAAAATTCGGTCTAAAGGACTATAAGGGAAGGTTCATAGCTGACGGAACATGCGTCGCGTATTATCGGTCGCGTAACGCCAGAACAGACAAATGTATAGAAAAACACTTGACCGTTCACACTCAACCGATGATGCGTTAGTGCGTCGAGTGTGAACGGTCAAGTGTTTTTCTCACAGACGTAAAAAGAGTACTGTGGTTTTTCTATACATTTGTCTGTTCTGGCGTTACGCGACCGATAATACGCGACGCATCTTCCGTCAGATGTGAACCTTCCCTTATACATACAATGTACAGACGCCAGCACATCAAGCTACTACAAGCTGTCAACTTTCTTTAATAGCTTTTCAACTTTATCGCTAAAGCATAAGGTTCAAAGTTGATTGGGAAAATCTAAATTTTAAGAACGTCCTAGTAAGTACCATTTTATTATTGAAAGTTTAATGTCACTGTTAGAAAAAATGTTTTTTGACTACCTATCTATTTGACTTAGTTTATATGAGCTCAACTGTCACTAATGAGACACAATTATTACTGTTTCCATGTTACCGAACTTAATAAGCTTGCCTAATAGACGAGGGGTTACAGACCCTAGATTTTATTTCAAATATCAAAAATTTCTACAAGTATAATAAACGATAAACGTGCTCTATTCACTGAAACTTATAAAAATACCAAACTTATCTCAGTTAACGAGCACAAAAATGCAAATCAACTTACGAAATCCACACAATAGGGGAGAATGGTACCTCCCCGCCCCAACCACCCCATCCCTTGTTGCCCTAACAGCAGCCCACCCCTATCTTAGTGCCCTACTTGTAACGTACTTGCCACCCTCGATTTTAAATGTTGGTACTTTATTTTTTTGATGGACAAGCCTGGTATGCGTTTTGAGAGAATTTATCGGAAAATTTTCTGAAGAACTACGAATAATCTTTAAAAAAAATACTGAATAAAAATATTAAACTTTGGCCTATATTTACAATACTTATAACTACTTAGATAAGAATATAATGAAGTACCTGTTATTAGTGCCTTTCAGGATAGTGTACCTAACCCACCCGCACTTCGATAGATACAGTTCGACACAACTTAGATGTAGCATCGGCAAAATTCGTAAAACGTTCGTAAAATGTTCGTAATTCGTAATCGTAAATCTTTATTATCTACTACTTTAGGAAAAATTGATAAATTTTTCCTAAAGTAGTAATAAAGATTGGTGATTTTGAAGGCGCACTTAGTTTGGATGTGATCGGTTTTACGAATTTTGCCGATGCTACATCTAAGTTGTGTCGAACTGTACCTACATGCTTAGAAAAACGGATAAAGTTTTGAAATGCCTACTAATCCCACTATGCAGAATTCATCATTGATTCATCTTGATTGAATTTTAAGACTGAATCGATGTCTGTCTGAATGAAGTTGACCTGGACTAGATCGATAATAATGATAATCTTAAGTCACTTAAAATCATTGAAAGTAGCATGATGGAGTGAAAGAAAAAAGTATATAATTTGGTAGCCTCAATAATATATTTACATCAACGGATTATAATGATTACACTCAAAACTTAAAAGCTGCGTAACACACTATCAATCGGAATCTGAATCATTTTGAAGCCAATTGCTAATCCATTGCTTCTTAAGTTCGAAAAATTAGTCTGCTCAACACGTAAATAACGCAATGAATGTTGTTGAACTGTCAAAATGAAACCGATTCCGATTGATAATATGTTACGCAATTGCCCCGCTGGTCTTTCATCGCTAACAGTACGAAAGTAGTTCTTGAACAGTGCAGGCTTTGTCGCAGCACTCATCAGCAGGACCTCGCTTGCCGCGCACGCCACCCAGCGCCCGGGCCGCATCCGCCGTCAGCCACCACCCAGCATCGCGCTTCACGGAATTAGGGCCGTAGCAGAGAAGGGCCAGTCGTTCGGCAAGAACTCTTCCACAAAATATTCTCGCCCCATCCTGCGCCTCGGAGCACCAAGAGCACGCTACCACGAGAAGAAGGGCCAGAGTCAGTTTCATGTTGATTGACGGTTTCTTTGATAGTTAACTAACGTCGCTGGAAACCCAAGAGGTTTTGTTATATTGGAGGATGTAAAGAGGCTACTGTTCCACGATTGTGGTTCGAATGTGCTGAAGCTCAATAATCTGCACCTTTTATACCTGGGGGCAGCTCATTAATATTCAAACTATATATATTAATAGGTCTTAACTGATACTTGAGTGCGTAGGTTATGGAAATCTTTGCCCTACTTGTCACCATGATTTCATACGTGGATGAGCTTCATAATAACATAGTGTGAAGACGAAAATGTGGGCGGTAAAGAGAGCGAGAAGCTCGGTAATCGGTACTACATTATCACTCCACGTCGCTTCACGTTTTGTTCATATTCATCCTGCAGTTGACCACGTTACAGAATATACGAAGGAATATCGCTATGAGTCTTCATATTTACACATTTTATATACCCTTTGAATGTTACATAAAACCTTTTTATTGCTCTTTAAAATATTTTCGAATCAAACTACTTGGACCGATTTAAAACTTTTTTCTCAAGCTTTTAAATCCTGGCACACAATAAACATAACATGCATATTCGAACGTGGAATAAAAATTAACAAGAGATCCAAGCGGCCCATCAGACGGGCGCTGATTCGCAATTTTTTCAAAATTTCAGTCCGTTTCCAAATTTTTGTAACGTAATAGTTTTATAAACAGTTTTTTTTTATATATTGTTTTACCTGGATCATCAAAATTACCAGTATCCATCATGGTAAGTAATTTTAGAAATATATTTTTTCGACTGCGTACTACCTACTTCAGGGAACGTAGTACCTATACCGGTAGCCCTAGTATATAATTTATTCTAGATCTTAGAATTCCTGTCGTGCTTAGTCATCGTCTTTATAATAATTTTGGATTGCTTTTGTCACGTTTTCGAAAGGTTAATTGACGGTCATTTTTGTTAACCTTTTCTTGCCATCATAAATTGCAGGTTTTTTCACAAAGCACGTTGATGGGCTTCTTAGATTATATAGTCTAAGATGGATTCTGTCTTTTTGTAAAAATGTCAATTGAAAAACTGACATTTTTTAATGGCGTTCTCTGGATATAAAGATTCTTGCTTTCTGATCGTATGTTACCAAGGCTAGGGAGACTGACCCTCCCAAAAACTGCGCTGACGAAAATATTTGTAGATCCTTTACAATGAGTGCTAAGACAATGTCTTTAACGTGTCAATTTTTTACATGAGCAGAGGGAGTGCATCTCAGTGCACGTTGGGCAGGCGGGAGTGCAGATGGGGGTGGCATGCTGGCAGCTCTACTGCCTGGAGCACGGCATCCGTCCGGACGGAACCCTGCCGGCCTACGAACAAGACTCCAACGCGGCCGACTCCTGCTTCAACACCTTCTTCTCCGAAGCTGATCGAGGAAAAATGGTGCCGAGAGTAGTGATGGTGGATTTAGAGGCTACTGTTATCGGTTAGTATTTACTATAATTAAGATAGTATAGGTATTTTAGCTTTGGTGCGCTTTGGTGCTGAATGGTGAGATTCTGCTCGAAGTTCAACGTCCACTTCTCTAGGCCGCTTACATCCCAATACTGGGCAATAATGTGGTAGCAAGTCACAACCAGTAGGGTCAGCTGGTAAGTTCGGTTGGTCATTTTACTATTTATCACATGCCTAGATGATATCCAGCCAGGCGAAACAACTAACTTTAGCAACGTCATACAGAATTGTAGGATTAGCTAACAATTATCAACAAGGCAGTTCTTTTTGAAGTGAAACTTCTTTACGCACGCTTGACTTGGGGAGTAAGCTGGCGAACGCGTGACGTAAGCGTTACGAAAAGTGTGATTGGGCGAGGCGTCGGGAGTTGAGTGGGGGATATAAGCAAGAGAAAGCAGTGCGCGCGCACATTTTCTTTCTGGTCAGTGGGTCTCTCTCTTCCTCTTATAGCCAAATACGTTTGAAGTTTCACTTCAGTCGTGTGGTCATAAGCACACTCGGTTTTTTTTGTACTTGTTGGCGTCGCTGTATCGCAGTTTCCCTTCCCAGATGAGGTCCGTTCAGGCGAGTACCGGCAACTGTACCATCCGGAACAGCTGATCACGGGCAAGGAGGACGCGGCTAACAACTACGCGCGTGGTCACTACTCCACCGGCCGTGAGGTCCTCGGTCCTGTCATGGAGAGAGTCAGGAAGTTGGCTGACCAGTGTACTGGTTTACAGGTTAGGAAATTGAACTTCTTTTAATGATCATCCTCATTTAGAGCCAAAGCACACACGCTACTTTTTGCATCGGCGATCGGCGTTTTTGCGGCTGTATCGATGCTGCATCGCGTTTTGGCGACTTTCTGCGTTCGGACGCTGTATCGGAATCGCGCGTTTTAGCGACTGCTCCGATGCTGAAAAGCAGCTGAATCGCCGATCGCCGATGCAAAAAGTAGCGTGTGTGCTTTGGCCCTTACCCGTCCACTGCTGCCAATAGGCCTTTCCTAAACTTGGACAATGGAAGGGTGCTTCTTGTCCATGTATTTTAAATGGGTTTTTCAGTATTAGAATGTTTATTTTTTTTTAATTTTCCCTTCATCATTTTTTACTATTTCAATTAGGTATAGACGCCAGCACATCAAGCTACTACAATCTGTCAAATTTCCTTTTTCCCAACTTTATCGCTAAAACATAAGGTTCAAAGTTGATTGGGAAAATTTGACAGTTTCGAGTAGCTTGATGTGCTGGCGTCTGTACCTAGATCAGGTTTCATATTATTATAATTATCATGTTGACATTAATTTTAATTGTTTTTTTAGTTTTGTAAAACTCTTTTCTGCTTACGTCAGTGGATTACTCTTTTTTTTTTTTTTAATGAATTCTTTGTTTTAAAACAAGTTAAAAACTATTCAAAATTAAATATTTTATTTGTCCAAACAAGCTATTGTTGAAGCATGGATTCTAACTAGAATTGCATGCATTCTAACTAGAATTAAAATTACATAGCTAACTAGACTCGTAAACTTACAATTGCTCCAGGGTTTCTTCGTGTTTCATTCATTCGGCGGCGGGACAGGCTCCGGCTTCACCTCGCTCCTCATGGAGAAGCTTTCAGAGGAATTCGGCAAAAAGAGCAAACTGGAGTTCGCTATCTATCCAGCTCCACAAGTAAAAATCCTATATTTTTCTCCTATATTAATACTGTCCTATTTCCAAATCAATATGAATAGGTATTTACAATTATAGGAAATATGTAATCATATCTATTGACTTTTTAAATTTTTGTCTATATTAGTATTTTACAAAGTTAACGTTCTTTTTTTTTCGAAAAATTAGTTACTTGTGTCAGCAACTTTATTCAAATATACAGTCCACACATATCTAAGTACAGACGCCAGCACATCAACCTACTACAATCTGTCAAATTTCTTTAATAGATTTTCAACTTTATCACTAAAGCATAAGGTTCAAAGTTGATTGGGAAAATTTTACAGTTTCGGGTAGGTTGATGTGCTGGCGTCTATACCACTAACAAACTCGAAGCATTTATTTCTATTAAACCATTTACAGGCCCTTTTGGATTGTCAAGGAGTTGGTCAGTTAGTCAGAAAGTGATAGATTGTCCATGATCGATGCGTCTTTATTTTAACTAGTATTTATTAAAGCTATTACTATGCTACCAGGTGTCGACAGCAGTGGTCGAGCCTTACAACGCGGTGCTGACGACACACGCCACCATTGGCCACTCGGACTGCGCCTTCATGGTCGACAACGAGGCTATCTATGACATTTGCAGGCGGCGGCTGTCCATTGAGAGGCCCTCGTACGCCAATCTCAACAGGCTTATTTCACAGGTGAGGACTTTACTAAGCTACTTTGTCTAATACTGAGCGTAGGTATAGATAGGAATCTCCAAAGTTGCCAGTCTTACGAAGGTTGTCTTTAAGAGATAAATTATTCATAAGGTTATTAGAGTTAGAATTACATGCAATTTATTAAACATGATATCGACGGTTCCCCGGCTATTTGATCTAAGCGACATTTCTTACGAAATTGAGTTATATACATAATTGGAATCAGCGAATTTTTCTGATATCGATGGTTCCCCGGCTATTATTTGATCTAAACGACATTTTTATTTCGCAAAAAATGTCGCTTAGATCAAATAGCCGGGGAACCGTCGATATGGATTACTTTAAAATTAATTTGTTAATGCGCCGAAGTCTAAATAATAATAAATGACGCTCCCATTGGAATTGATTCTAGTTATAATTTGATGTAGATTGTCTTATTGGAATTAGGAAATCTGATTAAATGCGCCTTAAGGCTGTACATTCTGAAAGTTGACAACTTCGCAAATAGCTGTCAAATATTTCGTTGTTTTGATTATTAATTAATCAATATTTGATACTAAACAAAGTATTGAAATTCAGCTGTTGCATTATTGATTACGAATTGCATAATAACACTAGATTAGGTATTCTAACAGCTTTAAGGGGGCAAAAAAGCATTTGGAAGGATTGTGCTTTTTTTATACCTAAAACTAAATATTCAGTATTAGTTATTGAAATTCACAATCAATATTTAAGTACAACAAAGCGATATTTCATTTAGCAATGTGTATTATTATGTCTGCATTGAACGAGTGTCTAGTAAGTTTTTCTTGTCCAGGTGGTCTCGTCCATCACAGCCTCGCTGCGTTTCGACGGCGCACTCAACGTGGACTTGACAGAGTTCCAGACGAACCTGGTGCCCTACCCGCGCATTCACTTCCCGCTCGCTGCCTACGCGCCGGTAGTCTCCGCCGACAAGGTACGCAATGGACGCCGAAGTTCCTTATCTATTAATGCCATTAAACTCGAGTTTTAAATGGTTCAAGAGTCATGTTTCGGAAGGTCAGATCAGAATGATTAAGACTGCCTTTAAGAAAGTATTAACTTTCATTGATTTAAAATTTTAAATTCCCCGGCAACACGTCACCCAGTATCCTGTTCCGTAACCAAACCGTAACGTATCGGCAATTGCAAAAAATAAGTTTGCATGAATTACTACGAGTTGGCTCCCGCTACACCGTCGCGTTTCAGGACCGGCCAGTCCCGCCGAAAACCTGTGGGGTGTGGTCCGGTCACCAGAGGTCAACCCAAGGGGGGTCAGTACTGTATCAGGCACCGCAACGGTGCCGGACCGGTGCTCTCAGGCGGCGCGCCGCGTCGGGCCGCACACGACGTCCGCTTACAGCAGACGTCAACCCGACCCTTTAGTCGGTTTTAGTCTGTCTGTGTGACCGCGTTGTTCTTCTAAACTACAATAGGGATTTTGATGCGGTTTTTACCATCATTCAGAGAATTTTTCAGAAATGGTTGTGTGAATAAATCAAAAATAACTTACATACCTACATATAATAAAAAAAACCCTCTTGTTTTGTAAGTTCGTAACCACAGATATAGATACACCTATATAACGCAAGAGCAACTACTTCGCGTGCCAAAAATCGCGCCAGCTTATGTTCGAAAATCATAAGCCGGAATTATACTTTGTTTTTAATTACCATTAGGATTAAGTTATTAAAATTTCATAGTTTGCTGTGTAGACTCAAATTTTTTTTTTTTTTTGGTTTATTCTAAGCCAAAAATATGTTGTATTGTACGCCATAAATGGCAAAACATGTAGATCTACCTGTTATTTTAATGGTAGGTTCACACGCGCGCGTTCAACTCTACATTCAACGTGCACATTCACATTCACGAGCGTGTAAACGGTACGCCCGAGCCCGTGAACGCGCTTGTGAACGTGAATGCCGCGAATCGGGCAAGTGTCGGTTTTTTGGCAAAGTTCAAAGGATGAATGTGCGGGCGCCCGGTGACTGTTTACACGCGCGCGGACAGTCAGTCTCTCCCGCGCTTTCGCGATGAGTGGATCTTCATTCGTTGCTAAGAAAGTCGCTACGATCGGAGATTACAACATGGCGGAATGGTCAAACGAGACAATTTTGACGTTCCTGGAATATTACCAGGAAGAAGAAGTATTATGGAACCCCGGACATAAATTCCATAAGGACAAGAAAAAAATTCACGATACTTGGACGAAGATTGGTAGATTACTAAATGTGTGTCTTTTTCCAATAAAAATAAGTTAAGCCAAAGGATATGGCAGCAACAACACCGAGATCCTCGCTGCTCGCCATTCTGGCACTGACTGACACGACGGCGTGCGTGTGAACAGCTTGAATGTCCGCCGGCCCGGGACGGGCTGCATGCCGCGCAGCCCGCCGTGCAGCCCGCCGGGCTGCACGGCGCGCGTGTGACCGTAGCATAAGACCTTGCACATTTATTTGATGTATACTCATGTTTTTACAATAAATATTATTCTATTATTCTATTCTATTTCGCGCTCAGTCCTGCGTACTGCCGGCTGGGTGAGCGTGAGCGAGAGAGCGCGAGCTTGTGACGTCATAGTAGGTAGTCAAAAAGTGGCACGCTTAGTTTTCATACAGTTCGTGATACTTGAAATGCGTTACGCATCCCCGCTCGTGGGGGACGAGACGGGGTATGTGGGACTCCTGTCGGAATTACACACCGACAGTATACCCACTAAAATTCAGCGGTGTCCCCACATCGCCGTGATGGGAGGGCCATGGGAAACCGGCTCAGCCTTTACTTCCACAACCCTCCCGGCCCACAACCCTCCCGGCAGTTCGTGATACTTGCGTTATCTAGGTCTATGTCTGTGGTCATAACCGTGCGAAGCAGGGTGCGCCGCTAGGTCATTTATAATAATCCTTACCTCTCCCAGGCGTACCACGAAGGCATGTCCGTGTCAGAGATCACGGCAGAGCTGTTCGAGCCTCAGAACCAGATGGTGAAGTGCGACCCTCGCGACGGCAAGTATATGGCCTGCTGCCTCCTGTACCGCGGCGATGTGGTGCCCAAAGACGTGAACGCTGCCATAGCCGCCATGAAGGGCAGGGCCGGGATACGGTTCGTGGACTGGTGTCCCACTGGGTTTAAGGTGAGATTGAAGAAATCTTTGGATCATATTCATCAGCTTCAACAACTCGTTCACCAAAGCAAATGTAACTGCAGGTACTAGCCGCCGCCACAGTAGTTACCCCTTTCTCTAGTCTTCTTTCAATTAATCCATTATTTACCTTTAATCTAAGGGCTGATTTTTGCAACGTCATCTTTTTCAGAGAAACTTTCCATACCCAACTTCTTTTTTATCCCACTGAAAAAAGATATCTGCATAACAGCATTATCAGCCTATAATATTCCCACTGCTGGGATACGGGCCTCTTTCGGTGAGAGGGCTATAATCAATGTCACAAAAAAAGATACCGTATCAGACGTTGGAAAAATCCGCTCTAAATACACTGCTACAAGGATCTTTTGGCGGTCAAATGACGTTGACAGAGGGCGGTGCTGTTAATGTCAAATTTCACCCAATTTTGGCCACTTGCTAATAAACTTGTAGCGCTATCGCGCATAAGAGCAGTGGTGGCCAAGTGGTAACGGTGGTCGTAGGTTCGAACCCAGACAGGCGCTTTACTTTGTGTAAATTATTTCATCACCACTGCTCTCAAAACGGTGAAGGAAAACATCGTGAGGAAATCTGCATGTCCTAGAACCAAAAATTCGAAGACGTGTGACATCTACCAACCCGCACTGGGCCAGCGTGGTGGATTACGGTCCATTCCCTCTCACCGAGAGGAGGCCTGTGTCCCAACAGTGGGAACATTATAGGCTGATTGTGTTGTGCTATCGCGCTATATTTCTAAAACATTTTTGTGCAGGTGGGCATCAACTACCAGCCGCCGTCGGTGGTGGCGGGCGGCGACCTGGCGCAGGTGAAGCGCGCCGCCTCCATGCTCAGCAACACCACCGCCATCGCAGAGGCGTGGGGCAAGCTCGACCACAAGTTCGACCTCATGTACTCCAAGCGAGCGTTTGTGCACTGGTGCGTACATTACTGGATAGTTACAGGCAGTTCTGCAGCATACTTTGAATGGCGATACTGAAACTTGGTAGTGTGGTGGGCAGGTACTGCTGTAGGTACCTGTCCGCCATTTAAGGGCCTGTGCACACCACGTTTTTTAAACGCGCCGTTAACGCGCGTTTGTAGCGATACAGACGTGATACGCACGCGAGTCAGACGCAGCCTGTAGACCTTCTGTAGGATAAAAGCACGCCGTCAACGCACGTTTCTGAAATGCGCATCAACGGCGCGTTTAAAAAACGTGGTGTGCACAGGCCCTAAGTGCCTTGAGTCTCTGCAAAGATGTCAAACGGCAAACCCTCATTCTATTGTTACGTTACAGGTACGTAGGCGAAGGCATGGAAGAGGGTGAATTCTCAGAAGCGCGTGAAGACCTCGCGGCGCTCGAGAGAGACTATGACGAGGTCGCCATCGAGACGTCGGACATGCAGCCCGGCTGCGACGACGAGCTATGACGTCACTACCGCGAGGAGGGCCGCGCCCTCTCCCGCCGCACCCCTCCGCGCTCGCTGCAGACCCCCCCGCCAGTGCAGCTGCGACGCGACTGCGCTCAGATGCTAACACTACGGCGACCACGATGCACGCGCACAGTTGCTCAACACAGAGTGCACGGCCCAGGATGCACGCTTCTGCTGTACCTATACTGCAAGAAGGTCGTCTACATTCGAAACCTACAAAGATATGATGAATAACATCCCATTCGGTGCACAGTTTCACCTGCAACTCATGTGCTGTGGCTGGTCTGTGCGTGTCCAAACATGGCGGCTGCGCAGCGTCGCCGGCGAAGCGGACGCCACAAAACCGCGGCCGCACGTTTATTGATATTGATTATTGCAGAACTGTGAAAATTTATATAAAGGTTCGAAAATGTCCGCGGAGGTCGGATGATGCTAGAGTTGCTTGTGCCTACCACTAACGTACCGATGGCTGCGTGGCGTGACAGAGGTGTGCTCCCTCGCCACTCTCACCAGTTTCTCCGTCGAGCAGTCTTGCGACGTTTTATTTTTTAAGTTTTTTTTTTCTTTGGAATATTTTTTTAAATTTTATAGCAAATACTGGACGGAGAAATGCTAAGTTTTATTATTTTTACACTTGACAGTAATTATGTGGCAAGTTTTGTGGCGAATCGCGTAAGTGTGTGGTGTGAATGCGACGCTATTGATGTAAGTGTAATGTTTATTATTTGTGTACGTCCGTCTTTGTTCAAAATGCTTTAAAAACTTTTACATTGTTCCGTCTGATGTTCTTGTAACAATAAAATATCCAGTATATTTTCATTTATGATTTTTTTCTCCCTTCATAATATACGTACAGCTAGCTGCCAAACTTGGCTGGCTGCGCTTCTGTCTTAGGGCCTATACACACCACGCTTTTTAAACGCGCCGTTGACGCGCGTTTGTAGCGATACAGACGCGATACGCACGCGAGTCAGACGCGATGCGCACGCGAGTCAGACGCGATGCGCACGCGAGTCAGACGCGATGCGCAAGCGAGTCAGACGCGATGCGCACGCGAGTCAGACGCGATGCGCACGCGAGTCAGACGCGATCGATGCGCACGCGAGTCCGACGCAGCCTGTAGACATTCTGTAGGATAAAAGCGCGCCGTCGACCCAAGTTTCTAAAACGCGCGTCAACGGCGCGTTTAAAAAACTTGTGTACAGGCCCTTAGATATCTTCAAAGGGGCCTTCAGAAACCCACATGACTAACACACACACAGATCTAAAATAAATAATTGCCACCAAATTTTCTAATTGACCATTTTTCCATTTTGTGACATGCATAGATACGGGCGTCAGCGCAAACGCCATTATTTACAAGATGCGAAAGTGAGTGCGGTAGGTATTCTATAGGCAGTTGTCCCACCGCCGGCGATGAACGAGTAGCGAGCAACTGAAGACGAGTTGGCGAGCAGCGAGTGTGTAGTTCCGATATTTGTCGCTGGGCTATCAGCGAGTGCCCGAGTGCGACGGGTGATTACTCTCACTCGCTCGGGGCGGAAGATATCTAAAGCGGGCGTGAACTGCCAAGCGAGCATCGTTGAAAGACGTCGCTGAGCAACCGAGCTATCAAAGATAATACTTATCTTTGATAGCTCGGTCGCTCAGCGACAAACCAGTGGAGCGAGTCCTCACCGGCAGTGTGCACAGTCGGCGATCAACTATTTTACACGGAATGTATATCTATGTCCAATAAAAACCACATATAAATCAAATGAAAGTTTATATCATAAGCATCAATTTTCGTTATGAGCAGAAGGCTGTAAAATACCGGGTTAAAGAGATATCAGACCTGCAAGTGCCATGTAAACGTATTAGTTTATGACGCTAATGTTCACTTGCAGTTCTCAGTAATATTAGTTATTGACTCATTCATAACACTGAGGGGGCTTATGGCTAAGTAATAACAAGCCACACGGGTCGATCGATCAGGTTAAGCTGCGCTTGCTGCGGTTGGTCCCTGGATGGGTGACCTTTGTTACATACCAAGACCCCTCCATGCCTCAGAGATAAAATGTTAATCAGTAATTGCCGGTTATAAGCAATAAGTTGACATGCACTAGAACTCTATTGGTCATCTCATCAGGCCAGGCTCCATACAAAAATGGCCATCATTCTTTAATTTTGGATTCAAACTATTTTATGTTAAACAACAAAAGTTGATCAACTAAAATCGAACCGTGTGTACCTGGTATAACTGGCGCCACTTTCAAACTTCCTCTAAGACCTCCACCAATGCGGAGACGAGACAAGAAGAGAGATGGGTTAGAAACAACCAATAGGATTTCGATATTTACATAATATCTCGTCTCAGCTTAGCTTCAGTGGATACGGTCAGGGCCGGATTAACCATGTCGGGGCCCTTAAGCAATGCAATTCTCGGGGCGCCTTTTCTTCCGCTTGAAGATCATCAGCTCTTATAGAGTTGATGTGAGTAGGTAATAGCATCAGCAGCATCACCGGACTGATGCTTAACTCCTCAGGAACTTACAGTATTTATAGATTTGTATTTGGGCTCATCTAAATGGTCTTAACGAATAGGTTACAGATATGTGATGAACTGATGATCCAGGTCTTATTAGGAAAAGTATATGAGATGAGACCGTCTTACGGTCTCATGATGGAGCAGGAAACAAAAATAAGACGCGGGTGTTTTATTTTTAACTTCATTCTTGTTAAATGCAATAAAATATAAAAAACGAAAGAAAATAGTTTTCACGCGGGTGCTTTAATTTTATTATTAATGAATGCAATATAAAACTATTAACCAAGAATTTCATCATCACCACGAAATGCTAAATTACTTTTATGCGCGCACGGGGCCCTTACCCGATGCGGGGCCCCTAGGCAGTTGCCTACTCTGCCTAATGGTTAATCCGGCCCTGGATATGGTTGAGCAGAGAGGAGAGAACATGTCGCTCTCAGGCTTAGTTTTTCTTTCAATAACTCAAATTATCAGCAATTTTAAAAAAAGTACATAAACGACCAAATCAACATTATATTTTTATTCTGAATTACACATACATCTAATAATATTTATAAATCCTATTCAAAACATTAGGTACTTTGTACATAATACTAGAATACATTAATTTTCTTGTAATAATATATTAATTATTTTTTTACATAATTTACAAACGGATAGGTACTGCAACGAAATCCCTTAGGGGCCGTCTGCACGAGCGAGAGAATCGCGGCGCCATGAAATTTTCGCCGCGATGATATCGCTGTGTGGAGTAATATCGCCGCGATTATCTTGCTCGTGGAGACGGCCCTTTAACAATTTTTGAAGCATGAGTTGAGACTACTTAGACGCCATCTCTACGAGGGAGAAGATCGCGGCGATAGGTGTGCGGTGCCATCAAATCGCGATGATATTATCGCCGTGTGGAGACTGATCCATAGAGTTTCTATTGAATTTGATGACACAGCGAGACTATCGCTGCGATTCTTTCGCTCGTGGATATGGTGTCTTAAGTAGCCATTTCGATTTTAAAACTACAAGCAACAACTATCGCTTTTTAATCGGTGTCTCAACAGATTTGATGTATAATCCTTACCAAACTTAACTTGATAAAATTAAATATTGTGGTCATATAGACATTGGTCCATACACCATGCAATCTTTTTGAATTTCCAATAGATTATTTATTTACAAAAAAAATAAAATTGGCCCAAAGTTTCATTGAAAATAGATAATCTCATAAGATTATAATAATAATAATAATAAAACATCACATCTCAAGCTTTCTAAAAATAAAGCTGTATCAAAATATAACATTTTTTGTATAATAAATAGGAAAATACAGAATATTTTCAAAATAAATAGGTTTTGTTTTGGTGTAAAGGTTACACGCAATATTTTTTATTTAATTTGCCGTAATTCAAAAGTGCCCTATTGTGGACAAGCTCAATAACTTCATTAATCCTATTTTACAACATGGTTTTTTATATGGGTAGACCTAAACATTTATGAATATATCACTACCAAAATTTTATATGCTGTGTCATTGTCTATAGCTATTTTATACGTTCCTACAAACCCCACAAAAAGCGTGATGTTTTACGCCTAATATACTCGTAAGTTTAGATTACATGTAGATGTAGATATAAATAGTAAATACAAACCCACTATAACCTACAGCATCCACAAATATAGTATTTCAAAAACCTACTCTTCAAAAAGCTAGATATTATTAATAAGCTACAAATTAATAGTCCCAAACATTTATAAAATTCTGTACTTCATACATAACAAAATAAAAACTATATAAAAGACATTTAATAACAATGTCTTCGATATGTTATATTCATACCAATGCAACATCTACCTTCTTTGATATAACTATTCGAGATGTATTAGGCTACGTACGCACTGACAGGTGGCTTGCTTAGCGCCTAGAGCCTAGTGACTTAACGGGCTTACAGGACCTAACCGCAAAAAACGCAAGTTTTAGAAACAATAAAAGTATGTGATCGACTATAGTAAACAAAATCAGAAAAATATATGATATTCTTCAGGATATATGCTAGGTAGATAGTGTATTGAAAACATAATACAATTATACAACTAATTTGATACGATAGAAAAAAATCATGAAGATTTTTTAAAATAAAAACCATATTAATATACAAACAACCATTCTGATTTTTTGTCAGATTATTCTACGAGCAACATACTAAAGCACTAGTGTTTTAATTGTTTAATCCAAACAATAGATTTTTTGTAAATAGATAATTGCTTCATATTTTGCAATAAATTACCAGCGTTGTGTCATCGCGCTTCTCTTTCATTTCTATGCAGTCCGACAGTGACCGTGCCTTAGGTCATGTAGTCCCCTTAACATCCTTCGATAAAAACTAGGCGACTAGCGAAGGCGCCAAGCGTAGTGCGGCCGGATGCGAAGATTCTAGAGCGTTCGTTTCACTTTCCTACTCGCAAGGTGACTCGCTAGGCTCTAGGCGCTAAGCAAGCCACTAGTCAGTGCGTACATAGCCTTAAAATTTCTACACCAAACTTACAGCATAATAATATTATGCATAAATATTTTTATATTGCTAATAATATTTGGGTTTATGTCTTAGGAGAAGGGCGTTTAGAATAAAACCAGAGAGGCTTATATAATTTTAGCTTTCCATCAATATGCAACAGATGTTATTTAAAAATTAATTAGGCATATGTATATTTTTAATATCAATTACAGTTTAGTGTACTGCGTTTATTATAAAGTCTTGACAATCAGCCGTGCGTTGGCATGAAAAAGTACATATATCTATGCTCACAGCACCAAACTGTACGCCAGGGCGTTTATTAAGTGAGTGGATTATATTAATGATCGTGATATCTTCATCATTGTCTTGGACAGCATCCTCCGATATATTATGATCTTTTTCGAGCAATCCTTACATGACCAGGTAAAATTTTATTGCATTGTGGTTAAGACCTCCCTATTAGATGGAACTTAAACATACTGGTGAAATGTGGGTGTTACTGTAGGTGCACCTCTGGCTAACCCTTCGGGGATTAGAGGCGTGATGTTATGTTATCTATACGTTACCAGAAATTCTTGATTTGGATTGACCTTCGACAAAATTATAGTTTCATTTCGTGATAATAGCCAATCAGCAATCAGCTGGGCAATTACAAAGGCTATTTAATGCCCATAAAATATAACGTATTGTGTTAATACATTTGATCATGCAATCGCACTACCACTGCCATTAACGTTTATATCCACGCAAAAATCTATTCTACCTTGAATTTCAAAACGCCTTTAACCCCAGACCCCAACCACCCTTTCTTCACCCCTTAAACCGTCTCCTCCAGCAAGGAGTCGGTCCTCTTCAGCTACAGCTTCCTGTGCGGCGGCGACTCGGCCACGCTGGGGGTGAGCGACAGGCGCCGGATGTTCGGCTTGTCGTACTCCTCCATGGACATCGCGCGCGACATGCGGCGCTCCACGCCGGGCGGCGGCAGTGACGTCAGCAGGCCCTGGCCCTGGCAGAACAGGAGGAGGGACTGCGCTATTTTTGCTGGCTGAAATGTAAAAAGATTTCATGAAAAAAAATGATGTTGTGGGAGTTTCGTTGAGTGATTGAATTGTTTTCTTCTTCTTCGTGTCGATGGCACGACAGTTTACTAAATTTTGCTGGCCCAAAACATTCACGGCGTCGTCTGTGGCAGCGCTGAAGTCACTGGCTACATTTTTTAGGGCACAGAGAGCGGAATAGGAGGTGGAGCATAGTGTGCGAAACAGCACCAGATCCACAACCAAAGAAAGAAATAATAATTGCATTGCATTGAATTAGAAATGAGGAATCTGACCCCTTACTAATAAATGTTGTATAGCGCCTGTATAGTTACACGACGCTTTGTCTTCTTCTTTCGAAAGTCAAATTACTGACGACTGAAAGAGAGAAATCGATGTGTAACTATTCATTTGATATAATTCGTTTAATAGTAAAGCCGGGTCCAGACGAGTGTAACGTGTAATGTAAGATTACGTGTAATTTAGCGTCAACAGTGTGGACGGCACACGAACGCAAAGCGAATTGTGTACGCGAAACTATTTCAAAGCTGTTTCCACTCAGTTGCTACGAACATGCCGAATAGGAATAATATTCTACATCTCTTCCCAATGAATGAGCAATATCACTCAAAGCAACGTATTTCAGTTTTTTTTTAAAAGTAATCCGGGTTTCTTGGATACCAAATAACAGGTTTTTCTCGATACAAACTAATAAGTTCAAGTGATTGTTCGTCACTCCACATCATGAACGTACACACGACACAACCGTCACGAACGCCGTCCAAACGAGCACTGCGAGCGCCTTTGTGTTCGCGCGAAAAACTGACAGCCGATGGATCAACCCCGAGCGCCGCGCGAGCGTTACATGTAATGCTCGTAGTGCCGTCCACACGTAGAATTCGTGTTACATTACACGGTGGATTACATTACACGTTACACACGTCTGGACCCGGCTGGAGG
Organism: Amphipoea lucens; assembly: GCA_947508005.1. Lineage (NCBI taxonomy): Eukaryota > Metazoa > Arthropoda > Insecta > Lepidoptera > Noctuidae > Amphipoea > Amphipoea lucens. The sequence continues at coordinate 22,423,638 of OX382360.1, read as the reverse complement.
TGAGTGTAGATGATGTATTTTGGCTAAATGATGATGATATTTGGGAAGTTGGTCCGTTGATGGTTTAATGGCGTTAGGCTTGCCATGTTAAACGCGACTTAAACATGACTGGTAACATGTGGGTGCCCATATCTCTTCTAGTCTTTCGGTGACTACATATTGTAGGTGAGATGTTATGTAATCAGATGAGAAGGACACAGATTATATACCAGAAGAAACATTCCTTGTGATGATGTTATATTTTATGCTTTTTTAATAAGAATAATTAGACCCACTCCTCCTTGTGACGAAAGATATTCACGCCGGTTTGCCAATCAGATTAAAAATAAATTTGCATCTAATAAAAAGTAATACGTTGTTGCACAACTACTTCCGGAAGTTTTTGTGCCACAGAAACTTTCATATTCTAGAAAAGTTAATAAATAAAATTCATTGGACTGATTACCATGAAACTTGACACATACGTTGTTTTTTTACCCCCAACCGTGCGAAAACGGTAGCAAAGAGGTAGTAATGTAATTAAAAAATATACATTGACCACGATCAAGGTCAGGTTAATAATAATTAACCTAGATTTTAGTATCATATAGAAATCAATTACTAAACTTAAGGGTTCAAAGATTGTTTTAAGAAACGAAATGTTTAATGATGACTAAATTTAATAAAACATACAAATTAATAAAACCCTACTTTTCGTATTTATTTAAAACATACTTTTGTACACATAAAAATAACACTATAGATAATATCTATTATTTAGAAACAATATACATATACAACATATTACAATAGAACATTTTTCAGTATCAAGTTTCGATTTTGACACGCTTATTAATTGAGTGTAGAAAAGGAAGCGACCATCCACCAGAGCGGAACCGGGTCACGCAACATGTTATTAATGCTACCATTGCTACCACATACTACTACATATTTCAGTTCAAGTTAATAGACATTAACATATGCATCCTGAATGAAAATTACCCTGAATAACTTACAATTTTATGTCTCACTAATATTTTCCACAACTGAATACCAATTAAGTGTTATTGTTGTTGTGTTAGTGTTATTTCTTATAGCTAAGAACTAAAGCACTGATTCAGTTCTTCGTCACTTAGTTTCACAAGTCGCACTGATTCCTCCCAGACCCTCGTGGCCAGCTTCTGATCGTACACCAGTTCACCAGCGCGAACTCTTTGGCAGTTCTTGAAGTATTCTCCTTTGAATTGACCAGCTCTGTTACTAGTAGCGGCATACAAAGCAGTCTGTGCACCTTCCCAAGGATGCTTGAACAAGATCAGGGCCAGAAACGATATGACACTAGCCCACGCAATCCGGGAACTGTTGAAAATTTTCGTCCCAACTGCTCCTGGATCAACAATGTTTACTATAACATTTGGACTCTTCATCCTCCTGGCCAGTTCACGAGTGAAAAGCGCCAAACATAATTTACTGTTCCCGTATATTCTCATCTTAGCCCAGTAACCCGTCTTGTTCCAATTCTCAAAATCAATTTTACCAAACTTGTGCAGTACAGATGATGTGTTTACAATCCTACTCGGTTCAGACGTGGTGCCCGTCTTCTTGAGAAGCGGTAGGAGCAACATAGTCAGCAGGAACGTGCCGAAGTAGTTCACTTGCATGATGAAGTTCATTCCGTCGGCAGTCAGGAAGTCTCCCGGGATCCCGACGCCAGCGTTGTTTACCAAAATGTCCAATCTGTCTTCTGTTTTCAAGATATCTGCTGCGAAGTTCCTCACAGATTCAAGAGACGAGAGGTCTAGTAGTTTGAAGACTACGTTTTCGTTGCCAGAGCTCTTAATGATTAGTTTTCTGCCATGTATGCCTTCATCTTCATAGGGGCACGCGACGATAACCCTGGCGCCTCTGTGAGCAAAATCCCCAGCGATTTCAAGTCCCATGCCAGCAGTCCCGCCGGTCACCAACACTGTTTTTCCATCGTATCTCTTCTTGGATTTGCACACTTTGTTAGTATTCTTCTGGTAAAGTCCAACTACCATGCCACCGATGATAATAATTTCCACTATCAACAAAATCACTGACATCTTGGCCGGCGGGTTTTAGCGCTTGCACATGACCCAAACTGTCCTTTCACAAAAGTTACATTTGAGACAAAACTTTATCGTAGTTTTGTTTACAAGCTGGTCCGCGTATTATCGTTTAGGGTATCGGTGAGTCAATGAACGCAGGTTTACTTTTACTTTGGCGTAACAGCGGACGAATGATTGCGTTGTGACGGTTGCACAGAGGGGGCTATTAGATTCGCATGCGCTCGCGCCACTTCACGAAGATCGTTGTTGCTTACATAATACGTTTGGATTTTTATAATATCTTAAGAAGTTATGTAATGTAAAGTGTACCGTTAATTCAATGATACTTATAACGGATTATAAGACCGTGAATGATTTTAAAGTACAATGACCTACTTTCCTATATTATTTAATATGTAGAATTAAATATGTATATCTAAAGTCAATCAGCGTAGAAACTTTTGAATTCAGCCGTCCCGATTTCTCAAGCTCAGAATTTTTTTCGGATATTTCTTGAGGATCCTAAAGATACTTACAGTCTCAGCCAGCACGTCACCAGCTCTATCCACCTTCAGTATAGTGACCCTCTCCTTATCCAACTCCTTGTACATCTTCTCAATGACAGTGGAGTAGGGGCTCAGCATGCCAGTGATAAGGAGGATGTCAGGCTGGCAACCGCGGAGGATCAGGTCCTTGCGGCTGGAATATCGAGAAAGATTTTCAACTATTAATGAGTGTCGCTTATGACGATGTCAGTTCGATACAGAGGGTCAAAACAATTAGTCATTTTAGTCCAGTATTGCTCGGAAAAGATCATAATATAGTGAAGGCAGCTGCCCAAGGCAATGATGAAGCTATCACTATAATAAATAGAATCTACTTACTTGATAAACGCTCTGACGTACAGCTTGATGTTGTGGGTGTTGAGGTTACCGCGCAGGCGCGAGCGGTACTCTGTCAACGTGCGGTCACGCTCTCCTCCCTCGACTGAGTCACTTGAGATTTGCTAAAAGATATTTTAGAATATTTGAGAATAAATAATGATGAAGGAAATAAGAAATACAAAAAAAGGAACGACTATACAATACATGTATCAATTGCTTGTCAAGTACAGTATTCTAATTATGATATAACAGAGAGATGAGTAAGCAGTTTACAGGAGATGGACTGCGAGCTAACATACAGCACACTTTATTGTATAGAGCAAGGATGAATTATTGGTCCCCAGGATGGAGAACAATCGTGTTAAGAGTTTCGGAGAGCATATTTTTAAAAGATTAATTTAGACAGTGATTTTCATATTCTACCTATCTAAAAGTTTAAGCTAATATTCGTTCTATTCAAAACGATGATAGGGTGTAATAATAGGCAATATTTGCAGGAACGGTAGAACTGCGCTTAAATATAGCCATAAAATAATGCAATAGCCGGGTTAACGACTGCAATCTCGCGAAGCTTATAACACGTTGCGACATCGCAAGAATCGGGGTTATGTTATGAAGTACCTTCGACGCTTTATATATACTGTTATGGAAGGATGTTTCTAGGACCAAACACGTATACCGTTATTATTTTTCGTTTAAGATTGTTGTCAGGCTTAATTCCTATAATCAAGTGCATTTCATAGAAATAGCTTTATACATTCAATGAATATATGTATTTAACATATAAGTACTAGGTGTAAAACAATCGAAATCATACTTAAAATAAAACAGAAAAGTTACATCTACATAACAATATAAGAACAAAAGCATTCAAACGAAGCGATATTTTCTTAAGAAATGTGGCAATACATGATTATTTACAAAAGGATATCGCAATAGGGGAAATAAAATACAAAAGCCATCTAAAAGCAAAACTAAAACTAATAGGTATTGTTAGTATGTTAGTTGAAGTAAGGAAGACGCTTCTACAGGCAGAGAAGATAGTGGAGTCATTTTAATTATAGAAATAAGTAATCAACGAATTTTAAAAGAACTCCACACAAACTTATGGGGAAAACCATGTTCAGAAATCATATGAAATAAACAACATTTACACTTTTAATTTGAAAGCCAAAGATAATGAAGAAGGTCTTCAAGCAGATTACGTAGCAGATCATGAAAAGTAGGTCACTAAGCATTACGGCATTAAAACATCAAACTAATGCACTAGACAAAGTTATTTCTGAAAACAGCAATCCACACGCTTACCTCAAAGAAGCTCTAGCCGAGCGATTAGTAGAATTAGTAACAAAAACAGAAGAAGGAATACCTGGTAGCTATAATCAAGCTGTTCGTGTTCAAAACTCACGTGGCCAAACTTGTGATAGATGAGGAAATCCTCCTCGGATTGGGAGATGTCGGCCCCCCGCCATCTTGAGAACCTACTGCGGAAGGCATCCGCTACTGATGATGTGGATGCTGTGCAGTTAACCAGGATAAGGCCTAGGAGACGCCTAGGATGAGCCAGCCCACATCTAGCTAGAACGTTGGCGCCTGCACCTTCACCTAGGCCAACTGCGTAGCGGACGTGGAGGAAGTCTAGGACTGTGATCAGGTCTTCGCCCAGCGTTTGGAGTGATGGGAACTGGTAGCTGTGGACGGAGTTGGTTTTTATTCGATTTTTGTTCTAAAGAAGTACATGTTAGTTTATCCGTTCATTCACAAAACTATTATACTAAGACTTAAGTCTTGTATAGACTATGATTGTATACTAATAATAACTACAATATGCTTTGATCATAAAGGCCACAACTAACGAGTACAAAATACAACGTGAAGATTTTACAAAAGCGTTTTACTCACTTTGTTCTTTCATTTGAATTTCAGAATAGTTCCCCTAGAGATCTGACTTGTTTTATGTGCCCTTTGACTTGCAAAACTGTTAATAAATTCTATTCCCCGCGTCTCGCGATCCAATGTTATAAATCCTAACCTTCACTCACGTAGACCGTAATGGTAATAGCATGGTCCTTTAATACTATGATAAGTAGATTATTTTGAGTTATTCCGGTCTCAACCCCTGAACCTCCCCTCCACCCCTCCCCCCTCCATAAACACCCTGCTAATTCGTCTTCTGTTTTAAACTTTGTCTTATCCACTATAAGCTTCCTCATTCCGGTTATGTGGACCGAAAAACCAAGTTATTATTGTTATACGCAAGAGTTGGAGGCAACTGAAGGATTCGAAGCAGTTTACTGTCTAAAATCATGAACTCCTCCTTCTCCTCATGTTATGTTAGTATCATAACCACCATACTATGTAAAACTACATTCTTACAAATAAATAAATTCTTATTCATATTTATTATTGCTCAACTCACGAGTCGGGCAAATCCGGAGAGTTCTCCTCGTGTCCTGGTATATCCACGTGAATGAAGCAGGAACGTTCCTTGATCTCCGACATCGACGGACTGTTCACGAAGTCAACCATCGTCGAGTCTGAAACAACAAAGACATTGTTAAAATAGTTCCAAGACATGAGAAAGTTATTTGTTCAAGTCGATTAAAGTATAATTATGTATTTTGGAAGGGGCAACTAGATTAATTCTTTTTCTTGTAGATTTTGTCAATCGGAGGTGCATTTTAGTGGTCTAATTGAAATAACCGATTTGATTATGACAAATAACTCTATAGGCTAAATCAAATTCAAAGGAATTTTTATCAACTCATATCAGATCTGAAAACCTAAACAGGAACATGCGCAACCTGTTATCATGGATACAGGTACTTACATGATTCTAGGCCCCTAGCCAAGTACTATTATATATTCTGTGCCCTAGCGTATAAATTAATGGCCAGTTTTAAAAAAATCTGCTGTGTCATAAAAAAGTGCAATACCTACGCGGTTTTTTATGAAACAGCAAATTTTTAATAACCGATGGAAAATGTCAACGCATGGTGGTGGCGCCTCGATATATGCCACTATACAGATTCCCGAGATATTAGAACTATTTGTCAACATACAAACACATGACTGGTTAAGCTTACCTAATACTTACAATATTTGAAATTAGATATTTACTGACCTTTCTAGTAGGTCATTCTAGAAACAAAACCACGCAAGCTTTGTCGTCACAGTCGATGTCCAAATTGACATTAAACATTTATCTAGAACTTGACTTGTATCCTAACTCAAATTTACGGCATTAATTTCAATTAAACCAATTACAGGCGCTTTTAAATTGTCTATTGGTAAGTCGGTCAGTCAGAATGATGAAGCTACATACATGCCCATTTGAAGGCGTAGTAGGGTCCAATGAAGATGAGCTGGCAAGAAGCTCCATTGACACTCATTTAAATCAAAATATTGATAACTAACTTCTGCCCGCGACTCGGTTCGCATGGATGTCGTAAGACACTACAATAGATATACTGAAATGAGGGTCAGCCCGCCCGTGCAATCACTTCATTTTTGCTTAGTGTTCTTTCTGAGCTGTTTTCTTATTGGATATATCTAAATAATAATACAACAAAACAGTAGCCTATTAAATAATAAAGGCTACGTTTTCAGTAGGTATAAAGAGTCTGGCAAACGAAAGTAGACACTCGAATTATTTGCAGACTTTTTATATGGCAATGTTAGACAAAATGTCAAATTCAATTTTTCAAAACAAGGTACATGCTCTGTGAAGATGGCGTGTTGTTGGTGATTTGTTGTGATCTTGTTGAGCTTTTTTCTAACTCAAAATCTCTAAGTCAAGCAGTAGTGTACAAATAATACCGTTTTTCATCAAAAACAAATTATTATAAAGTATCAAATTAGGTTATTCCAGGTATGTCATACTAATTTTGGAGTAGCTATACTGATATTTTAAAATTTGCCGCGCTTTTTCAGTCTCTACTTTCGTTTGCCAGACTCCATGCAAGTAGGTACTGTACGTAGGTACATACAATCGTTCTATCCATCGTTCCATTCGCCTTTTGTTTGCAAATCCATCAAACTCGGCATTAATCCCCCGATGAGTATTAAACTGTGTCGAACCACCGTCATAATGTCCTAGTACTAGCCGCGTTCGTAATTAGAGCACCTATTAGCAGTCATCGTTACTTATACACATTACCCGTATTGGCAATCATTCAAAGATCGGCACGACAAATAAAACAGACTTTATGGAAACAATAAAACAGGATTTTAAGTAAATCTCTTTGGAATTGGGTTTATTTGAATAGGTAATAAAACAAAGTCTCGATTCAGTCAAAGGAAATAAAAAACTATAGATGATCAAGAGTCATAAAAATCCTAACCTACACGGTAGATTGAAAATTAATACAACTTAGCCATTCAGAAATTTAAAAAAAAATTGAAGAAGTCTTAATTTTTTTTTAAATTTCTGAGTGGCCTCAAACTCAACTCAAACTCCAAGCATTTATTTCAATTAAACCATTACAGGCACTTTTGAATTGTCAAAATTAAGTAGTCGGTCAGTTGGTCAGAAAGTTGAAGCTAGGTGCCCATTCCAAAGCGTAGATCTCAATGGAGAAGAACGGGCAAGAAACTCCATGGACACTCTTTTTAAATCAAGATATTACATAATCCTGGGTACATTATTCTTGTTGCTTCTATATGTGAGAACAATGTAAAAAAAACACACAAATGAAGAAACAATACAAGAAATAAGATTAAAAATAAGCCTTGGCAGTTAAGAGATGACCAGTCTCAACCGACGGCGTCCGTTCACGAACATGACGCATGGATCAGCACCATCCAGCTCAACCATTTTGTAGGGAACCGAATGATCCAACACACGCGCCACCATCAGTGAGACATTTAAGTGAGCATGACACATTCTCAACTGCCATGCTCTTTCAAGTCAACATCAAAAAATCATAATAAACGGATCCATGGTTCTTACATTTACAAAATTGAAAAAATGCTTCTAAATTATACAAAACTATAGATTGCAATTTATTTAAGAGATGAATAAAATTTTTAATACCAAACAGGAAAAGGTGTTTAGTATTGCAGCATTAACAATTAAAACATGATTGAATAAAATAAAAATAAATATTAAGATCGTAATGTCAGAAACACTAAAAAAGAAAAAGGGAAGCACCTCTTCCAAATATTGAAATTTTAACTAGTGAGCTCAAGTGCCTGTGGAGCAGGACAAGCATTTAACCAAGCATTTTTATCTGCAATATAATCATCCAACTTATAATATGCTTGTCTACATAGTGTGCGTTTAATGCATGTTTTAAATTTCTTCTCATTTAGTTGAAGAATATCGAGTGGTATTTTATTATAACATTTTACACAGTAACCCATAAAAGAAGTTTTTACTTTAGACAATCTGAAACGCGGTTGATCTAATTTGTTCCTACTTCTTGTGTTAAAATTATGCCTGTCACTTATCTTACTAAAAAGATGTAGATTTTTTCGAACGTACATAATGTTTTCATATATATATTGACAAGGAACCGTCATGATGTTAATTTTTGAAGTGAAAACTTCTTTAGCGGCGTTGAACACTTTTTGTACTGGGGAAAAAATGTTAAACTCGCGTCAGGACACGTGACCGTCAGGAGAGATTTCCCCCCCCCCCACCCCTCTTTCTACGGCGGCGCCAACCGAAGTGAACCAAGTGAGACACGATAATGGATGGGTGGATGGATAGATGGATGGACGGACGGACGGTGACGGTGACGGTGACGGTGACGGTGTCGGTACGGTGACGGTGACGGTGACGGTGACGGTGATGGTGATGGAGACGGTGACGGTAACGGTGTCGGTGACGGTGACGGTGACGGTGACGGTGTCGATGACGGTGACGGCGACGGTGACGGTGACGGTGACGGTGACGGTGATGGTGACGGTGACGGTGACGGTGACGGTGACGGTGACGGTGACGGTGACGGTGTCGGTACGGTGACGGTGACGGTGACGGTGACGGTGATGGTGATGGAGACGGTGACGGTAACGGTGTCGGTGACGGTGACGGTGACGGTGACGGTGTCGATGACGGTGACGGCGACGGTGACGGTGACGGTGACGGTGACGGTGACGGTGACGGTGACGGTGACGGTGATGGTGATGGAGACGGTGACGGTAACGGTGTCGGTGACGGTGACGGTGACGGTGTCGATGACGGTGACGGCGACGGTGACGGTGACGGTGACGGTGACGGTGACGGTGACGGTGACGGTGACGGTGACGGTGACGGTGACGGTGACGGTGACGGTGACGGTGACGGTGACGGTGACGGTGTCGGTACGGTGACGGTGACGGTGACGGTGACGGTGACGGGTGACGGTGACGGTGACGGTGACGGTGACGGCGACGGTGACGGTGACGGTGACGGTGACGGTGACGGTGACGGTGACGGTGACGGTGACGGTGACGGTGACGGTGACGGTGACGGTGACGGTCACGGTGACGGTGACGGTGACGGTGTCGGTACGGTGACGGTGACGGTGATGGTGACGGTGACGGGTGACGGTGACGGTGACGGTGACGGTGACGGTGATGGAGACGGTGTCGGTGACGGTGACGGTGACGGTGACGGTGACGGTTACGGTGACGGTGACGGTGACGGTGACGGTGACGGTGACGGTGACGGTGACGGTGACGGTGACGGTGACGGTGACGGTGACGGTGACGGTGACGGTGACGGTGACGGTGACGGTGACGGTGACGGTGACGGTGACGGTGACGGTGACGGTGACGGTGACGGTGACGGTGACGGTGACGGTGACGGTGACGGTGACGGTGACGGTGACGGTGACGGTGACGGTGACGGTGACGGTGACGGTGACGGTGATGGTGGACGTGGATGTGGATGGGTGGATGGACAGCTGATGGCTCGACCGTCTGTGTAGCTACACTGCTGTGTATTCGTAAAATTCGTGAAATAAAGTGTTTCAAATATGGAAATTGAACAAAGTGCATCGATTTATAAAAAAAGTGACGCAGAAATAGTGGAAAAAAATTAGTTATATTAATTCAATTCATAATTGATTTGTTTCAACGTTAATATTCATGTTTTCACTTCTGCCGGCACTCCCGGAGTGCAACCCGTCTTTTTTTTAAACAGTTGACAGTTCCCTTAGAGAATCACGCCTGCTGAGCTTGTATATGGCTCTGACAGCCCTCTTCTGCAGGATGAAGATAGAATCAATATCTGCAGCCCGTCCCCACAACAAAATACCGTAAGACATGATGCTATGAAAGTAACTAAAATAGACCAATCTCGCGGTATCCACGTCTGTTAATTGGCGGATTTTCCAAACAGCGTAAGCGGCTGAACTTAGCCGCCCTGCAAGAGATGTTAAGTGCGGACCCCACTGCAGCTTTGAGTCAAGCGTAATCCCCAGGAAAACCGTATTTTCGATGAATTCAAGTATTTCCTTATTCAATACAACGTGACATTTACTACTTCTAACATTTGGTAAAGCGAATCTAATGCATTTAGTTTTTTTTTCATTTAATACCAAATTATTTACAGTAAACCAATTATGGACCAAAAGCATAGCGTTATTTACGTCGTCAAGCTCCTGTGCACGTCTGCTTACTTTAAAAATCAGAGATGTGTCATCAGCAAATAACACCATTTGTGATCGGTTTATCAGTAAATGAGGTAAATCATTTATGTATACTAAAAATAGGAATGGCCCCAATATTGAGCCCTGCGGTACACCCATTTTGACTTTCAAACCCGATGAATTCACACCGTTAATTTGAACTTGCTGAAATCTGTCATTTAAATATGATTTCATTAAGCTAAGAGCAAGTTTACCGAGTCCGTAATGCTCAAGTTTCAAGAGCAGTGTATCGTAATTCACGCAATCAAATGCTTTGGATAAGTCGCAAAAAATGCCTATTGCATCTTGTGCCTCTTCCCATGCGTTAAAGATATGTTTTAATAAGGTGACACCGGCGTCGGTTGTACAACGTCCTTTGGTGAAACCATACTGTTGATCGTGTAGGATGTTATTACGATTAAAATGATTGAGCATTTGATTTAACATTACTTTTTCAAAAACTTTACTTAAAACCGGCAAAACCGATACGCCTGCTCTTGACCTTGGTCACGCCTGATGGAAAGCGATGGATGAGGGTCTATGATGGAAGGAGCGTGCCCAGAAGACGCTTGTTCACTCTCGCTCCCGTCTGCCTTCAAAGACGGATTTTCGAAGTGGACGAGTTACCCCCTAACCCTAAAATATGTGGTAGGGAACACAGACGTTGGCAGAGAGTTCCACACTTCAGCCATGCGCATAATAACACACACAACGAAGCTAACAACTAATTACAATAAGATATATAATAGAATAGAATACTCTTTGTTATGTACACTATATAAATTACAGACATATAAGTATAGAAACTGTACAATGTACCAATCATTATGAAATACTTACGATTGGTCCCAAGATCGTGAACTGTTAGGAAAACGCATCTTTTATCCTGTTGGCTTAGGTCCCCCTGAAAATTGAGAAAATCATTTCAAATACCTACAGTTTTGGGTATGGTTATAGTAAAACGTGGATACGAAATTAAGAAAAACATTTCGAATAGCTACATAAGTATTTGAATATATAAAAAATACGTAGAAACAACCGGTCAAGCTCCGCGCGTACTCTATGTAGTACGATACAATAGAAGATCCATGGTGTCTCATTAGCGGAGGTTGAGAGGTCATATGTCTTAGCACAAGATTGCAAGGAACGGTATTCGATTATCAGCCTAGCAAAACTGACATGGTCTATCTAGTAGTGCTGGTCCTTTGTGTTGCAATCCACAATAGATGTAGACGTAGCTAAGGGTTCTGTTGCCTTTCATTGCTATCCGAAATTCCGGACGTCAGGATCCGCAGTTGAATGGATTAGGTCTAGGCATTTGATCCGTTAGCTCCCAGAATATTTGTTAATTTGACTTGCCTTGACTATGAATCATATGATTGGGATTTTAGATTTCCTATCGATATTAATTCTTATTTAAGTTACACAGGTAGAGAACTTTGTATCCTAGAAAGATGCGTTATCAAATACAGTGTCTCTAGTAAGTCATATAAGTGGATCAAGGCTTTTATTTTAAAAAGCTTGTTATTGAATCTTTGCGATTCTTATAACATCTCGCTTATGAACCCTTAGAACAATAGAGGAATAATCTATTAGAGTTAAACATAGTCCGTACCGAAGCACTACCGCGCTTTTTTGTTGCATATTATAAAACGATTATTTTCAAATTCTATTTTATCTTGCGTAAGTAAATATTTCACAAGTCAAACACTTAAATTTCAATTCACTTAAATTTTAATTTCAAAGGGTTTTCATTATAGTATTAATCAATCTCGCATTACTCTCAGATTTCAATCACGTTATTTGGCGAAGGGATTGCATTGACCAGTCAATACTGAAATAATTGCAAATCGAATGCTCCTGGCCATCTTTTGGTGCTCAAGATGCTTCGTTAATTTAGGACATCCAGAAATATTAGGTGGCCAGTACTTAGGCCGGTTTATTGTAAAGGGTAGCAGGGACTAAGACGCGCAACCTATTACCACAGATTCAAAAGATGATTCTGAACAGCCCTGCGTTTAAATTTTTCGTAGGTTATTAAAAAAAAGACTGTTCCATATATTTTGACCGCGTAGGTAGGCACTTTTGTATAAACAGTAAATTACTTTTTATAACCGACGAAAAGTTTCTACGCTGGGGTCTAGAATCATGCGATGAATTCATGATTTTTGTTTGCGCTCCAATGTTGCCGCCCTGTAATAGTGAATAATAGGTATAATAACCCTACTTATAGATGGAACCTGTCAAAATAAACAACAAACCAAACACACAGGTGGACGTAAACAATATGAGCAGTGGTATGTAGGTATGTAGCATTATGCTATGTAGGTGATCATCCGACGGCTATTGGTGTTTGTGGAGCAATAACAACACACTCTCTCAAAGGCATAACATAATATAATGGTGTGAGGAGTGACGATAATGGTTTATGCTTTGCCATAAAATTTTAATGTACAGAAAGACCACTTTAATAATCACACTAATATTATAAAGGCGGAAGTTTGTGAGTATGTGTGTGCGTGTGGGGGTGAGTGTGTGTGTTTATATGTTTGTTACTTCTTCACGCTCAAACGGCTGGACCAATTTTGATAAAACTCTGCATGGAGGTAGCTGACACCCCGGATTAACATATAAGCTACTTTTCATCCCGATATTCACACGGGATCGACATTTACGCGGGTGAAACCGCGGGGCGCAGCTAGTGAATAATAAAAATTAAATGCTGTTCACAGGTAAGCGCATTACTTTAGAACGGCTGGACCGATTTGGTTAATTGCTGTTTTAAAATGTTCGTAATAGCCTGTATAAGGCTTTCAGCGTAAGAAAAATTGAAAAAGTTGCCCATAAAATTAAAAAATTCGGGAAAAACTGAAAGTAGTTTTTCTACAGGATTTTTGTATAAATGATTGAAATAGCAACGCAACGTCAGATCAGCTAGTTGATTAATATCAGCTAGTTGAAAAGCGTTGAGTAATATCGAGCCGAACGAAGATTGGAAAATCGTGTCGAATGCTTTCTGAAGGAACCTAATCATAGTAGTGGTCCTTCTGAACATTTTCATTTCGTGAATCTTGGTTGTTTCTCCTACCTAACATATAATAGGTCCAGAATGCCTTGTACTACACGCATACGAACGTTATAACGTCAAGGGGGCTTCATATTAGGTAATTACCATGTTATTTAATTTGTCACTTTATACAAACTTATGAATGTATTATAGAGAAAGATGATCAGGAATTTTAAAACCACACACTTTTTTTCACTTACCCTGTTCGGTTGAGGTATAATTCCCTGGTTAGCAGAAAAAAAAAGAAAATGTAAACGTGTGATAATTTTAATGCCACGTAATAGATTTAAAATATAAATTGTTTTTTTACCGTCTGATTGTGTGTGTTAATAATTGCCCTGCACACATGTTTTAAAATTACTCAATTGAAATTAACAGTTCGGCTATAAATTAGCTAAACATGTCTAAACTCAGAGCCTGAAATAATGTAAACTGTAAACAGGGCACTCCCACTGCGTAGTAAATACAAAGTAGAATATGACATCAACTAGAACGAACTGCAGAATAAAATTATATTAGTAACTTGTTGGTAATAGGTTATACTGGGTGTCCCTGGAAGTATGGATCAAATCGAATAGGGACGTGGGCAAGGTAATTTCCAAACGTTTTAGCAAAAAAAAAAACAAAATAAAAACTAAAAATAAAAACTAAAAAAAATACTACTTAAAGAAAAAGAGAAGAAAAATCGAATTCGTGAAAACTATCAGGGTTATCAATTTATTTTTTTTAGATAGCCCTGATAGTATTTTTTTATGATTATTTTCTTTGAGCACTAAGCGAAGTGATTGAAAAAAAAAATAAAAATCGGTCATAACTTTTGAACCGTAAAAAAATTCACTGACATTCACAGGGTTAAAAAGTTTGGAAATGACCTTGCCCACGCCCCTATTCGATTTGATCCATACTTCCAGGGACACCAAAATCAAAATCAAAATCAAAAGTCATTTATTCAAACTAGGCTGAGAATCAGCACTTTTCGAACGTCAAAATTACAAAAGACAGTCCCCCAAAACGCCCGCCCTTCGCCACTTCCTAGTGCTTTCGCTGGGGAGAAGAAGTGGCGGAACAAACTCCCCAGCACCCTGTATAGCACTGAATCTGTAGGCCTATTTGTTTTTCAAAATGTTGTTAGAAGATTCAATGTTTACTGAAACAGCTTCTGTCCAATTAATTTTTTCTTTAAATGTTATTTACTTACACCTACCTATAATTTGTGTATCTCTAAGTACATTAGCAGTAATACTCCTTTCCTAAATGTAAACTAAAAACATACAACTTTTACAGTTCCTAAATTAAAAAGGAAACATCTAAACGAAATTGTATCTAATCGTTTTCTCAACGTTTACTTAATAATATTTTAATATCACCTTATTTAGTTACTAGCCACAGACGAGAACTAATTTTCTCGGGTATAATTTATTTAGCCAAGATGGCGTCAATAAACTTTTCCCGCCAAAAGTCAAGGGAATTGAAATGTCAAACGGATTATTTTCATTCCATTTTCATAAATGACAAGGCGATAGACATACAGCCTGGAATGCTTTTGTTTGTTTAATTCATTTAATTGATGGATGGGCGTGACATTTAGGTCACTAAGGCATTTTTTGAAAAAAGAAATGCTGATTACTTAGTAAGTAAGTATAGTAATTGATGGCTCAGCGAATTGACGTTTTCAATTAAAATAAATTGTCATTATGAGTTCCCTTTAAAGACTTTGAAATATAATACTTTATTAAAACTTACTTGTACATGTACATGGATGTCTCCACTCCGATCTGTACTGACGACATATTTCTGAAACAATAGAAAAATATTTTTAGTATAATCCATACTAATATTATAAATTCGAAAGTAACTCTGTCTGTATGTTACCTTTTCACACCTAAACCACTGAACGGATGTCGATAAAATTCGGCAGAGAGATAGATTGCATCCCGGGGAAGGACATAGGATAGTTTTTATCCCGATATTCCCACGGGATCGAAACTTATGCGGGTGAAACCGCGGGGTGCAGCTAGTTGTATTATAAATCATGCATACACACAGATTTTCAGTTGTCGTAGGTAAATCACAGTTCAACCATATACAGAGTTATTGTCTTCAGATGGTACCAGCCAGCCTGAATGACAATATTCAAACCATTGTAAAATTTTACGAAAACTGTAAGTACCTACTCTCATACCCCGAGTGTAACGCAAGTATGGGATTGGGTAAAAGAAAATAAGTATAATAATAATCAGCCTATAATGTTCCCACTGCTGAGACACAGGCCTCCTCTCGGTGAAAGGGAGTGGGCCGTAATACGTAACACCATGCGGGGCCAGTGCGGGTTGGTAGATGTCACATGTCTTCGATTTTTTTTTTTTTGTTCTAAGACATGCCAGTTTATAAGAAAATGTTATTTAATCAATTATTTATTGTTATTAGCACCAAATAGTACCCCTTAATTGTATTAACACGATATAAACACAGACAACACGAACACATTACTTAGCCACGAAGCCACGCACAATAAAGCTGATTACAGAATACAGATTGAAATAATCCATTAGTACAGACGGTTGCTAAGCTATTGAACCGCATACTTTTATAAACACAAATTTTAATTTGAGTGTTATCACAACATTTCAATGTTATGTTTATTCTGTTTATTTTTCTCTTAATTTTGTTGGTCCTTATTGCCTAGCCTTTTTTTTAATATATATTTTAGTTGTCAAACATTAAGTCGTCATGAGATTCGCAGACAAAGGCTTCCAGAAAGCAACAGTTTTAGCAGTTTATATAAATCGTTTTAGGGGCTAACTCTCTCCCGAGTAGCTTTATTTCTCTCTCTCTCCATCAGAAAATCTTTGTCCCGTCAAAACACCACGCGATATCATCAATTAGTCTGTGTAATCTAGTCGCACCCGCAGCAATCCCATTAGCCCTCGATCGACGTATGAAACTCGGTTAGGTTTCATGCTCATTGCATTCTGTATCATTTCCTGTTTATTTTATAAACTTCATAGCGTATTTATAAGTGTTCTAGAGCCCGATTTTCATTTCTTTTTACGAAGATCAAATTAAGGGTAAGGAGGGATTAAAATTTTCATACACTTTTTGCAATTTTCCGGTCAGTATCAGGTTGTTTTTGATCAAGATATGAATCATATTACCTACTATAACTATGATGCTGACAGCAAATTGCAAAAAAAAAACGCGAGCTACACAGGCGCTTTTTCTTTATCGAAATATTATTATGAGATCTGAAAACATAACGCTGTGTATAGTACAGACGCCAGTACATCAAGCTAGCCGAAACTGTCAAATTGACCCAATCAACTTTGAACCTTATGTTTTAGCGATAAAGTTGAAAATCTATTAAATAAATTTGACAGATTTTATAGCTGGCGGGCAGTACAGACACCAGTACTATCCGCCTGCTATAAGCCCCTAGGTACCTACCACTATCCTTTCCAAAAATACAGGCTTGGTGTTCATTATGTCCCTACAAATATTTGGAGAAAAGCAGTCGTTCTGTTTACCTAGTACCATTAGCCACTTCTGGTTTGACTAGTCTTCACATAGTTGAAGATCATGGGTAAAAGTGATAACACGTGCAAATGCACGTTGAAGTCGACAAAAATCAAGGCAAATTCACAAAATATGGCAGTCAGCACGCCGTACTAGCTGCCTGAAACCTCTTGTTTATAAGACCGTCAATAGAGACGACACTTAAAACTGCAATCAGACTTTCACCACAACAGAAAACACTCGCATGTAGGTAAACAACCTAAAATGGTCGATCAACGTCAACACTTCGAGTTTGACTCACCTCGACCAGTATATCTTGGCATTTCACGGTAGCGCTGCCCGTGAAGGAAAAATGTCAACAATAATGTCAAACGCGGCACATTTCTCTTTAGTTCCAATTTTCGCCGCATGTCAAGGTGAATTGGTGTAGTGTTACGAACTAAAATGTTTGGAATAGCTATTGGACTATGAAACGAAGTTTGTTTAATAGCATTACGGGATTAACTCGATTTGGCTAATAGCGTTTAGTCTGTATTTGACGTGGCCATATAAACAGATCGATCGTAGTAATATTTATGATGGACTTCTAGTTATCATGGCCATACGTCTGTACCCATAGAGCTACCTTGTAAAGCTATAGTTAGGATATAAGGCGAACTGATGAAGATTTTAATGAATTTGCTCAATAGTTTTTGGATTCGGAACTTTGACTAAGGAAATTAGTTATTGTGACAGATACGTGCATGTACGCTCAACTGTTGAAAAACCAAATTTGATTTATAAAAATTGGTCCCATATATATTTGGAAAAAAATTCTTACCCTAAGGGTAGGAAAACAGGGGATGATTGATTGTTCACTCACTGATTGTAATGTATGATCACGCATAACTTTTTACAGAGTAGTCCGATTTTGATAATTCTTTTTGTTAATGGAAATTCCTCGATGTAGGTCCCATATCAATTTGGAAAAAAAAAATCGTACCCTAAGGTGGGAAAATAGGGGTGATTTATTGTTCATTCACAGGTTTTAATGCTGAGCTGTGTATTATAACTAAACAATAGAAATTCAATTGTGCCTCACTAGCCACAGTTGAGCTATTAAGAAAAAGACAACTTAAAAAGTTCACTTCAACACAAATCTATACTACAACTTCGTTTTTTTTTTAAGTCTCCAATTTCTGGAGGCAGGCAATCCATAAAATTGTATCAATTTGTCACATAAAACTTTTTTTAAAAAAAAGAACAACCGACTTCAAAAAAAAAAAACACTGCAAAGCTATAGGTGTCAAGAAGTGCCTTTAAAGACAAGCCGGACTTGAAAAAATATTTTTGCTTTTGATAGCCCAATTCTTGAGGAAGGTTATATATATATTATAGGTGGTACGACCCTAAGGAGCAGAGCAAAAAGAAAAAAAAAACGAAATATGTTATAAATTTCTCGCGGACGAAGTCGTGGGCAGAAACTAGTACTCGTACCTACATAATTTAAAGCATGAAAAAAAGTAATCGGCAGCTGCACTGCACGTTGTGACTATACAGGGTGAAATTAAATTCATAGGCATCCTTTTAAGGGGTCATTGTACTCATCATTATGAACAACTTTTACTATGGGACTAAACCTAAAATCGCGAAAAAAAATCAGCTGTTCCTTGCACATGTTCACATAACTCGTCAAAATGTAGGGAAGAGCTGATTTTTTTTTGCGATTTCAGGTTTGGTCCCATAGTAAAAGTTGTTCATAATGATGATTACAATGACCCCTTAAAAGGATGCCCATGAATTCAATTTCACCGTGTAGGCACAAGATAAACTTTTATTTCATGCTCTCTTTTTGCAGGGTTGTTGATATTTTTTTCTCTAAAGATAAAAATAATTTTCCCGCTAAAATAATGAAGAGTGGTACCCGTACTACACAATAGTCCATTGATATTCCATGTCCACTCATGTCCACCCTTCTAACAAAATAATTTTCCTCTCCCTGCAATTATGGATCTAAACCGCATTCAATAGTTTACAGCATACGGATACACGAGTAGGTAATAGATATGAGGCAAGGAGGTCGAGCTGCCCCCCTTTATAGGGGCAATCGAAGCAATCAGCCTCAAGTGGGTACCGAAGGATTGATGAGTTTATAGTTCCTCTTAATACCTACCTACTTCTTTCTTGAGACCTAAAATAAAATGCAATTAAAGGAGAGAATGTTTCTAGCATCATCAAAGCTTTTATAAATCTGAAAAAACATGGTCAAATGGATTAATCTGACGTTATCGAATTAGAATCAGACATGTCGCATCTTCAGAATTAAATAGTAGTGACTGAACTCAAAAATCTAAGAAATCGAGTTACGATCATAGAGGGTCACTAAAAGGTACGCACTTTTAGGTGAATATTAAAGAAGCGACGTTTTTATGGTAGAATAAATCTTTATTCTACCATAAAAACGTCGCTTCTTTAATATTCTTTAATATTTTTGAGTTACGTCGCTACTATTCTGAAGGTGCGATATGTAAGCAAAGCAGCACCATAATTGCGTAACACACGAACAACCACAATTTGAATGATTTTGAACCTACTGCTGATCCATTGCTTCATAATTATGTTCGAAAAACTTGTCTGCTCAACAACGTAAATAACGCAATGAATGTTGTTGAACTGTCAAAATCATAGCCTACGAAAATAAAGAGCCTAGTAATAAAGAAAATGTTATAATCATAAAGTTGGTTCCAATTACAAAAATTTTCGCGCCCACACCTACCTACCCATAGATATCCGTGTACCTACCGAACCCTTACCGTGCTGCGTCCTAAATTCGTGTCTCAAACCGCAAATATTAAGACGTCCAGCGAAGTGGGTCGGCATTGGGGTTAACTGGCCAGCTATAACCGTTTGTTTTACGGCAAAACTACTGACATTTGAATGTTTATGACGACTGGAGACGCATGTAAGAATTGCTAGGTAAATGGCAGACTAGCATCGGTGGTATTTTAATGCTAGCTAGAATGTCTTAGCAATTTGTAACATTTGGAGCAATAAGTTTTTGGAAGCAGTCGGCATTGAGGCCCTCGATTTGAAGACGAGCCCGAGGATAGGTCTTTATTTAGTTTACAGCCTATAGTCAAACACCTTAAAACTGTCAAAATATACGACAGTCGCTTTAAACCCTTGGTGAAAATGACTGTTTTAATTGAAATATGAAGTCAATGATAACAAAATTACAACTAATAACTCCTTTTCTAAAAATTATCCGCTGTCGAATTCTTTTAGGCCCGCTTGCACCAAAAATCACTAAACACGTTTAGTTCTAAACGAATTTAGTCTGTTTCAGTCAGTCGTTTGAATAAAACAGAGACAGAATTATGTTTTAACTATGTTAAACGTGTTTATTGATTTGTGGTGCAAACGGGCCTTAAAGTCTAGCATCTAGCTCACTCCTAGCATTGCCAAGTTGCTCCGCAGTGAGGCGGTCAGCAGCCGTCGAGTAAATAAACAACGTCAACATTAGACCAACAATGCGTGTTTACAGCGCGGTTCGGAAATAGATCAGAGCGCGCGCGCAACGCAGCGCCCGTTTTTATAGAGCTATAATTTGTAGGTAAGCTTTCGAGTCGAAATTGTGCGAATTCATTATTATATTTTAAATAAGGCTTATACCGCCTACTACGAGGGATGGTTTGTGGTGGCGCGGGAAAAAAGTTCCTGAAAGGCTTTGGGGGAGGTCTTTCCCAGCAGTGGGACATTATAGGCTAACAACAAAAAATAAGGCCTTAACCAAGTAGTTCTAAAAAGTACATTGCACTTAGAAACTTAAATGGGTGACATAATTATGGTGACAAAATTTATATATCCAAGATCTTTTAGTGTTGTTAAAACTGTGTTTATTTATTTATTTATTGACACACCAACGACTTATTCACTAAAACATTAAAAGATGAAAAAGAGAAAGAAAAAAAAATGATGAAAAAGAAGAAGAAGAAGATCTAAGATTATGTTAAATACAATAAAAGATCTTCGAAGTTATTTTCAGATGTTCTTTCATTATTTTGTTTTTTGGGACGCTTTCACAGCCAGGAATAAAAATATGCACTTAAAGATTTCAAGAAGTCAAAAGTCACGAACCAAGTAGAAAATAGGTGATATTTCAGGTAAAACACTTGTAGGTACTTGAAAGACGGGTTTCAGTTTTTAAGAAAACAAACAACTAAGACGTATTAGGTATCAACCTAGAAACAGAAGTAAAACAAACTGAAAACGTTCCTTAAGCCCTCCAAAGTAGGCCATAAATATTTGCTGTTATCGCGCCGAAACTTCAAACAAGATTATTTGTATTGATATAAGACACTAAACAGACGTGAACAAAGCTTCAAAACACTCGATACGATGCTGTTTTGTTTTGTTCCCAAAAGTTAGTCCGGCTTATGGAGGCAGTGAAGCATGATACTTTCGACTTTACAGAGTTCGACACTTTTTGAGCAGCTGAATAAAAGTTAGAAAGACTCTATCAATCTGATTTAGGCGGGTATCACATGTCCGCCGCGAAACCATAGCAGCAAAACCGCAGTAGTTCCACCATGACTTGTCCATTGTACGACAAGCGAATCAGAAGCGAAACTGCCTGTTCTAACGTACAATGATCCTATCTCTTTCCCGCGTGATTTCGCTGATCTGCTCGGAAGCCGGTTAGTTACACCTCCGCGCTCAGCCCACTATTTTGTTGTCGAGCCGCGTTTGTTTCGCACGAACCTGTGGTAGCCGAAAGGTTTATAAAGCGAAACTTTAATTTTTTGTGTAAAATGGATGTTGATTTTACGGAAAACCTTAATCTAAGAGGTCCGAAGTAGACTATACTGTATATGCTAAGTCGAAAGTGACGGCAATTTGCTCCGATTGCTACAATTCAACTGACTCTCATGATATTCCGCTACTCGAAATAATGTAGTAAAGCGGTTTCCCATCATTAGTTTCGCGGCGGAGGTATGCTAAGGCCATTACTGTGCAGACAAGCACTATTTTGACACCGACTTCCGAAATTAAAGTTATTTATCACGTTGTAGTGTTTTTTTTTTTTTGAAGTCCGTTGTTTTTTTTGTAAAAAAGTTTTTATTTTGCACTTTTTAGCTGTACCTACCCCACACAAATTCAATTAACACTAGTGAATTAAAGAATTGAAGACACCGACTAGAAGAATCATCAAAATTCGCATAGCAATGCCGGAGATGCAGTACGTTAATGCATATAACTTCGTACGTAAGAATAATTACCTAATGTATTATACACTAAAACCTTCCTGAAAGTATGTAGATAACATTAATGAAAGAATTATCAAAATCGGTTTATTAATTTTTGTGAAAATCGCGGACATACAAACATGCATACATACATACGGGTCGAATACAGAACCTCCTTTTTTGAAGTCGGTTAAAAAAGAATAGAATTTGAATGAAAAGTTTGTGCCACATAAATTCACATAAATCATTCTTTGATGTTCTTACTGCTGGAACAATAGCCTCTTCTCTTCGAGAGGGGGTGGGCTATAAATCTACCACGCGGGCCCAGTGCGGGTTGGTAGATGTCACATGTCTTCGAATTTTTGGTTCTAGGACATGCCGGTTTCCACGATGTTTTTCTTCACCGTTTTGAGAGCATTGGTGGTGAAATTATTTACACAAAGTACCTGGGTTGAAACCCACGACCTACAACTTGTAAGACTGGGCCACCACTGCGCCACATAAGTTAACCGGATCTTATTTCGTGATGAAATATGGCAGTCAAAAATTCATTTTATCACAGGTGTAGTAGGTATAAAGTGGCGTGGCTGTATGCCAGGAAGATACGCAGTAGCATTTGCTTTAGTGGTCATAACAACATTCAAATCAGATTGTCCAATTGCCGTTAAAATAGCATCATAGGTAGGTACTTCACCGGACGTTTTAGATTAGCTTAACATCTTAAACTGTTGAAGATAAACGAGAGCTATTTATAGTATTTTTTTGTGGTTTTCGAGAATTGTAGCATTGTTAGTTAGGGCAATGAAACGGTATCAGTGCATTGACTTCTTTGCAGACCAAGGTAGAAATGTTTGTAAACATAAACAATGATATTTTAAGAAACAGACGTGAAACATGTTTTACCGCATATCAGAGCTTTTTTGTTATGCCATCGACCTTTGTGTTCAGTGTTTATTTTATAGATGCGTTACCCGGTTTTATTTTCGCAACATCGAATAGACAAGTCTAAATGGATTTTGTAGAAGTAGGATTTGTCCGACCCACGGATTGAACCTGGGACCCCAGAGCTCATACGTGTCTACATTCTCCATTAGACCAAAAAGCTTAATTTAAAATCGGAAGCCGGTATCTTTAGTTTTGTATTTTCGTTTTTTTTTTTTCTCACCGGCTTCCGAAATTAATGTTTTTTTCACTTTGTACTGTGTTCTTTTTGGAAGTCGGTTATTTTATTCTGTATTTTTTTTTTACTTTTTGTTGTTGTAGTTACCTACTCCACATAAATTTGTGTTTATCATCAACATAAACAAAGTGAAATTATGTACGTTTTATTGAAACTTATCTACTCAAAAACTTCTTTTAGTACCTTTTGAACACCCCGTGTAGTTCCTCTACCAGATAAAAAATCGCGTAAATCGGCCCAGTAATCACGGAGAAATCAATGTAAACACATTAAAAATAAATACCTACAAACAAACCTAGAACCTCCTCCTTTTTTAAAATGGTCAAAAATGGCGAAGAATGTAGTAGATCACGTACGTTTTAAGATTATCATATAAACAAACACTCAACAATAGTCTATAAATCAATCAAGAAACAAGTTTGCTGTTAAAAAATTAGAAAAAAAACACGTCAGGCTACAGCTTGCTATTTATTTTTGACAGCGATCAATACCGAAGTTGTGACCTAATAAACTAGAGCTAGACTTGCTAATTAGAATTCGATATTACCTGTTCTTCGTCGCCTTATCACCGTTCTTTGAAGCTGAACTCAAACCTCAAACTCAAAGCATTTATTTCAATTAAACCATTACAGGCACTTTTGAATTGTCAAAATTAAGTAGTCAGTCAGTTAGTCAGGATGTTGAAGCTAGCTGCCCATTCCAAAGCGTAGATCTCTATGGAGAAGAACGGACAAGAAACTCAATGGACACTCTTTTAAATCAAGATATTACAAAATCCTGGGTACATTATTCTTGTTGCTTCGATATGTGAGAACAATGTAAAAAAAACACACAAATGAAGAAACAATACAAGAAATAAGATTAAAAATAAGCCTTGGCAGTTAAGAGATGACCAGTCTCAACCGACGGCGCCCGTTCACGAACATGACGCGTGGATCAGCACCATCCAGCTCAACCATTTTGTAGGGAACCGAAATCCAACACACGCGCCACCATCAGTGAAACATTTAAGCTGAGACATGGATCTAACAGAAACCATTTAATAATGAGCAGTCATCATCATCATCGCCTAGCCTTTACCCAACTACATATGCTGGGGTTGGCTTCCAGTCTCACCGGATGCAGCTGAAACCCCTTGGTAACTGGTTGTCAGGCTTTCGGGCTTCTGACGACCCGTAACGATTGCCAAAGATCCACGAATGACAGCCGGGACCAACGACTTAAAACGATCTTTCCGTGATACGGAGGGGTCTTGATATGTAAAGATGGTCACCCATCCACGGAACAAACGCGGTAAACGTAGCTTAACCTGATCGATCGACCCGTGGAGCTGTTATTACTTAGCCATAAGCCCCTCAAAAATAATATAATGAGTAGTCACTTTTCCCAAAGAAATATTTACTGATATCGGACAAACAAAAGTAGCTTATTGTTGCTGACGACAGATTGGTGCGAAAAAGAAAGAACAAGAAAAAGTATTATTCCCGGGCAAGTCCAAATGAAAAAATATTTATTCATATTAGGCTAAGAATCAATACTTTTTAAACGAACAAAGTTACAAAACTCAGGCGATAATCGCCCACCCTTGACTACTTTTTAGCGTGAAATAGTCATTCATTATATGGATTTAGAGGGTTGTATTAATTATTTCGATGATTATAATTCTGTAAATTCATATTTTATACAACATACAACCTGACGTGGACCTGCAAATTGCAAAAAATGTAAGTAAAATTTAATTTCGCGTTAGACCCTTCACAAACAGGGCTCCATTACGTGCTATGAAAGCCATATTTTAAATAACAAAGAACGTAGAGTCTTGTATCGTGTCGGTGACGAGAGCGACACAATCATTTCCGCGATTAAAAGATTAGCCAGCATGTATCGGGGCTGGAGTATAGCTACTCTGGGCTATGTGGAGACTTTTTTAATACACCATGTATAACAGTAACATGTAAATATGGGATGGCGAGCAGTGGTTGTCCAGTGGTGGCCGCGACTTACGAGTTGTAGGTCGTAGGTTTGACCCAGACAGGCTCTTTACTTTGAGTAAATTATTTCATCACCACTGCTCTCAAAACGATGAAGGAAAACATCGTGAAGAAACCGGTATGTCCTAGAACCAAAAATTCGAAAACATGTGACATCTACCAACCAGCACCAACCCGCGTGGTGTATTATAGCCCATTCTTACCGGGAGGAGGCCGGTGTCCCAGCAGTGGGAACATTATAAGCTGATTATGATAAGATAACAGTTCGCCCATCGATGTCCCATACACCCTGTATTATGATACTGAGCGCGTTATTCATACAAATACAGTAATTATCATGGCGCATACAATATCTTCTGACCGCAACCGCACTGTCCACAATTCGGATAGGTTGCGGTGTGACACTGACCGGCTGCTGTCAACTACGAAGACACAGTCATATACATGTAATTTCAAAAAGATTTGTGTGTGTATTTTAGCGCAGAATAAACAATTTTACTTTCTATCTTTTTCTTTGATACTAGCCTCCTCCCGCGACTTCGTCCGCCTGAAATTTCTGTTTCCCCCAACGCATCGCATCGCCTGCCCGCACAATTACTTCGTTTTCGCTTTAGTTCTGACTTTTTTTCTTTTTGCTCGGCTCCTAAGGATGCTAGCGTGATGCTAAATAGCCCACAGTCTTCCTCAAAAATTGGGCTATCAAACGCAAAAAGAATTTTTCAAATCCCACTGGTGGTTCCGGAGATTACCCCTACATACAAACTTACAAACAAACATAGATTGAAAAGCAACTGCTGGTTGTTACGAAATCTAGTGATCAATGAGTAAGTTGCATATATCTTTCTATAATCTTTCTATATATATATTTCTATAATATTGTTATCTATCTACGAGTATTCTATAAAATAAAGCTTAAAAGTTTGTTTGTTTGAACGCGCTAATCTCTGTAACTACCAGTAGGATTCCAAAAATTATTTTTTGCATTTGATAGCCCAGTTCTTGAGAAAGGCTATAGGCTATTTTAACACGCTAGGACCTTAAGGATCCGAACAAAAAGAAGAAAGAATCTAGTATGTAACGTAGTAACTACTTGGTTACATAATCAGCCTATAATGTTCCCACTGCTGGGACACAGGCCATCTCTCAGTGAGAGGGAGTGGGCCGTAATCCACCACGCGGGCCCAGTGCGGGTTGGCAGATGTCACATGTCTTCTTGGTGACTACACTGAAATTAAACATCACAATGTGTCATCATACAAATTCTGTGTACAAGTTAGTTATTTAGTTTAACTAATTCTGTCTAAATCATTCATTAATTATAACCCCTCTCAAACGACACTGTAAAAACAGCAGGGACAACAAAGTTTCCAATTCAAACCCGAACACAAGTTAACATGTCCTAAAACACGCGATTAATGGGACGTACACTGCGCGTCAAAAGGCTGAACACAAACAGTGTATGGGAACTGCTGAAAACGACCCCTCGCCCACGACGGACGTCCACACGATATATACTTAATTGGTATATGTATAGCGGATGTACGACCACATATGAATTAGACTAGTTGGATAATCTCTGTTAAAGTTTTCGTTGCTAATTCCTGTCGCTAATTCATGAAATAGCCCAGTACCTAGTGAGGTATTCATTAGTAAACTGGTAGATATACAAAGTGGCACATCGACGCGCTAACTGGCACCATTAATTTAGTACATAATTCTAATCTAAGCCTCCTAGCATAGAAATGTTTCCTCGGTTATCAAAAAAAAAACCGCTGTTTCATTGAAAAGGACAATACTGTGCTGGTGAAAACGTATGGAACACCAAATTTTTTTTTTTAAATAACCAACGAAAAATTTAAACGCAGAGGAATCATGTACCTACTGAATCCATGACAATAGGATGGGCGTCGATATTCTACCACCATTTATTCACCGTAAACGGCAAGTGTCTGTAAAATAGTCTGAATAAATGTTTGTAAAATTGTGCATGATCCACGACATGCCATAGGATTTCTTGGAATACAGTTTTCAAATAATAAATCACAACAATTTATGCAAGTAAATGCATGTCCAACCATGTGCACAAAGTGTACCTAAGTGTGTGTATCTTTTATCCATATTTTACTACTGCAAGCCGTTAGTTATTGTTTTCAAAAAACTTTGGTTAGAAAACCTAAAATTCTGCACTTTAGAAAATATAGTTTCTCTTAAGATAGCAGAAAGCACAAGACACGTGCCATTGATAGCTTGCCTTATTCATACTCTCATATCCAAGATTGCCTCGACTTCGAACATATAACAACAAAGTAGACTATGATGGCCTAGCTAGATACCTATAGCTACATTGTCCAGCCGACCGTCCGGAATGGACGGGGTTAATTTGCGACCACTCCGCCATCCATCCCATTCCTACTCGAATGTAAATCAAAACTGCACGGAATAAAAACTGGATGGAAAGAGGAATCAATTTGCATGCTTTTATTGTCTGCTAGAGGTTTTGTTGTTGTGTTGCTTTTACCATTTCACAGTACCTTTTACCATAATGGAGTGTAACCTCAGTTGTACGGTATCTTCAAACCATGCATTAGTTTTATAACGTGTTATTATATTTTGGCCGGAACATTGTTTTTATATGCACTATTCGTGTACGATTCATGTATTTATAGATAAGATCGTAGGACTTTCAGGGGCACTAAACAAAATAATCGTGACTAGCGAACACGATTTGAATTCGGACGATTACACCCGTAATAACACTCACCGTTTTCAAAGCGCACTGTTGAATTTTCAACGCTCGGTTCAGCGCTGAGAGTTTAAAATGCAAGAGTGCAATAAAATTTAGGCATTATTATAATTTAGGCATAATAATTATGTAGTTGCGCCTAGTGTTACTGAAAACAGATAAGAATTCTAAGACTCTACCCCTATGAGAGATCCATCTTGTAATAAAGGGTGGCAAGAACCTGTGACCATAGATTCAGTATATGATTCTGGAGCACTTAAATTTTTCTTCGGTTATTAAAAATAAAAATGCTGTTCCACACATTTTGACCGTGAAGACCGCGTCACAGCAGTATTTGAAATTTTTCGTGTTCTAAATTCATAATTATAGTTTGCGCATGTTATAAAGGGTGCACCCTTTAGGCTGCCTCTCCACCAGAGATGAGCTTGGATGCGTAGCGAGGGATGTGTGCGAAACCAACCAATAACATCGCTTTATTTTTATAGCTTGAACTAAGTTAGCGTTGGTATTGGTTAATTTTACACACATCCCTCGCTGCGCATCCTCGTTTATCTCTGGTGGAAAGGCAACCTTGTAGTCGAATTTCAATATCGTAATGGTGGATCAGAAGCTACCTGTCACACGATCCCAATTTCTCACATATATTATTGCCTTCAAAGGGTCCTGTAACAAATCACTCAACGAGGGGTCTCACCCCTTTATTCTCGATAAAATATAGCTGGTGTGCCCAAGATACATAAAATTATGGAGGGTCTGTTCAGTTCATCATATTACGCCTTGTCAATAATATGTCAATCTTATAAGGGCCTCGCGCCCTTTCAAATTATTGTTTGACCCCTTCTCAAATTGTATCCTTAAATAAACTGGTGTTCCAAGTGTTGCTATATTAAGAAATCGCTACGAGTACTTATCTATACTAGTAAAATTAAGCTGAAGAATTTGTTTTTTTTTTTTGTTTGAACGCGTTAATCTCTAGAACTACCAGTCGAATGAGAAGAATTATTTTTTGGATTTAATAGCCCGATTCTTGAAGAAGGTTCACGCTACGGCTCTTAGGCGCCGAGCAAAAACAAAAAATGTCAGAAAGAACCCTAAGCGAAAACTAAATAATAGGGCACAGCTATTAGGATATATTTTATGTTAAACAAGAAATTTCACGCGGACGTATTCACGGGCAGAAGCAAGTAATAAAAATGTGCAATTTGTAAATATGTTGGTTACATTAATTTTTGGTTTCAAGTATAGGACTTCTCCCGACGGGTTTTTATAAGGATTGTCATCACCCTGTTCATTACCCTTGACGTATGCCACAGAATATATAGATAATAGTACTACGCGTATGCACTAAGGTACTAAGGTAGGTATAATTTGAAACATTTGTAGGTAAATGTTACAGTTACAAACTTGGCAGCTGAGATTGTTGTTCAAACAATTTATATTTGTTCAGGTGCCTCTTTGTAGTACTAGTAAACATAAACTTAATATTGGTTATTACATATTACATAAACGATTGTACAAATATTAAAGTTTAGGCGGAAAAGCAAGTTATGAAAGTCTTTTTTTTTTTCTTTTTTCTTTTCTTTTTTCATCATAATCAGCCTATAATGTGGGAACATTATAGGTTGCTGCTGGGACACAGGCCTCCTTTTGGTGAGAGGGAGTGTGCCGTAATCCACCACGCGGGCCCAGTGTGGGTTGGTGTGTATGTGTATGTTTTCCTTCACCATTTTGAGAGCAGTGGTGATGAAATAATTTACACACAGTAAAGCGCCTCTTTGGGTTCGAACCTACGACGCGGCTGTTACCAGTGTTACCACTGGGCCACCACTGCTCCTATTTATAAATAAACTGTTTTATTTCTTCAGCAGCAGATCTTTCGTTTCTCGTAAAGTATTCGTAGATGTGTAATAAATGCAATTTATAATAATTCTATGTTTACGATCGAGTTTTATTTTACAAAGTTTATGTGAGTTTTATTGCATTAGCCGCTGTTTTTTGTATTATTTTATTTATATAATATTTTGTAATATGCGACGTATTAGAATTAGTTAAGTAAAAACCGTGACGCAAGGTCTAAGTCTGACTCGTCTTCATTCTCTTCGAAAAAATATGAACGAAGTAGTTTTCCCATCACTAAGTAGGTAAGTACTTAATACAAAGATTAAACTATTCATTTTTTCTTTTACTTCCCTGATCAGGTTGGAACTAACCAATTACAATATGCTAAGAAGCAATGAATTTCATTAACTGTGCGCAAATTACATCATGTCGGTGGAAAACAAACAAATTATGTGCAAACTTTGTCACTGTGTGCGTCGTCATCGGTAAAATAAATAAAAATATAGTTTGACAAGTTTATCAACAACAAACTGATCGATTTGAGGATGCTTGAGGGGGGCCTATGTCCAGCAGTGGACGTCTTCTGGCTGAAACGATGACGATGACGATCATAAACAAATGTTTTGTTTTTGTTACATAATATTATGACCTTGGTACACATAGGCACATAAAATTAAACTTTTTTAAAAGCTAACAATCTTAAAAAAAGTCATAATAATATGTACAGACGCCAGCACATCAAGTTACTACAATCTGTCAAATTTCTTTAATAGATTTTCAACTTTATCGCTAACGCATAAGGTTGAAAGTTGATTGGCAAAATTTGACAGTTTGGGGAAGCTTGATGTGCTGGCGTCTGTACAATATATATATAAAAAAGAGGGGAAATATATTCATACATAGATACATAATCAGCCTATAATGTTTCCACTGCTGGGACACAGGCCTCCTCAATTCATAGGGCATCAAAAAATTCGTCCGCATCGTTGTCATCAGGAAAAGTGCCCAAAAGTTTTATTGCAATGATGTGTTTCAACCTTCGATCAATCTATTATTAATCGAAGGTTTCAACCGAAATTAGATAAGTAGGTACACATAATAATATTTATGTTGATGTATTATTATGTTAAATATGTGGGAATTTAACCCGTGACCCGTAGTGCAACACCCAGTTCAATGTGTCCCAAACGTCCCGTCAAAATACTAGAACAGTACTTGTATCTTGGATGTCCTTCCTAGTCTGGCAATCATAACACACGACTTTACCTACCGCCATTTTACAGTCAAAACACGGTTGTTGGCAGTTTTATTGATATTTAAATAATATATGGTTCAGAAACACATTGTTTTGGTGCAGTTTGCGTCAAAACTACTAATAAAAGTGCATCAGGCCGTGGAGACCCTGAATTAATAATAAGTCATTTACAAGCAATTAAATGTCGAATGAGGCCAAAAGGACTGGACATCCTAGGCTTATTGTGAGCGATGTAAAGCTATAAATTCTTTCAGAGGCATTTCAAAAACCAACACCAGAAGATGAAGTTTTGTAATTAAAAACTTGAGAACGGTTTAGACCGGGGAAGCCCCCACAATACCTAGGTTTTCCTGCCGCTAGCATTGCTGTGTTCCGGAACTCACCATCGCTGGCTGGCGGGGAAAATTACAGGCTCAAGACAATTTTCAACGGGGTCTCAAAAGTCAAAGGTCGGTACCACATCGTCAAACTCTTTGTGTAGGGTGGTATATGGCAGTTAGCACAGATATAGGTCCCACCTACCTACCTATAAACACGAGCGTCAATAAAAAGAATTAATCTGTCAAGCGCCGCTAATGAGACACAATTGATTTTCTATTGTTTCGTCGCCGATCGGCGAACCGCGCCGCTTTACCGGTTAATTACGTCTAAGTTTTAATTTGACATCGTACAAAATCTCAATAAATAACTTTATTAATCTGAAGAAAAAAGGGACGAAGGTCCGATACGAACCATTTTACCCACTGAGGAACATCCCATTAACATATTCAATCGGCACCGTATCAGTTACCCGATAATCTATCAACCTATAAAGCCATAGATTTGGGTCACCTACGGATAAAGGTCAAAGGGGATGCTAGTACGACCAGAAAGGGAAAAATCTTAAGCCATTGTCGGACTAAGGATCAATAAATCTTTGAAAACAAATGGGAATGCTTATTTAATTAATTTTTAGCTTTTTGTGTTTTATTTTCATGATTTTAAAATAGTTTAATGATATTTTTAGCGACTATACATTTTCCGAAATGTTTTGAAAATTTACAGGCTGGTATTATGGTTTATGACGTTCTGAGTTTAAATCTAGATCTTAGGAATTAAGGCCTTACGGTCCTGGGACCAGAGTCCAGTTCGTGGGTTTTCAAACCTGATCTAGTTGTGATTGTTTGGCCAAACTGTCATCAACCAATCATATAAGTTTTCATGAGGTGCGTAGGTATCGCACTTGTAAGTTTTCAGTGTCTGTAATTCCGTATGAACAACATTTCGGCTTTACCTATGTAAAACATTAACGTTTTTAGCTGTTGTGGCCCAACAATTTTTACTCCACGCCAGTGGCGGATTTACCAACAGGCTGAGTAGGCTGGAGCCTAAGGCGGCAGATTTTAGGGGCGGCAAATTTGAGGCTAAAATTTTTTTTAATGTCTTACTGTAATTAAAAAGATTAATATTTATATACCTACCATGCTTTTTTGGAAAGAATAAACAAAGTGAATGCTCAAATTCAGGCTTCTACTGTAGATTTGATCACAGTAATTGCCGATCTTTACAAATCTCTTTGCAAGTTTTTCGTAGCTGAACGTGAACATTTTTAGTATTTTGAAGAAAAGGCGATGGAATTAAGCTTGTCGAAGGGACGAAGGAGTATACAAAAGACATGGGATATAATTGTAGATTTCGATAGGGCCGGCAAAATTTGAATAGCCTACTAGCGGCAAATGTGTAAATCCGCCATCGCTCCACGCGCAAATAAAAACCACACATAACTTGAAGTTAAAATATTATTCTTGTAGTTAGGCAAAAGTTCATCATTATGGCAAACTTCAACTCAACTTAAAAAATAACAATAAACATGAAAACAAATTACGGTACGACGCCGACGGCAACAAACGCAATTAAACATAGGTACCTACTCGAAGACTCAATCACAATCTCAAAAAATCGGAAATAAAGATAAACTCCACAACACCACAGTCGATAAACAAGGTACGCAAAACACATCCGAAAACTTCTAAATATATCCGAAACGAACACGTCAATAGTTGCCACGGAACTACGGAACTCCAAATATTCATATCATAAACAAAAATAAACTGCAACAAGACCTTTTTCAACCAAATTAAAAAAAGAGGTTTTTATACTTTTTAAAACATACCTGAACTCCTTTCTCCTCCGTTTCGGACATCACTACGTTCAACTGAATGCTTTGATATTTGGATGTGGAACGTCCAATGCACGGGAGAGGCGGGAATGCAATGAAGGAACCGCGGCTATGAAGGGAAGCCGTATACTAACCACGACGGACAGTCGGTTAGAGAAACGCGCCGTTTGTTCACAGCGTTTATGGGAAGCGGTTTAAATGGATGGATTGGTTGGTTGGACTGCCTATTGAAATTCAATAAGGGAATTTTCTACTAAGAATTGAACAAAGAACTCATACGACATATTTTTGATAAAGTTGTACCTACGTCACCATACACTAGCACTTGGTTTTGGATAAGTAAGTTATCCAATAACTGATCGTATACAGAAAAAACAACAAGTTAAAAGTTATTTATATTGAAAGATAAGCGTTAACAAGTAGAATTAGTAGCGATGCTTTCTTTAAACCAGCGTTTAGTTTTACCACAGAATACTTAATAGTACTACGTAGTTTTACAGTAACTGTGAGTAATTAATTATATTAAAATGTTCGTGACGAACGACATCCAAGTGGGTTGCTGCGTTTTAAAATAAAAAGTATCTATGGTTGGTGAGACCGTACAACAGTGATATTTAAGAAAGCTAGAAAGAGATATCGAAGGTTAAAAAAGACAAATCAACTAACTTGATTCTGTTAGAAGTAGACCCACCATTTCTTTTTCTTTTGCTTTAAGAGGGCCTCCACGAGAAACGACGGATGGGTTAGTCCTGTACGCCCATCCTCATTACTAAAATTGCTGACCACCACGACTATTCGACATAGGATACATGAACTTTTCTCCTATACATTGCACGCACCTTGTACGACACACGTGCCGAAGAATGATCCATAAAGCTTTTGTAACATTAATGAAACTGTGAAGGAAAAGACGCGCGCGGTTTTCGTGCGATTCAATGTCCTAGTGTGCGTTCAGTCTTCTCGATTGTTTAGCAAAGTCTATCAGTGAGTGGAAAATTCAATATGTACACAAAACATGTATAATGTATACACATGGTCTTTTTATAATAATATGGTTACCATGCAACTCGATAATAAATGCAAATAAGATTATTATCTCCTTCAGAATGTTTTGTGCGAAGTATTGAGAATTTTCTTTACTTTTGCCCTTTATGCCAAGAAGGAGCAGCAGGGATGGCACAATAATATGTTTAGATTATTATAAAAAGTATTATTCCTTGTATTCCCAAAGAGATTGCGTCAAAAGGATGATCGCAATAATCGCAGCCGTCCTCATAAAAGGGATAGTAAAGTTTAATCGAGGGTTTCCCATATTGCAATGCTCAATTTGCCAGGCAAGCGTGGTGCTTATTATTATGACCTTTAACAGTCAAAATATGTAGGTATGACGTTATAATTTCTCTTCTCGTACATGAAACAGAACTTCATAAATAAACGTATTAGAGTTTCGGCAACGTAGTCACGTATTGGTTCAACAATACACTACTGAGATAAACCATGAATGGAATACACAACCCAGCTGAAGATAGTAAAATCCCAAAGAAGGAAGAACAGTAAGGGGCGAAAAAAAAAGAACCGACAGAGTTAATGAATTAATGAGACAAGAACATGATGATGAATGAAATCTTCCTAATGTGGAGCAGCCGACAGCTGGTCAGCGTGCCACTGGTCACGTAGACTTATTTAGACTAGAGCAAGGAGTAACTAACCTGGATTTAATATAGAAGTGGGATGTCAACAATAAGGTTGCCTAAGAACAAAGAATAATAATAATGATTCCTTTAAAAACGCAGTCAGTGTTTATGTTTCCTTTAAACTGATAAAGTTATTTTTGCCAGTGGCTTTGCCCGCGTGGAGGTCGGAATTTATACCAGCGGGAACGTACTATCGGGATAAAAATTATCCTATGTGTTAATCCAGGTCATAAACTACTAATTTCACCAAAATCAGTGTAGCCGTTTTTGCGTGATTGAGTAACAAACATGCAAACATAATAAACCGTCACATTTATAATATTAGTAGGATAGTCGGTTTAAGGTATTGAGAACATAAGACAAATAAACACCAAGATAATTTACCGAATGTGTACTTTTATAATATCTAACGTGGCGATATTTCCGGGAGCGTCGACGTCCACGAAATATATCCATACTTACTAATATTATAAATTCAAAAGTAACTCTGTCTGTATGTTACCTTTTCACGCCTAAACCGCTGAACCGGTTTAGATGAAATTTGGTATAGAGATAGCTTGAGTCCCGGGAAACGACATAGGATACTTTTTATCCAGATATTCCCACGGGATCGAGACTTATGCTTGTGAAACCGCAGGGCGCAGCTAGTGGAAATATATGTAGACGTTTTTAAACCGTCCACGATAAAACGTGTACGTATTTGTGTATTTCCATACAATCTTACCACTCACCAAGAATCTTCAAGCAAAATATGCACGAGTATGTACTTAACTTCTATATTATTATAATATTATAACTCCTGAACAACGTTAGGTAGGTACTGGCAACTGCGAAGTGTGCTGCCGTCAAAGTTCGCTACAAATTGATTTACCCTATAATTGCATCGCTTTTGGGAAGGAATACATCGGAAAAGTAACACGAAATAAAAGTTACTTTTGCGTCGTAGTAAAATATTTTTAACGATTTTCAGTAAGGAGAAGCTGTTTTTTTTTTGTTGGTAACTAATTCTATACCTAAATGATAACATTATTGTGAATAGATTTTCAACTTTATTGCTATAATTTTTTTTTTTTTTTTTTTTTTTTTTTATGGATGGGAAATCATCAAATGACCCCTCCCGCTCTGGGTGGAGCGAAGGGAGTGTCAGACTCTTACTGACTAAAACCCATCCGTGTTCCTTCCTTAGCCCTTTATGTTCCGGGGTAGCGGTAACCCTTTCGGACAATCCCGCACCCCCGGCAGGCTTCGGCCCTGGCAGGCCCCTTCCTTTCTGCTGACATCTCTTTGAGGCGCGCGTGGAACACAACGCGCCGTCCGGCACGGGCCTGGTCCTGATCGGACGGTGAGCTACCCATTACTCTCCGTCCGCAGGCCCGCGCCTACGGTGGCCGGGAGTCGTCACGCGGCTCCCGACGCCCGGAGCGTCTCCCGCGGCGGCTGGGGTGTGAGGCTCTCTCCCTCAGCCGTTCAGCCACCTCCTTCGCTAGCATGACTGCTTCGCAGAAGGAGGTGACCGCCTCCCACTCCCTCTCGCCCCGGACCATGGCTTGAACCAGGGCCGGACGCGAGAGGTCGCCGCCGTTGTCTATCGCCTCTACGAGGGCACGGCGGTGCTCCGCCCATGCGGGGCAGACCTCCACCGTATGCTCCACCGTGTCCTCTGGGATTGCTATAATGCCCTAAGACGACCCACTGACCAAAATTTTACAGTTTCGGGTAGCTTGGTGTGCTGGCGTCTGTACATATGTATAAGTTAATTGAGAACAATTTTATTGTGTTTTTGAGACACCTACTGAAAAGTTGATCTAAAATTCTTATATTTTCTTTTGGCTTTATTGAACCGTTTTAAAACATGACATAGCCATTCGGTCTACTAGTCAGCACTTGTGAATTACTCACAGAGGCACCGTGAAAATCTTACCATACAATAAACTCGTAACTAAACATTGTACTATTATTACTACGTAACACTGGCCAGTGCAACCTCTAGATTGTGTCCAATTGTTCTAAATTATGAAGTGGTGTGGGTGGAGCTATTCTTGACTCTGTTAGAACAGAGGCAGTTGCTTCAATATATTGAATGTAGAGATAATTATTAACTATGGACAGTTTACACAAAAAGGGAAAATACAAGAGGATAACAGCTGTAGTGAAGTAAATCCAGGTTCTAAGCAAATTCTATTCTATTTTTAATTATGGCAACTAAAGCCGATGTCGACTATTCTGCCAATGTCAAAAGTGAATTGAAAAAGCAAGTTAGTGTTCTTTATTTAAAAAATAGAGAAAAAAATCGATGCTACAATTGAACTTAATGTAGATCTTGCGCGGTTAGTACTGGACCAATTGATTACCACCTTAAATTGTCCGTATACTCAACAACTCTCATTCTTTAACAGTTGCATGGATAGTCTATAACACGGCAAATTGATGAAGGGTGTCCGTATATTTTTCCGGATTTTACGTTACCTTTTATAACATTACACCCAGCTACGATCGCAAATCTTTCTGCTAAGTATGGTGGTCACTGTGTTAATAAGTCCTCTTTCCATCTATTCAAGATTTTAGGCAAAATACGTATTCCGTATGGTCCAATGAGCTGTGAGCCAAAATGGCCACTATGTGGACCTGACCCAGCCAGAAGAAAAAAACTAAGGAAGAAAATGGTCGGATGAGCAGGACAAAACAAACGACCTGTGGTCCACATTAGTCCTCTGCCCTGGCTCGTAAGAGCTGGAAGTCATGGGGAGGGAGCGACCTTTGTCTGGCAGTGGAATGACGCAGCCCAACAGTAAATAAGTAAGGCAAAGTTAACTTAAGAAAAACTCTTTTTGGCCAAAGAATCAGCATTGCCATACAACGTGGCAATGCTGCCAACCTTTTGGGCACGTTTCCCGTTGACAGTGATGCGGACGAATTTTTTGATGCTCTTTGATTATTTTCCCTCCCTTTTTATATACTTGTACATATTATTATTTTAAGATTGTTAGCTTTTTAAATTATGTAAATATACAAAGAATAAAGAAAAACTCTCGTATGTTAATTAGAAAGAAATAAGGAAACATTCTTTATTGTGCATAAACAACATGCACATTACAAAAAAAAATAGACAAAATACACACACTAATACATAGATAGCCAAAATCCTCGTATTCAGATCCATAAAAGCTAAAATAAATAAATTAAAACGTTCTACTTTTCCTATCCCGTAAGCCTGTAAAATCCCACTGTTAGGCTCAGACCCCGAGCTCTAACTAACACTTGGACTAGGACATCAGTATAGCTTTGAAGTCGGATGTCACATAACTATTGCCGCTATAAAACTTAAAAAGAAAAAACGATTTTTTTTTTGTGGATGGGAAATTATCAAATGACCCCTCCCGCTCTGGGTGGAGCGGAAGGGAGTGTCAGACTCCTACTGACTAAAACCCACCCGTGTTCCTTCATTAGCCCTTTATGTTCCGGGGTAGCGGTAACCCTTTCGGACAATCCTGCACCAACACGTTTTTTTGCGGTAAACATGACGCAAAAATAACATAAACACAAAAAAAAAATAACAAAATGTTGGGGGAAACATAGTCCCACTACGCAAAACGGCTTTCGCTAAACTTCTATCCATTTCTTCCCTCTTAAACAAAGTGAACATCGAAACCCAGTTAATAATAGGTAGACAGTATAGAGGTACGTGGTACGACTCTCAATTGCTCCGTAATTAGGTCGGCCCGTAATTACGGCACATCCTTCCCGCGCCGGCCATCATGTAAGAATGAGGGATAGGAAAATGTAGACGAGGGGATGTCCATGTTTTATGTATTTGTGTACATTTGTCCGGTGTGGTGGTATGGAAGACTCTGCGTAATTAATTGGTTCCATAAGGGCCTTATCACACAAGGGGTTTGCGAGCGGCTGCGGGGTGGGGCGGGTGCGCAGCGAATGCGTCGCGAACACGCCGCGGCTGCACAGCGAAGACGTCACGGACGCTTGGCAAATTCGCAACGTTTTGGTCGCATGTGTGTAGCAAGTTAACGACGTACAATAGACAATACACTCAGTAACAATGGCGTCCACACACACACGTACAGTAACATTCGCGGCGAGCCGTTGCGCGTTCGCAACGAATTTGCAGCGCATGCGACGCGTGTTCGTTGCGCGCCCGCTCCGCTTTGAGGACGCTCGCAATCCGCTAGTATGATAAGGCCCTAAGTTTTACAGCCTAGATATACATGGGTACCTATATTAATAGGTATGCATAGGTAAATGATAGTAGGGTCAATAACTCAAAACTTTCATCAATGTGAAGTAGAACCAATGATCAAAAATCATGATTTGTTAGAAAATCTTCAGAAAGAGAATATTACTTGAGATAAAACGTACTTATTATCGATTTCGAAAAGGCTAATTATTGGGCTGAGAAATTAGACACACTATATTCAAGGATATAATATTTCCTGAAATTCATTGACCGTCTCTTTAAAATAAATGAAAAGTACCGATCATCAATATCGAATCATGTACCATGACCGCTCTTGTTCTCAGGCGTGAATATGTACTCACTTACACACATAAAACAAGTAGGTATACAGGGTGAAATTGAACACATGCGACAAACCGAAATGGGAGATTATACTCATCATTATGAACAACTTTTACTATGGGACCAAACCTGAAATCGCGAAAAAAAAATCAGCTGTTCCCTACATTTTGGCGAGTTATGCGAACATAAATGTAGGGAACAGCTGATTTTTTTTTCACGATTTCAGGTTTGGTCCCATAGTAAAAGTTGTTCATAATGACGAGTACAATCTCCCATTTCGGTTTGTCGCATGTGTTCAATTTCACCCTGTAGTATACATATTACAGTTTACAAACAAAACAAAAAGCAAGAACAAATCTAACAAAACAAAATCGAATCGAGTAAAAATAACTGGTAAACTTCTGCCGCAAACACAGCGCCATCTACGTTAGTTTTACAGAAACATTGGGAAAATTTAGCGCGTTAGTTTTCAGCGTTGTTTCAGCGGTGCCTGAACTTTCAGTGAACTGTTTAGTTTCGGCGGGAGCCGCTTGGCGTCGCTGTAACACTTTTCTAATTGAGGTTTTCAGACGTCGTATATTTTGGAGCTGCAGCCACTTTGTTTTGTAACCATTGTAACACCCTATGGAACTGTCAAAAGTTCTTATTTGTAGTTTGTTGTGGTGTAAAATAATGTTTATTCTATCTATCTAACCCAAGCACAGCACCCAGGCTTAAACCGCGTTCAATTAATTTTGTTCAGAGCTAAATATTCCTTATTGAAATGCTAAGATAAGTATATACATATCTTGGCGTAACTACACCTGAAGAAACTAACAATCAAGTGCAAATTTAACAAAAAAAAAAGGGTTTCGTGATCCCAAGTGATTTTTTAACTTTAGTTTACTTTTAAAATTGCGAACTGTGGTTAAAAGTGATTATTTTTTCGCTACCCATCGGTAGCAACAGAATGTTTCACTGCTCACCATTTCTACTCATAAGTACCTACATAGAATCTGTGAGCAATGGTGGCCCAGTGGTAAAGGTCCCGACTTACGAGTCGTAGGTCGTGGGTTCGAACCCAAGCAGGCGCTTTACATACATAATCAGCCTATAATGTTCCCACTGCTGGGACACAGGCCTCCTCTCTGTGAACAAGCGCTTTGCTTTCCATAAATTATCTCATCACCACTGCTCTCAAAACGGCGAAGGAAAACATCGTGAGGAAACCGGCATGTCCTAGAACCAAAAATTCAAAGACATGTGACCAATGACGTGGCACTGGGCCCGCGTGGTGGATTATGGCCCACTCCCTCTAACAGAGAGGAGGCGTGTGTCCCAGCAGTGGGAACATTATAGGCTGACTATAAGTAGACAAGAAGAAACGTATATACTTATAAAGAATAAACGTAGTGTCCTTGTTAAAAGGATCTCAACAATTCCACACATGAGCTGAGATTTACAATGACCTCTAAACGCTCTCTGAACAATAAAAAAACGATTATGATCCACTCCTGCCGATTGAAAATTGCATCACGTGCAGCGACTGATGACGACTTCCTATTTAACTACGATATAGGCACGATCGAAGTAAGGAATCATAGATTACTATCGAAGATAGGCTACGGTGGCTATGGGTGAAAAAGTTATCACAATCTTAATTTTTCATTAAATTTTTTCCAGCCCTTTTTGTCCACAACTGTCGGTTCAGCTAGAAGAACTAGATACTATTACTCATCATCTGCCTAGCCTTTTCCCAACTATGTTGGGGTCGGCTTCCAGTCTAACCGGATGCAGCTGAATACCAGTATTTTACATGGAGCGACTGCCTATCTGACCTCCACAACCCAGTTACTGGGTAATACGATACCCCAATGGTAAAACTGGAACTAGATACTACTGCTATAAATAATATTACTATCATCAGAGAACTCGAGGCAATGTTTGTAAACACAAACGAACTATGGTTGTCTGTCCTTAGGCCAAGAGCCATTAAATATAGGTATACCAACAATGGAAAGAGCTTTTCAAGGAGAATATTTTTCCTAGCACGACTTTTGCCTTTAGTCCGTTCGAAGTTACATAAAGACCTATAAATATAGCTACATGGCCACCGAAATCTTCTCTGCTCCCATAAGCTATAAGATAAACATCAAGGGGTAGTAAGTGCTCTTTAAGGTGAACATTAGTATACACACACACATACATACATTAGTTACTACTTTTAAAATCTAAGTCCAAACTAAGATTTAAAAAGCAACCTATTACAATAGGTACTTCCTAGGTAAACTAATTAAACTAAACTTTCCCTAAACAATGATCGAACGATGTTACTGTTTTATATTAACTTGTCAGGTACAGTCACGAGCATACATAAAGCCGACAGAAATCGTTTTCGCCACTAGTGGGCTACCTACGACTTTGTTAAACGCAGAAGAGGGGCTTAAAATTGATGAAAAAGAAGTAATGTTAGGTACAGTTAGCATCAAAAGTCGATTAACACTATCGTTTTTACATGTTATTAAATTGACAACAACTTTTTTCAATAAACAGATTTTTAGCTTTTCACATAATAGACAAGAGTATATATTCTAAAAAAAATTCTTCTGCTGCAATTTTGAACAAATATTTTGCTCAATAACTAAGATTAAAAAAACTGAATTGTTAATCAACTTTTGATGCTGACCGTACAAAACGCAGCTAGAAGATGAGAAATTTCCCACAGAAAAATAAAGAGTCTTTGGAATCACAATGAAAGCAC
Source organism: Amphipoea lucens (assembly GCA_947508005.1). Taxonomy (NCBI): domain Eukaryota; kingdom Metazoa; phylum Arthropoda; class Insecta; order Lepidoptera; family Noctuidae; genus Amphipoea; species Amphipoea lucens. The sequence goes on along the minus strand of OX382360.1, from coordinate 22,381,154 downwards.
ATTCTTATAGACATAGTATTGAAGACATCGTAGTTGTTATGCTTGATATCCTCGTGCCCTTAGAACTTCCAACGACATCTTGAGTAGCATGAATAAATGAAAAGGCCTGTGACATTGGAGAAATATACTTATACATATGTATATGTTTTCCGCAGAAATCTTGGCTGTTCCGCCTAGTTACGGAGAGAAAGCTGACTGCCAACTTTTAGCACTCAATGAAGCAAATCGAGTTGAAAATGGATTGGCGTTGGCTAAATCCGTTGTACAAATTGTTCTCTAAACATCTGCATTTTGAAATTTGTCGTTGGGGTGAGAATACGCGACGAAACAAGTGAAATCGCTTTCGATTTTGTAAGAATAGTTGGGTGAACAGACAGAATTGTCATCAGTCTGTCTTCAACCCAAAGACGTCCTTTGTTGGACATAGGCCTCCTTAAAGCATCGCCAAAACCACCGCTACTGAGCTCCTCGCAAGGAACTTCGTTCTCACAATCAGTACAGCAACTTATTCATGATAACTTGTCTTTTCCTACTCTTTGTCAGCATCAACAAGTTGATTACATCACAGTAAGGGGCTCGTCCGTCTGCTATTCTTAGACTTGGAGACATCCAGCGTAATTGGCTCGATGTAAGCCACTGGGCTATTTCCATTGTGCAATCGTGTGCTAGCCCACGTAATAATAGCTGTTGATTTCTTTATGAGTACTTAGAGAATAGAGGTCGTGCCGGCTGCGGAGGTAGAAATACTTAGGTATGTGTGTGATTTTACTCCAGACAAAGTAGGTACCAATTGTTTCGTTCGATATATCCTAAAGCCTGATATACACGATGCGATTTAATTGCCTGTGACATACCATAAGGTGAACCAACAATAAAAATTGCACCATCGAAACATTGTTTTGTCGATGCAAGTTATTTGTAGCTTCAATTTAAGTGTATGCCATTGGCAAGAAACTTGCATCTCGTAGAAGCCCATCTTCAGACAGTTATCTAGTGATAAATGATCTCAGCTCTTTTTTGTCCGTAATGGCAATCGAAAGTTTGTTGACGCAACGGCAAAGTATTGGAAAACTTCTAACGGAGACAATATTCTAAATAATGTTGACAATGACAAATTGTTTACTCTAGTTGGATAATTAGCTAATGAGAAAACTCCCATTTGACATAAAGTGATGGATGTAAAACGTAAACTTTAATGTGCTACATCGTCTTCCTTGAGTTTGTATGGTAGTGAAAAATATCAGTAGTCATATTAGGAGTTGGTACATTTTTCCAAACCAGAATAAACAGTAACACTTACTGAAAACATAGGTCTCTGGTCTTCAAAGTGGACGAACTTGACCATGCGGCATAATATGAAAATAATAATATAGTAATGGAGCTAACAGAAAGTGAAAGATAAAGGAAAGTGATACCCGACCACCTGCAAGCCGTTGCCAAGAATTATTTGAGTTGTTGCCATAATCGACGAACAAGCACAAAATGTTACAAAGCCCCAGGCAACACTATCTGGCAAACAAATAAACAGTAGTAATAATAATAGAAGAAAAAGCGGAACATCCAATAACATGGCTTTAGCACAAAACACTTTTAATAATGGCGCTAATACAACGACCAGTCTAGAGTTCTAGACATTCGGTATAAACGAAATCGAGCCACAGACATTGTTGAAATAATAATGCTCCAAATCATCCATTAACCACTTCCAAAAGAAAAACATTTTGTTCTTCATCAATCAGGCAAAAATGCGACAAGTAATTATGTCTGGTAAATCAAACAGTCGTTATAAAAACACCAAATAACTCGTCAGCAATCGCATAACAGAAAGTATTTTTACAACTCAAACGACATGAGGAGACGAACCTAAAAATAACTAAATCACTTCTGTCGTTTGCAATTATTCTATTGGATGCGCGGGCGCAATTGAGCGCGACAGTGTTACATGCTGCGTAAACAGAACATTTAGGTAGGTAGGTACTTAGTTACGTGCTGCGTAAATGCGTAGAATATTTTATTCGGTTCTTTCAGGTGATTTATCATCGTCATCTATATCCTGTTCCTATTCCTGTTTACTAGAGCGACGCAGCACATATATTTTTTTGTTTATCTACATTTTTTCAGCTTTCATCAAATTTTTGTCTGTCTGTTTGTTCCGGTTAATCTCAGAAACGGCTAGACCGATTTTGACCCGTCAAAATCGGTCTAGCCGTTAGTCGTTCGGACTTCCACTGGCAGATAGCTGATGTTATAAGGAGGAAAACTCAATAAAATAAAACCCACGAAATCCAAAGCACGCAAACTAAGTCGCGGGTATATCTATAATAGTGTGAAATAAAAATCAATACACCGCATTAAGCTTTCGAAAAAGAAAAAAATATATACCTACCTGGTGACTTATGAAAATAATTCGGAAAAGCGATTCGTTCTTAATGGGATGACCTACATCACTTTAAATAAGTTCAAAATAAACACAAAAAGAAGTTTCGTCATGTAATCCCACTTTACCGTCATCTTTAGACTTGTGAACAGTAAAAATAACTTTGAATGCTCTGATATTTTCAATGTTTAATAGAGAAATGTAAAAATACAGTTTTATTTTTAAAGCAGCCATGTGAATCTGGGAATGAACATCAGCTGTGAGAATCGACAGAATACTGTAAAGCGAGGTATCCACTAGGTATCTTAGCGCACTAATTGTGCTTCGCGCATCTCCACAAATGTGTTTGCATGAAATCGACCCCCATGACAAACCAAATGCACCAAGCGCTGATGATATGCCACCATAGTCTTCTTCTTTTCTCGAGTCAATGCAATGGTACTTTTTAGATTTTTTGCGTCCAGTAGCCAAGATAATATCCCTAAAAGTGTACCTGCACCCTAATTGCGTAACACACTATCAATCGGAATCAGAATCATTTCGAAGCCAATTGCTAATCAATTGCTTCATAAGTTCGAAAAATTTGTCTGCTCAACACGTGAATAACGCAATGAATGTTGTTGAACTGTCAAAATGAAACCGATTCCGATTGGTAAAGTGTTACGCAATTGCCCCGCTGTAGATGAATGGCACTTGGGACGCTCCAGCAAGTGTAGGAGAAATATATAATGTATACCCAGGTTTAAAAAACACATAATTTTGTTACGCGTGCCGACTTCAGTAAAGTAAGCGTATTCAGTTGATTATTTTTACATGAGGAATTAAAACATCAAACACACTAATAGGTGATTGAATCCAATGCTGATCCGTAAGTTGACGATGGGTGTTTGAGAGCATTTTATTTATTTTGTACGAATTGGAAGGAACTCACGTTTGAAAACAGAAAATCACACTATCACACTAATATTATAAAGGCGAAAGTTTGTGAGCGTATGTGTGTTGATATGTTTGTTACTTTTTCACGCTCAAACAGCTGCATCAATTTCGATAAAATTTTGTATGGAGGAAGCTGACACCCTGGATTAATATATAGGCTACTTTATATCCCGATATTCCCATGGGATCGACATTTACGCGGGTGAAACCGCGGGGCGCAGCTAGTTACTTTATAAAGTAAATTTGTTTCGCCATTTATTCTCAGGTGTAGTTAGATTGAAAATGTCAACTCCATATAGCTTTTTTTTAATATGACGAGTAAAAGTGATTCCGATATCCTATTTATAGAATAAACAATTTCATTTCAGAAAATATTATTTGCAAGATAAAATGATTGAAATAAATATCTACGATTTTGTCGGCAATATTTTGCTGTGACAAATGGAGTTTACCAAACTGAAAATCTAGCGATTTTTGTCACATTTTCTGCGCCTCGGCAAAAAACCCAGCATATTATAATATCAGCACATCTATAAATACAGGTACGTCACATCACATCAAAGACTTTATTTCGCATGAAACGCTTCAATAAACCCGGCAGGTTCCGAAACTAGTTTGTGGTCAGCTCCAGGGCTCATAAATCGTAAATATAAACATTTTACAAAACGAACACCATTCGATTTATGAAAATATAAACATTTTACACATCGAACACTCGTAAACTATTTTACTGCGACGCTTTAACGTAATTTTATACGAAATTAATTAAAAAATAAAACAGCTGCGTAATTTTCTATCCATTCTATCTCATGAAAGTTTGGATTATATCATTTGTGTCGAGACAAACATATGGGCAGTTTTCCTTTCAGGAAAAAGACGTGTGAATCTAAAGACGGCGTTTATTAATTCTGTTTTCTATTTTATTCAATTATAATCTCGTGTAAAACATCTTGGACATCGTTTGATCGAAGTTGAGACATTAATTATAATTAGATAAATAAAAAGAGTTAGGATCGTACACACGGCTACACATCAAGCTATACATAACCAGTATATAAGCTGACATCTGATTGTACGATAAACCTATACAATGCGAGGTCAACTAAAACAGGAAATGTATAGCTTAATGTGTAGCCGTGTGTACCAGGTGGTAATTATATTAAAAGTTACTTAGAGATTATGAATATTATAGTAAATGAATAATATACTAAATAAATATTATGTCAAATGAGCATTATAGGAAAAATTCATTATATCATAAGAAATTAGGTAAAGTGAAATTATATCAACAATTTACTAGCTCAACTGATCGTTATATTAAACAAAAGTATATTAACTAATATTAGCTCAAGTGAACGTTAGATATTTTGTTATTATATCAACCGATACACACCCGTACCAAAGCCCTCATTCACAACCATACGACAGGCTATCCTATCGAAAACCTGACATTTCGATAACCTTATTTGACTTCCCCTCAACAGCAAATAGCTGTTGGAAGAATAGCGGGCGTCTATTTGATTTAAACTGACAACATTTTCGGGTTTTTGACTTGTGAAAAGCATTGAGAAGACTCCTACGATAACAACAATTAATGTTCGATACGATACGGAAGCATATCGAGTGTTTGTGAATAAGGGGGCAGGTGGCGATCTGTAATTTTTGCGTATCCCCAAAGAAAGAAGACGCGAGTTTATGCATGTCTCTATCTATATAAATGAAATGCTGTTCGTTGGATGATAATAGTCCTAATTAGGTTTTTATTGAAAGAAAAATTGGAAAATTGTCAAATTTGGGAAAAACTGAACGTCCTTTTTCTATGGGATTTTTGTATGAACTCCAGATTTATTGGAATTTGGACATGACAACGACTGTCGGGCCAGCTAGATTTTTTTATAAAAACATAACACTCTTTTTTGGGCAGTCGTGTAAAAAGAGCTTCTAACTAGCTCTTTTTTATATACCTAGGTACAAGGATATTTTTTTATCACCTTCCAAATTTTTACAGGGTGTTCTACCCATGAATATGAACAACTTTTACTATGGGACCAACTCTGAAATCACGAAAAAAAAGACAGCTGTTTAATACAAAAGTTCAATACCTACTTGACCAAAATGTATGAAACAGCTGATTTTTTTTTTTTCATATTCAAGGACAGAACACCCTGTAAAAATTTGGATGGTGATAAAAAAATATTCCTGTATAGTAGTAACCACTAATTCTAAACACTCCTGTTTATTAAGAAATCGCAGGTACCTATTAGCATAAGAATGCTTTCCTTCAGTTTTCAGTTAGACTATCTGAACAGCTATAGACTACCTCAGGCTACTCCTCAAGTTACAAAAAAACAATGAATCAAGGTGAACTTCTTTGAAAATGCTACATCTAGGTACATGTTAGATTAACGTGCACTAAAACAAGAGTCACGTCCTTGAACCAGTAACGTGCGTACGCGCAGTGTAAACAAACGGTGTCAGTTTGTTAGTTTTTATAACAAACGTACAACTCGCTCTAAAATAATATTATATCAGTGCTCACTCAGACGCTTTCTTCTTTCAGTATCTATGTTCTTACTTTTCCTCAATGTCATGTCTGGTCGTGTCAGCACGACCTCGACGCGACGTTGCTATTTTATTCTACGAGTAGTACAGAAAGAAGGAAAATGCGTTTATTGGCCAGTTGCTGGTTGATTGCATGTCTTCAGGCACAGGGTAACCTCATTAGCTTACCGTCTGATCAGGGCCAGGCCCGTGCCGGACGGCGCGTATGTGTTCCACGCGCGCCTCAAAGACATGTCAGCAAAAAGCAAGGGGCCTGCCAGGGCCGAAGCCTGCCGGGGTAGCGAATTGTCCGAAAGGGTTACCGCTACCTCGGAACACAAAGGCTAAGGAAGGAACACGGATGGGTTTTAGTCAGTAAGAGTCTGACACTCCCTTCCGCTCCACCCAGAGCGGGTGTGATTCAAGGCAATATGACGTAGCCTCCTCTAAGCCTAACTTTCCAAACCAGGCACATTTGAATTGTCACGGAGTCAGTCAGAAAGATGAAGTTTGAAGAAGAAGAAGTTGCCCATTTCAAAGCGTAGTAGTTTCTTTTGGAGACATAGGTACGGGCAAGAAACACCAAGGACACTATCTTATATTTCATTAATTTTCCCAAGAAATTCGATATTTGAAGTTGACTTAACTATTGATTGAGCAATAGAACTTCTAACCTCTAGAGTCTAGGAGTTGGGTTAGTTACATTATAATCTAAAATTATAAATGACTAGTTGCGCCCCGCGGTTTCACCCGCGTAAATGTCGATCCCGTGGGAATATCGGGATAAAAACTATCCTATGTCCTTTCCCGAGACTCAAACTATCTCTATACCAAATTTCATCGAAATCGGTCCAGCCGTTTTCATGTTATGTCGTGACAACGGAAAACGGGTTTCATTTTTATATATATAGATCTAGGGCCTAGACCATTTAGATTATTTGCTTTTGTTGATAGGTTGGAGAATTTTTATTTCAGCTTAGTTTGTATTATGCATAACAATGAAAGCTTATCGCAGTATTTTTAATCAGCTACCATCAGTGATCATAACGTCAGGAGACTGACTGCTCCATGATCCTGACACTATCCTTTAGCTCATAAAAGACAGGAAGTAGCAGGCTACTATCATTTGATTTCAGAAAAATATATTATGTGTTTTTGCTTAAAATCAGAAAGTTTCATCCATATATCCCATTTCCTCCTAGGTACCTACTCGATTTTATTGCTAAATAACATCAGTTGTTTGTTTTCATATCGTCGGTATATAACGTTAATAAATACAACGACTTTATGCGCGTGAGCACGACATCGACGATACAATAGTTTTGTTTATTTGTTTTTCTCGTAAAGTTGTACCTAATGCCAACTGTCGAATGGATTTAACTTTTCTACGAGTAACTCTCGTGTTAATGACATTGTTTGTTATTTTTATTTCTTACACGTGGTTGAAACTTTGAAGAATATTTTTATATCAGACTTTTAAGGAATTCCAGGCTCTACAATAATTTCGAATTTCTACTATATTCGTTACTAGCTGCGCCCCGCGGTTTCTGCCGCATAAGTGTCGATCCCGTGGGAATATCGCGATAAAAACTATCCTATGTCCTTCCCCGGGACTCAGCTATCTCTATACCAAATTTCATCTAAATCGGTTCAGCGGTTTAGGCGTGAAAAGGTACATACAGACACACACAGACAGACAGAGTTACTTTCGAATTTATAATATTAAGTATTAGTATGGATTGAATGTAGGTATGTATCTAGGACTGGAAGATGAGATGTCGGTCGTCAGACGGCGAGATGGCGAGCAGAACCAGATGAGTCTTGCACAGGGGCTTGGTGATTGGCACAAGACAAACTTCGTTCGAACGAAGTGGTTGAGGTCGGGCTGTGGATGATGGATGATGTATCTATCTCTTCAGATCTTTGGATATCAAACATTCTCCAAGCGTTACACAGGTCTCCGTACATTGATGTCATTCTTATTTTTTTTGTTCTATAAATATACTACAAAATAAGCAAAATCTATGATAAACCCTGTAAACTATCCGGAAGCTTGATCAGTAGGTACCTACCTAATGCTTATTTCAATTCGTTTACCAAAATACTTATATACTTACATCGCAATAACAATATCTTATCGAAACAAATGAACATCAGTAAATAAAGTGTGACACCAAAGATGTAAACAAAACACTATTTTAGTGTCGACCATTAGGGCTGATCACATTAGAAGGCTAGGAAAATGCCTTGTTTTAGAACCCCGTGTCTGTTGTTAAATGTTAAAATCGTAAGACATTTCATTCGTGCCAATATAAGAGATTCTTAAAGTAGAATTAAGCTGGTTCCATATTTTATTAGAACGATGAACGAAGTAGTCGTTTTTCCGGAGTTAGCAGTCTGAAACTTACAGAAACTCATCATCTTCCTGCCCTTATTCCATGTTACTTGGGGTCGGCGCAACACGTTTTCTTCTTCCATTCTCCTCTGTCAACCGTCACGCTATCATTCACTCCCTTCTCTTCCATATCATTCCTCATACAATCCATCCATCTTTTCTTCGGCCTTCCTCTCCCTCTCCATCCATCAACATGTATATTCATTACTCTTTTAGTCACATGCGTTTCGTCCCTTCTCATCACATGCTCATACCAAGCCAAACGATTTCTTTTCAACTTTTCTGTCACTGGCGCCACTTTCAAACTTCCTCTATCATTTCTTACTTTATCCATTCTCGTCACTCCACACATCCATCTCAACATTCTCATCTCCGCTGCATGCAATCTTTTTTCATCCGTCTTCTTCACAGCCCTGATTACAGAAACTAATGAATTAATGCAACTTTCTAAAGGAAACATAGCAGAAAGTAAGTACCTATTAGATATAATATAATAATAATCTTTATTTCAGACATAGGTACGTCCATACATTTTTACAGAGAAAGAAAGAAAGAAATATTATCTCTCTCTACTTATCTCTTATTATTATTCTGTTCTTTGCTGGGTGGCCCAGTCATCACGGCTCCGACTTACGAGTTGTAGGTCGTGAGTTCGAACCCAGGCAAGCGCTTTACTTTGTGTAATTTATTTCATCACCACTGCTCTCAAAAGCGGTGAAGGAAAACATCGTGAGAAAACCGGCATGTCCTAGAACCAAAATTTCGAAGACATGGGTCATCTTCCAACCCGCACTGTGCTCGCGTGGTGGATTACAGCCCATTCGCTCTCACAGAGAAGAGGCCTGAGTCCCAGCAGTGGGAATGTTATAGGCTGATTTTGCTTATGTTATCACAATATAAAAGCAAGACTTTATCTTAAAATTGGCCATCTTAAACACCAAGTGCGAATACATCACACTTTAATGTTATAAAGGCGAAAGTTTGTGAGTGTGTGTGTGTTTATATGTTTGTTACTTCTTCACGCTCAAACGGCTGGACCAATTTTGATAACATTTTGTATGGAGGTAGCTGACACCCTGGAATAACTTATAGGCTACTTTTTATCTCGATATTCCAACGGGATCGACATTTACGCGGGTCAAACCGCGGGGCGCAGCTAGTTGACAATAGTCTCATTAAAATACTGACTTACCTACAGAGCGACGAACTACAATAATCAGGCCAAGGGTACAATCAAGACGTACAAACAAAGTCAGAGAGTGCCAACCCTAGCAGGCACGTGATCTTGTCAACGTTACCCCTCGCTGCCAAATAATGCGACCGGTCTAGCCTACACATACCTCACACCAAGTACGCAGCAGAAAGTCCGGCTTGAACAACGCATGATCATAAATACCGTACTTAAGTACTTGATAACCCCAGCTGTTTCAGACTTCCATGGACATTTTTAGACTGTTGAACGACTTTCAAAATTGTTTTGTACTTGATGTTTCAAGACTTGCAGAGAAGTTGCGGATCTAAGGATTTTTGTGTTAAGATCGAATCACGAACGATTAATCGAAGAGAAACGCACTGCAACGAAGCAGCTATGGCCTAGCAAGTACTAGTGCAAGCTCATCGGAAAACCGAAACCTCATAGTTTAGTCAAAGCATACTTAAGTTTTCGCCATAGTTAAGTGGATTTCGATACCAAGACTTTCGTACTAGCGTACCATTCAAACAGTTTTTCGAATCAGCGTGTTCGCGACAATCACAGATATAGATGGACCTAGATAACGCAAGTATCACGAACTGTATGAAAACCAAGCATGCCATTTTTTGACTACCTACTATGACGTCACAAGCTCGCGCTCTCGCCCAGCCAGCAGTACACAGGACTTAGCGCGAAAGTGGCGGCTTACGATTTTTGAACGTAAGCTAGTGCGATTTTTGGCACGCGAAGTAGTTGCTCTTGCGTTATCTAGGTGTATTTATATCTGTGGCGACAACGTTTATTCGATATAGCGGTTTTTGAATCAATGTGTTTTCGAACTGACAAACCACTCGTAAAGTTTTTCGAAATAATGTGTGTCGCAATAACGTCATTCGAATCTTCATATCACTTCCATTTCAAAGGACAGCCCCCTAAATAATCAATCCCTTACCGCTACCAGGTCGTCATCTAAGCATTCCTAAGCACAATCAGCCTATAATGTTCCCACTGCTAGAAGACTGCTGGATGTCACAGGTCTTAGTAATCCAAGAAGCGACAGAAAATAAAAAAATGGCTTATCGAATATACCTTCTGTACCCATCTAGTCTATGCACAGCCTGGTCTAGACAAAGACAATGATTTAGCACTTATTTATATCCACATAAACGACAGACAGACGTTTATTGTTTCTCCTTGAGTTATGCTCTCGATTGTTGCCTTCAAATGTGTGCAAAAGGGAAAATGCGAACGTAAGAATTATAAATTGAAGGAGCGCAGACTGAAGTCATCTCAATAGAGTTGGTAGTCACCCCCTTTCTAATTATATCATCATTAACACCAAAGACTGTGTGGTTATATTCTCTTTTATTAACACAGTCCATTTTCGACTAATAGAGAAATATGGAAGATAAAAACTTTGAAAAAAAAAACAACTGACTTCCAATAAAAACACTAAAAAGTAAAAAATAACTTTAATTTGTGAAGTCGGTGTCGTTGGTTTCGCATTTTCGTTTTTTGACACCGACTTCCGAAATTAAATTTATTTTTCACTTTGTACCTAGTGTTTTTTTTTTAGAAGCCGATTGTTTTTTTTTTTAATGATTTTATTTTTCACTTTTTAGTTGTACCTAACCCACACTAATTCATATAAAAGAATTGTGCAAATCGGCTTTTAAATATCGGAGTTCTGGGGTAACAAACATGAATTGAGAACCTCTTAGGCTCCTTTTTGTGAAGTCGGTCAAAAAAGACATGTTGCGCCGACCCCAAACAAATTGAGACAAGTGCAGAAAAATGATGATGAGACTGCAGTCAAGATTATTTTTCTCAGACACATTCTATTTTTACCTGACGAAAAAAAGACGAGGTTCGTGTAGGTATAAATTTTTAGACTCATGTTTTTGAAAGTTCGGATACAAAAATATTCAAGCGTTTTTTTTTATAGCGTTCCTGTGGAAAAATTTACACAAAAAAATTTCCACCTCTTGCAACCAAAGCGCTCCGATAAAAAATACGAAGAAAAAGAAAGAATTGTTTGTTTGCAACAAACATTATTTATGACAAGGAAATAATTTCTCGCCAACAAACGTAGCCCGACACGCTACACTTCGCGCATCAAACAAAAATACAACACAATATTAAAATAATAAATGATTATTTTCAGTAATGCTATAATTCGCTAGCCGAATGTTACGGATGTGCGCATAGTGTGGAGAGTTAGCGTTTATGACCCACGCGATAATCGCGACTTGCTGGCAAGTGGCACGTTACTATTTTACACTTTGTTATACTGAAATAACTAAATATTCACAAGACTTTATGTAAATCTCTTTATGTAATCTTAAAAATGAATAGTAAAATCGTTGCAAGCCCAGACTAAAATGGCGGGGTGAGCTGCTTGCCTCTGAACAGAGAGAGGTGGAAGGAGAGTCTGGCCAGTAGGACAATATGGGAGGAGGTTCGGTAAAATGTTTAGTATATTACATTAATATTATAATCAAGACCCTTATTTTTAGTTCAAAGAATCGCAGATCCCAGCACTGCTCAAGGGTCAATCAGTCACTTGAAGTCACTTCTTAGTCAAGTCTTACATCAATGTAGGTTCTTGGTTCTTAATTGGTGTTCTTGAATAAATACGTTAGCCTTAATTTATTCTTTTACCCATCTCTCCACTACTCCAATGTTTGCTCCAGGATGCATATCCGGTAGGCTCTTAAATCCTTACCTATCCTTCGGGCACGTCTTCTCTACCATTACCGCGCCCCCGGTTTATTCCTTGATATGCAGTGGTCGCTGTAGCACCATGAACATGAGGCTACAGGAGCTAGTGCGAATCATGGGGTTCATTCGATTAATCGAGTCTGGTTTAACCATGCTGGGATCGGTGCAATTCATTCATTTAACACTAACTCATTTAACATATCGTCTACGTGCCGAGTGTTCCAGACCTAGAAACCAACACAACAAAAGCTAAAATAAAATATTTCCCAGTTGTGTCAAACATTTCACAATAAAAACTAGAAACGTGAAACACATCACGTCTTCAGCGAAGAATAGAAAAGGTACATAAACCGTCAATCGTCACTTAGCTAATAGTAACACACACACGTCTACTGACCCCACTTTAGCGTGTCAAACTGATGGAGTGACGGACAGTTTTTAAATGATTGTGTTTTGTAAACTTTACTCCGTGTAGAATGATTTTATTTGTTCTACACCTTGGTTTAAAATCTGAAAAACAACCTATCAATATGAGTGCAAAAATGATTGAGGTAGCGTTAGACATTCAACAACAACATCATATTTTACTCTCCTATCGCAAGTATGCTAGAAGAGGTTTCTTTAGAAATAAGCATCACCTTTCTATGTACAGACGCCAGCACATCCACCCACTACAATCTGTCAAATTTCTTCAATAGATTTTCAACTTTAAGGTTCAAAGTTGATTAGAATAATGTGACAGTTTCGGGTAGGTTGATGTGCTAGCGTCTGTACTTTTCTGTTCCTTTCTTCTTGTCTGTTTAAGTATACCTATGTGTACATAAATGTTTAAATAAATAAATCAAATCCTAACACGAATTCTTCCTCTTCATGCAAAATATTGTTAAGAACGAGTCTAGCAATAAGTTTTCGCTACTTCTACGTTAAAGCCTAGAAGCTAATCGTCCTATCGTCGATTCTACGACCTCTATTAGTCGACCTCTATTATTACAAAAGAGAAAGATAACACTGTTGAAGTGGCCGAATTCTGTTCGAAGCTTACTTAAAACATACAAAATGGAATCATCGATACGAATGATAGAGAAAAGAAAGAAGAATTGTTTATTCTGCACAAACAAGACGCACATTACAAAAAAAATAGACTAAATACACATTTATACAAAGTAGCTAAAAGCCTCGTATTCAAAACCTTAAAAGAAAAAGACAAGAGAAATTATGATAGTTACTTCCCCAATCAACCTGTCCCAGACAGTCATTTTTGTCCCATTATATTAGTCAGCGATAGACTTTAACGACTTCCCATGATTCTAAACATTTGTCTATTTAATTTGTTAATCAATTATCCGTTTCCTAAACATAGCAACAGCGATTGATGAGGCCAGTCCGAAATGGCTGAAGACGTCAATAAAATGTAAATTAAAAACGACGATAATTTATGAACAGCTGGTCGCACCGTCGGATGTAGCACTGTTAGCTGTTAGCATTGAAGAACGGGACTTCCTTTACGTCAGAGCGCGATTTGTTACAGATTTTTGTCTTTTCGCAATGTTTTATTTGTACTTTTGAAGATTATTGCAGGCACCACTTGTCTGGAACAACAGGGAAATCATCGTGAAAATTAAAGGGGAAAACTACATTCACCTCTTTTGGGGGATTGTCGAAGAAAAGAGCAAACACGGTTGTGTCTGCTGATTTCTATCCATACTATACTTACTTAATATTATAAATTCGAAAGTAACTCTGTCTGTCTGTCTGTATGTTACCTTTTCACGCCTATACCGCTGAACCGATTTCGATGAAATTTGGTATAGAGATAGTTTGAGTCCCGGGAAAGGACACAGGATAGTTTTTATCCCGCTATTCCCACGGGATCGAAACTTACGCGGGTGAAAGCGCGGGGCGCTGCTAGTACTTAATATAAATTAAAAGGCTCTTTTCGTGTCTGCCTGTGTGACCACGTTGATCTTCTAAACTACGCCACGGATTTTGATTCGGTTTTCACCATCATGAGAATTTATTCCAGTAGGATAATGTGTATAAATTTAACGTCCATATAGTAAGGAAATCTCGATATTTTGTCAAGTTGTAAAACTGTGCGAAGCAGGGGCGAGTTATTATTATATTTAAAAACTAGCTGCGTCCCGTGGTTTCACCCGCATAAGTGTCGATCCCGTGGGAATATCGGGATAAAAACTATCCTATGTCCTTCCCCAGGATGCAATCTATCTTTATAGCAAATTTTATCGAAATCGGTTCAGCGGTTTAGGCGTGAAAAGGTAACATACAGACAGACAGAGTTACTTTCGAATTTATAATATTATAGTATGGATAAAATTTAGTTTAGGTACCTACCTATTAGATAATTACCTAGTATCAAAAAAGCTGATCTGTAATTTTAAAAATATACGTTTTACTTTTGAAGATAATGTATTAATTCTTTTGCTTTTGTTGTTTACATCCGAACTATGAATCGTTTATCTTGCAGACACAGAACTTCCCGTTTCAATTTAAAACAATGCTTCTTTGTTGTTTTCTTTTATTTCAAAGTTGATTTAAAGCAGCTCGGTTTAGATACGTCATACAAAAATGATATTGTAATCTGGTTTATATAAAACTATACATAAAAATATACAAGGCAGGTTAATGGAATCGCAGCCCCCGTAGCTACAACACCTTCGCTACGTGGATTCAAAGTGCCACCGTTCGACGGAACTTCTTCCTGGTCGGCCTACAAAATCCAGTTTGAGGCTGTCAAAGACAGACCTCAGCAACGAGTGGAAGGAAAGCCTACAACGTGCACAGCAGAAAGATTCAGACCTCAAGCTGTATAGACCACGGAAAAATATACATCTTGAAACGAAGTGTTACAAATTCCAACACCTATTTCATAAGTTCTAACTCAAGGTAACGTTCAAAAAGAAGAAAATACTGGAAAGGGATTTCTTTCACAGTTCTCAATTAAGTAACTACTAAGTAAGCTTTCCCAACTCTTGGAGAAAGGTATTTGGATAACGACCCACCTCTCTGACTACCCCCATGGTGGAGGCCATCAAAAACTAATTTCACCCCGACAACAATGCTAGGAGATCGTATTCTTGTGCAGTTACAGCTTGAGCAGTTCGTGTATGCTGTTGGACGATTAACAGATCAAGCTTTCCGAGCACAATTACTGTGTAGCCAATCTTGCTAAGTGCTGACTATCCTAGTCTCAGTAAGTCAAGTATATTTCATGTGAAAGATACAAAGGAAATCTCACCAGCACCCTAATTGCGTAACACACTATTACTCTCAATTTAAATCATTTTGAAGCTTATTGCTAATCCATTGCTTCATGTGTTCAAAAAATGTGTTTGCTCAACAACGTAAATAACGCAATGAATGTTGTTGAACTGTCAAAATGAAACCCATTGCTACTGATAGTGTGTTACGCAATTGCCCTGCAGAACATATAAAATCCACAATTACTCAACAAGCCGACAATCATGTTTCGACACCAATTGTACTCGTACGAATACCTAAGTTATATATCACGTCAAAGATATACGGTACGGTACGGTACGGTTTACGGTTGGTAGGTACATACAAAAATTTTCTTTTAGGTAGTAACTATAGGTGATAAACTTATAATTTAAAGTGCGTGTGCGTCACTATAAAACTAATAACGTTGTCTATCACAGTCAATCATCATTTCTGTCGTAATAACTGAACGGGATATGACTATTGTTATCAATTTGTATCTCATTGTAAGAACCTATTTTCAGCCAATTAGTAAAAAAAATGTTAGTGGTCGCTTTATGCACGGAAAAACCTCATTACTCTTGAATTTATTAGACTGTTTAAAAAATACTAGAAATAAAACCACAACTAATGAATTACAGACGCCAGCACATCAACCTACTACAATCTGTCAAATTTCTTTAATAGATTTTCAACTTTATCACCGAACCATAAAGTTCAAAGTTGATTGGGAAAATCTGACAGTTTCGGGTAGGTTGATGTGCTGGCGTCTGTACATACAAATACTTCTTCATTAGTTGTGGTTTTATTTAAGTATCTTTTAGTGTTTTTTATTGTATGGGGCTGTCATCAGCCACACACGATGCTGGATGCAATAAATAGTAGATATATAAGTTGCTTGAACAAGTAAGTATATATCTATATATTTTATAAATTAAAACCGCTTTTCGTGTCTCCGTGACCGCGTCGTTCTTCTAAACTATGCAACGGATTCTGATGCGGTTTTCGCCATGATTTAGAGAATTTGTACCGGAAAGTTTATATGTGTAAGTATATATTATAATACAGAAATGTTACTGTTTTGTCAAGTCGTAAAAATCGATATTTCGCTAGTCACACTATCACACTAATATTATAAAGGCGAAAGTTTGTGAGTGTGTGTGTGTGTGTGTGTTTATATGTTTGTTACTTCTTCACGCCTAAACCACTGAACCGATTTAGATGAAATTTGGTATAGAGATAGTTTGAGTCCCGGAAAAGGACATAAGATAGTTTTTATCCCGATATTCCCACGGGATCGACATTTACGCGGGTGAAACCGCGGGGCGCAGCTAGTATCTATATATTTTATAAATTAAAACCGTTTTTCGTGTCTCCGGGACCGCGTCGTTCTCCTAAACTACGCAACGGATTCTGATGCGGTTTTCACCATGATTTAGAGAATTTTTACCGGAAAGTTTATGTGACTGAAATGTTACTGTTTTGTCAAGTCGTAAAAATCGATATTTCGCTAGTAGGTACTTATCTAATAAATGAAAGAAAGAAAAGAAAAAGTATTTATTGCGACTCGTACAGGAAGATCACAAACTAAACTAAACACAGTATAAAATAAAAAACTAAGTTACCTATACCTATTAAAAAAATAACAAAAAGAAAAATCAAACCAAAACTCCTACACGAGGCCAAAAGGCTCCTATCTCAGCATGATGCTGCGATATTTAAAAAATAAATGTCAATGTCAACGTAAATAAGCCCGGAATGTTTTATTGTAGGGACCAAAGAGTAAAATAATATAGAGGGACGCTTGCAAGACAAGTGACAAGATTCTTGTACAAGATTAAATAACAGTTGCAAGCATTGTATCGTGCTTCCAATTACACAATAGCATGTGTGGCCTACATAACTAATAAACGTTTTAAAATTTACTAGATTCATTACACACTCGAATAAAACCTCATAAATATCCAATCTCCATTTAAAACGAAAACAAAAGACCATCTTACAAGATCCCTAACAATAAAGTTTACAAGAAAGGTCGTGACGTCACCACAGACCCTGGAGTTGCCAGCAATCTAAATCTGTCGCGACAATGAGAATATTGTTCTACAAATTATTTATTTGAACTTTTAGCGATCTGGCAATGGGTTCGCTTTAAAAATAATAGCTATAACTATTATTAGGTCGTTATGTGAAGCTATTGGTTTCAACTAAGAGGAGTGCTGTGTTACTTGGCATCCGATGTGTTTATTGACAGACATTTTACGCGCGTTACATTGAGGAATAATTGAGGATTTAGTTTTTGTGCTGTGAGGTCTGGTTCAAGTTCATGTGGTTGTATTTCCGCATCTCACACTGGTGGATAAGAAGTTCGAAGTCCAAGACGAAGGAGTTTATTAAGCGGATGCATTGTGCATTTGTGCGACACTTTACTTGAAAAGCCTAATTTCATTTCATTTCACATGATGTGACGAAGATTACCTATGACTTTAAAAGGGACTTTGTCCTTTGAGTTTGTTACGGCCTTCCTTCTCAGAGTAGTCAGATAGAAAACCACGTAGAAAACGCTGCCCTAATCTAAATTAAAAATAATATTGATGTGTAAAAGTGTAGACCTACAAGCTTACAGAAATAAAATCATTTATAAATTTCTTTAATTAGAATAACGTCACTTTCTAAAACCGATCCCTTCGTATCAGAATGAAGGAAGGAATTCCTTCGGAGGACGTAACACCTCAAACGCTCTGATATAGCGACCTCAAAGGGAAAGCTTTAGAAGGCAATTATCAAATGGACAGAAGACTTCAAAGGCTGGAACGTATTGTAGTGGCAATCTAATAAAGTGCCATTTATCCGGTAGACCCTAGATCAGAAAATTTTTAATTACAAAAAAATTATATATGTGACAAAACTACAAATTAACGATTTTCAGAATGCTTACTTTACTTATGCTGTGAGACCTTGTTTCTTGCCAAATTTATCGATGCCCAGGTCAACGGAAAGTATCCTATAGGTTTTGATTTATTTGCGAGTATCAAAATATGTTGCTTATAAATGGCCATATTTTTTATTGCGCTGACTTATAAGCTTGATTTTTTAGAGCACCAAGCGACCGTAGACCTACTTATTAGATATTAATTTCAACTTGATACCTCTACGCGTTCCTGTGAAAAAGGTTCTTGACAGACTGACAGGCAGACAGACAGACGGACGGACAACGAAGTGATTCTATAAGGGTTCCGTTTTCTCCTTAGAGGAACGGAACCCTAATTAAATGACTTACCTACTATAAAGGATACTTTCTATTTGAAAATCACGATAGGTAAGTACATGTTATTTATCTTCTTGAAAAGTTCACCTCTACGTGCCACTTATATTAAGCATCCCATAAATCCTATAAAGTTGTAATAAATACTTCATTGTTAGCAGGTGCACTGCCGAATATAGGAGTCGTAAACTGTTTAGTCTGCCCGATATTTGGGTTAAACACGATGTAATCGGCACGTCACATATCGATCATTCGTTCGTTAATGGTGTTATTTTAAGTTACAATCAATATCTCTCTGATTGACGTTTGGGTAGTCTTGTAATTGTATTTGGGTTTTGTCTGGGTCTATGTGTTGATTTGGTTCAATGCTGGACGCAATCTAATTTGCAGACGATCATGAACTATCAGAGCCAGTATTGGTGTTCCTGATTTCCATATTCAGTGATAGTAGTAGCTATTTGGTATAAAGGCAAAAATATTCATCTTTCCACTACACAGACAATTTTTTTTTTTTTGTGCGTTATAATTTTTTCAGCTTATGGCATCCTTAGTAATAGAGTGGTATAAAAGAATTGACTAACTCAGCACACCATTGTTTAAAAAGTAGTTGCAAGTTAGCTGCCTGTATACCTAATAGCTTGTTCGACCGTACAAGACGCTTCTAAATTATGATAAGAATTTTAGAAGATATGAGGGAATAGATGAACATAATTATAGACATACCGGTCAATATCATAACCCTTCTTTTGGCTTCGCCGTAGTCGGGTAAAGACTTTTAAAATAAGTGAGTACTTATTCTTGAGTGACCCAACATTATTTTCTAATTAAGGATAAGTCCTTGGAAAATTAAAGACTTGGGCATACCTGATTTCATTATTTTTGACGAACTTAGAAAACGGTCATACATAACTATATCGATGGTTTAACTTTTTATAAGTTCTGTTTTATTATAACTAGGTACTATAGTTCGCATCATACATCGGTATGATTTGAACTATGTATAGTAGTTTTTTTTTTGTAATGTATTTTTTCGCGTTCAAGAAAGTATCATCATCATCTACCAAGCCTTTTCCCAACTACGTTGGGGTCGGCTTCCAGTCTAACCGGATGCAGCTGAATACCAGTATTTTAAATGAAGCGACTGCCTATCTGACATCCACAACCCAGTTAATAAAGTAAAGTAAATTAAAGTTCAATAAAGTATATACAGGGTGAAATTGAATTCATGGGCATCCTTTTAAAGGGTCATAGTAATCATTATTATGAACAACTTTTACTATGGGATTAAACCTAAAATTGCGAAAAAAATCAGCTGTTCCTTCCATTTATGTTCACATAACTCGTCAAAATGATTTTTTTTCACGATTTCAGGTTTGGTCCCATAGTAAAAGTTGTTCAAAATGATGATTACAATGACCCCTTAAAAGGATGCCCATGAATTCAATTTCACCCTGTATAAATAAATACATATAGTTAGATACCACTCTTCACCAGTTATGGAGCTATGCTGTTTAATCGACAAAAACACAGAATAAAGTTAATTTAGAAAACAAATGAAGAATGAAAGATATAGTAACACGACCCAAAACATTGAGCACGTATCATAAAATACTCCACACCCATTAGTCGTACAGTACCCGGCGATAAATATTGCACATCGACCTTTGGAAAGAGACAATCGGCTAATTTGGGCCTCGTAGAGCGTTATCTCTGTCGCACACTACCTATGTGACGTTTTGTCAGTCGTTGTTCAAGTGCGATAGAGTGCGGTCGCGTCCAGTTCAAAATATGTATTTAGAGTTGTTAACACCCCCAATAATAATTTAAAATTTTACTATGGCATCTTTAGGAAAAAGAGGGAAGCCTTTACGAGGTCAGTCACGCGAAATTATCTACAATGTTTATAAATATGTGTATTTTATACAAAGAATAAAAAGAATTATCAAAAGAAGCAAATCATAATTGTTTTAACAGCTCCTAATAGATACCGGTCTGTTTGTATTTCGTGCGACAGAGATAACGCTCTACGAAGCCGAAATTAGCCGATTGTCTCTTTCCAAAAGTCGATGTGCAATAGTTATCGCCGGGTACTGTATTAGTTAAATGTTGAGTATTTCTCAACACTCAACTAAACCCACATAAAAAGCGACACTCACTTAGCCACAAAACACATTAACAAGGATTCTAAACTATACCTGATTACAGTCTTTTCTCGGGCAGGGTACCATATGGTAAATGTGGCTCACCGGACTCAGTGGGGACGAGATGCTCGATGAGCGTAGCAAGCTCAGCTTTCGCCGCTGCTCTGCCGAGAGCGACGCTCGCCGGCTCCTGGCAACCCCATAGCCCGACACATCAGCTGAGTCCACACTCACACCACGGACAAGTGACGGACGAAACATTTTATAGTGGTTATTAAGATTTTAAGTGATTATTGGTGATCGGTGCTGATTGAATGGTGATTAGCTGTGTAAATAATAAATAATTAATAAATAAATAATAATTAATTAATATAATAATTGTTTGTCAGTATTGGATGACGGGATGAATGTGATGAGTGTGATAAAGTGTAGTGTGTGACAATTATGATAAATCGTTAAGTTATGAAAGGTGGAAGCCTGAAGCCAGAAAGAAGATACAATGTAGGTAGGTACACGGTAGACTGCAGTCAGTGGTAACAAAACTAGTATAAGATGTCCTCGTAATTTATTGAAATTCCGTACCTTCTAGGGGCTGTTCATTTATTACGTAAGACGATTTGAGGGGGTCCAAACAATGTCTAATTTTTTCTTACATGAGGGTGGGAGGGGTCTAAATTATTCCTACGTAAAATCACAAAAGTAAGCAAAAATTAGATATACGTTTTAAAAAAATTGCTTTCCTTTGCAATTTTGGTAGATACTGATCTTACGTAAGATTCAAAGGGAGAGAGTTCATTCAACTCTTATTTTTTCTAGCGTAGGGGGGCGGTCAGAAATTGTCTTACTTACGTAATAAATGAACAGCCCCCTACGACAAGTAAACGAGGCAAGCTCAGATGGCGTTCTGTAGTTTCTGCCTAACCTCATGGGAAGAAGGCGTGAGTTTATGTACCTATGTACAGACGCCAGCACATCAACCTACTACAATCTGTCAAATTTCTTTAACTAATTTTCAAATTTATCGCTACATCATAAGGTTCAAGGTTGATTGGGAAAATTTGACAGTTTCGGGAAGCTTGATGTGCTGGCGTCTGTACTACGAAGCGTTAGTACTGACGAACAGCCTACTGTGCGAGCACCATGCTAGGATTGACACTATTGACAGCTATGAGCTCACTTCACCTAAGTTTTCACGGAGAGATTTTTACTGACTAGACCGGCGGCGTAATATTAACATAAGCCTTAAATTAATTTAGTTAGAAGAGGGAAGAATAGCCAACATAGGGGTAACTGCGTAACACACTATCAGCAGCAATGGATTTTATTTTGACAGTTTAACAACATTCATTGCGTTATTTACACTGATAAGCAGACTTTTTCGAACATAATATTTTGCAATGAATTAGCATTATCCTTCAAAATGATTTAGATTACGATTGATAGGGTATTACGCAATCAAGGTGCAGGAGTAGAAATCAAAAAGACCAGAGCAACAATTTGAAATAATAATAATAACAATTTGTTATAATATTATTGTCTGATGGGAGAATTAATTGATTATTATTGGCTTCTCAAACCAATCGCTTTAGTAAAGTAAAATACAATGAGGACCACTCCGAGAGCAGTGTTGCGAAACGAAGATAAACAAGCAGAAGTAATTAGCTCCAATCTCGCATATTGTAACATACATATAATTATTTATATTTAAAATAATATGTAGATATGTCTATAAAAAAAGAAGGAATATAATTTTTGATGCCCTATGATTCATGCTTAATTTAATTCGATTAAAGTAAGTACCTACCGACTTTTGATTATCAGTTACAATGTAAAATTAAAACAAGTGAGACACAAGAACTTCATAAAAAATAAAAGAAAAAATATGTAGAAGTAAGTTCAATACCCAAAGTTGAGCTTTAGGCCAAGTTTTAGCACCTGAAAAGTGCTTTATTAGCAGTTTTCAAATGTTCCATAGATGATTGATGTTTGTATACCTAAGGAACTGGTTCCGAATTTAGCAAACCCATGACTGAACTTTCTAGAAATACAATAATAATAACTTTATTGAAACAAATCCCCCAAACCTCTACAAAAATACTAGATTACAAGTTTAAATACTAAAGGTAGCGGTCAAGCGGCGCGGTTCGCCGATCGGCGACGAAACAATAGAAAATCAATTGTGTCTCATTAGCGGCGCTTGACAGATTAAATAATGGAAACCCTGCCTCAACTAGGGGAAACCTGTGACTTCGGAGTCAGTGTTCTACTTCGAATGCTCC
The DNA here is from genome assembly GCA_947508005.1 of Amphipoea lucens. NCBI lineage: Eukaryota > Metazoa > Arthropoda > Insecta > Lepidoptera > Noctuidae > Amphipoea > Amphipoea lucens. The sequence goes on along the minus strand of OX382360.1, from coordinate 22,358,070 downwards.
AAAAAACCTTTCTTCGTATGTTGTTTATGTTAGAGAACCTAATTAGATAATTGGGGTAATAACAATGAACATAAAGCTATCAATGTGGAGTAAGGTTATGTAGAGTTGAAAATGTAAGTAATAACTGTTACAATTACAATATTTTATGAGTGGTTTGTAAATGTATATAAAGGTATGGTATGTATACAAAGTGGAGAGGACAATACGACAATAAATTAAACTGCGTAGGTATATCTAATGCCGTTGCCGTGTGCATACGAAAATTCATTCATATAATTTATTATATCCAATAGGTTAGTCCAATAGGTTTGTGTTTATGTTCTTTTTTGCGTCATTTTCACCGCAAATAAACGTATTTTCTTTCTTTCTTTCTATAGCTAGTCAAAGATTGGCAAAACACATAGTCACAATCATTATTTATTATGTTAGAAAAAATCACTTTTTCTATTCTATGCTAGGATTTATTTCATACTTTCAAAATACTCTTATGCATAAGTAGGTATTGTCCTCCCTCTTGACCTCGATCACGCCTGATGAAAGCGATGGATGAGGTCTATAATGGAACGAGCGTGCCCAGAAGATGCCTAAGGGTTTTCATTTGCTGTCGTATTGTTGTCTCCACATTGTATAATTTCCTGGATGCAGATGATGAAGAGCTAAATGTAATGATGCAAGAACAACTTTTCAAGGAGGTAAGCGTGAAACATGTATTGTTTAATTGATTTGAATAATAGAGCAGGAGGTATGAACCTTAAAATGAAACAAAAAAAAAACAAATGAAACCTTTTCAGTGTCAGTTATGAAAACGAAAAACCGTAAAAACTATAGAAACTAAAACACGGAAGACTTTCATATGTAAGAATTCGTATTTATGTTCTAAACATCACAATGTACCAACGCGTTTTGTATTAAAAATATTGTTTTGACTCAAAATAATCAAATCAAGGTCAAAGTTGTAATATTAAAGTGATGATAAATATTATTAGAGTGGTTTATGAGAATTTTCGATGTTGCAATGAGGTTATGCGGATATATTATGTATTAAGATATTAATGCTTTATATATAATGTGTTGTTTATAATAAATGGGCTCCCGTTGGCATATAGGTAGGTAGAAATGGCATTTCTGTCATTTCCGATACGCAAATGATGGACTAATTAGTCTCCTAGTTATTTATTGATTCATCAGCATCACATGTTCAAGGTAGGTATAGCAATGCTTTGGCAAAGTGAATAAATTAAGAGTAGGTAGGTACCTAAGTCTGACGGATGTTTATGAAAAGTTTTAAGTTTACATTGAATGGTTGATGGATCCATGTTTGTTAATTAAAGCATGCTTGAGTGTGATAATCAATGTTTAATTGTAATCCATTTCATTAGTAAACCTAGACATATATTGGTAACCAATAAAAAAAAAAGTTAATTAATAAATAATAGTAACAGCCAATTATCAATGATCATTAAAGACCATCGCATTTCCACAAACAAATCACCTTTTCCTTTCCATTCTTTCATTTTTTTCCATTTGTACTAAATAAAGTCTCCGATCACTTGATATTACACCTATAGGAACATAATAATTGTCACTGCTTCTACACTGGTTTATTTTAGGATCGAAAACAGGACTATAAAAAATATTAATGCCGGCGTTTGACACGCGCGTTCGGGCGGTCGGACCGCGCGGCAGCCGCTTGGCGGGAATCAAGAGATGAACTGAACCGAAGTGTTTCGGTGTGAGACAGAACTGCGTGTGTTGATCGGTCGCCAAAACGTTGCACAATTATCTATCTGACATTTAAAATTGGATCAGACGGTGCGTAGACTGATGCGGGAGACGGGATGGCGGCGCGGGGCCTGATTATTATATTTTATGCGGAAATAAATAATTATATTCGCACGGTGTTGCAAATTGAAGGTCAAGTTTTACTATAATTCTGAAACACCAGAAATAGGACTGCCTACATTAAATAGATATTAGAAAACAAAATGAGCTACAAAAGCGCAAAGAACGAAACATTGTTAAAAAATCTGCCAAATACTAAATACAAAAACTAAATAAATGATAGGTTTTTTCTGAACAGCATGTAGTCATAACCTTTCGAGTTTTTGGACTTCATAATCCTCCTTATGTAGACACTAGGTACCTATCAAATGCACACTCCTTTTTACATGCTACTAGTCTTTAAATAAGCAGTCTATTACTTCACTACACAGTAGCTAACCATGGTCTAGTATTTATCTTTAGCGCAGTATCTAACATTTAATTGGGACCATTACGAGTAGCCCGGAGGTGATAACTGGGGTGCGATAACAGACCCAGTACTTCTCTCTCTACTGCACAAACTTTAAAGATTAACCCCCTTATTCATAAAACTTATCAAACCTATTTTAGTTAAAATGGGGTTTGTCTCTTTCTTACACACAGAAATGTCAACGTGACAGATAAAGACAAACGTTCTATAAACCTATTTTAGCTAAAATAGATATAAAATAGGATTATGAATAAGGGGGTTAATCGTTAGCAAAACTAGTGGTTTGCAAAATAAGTGTTCCACTTTCTAGGATAATCGAAGCCCCTCAAGATACGAACAATAACATTAACCAACACCTGTGGATAAAATGTGTAGTGAAGTTTAGCAGGATTCAGGACAGCTGGACGCGTCGCCGAGCCCTAGGAGCGCGAGGCAGTGGACGGGAGTTTGCTGGTAAGCTTATAGAGGTATGAGGAACAGGGTGTAAAGTTCACTCATACTCTATAGAAAAGGGAGGATCCTCCGATCAGACGGGTGCTGTGTTTGGCGGGCAACTACCCGATGATTCATGTCGGGCCATTGTATCTATGCTAGTTGCGCGGTAAACTCTGCTTGCGAGATGCAGGATTTGCGTGACGTCAGTATGACGCGTTGTTCGTTTAGTGCGTGCGTACCCTGTGACATAATTTTCCAAATATTAACAGATCACTCAAGAAATGTCAAGGTTCAGACATTTCAGTGCAGACCACACATCATTACAAAACATTTCTTCTTTCTACATAACGTTACAATAATAAAATTACACAAAAAATAATAGTTTGGCTCAAAAACAAGAGTCGCGCTCCTGTGCTATCACAGTTTGTTGACATCACTAAACTTTTGTATTCATACTATTATATTTATATATATTTTTGTCAGTCTAAATACGGACCCATTTAATATAATGTATGGCTCAAAGGAAATTTAACATCATGCCTATACACATAACTTCAAAGAATAAGTAAAGTAAAAGAAAAAGGCATTGATGTATAAAATACATCAATGGAAGAAGGTATAAAGGTTGCTGTTGTTGACATTTTAGATGTGATATCTTTTACCGATCCTATAATATCGGCCCACGAAGTTCTGTTTTATTAGGAACTAGCCGTTACCCGTGACTTCGTCCGCGTGGATTTTTTTCGTGGGACCCATTTTTTGTTTTCTAAAAAAAGTAGCCTAAGTTACTGCTTATTATATCAGCTATCTGCCAGTGAAAGTCCCGTCAAAATCGATCCAGCCGTTTCAGAGATTAGCCGGAACAAACAGATAGACAGACAAAATTGTAAAAAATATTATTTTGTTATATGTACCGTGTATACATCCATATGCATTTAGTAAAAAGCGGTTATTTTAATATTACAAACAGACACTCAATTTAATTTATTTGAATAGATGAACAGAAGATATTTTTACCGAAAAATCGAACACATGTGACATCACATGTGTGTAGTGTATACGAACGTTGGTGAATCTAAATAAATAAATAAATCTATCAATCCGCACTAAGCTCGCGTGGTAACGGCCCACTCCCTCGCACAGAGAGGAGGCCTGTGTCCCAGCAGTGGGACCATTATACTGATTATGTTATGTATTAAGAATATTTGGGTGAAGTCTATGAAACAACAAACCATTCCATTAGCCATATAACAGTTTCTAAAGACACTATTGAAGAGAAATCGAAAGAGAAGATGCTAAAATGTTTTAACAAGATCAGCATTTTCAATTTTCATTCAATCAATTGAACTCAAGAAGGAACACGAATCACAGATCGTGAGTTCAAAGAATGTTCATGTCAAATTGAGTAGAACGTAAAACTGAATGCAAACAAGAATATGGTCCATACCTAATTCTTAGTCTTTGTCAACACCAGCTAATATCCCAAATTATACCGGCAATGATCTATCCGACACAGACACACCTAAAATCCAAATTACACTCCTGTCATAAATCATACTGTCAATAAAGATCAACTGTTTACAACGAGCCCAAGTTGTTTATCGATAGTTTTATCGCAAACATTGGCAGCACTAGACAAACACTTTGTTACGGATCGCATATAACATTAAACATTTTGTTGTTTTACTAGGTACTAAGAAGTTGCAGTCGAAGCTGTTTCCAAAAGATTAAGTGGTGCTATGCTCACCAGAAACCAGATCTAACGGGTTAGCAATCTGATGACATTGATTTACACTCCTGGATTCCTAAATCGAGCCATCCTGCATTTTTGAATATACCTAGAAGTCTGTAACTTTTTAAATGGTTGTGTTGTGAATTCAAATTCGGAACAATGACGACACTGTATGCATCAAAACTGCCTAAAAACTTTTTCTTTGACTCATCATTATTTTGATGTTTTAGGCCTTTGTACCTCAATTGGAATTGGAATTGTATTAAGTATTTTAGAATATCGAAAAGGTCCTACTCGGGTAAATGTAAGGGTTAGTAGGCCCTTCAGGACGTTAGACTCACTCAGACTTTGTAACCATATTATTTTGATTTAAAAGAGTGTCCATGGAGTTTCTTCCCCGTTCTTCTCCATAGGTACCTACGCTTTGGAATGGGCAACTAGCTTCATCTTTCTGACTGACCGACCCCTTGACAATTCAAAAGTGCCTGTAATTAAGTAGTTTAATTGAAATAAATGCTTTGAGTTTGAGTTACACGCAAGATTGTGGAAAGGTGCTTCAGTGTGTATCAGAGACGTGCAGAGGCGGTTTCTGAACTTTTTCAGTTCTCACCGCGGTTTATAGAACTGTTGGATGAGCAGTGATGGCCCAGTGGTAAGGGCCGCGACTTACGAGTTGTAAGGTTGTAGGTTCGAACCCAAACAGGCACTTTACTTTATGTGAATTATTTCATCACCACTCCTCTCCAAACGGTGAAGGAAAACATCGTGAGGAAACCGGCATGTCCTAGAACCCAAAAATTTGAGGACGTGACATCTGCCAACCCGCAATGGGACTACGTGGTGGATTATGGCCCACTCCCTCTTACCAGGAGGCCTGTGTCCCAGTAGTAGGAACATTATAAGCTGATTATGCTAGAACTATTCTTGAGTTGACACAACATAAATTAACATAATTGGATACATTTTCCAGAGAATACCAAAAAAACAAAGTAGGACAGCTCATGACTGTATCAAAAATATGTAGCACAAGTACAGACGCCAGCACATCAACCTACTACAATCTGTCAAATTTTTTTAATAGATTTTCAACTTTATCACTAAAGCATAAGGTTCAAAGTTAATTGGGAAAATGTGACAGTTTGGTGTAGGTTGATGTGCTGGCGTCTGTACTTAAGTATATACAGTTTATCCCGAGTAAAGGATGTCCTATTTTCCGCGAAAACATAAAACTTGTTCTAAGACGACATATTGCTCTAGTGATTTATTATTCACGCCAATTGAACAAGATTTTTGAGAAACTCCCACGTCCCTCCTTACAATTTGAGCTCAGTGTAAAAATAGACTTTTATATTGGGTAATTCTGTAGTATTTTTAGACTGCCTGGGGATTCGATAATTCGGGATTTCAAGGGACGATCAATTGGGTTGTAATGCTGATGTTGAACGGCCATGACCTTCGGTTATAAACTGTGAAAATACTAAGCAACCTAGTTCGGATGAATTTTTACAAACAGGCTCCCATAAACAAAGATGGCACTTAGAAAGCTAGGCTGATTTATAATTAGGTCACCAAATAAAAGAGTCGGTTTCTACGTAGAGGAATTGTTTATCTACTTATTGATGTACCAGCGTACCTATTCACAACCGATTTTCGCTTCCGTGCCGAATCAAACATCACTCAGTTATCAAAAGAGTCGTCTAAAGGCTGTTGTTCCCAAATAAACAACCCGAAAACTTTGTCAGTTTAAGACCAGATTTTTTTCAATAGTCAGATAATTTTATCTGAGGAATAAATATTGCTGTTTGTCAGCTTTTGTATAGAAATTATGTCAAACTGTCATATCTTCAGCTATCAGACTATTGAAACATCGGCCTTTAATCAAATAGATGACCGCCATTTTTCCAAAAATCTGTCATTTGCGATTCGACAACCTGTCGTATGGTTGTGAATAGCAGACCAGATGCAAACCCAACGTTAATTACGTCTATACCTTTTTATATAACCTGGTTGGCTTCCGTGAGTGCCTTTAACAAAGTAATTAAATCGCGGTAACTTAATTATTGTGGAGATACGTAGGCAGGGGGACGGACCTATAGCACAGAATCGGTATTCTAAAGCCCCAGTTCATAAAGAAATTGCTGGCTGTTAGATATAACATTAAACTGCGGGGTAATGGTGTAACGAACTATCAATAGTAGGTAATCGAGCTTTCAATTTGACAGTTCAACAACATTCATTGCGTTATTTACGCAGACAAATTTTTCTAACATAATTATAATTATGAACCAATCTGGGCGGGTCACACTTATAGGATGCATCCAGACAGATGGGCCAAAGTCGTCAAACAGTGGGTGCCTGAAGACGTGTGTCATCACCGAGGCAGGCCTGAGAAACGCTGGCGTGACGATTTAGACTCATTCCTAACCGACTGGACGGAGAAGGCATAGCACAAGGAAATGTGGAAGAAAATGGGGGAGGCCTTTTTTAAAATAAAAATAAATAAAACTTAGATCGACCTGTGCGGCTGTTATTAGGTAGATACTTATATAGCTACGATCCTCAACACTGCTCTCACAGAAAATGAAATAAATAGGTAGACATTTAGATGTTCGTGATTATTATCCGGAATTTACGATCATACATCTTTCAGCAAATTTCAGTTTCAGTAACGACTTGACATTATAAAATAGTGCTGTTAAACTGCTTTTTTATATCTGTTGTTGAATGAATAATGTAGCCGTATGCATCAATATGTCGGAAACTAACGTGGCCACTTAATAAAACTGAGTTACCTACTATGTAATTTGCTGGATATTTTGATATATTTATTGGCGTAAAATTAGGTCTGGACTATACAATACAATGTTTTTGTTTATATTTTAAAATGTGTTCTTTTTAGTGGGCCTAATAGTCAATTATTATAAATCAAAACAAAAATCCAAATATTTATTTACTTAACCTTTTTTTTTTCTTGCTTCTAAAAAAGTTAAATCAATGTTCCACTGGATATTTTATTAGATAAATTCATATATTTTGACAGTATTCACACTGATCAATTAAACTCTGTTATAGAAATAACCACAGAAAACAGTTTCACATAACATTGACGCTGCCAAATTTATGTCATCCAACTTTTAGACAACTCAACTTCAAACTATTAACAACTTCAACTTACCCGTTCAATATACGGCCGTCGTCTTCGAAAAAAGTCAGAAATTCCACACAAATACATTGTTCCCACTTTCACATCAAATCAACTACTAAATTGTTATTTATCTGCGTTTGTTTTAACAAAAATAAAACAAATCTCTTGAGGGTATTGCACCAAACTGTATGACATTGTGTACGATAGCGCCGCGACTTCTTAATAACTAAGTATTAAGAATTACTGACAACTGCACAGGATGTGGTCAATTGTTAAAACTACATTTTTATTTATTTAAGGTGATATGTTGAAAAAAATGTGGTTTTACTATTTTGTGGAATAGGGATTTAACATTTTGGTACCTATATGTTTTTTGACTCTTTGGTCTATTATCATGTAAAAGGAATACACGATTCAATAATTTTTTTCGATACAAAAAAATTTGCAAAGTTATATATATTTTTTTTACTTTTTTCGACATCACTTTAAAATAGCATATCGAATTTACTTTAAAAACTATTTTAAAGTAAATTCGATATTCTATTTAAATTTAAACTACTTGTAGAATGAATTTTGAATTCTCTCTAGAGAATTATCATATCAAAGTTTACTCAAAGTAGTTTAAATTTAATTAATTTGTTTTGTGAAAAAGGAGTAAATTCGTTTTGGCACGTACGTCGTTTTATACCGAGCCCACGCACATTATAGCCATCACTCTTTTTTTGCGTTTCAAAAGTAATTGCATCACTTTCGCTCGCTTAGTACGTTTTCGAGGATTTTAGATTTTCGAGGTAGCGGCTTTTACCCTCGGCTCAGCCCGCGTTGACGTCGGAGATGATCCCACAGGAACGTACTACCGAGTCAAAAGGTATCGTATATCGGTATATCCTAACCCAGGTCATGGTCAGTCCGTGTGCCAAACACTATGGTCTGATAACGTAACAGATAAAGAGTTACTTTCATATTTGTAATATTGGTATGGAATGGATCATGAATAAATCGAGATTTGTATAAAACTTGAGTTACTAACTACCTCAGTTTGGCATTGTTACAGTTTTATCGACTTTAAATATACATATAATTAATTTATCGTTATGACAATATGTTTTGGCTTATCGATACTGTTTACCCAATTATTTCTTGGTGAACATTGTAATTCTATGATATTATTAAACTTTACTTACCTATTGGGTAAATCAAATCTATATAGATCTCAAGTAAATACAAGATCTACAAGTACGTACTTGTTGAATCTCCATAAAATATACAATCACCAACACAGTACAATCCCCAGACCGTACTTCAAGCGTGGTGATTAACCCTTCGTATACACGAAGCTTTGTTGTTGAAGATTCTTCTCTTTGCACGTCGTGGTAAAGCAAGAAGCATTCGAGTGTTTTGTTATTACGTGGATCCACGCGAGACACAATGGCTTTTTAATTGTTTCAGTAATAACGGCATTCAACCCGTTAATTATCGAAATTCCATTCTCAAGTCTTTTCCTAGCGTTGTTCCCAAAAGCAGTCGCATACTGGCTGGTTGACATTATAACCTCACTTCGAATCCTCCTTTCAAATAAAACCACTATAGGGCTTCAAAACGGGAACCCACTGTATACATCGCGTTAGTTAAAACCGCTTCAATCCTGCAGGAACTGAATACTATTAATTGATGGTACCTACTCCGTCCCACTTGGACGCGTCACTACCGGCCAATAACGACTCGTTGTTTTATTGAACGGTATCTAATCGATATCGTTCGAGCGTGATCATGAAGATTTGTGGGTAGTTCAAGATGTTTTTAACCATTATTAACATTAGTATACCTATAGTACCTATAGTATAACTAGTACAACCACTCAACTTTGTCTCTATAAGGAAGACACGGTCCAGTACTAACCCAACAAGATCCACATTGTGTTCAACACGTATCAATCGAAGAACTTTTTTTACTTGTGCCTTCAGTTGTTGTTTTTTCTTTTAATTTTCTTTTTTTATCACGTAGACTTGCTTTTCCAATTCATTTTAGATATTAGCTTGGCAGAATAGTAATTTAATAAACATAAAATAGAATAGATGGAAGATAATGAGTCTTGAAAGAACGTTCATTTGCTCCTTTCATTTAATTTTTCGGTAATTCGGAAGGCGAATCAAAAATGCCGAGCGCCGACATTCAACATCGTTGAATCGGCATCCTAATTGCGTAACAGAATCTGAATCATATATTATATTCCTAATCCATTGCTTCATATGTTCGAAAAATGGCTGCTCATCAACGTAAATAACGCAATGAATGTTGTTCAACTGTCAAAACGAAAGCCATTGCTATTGTTAGTGTGTGAATTAATTTTTAATTTTTCTTTATTCATTTTGGGAAGTTTCAATTGGTAAAATATATTATGATGCCTTTACTAGGAGTCAAAAGTAAGAAGAAAGGAAATGAGTGAAAAGTGAAGAATTCCAACAGAATCTAAAGCTGATATCCGAATCAGTTTTAGATTCAACTAGCTGTGCCCCGCGGTTTCCCCCGTGTAAGTGTCGATCCCGTTGGAATTTTGGGATAAAAAGTGGCCTATATGTTAATCCAGGCTTCCAGTTACCTCCATACAAAGTTTTATCAAAATTGGTCCAGCCGTTTGAGCGTGAAGAAGTAACAAACATATAAACACACACGCACACACACTCACAAACTTTTGTTCGCCTTTATAATATTAGTGTGATGTGATGTGATTGGAATCACTTGATGAGGAACATTTTAAATACAATTAGCTAGTTCCCCAAGAAAATTACCTACATGTCAAAATGAGGCATGCCAAAATGCACGGGATGGGAGAGGCAAAGATGCTTTCTACCAGATATCCCGAAGCTTCTTTTGTGCTGAGAACAGTAACTGTGAGATTGGTGCGATAGTGTCTATAGCTAGAGGTAATGCATTTTCAACATACATAACCAGCCTATAATGTTCCCACTGCTGGGACACAGGCCTCCTTTCAGTGAGAGGGAGTGGGCCGTAATCCACCACGCGGGCGGGTCTTCGAATTTTTGGTTCTAGGACATGCCGGTTTCCTCACGATGTTTTCCTTCACCGTTTTGAGAGCAGTGATGATGAAATAATTTACACAAAGTAAAGCGCCTGTCTGGATTCGAACCTACGACCTACAACTCGTAAGTCGCGGCCGTTACCACTTGGCCACTAATGCTCTGCATTTTCAACAGTGAGCCAAAAAAATAGATCAGTAAACCGGTAATATGACTTTTCACAGAATGACAGTACTTATAGGTAGGTATAAATGATTCATGAAAATTATGTACTCCACTGTCACCTGTTGGCATTCATTCATTATGATACATTTGGCAGTCTGCGTGCACTAGCATTTTGCCGGCTCATTACCCAAAGTATTATTCACCTTTCAGCGACTTGTGAAGACTGAATTTCAGACTGAATTATACTAAGGCACATTAGCAACATCATCATCTGTATATACACTGTACCAGTAGAGTGTTTTAATAATTGTTTGCTGCAGCGGACGACGTCATTACGTCAGCGCCGGCTGTCGCTGCAAACCGCTGTCGCTTGGGCTCTGTCTTGCTTAGGGTCGCAGCATAATGCTGAGCGATAGCCGTTTTGCGTGGATGTGACGCATGTTTTCCCCTATCTTTTTATTTTATTTTTGTGTTTATGTTCTTTTTTGCGTCATTTTCACCGCAAATAAACGAAGAAACTACGTTTATTCTTTTTTTTCTTTCTTCTTTCATCTGCCTAGCCTTTTTCCAAATATTTTCGGGGTCGGCTTCTAGTCTAAACGGATCCAGCTGAATACCATTATTTTACGTGGAGCGACTGCCTATCGGACTCCCACAACCCAGTTACCGGGTAACACGATATCCCTTGGTAAGACTGGTTTTCAGACTTTCGGACTTCTGACTGACGAACTGACGACTGTCAAAGACCCAGGAATGTCAGCCGGGACCAACAGCTTAACGTGCTTTTCGAGGCACGGAAGGGTCTTGGTATGTAAAGATCGTCACCCATCTACGAACCGTCCGCGGCAAGCGTAGCTTAACCTGATCGATCGACCCGTGCCTAACACCACCAATCACTTAGCGCTAAACGTACCTATTTAAAACATAATTTTGTCACTGTCATCTTCAAAAGATTGACTAAAACATAACTATGTTTTAAATTCTGTGAATTGTGAAGCTAGTGTGTCTAACTGAATCCTAAATAGATAAACAATGTTCCCTGTAGACCACCAACGTGTGTTACAACGTCGCAAACCACGTACGCAACGGTGCAATTTAAGTAGTTGCATTATATCTGGTAAGTAGTAGACATCTGTGTAACTATGTATATCTACGTTACGCTTCATCAATATTGCTCAGCTGCTAGCCTAATTTCAGTGCCAGCTGATTCACAGAATGAATGAGACAGACGCCACGCCCGCACATCAAGCTACTGCAATCTGTCAAATTTCTTTAATAGATTTTCAACTTTATCACTATTAAAAAATAAGGTTCAAAGTTGATTGGGATGACGGTTTCGGGTAGCTTGATGTGCTGGCGTCTGTACAATGTATAATTGTAAACTAATAATAATAATAAGTATTTATTTTCTCACCACAATAAACATTACAGACATTGTTAAATATGATAAATTATTTGGTTTAGTTTACTGTGGGAGACTGGTGCCTAAGGTAGGCTTTAAGGGCCTGTGTTTCAGGTCACCGGCAGCCTAATTGCGGAACGCCGAATCGTCAAATGATTCTGATCAGTTGGCTTCATTTCTATCACAATTGGCTTCATTTTACGATTTTCGAATTGCGAAACTCTAGTTTCTGCGCAGTGCCTTAACGTTCATAATTGGTTTCATAATAAACTAGAGTTTCGCAATTCGAAAATCGTAAAATGAAGCCAATTATGATAGAAATGAAGCAAACTGATCAGAATCATTTGACGATTTGGCGTTCCGCAATTAGGCTGCAGGTCTCCGCCCTCTAGCAGTTCGATACATTGCATGATAATATTGATAAAGGTGATTTAACAAATTTTGAATTAGGAGGTTGTATAATAGCTTTTAGAGTCTGTAGTACAACATAAGGTGTTTAAAAAATAAATAAATAATACATGAATGGAAAACAAAATAGACAAAAAGGTAAAAAAAAAAACAAAACATAAAAAAAAACAAAAATTAATAAAAATGTGTTTGTATAGTGTTACAATTATTGTTAGTACTGTAGTGAGGACGTGAGTAAGATGTGTTTCGTATGTGTATGTGTGAGAGTGCGTATATGGAGGTGTGTGTGTGTGATAGGGTGTGGGTGAGGGTTTATTAATCAGCAGTTGGTATACGTTATGTCATACTGGTAAGTAGTTTTTCGGTGTCATCATAGTTGAGCCCTTGTAGCCAAGTGGCAAGCTTCTTTTTACATTGTCCTCTATTAAGGTTAAAAATCAGTTGAGTTTTATTGATTTTGTTGTACAAGAATCGTCCCAGATAGCAAAAGAAGCGGTTGGAGAATACTGTCGAAAGGCGAGAATGAGTGCGACTTACGGGATTATATCGTCTCTTACCATGGGTCATTGATGGATGATAGGTGAGTAGTGAGTGTTGTTTTAGTAGGGTGTTCAGGATAAATAGTTGGCGTACTGTTAATATTTTTGTTTGCTTGTATAGCAGATCTGCAGGATTGAACGGTATGGGAGAAAATTGGATACTTTTAAGATAACTCTCTGGGCCCTCTCGAGTTCAAGGAGAGTGGTTTTAGGTGCACCGCCCCAAGTTGTTATGCAGTAACTTACCAATGACTGAACGAGGGCGAAGTAGACTGACCTTTTTAGTTTGTCGTCCGCTACGTGTCTCAGAGTTTTGAAAACATAAATCAATTTACGTAGCCTAGTAATGAGTGAATCTATGTGTTGTTGAAATCTAAGGGTATTGTCGACTATTACCCCCAGATATTTCACAGATTCGGCTTTAGACAGGTGGAAACAGGAGCAGGCAGCATCACGCGGTGTTGGGCACGAGTGGACTTTAATGGTGTCCGGCACTATAGGTAAATTTGATTTTTTTAGTGCAAAGGTAAGGTAATGAGTTTTACTCGCATTTAGCGTGAGTACGATACTGCGTAGATATTTTGTGACAGTATTGAAGCCCGACTGAGCGTACGAGTACACATCGCGCCAGGAGTCCGCACTAAACAGGAGGGCCGTGTCATCGGCAAAACTTATAATTCTGCCCTTAGGAAGGGTGAGCATACCCAGGTCGTTAATATAGATGAGGAAAAGGGTCGGGCCGAGCACGCTGCCCTGGGGCACGCCGTAGGTGACTCTGCATTCATCACTAAGGAACTCATCTATCTTAACGCACTGAGTACGCTCACTGAGGTAGTCTTTAAAGAGCTGAAGTTGGATCCCTCTAATTCCCAGGTTCTCCATTTTATCAGTGAGTATAGGTACAGAAACCGTGTCGAATGCCTTAGTGAGATCTAAGAATATACCAAGGACTTTTTGCCCTTTGTCTAGGTTTGTAACAATAAAGTTCGTCAATTCGTGGACTGCATCCGCAGTAGACTTACCGGTGCGAAAACCAAACTGAGTTGAGGAAAGAAGATTATGCTTTTCCAGGAAATTGACAAGTCTAATGTTCATTATTCTTTCTAGTACCTTCGACAGGGCTGGGAGCACCGCTATAGGCCTGTAATTATCGACACGGCTTCTGTCCCCACTCTTAAAGATCGGGTGTATAATAGCTCTCTTAAAGACTTTTGGGAATTTGCCTGTGGAGAGTGCAAGATTACAGATTAGATTGAAGATTCTATTGCTGGGATCAGTGGAAAACTTTGCTGGGTTGTTTACTATTTTCTCGGCAAGACGCTCCCCAACAGCAGCAAAGTAATCATTTACACCGTTAACCGACAGCTTTGGGGTGCTTGCCAACTTTAGGAGAGGTTTGGAAGTTTCTTTGCGTGTTACCCAATGTGCTACTAATGTGCTACTAGTGTTACTAATGAGCCATTTGTAGAAATACAGTGTAACAGTGATGTTATAAATGAGTGTTGCCAGAAATAATACAGGCCGGTAGACGATGATGACCAGCGGCTAGCAACATTGTGAGAACTGCGGGGCAATTTCGTAACACATTATCAATCGAAATCGGTTTCATTTTGACAGTTCAACAACATTCATTGCGTTATTTACGTTTTGAGCAGACAAATTTGTCGAACTTATGAAGCAATGGATTAGCAATTTGCTTCAAAATGATTCAGATTCCGATTGATAGTTTGTTAATTAGGATGCTGGTCGCTGTTTATCTAAATCGGGATAATTGCTTAGGACACTGACGTTCATTTCGAAAGGCCGATATCTAAGCAATGGATTGATGTATTTCCGAAGCTTATGAACAATATGCTCCACAGCTTCGCAAAATGCTCCAGACAAAAG
Organism: Amphipoea lucens; assembly: GCA_947508005.1. NCBI lineage: Eukaryota > Metazoa > Arthropoda > Insecta > Lepidoptera > Noctuidae > Amphipoea > Amphipoea lucens. Next base: position 22,343,068 of record OX382360.1, on the reverse strand, counting down.
TACCCTGCAAAATAAACAGTCCAATAGACTCTTTAGCACAAAAGATATGAGTAAGGATTTCCGTGGGTTCTAACTTCCACTCCATCTACTGACGCCTGAGAAAGTTGGACTCTTGCGAACAGAGGATTACTTCGTTTTCGCTAACAGTATAAAATGGTAGCATTGTAAAATTTTGTGTTCATAGACTCATAGGAGACAAATGCATAAAAAATTTCGAGTGTAATGATTGAATAACAATTTCTTGTGTTAACGACCTTTGGGAGATAGGTAATGCAATTTGCTTACGAATATTATGATGCATTATATTGAAAACATTGATGATAAGTATGTCATTACATCATGTACCTACTTCACTCACTGATAGATAACACAGTTAGGTCACGCGTAAGTGCATTAGGAACAGTAATATGAGATGAATTAATATGTCGGTTATGATGCAGTCTTACCAAGGGGTTTTCTGTTACCCAGTAACTGGGTTGTGGAGGTTCGATGGGCAGTCGCTCCAGAGCCCTGATTCACAACCATACGACAGGCTATCGTAAACCTGACATTTCGATAACCTGATTTGACTTCCCCTCAACAGCAAATAGCTGTTGGAAGACTAGCGGGCGTCTATTTAATTTAAACTGATTAAATTTTCGGGTTTTGAACATGTGAACAGCATTGAGAAGACTCCTACGATAACAATGATTAATGTTCGATACGATACGGAAGCATATCGAGTGTTTGTGAATAAGGGGGCAGGTAAAATTTTGATATCTATTCAGCTGCAACCGGTTACACTGGACTGGCTCCAGTATAGTTAAGAAAAGACCAGGCTATGAGTTATGTTGGTGTAGTTTATTCTTCTTGAATAGTCCTTTCTATACTCTAGAGTCTAAACTAAAGGACTTTTACCCAAGTTAATAATATCTGGAGGTTATCTAAGGAACACCAATAAAACAAAATTAGGAGAAAATTATTTTACTACACAATTTGGCTCCCTGAAAAATAAGTAGGTACGTTATGCCCCAGATACTATTCCACAGGCCCAATACATATTTCTATACTTCGCAGCTCAAAGGGCGTATGCGCAATATAAAACGTACTTAGGTACCTATGTCACTGTCATGTCTTCTTACAGCATATCACCCTTTCAGCCAAAAATATCGACATTGTTGCTAGATTGCACAGCTGTAAGAACTTCCTGTACCAAATAGCTCGCGTTGATTTACGCATTTCTCATTACAATTACATGAGCCATTAGCTATAGGATTCGTGATTTTATTGCAAAAAGAATATCAATAGAGAAGAATAAAACGTAATGAGAAGAAAATGTGATCGAATCTTAGGTTTTAAGATCCATTCAAAAACTGCGACTATACGACTGAATTTTTGCCACATTTTTGTTCACGCTACCTCTAGCGTAATTTTTTTTACTATTCTAACTACAGAGGAGTATGTTGATCTCAAATTGTCTAATTTCTACCGAAAAAGCAGATGCTACGTCCAATTTTCTTCAGCTAAACGATCTCCGAAAAAGAATCTTCTACTGCGAGCTACTGGTTTCTTGGGCACTTCGTCTTCTAGAGGGACATACTTATTCCTGCAGTATGCCCGCACTTGACCTTTGAGGTCTCGATGCGGTTTGGCCTTGATGACTGCCGTAAAGTGCCTGTAGCCGGCGCCCCCTCTCAGCAGCACGGGAATTGCTTCTGTAGATTCTATCGCTATGTGTGAGATCTGAAGTAATAAATAAAATTGGATGACGAGGAAATAAAGAAATTCCTTGTGGCACAGATTCTTTTCTGGCAAGTTAGATTTGACTTGCACACATGCCGTAACAGTGACTTTTGCATTCCTTAAATGAGTCCAAATTAAATTAATTTTTAATAAAACATAAATTGTCAACTAGGTATAAAAAGTTAATTAGTGGTTTATATATGTGTGACTGAAATCTGAACCTTAGTAATTTCAAAGAAGAAAAATTAGCGCCTGTAGCTTTTTTATCAGTAGTTATTTTATGTTCTGCTACTTCAGAACTGTTTTAATTTTCAACAACGAAATCGAAATAAATGAATAAAGCGATGATATAAATTAGGTAATAACCTTACTTGGATATTGCTAAAAATAATAATACTGTAATCAGCTGACAGGGATATTTCAGTTATTTGGACCTTCACGACTAGCAGATAATTGAGAAGGCAGCAGTACGGTGCAGTCCTTGAGTCCTGCCTGAGTTCAGGTACATAACAGCCTGCACGATCACTGACAAATGCGTGCATTTACTGGATATGTCCAATTACATATGTGTGTTTCTCTCCTCAGAATACCAACTTTATCATAAATAAAAGAGACGCTAACTTCTTTTGTTTCGGTGTTTCATCTCACAGTAGTCGAATTGGAAACACCGACCTCATGTAGTTTTATGACGTACCTAGTTTATTTTTGACTTGTAAATGTGTTTTTTTAAACCAATTCACAGAAAAAAACAGCTGGGTACCCACCACGCAATCAAAAAGTCCTTGGCAGACGATTTGCTGGCCTTTCATATCCGCTGGGTAATCGAACCTCTTTCGGAAGACCCTCACATCATCCTTGTACCTGAGCCCCTGGTAGAGGGTCGTGTAAGGAGACATCACCACTTTTTTTGGTGGGGCAGAAGGCAGAGGCTGCGGGTATGCGGACTTATCGTACTGAATAAAGCCTGGCCTGGAAAATAAATATGAGTTGAGGAAACTTTGTACCTATTTGCCCCGAATTTTGGGCCTAAGTTGAGACCAGCGGGGCAATTGTGTAACACCTTATCAATCGGAATCGGTTTCATTTTGACAGTTCAACAACATTCATTGCGTTATTTACGTGTTGAGCAGACAAATTTTTCGAACTTATGAAGCAATGGATTATCAATTTGCTTCAAAATGATTCTGATTCCGACTGATAGTGTGTTACGCAATTAGGGTGCTGTTTTCAGGGGTTTGAAAAACTGTTAGTCCACCGATCATATTCGAACCAATTTTACCGTCTTACTTAGATACCTACTTAGGATTCCATCATCATCCATCATGTCTTTGATCAACTAAGTATGTTGGTGTTGGCTTCCAGTCTAAATGGATACAAGTGAATACCAGTGTCCACTGTCCAGTAAATAAGAATTATTTTAATAAAAACAAACGCATCATACTCACACAGGTCCACTTCGTAAGGCGCTGAAGTTCGGCTCCTTTTTGGATATTTTAACAGCAAGCTTAGCGCTAACTAAACGTTCGAATATTAAATAACAGAACACGATAAATAAATCCATGGTTATTCTCATAATAAACAATTCTTCATAACGGTCCAAGAAAAATGAGTCTTGCTATATTTACGGCAATGAAGTCGGTTAAAAACATGAATTCATTGTAAAAGATTACCAGTCTGCGGTATTATATACGACCAATAATATGTCCTGTGGTATTTTACGACTTTTTTTATCGGTACGCCTACGATTTTCAACCATACGGCAGTTATAAAAATTTTCGTCAAGGTCATGAAAAACAATCATTCCTGATGGTTAATTTTTTAGTTGCATAATTAAGTTTACCCATTATGTCAACACGAGCGTAACTGTTTTTGATTTTACGTAAGTTACCTACCTACCTACGTAAGATAGGTAAGTAACCTACGTAAAATTAAAGATGTTACGCTCGTGTTGAACTTCGGTATTCTCAACTCTAAGGGCCGAAACACATACCTACCCGCGTAGTGGCAACACTGGCAACGCACCGCCAAAATCGGCAGTGCCGCCCGCCGCTACGCGTTGATTATCAATTGGCTAGATGGGAGTCATTTAAAAATAAATACAAATAAAACTATTTCTTTTTTCCATTTAATAACCACAAAAAATTAGGAAATGAAGTTAAATTAAGTTTAAAATACTGAAATGAAATTAAATGAAATTTAATACCTACCTAATGACATTTTAGGAGTTACCTATAGACAGACATTGCAATTTGTAAAGCTCAAGTAAGTAATGTATGTAAGAAAATAAACAAATTCGTATTTGCTCGAGGATCAAAAATTTAACAGACATTCAAACAGCCTTATTGGTAGGTAGACAGATATACCAAACCATGTTTGTTCTGTTTTAAGTTATGGAATAATTGTACCTATGGGGGAATTCAAAAGATGCCCCGAGAGCATTCATAGCCCAAAAAAGGTATTTATTAAGCAAAAGCTGCTTACCCTCCCTTCTTTAGATATATGAATTTGAAAGGAAACAACTACTTACTCGCTTTTTGAAAAAGATAAGAAGGCTAGGTCAAAGAGGAAAATAGTACAAAAGCCACTAGTCAAGTATGCAACAAAAATTGTTATAAGTAGGTAGGTACCTACCTATAACATGGCGGTGACAATATATATTATATACGTATATTATTATAGCCACTTAGCCGAAGAATTTAGAAGTGCTACAGATTTACAATTTAATAGAAAGCTTTAAAACTGGTTGTGTGAGAGATGTTTTTATTCCATCAATGAATATTTTGAGTGTAAAATGTAAAACCTTATTTTTTTAAATTTATTGTGACATCTATGTATTTACATTAAGTACAAAATTTTGTACCTACTTACTTAAATAATATTGAAACATTTTCATTAAGTACCTATTCTTGCTATTTTTATTGACTTGACATGACATCATTATTATTGATCACTATTTTTAACGGGTTCGCTGTCCACAAAGTAGACGTAATAGTTAAACAATCAACATGAATCATATTTATGTGATTCATGGGGCAGGGAATTGAATGAATTAAATAGAGTATTACAGAATATAAAAAAATTGTTATTCGAAAAATAACTTTAATTTTGCCAACCGTACGAGGTTCCTCGTACAAAAATGAGATGATAATGTGGTACACGCCAGGCAGAGTGGGGCAAAAACTAATTGTAAAACAACTAACAACTAACTATTAAATTGCCAAATTTAGTTGCAACTAACAACTAAAATAATTAATTGTAATTGTAACGTGTCGCAATTAACAATTAATTAATTGTGCTTGTAAAACTTAGCGATTACAATTAAATTAATTGTGCTTGTTAAAATTTGCAATTACAATTGATTAATTGTTAATTGTTTGATACACGTTTACGATTACAGTTAACAATTAATAAATGTAAGTAACTGAAAAAAATAATTCAAACAATGCAAGAGCATTCTCCATAGTATTCTCAAAGATATGTAAAGCCTGGATTTAAGCCAGAACATTACGTAAAAGTGTAGCACAGGTACCTATCTAGAATAATTCAGGATTGGACGGTTCAAGGAAATAAGGATAACCGTAGTTTTAAATCTCCTGCCATACTCCTGCCATATTTACATTCATCAAATACGTAGTTAAATTAAATATTAATTGTTTGAAACAATTAATTTAAATGCAAATAAAATTTTAATTGCAGTTGAATTAATTGTAAACCACAATTAACAGATTTAATTGCAATTGATTTTAATTGCATTTCACAATTAAAAAATAATTGAATTAATTTAATTGCAATTAATTTAGTTGAAATAAAAATTGTAATTGTTTGCTTCTACAATTAAAAAATTAATTCAATTGTGCCCAACACTGACGCCAGGTACCTGAATTTGCAACCGGTACCCCTATATCGAAATGGCATGAACCGCTAAGTACCGATACTGTTTGGGACCGGATCCAAGACCTGCCCGTTACTTAAGATATATGCACATGCACACAAATTGTATGTTACAAAAATGTTAATATATAATGCTGTAAACTATTTTCATAAATATGTTTTTATATATTGTTTTCCTTTTATTTTAAAAGAGTATGATAACAAAACGTAATAAAAATATTTGTAGCGCATTAACAAAACGTGTTTGACATTGACAGTTTTCGATTGATTAGATAGTCTTGTCATCCAATTTTCTTGCTTTGTATTTTCTATATTATTTCAATAAATTAAATTATGTGTAATAAAGAACCTGCAACACTATAAAATTTACTCCTTGCGGTGCTTAATCTCCCCTATTATAAATTCACTGAATCTCCAAAATGGAAGGTAAGACGGCATAGGAAATTGATCGGTTTTTTTAATTAAGTTTAATTGTTATTGAAATGTTGTTGCTATTTTAGGTCCTTCTGCTAAGAAATCAACATCCTTCGAAACGTTGGTCATTCAGAATATAACCAATGTGAACGAGTTGAAGGCAAAACTCAACGACATAATTAAAACCGGGAAGGATTATGAATATGACGTTTCCTCATGTATCAAATCGTTGATTACAAGCAGTGATCAAGACATTGTGCAGTTAAGTATAGAAGCAATCGCAGAACTTGTTAAATGTGAAGAAAAGCGAGAGACATACGCTCACGAAGATATAATAGGCCCTATTCTGTATATACTGAGAAAAGAAACCACTTCAGATAACGTTGAGCTTGTCAGACAGTGTTGCAGGGCACTTGGAAATTTATGCTGTGACTGTGACACGGCTAGACGCACAATTATCACCCTTGGGGGCATTGCAGTCCTCATTAAATTGCTTGAAAGGAGCATAGACATGCGGTTTGAGGAAATACAAATGCTGTCAAGTAAATCACTGCTAAACTTTGCTATTGGCGGTGCAGAATTCACAGAGGCAATATTCCAAGGAGGTGTGGTGGATATGGTCCAAAGAATGTTGTGTATAGAGCTCAAGAAGCAGGAGTTTGATGATGATACTGTGTCAACTTGCTTGTTGATATTAAGTGTTATAAATGATAACACACCAGAGCTGCTGTACAATGAAGTTGTTAATAAGACCGTACTCCAGATTTTGAAAGAGACATCTACTGTGGAGATCTCTGAAGTTTGTCTAGATCATTTACATTCTCAAGCTGAACATGGTAAGTTTATTATTATGGAAAAACTGTAAATTAGTAATGGTCATGTAACATTTAATTTGTGAGATTAAACTGCTCTTCCTGTGGTCCCCTTCCTGACCATTTCGGTATTATTTTTCACCTTTATTAATTCAATACTATTTATTTATTTATTTAAGCCTTTTAATTCCCAAAAAAATACAAAAAAAAAACTTATAAAATTAGTTACAATATTAACATAAAATATTCATTATCATAATACTTGAAACATGCATTTTAACAAATAAATAAATTGATTTAATAAATTGAATAAAATAAAATAAATAATTTCATGTTAAATAATAATAGGTGCCCATTTAAGGGCAAAGGCCTCCTCCATCATTAATTCAATACATACTTATTAATTACATTTTTAAATATTAAAATACAATAGTAGCCAAACAGTATCGGGAACAGAGTATAAGCTACCGGTGGTCAGGGCATATTATTATTATCAGCATTCTGCGTCCCAATACAGAGGAAAGGCCTGCCTTCCCTCCTCTCACTTGTCCATTATGTTACCATATTATTATTCAATAGTATGCAATTTCCCACCGTGCTATAATGGACTAAGTCACACATATTGTATACTATTTTATAGCTTGTGTTATCTAAACCTGCATAGCTATTCACAACCTTACGACCAAGCTATTGTATCGAAAATGACACATTTCGATAACCTGATTTTCCTTGCCCCCGACAGCAAAGAGCTATCGGAAGAACAACATGATCTTCTTGATTTAAACTGAAAAAAATTCCGGGTATTGGACTTGTGAACAGCGCTTAGAGGACTCCTATGATAACATTGATTGATGTTCGATACGGTACGGAAGGGGATTGAGTGATTGTAAATAGCTATGCTGCACTTAAGCCCACTTTTCTGTGTAAAAATGGATTACTTCATTCACAAGATAAGGTTGGGGACGATGTTCCATATTATGGGTTTGGGTTTCTGCACTTAGTCCTTCAAGTGGACCATTGTGCATGGGCTAGGTTCCAGGGTCGTGGGTTCGGTCACCCAGTGCTATAAAATATGTTTTTGTACCTCATTCATTTTTTTTTTCACTTTTCAACTGTTTTTGATTCAAAAGCACATTTCCCTGTCCATTTAATCCTAATCAGCAACTGTTGAAAAAATGAATAAAGACATGACAAATACTATCTCTTACAGAAACTGTAAAGACATTAATAGCCAAAGAAGGAGGTGTGCAGCTAGTGTGTTCCCGGCTGGAGGAGTTTGTGAACAAACACAATGCTGGGGAGTTGAATGTTGATGACTCAGAAGTGGAGGCTATCATGAAGCAGGCCTGTGAGCTGGTCATTACTGTGTTGACTGGAGGTAAGATATTTAACAACTTGAGTGTGAGTCTGGTGCTATGCAAAAAGCATTACCTTTATCTATATAATTAAAAATGGAATGCTGTTTGTTGGTAAGGGCATTACCTTAGAACGGGTGGATTGATTTAGTTAATAGTAAACAAATAACGTAATTGTAGGTAATAGGTAATAGGTAATACGGGCTGGTGTCCGCAACTCCACGTCAATGCGCGTATTTTGCGTACGGGTGGGAAAATCGATTATTCGATCCACCCCAGCTCCTCAAGGAAGGCCAGCAACGCCTTGATGTTACTGACCGTCTCTCGTAGGGTACCTGGGTTACCGAAGTACTTTGCCCTATACGTGGCGACCACCGGGCAGCTTAGAAGCACATGTGCCGCTGTCTCGTCGTCCTCCATGCATGCCCTGCACAGCGGACTGTCTGTTACTCCTATGACAAAGAGGTGTTTATTAAATGACCCGTGGCCAGTTAAAGCTGCAGTAACTATGCGCAGCTTTTGTTTGGTTAGACGGAGGACCTGTTTCGTGAGGCGGCCATCCAATGTAGGAATTGCTTCCCTAGCCTGCCTACATTCGCCTTGGTCCGTCCATAGTTTTTCATGTTGGTCTCTGGTGCGTTTCCTTACCAGAGTGCGTATATACCCGAAGGGGAGTGGCGCAATGGGCTCAGGTCCCACTGGTGCCATGCTCGATCCCCTTCTGGCAAGCTCGTCGGCTGCATCGTTGCCCAGCGTAACGTAATTGTAATAAGTCTGATATGATTTTCCTGTAAATCTTCTGGCATTTTCATAACAAAATACTTTTTGTACCATTTGTTCTATGTTAATTTATATCAACTTGCCTATCATAGCATTAACCGTGGCAGCATTGGCCGCACCACTTGCAAAGCGCTGTCTGTCGCGTAATATGGTACACGCACGAGTGCGATAATAACGCGTAGATATACGCTCCGGCAGCCTATTGAAACTTATTTTGGAGCGTTGAACTACGTTCGATACGACAGAAAGTCTGTTTAAAAACTCCTATAACATTCAAAATGGTGACATACCTATATTGAGACTTCTTCTTTTTCTTCTTAGCGTGTCGATAGCCATCTAAATGGACTTGGTCCAGAATTCGGCTACTTGTTTGGCGCCATCACCACTGATGGCAATCCAAAGTATTTTGAGACGAGCTATAAATCTATTCCAATAAATAATTAAAATTATTGTTTTTGTTTCCTCTTAGATGAAGCAATGCACATCCTGTACAACAATGGTGTTGGTGAGGTGTACCAGACAGTGGTAAAGTGGCTGGACTCACAAAACTATCAACTGCTGACCACCGCAGTGCTGGCTATTGGCAACTTCGCGAGGCAAGATGATTACTGCACACAGATGATGCAGGATAAGATTTTTGATAAGCTTTTGGGTGAGTTATTTTCTATTTACATTTTATTTTCTCGTATAATAAAGGTTCTGCAGTTTGAGAACCTATTCTGAGGGAAAGATTGTATACAGGGTGTTACGGAAAGGGTATATCAATACAAACGGGTTGAAGAGTGTATCTGGTCTAGAATCTCTGTACAAAATTTCAGCTCAAAAGCATTAACTTTGAAAATGCTTAATTGTTTTTTATTTCGACATCACGGCGCTGCACTGGCGCGCGGCGGCGTGATGTGCGTGTACTAGGCGCACAGACACACTACAGATAATGGATAATGACCCTCGTAGTGCGGTGACACGTTTGTTATGATTTCAATTTAATAAACTATCGAAATAAAAAAATATTAAGCATTTTCAAAGTTACTGCTTTTGAGCTGAAATTTTGTACAGAGATTCTAGACCAGATACACTCTTCAACCCGTTTGTATTGATATACCCTTTGCGTAACACCCTGTAAATACTGGACATGGTTCAATACTTGTTTCATCAAACTTGGTCAAGTTTGATGAAACAAGTATTGAACCATGTTCCACCAACCAATTCTATTTCTAATAAAGATATAATACTTGAAGTTATAACATTTATTTATGTACATACCTAGCGACTTCGTCTGTGACCCTGGATTAAAAGTAATGCCTATGTGCTTCTCCGTTCATGATCTACCGTTTTAGCGCGAAAGCGTAACAAACAAACATACAAAAAATCTAATATTTTGTCTTTATAATATACCGCAAAACGGGGCTACTTTGACTTCCAGGGTTACTTTGACAGATGTTGTAGCTACTTTGACAGAGCGCCAAAATCGGTTTTCACGTGTGCTCAGCAAGTGTGCGTGACCTCGAGTAATATTGCGCGAGGCAACGGCGTGGGGAACACGTCATAGCGTTGTGATCGGCCTGGTCAAAGTAGCCCCGTTTTACTGTAGTTTATGTTACTCAATAGATCTCAAAAGACAGAGTGCAAAGCTGTATTAGGCTTTTCCAAGAAACTCAGAATCTTAATGTATAATAATCCCGCTTACAATTAAAATGTTATCTTCCAGATATATTCGAAACCTACAACAGCTTCAGCCAACAGATACAAAGGGAGCCAGAGAAAACGCACCCTATTGACGCAGTCACAGTGATCAAAGTCCAACACGCAGTCTTATCGTCCCTACGTAACCTTGCTATACCCGTAGCTAACAAGAGAGTTGCGGCTGCGCAAGGGAGGGCTGCTCCGTTGTTGTTGAATGCGTTGCCGACTACTGAGGACCATCACGTGGCTTATAAGCTGCTGGCTACGATTAGATTGTTGGTGGATGGGCAAGGTGAGTTATTATTTGATTTTGTTTAGGTAGTGGGGGGTGGGAGCTAGAGCTTAAAAAAAAATTGTTTTTTTAATTCTCACGTTCTCCCGACTCATTAAGGTGAGTATAGACTAGAGCATTTACTTGTAACAGAACATCGAGCATTCGCCGTTTTTAAATTTTATCGAACCGCACTTCGAACACGATGCTCGATGTTTTGTTACGACATGATTTTAAAAACCAACGGGGCGTATTGGTGTAACATTTTATCGAGCAAAGGCACGAGCGCAAGAACGCACAATCATCAACAATGAACGCAATTTAGAAAGAAAGGTTACAGGTAAATGCTCATTCGCCGTGAGCATACGCAGCGTCGAGCATTCGCAGAAACGTTACATTACATAGAAATGCTTTTGGAAACTGAGCTTTTGCCTGTATTTGTACCATTCGTAAGAACGTTACAATATGTGGAAATGCTCGAGAAAATGCCCTAGTGTATACTCACCTTTATAGTGGAAGGAACTGTGGGGTTTTAGTAGGTTGAAGTCCGACATAATCCTCCCTCCTCCCCAGAAGGAGGATATCCATGAAGATTTCCTTACAGAAATTAAAAGTTTCTGAATGTTGTCTTTGATACTGAGACATTGTGTTGTAGCAAAACGATGTGTTAACTGTTTTTTTTATCTCAGGTACGATTCCCATACGGATCCATTATTTTTTCTGAACTGGATTCAGATTTAGTTTGTTTCATATTTATAAACTCACCTAGGTATATATATTATGTGCAGATAAAGAAAGAGTACAAATAACTGAATTTAATCGAGTATCAAATCATGAAATAAATTCCCGTCTTCTCGATGCCACAGAGTATTCGAGTAAACGGAGTGCTCATTTGTTTAACAAATCTAATCAACATCAAATAATTAATATTAACTAGGCGATGAGAAGGCGCTTTTTGGTTTTGAACGTTAAACATTACAAGAAAATTGAATTTATTCTAGATGCGAAAATATCCAAAAGATAGTTTTGTATGGAGAAGAATGGACAAGAAACTCCGTAGTTACTCTTTTAAAATATTATGCATACATTAACTAAAAGTTATTTACTAATAACTTTTAGTTAATAATAATCTTAAATACTTTTAGTAATTAATCTTAAACATACTTCCCCCAGAGGGCGTAGCGAAGCAGCTGGCGAGTAACTCTGCGGCTCTGGCGAGCATCGCGAAGTGGGGACACTCGCCCGAGTTCGCGGGCGCGGCCGGCGAGGCGCCGCGACTGCTCGCCTGGGCCGTCAAGCAGCTGCGGCATCACAACCACTGGAGGCATATCGTTGAGGTAATACATAGTATGTCGACGCCCTCACTAGCCCATCCAGTGTAATAAAATATTTTGGATTTTATCTCCTGAAAGGGTAGAGTGAAAAACTCACCGTATCAAGTGATCTAGTACCTAATCAGCATATACAAATAATTTTGAGGTTCATATTTCTTATACCTGCAGCCTGCTATATCCTTGTTGGAAAAGAAAAAACAAAATTTAGATTCCATTGTAAAAAATATTTGCTTAAGGGTTGGCATTATCCAGAAAGAGTAAAAGTAGAATATGTTTGTATGGATTAAACGCCCCTCAAAACGTTAACTGATCTCTTCCCCTTTCAGGTGGACGGCTGCATATCAAGCCTAGTCAATATGCTAGTAGCATCTCACTCGCTGATGCAGAACGAAGCTATCCTCGCCCTAACGCTCCTCGCAATAGAATCGCTCAAGAAAGTCTCGCCCGACAGCCAACAAGAATACGACTACGAAAAGAACTTTATCGCCCAGCTATTAAAGTCGGAAATCGGTAAGCACGTCACAATACTTGTAGACACAAATTGTGCGAAGATGCCGATCGAAGTAGCTGAGAATTTGCTCGCATTCTTGGATATAACATCTAAGAACAATGAAGTTGCCTGTGATTATAAAGAGGCAAAAGTTCATCAATGTTTGATGAAATTCTCCCATTCAAGAAATGATTTGACCACTGACATGAAGGCCTGTATTTATGGTGTTTTCTCATCGATATCCAACAATGGGAAAGGTGATTAAATCGATCGATTTACTTGACTACACAAATCGAAGGAGTTACATCAAATATTTTAGGTTTGGAAGTCGAAACGGACAATTTTGTTGACTATGGTTATGTGAACATTGAGCGTTATTTTAATATTAAGAGTCCAATCCGTTTTGTTCTGGGTGTTTATAATTTGGAACAAAACTAAGATTCAGAAGAGTTCAGAAATGGGTTCTAGCCGCAGATGGGTAAGCAAATAGATTGTGCATATTTCCTCAAAATATAAATCTCTTAATATTATGTTGAGGTGTGCAATCAATTGCAGTGCATCGTTAGCACTCCAATTGTTTGTTAATCTGTGGTCCAAACGCATCAAGCCCACTCTGTTTTCGTATCTGGCCACAGACTAACAAAAAAAATTTGTAGTTAATGTTAATTTTCGAGCAATTATTTAATCAATTCTTAGTCTATTTGCATGTGTGATAATCATGATAAAAATATTACATTTAATTTAAGATCAAGTGGTTATTATCGCTAGTTTAATTTTAATTATTATTCTAAAACTTAAATGTGTTTATGCCCGGTTCCCCATATATGCATAGCGAATCGTCAATTTTTATTTTACTAATGAGTGAAGCCAAACTGTTCCTCAATATTCAAACGGCCAGTAACTTTTGGGACCGGGCATCAGTGAATCGAGATATTAAAAAAACAATCCTCCTACATTTTTGTAAGCTTTTTAAAACTCTCTAGTCATAGTTTTAAACTTTCTCTACTTCGGTAAATGCTAGATTTTTGTGCATTAAAACTTTACTGTGTAATGTTTATGCGTATTTTCGTATATTATAAGACGTTTATTTTTGCGATTCTCTCGAATTTTTACATTCCAACCTTTTAAACTTTGCCTTTTTATACTGTCAATGTTATCGATCTACTCTATGATAGCTTGCTTGTGGACTGGTTCAGAAATTAATCACAAAAAATAATGCAAAAACATAATTTTTCTTTCAAAATTCTGTTTTTTTAACCAACATTGATTTACTTATTAATACATAATGTTATGGAAAAATAAACAATACAGTTCGACACAACTTAGATGTAGCATCGGCAAAATTCGTAAAACCGATCACATCCAACATCTAAGCTACATCTAAGTTGTGTCGAACTGTACCTACCTTGATTTTTTGTAATATTTTTGTTGTTGTTCTGTTAAACATAATGAAAACTGTTATTAATTTCTGATCAAGTCGAAAATTTACGGTTGTAATTAAAACTAATCACATACAAATAATAGCAATACTGATGAAATACTCAAAGTACAATGTAGATTCACATAGTGAATTATACTGTAATATTAAATATTTCAATTTTTTTAATATTTAGTCCGCAAATGTTGCTTAATATAACGTCATAGTTACGGAGTTAGTGAGGACACGTCTCTGGTTGGGAACTGAGGAAATCAAATGGGGAGAGAAAGAGAAAAAAAATCCTACCTACTTAGTATTACGAGATTGTGAGTCCTTGGGTGGACTTGCTTTTGGCAAGTCTTAATAATCATTCATGGAAATGTTGCCCACAATAAACTGCCTTTGATTCTATAATCGATTCGCAAACTTATGAGACAAATAAGATGATTTTTTCATTTGGGAGTATTAGGCCGCGTCCTATTTAAAAGCGATCGTCGCATCCTTTTTGTTCGGTGAACCTGAACGCGTGGTCGCCCCGACAGAGGGCGCTTTTCAGTTTTCCGAACAAAAAGTGACAACGATTGCAAATTCGCACGACGTTCACTTTTAAATATGACGCGGGGTTAAGGTGCCGTCGCTACTCGCTGCGTCAAGCAATGTTAACCAAACGGGTTTTGGTTTACGTCGTGTTGACGCGGTGTAAGCGCAGCGTATACCTTCAACGAAAGTCTACGCAAGTTGCAGTGTGCCTTGCTCGACACCAGTTTCAAACGAAAACTTTAGGTACCATATTATATCCTAAACTCTGATTTTTAATTAGCTAGACTAAAATGACAGCTGCGATCGACCTTTTTTTTGTCACCATGACATTATTTAGTAAATATTAGCTGTCATTTTGGCGTTTTATTATTCCTTTTGAAACATACTAGAGGCGTGTTCCTTATTCTATTCACTTTAATCGTAAGATTTTGATAATCCGATAGTGCACTTATTGAATAGTTTGAATTGACGCTTGACTCGTGAAAGTGTACAATTAGATACCCTAGAATGATTAGACTACGCTAAATATGTGTGTTCACTAATGTATTAGTTTTATTTTGTCTTTTAGTCAATTCTATTATACATATTAATTATTATAATTATGTGTTCAAGTTGGGCCAGTTGTTTGTTACCTTGGAACTTTAACACATTATAGTAAAAAAAGTTCCTGCGATGACCAACTGGCACAGCTTTTTAAACAATCTTTGTATTGCCAGATCAGAATTTTTAGATTTTACTTTAGGAATGGCAGTGCAATTACTTTTTTATAAGTAGGTACTATAGTTTAATGTTACAAGGTATTTTCAAATCAATCATATTTTAAAACAATGATTTTCTGCTGGCTATTACCAAATCTGGCAACACTTGTTTATTGAAAGTCTAACCAGTTTTTAATAAAACTGTGTTATAAAATAGCCCCTTATTCGTAAATATTCTAAAGACCTTAATTGCCAAGTCGTAGGACAAAAGCAAGCAGAAATTTTATGGAGGGTTTATTACAAGTTTTTATGGATAAGGGGCCGCTCAGCCATTAAGGCCTAACATTCGTCATTACCTGCCTGCTGTGACAATTCGGTTGTTGTATAGATGTAATCAAAACCACCAGTATAATTATTAATTTTAGAATTAATAAAAGTGCTATTTTCAATTATTTTACACACGCCATATTTAGTGTGATACTTACATGAAATAGATTTTTGTAATTTATTGTAGGTCGGCCAGAAAAAAGAATCCTGCGCACAATATATTCTCAAACGACAGTTATAAGACGTTGCTACAATACACCCTAAAGTGTACGCATAAGTCTCACGACATCTTTTTAAAATTCAGTTCAGTTTGTGAATTCGGCAGTAAGTCGTTTAACCGTTTAACCGCCCGACTTTATATCAGCAGTCGTGCCCCCAGCGCCCGAAAAAAAAAAACGAAAAATAAATACCAATTAAACGAGCTGTGATGATGTAATAATAATACAGATTAAACAAGCTGTGGTATTTGGTAGTATACAGGGTGTGTCGTAAATAGTGGTCCACCGTTAAGGATTCGATATACCAGATAATTTACTATAACATATTACAATTTTAACCATTTTTACCCAAGAGTTCCGAAAATATATATTTTTTTGTTTTTTATTTACGAAATTTCTACCTTTTGTTACAAATTTGGTTGTAGTTTCAACATAAACCATTATTTTTTCATTTTGATTTCTGTTAATTACTGCTGAATACTAGAGCTAACGTGTAAAATTATGGTTGTTTATGTAAATTTAGAGCTTTTGAAGAAAAAGTTAGTTCTTGTCTATTTTAACCCAAAATTTTAACATAATCGTGCAAATTAAAGAACGATTTTTGTAAAAAAAAATTTACTAGTAAAATAGTTAAAATTGTAATATGTTATAGTTAATTATCTGGTATATCGAATCCTTCACTGTGGACCACTATTTACGCCACACCCTGTATACAGGGTGAATTTTTCAAGTGGGCGTGGATGGCCAAATCCGAAACTATGAGGACTAGCGAAAAGTACTCAAAGGAGTCGCGGGCTCGATTTTGAAGAAAACTAAAACTGCATCATTGGATTTTTGAAAAATCAATATTTCTAGCCAGGAATCGAACCTGTTGATTTTGAAAAAAAAAACCACACCTAGTATTATTACACCTTTCGATAGTGTCGCTAATAAGGATCGAATTCTGGGAAGTAATGACATACGGCAAACTAAAGAGATATTTAATTTAGTTACAATAACCCCGTAGTTGCTTTAGCCCCGGGGCATCTTACTATCGAATGGTGTAATAATACAGTATGTGATTTTTTTTTTTCAAAATCATCAGGTTCGATTCCTGGCTAGAAATATTGATTTTTCAAAAATCCAATGATGCAGTTTTAGTTTTCATCAAAATCGAGCCCGCGACTCCTTTCAGTACTTTTCGCTATTCCTCATAGTTTAGAATTTAGCCATCCACGCCCACTTGGAAAATTCACCCTGTATACGACCCTGGCGGAATGGACACGAAAATATTTGTCGGATAAATCCGACGTAAGCGGTTAAAAGGTTAAGCGCAGTTCAGCGAAGATCCTAGTAAAAAAATACCTTATGAAAAAGGAACAAGGGAGAGATTGCAAGGTGGATTTTTATTACAATTTATTTCTGAATAATATTGCTGTGGAGCTAATACTGCTAAAATTCAATGACATGTAAAACTCATAACTTTTTCTTTTTTTTTCTGGTCGGTTTTAAATATTAGCGTATTGAGCTTCATAGTTTATTAGTGTTAAACATTGATCTTGTTAATGCACTTTTATTGATATAGTTTTATGGACCAATATTTATAAATGATTATTATCAATAAGTTGTCATCAAGATTGGATTCTTAGTATTGTTTTGAAATATTTTTACGTACTTATACATTATTTTTACTGAATCTGTTTTAGGTTAATGCAAAAAAAGTTTAGGATCGTTTTTATAGTCTCCAGCTGGCCAAATTAACAGGACCTTTTCTGGAGATAGTGAAACAGAGCAGTGGAATCTACGACTGTAGCCGAGTACTCGCGAATCCGCGTAATCGACGGATTCGAGCCGAGTATACCGGATTCATCGTAACCCATCAACTCGAGGGGAGTATACGCAATTCAGTGTTAGCGACGGTAACGCTGAATCTGGGAAGAAAAATGGGAAGTTATCTTGAATAGTTGCACCTACTAAGGTCGCTAAATCGCGGCCTACACTGGCGGTTGTATAATTAAGAATCTGTCAAAACCAATCTCGGGAACTAATCTTGATGATGAATGTATTGAATAACAAATGCATTGTTATAGATATTAATAGATTTTCGCTAAAATACATTATATTCTACATGTATTTGATACTTTATTTACCCCCCACTCCACTGAATAAATTAAAAATCATAAATTAAGTTTTAAGTATGTTTATTTTAATAATTATTAAGTATTTACAAAAGTAATCATAATGGGATGAAACATTCACAATAGCCTTATGAACAGTGTTCTAAACGTTCTTGTTAGCAGAAAAAAAGTCTAAAACCAGATTTTGTATTTGCAAAACTACACACAGGTAACACATACAGACACAGATCACAGATTTATGTCAAATATCAGCTGGGTACTGTTGATACAATAAGAAGCATTAAGTAATAATATAACTAAATGCAAAAACAAAATAGTTGTACAGAAAAAAACATAAGAATCATCCTAAAATCACACTGGAAAAGAATTACAGCTTTACCAAAGAAAAGTATGCGCTTCGAGAATCATCGACTATCTTCGGAAATACGAACGCGGGATGATGAGACCTAATATAGAGCATGCTGTTATAACAATGGAAGCATGTAAGTACTTCCCTATTTCGTATTACAATGTTTTCAAAATAGTTGATTAACAACTCAATGCAATCCCAAAAACTTCAAAGCGCGGCCGCGCCGCGAGGTTCGTGCTAATTCGGAAACACGAAGATTACCGAAGCGCATACTTCTCTTTGGAAAGCTGTACATACACAAATAATAATATTATTATGAACATTAGCTTTTAGTTTGTCATCTTCTCTGTGGCTTGATGTGAGAAAGAAGAACAGTTATTTTACCTCTGATTTTCATACATGTCATAATCACAGTGATCTTTATAGTCGTGGCAATAAGGTTGCTATTGTTTTGTTGCCATTGTAAAGTCTGTCAAAATCACAATGATCTTAATTTTCGTTGCTACAAGGTTGCTATTCATTTGCGGCTGTCAGAGGTAAAATAACTGAACGGACTGTACAAGGACCTTTTGGCGCCGGAATAACATTGACAGGGGGGCGTTGTTCGTAAACATTTGAGAAATTGTATTGACAAAACAAGATAGCGTCATTAGTTCCGATTTTGGCCACGCGCCGAAAAAAACCTTGTAGCGTTGTGCACTCGAATTACATAGTGTCATCTAGATCCATAATAGACCTTTCCTGTATCATGGTGGAGTGCTTGCTGATGGTCATGCGGAACTTTAGCTCTTCGTCAGATATGAGGTGGTCCTTCAATATGGGGCCCCGATTGCCGCAGCCAGCCACTGTAATGAGAATAAAATTTTGGTGAGATACACATAGGTACTCTTTCTTGCAAAAATATGAAGAGGGATTTCTGCAGTCATAATTTTAGTATATTATACCTTGAAGTCTTTGCTAAGAGGTCAAGACAAGAATAAGGACAATATTCCTGCTGATATGTTTGATCCTATGAGGCTGATATACTGGGACCAAACCTAAAATAGCGAAAAAAAAAATCAGCTGCTTCCTACATTTTGACGAGTTCTGCGAACATAAATGTAGGGAACAGTTGATTTTTTTTTTCGCGATTACGGGTTTGGTCCCATAGTAAAAGTTGTTCATAATGATGAGTACAATCTCCCATTTCAATTTGTCGCATGTTTTCAATTTCACCCTGTATAATACATAACATCACGCCTTGCTTCCCCAAAAGGTTAGGCACCCATAGTAGGTCCACCCACATTTCACCAGTTATGTTTAAGTCCAATGTAATAGTGGGCGAGCCTATTGTCATCAACCGGGCACAAGTCCAGACTCAAAAAAAGAAATTCTAGATACAAAAACCCAATAAGACTGCCTGACCTAGGAATCAAATCCAGGCCCTCATGCTCAGCACTAGCACTTGGGACCACTAGACCAACGAAGCAGTCATAGATATCACTAAAAAAGAATAACACTTATTTGCATGAAAACAGAATTTACTGTGCTGATAGCTGGTGCCCTACATAAAATAGTAAAGAACAGAATTCAGATTTCTTCTATTTTATAGTCATTTCCTAGCCAGTTATCCTGTATGTTGCACCTGCCATGTTTTGTCTCTGCATCACCCTAAGGTTGACTGGTAGAAAATGCCTCAGGCATTAAGTCCGCCTTTGTACAGTATTTTTTTTTACTTGTGCATAGTTTTAATAAATAAATAAAATCTATTTTCATTTACCTGGACATTTAGATCTGGGTTTGGTTGCAATTAAATTCATTATGGTATCCCTCTCATAGATGTGACCACACACTGAGTTCTTTACTGGATCTGTGACAGGTCTCTTTGTTATTGGGTCCAACTGAAATAAAAATTGATAAATTCTCAGGAATACAACAAAACAAATCATAAAGAAAAAAGTAAAGTCCCATTTTGGTATTAAATCTTATTTTGGTATAAAAACACAAAGTGTGTACTTACATATTGGTCCTGTGATTCAGTTATTGCCAAGTCAGATTCATCTAAGTTACCTGTAAAAATATTTGGATTTTTATAACCTAACAGGAAGGATTTGGGGGAAGCCTTTGCCCAGCAGTGGGACAGAAGAGGCTAACAAAAAAAAAATCTTACACTATGAATTCCAGAATCAAATAACTCTTTGTCATAAATAAGTAAGAGAACATAATTATGTTGAAGTATTTTTGGATTTGTAGAAGTATTTTATTGTGCTGGAAGAGACCCATGAAAGATTATCATAGAAGGATTACTAAAAAGTTCTTACGTGCAGCACTTTCCAGTCCTCTCTGGAATCTTTTGTTGAATTCCATCATATAAGGATGGTTATCAACCCTGAGACGTTTGCCAGCTAAATTGCTCAGGTGGGACTTGAATCTCTCCTCCAGGGTATCAACATTAGACGTATCGGTCTCACGCTGTAAATATAAATCACAATTTGTTTTAGCAACATAAACATAGCTATGCTTTAATGTGTACTTATACCCAATCAACCTAGTTGCTATGTGGGGTTTGATTATAGCGTTAAATAATGATATTTAATACATAATGATTAAACGATCATTGAAGTGTTTGTGCTAAAACAGATTATGGTGATTCACCAATGTAAAATATCTAAGAATCACAAAATAGTGGGTATTCTTGTAAGCTGGGTGTGCCATGGTTAATTAATAAGATATAAAACGATATCTATAAAAATAGGAAGACCAAGAATTAAATTTAATGTTTGGTTGTTTACCTAAAAAATAAAATAAAAAACATAACCTAAAAAATTATGTCTCAGTTCAAATCTCACCTTAGCTTTCTCCATAGCTTCAATGGTAACGTCTTGCTGTGCTTCTAATGTACAATACTGCTGGACACACATCTTCAATTTATCAAATTCAGCTTCTTTCTCACTATCTAAATATTTTGATACATTATCCGTACACAAATAAAGGCTGGTTATGCACTGTTTTCTTAAATCTGCTAAATCGTTGTCTGCCATGGTTTCGTATAACGAATAGCAACGTTCTAATCCTTTAATAATATTAATTTGTGTCTCACAACAGCAAAGAGAAAGTCAATTTTATTTGGTTTATTTACAAAAGAAAACAATTCCCGCCATTTTGTATTTAATCTTTTGACTTTGACATTGACTTGACAATCGGAAGTAATCGGAACTGTAGCAAAGGCAATAAAAAATGTTCAGCCAAGCGACGATATTGATTTTAGGACTTTGCTGTAGTATTTATCATAAATAATGAAATACACACATCAAAAGTGTCTAGGGATCAAGCATTTTTCCACCCGTCACTCCAGACGAAGTGCAGGATATCATCAAGCGCCTCAAACCTAGAAAAGCCCCTGGCTCAGACGGAATCACCAACAGAGTGATTCAACTCTTCCCTGCCCAAATAATAATGCTATTGGTCACCATCTTCAATGGCGCCATGAGCAACAACATCTTCCCACAAGCGTGGAAAGAAGCCACTGTTATCGGCATTCCCAAGCCCGGCAAACCCAAATCGGAACCTTCGAGTTACCGCCCCATCAGTCTGCTCAATGTTCTCGGTAAGGTCTACGAGAGGCTTATTTATAAGCGTCTTAGAGACTACGCCGAAACAAAGGGTCTTATCCCTAACGAACAATTCGGTTTTCGGACCCAACACTCCTGCGTCCAGCAGGTCCACCGCATCACCGAACATATACACGCAGGTTTCCTACGCGGGTATATGACAGGTGCAGTCTTCTTCGATATAGCGAAAGCCTTCGACAAGGTCTGGCACAATGGCTTAATCTACAAGCTATACCAACTCAAAGTGCCTGACCGTCTCGTACTCATCATACGAGACTTTCTGTCGAACCGCACCTTCCGTTATAAAGTTGAAGGAGCGATATCCTCCCCACACCCCATCCGAGCAGGTGTACCCCAGGGCTCTGTGCTTGCCCCACTCATCTTCACGCTGTTCACCAGCGATATCCCCACAAATAAAAAGGCCCAGTTGGCCCTGTTCGCTGACGACACAGCCATTTTCTACACTGGTCGCAGCCTAGTCCAGATCTCACTCACACTCCAAACCGCTGTCAACAAACTCGCTGACTGGTTTAGGAAGTGGAGAATAGAGGTCAATTCCGACAAAAGTCAAGCAGTTCTCTTTTCGAAACCGCGACATAAACCCAACCCCCCCCCGACCTATCACCCTGTTCAGCAAGCCGATCCCTTGGGAAAAGCAAGCTAAATATCTAGGAGTAATTCTCGACAGGCACCTTTCCTTCGCAGAGCACATAAAGACGGTTCGCTCGCGCGCCGCTTTCGCTCTCGGCAGACTCCACTCCGTTCTCAATGCACGCAGCAAATTGTCACTAAGATGCAAATTGCGCATCTACACTGCGTGCATTAGACCCATAATGACCTACGCCTGTGTAGTCTTCGCTCACGCGAAACCCCACCACATCCACAGGATGCAGACCCTCCAAAACCGCTTCCTCCGTAAGGCTACGGGATCCCCTTGGTTCGTTCGAAATGAGATCCTCCATCTTGACCTCAAAATCCCCACCATCAAACAATTCATGAAACGTCTTTCCAAGAGTTTCTTTGATACCGCCGCCAAACATCGCAACCCTCTGGTTGTCGAGGCCACCAAATACACCCCATCCCATATCAGCAAACTTCGCCGTCCAAGGCATGCTCTCTCCGAACCTGACGACCCCATAACTCTCCTCCAGGAGAAAAACAAATCGACCAGTACAGTGCACAAACACAAAACACCGTCATTCCGACCTCGCCGCCGAGGTCCCTCGCGACGTCCCCAAGTAAATGCTTCCCCCCGACCCTTGCTCGAAGAACGGCCAGCCCGCGCCGCAGCTGAGCCTGTAGCTTTAAATTCCCGACTGTGACCTCTGAGTTTGTTTCGGCATTTCTTCTCAGAGCAGTCAGATAGGAAATGCCGGCCTCATCAAGCTTAAATAATATTATTATGATCCAGCCTGTCCCATATTGCTGCCCTCCCCCAGCGACGCCTTAAGCCGAGGTTCGTACCCCAAAGGGGGTGCCCTTAGCGTGTAGTCGCTTAGTATACTAGTTTTACGCCCCTGGCTGGAGGCTTTGAGTTTACTTAAGGCAACCACAGGATAGTCCGGTTAAGTAGTCACGACCTCTATAGGTCAACTACGAGATGCCATATAGGAAAAAAAAAAAAAAAAAAAAAAGAAGACATTATTAGTGCCATACTTCCATTTTAGTTACTATACTCTATGCCATACTTACTGCCATGATTAGTGCTACTGTTTCCCTACTACTGATTAAAACCAACGTTATTATGGAGCGGCGACGTCATTTAAGCAGGGAAGAAATGCTCAGAGCCGTGGGAATGATAGAAGCTGGTTCCCGGCAACGTACTGTGGCTTTAGCTCTGAATACAAGTCAGAGTGTTATCAGTCGACTTTGGACACGTTACCGAAGCACTGGTACCGTGGCTGAGCGCCATGGAGGACGGTATCGCTGCACCACACGGAGACAAGACCGATACATTCAAATCTTAACTCGAAGAGCTCCAACAATAACCGCCATGATGTTAGCCGTGAGGCTTCATCACTCTTCAGGGAACTTAATTAGCGACCAAACAGTCAGAAACCGCTTGCATGAAGTGAACCTTCATTCCCGAAGACCGCTACGGGTACCACCTATAGCAATGCACAATCGTAGGATTCGATATCAATGGGCTCTTGAACACAGAAATTGGGCAGAAGAACAATGGCGTTTCGTGTGCTTTTCTGATGAGTCTCGTTTTGGTATGAGACCGGTTACAAGACGTATACGACACTGGAGAACCCCTGGACGCCAACAGCGATTAAAATCCTGCCAGGAAGTCCATCCTTATAGTGGTGGAACCATCATGGTATGGGCGGGTATTTGGATCGGCGGACGAACTGAGTTGATTTGGATCAGAGGCAACCTCAACGCTCAAATTTATGCTGAGACGATTGTATCAGACATCATCGTTTCTCTACAAGTGCAAATCGGTCCCTTATTTCAGTTAATGCATGATAATGCACGACCGCACACCGCAAGAGTTGTAAGACAGACTCTCGCCGCAGCTAACATCAATGTCCTGCCCTGGCCTGCTCAGTCGCCAGACTTGAACCCGATTGAGCATGCATGGGATATGCTACAGAGAAGAGCTCTGCCGAATATGGAGGGTATCCAGTCGCAAGAAGACCTTTTTTTGTTGTTGCAACGAACATGGGCGGCCATTCCACAGCGTGATTTGGATGAACTCATTTTGAGTATGCCAAACCGATGTTCTTGTGTTGTTAAGTGTTCGCGGTAGAAACACGGATTATTAATTGTTTAAGTTACCCAATAAAATTTTAAAGAAAACTGTTATTTCAGTCGTTTTTTCGAACTTTTGTGTTAGTGGTTCAAATGTCAAAAATCCCTTTATTAGGAAAATGGCAAATTTCTTTATTAATGCAAAGGTGACTTGGTTTATCGTTACTGTGACAAACGAAAACACTTTATTTGATGAATCCTTAAAGAAAATTTTAATTAATATCAATCAGGAGAAAAGTTATTGCAAAAATATATGTTGATCCCTAGACACTTTTGATGTGTGTAGTTTAAAAATTGTCTATAAAGGCTTGCTTTGCAGAATTCGTGGAGGCCAGTAAGTATTTAGACAAAAAAACAAGTAGAAACCCATGCCCATTCGTAAAACTAAGAATCGTTTTATTCGTATGTTTTATCGTTATCATCAGCTTATAGTAAATTAGTAATGCACTAGGGGGGTCTTCAATTACACGCGGTTTTACGAAAACCTCAGCTACTCCACTTCTACTATTCTCTATGGCCACTCTCTAATCTCATCTTATCCACCCACCTGCGACCAACCACATCGCGAATATCTGCGCTCTACCTAAACCGTCTTCCTTTCTATCCTGCTCTCATCATTTTTAGTCGGTTTTTCGACAATGCTTTTTATCACAAATATTTTGCCACTTGACCACTTCCTACATTGGGCAAAAAAATATACACAGATCTATGAAACCGTGCATCACGCACTTGGCTGCACGACGTGATGTGACGGCCGACTTGATTCGCTATTTGATTTCGATTGACTTCGCGATGTGGTTGTCCGCATCTTGGTCGGAGCTTCTGCGGCCAAGATGCAGATAGTGGTAGTGGCAGCGTAGAGCGTGATGTACAGACGCCAGCACATCAACCTACTACAATCTGTCAAATTTCTTTAATAGATTTTCAACTTTATCACTAAAACATAAGGTTCAAAGTTGATTGGGAAAATCTGACAGTTTCGGGTAGGTTGATGTGCTGGCGTCTGTACGCAGGAGGATATGTCGTCGTGCTTATACTGGAAAACAACTTAAAACTGGAGGAGGTGTTTTCGCGCCGTTTTCAAAACTACGTGGTTTTTTTCATCTTCTTTAAAGTTCTTTATCTAGGCTGTCGAATGAGTGTAGTTTAGTAGTGTAGTGTAGTAGTGTTCTTTGTAGTGTGGCTCAGCTTTAGCAAAGGTAGGTTTTAATATTAATTTAGTTTATTTTTAAATATTTTATCCGGCATCCATTATGGATAAAAAAAAGCCCCCTGACCCTCCTGACCCCTCTGATTTCTCTCCTATGTTAACAGTTTCCCTCCCCGAAGACAATATGATAAATAATTCAATGGATTTCGAATCTGCAAGTAGGAAAAGAATGGCTACTTCTTCTCCGACTACTGTAGCGAACCCTCCAAAACTAACAAAAAAAGAAATGGGAAGACAGTCTTACACGATAAGGGATAATCCGCCATATATTGTACACGTTTCTTTAAAAGACGGCGAGACCCCTGGTACTGTTCTACATCCAGTGAAATTTGGAATGTTTTTGACGCAAAATAACTACAGCAATATTCTCCTGGGTAGTGTCAAACGTCTAGGAAGAAACAAAGTTTCAGTTGAGTTTAAGTCGCACCAGGATGCAAACAGCTTTTTGATAAGTCGTACATTAATTCAGAATAACTTTATTGCTACAATTCCACAGTTCAATATTACTCGTTTAGGTCTCGTTAGAGACGTACCATCAGAATGGACAGAGGATGAGGTTATTGAAAATATTAAGGTTCCTGTTGGATGCGGCCCCGTTATAAAGGCAAGGAGAATGAGCCGAAAGGTGACTTCTCTGGGTGTTACAGAGTGGAAACCCACTCAAACCGTTGTTTTGACTTTTGACGGGCAAGTCTTACCTAATCGTGTCTATTGTTTTTACTCTGCCCTTTCAGTTGAGAGATACATGTACCCAACTATTCAATGCTTCAATTGTTGTCGTTTCGGTCACACACGTACAATATGCCGCTCAAAACCCCGTTGTTATAAATGTGGTCAAGACCACCCAGGTGATGGATGCCAAGTTCCTACTGATTGTGCCATTTGTGTATCTTGTTCTGGCAATCATTATGCTAATGATAAGGCTTGTCCTGAGCTTGGTCGGCAGAAGGGCATTAAAGCCCTTATGGCTGAGAAATCTGTGTCTTATGCGGAGGCAAGTCAGGTTTTCCCTCCGGTATCAAAATCGTATGCTGAAGTGTCTAGAGCATCCCAAAAATCAATACCAATACCTAGGTCGCCCAATCATCCCGGTTCCGCTCCCCAAACAACAAAATCATACCGTAAAACGGTCATTCTAAAACCCAAATCTCATGCCCCCCTTTCACCTAGCTATGACAAGCAGGCTCATCAAGCCCTTATTAAGGATTACTCCTTTTCTCCATCCCAAAATGGCTGTGCTTTCCCCATGGAAGGTACAAGCAATCCTGATAAGTCTGAAAATATTCTCAATATTATAGCCAATATCCTACTAACAGTATTAGCTAATCCTGCACAATCCTTACCTGACCACGTTGCCAACAAACTGTCATCCATTGTTAACTATATTAGTAATGTTCCACCCCCTAACATTCCTTCAATGGAACGTGAGGAGTATTACTCCCAGGAAACCTGACCTACTCTTTATCATTAATAAATACAAACCATCGATCTGCAGCATTGCTGAGACATGGCTTCGTTCTGATAGTAATTTCAGGATTCCGTGTTTCAGTGGTGTTCGCCATGACAGACCAGATGGATATGGAGGATGTGCTTTGTTCATTAATAACAAAGTACCATTCTCCCCAATTCCTCTACCCTTCGTTGGTGACAACATTAATGTTGTTGCTGTTAAGGCTGAGGATATAAATATCGTTAGTTTTTATATTGCACACCCACAAATTGAAGATCTTGTTACAGTTAAAAGTTTGCTAAGTAGTATACAAGGTCCATTACTTATTATGGGTGATTTTAATGGCCATCATTATAGATGGGGCTCAGAAAACTGCGACAACTTTGGTATAGGCCTAGTGGATATATTAGATGAACTAAACCTATGTGTAATTAATAATGGCAGTTCCACACGTAGGTCTGCACCAGGGCAGAACAGCAGCTGTGTTGATTTAACATTCTGTTCGTCTAGTATAGCCAGCCTTTTTAATTGGAGTCGCTTGAATATGACTTATGGGAGTGATCACTATCCCATCATGGTTGAAATCCCTTCCAAAACTATCCCTGACAAAATTTCCCCTCCTCTGTTAAAATACCAGCTAAATTCAGTAGATTGGGACCTCTACTCAAAAATTTTAGACTTACGTGTCTCTTCTCTCCCATCCATTAACGCTGAGTCCACGCAGGAATGCTTTTCGTCATTCTCCCACACAATATCCTCTACAGCAGATGATTGCTTCCCTTCAAAAAAAGCGCCAACGGGCAAAATTCCATCCCCGCCATGGTGGGATAGGGAATGCTCTGCCGTGATCAGGGCCAGGAATGAGGCCGAAATGAATTTCAACTCTGACATGAACCTGGATAACATCATTGCCTTTCAACATATCTTGGCTAAGTCCAAAAAATTGCTTAAGAATAAAAAGAGAGAAGGTTGGCGGAAATATTGTGGTTCGCTGAATCCATCCACTCCAGTGTCGGCCGTGTGGCGTAAGCTGAAGTCTTTCAGGAGTAGTTTGAGACCCCCCTCCGGGACCATACTATCTGAGGAACTGGGTAACCAGTTTCTTTCTAAACTGGCCCCAGTCTATGTTCCTAATTTGGATGAGTGTGTCGCTAC
The DNA here is from genome assembly GCA_947508005.1 of Amphipoea lucens. Lineage (NCBI taxonomy): Eukaryota > Metazoa > Arthropoda > Insecta > Lepidoptera > Noctuidae > Amphipoea > Amphipoea lucens. The sequence goes on along the minus strand of OX382360.1, from coordinate 22,314,488 downwards.
GGGCTCCCAGCTAGCATCAGATGACCCTTTGGATAAGCCTTTTACTCTGGGAGAACTTAAATCGGTCCTCGCCCATGTAAAGGATTCTGCTCCTGGAGTGGATGGATTCCCTTACTCCTTCATTACAAAAGCGGGTGATAAGACCCATCAATATTATCTAGACTTAGCCAACTATTGTTTTTCTTCCGGTTATATTCCTCCTGATTGGAAGGTTCAAGTAGTAATTCCTATATTAAAACACGGTAAAGATCCTAGTGATCATTGTTCTTACAGGCCGATTGCTCTATCGTCCATACTCATAAAACTTCTAGAACACTTGATTAAAAACCGTCTTGAATGGTTTGTAGAAAGCAGAAAACTGCTCCCAACGAGTCAATTCGGCTTCAGGAAAGGTTTGGGTACAGCTGATAGTGTGGGGACCCTTACATCAAAGATCCGACTGGCCCTTAGCAGGAATGAGTCTGTGGTAGCCGTTTTCTTAGATATTTCAGCTGCCTATGATTCTGTTCTTATCCCAGTTCTCAGGCAGAAGATGCAAGAGCTGAGAATCCCGGCTGGGATTCGTCAAATCATATGCAGCATTTTTTTAGAACGTCGTGTTAAACTTAGGATACCGGGGGAGAACTCTGAGCCGAAGTCGGTTTGGAGGGGTCTACCTCAAGGATCCGTGCTTAGTCCACCCTTATATAACATTTATACTTCCGATCTTCCTTCTTGTTTAAATTTTAACTGTAATATTCTTCAGTATGCTGACGATATTGCATTATTGGTCTCTGGCACTTCCATCCAGGATGCCGCTCAGTCCATTAATATATCTTTGTCCTCATTAAACCAATGGCTTTTAGATCACGGGTTATCTTTAAGTGCTCCAAAAAGTTCAGCAGTTGTCTTCACTCGCAAACGTCTTATCCCCCAAGTCGACATTAATATTGACGGCCAAGCGATTCCAATCAAGGAGAAGGCCAGGTTCCTGGGGGTTACCCTGGATTCCAAATTGTCGGGAGTGGATCACATTGGTAATACGGTTAAAAAATGTGAGCGCTCGATCTCGGTTCTTAAGGCTTTGGCAGGTGTCTGGTGGGGTGCTCACCCATACACCTTAAAACTGGTCTACAATGCGCTGATTAGAAGCGTGCTGGATTACTGCAGCTACTTAATTGAGCCGTGTAACAAAGATGCTCTGCGTAGACTGGATTCTGTCCAGGCCAAATGTCTGAGGATCGTGACTGGTGCTATGAAATCCTCCCCCATAAACGCGCTCCAGGTAGAATGTGCAGAACCCCCTCTTAACCTTCGCAGACAATACTTAGCAGACCGTTTCTTGTCAAAAGTTTTCTCCCTTTCGTCCCATCCTTTACTCCCCATTTTAGAACAAATCTACCTCTCCCTTAACGTGTCTTCCTACTGGAATAATAAATCTATTCCATTGATGAATAGGTACAGAGAGCTTAAACACCTTTCCTCACCTGTTTGTCAACACCCCACTCTTCCGGTCTTTTCCTCCGCATATGAGGTGGTCCATTTCAGACCAAAGGTTGTTTTGGGACTTGGTATCTCCAAAAACTCTCAGGACGTAAAAGGTGACTTCGATCGGGCCATTAAAAGATACTGGGAGGGTTGGAATTTATTTTATACGGACGCATCCAAATTGTCTTCAACAGGATGTACAGGTGTTTCTGCGTATTTTCAAAATTCGAAAATTGCCCTCTTATTCCAATGTCCACCAGAGACCTCTGTATTTACAGGGGAATGCATCGGTATCCTAGAAGCCATCAATTTTATTCTAACTCATAACGTTAAAAATTCAGTCATTTTCTCAGATTCGCGCAGTAGTATTCAAGCTTTAGCTCAAAACCAACTTAAATCTAAAATTCACAGTAAAATTATCATTGATATCCTAAACTTACTATTTACTTGTTCGAACAACGGTTTAAACATTGAAATAGCTTGGGTTCCCAGTCACTCGGGTATAGGTGGCAACGAGTGTGCCGATTCACTGGCAAAATTTGCTACGTCTAACCCGGTGGATCGGAAGCACTACGTGGTGCATAGCTACGACTTACGAACTGACACCAAACGTAAGCTGTTCAACTCGTGGTCAGCAATGTGGCAGTTAAGTTCGAAGCTCAAGGGGGCGTACTACGCCAGTATTCAACCCGACATCCAGCGGAAACCTTGGTTTTTTAAATGTCCAAAATTATCCAGAAGAACTGTTGCAACCTTGTGTAGACTGAGACTTGGTCACTGCTGCAGTCCAGTATTCTTAAATAAGATCCGTGTTCGTGACAGTTCCTTGTGCGAATGCGGTCTTGATGATGGTACTCTGGACCACATCTTTTTCTCTTGTCCATTAAATTCCCAATCATTTGACTTGTATCATAAGCTCTCCAAAATTAAAATCCCTCTTCCTACTAACTTCCATTCTCTCTTGACTAACTTTTCTCCTAAACTTATACAAATCTTGTCAACTTTTTTAAACTTAAATAATATCAAATTGTAGTTTGGTGTGTAGTAATAACTTTGTAAATACATATTATGTAGATATGTGATGTTTTAAATGTATATGTATATAATATATATTCTTCTTTTTCTTCGTCTTTTAAGCTACTATTTCTTGTAACTAGCAAACCACGGAGTGCAAAGTTCGACGGCTCACCTCGCTGTATTGCCGTCACCACATGACGTTGGCAGAATAGTCGACATCGGCTCCGTTGCCAAAAAACAAAAAAAAAAAAAAAAAAAAACTTAAAACTGACAGTTAACTTCTCATTGTACAAAAAGCCTGTAGAATGCGAGGTCAGCTAAAACTGGAAATGTATAGCTTGATATATTTGCCGTGTGTACTGTGTATGAGTACCTAGTTGTTGAATAAAAAAACTCGTCTCGGTTATCATATTTTTATTGCAAATAATAAGTAAAATGCACCTAAGACTAGGATATAATAATAATATATTACAATCTTATTATCTATTAAATAATTTTCTGGTGAGTATACATAATTCTTTTGTAACAAAATATGAAATAAATATTTTTTAAATAACATTGCTAAGGCACGCAAAGCCTAAAACTTAATCTTACAAGTATTTTATATGCCGCGATTTTTACATTATATTTTTTTATCTAGTCTATACAGTGACTCCAACATGCCCCAGTGCGGCAGACAGCTGCTTGAGATGCATCTTCATATCGGCCGGTGGTATGCCGCGACGAGTCTCGATCACTTTAAACGCGTTCAAGTATTCTAACTCAGTGAATTGAGCGCCCTTCTCGCGGACTGATGTTATTATTTCCTGTGGATGGCAATACATAAAGAAAATTAGAGATTAAAAAAAAACGTCTGTGTTCCCGAAGGCTTAGGCAAAGGTGCACATAGAGAACACCCATATTTCGCCAGTTATGTTTAAGTCCCTTGCAATAAAGGACGAGCCTATTGCCATCAACCGGGTTGCTATAGAGAAATTCTAGATGGAAAAACGCAATAACATTTTGCCCGACCCCGGAATCGAACTCAGGATCTTATGCTCAGCATTAGCGCTTGTGACTTCTAGATCAACGAGGTAGCCCACTCAATCAATCAACTCAGCCTATCGCAGTCCACTGCTGGACATAGGCCTCCCCCAGGCTGCGCCACAGCACCCTATCCTCCGCCTTTCGCATCCAGTCTACCTCAGCCACCTTCTTTAGGTCGTCCGTCCAACATAAAAAAATTAAGTGACACTATGACATACTTTAAATAAAACAAAACGAATATACAAAGTGCGGTGTGCGTCTTTTGGTTGCATTAAATGGTAGTCGAGCTCAGCATATTGTGTCAGGCAAATGTGCTTGACGCTGATATTCTGCTGGATCCCTGCAGTGACATACGGACGTCTAGCATACGAGATAAATTGGTGTTGTGACAGTGTTATATGCGGAGAGAAAATTGTAAGTATAACAACTTAAATTATGTTTTCTACCGTCAGTTGTGCATTGGGTGACTACCCTCAAATTCATCAGGGTTTTCAGTAGGTAATCAGTAATGATCAAAAGGCGCATGGAACATTGGTTCCAGTTACCAAAGCTACCTCGGGCGTGCAGGTGAGCAGATGCAGATAGGCGTGCGCGCGCTGCAGCCCGCGGTGCGGCAGCGCGAGCGCGGCGAGGCAGTGTCGCAGTGTCGCCAGCCGCGCGTCCCCGCCGGCCGCGCCCGCCTCGCCCTGCCAGCGCCACACCACGCCCGCCGACATCATCTCGCCCACACCCGACATTATGTACTGGAACAATATTAATAAAAAAAAATTGAAGATTATAGTCCCCACGCCCACACTTCAGTTTACAAGAACGCCTAATCAATTTGGATCTTCTAGAGAAATTGGCGGAAATTTCAAATTTAATACGCGCCTTACTCAAATATTTGTAACAATATCAATATTAGTCTCAAAAATCGTACTTTTTCAATTCAACAGGTTTTTTACAATCAGGGTCATTAATTTAAAAAAAATATTAAGTAATATTGTTACATTGAAATGATTAATTGACACGCTTTTATTAGCTTCACTTGTAAATAACAAACTGACAATGTAAGTCTTCTAAGTCAATTTTAACCTACTTCTAATTTTCGTATCAAAATGAAACTTTGTATGTATACGAGTATGTACCTAATTCAAAAGACAAAACTGTAAAGTGTTTTAATACCTAATTATGTACAGTTGCATACAAGACTTTATCTACACCCATGATAAAAAACCTCTATAAAAGATTCTGAAACAGTTTTTTGCATTACTAATACGAATATTACGACGCTATGGTAGTGAAACGCGCGTGCAATGTGCATGACAATGTTCTTTTTTGAAAAGGAGTTGCATAATGAAATTTAGTACAACATTATAACACTCGTTTGGATGCTATTATGGTTACTATGACACTGGTTTTTTTTTAAAGTTTTATAGAGGATTTATAGCACGGGTGTAGATAAACAGTATTAACTCACCGCAAGCCGGTGCGGCGCCAGTACATTGGCGGCGTGCTCGTGGAAGGCGAGCAGCGCGTGCGCGAGCTGCGCCGCGCCGCCCGCCTGCTCGTCCGCCGAGCTGTCCGCGCCGCGCTCCTCCTGGCCCAGGTAGTGGAAGCATTCGATGCGCATCTGTCACATCACATACGTTCAAATAGCGTCCACATTATACAGAACTCAAACTCAAAGCTTTTATTTTAATTCAACCATTTACAGGCCCTTTTGAATTGCAAAGAAATCGATCAGTCAGAAAATATGAAGCTAGTTGCCCATTCCAAAACGTAGTAGGTACCTATGGAAAAGAACGTTATGCAGATACACTGACACAATACGATGTGGTTAACTATGGGCGCGATATTTGGCATGATGCGGCTTGTGACACGATTTGGTTGAAATGGACGTACAGTCATCTACACAAAGAAAAAAAAAAATAGGAAAATTTAAATCAATTCTTGTTGATATATGCATCTTTTTTTGAGGCTGAATGTACATACTCGTACTCAGGATACGAATATTCGATGCGACACGCCGGATACGTCAAGATAAAACCAGAGAAGGTCTTATGTGACGATCACACCTAATCAGTGTTGCGAACCCTACTGTCTTAACAGTACATCTACTCGCTGTTTTTTCAATGACATACTTAAACAGGAAACAGGTTTATTTTTAAGTTCATATTTCTTCTTATGTTAGCTTCTAAGTCAATGCAGTAAATAAATCAAAACCTACAAGACACTTCCCATTGACCTAGAATCTTGAAATTTGGCAAGAAGCAACCACAGCACAAGTAAAAAATGAAAAATTTTAAAATGGAAACAAAATATTTTATTTTTTTCTAATCTTTGAGCGCCCGTAGCTCGAAAAGCGGCAGGGATACAATAACATTTCTTTGTTATTTCTGTTTGAGAATGACGTGTTCTTGAATACCTACTAAGTTTGATTTTGACCCACGCACGCATTACATACCCTCCCATACAAAAAAAACACAAAATATTTTTTTTCTCGGAAATAGTACGTTTTTTTTAAAAAAACGCGACTAGAAAAAGTTGTTTGTAATCAAAAGAGGAATACGTAAAAAAAAAACCAACTCAAAATATACACACTGACTCACATCGATTCCTAAGTCTATAGTTTTGCCAAAGTGAACCAGTGTGCGACGGCTCCGTACAAATTTATACCTAGGTATCTAAATAGTTTTAAAATTATTTTTTTTGTATTGTAACTACAAATTTACTTGCTTCTTACCAAATTTCATGATTCTAGGTCAACGGAAAGTACCTAGGTTTTGATTTTGAAACATAAACGCCCGTATCTTTTGATTGCGTTGACTTATAAGTTTGATTTTTTCACTGCTTCAAGGGATTGCAGCCCTGAGTATTTAATATTAATTTCAACTTGATAACTCCGCGCGTTCCTGACAAAAAGGGTCTGACAGACAGACAGGCGGCCAACCGAAGTGATCTTATAAGCGTTCCGTTTTTCCTATTGAGGTACGGAACCCTAAAAATAAATATACCCAACATCTCTCTACTCACCTCCAAATGCAGAAACAGCAGGCACTTATGCGAGATCTCGTCAAATATCATGGCAGCGGAGGCGATGTCGTTGAGGAACTTGTCCGACAGCTTGGTGAGTCCGCCCGGACCGCCCAGCATGGAGGGCAGGCTTCGGATATTGGCACTTAGCCAGTCCTTGGAAGTCAGAGGCAAATGACATAATAAATTAAGATGACGTTGCCAGTCATAACAACAATTTATTTACAACTAGCTGCGCCCCGCGGTTTCACCCGCATAAATGTCGATCCCGTGGGAATATCGGGATAAAAAGTAGCCTATATGTTAATCCACGGTGTCAGCTACCTCCATACAAAATTTTATCAAAATTGGTCCAGCCCTTTGAGCGTAAAGAAGTAACAAACATATAAACGCACACACACACATACACACTCACAAACTTTCGTCTTTATAATATTAGTGTGATAGTGTGATTATAGTGTGATAGCTAATATATTGGTTTTTCCGTCTAAAAGTCCGGTACTTAAGGTTGGCTTTAGGCTGCTGCTGCAATGTAATGTCATCGTGCCGAAATTAACTATCCAGTTAATTCGATTGTAAGTACTAAGGCCTTTTATTTAATAATAATAAAACTTACCATAGTCTCACAAAGCACCGCAAGATCGGCGAGCGCGTTGATATCCGATATGATTTCCTTGCGAGTAACGGCGCCGTCACCAAGGCTTGAACCTAGAATCTCTGCTTCTCGTTCGTAGGCCTGTTTTAAGTCCTAGCAACAGAAAGTTTATAGTTTTGAAGAGAACTACGCCGGTTTCTGAGGTTGATCTTTGAACAGATTGCCAGGCAAATCAACTGAATAGATTTGGTGGTGACAAGATGCGCATAAGCACTCACTTAGTTTAATTCCGCTTGCACACCAAATCAGTAATAAACTTAGCGCTATACATCAATTCATATTCTCAGATAATTTACATTCCATCGCTTGCTTACTCAAATCTACTTTAGCGTAAGGTGATTTTGAGTGATTATTTAAAATAAATTTGAAATTTGTAATAAAACGTTCATTTTTTTAGGTTGCAATGGATTTTGAACTTTGTTATTTATGACATTGAGTTACTTGTTCCAAAACCTGATAAATAATTACCTCTGATTCTTAATTTAAATATGAACGTCTATGTCAATTGGTTAAAATAGACAGAGATAGAATAATGTGATGATATTGTTAAGGGGGATTCGCTAGGTAGCCCAATTTACATACGATTTTAACCTTTTGAACGCCATTGTCACATATATGTGACAAACGAAATCTTACCCTGAACGCCAACGTCACAAATATTATGACAAAATACACGTCGCACGGGTCGCACCATATTATGAAATAAACAATTTAATCATTACTTTTGTGTGTTTTTATTTATATAATTTAAAAGTTTAAGCTTCCGTCTATATTGAATTGCATGAAACTAATATAAATAAACCACCAATATCGAAAAATTTGTTGTTTTAAGTGTGTGTGTGTTGTTTTGTTAAAGTGGCCTGGCGTCAGGGGTACGGCGATACATTTATACTTTGGCGTTCAAAAGGTTAAAATCATCAATACAACCCTCCACTCTAATGTCATATAATCCTGTTAAATGACTATTTCATGAAATATCAATCAATGGGATTATATGAACTTAGAGGGTTGTATTAATGATTTTAATTATTATAATTCTGTAAATTCATGCTTGTTTCGGTCGCGAATCATATTTTGGTCAACATACAACCTGACACTTACCTGCAAATTGCAAAAAAACGTAAGAAAATTTTTATTTCGCGGGTTACCGTGGCGCTTCCCCCTTAAGCGCTAAATGTATTTAGTGGTCTGTGGTAGTGATGTGGTGAACGGACTAAGAGTTTTACCTACTTCAAGACAATACCTAAACTACATCATGCATTTTACATAATATTTATATCTTACAATGCACTCCCTACAATAGGAGTGTCTACGTTTTAGTAATAAACTTATATTTACGTTGGCAACATTCTTTGCATCATGTTGTTCAGTAGTCCAATTAGATGGCTGTAGGATGTGAAAAATGAGTGTTATTATGGGTGGATGATTGTAGTTTGTACAGTCAATCGTGCGGTCCATGGTAACCACAGATATAGATACACCTAGATAACGCAAGAGCAACTACTTCGCGTACCAAAAATCGCACCAGCTTACGTTCAAAAATCATAAGCCGCCACTTTCGCGCTCAGTCCTGCGTACTGCTGGCTGGGTGAGCGTGAGCGAGAGAGCGCGAGCTTGTGACGTCATAGTAGGTAGTCAAAAAATGGCACGCTTAGTTTTCATACAGTTCGTGATACTTGCGCTATCTATGTCTATCTATATCTGTGATGGTAACAATTTGACTTTGCGCCTTTAGTAGCGTTAAGGGCTGTATTCGTAGTTCAAGTGTTACTACTGACTGCTGCTATTGGCCGTACAATACAGTTGTTGAAAAATGCTTCTTTATGTTAGTCGATCTTATAGGAGCACCAGTTGCAAGAGATGTTAATTGATTTAATTGGTCGACGAAACGACCCCGCATGCGGACAGCCCGCATGCGGGGAAGTCGGTTTCAACTAATTGTTTGTTTAAATTACTGATCACTATAAGAATAGAAGCAGACTGTACAAAAGATGGATAGCTCAAGGCTCTCTCTCACAGGAGCGTTTTATCGGTCGATAATATTTTGATGTATTATTGCGATAATGCGTCCCGATTTCTTGCCACGCAGCTGCGTTTTTATCAACCGATATTTTAACGTGTGCGTGTAACCAACACTACAGGCCCCCCGCCCGCACTAAACGTTACTACGTTATTAACACAGGTGTGTGTGTAAGATCGTATGCGTGCTAATACAAAATGTTCTAAGAACTCATATCGGAATATCGCAGGACGGAGGAATGCGAGCGTCCTACTTTTATTGCGTCGTTATTATCGCAGCAGCGTGTACTTCGTGGTCGTCCTAAAACAAAATATCGCATGCTTAATGGAACATTGGCCCATTAGGTCAGAATTGAGTTACAGATTTTTTTTTACTCAGATCTCATCAATAGTTAATCATAGACGTTTAAAATACAAGCATTCATGATTAATCAATAGTCAAATGAAATCAGTTTTAATTTTATGCGTCAACAAGTAGGATAAGTCCTCATAGCAAGATCTTCTTTTGCGATGTCCCAAAAATCTTCTTTTTAAGTCAGTATTCCATTAAGCATGCGATATACCGAAAACAGATATCGCAATAACGCATTCGATATTATCGACCGATAATAACACGCCTATGGGAGAGAGCCTTTATGTGAAATATGATATGGCTAGAAAGGAAGTGAATTTTAAGGTGGCGGTAATGAATATGATATTTATGGTGATCACGCTTTATGAAACGTCGGGAAATTATTGCTCATATTAAGGTCAGAATTATTGGAAGCTTATTGCTGCAAAAGTTTCAAATGAAATGAGGATTATTATTACATATTATTTTAGAAAAAAAAAAATACCTCAGCACTTAGTTTTGCATCTTGATGAATAGCAGCAGTCCAGTTGGGAAGTGATTGTAAGAATCTCACAATGTCATCATCAGCCAACCATCGTTGAGCTCGTGGCGGTCCTACGAAAAGAAAATTTGTTCAGCCCCCTTATTCACAAACACTCGATACGCTTCCGTATCGTATCGAACATTAATCATTGTTATCGTAGGAGTCTTCTCAATGCTGTTCACAAGTCCAAAACCCGAAAATTTTGTCAGTTTAAATCAAATAGACGCTCGCTATTCTTCCAACAGCTATTTGCTGTTGAGGGGAAGTCAAATCAGGTTATCGAAATGTCAGGTTTTCGATACGATAGCCTGTCGTATGGTTGAGAATCAGGGTTCAGGGGTGGGTCTCGCGCAATCAGTTTTGGAAACAAAACATACATAACATAAATTGAAGTCGCTTCGTGTCTGTCTGTGTGAACACGTTGTTCTACCAAACTACGCAACGGATTTTGATTCGGCTTTTACCAAAGTTTAGAGATTTTTTTTATAATACATTAATCATTAAGCTTACACATAATAAAGAACTCACGACGTTTTGTCAGGTCATAAAAACCGTGCTAAGCAAGGGCGGGTCGCTAATGTGGCATGTGTGGAGTGAGTACCTTGTGCAGCAGTAGGAGTGTGTCGCGCATGCGCGTGCCTGCAGTGCGTGGCGAGTGCCGCCAGCGCCGCCGCAGTAGCCGCAGGGGCGGGTCGCTAATGTGGCATGTGTGGAGTGAGTACCTTGTGCAGCAGTAGGAGTGTGTCGCGCATGCGCGTGCCTGCAGTGCGTGGCGAGTGCCGCCAGCGCCGCCGCAGTAGCCGCAGGGGCGGGTCGCTAATGTGGCATGTGTGGAGTGAGTACCTTGTGCAGCAGTAGGAGTGTGTCGCGCATGCGCGTGCCTGCAGTGCGTGGCGAGTGCCGCCAGCGCCGCCGCAGTAGCCGCAGGGGCGGGTCGCTAATGTGGCATGTGTGGAGTGAGTACCTTGTGCAGCAGTAGGAGTGTGTCGCGCATGCGCGTGCCTGCAGTGCGTGGCGAGTGCCGCCAGCGCCGCCGCAGTAGCCGCAGGGGCGGGTCGCTAATGTGGCATGTGTGGAGTGAGTACCTTGTGCAGCAGTAGGAGTGTGTCGCGCATGCGCGTGCCTGCAGTGCGTGGCGAGTGCCGCCAGCGCCGCCGCAGTAGCCGCAGGGGCGGGTCGCTAATGTGGCATGTGTGGAGTGAGTACCTTGTGCAGCAGTAGGAGTGTGTCGCGCATGCGCGTGCCTGCAGTGCGTGGCGAGTGCCGCCAGCGCCGCCGCAGTAGCCGCAGGGGCGGGTCGCTAATGTGGCATGTGTGGAGTGAGTACCTTGTGCAGCAGTAGGAGTGTGTCGCGCATGCGCGTGCCTGCAGTGCGTGGCGAGTGCCGCCAGCGCCGCCGCAGTAGCCGCAGGGGCGGGTCGCTAATGTGGCATGTGTGGAGTGAGTACCTTGTGCAGCAGTAGGAGTGTGTCGCGCATGCGCGTGCCTGCAGTGCGTGGCCAGTGCCGCCAGCGCCGCCGCAGTAGCCGCAGGGGCGGGTCGCTAATGTGGCATGTGTGGAGTGAGTACCTTGTGCAGCAGTAGGAGTGTGTCGCGCATGCGCGTGCCTGCAGTGCGTGGCGAGTGCCGCCAGCGCCGCCGCAGTAGCCGCAGGGGCGGGTCGCTAATGTGGCATGTGTGGAGTGAGTACCTTGTGCAGCAGTAGGAGTGTGTCGCGCATGCGCGTGCCTGCAGTGCGTGGCGAGTGCCGCCAGCGCCGCCGCAGTAGCCGCAGGGGCGGGTCGCTAATGTGGCATGTGTGGAGTGAGTACCTTGTGCAGCAGTAGGAGTGTGTCGCGCATGCGCGTGCCTGCAGTGCGTGGCCAGTGCCGCCAGCGCCGCCGCAGTAGCCGCAGGGGCGGGTCGCTAATGTGGCATGTGTGGAGTGAGTACCTTGTGCAGCAGTAGGAGTGTGTCGCGCATGCGCGTGCCTGCAGTGCGTGGCGAGTGCCGCCAGCGCCGCCGCAGTAGCCGCAGGGGCGGGTCGCTAATGTGGCATGTGTGGAGTGAGTACCTTGTGCAGCAGTAGGAGTGTGTCGCGCATGCGCGTGCCTGCAGTGCGTGGCGAGTGCCGCCAGCGCCGCCGCAGTAGCCGCAGGGGCGGGTCGCTAATGTGGCATGTGTGGAGTGAGTACCTTGTGCAGCAGTAGGAGTGTGTCGCGCATGCGCGTGCCTGCAGTGCGTGGCCAGTGCCGCCAGCGCCGCCGCAGTAGCCGCAGGGGCGGGTCGCTAATGTGGCATGTGTGGAGTGAGTACCTTGTGCAGCAGTAGGAGTGTGTCGCGCATGCGCGTGCCTGCAGTGCGTGGCCAGTGCCGCCAGCGCCGCCGCAGTAGCCGCAGGGGCGGGTCGCTAATGTGGCATGTGTGGAGTGAGTACCTTGTGCAGCAGTAGGAGTGTGTCGCGCATGCGCGTGCCTGCAGTGCGTGGCGAGTGCCGCCAGCGCCGCCGCAGTAGCCGCAGGGGCGGGTCGCTAATGTGGCATGTGTGGAGTGAGTACCTTGTGCAGCAGTAGGAGTGTGTCGCGCATGCGCGTGCCTGCAGTGCGTGGCGAGTGCCGCCAGCGCCGCCGCAGTAGCCGCAGGGGCGGGTCGCTAATGTGGCATGTGTGGAGTGAGTACCTTGTGCAGCAGTAGGAGTGTGTCGCGCATGCGCGTGCCTGCAGTGCGTGGCGAGTGCCGCCAGCGCCGCCGCACAGTGGGCTGGGATTCCAAGGTTGGGTCTTAAGAACTAAAATGTATTTTTTTAGTATCTAGACATAAATTTAAAAAGTTTTTACTCTTTGACTTTTTTTAATTGGACTCGTACTTTCGGAGATATAGCCATATCAAATTTGTATGAAGAGTCATGAAATTTTAGTTTAGCAATTTATTCCAATTAATTTGAAATGTTGATATGTATCAATGTAGGTTTCCATTATGAGTAATTGCTAATTTGAAATTGAAAATAATGTACACTAAACGGCCTGAAGTACTTCAATACTTACTTAGTACTTTAAATAAAAAAAAATTGTTCGACATTTTCCACCACCATAGGTAATATAGGTAGGTATGACGTAATTTGTTTTGACACTTATTTCCGGGAATCAAGAGATAGGAATGCGCGACCGCAACATCAAGTTATGACACGTGTCGTTACCTGATTGGTGCAACGATAATAGGGCACAAAATGTACTATTGCATTCAAACGTACTTCAGTGTTCTATTACCCACCATAATAGACGCACTACCCTCACATATTTATTACTTATACAAAGAAGTGAAGTGAGTGTGAGTTATTTTGTGTTTGTGAAAATGTATGAAGATTTGGTGACCAACCTCGACCTTTTTATTATTTTAAAAAACAGTGGCAGTATTAAAAATAATGGAAGTTTGTCTAGTGAGATAAGGTCTAAATTTTTAGTCGAATTAAGTGATCAATATGAAAAGACCTTAAAGTTATTTTGTGCAATTTTTTTTAATAATTTAAATAGAAGATGGGAAAACGCTCATCGTAAAGAAACTATATTCAGAACTAAAAATAGCGAATGGTTACAAGAAACCATAATGTGGCCAGACTTTATTAAGTGTTTAATAACCAGTAATGAAGATCAACCAGCACCGAGTACATCAACTCAGTATGTATCACCAGCAAAAGTTTCTGTCGGTGTCTCCACCGAGCAAAGCCCTAGAAAACCGTTTTGTGAATTAGCGCTTAAACAGAAAAAACGACGAGCAGAAAACTTTCATTTATCTTCGGACGAAATAAAATATGCATATTTTGAGCAGTTGAAAGCGGATGGAAATGATGAGATTGCTAAAATACTAGAACATTTACTTAAGAATCCCCAACATGTAAAAAAAGTTAAGAAGTGCATATCTGTTAAAGAAACAAAATCTGTATTTTCTCCGGATGAGGCTTTAGGATTATTTTTATCACTTAAGCTGACCAAGTGGCAATACAATACTTTAAGAAAAAGTGTTAAGGTGAATGCGCAGTGGTAGCCCGCGAAATTCAAATTTTCTTACGTTTTTTGCAATTTTTAGGTCAGTGTCAGGTTTTATCTTGATCAAAATTTGATTCGCGACTATAACAGGTACGTATTTACAAAATTATAATCATCAGAATCATTAATACATCTTTTTGAGTTAGATTTCTACCGTTAAGAACAAATCTCGTATGGAAAAGTGTTTATGGTAGAAATCTAACTTAAAGAGATATATTAATGATTCTAATGACTATAATTCTGTAAATACATGTCTATTATAGTCGCGAATCAAATTTTTATCAAGATACAACCTGACACTGACCTGCAAATTGCAAAAAAAGTAAGAAAACTTGAATTTCGCGGGCTACCACTACGCATTCACCTTAACGAGAATGACGGTAATATATTTCCATCTTATTATTATGCAGATTAACGATAAAGACATGGGCAGTAAAGGAAGACAACAAGTGCATCATGGAAAGCAGGAAGAAAAATATACAAGATGCTTTTAAAAATAGAATGGGACTTCTGATAGATGTTGTCAAACAAGGGCACGGCTCCACGAATGACGGAAATACTGCTAGAAGATTTTTTGCAAACCCAAACGTGACTGCTGAGATAACTGGTGTTAGTGAAGACTTAATTAGGCGGTTTGCAACCATTTTAGAGGCAATTTTATCAGGTTACCACATTGACACAGTCAAATTTCACGAATATGCTCAAGTGACCATGCGACTGTATTTGGAATTATATGGCTGGTATTATATGCCTTCAAGTGTTCATAAAGTTCTTATGCATGGTGCAGCTATTATTGAAAGTTTTGGTCTAATACCAATTGGACAGCTATCTGAAGAAGCTGCTGAAGCTAGAAATAAAGACTTTCGTAGGTACCGCCAACACCATTCCAGGAAATGCAGTAGAAAAACTACAAATGAAGACATTTTAAATAATTTGTTGACCAGCTCTGATCCACTCATCTCAGCGAAACGCCACAAACTTCGCAGAAAACAAAACTTTGTCAGAAGAAGCACAAAGTTTATTAATAATTGAACAAACGGAAACATTTGATGATGACGAATACGAAAATTTTGCATTCGTTAATATGGATACTCTTGATAGTGATTAAATTAAAAAAGTGCAGTGACCAGTACCTGATTGTGATTTTTACTTATTTTATTAGTCCTTAGTAGATTAGGCCTAACGGGGAGACCACTACATAAAAAAACCGTGGCTGGTTCTTAACCTCTATGGTGGTGTGGAATAGAGAACAAAATTTGAAATTGCGACCAAATCGCAGAAAATCGCAACCCGAGAATAGGTGCTAAAATAGGACAAAAATACGTACTATACATACGTAAAGTCAATTCTTTGAGAAAATTTGAGAATTTCTAGATTTTCAAGTTTTTTTGTTTTGCTTCATACAAAAATTACTTTGGTTATTAATAACTCCGAAAATACTCAAGTTATCTAAACGACCCTGATATAAATAATTACTTATAATCAATAGATAAATCCAACGCACTATTTAAAATTTCAGAAAAATAAACTTTTTTTTTTTAAACGCTAAGTCCTCTACCGGCCCGTTTCAGCCCACTGTGCGCCGCAGTAGCCGCAGGGGCGGGTCGCTAATGTGGCATGTGTGGAGTGAGTACCTTGTGCAGCAGTAGGAGTGTGTCGCGCATGCGCGTGCCTGCAGTGCGTGGCGAGTGCCGCCAGCGCCGCCGCAGTAGCCGCAGGGGCGGGTCGCTAATGTGGCATGTGTGGAGTGAGTACCTTGTGCAGCAGTAGGAGTGTGTCGCGCATGCGCGTGCCTGCAGTGCGTGGCGAGTGCCGCCAGCGCCGCCGCAGTAGCCGCAGGGGCGGGTCGCTAATGTGGCATGTGTGGAGTGAGTACCTTGTGCAGCAGTAGGAGTGTGTCGCGCATGCGCGTGCCTGCAGTGCGTGGCGAGTGCCGCCAGCGCCGCCGCAGTAGCCGCAGGGGCGGGTCGCTAATGTGGCATGTGTGGAGTGAGTACCTTGTGCAGCAGTAGGAGTGTGTCGCGCATGCGCGTGCCTGCAGTGCGTGGCGAGTGCCGCCAGCGCCGCCGCAGTAGCCGCAGGGGCGGGTCGCTAATGTGGCATGTGTGGAGTGAGTACCTTGTGCAGCAGTAGGAGTGTGTCGCGCATGCGCGTGCCTGCAGTGCGTGGCGAGTGCCGCCAGCGCCGCCGCAGTAGCCGCAGGGGCGGGTCGCTAATGTGGCATGTGTGGAGTGAGTACCTTGTGCAGCAGTAGGAGTGTGTCGCGCATGCGCGTGCCTGCAGTGCGTGGCGAGTGCCGCCAGCGCCGCCGCAGTAGCCGCAGGGGCGGGTCGCTAATGTGGCATGTGTGGAGTGAGTACCTTGTGCAGCAGTAGGAGTGTGTCGCGCATGCGCGTGCCTGCAGTGCGTGGCCAGTGCCGCCAGCGCCGCCGCAGTAGCCGCAGGGGCGGGTCGCTAATGTGGCATGTGTGGAGTGAGTACCTTGTGCAGCAGTAGGAGTGTGTCGCGCATGCGCGTGCCTGCAGTGCGTGGCGAGTGCCGCCAGCGCCGCCGCAGTAGCCGCAGGGGCGGGTCGCTAATGTGGCATGTGTGGAGTGAGTACCTTGTGCAGCAGTAGGAGTGTGTCGCGCATGCGCGTGCCTGCAGTGCGTGGCCAGTGCCTCCAGCGCCGCCGCAGTAGCCGCAGGGGCGGGTCGCTAATGTGGCATGTGTGGAGTGAGTACCTTGTGCAGCAGTAGGAGTGTGTCGCGCATGCGCGTGCCTGCAGTGCGTGGCCAGTGCCGCCAGCGCCGCCGCAGTAGCCGCAGGGGCGGGTCGCTAATGTGGCATGTGTGGAGTGAGTACCTTGTGCAGCAGTAGGAGTGTGTCGCGCATGCGCGTGCCTGCAGTGCGTGGCCAGTGCCGCCAGCGCCGCCGCAGTAGCCGCAGGGGCGGGTCGCTAATGTGGCATGTGTGGAGTGAGTACCTTGTGCAGCAGTAGGAGTGTGTCGCGCATGCGCGTGCCTGCAGTGCGTGGCCAGTGCCGCCAGCGCCGCCGCAGTAGCCGCAGGGGCGGGTCGCTAATGTGGCATGTGTGGAGTGAGTACCTTGTGCAGCAGTAGGAGTGTGTCGCGCATGCGCGTGCCTGCAGTGCGTGGCGAGTGCCGCCAGCGCCGCCGCAGTAGCCGCAGGGGCGGGTCGCTAATGTGGCATGTGTGGAGTGAGTACCTTGTGCAGCAGTAGGAGTGTGTCGCGCATGCGCGTGCCTGCAGTGCGTGGCGAGTGCCGCCAGCGCCGCCGCAGTAGCCGCAGGGGCGGGTCGCTAATGTGGCATGTGTGGAGTGAGTACCTTGTGCAGCAGTAGGAGTGTGTCGCGCATGCGCGTGCCTGCAGTGCGTGGCGAGTGCCGCCAGCGCCGCCGCAGTAGCCGCAGGGGCGGGTCGCTAATGTGGCATGTGTGGAGTGAGTACCTTGTGCAGCAGTAGGAGTGTGTCGCGCATGCGCGTGCCTGCAGTGCGTGGCGAGTGCCGCCAGCGCCGCCGCAGTAGCCGCAGGGGCGGGTCGCTAATGTGGCATGTGTGGAGTGAGTACCTTGTGCAGCAGTAGGAGTGTGTCGCGCATGCGCGTGCCTGCAGTGCGTGGCGAGTGCCGCCAGCGCCGCCGCAGTAGCCGCAGGGGCGGGTCGCTAATGTGGCATGTGTGGAGTGAGTACCTTGTGCAGCAGTAGGAGTGTGTCGCGCATGCGCGTGCCTGCAGTGCGTGGCGAGTGCCGCCAGCGCCGCCGCAGTAGCCGCAGGGGCGGGTCGCTAATGTGGCATGTGTGGAGTGAGTACCTTGTGCAGCAGTAGGAGTGTGTCGCGCATGCGCGTGCCTGCAGTGCGTGGCGAGTGCCGCCAGCGCCGCCGCAGTAGCCGCAGGGGCGGGTCGCTAATGTGGCATGTGTGGAGTGAGTACCTTGTGCAGCAGTAGGAGTGTGTCGCGCATGCGCGTGCCTGCAGTGCGTGGCGAGTGCCGCCAGCGCCGCCGCAGTAGCCGCAGGGGCGGGTCGCTAATGTGGCATGTGTGGAGTGAGTACCTTGTGCAGCAGTAGGAGTGTGTCGCGCATGCGCGTGCCTGCAGTGCGTGGCGAGTGCCGCCAGCGCCGCCGCAGTAGCGCGCAGTGCGTCGGCGCCGCCGCACGCGCCGCAGCGTCGCGCGGCGCGTGCGGTGTCGGACACGGCGCGCCAGCCGTCGCCGCAGCACGTGAAGATCGTGCGGTGACGAGAGCTAAAATGCAAAAATAACATAATATGAACTTAAAAAAAAACGCCAAATCGAAATACAGAAATCGTACACGGTTGGAAAGGGCTTCTCAAGAGCAATCGAATGGTACGAATAAAACACCATATGACCAAATCCAGCAGTGTCAAGAGCGTAAAAGAATGAATGCGGCCGAGCGGATCTACGAGGGTGCTAGTACATCTGTAGCTGGGGCGGAAATCACTTCTATATCGTACGTACAATACACGGCCGTGTCCATGACACAGCCACACCCTATTTTTTTTTAATAGAAATTTGATTGATCATAAGCAAAAGCTCTCATTTAAATTCCGTCAAACATGAGTATTATTTAAACATGTTATCTGTATAAAAATATTTAAACCAAAGAATCAATCTTACAAATACCAAGA
This sequence comes from Amphipoea lucens, assembly GCA_947508005.1. Taxonomy (NCBI): domain Eukaryota; kingdom Metazoa; phylum Arthropoda; class Insecta; order Lepidoptera; family Noctuidae; genus Amphipoea; species Amphipoea lucens. The sequence continues at coordinate 22,295,743 of OX382360.1, read as the reverse complement.
CACAAAGGTTACACACACACACACACATGAACAGTAAAATATTTTTACACTGTGTACAATTCATTACATAGCGCTATACGTACCCAGACTTGATACTAGTGGGTGGAGGCGGGCCCCTCTCGCGCCAGGCCGCGGGCGCGCGCATGACGTCATCGATGGTCGCGCGCGCATGCGCAGCGAGCCGCTCGCTCTCGCCGCACCGCACGTAGTCCGTGATGAACGCGCGCAGCGAGCACTCGCCGCCGCTAGAGAACGAACACTTTTGCATACAGGATGAAATTGAAAACTTGCGCCAAATCGAAATAGAAGGTGCAGTAACTATTACATAACCATTATTTTTCATTTCCTAAATATAAATTTGGCGGCGGTCGCGGTAACGGCAAGCAGGTAGGGGGTGCGAAGAATCCCCGGGTTACGAATGGCCGTGAAACCCAACTGGCCTTGGCAACACATAGCGGACGCACGTTACGGCTCAACGAACACCTAGTGCAACTCGAAGAAGAACGTGGGAAAATAAGGTGGCACATTCTTGGGTTGAGTGAAGTCCGAAGAGAGGGGAGGACACAATAACCCTTGAATCGGGCCACCTTATGTATTTTCGAGAGGGAGACTAGCTATCCCAAGGAGGAGTTGGGCTCCTGGTAAATAAATCCCTTTGTGACAACGTTGTGGAAGTCTCCAGTCTGTCGAACAGGGTAGCGTACCTTGTAGTAAAGCTAACCGAGAGGTATAGCCTCAAGGTTGTTCAGGTTTCCGCACCGACCTCGGCACACTCCGATGACGAAGTGGAGGAAGCGTTCGAGGACATCTCCAAGGCCTTGCATTCCACCACCAACGCCCACTAGGTACACCGTTCTCATGGGAGATTTTAACGCTAAAATGGGAGTACAGAATTGCAATGAATCGGTAGTAGTAGTGGGATCCTACGGGTTTGGAAATCATAGGGGGCAAATGCTTGTCAACTTCCTTGAGAAGGAGGAGCTTTTTTTTGATGAATTCCTTCTTTAAGAAACAGCCCCAAAGAAAATGGATGTGGCGAAGTCCCGACACTATAATGACGAAAAATGAGATAGACTTCATCATAACGGATAAAAAGCATTATTCAGGGATATCTCGGTGATCAACAGGTCGCAAATTGCTTCTTTCTAAATATTGTAAGCGTTTGAGTTTTGATATCGACATTATTAAAACCAAAGTAAAATAAATGCAACACTAAACAAGCGCGCACGCATCAACTTTCCCGCGCGCACTTAGGACAGGTACGACGTGTAAATCCGCTCCGCGATCCGGGATACGCGGTGCGCCGTCACTCAGGACCCACACTCAAGGTTGTTCAAGAATACGTTTACCTCGGACAAACTCTGCAGTTTGGTAAAAACAACTTTGAGAGTGAGGCTAATAGAGGGACTCAGCTGAGCTGGGCAGCGTTTGGGAAGCTTCGTCAAGTCTTCTCGTCGCGTATTCCACAGAGCCTAAAGACTAAGGTCTTCAATCAGTGCGTCCTGCCAGTTATGACTTACGGAGCCAAAACGTAGACATCCACGGTATGGCTGGTCCATAAATTCAAGGTCGCTCAGCGAGCAATGGAACGGGCTATGCTTGGAGTCTCACTGAGGGATCGAATCCGCAACAAGGTGAACCAGCAGAGAACCAAAGTTGTCAAGCTGAAGTGGCAATGGGCCGGACATATTAACCGTAGAACGGATGACCGTTGGGGTAGACGTGTTCTTAAATGGAGACCGCGAATCGGCAAACGTAAGGTAGGACGCCCACAAGCTAGGTGGAGCGACGATCATCGCAGGATGGCTGGTAGTAGCTGGATGAGAGTTGCCGAAAATTGAGTTGAATAGCGGCGGAGCGGATTGGACGGTAACCAATCGGTTCACATTTAAAGTGAAAGCTCGAGAACACATACACAAGAAGTTGGCAGATTCGTCTCAGAATTAAGTTGTTGTAGGGTTTCTTATTTGTCTCATAACTATTTTTTTTTAATATATATATTGTTGTACATATGTATGTATATATGTATTTATTATTATATCTATTCTTTTATCTTAGTTATAAATATTTTCTTACCTTTTCTTTCTGTTATTGCACCTACTGTGTATTGTCTCTGCATCACTCTAAGGTTGACTGGTAGAAAATGCCCAAGGCATTAAGTCCGCCTTTGTACAGTTTTTTACTTGTGCATAAAGTTTTAATAAATAAATAAATAGCGCGCAATATGACAGGTCTATGTCCAACAGTGGACTGTTATAAGCTGATGACGATGATGATGATGATGAGATTTTAATAAGATTGCTATTCGGTAGTTGCCACTGACAAGTTTGCCAAAATCAAAATGATCTTTATTCTCGTTACAATCCGGTTGCTGTTGGGTTGTTGCTGTCATAGGTAAAGTAACTGTGAAAAGACTGTACGAGCGCGAAGCCAACTACACATTGTAAACTAACTCACCCAGTAACAGGTTCAATGTGGGCACATAGCGGATGTAGCGCAGGTAGTACTGCGTGCAAGTGGGCGGGGTCGGGGCGACACACTAGTGGGTAGTTGTGACGACGGGCTGACAGGCTGGGCGACACGGCGGGTGGACCTGTGAAAAGAATAATTAAAGTTTGAAAGCTAAGGCACAAAGTGCAACTCGTCATGTAATTGGTTGGCTTTAAGGAGCTTGGGTTTTCTTATACCAAAAAATAACAGAATAATGATCAACTATCTTCTACGGATACCAATCCGCACAAGTCTATACAATAGCCCTGCTATATCTGGCAAAGGGAATGCTAAAATATTATTGGCTGTTTCCATCTTTTTAACATCAACAACAAAGAGACTAATGACGGCGACGGTTAAACTGTTTTTAAGATGTTTGGATACAAACATCAAACATTTCATTGATCTAAACATCTCGTCCAGATGAGATGATTTACTCGACTACGGCCACGCGCGTAGTAGAGATATTAAAGAAGTTAAGCATTCTGTCGACATAATAGAGGTTTTATTCGCGTAAGACACGCGTATCTATACTCCATTTATTATAACATTAGAAAAAAGAGGCTCGCAGAAGCAGGAGTACGAAACCTTTTATTTTCATGTTAAGTTTAAACAATTTTAATAAATACTGTATGTGCTTTTTTTGTAAGTAACAATGTATGGCATACAATAAAGCATATTCTATCTATCTACTCGCCACGATGCTTGGATAGGTACATGAAATGAAATAATTTTTAGTAACAATCACTTTATTAAAAACAATTTTATATAATATATGATATTGATTGATCAGTCGACGCATACAGACGTGCACATCAATGCATTATAAAAATAAATAAATTAACACTTGCATAAATACTGACCCAGTTTTTTTTAGTATACTAGCGTGTTTTATAAATAAAGTAGTGTTTAGGATGATGTGACTAGATTATAATAATAAACAGTTTTTATAATCTGAGGTATGGACGCCAGCCCCTTTCCTCGAAGCGGGTTGACTCCACGCAGCCCCCCATCGACACCAACACCAAGATCACCTCAACAACCCAAGCAGAACCAAGAAGTTGCTGTTGACCCAGCTGAACCTATCCCCACTCCGGAAATCCAGAACTGGTTGGGGTCCATTGAACAATGCTTGAATGAGGTATGTGCTACTGCTAATGAAGGAAAACTCAATTCGGACCAGAAGTTAAGAATCAGCAATCTTTGCCGAAAAGTTGGACACGGAGTTTCTCAAATGGCCGTGCGATACCAGTCGCTGAAATCAAGTGCCATACAAACACATACCGCCCTTAAGACCATGACTGAAGCTCGAGACCTAGCGGACTGTCTTACAGAGATGAACCGCACCATTCAGGAGTCCTGTACGAAGCAAGGAGCTGGGAGGAGTGAGAAATCTTTTGCCGATATGGTGAAGAAGGGATCCAGCAATTTTGTTCGTCCGATTCAACTTAGCTCCGTGGCCATTTTCCCATGTGACAACTCAAAGACCAGTGACGAAACCAGGAACATGGTTCAAAACATCATATGCCCAGGTGAGATGAAGCTGAAAGTACGAGGTGTACGCAAAATCGGAAAAGGAGGCCTCATAATCAGCACAGAGACTAAAGATGACCTGGACAAGCTCAAGCAAACTGTGCAAACTGCTTCGTCAGAGCTTACCGTCGACGAACCCCGAAAGCGCAAACCTCGCATTGTAGTAATTGGAGTGCCCGCATCTATGGCTGAAAATGAGGTCTATAAATGTATATATGATCAAAATTTAGCTGACAAACTGCCGACTATGTCCCGAGATACTTTTATGACCTCAATAAAACTAAGCCACAAATCTGGGAGAAAAGATACTGAAAACTGCAATTACATACTAGAAGTTCCAGCCGTCATTCGGAAGGTCCTGATCACCCAGGAACGACTGTTTATTAATTGGACGTCCTGTCCAGTACGTGACTTCACTCTGGTAACCAGATGTTACAAGTGCCAGCAGTACGGTCACGCAGCCAAGTTCTGCAAAGCCACTGCCCCTACTTGTGGTCATTGCGGTGAAGAAGGGCACAATATTCAAGACTGTACAAAGAAAGCCGAAGCGCCAAAATGTGCAACATGTCTGCGCTTCAAAAAATCAGCAAGCCACAAAACAGGAGATCAAGATTGCCCAGCTAAAAAGTCTGCCGAGAACAGGTACATCAACTCAATCGATTATGAAGGCGCCTAAGAGCGCCACATATCTGTTTGTATTTTAGACTTTACTTTTTATTTTCATTTTTATTATACTATGGATAGTACCTTAATTACGGACATAGATAATAGTTTTCAAACTGTTTCAAAGTCATGTAAGGTTGAGGACTGCAGACAATATCTTTCCGTGTATCAAAAGTCACTAACCATATTAACCCAAAACATTCGTAGTATTTATAAGAACATGGATAGCTTTAATATTTTACTTCATAGACTTAACTTTAATTGTGATATAATAATACTAACCGAATGCTGGTTATCAAATCGTCAGGATAACCTCCCAGTAATACCAGGGTACAACGTATCATTTACCAGAATCAATAACAATCAAAATGATGGTGTAGTTGTCTATTCAAAAGATTCTTTAATGGTCACAGTCGAGGAACCTAATTTACATGACTGTAAGAGTAATTGCTTGATTGTCAAAATTGGTACAACCGCAGCAATAATTGCTGTATATAGATCCCCTTCTGCTAGAAACTTGGATGTTTTTCATGCTTCCTTAAACCAAATTTTTCAAGCGGTAGGAAATTTTAAGAATGTTATATTAACAGGAGATATAAATATAAACATTAACTCTGATAACTGCAACGCAGGGATCCAAGACTATCTTAATATCTGCTCATTCCATGGTTTTCTGTCCGCACATACACTGCCTACTCATCAAAGCGGTTCCTGCCTCGATCATATGATAATCAAATCCAGTTTTTCGTTTATTACGCTTGTTACTAACTCTACAATTACCGACCATCACGCAGTTTTACTGAGCCTTAACTTAACGCTGCCTAAGCAAAATCGCCCGCAGACCAAAACGCAACTAAACATAAACAAACTTGGATATGATTTATGCAACATTGATTTTAGCCCAGTTTTCAATACACCTGACGCTAATTTTGCTTTATCGTACTTAATAAAACATGTTCAATCAGCTATATTACACAACTCGACCGTTGTTATAGTAAACAAGAAAAATTATAATATTAAACCTTGGATTACTCCTGGCCTAATTCGGTGCATAAGACAGAGAGATAAACTTCATCAAAGATACAGGAGGGACCCAGATAATCTCGTCACTAAAGTCATCTATACCAGGTACAGGAATTTTTGTAATAAACTCCTAAAGGATTTAAAAAGAAGTTACGATAAAAATGAATTAAATAGAGCGGGAAATAATAGCAAGCAACTTTGGAAACATATCAAAAACGTCACCTATATGTCAAAACAGCGTGAATCAAATTCGAGTTTACTGCTTACTAATCCTTCACCTATCCTGTCAGCCAACGAAGTGAATAATTTTTTCGTAAATGTTGGGAAAACTCTTGCTGAGCAAATTCCAAAACCTGACTGTGTTCAACCTTCTTCCCAAAAGTGTGAAAACAGACGTACTCTAAAATCTTTTGCCTTGCTAGACACCGACGAAGAAGAAATTACCCGAATAATCTGTGGACTAAAAGATGACTGTGCTGTTGGATGGGATAACATTAGCAATAAGACCCTTAAACTCTTTAAGCATATCCTTGTACCTCCCTTAACCCATATTTTTCGTATGTGTTTTTCTGAAGGCATTTTCCCTAAATGTCTAAAAAAAGCAATTGTAATCCCTATATTCAAATCCGGAAACAAAGACCTAGTTAACAATTATCGGCCAATATCATTACTCCCCTCAATATCTAAAATACTAGAAAAAATTATTAACAGTAGACTAGTTAACTATCTAGAGAAAAATGAATTCTTATCATCTGCGCAATTTGGTTTTAGAGCCAAATTATCCACAGCCGATGCAGTGCACAGTCTAACAGATTTTGTCTCAGAAGAACTTGGTAAAGGAAACCAGACCCTGGGGATCTTCCTTGATCTGGCGAAGGCTTTTGATACAGTCTCCGTTTCGACGCTTTTGTACAAATTAGAGGCCTTAGGAATAAGGGGAACGCCGCTGAAACTTTTTGCTGACTACTTAGACGATCGATATCAATGTGTTAAAATTGACAATATTAGTAGCGACGAGCAAAAAAAACACATGTTTTGGTGTTCCCCAGGGAAGTATTTTAGGCCCCACCCTTTTCCTGATTTATATTAACGATTTATGTAATTTAAATATTGAACATGGCAAAATTATATCCTATGCAGATGACACGGCGTTAATATTCACCGCTAAAACAAATAACGAATTGTACGAATATGCTCAAATAGGTTTCAATACTGTGTCTAACTGGCTTCAAAGCAACTTACTAACACTAAATGCCGACAAGACAAAATATATTCACTTTTCCATCCGCAAACCGCACCTTAATATTACTAACTCTCATCTGTATGCCCATCATTGCGGACTCCGCTCAGTCAGCGTATGTAAGTGTCCTTGTATCCTCCAAACATGTAACATAAAATATCTCGGGGTTCTAATAGACGAATCGCTCTCATTTAGACCACATATTGACAGTTTGGTTACAAGAGTGCGCAAATTAATATTTGTTTTTAAGAAATTGCGAGCAATTGCAGATAGAAAACTAGTGTCACAAGTTTACTTGGCCCTAGGTCAATCTGTAATACAGTACTGTATTACTTCATGGGGTGGAGCACCAAAAACTTACTTACTGCCTCTTGAAAGAGCACAGAGAGCAATTTTAAAAGTAGCAAACTTTCATCCCTTTCTGTATCCCACAGATCTGCTATACAAATCCTGTAACGTGCTGACTGTTCGCCAGCTTTTCATAACGCACCTAGTTTTAAAACAGCACTCCATGCTTTCCTATAACATCCCAAGTACTAATAAGAGACGGTATGATATTGTATGTGAGTCAAATGCATCCTCTAAATATGTTTTTGTAAACAGATTCTATACATTTTTAGGCCCATTTCTGTACAATAAATTAAATAGGAAATTAAGTATCTATAAATTAAATAATTACGACTGTAAAAAGATTATTCAGCAATTTTTACTTAGCATAACATACAATGAGACAGAGGATTTACTCGTTGTCTGTAAATAAAACATGTTAGTCTTTTAAGATAATATTAGTTTTTAATTAGACTTCTTAGTTTTAATTTTGTATTTTTTATTTTTATATTATAAAATTCTAGGCACCTTTCTAGCCTGAAACACAGGTTCTACCTAGTTCAGGCAAATGAGCAACTGTGTCCTCTACATATAATTGTTAAGTTATATTATTGTAAATCTGCACCATTTTTATCAATAAACGATATTATTATTATTATTATTATTATTATATAAACCTACAAAATAAAAAAAACACGTGCTGCCACAACTTGTGAAGGGAATAGGGAACATTTTAGATTTGGTAGAGTTATAGTGACATGAAAAACGTTCCCGGTAGTGTCCGCCCCTGCTTCTTTTAGATTTTTAAACATTGACACGACAATATTTTATGTAAAAACTAAATAATATTAGATGAAAGCCTTGTAATTTCAGAAGGTAGATAGGTTAAATAAGTACAATTAAGTGTGCCTGCTGTTATTTAAATTGATTATATTTAACTCCACATCAATCTTGACTGTAATAATGTTTGTTGTACTTTTATTACAAAGTGTGCCCCTAAAAGAGCCTTTTTTAAATTCTGTCTAATGCTATAGTAAATGGAGTATAGATATTCAGGGTACCTTGTTGCGCAATATTACGAGCGTAAAATTCCTTATCTTGGTGGGTATGCGCAGTATTCAAAATTCTGCTCATCGGCAGTCAACTGCACCTGTTGTTTGATAAACGAATCTAAGATCTACATAGTAATCAACTTACCAGAGAGCTTGAATAACTTAGTTCTCCGTCGCTGTGGCCTCTTCCTCGCGAAGTAGTCGGCTAGTCGCAGTTCTGTGGTGTCAGTTACCGCTGAGCCCACTGAGCGTTGAGCTGCTAAGTTTACGCTCTCAATCTCTAGGTATTCCGTTAGGAGGAGTTGTAGCTGAAAGAGATATGTTTGTTACAAAGAAAAAACCGAGTGTGCTTATGACCACACGACTGAAGTGAAACTTCACACGTATTTGGCTATGAGAGGAAGAGAGAAAGAAAATGTGCGCGCGCACTGCTTTCTCTTGCTTATATCCCCCACTCAACTCCCGTTCTCCTCGCCCGATCTCACTTTTCGTAACGCTTACGTCACGGGTTCGCCAGCTTACTCCCCAAGTCAAGCGTGCGTAAAGAAGTTTCACTTGAAAAATTAACATTTCAGTCTGGTTTTGGTGTGCTATGTTTAAACGAAGTTTAAGCATGTCGAGAATACCACGACGCGCGGGCGAGCGCGGCCGGGCGACACTGTCGCGCTACTGAGCGATTGCGTATTCATTCTCGCCAATTCATATCGCACCTTCAGAAGACTAGTGACGTATCTCAAAAAAAAATTTTTTTTGCGAAAACGAAAACAAAGTTTTGAAACTGCAAACTTTCAACTTTGAACTGATTTAATTATTTTTTTATGAAAACCTATCAATCATGACGTCGTGACGTATCTCAAAAAATGATTTTTTGAGATACGTCACTACTGTTCTGAAGGTGCGATATGTAGTTGACCGCTTTTTTTGTTGTGTTATATTTTGGAGTACAGTCCACTATTATTAAGTTACTCGTACGGCCTGAAATATATTACTCCTTCATGTTTAATTATTAAGAAACACCAAAAACTTACAACTTGCTGCACGGCGCTCCAGTAATTATGCTCGGTATGCAAACAGGAGTCCGGCAACTTATACTTTTGTAAGGAAGCCCTCCATAGTTGTAGTAACCTAAAATAATAACACACTTTTAGTTGCAAATCACAAGAACAGAACAAATTAAGATTACCTTCTAAAGTTCAGAAGGCTTTTAGAGCGAGGATTGTTATAGAATCTAAATTATTTTGTTTTCCCCTGAACTTCAAAGCCTTGAAATATTTTCACAATCCTATATCTCTGTATACATACGCCGTATACTGCCCCATTGGTCGCAAGCGCAACTGCTGACCGTTGGGTTTTGGATTCGATTCCTGCTGTGTGTTTATTGGGTTGTTCCATTAATGATATCTCAGTAACAGCCCGGAGTTGGAAGTAGGCGGTGTGACACACCGTGGCCGCGCGACTGCGCATGCGCACGCGGGTGCGGCGCCGCGGACTACGAGAGTGAGGAAAATCCTGTGTGTGCGCACACGCGCCTGCATTGTAATATTTCCCACGCCGAAGTCTTCGCTAAGATAGGTCGCCATGGCCGAAATTCGGTCTGGGGGACTATTATTATTATACACACGCACACCATACAACCACACCTTTTATTCCTCTTAAGTTCCACTTTTCAACAAAGCTACTGCAATACGAAGGTTCACATAGACTTGCCCTATCTCTGTCACACATTCGATATTCAATATCTCTTTCCTTTCCACACCCCACTCTTTTGTTTCTTTTTGCAACGCTTACCTTTTGTTCCTCGTAGCGCACGCTCGGAACTCTTCGCCGAGACTCGTGATAAGCCTCGCGAGCGGTCGCCCCGTCTCTGTCACTCCCTCGCTGTCGGGTATCTCGCCGTCCTCGTCTACATCAGCATCGGCTTCTACTTCTCCCTCTTCAATAATTCGACGAGAGACGGAGTCTATTACTTCTAGCAGCTCGTTTTGGATCTGGACTTTGAATTTCTGGAAAAATATAATGGGAATATGAAGAATGAATTCTGAACTGAATTGAGTGGTAATTAATTGAATTTGTAAGTAAGCAAGCGAAATTCTACTTCACAAATTATTTCTGTTCAAATGTGAGAGTGATTGGTACTGGTATGGTGCGAAGGCATCACTCAAGAGTAGAGTATTGAGGGCTGCTGATACGGATAAGTTATATACTAATATTACAAATGCGAAAGTGTGTCTGTCTGTTACCTCTTCACGCTTAAATCGTTGAACCGATTCAGATGAAATTTGTTATAGAGATAGTTTGAGTCCCGGGAAAGGACATAAGATAGTTTTTATCCTATTATCCCCAGGGGTCGAAACTTATGCGGGAGAAACCGCGGGGTGCTGCTAGTCTTTAATAAAAATGCTTTTATAGTTCCTTTTATTGAAATACTTTAGTTCGGGGAACTGCAGCATTGCCCCAGATGTTTAAAATTGCTTTCTACACAAAATTTTCTGATACACTCATTTGTAAGATAAAAACATTTATCCACACTGTTAGGTTAGTTAGTAGATAACTATAGTTATAGATGCGACGACTAGAATGAATTCTATTTCAATGTAAATTTTGACGTTCAAAAGTGCATTTTATGTGCCTATTTGAAATAAATGCTTTGACTTTGATGTGTGACATGCGTGTCATGCGCGTACGCCTCTAAGCCCAGTGCGAATAAACAGCTTGTTACCGAAGGCCGTGTCTTATTTAACAGAGGCGACGAGTTACGGTTACCCACGCACGCTCAAGAAAAATATCATGGCGAATTTTATCGGATCAGTACCTATTTTTGAGCTCGGGACTGGAACATCTTTAAAGAAAGGCTTTCTCAATGGTTAACAGCGAATACGTTGTTAACAATTAGTTGGTAGCAATTTTTTTTTTATTACATTCTTTAGTCATTGTTTTGTTATTCTGTAAGCCTTCTTTAAAATAAAATAAATAAATAAAATAAATAAAAGCAGAAGGAAAGGAAGATGATCAGCGAAAGGCGGTACTTCTAAGCGCACTGAACAATGATGCGTATAAGTTGGTACGCGAGGTAATTGCGCCCAAGACAGTTGAGGAGATATCTTATAAAGAGTTAACTACAGAGTTAGATAAGCACTTTGCGCCAAAAAAATCTGTGTTAGCTGAAAGATATTTATTTCATACGGCGACGCAAGATGCAAGCGAAGATTTGACGCACTGGGCGTCACATCTATAACTATACCTATCTACTAACTAACCTAACACACACATAAGCTGCACATTGTAGTAAAAGTTCGGAACAATCTATTTACAGTATCCAGGCAATAATTATGGCACCATTAAGCAACTGACACTTTATGTATATAGCTTTAATTTTTCTAAAACGTATCGCACACCTATAGTAGAATCACATTAAAACCTTAAACTGTTACTATAGTATAGTTAAAATCTCGCTGCAGACTCGGTCATAAATCATTCGTGTTTCGCTCTCTTTCCCACTCACGGGCCTTATGGGCAGGCCACGCCCACACGTAGTCCTGTGCATTACTGCAGTCGATGACTGATATCGATAGTTTTATATATTTATAAATGGGTGATAGAAATAAATACACATTTTTTTTTTAATTTTATTACCAAATTTACTACAAAGCATATAAAATATATAAACAAACGAACGTATATATAAAACTAAAAATAGAAAATTAAAATTCTTCGTCTGAGTCATCGTCATCATCATCCACATGAATGATGAACTCTTCGCATAAATGTGCTTTTCTTAAGTCTTCATCTTGCAGCAATTCTGCATGTTCCACACATTTTTGCCAATTTTCGTGATAACCTTAATGATTCTGTTATCGATAATGGCCTTGCGCGCGTGCAACTAGCGCACATCCCTACTCCGATTATGATTTATGACCGAGTCTGCAGCGAGATTTTAACTATACTATAACAGAAATATGAATACCTCAGTAGCCTCTTTCAGTTGCTCCAATACTCCTAAAGCCTCCAGCGATATCATGACGGTAGTCTCGAAGGTCTTGTCCTCTTCCGACAGAGACGCTTCGAACTCAGGAGTCACTTCTTGTAAGTAGGCGTCTGTTACTTCCTCGCTCTTTGTTAGTTCTGAAAAGGAATTCGTTAATGATAAAGATGATAACTAGGAAAGGTACCTCTTGTTATGTATAAGTTGACTACATACAAGAGTGAGTCGAAGATATTCGTAGACTGTATGGAGCAGAGAGCAATATGACTGCAGTTTCACGATTTTATCTAAAGGGTCAGTTTTTTTAAGGGTAGGTTTTATTTTCATCAGTCTATTACATGATCAATCTATGATCTATCTATTTATTTATATGGTGTACATAATAAAAAGTATTCTATTCTATGCTCCAACATGCGAAAAATATGGCCGAACCGTTGAAGCAGCAATATGCAAAAGCCACCAGTCAGTGGATCTCAATTGGCAGAAAACGACCGCGCGGCAAGCCTAGAAAGAGATGGCGGGATGAGCTCGACTCCTTCTTAAAGGATTGGCCCACAGTCGCAAGGACTGGGAAAAGTGGAAAGAGGGAAGGGAGGCCTTTGCCCTGCAGTGGGAAAACACAGGCTTATAATAAAATAATCTATTACAGACCCCGTAGAAGATGGCGAGACGTGCTGGAGAAACCAAATTACCACTTTAGCCCTGGATCGAAAGAGCTGGAAGTCATGGGGAGAGGCCTTTGCCCAACAGTGGGATGATGCAGGCTAACAGTAACATTAATCTATTACAAGTTTATAATATAGGATTTCATTTGTTTACGAAAAATCCCAAGTGTAGTTATATGGTGATAGGGAAACTAAATAGGTATAATCACACTAATATTATAAAGCCAAAAGTTTGTGAGTGTGTGTGTGTATGTTTATATATTTGTTACTTCTTCACGCTCAAACGGCTGGACTAATTTTGATAAAATTTAGTATGGAGGTAGCTGACACCCTGGATTAACATATAGGCTACTTTTCATCCCGATATTCCCACGGGATCGACAATTACGCGGGTGAAACCGCGGGGCGCAGCTAGTAATAATCTAAAAGATGGCAATTTCTTACCAGCTAGTAATAGCGCAGTACGTCTTCTCGCAGACACACGTCTCGTAAGAGGCGCTCGTTCATCCCGGTACACCGCCTCGCTTAAACGACGCACTATCACTTCTACGAGCTCGCGTTTTTTTAGCTGAAAAGAAACATTCAAAATCATATCATCGCACATGCGCTGCTTGCTGTTGACAATAAATGAGTTGGAAGATGTTAGAATTACAAATCTAAATATCTAACTTTACTGACCGCAGTTAAACACATAATCAGTCTATAATGTACCTAATGCTGGGACACAGGCCTCCTCTCTGTGTGAGGTAGTGCGCCGTAATCCACCACGCGGGACCAGTGCGGGTTGGTAGATGTCACATGTCTTCGAATTTTTGGTTCTAGGACATGCTGGTTTCCTCACGATGTTTTCCTTTACCATTTTGAGAGCAGTGGTGATGAAATAATTTACACAAAGTAAAGCGTCTGTCAATTTTCGAACATGCGACCTACAACTCACAAGTCGCGGATATTACCACTGGGCCACCACTGCTCAGTTAAAAACCACCACCCAAATTAAATAGGTACTTGTCTTACATAGTTTGGGGCTATTTTTATTTCTATTGCTTTAACTGTTTGAATTTTTTTCGCTTTGTTTATATGCTATAGTTCTGCTCAAAGGCCTGTGTCCAGCAGTGGATTTCCACTTGCAGTTGTTACCTGTAGATGTTGTCTAGTGCCGTTGAGAGCGTCGACATGCGAGAGAGTAGTGTCAGCGGTGTCGAGAGCTGCCTTCAAAGTAAGTGCGGCCGCTAACACTCGACCGGCAGAGAGAGACTCGCGGGTTTCCCGCTCTGATACCACTACACGTTCACTGTGTACAAGATTATTAATTTTATCACATTTGAATTGTAGATACCTATTAGTATCACCCAGGATTCACCACATAGCACTGTATTTTGAGAGATAAGTGTAATTTTTTTTTTTGCCAGGTAGACATGCCCTAATACTCCGTATAAAATGACCTGTTAGACTTTTATGAAAATTAAGAAACATATAGAGCAATCTAAGGAAATGCGAGAAAAGATGCTATACAGATTAAACGTTCAACATATTGAGAAAAACCTCACGTGGAAAATGTTTCCTTACAAACATTTTCATAAAGCAGTTGTACAGGCGCAAGCTAGTCCTGAGCGGGATTTGTCTGTCTGTTTGCATCTTGATTTCAGAATTGAAAGTTTGACTTTATGGGGCTTCTTGACTATAGTTTTATAGAGATGAAAGGAACAGGTTGGTAAGTTCACTCACTCTTCATAGATGAGGGAGGATCCTCCGACCAGGCGGGTGTAGTGTCTGGTGGGCTACTGCCTGATGATTAATGTCAGAACGTTGTATCTATGCTAGTTGTGCAGTAAACTGCTTGCTCAATGCAGGATTTTGTGTAGTGTGATACATGGTTCGCATTTGGCGATGTAGATGCCGCCACAGTTCTAGATGTCAGAAAAGTAGTCATTCTCAGCATTTTCTGCATTAATGAAAGTTGATTTACTCACATATCAGTCAACATTTGCAATGCATAGTGATGCGTGCGCGCGTCTGCCCACAGTCTCCTGAGGTCATCGCGGCGCAGGCGGAGCAGGCCGCGACACGCGCCCAGCCGCGCCACCACGGCGTCACAGTGCTGCCCCCATACTGACAGTGCCGAGGTTACGCTGCCAAATTTCTGATGACATAAATGATACAAAATAAATACACAACATTGTCATTCTCTTGCCCATAATTTACAAATATTGCCACTTAATCAACTATCTACTCTTGTGTAACGAGGTCTGGTCTGTTCCAAAACTCTTTGATGGAAGTATAAACAAACTCTGTTCAGGTTAATTTCTTAGGCAATCACTCTCTAAATGCAATTAGTAACACATTGATCTGTATTTAAAAGGTTTCAACTTTATATGTCACCACTTATTTTAACAATCATTGTTTGAATACCATTATTAAAATGTAATTATTGTAAAATTATCGACGACAATTCAGGTAAGTAATAAAATTAACCCGAATGAAAAACATCTTTAACCGGTAAAGCTCCGCGCGTGACCTATGGGGTCACGAAACAATAGTGATCAAGTGAGTCTCATTAGCAGAGTTTATATGAGTTAAGGTGATTTAAAATGAGAATTTCTGGTTTAATTTTTTTTTATTACTAACAGGTCCTGCTCTTGACCTCTATCATGCCCGTTGGAAAGATGATTTAAATTAAATTAAATTAAATATCATTTATTTCAGGCAATTACTAAGCCCATACCATACAGACACATACACTTAAATACTACTATAGGCAATTAACATTATAAAATTCACATAACATAACATAATAACAACACAATAACACAGATAGAATATAATAACACATATAGAATATTAAAATACATAAATACAATAACTAAAAATATAATATTAAAAGTCTTTTACCTCTCTTGCAAGATGGACGACACGGTACACAGCTTTTACAATATCATTCCTACTCAGGGTAACCCTTGTGTAGAATGACACTCTGAGCCTACTTAGCAGCTTGCTTGCTTGCTTGCTTTGCTTGCTTGCTACTTAGCTTTATTTTATAATAATTACCATTTAATAATGTTATTCAAATCAAAGCGCTTTTTCTGTAAGTGACTCTATAGATTGCCATTCACAGGTACGTTTTCTGATCAATTTGTTCACATTTTCATAATACTTATTGAAGAGAGAGGAGTATACAGACGTGCTGTTATGTATTGTGTTATTCTCGATTTCTACAACATTGTTGTATTATTATGTTTACCTGCATAACTTCCATGATCTCCTGAGCATGTTGCTCCACCAGCTCATCAAGTCTTGCATCACTCTTCTTGTACTCTTTTTCTAGTTTTGCTCTCTCTTTCTCTCGCTGTTCATTTGTTTCACTCGCTGAGAGAGTGCGTATCACTGACATAAGCAAACCACTCTGTGGAATGAAGAATTTGTTTATTTTTTTTTATGAATGTGGTTTGTTGTGGTTGTCGTACAGTATTATTAGTATTTTTACTAATTTATGTTACAGTTGACGTGTGCCGAAAGTTTTGGCATCCGTTATCGTCCCCTAATACAATGCAAAAGGTTATTGGAATGTAGTTTGCTATTTACAGGCAAAATATAACTATTTCGCAATTAGAGCGTGATTTATGTTCACAACAATAACAGTGAATGTTTTTCTCTAAAAGAAAGCAGAAAAAATTAGGCCAATACCGATGGAAACTTAGAAATTCCTTACTTTATCTCGTGAATACCGTGGATACATGATTGTCGATTTACGCTGAAATGCAGTTATACTCACTGTTTCTTTTCCTTGTTTGACCCCCCGAGGGGGCTTGGTAGGAGGAGGAGAGGACATAGTGTTTGTTTCAGTATACAAAAGGTGCTTTTCCTTATTTTTGTGATAAAATTTTGTAATATTACTCCGCCCCTTGGAAATAAGCTGTCAACGTAATGTTGTCAAAATAATGATATGACACTGACAGCACAGACCACAGATAAAGCAGTACTATGACAGCACGCTGTTCAGAAATCTGAAAAGAAATGTTTTTTACCCGACTGCGCGACGCAAAGGAGTGGTAATGTGTTTACATAAAGTTAGTACCGTATTCAAGCGAGGAGGTTGATCAAAGAGTATAATAATAATACGGGAGGGGTTGATGGTTGATACAGACTATTTTTATAAATCCAAAAGTAATTTTGTCTGTTTGTTGACTACTTTACCTTTTCACACGCACAGTATTATGACTGCATACCTATACTCTAACTTAAACCTTAGAGTATAGAATTATTGTAAGGTCTTTGACTTAAACAGCGGTCAGTGGCACAGAGTACATTTTATGGTCAGTGGGTCGTCTTATGGGCACCATAGTATTAAATATTAGTAGAGATATTTGTGTTAGTAGTAAATAATGAAATTAGAATTGTCTGAAATCTTAAAACAATATTTTGATTTTAGGACGAACAAACTGACGTCTTCGTTTATTTGTCATCTAATTTTTTGAATTTGAAAAGTCCGTTTTGTTTACATTACATCGTGGAAATCGTTATCTGCACTTGCTTGAATAAAATACTAGACAATAAGTATACTTTTGTTTATGCAATAAGAACAATATTAGTCGTGCTGAAATCAGTGTTTATGTGTCTCTAAAATGGATTACTCCACTATAAGTAACAAGACCAATAATTGTACAGAAGCTGAAGAGTTAACAGACGGTGAGATAAGTGAACGGTATTATTTACTCAAGAAACAATACGACAACCTTTCGAGCAGCTACGAAGCGACCAAACAAGAGCTGCACGATGCAAGACGAAGTTATCAGACAGCATTGGATGTTCAAAGACATTTGAACGCAGAGTTAGAAAGTTACCAAGCGGATGAAGCTCGTCGAAAGAATGACTTCACATCGCGTATCACAATGCTTCAAGAAGAAATTTCTGAGCTGCGGGAAGAGCGTACTGAAATTACAGAAAAGCATGCGACAGAAGTAAAAAAGTTTGAAATACAAATTCGAACTTTGAAAGAGGAACAATCGCTAAAAGTGCGAGAAAGTCCTGAGCGAGATAATTCGGAATTGGAGGAGGCACGTAAAACTGTGAACAATGCGTTGTCCGATGCCGCTGCAGCGAAAGAAGCGCTTGAGGAAGCGAGGATGGAAATTGCTTCCTGGCGCATAAAAGCTGAAGAGTTGATTTCAGCTATGGGTGAGATGCGTGCAGTGGTTGACTTGCGTAGAGAGGAACTGAGGGCGGCCAATGATCGCGAAGCTGCTGCACTTGCTGAATTAGCAGAAGCCAAAGCTATGCTGCATCAGTGCACAGACACACAACAGGACTTACAACCTCACGGTAATAATTTCTCAACCATTTCATTTTATGTAAGACCCATGGAGTGTATGTTGGTCCTTACTAATATATACTCCATGGGTCTTGCAGGCAAAGGCTTTTTTAATCCCCAAAGGTGACTTAATGAACGCCACTGAAGCCGCAATCAATGTGACCACCAATTGGGCTCAAAAAATATAATATATCGAAGAAGAGTACCATCGACATGAAAAGAAGATGAATTCCCAATAGTTTAGGCAGAGGTGTGGTGTGTAGTATTATTATGGAGTTACAGAGAAACGCAATATACCTTTCACCAACGAAATGCTTAAGTAAAGCATATTGCTTTTGTGGAGAAACATTGACGTAAATGTATTTTTTTTTCCTAAAATGAGTTAAATATGACAAAGTACTTAGAAAGCGTATTTACATTAGGAAAGCAAAGACTTAAAAGAAAAAGTTGCAGTTACGTCGAAGTTTCTCCAAATGAGCGATATGTCGAGAAGATCTCACTTCAAGCTTTTTCATTACATTTTCGGTGATTTACATCTTGAAATGCATCTAAGGACTTCTTTATTATATTTGCTCTTATGCAAAAATTTTTAATTATTTTTGTAACTAAATAATAAATCAGAATCAGATAAAATATACTTTGTGCTTTTCAGCTGCTAAAGGCAATTCCATATTTGCTGAAGTTGAAGACAAGAGGCAGGAAATGGCAAAGAACCTTATTCAAATGAAACAAACTAACTCCAGGGTAATTATTTTTTAATCTTATTTCATTTGAATGAATAAGAAAGCAGAAAATCATCTGCGGGTTAATTGCGTAACACACTAGCAGTAGGTAGCAATAGCTTTAATTTTGACAGTTCAACAACGTTTGTTGAGCAGACAAATTTTTTGAATATATGAGAAAATTCCTCAAAAAAAAAGCCCTTGAAGCAATTTTTGTCTAACCAAGTTGTAACAGAATGGAATAGGCACCCGGAAAATGTTGTCACGGCTTCCACACTGAACTGCTTCAAGAATCATCTGGACAGACTAAATATCTCCAAGCTATATGATACACACATATCAGCTAATTAGCTGCTAGTGTGTCTAACCAAATAATAATAAATAATGATAATGAAGCAATGGATTTAGCAATATCCTTCCAAATGATTCAGATTAAAGTCATCATCTACCTAGCCTTTTCCCAACTATGTAGGGGCAACTATGTATGTCGGCTTCCGGTCTAACCGGATGCAGCTGAATACCAGTATTTTACATGGAGCGACTGCCTATCTGACCTCCACAACCCAGTCATTGGGTAATGCAATACCATGGGGTATTGCATTACCCAATGACTGGTTGTCAGACTTTCGGGCTTCTGACAACCTGTAATGACTCAAAGATCCATGAATGACAGCCGGGACCAACATCTAACATGCTTTAAGAGGCATGGAGGGGTCCTAGTATGTAAAGATGGTCATCCATCCACGGACTAACCCCGGCAAGCTTAGCTTAACCTGATTCATCGAACCGTGCGGCTGTTATTTCTTACCCACAAGCCTCTCCCTCCTTCTGCTGGTGTAAAAGTAAGTTAACACGTTTTTTTTTAATATTGTTTTACATGTTTCCAGTTGCGAAGAGAGTTGGCAAACAAGCAAGCTGAAGTTGATGCGTTACTGCATGAGAAACAAACAGTTTGGGAGCAGCAGGCAGGAGCATCAGCACACTATGATAGAGAGCTTATTGGTAAGTCATTGACATCCTAACATCATGTAACGGACCTGAGATTTACACTGTTTCGAAACATGTAGGATACTCAATACTTGTATTGTATCCAAAGTGTTTCTTGCCTAGCGCCTAGGAATGAAAGTACTTTATCTACTAATCGTGTGAAAATTACTATAGGAAGCAATAAGTAATTGACACTTAATAAAATTATTAAATTAATCTATACTTATAATAAATCTGTAGAGAGGTCAATTCTGTACATGAAATATATTTTCAAAATAACTATCAGGGGGTGATTAGTGATCGATACTGATGCCAGAAATGCAATCAGTAAAATTTTTGTCTGTCTGTCTGTCTGTCTGTCTGTCTGTCTGTCTGTCTGTATGTTCCTTATAGAAACAAAAACTACTGGACGGATTTTAACGAAACTTGGTACAATTATTCTTCATACTCCTGGGCAGGTTATAGTATACTTTTCATCACGCTACAATCAATAGGAGCAGAGTAGTGAAGGGAAATGTTGGGAAAACGGGAGAAGTTACTCCATTTTTTAAGCTTCCGTCGCGTGTGCAGCCTTAATGGTTAAAGTTACATAGAAATCATGTATGACGAAAATATTCTACATAAAATTGTCTAAAAAATATCCCGCAACAGCATATGTCTATCTTTTATGGTTGACTCACAATAACACGTGTAACTCCTGATAGCTTAGCAGTTCGGAGCATTCTGATTATATTTGTTTACTCTTACGTTTATAATACTCTCACTCATCCCTAATTTAAAAAAGTTAACATTATTACCTATTCAATAAAAAAAGAATCATAGAAATCGGTATAGAAACACCAAACTTATACATGAAATAAGCCATCGCGCAGTCGCACGTCTGAATCATGCTATAAGGATTATTTTTGTGTAACGGTTGCCGCGCTCGACACGGGTCGCGGCGGCGGTAGGGTATAAAAAGGCGGGAGGTCCGTTAGAGCGAGCTTCATTCAATATTTGGCTGTTGATGCGTTCAGAGCGTTCGACCTTATTGACAGACAATAATTGATATTGAGAAACCGTGCTTATCAGCGCGACTTTTAGTCTTTAAATAGTTTATTTGAATTTCTTTTGTTGTTATTTTGTAAAATAGGTATGAGTTGGTTTGGTAGTGTTTAAATATTCGTTCAAATTAAAAATTATTAAGCGTAGGTACTTTTATTAATTAAAGTAGGTATAGGTAGATAGTATTGCACAGGCGTTTCAGCTATATTTTCATTTCTTTTTTGTTGTGTAGACAAGGAATAAGGAAGGATTTTTTGAAATTCAACCCCTAAGGGAGTTAAATAGGGGATGAAAGTTTGTATGAAAGTCCGTCAGTTTTAAAGTTAGGATCATCAAATTTTGTGTTTAGGCTGACGACTAAAAATTAATTTATACGTGTCTCAGCGTTTTTGATAATTTCTCCCCCAAAAGGGGGATCAACGACCTGACTGAAATATCAACGCACAGTCTAAATCGCTGGTCCTTCCTAGGGACATGAATTTTGGAGGGTGTGTTCTTTGTGAAGAGTAGGTATCGAATAAGAAGGGGTTTTTGGAAATTAAACCTTTAAGTTGGTGAAAAGGGGGGATTTTGTTGGTATGAAAAATCTTATTTCTTGAGTTAATAACCTTGAAACTTGGCACGAATACTTATCTAAGTAAATTATGAAGTTTGGAATTTTTCGTTTTTCTAAAATACCCCCTAAAGAGGTATTGGGGGGTGTCAAAATTTGTATGGAAGAATTTTAACGCCCTGTCCGATTAACTTGAAACTCAGTATTTATACTAAGGACTAAAAATAATTAATAACATGTATCAGGGTTTTTCGAAAATCTATCCCTAACTGTGTGAAAAGAGGTAGTTAATTTTAAAGGGGAGGATTTTACCGCGTGACTTGATTAGCTCGAAAATTGGTATAAATAAACTGAGTCAAGTTATAAAATTCCACCCCTGTGGGGTGAAAAGCGGGGATACAGTTTATTTAAAAAATCTGATTCCTTTGTTCTATAAACTTAAAAATTGGCCCGAATACTTATTTATCTAAATTAATTATAAAGATTATACCAACATACATTTTAGAAACTTTTAGAGGAAAGTACGAATTTCACGCGGACGAAGTCGCGGGCAGAAGCTAGTAATAAATATAAAGAGAGAGCAATAGTGCTACACCAACCAAGGGTTATCCTTGGGTGCACTTGCATAGTGCATACAGGGATAATCGTTGGTTGGTGTCGCATTTCATTAAAATTTCCTAAGGGGCCTCTGCGAGTTGGCTTCGGCCCCCCGTACGCCTTCCAAAAGACCGGGACCCCATGGCCCCGAGATATGTAAAATAAAAAAAAACATAAAGACAATCTTTGACAAAAAAAGTACTGTTTATTTGCACAAGACGAGGGACGGGCTTCATTAGAGGATCGTACGCAAAACGCCAACAAGCACAACGCATCTGCTAACTAAAGGCTTGAGAAAACGATTGCAAGATTAAAAAAAAAAAGCTGCACCTTCAAGTAAAAAATATAGTTTATGATTAAATTGGCCTTACGCTAAGTAAAGTTGCGTGTTAAAGTTGCAGCTAATACCTAAGCTAACTTATTATTATCTTGTAATTATGGGTGTCAGTGCCCGCTTTTGTTAGTGAGGTGTGATGCCACAGGCAAAAAATGTTTCAAACTTATAGCACCTCGCTTTTTGCAGTGGATATTAACTAGGAGTAGGTAACTGATATTGACAAAAACTAAAATTTTCAACACTCCTGGATGATTTCAGGGCGTTCGCTACGTTCGTGCATGCGCACGCTGCTTGTATTGAAAGATAATATGAGCGCTCTCTGGCGCGCGCGCTCCGTGCACCCGCCGCGCCGCGTGCGCACGCGCGAACGCCCTCATAGTGCTCACTCCTGTAGGCATTTATGTCGTACTGTCATCCTATATTATAACCATTACAGAAGGCTATGAAGAACGGATCACTCAGCTGGAAGGCGCGTGTGAGAAGCAACGTCGTGAGCTGTCGCGCTGGTTCGGCAAGCTGTGTGAGCCAACTGCCAATGGCTGGCTACCCGGCGTGCTAGATCATTTGAAGTATGTATAATAAATAACGCATAGTATGAATAGTATAAAAAAAAAGAGTATATTGAAGAATTAACCTTTTGAACGCCAGAGTATAAACGTATCGCCGTACCCCTGACGCCAGGCCACTTTAACAACACAACAACACACACACACACACACACTTAAAACAACAAATTTCTCGACATTGGTGGTTTATTTATATTAGTTTCATGCAATACAATATAGACGGAAGCTTACTTTTAAATTATATAAATAAAAACACACATAAGTAATGATTAAATTGTTTATTTCATAATATGGTGCGACGTGTATTTTGTCATATATTTGTGACGTTGGCGTTCAGGGTAAGATTTCGTTTATCACATGTATGTGACAATGGCGTTCAAAAGGTTAATCATTTATACCACCCCCCCTCTCTGACACGTTAATTTGTGTGTACTGCGCAGCCATAAAGTTTGAGTCGGGCTGTACGAAAACCTCCCTTACTGGTATGGCATCACAATTGATTGACCATTATTGTTTTATTATTATTATTTTTTTAATCTTAAGCGGTAACACCGCGTCAAATTATCTATGATATCGTATGGAATCGAAGTCGAACGTAAAATATAAATTGGCGCCATCCGTTACCAATATACCGTGCATTTATTGCAATATTATTGAAAAATTATTTGTGTTGTAAGGGGGGCTGTTTTTCTGTTCCGTTACATAACGAAGAAATTGTGGTCTTTCTGCACATCCTACGTGTTCCTGTTGTGTTATTGAAGCAATTTAGGAATTCTCAGCACAATTCAATTCAAATTCAATTTATTTAGGTAAAATAAACTGATCATAGTATCGTAGATGTTAATAATTTACAGTATTAAATATTTTATCTTATTATATTGGTTAGTAACCTTCATTAGGTATTATAGTAGGTATTTGTTATTTAAAAAAGCCAATGCAAAAATGATTCTGTTGTTTATTTGTCAGTTATAAAAAATATATTTTGGTTTGTTTTATTAGGAAGGCTACCTTCGTTAAGGCGCTATTACACTTGGTCTTTAGCCGGTATTTTCTCGAAAGACTACTCGAATTCGGGCACCAGATGCATTAATTTCACTTGTCATCGTATTGGAATACGGGCTAAAGCCCGGTTTCCACCGTGAAAGAGTAATGAGCCGGAAATGGCTAAGCGGAGCGGACTTCGTTTTCATGAAATAAGCTTGCGTTTCCACCAAGAAAGAGTTTAGTCGTCCGATTCTCTCTAGAAATGAGCGAGCTCATTTTTACTCTTTTTTTCCCGCTGAGTCATTTCCGCTCGACTCTTTGTTGGTGGAAACACATGTAATCAGTTTTCTCTTGAGAGGTAAAAGAAGTTGTTAATGGATCCGCTCCGCTCGCGGTGGAAACCGGGCTTAACGACTACGAGTAGTTTGAATGAGACACTACTCGATGTGACGACTGGAAAAGCACTGATGGTTAAGTTAAAGGAAAACTGGAGTCGGGTACCCGAAATGATGAAGCTGGACTACATTGCCCAAAGACGGGCGACCGGTGACAGTGACGGTAACAAGTGTAATTGCGCCATTATTGTTATAGAATGACAAACTAATCGTTCAAAAAGATTCCACTGTTTGTTCGTTTCAAAAACATAATTTATTTTTATGTTATTTATATATTTTAATTCCTAATAAAGGGTTCTTCATTTCTTTTTATGTTGAAAATAAAACTCAGGTTTTTTTTTTGACGTTGTCATAGCAAATATTCCATGTGTTGTGCAAATATTTGCGTTTTTATTATTGTCGGATTGTTTTATGTTATTTTAGGTTTACTTCCACATATTAAGTTTTGTATTTCAAACACGTCACAAAGAAGACATATTTCGAACAGCACCCTAATTGCGTAACACACTATCATTCGGAATCTGAATAATTTTGAAGCAAATTGCTAATCCATTGCTTCATAATTTCGAAAAATCTGTCTGCTCAACACGTAAATAACGCAATGAATGTTGTTGAACTGTCAAAATGAAACCGATTCCGATTGATGATGTGTTACGCAATTGCCTCGCAGGTCGTCGTACTAGGAATGCAAAATTAAAACATTTGGAACATCTTAACTATGATGAAACCGAATAAGAAAGGCAAATCGAGTGTCAAATAACAAAGGAAAACTTGTTCTCAAAAAGCAGTAGAATCTACTGTTGAACATGAAGTTCGCCTTTGGCTTGACTTGACACCAATAGACATAGATCTCAGATAGCCAGAGATTTGTCCTGGCGTCCATTCTTAACTGGCAAAATGAGTATAACTCCCCCCCTCTTCGGGGAATAAAGGCGTGATGTTATGTCATCTGCATTCGCGATTTATTTGTCAAAAATGTAAACAAATATGAGTTTATGGAAAAATAACTTTAAATCCTACACAATAAAGTTCAGTTTACGCTACAACTTCAAACATTTTTATAACTTTTTCAATAGTTAAAATAAAGTTGATATTTGTTTAATTTGAAACATAAGTTTAGACTTTATGTTATATTCTTTCCAGATCCGAATGCGAGCAACTAAGAGCCGAGGTACTATCGCGAGGCGCCGCACAACTCGCCAGCGCGGCACAAGTGAGAGAACTCCGAAGAAAACTCGCCTTACTAACAGCTAGCGCCACGAAACAGAACAGCTCCCCCGCAAACAAACCTGACACTAACGGCGAACACAATAAGACCGATATTGGCATGCCCAAAGTTGCGGTGCAAGTTAGAAGTAAATTATCTCCTGATGATGTTAAGAAGAAAGTGTCTTTCAATTGATTTAGAGGTTTAAGTAATAAGGCTTTGGGTGAATATGGTTCCGAGATTAGCAGAAAAAAATTGTACAGTTCGTCGGTAGAAACGCTTGAACTACGAAAACCGATCTTATTGCGACGAAATAGAGGCGCTGAGAATGTCAATCAAAATTGACTTAACAGACGACCTGTGCAAGCGCAGTAATAATTGTTTGAAACTTCGTTGAAAACAGCTTAATTTTATGTTCTTAACTTATCTCAGCGTCATATTTAGACACAGCCCCTCTATAAAATTAGCATAATCAATAAGTAAAATAAACATATGAACAGCATTTTATCTTTTATTAAAGACTGCATAATATTTATATCCAATAACTAGTAACAATAAAAAGTTTTCAGACATAATTTCTAATTATTAAATTCTAGAGTTGAACAAAATTTGAAATTTAATACTATTATTACGAACATTTACTGAGATTGGTCACGGTTTACGCGGCTAGCACTGCGACAAACGCCTAACGTCGATCGTAAAATTTTAATACTAGAAGTACCCTGTGTCTTCCACAGTAAGCGGGATTCACTGGCAAAATATGTGCGTGACCATTCCACTTCTTATGTATCCACGTTCCAGGGTAATATAACAGCTGGAAAACACTGTGTTGAGTAGACGAAGGGATCTCTTTCAGTACTAAAGCGTAGTGTAACATCCAGTGACTGGTTCATTGCCCACACATTTGATAGTACCTGAGAAATGTACTTTTACATACATTAATTAATACCTTACTTCATTTTACAACCACTCGTGTACCAAACAGTAGTACCTACGGCAGTTTGGGATATAAGGTCTGCTCACTGATCCTCCCGACCCTCCGGACGATTGTTCTGTGAAAAGGCTACCCCGTTGAACCGGTTTTTCAAACGAAAAATAAAAGTCGTTTCCCAGCAATTATATTTGCTAAGTTACCTAAAGTGCGACAGCGCCAAATTTGCCAAAGATTCTATAAACAAGAGTATTTATTTTAAGTAATGTTGTGTAATTTTTTGTTGTTGTGTAATGTGTAAGTAATGTGTATGTGTTTGTTTGTTGTTTTCGTCTAGTTAACTCGGAGATTTAGACGAAAACTAACATTACTTAAAATAAAAACGATTGTTTATCGATTTTATTCAATGTCGAGCGGCTATTGTTGTTTACATCTTTGGTAAAGAACATCCGACTTCGTTGGCATACCTACACCGTCCGCCATTTTGGAAAAAACTGGTTTTGGCGGCCAGCGATGAAACATGTGTCAATCGAGAGAGTAAGTGATTATAAACAAAACTATGCAGAGATGTATCTCGTAAGTGATACAGTTTCTGAGATAGTTGAGTTCAAAAATATAAAACATAAACATGAAAATTAGTAATTTTATGAATTTAGTTGATATTGGCAAAATAATATGCTAATGTATGCTGCATAGTTGATTTAGTAATAATAACAGATAGGTATTTGAAATAAAATCAAATAAGTAATTTTTGGTGAATACAGTTTATTTCAAAACAAATAAAAATTGAAATCAAATTATTCGGTAAAATGGTTTCATACAGCACGGAAGAACTTCGCCAGCTCATTTGTGATCCACTAAATTAAAAACAAGAAATTAAATGCTTTATTTTACACGTCTTTGACCTAAATTTCTCAGAAACTGTATCACTTACTTAATTACTAAACATTCTTTGTTTGCAATCACTTACTCTATCAAATGACAAGTGTTTCATCGCTGGCGGCCAAAACCGGTTTTTTTCAAAATGGCGAACGGTTAGGTATGCCAGCTCCCATACAAAAATGTCGGAACCTCTGGCGCGGTCGGACCTTAGGTATATTACTTAGTCTGATACGCAGAATGCGTAGATGTTGGCTTGGCGATGGGTCTTTCGTCATCCACCAACACGCACTATGCTCCGCACACCACCGCACAGAGGCCTGGGTCCCAGCAGTGGAAACATTATTGGCTGATTAGACATGCTTTACTATATGTGTTGAAGAGTAGTATATAGCGTGTGTGTGTGTGTTTTCTTTCTTTCTAAAATTAATTATTCGCTTTATTCAGTTTTTAGAGTCCGTATTACATTTTAGTATCGACTGTACTGAACAAGTAGGTACCATGCATTTTACAGGTATGGGTTCGTGTATGAGTAAACGGCCGTTATACGATGGCACCGCTTTTTTTGGAAACCTAAGCTTTACTTCTAGTATAGTATAAGGCTGAGCATCGACATCAAGCTAACTATTTTAACAATACAATTGTTATCATAGATGCTAAAATTAGGACTTGTTAATATTTACAGCCAGAATAGCGCTCTATCTTCAAGAATTCCTGTGACATCGTGATTATTATTTTTATATTCTAAAGGTAGAACTTAGTAGTTGACTAAGTATACGTAGATGTGTACAGACGCCAGCATATATTTTTTTTAAATTTTGGTCGCATTTACTCACACGCAGTAACACTTGGACGAGTAGATGGTATTTCGACTCTGAGCGTGTACTTTTTTCCGACGCCGAGTCTTGAATTACTTTTCTTGTCAACATTATTTTTATAGTAAATTAATCTGTGAGGTCAGTTAGACGATAGGTCCCTCAGCGCGTGTTCTCTTGCATGCGCGACGTGCCGAGTGCGTCGCGCTCGCTCGCGCGCCTCGCGCTGTGTGCGCGCGCGCAGCCGCGACCTCGCCGCATCCCGCACGCACTTCGTGAACGCCCCTGGAGATGTCACGTTTAGGATTATTGATAATATGTCATTCAACTTTGTTACTTTTATGTAATAGGGGGCGCGCCTATTCCCATCAACTGGGCTCAAATCCAGGCTCTGGGTTGCGGCCATTTACTGGTGAAATGTGGATGAACCGAGGTACTACTATACGTCCACTACACATCTGCCGACCGCGTACCGGCAGGCACTGGGTGGTAGGTCCCCCCGCAAGGTGGACCGACGGCTAGGGGCCTATTTAACCGGTCAAGCACCGCGCGTCGCCTATTGGCGACGAAACAATAGAAAATCAATTATGTCTCATTAGCGGAGCTCGACAGATTAATAAAACGGGTAGGTGACAGGCGACAACCCGACAATTTCAGAAGTTTGTAAGTTTCTTTCTTAGTTTTCTGCTTTACTATTACAGCACCTATCGTGAAAATGTAACAATATTATAATTTTTGGACAATTATGTCGCATTGTCAGTTATGTTGCGGGAATGCACTAGATGCTGACATAAGCCCGGCCGTTTTGTGGCGATGCATGGGAGGAGAAAGTCGCATGTCCAGGAATGGTCGTCTTTTTGTAAAATGATGAAGATTCCAAATCAAACCTACCCACAGTATCCCAACACTTGATGACATCGGCGCCCGTCTTGGCGCTGTCGTAGCACTCAATAACCATTTGCTTGCATTCTGGACATACCGGGTCTACGCTCACCATGTTCGACGTGCGCATATCGATACGGGCTGCTATCGCGCTCAGATCATTTACTGTTATTCTGAAACAATGGAAACGTACGTAAAGTATCCTCTTGTACGTCTGTGATGGAAAGGAACAACTATAGGTAATAGTGAGGGCCTAGCGAATTTTTATACTTGCTCGATCGCGTAGACCTTGTAGTGCTTAAAATCAAAGATGACTTACAAAAATGCTAAGATTATTCCATGTAGGAAATTTCAGAATAGCTCTACCTACTAAGGGATTTTCTTATTTTGCTTCTCGATTTTCTTGTCCATGGCAATGATTATGATGAAGCATATTATTGCCTACTTAGGTATGTTTGTTTAAATATTTATTAAGTACACCTACCACCTACCTAATTGTATTATGCCTTCTATTGCAGCTGCTTGCATGTTTCATTAAAACTCCACGATTTTCTGAAGATGTCAACAGGTGAGGGGCGGCGGGCGGCGCAACAAAGGTAACTGCTGCCGTCAGCTGCCAACGACAGGCGGCGACAGAGAGCGAAGCTGTTGACATATTGTTTTATCAGTATCGTCATCAGCTTCTTTAATAAGGGCCAAAGCACACACGCTACTTTTTGCATCGGCGATCGGCGATTCAGCTGCTTTTTAACCGACTTCTAAAAAAGGAGGAGGTTCTCAATTCGAATGTTTGTATTTTTTTTTTTTTTTTTTTTTTTTTTTTTATGTTTGTTCGCGCATAACTCCGTCGTTTGCCAACCGATTTGAAAAATTCTTTTTTTGTTAGAAAGGGTATACTTCCCAAATGGTCCCATGAAAATTTTATCGAAATCGGACAAACGGTTTTTGAAAAATCAACAAAAACCTAAAAATTTATCTACATTGTCTACATTAACGATCTTTTTGTTTACTTTTTTGTGGGGTAGGTACAACTAAAAAGTGAAAAATAAAAACTTTTTTACAAAAAAAACAACCGACTTCAAAAAAAACACTACAAAGTGATAAATAACTTTAATTTCGGAAGTCGGTGTCAAAAAACGAAAATGCGGAATCAACGACACCGACTTCCGAAATTAAAGTTATTTATCACTTTGTAGTGTTTTTTTTGAAGTCGGTTGTTTTTAGAAGCTAAATGCAGCGACCAAGCATTCCACACCGCACACTTAAAAACGCCAAACGCGGCGATTCAGTCGCTTTTCGGAAGCTCGATACAGCGGCTGAACGCTACACTCCGCACACATTCGGATGCCGGTCGCGGCGATTTGGCATTTGCGCCAGCATCGGAGCAGTCGCTAAAACGCGCGCTTCCGATACCACGTCCGAACGCAGAGAGTCGCCAAAACGCGATGCAGCATCGGAGCAGTCGCTAAAACGCGCAATTCAGATACCGCTTCCGAACGCAGAGAGTCGCCAAAACGCGATGCAGCATCGGTACAGCCGCAAAATCGCCGATCGCCGATGCAAAAAGTAGCGTGTGTGCTTTGGCTCTAAATGCTGAACATAGACCCCCATATGGAACAAGAAAAATGTTAAGCTGAGCCTGGGAAAACTATCTGATTCATGGACTATAAAAAAAGGATTTTTGTGCGCTTGCCACATTACGTAAACAGCTGACTCTGACGGCATGCAGTTACCAAACGTGGATAATAATGAAAACATAATTTTCGCTCATAGCACCTTAGGTTTATAGAACCTTCTAGACTAGATAAGACGGTATAGATTCTTAGGAGAATCATGACAACGACATAGTCCGAATAATTGGACTTGAGAGTGTGGGCGGGGCAGATTGCTCGCAGAATGGATAGCTGAAGCGGCTGAATCTGAATTTTGGTGTGGCGACCGTGCATCGTGACGCAACTACATATATTTAAATAAGTATATTATTATGTAGTTGTGCAGGGCACTTTTGGCGCTTTTGGCCAAAATCGGAACTAATGCCGCCATCTTAGAATTACTCAAACCATGTTTACTAACAGCGCTCTCCTGTCAATATCAATCAAGTGCCGTAAGATTCATATTAACTGCTGTTTAGTTACGTACCCGGTTATCTCAGAATGGCTCTCGTCCATACACTTGAGCTTCTCTATATAGATCTTGTCCTTGTAGTCACCGCGTGGAGTGGGTAGTAACGCCTGGGATGTCGCTGCCGCCGCCGCCCCTCCGGCCAGTGTTGCGTCTTCCACCAACCTCTCCACCTTTCGAGTAAATAAGTAAGATACGGGTCGGGTTGTCAGAAGCCCGAAAGTCTGATAACCAGTCCAAGGGGCATCGTAGTACCCAGTAACTGGGTTGTGGAGGTGAGATACGTAGCCGCTCCATATAAAATACTGGTGCTCAGCTGCATCCGGTTAGACTGGAAGCCGACCTCAGCATAGTTGGGAAAAGGCTTGGATGCTGATGATGATCGTCGTCGTGAAGTGGAAACCTCTTTAAAGAAAAATTATTTATTTTTATTTATTTGTTCTGTAGAAAACCTCGTAATGCATAAATTTAAAACAAATATGCACAGCTCTAAGTTGCTTCTAATACCTTCTGTTGATGATAATGAATCTCGGAGTCAATGACGGCCATTTTTAACCGACTTCAAAAAAGGAGATTCTGTATTACGTTAACGTATTCCACGTAACGTTTAGGTATTGCAATCAAGAGGTTTTCACTGCACTGAGACGATATGCTAGCCACATGAGAGCACATGGAAGAGCAGCACAAATTATAAGCTCTCAACCACAGATATAGACATACCTAGAAAACGCAAGAGCACCTACTTCGCGTGCCAAAAATCGGCACCATTTTACGATCGAAAATCATAAGCCGCCACTTTCGCGCTCAGTCCTGCGTACTGCTGGCTGGGTGAGCGTGAGCGAGAGAGCGCGAGCTTGTGACGTCATAGTAGGTAGTCAAAAAATGGCACGCTTAGTTTTCATACAGTTCGTGATACTTGCGTTGTCTAGGTACCTATATCTATATCTGTGCTCTCAACCAACATGAAAAGTCATCGAATGCAGTGGCCACAATCAGCTACTTAGAAGGCATCATCATCATATTGGCATTTTTATAAGCGCCAAAATTCGTACAAACCATTTTATTCGAGATGCTGATGTGATTATCATCTGGTGCTTCGTCAATTAAAGATTCCGTGGAGGTCGCTTTAGGTCGCTGGAAGGCTGTTGTGCGAACTGACTGACCGGCACCCATGCTGGTGAGAATAGGTACCTGGTGGAAAGGGATGGAAAATGTGAATGATAAAAATAGCCTGCCCCATATAGATCTAATGTCTATTCAAACTTGTTTCAAATTAATATTATTTCAAGTTAAACAAAGTTTTTGTATAGTTTTAGTTAAGTTAGGTTTTAATTTTGTTATTTTTGTTAATTAAGGTAAATGGTTAAAAATAGAGTTAGAATAAAATTCAGATTAGAGATCGAAGTTAAATAAATATCAACTTTATCTTAATGGGAATTAAGTTGATTTCAGAGTGACTAGCACTATTGAAAAAAATTATAAAAATGTTTGAAGTTGTAGCGTAAACTGAACTTAGGAGCAAGGCTTTTGATCTCGTTAATCTCAATACACTCCTAGATAAGTGAGAGCACTACGGCATCAGAGGTCCAGCGTTAGAATGGCTAAAAAGTTATCTCCGCAGACCGCAATAGACAATAGTGTGTTGTATTAATGATAAACTTGTTGCAATGGTACGTATACAAATTTTTATTTAGATACAATGGGTTCAGAGTGCCTCAAGGAAGCATCCTTGGGCCTCTTCTCTTCCTTTTATACATTAACGACTTGCCAAATACCGTTGAAGCGGTGGGTTGAAGCGATTGCGATGAAAAAAAAAACTATATTTCAGTAATAAAGTTAACCATATACTTACCAAACCATGGTATTTCTTACGTGTAACCAGTTCAAATAATTGATCTCTTACATCCAAACAGACAAAAAATTTATGAAATGGCATCTGTTGGTAATGGTAATCCTATAATACCGTAAATATTTTTTTGGAAATATTTTCTATGTACAAAAACGTCTCGTCTTCAGATTTATTATAGACCGTATGTACAGATGTTTAACATTTTGTTCAAGTGAATCATTATGATTAGGTCATTTTAATTTAAAATAAGTAAGGACCTAAGCATAAATTCTTGTTTACTGGCAATTTAAAACTTAAGAATGAAAACGAAAAAGGAATAATCATCACAGTCTACGCTTACGAAAAAACCTGCCTCATTTTCATTTTACAGGATAATAATCGATGAAGTCACTCTTTTGTTTTATAAAAATAAACGTGCTATCACGATAACATGTCTGATAAGATTGTCAACTTATTATTTATGCATGACAATATGATTTATAATAATGGCAATACCAACAGCTTTTATAATTTGCATCGAACAGTTCCGGGTTCATTGGTGAATGGGTCGGATAATTATAAAGGTGTTTTAAGTTTGACGTTTTTTAGTAAAAAAAACTAAACGAGTAAGGTCTGAACAAAACGTTTGATATGTTTTGTGTCAGGTCATTAATTTATATCAGTTACACCGATAGGGGTTACACCGGTCGGGCTGGTCCACAAATTCAAGGTCGCTCAGCGCGCTATGGAGCGAGCTATGCTCGGAGTCTCTTTGAAGGATAAAATCAGGAATGAAATTATCCGGAAAAGAACCGGAGTTACCGACATAGCTTGCAGAGTAAGCAAACTGAAGTGGCAGTGGGCTGGCCATGTCTGTCGAAGGACTGATGGCCGGTGGAGCAGACGAGTCCTGGAGTGGAGACCGCGTACCGGCAAGCGTAGTGTGGGACGCCCCCCAGCTAGATGGACGGACGACCTAAAGAAGTTGGCTGGGGTAGACTGGATGCGGAAGGCGGAGGACAGGGTGCTGTGGCGCAGTCTGGGAGAGGCCTATGTCCAGCAGTGGACTGCGATAGGCTGAGTTGGTTCATTGATTGACACCGATAGGTACCTACTTACATACATATAAACAGAGCCTGAAGGTTAATTCCCGTTTTTAAAACCGTTTCAAATCTAGTCGCAATCTCATCTGAGCAACAATCAAGGTCAATTTTTTCTCAAAAATGTACGCAAGTTAGAGGTATTTTTGACGATTGAGACCGAGATTACAATGCGAATGAGTACCTAATTAAAAATATGGAAATTGCCCCTCCGATTGAACTAGGTATTCGCAGAAACGGTGGGTTTCCCCAAAGTTGCTGAGGAAGATGCAGCCTCACACTGAATTTTTATTGTGTATGTTAATCTGTGCTTGTAACCTACTAACTAGCAGTTAAGTAGGTAAAATATTTGCTAACCCTAAAGACTCATGTCTGAAATAAAAAGTTGATCTTATAATAAAATGTTTTCTATTCTATTCTATAGGTCTATGTCCATCGGTGGACGTTTTTCAGCTGAATAATCCTTGCTATAGGTATATAGCCAAACAGGCTGACGGCCCACCTAACTGAAAATACTTAGAAACGCTTAGGTACGATGTAGGCGTCTGACTATCCCGGTGCGTGCAAGTGTGTAGACCATTGCACACACCAACGGGATTGTCTAGACATTGCCAATATTAAAGGGACAGTCCTAAGGACCCTTTTGCCCTCTAATTTCGAGAGCACTTATTGTCAACACTGCGGAGGAAAGAATTCTGCTTGGCGGTAGATATAAATTGGTGGAAATGCTTGCACAGTGGAACTTTATTACGAGGATCATCTTCCGAGCCTTTCCCCAACTAAGTTGGGGTAGGCTTCCAGTCAAAGTCAAAGCATTTATTTCAAATAGGCACATAAAAGGCACTTTTGAACGTCAAAAATGACCTTAAATAAAATAGAATTGATTCTAGTCGCCCCTTCCAAAAGGTAGTTTTTGTATGGGGAAGAATGGGCAAGAAACCCCACCGTTACTCTTTTACCACACCTTGTTTGTTACACCGTCAGTCTAACCGGATGCAGCTGAATACCAGTATTTTACATGGAACGACTGCATGTCTGGCCTCCATAACCCAGTTATTGGGTAAGATACCGCTTAGTAAAACTGGTTGTCAGGGTTTTGGGCTTCTAACTACCCATAACGACTGTCTATGTATGTGTCTGTCTGTGTGTGTGTATGTATGTATAGGCGACATGCCTATATTTATTCCTATAGAAAACGTGCGCCCGCGCCTCGACTCTAGATTGTGTCGGGCGACGCGCCTAAGATTTACAAATGATAGCCGCGACCAACGGCTTAACGTGCTTTCCGAGGCACGGAAGGGTCTCGATATGTAATGGATGGTCATCCATCCACGGACTAACACATAGCTTAACCTACGATCTTATGAGATTTAGCCACGATCCCCTTTTTTACGAGGATGTTTACATGTTACCTACGTATATGATAGGTTAAGTACTACAATTTTTCTTGAGAACTTTATTCAACTAAACTGGCCTGATCAAAATGACCAGACAACCATTACAAAAAAAAAAAAAAAACTGTTTTTAGTTCCTATTCGATTTATCAACACGAACAGCCGAGTCGGAAGCTATAATTACACCTCCAAATGCTCTTCGATTTCATCAACAAGCGATAATCATTATTCATCGCTAAATGCTACAATCATTGAGGCAATGGTGTAATTATAGGGAATTAGGGACCATAGATTCCAGACTCCAATGATGGCCCCGGGGAAGTATTTCCAAAGAGGTTGGATATGGGTCCGGATTTCTATCGAAATAATTTTAACAGCACGTGTCTTAGGGTGATTTGGTGAAACATAAATAAATTGTATTTTACTATTTTTTAATTTTTTCTCTCGTCGCAAGAACGTAAAATAGCTAACGACCTGACGCTGAAACGTAATCTGCCGCCGTAAGTAGGTAAACACTTACCTACTCGTAGTTACGGAAGCACCTACCTATCAGCAGCCCAGCAGCCGAAAATTACTCACGAAATATTCTCAAAATACAACCTAGGTAGGGAGGAGGTTTTCAGAATTATTAACTTTTTTTTTGGCTTAACGTAGCTTATGGAATTATTAACTTGATTTTCGTATCAACCTATTTAATAAGATAAATCAAGTTTTAAATTAAATGTTCAAAATAACGCTAGCCCGACCACAATCTCTTTTATTTATTTTATCGTATCAATGGCTCAAATTGGTGATTTTTCAATAATTGTCCCGCCATTATAAAACACAAAACCACAGGTGTTTGTTAAGTTTAGACCTATAATATAATGTTTCCTACCTATAAATTCAGCTTGACTTCACACAATTACTGTCAATATAATAATTAGTTAAAAAAATACCGTGAAATTCGTATTAAATTGATGATGTTTTAATAAAAAATATCGTAAATGTGGTGAAATAGGTAGGTTTTTATAATGTTAGTTATTCATATAGTCTACTAAGTATATTGTTCCTGATCGAAAAAAAATAGTCGGTTTACATAAGTAATGTATAAAGTATGTAGAATTCTTTGTGGTATTCCAAACTGATTCTTAAGTAGGTACCTGTCATGGTCTAATTTTAGTTTAGCCTGATTTCTGCGAATACTTAGTGAGAAATAGTGTTTTTTAATAATCACCTTTTTGGTGTATTTTTGGGTGATGGCCACTTGAAATATTTCGTCACGATCGATATGGAAGACCCTTTTATACGTTCCTTGTTTTGCTTTATACATAAAGGTACGCGGGTTATCTACCTCGTTGGTTTCGTGGTGTCAAACGCGACTGTTGAGCGTGGGGTTCTGGGTTCGATTCCCAGGTCGGACAAAGTGTTATTGGGTTTTCCATTAGGAATTTCTTAGTAACAGTCCGGAGTTTGGAAGTTGGCGGTTTAATACCCCCGTGCTTCGGAAAGCACGTAAAGCTGTTGGTCCTGCGCCTGATCTCTCCCCAGTCGTGTCGGATTGCACCCTCCCATCGGACTATGAGAGTAAAGGAACAGAGAGTGCACCTGTGTTTACGTACACACTTGTGCACTATAATATCTCGCGCGTACCTGGCTAATCTCCATTGAGATTGGCCACCGCGACCGAAATCGGTCGGGAGGCTATTATAGGAACGCGGGTTGGCAGACGAGCCACCCGCCCCGCGCCGCCCGTTGTGATGGCAGAAAGGTACGGGGACTTACCTATCCCGTGACCTCTACAACTCCGCTAATGTAACACAATTGATTTTCTATTGTTTCGTATCAAATAGGATACGCGCGGAACTTGGCGGGCCTATTTTATCTAATGCCCGTTTCACTAACACTAAGGGACACCTAAATGAATGCCAAGATAAAAACGCACCGTCGAATTTTGAACGCTCGGTTCAGTGCCGAAAGTTTAGTTAGTTAGAACGGGCATTAGACCTTTTCACAAAAAAAAAACTGGTCAGTTTGCATACTATTCCCCATTTCGTTTATTCATAATTATTTCTAAGTTATTCTAAAGTCGTCACTTTTCTGCCTTCCGGCGTGGATTCGTTGCGCGTTGCGCGGACGCACCGCGATCTTTCATCTAAGCCCTTGAACTTTGTCGACGGTGCCCATGTAATTGGCGTACGAAAGAAGTTAAGAATGTCGGGTCAAGTTTAATAAATATACATCGGTCATCTGCCACATCACAAACTACTACCTACCGGTAGAACTAATCATGAGGATTACTTTATTTAGCTACTCAACCTTTTAAAAATTGACAATATAGGACCAACACCAAGTGGTGTTGCCAACTCTGTTCATCTGTTGTTACTGATCGGTGGCTGGTATCCCAATAAACTTTCTTCATCAGTGGGGGGAGGGGGGTCTTACTTGGATCATGCACTGTTATTCATCATAATCATAATCAGCAGTGGCGAAGGTACCATACAACTCGATTCCCACCGGCTTCCCTTCGAAAATTCAGAACATAACCACACTATAGTCAATTCATAATTGAATTTTTTTTTAGGCATTTTTTTTTTGCTCCGGCTTACCTCTGTCATAAATTCACCCTTCACCACTGAATCAGCCTATAATGTTCCCACTGCTGGGACACAGGCCTCCTCTCAGTGAGAGAGAGTGGGCCGTAATCCACCACGCGGGCCCAGTGCGGGTTGGCGGATGTCACATGTCTTCGAATTTTTGGTTCTAAGACATGCCGGTTTCCTCACGATGTTTTCCTTCACCGTTTTGAGAGCAGTGGTGATGAAATAATTTACACAAAGTAAAGTGCCTTTCTGGGTTCGAACCTACGACCTACAACTCGTAAGTCGTGTCCGTTACCACTGGGCCACCACTGCTCACGCTGTTATTTGTTAATCGTAAATTATTGACGTCATTCCAACGTAGATACACACCTATGTTGTCTCCAGTAATAAGCAATATTTTGGACTATGGGACGCATCACAGGCCCAGCGGGGTAATGCGTAAGATACTATCAGTAGGAATGTGTTTAATTTTGACAGTTCAACAATATCATTGCGTTATTTACGTTGTTGAGCAACAAGTTCAAACATATGAAGCAATGGATTAGCAATATCCTTCAAAATGATTCAGATTGAGATTGATAGTGCGTTACGCAATTTGGTTGCAGGAACTTTAACCATAGTCATAGTCATAGTCATAGTCATTTATTCATAAACAAGTTTAGATCTAGCAACCGTGTTTAGATCTAGCAACTCTAGAGCTGATCCTGTTAGCTTTTCTTAGAAACAACGGGGTTTTCCCGCAGAACCTTAAAGATTATTAAAATAGATACTCTTTTATTGATTTAAAAGACTTGGCTCTTAATCATTGGTTGTTGTGTCGCGGTCTTTCACGTAGTAGCCTTGAACTTTGGCGGTAGCATCACTACGCAAGTCAGCCGGTGTAATCGGCTGTCGGCGACACAGGTTAGGGGTGCCACGTCACACATAAAGTATTTTCTACCGGAAAACGTCGTCGACTTTATAGTGGTTTCAAGGTCCATCAAGATGCAAGTTGCAATGGATTTTTTTTCACTTTACTTACTTATTACTACTAGTAGCGCCCCGCGTTTTCACCCGCATAAGTCTCGATTCCGTGGGAATATCGAGATGAAAAGTGTCCTATGTCCTACTCCAGGTCATGGTCTACCCATGTGCCAAATTTCATATAAATCCGTTCAGCTGTTTTAACGTGGAAGCGTAGCAAACAAACATACATAAAATCAAATCTCTTTTCTATAGAATATTAGTTTAGATCAGATACCCACTATGACTGTCTTTTTAAATTGAATTGACACATTACGTCACTTAATTTAGTACTAATAATGACTATGATCTGATATTTTCAAAGAATTTGAGAATGAAGCACGGTTTTTGGTAGGTACTTACAATTTACAACAAAATGCATATTAGGTAGGTAACTATAGGTAAGATGTCATCGAATAACAAACACAATTATGAATAATGCTCTTAGAGGAAAAAGATGACCAAATTCATGACGTACTCTTCAGCTTCAGTGGATCGGTCGGTCCGATCAAACCATAAACCTATTAAACGATCGTGAAAAAAGGTCGTGTGAAAAGGTAGGTAGGTACTTAAGCATAATGTTCCCACTGCTGGGACACAGACCTCTCTTCGAGAGGGAGTCGGCTCTAATCTACCACGCGGACCTGGTGCCGGTTGGTAGATGTAGATACTTGGTGTCTTCTTTACTAAAAGGCTTATCCTACTTCCTACTATTCTACTTTATACTAATATCTACTTCTACTATCTATCTACTAATAGAATAGAAAAGATCTCTACTATTCTACTTTCTACTAATATTATAAACGCGAAAGTTTGTGAGGATAGAGAATGGATGTTTGTTACTCTTTCACGCAAATACTACTGAACGGATTTGAATGAAGTTTGGCACACGGATAGTTTCTAACCAGGATTAACACATAGAATACGTTTTATCCCGAAATTCCCACGGGATCGAAGCTTATGCGGGTGAAACCATGGGGCGCTGCTAGTCTATCATAAATCCAATCACATCCGCCTCACTGACTGAAGAATATACCTATAACTTATATTCGATTTAGATACACGGAAACAGAGGTTCTCAAAGATAGGCATCACCCCATTATTATGCCAAATACTTTTTTGCATGCACCAGCCATAGACTAAAAGCCATTGTACACGACATTATTAGATATTCCCGATTACCTTTTTTGTCACAGTTACCTACTGAATAACAATATTAGATTTAAAGAAGATGATATAATTTTGAATAAGATGTATGGGTGCCGCAGGAGGTCTGCCATTCGTTTTGGCACCAAAAAATCGAGGGCAATGATCCTAAGTTCAGTTTAACATAGAATTGTCATTTGTGTAAGTTATGTAACTTATCTACAGTCATGGTTTATAAATAAAATATTTGCTGTGCTTTATTTAAATGAACCTAAACCGTAGTATAAATATTATGTTATCTAAATACTTAAAAAACTGGCCGCATTGGCAGAAAACGGAATTGTGTGGACAAAGGAGTGGAAGGTCTTTGCCCTAACAGTGGGATAATACAGTCTACATAACACACACATACATAATCAGCCTATAATGTTCGCACTGCTGCTGGTACACAGGCCTCCCTTTTGTGAGAGGGAGTCGGCCACAATCTATCACGCGGGCCCAGTGCGGGTTGGCGGATTTCACATGTCTTCGATTTTTTTTTTGGTTTTAGGACATGCCGATTTCCTCACGATGTTTTCCTTCACCGTTTTTAGAGCAGTGGTGATGAAATAATAGAATCAAAATAAAGTGCCTGTGCGGGAATAGAGTTCCTGGAAGGCTTTGGGGGAGGCCTTTGCCCAGCACTGGGACCGTATACATACATAATCAGCCTATAATGTTCCCACTGCTGGGACTCAGGCCTCCTCTCTGTGAGAGGAGCCCAGTGCGGGCTGGGACCGTATAGGCTAACAATAAAAAAGTGCCTGCTTGGGTTCGAACCCACGACCTACAATTCGTAAGTCGCGGCCGTTACCACATACGTTAATAGGAACAGTATAATTAGATAAAATTAGACGTAAATATAAAGTACAGATCATAAAGCTACACGATCAAAGGACCAAAAAAGTCCTGTCCGTTTCAAGTAAAAAACATAATACCAAAATAAACAGTAAAGAAAAATACAACGGCTATAAAATACTGAATTATCATTTTAAGGACATATTGAATTTATTTAAAAAAAAAACTTTAAAAGTTAACTATGTATTAAAATGGCATTTTGCATTATTAACACCAGAACATTGTCCTGTAGGTAGTAGTACCTACGGCGGCCCTTTAAAAAAAGATGGCGGCGACAGTTTTACATTAAAATGTTTAAAGGTACCCGGATGTATAGCTTCTCAAACTTATAAGGAGGTACCAATTTTCGAAAGTAAATGAAGACGTAGAAAGTGTCATTAGGTATATTTATAGTCGAAAATTAGAAGTCAAAGTTCGGAAAAATATCAAATGAAAATAGGAAAATCGCAGAGCAGCAATACTCTAAAATTTCATTTTCATTTGTGTGTAATTTAAAAAAATAATAATACTTCTTATTAATCGCGATTATAAGAGTTTGTTAACAAATAAATATCTGTTCTTAATTCATTCGGCAAAAAAGAACAATAAATTCGTTGATGTCTTTTCTTCTCCGATAGCCGGGTAATATTTTTGACTTAGTGTAAACGTCTATTTAAATTACCAAATTCTATATACCTAATAAATATTTATTGAGCCATAATTCAATAATTGAAATATAATACGTGTGTTTTATTAATGCCTTGTGTCCAGCGTCCTCGTATAGGATATCATTATAACAGTGTTTTAAAGTTATTGTTGGGGTATTGGCATCTGAACCTGTATGAATTACCTAAATATAGATAGGTTTGGCGGGATGAAGCACGACATAAGGAGATGTGGAAGGAGTAGAAATAGGCCTTCGCCGGGAGTACAAACTTATAAAGTAGGTAGTCAAAGAAAATCTTTTGAAATGCATCTAATAGTTCTAGTTCGGTTATACTAAAAAGTTTTTTACTATGCAGAGGGATGGATGGATGGGCAGGGCACGACCGGAGGATACCGCTTGCGGTTGGATTTTATTTTGTTTCCGTCCTTAGGGCCGAACCGAAATAAATATGTATGTATGTCGTACCCGACTGAACATATATTTTTATTCTTTTGATAAAGAACATCCTTTGATCTGAAATATTGCACATCAGCTTTTCGAAGTTCAGCTTTGCAGAGCGGTGTCACTGTCCCTTATACCTGTATACAGGGTGAAATTGAAAACATGCGACAAATCCAAATCGAAATGAGAGATTTTCCTCATCATTATGAAAAACTTTTACTATGGGACCAAACCAGAAATCGCGAAAAAAAATCAGCTGTTTCCTACATTTATGTTCGCATAACTCGTCAAAATGTAGG
The DNA here is from genome assembly GCA_947508005.1 of Amphipoea lucens. NCBI lineage: Eukaryota > Metazoa > Arthropoda > Insecta > Lepidoptera > Noctuidae > Amphipoea > Amphipoea lucens. Next base: position 22,253,108 of record OX382360.1, on the reverse strand, counting down.
GAACAGCTGTTTTTTTTTTGCGATTTCAGGTTTGGTTTCACAGTAAAAGTTGTTTACAATGATGAGTACAATCTCCCATTTCGATTTGTCGCATGTTTTCAATTTCCACCTGTATAGGCTCTCTCTAAAGCTCAACGGGTAGTATCTATCAGGAATTAATATCCCAAAGGGCTCTTACACTTAAGAACCACTGACCCTCGGTATCATCACAGGAGAATAATTTCTTCCTTAAGAGGTGACTCACATCGATGCTGATTTATATTGCGAATACAAGAGAATGTTAATTATAAATTATGACATCAGGTTTTTATTTTTAAGTAACGCGGAAGTGGTTATGGGACTTTTATAGTAAAATTAATTGCTACCCTAAACTGGGAATGAAAATAAAAATCCACAAAATATTATTAAATACTGTGAAATAAATCTCTGTCTGTTTGATCACAGAATACTTAATAGTACTACATGTTTGGTACGGTTTTACAGCTGAAGCAGTAAACTGAATTTTATGTGTTTCAGACGGGTAGCTAAGTGACCGGAGTGCATAAGCACAATCAGCCTATAATGTTCCCAATGCTGGGACACAGTCCTCCTCTTGGTGAGAGGGAGTGGGCCGTAATCCAACACGCTAGCCCAGTGTGGTTTGGTAGATGTCACATTTCTTCGAATTTTTGGTTCTAGGACATGCCGGTTTCCTCACAATGTTTTCCTTAACCGTTTTGAGAGGAGTGGTGATAAAATAATTTACACAAAGTAAAGCGCCTGACCGGGTTTGAATCTACGACCTAAAAGTCGCGGCCGTTACCACTGGGCCACCACTGCATTGCCGGAGTGCAATCCAGGCTCATTTTAAAACACTGAAATGTAATCGAAACGCGTAAAAAACAACACAATAACAAACTAACAAACAAGTGAATAACTCTACCAAAGAAGTGAATACTTTGTTAAGCCATTGAAAAAGTTTTTTGATGTGAAACTTCTTTTCGCACGCTTGACTTGGGGAGTAAGCTGGCGAACGCGTTACGAAAAGTGTGATCGGGCGAGGCGAACGGGAGTTGAGTGGGGGATATAAGCAAGAGAAAGCAGAGCGCGCGCACATTTTCTTTCTCTCTTCCTCTCATAGCCAAATACGTTTGAAGTTTCACTTCAGTCGTGTGGTCATAAGCACACTCGTTTTTTTTATATTTTTTGGGTTTTAGGTGAGGTACCAAACAACCTTACCTGAAATCATAATGCAGTTTGAACTTATCCTACAGTAATAACTATAATAGTTTAAAGCATATAGACGTTATGACGTTTATCTCACTTCAATATTTTAGCCTTGTTTACCTAATATTATGTTTTGACAGCGAATTGAAAATAGTTCAATACAAATAAAAGTAAGTTGACAATCGTTACGCAGATAGAGGTACATTGAGAATTTTTAAAACAAACGGTCCATTCATAGAGCTGTTACAAGTTATAAATATCGCTTTAATTTGTATGAGACAAATAAGAAACAGTTTTCCAGGAAGCCTTATGAGTTTTGTACAGTTTTTGGCAGTAGATTGTACCTAAATTTAAGTGTGATAACACTTGACTTGTGCAACAATATTGCTATCTCTGGAGACTTGTAAATGGCTTATCGTGAATTACCTAATTTTTACTTCTGTATTGTTAACTTCTTCTTAGCGTGTCGATAGCAATCTAAATGTACTCGGCCCAGAATTCGGCCACTTGTTTGGCGCCATCACTAGCGTCCATCAGTTCCTGTAACGTGCAGCAGACAGGACACGCAGGGCACGATATTAAGTGTCCCATCGTTTGTGGAACAGCACCACATTTACACTCCAAGGCGGAGTCGTATATAAATCTCCACCTGAACAGGTTTTCCTTGCTTCGGCCAACCTGGGTCCTGAGTGTGTTTAAAGACTTCCAGGTTACCCAAGGTAACTCATGTCCAGGTGGGAGGTCCTCAGCGGGTGGAACGAACGGTTTTGTTAACTGTAAGCCACCCAAACACAACAAAATAAATAAATAAATAACAAAGTTTGCTAGGAAGTAGATATTCGGATGACGGCTGCTAGTGATATTTGGAAGAAACTGATGTGGATACTGCGTCTACCTAGAAGTAGAAGACATCCTGCGCCAACCCCAAATAATCACACTAATATTATAAAGGCGAAAGTTTGTGAGTGTGTGTTCATATGTTTGTTACTTCTTCACGCTCAAACGGCTGGACCAATTTTGATAAAATTTTGTATGGAGGTAGCTGACACCCTGGATTAACATATAGGTTACTTTTTACCCCGATATTCCCACGGGATTGAAACTTATGCGGGTGAAACCGCGGGGCGTAGCTAGTATGGTATAAGGACAAGAGAATTATGATGATGATTATAGTGACGACTGCGTGCCTAGCACTGATTTGAATAGGTAATGGGAGAAGGATGCTGAGTGAAACATATTGGTAAAAGAAGGTACGGTGAGGAAAACTGCAGTCTTATACCGCTTATAGTCTTTAAACAGACTTCGGACCCAGGTTGGCCGAAGCAAGGAAAATCTGTTCAGGTGGAGATTTATAGACGACTCCGCCTTGAAGTGTAAATGTGGTGCTGTTCCACAAACGATGGGACACTTAATATCGTGCCCTGCGTGTCCTGTCAGCTGCACGTTACAGGAACTGATGGACGCTAGTAGTGGCGCCAAACAAGTGGCCGAATTCTGGGCCGAGTACATTTAGATTGCTATCGACACGCTAAGAAGAAGTTAACAATACAGAAGTAAAAATTAGGTAATTCACGATAAGCCATTCAGGTAGAGATTCATAGACGACTCCGCAAACGATGGGACACTTAATATCTTGTCCTGTGGTGTCCTGTCAGCTGCACGTTACAGGAACTGGTAGACGCTTGGGATGGTGTCAAACAAATAGCCGAATTCTGGGCCGAGTACATTTAGATTGCTATCGACATGCTAAGAAGAATATACCGCAAAAACGCAGTGTGCAAGCGATACTAAGAAAACATCTGCTTTATTACCCATATCTTAAGTTACATGGTACAGCAACATTGAAGCCATAACTTGAGTTAAAAGCATTAGCAAGATTTACAATTTTGAATGCAATGTTTTCGAGGGTATCTCCATGAAATAAATTAAATCCGGCCGGCTTCTTTGAGCGAAGCCAGTGAACCACAATATTAGCATTTAGGTACGACGTTATTTATTATGCAAAGTACAAAACCAAAACTAACTGAAAAAAATAATAATTCGCAATACAAACTAAAAAAATATATCAGATAGATTCATAGTTAAAAGCTAGTTTTAACTGCGCGTCATACATCGATGCGTTCAAAACAAACAAATACACGTTTCGTATAAAAACGTCGATGTAAGTGAAACGAAGGTCAAATGTCGCGAAGATGTCTCGGAACAAGTTCGGCGGGGAGTAGGGGAGGGGGGACGTGACGTCAGAGGAGGCTGCGACGATATATAGGAGATGCGCGAGGGCATCACACGGTTGTATATTTGAATAGTGTGAGAACCAAGTTTATTGTGAACACTGAAGGAATAAATATGCTACGTTTTACGATATTAGCCGCAGTGGTGAGTTTCATTTTTGAATTATACTTAGTTGAATATTTGGGATTTTCAGGAATTTATACAAAATTTTAATAAATGTATTTTCGAGTTAAAATTGAAAACTCATTTTCAGTTTTCCTCAACTTAAGATAGGAGTGATAATATTAAATATAGTAGATATTATGTTCAAAATATCTGCACGATATACTTATGTCCAATTTTCTGGCAATCCAAAATTTTTTTTCGATTGTATTTGAGTAAAATAAAATAATTCACTATAATTATACCTAGCTAATAACTAAATGAAATCGTGTTCGCTATAGGGGATTTTACATCGGGCCTGCTTTTCAGCAATAGTTATGAGAGGGTTAACAATAATAATGAAGCTTTGATACTCCTGAGTGATTCTTTAATATGTCATAATCAATATCATTATTTGCTGGATGAGAGTTGCCGAAAATCGATTTGAATGGCGTGCAATAGGAGAGGCCTATGTCCACCAGTGGACTGCTATAGGCTGATGATGAATTAATATTTTCCAATTACACCCCGATGCTTATAAATACTATAGCTAAAATAGCATAAGTTACTACGAAGGTACTTGGGTGATAATGTTGCCATACCGTCTACAATATCCAATTAGTTTCAATTCATAGACATGTATATTACACTATAATCTTACACAAGTATTCTGACGTATATCGAAATGATGAGTTATTTATTGACAATGCCAGTTACATGGACTTGTGTACTATAGTTTTATTGTGTAATACACACATATTATGTAGTGTGTATATGTAAAACACACGTGAGTATAAACGTGATCTATTGCGATTATGGGTAAATTGATTTTGATGATAATTACCTATTTATTGGAGATGATTTTTTGTTGATGGCTATTATGCTGTTTACACATTGTTTAGTTGAATAAAATAATGAATGATTTATGAGACCATAATGTCACTATTATGTTCACATTAATCATGCAATTTTGTATTTAATCTGCTTGAAACCTTTAAGCTTGTAACATTTAGTTTTGTAGTTTTATAGGCTGTTCTTACATGAAGATAACACGGGTCTATCTTTTTATTTAAACTTAAATAAAAATTCAAAAATGTTAAATGGTTAAAAAAAATCCCAAAACGAACATATCAATCGCTAAAATGTATGTTCTGCGGTCTGCCGAAATAATATGCACACTCTTTTTTAACATAATACCTAACTTAAATAAATGAATTAATATATTTTTTGTAATAGTCGAACCCAAAGCATTTATTTCAAATAGGCACATAAATTAGAAAGTAAAAATTTACAATAAAATAGAAATGTACGATTGTACAATTATTATACTGTCCTTTTTGTTTTACTAATAAGTGATAATAGAACTGCTATTTAAAATCATTTTTGTATTGTAAGTTAGTTAGTCATTTATTTTAGTATCTAGTGTATATAGTTAGTTACTTATTATGAAGCAATAAATTGATTTAAAACAAAATTCAATGTCAGGGTTGAAATTATTAGGAATGCGACTTTTTCGTATAATTATGACACGCATAATATATGTATACGTGTGAATTTCTAGAACCATCTCATTGGTTCTATAAGACCTTGGAGTCTTTTATTTGAATCATAAGTAGAATTCTTGGTGTTAGGTTAGTCAATATTTGTTTCAAATTGTATACTTATTACTCATAATTAATATTTCATCGTTGTCATCTGGTCTTTACAAAAGAAATATATGTAGTTGTACTTACTTATTTTACCTTGCGGTGATTTTGTATTTTTTGGGCGGTTTTTAATCAAAATCTAAAGGTTTTTTGTCCACATTACGGTGGCACACCTTAAGATAATTTGTCCTCAAACCCATATTCCACCATAAAAAGTTAAATGTCTTATGTACCTAAATTGGAACTAAAACAATAATCGCGGCCGGAAACTAATTTTCCATCGCATCACACGCACGCCCGGCGACGCTCCAGGGCAAAAAGAAATACATATCTTGGTGGTCGTATCTTATTATGGGTTGTTATCAAAATAATCTATTGGGAGATCGAAGATATTTTATAAAGAGTTTCGATACTAACACCCTTATTCATAAAACTTATCAAACCTATTTTAGTTAAAATAGAAATAAAATAGGATTATGAATAAGGGGGTAAATATTTTAACACAACATTATCCAAGAGGGTGTTCGTCTCAAGCAGACGTGTTCTGGCGTCAACAGAGAGGTCTATAATAATTATGTGTTCATATCAATAAATACCTATTTGATGAATAAGTACTTATCTCAACTTAATTCATTGACTACAATGTAGTACAATTGAAATGGCGCATTTTGACTAGGGATAGGAGATATCCTAAGAAACCCTCTATTCTAGCAGTCGATTCAGCAAAGTTATAGTTATGTCATAGTATTTAAATAAGAAAATATTTCACAAATGTCGTAAAAGGCGGCTAATGAACCTATATCAGATAGCCGATAGCATCCTATTTGTTAATAATTACTATTCATCTCAATTAACATTTATTACAGCGATCACTAACCCGCTTGTCAAGGCAACAGAATTAATTAGCGTAATAATTAATATAATTTATCGTCCCTAGATTGTTCTTTGTACACTTTGACATGCACCTATCTGTTCAACTTATGAAAATATTCTAAGATTCGAATATGAATAATATAGGCCTATAACGTATACGCAATTGCACTACAATACCCGGTAGTTCCCTGGCTCTAAAAACCGTCATAAAACCAAGAGTTTCGAAGGAAGGTGTCAGGTCTCCTACATTTGGGCCAGGGTGGTGGATTATCTTGCGTTCCCTCCCGTAGAGAGGAGGCCTGTGTCCCAGCAATGGGAACGTTATTATTTATAGGCTATTCAATTGTGCGCATCCAAGCATGCTAAGTATATAAAAGTAACTGTCTGTCTATCTGTTACCTTTTACCTAAACTACTGAACCGATCGTAATAAAATTTGACAGATAGGAAGCCTGGGACCTGGAGAAGGACATAGCCAATTTTCACCTGGATATTGGTATTAAAAAATTATGAAATACAAAATACACGCAGACGAAGTCGCAGGCAACAGCTACCTAGCATTACAGCATGCTCAGCAGTGGAAAAAGTGGATGATAGGTTATTATAAGGGAATATAATATAGTTAATAAGGGATTTTTTACGTACCTGAAATTATATTTTTAAAAAGAAACCAGTAACGATAGATTTGTTTCACAATAATTTTGAGCTAAATTCTGACATTTTTGCTTGTGATCAAGTGACAATCTTGTCAAGACTGGAGCAATAGACACTGGACAAACCAAAAAGAATTTAAAACATTACGATGAAATCAAAGGTTTGTTGGCAATACAGTATTGATTAAGGACTTAAACAAAAGTTAAAGGTAAAAAATTCAGCATAGTATGTAAATTATCGACTAGGTTTCGATTACAATGTGAAAGATCTTCTGTGACTTAAATCTCGGGAACAATAAAACGTATGGAACAAAATAATCTTCAAGTAAAAATCTTCAATTTAAAACATGGCAGTCAGGTTCCCTGCTACAGATGAGAAAAAAGGATATAATATACTCAAACAATGGTACAAAAAACTAAAAACATTCAGACTGGTCACCATGTCCATATAATATAAGTAATACAATATGTCACAAATTCATTAGCACGAAATCGCACTTAAAACAGCTCAGCCGTTTCTGAAAAATACGCAGGCAGTGCAAACATACCCGCTAATATTACTTCCGCTCCTTGAAATAAATAGATAAACCAAATATTAGCTGTCGTTTCCTTAACATAAAAGTAAAGCATTGCTTTATGGCCTATTCTTCTGCGATCATTTTCCTCAGAAAACACGTTTTATTTTAAAACGAGTCCTTTTGTTTACTTCGTCTTGTTGTAAAACAAGTGTCTTCGAAGGTGAAGTGTTAATGAGCTAATAACGCGAGAGGTTGAAGTAGAAGAACGAATAATTCTTTTTCTTTTTGTTAATGAGAAGTTCCGGATAAGGACAATACTTGCACCACTAGTAGCGCCCCGCGGTCTCACTCGCATAAGAGTCGATCCCGTGGGAATATCGGAATAAAAGTATCCTATGTATTAATCCTGGTTATAAACTATCTGTGTGCTAAATTTTATCCAAATCCCTTCAGTAGTTTTTACGTGAAAGAGTAACAAACATCCATCTTCACAAACTGTCGCGTTTATAATATTAATTATAGTAGGAGTAGTCTCGCTGATGGTGGTGCGTGTGTTGGATCATTCGGTTCCCTACAAAATGGTTGAGCTGGATGGTGCTGATCCATGCGTCATGTTCGTGAACGGACGCCGTTGGTTGAGACTGGTCATCTCTTAACTGCCAAGGCTTATTTTTAATCTTATTTCTTGTATTGTTTCTTCATTTGTGTGTTTTTTTTTTACATTGTTCTCACATATAGAAGCAACAAGAATAATGTACTCAGGATTTTGTAATATCTTGATTTAAAAGAGTGTCCATGGAGTTTCTTGCCCGTTCTTCTCCATAGAGATCTACGCTTTGGAATGGGCGACTAGCTTCAACTTTCTGACTAACTGACCGACTACTTAATTTTGACAATTCAAAAGTACCTGTAATGGTTTAATTGAAATAAATGCTTTGAGTTTTGAGTTTTTGAGTTTTGATAGTAGGATAGGATTTACAAGTTATATGAGGAACTTGTAGCTGAAAAACTTGTGAATTTAAAATATAATTGTAGCAGTATACTCTATTCATAATTTTTGCTAATTCTTATGACGTATATTTGTCATCTTCCAGTAAACATATAATATGTGCTGTTCTGTGCGTTTCTTCTATTATTTAACTAGTGAAATTAAATTTTCTTCAGGCTATACTTTGGCTTCATTCTTTGTGCAAGTATAACGACATCGATTGTCGTCATATATTTTGATGCAATACGAAATATTGAATAAGTGTTGCATACAAAGTTTTTAAAAATAATTAATTAAGAGAATTGTTAGGGAAGGTAAATGAAGATGATATATTTAGAATAATATAGGTACCTATTATAAGTTTACCATGAGTTAAAATTGCGGCGTAGCTTTGGACATAAAGTTAATTTACGTCATCAGTATTAATAACAAGTAATAATTATTAGGTTATCAAAACAACACGATTTTAACCTTACAACGAAAAACTAAATAATGGGCATTATAAGAACATCAATCAATATTTTGGGGATATCCGTGAAACTAATCACCTTTAGAACAAAAAACATTATCGAATACAGCTCATCATTGGTTTTAGAATACCGTACACAAATATGAAATGTTTTGTTTTATCAGTCTATTCTAGGCATTTTCATGTCAGTCTGTCAGTCAAATGAATAATTCTCATTGGTGTCACGGAAAATGGAAACGATTTGAAACAGAGCAATAATAATATTATTTACAGCATTTAAATGAGCTTAAATGAATACATGACTTTCAAACTTAAAGTTTGAAGAACGTATATTTTTTGGTTGAAAGCATGTAAAGATTTGATATGACAACCGGAACACCTACCTATCTCTATCGCAATGTATGCGATATAACGCTATTTTGACTTGTACGGAACATCTTATGTGATTCATCAATAGAGTACACTTTTTTGTCGCAAAATCTAGAATTGAATGAGGTTTTTTCAAGTGCTTTATTCAGTATTGGCTCTCATTCTTTTGTCTGGACATTGATCTTTGTATTATTGAAGCTTATTTAGTTAGATATACTAGCATCTAATTAGCTGATGCGTGTGTATCGTATAGGTTGGAGATATTTAATCTGTTCACTCGATTCTTGAAGCAGTTCAGTGTAGAACATTTTCCAGAAGCCTATTCCATTTATATAATTATTTAGTGACAAAAAATAAATTTAATATAGGTAATTTAGCTTCATTTGAAAATTATGAATTGTAATGATATCGCGTCTAAGTACTTCGTATATAGTTAATGCAATTTATGTAATTTTGAGATGGAAGCGACAGGTAAAAGCGATAATATCTAAGAGAAAGGCAACAGCATCTATTTGCGAGGGATATTGTCGTGAGATGTCACTGAGATCATTAGTTATGGCAGTCTATCCCGGAGATACATGTTCTTCAACAGTATACGTGAGTTCTGATAATGTCTCCTGATTAATTGAAAGTCTACCCAACTAAGTGTAGTCCTTGCTGGAATTTAAGCCTCATCAAACTGACACTGCAGACACGTGTTGCTTAGGAGTTTGTTGCGTCACTTCTTTTTCTTCTTCTTAATCATTAGCAGGGGTAAAAACTGCACATTCTCACCCTCTGTGCTAATATACGCGATTGTTGCGTTCATTTTGTTCGGCGAACAAATAGCCTTAGTCTACTTTGAATTTTAATCTGTCAAGCTCCGCTAATGAGACACAATTGATTTTCTATTGTTTGGTCACCGATCGGTGTCCCGCGGTCCTTGACCGGTTAATTAACATCTTAGCGTGTATTTAACACATTATATGCATTTCTACAACGGAAACAGGAAAATATCACTGACTGAAGTGACTATCATACTAGGTATAATGATAAACGCAATGAAGATGACAGCTCGCTTTATTTCTTGATGCTCATTCATATTCATGAGTGTCATCGTTCTGTTCCTGAAGACCTTCGGACGAACCTTGGGGCTAATAGGTGGTTCGATCCTGCTATTATATGTTCGTGATGGTTAAAGGTTCGATCGGTCACTTAGGTATGCTGCGACTGGGAATTCGCGTGCTAAGAGTCAAGAGACTTAGTAATATGAAGATTTAGATTCTATCCTACGGTATAAACAAGTCAATTAAAAATACAGTTCATGATGATAATAAAAAGGTTAATGATAGTAATAGTACGGTCGATCAAGCTATTTGGTATACAGGCAACAATATTCATCTTTTCACTACATTGCCAATATTTAGTTTTATTTTGTGCGTTATAACTTTTTCAGCTTATGGCATTCTTAATTAAATAGAGTGGTATAAAAGAATTGACTAACTCAGCACACCATTGTTTAAAAGTAGTTGCAAGTTAGCTGCAGGTATACAAAATAGCTTGTTCGACCGTACAACAGGATGAGTAATACTAACTTTATGCAAATGTAGTTTTAGTTATTGATCGAATTAGTGTTCTTATACATTGTATTTTTTAATTAAATAGTCCTATATTATATATCATTAATCAGCCTTTTCTAGGTATACCAAATTACCTACGCCGATCGAAGTGAGTAAAAAGATGGCAATTTTACGTAGAGCTACTATCACTTCACATTTGATTGAATACCCTTGGTATAAGCCGGTCACAATTCCATTTGTAGTATATACCAATGCTTAAACTCATCACCGTAAAATTTTATCACTATCAGTACACACCTACTAGCGACAATCGTTAAATCGATTTATATCTGGTTGTTGTTCCGTATTGTAAATCCACGTCCAGAACAAACCGTTCGAAGTGGTTTGGTCTAGAATTACGTTTACGTACATATAATGCTAATTGATTATACAAGGTCGTATTTCCGTGGTCTTGAGGCACTAATACGTCTAATTTTTTTTTTTTCGTCTGGGTTATATATTTTTTTAATTTAAAATCTTTCATTTGTATCCCCATTCTACTAATCCTGAACAAATCCACACCTTTATTTACTCGGGGCTAACTTTTGCGTGATTGTAGTCAGAGAGATTTCAAGTTTGGTATTCAATTTCATTTAAGATTTAGAACTTATCTGTGTGTTTATCTGTTTGTGTGAAGAGGTGTGTTTATCCTACCGTTGAATTTTTGCATTATTCTTATTATTTTCATCGGTATTTTCACCTGTTACTACCTCACCTGTTTTTCTGACAAAATAATAACGCATTGAACACCGCTCCACACCGTCCGCTGTTCTCCTAGCCGCATACGCAACTTGCTTGCATTATTACCCGTTCAAGTTCACGGCTCCAAACCCGTTTGAAGCTCTTGAGTCCCGCAGTGATTTGTGCTTTTTGTGGCACCAGTCACCTTTCTCAAGCAGTTACGTCACGGCTTCTAAATCAAACTTGTTACGTATATTTGTGTAAGTATTTTTTACTGGAGGCTGTTTTTTGATCTATGGGAAGCACATTTTGGTTGAGAAAGAGTAATTTGTTGGAGCTATTTTGATGTTGGCCGAGTTTCCAAGAAATAATCGACCATTTTACACATTTCCTGTGAGTGGCAAAGGATAAATAAAGGGCCCAACCCAAGTGTAGCTATTCAAATCTATCTATATATATCCGAGTTCCACGAATTTTAGACATAGTCAATTGTAACTATAAGCAGCACATTGTTAGTAGCAGTAATCTTAATCCGGTTAGACTGGAAGCCGACCCCAACATAGTTCGGAAAAAGGCTAGGCAGATTATATTGGTAGTAGTAGGTAATATTGGCAGTAGAATAAAAAAATATATATATTGAATCGTATTAAAGAAAAAACAATAAATTCACGTAAATTAGCCATTTTTTACAACAACTAAATAATTTATAGTATAGGTAGACAATATATATTTTTAATATTCAAAGGTCAAACGTGTCGACGATTATGTAAATGAGTTCATAATCAATTGAAATATAAGAATAAAAAGACTTTGACAAAGATGCGTTGGTACCTAATAAAATTAATGATGCAGGATTTGGATCAATGGCTTTTGTAAGACTTAAATATTTATTCTAGACTGTAGAAGACATCGGTATGATAAAGGGGATTATCGAGAATATGACGCATTTATTGAAGAAGATATACTTAATCAGCTTATAATGTTCCCACTGTTGGAACACGGGCCTCCTTGAGAGGGAGCGGGCCGTAATCCGCCACGCGGGCCCAGTACGGGTTGGTAGATGTGACATGACTTCGATTTTTTTGGTTCTAGGACATGCCGGTTGCGTCACATGTTTTCCTTCACCGTTTTGAGAACAGTGGTGATGAAATAAATTACACAAAGTAGATAAAGTACTTACCTGGGTTCGAACCCACGACCTACGAAGAGTACATTGTTAAAGTCATAAAAACATCGATGGTAGTGGTAGACCTTAGAGTTTATTCTGTGCTTAGTCTTACGAGTCTGAGAATTAAATAGACGAATAAGTTAATTACGGTGTTTAACTTTAAAGAATACAAATGCGTAGGTATGTTTGCACAAAAAATAGATTGTTTTAAGCTGAATTACGAAACGAGTTGCACAAACTTAGTTATTCATTGAATTTTTTGCATGTAGATAATTATCTATTTACACGTGAAACTATCAATGAATTACTAAGTTTGCGCATCTAGTTTCGTAATGTAAATCCGGCTTTAATTGCAATTATTCAACGATTTTTCTAGTTTTATCATTTACGTGTTATTAAAACACGTGGTCGTGGAATTTCCGTGATGATTCTAATATTAGATTTGGCTTTGTAAGATAGTTACTAGTTAGGTACAATAAAATCTTTCCTTTTTGGCAAATCTTATTGATTAATATATGTACATATTTTTATAATCACCGTGTCACGTGATCTTCGATTTTAATGGATTGGAAAGGCATAAAGACTTAAAGCGAAGGGATAATAAACCTATTAAAATTTAATTGCTTTGACCGTAGCTAAGGTCATCGCTAAGTGGAACACAGGTATACCTACAAGAATAATCTTTAGTTTTTATACATCTTTGTGTTAATAGATTATCCTCATGTATAGTTATCCTGATTTATAGAAAAAAAATTAAACTTGAAATAAGTAAGCACTTAAATGCAATAAAATATCACATATTTGACACTATATATGCTAAACAAAAGACAGAAATAAATACCAGGAGGAAAACCCTGGGAACGTTGGGTTAACACTACCAACTTAACGAAACAAAAAGGTGTATTCATTCTTTGACTTCTAAATATATAAAAAAATAAAACTAAAGCCCATAGCTAGATAATAATCATGCACAGAAATTGATTTAAATATCTGTAACCAATTCAGTGAATCAAAATTGTTTATGTTCAAAGATACATTTATCAGTAGCAGTAGTATTTCTACTTTTAATATTTAGCATACCTTTTATCTTCTTCTTATCCATATATCGTACCTTATAGTAATCTTAGCCTGATTTGGCATTAATTATAGTATTCATAATTACGGAACAGACTTCCTCTGCTGGCCTTTGTGGTGATCTCGAGTTCTATTAACGTAACATACCTTGACCGCTTGCTTTATTTATTATGAGGGGGTTTATGACTGGTGTTACATCATGTTGTATCCTAGGTGATAGGAGTTGTGTTAATAATTTTACTTTTAAATAGTTCAGTGACGATTAGGGCTAAGTTTGATAGGATAAATTAGAAGAAAAATAAGAGAAAAAGTCACTAGGCGATATTGGTAATGGACCAAAAGAAGAACAAAATGGAGGTGACGTAGAATAGATAGGAGTATAGAAGCATGATGGATGGAGAGGAAGAGGAAGACCAAAGAAAAGATAAATGGATTGTGTGCGTAATGCTATGAACGAGAAGGGAGAATGAAAGTGTGACGGTTGACAGGGGAGAATGAAAGATGAACACGTGTTGCGCCGACCCCAAGTAACCTGGAATAAGGGCAGGTAGACAATGATGACATAATGATCATTAGTGAAAGAGATTTCGCAGAGGGAGAAGATAAAGATTGAGATGAGGAGGTACTTGTTGGTTTAATAACAATAATTATATTGTAATTAAATCATGTCCCTGAGGATAAAAGTGAAAATCAATGAGGAATTACTACCCAAAATGTGTTTTGGAACCTTGGTAACCGTACCGATTACGAAAATATAGTTTTCCGTATAACTAACTGTGCACATGATAATTAGTTAAGTACTTGTTATGCCAATTAGCGCTGGACTCGTTTTAACCAAAGCAAATCTAGACGTGTTTGTTCTAGCCATGTTGAAGGCCCAACTTTAAAATAGATAAGTGATAAAGGATAATGTTTATTGTGTAACCAAAAACCACTTAATATGTCGTGAGTAATACAGCTAACTGATTCATAATCTTAACTCCCGGATAAGAAAATATAAGTCATATCTATGTTTAAACATAATTTATGTAAATTTTTGTAAAAAATACACACGTGTTTTATATCATTATAATCGCGTGCTATATGGTCGTGTATCATCGTTAGCCGCAGTATTAGTGATCTTTACAAAAACTTGAAAATTATACCTTGTCTTTTTTATTTATTTATTGTTAAACGGTTTTTGGGTATTTATTTACAAGCAGCCATTAACGATCTATTTTTAATCTGTGACGCGCATCGGAAGGTAGACATAATGAGTGACAGTCAATGTTTGTATGTTTGTTATGATTAGTTTTCTAAATTGTTTCACTGATTTTAGTATAATTTCTCTTTTGTTGGTTCTCACGGATGTTTTTTATGAAATATCTGCAGGCAATTTTGAATTGCGTCTCACTTCTCCCGCGAGGACCATTGGATTGTCACCAACGAAGTTGTCGGCCTATAGTTACTTTCAGCGGTTAGACATATCGACGATCCTCAATGAAAATAAACAAATACTTTTTGTGTTCGTTTATAAAAAATAATATAGGTACCGATGAACTTTATGGCAATAATAATTTTGTTTTTTTATAATAATTCGCTAACGATATCTTAATCGAATAAAACAGAATAAAAACTAAAATAACACGTCATTGTAACTGAATACTTTTGTAAAGAAATAACCAACAAAAACAAATTATTGTAATTTGAAACGCGTAATATTTTTTTTATGATGAAAAAAAATGTTTATGGGTAACAATCTTTTATTAAAAATAAGACTGAATAAAATTTATGGTTTAACCGGTGAACAGCGGAGTAATTGCGTAACACACTCATATTAGCAATGGTGTTCATTTTGACAGTTCAACAATATTCATTGCGTTATTTACGTTATTGAGCAGACAAAGTTTTCGAACATATGAAGCAATGGATTAGCAATATTTTTCATAGTTGATGGTTTGTATTATGCACAAATATGCGCGCAGACACAGGTGAATTCCCTCTTCCCTCAATCTCACAGTCCGATGGGACGGCAATCCGACACGACCGGAGAGAGATAGGCGCAGAACCAACTGTTAACGTGCTTTCCGAGGCACGGGGGTATCACACCGCCAACTTCCAAACTCCGGGCTCCTAATAAAAAAACTCAATAACACTTTGCGCGACCCGGGAATCGAACCCAGGAACCCATGCGCAGCAGTCGCGCTTGCAACCATGCCATGAGACTAACGGGGCAGTTAAAATATCTACCTGACGAAATATCAAAAGTGGAACTTTTGTAAGCCACATAATGTGTCAAACTTGCATTATGTCACGTTTTCTTTATTGTAATCCTCAAAACTTACAAATCTGAAATACACGAAAATGTTTTGCTACTAACATATTATTCAGCTGCCAGAAATAATCCTTTATTACCTATACAATAGTGTTTAAATCTCAAAGTCACGTTCTGTGGCGAATCTCCTTTGCCTCAAGTGTTCAAAGCGAAGTCGGTCAGGTTGGTTACAGATACTATTGTGCTAAATACTACGCGCATTTAGTGTATAATTTAGTACAGTTGAACATGGTTTGTGCCCATCATATTGCAGTTGTTATTCAAAGAAAACACACGCTTCTCCATCGTCGCTTCTCATCTTATAACAAAAATAAAAGCCACGAAAAACTTAATACCGGCGATTTTGGTATAGCTGGAAATAGATCTCCTGTGTTTGTCGCCGAGCATTTATCACCTGCATACAAAGCTCTTCACGCTGCAACAAGACTTAAGGCGAAGGAGAAAGGATATAAGTACGTGTGGGTGAGGAACGGCAGGATATTTGTCAGAAAGACGGACGGCGACGAGCATATTCTTATTGGAAGCTTGGACATTTTGGATAAGTTAAAATAATGTGTACCTGCCTGATAAAAACAAATTGTTTAATATTATTGCGTGCACTTGTTTTAATAATATAAATTCAATAATTTGCAAATATATTACCAGAACAGTCGAGGGTTAAGAACTAAGACACATACTGTATCTCGTAATGTTGCCTGTAACAATTATGATGTAATAATACTGTCTGAGACGTGGTTGAATGGCACTGTGCTGAGCGGTGAGCTGTTCGACGATAGGTACGTGGTATATAGAAGAGATAGAGAAACCTCACATTTTCATAGTGGTAAAGAAGGGGGTGGTGTTTTAATAGCCGTTAATAAACAAATCAAGTCTAAACGCATTAAGAATTGGGAAAGTGACTGTGAAGACTTATGGGTAAGTATTGACTTGCCGATATCATGTACTGTTCGCCGAATGGTTCTCTGCACAGTATACCTGCCTCCTCCTATACGCCGTTCTTCTCTGGAGCACTATTTGGATAATTGTAATTCTGTTTTTGAACAATGTTCAGATTCAAGTGTTTTTATTGTAGGTGACTTCAATTTGAGCAACATTGACTGGACTTTAGTAGGAAAATCGGATAATAAACGTTTGCCTTGTACTAGTGAAATATTAATTGATTTTACTAATGTTAACAGACTTAGTCAAATGAATTTAGTGTCAAACGACGCTGGTCGCATTTTGGATTTAGTTTTGTCTACACATTCCTTGTGTAGCGTGAGCAAAAGTGCTAGTCCAATAAGTAATGTCGATAAACAGCATCCACCTCTTGACATAGTTGTTTCCTTGAGTAGGAACGCCAGTCTTCCATACAACAGTGACAGGAGTAGACTTAATTTTCGTACCGCGAATTATGAAATTGTTCGTAATTTTTTAAAACAAGTAGATTGGGTTAAATTATTTGAGGGTAGCGATAGTGTGAATGAGATGTTGGATGTTTTTTACGTGACGCTTAATGACGCTATACGTCAGTTTATTCCTTCACGGGTACCTAGGAGACGTAAATATCCTCAGTGGTTTAACCATAAACTAATTAAAATGTTAAATTTAAAAAATAATATTAGAAGGCGATACAATAAATATAAAAACCCAATGGATTTGATTGAGTTAAAATTAATTAGTAAGCGTTGCGATGAATTGGCCACTTCTTGTTACAATGTTTATATTGAAGGTCTTGAAAATAAACTAAAAAACAACCCTAAGTTATTTTGGACGCACGTAAAAAATAAAAGAGGAGGGTCTAGTACCTACCCTATGACCATGACAAATGGCTCAATGTCCACATCTGATGGTACAATGATATGTGAGATGTTCGCTACCAACTTCTCGTCTGTTTATAGCCCCGAACAAGAATTGAGCAAGGAATTTGATGCTAATATATTATTAAAATCTTTCGAAAATAGTAGTTTATGTTTAACGAGTCCAACAATTAGCAGTGAGACATTACTCAAAAAACTTAAAAGTTTAGATATTAACAAAGGAGCTGGCCCTGATGGCATACCGCCAATATTTATTACGTCTTGTGCAGAGGAGTTAGTGTGCCCTCTTATTCTTATATACAGCAAATCCTTATCTTCTGGCGTATTCCCTCAAACATGGAAAAGGGCTAAGGTGGTGCCTATACATAAATCAGATAGCAACGATGACATAGCTAACTATAGGCCTATCTCAATCCTTTCTACGTTCGCTAAAGTGTTTGAGTCACTGCTCTGTCCGTATTTCCAAAACCATCTGAAATTATTCATTAGCGACCATCAGCACGGTTTTGTTGGATCACGATCCACGAGTTCTAATTTGGTCCCTTTCACGGAACTTTTGATTGAAGCCGTTGACTCTGGTCACCAAGCTGACGTCATTTATACTGACTTCAGCAAGGCTTTTGATAAAGTTTCCCACAAAATCTTGTCTTGTAAGCTACGTGCTTATGGTATTACTGGTGGCTTGCTTGAATGGGTGATTTCATACTTGAGAGGTAGATCTTTTTATGTTGTGGTAAACGGTTATCAATCTAACGTATATAACATCTCATCTGGAGTCCCACAAGGCTCTCATCTAGGTCCAATATTATTTAACTATTTTATTAATGACATTCCCAATTGTTTACGGCACTCTAAAATTTTTATGTATGCGGACGATTTGAAATTTCTTAGAATCGTTGAATCTAACAGAGACGCTTCACTTTTGCAGATGGACCTTAATAGTCTTATTCAATGGTGTAAAAGTAATGAAATGTACTTGAATTCAAAGAAATGTTACCACGTAAAATATACAAGAAAAAATAATCCAATAAAGACAGTGTATTACATAAATGAGGACAAACTTAATGAAGTAGACACTATTCGTGACCTCGGAGTTCTGTTTGATCAAAAACTAACCTTTGCACCACACTTGGATTCCATTTCTAAAAGAGCATCCAGGATGATGGGGTTTGTCATAAGACAATGTAAGGGTTTTCGTCAAATTAAAACTAAAATATTACTTTATCAGAGTTTAGTACGTAGCATATTAGAGTATTGTAGTGTGGTATGGCGGCCACACTACGCTACAAATAGTTTGCGTCTAGAACGTGTACAAAAACGATTCGTTTGGCATCTGGCCTTTTCCGTGGGAATAACCAAAAAAGTGCGTTCTTACCAAAAGAGATTGAAATACTTCAACATGCACACCTTGGAAGAACGAAGATGTCTGAATGACGCAATGTTCGCTTGTAAAATCTTGAAGGGAAATATCGACTCGCCGCCGCTGCTCGCACGCGTTAACTTTCGTGCTCCGTCGAGGATTCCGCGCAAACCTATTACTCCACTTTGTCCTCCAATGAGAAGAACGGTGTTAGGATCTAACTCTCCATGTGCTAGGTTCTGTAAGCTTTTGAATGGTTGTAGTGATATGGTTGATTATCACTTTGATTCTCTCAAGAAACAAAAATCTAAATTTCTGAACTGTTTATCAGATTTGTTAAAAAAGTAAAAGTTTTTGGACTATGTACGTAACTTTTTTAAAGAAACGATGCTGTTAATACTTTGTATTTAGTTATGTTATTTATCCATAGATATATCTAACTTAGTTTACTTGTGCAATATGTAGCTTACAAAATTACTTTTTATTGTTTTCTTTTTTGTCCATGTGGTGTTTACCTTTAAGTAATTGTTGCACTGTGTAGAGTTTAAATGCATGTTTTATCTTTGTTTGTAAATTAGTGTAAACAATTGTTGGTAGACCTAATAAATAAAATAAAATAAAATAAAATAAATTCTCCCCTTATGAAAACTTCTCAAATAATAGACCTTGATTTTATGTTAAATATATTTTCCAAATAACAATCACAAATCACCAAGCCAAGACAAACCACATTTACGTTCAGTTTCAAGTTCGTTCATGTTAGGTTTACGTGTTACAATAATAAAAACCTTTTTTTTTTAAATCAAGCAAAATAAAATAATCAATCTTCAAAAGGCGCATAACCAAGACAATTTGAATAATGACGCGGAATGCATGATGATATCATTATTTTTATTTATTTGTCTAAGAAAACTTGACACACATCCTGTTATAATAGAAAATCCACTGCATTATAAATTTATAAAACCAAATTATGCAATTTTATGTTTCATTCTACGTCGTATTAAAAATATATATGTCTCCGGTTATCGATTAATTTATTTTCAATTCATGACATAATCGCGTGTTTTCCAGAATGTTGTAAATTAATATTAACTCATTTTGTTTCAATTAACATCGGATTTAGTTTTTGTTAACAATCTGCTGTGACGTGCATTCGTGATTATAATATTTCTATTATATTCAAAGATCACTTAAACCGATATAACTTACGATGATTCTGCAATATCGTATATGTATTATTGACGTGTCATTTCTCGATTGTGAGCAAGCTTTAAATTATTTCTAGTGATATTAGCCGTAGTAGGGTAGACCATATCAATCTGCGTTCAAAACCATCAATCAGCGTTCCCTAAAAGTCTCAATTGCAATTGATTAATTGTAGTAATATTGAAAATCGCTCCAATTGCATTCGTAGACGAACAATTTTAGCATTCATCACGTAAAAATTATCAATTGCAATTGATCCTTTCGAGGATTGTTAAGAACGGAGAATTCATGCATCCTTTGTGCTATATGAATTTTCAGCAACTACCAATGAGTCTACCAAGCTTAGAAATCATAAATATACAGTTAATCAAATTCAGAAATTGAACACCACGGGATAATCATACGAATGTTAACCTGCGTAGACCAATTAACAAGTATACTAGAAGAAAAAATGCACGCAAAGATAAAATAAATGAATACCTAGCAACTATCTCTCGGACGTGATGCACATAAATGTAATGAACGGTATAATTACGTTGTTACTATGTTCACAAATAACATAGTAATGATATAATTATAAGATTTATAAGGATAAGATTTATGCATTCAAGCTGTAAATGTAATAAGGTCTGCATAGCATTCTTGAATCGATATATAGCAATGAAAGAAAGTCAGAGAGTTGTTATCAATAAGATACTTTATCACTCTCAAAGAGAGAGGAGCTCGTGGCTAAGGTTAGCTACGCTTGCCGTGTTTGGTCCATGGATGATGAACCAAGACTCCTCCGTGTCTCAGAAAGCACGTTAACCCGTTGGTCCTGGCTGTCATTCGTGGGTCTTTGACAGTCGTTACAGGTCATTAAAATCCCGAAAGTTTGACAACCAGTTTTACAAATGGGTATCGTATTACCCAGTTACTGGGTTGTGGCGGTCAGAGAGGTAGTTGCTTCATGTAAAATACTGGTATTTAGCTGCACCCGGTTAGACAGGAAGCCGACCCCAACATAGAAGGGAAAAGGCTCGGCAGATTGATTGACTTTATCACACTGACTCAGACATTTGAATAACCTTCTGGACCTCACGTCAAAGGTTGTAAGTTAATTTATTATAATGCATAAGGTTAATATTACAGTAGCATTGAGAACAATGTGACGTTGTTAACATGCCCATAAAACTGACTTGTAAATTGTGTTCAGTTACATTGTTAAATAGCCGAGTGCATTACGGAAACTAAATGGACATGGCTTCAACCAAAATAAACAAATCATAAAAACAAACATTAAGAAAATCTAAAAAACTAGCTTTGAAATTAAAGGCAAAGAAGCACTGAACAATAATTCTGAAAAAGAGTATACGGTAAAAAATAATAACGTTGAAAGGAATACCGATGATATTGAAAGTTCACAAGTAATACAACCATACATAGCACGAAAAACAGTAGTTACTTTATACTATACCAGGTTATAAAATTCATGAACCAACATTGATTAAACGATTTATAAGGTTTTCTCTAGAAATCTTCAAATAAAAAGAAAATGCAATAAACTCCGTAGTAGGTGTCGACCAGACATGAAATGAATGATGACAATGATGAAAGTATAATTTGTGAAGATAGCTCATTTTATGATAAAAGTAAAGACATGAACTAATATAATGGCATGAAATATAAACTTCAAGGTTTAACAAGAAGATATTTAATTTCTATCGCATCGATTATTTTTATGCCTAAAGACAAGACGGCCATGTGCCTTTTCTATAGCGTCATAGATTTTCTTGTGGAATCATCAATTAATAGTAAAGAAATAAAAGTTGAAACTTGAATAACACGTTTTCCAAGTCAGGCTTAGTACATGAGACACAAGTTTAGAGGATAAAGAAAAATCGTTAACAAGGATGTGGATGGATAAAATAAAGATGAATCATAATCAACATATAGACATAGAAAATGGAAATATGAATATAAAAATATGAAAATCAGAACTCAAACAAACGGCAATGTAATAAACAAATGTGACAGACAGATAGACAGATGAATAAACATCGAACAAGACGCTGATCTCACCGCATATTTTTCAAAATGTAACTTTGTATCAAAACATCCTGCCTTTTCAATTAACATAAGAAAACACGTGTTCAAAATCAGACGTAGTACTAGCTTATTAATTCCCTCCATTAGTATCGTCATATTTATTCATCTTATATGTGTAACTATTAACCAGTATTACTTGGAAGATGGTGAAAAATCTAATCACAATTCGGGTTCGATTTTCCACCATCTTCCATGTGCTTTTGACGTCTTCTTCACGGTGTTGTAGGGACGCGAGAGCAACGTCTAAGTATGAGGTCTTGGGTCCAATTCCCAAGTGGAGCAAAGTGTTGTAGCGAATTTCCATTCGGAATTTCTCCATAGTAGCCCGAAGTCCCCATATAGTGGTTTCAATGTAAATTCTTAACGAAATGATGGTTTACTACAGGTACATCCCTGCCTGCCCATTCGGGGAATACAAGCAAGACATTATACTAAGTAGAGCCATTAAGAAGTGTCCAAATAAACTGAATATATAATTTCTACGTCCACATATAACTTTAAAATGGTTAGTGTCAATATGAATAATGTGACGTCATCGTTGTGCATGTTGATGTGAAACAAACATGAATTATGTTAAGGCCACGGTGTGGTCATTGATATAGCAGTAGTGTGTAGTGTTATCTCTAGAGGTTTTTGTACAATAGATACTTTTACGAGTAATAATTTTACTGAATGAATGAATATATGTGAATAAACGGTTGCTGTTAGAATGAATACACTTTCGTCATTACAAATGATGAATTGCAGCCTTTTAAGAAAACTACATCTATTTAACTATAGTTCTTTAATACTGGCAAGCTTATAAGTAGTAATCAGTCTGTTGTTTAACCTCAGTTAACATTATACACATCACTGTCCAGATATCTGCTTCTTACTTAGTTACTGTAATGGTTTCGTCATGATTTAATTTTGAAGTATCTTGTTTCACTGGAGTAATATTTTCTCAGAAAACGAATAAGATCATCATCTTAAAGTAAACATCTAACGATCTAATATCCACTTCAAAGTCCGGTTGTGAATGAACCGGCGATCTAAGCCCGTTGATGACTCAGCTTTGTAGTAACTTATTATTTTGGGATCATCTCTTATTATACTTACGTCGCTATTATCATGTGGTAACCTTGAAACACATTAGGATCCTGCTTAGAATTGAATATATGTATATTATGTTATTAACAAGTTAGGATGATGAAACTTGGAATGTATTTGAGTACTTAATTGGTATGCAATCGGTCACCTGTTGTATTGTCATGTTAATTGAAAGAAATGAAAGATACACAGTTATTTGTTCTAATATTAGAAACAGTTTTTCTATTGTTTTGGAAGGTTGTACGAGTAGCCTCGACAGTATTTTGTGGCAAACTACCATTACAATCACAACGTGGAACGAGTATTCGAACACTGGCAAAAGTAACAAAATCATGTTTATCACATAGGAGTGCATTTAGACATTCACTTTATTATTTTTAATTAGCCTACAGTGTCCCACTGCTGAGCAAAGGCTTCCCCCAAATCGTTCTAGGCATCCATCCTTTGCGTTACGCATCTAGTTCGTCTCGCCATCTCTGTTTACATATAAGCACATATCAATATCCTTCTCATAGCCTGCTAATATTACAACCATACTGATATCTTATTTCCTCTTTTCCAGGTGGTATTCGCCTCAGGCGCGCCCCAGAACAACTACATCTTCAAGAATGACATTACTCCTGAAGAGGCACAACAGTACCTTAAGCAGTTGCCGTTCAACGAGCCTCAGCTCTCTGGACGTACAGATGTCTTGCCCCTGGTACGTTGCCTAAAGATGATTAGAATACCTAAGATAACATACTATAGTATTACCAAATACATAATAATATATATACAGCACTAGTTGTAGAATAGTTAAATCCGTGGTGATGCTATTAACTGTTGAAGACTTAAGAAGCTACTTCAACATCATCATTCTTAGGTTAAATCGAGACACATCCTAATTAAATCCATTTATTAAAAAAAGCATGTAATTGCTGTTGACCCCAATAAACATGATTGTTAACGGTATAGTTCATGTGCGTGTTTTGGTACATAAGTTGAAATAAAACATGCATATTTTTTTTTTCTAGGTCCGTTATGATGACCCTAGGTTTCGTTCCGCTGAGGCTGGCCCAACCCTTGGCCACTACTGGAGGAACGGACAGGAGATCCAGAACACAGACGACTACGTTGAAGAGGTAAAAAATATTATGTGACTAACGTTTATGACCCACTTTTATTGCTCATTATGATTATCAACAATGACTATGCAAGTGACAACAGAACTGGATAACTTCACCGTGATTTTATAAATTTTTAAATTGTACATATGCACCTACTTCGGGCATTTTAACTCGTCTTAAGTTAGTAAAGATAGAAAATGTTTCCTCATGTGATCTGCCATTGTATTTCATCTATATTTTCACCGAGAGGAACTTGTAGCAAAATACTTAATCTTAGTTCATATTTTCCAGGTCTACAACGCAGCCCAGTATCACGGCCAGGACGGTCTAGGTCAGTACGCCTACGGCTACGAGACTCCTCAGTCTTCCAAGGTTGAGAACCGCGAAGGCTCCGGAACTGTGTCTGGATCCTATGTCTACCAGGTTCCCGGCCAGAAGGAACTCGTCAAGGTAAATAAAATTGATGTTCTAGCAACTATACTTCAAGATAATGATAAAGTCCTTACACTAAAATCAATCGTTAGGTTTGTCTGATCGAGTTAAAAGGGAACGAAAAATATAAAGCATGGCTAACAAAACTAGCTAATGAACAGCTGTATTCTTTGCTGTTTTAAGTCATAGGTAAAAATTATAATAGATATATTTTTGTGAATGTAAATCGTGATGTAGAATATATAGGTGGCAGGGAAATCGACGCACAACCTGTTACCATGGATTCAATACATGATTCTGGATCCCAAGCGTTGAAATTTTTCGTCAGTTATTAATAAGTTTATTGCTCGTTATAATTTCATTGATGCGATGTTATGATCCGTGACCCCGGCAAATTACCCCAGCGCTACAGTTGTTTAGGCACAGGTTGCTTCATGATGCTATATATAATAGAGAATCGTAAATAAATAAATAATACGTGTAATGAAATTAAATATGTTCATAAAACGAAAACGTGAAACCGTATAGGTGTGTTAAATTAGTCGCCATTAAAGGGGCACGCTGTATACCTACAGAATTTATCAGTAACAATTTACGTTTCAACTTTCAGGTTCGTTACTATGCTGACAGCCAAGGATTCCACCAAGAGGACAACCTCCCCAAGGTCGAGCTGAAGCCCGCAGAAGAGACTCCTGCACTGAAGGAAGCTCGTCTAGCCTTCGAGAAGGCATGGAAAGCGGCAGCTGAAGCCAACTCCAAGGCACCCACTGTCCAGCCCCAATACAACAACCAGCCCCAATACAACAACCAGCAGTGAGTATCTTGAAGATATTTTTTTAAAGTTTCGAGTGAAAATATTAATTGTTGTCGGAGTTTGGGATGGGATGAAATCAAATACAGTCAAGATGACATTTTATGCATGCAGGCATTATTAACCGTATCATTGCTTGCTATCAGGTGATATCTGTGGTCAAACGCGAGCCTATATTATATACGAAACTAGCTTCAGCCCGCGACTTCGTCCGCGTGAAATTTCGCACTCCTCCCATTCACCCTCTTTGGGGGTGGAATTTCGAAAAACCCTTTCTTAGTGGATACCTGCTCTTCACAAAGAACACACTCTCCAAATTTCACGTCTCTAGGACCAGCAGTTTAGGCTGTGCGTTGATATATCAGTCAGTCAGGACTTTGAATTTTATATAAATAGATAAAAATAAGTACTGTTTTTTTATTTGGAGACATTCCTAGCAAAAATAGGCTTGTGTTACCCAAACAAATAATTCTCTCACTATAATCGAAAACAAAATTCTTAAATCTAGAATAATATCACATTGTAACTTTTATCTTTATTCATTTCTGTTTTTCTCTCCATAGATACGGCAACTACCAAGTCCAGGCTTCAGAGCCCGAAGGTGTCGCGGTCCCCTACCAAACCCAGGCTTCAGAACCCGAAGGTGTATACCAGCCTCGTGATGGCAAAGCCTTGGCCTTCGCTCAGGCACAAACCTACCAAGGAAACCAGCAACAGCAATATGGACAACAGCAGCAATACGCGCAACAGAAATATGGTGGACAGCCACAACAACAACAGGTTGGCCCTGATGGCAAATACGAAGACCCGGAACCTACTGTAAGTATTGATGTTGTCTCGTCAAGTATCATTATCATCATTTCAGCCGAAAGATGCTGAGTATGCCCCCCAAGCACCGCCTCTTCAACCGGTTCTGTGTTCCCGCGGATTCCTGCGGCTTTCACAAGGTCATCGGTCTACCTTGTGGGAGGCCTTAATCACACTAATATTATAAAAGCAAAAGTTTGTGAGGGTGTGTGTGTGTATGTTTATATGTTTGTTACTTCTTCACGCTCAAACGGCTGGACCAATTTTGATAAAATTGTGTATGGTGGTAGCTGACACCCTGGATTAACATATGAGCTACTTTTTATTCCGATATTCCCACGGAATCGACACATATACGGGTGAAACCGCGGGGCGCAGCTAGTCAAATATATAGTGATTGGTACAAATTTCTGTCAGAAAAATAAGATTTCGACAGCGGTTAACGCCATAAAACCGTTGAAGCGCGTTGAGAAAATTATATTATGATGAACAGATGCATTGGCACACTGGCTGAGTGATAGAATTCTACGCAATGGTTCGCGGCTTCAATTCCCGCATGAAACAAATATTTTGTTTCGCCTATAATATTACAAGTAGTTACGAGTTCTGGATCTGGGTGTTTGTGCACGTAACTTTTCTGTCATTATATACTGTTATGCAAGGTGAATATTAGTGTGATTTAACGGTCTTGGAACAGACGCCTTGTAGTTCCAGAGGTCAATACCGAATAATAGATAACTTTACTCATTTCTTTTTTGTTTCAGGGTCCTCCCCACGGTTTCTTCTACAGCTTCAACTACCCTGTCTCCATCATCGTCCCCAAGAAGGAGCTGAACGCTGCCGGAGACCATGACACCGTTAGCTACAACTGAAAATAAACGACATACGCTTGACATTTTTGGATAAAACCTCATTTTTTTAGGTTTAGTTCTTCTCTAGTTGTGATTCTATCCAAAAATGTTTAGTTTGTTAAGATAGATAGGGTCTAAAAGTTTTGACAATTTATAGAAACGAATTATTAGGCAATAATTTCAATTACCTGAAACTGCCTTCAGCTTTTGCTCATAATAATGTCCCAATTGCTGTTCATTCGAGTCTATAACTAGTTTAAAACTTTCTAGACCTTCGATGGTTCTTTGATTTCGCCCACTGTTAGTTCAGTAGGTTGAAACCGAAAACGGTCATGAAGATATTAGTTTTATGAGTCCCTTAGATAGCCGATAGTCTAATGAGGCAGTTTGTATGACGCTAGTAGCCTAATTACGAGCATACTAAATGTTTCATTGTTAGATTATCGGCTTGTACTATATACGTTGCCATTTTAGGAGCGATTGTATCGCTTTACCTTTTTTGATCCGAAGCAGCATGATTGAAAGTGGAATTTTGATTTATGATAATGTTTTTTTTTTTGTTTTTTATTTTTTTAATACTTTTCGGTTTATCTATATGCTGCTTTGGAATGATTCTAATTTCTAACAGCAAGGTTTGGAGTTTGATAGTGTAACTTGTTCAGCACTATAAAATTTTACAATAGCACTAAGTCAGTTTTTTTATTTTGTTTTATATACTTTGGTTACACTCTCTGGTTAGACTCTTGAACTCAGCCTTGTTAAAAGTTAAGTTTTGTTACCATAACGACTTAGATATAATGTAAAATATATGTATGTTATTTAGGGCTTCAGTTTATGACAGCAATTTGTAATAATAATTATTTTATAATAATAAAGCATTTTGCATAAAATATGTCTTATTACTTTCTTTTTATGTGAGCAACTAGCTGTTCCGATCCCTAGGTAGTCAGTTTGTAATGAAACTATCACACTAATATTATAAAGGCGAAAGTTTGTGTGTGTGTGTTTATATGTTTGTTACTTCTTCACGCTCAAACTGCTGGATCAATTTTGATAAAATTTTGTACGGAGGTAGATGACACCCTGGATTAACATATAGGCTACTTTTGATCCCGATATTATTACGGAATCAACACTTATGCGAGTGAAACCGCGGGGCGCAGCTAATCCTATAAAAGTCTATTGTATTGAAATGTACATAAATCAAGTAAAAGAGCTGTAGAGATAAAGGAAGATAATCAAATAAATATTACACTCATTTGTAGAATTACTAATATATTATGGACATTGGACACAACCATTCTTTAACACCATTTTCTATGACTACAACAGCTGCGATTCCGAATAGCAACTGTCACTATGTTTACAGTCAGTCTTCCTCACTCCTTGACAACACTATCCACTCATTGATTCATACCAGGCATGGGTCCAGGGTAAGGCATCACTATGACTGGCATCTGGCCTCTGTTCCCAAGCGTCTTCATACTCCCAAGTGGCACCTGTCCTTGAGGCCTGAACCATCCTCCGGTTAACAGGTTCGTTATCCAAGAGATGGTATCAGGAACATTAATTTCTATTGGTAGAAACGGAATGTACGAAATAATTTGACCAATGGCGTATCTTCCTTCATCAGCGAGGTATACTACTGCGTTTTTAGGTTGTGTTTCTGGGCTTTTAGGATTAGCATCTACAACAATAGCGTCTTTGTTCTCGTCTATGTGTCCTGTGTTACTCTTGAGGCTGGCTTTTGCTAATTGTTCGTTGAGGTTCGCGTGTCTGTCGTCAGCTTCTTGATTGGGTTCTGCGTTTGGTAGGACGATCACCAATGGCTGTTGTTGTTGTGGGTACCTGGAAGTGATAGAAATCTTTGTGAGTTTCACGCCTTGTTTTGCATGCTATCCATGCATATTAATCTGTCGAGCTCCGCTAATGAGACACAATTGATTTTCTATTGTTTCGTCGCCTACTAACGAAGGTTCACTAAGTAGCCGTGAGTGTCCCCCCGCTCACGACTATCTTACATTTTATTCCAAATGTTGCACAAATTCTACACCGGAATATAATATCAGATTCGTCTGCGCATCATCTAGGAGAGTTTAATCTTAGATTGTAAACATAGCAACGTGTACTCGATTTGCGAACAACAAAAGTACACAAACCGTAAAACTGGTAACTTTACTTCTACTGGCATGTTTCGAATTGTATTTGCACTCTGAATTAGTGTTTAACTTAACTGTGACTTCTATAAACATCGAAAGTAAAGTAAACTTCACATTGACAACACTCAAATTCTGCGTAATTCTTGCTTCAGGTAAAATTGCTTGAAGAGCTTTTTAAGTTAAGGATACAGTACCTACCAGAAGTAGGGCGTTTATACGACACATCGAACTTTGAACAGAGCTTGTCGCACAGATAGACGACACAACTGATATTTTTCTAAACTTACCAAAAACTATTACTTAGCAAAAATTACGCAGGATTTGATTTGAGGATATGACCTTATCTGTATCGATCTTTGCTATAGAGTAGATATCCGAAGGCTTGAATATCTAACACTTGTCGAGCGAAATGCCACACATTGAGTTTCTAAAATTAGGGTCAATCATTTAAAGCATACACTGCAATAATATAATCTCTAGCTAATGGGAATCGGCACATATGTGACTCTTGCCACGGAATCTATCATGATAGTAAATGAAAAACACAAAGAATACTCACAT
Source organism: Amphipoea lucens (assembly GCA_947508005.1). Classification (NCBI taxonomy): domain Eukaryota; kingdom Metazoa; phylum Arthropoda; class Insecta; order Lepidoptera; family Noctuidae; genus Amphipoea; species Amphipoea lucens. The sequence continues at coordinate 22,222,907 of OX382360.1, read as the reverse complement.
CGGAGGTGACTGCAAATTCGGTGCCATATTCCTCAGGAATGGAAGCTGCGGCTGCATCCCGTACTGCATTGGCAGGTATGGCAGTTGCATAGGCGCGCTGCACACTGAAGCTATGCAGAGGTACAACACTACCACCAATTTGCGATTCATTTTGCACTGTTTTAGAAGAAAGCACTATGTGGTTAAATGCCGTAAGTTTTGCTCTATAGTCCTCTACTTTGGAGAGAGAACTGAGAGTTTATGATTGACTGTTTCCAAATCACAGGCCCTTAAAGTTTCTATGTCACGCGTGTCCGTTGCGAATCCAACTTTGATAACACAAACACAGGATGAACACAGTGATTTCCTTTGCCAAATAAAAAAAAATTAAACGTCAAACACTGTTTCGGCGGGAAGACGTTGACAGTTTGAGCGCGAAGTTTTTTTTTTTCGTGTGACAAGGAAGTGCGGGAGCGTCCGTTTGTCTGCCGGTATGGAAGTGTATGTCTGTATGTGCGTTCGGTGCTGTGTTATTATTCAAGTTGTGACAGCGACCTACTCTTCCAGCCCTGACCTTACGGCGGGCATTGCTTTCTTTTTTGGGGTTCATTGTTTCCAAAAATTATAAATGGTGTGTTCAAAAATATTTTTTTTAATAATTTTTGTTTATTTGACTGATTTCAGAGTTTGACAATAACCCGGGTACGCTGAAAAATATCAGGCGGTCAACAAACAACAAGAAGAAGAGAGAATAAAAAGTACAATAGCTCAATGGTTTACTGGAGCGGTCGTGAGTTCGATCTCCAAATCCGCTGCACTATGAACGTGAAAATTTAGTAGTTAGGGTTAACACAAATATTAGCAATGTGCAATACACAGAACTAAATTAATACAAAAAGAGACAAAATAATAGTGTTTACTGAAACCAAATTCTTCAACTGAAACAAGAGAACCCGCGTCTCAATGTGCAGAAACCAACCAAAAACGGTCAAATGCATAATTTTGAGTGTCAAAATTAACACGAAAACAACATTTATATTCGTAAACGTATTGCATATCAATAGGTCGAGATCACTAGAAAAATCGAACAGATAGCGAATCAATATTCGCTATCTGTCTGATACCTAACAGTACGGTAACTAGGTCAATACCATTTACCTGGACCAAAGGATCTCTATGCCATAGAAATCCATTTGAATAGCTACATGCAACTGTAAATAGTTGGTTTTAATCTGATTTCGGAATTTAAGGTTTTGATCATGGTCTAGGTATAGAGCAAACGAATTGAAATGCTAAAATGTGTGCTAAAAAATATCATAAAGTACTTATTTTTACTTTGTTTATTTGTACAGTCAACAAAAGAGATAAGAATGCAGGATCGTCGGATACAGTCTTACTAAACTTCAACTATATCCGACGATCCTGCATACTTGTCTCTTTTGTTGACTGTACGTGAGATCCCATATCGTAAAGGAAAAAAAGATGTAAAAATATTTAAAATAAAGAATAATAAAAATCAAAATTAAAAGTTATTTATGCAAACTAGGCTGAGAATCAATATTTTTTTAACGTTATAATAACACACTGAAAAAAATGCACCCCAATCAAGTGCCTTTTTAGCTTGATTGACGAATCTTGTTTAGATTCATCAAAATGTTAGTTAAGTTGATCATCACGACATGATTCCAGCAATACTAGTTCAAATGATTGAACGCTCAAACAAGTTTCTTGATTACCCTTAACATGATATCATTGTAAAAGAGTTATAACAACAAAGTAAGTTAGTTGTGTCAATCAAGCAACTTGATCAACTTGATTGCTGCAAATAGGTTTTGTGATAACTCAAGATCCCGTTTCAAATCTCAATCAAATAAAAGTAGTAGCTGTGATCATTGTGCTTGATAGGCTCAGATGCAAACAAGTTACTTAGTCAATCTAAACAAAATCTTGATCGTGGCAACTACTTTTTTTTTCAGTGCACAGTCAGTACATAAGACAACCCCCCCAAATGCCCACCCTTCACCACTTCCTAGGAACACACGCAACACACTCCCCAGCAGCACAGCTGTCTGTACAGTTAGAAGAACTTGATTTTACATATCGACGGTGAAGTTTCAATATATAATAACTAACATTTTAGCGATTTTCACTTTATTGCATATTCGTACGTAAAATATGAAATAGCTCATATTTGCAAAGACATAAGGTCTTGAATCGACGACGACGTTTCCTACAATTTGTTTAATATAAGTAACTTTTTTATTAAAATACTATAAACTATAGAAACTATAACTACTATGACTACTACTATGATTTAAACTATAGAAATGAAACGTTTTTTTCGCCTTCTGCAAAATCATGATTTTGTAGTTATTAGATATTGATACTACATCGTCGATATGCAGTAGTAAGTAATTAACATTACGAAATACAAAGTTGCCATATGTCAGCTAGCACAAGCCGATAGAGGTTTTATACCTTTTTATTGACTCTAACAAAAAGTTTTTAATTCCTAGAATATTCGTAGACAAAATTCAAACACCCTGTATGTATAAAACAAAGGTTTTAACTTTGCAAATATTACTAAAAAAAACATTGTAGATTTTATGTGGGTTTTTTTTAATCTGAGGTAAAATATTATCATGCAAAACGTTTAATGTTTGTTCATTAATTTTGCACAAAAACACTGAGTGCTTATTACACTCATTATAAAATAACACGTTATCATTACATACCCGTTAGAAAATATTATATTTTTACAGGTCAATAACACTGAAAATTTTAAATGGTGCTCATTTAAAAAATTGCGAATTAAATTTTAATTAACATAAGCAGCCTTTAACATTCCTACTGCTGGGACACAGGCCTTAATCCACCACGCGGGCCCAGTGCAGGTTGGGGATGTCACATATCTTCAAATTTTTGATTTTAGGACATGCCGTTTTCTCCCTATTTTTCCTTCACCGTTTTGAGAGCAGCGGTTATGAAATAATTGACTCAAAGTAAAGCGTCTGCCTGGGTTCGAACCCACGGCCTACATCTCGGAAGCTGTTCGAATTTTAATCAAAACTGTTAATAATGCTTATAAAGCATAAAAGTATCATAGATCACTTAGTTACCGATCGTTGATACCATTAATTAGCTAGATCATTAGCAATTTTGGTCAGTATAAATAAAAAAATAATAATAACAGATTTTGCCTGAAAATGTATTTGGAAATTGATAAGCTGATTATGACTGAAAAAAAAATAGACAGTTGGTAAGCACCCGTAACATGTCATTTCCGCAAGTCATAATAACTAATTGCTTGCAAAAGATTATTGCGGTAGTAGGTTTCAGGTTAACAAACTGTGGTTATGGTTGTAATAATGGCATGACTGTGTATTTAAAGCGATGGTAAGAAGAAAATGATTTCAGTCTCTTATACTAACCCCCTTATTCATAATCCTATTTTATCTCTATTTTAGCTAAAATAGGTTTATAGAACGTTTGTCTTTATCTGTCACGTTGTCATTTCTGTGTGTAAGAAAGAGACAAACCCCATTTTAACTAAAATAGGTTTGATAAGTTTTATGAATAAGGGGGTAAGTGTATTGTTAGTTCTTGGTAAAGCTCTGGCCACACTGAGGTGAATCCCGCGTGGGATGCGGGAAGAAATCATCACGCGCCACCGATCGTGTCAACTAACTTGTATGAGGAGGTGTTCAAACTGGCGAAAATAGTCGCGTCGCGTAAGGCGGGCTCTACACTGACTCTGCTGCAATAAAAATTTAACTCGCTGAAACTTTTGTATTGAACAAAAGTTTGAGCGAGTTTAATTTTTATTGCACTACAGGGTGAAATTAAATTCATGGGCATCCTTTTAAGGGGTCATTATACTCATCATTATGAACAACTTTTACTATAAGACTAAATCTAAAATCGCGAAAAAAAATCTGCTGTTTCTTGCATTCATGTTCACATAACTCGTCAAAATATAGGGAAGAGCTGATTTTTTTTTGCGATTTTAGGTTTGCTCCCATAGTAAAAGTTGTTCATAATGATGATTACAACGACCCCTTAAAAGGATGCCCATGAATTCAATTTCACCCTGTATATTTTAATTGCACCGTGTAGGATAAGTATTGTGCAGGTCTTGCTCACGCGAAAACATTGGAGCTTATAATAATATACAAAAATGTATACCAACAAATAATAATAATAAATTTATTTATTTATTATTATGGGCGTTACTCGTGCAAATAATTGATCGTTTGAGTTCAAGGGCCGATTCAATCATATTGCGCAATATAAATATTGCAACCGACGCGTGCGGTCGCGTCTTTCGTCCTGTGCGGGATTCGCCTCTGTGTCAGAGCTTAATAGGTTGGACTATGTTTTCCCAATGAGATATAAAGAAGGAAGGGGGTCGTTCCGTAGGCTAGTTAGTTGGTTGGTGACCGAAGATCTCGTTTTCCCACCCTCATCGGGGCCATTTGTGTCTGTCAATACACTAGTTAGAAATAGGTTTGGCCTTTTCGATAGTAAACGATGAAGTAAGAAAAGAAAGAAAGAATAAATCCCAGACCCCATCTCCCACCCAGTTTTGGTAGGGGATTAATAATAAGGACCGCATGAATGCAATCTATCTGCGCTTGCTGCAGTCCGTAAACTCGCAAAAGGTAATTTTTTTTTTTCGTAAGTATACAGACTGACTTTCCCGGGTACACAGGAAAAAATACAGGTTGGCAGGGACATCGACGCGTACCCTGTTATCATGGATTCAGTACATGATCCCGAACCGTTTTTTATTTCGTCGGTTATAAAAAAAAAATTGCTGTTCTATACACATTTTGACCGCGCGGGTATTGCACTTTTCTGTGAAACCGCTGATTTTTTTTAGATAACGGTCGAAACATTTCTACGCCTGGGGGTCCAGAATCATGTGATAAATTGGGAATGATTTATCGTGGTTTCAGTTTTCTCGTCGATGTCCCTGCCACCCTGTATACGGTGTCAGAAAGCCTGAAAACAATTGAGTGTTATCGATTTTAAGATGGTGATAGCCCTAAGGTCCGGCCGCGCTAAATTTGCCAAAGATGTAAACAGCAATGGCCGCTCGAAATTGAATAAAATCGATATACAAGAACATTTTTATTTTAAGTCATGTTTGTTTTCGTCTAAATCTCAGAGCTAACTAGATGATAACAAACATTACTTAAAATAATTGTTCTTGTGTATAGATTTTATTAAATTTCGAGCGGCCATTGTTGTTTACATCTTTGGCAAATTTAGCGCGACCGGACCGTAGATTAGGTATTGCTCAGTATTCACATTAATAGGCATGCTAAAATATAATTCTTGCATGGCTTGAGCACAAAATATGCTCGAACGCATTAGCGTCATGCAATTTTATTTATGGGCTATAATGCTGTCCGGACTGCCGGATGAACCCGTACAAATTTTCTGTACAAAGCCAGGACAACACAGATTTAGTCATTGTTCCCTGGCTGGGCGCCTTATTTATAAGGCATCCACAGCCTTGCCAGCACCCTAATCGCGTTTAATACACTATCAGTCACAGTCTGAATTATTTTGAAGGATATTGCTAATTCATTGCTTCATATGTTAGAAAAAATTGTCTGCTCAGCAACGTAAATATCGCAATGGATGTTGTTTAATTGTCAAAATGAAAGCCATTCCTACCGTTAGTGTAATACACAATTACCCCGCGCTGGTTAAGCTGCCTCTGCGGTAGACATGCAAGACGCAAAAAAAAAACAGTGGCACTCCAGGAGTGCCGACAGAAGTGAAAACGTGAACAATTACGTGTGTATTTTTTATTTTTTGAATCATATAAACAAAACACAGAACACTTTGCCATCACTCACTGACATATCGGAAACCCATTAAAACCGAGTAAATCCCGAGAACAGCCGAACACATCCGAATGTAGCGCAGTGTCAGTAACAGTGTCGCGAGTTCAATGGTTTTTTCCCATCTGAAAAAATGCCCGACGCGCCTAAAAAAGTTTTCACTTCAAAAAACTAAGGATTCCAATAGATTATCAAATGTTCGCTAAAAACACGCCCTCAGCTAGCTAACTTGACCTCCCGTGCTTCGCTAAACTGCGCGTTCCTAATTAAAATGCGTGTTGCGTACAGCTTTCGTATTCGTTGCGTTTTCGTCAATGAATTAATATTATTACACTCTGCATATGTTCCGGGCGAATGATTATTGATAAGAACCATTGAATTTAGTTTCATAGTAGTTCACGTCGAATTTTTATCTTATTCACACACCAAAAAAATGTTTTCGAAAGACATGTGATATCTACCAACCCGCACTGGGCCCGCGTGGTAGATTATAGCCCACCCCCTGTCGAAGAGAGGAGGCCTGTCTCCGGGGGAACATTATAGGCTGATAACGCATATAGTTCACTATACCGGGTTCTAAAGGTAGCTAATAAGCTTCTAAAGACTGGAAACATAGATGTGTCTGGTCTGTCTGCCGTGGACTCAAATAATAAACTGGTTCCCCGAGGCAGTAATTATGAAATGCAGGGTTTTCCTGAGCAATGAAAAAAGTAGAACTACACAGGCCTCCTCTCGGTGTGAAAGAGTGGGCCGTAATCCACCACGTGGGCCCAGTGTGGGTTGGTAGATGTTGCAAGTATAGGTATAGATTGATAGAAAAAGAAAACGGAAGAAATTGCAAAAAACAAAAAATAATTCTTTGCTCCATTGTCTTTTCCAAGTATCGTACGGCTTTACCAAGAGAGACGCTACATGCACCGTTGTGCATACATTATGACGACTGCATAATAGTGTTTTCGTGATGTGAGTGAGTGTGAGTCGGACCAGAGATGCACCTAATTAGAATGCGAATAGTGTGCATTTTACTTCCGTGTTTAGTGCACTTTCGCTAGTGTGGTCACAATCTTACATCTGTTCCATAAAGTTAAAGTCCTCGAAAGAGGTACTTAGCTGAAGTATTTGCGAAGTAGTTCATCGAGTTTTGAAGGTATCGGAGAGAGGAGAGGAGTAAGAGGTAGGTAGCGGCCACCTATTCATTGATTACTCCTTTGAATAGGTGATTTTGTCTCAGGATGAGCCGCCCGCTCTTGACACGATCACGCCCGATAGAAAGCGATGGATGAGGTCTGTGATGGAACGAGCATGCTCAGAAGATGCCTAAGGCATTGGAACTCCCACGCATCGACGAAACACAGCAGGCTGCTTGACGCCGGACTCCGGTGGGAGGGTGGTCGCAAACCAGGCGGGTGTTAGGTGCAGGGGGTTTTTTTGGGCACTCTCCTTTACGATTGAATAAAGTACAGATTACGGTATCTCCATAGTACTAGCTTTCAAGAGTTCTATTTCAATTTTAAAGGTGTAATTTAAACTTTAAAATTGAAAGAGAACCCTTGAAAGCTCGTGTAAAGGCGTGCACAACAATCAGTACGCGGCAGTAATTTGGTGCGGTTTTGTAACCGCGCTTACCGTTAATGTGTTAGGCCTTAGTATATCTCTGCAGCCGCAACGCTGTTATTTATTACTAACTGTTCTAGGGTTTTAAGTTATGGTACTGGTCTTTAATGTTTCAGGGCTTGTCTACAGGGTGAAATTGAATTCATGGGCATCCTTTCAAGGGGTCATTGTACTCATTATTATGAACAACTTTTACTATGGGACCAAACATGAAATCGCGAAAAAAATCAGCTGTTCCCTACATTTTGACGAGTTATGTGAACATAAATGCAAGGCTGACAGCTGATTTTTTTTCGCGATTTTAGGTTTAGTCCCATAGTAAAAGTTGTTCATAATGATGAGTTAAAAGGATGCCCCCTTAAAAGGATGCCCATGAATTTAATTTCACCCTGTATATAAAATATGTAGCAGTATTTCAAAGAATATCTTTTGTACACAGGCTTTTTCTATTAACAAGAATGAAGAACGAACACTTAGATTAATATAGTGTGGATTAAAAATTCGGCACGAGTCGTACAAGAATAAGTCCAGGTTTCCACGTGATGTTTTCCTTCGTTGACAGTCAGTCAACCAATGATGTCTAAGATTAAATATTAATCAACCTCCCTAGCCTTTTCTCAACTATGTTGCGGTCTGCTTCCAGTTTAACTAAATGCAGCTGAATACCAGTATTTAATAACGATAACAATAGTGATGATAAAGATTAAACAAAGTAAATATAATTATAAAATTAACAAAGTCACAAGTTTCAAGACCGAACTCACAAAGAAAACGATGATCATAATGTAAATCTGTTGATTATAATAAGTAATGATCTGAAGGCATTATTTATCACATTATTCTCTTAGATGGGTATGGGACCAGGGAAGGAAATTATATCTAATGTATCAGCTTGGAAAGCATTCACTGATAACTGATAACATTGTCTGGGAACAAAGGGAGGCTAGGTAGGTGGTAGATAAACGAGTCCGTGCATTTGCATAATAGACAAAGGATCTAGAAAGGAAAAAGGCACGTATTCCTATTTACTGAAACAAGAACCTAATGGTATTTATAAAAGACAATAAAGTTATCATGAAAGGTCCTGACAGCAGTTAGCAATGCTATAAATTACGAAGAATACTAGGGTTCAAGAACCTTGGTCTTATACTAATAGGTTTATGTATTTTATAGCAAGGTATGAGTAATTTAATGCATTTTGGAAAAGGTTTTCGGTCAGTGAGCTTGAAATTTTTCTGCTAGAACATTATTAAAGGTAAAAAGGGAAATTTGTGTTACCTGATAGGCTCTAAGACATATTTGAAAGCTTATTGCTGATTACAGTACCCACTAAGTCAATGTTAAGCCAGTCTGATGTAGAATATTGTAACAAATAACGGATTGGGAAAACGTTGAGAATTTGCGGATTAGAGTTATCGTCAAGTCCTTTCCGTTCAATTTCTGTCAAAAGTAACTTGGTGCAGGGTCCCAAGTTTTCGTTAAACTTAGGATTCTGTACTGAATTTGGCTCGATGAGTTTTTATTTATCCTTCAAATTTTTCAAAGTTATTATATTTAGTTAATTTGTCTGTTCGGGTTTTCGGAAAATTGAATCGATTTTAACATGAATAGAAATACAATCAGACAGCCAATCGTAGACAATGATTAACTTTTTAACATTTCAGTAAAAAAATAATAAAAATAACAATGTTAATAAAATATAACAAAAATATTAGCAACTAACCACACATTACGTAAGTCTTAGACATTGCAGGTTTTTACAACCATAAAAAAAATAAACAAAATACAAAAATAGTAAAATAATTTATTACGAACTCTAAACCTTAATGATATGGCAAGAATAAACAAAATAAATAATAATACGACTTTAACTTAAAAACTAAACTAATCATAATAAATGCAGAAATAAAGATATCACGAGACTAAAACCATAAAAAAATATACGGAAGTGACAACGCTTTGACATTTCTAAAGAAACGACTTTTTCCAACCACTCATATTTTTGTTTACTAGCACGAAAATATTTACGTAACATGTTATATCATACACCGAGATTATACAACTACTTATTGATATTAAAATATTATTATTTTGTATTTCTCCGCAGCTATCGAACATGCTCTAATAATAAAGTCGTACTCAATTGTTTCCATGCATCCCATCTATGCTTTTTGGACCGAATCTTCCACATAACGCATCAGTTGCCTACGTTGTCTTCTCATCTGGCTGCCCGTCGTCTACAACCATGTCTATCTCAACTTCGTAGGTCCCTGGCTTTGTGCGCGATGGCCTGACCACTATTCCAGGCATTTTGGACTCCTGAACTCCATCAACTTCGTTTTCCGCATTGTTCCCAACAGGCACCTCACCCTTCACTTGCGATGCCCCATCAGGAACAGATATACCGTTAAGTTGGTCTTGTGGCAGCTTCACGGACATCAACCCTTGGAAGCGTTGGACGAACATTTCCAATATTGGCCCAAACCTGGAGACCCCGTCTGTTGACAGCAAGAATCTGTCAGACGCTCCTTCTTTGGGTCGGAGCACAAACATGTTGAAGTTTAGGGTTTTCTTGACCGGCCGGGCCGCTACCTGCGCGATACAGGCTATAGCGACGAGTACGAGCAGTGCGCGAGGTGACATAGTGTCTCAGTGAGTACGCGAGGCGGTAGCGTGCGCCCACGGCGGCGAAAGACTCCACACTGCGCTAGTTGCGTTTTTGCCGCGCATCTAAGCCAAGATAACGGGTCCACGGCAAAAAGATCATAATTGCCTCGCATCGTACCGAACGTCTGATAATTGCAACGATCTCTCGACACCTTTCCTTTGGAAAGCGATTCCATCTTAATTCAAGTGAGTCATCATTATCAGAAGCCCAAAATTTGATGACCTTCATTGATGTACGAAGTTCTTTAAATTTAGTTTTGAGTTAGGTGTCTACGAACATAGAGATAGTTCAAGCTTGATTGGTTATGAATCGACTATTAAAGTCTGAATAAAAATATACTGATGTTATAGTGTCATCGTTGTGCTAAAGCTGTGAACCTTAACATGTAGGCTTTAAGGACCAGATTTGATTGTGCTGGAAGTGATATAATTTGCACATTACTGCACATGTAGTTTTAAATCATCTTTATGGCCATCCATCATGAGCAGCTCGTGTACGTGATTGATGGTAATATAATGATGCAGTATCAAGGTCATGACAATGCAGGCCAATGAAAATAAACAAAATGCGGTTTGTGGGCTTTTTGCATTGTTCTTCGCTTTTATTTGTTTTTAATGATAGACATTTTGATGGCCAATTAGCTGGAACGAATTGTCGCTTTTTATTTTAACAAAATGATAAGTGAGTGTGATTCGATATGTTTTACGGTTATTATCTTGTTGAGAATGCATGTTCAGAAAATGGCAAAGGAGGAGACCGTTAAATCTTACATAAAATAAAATACCATCAATAGATAATTTTTTTTTCTTTGTCATGTCGTAGATTTCAGTACTTTTTTGGGATATATATATATATAATCAGGATGGTGAGAAGCTAAATGAGTTCTTTGGATCATATTGAATATTGTATTATTTAGAAGGTCCCAATAAATCTTTAAGCTATACCCCATAGGCTGATAACATTTGGATGAAACTCCGAATATAATAACGTCATCTCTGATAAAACACTCCACATTTACCATATACCACAAACATCCGAAAATCGCAGCAAAATACCTGACCAGCACGAAAGACTAATGGCAGAACATACAATAATTGAAACAGCATTACAATTTAATTGAATTAAACCGTCCACGTCTATCTCGAGTCAATTATCCGTTATTTATGTCCAATCACATTTCCAATTGGCCATAATTATACGTCCGATTCCTTTGGAGATCATAAACTGGTAACCATTCTTGGAACCTGACAATTTTAGATCTGAAGCTGCAGAATTGTTTGATATTGTAAAGTTTATCTTATTAGAAAGTGATAGGGATGGTGTAGATGATTCTGGATGGTAAATTTAAGTTGGTGTATGTTATACTTTATAGGATTGAACGCCACCACAGGATGAGGCTCCGTTAGAGACGATAAAATGCAGCTTAAGTGCTAACGGTAGCAGTTTCGCAGATAAAAGTTAGATTCCACAAGGAAGTATTAATATTGTTAATGATGGCAATTTCACTTCAGGAAGTGTTGATTGAAATTAATTATTTTATGACTGTTTTGTATTGGTGGAATATTTATGTTTTGGCAGAAACGTGTTTTTAGAGACTTTCGTTTTTTTTACGCTTTGTGGAATGTTAAAGTTTATTTTAATTATCACCTATCTGTGCCTATATGAGGTTTCATAAAGGAAGATAAAAAACAAACTGACTTATGTAAAAAATTAAGTGAGTTTGTTTTTCGGTTTATTTTCTACTACTAAACATTATGCCGTTATTCATAATCCTATTTTATCTCTATTTTAGCTAAAATAGGTTTATAGAACGTTTGTCTTTATCTGTCACGTTGTCATTTCTGTGTGTAAGAAAGAGACAAACCCCATTTTAACTAAAATAGGTTTGATAAGTTTTATGAATAAGGGGGTTAATTTTTAATACAATTCCAGTCTCTCTACCTTTGTCTGAACTGTATTAAACTAAAGTATGAAATAATTCTGAGTTAAAGGTCCTAGCTGACCAAGATGAAGAGAATGATAAAATACATCCTAAGCATCCATCATAAGCAGACAATATTGACAGATTTGCAACCCGTCAAATTACGATACTTTACAACGACTTGAAAACGAAAACCCACGATCTCAAATCATTAATCTTATTGCATGCATGAACGGAGCTGACATATTTAATGTAACCGATTTTCACCTTATAAAGCAAAATGGGGCTGATACTAAATCTCGGGCAATTTTACCAGTTGTACTAGTCACTTATCTGATAGATGGAACCGTAATTCGCGTTGCTGTTAATTTATTATAGGAGAAAGCTACCGGTCCTGGCAATACTAGGGCGATGTCGCTCCATATTAGCTGTACAGTTGCTAGTGCTGATTTTCTAAGGAATTTACTGGAAATTGCTGTTTAGGTACTTAAGTTAAGGGAGAACGGGGTAATAGAATTGAGAGTATATGTGTTGAGGCTTGTATGTATTTACATCTCTGATTGCATCTGATCAATCTCTTCAGCCATATTTTATCTACCTTTATCTCATCTTTCCTCATGTTTTTAAATGTAATGAGACATGCATCAAGACGCCATTAAACAGCCAATTTCATACTACACTAGCTTCTGTCTGCGACTTCGACCGCGTGAAATTTCACCCTCCCCCCATTTTCACCCTCTTAAGGGTGGAATTTCGAAAAACCATTTCTTAGTGAATATCTACTCTTCACAAAGAACACACCCTCAATTTAGGCTGTGCGTCGATATATCAGTCAGTCAGGACTTTGAATTTTATAGAATATACATATAGATATGGATAATATATCTATATGCCATATTTATTTTTTATTGGGCTTTTCAACAATATTACGCCCCATTACATAAAGAAAAGCACTGCATGCATTACATTATACGCATATAACAACCAATAACTAACAATAGGTAGGATATTAGGTGTATACCAAACGTCAAATCCTTGACCTGATGCCAAAAATCAAACCAATGACCCATATCATCAAATAACTCTTTGTGTATAAGGCTGATGGACACACGCTGGGCTGCTGTTATATTTATTGCTATGCCGGTATACCATGAATTGATGAGGTTCGGGCACGAATCCGACCTTATTATAAAGAACAACATATTTAAATATCTCTGGAATATATTTGAAAAAGGTATGTATTTAAGTAATCGAATCTCAAAAAAAAAAACCTTATTGAGATCCTAAAAATATTATTAAACACTCTAATATAATGATTACCTACGCCTCTTTTTATACATCAAATCATTCCTATTTTGGGGTTCTAAATAGCCAAAGAGCTACGACCAACTTGGATGTAGCGCGGTTGGAGCCTAACCCATTTGGTAGCTTAGTTACTGCGACCAACTGAGAGAAAAGACCAGAGAATTAAAAAGAAGCTCAATTATTAAAAAAAGTGTGCATCAGTAGAGAGTAGTCCATCTTTAGAAGGTCAATAAGTTTTTGGAGGATCACTTAGATGCCCCTTTGAAAGCGGGTCATAGGACCAAAAACAGTTGTATTTTCGGTTTCTATGTTTACGTTAGGATTCAGAAATCTATTAAAGTGAAAATGAATAGACAAAAGTTGATTCAAATAAAAATAAAAACTCAAACAGTATCGAACATTTAATTTTTGTAATAAATATAAGAAACTATAATTACATTATGTATTCTTTTAAAAACTGGTAACAAACATAAAATTACCTACGTCAAAGTACACTTTGACCAAATACTAGTTGTAAAACTAAAATCACTTGATTCATACATCTGAAACAAATATTTGAGCTGGTATAGTTTCAACTTGTTTAATCACAATAAACTTATGTGTGTCGTTGAGCTACGCTTTATTTCGTGTGAGGGCTTGTGCTCGGTGGTTCGATTTAACTTCGACAGCTTCTTTGGTTTCTTCGTTTCCTTGTTTTAGTTGAGCCGGAGGAGCACCTGCAATTATATAAAAAGAAACATTGTCAGCATTTTCTTGAATTCCGTCTCCTTGTATAATGTTTTTTTTTTTTCTATTTTTGTCTTGCTGCATAATCAGCCTATAATGTTCCCACTACTGGGACACAGGCCTCCTCACTTTGAGAGGGATTGGGCTTTAATCTACCACTCAGACCCAAACAATACAGGTTGGTAGATGTCACATGTTTTCTTTTTGGTTCTGGGACATGCCGGTTTCCTCACGATGTTTTCCTTCACCGTTTTTGAGAACAGTGGTGATGAAATAATTTACACAAAGTAAAGCGCCTGCCTGACTGGGTTCGAACCCACGACCTGTAGGCTCGTAAGTCAGGGCCGTTATCACTGGCCCACCACTGCTCGCTCTCACCCGCTCTTTGCCTTCCTTACCTTTGTTTTCTTTGTTAGTCTTCAATTTTACATCGTTAGTCACTAAGGCTGGATTTCTATATCCACTGTGTATTAATTCGTTCGAACGTCATTTTCACGGTTGTAACTTATATAGACGTTACTTCTTTAAGCATTAAACACGTAAAAAGTGCTTTGGATCCTTAAATTCTTGTTGCTATCTTCGTCCACTACAACATTATCTTCTCAACTATAAAACCGATTATACAAGGTGGAGACCACAATAAATTAAACTGCGTATATCTAATGAAGTTCCCAGTCTGCATACGAAAATTCAATCAAATATATTCAATAGTTTAGTTATTATAACCAGTCAAAGCTTGACAACATCCATAGTTGGCCCATCACTTGCACTATTTACTCTATTTAGTTTGTTTGAAAAAATCAATTTTTTTTATTTCGATGTTAGGATTTATTTGATAGTTCCAAAGTACTGATAAGCATTAAGCCAGTGTTTTCATTTATTGTCGTATTGTCATCTCCACATTGTATATCTATAGTGTTTTGAGACACCACATATTAAAGCGATCACAGGCATTGATTATAATCATGATTAGACAAGTTCTTACCGTTGGGTGCTCTCGGGCTCACTTGGCCTGGGTGGACAAGTTGGGCAGCTGGTTCTGTGTATGCAGCATGGTTGACTGGTCCTTGGAGTCCGACGTTCTGTGAGAACTGAATAGGCCCTTGTCCAGCTTCTCCTTGGATAGGTTGGCCAGCGCTGTAATAGAAAGGAAGATATCACAATAGCTTATAAAGACTGTTTGTTTTACGAGATTCAAATATGAATATCTAAACTTAATTGTAAAGAGAAAAGATTCGACTTTTTGTACGTTTATTTGTTATGCTTTCACGCTAGAACGACTAAACGGATATGGATGAAATTTTACACATGAATAGACCATAGCCTGGATTAGAACATAGAATACTTTTTATCCCGATATTTCCACGGGATCAAGACTTATGTGGGTGAAACCGTGGGGCGCAGCTAGTTATGAGTAAATAACCTAATGTAGTGCCTCTTGTAAAGCAAACTGGGTAACGGATTTAATTGCTTTTATTTAAATTACAAGATTTTCGTCACCACTAGTTTTTCGAGATGTCCAAAAGTATTTTGGTATTACAATTAAAGGCGAAAGTAGAAAGTTGTAGATTACAGCCAGGAAATAATAGCTATTAGTTTCAAAATAAAAAACTCAATAACCATTTGTATCTCAAAATTGGTCTGCTAGCAATAAAATTGATATTTCTTTCAATAATTAATTCATCGTCGTTTTATACGTCTGGTGAGCTAGAAACTAATTGTACTTACGGATTAGCAAGTCTTTCGCCTTGGTATACTAGGTCATAAGGTCTGGGGTAGGCAATGGGGCCCAGGACTTGTGGTTGAACCAAGCCTCTGGGGTACCCTTGGTACGGGTTCAGGCCGCTCTGACCTAATGGGTCCAGGAGAACTGCATTCTGGTAACCTGGAAAGAAATTATGGGAATGGATTACTTTTACAAAACTTTGAAATGGCATCAATCATTCTTAATTCGTAATCTCAGGTAATTTACTTTTCAATACCAGCTACTACTACTGCTATATATTTTAGCGTTACTTGCTTTAAGTCTATTTTTGCCTGAGTATTGGTTATGAAAGGTCAAAAAAAATTGCTATGGAATTGGAACTTAGCCATGGAGTTGTTTGTTTCAAAACTTGATTATATTTGATTCTGAATTCAAATTATAGGTGATTTCTTCTACAGTCCGGCCATCGAGAGAATGCGTTCCTGACACCTTTCAGTGCGACGATTCAGTAACTATTAAAAATCAGCAAAACACACGTTTGTATGAAACTGACAGGGCTCAAACACCTCCTTCTGCGAAGCAGTCATGCTAGCGAAAGAGGTGGCGCCGCGGGAGACGCTCCGGGCGTCGCGGTCGGGAGCCGCGTGACGGCTCCCGGCCACCGTAGGCGCGGGCCTGCGGACGGAGAGTAATGGGTAGCTCACCGTCCGATCAGGACTAGGCCCGTGCCGGACGGCGCGTACGTGTTCCACGCGCGCCTCAAAGAGATGTCAGCATAAAGGAAGGGGCCTGTCAGGGCCGAAGCCTGCCGGGGGTGCGGATTGTCCGAAAGGGTTACCGCTACCCCGGAAAATAAATGGCTAAGGAAGGAACACGGGTGGGTTTTAGTCAGTAAAAGCCTGACACTCCCTTCCGCTCCACCCAAAGCGGGACCCCGTCATTTGATGATATCCCATCCAATAAAATAAAAAATAAAAGGAGTCAAAAACGCATTCTCTCGTCGCCGGCTGAACTGTGGCATATTAGTTACTGATCAAGGGCATAAGCGAATACCATTTCCAGGGAATTTGCCGTTTCCTTGAGGGCCAGCAGCAACAATGTATACTGGTGCGTAGCCTCCTATGCTGCCGGGACTGAAAAAAAGTAAAAATTCATTATTGATCTACAACAAAAAAAATGTAAGTCGATTAAGGGGTTCTTAAAGCCATTAATAATCTGGGAAATGAGAGATTGGGATGCTTTTCATAGCAATAAGTATAGGAGCAGTGGTGGCCCAGTGGTATCAGCCGCGACTTACAAGTTGTAGGTCGTAGGTTCGAACCTCGACAGGCGCTTTACTTTGTGTAAATTATTTTATCACCACTGCTCTCAAAATGGTGAAGGAAAACATCGTGAGGAAACCGGCATGTCCTAGAACCAAAAATTCGAAGACATGTGACATCCACCAACCCGCACTGGGCCCGCGAAGTGGATTACGGCCCACTCCCTCTCACAGAGAGGAGGCCTGTGTCCCAGCAGTGGGAACGTTATAGGCTGATTATGTTGTTGTTATGTAAGTATAATCAGCCTATAGTGTTGCTCTCGTTGCTGGGGCACAGGGGAACCGGCCGTAATCCACCACGCGGGCTCAGTTCGGTTTGGTAGATGCCACATGTCTTCGAAGTTTTGGTTCTAGGACATGCCGATTTCCTCACGATGTTTTCCTTCACCGTTTTGAGACCAGTGGTGATGAAATAATTTACACAAAGTAAAGCGTCTGTCTGGGTTCGTAATTATTATTGCGACTCGTCAGTCGTGGCTTTTACCATTGGCCCACCACTGGTCTTCATAGCAATGAACCCTATTAATGACTGTCAGTGGTTACAGGCGATGGGAACAGACGTCCATAATGTTGCAGTTGATTGTAAAATACTACTTTGTTGGTCGGGACTTAGTTCGCGTTCAGGGTCTATAGGTATGTTAAAATTCGTACTTGTATCCGGGTACTGGCATGTGGACAATAAACACTCGTTGCCCGGGCAATAATCCTGGTATATTCGGTGCTACTGGATTCTGGAAATGAAAAACAATCATAAGGTTGGCAGAAGACAGAGTACATTTAAAAAAATCAAATCATTATCAGCTCTTATTATTTATTTATTATTTTATTTATTTATTTCAGGCAACGCAGGCAACTAAAAACAAAACACAACAAACAAACAAACAACAGACACAAAAACAAACAAACTAGCTTCTGCCCGCAGCTACGCCCGCGTGGATGTCAGAAATTATCCCACGGGAACGTGCATCCGGGACTTTTGTCCATAAGGACATATCCTTTCCCAGGATGCCATCTATCCTTTGCTTTAGGCGTGAAAAGGTAACGTACATACAGAGTTACTGTCGAATTTATAATTTAAGTGTGGATTTATGGATTCGGATTTTTTCATACTGTCCTAGTCAAAAAAACACACTGAGGTGTGTACACCTCAGTGTGTTTTTAGCCCGAACGATTAGGCTGAGGTGTACCTCGGCTTCGGGCTAAAAAAGCGTGAAGTTTATGTTATAATGATGTACCTGTTGTGGAGGCTGCTGGGGCTGTTGCACTCCTGGTACCAACTCCACTTCACTGTCCGGCTCCAAAGTCTCCAGCCGCGCCGGTACTCCATTTGGCCCATTTGCGTTTACTGGAATTAACATAAAAACACGTCAATTGTTAGTAGACAGACAGATAATATTATTCTTTACAGGAGGACAGGAGGTTTGAGGACGCAAAATACACTTGAACGGTACAAGCTGAAGTTTTATCGCCAAACGTAATCTTCATCAAAATTGCTAAATATTAGACGGGTAAGTATCAAGATTGGTTTATTTTAAGACAACTATTACGCTGTTTATTTTTTTGCAATGTATCTTTATTTTTTGTATATGTTTATTTAATTATTTTAACAGAATATACAGGCTGGCCATATGGTATGGCAATGTATTTTTTTTAAATATGTAACTTTGGACGTTAATATCTCGGGAATGTGACACTTTATAAGGTTAGGTCTTCCTATGTTTTCTGTTTGCACTGATGTCAGCTATCGATTTATATTCCTTGATTTATATATAGGTTTCATGCGTGGCCGCCATTTTGAAGTCCTTTCAATGCAGTTCAGAATCACGTACTGAATCCATGATAACATGTTGCATGTCGATATCCTTGCCACCCTGTAATATTTTATCTACTTGTTTTACCCGTAGTACTATCAAGGGCTGATTTTATCCGCTGTACTATTAAGGGCTGATTTAATCCGCTGTACTATTAAGGGCTGATTTTATCCGCTGTACTATTAAGGGCTGATTTTACCCGCTGTACTATTAAGGGCTGATTTTATCCGCTGTACTATTAAGGGCTGATTTCCATCGCCAGGTAACTTTTATTCGAGGAATAAAACTGAAGTTTGACAGTTTTTGTATGAAATAACTGTCAAAATTTCAACATTATACTTCGAATAAAGTTATCAGATGATTGAAAAATCAGCTCTTAATGTGATAACCTCATCGGTACTCTGTATACTATACACTGACAGTGCATGTTATCTAGAGACATGTCATGATGACATAATCAGGATAATCTTCGTCAGTAATGCATCATACACGTTGAAGATTTTTACTGTCAGTCCGTTGGTTTTCCTGACGGATTTTCCTTCATAGTTGGGCAGATAAGTGGTGAATAATCGGTCAGGTCTAAAGCAATTTACGATCAAAGAATGACGTAAAACCATTAATACATCATTGCAATGTAACTCATATCTCATTGTTATCCAAACTAATATTATAAATGCGAAAGTAACTCTGTCTGTCTGTCTTTTCTTCACGCCTAAACTACTGAACCGATTTAGATGAAATTTGGTATAGAGATAGTCTGAGTCCCGGGGAAGGACATAGGATAGTTTTTATCCCGATATTTCCACGGGATCGACACATATGCGGGTGAAACCGCGGGGCGCAGCTAGTATAGTATAAATTAGAACCATTGACGTGAATTTCATAAAGCTCTTGACAATCATTCTAATTTATACCTTTCCTTACCGAGATAAGAGTTACATTGCAATGACTTACTAATGGTTTTAAATCGATCATGAATGTCCTAAAAAAGTACACATCTAAAAATGAAGCGGCAACATTTAAGCAGGACCGATTTTTTCAAGGAAGCTCTTAACGAAAAGACCATTTTTGGATACTGGTTACCGCTCTCCATGAATAATGGAAATGTTGCATTATTCACTTTATAGTATCTTGCATTTAAATGCAATTGTATGTTAGGTACTTATTTTTAGTTTCCTTCTAATATTTTATTTGGCAATCCCAAAACATGCAAGTGAGTAAAACGAAGCTTTCTTACGGCGTTGACGCATTCATGATGCGTTTGGAATAAACCGTGAGTAGTTTGCATTGTGTTGTTTTGTGAGACACCAAAGTTTTACAAGGAAGGCCTCCCACAGGGTTGACCGATGACCTGGTGAAGGCCGCAGGAATTAACTGGATCCGAGAAGCACAGAGCCGGTCGAAGTGGCAATGCTTGGGGGAGGCCTATGTCCAGCAGTGGACGTTGATGATGAAAGTTTTACATCATGATTCGACGCCCACGTTAATTTTTTGTGGCTTTACGTCTTTCAGAGTTGCCTTTACTTCATTCAAATTTTTAACCGACTTCTAAAGAGGAAGAGGTTCTCAATTCGGATGTTTGAATTTTTTTTTTATGTTTGTTCGCGCATAACTCCGTCGCTTGCCAACCGATTTGAAAAAATATTTTTTTGTTGGAAAGGGTATGCTTTTCAAATGGTCCCATGAAAATTTTATCGAAATCGGACAAGCGGTTTTTGAAAAATCAACAAAAATCTAAAAATTTATCTACATTGTCTACATTAACGATCTTTTCGTTAACTTTTTGTGGGGTAGGTACAAGTCAAAAAACGAAAATGCTGAACCACGGATATCTAGGTGCGGAACCAACGACACCGACTTCCGAAATTAAAGTTATTTTTCACTTTGTAGTGTTTTTTTTTTTTTTTAAAAAGGTTTACCTTGAACGTTATGTTGGATAGTTTAAAATAGTACTTGATGTTTTTAAACTAACCTTGCTTCTGCTCAGCTGGTCTGTAGTAGTTATCCACTGGTGGCTCCAAAAAGTAATCCAGTCTGAAATTATGGAATCATTTTATTTTAACTGCCAATGGTAAAGTAAAGTAGAATAGAATAGAATACTCTTTATTTTGTACACCATATAAATTTCAGACATAAATATAGAAACTTTACAATGGGTGACACAATGGGCGGTCTTATCGCTAAGAGTGATCTCGCTAAGTACTCTTTTATTGAACTACGTGGTACCTACATATTAAAATACTGAAATAAAGAAGCTTGTAAGTCTTCTTTAAATTGCTTAGTGATTAGAGGTTTATACAAAGCAGCACATAATGCATTGTTCGTACTAAAGTCATCACCTGCCTAGCCTTTTAATAATCCAGCCAGTTTCCAGTCTAACTGACTGCAGCTGAATATCAGTATTTTACATGGAGCGACTGCCTATCTGACCTCCACAACCCAGTTACTGGTCATGCTAAAGTAACGTACATAATTCATGAAGGCTCTTTTCTGCCGCACATAGGAACTGTGATGAGTTAATTAGTGGTTGGGCCCGCTAGACGTGGCGGGTTGATACCAGTCACCGACTGTACAAGTATCTCCCGAGCTCCCAAGTCATGGTGGTACATAGAATAGTGGGAATTTAGTTGGTAGGAGTCCGTCATAAATTTCGGTTGTCCCCAGACGGAGAGTAGATATCCTTGAGAATCCATACTTATACTTATCCATACTAATATTATAAACTCGAAAGTAACTCTGTCTGTTTGTCTGTATGTTACCTTTTCACGCCTAAACCACTGAACGGATTTAGATGAAATTTGGCAGAGAGATAGATTGCATCTCAGGGAAGGACATAGGATAGTTTTTATCCCAGAAATCATCCTTTAAGGGGGTGAAAAGGGGGGTGGAAGTGTCTACGGGGAATCAATAACCGCTGAACCGATTTAGATGAAACTTTGTATGGTGATAGTTTGAGTTGTGGGGAAGGATATAGAATAGTTTTTATCCCCGAAATTATCCCTTAAGGGTGTAAAAAGAGGGTGGAGATTTGTAAAGGGAATCAATAAAAAAGGACTCTAAGGGGCTGTCTCCACGAGCGAGAGAATCGCATTTCTATACACTCTCTTAGAACGCGTCTCCACACGGCGATATCATCGCTGCGAAAAATAGATCGCACGGCGAGAATATCGCCGTGATTCTCTCGCTCGTGGAGACAGCCCCTAATACTTTTATCGCTGGTGAAACCGCGGGGCACAACTAGTTTACCCTAAAAAAAAAAAAGGTGTAGAAGTGATATTTACGGATTTAGCTGGTGAAGCCCCGCTTGCTGTTGGTATCGCTGTTGTGCTACGGGGGGAGCCGCACTCACTGCCGCCACCACTGCCGCTATAACGTACTGCAAATAAAAAAAAAAACTTTATTATGAAGGTGTCGCTTTTGGCTTTGCTTTATGCATCGGGATGATGTTCATTCTTGGTTAAAAGGAAATAAGTGATCTGGATGAGTGAATCACGCTTGTTTGCTTCTAATGTATGGTTATTCAACCGCAACTAGGTAATCAATGTTTTTTTTGTGATAATATGCAATGTGGGTATGTAGTAGGGTTTAAAAAAGGTGATGACCATCGATGCTATAAAACTTTCAATCAGCTGGTTTCAATTTAGATTCTCTTGACATGCAAATTAAAGAAGAACATTCCAATGAACCAGCCAATTATTAATTGGTCTTTGCATCGTTTATCTGGTAAGCAATCCTAGTCTAAGTTTATAGACATCAGTTGATTATGAAAATTTAGGTAAGGTCCTTGTAGCAAAGACTCGTAGATTTGTAGACCATTTTCTATTTTTTTGACAGGCGTATTCTGCCTGTTAACGCTGTAACTCGAAAACATTGTAAAAGCCAATTATTTTTAAAAGAGTAACGACGTTTCATAAGTGACCATGTAGGTTTATGTGAAATAAAATATTTTGATTTTGGGCATCATTTTTAAATGATATCAGATTTTTTAGCTAAACCGAATATCTGACCGTATAAGGAACACAATACTTCGCGCCAGAACCAAGATAACGGACGTTACCCAGAAAGCCGCTAAACTTAAGTGGGACTGGGCCGGACATGTTTACCGCATGTAAGATGACAATTGGGCTAAGAGAATCAACGATAAGGTCCCACTAATTACTTTATAAAGGGCCAAGACGAAAATGGCGGGTCGAGCTTGACTCCTATCGTAAGGACTGGCCGGCACTCGCAAAAGACAGAATTGTGTGGAAAGGGAGAGGGAGGCTTTTGCCCTGCAGTGGGACAATACCTACAGGCTAGTTAGAATAGAATTGAATTTATTTCCAACGTAAGTGTTACACAACTTAAGGCTAATTATTAATCAATAAAAGTACTTAAGTACAATAAGTTTCCAAAAACACGCATTCTTATAAATTAATCAACCATTATCATCATCATCATTCATTAGATTAGATAGATTAGAAGTTGGAAATACATTTCACAACGTTAGATCTCTAAATCCTACTCAAAACGTAGGCCATAAATCAAATCACCTCGTTATCTTAACAAACCATCTCAATCGTTACTACACACTTACAATTCTGTACATCTACATAAATAGCCTTCGCACAGGTCGCTATAAGTAAGGTCAGCTTATTGCAAACACATGACATGACCACGTCATCGTCACCGTCGCGAAATTCGACTCATTAGTCATTAGCACTTATTGGGAATTATAATTGTTATACGTTTTCCTTGTTTTGGTTAGATGAGGTTTGTTTCCTTAAAATTGCGTATTTTATAAATAGCGTCGTTTGAAATGCAGTAAGAGGAGCATTATGTTGAATAAAGGATCAATTTCACTACAATTGTTTTGTTTTTTATTGTCGACTTTCCCAGCACCCAATTCACAATCCAAATGATTTTGAAAGATATAACTACCTAAATCATTGCTGCATTCGCATGCTCGACAACGTAAATAACGCAATGAACATTAATTGCGTTATTTGCCTTTCATTTGACAATTCGGCGACATTGTCGAATTATACAGAAATCCTCAGACAAGGCTTGACAGACTTACCTTTAAAATTGGTCATGGTAGGTGTAAAAAGCGACGAAGATCTTACGTTACGCAGGCTCGTTATGATTATGATGACGATCATACAGCCTGGTTGGTCTAGTGGCAAGCGCTACTGCTGAGCATGCGGTCGGTTCGATTCCCGGGCCAGAAAAAGTGTTATTGGGTTTTTCAATCTGGAACTTCTCAGTAGCAGCTCTGAGTCTGGATTTGTGCCCAGTTTACGGCAATAAGCTTCCTGGCTAACCCCTCGAAATGTGCCTAACCCTTCGAGAAACGAAAGCGTGATGTTATGGTGTGATGTTACAGATCATTCCGCAAAGAATCGAAAACAAATCAACATTTATAAAATGCAAATCAATTCAGAAGATTACCTTTATAACAAAACAAAAGCCTATCGGATCGACAAAGTTCATTCAATCGATGATCGTACCTTGTTTATTTTTAATGCTTTATGTAACGAGCGGGTTTAGATGATGATGGTACAAAGAAAAACATGCACGTGTCAGCTGATTGACATGCCATACAAGTTGTATGGGCTTTTATTGGCTTATTCATGATCGTTAACAGTGCTGTTGGCTTAGATTAGCTAGGGTATTAACGTTGACGGCTGTGTAAGATTTATTGGGATTAACTTTGCAGGAAATGGCAAAGCATTCACCATTAAAGGCCTAGAAATGAATTGGATACATAAGGACTGATGTAGGACCTAAGACTAAAACAGTCAGAAGTAGATGCTGAAAGAGAGAATGAGTTAAAAGACATAACGTCTGTGAAAGAGGTCAATAGTACAGACGCCAGCACACCAAGCTACCCGAAACTGTCAAATTTTCTCAATCAACCTTGAACCTTATGCTTTAGCGATAAAGTTGAAAATCTATTAAAGAAATTTGGCAGATTGTAGTAGCTTGATGTGTTGGCGTCTGTCCCTAAAAAGAGAGGTCGTAGATGAAAATAGTCTGAACCATGTACAGTACCCGGCGATATATATTGCACATCGACCTTTGGAAAGACACAATCGGCTAAATTCGGCTTCGTAGAGCGTTATCTCTGTCGCACGAAATACAAACAGTCCGGTATCTATTAGGAGTTGCTAAAACAATTATGATTTACTTCTTTTGATAATTCTTTTTATTCTTTGTATAAAATACACCAATTTTTCTATAAATGATAACTTCGCGTGACTGAACTCGTAAAAGTTTCCCTCTTTTTCCTAAAGATGCCATAGTACAACTTTAAATTATTTAAATTTGGGGGTGTTAACAACTCTAAATATATATTTTGAACTGGACGCGACCGCATTCTATCGCACTTGAACAACGACTGACAAAACGTCACATAGGTAGTGTGCGACAGAGATAACGCTCTACGATGCCGAAATTAGCCGATTGTCTCTTTCCAAAGGTCGATGTGCAATATTTAGTGCCGGGTACTGTATTCTCTTTTTTTTTGAAGTGAAAACTTCTTTAGCGGCGTTGAACACTTTTTGTAAAGGGTAAAAAATGTTAAACTCGCGTCAGGGCATCGCGTCAGGACACGTGACCGTCAGGAGAGATTCCCCCCCCCCCCCCCATCTCTTTCTACGGCGGCGCCAACCGAAGTGAACCAAGTGAGACACGACAAAGATGGCCGAAGAAAATGACATTTGACGTACAAATGTTTGAAAAGTCAGTTTCGTAAACAATAGGAGCCGCAGTTGTATTTAATTTATTTTGAACTTCTGTTTAACCAATTTAGTTTATTATTATATACCTACCTATAATACAAAATAGAAGCGACGAACAATATAACGAAGCACATTATAGCAACAAGAAATACTGTGGGACATTGCTGCTTTTGTGTGAAAACAATGCTTCCGTGTCGACCACGGAAGTTTACACCCTGCAGGGAGATGCTCCAGTAGGGTGTGGCTGTGAAGCTATGTTGCAAAACATGCTCCACGTCCTATCCTGCCTTATTTGTCCTACCCAAAACATGCAGTCAAAGTGACCTCTGCGCTGCCACCGACGACAACGTGGAAGTGGCAATATTTTGAGCCAACAAGATCTAAAGTAAAAGAGAAGAAATTTAGGGAGTAGTTCATTAATAAAAAGCTTGTATACAAATATCAGTTTATTTTTATAATACTTGTACGCACCGGGACTTACAGCTTAGTACGGCTGTTATTCCAAACGCATACAGTGTGGCTAAGTTTGTAACAATTGAGCCTGGTATCTATGGTTACCTCACCCTACTGATTATAAACCTACAGCAACTACTTAACACCCTAGTTATCCTAACACCCTAACCTATCAAACAAGCCTACGGGAGACCTACGGGAACAGACAGAATTTGGGTAGGAATAGGGGTTTGTGTACGTCGTGCAATGTGTACACAGGAAATAGTTTTGTCATTGCCGGTCCCACAGACTCATAGAACTGGTGATGGCTAAAGGTGTCTTGGCCATAGTGAGAGGAATTATGGAAGATGAATCAAACTCTACTCCAGCTTGATGGCTAATTTATTCATTTACTAATTACTAATTTATGTGGAACGAATGTATGTCGCTCTTGATGCTGACGCTGGCGTATGTAACTCTTGCCTGTTCACGGCTGAACAATACTCTAAACTCTAATTTGGCTTCTAAAACTTGTGCAAGCAGAACAACATTTTTAAAATGTTTGCTTTTCATTTGCCATCTGTGCCATCTCTTCTGTAGGCCGTTTTATTTTCTGCTATTCGTAGTGAAGCACCATCCTTACTAGTCCTATTGACCTGAAATACAAAACTAATGTTATAAATTCTTTCTCTTCATTATCTTATTTATACTGATTTAATTAATCAGTAGCGGCATCAAAATAACAGTCCTTATTATTCTTATGGCGGTTTTTTTTTTGTTACAATGTGTTTTGTACAGGCAAACGAAGTTCTTCGTAAAATTGTAAATTGGATAGGCACCTAATTCGTAAATCATGCCAGGCTGCCCCTGTTTAGCGCTAGTGCTTGTGTCAGTGTTTTTATTTTCTATTATGGAGACCTCTCCCTGACCAATTCTTCCAAAAAATCTAAGGATTAAAGGCAAAAGCAAGCATAAGTATAAGAAATTGAGAATGTTTACAAAACATAACTTACTTTGAACACATTTTTCCGGTCTTAATTTCATTTATTTTAAATACAAAAAAAATATTCAAAAGTTTTTTAGTTTGACACATACAATATCAAATTCATTCATTGACATATTCATATTGTTTCCATGACGACCATGACGTTGTCGCGTCAAAACTGTTGAAACTGTAGACAATAAATTAGTTTTTCATACGTAATAATGTCTATGGACCAAGAAGTTTATAGATAAAAGTGGAGGCAACACTGAATACCTAAGTAAAACCGACTGTGGTCGGACACTCTCTTTCTAAATACATACATAAGAACGAGACAGTGATATGTTTTCTTTCTCATATGTATGTATTTAGAAAGAGAGCGTCCGACCACAGTCGGCTTCACTTAGGTATTTAGAGTGTTGTCTCCATTTTTTACCTATAAGCTTCTTGCTATGGACACAAATATTCGGTTCGTAGACAGATATTCTCGTATGCCGATTTAATGAGTTGGCCAATTTGTTGGATGAGTTCATTATAATGGCAACATTTAGAAGTTGTAGGACATTCTAGTTATAGAACGTTTATGAAGCGTTTATGAATACAAAATTTTATCGAATGTTTTAAAGGCCTATTGAGCATTTTAACTAATGAATGGTTTAAACCTTCAATAGGCTTTTTTTATGAATAAGACCGAAAGTGTTTAAAATATGGAAATTGAACAAAGTGCATCTATTAATGAAAAAAGTTAATTAAAGTTAGTTAGTTAAAATTAATTAAATTAATAATTGATTTATTTCAACGTTAATATTCAAGTTTTCACTTCTGCCGGCACTCCCGGAGTGCAACCCGTCTTTTTTTTGTTACTGAATGGTAATGCTCTTGACCCCGATCACGCCTGATGAAAAGCGATGGATGAGATCTATGATGGAATGAGCGTGCCCAGAAGATGCCTGTTCACTCTTGTTTTGAAGGCAGAAGATTTTGATTGATATTGACGCCGATTCCCTTGTTCACAAACTAAACTAAATTTAAGTTCAGTGCATCTTATTCTTTCTATTTCATTAAGAAAAGGACAGAACATAAATATTAGTTTAGTCCTGTCAAATTAGTCAGCGCCTGACATAAAGTGACGTATTTTTAGTAGCCAATTTTTTAATCACGTCTAAATTGTCTATGGAGTATCGTAATTTGACAGGACTAAACTAATATTTATCTCCTGTCCTTTTCTTAATGAAATAGAAAGAAAAAGATGCACTGAACTTAAAAGTTTAGTTTGTGAACAAGGGAATCGGCACCATTATTAATTTATCTGGGACCAGTCAATAAAGGCACTATACTGAAAACAATATTTAACAAAGAAGAAACGACCGTAAAATTACACATGCTGCAGTTATTGAAATTAGCCTGTAATTCGGTTACGCACTACCAATTTATTCGTAACATATTATTTAATGGTTCCACTACAATGGACAGGGAAATAGCATGATTTCTCTGTGATTTATATCATTTTTTTGTCGGAACTAACGCTTGCACATACTAACTACATAATGGGAGTTACGCAAGACTATTTTCTATCTAAGTACTACACTTCTAAGCTTAGGTCTTTTGAAAGACTGTATATAGGTAATGAAATGACTGTTCTAACCACGCCGAGAGATAGTGGGTATAGACAGTGTCATCCACGAAGACGCGCCCCACTCTTCTTATTAATCGCTAGTGGTTATGGCTAGTTAATTCCGCTAGTGTTTTAGTTTTTTTTTTGAAGACAGGCCCGTGGCTAAATAATAACAGCCGTTCAGGTCGATCGATCAGGTTAAGCTACTCTTGCCGCGGTTGGTTTGTGGATGGGTGGCCATTTTTACATACAGAGACTCGGAAAGCACGCTAAGCTGTTGGTCCCGGCTGTCATTCGTGGATTTTTGATAGTCGTTACGGGTAGTCAGAAGCCCGAAAATTTGACAACCAGTCTTACCAAGTGGTATCGTAATACCCAGTAACTGGGTTGTGGAGGTCAGATAGGCAGTCGCTCCATGTAAAATACTGGTATCCAGCTGCATCCAGTTAGACTGAAAGCCGACCCCAACATAGTTGGGAAAAGGCTAGGCAGATGATGTTTTAGTTTTTTGATACACACTAATTACCCACTAATAAGTAATTACTGTGTATCGAAAAACTAAAACACTAGCGGAATGTTGCACATTTGTACTGTAAGCGATTAGGAAGAAGAGTGGGGCGCGTCTTCGTGGATGGCGTTATCTGTACCATTCGGCATATAATAACTGATGTCCATTTAGAAATACCTATAGTAAATTGTGCGTTTTTGTCGTTTCTAATGTGGCGATATTGACCATCGTAAGACGTCCACGTCTATAAAATGTATGGAGATATATTATATGCCACGTTATAAGGTTATCGCGGACGAAAAATTTAAAGCGTTTTCATATATTTCCATACATTTTTACTTGCCTGTTTTATCGTGGTGTCGTGACATGGACATCCACGTAAATATCGTCACTTTAGAAATTATAAAAGTGCCAATGAACAATGGCACAAACTTGATGCGTGGACTGCTAGCAGAAGGTACGGATCAAGGAGTTTTTTATAACGATGTTTGACAAAAATTTATCAAATGATTCAGTGCAATAGTCCACAAGCTATTATACAGGATGATTGGAAGATGGGTGCATAGCTTTAAGGCGAAGATAGTACAGATCATTTAGAACCATTTAAGCCATGGTTGTCTCAGACCAAGTCTTACCAATTTTTTTAACCAAATTTTTATGTTTTCAATTTTTCATAAATAAGCAGTTTACTTGAAATATTGGGAATTTGTAAGACTACAAAAAAAAGTTGGTAAGACTTCGTCTAAGACAACCATGACTTAAATGGTTCTAAATTGTCTGTACAGAAGCCAGCACATCAAGCTACCCGAAACTGTCAAATTTTCCCAATCAACATTAAACCTTATACTTCAGCGATAAAGTTAAAAATCTATTAAAGAAATATGACAGTTTGTAGTAGCTTGATATGCTGGCATCTTCCAATCACCTTGTATATTTAATAGCTTGTAACACAGAAGATATAATTTTATATATTACAGAATGTCATTGAAAAAGAAAATGTAAGTAGTGTAGTCTATGACAGAAAACATAGGAAAAGTTTGCCAAGGTGCATCATCTTTGGCACGTCGTTTTTATAACAGTTATAGTTACAAACCTTACCATAAAGCTCTCCCCATAAAAAGCCGTACAGTAAAAAAAAGGTATTTAAACTTTTTTCTTAGTAAAGTTTTATTTATTATGCGACTGCCGCAGTGCCTTTTTTTTCTTTGATGACTACATGATATCAAACGTGGATGTAGTTTTCTATTAGTAAACAACACGTCATCTGTAATGAACTTTACGCAATTACCATAGGTATTCGTACAAGTGTAGTTAGTTACGGTAATCCGAATTAATTACCAATCATACATATTCAGTTTGTTTGTTCTGAGACCGATCTTTGTGTATTTTTATAATTGAAGTTAATTGGTGTTTTGCACTTACCTTTAGTGATGTACTTGTTGGATTTTATTATGAACAAGATCCTTGCGTGATTTATGTGTTGTGTTAAATGAACTACGTAATTGCATCTCTAAGAATAAATACTTTTTAGTTTTGATCAGTGCTTTTAGATTTTTGTATGCTTTCTTGACTTTATGACATGAATCGTATTTAGTTTTATTCCATCGTCTTTAATTTTATTCTAGGTCGTCTTCGTTGTCTTTACATATAATTATTAGTGTGTACAAAATATAGTCTTCTCCATACGAAAATACCTTTTGGACTTGAATCAATTATATTTTTTTTGTAAATTTTGACATTCAAATGTGCCTCTTTGAAATAATTGATTTGATTTTAGGTTTTTGATTCTTAATGAGAGTGTGATGTCAATAGTAAGCTATCGTAAGCGTTCTAAACTAGACTTAATTGTCCAAAAACTTTAATATGTAATGAGTAAGCGTGGTGACCAATGCTCATTCTACATTACAATGGCTTTTACCTGTAGGTATAGAGATAATAATTATTAAACGAAAAGACTGAATAACAGTGATCGGAATAGGCTGACTAGATATTTACCTAAACTTCGGAGAACTGAGACAGAAAGTGGAGACTTCCTTAAGACAACATTTTTTTTTTCCCGGAATTCGGGAATAATCTTAAATAAGTTGAAAATAAGCTTTATTTAAGATGGGTAAAGGCTATTTTTAACTAAACTTGCAATTACCAAATTTTCGGGATTTTCACGTAAAATCCCGAAGTAAATAGTCTAACTATAATTCATGTATTCCAATTATATGTAATGTATGATACAACGGTTAGTTTAAGGATCGTAAATATAATTCTATACACGAATTAAAGTTAGACTATATCTTTCGGTATTTTACGTGAAAATCTCGAAATTTTTTTTAATTGCAAGTTTAGTTAAAAATAGCCTTTAATCATCTATTTTCAACTTATTTAAATTGTTTTCCGAATTCCGGAAAAAAAATATCGTCGTAAGGAAGTCTCCACTCTCTGTCTCTGTTCTCCGAAATTTAGGTAAATATACTCAGCCTGTTCCGATCACTGCTGATAACACACACAAAAACATACCTGACTTACAGTCAGATACAGCATCCTACCATCATAATTCCTCTCATCCTCTCACCCATCACATCTACGAGTACGTAATTTGATGACACAAAACGGAAGGAAGCCGCTAAGTAAGTAGCCGTCACATTAGTATGTGACTGACGTCCGAACCTTCACCCACTTACTACCTATATCATATAGCCGTGGTCAATGTGATCGTAAACGGAATTTGTCACACACGATGTGACGATGTGGCCTTGCTGTTATTGGGAGTAAGTCTTCATTCTATAAATCTATGGTTTGAGATAAGCAGCAAAAAAAATATAACAAAAAAGGGGAAATATTGATGGCATAACCTGTAGCTAAGGACTGACTGTACCACTGTGAAATAAACCTTTCTATAGGAAAACAAATTTTAAATGAATTTTTGTTTGTAAAAGTTGGCTTTTGAATTTTATTGATGACTAGCTGCGCCCCGCGGTTTCACCCGCATAAGTCTTGATCCCGTGGGAATATCGGGATAAAAATTATCTTATGTCCTTTCCCGGAACTCAACCTATCTCTATATCAAATTTCATCTAAATCGGTTCAGCGGTTTAGGCGTGAAAAGGTAACATACAGTCAAACAGACAGACAGACAGAGTTACTTTCGAATTTATAATATTAGTTTGGATAATATTAATTTATTATCTACGATTTTAGTTGGTACCTATTGCTTTAAGAAAAACTGTGAACAGAACGTTGAACTTGATTCCCAAAATATTTCCCCGAAGTCGTAAGTTGACATAACTTTTATGTGATATAAAATTCGTATAACACGGCGCCCTTGACCTTGGCGCCACAATTTCGTCTGAGTGACACATCAAGGGATCGTTCAACTCTGTCCTACAGTTGTTCACTGCTCAGTGAGAACCATACAAGGTCGATAAGTTAATTGTATCAGAGCATTGTTTGAGAAATGCATTGTTTTGATAATTTTATAGATTTTTTATGTGTAGATATGAGAACTTATTGTTTGAGTGGTCACAGTTTTATTTATAAAAAATGTAAATCGTGCATAAAACTTACTGTACCTATACATTTTTATTAATTAACTAGCTACCGCCCGGCTTCGCCCGCGTGCTTCCCATATCGGAAAAATAGCCTATGTCGTCCCCAGGGTTCAAAGTATCCCCATGCTACATTTTATCAAACTCGGTGCAGCCGTTTTGGAAATTAGCCGGAGCAAACAGACAGACAATTTTTTTTTGTAGTAAAAACTGTATAAATTATTAAATTAAAATTATACATTCATATTATTATGAATTTAGTAAAAAGCTGTTATTTTGACATTACAAACACACACTTTCATTTTATTTATTTGTATATAACCACGACACCGAGCGCATTAAGAAAGAAAACGGCGAAAATGTGAAAATTATGCAAATAAAATACTTGATTGTCTTGCAAATGACTACAAGATTCATGTGAAATACTGCTAAAATGCAAAATCCTAAAAAGTTTGGCAAATGAAAAATACGAGTAAAGTTCATTTAACATGACCCGTTGCGTGGCTTTGGCAATTTATATGCCGCTCACATACCTAAAGTTAAAATCTCATAAAATTCTTCATACTTATTTCGCCACCGCGATTCATAAATAGACGAACTAGAATTCTCGCAAATTCGTACTCTAAAACGACATACCAAGCCAACCAGTTATATTCATCAGATAACTCGGACCACCGTAGTTTTTCCCTAACACATGGGGTCACAAAGTGTTGCGAAATCATTGCAAAACGCAACAATGACAAGCTGTCACACGCACTTAAACACGAGGCATGGAGGTAAGTAAGTGTCTGAATGATTCCTTTTATTGCAACATAGTGTAACGCAAGCTCAAAAGTGTAATTTGGTCGTAATTATGTGTGAGGACAGTTAGGGACGCGCGTCGCTGGCTGTGCCTACATACTACTCTCATGCGACCTGGTTTAGAGCGAAGGAAGTTCGTGTTGTGGTTTTCTAGGTAAACGACCGAACGTTTTATCTATAAGTAGATACTATAATATAATAAATCTGAAGGGTTTGTTTGTTTGAACGCGATTAATCTCTGGAACTACCAGTAGCATTTAAATAAATATGTTTGCATTGATATTCTTCAGGAACGGCCCTTAGAAGACAAGCAAAAAGATAAAAAGAACGCTAAAACGAAGTAATAGCGGGCGGTAAAAATGGTTGTTATTATATTGTGGTGTCTTACGACTTCCACGCGAACGAAGTTCGGGCGGAAGCTAGTTTTACCTAGGTATATAAGGTGTAAAAAAATTAACCTTAAAAACTTTAAGAGGTGCTTTAGACCATCGAACTGAACAACTTTCACTATGGGACCAACTCTGAAATCACGAAAAAAAAATGAGCTGTTTCATACATTTTGGCCGAGTAGGTATTGAACTTTTGTATGAAACAGCTGATTTTTTTTTCGTGATTTCGGAGTTGGTCCCATAGTGAAAGTTGTTCAGTTCGATGGTCTAAAGCATCTCTTAAAGTTTTTAAGGTTAATTTTTTAAACTTTGTATATAAATTTGTTATCAAACTCCTCTTTTTATGATTTTTTTTTTGTGTACGAATATATTTGGTAGGTCTGAGAATAGGTCGTAGGATATTTTTTATACTCCTAAGCGATAACGGCCCTCTACAGAATTTTTTGGAATCAAAACTTACGCGGGTGAAACCGCGGGGCGCAGCTAGTGTAAAAATGTTTAGTGCTTAGATTGTATTGTGTATTGTATAAAATAATTAGATTATTATCACATTTAATTATACGAAATCAAAAGAAAGAGGAAGAATGTACGTACTGGCTGGTAATCGTTAACTGTACTATACGAAATGACTTTTGTAATCATATTAATCGGTTCGTCTTTTGTTTGTTTAAATGATTTCTTTTGATTGGTCAGCTTGTTTACCGTTTGATTTTTCTTATGATATCAATGTATCATTCATAGTCAGCCTATGACCAGTGGGACACAGCCCTCCTCTCTGTGAGAGAGAGTGGGCCATATTCCACCACGCTGCCCCAATATGTGTTGGCAGATGTCGAAGTTAATTACAAATCACAAACAGTCAGTAGAACTCCTATTGGAACTCTGCCAAATTAGCGGCTTTATGTAAGGTGTGCGTCATCTTGAAGATGGTCGAGTATTTCAGCAGTTGTTTTCATGAGCAGAGTGGCGCAGTGGAAGCGTGCTGGGCCCATAACCCAGAGGTCCGTGGATCGAAACCACGCTCTGCTAGATACCTTTTTTTTGCATGACAGTTGTTTTTAATTTTGAAGATACTTTTTCTCTTTTATGAATTAGTTTTTTGCGCACCTAGCATTGTCATCTCAAGAATATTCGAAAAATGGGTTTATCGAAAAAGTTTTGCTTCTATTTTTGTTACAATGCAAAACTGCTTTATAAATAAATGATTAAAAAAGTACACGCCGGGAAACCTGGACTAGTCGGAAAACCCGGAAAAGCTTGTTGACGTTCAGGACAGCACTTAACTTCTGAATTGTAATTATAATAGAATAGAATAAAAAACTCTTTATTATGTACGGACAGCGTCAGAGAAAAGGAACCCCCTTTGGTAAGGAGTCCCCTTTGGTAAGTAACCAAAGGGGGTTCCTTTTCTCTGACGCTGTCTGTACACCATATACATTACAGACATAAATAAAGAAACTTTAAAATGGGTGACACAATGGGCGGTCAATGAGAGAAGTATTTATTAAAAAAAGACAAGTAGTCGATTTTTAATAAAATATAGATATTTACATCGTCAATACAGAACCAGTGGCGAAGAGCCAGAAAAATACATCCCTTTCAACAAGAATACCATAATAAACTTGAGAAATTGGTATCTAACTACATTTTAATATCATGTTATTTTCACTAAGCCAAATAAAAATATGCAAAATCGGCTTTTTAGAAACTGCATCCCGGAAACGCAAAGATGTTGCCAAACACGGATTATACCAAACACGGATTTGTTGAAGTTTGTCTGTATGTTATGAAAATAATTCCGCAGGAGGATCCGTTAGTTACATAACATAACATCACGCCTGTTTCTTTCCGTAAGGGTAGGCAGCAATGTATGCATTAAGTATACCCACATTTTGCTAGTTTAATACGAGAATGAACATATGTAAAATAAGTGACGACCCCATTGCATGAATCGGACACAAATTCAGATTTCGGACTGCAATTGAGAATAATGTGATAAAGAATTCGATAACACTTTCGTATGACCGAGTCGAAGATCGAACCCAGGACCCTTCAGTGAGCAGTGGGATTCGTGCTTGTGACCACAAGGCAGTTTCTTCGTTATCATAAATACTATTGCTTAGTAAATCAAATAAAATTATGGTTCTTTATGAAAAGAAATTGGACCTAATTCATGGTTTTAGCCGGCGTGCTCTAATTTCCAAAGCTTGCTTGGGTTAATAACCTTTTGGCTGAAAAAATACCGTTAACGTTTACCTTATGTAAATAAATAGCTTAATAGGTCATTTACAATTTTTTCATGTCGTAATTTAATTTTTAATAGTTTTCCTAACTCGAAATATGTACGAGTTTTCCAAATTCGAGTTTTCTTTTCATTCCGATACATGCGAGTGAGAAAAAAAACAGAAACAGAATTTCATAATTTTTTTTTTTAGAAATCTTCTTTCTAATTTTATTTAAACCAATTAACATAAGCCACAAAAGAAAAAATCGTAAAGAAAACTTACAAAATGAGCCGCCATAATTTTCACAACACGATTTGACCCGCGCACTATAATGTTCAGCGAAACAATGCGCGCACGTCGATCCGCGCACACTTATATGAGACGCGCGGGTTGCGTGCGCGACGCATAGGGATAAATTATACACTTGGCTTTATGGTCAGATCTAGGAACTTTTTGGAAAAAATCTGCTTCCAAATTGGAGTGCTTATGTGTATCCTATGGAAAGGCTTTGGCTATTACGGTGATAATCATGGATAACGACTAAGCTTAGCCAGTTTTTTAGGAGATGCAGATAAGTTTTAGAGGATAAATCAATAACGAATTTTGTTGATGTCTATTTATCAAATACTATGATCATAAAGATAAGTACAGCTGATCACAATCCACATAGCTACAGACCTCCTCATAGTAAAACAGAACCTGGGTATATGGTGTTATAAAGTAAAATATCTAAATGTAAGGTTTTCCTCACTGTAGGTAAGATCATGTTTTCCATCTCACGTTCATGCGTCAACTGAGGCAGAGGCAGATGGGTTGTGGTGTTCTAAGGCCAGTAACCGATGACAATAGCATTCTATTTCTATACAGATGTGACCAAATGATTTTCTGCTTTATTCAAATAGTGTTAAACGGTAAAGCGGTAGATGTTCAACTGTGACTGCATGTGCTATGCGGAAAAAATATTTAATGTGCCTGACAGAAGGGCAATTCTCGTAATTTTCAGAACGTTCACAGTCTGATCTCAGTCTCAATCTGTAAAAAATACCTCTAATTTTCCTACATTTTCACAAGTTTTTGACGTGGTTTGTCGCTGAGATGAGGCTGCGACTAGATTTTGAACGTTTTAAATCACGAGAATTGGCCTTCAGGGCGATTGTCTTTTTTTTTCCGGCACCCTAATTGCGTAACACACTATTACTCTCAATTTGAGTAATTTTGAAGCATATTTCTAATCCATTGCTCCATATGTTTGAAAAATGTGTCTGCTCAACAACGCAAATAACGCATTGAATGTTGTTGAACTGTCAAAATGAAACCCATCGCTACTGATAGTGTGTTACGCAATTACCCTGCTGGATATAATAAAAAGCGACAACTATAAAAACTGAACAAGCTTCTCCATGGGATCAACATTGTAATCACGAAAAAATTATCAACAGTCCCATTGAAAACTTCAATACCTAATCGACCCAAATGTAGGTATGGGACGGCTGATTTATTTGGTTGCGATTACGATGTTGTTCCCATGCAGTAAGTTGTTCAGTGTGATGGTCTGTACCGCACCCTTAGAAAGAAAGAAAATACGTTTATTCACGTTACGTTTTTAAGTTTCCTTCATTTTTTTTACCACACTTTTCATCATAACCCCGACTTACAAGTTGTAGATCGTGCGAACCCAGGCAGTATAAATAATTTCATCACCACTGCTCTCAAAACGGTGAAGGAAAACATCGTGAGGAAACCGGTATGTCCTAGAACCCAAAGACATGTGACATCTATCAATCCGCACTGGGCCCAAGTGGTGGGTTACGACCCACTTCCTCTCAAAAAGAGAGGAGGCCTTTGTTCCAGCAGTGGGAACATTATAGGATGATTATGCTTTCTGATACATGCTGTTTACAGAATTCTGTTTCCAAAAGTGTCAATTCTAAGTTTCGTAGTTTAAGTAGCAAATGTGGACATTTAGAAAAATTCTATTATAGAAGATGAAACTAGGTCAATTTGTAACAGAGTCAAGAACAATAGTTAAATATTTTTAGAGATTAGGTAAGTAATGCCCATAAAGATGATCTAAATACCTACATACTTGCACAAAAAACCCGTTCAATGAATTCAGGTTGACACACTTGAGAACGGAGTGGATAACCTAGGCTCACTAGATCTGCAAACCAACCATAACATATGTTATAAATATTGTATATTTTTAATTCATTGAAGTCCATGTTAACTTTTCGTTTACCACTTTCCTTTACTTGTTATTCTGATTGTTTTGTTATAAGATTTTTTTTGTTTTTTATAGAGTGCCTTAACCGGGGTCAAATAAAATTGTCTTTCTTTCTTATTTACCCGGTGTCTCTTCTTAAGCACTTCGTCGATATTTGACCAACACTTTTGAATCCAGTCTAGCATACTCTACCTAGCGGTGGATTTGAATAAAGCAGCTGCTAATTGACCGATGGCCGATCCAGTATCACTGAATTCCAGCGGTCTGGATTAAAATACTGGACCAATGTAAATCAGTCTTTAGTAGTGTTGTTTGCGACCAATCATTGAACATTAAATAAATAAATAAATTAATGATACCAAACGGCTGGTCAGACCAAGCAGTTGTCCTCACTGGACTCTCTGTTACGACCACTCTGAGAGAAGCCAAAGAACCAAACGAAGTGGAAGAACATCCATATACTAATATAAATACGAAAGTAACTCGTGTCTGTCTGTCTATCTGTATGTTATCTTTTCACGCCTAAACCACTGAATGGATTTCGATAAAATTTGGCAGAGAAATAGATTCCATCCCGAGACCTTACATAGGAGCCAAGGCCACCCATTGTATATTTTGTAGTGTTTAATGTGTTTATTTCATGTTTATGTATTTTTGTGGTGTACAATAAAGTATTTATAAATAAATAAATAATAGGATAGTTTTTATCCCGATACTCCCACGGGATCGACACTTATGCGGGTGAAACCGTGGGGCGCAGCTAGTCATTCATAAAGCCACGAAAGCCTTTCAGGGACACGACCTTCAGTTATAAAGTACGCGACCAAGAAGACGTGGTCTTATGACCTAAATTGCCAAGAAACAATAAAATATGAGTCTCCTTTTGGTCTATCTCAGAAGAATTTGATGAAACACAAAGAATTTATTTAATTACTAACAATACATTCTTGAATCATGACTGTAATCCATACATCTTCATCATCACATTGACAAGAACTAGGAAACATTGATGTATTAAAAGATAAGTAAGCGATGACTGTGGACGAATGATTATAATATGCACAAACAAACAAACAAACAAACTATCTCCTTGGTTCTATGTATGGCTATAGTTGGCACGATACCAAAATCGGTAAGGCTTATGAGTATATGAGTGTGTAGGTATGTGTTATGATGGTCGGTAGTTAAAGATAGTTTAAAGTGACTATTATTTTCATCTTTGTCTTATTCTATTACTTTTCCTTTACCCGTTATCTTATAGTGCCGTAAAATCCATGCTAATATTATAAATTCGAAAGTAATTGTCTGTCAGTTTGTTTATTTCACGCCTAAACCACTGAACCGATTTAGATAAAATTTGGTATAGAGATATTTTGAGTCACGGGAAGGACATAGGATACTTTTTATTCCGATATTCCCACGGGATCGAAACTTATGCCTTACTTATGTATAACCGCGGAGCGTAGCTAGTAGTTCTATAAAGGAAAATCAGGTGTAATCGTAGAGCGTTAAGTTTGCTATGTAACCTGTAAACTGTTATATGACGAACATAATTTCTCTCTGCACTCGTCGACCTTAAGTAAATATTTTGCCAAGAACTACATATTATGATTTAGTAACATTTCAGCACTCACACATCTAGTGCTTGGTCTTTACTGCTACTACAAAACGAATAACGCCTACAAGATTCAATGAAGCAATGCAGCATTCATCTTCATCATCTGCCTGGGCTTTCCCCATCTATGTTAGGATCGGCTTCCTGCCTAAAATAGGTTTCCAGCCTTACCGGACCCAGCTGAATTCCAGTATTTTACAACACAATCCAGTTACTATGGGTAACACGAACCCTCTTGGTAACGCTGGATGTCAGACGGGAGACAGGAATCAATTTGCAATGTAATAAGAAACGAATTTACGTATTTTTACTTTTCCCGCAATGAAAGTTTCATCTGAAAAGCTGTAATGTTCTGAAATGATAGACAGTGATTATGAAGTGCATTAAAAGCATGTTGATCTAATTTACTGTCATGTATTTACAAAGCTTGATCAAACTACCAATACCATCTACAATGACTATCTACTACTACCTACTTATGTGTTTCGATAAGTTACTTCATAACAACATGAAAAAGAGACAATTAAGCCTAATTTACAGTTTCAACTAATATTCGTATGACATAATATTGTGTCATTGACCCGTCAGTGTACAGACAGTACAAACTGCATATTTCTATCTTCACCGGACTTTTATGGAAATTACGTAAAGAAGACAGTTTTGTGGGTTAACAGATAATGGAACGGTAATAAGTGGTCAACTGTAGGTATTCTATTGTTCCCTTTATAGAGGAGAAGTCATAAGACGGCTGTCTTAAATGGAGTATGTAGTAACGGTCACAATGCCAGTATACTTAAGTAACTAATAGGTTTAAGAGCAGTGTATGCATGTCAGTTAATTTAAGTTTGAAATACGGAAAAAAGGTTTGTTCTATATAAGGGATGTCCCTCATTTGTGCCTTATATTTTTACATTTTTTTGGTTAT
This sequence comes from Amphipoea lucens, assembly GCA_947508005.1. Taxonomy (NCBI): domain Eukaryota; kingdom Metazoa; phylum Arthropoda; class Insecta; order Lepidoptera; family Noctuidae; genus Amphipoea; species Amphipoea lucens. The sequence goes on along the minus strand of OX382360.1, from coordinate 22,182,025 downwards.
GAATCCAGCACCTATAATACGTAACACACTTTGAATTAAAATCAGAATCATTTTGAAGGATATTGCTAATCCATTGCTTCGTATGTTCGAAAAAATTGTCTGCTCAACAACGTAAATAACGCAATGAATGTGGTTAAACTGTCAAAATAAAAGCCATTGCAATTGTTAGTGTGTTACGTTTATTAACCCGCCGGATTGTTTTTTGTTTTTTTTTTTTATTTACTTAATACAAATCTTTAATTCATTCACTCACTGATAGACAACGCACAAGCTAAACTGCTGGGTTTAGAAGCATGACATTTTGCTTAAGTGTTCCTTTTGTAACGACGGTGAGCACCAAGGAAGAATTTCTGAAAATTTGTCCCCAAAGGGGTTAATTAAAGTGTTGACAGTTTATTTGGAAGTTCGGAATATTGAAGTGAAAACTTCTTTAGGCATGTTGGGCATTTTTTTAAATGGGGAAAAAACCATTGAACTCGCGACACTGTTACCGACACCGCGCTACATTCGGATGTGTTCGGCTGTCCTCGGGAAGTACTCGGTTTTAATGTATTTCCGATATGTCAGTGAGTGACAGCGAAGTACTCTGTTTTTGTTTTGTTGATATGACGATTCAAAAAATACACACGTAATTGTTCAAGTTTTCACTTCTGTCGGCACTCCCGGAATGCCACTGTTTTTTTTTTGCCGTAGGGAAATCTGATTAGGCACATGGCATGGACTTTGGGTACTTACTTATAAATTATTGTTTTATGTTCTTCTTATACCTATTGTAATGACGATGTAAGTAGAGATACAGCATACGATTTTACACCTCTATGCACACAGTAAATGTTGTTCCAGTTAATTACAACAATAGTGTGCCTTTAACACATCAACTGCAAGATGGGCTGACTATATTGCCAAAGCAGACAGAAAAAAATAAATAAAATAATATTATTAATATCATGATTATGAAATGCCTACATCCTGCATTTGATGAATGAAATGAAATGAAAATACCTGATTGGCAAAAGCCTCCCATAAATGTATATTGTACGCCAAATGGCAAAACACAGAGAAACTATAATATAAAAATTTTAACATCTTGCACACTGTTGAAACCTATGTTTACAAATAAAGACTATTGATTTATTGATGGTTAGATTGAGGCTATAAAAATTGTACCTATTACTCATTTCCAGAACTATTATACAATGAGAAGACGACAATATGACAATAAATGAAAATACTGGCAATACTAACGCATAAGAGAGCCGCACGGGGAGAGCTGACCATTTTTACACCAAGACCCCTCCGTACCTCGGATAGCACGGTGCCGTTGGTCCCGGCTGTCATTCGTGGATCTTTGACAGTCAAAGTCAAAGTCAAAGTCAAAGTCAAAGCATTTATTTCAAATAGGCACATAAAAGGCACTTTTGAACGTCAAAAATTATCTTAAAATAGAATTGATTCTAGTCGCCCATTCCAAAAGGTAGTTTTCGTATGGAGAAGAACGGGCAAGAAACTCCACCGTTACTCTTTTAAAATGTTTAGGTACAATATTTTGCATGGGTACATTAATTATATAATAACATGTGAGGACGATGCACCTACAATAAAATTACTATACCACAATAGGTAAAAGAATTAAAAACGAAACCATGACATATAAATTAATTATCTGATAGATACATGGTGCTCACATATTTACAAACATGGTACAAGCAAAACGATTTTAATTAAAAAACAAAATACAAGTAATAAGTCAGGGTGTGAGTAATAAATGTAAAAAAAAAGAATTAAAAAAATTTACAATTAAATTAGCAACCAGTTTGATTTTGTCTAGACTCTAGATTGTCCTATGGAGCAGGACCAGCATGTTTCCAAGCGTTCTTATCTTGGATATAATCTTCTAATTTATAGTATGCTTGTTTACAAAGTGTACGTTTAATGTGAGTTTTAAATTTTCTTTCATTTAATTGCAATATATCACAAGGTATTTTATTGTAACATTTAACACAGTACCCCATAAAAGATGTATGTACTTTGGCTAATCTGAAAAATGGTTGATGTATTTTATCTTTATTTCTTGTATTAAAGTTATGTCTATCGCTTATTTTATTAAAAAGATGTAGATTTTTTCTTACATACATAATATTTTCATAAATGAATTGGCAAGGTACCGTCATAATATTAATCCTTTTAAATAGTTCCCTGAGAGATTCGCGGCGACGTAGATTATAAATGGCTCTGACAGCTCTCTTTTGCAAAATAAAGATGGATTCAATGTCAGCAGCTCGACCCCATAGTAAAATGCCGTACGACATAATGCTGTGAAAGTAGCTAAAATAGACTAAACGCGCGGTTTCTACATCTGTTAACTGTCTTATCTTCCTAACAGCATAAGCGGCCGAGCTAAGCCGCCCCGCAAGAGATGTTATGTGAGGTCCCCATTGTAATTTCTCGTCTAGCGTGATTCCCAGGAAAACCGTTTGATCAACAAATTCTAGTTTTTCTCCATTCAGTATGATGTCACATTCGCTACTTCTAACATTTGGTAATTTAAATCTAATGCATTTGGTTTTCTTTTCATTTAGTACCAAATTATTTACCGTAAACCAATCTTGGACCTGAAGAATAGAGTTATTCACGTCGTCAAGATTTTGTGCCCGTCTGTCTATCTTAAAGATCAATGATGTGTCATCTGCAAATAACACCATCTTCGGTTGATTTTGAAGTAATTGTGGTAAATCATTAATGTAAACTAAAAAGAGGAATGGACCCAATATCGAACCTTGAGGAACGCCCATTGCCATTTCAGACCCCAATGAGTTTACGCCGTTTACTTGAACTTTAAGCTTTCTATCTTTTAGATACGACTTTAGTAAATCAAGAGCTGAATTCCTAATCCCATAGTGCTCAAGTTTCAGCAGAAGTGTCTCATGGTTGACGCAATCGAACGCCTTTGAGAGGTCGCAAAAGATTCCAATGGCATCTTGTGCTTCCTCCCAGGCGTTAAAAATGTTCTTTATTAGGGTGACACCGGCGTCAGTGGTACAACGCCCTTTGGTGAAACCGTACTGTTGTTCATGAAAGATGGAATTTTTATTAAAGTGGCGTAACATTTGATTGAGCATCAACTTTTCAAACACCTTACTGAGAACTGGCAGAATTGACACAGGCCTATAATTGTTGGGTTCTTTACTATCACCGGCTTTGAATAAAGGAACTACTTTACTGTGTTTCATGAGATCCGGAAAGACTCCTTGGTCTATACTGATGTTAAATATGAAAGCTAAATAGGGCGCAATCGTTTCAATGATAGATCTACAAACTTTTACAGACATTCCCCAGAGATCTTCTGTTGATTTAATTTTAAGATCTTTAAAAGCTTTTATAACAGCCTGGGGGTTCGTATGTTGAAAACTAAACTCCGAGGGGCATGCCTTAACATTCTTTCTAAGTAAATCAGCAGAACGCGCGGGTGAGGAATTTAAAGCTTCAGTAGTTTTAATGGGAATATTAGCAAAAAAGTTTTCAAATTCCTGAGCAATTTCTACATCTGAGTTTATGGGGCCATGTGCAGTTTCTAAATTAAATTCAGTATTACGCTGTTTTTTCCTACCTGTTTCATTATTTATTATTTGCCAGGTAGTTTTTATTTTATCATCGGCTGATTTTATTTTATTGCTAATATAAAGAGCTTTAGCTATTTTGCATACACTTTTAAAAGTCTTAGAATATGTAGCAACATACTGATGAAAGCTTGTGTTATTCATATGTTGCTTTAGGCCATAAAGTTCAAAAAGGTTTTCCCTGCTTTTACGAATACCTGGAGTCGCCCAGTCACTAAATAAGAACTTTGTGTAAATACTTTTAGTCTTTAGTGGGAAAGTGTCATTAAATTGCGTGTTTAATAGTGAAAAGAACTCGGCGTAGAACTCATTCGGGTCACATAAATTATTAAAACTCTGAACACATAATTTACTTGCTAAAGAATTATTTAACTTCTCTAAATTTTTAGATGTAATTGGCCTAAACCTTATTAGAGTTTTTTGTAAAGGCATGTAGGAGCAAAATGTTATTGTTTGTCCGCTGTGATCAGATGGCAACTTATTTACAATTTGTTTGTGTAAATAATCACAGTTACAGAAAATATTATCTATACAAGTGGCAGAGGAAGCTGTCACTCGGGTGGGTTCAATAAAAACATTTGACAAGTCAAATGACCTAAAAAGACTTAATAATCTCATAGTATTTGAGTTATTTTCTAATAAATTAATATTAAAATCGCCACATATGATTATTGACTTACTACTAGCAGAAAGTTTCTTTAGCACATCTTCCATTACAGAATCAAACACAGATAGATTCTGGTAACTTGGAGGTCTGTATACGCATACTATTACATGCTTATCGAGCTCAACACAGGACAATTCAATGGTGTGTTCAACAGACAGCCCGACGATGTCTTTTCGTTCCTTTGATTTAACAGAATTTTTAACTAATATTAATGATCCACCATGTATCATACATGTTCGGCTGAAATGGCTAACTACACAATAATTTTCATAGTTAATTGACATTACTTGATGAGCTTTTAACCAATGTTCTGTTAAACAAATGACATCAAACTTGGTTTTTTCTAAAAACAATTCTATTTCCAGTAATTTAGAAGAGCAACCTTGAATATTTTGGTTAAATAATTTTAAAACATGTTGCCCTCCCTTTGGTTTTTTATTATTCTGAGTAATATTGCCAGAAGATACCTTTTTATTATTCTCTAATAGTAATAGGTTATTTGAAGGGGTAACTTCTGTTGTCTTACTGACTAGTTAGAAGTCGTTACGGGTCGTCATACGCCCGAAAGTCTGACAACCAGTCTTGCCAAGGGGTATCGTATTACCCAGTAACTGGGTTGTGGAGGTCAGATAGGCAATCGCTCTAGTAAAATACTGGTATTCAGCTGCATCCGGTTAGACTGGAAGCCGTCCCAAAAATAGTTGGGAAAAGGCTAGGCAGATGGTGACTAATGCATGAGAGAATTTAAAAAGTAAAAAAAAAAACTAATAAATAGTAGTGATGTAGTGATGATGTGTGTACTATGGGTTTTGCCAATCTTTGACTAGCTACTAAGCAATTGAATGTTTGCTTGCATATACGAAGTTTAATTTAGTTTAATTTATTTATTGTATCCTGCAAATAACGAATTAAAAAAAAGTTTTACGTTAGTTTGAAAAGCGAGTTCAACCAGAATACTTGTATAATATAGGTAAACACAGTTCAATGCAAGTTTTAAAGGTGTTTCCTAGAACCACATTGCAAGTCAGTATTCCTTTGAACCTTCTTACTGTTGACTCACAAAGTTTGGTGACGAGTTGCGTATTTTTAACGCGGCGATTTTTTCGCGCATTCCATTTTCAACGCTCCGTTTAGCGCCGAAAGTTCAAAATCCAACAGTGTGTTTTCTTGATGAGCTGGGATGCGCTCTGTTGGATTCTCAATCCTCGGCTCAATACCGAAACTTGAAAATCCCGTGCGCGAAACAAAATCGCCCATTTTTACTTGTTCTGCGGTCAGTTACCTGGTTCCTGTCAGCAAGCATCACCGGGTCGGATGTTTGTAGTGACGTATGTGTATATACGTCAAGAGGATTTGTTTGAGCTGAATCAATTCGGATTACTGAGGATTCCAGAAAGGGAAGGGATTTGCATGTTTCCTGTGTGGTCCTTGAGAAAGTAGATATGAAGAGGGTCTTTGGTATCTTCTTATGCTAAGTATTGAGCAGGTTTGTTTGGATTTTTTTTATTATTATCGTGAAAGATCTTGGCGAATTAGTGCTAGACTGAAAAAAGAATTACATTTTGAACGTCACGACCCCTTTGTTATGTAACAAAAATAGGTATTTACTTTTTAACGTCTTTCCGACCGACTTCTCGGCTGTTTTTTTTTTGTGTAGGATTTTCTCTTTTTAGGGTTCCGTAGCCAAATGGCAAAAAACGGAACCCTTATGGATTCGTCATGTCTGTCTGTCTGTCTGTCTGTCTGTCTGTCCGTCCGTCCGTATGTCACAGCCACTTTTTTCCGAAACTATAAGAACTATACTATTGAAACTTGGTAAGTAGATGTATTCTGTGAACCGCAGTAAGATTTTCACACAAAAATAGAAAAAAAACAATAAATTTTGGGGTTCCCCATACTTACAACTGAAACTCCAAAAATTTTTTTTCATCGAACCTGTACGTGTGGGGTATCTATGGATAGGTCTTCAAAAATGATATTGAGGTTTCTAATATCATTTTTTTCTGAACTGAATAGTTTGCGCGAGAGACACTTCCAAAGTGGTAAAATGTGTGTGTCCCCCCCTCTAACTTCTAAAATAAGAGAATGATAAAATTAAAAAAATATATATAATGTACATTACCATGTAAACTTCCACCGAAAATTGGTTTGAACGAGATCTAGTAAGTAGTTTTTTTTTAATACGTCATAAATCGAAAACCGCAATTTACCTTTCACAAAGTTACAACGAACTACACGAACTTTTATATTATGTTACTTGCTGCTACGGAACCCTTCATGGGCGAGTCCGACTCGCACTTGGCCGGTTTTTTTTACTTTCCAGTGGACTAGGCCTAGTAGGTTACAGGAATATTGATCTTGAATTTACGTTTGATAATAGACGCACCGAAAATGCCTGAAAGAGCTATTGGGCCATGAAAGACCTAATGAAGGGTGATCTTCTGGACTCCTTCAACAAGAACTGGTCCTTAGCAGCTTTGAACAGAGAGAGGTGGAATGAGAGTAGGGGGGCGGCCTTTGCCCTGCAGTGGGACGTCACAGGCTACTAATAATAGACTTAATAATACTAAAGAAGAAGCTTTGAGGCTCTTGTAGACAGGCGCGACGCGACTCTATAGAACAATTTCTACGAACACTTCATGGAAATTGTTCTACTAGAATCGCGTCGTAACGTCGCGTCGCTCCTGTCTGCGGGAGCCTTTGATTCAACGCTTAGTGCATTCAATAATATCATCCTTCTAGGTGCATACTACTCTGAGATAGCGTAAATTATGTAAAGTGATCTATTTATAATCAACAGCGTACGTAAAAAAGTGTAACATGCGTTATATCTATAACATCTGACCATGTGAAAATGTAAATATGTCCAACACGTGGTATTGGTAATAGTTTGTGTGATAAAGACCTCATTAATTCATTTTACTACGCACTAAAATCTAGGGTTTTAAATAAACAAGGCGTGGGCGATTTGTATGGATGGGAAACTGTGATTAAAGGTGTATAGTATGCGATAGTAATTGGTGTTAATTTTTAGTTAGCAGTGTACGTCTCCAACTTAAGCTTATCTTTTCTTAATTATGTGTCATAACATAACCATACACAGAGGAGATAGGGTTCATACCGAGATATGTGCCGAAAAAAGTGACAAAGCCAGATAAGCCATCGATTAGTAATACAGTTTTTAGAAATTTGAATGCAAGATAGGGATTCCCTATATGAATGTAATACTTGAATCACTGTCTATAGGGACATACCTATTGCATTGTATGCATATTATTTCCTGTAAGAGATTTATAGTTATTTATTGTAATTTTCCGTTACCCTTGTAACAAGGAAAATTAAAATGAAAGGAAAGTTTGCTCAGGATGTATTAAGTACTTAACTGTACTTTAATTCTGTAAAAGTTGTAAATGTTAACGTAGGAAACTCACTTAGATGTTTATAAATGTTAAAGAAGCACTAATTAATCTATACTTATAATAAATCTGTAGAGAGGTCAATTCTGTACATGAAATATATTTTCAAAATAACTATCAGGGGGTGATTAGTGATCGATACTGATGCCAAAAATGCAATCAGTAAAATTTTTGTCTGTCTGTCTGTCTGTATGTTCCTTATAGAAACAAAAACTACTCGACGGATTTTAACGAAACTTGGTACAATTATCTTAGCAGTTCGGAGCATTCTGATTATATTTGTTTACTCTTACGTTTATAATACTCTCACTCATCCCTAATTTAAAAAGTTAACATTATTACCTATTCAATAAAAAAAGAATCATAGAAATCGGTATAGAAACACCAAACTTATACATGAAATAAGCCATCGCGCCGCACAGTGGAACGAATGTATGGGAGCGGTTGGACGTAGACATGTCCGAAAAAAAAGAGTAAAATTATGCCAAACTAATGATGCCATCTTATTCGATTACTTAATGCCTTCATAACTTGTGGTGATGAATTTCTTCATAACTCCCATATTTCGGGAGTAATTTGAGAAAATGTGAAATTTTACTATGAAAATGAGTGTATCGAGCTCTCTCCCTCCTGATTCCGGGCTTGTTTCAAGTAGCGGTCTCTAATATCGTAATGCTATTACTAAGAGCTATATTTAATACTAAGACACATAGTGCGCCAAATGTGCACTTTCTGGGATAAAAGGAAATGAAAATTTAAAAAAAAAAAACGTTTTTTCCCCATTTGTATTTACTTTAAACCGCAGACAGACTTATTAAGAGGTCTATAAATATATTATATATATACAGAAATATATATTAACAAAAATATTCACAAGAACTGATGAGAGTATGACTTTTAAGTAAGTTGATAATAAATTACCTAGTTTCATTAAAAGTACAATAAATAATTAAGATGTAAGCTCTAATTTACTAAGTTACACATTTTAAAACAATAACATCATTTAATTATCTTCGTCATCATCATCATCATCAATTAATTCAAATTCAGAATCGATGTCCGCTAAATCATTTATGTTAACAAATTCGATATCACTTTTCTCAGAATCCGTAAGCTCATAAAATTCCTTAAAAGAAGATTTTTTTACAAACTTATTTCCTTTTGGACGGATACTTGTAACAAGTGGATCAGAAGACAGTAAAAGATTGTGCATAATATCTTCATTGCATGAGATACTGCTATGCTTTCGAGAATGCCCCTCTCTATATTTTCTAAAATCTTTATTTCTAGCCTCAGATGCCTCTTCGGATAGAAAACCAATGGGCACAATTGACATGTTCTGAACTATGTCTGGCCCATGCATTAAAATTTTATGAAGTGAAGAAGGCATATAATACCATGGGTATAACTCCACGTAAAGCTTAGCAGTATCAAAGCAGAACTCTCGGAATTTAGTTACGTTGATCTTCTCTCCTGATGAAATACACTGCAAGATCACACAGATTTTTCTTAAAAGCATAGCATCTATTCCGGTCAGTTCAGCAGATTTAGTGTAGTTTTCAAAAAATCTCCTTGCCGAGTTGCCATTGTTGGTGGATCCACTGCCTTGTTTCACAACATCGAGAAGTAAGCCCGTTTCTCTTCTTACAGCCTCTTGAACTCTTTTCTTCCTGTCATCAACTTGCCTTTTTGCTATATCACCCCTTACTTGCCATGATTTTATGTCTAATTTGTAGGAAATGTGTAATAAGCATTCCATTGAGCGAATCCAAGCGTGAAGGGTGCTTAAGCCATATTTATACATGTCCTCGTTTGCGTGTTTATCTTTGATTAACTCTAAATTATTCATTTCTTTAGGACAAGCCTTGCATATGTCACACACTGAAGCTGCTGTATTGGATATAATGGAATGAATTTTACCATCAATCATTGTCAACAGCAGTTGGTGTTTGACACTAATTCCATCAGTGATGGTGGATGGAGTTAAGGCTTCAATCTCTGCTTCGATTTCAGCCATCTCTCTCTGCACATTTTCTTTGGTTTCCTTTATAAACTTAAACAATATTGGCCGGCAAAATGAAGTGGAAGATGGTCGCTCGTTTTCCCAAATTGTTACACCTTTTGAGACGAGCCGCAGTGGTACAAGACTAATCATAAAATTACTAGCAAGATCGATTTGCTCATCTTCACTCGTCCTTTGATGATAAATGCTTTGGCTAGATGATCCGTCAAAACCCCATTTGCTGGTCAATACGAGCTGTTGATTGGGATCAACAGGGGTTTCTAACGACCTAATAAGTCTTCTTGAGGTTAAATCCATCAAGGCTTGTAATTTGATTTTTGCAGAGCTCTCTGTAACTGTGAGATCTTCTTTGGCCGGATAGCACTTAATTTTTTCTTTAACCAACATGTAGTAACTCGGGTATTGAAGAGCTCCTTCTTGAGTGTTGAAATCCCGAAGAGTGTTATAGCGCCATTTCGATAAGTTCATCGATACATAAAGAGCCAATGCCTTCAAAGGGGATATTTCCCGTACCTGAATTGATTTACCTTCAATGAAGGCTTTGATTTTTGAGGCCTCTTCTGGATTCTCCGTCAAGTATTTCATAACATAAGCTGTATCGCTTTGTCCTGCCTTTTGAAGCGCCCTTTCGGCCGAAAACATAATTTCAGCGCTGCTACTGCTGCATGAAAGACTATCTTCAGTGCGTCTTCTTTTTTGCCGGTTACTAAGGTCCTCAAAAGATTTACGAGGACTAGGATGTGTACAAGTTGAAGCATCAGATTTAGCAGGAGAAATTATGGGCTCGATGACGTCACTTATATTTTCTGTAGAAGGTTCCATATTTTCATTCTGTAATTCCGGCCATTGAATTGCAGCCTGTAGCCAAATCTCATGTTTCTTCCGAAACTTATCTGTGCTTCTTCCAGACTGTGTCCATTTTGCATAAATGCGGTAGCAAAATCGACGACACCAGTCTTTTAAACTTGTTTCAGCACTTTCACATAACTGAACACAACTGTTATCTTTTAAAACACTGAACAAATAGTTAAAGTCGCGTAAATCTTTATGTGCGCGTGCGCATAAAGCAACGTGAATATCAAGATTTGTATTAAAATTTGGAAAATACATTGCGAGATTAGCTTGGATACAACGAGGTGTAAATCAACACTGATTTTAAAGTTACTAATAGTGACCTATTTATATAAAATCCAGGTATCCCAGGTATACTTTGTTAAATATTGCAAGGTAATTAGTTATTGTGATAATTAGTAAATGATGCATGCTAAATTAGTGTATTAAGAGCCATTTAGTAATTAAATAATAGCAATGTTCTTATCAGTAATCATTAGTGCATCAGTTTTATATGTAAACCTTAAGTCCCTAATTATATATCCTAATTAGCTTATATCTTCTCTAATTGGCTGCTCAGAAATGTTATTGTAATAAGGTAAACCTTTAGAAAAACGGTTTTAATCAACAAAATAAACAAAAAATAAAAAAATTGTGTTATAAAATAAACATCACTCTTTATCCCAGAAAGTGCACATTTGGCGCACTATGTGTCTTAGTATTAAATATAGCTCTTAGTATAAGCATTATGATATTAGAGACCGCTACTTGAAACAAGCCCGGAATCAGGAGGGAGAGAGCTCGATACACTCATTTTCATAGTAAAATTTCACATTTTCTCAAATTACTCCCGAAATATGGGAGTTATGAAGAAATTCATCACCACAAGTTATGAAGGCATTAAGTAATCGAATAAGATGGCATCATTAGTTTGGCATAATTTTACTCTTTTTTTTCGGACATGTCTACGTCCAACCGCTCCCATACATTCGTTCCACTGTGCGCCGTCACACGTCTGACTCATGCTATAAGGATTATTTTTGTGTAACGGTTGCCGCGCTCGACACGGGTCGCGGCGGCGGCGGCGGTAGGGTATAAAAAGGCGGGAGGGAGGTCCGAGTGTATTTGGCTGTTGATGCGTTCAGAGCGTTCGACCTTATTGACAGACAATAATTGATATTGAGAAACCGTGCTTATCAGCGCGACTTTTAGTCTTTAAATAGTTTATTTGAATTTCTTTTGTTGTTATTTTGTAAAATAGGTATGAGTTGTTTTGGTAGTGTTTAAATATTCGTTCAAATTAAAAATTATTAAGCGTAGGTACTTTTATTAATTAAAGTAGTCATAAGTATTTATTTTTAAGTGAAGTAGGTATAGGTAGATAGTATTGCACAGGCGTTTCAGCTTTATTTTCATTTTTTTTTTGTTGTGTAGACAAGGAATAAAGAAGGATTTTTTGAAATTCAACCCCTAAGGGAGTTAAATAGGGGATGAAAGTTTGTATGAAAGTCCGTCAGTTTTAAAGTTAGGATCATCAAATTTTGTGTTTAGGCTGACGACTAAAAATTAATTTACACGTGTCTCAGCATTTTTGATAATTCTACCCCCAAAGGGTTAAAAAGGGGGATGAAGTTGTGTATGAAAGTCCGTCTGTTTAAAAGTTAGGATCTTTAAATTTTGTATTTAGGCTAACGATTGAAAATTAATGTATACGTGTCTCAGCGTTTTTGATAATTTCTCCCCCAAAAGGGGGATGAACGACCTGACTGAAATATCAACGCACAGTCTAAATCGCTGGTCATTCCTAGGGACATGAATTTTGGAGGGTGTGTTCTTTGTGAAGAGTAGGTATCGAATAAGAAGGGGTTTTTGGAAATTAAACCTTTAAGGGGGTGAAAAGTGGGGATTTTGTTGGTATGAAAAATCTTATTTCTTGAGTTAATAACCTTGAAACTTGGCACGAATACTTATCTAAGTAAATTATGAAGTTTGGAATTTTTCGTTTTTCTAAAATACCCCCTAAAGAGGTATTGGGGGGTGTCAAAATTTGTATGGAAGAATTTTAACGCCCTGTCCGATTAACTTGAAACTCAGTATTTATACTAAGGACTAAAAATAATTAATAACATGTATCAGGGTTTTTCGAAAATCTACCCCTAACTGTGTGAAAAGAGGTAGTTAATTTTAAAGGGGAGGATTTTACCGCGTGGCTTGATTAGCTCGAAAATTGGTATAAATAAACTGAGTCAAGTTATAAAATTCCACCCCTGTGGGGGTGAAAAGCGGGGATACAGTTTATTTGAAAAATCTGATTCCTTTGTTCTATAAACTTAAAAATTGGCCCGAATACTTATTTATCTAAATTAATTATAAAGATCATACCAACATACATTTTCGAAACTTTTAGAGGAAAGTACGAATTTCACGCGGACGAAGTCGCGGGCAGAAGCTAGTAAATAATAAGAGAAAGATAGAAACGGTAGAAGGACCATTGGCAGACCAATAGCCAGGTGGGTGGACGACCTACACAAGATCGCAGGTAAGACCTGCACCCTAATTGCGTAACACACTATCAATCGGAATCTGAATCATTTTGAAGCAAATTGCTAATCCATTGCTTCATAAGTTCGAAAAATTTGTCTGCTTAACACGCAATTAACGCAATGAATGTTGTTGAACTGTCGAAATAAAAAGCCGATTCCGATTAATAATGTGTTACGCAATGGCCTCGCAGGATGAGACTCGCACAGACCAGGGAAGCATGGAACAAAAGGGAGAAAGAAGGCTTTACTCAGCAATGTGTGGAATAAGGCTGACAATGATGATGATGACATAATTAGAGTTGGAATGCCGAAGTAAGGAACTACATAGTTAGTTGCGTTATATATTCTACATACACCAGTACATCAAGCTACCAGAAACTGTCAATTTTCCCAATCAACTTTGAACCTTTTGCTTTAGCGATGAAGTTGAAAATCTATTAAAGAAATTTGACAGATTGTAGTAGTTTGATGTGCTGGCGTCCGTACTAGCTTCTGCCCGCGACTTTGTCCGCGTGAAATTTCACCTTCCCCCATTCACCCTCTTATGAGTGGAATTTTGAAAAACCCTTTCTTAGAGTAGGTATCCACATACCTACTCTTCACAAAGAACACACCCTCCACATTTCATGCCTCTAGGTCCAGCGGTTTAGGCTGTGCGTTGATATACTAGCCAGTCAGGACTTTGAATTTTATATAATCATAATTATACAATTGTAATCCGTGTACCCAGCACCCTAACTGCGTTATACAGATATTTCTAATCCATTGCTTCATGTTCGAAAAATGTGACAGCTGAACAACGTAAATAACGCAATGAATGTTGTTGGACTGTCAAAATGAAACCCATTGCTACTGATAGTGGGTTACGCAATTACCCCATAGGAAGTAGTAGAAGTAGAATAAGGTAAAACACTACAAAAAAAAGATAAAAAAGAAAGAATATACATTTATTTAGCACATAATAAAAGACACACAATACACCAGATACATTCTCGTAGGTATATCAGATAAAAACAAAAAATAAAGATCAAATAAAAAGTGTAAAGTCCGATGTAAGAAATTAGCAGAAAAGTGTGTCTCACGGCTGCAAAACAAGCTAAGTTTGTTTGAAATAATTACGTTCTAAATATTTTCATCTTACATCTTTCATTTCACATAATATTATTACGAGCAAGTAAAGATCGACATTTAACACCACTAGTTCTTACGGTGGCAGGTAAGCAGGTTGTTTATAAAGAGTGTTTCAGCGCAGCAAGTGGCGCCGTCTAGTTTTGTTACGAAGTAATTGGAATCACCGAAGAGATCGATAGGGTGACCATAGAAATATATAAAAACAGAGAGTGACACTGGCTGATTACTGTTACTCTAGCAAAGCGTCGGTGGTTTAGTCGCGGCTGTCTTCTGATGGCAAAGATGATGCCAGGGGAGCTGCATCTCGCGGGAGACGCTCCGTGTATCGGAAGCCGCGTGTCGACTCCCGGCCACCATAGCCGCGGGCCTGCGGACGGAGAGTAATGTGTAGCTCACCGTCCGATCAGGACCAGGCCCGTGCTGGACGGCGCGTACGTGTTCCACGCGCGCCTCAAAGAGATGTCAGGAAAGGGCCGAAGCCTACCGGGGGTGCGGGATTGTCCGAAAGGGTTACCGCTACCCCGGAACATAAAGGGCTAAGGAAGGAACACGGGTGGGTTTTAGTCAGTAAGAGTCTGACACTTCCTTCCGCTCCACCCAGAGCGAGAGGGGTCATTTAATGATTTCCCATCCAAAAAAGAAAAAAAACAGAGGAGCTGCAGCTGTCGTACCTCGTCCACAACTAACAGCTATATTCCGGCACAATCCTGATGATATTGAAGCTGCTGAACCACTAATACGATAACCACTTCTAGTAAAGGCTATCCTGCACCGTATATGTATAGCATTAAGCCAAGTTGCTTTACGGGTCTGTATGTGTGACTGCTTAGATTTTCTAAACTCCGCAATGGATTTACATGCGGTTTTCGTCACAATTTAGAGCATTTATTCCGGAAGATTTATGTGCAGCATGTAACTTTGAAAAAGTACGGAAATCAATTTTTTTGGAATGTATATGTGACCGGAAATCTGTATAATCCGGTATATTTTATAAAACCATCGTAAATAATAAATGAATCACTCTTCACCGTTACGTTTCTTATTATACATTATTTTTATCCACTTAATACATTTCAGATCATGTTTCAAGATAATCTAAACAGTTGGATGCTATCAACTCCCGCGCAACGCATAGTAAAAGGTACACATACCTAAGCTATGTTTCACATATTTTTAGATTTTATTGCTTCCTCAAAATTAGATTAGACACTGTTCAAAACGAGTTTGTTTTCATGCACTGTTCCTTAAGTATTTTTGTCGACTAGGAAAAGTCCAGTATACATATACGAGTACCTACTAGCCGGAAGGTTAGGTACTACAGCCTTTTCCTAGTTACATACTCATCCACGTTGTTTTGTTTTTAACCGACTTTAAAAAAGGAGGTTCTGTATTCGACCCGTATGTATGTATGTATGTTTGTATGTCCGCGATTATCTCAAAAACTACTGAACCGATTTTGATCATTCTTTCATTAGTGTGATCTTACATACTTTCAGGAAGGTTTTAGTATATAATAGATTAGGTAATTATTCTTATGTATGAAGTTATATGCATAAATGTACTGCATCTCCGGCATTTCTATGTGAATTTTGATGATTCTTCGAGTCGTGTCTTCAATTCTTCAATGCACTAGTGTTAATTGAATTTGTGTGGGGTAGGTACAACTAAAAAGTGAAAAATAAAAACTTTTTACAAAAAAAACAACCGACTTCAAAAAAAAAACACTACAAAGTGAAAAATAACTTTAATTTCGGAAGTCGGTGTCAAAAAACGAAAATGCGGAACCAACGACACCGACTTCCGAAATTAAAGTTATTTTTCACTTTGTAGTGTTTTTTTTTGAAGTCGGTTGTTTTTTTTTGTAAAAAAGTTTTTTCCTAGTCTATGTCATTCATATAATAATAATTTCAGTCTAATTGAAGCGTTATTACAGGGAATAATGCGGTTTGGATTAGTCAGAATTCATATGTGTTTATGCATTCACTACCTCTTTATTATTATATTATTATATGTATAATTCTGCTGTACGTGTGTACATATATCACTGAACTCCTCCTAATGGGCTGGACCGATTTTGATGATTTTTTTTTGTGTGTGTTGGAGTGTCCCTGGATGGTTTAGATTCACAATTGGACCGGTAGGTGGCGCTGCGTTCGGGCAGGACAACGTCTGTCGGGACCGCTGTAGATAAAAATGTAGGTAGGTATAATGATGGTTTCTTCGTCAGCCAGTCACTCATGTCCGTTACTTATTCCATGTTGGATATTTCAGACTATTATGTCCAGTTTTGGTTACGTTATTTTTCTACCTAAAAACCAGGATAAACTGAAGTAAAAAGCAAACTAAACACCAAAAACCAAACAAACCAAAAATCTGATCCAAAAATGTATACTATAACACCATGGGGTGATAATCTCTTGTGCTAATCAAATACATAGATTGACTAATTAAACATCCGTTGATAGTACCTACTTAATTTCCATTATTGTTGTCCGACATCCACGCGAACGAAGTCGCGAGCACAACTAGTTTCCAATAAAACGACAATCACATTGCAAAGTTTATTAGCATTAACTATAAATAAATAATAAATAAAATTTTCGTCTTTAAAAGACGTTACTATCACATTCACTCACACAGTTATGGCAAAATAATTCTTATAGTAATTGTGCAGATTTACAATTTCGTATCCTCCGGCTTGAATGCCGTAGAGATCATTTTGCTTTCTTCTAGTATTTTGGGAGGATTGTAGACTGGGTTTAAAATTGTAAAATCTGCCTGCACGCTTATTCTAAGGGTAAACAATTCCACCTTATGTGGGTAACCATCTAGCTAGGTGATATTTGAACAGTATTTTTATCTCACGAAGAAAATTTTAAATCTTTACTCGCGGACGGAGCTAGGAGCACATTTCACTAACAATTAACACACGTGGCATTACACTTTCTTGCTACCTATCTAAACAGATATTGAGTATTCAGTATTCACGTCTCACTGCTTCGACGTAGGTATCTGGTAGGAAATCCCCAACTCGGCGGGGTTCACACCGGCAATGGCCGTTGCTATGGGCCTGGCCAGGGCCACGCCAGATACGGCTACAGCTGTCGCCATCGGTCTTGAAGCTGCCAGGCCATGCTCACCGATGACTGCAAGACCTGAAATTCAAAAATACAATTAGAAATCAATGTTCATGGAAAGTTAAGAAGACAAACAGACAGTTTTCAGCCCGAGTTTTGAACTAGACGTCGTGTCTCAAAGCTACTTTGTTTGAATTAAGAATTTGAGATAATTTTCAATTTATGGAACAACAAACTGAATGTCTTACTTTACAAAGTTCAAATTCCATTGCATCCAAAAACTTAGGACCTTTTTGTTACAAAGGGTCACTCAAAATTCAACTTAGAATACATTTAACTAAAGTAGATAACTGTAGATTATCTGAGATTATAAACACTGCTATGGTAATAACCTTCTGTACCGATTTCCATTACTATAAGACATGAGGATTAAGTAGCGACATCTTTCGATGGAATTGAACATTGCTAAGGTAAATCAGCGACTAGTAATGCCATCTACACAACTTTAAGCAGCGGTTAGTAGTTTTCTCGATATTTCGTTGGCAGCACTCGTGTAATTTATATCTAAAAATCTTTACGATTTAGGTATACAGGGTGAAATTAAATTCATAGGCATCCTTTTAAGGGGTTATTGTACTTATCAATATGAACAACTTTTACTATGGGACTAAACCTAAAATCCTTCCTTGCATTTATGTTCACATAACTCGTCAAAATGTAGGGAAGAGCTGATTTTTTTTTCGCGATTTTAGGTTTGGTCCCATAATAAAAGTTGATCAAAATGATGATTACAATGACCCCTTAAAAGGATGCCCATGACTTCAATTTCACCCTGTATTGGATAAAAAAAAACTATGAATTAACTTACCAACAGGTTTGGCTTCAGCAATGGTTCCTTTGTCTATGAAGTCAGAATCACTGCTTTCGTCGTTTTCGTAGTCGGAAGCTT
Source organism: Amphipoea lucens (assembly GCA_947508005.1). Classification (NCBI taxonomy): domain Eukaryota; kingdom Metazoa; phylum Arthropoda; class Insecta; order Lepidoptera; family Noctuidae; genus Amphipoea; species Amphipoea lucens. The sequence continues at coordinate 22,163,771 of OX382360.1, read as the reverse complement.
CAATGCCAACACCCTCTTCTGCAATCTGAACGAAATAGATATTAGAGTTTGTTTTGTGCCAAGTTTTTTAGTTAGTACTATCATGAAATATTAATGCCATCATGATTCCATTTCGGAAAAGGATGGTGTGCTATCGGTCATGCATAGATCCGTCTCTCCCTCGCACTAGAATCATGATGGCATTAAAACGTCATAATACGGCATCGGCACCAGAAGGCCAAATCCCGTAAGTAAAAACATTCAAAATCTAGTCGCAATCTCATCTCAGCGACAACCAATGTCAAAAACATGTCAAAAATGTAGAGATTTAAAAGGTATTTTTGACAGATTGAGACTGAGATCAGACTGTGAACGTTCTTAAAATTACGAGAATTGCCCCTCTGGTTTATTTTACCCTGTAGACTTTTTTTGTCGTTTGGACACTAACTCCCAAACTACAGGATGAAATTGAATTCATGGGCATCCTTTTAAGGGGTCATTGTAATCATCATTATGAACAACTTCTACTATGGGACCAAACCTGAAAACGCGAAAAAAAAATCAGCTCTTCCCTACATTTTGACGAGTTATGTGAACATAAATGCAAGGAACAGCTGATTTTTTTTTCGTGATTTTAGGTTTAGTCCCATAGTAAAAGTTGTTCATAATAATGAGTACAATGACCTCTTAAAAGGATGCCCATGAATTAAATTTCATCCTGTATAATTATGGTTAGGCGATTCCTGAATCACAACGCTTTGCAAATAAATTGGTTAATGTAATATGGTGCTATTAGTGCATATAAGGCTCTTTGATCATATATGGAATATAAGTGCACTTATACAAAGTCTTTTTCCTATTTATTTATTTTCTAAGATACATAGATAATGAGGTCACTTTCATAAACTTACATAGTCGATATCTTCATCTTTGTTCGTTCTTACGTTGGCATTCTTCTTGAATAGCATATCAACGTCATCAACCTCTTCTATCAGCTTAATGATGTTCGAAGCAGCTTCACCCAAGGATGCCAGCTGATTCTTAAATCTAGTCTTTTCCGTATTCCCCAGGGACCCAGTCTTACGACCAAGATTATACAACTTCAGCAAATTTGTTGATAGTGTCTTAAGATTTTGAAGGTTCTTGGCCATGACTTTAGCAAGGAGGTTTTCATCGCTATTTTTGATGACATTTTCACTGCTGATGCTCTCTTCGGAGACTATTTTCTCGCCAGTTATCCTGCCAAGGTTATCTTTTTTAATTTCCAAGTATTGGCCCTTGGCTCCTCCGTAGAATGGTACGTATTGTACTGATGCCCTATAAAGGTTACAAAGTTATGGGTAAATCTTTATAGTTTTTACTGTGGACTTTTTATATTTTGTCTATCTTGTTTGTGTAGGTGTGTATTAGCAGGACCGTAAAATATTATCTAGACAAGACTATGAATCATAGTCTCAATGGCATAACAGTAATTCTACATTTGGGAAGTTGTGGGTATACAGGAAATCAATTCTACTTTATTTGCTCAATTCTGCCGTGCGGGACCGTTACTAATCCAATTAGGATAGTGACCTATGACAAGAATGTTTGAATTATTTTATGAGCTTGAACTTTATTATTCATATAATAACTTATACATAATTTTGTTGGTAGACTGGCTGGTAGTGGATGACTTTTATTTTAATCAATCGTAATCATAATAATATATATTACTATAATATCCTACTGAACCCAACTAATTTAGCATTATATGATATTTATACCTTTGCCATCGACTCGAGAGAAAGAAGAACCACAATAAGCTTTTTTCATTATAGTCCAGATAAAGACATAGCAAAATATTTTGATTATCTTCATCTTAGCAGAATTTAGTCCAATCTGAATCATTCGTAACATTTATGATAATTTTTCCTCAATAACGAAATCCGACTGACCATGACATTACTAGAAGTGTTTAAAAAAAACAAACATGACTCCAAATAAAATTAACATTTATTATACTCTCCCCGTTTACATCAATCTTATATTATTCCAAGTTACATTAAATTCGAAAATCATTTTTAAGTTAACAGTCAAAATTAATTTCCGACAATAAATCAATTTAACATTTAATCATACTTCCTAGTTAGTGATATACCAATAAGATTGGTCTATTGATCTACAAATTCGTATAGATAAAGATCTGATTGCGCATGAGCCACGCCGCCAGGGCCTGCCACGGCAGTCGCAAGCGGCGCATGGAATATAGATCCAGTCTGGTTCCTCGCTATTACAACATGGGATATGGGATTTGCCAAAGCTGTCCCTTGAGAGTTCAGAGCGTGAGCTACTGGTTTTATAAACAGCATGAATGTCGTGTCTTCCAGTTTCAAGGGAGTTTCCCGAAAATTCATGCCATCGTATATGTATAGATCTGATTTCTTCATTGATCTGCTCCACTCTCCATCTCGTCGCCATCCTCGTCCGTCGTAGAATCTAATAAGTGAGAAAGAGAATAGTTTAATGAGAAGGAAGACATGATGCATGTGGGTTAGTTAGAAATGACTATCGGTTGTTAGGGTGGTAATAAATAATAGGACCAGTAGCAACAATTTTTCCTTCAGGTATAGCTTGTAATAATTGTGCAATAGAACCATCTATTTTACTTTGTTCCTGTAGGCGATGAGCAACTGACGTGAGGTCGGCATCGGAGGATAATGCTACAATTCGTGCGGCTGGTCCAGCTACAGCGAGTCCTCCTGGTTGGGTGTAAGCTAGTCCTCCGGGGCCTACAATCGCAGTTCCGCCTCTGCCAGCAGTCGCCACTCCTCCAGGCCCAGCGATAGCGACTCCTCCTCGCCTAACTTTCAGTCTGTTAATGAAGAAACCAGGCCCAGCTGGCTGCCTGTTGGATTGTTTGTTACCAAACAGATCTAAAAAGTGAAATCGCACGTCTCCATCATCACCACCAACGGTTTTAGTGTCTTGTGTTTTAGCAGGCTCCCGTTTCGTGGGTTTTGCAGTAGTAGAACTAGGCTTGACTGCAAAGAATTTATTTAGTTTAGCTGGGTCAATTTCTTGAAATTGACTTCCATGAGCAACGGTACGTTTTTTAACTGCTCTCTTTTGCCTTGATCTCGCTTCTCTAGTTGGGTGCAGAATTAAGTGTGCAGCTTTTTCAATGTCATCTTCATATTTAGTTACATCCTCAATAATTGGCTCATTCGATTTTTGTTTCCTGCAAACATCAGCGTTTTGACCATACTCAATAAAATTGTTCCATCCTCCTCCGTTCATAATACTGAGTAATGGATCCCTTATAAGAAGTGGAAATAATGACGCAAAGGGCCATTGAAAAGATGGTAGACTAGGAAAAGATGGAAACGGTGAAGGAGATGTTTGACCATCTTGTCGAGTTTGCATTTTTGTAGCGTATTCCATCGGATTGATGTAATTACCGTACATATTGTTCATAGATGGCATGACAAGAACTGGCATGTTCACTATGTATGGTCCGGGCATCATTGCCATTTGTGCTTGGTTTCCAGATAATAGAGAAGACAGCTGTCTTGAATATCTGGTATCATCTAGATCTCCATTGGAAATTGTATTACTCTCTTGCTGTTGTATATTGTTATGTTTTTGGTTGAGTTTTCCAGAAGCTATAACTTGTTGAAGTTTTTCCAATATTTCTTTATCGAGGACGTATTCTCCTCCCGACTGATGAGGGGCATTCCATTGGAATTGATTTCGCCTGCTTGGTTTCTGGAGACCTTCATTTATAGCTTTTATCTTTTCTAATATTTCCTTACTAATATCTTCGATCTCTCTGTTAGTTTCATCGTAAGCTAGTGATCTCTCTTGTTCTATTGGAGCTTGTATTAATTCATCAACTGATGTCGCCGCTCTGAAACGTATATCACCAATTGTCAGTTTTTGTTTACCAATATTTGTGATACCTTTATCCATAAGCATTATAGTTTTAGCGTGTAAATCAGTTAAAGCGGTGTTGAAGCTTACAGCATAGTAATTAAAGTGAACCATACCTGAACTACTGCGGATCCCGTGTAGTTTTTCACTAATATTTTTAAGCTCTACTCGTTATGTTAGTTGTGCTGTTTCTACATGAATGTGCATTTCTACTGTTTGTAAAACCGTCGTTAATATTTTAAACAATACCGTAGCAGATTTTTCAGTAATTTTATAAATTCAACATACGCGTTAGATTTTATTAGAAACTGACATCATTGAATTTGTTTGACGAGGCAATATTGCATAATTGCATATTCAGGAATGATACACTTTCATTATCCTAATTTGTTTCGAAAAATTATTTGATATTTAAAACAAGATGAACTGAATTTGAATGGATATAAGAATTATGCAAGTTATCCAGGTGAGTGAATCTAATGATAAATGAATAAAATGATATTGTGGTTACAATGAAATCAGTTTCGAAAGTAAAATTAATGATTAGTTCGTGTCAAATATGTATAGTTGCTTTTAACGTAACGTTAACATTATATATGTCACCGCTAATGTGCGTAAATCAGTTAGAGTGCGGATTAACTTGTCAATCTGCAGATTATCTGGTTGAGTCCGTTAAAGTGGAAAAAAATGTTTGTTACCGGTCAAACCCGGTTTTAGGGTGAACTAGTTTCGCCTAGGCCAAACCAGTTCTCCCTACACGGGTTGCATGGTTACGGTCGGGCGATAGGCGACGTAGGATGCAAGAGCGAGCGAAGGGCACCCAGAGGTTAGGTTTGGTTAGGTTACTTCAAACCCTTTACACAGAAATAGGAGCCCCACGAGGCGGGGCTCCGTCGACATAGGATGCAAGAACGACCGAATGAGAACTGCTTTGGCCTAGGTGAAACTAGTTCATCCTAAAATCGGATTTGGCCGGTAACATATTTCACACTTTAACGGACTGTACTCGGTAATTTGCAGATTACCTAGTTAATGCGTATATTAACGTATTCCGTATTCTAACGGTATACTATTATTATTATATACAACATTAATAATTATTTTTTGTTAGAATGAAACTTACTCATTATTTGACGGCCGTGACGACACTTCCAGGCATGAACACGAGAGTAGCACCTGAAATTTGAAAATAAAACATAAGAAAGGTTCCAGAAAAATGCAAGGAATCTTGTGGAACAGAAAGTGACGTGTGATTCCATAAATCCTTGAAGAGTAACGGGGGAGTTTCTTGCCCGTTCTTCTCCACACAAAACTTCCTTTTGTAAGATGCGACTAGAATCAATTCTATGTTCTTGTAAATTCTGGAACTCAAAAGTGCCTTTACGTATATCTTCTACACATCTATACAAATAAATAAAATTGGAGTGTCTGTTTGTAATATAATTAAGTAATTATACATAACCGCTTTTTACTAAATGCATATAATGCATACACGGTACATATACCAAAATAACATAATTTTTTTTACAATTTTGTCTATCTGTCTGTCTGTTTGATCTGGCTAGTCTCTGAAACGGCTGGACCGATTTTGACGGGACTTTTACTGGCAGATAGGTGATGTAATAAGGAGTAACTTAGGCTACTTTTATATTAGAAAAATAATTAAAAATTAAAACGTTTTCCGTCATGCACGCGAACGAAGTCGCGGGCACAGCTAGTTTGAAATAAATGAATAAATTTTTAGACATTTATTTTTATCACTTTTATATTGTGACTTTTGTTTTATTTACTTTTTTTTATTCGACTTATTATTATTTATTAATTTTCTTGTAACAATTTAATCTGTGACAATATTATTATTATTTTATTTTATGAATTGTATTTTAAATGACCTTTTATTGTTATGTTATGTATTGATTCCAATTATTAATTAAAGCATGATACTCTTCTTATTATACTAAATTGTTGTGCCCGACAGGGTCCATGTGAAACATTTAACATTATTAAGATCTTTTATAATACACATGTGAATGCAATAAAGATTTGAATTGAATTGAATTGAAATGCTTTGACTTGGAATTTTGTAGTGATTTTTCTTTTTAATAAGTAATTTCGAACTATGTTTGTTTATAAACTTGCTCAAAGGTTATATGTATATGCATCATTTATCAACCAATACCTCAGTAGGTTACTCTTAATTAGTGTTGACAAACAAGCATTCATTAGCTCTATTTTGTATCACATCCGATTCCGATACACTTTCTAGAGAAAGTCATGCATCAAATAGCCATAAATAAAAACCTGATGATATACTAAGAATTTCGTAACCGTATATTAACATAACCTACAAATCAAAAATCACATAGAACATTGAAATGAGCCTTTATTAAAAAAACGATGAATTGTCAACTGTGTCTGGTCTTTTTTAAATGTTTTTCTAAACTAGACTAAAAGAAAGTGAAACTATTTGAGATGGAAGTGAAACTCTACGTCCGGTGCCTGCGCACCTACCGGTTTCGATGTTTCTACAAACAATTGTATGGTAGCTTTTTTAATGAAGGCTTGTTTGCCTTGTAAGAAGTTGGAGGTACATAACTACAAGTGTAATTGATCAATTTTGTATGGGTAATGAATGAGGCATAAATATTGTAGCTAAAAGAATTAATAAGTAGGTTAGGTAAAAAAAATGTAAGCTAATGAAATAAGTATATGGTGTGAAAAAGTTATGTCTGATGTCGAGAATACCACGCCGCGCCGGGCGACCGCGGGCGGTGAGCTGCGGTCGCGGAGGGGGCGCTCGACGTGCGGGCGCGCACCGGCCGGCACAGCACTGCGTCATCGTCCTCGCTACTGAGCGATTGTTTCTCGTCAATTCAAACCATTGTTTTACCGTTTGTTTTCTCACTGTTGAGCTTAAATACAGTCCATTACAATCAAGTCACCGTGTTTTAGTCCTCGTACCACCTGGAGGATATTATCCCACTCTTCTTTATGGTCCTTCGACGTGTAACTGACCAGTTACTGGGAATGACAAGCGGTTTTTTCAAAATTTGAAAACGGCCGTTAGAAAACGAATTCAAGGTCAAGACTTCTTCTCGCCCTTCGTGCGAACCTGGTTCCAGTCTTCATCTTCAGCACCTTTGTGAAGAGGCGCATTTGTTGGAGCAAGCAGTTCTTCAGTGGTCATCATAGCTGGGTCATCGCAGCGTAGCAGCCCAAGCAGTGCCCAAGGACATCGCAATCCATTTGAAGCCAGAAGACGTTCAGTTTGGACTCGCAGTCAACGGATTTTGTGAGATCTTTCCATAATCTTACTAACATTTGTACATATTCATATACTAACTTTCATTCCACAAGAGTAGTACATAGTGCATTAGACCAGTGAATCATACATTAGTAGATACCTATTCGTCTTAGTGATAACTATCTATCGCATAACATTACTTATTTGCTTATTTATCCAGTAGAATCAATCATACGCTATCATTCTGTGTAGTTATTTTCATTTTTATTTCTGACCAGTGTCAACTATCAACCCATTCAAGTAGATTTGTCCCATTCCCATTCAAGTAGATTTGTCCCATTCCCAGTAAAGTAGAACTCCATTAATTAATAATTAGTAATAAGTGCTTATTAATCTAGTTATAACATCTTTAATATTTGTGCCGTAAGTGGGTACACTTTTTTTTTTCCTCTTGACAGTTTAACATTTTTCTATTCAAATATTTTTTCTAACCGCCTACCAGTTTTGAATAGCAACGTTTCATCGATCAGCTGTTTGCTCTTTGTTGTTTTACAGGCACATTAGAAGAGTTTTATTTCAGTGCTTTAGCATTTATTCTTTAATAAGTATTTTTCTTGCCTACTTGTTTTTCCTTTAGCGCTTACAGCTACCTTCCTATTTAGCCATGGCTGAAGAAATTAAGATAAAAGAGCTTACAAAGAAGCGTGCCTCAGTAAAATCTCAGCTTACTCAATTCACAACTTTCATGACTACCTCTAAATCTTGCGAACAGCTCAGTGAGGAACAACTAGTTGAGTTAGAGATAAGAATTGAGAAAATGGTTACCTTATATGCCACATATGATCAGTTTCAGAGTCAATTGGAGTACCTGTCCGCCAAGCCCGACGAGCAATTTTCTGACCGTGAGCAATTCGAGAGCAACTACTACAGGCAGCTAGCAACTGCTCGCGCGCTTCTGTCGCAGCATCGCGCTCAACTAGCGTCTAAGGTAAGCTCCAATGAGCAACTTTCAGTGGTTACTAGACATAATAATGTTAGACTTCCTAAAATAAATTTACCTCACTTTAGCGGCGGCTATAAGGATTGGTTGGAATTTAAAGATATTTATATTTCGTTGATTCATGAGGAGAAAGGTATAGATAATATCAATAAATTTCACTACCTACGCTCGTCACTTAATGGCAGCGCAGCACTTGTTATTAAGAGTTTAGATTTCAGAGGGGACAACTACGACAACGCATGGCAGTTGTTGTGTGAGAGGTACGACAACAAGCAATTATTAATAAATAATCACATTCAAGCCTTATTTAATGTAGAACCACTTCAAAGGGAGAGTAGTCAGGGTTTACGCCAGATTATTGATGTAACCAGCAAGAACCTCAGATCACTGGCAACGCTAGGACTGTTCGTACAGCATTGGGGTGAAATGGTTATACATTTAATGGCATCGAAGTTGGACCCGATTACTAGCAGACAGTGGGAAGAACATAGGAATACTCTAACTGAGTATCCATCCTTAGACATGTTTACAAAATTTATTTCTAACCGTTGCAATCTTTTAGAAACGCTCGAGGAGGCTAAGAATTTAAAGTTGAAGCCAGAGTCATCGCACAGTAAGCCAAAAAGCTTCTTAACAAGTAAGGGAAAATTTAATAATTCATGTCCCCTATGTAAACAAGGTCACCACATATTTAGTTGCGATCAATTTAAGGCGCTTACAATCGCAGAACGCGTATCTAAAGCGAAAGAATTTAAACTTTGTTTGAATTGTTTACGCCCAGGTCATTTAGAGGCAACTTGTCCACTTGGTCACTGCAAGTATTGCAAAAAAAGGCATAATACAATGTTACATTCTCATGATGATGATCCTAGCCCTAGTAGGGAGCATATAACTTTAGCGGGCACTAATTATGGTGTTTCATCTCGTCATGTATTGCTTTCCACAGCATTGGTAAGAGTCACGGACCATTCCGGGATGCCGCACAGCGCCAGAGTCTTGCTTGACAATGGAAGCACGGCAAATTTTGTGACTAAGGACCTCTGTGGTAAGCTACATTTACCTATTCGTAGTGTAAGCTCACACGTTGCAGGCATAAACAGTCAAGTGTCTACCATTACGCAATCATGTGTTTTACACTTACAATCGTGTGATGGGTCTTATAACATTGACATTGATTGTTTTGTCTTGCCCAACATAACCACTAATGTACCTCATACATACATAGACATAAGTGACTTGCAACTACCAGCAGGCATAAGTCTGGCTGATCCATCTTTCGATGTCCCTTCCTCCATCGACATACTTGTTGGAGCCGATATCTTTTGGAGTGTGATTGGTCGCAATCGTATACAGTTAGGTAGGCATATGCCGACGCTCTTCGAGACTAAGCTCGGATGGCTCATATCAGGTGCTATACCTCAACCTAACATAACCAACTCATCAGTATGTATGTTCGCGCATGACAAGCACAGCACACACGTGCAAGCACCCATGGATCTCTCAAGATTCTGGGAACTTGACTCTATCTCACCTAAGTTCAATTTCACGTCCGAAGAGCGAACATGTGAACAGAACTACATAAACACAACTAGGCGTAATGCTGATGGTCGTTTCATAGTCACCATTCCCTTAAAGGAATCCCCTGAAGCATTGGGTAACTCCTTTGAGATGGCTAAGCGTCGCTTTCTGTCGCTAGAGCGTAGACTTGATAGAGACCCAGTACTGAAGCATCGCTACGTAGAGTTCTTGCAGGAGTATGAAGCATTAGGTCATATGACTGAAGCATCACAGCCTTCTTCTTCTCAGGCATATTTCCTTCCACATCATGGTGTTTTCAGAGAGTCCAGTACAACGACCAAGCTTCGAGTTGTCTTCGACGCATCAGCCGTCCCAACTTCTGGTAAGTCGTTGAACGACATTCAATGCGTAGGACCTGTAGTTCAGGATGACATAATATCTATATTGTTGAGGTTCCGGCAGCACAAATACGTCATATCGTCAGATATCGAGAAGTTCTTTCGACAAATCTTAGTTGACGAATCGCAGCGATCTCTACAGCAGATATTATGGCGCACTGATCCATCATTACCACTTAAAACATACACATTAAACACTGTTACTTACGGAACAGCATCCGCTCCGTTTATTAGTACACGATGTTTGTCTCAGTTGGCAAAGGAGGCAACACACACACGTACACAACACTCTATACAACACGATTTCTACGTCGACGATTATCTGTCGGGAAGTGACTCTATAGAGAGCACTATAGCGCTGTGTAGAGATGTAACCAGCATACTTAAGAGTGCACAACTCAATCTTCGCAAGTGGCAGTCTAACAACACCCAAATACTTCAGGCAGTCACTACAAACACCCTTGATTCATCCACTCATATCACATCCACAACAACACATGTGGACACACCCGACACAGTCAGCCTGAGTATTGACGAACCAAGTAAAACCCTCGGTCTTAATTGGCGTTGTCATACTGACTGTCTTACATTCTCCATTCATATACCTAAACATACAGATACTACAATCACAAAACGACACATACTTTCTACAATAGCGCAAGTATTCGATCCACTTGGTCTTGTCTGTCCGTGTATTATCGAGGTCAAGATAATATTGCAGAAATTATGGATAAACAAGTGTGCATGGGACGACGAGGTTAATGTGGACATTAAAAAGCTATGGCTGAAGTTCATACAGACTTTACCACAGCTTAATCATCTCAGCATACCACGCTGGGTAGTGTGCGATAGTCCTTTATCCGTGGAAGTACATATTTTTACGGATGCATCAGAAAAGGCATACGGAGCTTGCATATACATTCGTTCTGTAGCAAGTAGCGGCACCGTCCATACACATCTGCTCACCTCCAAAAGTAAGGTTGCACCAATCAAGTCTACCACAATACCAAGGCTAGAGCTTTGTGGTGCCTTATTAGGGACCAGGTTGTGTGCAAAAGTACTGGAATCGTTAACACTTAAACCAGACAAATGCATATTTTGGTGTGATTCAATGATTGTTTTGGGTTGGCTGTCTGCTTCACCTGGCTCGCTTAAGCCGTTTGTAAGGAATCGAGTTTCGGAGATACGGGAAGGGTTTGGTGCTTATACCTGGCGCTACGTGCCGTCCAAGGACAACCCTGCAGATCTTGTCTCCCGTGGTCTGAGCGCCGACCTCATAGGTCAATCTTCTATGTGGTGGTCAGGGCCTTCATTCTTACTTACAGACCCAGCTCTTTGGCCTTCAATGCCTAACACAGATGTGAACACAATACTACCTGAACTATTAAAATCACATTCTATTAACATTAATAATCAATCATTACCTATCACTAATCCTATTCACAATAATTCATTTCAAACTTTAATTAATAATTCATCTAATTATTCACATTTACAACGTCTACTAGCATACGTATTTAGATTCATTAATCGTTCTAAAAGGGTACATAATCATAGTCTCACTCTTACTCATTCAGAGTTGTCCTACAGCGCTGATTTCATAATTAAAACAGTTCAGAGGGAAATGTTTCCTGAAGAGTACGAGCTACTTTCATCAGGTAAACCATTACCACATAAAAATCGCCTTAAGAAATTATCACCCTTTATCGAGTCTGGTATTATACGAGTAGGAGGCAGATTAGATAATTCTTGCTACGATTATAATGTCAGGCACCCTATTATTATCTGCAGCAAACATAACTTAGCTAAACTAATTTTTAATACCTATCACTTACGCTTATTTCATGCTGGTCCACAGTTACTCTTAGCTACAATCAGACATGAGTATTGGCCTTTGGGTGGTAGAAACCTTGCTAAATCAACTGTCCATAGGTGCGTAAAATGTCAGCGATTCAACGGTAGAACAGTTCAACCCATCATGGGTAACTTACCTAAGGAACGAGTTCAGTTAGAGTTTCCTTTCTTAGAAACTGGCACAGACTATGCCGGACCCATCCTCCTAGCCGACCGCAAAGGTAGAGGATGTAGATTAGTTAAATGTTACATATGTGTTTTTGTTTGTCTAGCCACAAGGGCGGTTCATCTGGAGCTTGTCTCAGATCTAACAAAACATGCCTTTATTGCAGCACTGAATAGGTTCATTGCTCGTCGTGGTAAACCAAAGAACATTTACTCCGACAATGGTACAACCTTTATTGGCACCTGTAACGAAATAGCTGACATATTAAAACAGGACTATTCGTCAGAAATGGCAGACACAGGTATCAATTTTAATTTTATTCCGGCATACACCCCACACTTCGGTGGCTTATGGGAGTCTGCCGTAAAATCCATAAAACATCACCTAAGGCGCATATTAGGCTTCGCACATCTCACTTACGAAGAGATGTCTACGTGTCTGATTCAGGTTGAGGCAATACTAAACTCTCGTCCTCTCACTCCTCTTTCCACTGATCCATCAGACCTATACCCTTTAACTCCTGCACATTTCCTTATTGGGAGATCTCTCACATCCCTGCCGCATCCGCAAGTCATCAACCAGAACATCTCCAGCCTAAAACGTTTCCAGCGTATCGAGCACCTGAAGCAACAGTTCTGGAATAGATTCTCTAACGAGTATATCTTTTACCTCCAACAGAAAACCAAGTGGACGGACTCCGATGGGGTGCTCGAAGAAGGAGCCATGGTGGTACTCAAGGAACAACAGACACCACCACTCATGTGGCCACTGGGTCGCATCGTACGTCTCATACCTGGGAAGGACGGCATAAGCAGAGTCGCAGACGTAAAAACCAAAAAGGGAATAGTCCGACGCGCTTACAACACCATCTGTCCTCTTCCAGCATAATCATTGAAGACAAGTCTTCAACGCCGGGAGCATGTCGAGAATACCACGCCGCGCCGGGCGACCGCGGGCGGTGAGCTGCGGTCGCGGAGGGGGCGCTCGACGTGCGGGCGCGCACCGGCCGGCACAGCACTGCGTCATCGTCCTCGCTACTGAGCGATTGTTTCTCGTCAATTCAAACCATTGTTTTACCGTTTGTTTTCTCACTGTTGAGCTTAAATACAGTCCATTACAATCAAGTCACCGTGTTTTAGTCCTCGTACCACCTGGAGGATATTATCCCACTCTTCTTTACTGATGCTAAAAATGCTCTCACTCATATTGTAATTATCATATAACACACTAGCAGCGCCCCGCGGTTTCACACGCATAAGTTTCCCGTAGGAATATCGGGATAAAAACTATCCTATGTCCTTTCCCGGGACTAAAACAATCTCTATACCAAATTTCATCTAAATCGGTTCAGCAGTTTAAGCGTGAAGAGGTAACAGACAGTCAGACAGACACACTTTCGCATTTATAATTAGTACTAGCTGCGCCTCGCGGTTTCACCCGCGTAAATGTCGGTCCCGTGGGAATATCGGGATAAAAACTATCCTATGTCCTTTTCCGGGACTCAAGCTATCTCTATACCAAATTTCATCAAAATTGGTCCAGCCGTTTGAGCGTGAAGAAGTAACAAACATATAAACACACACACTCACAAACTTTCGCCTTTATAATATTAGTGTGATATAGTGTGATATTAGTATGGATAAGACGATACAATAGTAGGTAACTATTTTCGACTTAGATTACTTTTCCATCGTAAAATTTTATTAGTGTCGTAAAAGAAATTCTAAATTACAGAAACAGTATAAATTATAACGGAAAACAAATACGGATAATGTGTCGATAAAGGTAACTGTGTCAAACGTTGATACTGTTTTGGCGAACGGCCCGAGAAAGGCGAGGTCGCATCTAATGCTGAGCGACGACACAGCAAGAAAGCATTCGCGATATGTCTTTGTTACGGACTAAAGTTTTAAGATGTCCGTGATTATAGTTGAGAGAAATTAGTTTGAAAAATACTAGCAAGCTCTTAGATAGAAGTCATTAACCGCTATAACTAGTCTTCAGCATATTACATCTTCAACTTATTCTTTAACTTTTAGACATATAATTACGTAGGTATATTTTGGATGATTTTTGTCTTATAATTTTGTTTATTTCATTGAAGTAATGATAATAAATTCCTTTTAGAAAAAACACATTTACGGTTCACAAAGACAATTTTTCAAATAATAAAATAGAACTTTCGAGAAAGAAGAGTATCGTTGGTGTCTGTACTAATGAAAAAATCATTGTATCACAAACAACAGCGCCTTCCAAACTAGGTGACATTAAAAACAACATTTTTGAACATACTGTATGGTGAACTTGAAACAATCATAGACCCAAAATTATAAGGTACGTAGTAGGTTTTACAGGTTTTATATATAAGTACGAGTAGAACCGTTTTCTAATTCGTAATCATTTAGGTTGTATTTATGAATATTTCACGTCAGACCTACGACTCTACGAGCATGTCGCTACGTCAACGATGAGACCGCACCTTATTTCAAACAGCGTACACCTAAGAAGGAAATTACTGGGTCGCGTACACTTATTGTGTTGGAATTTGGCAGTAGTAGGTACCGTTAGCTTTACTTATTTGTTCATATTGCCAATTGGTGGCTGCAAAAAATTGGGCCGCTATCTTTGAAAGACTGTGTAAATTCTACTTAGATAGAAGCGAGTATTTTCCGTACGTGCTCTCTTCGATTTTTTTTTTATGATTGACGTGTTGACGGTTTAATAGCCAGGTATCTTCATTTGTTTCGGTAATTAGTCTGATGATTATTCTTGAAGGCTAAAAGTAACGGGTTGCGGTTAATTTCCTTATTAGATTAGGTTGTAAGTTCATTAGTTTCAAAAAGCACAAAAATACCTGAGCATTAAGTCTGAAAAGGGATGCTCTCAAGATGCAAATAAAGCCAAATCAGAACTTGACAGAACATTTAGTAAACGTATTCGTTTAAAGATAATAATAACTCAAAATGGTTGATAACTAAATTATTGTTTTTTCGGACACACGCATCCACCAACACGCGACTTGCTTTACATTGCCATAAAAGAAAAGAAAAGAAAAAAAACATCATAATATTTTCTTTATTGTACAGACGCCAGCACATCAATCTACTACAATCTGTGAAATTTCTTTAATAGATTTTCAACTTTATCACTTAATCATAAGGTTCAAAGTTGATTGGGAAAATGTGACAGTTTCGGGTAGGTTGACGTGCTGGCGTCTGTACTAAGAAACTTTGAGGGGCAGAAGGTCATACTATTCTTGCATACGAACTATGTAGATCTTATCTAAAATCACACTCAAAGCTCAAAATAACCATAACGTAAGGGAAAAGGGAACAGGGCACTTAGATAAGGCCAAGTGTCTTCCGTCTTCCTCAAAACCCACATCTCATCTCTGATTACAATCTGAACGAATCTGTGTTGTAAATATTTTAAGCCTTATCTTCTGGCTCTGAGTCATATTGGGTGAATGCCATAGAGAATATAGGGTTATTTTATGGGTATCGATATCTGAATACGAGCGAAGTTAAGCTAGCCAATTTAAAATAACCCTGTATACGTCAATAATAATTCGAAAACGTGGCATGTAGAAAAGTAGTAAAAACTTTTTTTTTTAAATTAATGGCACTTTGAATGGAGGAAATAACGCCATCAATTATTAAATTGACAATGACCACGCGCTGTATGCAGGTGTGGTTAAGAATGCTCGTCAATTGTATTCTCTGTCTATCGTTTTCAGGGCAATTTAACTGTTATTATGTTTTTTTTTATAGAGTTGGCATCTCACAGGTCAACCAGAAGGTTGTCGTCTGCTAAACCGGGCTTGCCTGTGGGTGCCTCAATAATTTAAGGCCTCCAGCCAGAGCTTAAAAAACTTAAAAATTAAGCGACTATACGCTAAGGGGGCACCCCCTGTGGGGTACGGACCTTCGCTTAGGGCGTCGCTGGGAGAGGGCAGCAAGGGACAGGTTGAATTGGATTATACTGTTATTATGAAGAAAATACTACCTTTTAACCCCCTTACTAATAAACGTATTACATCAGATGAATATTTACACACCAATTTCTCTCTTTCAGTCGTCTGTAATTTGACTTTCGAAGGAAGAAGACAAAGCGTTGTGTAACTATACAGACGCTATACAACGTTTATTAGTAAGGGGGTAAAGGTATTTTTTTTATTCCATCTCAATTTTTTCTTCTATCTACTTTGTTTTCGAAACAGGTGATGTTTCTGGACTTAAACGGACCAAGTCTTTTAACACAAAGAACTTTAGTTCCGGCTAACTTTAAAGGGTAAACTGGTCATATCTAAACGTGCATACCAATTTGGTAGCTAATCTTAGATCTTACTCGTCAAGCCTGTATCGGTTATAAATCTTAATTGTTTTATTGCGTCTCGCAGTTTAAACTAATAGAGGTAATGAATATTAAGTGTCTTAGAGCTTGTTCTTATGTGCAGAGAGATTAATTTGACAGGTGTTGACGGAAATAGCATCGATTTAAACCTTCCTTACTTTTGATTAATATTTACTTTGTGTATTTAATTTCTTTACCACTGCTCTCAAAACGGTGAAGGAAAACAGCGTAAGGAAACCAGCATGTCTTTGAACTAAAAACTCGAAGATAATATTATTATGTGACATCCACCAACCTGCTGTGGGCCCGCGTGGTGGATTTTTCCCCACTTCTTCCCCACTGCTCAACTAGATTGCTCAACTAGTTGAGCAGTTGAGCTGTAGGACATAGTTTTTATTACCTCACTCAGAGAGGAGGTTTGTGTCCCAGCAGTGCGAACATTATAGGCTGACTATGCTAAACCTTGCTTACTGCATGATTGAAATCGTAATGTTCATCTTTACCCATTGTTACCTTATTTTTGTAAACATAAATTTAAAACATAACAAGAGGAATGTCAATATAAGGTTGAGTCATCTTTGTAAATAGGTTTTTTTTAAATGCGATTTCATTATTGCTGAACTTACTGCCAGTTAATTTTGGAGGGTAAAGCATTTTGTATTAATTTTAATTAAGAAAAAATATTAGGCATCGTGTAGTTACATACTAAACAAGAAAATAAAGACTTTTTGTACTTGCGTGCAGAAAAACATCGTTAACATTGGTTGTAGATAGATTTGGCAACAGTGAAAGTGTTAGCAAAATTCTACCATTACTTTTTGAGTGATCTGAATACAAATGATGTTTTGTTGTGATTTATAGAAAACATTCGATTTACATAAATAAGCAGATAAGCAGTTCTGGCAAAACCTTTGTGAACTCCATCAACGATATCTATTTTAATATTAGGTCCTTACATATGAAATTGGCGTTTTTCGTACTGGCCACTTTAATCACGAATTTCTCCTCTTTGGTAAGGAATTCCAAATTCAAATTTGTACAGCTATTCGAAGGGTGAATGATGTGTATGGCGGTCATGTTGCAAAAGAAAACACAGTTCGTTTTTGGTTCCAACGTTTTCGTTCTGGAAATTTCGACCTGCAGAACAAGCCCCGTGGACGGCCTGAGACCCAAGTTGATAATGGAGAATTGAAGGCTATTGTGGAAGCGGACCCATCGCAAACCACGTCCGAGTTAGCTGCAGGCTTCGATGTTAGTGATAAAACTGTTTTAATTCACTTGAAGCAAATTGGGAAGATTAAAAAGCTTGAAAGGTGGGTACCTCACGAATTGACTGAAGCAAACCGGCAAACGCGCGTCGACTGCTGCGTTACATTACTTGAATTGGAATGTCTTAGACATCCTCCGTACTCCCCGGACCTTGCTCCAACAGATTACCATTTTTTTCGCAATTTGGATAACTTTTTGCAAGGGAAAAAATTCAACTCCGATGGGGCAGTCCAAATCGCCTTCAAAGATTTTATTGATTCCCGTCCGACTGGTTTTTTTAGTAAAGGGATCAATGAACTACCTATAAGATGGCAAAAGTGCATTGAAAACAATGGTTCATACTTTGATTAATTAAATATATTATATTAAAAAATATTCGACTTTTTGTTCCTTCCATACAAAACGCCAATTTCATATGTAAGGACCTAATATTAATATTGATAGTTTTGACAGTGACCTACAATATTAAATATAATATAAAAACCAAAGCTTCATTTCCATATTGTATTTAATTTATTAATTTACTAGCTGCGCCCCGCGGTTTTACCCGCATAAGTCTCGATCCCGTGGGAATATCGGGATAAAAAGTATCCTATGTCCTTCCCCGGGACTCAAACTATCTCTACCTATACCAAATTTCATGTAAATCGGTTCAGTAGTTTAGGCGTGAAGAAAAGACAGACAGACAGACAGAGTTACTTTCGCATTTATAATATTAGTTTGGATAGTTTGGATTGTCGTAAAAGGAAAAGCAGATTGTTTATTTATTCGATTATGAAAATTTATGCTTTTTTTTTAACCGACTCTTTTTTCTTCTGTGATTTATTTTAGAGATTTTATACCACAACGACGTAACATCACTATTGCCACACATGACCAACAAGAACGTCATTTTTTTCTTCTACAACTTTTTAATTTAGAATTTGTACTTGATGAACATGTGAACTTAGTGACGGGCATTCATGTATTATTTTGCTTTTATGTTGAACACATTATTACTGTGTATCAGAAAACGATCAGTAAAAGTGACACTTGCGACATTTTTTACGAAAACAAGTTGCGGAGTTAATGGAAAGTTGAAAATGGACGGCAATGAGGGCAATGTCTAAGCACGCAACATTTATAATGTCATAGAACCAGTGTAAGTAAAGTTATGATGCTGTGAGATAATTATGTAATAGATGGAAAGTACTGTGTGAATTATACGTTTATTTTCTATTTTGGACCAGTAAAGTATCTGGTCACAGGTCAACTGTCCGTGGGATTGTTATTTCTATGAAAAGTTTATCATTATAGTTTCTTGCTGGATCTTCTCCATAGAAAAACGACCAATTGAAACCGTGCACCTAGCTTCTGACGTATTATAAGTGCCCATGTGGGTTTATGTGACATAAAATATTTTGATTTTGAATCATTATAATGAAAAGTTGCAAATGCATTTTGGGAATGTTTACTGGCTATTTACCAAAAGAAGTCTAAAGTTATATCTGCTAACATTTCTAAAGAAGAAGTTTACATTTTGAAGCTTTTTAATGCATATGTAACAGTCAGAAAAACTTGTTACCTTAAGGACAAAAGGTTAAAACATTTTAAGCCTTTGTATGCTGTTCGTGTCAATGATCTTGACAAATATAATTTTGGCTCAAAACACAGTCAGAGTAAAAGTGTGTACACAAGTTTGTTTTATCTTTCGACTTATCCAAAACAGTTATCTTGAAGTGTTTTTAAGAAAAACATGGCAAGGGCTAAGAGAACCATATTTTTTTTACATCTGAGATATACAATAGAAAAAAGTTTTTTTTAGATTCAATATAGTACGGTTAAATGATTACTGGCATAGTAAAATATAATAAATACTAGCTGCGCCCCGCGGTTTCACACGCATAAGTCTCGATCCCTTGGAAATATCGAAATAAAAAGTATCCTATGTCCTTTCACGGGACTTAAACTATGTCCATACCAAATTTTATCTAAATCGGTTCAGCGGTTTAGGCGTGAAAAGGCAACATAGGTACAGCCAGACAGACAGAGTTACTTTCGAATTTATAATATTAGTATGGATTTCAACATGGCTTGGATTGCCTATGGCATTAAGTCCGCCTCTGTACATTTATGTGCTTGAAGTATTAAATAAATAAATAATAAAAAAGCTAGTGAAATTTTTTCTTCATTTTTATTTTTTTGATTTTCTTGGGCGTTTTGTTTCTATGCCTACATAGTTATAGTGGTTTTCGTTTTCGTAAGTAGGTAAATGTTTATATCATGCTGGAGGTGTAGATCCGTCGATCGTAAGTGATATTGAGAATAAAGATATGAGAATGCAACATTTTCGAGCGTCAAGTACAAAAATAGCAATACCTAGAAAAACTTTTTAACAAAAAAATTAAACCTCCGAAAAAACTGAAAAGTAAAAAATAAAAACCTTTTTTATTTTACCTTAATAAATAAGTTCTTAAACTAATGCAAGTATACCTAAGTAATTTTGAGTCGGCGCCAAACAAGCAACTTAATATCGTTGCGAGTGGTCGTGCGGAGAGCGCATTTTTTGTTTGGAATGTTATATTTATAGCTGGAGATTTCACGTTGCATTATTAATTTGATTTGGTTATTTCTTTAAATTTAAGGTAACTTAGTGATCATTGTTCATTGATTGTTTGGCGCCGACTCAAAATTTTTTAGGTATACTTGCATTAGTTTAAGAACTTATTTATTAAGGTAAAATAAAAAAGGTTTTTATTTTTTACTTTTCAGTTTTTTCGGAGGTTTAATTTTTTTGTTAAAAAGTTTTTATTTTATAATTTTTTGAGGCTATAATTTACTAATTACTACATGCTTAATTTTTGACTACTTTTAAAATAGCTACCTACCTTACTTTAGATGTTAACTGTTATATAATCCTACTTTAATTATTCTTTTTTGTATAATAAAATACTTAAAAAACAGGCTTTATATACCAACATAGATAGGCCTTTTATTTTAATTGTAATACACAGCTCAGCATTAAAATCTGTGAATGAACAATAAATCACCCCTATTTTCCCACCCTTAGGGTAGGATTTTTTTTTCCAAATTTACATGGGACCAACTTCGAGGTATGTGCTATCAAATAAAAAAAGAATTATTAAAATCGGACTACTCTGTAAAAAGTTATGCGTGGTCATACATTACAATCAGTGAGTGAACAATCAATCATCCCCTGTTTTCCTACCCTTAGGGTTGGATTTTTTTTTCCAAATTTATATGGGACCAACTTCGGGGTATATCCTTTCCAATAGAAAAAGAATTATCAAAATCGGACTGCTCTGTAAAAAGTTATGCGTGATCATACATAAAAAAAAAAAAAAAAAAAAAAAACAAAAAATATACGCGTCGAATTGATAACCTCCTCCGTTTTTTCGTCGGTTAAAAAATAATGACATTTACTATTTTTACATACTAGTCCATGTTTTGAGTAACCCGTTCTGTTTCATATAGCAGTTTTGCAGGTTAAACAGGATGATATAAGTACACTTCATTTATTTATTTATGTATTTCTGTCTTTTTTTAACCCAACAAAGATGGTTTGCCTTCAACTATAGTATTTCATTACCTTACAAATTGGTAATGTGTTTTACTTTTTATTCCTAGATAATAATCAGATTTGATACTTGATTGGTACTGTAGGTACACAAGTTTACTTTTAATTCCTAGATAGTGATCACTGATCAGTCTTGATACTTGATTGGTACTCTGGCAGGATCTGTCAATAACTACTGAGGGGTTAATTAGGATTATGTTCATTCGTGGAAGCTAAGCCCCTCAACATCCAAGATGTGGTAACGTTATGATGACCTATATTATTTTAAATTTTTATTTTTAAAGTTTTGTGCAAGACTAAGTTTCTACTTGCAGGCGCAACTTAAACCTACAACATAGTATATAATGGCAATAAGCCTATAATGTTCCCACTGTTAGGACAGTGGCCTTCTCTCTTCGAGAGGGAGTGGGCACGGTCACGTCACGTAATCAAGTCTCGTTTTCGAATTATTATTTTTTGGTTCTAGAACATGCCGGTTTCCTCACTATGTTTTCCTTCACCGTTTTGAGAGCAGTGGTGATAAAATTATTTACACAAAGTAAAGCGCCTGGCTGGGTTCGAATCCACGACCTATAACTCGTAAGTCGGGGCTATTACCACTGGATCACATCCAGGTCTCAGCCCACAACAACTAAAGGGTACTTAATTAAAAACTTATCGATGTTTTAAGGAAGCTTTTTTGGTTACAACACTATTTAGTAAATGAATTCGCGAAATATGTTTTTTAGGAAAAGAACTTCACAATCATTAGATTGTCTGATTGGATTACCAATGCGACTTGGTAGATAATAATGTTACACTTTATATCAATATGTTCTTAAGTGAAAAATCGACTTGGAAAATAACCTTTAAAGTTTAAACAATGTAAGCGAAGCACTTGAATTTCCTCACTAGGTAAAACGGTCAAGTGTGAGTGTTGTATGCTAACAAATTTTGTAAACACCGTCATGCGTACTTGCGGATCTATGTGGAGACAAGTGTGAACCGTTATATACTTCATGCTTTCGTTTTTTCCTAAATCGCTTCATTTTGTTCATTACTTGGATATCTACGGTTACAGATGATTGACAGATGTGGTGTCGAAAGAGCTTTTGCTTTGAGTTATTATATTTTTCTAACATACCAATAAAAATTACAATTAAAAATAAGAAGTTTTTAATGATTAGATATAATATATTCATTTTGGACCGACATTCAATGATATTTCTGATAAGCATTTTTATTACCTACAATCCCTAATATGTATTTTTAGTGGCAAAAATATTGTTATTCTAACCAGATTTTTAAAAGAACAGTTTTTTATAAACTTATTTTTAAATGGTTCTAAAAGGTAATTAATTTAAAATTAAGGTTTCAAATGCACAAAAAATAAGACAAAAAAGTACTCACCAAAATTCCAAAAAGAAAAGAACGCATCATCTTTCCAGATATAATAATATTGATAAATAAAACACGTTATTTCCAAATAATCGAGTATCGGTATTTAAAATTTGAATATGGAACGCGTGCGGTCACTCGCGCTGTCCACTGGCGAGTTCGAAGCTTGAACCGAGTCGTCAGCTTTTTGCTTTACGTTGGAAATGATTTTACTACGAGGTCGCTTCTCGATTCTAAAAGTTCAAGTGAATTTGAGTTGAAAGCGTAAAGTGTAGTCAGCCGCCATCTATTTATCATGAACTTGTAAAATTGATAACGTAAGTAAAGATTATTTTACAAACCACAAAACTATCTTTTAAAATTTAATTTATTTAGGTGTCTTTATCAAATTGATAGAATTTTAAAAAAGTGTAAAGATACTACACTTATTATTTAATTAAGTCTTCACCCACTTTTGTTTTTTGCTAAAATATTTGCGACTAAAAACAAAAAAGGTGCCTGTTCATTAAAACTTTAAACTCCATTCCTAGATGACCTTTACGTAGCACACAACTTACCCCTGAAGTCACATAAAACAAAAGAGAATTACCCTACAAGCTTAAAACAAATGATAGTGTCAGTCTTGCATACGTGAACAACTAAGATCTTATCGATACTCGTAAGTTTCGAGTTACCCTAGTACCCCGACCCAGGGATGCCAATTGTGAAAGTAGATGTACCTTTAAAATTGATTCTTTATATTACAAATTAGTTGATGTGTTGCTTAAAATGTCCTCTGAATCGAGCAATGCTCATTTAAGAATAAATTCATTAAATTATTAATGAGACAAACCCGTTGTATTTTTTTCTTTTTTAATTGTCAACATGTTGAAATAAATATTATATCTTTCAATGTGCGAAATGTAGGCTTAATAATTATGATTTATATTTATTTTAAGTCAATCAAGAAGGATGGAACCTTTTGTCATTGCGATGATACGGAGATGATAAAATATAAACAATTAATTTTTTATTGATTTCACAGCGGTAACATTAATCATGTTTGGTAAAAACTAATCAGATCAATTTCGTGAGTGTTTTATTTTTATTATGTTCAGCTATTTAAAGCATGAAGTTTTTGGCAATTAAATTTGATTGCGTACATTAATAAACATACATGTTTTACATTTAGATCACATAATACAACTGACAAATATTTGTAGTACCTAATAGAAAAATCGATAAATTTAGTTTACTTTGGATCCCAAATGACAGGTAATAATTTAAATCTCGAACTTTAGTGTAATGTTTCGTGGATGACGAGGGAATTATATCGGGGTCCAACTGACTTAATCTTCAAGATGATTTTGTTGTTTTATACTGGGCATCACTGCTGCGGGCTTTCGAAATCTCCAAAAACTATCTTATCACCTATTTATTTCAATGTACAATACAAATCACAACTCTTCTCCCAAAAACATCGATATTCCGAATTTCCGATACCGCACCGCCCACCACTATGATACCATCGAGTACCGTATTACAATCACTTTTAAATTAACTATACTTGAACTTGACCTTGGACTTTAAAAGACTGCTGACCCAAATATCAACGTCGAGTTTTTGTTTATATAGTAGGTAATTATTATAAATTATTGATAACTGTTATAATCTATCAAAATGTAGGTGTTTCTTTAGGTGCTAATTATTAGCTATGTAGCGGTATAAAAATAGAACTTACAAATTACGACTCTTGCAACAAAAATCTCTTGAATCTTGAAACTCAGGGAACGTAATTTTTTAGTATGGTATTAGATATCTCGTATTTTTGACTAGTCTTTGCAAACTGCGCTGTCTTGGGGTTTCAAGATATACTGGTTGAGTTGTGATTGTGTTTTGACGTTTGAATGCTACAAGACATTAATCTTTGCTACAAAATTCTAGTGAAAAACTTGCGGTGAAGTATATTATTAAAAGAAATTGAGGTTTTTTAAGTAGTTTTTAAGTTTATTCGTTATACAAAAATACAAATCTTTCCTCTTTATAATATTAGTGTAGATAATAAAAAATATAGATACATTAATAAATTAAAATAATAAATATATTAGGAGTCAAGTTAAAATAGTTTGCCAACAACACGTCTAAATTAGTCAAATAACCCGCCCCTAACTGTTCCCGGCGCAAAGGTGCCCAAAACACTTGCTGCATTGCCACGTTGAATGGCAATGGCTAACCTTTGCACCAAGAACGAGCCGGAGCGGGAGTCAGTTTTTTAAGTAAGAAAATAATTATTTTTGCACTTTAACTAAACAAAATAATTCAACAATTTTTTAAATTTAATTTCAACTAATAAAGAAAGGTTTCTACGTCATTTATTTTTAAGATTAAGTACTTTTACACGATCATTTGTGTAACGTTACACTTTCATTCTATGCCAAACAGGTGTTTCGTCCAACGTTGATCATTGTGATTCGTATCTTTCCACAAGCTATTTGTATAGCAACTTTCTTTATCTTGACGATCAGCTTTATTCTGTTTATGACCTTTTTGGTTCATAATACTCTCCTTATAACAAAAAAGAAAAAAACGGTGAAAGAAAACTACATGATTGTGACATCTAACAACCCGCACTGGACCCGCGTGGTTGATTATAGCCCATTTCCTTTCACAGAAAGGAGGCCTGTGTCCCAGCAGTGGGAAGATTATAGGCTGATTATTCTATTATGCTAACAAGAAAAAAAAGTAAGCAAAGCCGATATAGGTAGGTACTCCATTATCCAGGCGTCTTGAAAAGATCAGAGCAATAATTTTGGATTTGTTGATGGCAATGTTCATCATCATCATCATTTCAGCAGGAAGACATCCACTGCTGGACATAGGCCTCCCCCAAGCACCTCCACTTTGACCAGAATCCTAATTGCGTAACACACTATCAATCGGAATCTGAATCATATTGAAGCAAATTGCTAAAATACATATTCTTAAGTTCGAAAAATTTGTCTGCTCAACACGTAAATAACGCAATGAACGTTGATGAACTGTCTAAATGAAACCGATTACGATTGATTATGTGTTACGCAATTGCCCCGCGGTTCTGTGCTTCTCGAAAACCAACGGGCAAAATGTTCAATTCAGCAAAATAAACCTATTTGTATACCTTTCTATACCTTATGGAGCGAGTATACGTCCGTCTGTAAGATTACAGAAATAATTTCCAGAACGAATTGATTGATTAATAAATTGATTACTTTTCTATCTACATGTGTACAGTCACACTCAAAAAGATGTATGCATCGACAAGAATTTATTTTACTGTCGATCAAACAATTGGAAAATCTTTGTCTATAATTTTGTATCAATGAGTAGCCACAAAAACATACATATCTATTACACATTGGGTTTTTTTAATTTAATTTTAGCTACACATTGCCGCCGATTCCCTTGTTCACAAACTAAACTAAATTTAAGTTCAGTGCATCTTATTCTTTCTATTTCATTAAGAAAAGGACAGAACATAAATATTAGTTTAGTCCTGTCAAATTAGTCAGCGCCTGACATAAATTGACGTATTTTTAGTAGCCAATTTTTTAATCGCATCTAAACTTGTCTATGGAGTATCTTGATTTGACAGGACTAAACTAATATTTATCTTCTGTCCTTTTCTTGATGAAATAGAAAGAAAAAGGTGCACTGAACTTAAATTTAGTTTAGTTTGTGAACAAGGGAATCGGCGCCATTGATACGATATTGTGGAAAACAAACTACGAATTCTTGTCGATGCTCATCTTTTTGAGGCTGATTGTAACTTTAATGTTCAAGCGACTCTTTAGACGATTTATGATCTTGTACATCAGGATTCGGTTACATCTACGCTACAAACTTGATTTATAAGTACTTATTTCGTCTTCCAAAACAGGAAATTAGATCATTTTAACAGAACATTGTAATTGAAAGACGGATCGCAAAGGATTTTTTTCAAGTCTTCATACATATTCATCATCTTTCGTAATTAAATCGAATGCTTATAGAAGAGTCATTACTTTTATAATACCTAACCTATTTTATTGGCTTGTTTCCGAAACTCGTAATTTTATTAGGGTATTGATCTTACTTTTGTAATAAATCCAGTTGTTCTAAAAATTCTAATCTGTTTTAAATAAAACAGCCACGACCCATCTTCGCATCTAATTCGCCTTACCTAGACGTAGTACTATTAAGTATTCTGTGCCTTGGACCATTACGAATGCGCGTTGTTATTGTAACGTATATATTAATGTGTTGCGTGGTTTTTACGTTACGTTTACCGAAATAGGTACTAAAAATCTCGTAGGTACATCCAACGTTCCGAGGCATTTGAATGTTGAGTTCTAACGATAATCATTTACCGAAACCAATTCATTAAAATAAGAATTTAAGTGGGAAATCCCACGTCGGTAAAATTATTATCCTCTTTTAGTTTAGGTGGTAAAAGCTTTTGTCCTAATCTGTCTTTAATGTATTTTATTATTTAGTAGCAGGCGTCATTCAGAAAGTTTTGTTTTTTCTTGTGAAATGCTAATTCATGTTTCGAGTTAAGTGATGTGTCAATCAATCTACCTAGCCTTTCCCTAACTATGTTGGAGCAGGCTTCCAATCTAACCGGATGCAGCTGAGTATCAGTATTTTACATGGAGCGACTGCCTATCTGACCTTTTCAACCCAGTTACTGGGTAACACGGACTTTTGGGCTTCTAACTACACCTTGATTTCAACTAACTTGCTTTCCGAGGGGTTTTGATATGTTAAGTGATCTGTAAACCTAATAATTTTATGCAAGTAGGTACCAATGTGTCTTTTTTAAATTATTTATGCTTTCTTAGTTTATATTGGACATAACTAGTATCGGTGAGGAAACCTGAACTTGTAGTTAATATAAGTCTGTAATCGATAACTTGTCTTTTTTTTATTGGTGGGAAATTATCAAATGACCCCTCCCGCTCTGGGTGGAGCGGAAGGGAGTGTCAGACTCTTACTGACTAAAACCCACCTGTGTTCCTTCCTTAGCCCTTTATGTTCCGGGGTAGCGGTAACCCTTTCGGACAATCCTGCTGGCCGCTGATAACTTGTCGTGAGCAAGCGTGGTGATCAATGGCCGTGCCTTCTCTGTGTGAGAAAAGGCCTTTGCCCTACAGTGGGACAGTAATAGGCTAATATTATTTTTATTATGTTTTAACTTATTTCGGGACTATTTGGTCCCGGTCCTTTGGAAGGCTTAATAGGGGCCGAACCCAACTCGCAGAGGCCCGTTAGACGTTTTCAATGAAATGAGGCACCAGCCGACGATTATCCCTGTTCGCACTATGCAAGTGCACCCAAGGACAACCCTCAGTTGGTTTAGGACTATTGCAAGTCATGGAAACAAAAATATTGGATTATGGGTTTTGGTGGCTATAGTGAACTGGTTATCTAGGACTATGGAAAAACTATAGCCCCTGCTTGACCGATGTTCTATATAAATTACACAGATAAAATGGCAGGGGGTGACTTGCACACTTAATAATGGGCCCCCGAAAACGGTCGCTAGCACATAGTGTCGTAGCGACAAGGGGGCAACATGTCATGAGGTGCTTATGAGGAGTGCAGAGGTATTCCACGGCTATCAGGACAATCCCCGAAGTACGGTTAAGATCCCTACCAGTGTATCCCTATTATTATTATTATCAATAAACATATTTTTAGGGGTATACATTTTACCCAAAACTGCAGCTAATCAGAAGCAACATGTCACGGTGCGTTGAGTTTTTCTGTTGCGACTTACGAGGCTTACTGATTACTCTAGCCCTAAATACTACGATTTTATGTCACATTTTATACTCTATTCAATCTGCCTAGCCTTTCCCCAACTATGTTGGGGTCAGCTTCCAGTCTAACCGGATGCAGCTGAATACCAGTGGTTGTATATATATATACTCTATTATCACCTTATATTAAAGAAGTAACGGTCAAGACATCAAGCGTTATTATTACTGATACCGTTTCGTTTAGTACCTATCAAATTTGAATTTCAATTAAAATTCATACAACTAAGCATTCATTTATCACAATTAAATAGATCCTTTGCTTGTTAAATTAAGTTTAAATTGTAGATAAACAACATTTTATTTTTCTAAAGATCCTATTAAACTAAGTTTTTGCGGAGTTCCTAACTTAGTTTAGATCTAAAGAAATTATCCCAATTATTCCATTTTTTTTTATTTGATATGGGTTTGCTCTTGACTCTAGTCTAGGTCAGAGGTGACAGAGACAAAGTCGACGATGGAGTATAGGAATATACATAATTATATAGTATATATAATATATTTTTTTATAAAGCTTGAGGGTACAGCCGGTCTATTTAGCAAAAACCTCACCCCGAAAACTTAGGTGAAGTGGACTTAAAGTGAACTGCCATCCTGTCGGATGCTAGTGATTGACAATTTCATGTTCACTTCACCAAAGTTTTCACAGTGAAAGGGCATTGAATATTTTTATATGGAGCCTGGCATACCTATATGTATACATTTTGTTTTTTTTTTCAAAATGGCGGATGAAACTATAGGTCGACCGCTTAACTGAGACGTTGTCTGAGGTAGCTGCGCGGTGCGGGAGGGGTGTGGTGAAGTGACGCGAGAGCTCAGTGAATTCAGTGATTCGTCAACTTGTGGCAACTATCACCCCTCCCGCAACGCGCAGCTACCTCAGGTAACGTCTCAGTTAAGCGGTCGGCCTATATATAAATCGATAGCTGACATCAATGCAAACAGAAAACATAATAAGAAACTCCATAGGTAGATATGCCACGGACCTTCAAAGCCCTTTTGACACAATAGGAGCACTGTTAGTTTAGACAAAAAATATACTCAAACCTATAAATTATTTGAAACTATCCGACCCGGCGAACTTCGTACCGCCTCAGAATTAAATAATGTGATAAAGTTCAATAGACACGTGGCGCCATCTATTATCATAATAACGTTATTGTTGTTTTCCTCGGGAACTGCACTTTTTTCGGGATGAAAGGTACTCTGTGTCTGTTTCTGTACACCTGACAACGTATTATATGCATAATTTTAGGATGATCGGTTTAGTGGTTTAGGCATGAAAAGGTAACTTAGTTTAATAGGATATGCATAATTTTAGGATGATCGGTTTAGTGGTTTAGGCATGAAAAGGTAACAAACAAACTTATTTTTTGTTTCGCATTTATAATATTAAGTTAGGATAACTATCGGTTAAGAACTGCTGCACCTTGACATTTATCTTCAATCTCTATGGTACCTCTGAATCAGAGCCTGCGCTATATTTTAATGACATACAAGGAATTAGATCGCTGTTTGATGCTAACCGGCCTTGCAAAGAGACTGGTATACTTACATCAGGAAGATATTAGTGCTCGTTGACATTTTGAAGTCCGAAATTTATTACAGCGAACAGCAGCAGACCAGTTTCTTTCCAACATAGGAATGCTGGAAGGTGACTGGTCTCAATACAGGATCATGATGTCAATGCATAAATGTTTGTAGTTGATCAAAGAATTAAATACTTTTTTCTGGTACTGGATTATTAAGTGTTAAACATGTTGTGTGTTAATTAAAGATCTTTAGCTCTAAGGTCGAAATCTATAAACGCTACTTAGTACTTAGAACGTACTTTGGCTAAACGTCATTCCTGTTACGTCACTGTTGCACATCTATCAAACTAATAGGCCGAGATAGAAGCGGGAACATGTCTAAGGCTACGTACACACTGGCAGGTGGCTTGCTTAAAGCCTTTTTTTTTCTCGCGGTGGAGATCCTCATGGACTTCCTCTAAATTTCCTCTCGGCTATAACCGCCGCGGTGTTCTTTATAGTTCTCTATAGAAAAGGGAGGATCCTTC
The DNA here is from genome assembly GCA_947508005.1 of Amphipoea lucens. Taxonomy (NCBI): domain Eukaryota; kingdom Metazoa; phylum Arthropoda; class Insecta; order Lepidoptera; family Noctuidae; genus Amphipoea; species Amphipoea lucens. Next base: position 22,133,252 of record OX382360.1, on the reverse strand, counting down.
GACCAGACGGGTGTTGTGTCTGGCGGGCAACTGCCCAATGATTCATGTCGGGCCGTTGTATCTATGCTATTTGCGCGGTAAACTCTGCTTGCGAGATGCAGGATTTTTCGTGACGTCAGTATGACGCGTTGTTCGCATGTGGCGTTGTAGATACCGCTACATAACATAATAAATGGCACGCGTGCCTTTGGTGGCACGTAACAAAATAATAGGTAGGTACCTACCTAATTATTTTGAATTAAAATCTTGTATATAAAAATCTCTTAGTCTCGCAAATCGAACATGGCTCGACCGATTGTGATGACACTGTGGTAATGTGCGCGCCAGAGGAGGTTCCTAACAAAAAAAAGGCATTGCAACGCATTAGCTAGTAAATATAAAAAAAACTGTTTCTTATGTTAATATTACTGTATATGATAATAAAGAGTATTATTGTGAAAGTATATAGTTTTTTTTCCAGTAGACAAGACTGTTTGTTGGCACGGCATGGCCACAGTTAATATTATTTGGAAAAAATGGCACGAAGATGTATAGAGGCTCGCCTTCCCTGCACTAGGCGCTAAGCAAGCCTCTTGCAGTCTGTGCGTACGTAGCCTTTTTTATGGTTGGGAAATCAATCCCGCACTATGCGCACGTAGCCTAAGAAAAGCATGCGCTAAGTAACATTTATCGATCTCGGATTAAGCTCACATAGTTTTTCTATTGATTACCTATATCTGAATAGTGAGTCACTCGACAACGTTATTATGTCATGACCTGGACACTTCCTTGTATTTTCAAATAGGTACTCGCAGTGTATTATATGCTCATTTGGCATTTGAGATCTTGTCCTGCCAATCCGGAATTTGATGGATAACTTTCAAATACGAATGCAAGTTAAAACATACAAGAAAGGCAAATGGCATTAAAAAAATACTGTTGTCTAAATAAGGCTAATATTATATTATCATAGTTTGTGACATTTTGGTCACAAGCGTAGGATGGTAACGGTGCATTGTACCTAATAAATATAGACGAATGAAGCTGAATCGTAGACCAAAAATGGCACTTGAATAGCTAAACCATTTTTATTATTTTATCGTACCTAATACGAATATTTGAATTCCAGTTCCGAACTTCTTGGCTTTGAAAATAATAATTGTTACAAATCATCGGCAATAAGTCAATCAGATTAAATTATTGGATTTCATTAGTCTTATTTTGAAGGATATTTTATAAGTTCCCGTTGTCCCCATAACGTGAAAGCATCAACGGGGACAACGGGAAGGAAATTTTTTGACTTCCCGTTGTCCCCATAATGGGGACAGCGTCAATGGGGACAACGGGAACAGACCTAACCATGCACATTGAAGTGTGTGTTGCGTCGATTAATTAATCTTCACCCCGTGTTGTTCATCAACTAGATACTTTTCATCTTGACTTTCCTCATATTAATTGGACTTTTTGTTGCTGCTTTATTAAAAATAAATCTTATAACTTAATTCAGAATGATATTTAAAATAGAATAGAATACTCTTTATTATGTAGACCATATAAATTACAGACACAAATATAGAAAAAAAAAAAATTTTTTGCACCACTAATGCTGCGATAGAATGAAAAGAACTCATAAAATTGTGAACATGTAACTATGTCAAACGAAATTCTTACAATATACCAAAGCATAACATCACGCCAGTATTCCTCAGGGGGTTACGCAGAGGTGTACCTATAGAACACCCTATTTCGCCAGCTGTGTAACAGGGGGCGAGCCTATTGCCACCGACCGGGCACAAATACAGGCTCCGGGCCGCTACTAAGAAATTCCTGATGATTTTTTGAACTCAATAACACTTTCCCTGACCCGGGGATCGAACTCAGACCCTCACGCTCAGCAGTAGCTTTATTTTTTCTTTTTAAAGCCTTTAAATAAACATGTACAACTAGTACATGTCTTTTCTCACTTAGTCGTTTAGATAGTGAACATCAAAACTCATTTAGCTGATAAACTAAATTGGCCCCTTTCGACAAGAAAATATTTAAGGACCGATACTAGTTCAGATTGCGAAAATTGCCTTAGCATTAACGGCTGTAGTTCCAACAGTTCTGCAGTTTTCACTTTGAAATTAATATACGACAAAGATGAGGACTACTGCGAGGTGTCATCGGTTGCGAAAACACGATTGCATACAATTTTCTCGATACAAAGAAGTCTCAAAGTTACCTCTAAACCGCAAAATAAAAGGAGAATATTCAATGAAAATTTTCAAATTAGGCCATGAAAATTTGCAAGCTAATCGAACTATGCATAAAGCAGGTGTCATAGGTTCGTTTTTATTTTTTTAATCGTTAAATTTAACGTAAAAAGATGAGATCCGAAATATCCAGCTTTATAACCACTCATACCTTGAACCGCTCTGCCGCCCGGCCCCCGACAGGACCCCGATTCAGTACTTGTCAGTACCGCTTCGGCTATCAGACGGAGAACCCGTGTCACTTTGCTTGCGCTCAAAAGACCCGATTGACAACGTTTTATGTTCTGAAGAAATTATGTAATAAAGTAAAATGAAATATAGATGTAAAATATAAGGCCTCGTATTTTTATTTTTTCCAAATTTTGTAGTTTTCATTCATAAAATAATTTTTGAAATGGTTTAAAATCGTAATCTCATGTCAATGTCAAAACATTGTCAAAAATTTAGGGAGGTAAACGTACCTATTTTAGACAGTTCCCAATGTGTAATGGTGTTTTCAATATATTCAGTAAAACTATTTTTATAAATAATTTTATCTATTTATTGATACAGGGTGTAAAAAGACTTTAGCCGTCGTACATCAAACTAAGTAACATTGCACAAAAGATCTGTGACAAAAGTAATTGCTGGAAATCGACTTTAATTTTTGGTGTAAACATTTGCTGTATGCGCACTACCACAAACAGTAAATTTTGCACCGGCATGTAACTATACAGGGGTCCTGGAGGTATTTAAAGTTGTGTTATAATATCAAAACTTGTTTTCGTAAAAAATATCAGTGAAAGTTGTAATTTTGACCTTAATAATAATATCTCCGTAACCAGAAAGTTTCTAGTACAAAGAAATGATTACAATAATGGGGAGTACAAGTGACTCTCGGCTCGTTGTGTCTTTTTAAACCCGTTATGTTGTAATAGGAGACCAGAAACTATGATCTGCATTAACTAATTTTGAAAAAAAATACAGTCGGCATAAAATTAGCCAATTTACACAAAACCTTTATATTCTCTACGGTTTTCATTCATCGCAAGTAATCACAAATTACCACTGACAGATTTTGAGAATTAATTATGTACAGACGCCAGCACATCAAGCTACTACAACCTGTCATATTTCTTTAATACATTTTCAGCTTTATCGCTAAAACATATTGTTCAAAATTGATTGGGAAAATTTAAAAGTTTCGGCTAGCTTGATGTGTTGGCTGTGCTTGATACATGTAATTTTTTTTTGGTTTAAGTTAATACATTTTTGATCAATATTCAGCCCGGAGGCTGAGTTGTGCCTCTTTTCGTCTTCAGCCTCCGAGTTGACGCAGATGCTAAACGATCTTGGCACGGCAAGCCTAGAGGTTGGACTTCAGATGAATATGTCAAAGACCAAGTTGATGACGAACAGTGCGCATCGCAGGATCACTGTGACGGGTGTGGAGGTCGAATACGTTGATGAGTATCTCTATCTCGGGCAAATAGTCTCTTTCCAGGCAAGACAAAACAAAGAATTTGCAAGACGCACCGAAAATGCCTGGATGAGCTAATGGGCCATGAAAGATATAATGAAGGGTGATCTTCCTTTGTCCCTTAAGAGAAGACTCATTGACGTGTGCATACTTCCCATCCTCACATACGGTGGTCAAACGTGGTCTTTGACAAATCAGCAGAGGTCCACGCTCGACGTTTGCCAGAGTGCTATGGAACGGAGTATTCTGGGTATCAAACTAACGGATCGGATAAGGAATACGACCATCCGTTCCATCATAAAGATAACTAATGTCACTTGCAACTCCAAAACAGACCAGGTCTCGATAAAGTCAGAAGCTTGCTCATAGACCACAAACGTAAGACAAAGGGGCCGGTTATACTCTTCGGATTTCTGTATAATTTTTGGCACTGTATGGATGTGGTCTATTGTGCTGTATCTTCCTCGAAAGCCGTCTGATTCGGTGGCTAAAACTCGGTAGAGTACAGTTCTTCGCGCTAGAAGATTCGTGACGATGCTTGAAAACAATTTATAGACACGTTACTAAAAAGTTTTTTGCCACCGCCTTCCGAAATTAAAGTTATTTTACACTGTGGATTTTTTGGAAGTCGTTTTTTTTTTTGTTAAAACGTTTTTATTTCTCGCTTTTTAGTGGGTCTGCTTATAACTTATCTAAGCATAAATTGCTTCGCAACCAAAATTCCAAAATTCCTATGGGATTTTTCGCTTACAAACTGTTTTGAATTTAGCGACCGCATAAATAATAATAAACCTACTCAGGCTACAAAAATAAAGTAAGTACGGTATTTTTGCTGTCAATTTTTGTCAAATTGACACAGTGATTAGAAATAGAGTGAGCGTAAATACGAAAAATTTTAACTCGAGCAGCAACAATGGGTAATAAGCGAAAAGCGATGCAGAAGAAGATTGGTTGGCGTAAAAAAACGGTCAAGTATATGAACGAAGCTATGAAGTAAGTACCTAGCTTTTTATAAAATATAACTAAAGCTAAAGGTACGATTCCAAAGGTAGGTCTTTGCTAGGTACGTACGTACTTAGGTTCATAATTTATGAAGGGCGAAGGTAACCAGTAGTTTATTTTCAGCCGGATGTGTCTTACAGGTTTGTCTTTGTATTTAGGTAGTTACGTATTAAGAAATGAAATAATAATACTAATCTACTAAGTTGAATACATAGAAACCAGTCATGTCGCTGCGCTGTGGTCTGTCACAGCGATAGTTTGTTTACGGTAGCAGTTCCATCCGTAATTGTAGCTTTAAACTAGATTAATATTATTATATCATTTCTAATTAAGTAACTACCTACTTAAATACAAAGACGAACTTGTGAGACACTTATCCGGTTGAAATACTGCCTGTAATAATAATAATACTGTATTTTTGGCGTATGGTCGGGATGCAAAAATCATATCAAAACTGAAATTATACAGAAAGACGATCATTATTGGGCACAATTCATGGAACCTAAATTAACAAATTTTTACTTATCATACATGTTACCAGAGTTATGTGATCCCAGACATACACGGAATATGGAAATTAGGGATTTAAGGGAATTCACATAAATGTTCTTGCTTTCGTCATTCTCCTCCTCTTGATTCCTTTTTTTTTTAATTTAAATGTTTTCATTAATAACAATTTATTTTAAAATTCGTTCTATTCTCCTCCTCCTCAAGTCGTACTCCTCATTACTGAGGGTCGTGATCCTCCCTTGAAAACAACTTTTCTCTGACGATGTTTCGCCATATCTGTCTATCTTTGGCCAAGTGAAGCGCATCATGAAATTTCGTGTCAAGAGAAGAGCTTATCTGGTCAGACCATCGCAATGGGCTGCGACCTCTTGGTCGTTTACCATCCACCTTGCCGGTAACCATCAGTTGTTCGAGGTTATTGTGTTCTATTCTAAACCATCGTTAAAGCCAAAATGTATGAAACTTTCTAATCTTAATAAGCCGACTTATATGTACCAGCCGTTTGGGGCTGAAACACTACGGCCACAGGGTCCGAGTGCCCACTTAATTATTAGAGAAATCGCCAAGCGATTGGTCGACTCTTCACGTGACCAGAGGACTAGCCTATTTTTTGGCCAAAGAATCAGCAAAAAGAAAGTAATTTTAAGGCCGGCGCTCACTGACGGCATGGCACGGCGTGTCATGGCAGAGGATTTTATTACGAATCAAGTTATTTTAAATCTTATTTCAATGAGTTTAGAATTCATGTTACTTTATTTCGATACCACTATGCCGGGAAATGACGCTACGTGCCGCGGGACGCTGCGGCATGACGCGACGCGCCGAGGGATGCTGTGGCATGACGTGTTATGCCGTTTCATTCCACGTAATGCCGCGGCGCGCCATTGCATCCCGCGGGACGTGTGGGTCACTTTGTGTCGAGGAATTATGATTGCTAAGCTGGTTGAAATAAGGTTGAAACTTGTGCAGCGGTCATTTCGGTTAATGGGGCGCAGTCCAGTCAGGGCGGGCTTTCAGCAGGATTCCACGGAACGCCGCGGGATGCCGCAGCACAACCTGCCGTGCCACGCCGTCAGTGAGTGAGCAATGGTCTTTGGTCGGTCATAGAACACTAATGCAGTAGGTATATTGCGGATTTCGCGGTAAACTTTGCTTGCGTGATGTAGGTTGTGATGTCAAACAAAAGATTGGTGTAGTTCGTTTGTAGACGTCGCTACTCAAATATTATGTATAAATAACTTTGTCTTTGCTTTGTATTTGCTATGCGAATGATGAGCGTCCCATGTTTTTTTTGTTATTAGATTATTATTTACCTGTCCATTTAAAAGAATTTTATATATACTGCACATACAATGTGAAAGCTAATTTTTATGTGAATGTAATAAATGAATGTTAAGTTTAATCATTTTATTTCTTGACATCCTTCCAACAATAGTACAGTTCACCCTAACTGAATCAGTATGTCAGTGCGAGTGGGATAGAATGATACATAGCGCGGGGAAGTGGGGGCAAAATCTGAATTTGAGCTGAACTATTACAAGCCCTTAATCACACTAATATTATAAAGGCGAAAGTTTGTTAGTGTGTGTGTGTGTGTTTATATGTTTGTTACTTCTTCACGCTCAAACGGCTGGACGAATATTGATAAAATTTTGTATGGAGGTACCTGACACCCTTTTTTTTTTTTTTTTTTTTTTTTTTTTTTTTTTTTTTTTTTTTATGGATGGAAATCATCAAATGACCCCTCCCGCTCTGGGTGGAGCGAAGGGAGTGTCAGACTCTTACTGACTAAAACCCATCCGTGTTCCTTCCTTAGCCCTTTATGTTCCGGGGTAGCGGTAACCCTTTCGGACAATCCCGCACCCCCGGCAGGCTTCGGCCCTGGCAGGCCCCTTCCTTTATGCTGACATCTCTTTGAGGCGCGCGTGGAACACGTACGCGCCGTCCGGCACGGGCCTGGTCCTGATCGGACGGTGAGCTACCCATTACTCTCCGTCCGCAGGCGCGCGCCTACGGTGGCCGGGAGTCGTCACGCGGCTCCCGACGCCCGGAGCGTCTACCGCGGCGGCTGGGGTGTGAGGCTCTCTCCCTCAGCCGTTCCGCCACCTCCTTCGCTAGCATGACTGCTTCGCAGAAGGAGGTGACCGCCTCCCACTCCCTCTCGCCCCGGACCATGGCTTGAACCAGGGCCGGACGCGAGAGGTCGCCGCCGCTGTCGATCGCCTCTACGAGGGCACGGCGGTGCTCCGCCCATGCGGGGCAGACCTCCACCGTATGCTCCACCGTGTCCTCTGGGCGATCCTCGCAGTGGTGACACCCGGGCGTCTCCTCCCGCCTGATGATGTGCAGGAACCTCCCAAAACATCCGTGTCCGGTGAGGACCTGCGTCAGGCGATAGGTGAGGACGCCGTGACGCCTCTCTAGCCACTCCTCAAAGAGGGGTCTTATCGCCACCATCGTGGCGTGCCCTGCGCTGGGTTGCGAAAGTCGCTCCTTCCATGCCACCATGAGATCGCGCCGGAGGTCTGTCCGCTCCGCCGCGATTTGCCGCGGAAGCGGAGTTTCCCCCCGGCTCAGTGCCTCCGCGCGCCACTCATACAGGCGCGCTAGGACTATCGCCTCCAGATCCCATGGCGGCAGTCCGGCAAGGAGGCTTGCCGCCTCGCCCGAGATCGTGCGGTACCCCCGGATCAGCCTTACGGCTACCACCTTTTGGGGCGCGTTCAGATAGTGGGCGGCTCGCCGCCGCAGAGAACGCGCCCACACCGGGGCCCCGTATAGGGCCATGGACCGCACGACCCCCGCGTAAAGCCTCCGGCAGGAGGTGTTTGGCCCCCCCAGGTTGGGCAGGAGCCGCTTGAAGGCGGCCCCGGTCCTTTCCAGTTTGGGGGCCAAACGTCGGAAGTGTTCGACGAAGTTCCACCGGCTGTCGAGGACGAGACCCAGGTATCTCATCGTTGCCTCGACGCCGATGTGAACCCCTCCCACCGTTAGTTGGGATCCCGATGGTGGCCCGTTCCGAGGCCCATGGAAAGACATGGCCTCGGACTTGTGCAATGCCACCTCGAGACCCAACCGCCGGATTCTTTCCACGACTATCGCAACCCCGCGTGTCATCGCGTCGGCCGCCGCCTGATGCGACCTCCCTTGCGCCAGGACTAGCGTGTCGTCAGCGTAGCAAACCACGCTGACGCCATCAGGGAGGTCGGCTCGCAGCACCCAGTCGTAACCGATGTCCCACAGGAGCGGCCCCAGAACCGATCCCTGTGGGACACCGCACGACATCTCTCGCCGGTTCCATTCCCCGTTGCGACCAGGGTAGATGACGGCTCTGTCCGTCAAATACGCCCCAACTACTCGACGGAGGTAGGTCGGCACCCGGTGATACCGGAGTGCCTCCCCAATACAGCTCCAGGGCAGGGTGTTAAACGCGTTGGCGATGTCGAGTGACACCGCCACGACGACCCCACCCCGGGTCACCGCGTCCCCCGTCGTGAGGGCTCTCACGCGCATGATGGCGTCCACTGTCGAGCGCCCCTTGCGGAAGCCAAACTGGCTATCCGCAAGATCCGGCCCCGTCCTCACTAGGTGCCCGACGAGGCGGCCTGCAATCACTCTCTCAAAGAGCTTGCCGACCTCGTCGAGCAGCACTATGGGCCGGTATGCGGACGGAGAGTCCGCAGGGCGCCCTGGCTTCTGAATGAGGACCAGCTTCCCCGTCTTCCAACGGAGTGGAAACTGGCCCCTCTCCATGCATGCGCTTAAGAGCGCCTCTAGTCGAGGCCCGAGAGCCCTCGAGGCCAGGACCCAGACTTTACCCGGCAAGCCGTCGGGTCCTGGGGCGGTATTTTTGGCCTTCAGCCTGCCTACCGCCGCTCTCAGATCTACCCCGGTCACTTCAGGGATGTCGTCGTCGTCGTCTTCATGGTCCGCTTCGGGCACCGCAAGTGGCGGAGCCATGGGCGGGGGAGTATGCTCCCCCCGTGAAGGGAACAGAGTGCTCACCACCTCCTCCACGAGCTGTGGGCGGAGACTCTGCGTCAGCGGGGGGGCCCAGGTGCGGAGTTTATTCCGCACCATTTTGTAAGGGCGCCCCCATGGATCTCTGTTCAGAGTCTCCACCATCTCTTCGCGGGCCGTATCCTTGGCCCGCTGGACAGCCCCTTGGAGGGCGGTCTTCGCCGCTCTGTACCCCTCGTACAGCTCCGCCTCCGTGGCTTCCGCATCCGGAGGGCGGATGCGGAGCCTGCGGTGCCTGGTGTACCGGTGTCGCGCGTCGACGCACGCCTTGCGTAGCGACTCCACCTCCTGCGACCACCAGTACACCTGACGTCGGGCGCATCCTGGCCGGACTCGGGGCATTGCCACGTCACATATATCGGACATGGCCTCCTGGAGCCATTCCGCCTCATTGTCAATATCGGCAGGCCTGTCCGGTGATGACACCCAGGCCTGCACGATCGAGGCTTCCAGGAGGAGCTCCCGGTCCAGCTGCTTCAGCGCCCACCGCGGACCACTCGGGGCCTGCTGGACCAGCGCGCTAGAGGTCTGGGTGGAGACGTCGAACCGGATATACCGGTGGTCGGAGTAGGTCTCCACCTCCTCCATGACGCGCCAGTCACTGACACGCTGTGACAGAGCGGGGCTGGCGAACGAGATGTCCACTACGGACTCGCCCCGCATCCGCACACACGTAGGGACAGAACCCCGATTTAGGACGACCAGGCCTGTTTCCAGGGCCCAGTCCTCCACCATCCTGCCCCGCACATCCGTGTAGCGGGAACCCCAGGCCAAATTCTTGGCGTTGAAGTCCCCGACCACTAGCACGGAGAAGGAATGGTTTCCGGCGACGACGACACTCAACTCTGTTAAAGAGTTCTGGAACTCGGCGAGAGTTCGGTTCGGAGAGAAGTACACTCCCACTACTACGATCTCTCCGAACCGTGCCGCTACGCACCCCTGTCCCTTTGTGACACCTTCGAGGGACGGGGTACCGGCGGCAGCCGACGAAATTATGGTCACTGAGCCGCTCAGGTCCTCCACCCAGTTATCCCTGGGCGGGACAAAGTACGGCTCAGCGACCACGGCGATGTTAATCGACCACTGCGCCATGCTCTGGAGCAGCAGGTCCTGAGCGCAGGCGCAGTGGTTGATGTTCGCCTGGAGGAGGCGCAATGGAGCCATTACTCCTCCATTTCAGCCCCCTCCCGGGCCCTTTGTGAGGGCCCCCCGGCGGTGGCGGCGGCGGCGGCGACAGCAGCAGCGGCGGCGACGGTGGGGGTGGCGACGGCGGCGGAGGGCCTGCCTTTTCTCCTGGTCCCGGTGGGTGGAGCGCAGGACTTGCTCCCCGCCCGGTGATCGGCCGGCTTGCCAGCAGCCGCACATGCGACGCAGTGCGGCGCGGCGCTGCACAAGCCAGCCGTATGTCCGGGCTGACCGCAGCGGAAGCACAGAGTGCTGCGGTCCTCCGAAGTGCACTGGACGCCAACGTGGTGCCCCACATGGCATCGGAAGCACCTCAGAGGCCTGGGTTCCAGCAGTTTAACCTGCGCTGACACCCAGCCCACCAGGAGTCTTCGGCCCTCGACGATTGTTCTGGCCGCCGTCACGGGGCAGCTTACCGTCACAGTTCGCATGCCCGCGAAACCAGGACGAATGGTGCCCGCCTTCACCTGGTCGGCCAGACACCCGCCCGCCCCGGCGACGGCGGCCACCACCTCTCCCTCCGTTACGGAGTCATCCAGGCCCAGGATACGCATGTCTGCGCACTTGACGGGCCTGGAGACTCGAGCCTCATCCGCGTTGAGGGACGCCCTTAGCTTCTCAGCCAGGGCGTCAGCGGTCGGGCCACTCGTCGCACCGGGGATCTCCAGCATGCGGGCGCCAGTAGCGGTCACCCTATGCCGAAGGCCCCCGGTGATCCCCAGCTCCTGGAGGTCCACCGTCTCTCGTGCCTTGGTGAGCACGTCGCAGTACGTCACTCCCCTCTTAGCCGCTTCCGGCTGTAGCGTTATAACTACAGCCGCGGTCTTTGGGGAGCGAAGCCTAGCCGCGACGGCTCGTTCCTTGCGACGCCTCCTTTGCGCCTTTTTTCTGGCCGCCTTGGCCGCCTTCTTCTTCTCCCCGACCACCTGCCACTCGGCGTCGGTTGTGGGAGATTTTTGGGGGCGGGGCGTAGGCTCTGGGGCCTTTCCCTCCCGAGTCGTCCTGCCGGTCGGCGCCGGGGTTTTGCCGGCAGGCGCCGGTTTTGCCGGCGCCGGGGTTTTGCCGGCAGGCGCCGGTTTTACCGGCGCCGGGGCTCCGCCAGCGGACGCCGGTTTCGCCGGCGCCGGGGCACCGCGACCCGACGCCGATTTGGCCGGCGCCTGGGCCCGGCCAGACGGCCCGGGTTCAGGGGCGGCAGCTGCCGCAGCGGCCGCGTACGAGGCCGCCTTCGGCCCCGGGGCCGTCCTGCCCGCCAGGGGGGGGCGCAGGACTATACCCTCCAGAGCGGAGAACCGCGCCTGGAAGGTTGCCAGCTCCTGCCGAACCAGGTTCAGGACCTGGTTCTCCACTGGGACGGGCTGGCTTGCCGGTTCTGCCTGCACGCCGCCGGCGACCCTCAGGCCGGCCAGGTCTGCTCGGAGCCTCCCGTTCTCCTCTTGGAGAAGCTCCATGGCGGCCTTCAGGCGGGCGACCTCCGCCCGCAATTCGGCCACTTCGCTGGCTGAAGGACCAGCATAGTTGGCCGCCTCCGCTGCCGCCATGATGGAGGCCTGTGCCGAGAGTATGGCCCTGTTCTTAGAAGCTTGTAGCTTCTTCAGGGACACATCCCGGATCGCGGCCTCCACGACCGCCGCAAACCTGAGCTTGCGGTCCGCATCGGGGCCGCCAGCCTCACTCGCCTCGTCACTTGAGGGCCCCGAAGCGACCGCGCGACCGGTCCCCCTCTCCTTTGCGGGCTCCTCCGCTCGCTCTGCCGCCTCCCGGGCAGTGAGTCCCCTCCCCTTGCCTCGCTCTCTGACTCCTCCCCGCCTACTGGTGGGGATTTTTCTGGCCGAGGCCAGCTCCCCGTCAGTGGACGACCCCTGGCCGTCCTCTGACCTTGGCCGCTTGCTGTGGACCTTCGTCGTCGCAGCGGCCGTCTCCTTGGCACGGCGGCTCTCTGAGCCTCCCGTGCTTGCGTCTCCTGATGCAGCGTCGGACTCCGACCCCGCATCACTCCTCCCCTCTTCTGTTTGCTTCGTTTTACAATTTTCCATATTTGTTCCCACGAGTAATTTTCATGTTTTATTGACTCAAAATAATCGGTTCGCACTAGCGACTAAATCAAGCTACCCACTAGCCAAGCTTGCAACCTCCCTCACGGTGCGCCGCCGCTTGGAGGTTTGGGGAATTTTTTATAGAGGTTAATCTTCCTCGCGGTCCGGGCGGTTAAGCCAAGACCCTCGACCCCCTTCAACAGCCAGAGACATGACCTTACGGGGCGCCGCCCACACGAGTCAGAGCCGAGGCTGCAGCTCGTGCGGGCGACGCCCCTAACTGTCTCCGGGGCTACGAGATTAACGGTGGCAGGGGGGGGTTACCCCTTCTGCCTGCCCGGCGGCAGGGTAAGTGCACACCGGGCCCGCTCTCACTCCACCACAACTGCCGCTCTGCTACTCAGAGCGACATGTTTGGAGCGATCCTCTTGGCAGAACATTAGCATGCGGACAGCGGCATCCCACTGGGAAATAATCCCAATGGGAAATCGCTGCCCGCACCCCAGGGTGCACCGGCCCGAACACTGGTCTTCCCCCCGGACGTATCCAGAAGGGAACTCCAGTCCCCGGGCAAACGTGGAGGTTTTCTGCCCAGGCACCCCGTACCTGACACCCTGGATTAACATATTATAGGCTATTTTTGTCCCGATATTCCCACGGGATCGACATTTACGCGGGTGAAACCGCGGGGCGCAGCTAGTTTTATATAATTCTGGTTCTTGCGGTACAGGTCCTTTTAGTACAAGAGCCAGGGCTACACTGATGTTTGTGTCTTGAAGTGAAAATAAATAATTATTATTATAATTTTGCGACAAAAAATGCGCCAGTATATTGCGTGTACGAGTATAATGCGTCATAATCGCAAAAGTAAGTCACCCAGCACCCACTGACAAACAGTTTGCAGTTGATGAGAAATTGCCTTATGAGTGTAGACTCAACTCAACAATGTTGTTAAGGCAATTTGGGTCGAAGACCTGACGAAAACACTAGTAAGGAAGGTCGCACTTGATTTATGGCAGTGGATTTGAAAGATGATGATGATGAACTTTGACGATAAAAAAATAATACTATGGATAAAAGAACTGAAAGGATTAAGAACACATTATAATGTCGTCTTAAAAACAAGACACACACACACACAAGACAAGAAGAAGACAAGACGTATAAGCTAGCAGCACCCGCGGTTTCACCCGCATCTGAGAATATTGGGATAGAAAGTACTCTATGTGTTAATTCTGGTTATAGACTATATGTGTGCCAAATTTCATCCAAATCCGTTGAGCAGTTTTTGCGTGAAAGAGTAACAAACATCCATCGATCCTCACAAACTTTCGCCTTTATAATATTAGTGTGACTAACTTAGCTGCGCCCCGCGGTTTCACCCGCTTAAATGTCGTTCCCGTGGGTATATCGGGATAAAAAGTAGCCCATATGTTAATCAAGGGTGTCAGCTACCTCCATACAAAATTTTATCAAAATTGGTCCAGCCGTTTGAGCGTGAAAAAGTAACAAACATATAAACACACCCCCCCACACACACACCCCCACACTCACAAACTTTCGCCTGTATAATATTAGTGTGATAAAGTAGGAAGTAGGATAATGAAAGGCTAGAAGAAAGTATTTTTAACGAAAAATATTTCTTAGATCCTTTTCTACAACATACTGTGTGCCCAATTAGATGTCTCATCGGCAAAAATGACGGAGTGATTCGTCAATCCGTCAACATGCTAACATGCCTACGGCATAAAATATAATTTGTTTTGATTTTCCTCAAGTCGTCCCAAATGGGCCGTAGGCATGTAGGACGAGTTGACAAACCACTCAAATGACGAACATCAACACCAAATACCGTCAATAGAAAACACTATTTAATCAATAATTTCTTTTAGGAGATGAAGTTTCAAAAAGCCTTTCCCTAGTGCTCACCTTTGTATATAAGGATCTCTTGTGGAAATCAAAGGTACCTTCGTGGTAATATAACTTCTTACTGATTTAAGTTCATGTGCAACTAAATAAAGGCATCGATCAATAAATCATAAAACACTGTAAAAGTAAGGTCAAAAATTTACTATTTGTGTTATAGGAGTGAAAGGCACGATGAAACGCTGTCTGTAATGAATTATAATTTTGACCTAAAAAAAAAAGCTTTAACCTATTATGAATACAACTTAATCAATGTAAAGGATCACTATTGAGATGAAATATGTATTTTAATGATACACACCTTCTTTGAGATACAATATTTTAATATAATAATTAAACACATGAATTAAGATTTAACTTAAATAAATTCTTATCTTAATTGAATATTAAAAGACTTAATACAAATTGTTATTGAGCATTTTATCACTAGTATTCAGTCTATCACAATTTTTACTCAATTTTAAAACTATAGTACGTTTTTTTAGCAGTAAACGAACATTAAAATGACCACGTTTTCGAAAATTTTACTCTAAATGGAAAACAGGATTTGCAAAACACTGTCGAGTTTCCGAGTTTCTTGGCTTTTGTCGGGTTTCCATGTAGCTGTCTCACACATCATCATGTCTTCCTCGATTTTAGCATTTTCATCTGCAGCAACCATTTTAATTTCTTGTTTCACAGTTGAAGGCTTTTTCTTGTTTCCTTCCTTTTCGATCTTGATTTCTTGGTTGATGTTGAAAATGTTCAGAAATGGTTCGGTTTTGTTTCTGAGAGATTCTTCTCTTCCCTCGATTCTGATATCGCTGTCTCTATGAGTGACAGTGCCTCGAATATTAACAATGACTGTTGGTTTCAGTACTGTTTGCGATTCCCTGTTTCCGATGTGGCTTTGTCCAGCCATTGTGTTAGTCAGTGGTGTAAAATCTTCAGGTTCATTGTCAGCATCATCTTTATTGACGTTTTCTTCGTTTTCTTTATTCTTGTTCTGGTTTTTATTATTATTATAAGTTGGTCGCGGACGTTTGTCCTTTTTAGGTTTTAAGGTGGTCAATTTATGTTTATTAGTATCTATAAACACCACTACTTCTTCTTTTGCCTTCATTCCATCACTTGAATTGGTGTTGATGCTTTTTGGGAAGCGATACTTCATCGATGGCATTTCAATTCTATCGTTTCTTCTTGGAATGTAATCGGCATCACTCGGTAAAGAGGGTTCATTCTCATATCCATATCTGACATAATTTTGAGACAAATTATTCTCGTCATTTTGATTTATATCCTCAGGCAGTTGAGAATGGATTCTCAGAGATTCTATGACATCGCGGAATAGGGAACGTTTCTCGTGGGTTGTGGCGATTTCTCGATTTTTAGTTGGGCTTGAACCGCATAAAATGATCATGTACGTGACGCAGATGAAACACTGCATCTGTAATAGTAAAGTCAACTTTTCAAACTTTAAAATTAAAGCCTATTCATGTTTTTTCTTGTATTACAATACTATCTAGTATTCTTAGGTTATAATAAAGTAACTTCTATTGTTATTTATTGCAGCGTCTATGCAGTTACGTATAAAAGTAATTTGGCCTACTGGCCTACAAGCCGGTTTGTGGTCGGCAGGAGTGTTGGATTGAAGAACAAGTACATTTAATTGAACAAAGCGATTTATGCTAAACGACGATAATAAACCCGCAGTCTTAGAAATCTAACTTTCTTCGACTGTATTTATACTTTCTTTGTCTTGCAACGCTATGTGAGCAGGTGTTGGAGCTTTTATCAATAGTATTGGCAAAATACACTGGGAAATTGCAACACCAGATCACAATAGAAAGTGAACGAAAAGCTTATTTTTAGTTTGTGTGGTTTTGAGATTACATTCGGAAAAAAAGGTGGAATTGAGAAGAGTCATTAAAACCTATATTTTTAAAAACCCACATCACAAACTAGAATACACTTTTGACCTTTATTTAAAATAAAAATTAAAAAATCCTATTAGTTGAAGCTGGTATTATCTCCGGATTGTTTGATCAGGCTGAAACCATGATCCATAAAATTCACATAGTCTTGGTGTATTAGTAAACCCATATTTTAGCAGAGATAGGGCAGACCCTATTACTGGTAGCATAATGTATAATCAGCCTATAATGTTCCCACTACTGGGACACAAGCCTCCTCTCTTCGAGAAGGAATGGGCTGTAATCTACCACGCGGGCCCAGTGTGAGTTGGTATCACTGGAGAAATGTGACAAAAACTTTCGTCTTTCGTCATCAATTGTGCACAAATCCGGACTCTGCTCTCAAAAATCGTTCCTTCCCATCATTTACCAAGGCTACAGTTTTTAGAGAACTAAAGAAAAAACATTAAAATAGGGTAGGTAATAATAATGACTCACCTTGATAGTGTTCCGTGGATCGCGTTCACGGAGCGACTAGTTGCGCAGGAGTGGCGAGATGCGACCGGGAAGCGCTCGGAAGGTTGACTGAACTCGCCTGAACTGAGGCAGGGGTGGGCAAACTTGATAGGGATATGTTTTCTATATCGATTTGATTTCTTGAATATTAATTCAACGCAATTTCTTTATTTTAGATAAAAATATCTACTACAAATATGTTTAGAATGTTTCAAATGCAACGGATCTCAAAAATTGACCCTGTATATGTTATGATTGACTGCTTAGCTCCATAAAGGTATAGCGTGATGATCATCATTTGAAAGGTTAAATATGTAGCTATCTGCAATATCTTAGATTTTTGGCTCGACTTTTTACAATTTGCGGTAAACTATAGAAGAATACGAACAAATTACAATATTGCTCGTCCTCCATAGCCAATAGTGTCATAATTTATAGTTTACTAGACTCATAAGGAATATCTGTGCAAACATTTAACAAAATCTATATGGTAGTATTAGCGTGATGCCGGAACATACATTCAGACAAACAAAGTTCTAAAAATTAAATATGTTTTTTTTTTTGGCTTTAAACTCGTTCCCAGACCACGCAAAAATTACTTACAAAAAAAAAAAAGGTACACTGACTGACTTCTGACTTTGCTACTAGAACATTCTTTGCATATTATTTTCCATAAGTGTTCATACTTAAATGTGTGTTCATCCTGGGCATCCCGAACAGTCAGCCTATCACCTCCCATGCTATACATATCAGTCTATAGTCTATTCAAATTTGTTTCAAATTGGTGTTATTTCAAGTTAAATAAATATCAACTTTATTTTAATGCTAATTAAGTTGATTTCAGAGCGACTAGCACTATTGAAAAAGTTACAAAAAAATTTGAAGTTGTAGCGTAAACTGAACTTTATTGTGTAGGAATTAAAGTTATTTTTCCATAAACTCATATTTGTTTACATTTTTGGCAAATAAATTGCGAATGCAGATTACCTTGATTGTTCGTTTTTAACTTTAAATATGTTTTGTGCTAATACGAGGGGAGAAAAGGGGGAGATCACACGACGATGTTAAATTGTCAAAATTCAACAATATCACAAAGTTTACATTGTTGAGTAGACAATGTTTTTAAACCAGAATCACCAGAATCTTTCGGATTGATATTGAAAGTGTGTGCTGGTTTGTCTTATGCAGACTACAATCTTCATTAATAAACTTCAATCGCAGAACTCGTTCTGAGGCTGCAGCACCCCTGTCCTGAATTAAATAGCAACTTGTCTTGTCGGGAACTACTAGACTTCTGATGTCCGGAACTGGCCACTGTACCATTACACCATTGCCTATAAGTGGGGTGATTAACAACCTTATTTTTATGGCAAAAAGGGAGAGTTGGGGTGAAAGTGTAAGGTGGTAATTTTTTGCTTGCCGTGTACGTTTGTATTGTGGGGTTCAAGAACTGATTATGGGAAAGAAATTTATTGTATTTTAGTTTGATGCAATATCTTTTTGTTTCCCTTTTTATTTAGATACTGACGCCAGACGCCAGCACATCAAGCTACTGCAATCTGTCAAATTTATTTAATAGATTTTCAACTTTATTACTAAAGCTTAAGGTTCAAAGTTGATTGGGAAAATTTGACAGTTTCGAGTAGCTTGATGTGCTGGCGTCTGAACAAAAGCAGTGCAATGTTCTCTCTCCACCTCCACATTTCATCAATAGATTCTTGTTTTTTTAAGGCTTTACGAACACATTCATGCCCTTAGTATTTATTACCTTACAAACCTGATTCCCAGGATACTAATAGCATCCTATGGAATCGATGTGTCATCGAACTAAATGAGTACTTACAGCCTACCAAGGAAGGCAATACAAACAGGATTCACTGCCTGCTATCCCACACGAGTTTCTGTAAGTTCGTTAATCTGTGGTCTATATTGTTGGCTCTAGTCTAAATGGGAAATTCCTACCTTACAGACTACTATTGCTCATCATCATCTGCCAAGCCTTTTCCCAACTATGTTGGGGTCGGCTTCCAGTCTAATCGGATGCAGCTAGAATACTTACCAGTTTTTTACATGGAGTGACTGCCTATCTGACCTCCACAACCCAGTTACTGGGTAATGCGATACCTCTTGGTAAGACTGGTTGTCAGACTTTCGGGCTTCTGACGACCCGTAACGACTGTCAAAGATTCAAGAATGACAGCCGGAACCAACCGCTTAACGTGCTTTCCGAGGCACGGGGGGTCCCTTTTATTAGGTACTGTTGAATTTAAAAGTAAAAGTGTTATTAATTATTTTATTGTTAACTAATACATAAGTAATCAATCCATCCAAATGTTGCTTGTAATGTGCAACATTAGAAAACATTATGCGTGATCATACATAAAAAAAAAAAAAAAAAAAAAAAAAAATATACGCGTCGAATTGATAACCTCCTCCGTTTTTTCGTCGGTTAAAAAACTACAAAATATTAGGAACTAAATCAATGACTATAAATTATAAAATCAGGAAAATTAATTGCTTAACAAATTGACTACCTACCAACATAAATTGTCCGTATATTCAAATCACACCTGTTATTCCTTGACAACTGTGTGAAAAGACCATGGATTTATTATATTAGGTAATTGGTGAAGTTGGGATAGCGGTTTCTCGAAGGACCAATAAGCGTTGTGTAATTTAGCGGGAAAATAATTTTTATGCTGGAGCGAATATTGAACGACACAGAAAATTGAGCAAAATGAAAGTATGGGAAGACTTACTTGGGATCAATGGATGTCAGGTTGGTGCAACGACTGCCGACGTGGTAGGCACGCGTTCACTTCACACTTGTCACTTTGTGTCGGCCAACACGTTAAATAGTTTATATTATAATGATTGTACAGCGGTTAAGTTAAAGCGGTGTTATGCGGTTGACTGCTTGAAGAGAACAGTGCGAATCCTCATGGCGACCTCTGTCAAGTCACTGCGGCGGAAACGCTTCTCATTGGTGTTGCGGTGTAGCACCTTTTTGTGGTATGGGGGTAGGAATGGAAAGAAAGCCGGAATATGATTGTCTCAATACTGTGGTCCAATATGAATTCTACCCTCAATATGTGAGACGCGTTTGGATACATGATACCAAAATTTTTATATTGCTAGCTTGCGTAAGCAGTAATTATAATACGTCTATTTAAAAGACTCGTCAATTTGACGAAGCGTGTCAATTCGAAAAACAATTTTCTCTGACTGCAAAATTTTATAAAATCATTACAAAATTATCTTGTATTGCCCAGAATCACATTATTCAAACCCTAGGTTCCAATATGACCTGGAAATCGTCTGCAGCTCTCAACATGATATCATACTTCAAGTCCAAAGGTTTTCCTACGTCCAGTTTGGAGACGGGTAACACTTTGTATTGCCGAAGAAGAGTTGCTAGGACCGTCTTCATTGACATCATTGCGTAGCGATAGCCTGGGGAAAAAAAAAGTAGTAATTGTCTATGAGCACATACTAACAAAAATCAATCAATATGCGTAGCCTTTTCCCAACTATATTGGGGTCGACTTCCAGTCTAACCGAATGCAGCAAAATACCAGAATTTTACATGGAGCAACTGCCTATCTGACCTTCACAACCCAGTTACTGAACATTACGATAACATAACCGTCGGCAAGACTTGTTGTTACAGTTTTAAACTTCTGACTACGCGTAACGACTGTCAAAGATTTACAAATATCAGCCGGGACCAACAGCTTAACGTGCTTTCCGAGCCACGCCTCCGTGACTCGGAAAGCACGTTAAGCTGTTGCTCGATCTCGGTATGGTATGCTTAGTCATCCATCCACGGACCAAGCAAGCGTTGCTTAACCTTTAAGATCAACCTGTGCAGCTGTTATTATTTAGCCACGACCGCTAAGCAATATGTATATTTATTACAAAGTCAATAATTATATCGCTCATTTGGAGAAACATCGACGTAACTGCTACTTTATTTTTTAAATCTGCTTTCACTCAAAAATCAACTTTAGAATACAAAACCCTAAAGTAGATAGTTAAGTGGCAATAGACGTAAATTATCTGAGATTAAGAATTGAAGTATATACGGACACGGTGTGATTTCATTGCCTATTGCATGCCATTAGTTGAAGCAACAATGAAAGTTGTTGCTTCAATTTTAATGTATGGCACCGGCAAGAAAATTCCATAGTGTAAATGGAACTCACCAATACAATTCCTAGGTCCATAGCTAAATGACAGGAATGCAGCAGGATGTTTGAGCTGCGTGTCGATGAACCGTTCAGGTCGGAACAGCTCCGCGTCATCTCCCCAGTACTGAGGGTTGCGATGGATTGCGAACAGGCTCAACATGATGCCTGTGCCCGCTGGTAAAGTGACTCCTGAAGCTGGAAAGGAGAACATGGAAAAATTAAAAGAAGAAAGAAATTAAATACATTTATTTGCACTAAATGTGACACATAAAAAAATACTGATTTGTTATAAAAATCCTATATTATATGGTTTATACTTACGAAGCACAAGATCTTCGTCACATTTCCGCAAAAGCGTTGGTGCTGGTGGGTATAGCCGCAGGCTTTCCTTGATCACAACATCCATATACTTGAGATGCGTTAGATCTTCAGATGTGACGGGTCGCTTCGAGTCGCCAAAGACATCTTTTAACCTGTTGATTATTACTCAAGATGAGTTTGATGCATTTCATTCTTCAATTGCTATAGGCGTACACTGATTGCGTTCGACCTTAGCTACGAGTATGTTTCCATATATTTTTATGTGATTGAAAGGCAAACACGTCAACTGCGGTGCTATTCCGTAAAAAGATCTCCGTGATAACTTAGGTGAAGTGAACTTAAAGTGAGTTGTCATTCCACCTGATGCTAGGGATTGATACTATTGACAGCTCCATTTAAGGCGCAGATATACGACTTCTAATGATTTTAAATTCAACATCACGTCTAATCGACCCGACTGATTTCTTTGAAAAAAATAAATGTTATACTAGACCATTTGCTTCGTAATTTGATATGTGAATATTTGCAATTATATTTTTTTAACATAGTGTAATTAATTTGTAAAGTAATGTCTACCGCGGACATAAAAACGATAATCACGCAAACACTATCGGGTGTATTTTCATAAAACTTTCACCATCTAAAAAACAATTTAATTCCCCGAATTTTAGTATACGGTTTTTATTTGTTTGGTGTTTGAGAGTTTTTGTAAATAGATAATTGCTTCATATTTGCAATAAATTACCACGGTTGTGTCATCGCGCTTCTCTTTCTTTTCTATGCAGTCCGACAGTGACCGCGCTTTAGGTCGTGTAGTCGCCTTAAGTTCACTTCACATATGTTTTCACGGTGAGATTTTTACAGAATAGCATTACAGGTCACCTGACTCACGTGGTCACTTCGCCTGTAGACATCAGCAATTTTCTTTTTTATGAATGCCACTTCGTTTGTCAAGCCACCTATGAGGTTATCGGCTGCCTAACAGGGGCTAACAGGGCTATCCTATAGGTGCCTTAATTTATTAAGGTGTCCGGCCAGGGTAAGACATCGGTTATACCAGAGGCATGACAAATATGCGTTGTCATTCCAGAGTAAAGGTGAAACGACTTAGATTTAACAAATTACTGGCACTTCGCAATCCAGAATTGCTATCTGCCTTTTTTTTTTGGACGGGAAATCATCAAATGCCCCTTCCCGCTCTGGGTGGAGCGGAAGGGAGTGTCAGACTCTTACTGACTAAAACCCACCTGTGTTCCTTCCTTAGCCCTTTATGTTCCAGAGTAGCGGTAACCCTTTCGGACAATCCCTTAATCCCGGCAGGCTTCGTCCCTAACAGGCCCCTTCCTTTATGCTGACATCTTTTTGAGGAGCGCGTGGAACACATACGCGCCGTCCGGCACGGGCCTGGTCCTGATCGGACGGTGAGCTACCCATTACTCTCCGTCCGCAGGCCCGCGGCTACGGTGGCTGGGAGTCGTCACGCGTGCTATCTGCCCTAGCATGACCTTTATGGTTCTAGGAATAACACGTACTATCTCCAGACTAATTTACAGATACTCACTCCTGATAAACTTTCTCCTGCACTTCAGGATGTCTTGCTAACAGCACACTGGTGAACGAAGATCCAAGTGTGGAAGTGTCAGTACCAGCTGTGAAGAGTACCACTGTTTCTTCTCGAAGTTCTGTGTCACTGAACCCCTTGTCTCCTCCTGAGGACTCGATCATGAGTTCTAGGAAGGTTTTGAAGCGGTCATTGTCTGAAAGGAGGTGGAAATTTGCTTAAAATTAATTATTTTGTGTGCCTTTTAGTCTGTGCTTAAATATGTATATGGGTTTTTTTTTTCTTTAAAATAGGATTCTTTTGTGATAAAGCCCTATTTACACGATGCAAGTTTCTTGCCTGTGGTAGGTATACAATAAGATTGAAGCAACAAATAACTTGTTTCGTCTGAACACAGTTTAGACGGGGCCAGTTTAATTTATTATTGCTTTAAATTATGGTATGCCACAGGCAATCAATTCGCACCGTCTATATGTTTCAACAGCTATGGTACAGGTAGGTAGGGTTAGCTTCTGATAGAGTAGCAAAAAAAATTATTAATGTACACTATGGTACGTAACTTGACCATATCGTTAAAAAATTAGTTTTTCAAAGACCAAAATTAATTAAACATGAAATAATTATTTAAACATGAAATAATTAATTAACCATTTTCTTACCTTCATCGTCTTTTTTAGGATAATTGTTTTCAGCTATTTCTCTCCGTTTATCTCGGATACACTATAAGCACAAGAAAATACATACAGTTACAGAAAACATACATCTTTAGTCTATCCATTGTAGTTTGCCATAAGGAAAA
Source organism: Amphipoea lucens (assembly GCA_947508005.1). NCBI lineage: Eukaryota > Metazoa > Arthropoda > Insecta > Lepidoptera > Noctuidae > Amphipoea > Amphipoea lucens. The sequence goes on along the minus strand of OX382360.1, from coordinate 22,109,601 downwards.
CTGTAGGCGCTGCAATTTACAAATTGTTGTTAAAAATAACATTTAAAATTTGTTTTAATAGTAATATAAATTATGTCTATTGCTTCAGTCAGGACATCATTGTAATTATACATAGACATCAACCTGTTTTGGATGTCAAAGTCAAAGCATTTATTTCAAATATGCACATAAAAAGCACTTTTGAATGTCACAAATTACCTTAAATAAAATAGAATTGATTCTAGTCGCCCCTTCCAAAAAGTAGTTTTCGTATGGAGAAGAATGGGCAAGAAACTCCACCGTTACTCTTTTAAAATGTTTTACAATATTTTGCATGGGTACATTAATTATTGTAACTAGGTATACACTTCTGCCCAACTTTTCGGGTAATAGAGGACGTGATATTATGTTCAATACTCAATACTCAATTCTTTATTGCATTCCATATGTATTACATAGATGGTATTACAAGTAAAAGATCAATATGGACCCTGTCGGGCACAGCAACATTTTGAGAGAGGAAGACGGCTAAGTACAAATTCAATATTATTATAAATTACTAGATGTGCTTAATTGGGTGTATAATTATGTGTGTGTGTGTGTGTGTGTGTGTGTGTTAATTGTGTGTGTGTGGGTGTATATTATTAGGTTTGTGTATTTGGCATAGTAGGTATATTAGTTATTTTATGAAAGTATTGCGTAAGAATATTGTAGATATTTTGAAATTTTTAATTAATTAATAATTCTTAGAAATATTTTCGTTATTATTTAAATTATTTTATTATTTATGTAACTATTCATATTTTCAATTATCTATATTTGTTGATTTTCTATATTCCATATTATATATTAGCTAAATTTCCTAATGTGTGGTTTATATGAGAGAGAATAATTTTATTTTGCAATCGATTTGTCATCTAAAAACTCCTTTACTGAGTAGTATGCCTTGGATTCCAGAAATTGTTTCAATTTATTAATAAATATATTTGTTTTCTTTACTTCTCTAATGGCATTTGGCAATTTATTATAAATTTTTATGGACATAATTAAAGGGCTGGTTGAGTGCATTTTGAGTCGGGATTGAGGTAAGTTTATTTTGTTTTCGTTGCGTCGAAAAGTGTATCTTATTTGTGTTTCTTCGCAAGTGGTGTAAAAATCTGGGTGTTTTCTAACAAATTTACATAATTCTTGGATATATATACAGGGAAGTGTGAGTATTTTGTGTTTTTGGAAGTGTGGTTTGCAGCTATCTGTTTGTTCTATATTGGTTAATATTCGAATTAACTTCTTTTGTAAAATAAATATGGTTTGTGAGTCTGTTATGTGAGTATGTTAAGTGTAAGTTATCAATAACTTGTAACGTACCTCATTAATAAACTCGGCGATAACATCGTTATATACCATGAACTGCGTATAATCTGTCGTCAGCTTGTATAACGGGTCTAAGTGTAGCCACGGCTTCAAGATGCGGTCTGAGATCAGTTGGCAAGACCCCGTGAATGCACCTAACACCTTCTTGTTCGGATTCTGCAACGCGTTGGCTGTGATGCCAAGGGCTGTTTCTGAAAACCAAAGAACGAAATAAAGAACGTTCAAAGTTGATCATATGACATCCATTTTTTTTTTCTTGCGTACATCTTATTGTTACCTGTCAGATTAACATATCTGGCATACTCACTGGAACTAATCCAGAAGAGATGGAACAAACATGAGCCTGTTAGCTGTAGAGCTGACAGCACACTCAAAACAAATACAGAAAAATGCATAGTTTGGGCGAAGGACGTCAGAAACGCAAAATGACAGATTAGCGAATTGTCAGGCGTTAGTATTTTGTCAGAAATGGTCAGAATCGTAAAAAGACAGATTGTCAAAATGACAGGTTCGCAAAAAGACAGATTAGCAAAATGTGTCACAAACAAATAAAACCTATTTAATCTGTCAAGCTCCGCTAATGAGACACAATTGATTTTCTACTGTTTCGTCGCCAATCGGCGAACCGCGCCGCTTGACCGGTTAATAGTTTTTCAACACAATTGCTCGTAAAGTGGCTCTTAGTGGCATTATGGATCTAAAAGCGGTTGCTTTTAGATCCATAATGCAGTGTATTAAAAACGCGTGTAGGCTCTAAAACTCCACTTACCACATACAGAATCCATAGCATATGCCATAATATACTTGGACAATGAGAAGTTTCCTGTTCCCGCCACTTTTCGCAGCTGTTCCACCATGATCATACTCTGCTTCGAGAATATCTCGGAGAACTTCTGCAGGTTCTTAGGACTGAAGGTTGGCACCATGACCTTGCGCCGAGGACGCCATATTGGTACTGTGAAGTAAACGTAGAAAAAGGTTAACACACTGATTTGAATAACATTCATCCAACTAAGTAGTTCAGAGGCTCATGGCTTAGTGATTACAGCCGCACGGGTCAATCGGTAAGATTAAGCTACGCTTGCCGCGGTCGGTCTTTGGATGGGTGACCATCTATACATACAATCGAGATCCCTCTGTTGTTCAAAAAGGACGTTAAGTCTCGGCTGTCATTCGTGGATCTTTGACAGTCGTTACGGGTCGTCAGAAGCCTGAAAGTCTGACAACCAGTCTTACCAAGGGGTATCGTATTACCCAGTAACTGGGTTCTGGAGGTCCGATAGGCAGTCGCTCTAAGTTGCACTGGAAGCTGACCTCAAAAGTTGGGAAAAGGCTTGGCATATTGATTGCATCGAACAAAATAATTACGAATGAAGCTTTTAACAAGGTGATTAATATTTATTTATTTAAAGTCCATGTACGGTAGTGGCACATACGCGGACTCAATGCCACAAGGCATTCTCTACCAGGCAGACCTTTGCATTCACTTAAAATAGAACAAATATATTTTCGAAATTAATATTTAAATAAAAATGGACGACCTTGCTAAATAAAGATAGAAAGGGACAGTGACAGACAGAACAAAGAGATTTGCAGAATAAATTATAATAATTATCTTTATATGCACAAAATACGGATATTTTTCAGGAACAATGTTAACAGATGCAATATATCTTATTTTGAGTCATTGAGATAATTTTGACAAATGTTTTTATTTTTCATTAAGAGTATATTAATGATCAACGTCATAGAATAACCTTCAGTTGAATAAATACCTACTAAATCGCAGGATGGTCTTTATTTTAAGCATATATAAGCATAACATAATCAGCCTATAATGTTCCTACTGCTGGGACACAACCCTCCTCCCTTGAGAGGGAGTGGGCTAATAAATCTACCACGTGGGGTGGTAGATGTCATATGTCTCCGAATTTTTGGTTCTAGGACGTGCCGGTTTCTTCGTGAGCAGTGGTGATGATATTATTTACACAAAGTAAAATGCCTGTCTGGGTCCGAATTCATGAAACGACCATTAACCAGTGGTAATAGCCCCGACTGGGGCCTCATTAGCCATCTCTGATCTTATAAGCTTATAGCTAATTCAGTAAAACTAATAATGAAGACATTTTCCGCATTAACTTTAATAGTAATCAACGGAAACACATCCTGCTGCTTCGGGAAAGGCTTATGTCCAACAGTCGTTCATAAGACTTCCCCGAAGCAACGCCAATTCGCCTTATCGCCGGTCGTGATGGCGAAAGTAGCTATTTAGTTACTGCAAGACGAACCATAGACATGTCCCATAAAGCTGTGGGCCAACTGAGGCGAAACCGACGTGAGACGCGGAACCAAATTCGTCCACGCCAATTGTGTCAACTTGTATGGAGGAGTTCAAACTGATGCGAATAGTCGCGAGACTAAGGAGAGTCGCGACTATTCGCGTCAGTTTTATCAGCTGCCTAGCCTTTTCCCAACTATGTTGGGGTCGGCTTCCAGTCTAACCGGATGCAGCTGAATACCAGTATTTTACATAGAGCGACTGCCTGTCTGGCCTCCACAACCCAGTTACTAGTACCATAGTTTTTCACGGCAAGAAAAACGGGTGTGTACAAAGGGCCTGACACCGTTTGGCCGCTGCCATCCATACTATATGTATAATAATTATAAATGTGAATGTGTGCCTGTCAGTCCGTTTGTTTCATTTCCTTACCATCAGCAACAACACTGCCGTTACCGACAAGAGCCAACGTCAGTTTCATTGAATCGTCCTTCTCAAGGCAATGCTTCATCACACACTCTGCTACCACAGGATCTGCCACCACTGGAAAATAAAAAAATAAACATATATTATTATTTTTTTATTGCTGAATGGGCCCGCTCTCGATCTCGATCACGATGCGGTGTTGGAACGAGCGTGTCCAGAATATGCCTAAGGCACTGGAACTCCCACGCATCGACGAAACACAGCAGGCTGCTTGACGCCGGACTCCGGTGGGAGGGTGGTCGCAAACCAGGCGGGCGTTAGCCCTACCACCGCAAGTTAAGAATTGGCCAGTCAAATAAGATGTTGGGTGCGACTGTCCAGGATGCGCCGAGCGCTCGGTTCAGTTGAGTAACTGGCGGAACAAACTGCGCTACACGAGGAGGCTACTTCATGCATCCCAAAAACTATATTACTATATTTTAATGTTACCTGTTTAGCAAAGTGATTATTTTCTTCTATTTGAAGGGACAAGGTTTCAAATATCTAATCCACTTTTTTTTGAGTAGGTAGATGCTGTTGGTCGCATAACAGTGCAACAAAATCAGTAAGTATAAGTTGGCCTCGCATGCTCACACTAGCCCAAGGTCCGTAGTGTTAGACGTGCAGTCTAGGTACTGTACAATAATCTATCTTAGTACTTATTAATGTTTCGTATTTTTAATATTCTTCTAGAGGGTATCTTCAAAGCACTAGTGTTAATTGAGTTTGTGTGGGGTAGGTACAACTAAAAAGTGAAAAATAAAAACCTTTTTACAAAAAAAAAAACATTAGACTCCAAAAAAAAAACACTACAAAGTGATAAATAACTTTAATTTCGGAAGTGGGTATCAAAAAACGAAAATTCGGAACCAATGACACCGACTTCCGAAATTAAAGTTATTTATCACTTTGTAGTGTTTTATTTTGAAGTCGGTTGTTTTTTTTTTGTAACAAAGTTTTTTTATTTATTTCTATAACGCCAATGCAATGTACTACCACAAATATACACATACATCTAACTTACATTGCCTACCCAAAACTACAATTAAAAATGCAATCAAAAATACAATCATAAATACAATAAAAATACAAATAAAATACAATTACAAATACCATTAATTCCATTAATTATAGTAGCTTAATAGTATTTTATATAATTTTTATAGCAGTACAATTCAATTAGTTATTTTGTGGTGAATATTGTGTGCCTTACTTAATCTGGGTCAAATAAACTTATTTTCTTTCTTTCTTTCTTCAAGTACTTACGGAGAAAAAGTCTGTGCAAGCTCCATGACGTTGTCATGCCACCTTGCTTCAGTGCCTCTCGACCAAACATCTCCAATATACTCCATCGATCTGGAAAAACATGAGCAACGGTTTTTTAACCGACTTCAAAAAAGGAGGTTCTGTATTCGACCCGTATGTATGTATGTATGTTTGTATGTCCGCGATTTTCTCAAAAACTAATGAACTGATTTAGATAATTCTTTCACTAAAGTAATTTGCATACTTTCAGGAAGGTTTTAGTATACAGGGTGTTACAGAAAGGGTATAACAATACAAACGGGTTGAAGAGTGTATCTGGTCTAGAATCTCTGTACAAAATTTCAGCTCAAAAGCAGTAACTTTGAAAATGCTTAATATTTTTTTATTTCGATAGTTTATTAAATTGAAATCATAACAAACGTGTCACCGCACTACGAGGGTCATTATCCATTATCTGTAGTGTGTCTGTGCGCCTAGTACACGCACATCACACCGCCGCGCGCCAGTGCAGCGCCGTGATGTCGAAATAAAAAAATATTAAGCATTTTCAAAGTTAATGCTTTTGAGCTGAAATTTTGTACAGAGATTCTAGACCAGATACACTCTTCAACCCGTTTGTATTGATATACCCTTTCCGTAACACCCTGTATAAGGTGTAAAAAAATTAACCTTAAAAACTTTAAGAGGTGTTTTAGACCATCGAACTGAACAACTTTCACTATGGGACCAACTCTGAAATCAAGAAAAAAAAAATGAGCTGATTCATACATTTTGGCCGAGTAGGTATTGAACTTTTGTATGAAACAGCTGATTTTTTTTTCGTGATTTCGGAGTTGGTCCCATAGTGAAAGTTGTTCAGTTCGATGGTCTAAAGCACCTCTTAAAGTTTTTAAGGTTAATTTTTTTACACTTTGTATAATACATTAAGTAATTATTCTTATGTACGAAGTTATATGCATAAATGTACTGCATCTCCCGCATTTCTATGCGAATTTTGATGATTCTTCTAGTCGGTGTCTTCAATTCTTCAATGTACTAGTGTTAATTGAATTGCTGTGGGGTAGGTACAACTAAAAAGTGACAAAAATAAAAACTTTTGTACAAAAACACAACAACCGACTTCAAAAAAAAAATACTTACTACAAAGTGAAAAATACCTTAAACTTCGGAAGTCGGTGTTAAAAAACGAAAATGGGGAACCAACGACACCGACTTCCGAAATTAAAGTTATTTTTCACTTTTTAGTATTTTTTTTCAAGTCGGTTGTACAATACATAGTAAGCACGGCCTTTATAGGGTGAAATTGAAAACATGCGACAAATCGAAATGCGAGATTATAATCATCATTATGAACAACTTTTACTATGGGACCAAACCTGAAATTGCGAAAGAAAAATCATCTCTATGTAGGGAACATTTTGACGAGTTATGCGAACATAAATGTAGGGAAGAGCTGATTTTTCTTTCGCGATTTCAGGTTTGGTTCCATAGTAAAAGTTGTTCGTGAAATTAATAGTAGTTTAAAACAGATGGTAAACTGGCTAGATGCAAATAATTTAAAAATAAATTTGTGTAAAACTAAAGTTATCCATTTTAAACAACAGACCTCTAGTATTGACTTAAATATACACTATAATAATGATACCATAGATGAAGTTGAAACGACAAAATTCCTGGGTCTCGAAATAGATAAAAAACTAAACTGGAAAGCACACGTTGAGACTTTGTGCAAGAAAATAAGTAAGTCTGCATACGCTCTTCGTTCATTATCACCTATATTGAACACGGATGCTCTTCTGACTGCTTATTATGGGATAACAGAATCACATTTACGGTATGGGATCATATTTTGGGGAAATTCTACTGAAAGAGAGACCGCTTTCAAGGTACAAAAAAAATGCATTAGAGCAATGTTTAAACTTAAACCCACTGACAGTTGTGCACCGTACTTTAGAAATTACAAAATATTAACATTACCTTGTTTGTACATATTGGAAGTAGCTGTGTTTGTAAAGACAAATCCGAGTCGATTTAGACGACTATCAGATGTAGTACCACGCAATAGACGTGATAATAGTGTGCTATGTCTGGAGCCAGCCAAGACAGCACTTATGCGCAAAAGTGTCTACTGCATGGCGCCAGTCATTTATAACAAATTGCCGAAGACATGGAAAGAGCTTCCGCAATCATTATTTAAAAAGAGGCTCCGAAGCTTTTTAGTGGCGAAAGCATATTATACTATTAAGGAGTTCCTAACTGAGAAAGAGTTCATAAGCTAGTGCATAATGTATAATTAATTAATATTTTTTGAAATTGTATTTTGTGTGTAATATTTTAAAATTGTATGTATAATTAATGTAAATGTAAAATTGTGTGTGTAATATTTTAAATTTTTATTTTAAATTTTTATTTATCTAGTTATAAGTCGATGTTAAATCTTTTGCATGCCTACGTGGTAAAATATGGCTGTACTATTATATGTTTTTTTTGTCATCGTTATATCTTACCCATATTTGCAAAATAAAATTATCTTTATCTTTATCTTTATCTTTCATAATGATTAGTACAATCTCCCATTTCGATTTGTTGCATGTTTTCAATTTCAATGTGTAGGTATAGGGTGTAAGGAACTTTGAAACGCAAACTGCGCTGTAGCTCTGTCTCGCGGTGTCATAGCATTATGCTAAACGATGGCCGTTTTGCGTGGATGTGATGAATGTTTTCCCGCAACTTGTATTTTTTGTATTTGTGTTTTTTCTTAGCGTCATATTTACCGCAAATAAATGAACATGAAATGCATGAAATTTAATAAATATATATTTTTGCATGGAAATAGGTACATGATCTAGGATCATGTACCCTTGAAAGTTTTTGCCGATTCTTAACAAAAGTCATTTTGACCGTGTAGGGGCTATTTCCTGCATCCAGACTGACACAATCGCTTTCTTGAGGCCACGATTCATCGAGACACTGGATATTTGCAAAGAAAAACTAAGTACTAAAAAAATTAAAATCAATCACGTAAAAACTTGTGTGTGCCCTTGACTAGACAGTCATGCATCTAGACCATGTACAATATTATGTTGGTACATAGTTACCTACTTGATGAAATCATCTATATTTTTAGATTATCTTAATAACTTGAAAATCACGATCATATATGTGTCATGTCGCTACAAACACATTTAAAAAAGGAAAAGTTCTGCCTCACTCAATATTTGACCCATCAATGTCCAGTCCAAACCCTTAGACCTAGAAAGCTGTAATTTTTCACAGAGTTCCGTTTATGATGTAGACAAGGTATAAATAAGGACGGATCTTTCGATATTCTAACAGAATAGGGTAAATAACTAAATTACCAGATTGTCGCATTTTGACATATTTCGGCCACGTAATAAAACGTACCACGTAAATAAACGGGATAGCACCCTTAACCGGTCAAGCGGCGCGCGTCGCCCATTGGCGACGAAACAATAGAAAATCAATGTGTCTCATTAGCGGAGCTTGACAGATTAAAAAGCTGGTCATTGTTGTCAATATAAAAGGAAAGAGAGCAAGAGGCCTGTCGCGAACACGATGGTCTTACCAAGTAAAAGAAGCTACGTCCTCATGTAAATTTCAGCAGGTGGTGATGGCTACTTTGCACCGGAATCGATGGAGGCAGATTGTGCGCCAAAAGGGGTCCAGTGACCACGATCCTCAGTAATAAGGGACCGATTGAAGAAGAGAGGGCAAATAAATAATTTAAAAGTACTTACCAACATCAGTTTTACACTTGATGAACCAAAACGAGTGTCCGAGCACCGGTAACGACTTGATACTATTTTTGAATAATCTCGAGAACTTTATCTTATGCCTCGCTTTCCATCGTAATACCAAACAATAGATAATTATCACACCCACAAGTAACTGCCAAATCATTTTTAAAATTTAAATAAAATAAGTTTAAAAAACACTGGACAAACGAAAATGTTTAAAATGAAAGTGTTTAGAGCGGTAAACACGGTTTTATAAAAAATTAATAAGCTAAATATTAAAACATGTAGTGTTTCAAATGAAAACAAAACACTACTGACAATAATAATATTAAAAGCAAACAAAATTCTCGATACACGCGGCTAGTTAGCAAATAAAAAATTCCGGTTGTAGGAAATAAAATATGCGGAAAAGATTGTATTACATTAATGTTCATAATGAACTTGGATAGCTCTCAATTCGGATTCAATGTCAATAGTTATTTTTAGTTAATTATACAGGTAAAAAAACCTTTCACAATTTTGTACATTAAAACAAAAGGCTAATTAATAGATATTGCTTAAAAAATATGAAAGAATCTGTTGCTTTAGGTACAGACGCCAGCACATCAAGCTGACCGAAACTGTTAAATTTTTCCAATCAACTTTGAACCTTATGCTTTAGCAACAAAGTTGAAAATCTGTTAAAGAAATTTGTCAGACTGTAGTTGTAGTTTGATGGTCCATTCCCTTTGATATACCTATAGCAACAGATTATTTCATTCTTTGTATCTCATCAATACCGTCTTAAAATGTCTGGATTGAATTCATTTTACATGAATGTTATTATGCTGGAGACCTCACCCATAGATTGAAAATATTTTAGATCACCCGATCTATTCTCACCGTGAAAACTTAGGTGAAGTGAGTTTCAAGTGAGCTGTAAATAGTGTCAAGCCCTAGCGAACCCTTTTTAGGGTTCCGTAGTCAACTAGGAACCCTTATAGTTTCGCCATGTCTGTCTGTCCGTCCGTCTGTCCGTCCTCGCTTAATCTCTGTGACCGTTAGCACTAGAAAGCTGAAATTTGGTACCAATATATCAATTAAAAAAAAATACCAGTATATCAATCACGCCGACGAAGTGGTAAAATAAAAATTGGAAAAAAATGCTTTATTAGGGTAGCCCCCCTATATGTAAAGTGGGAAGTGATTTTTTTTTAATTTCAACCCTAACGTGTGATATATTGTTGGAAAGGTATTTAAAAATGAATAGGGGTTTACTGAAATCATTTTTTGATAATGTCAATAATTTCGGAAATAATCGCTCCAAAAGTAAAAAACAATGTGTCCCCCCCCCCCCTCTAACTTTTGAACCATAAGTTTAGAAAATATGAAAAAATCTGAAAAGTAGAACTTTATAAGGACTTTCTAGGAAAATCATTTTGAACTTGATGGAAACAACAGTTTTTGTACAAAAAAGACAAACAGTTGTACAAAATAATTTCTGGACTAAGATTGTAGTATAATCGAGCGCGGAGCGCTGCTGGAGCGCGAACATAATGGACACCTTTAAACTCATAAGTGGGAACACTTATTGTGACGGACGGGAAACTACGGAACCCTACACTGAGCGTGGCCCGACACGCTCTTGGCCGGTTTTTTTTTCGCGGTGGAAATGCTCATGGATTTCCTCTATCGTGGGGGTGACAAAGGGGCATGCCGGACTCTTACGGGCTAAAACCACCGCGGTTTTCCACCTCTACCTATGGCCTGGGGTGCGGGATTTGCATAAGCATTCACCGCTCCCCCGACAAGCCTCGACCCGCTCGGTGTTCCTCAGCGGGTCCCACCTCCCCGTGCGCCCATTCCTATAATGGCCGCACCCACTCTCGAAGTGGCGCGCGTGGAACACTGCAGCGCCAACTCGGGCCTGTCTAGTCGGATGAGGGACGCAAGCCCTAGCGATCCCTGGCATCATCAAGAGAAATGACAGCCTAATTCACCTAAGTTTCCAAGATTTTACAGAATAGACCGTCTGATCTTTATTTTTTTCAAAATTAAGATATCTGATAAAATTACTGATGAATGCATTTGCTGTTGAAATTGCAAAGAATCTTAAACATTACTCAATTATGTTAATTTTGATGAAGAATTTATGTATGATATTATATGAATCTGTTTGTGTTAAATATGATGAATATGAACAATAATGTGAAAAGCTTATTTTGTTTTGAAACTACACAGTTCAAGGTAATACTTAGAAAAAGGGCAAACATGGCGGGTCTAATATCCTATTTACTTTTAAAAAACTCGTGGCTCGTGGCTGTTGCCAGTGCTGAACTTGATGTTGGTCATATAAGTATACACAGTAGTGGAACATAGTATAATCAGCCCATAACCTTCCCACTGCTCGTAACAAGCCTCCTCTCAGTGAGAGGGAGTGGGCTTCGAAATTTTAGTTCTAGGGAAAGGTTTTCTCACGATGTTTTCCTTCACCGTTTTGAGAGCAGTGGTGATGAAATAATTAACACAAAGTAAAGCGCCTGTCTGGGTTCGAACCTACAACTCGTAAGTCGCGGTCGTTACCATTGGGCCAGCACTGCTCTCCTTTTTACACATTACACAGTATTAGTGCTTGATAGAAACAGTAGCTCTGTATATACAGGGTGAACTTTTCAAGTGGGCGTGGATGGCCAAGTCCGAAACCATGAGGACTAGCGAAAAGTACTTAAAGAAGTCGCGGGCTCGATTTTGATCAAAACTAAAACTGCATTATTGGATTTTTGAAAAATCAATATTTCTAGCCAGGAATCGATCCTGTTGATTTGATTTGTTGATTTGTTTTGCATCCGGTTAGACTGGAAGCCGACCCCAACATATTTGGGAAAAGGCTAGGCAGATGATGATGAGGTAGGTAACATAAGAAAAATAAAAAAGTATATTTTGTTAAAAATTAGCTCTTTCCTTTAGTTTGCCGTATGTCATTGCTTCCCAGAATTTGATCCTTATTAAGGACACTATCAAATGGTGTAATAATACAGTATGTGTTTTTTTTTTCGAAATCAACAGGTTCGATTCCTGGCTAGAAATATTGATTTTTCAAAAATCCAATGATGCAGTTTTAGTTTTCATCAAAATCGAGCCCGCGACTCCTTTCAGTACTTTTCGCTATTCCACATTGTGCATTGTTTAGAATTTGGCCATCCACGCCCACTTGGAAAATTCACCCTGTATACATATGTATATAAGTACCTTAAAATTGCAGTTGTTAAGAATTTTCTACTTCGGTTTAAAAAGCGAAACGTAATGAGCACTGACGTTCAGGGAACTTTTTACATGAATTTCGCCCAACCTTCGGGTTGAGCGAAATTTAGAGGAGTGTCGTTTTTAGGCCCCAGAAAGATGCCTTCGCCTGCATGAGATTGTACGGCTTAGGGAATTAAAATAATGGCTCATCTTCAATATTGGTTGTCACAGCCTTATTCTAATCTAGATGGACATCATCTATTGCTGCTACATATTGCACTAATGATATTATTATAGTAGTAGCTACTAGATAGAATGCAACCTAAGAAAGCCTCACCGTGTGGCGCCATCTATGACAATCCAACAAGACTACATAGAACCTCGGAAAACAACTTTCACTTTTGTGAGAAGCTTGGTCCGTTCGTTGTTCCAACATGGTACAATAGATGGCAGTTTCGTGAATCTTGTGCAGTTCCTCGGAATAGCTACGAACACAAGAGAGTAAATTGGTTCAGTGTTACAAAGTATATTTTTTATCACATCTTATTACCCACCTACTATATCCCGTTGGTCACCTTCTACTTAGTCAATCAATCAATCTGCCTAGCCGTTTCCCAACTATGTTGGGGTCAGCTTCCAGTCTAACCGGATGCAGCTAAATACTAGTATTTAACACGGAGCGATTGCTTGTCTGACCTCCACAACCCAGTTTAACGTTCTGCATCGTTCTCACATGCATAATTTTTAACATGAATGATGTAACCAAGACTTTGTAACCACATTATTTTGATTTAAAAGAGTGTCCATGGAGTTTCTTGCCCGTTCTTCTCCATAGGTACCTACGCTTTGGAATGGACAACTAGCTTCATTTTTTCTGACTGACTGACTTCTTGACAATTCAAAAGTGCCTGTAAATGGTTTACCTAATTGAAATAAATGCTTTGAGTTTGAGTTTGAGTTCAGTTCAGTCGTTACGGGTAATCAGAAGCGCAAAGACTTACCATAGTTGTCTACCCGTAACGACTGTCAAAGATCTACGAATTACAGCCAGGACCAACGGCTTAACGTACTTTCCGGGGTACGGATGGTCACCCATCCACGATTCAACCGCGGCAAGCGTAGCTTAACCTTCGACGGACCCGTGCGACTGTAATTTTTTTGCCACGAGCCCCTCGTATGTCACCGTCTAGTATGATAAGATAATAATGCTGTAAACCCCCGCATTTAAAATAACGACACTTCTCATTCAACATTACCATAAACGCATAATGTGGCGGAAATCTCCGAATTTATGCCTCAGCTTTTAATATAGCACCCATATTTCTTTTTAATGCGTTAACACCGCCGACCGCGTAAGAAAATTGGAGGTACTCTTCTTATCAAAGTACTTTTATCGGCGATGGTAGCAAAGATGAAAGGGCTGGTAGCCGCGGGAACAAAGGATAATGAATTCCCTATTAGTCCCAAGAGAGAAATTGTTGGCTAGGTTAGCCCTTGGCTTTCTTCTGCAGGGAAATTTATTGGGTTTTCATGTGGTAGGTAGGCTTAGAACTCTGGGAATTCAGATATATTTTTTGGAGAGATGATAAAACAATGTTTCGATATAAGAACAGTTCATCATCAGATGATGATGATTTTCCCAACTATGTTGGGGTTGGCTTCCAGTCTAACCGGATGCAGCTGAGTACCAGTATTTTACATGGAGCGACTGCCTATCTGATTTCCACAACCCAGTTACTGGGTAATACGAAAACCCTTGGTAAGACTGTTTGTCAGACTTTCGGGCTTCTGACGACCCGTAACGACTGTCGAAGATCCACGAATAACAGCCAGGACGAACGGCTTGAATTGCTTTCCGAGGCACGGAGCGGTCTTAGTATTTAAGATGGTCACCCATCCACGGACCAACCGCGGCAAGCGTAGCTTAAGCTGATCGATTGACCCGTGCGGCTGATATTACCTTGCCACAAATCCCTCAACGAACAGGTATGTAGGAAGAGTTAAGAAACAAAATACATATGTTACTCGCCTTTTTAGGCTTCTGTTTACTTGTAGTACTTACCTTATTTTTTTACGATTACGAATTTGCCAACATTTTGAGTGAAAAGGTGGTATGCTCCCGTTATGTGACTAAAGAAATTCTTTCCTCAAGCGTTGATTTTGCGTTGAGGTTGCTACACTTTAGTGCCATGATAACCAAGAGATAAAGTGAGAAGCTGTGATATACATAATATTTAGATACCACTTTTGAACTGCATAAAGTTGTTTTCCCAAAAATAGCTGGTTTATCTATCTGCTTGCGTATTTATATATCGTTGAAAAGAGTTGCTGCTGAAATCAGTCTTAAACATTTAAATAATACGTAAAGCTCTACATCGTTACTAGATCGTCTGAAAGTAGGTGAGGAGCACGGGCTCCTCACCTACTTTCAGACGATCTAGTTTTTATAACTCCTCACCCCGTGGTGAGGAATTATAAAAAATGCACTGAGAAAAAAAAACAAATAATAAACTCGTCAGTGTTTTACATTTTCAAAAGAAAAATGTTTAAAATTTCTCCGACCATTTGGAGTCGCCTTCGTACCATAAGCTCGTTTTACAACCAGTTCGCAAGTAACCTTTAACAGGGTTTTCACCTCACAAAGTATAAGGTAATTCGGGTATTCGGGCATTCGGGAATTCCAGGCGTCACTTAGGGCTGTATCCTAAATAACTGCGCATTTCCCTTGGGAATTTACACCGGCTCTTAAAGACCGATGGTCATTACCACCCCGCACCTCCCCCTATTATATCCCGTGTCGCGAGCAAACGCGTGCCTAGAATTGTGAACTGATGCTTATTGAAACACACCTTTACATCTGCATATCAAGTACACCTATTCCGAAGACATAAAGTTTCGTTTTGTATGATTGGAATGTTGGTAGTACTTGGTGATCACAGCGCAGCAATCACGGATCTTTAGGGACCGTTACAAACAAGTGTCTTTGTGTATGTGTGTTCTGCTGGTCGTCCGATTTTACTACGTTCTGTAGTTCCTTTGTTAGTTATCTTATTAAGTTTACATTTGGTTCAGTCTCGGAGGAGAAAGACGTTTAATGCGGACTTATAGTACAGTGAGTCTCAGTAGGAACAGATGACGTATAATAATGAAGCTTGTAGCTGTACGATGAAAGAAAATTTAATAACTATAAGAGATAAAGGCGAGCGCTGTATTCAATGCATTTCTAGGTTGAGTTCTTTCTGTAATCGTATTTATTTTACTTTGTACTGTTCAAAGGACAATGTCCTTATTGTTTTCATGGAAATGGCTACGTTGTAAGAAAAGAAACCTAACTGCGTAACATACTTACGATCACAATCTGAATCAGTTTTGAAGGAATTGCATCAGCTGCATTGTTCGAACTGCTCAACAACGTAAATAACGCAATGAATGTTGTTGAACTGTCAAAATGAAAACGATTTCTACTGTTAGTGTATTACGCAATGGGGCTAAATATAATGATCACCAAAAAATAAATATACTACTCAAAACAAAATAAGAGCCACCATGTATTTTGTGTATTCTAATAATTGTATTGGGTTTGAGGGTAGATAAATAATTAAATTGAATTAGCTAGCTAATTTTTAATGCAAAAACCTTAAAATTAAATTTATTGATAGATAAAAGAACATCTGATTAGTGTTTTTGTAAAAAATGCAATTTCAGCAAAAAAATACATTTAATGAAAAAAGAGGTTAAAACAAAAATGTCGAAAGCTTTTTTATCTTTTTTGCACTTCTTTAGTATCGTGTGTGTCCTCCTCTTTTTCGAACATGTTCTTGAAGCCTGGATGGCACACTCTCCACCAGATGTCGCACTGTCTCTTCTGAAATTTGTTCGCAGCTTGACTTTAGCACGTTAATGAGCTGTCGTTCATTATGTAAGGGTTGATTTGTGTCCCGGACACTTCTTTTTAACAAATCCCACATGTGTTCGATGGGGTTAAGGTCCGGACTGTTGGTAGGCCACGGCAAGACACGTATACCAGCATCGTCTAGGGCTTCTCTAGTGGCTCTAGCTGTATGAGCGCGGGCATTGTCGTGCATTAATGTGAATCTTGCACCAATTCTTTGTGCAAATGGCATCATATGAGGTCTTACTATCACCTCAATTTATCGCACAGCCGTTACCGTGCCTCCGCTGAGTATTGCGGGTTCGGTTCGACCTGATAGAGAGATTCCTCCCCGTACGATGACATTGGGACCCCCAAATCTGTCACTTTCATGGATACAAACATCCGAAAATCGCTCACCTTCTGGTCTCCATACTCTAATATGACGATCATCACTAAAAAATTTCACTTTACACTGATCAGTGAACAATACTGAGCTCCATTCACTTATGTCACAGTCCAGGTGCAGCCTTGCGAATGATAATCGGTTTGCACTGTGTACACTAGTCAATGGAATCTGCAGTACGCGTCTCCTAAAAAACTGCTGGTCTTCATGTAACCGATTTCTAATTATTTGGTCACTCACGCGGGTACCGATCGCCTGGCGTAAGCGATTTTGTAAGGCGCGGGCGGTGACGACGCGCTCTCTTCGCGCAGTCAAACGTATGTAGTGGTCTTCCTGCGAGGTGGTTGCTCGATTCCTGCCAGATAACCGTCTTCTGGTTACACTCCCAGTCTCTTGAAATCGATTCCAAGCATTCTGGATCGCTCGCCTTGAAAAGTCAAGCTGTAAAGCTACAGAACGCTGCGAATGTCCCTCTTGGATCAATGTGATGGCTATAGTTGCGCTTTGCAGGTCCATATGTCTTCGGATCCTCGGCATAGCGCTTTCAAAATGTTTATCCACGTTGTAACTTAGCAAATGTAAGACTGTTCCTAAAAGAATCCACAATATAAATGACTTAAGTATTCGTCTTAGAATAGGGTAAATTCAATTGGTTACAAAAAAAAGTATCAAAGTAGCCCACTTTAAAAATTATGCAAGTGGTATCCTCACATTATGTTTGTTAATACTTCAGGATATACCAGACAAAAGATTTATCGTTTAACACCGCTTTAAAATAATTTAATCAGACCGGATGTTAAAATTCACAAGTGGCTCTTATTTTGTTTTGAGTAGTATATATTGAACACCAAAAAATGCTAAAATTACAATAGTTCTAGCTGGGTACCCCGAGCTTAGGTTTGGCTAGGTTACTTTCCCCCCCGGTGGGTTCCCGCATTGTCGAGGCGGGGGGGCTCAGTAGCCGTGGCTTGGACACCCACGGTGAAGCGAAGAGGAACCCGAGGAGGGGTCGCTCGTCAGGGCTTTTGCCGGTAAGCCGACGACGCAGCGGCCAATGAGTAGGTTGCGGTGCCGCTTGAGCGCCATCGCAGCTGAGGCGGGCCGCGATGTCGTATCGGAGGCGTCGCGGCTGAGGGTTGGAGGCCGCGGCGGGAGAGGAGTGCCGGTATTACGGTGCGCCGCTCTCCCTACCTTCCGCGGCCTTGACGGGGTCGCCACCGTCTGATGGCGGACGCGGTGGGGCCGCAGAGGAAGAGGAGTGTTGGTATGACGTTAGCCGCTCTCCCTATCCTCTGCAGCCGAAAATTGGCAGGCGGCGGGGCCAATGACCTGACCCGTCGCAGGGGGACCAAGGGTGCCAGACACGGGGTCGTCTGGCGCTCATGTGCTGGTTTGGTCCCTGGGGTGGTCACGGCGTGCTATGTGTTCTGGTGCGCCGGTGATGGGGAATCCTCCCCAGAGGTGGGTCCGGTGACGGACAGCCACGGCGGGTTCACGGATGAGTGCTAACGCGTGCCCGTGTTCCCGCCGTAAGCGGCAGAGGAGGACACCGTGGAGTTTTAGTGGGTTGGAGTCCCACATAACTGTACTATCTCCCCGTGGTAGTGCAGAATGCATGAGCATTTCTCCACGTCAAAAAAAAAAAAAATGGCTAGGTTACTTTAAACCCTGTACACAGAAATAGGAGCCCCGCGAAGAGTGACTCCGTCGACATAGGATGCAAGAGCGAGCAAATGAGAATACAAATACCTTTACCTAGGTATTTTACAGTAAAATGGAGTTTTAATTTTGGTGATCATTTACTATTTTTGGCAGTAAAAAGTGTTTTTTTGATGTTATATTTTACTTTATCTGGTGATAAGTTAAACATAAGCCTTACGCAATTACCCCGCAGTTATAAAAAAAAACAGATATCATTACAAATTACATTATTACAAACACAATTACAAAAATGGAGATTAAAATGAAAATAAAAATATAAATTATGATTAGATGAGATCCTATCAGCCAGTCTTTAAGATTTCGTTGCGGCTGCCACGCGTTCTGCAGATTAGGGATACTGTCCTTTTGCGAATGATGGCATGAAAGCCATCATGGTATGTTTCGTTTGAGGTAGCAAAGTGTGAGGACTTTGTAGGCCTTGTAGACTTTAGATCTGTTGATCATTTTTTATTTTATCAAGTACCTGGTACGTAAGTATGTTTTAGGAAAAGTTCTAGAATATTCTGTAGAAATATCTACTCTCAAAACGGTGAAGGAAAACATCGTGAGGAGAGATGTCCTAGAACCGAAAATTTGAATACATGTGACATCCACCAAACCGCACTGGGCCCGTGTGGTGGATTACAGCCCACTCCCTCTCACAGAGAGATGGCCTGTGTTTCAGCAGTGGAGATATTAAAGGCTGTTATACTGAAGAAATGTAAAATTTGGAGCCGAAACTCCAAAAATAATACAAATAATTTATTCAAAATATTTATAGTAAACTAGCTGCGCCCCGCGGTTTCACCCGCGTAATTGTCGATCCCGTGGGAATATAAGCCTATTTATGTTAATCCAGGGTGTCAGCTACCTCCATACAAAATTTTCTCAAAATTGGTCCAGCCGTTTGAGCGTGAAGAAGTAACAAACATATAAACAAACACACACACTCTCAAACTTTCGTCTTAATAATATTAGTGTGATGTAATAGTGTGATACAGCAAGTATTTACTGTAAATATTTTTGCCCGCGACTTTGTCTATGAATATCTAGGATGAAAAGTTACCTATTTTGTCTCTAGTACCCAGTCTACTTCTTTGTCTTTCATAACGATCGATTCTGTGGTTTAGGCGAGAAACGGTGACAGACAGACAGATTTACGTTTGCATTTATAATTACCTATATTAATTAGTATGGATGAAACTTGAACACAAGGTAGGTACATAATGTACGCTAAGCCCAATTAATGTACGAGGTAAAGCAAATAGAACACACGGTGGGTATATAGTACTAAAGTCTATAATACCGTAGCTACCACAGATACCCGCGGTGCGATTACTTACGAGGATAACTATAAACAATTGGGGATTACCCGGTTTTGGGGACCTATTACGGAAACGTAAGGAGAATTCTTTTGTCTTCGTTTTGTTAGGATTTGTTGGAGAGAAGAGTTTGGGGTATAACTAGTAGTAGGATGAGGTTATAAGAATGTTATATGCTGTCGCGGAAATTAATTGATTACCAGATTGACACACTACGTCAATTTGTAGTGTTTTAGCCTTTCTTACAACTTTCAAAGAACAGCAGTCGTGATTTGAATATACGGACAATTTAAAATTGGTAATCAATTTGATAAGCAATGATAAATTTAGCTTTGATGATTATTAATTCGTCGTTGAGCCACCTTAAAGTGGACCAGCCCAGCTGTCTGCCAATATGGTTAGTATGCTTTCTTTATTAGCATTTACCAAGACTCGGCTTTTTAAATGAAACGAAGTTTATCTACACAGCCAATTATCAATGATCAGTCACAATCAAAGGATTGCGATGGTTGAAAAATATCTTATACTTACCTGTTTTCACCGATCTATAATCATTGTAAAAAGGAGGCCAGTAATTTCTACTGCGCGTCTAAAGAAATAGCAGAAGCATTTTTTGGACTATTATCTCAGACAAACTGTTTTAAAAAGTGCTCTACGACTACAAAGATTTGTGAGCCAACTATATTTTGCAGTTTCAACACAAATGATAATTGCCACAATTTAGTTCTGAAACTCGCTGAAACTCGGACAACTTCAGTTCATAAACAACACAAGTGGTAATGTGCATAGTTTTCGGTGTAATCACCGGGGAGCGTCGCCAGTTTGACTTAGCTGTTGGGTATTGGCAAAATTGCAGGTAAACGGAAATACGGCGCAAGACAGGAGAGGGTTCAAAGCAAATATTAGAGAAAAAAAATACAGATAATTTGAACCAAGCCAAATATAAAAGTATATGTCTGTTGGTTAGACTGGAAGCCAACATAGTTGGGAAAAGGCTAAGCATATGATGATGATTTCTGTTGATTACGGAAAAACAAAAGAAAAATAAAACGAAAAAAATCATGTGGGTGTACTAGGTAGGTACACTTCTGCCTAACCTTTCGGGGAAAACAAGCGTGATTTTATGATGTGTCTTTAAAGGAGATTGTGCGCAGCCCTGAACAACCTTGAAATTACGAAAACAATGAATAAGTAAGTGCATTCGAGTCCACGCCCGTTTGTTTTCGTGTAATCTAACCTAGCAAGAGGAGTATCCTTACCATCTTTTAGTCGGGCTTGCACTTTGCCAGCCACTATCACGCCCAGCTTGCTCTATCCTAACTAATGAGCGGTGGTCGCATTCACAAAAAGCTAAACTGAAACGAAAAACCGCAAAAGCAGCCCAGTGTAGCGAGCTCAGCTCCGTAACGCGAAGCCGGGTCCACAGACGACACGACTAAGCGGAGCGCGCTTATTCGCGCGAGCGAGCGAAGCGAGTTTATCTACGCCACGAGTTAGATTGTACACGAGAAAGGCTCGCTTTAGCTGTTCCCTACTTTTTGTCGAGTTATGCGTACATAAACGTATGGAGCATCTGATTGTTTTTCGCGATTTTAGGTTTGGCCTCATAGTAAAAGTTTTTAATTAAGTAACAATAGTATATCCCTCGTTTAATCTAATACCCTGTATACCGCAACGAGCGAGATGTTCTCCTAAACCAGGTAATAACAAGAGCGAAAAAAAAAAGCATTCAGTCGAATTGAGAACCTCCTTCTATTTAAAGTGGGATAAATAGAAAAATAATAATATGAAAAGTGGGTTTTTCTCTATTTTAATCGCCCTTTATAACTATTCTATAGCCTCTATTTAGTAAACAGTCAACGTTTTCTCTATTTTTGATGTCATTCTTTTTGCCCCGTACTCCGTAGGGAAATTAAACTTTCTCATTGTGATGTTATTTTATGATAGTTATTGTAAGATAGGCAGATCACTTATCCGTGTTATATTTTAGAATCATTCAAAAATATTGGTCGATCTTCATTTTTTTGTAGTGGTTCATGGAGTAAGGTTACGGGCTGTACACAGGTGACTATAGCCGCACGCACTGTCTAAGTTTCAGCAAGGCCGCTGGTAACTAAAATCGCAAAGTAGAGTAGGTTTCAACTTTCTCGCATGCTGCGGGTGACTAAAATCGACCGTGAAAATGCTCAGTCGCAGGCGAAAGGCGATCGCCCGTCGCATAAAGGCCGACATTTTGATACAAAACTAACTAGTCACACGCGATTTTATCGACCTGTGTAAATGGGGCAACGATTAGGCTTCTCAAGCGATTTGATAAGCAAACAGCTGCACGGCAAAAATCGACCTAGTGTAAATCTCCCATAATGGAAAACATCGTGAGGCAACTGGAACATAAAGATTTGATATTGAAAATAAACAAATTTGATGAATGTAACTGTATTGGCTGTAGCCGCTGTGTATATTTATGCTTCGAAATAATAATGGACTGATGGTTCAAAAATCTGTAATGTATAATATTTTAGTTTGATTTAATGATGACGTGACGTCTGCAATGTGAAGGCGAGACAACGACGACGATGACTGGCACATAGTACTTTTTGATAGACTGATGACTGGCCCACTGGCGGCGCGAAGTGGAGACGCGGTATGGCTCTGTAGGCATGGTCGCAGAAAGTCCTGCCATGCGCCATCTGGCGGTGGCGGGGCCGTAACAGTGTCTATCAACGTTCGTTCTATCTCTGTATGTGACTTTTCTGAAATAAATAGGTACTTAATAGAATATCTGCCATTCCAAATCTTTTCTACAAGTTTGTATAATGATGCTCTTAATTTCTCTCCGCTATTCACTCATGCCTTGGACAAAACTCCCGATTTCAACTGATAGGACCCCTGTGACTGTAAGTACCTTTTAAAGTACGTGCTTAGACGGGCTCAGACTAGCGGAAACTTGTCTCGGCCTCGTCATGGGCTCGTCACGGCCGCGTCAACGTCTTGTTTTCATGAATATGACGTGTCTCACATGAGGCACTTTGGGTGACGCGCGAAAGTTTTACATACTTGAATAACGGTTTGAGAGAGAGAAAAGTGTTTAGATTTTAATGGAAAGAAATGGATCGAAAAAATCTTTCAAAAATTATCTGTGTTGTTTAAGACTTTTTAGGTTTCTGAGTATGAGCTCGGAGACTAGGTTTGTGGTCACTCCAATTACACAGGATTTAAACATAACTGGTCACGTAACGTCAACGCCGACTACGTCAGCGCCGGTTGTCGCTGAAAACCAGCCCTGGGGCTCTGTTTTGCATAGGGTCGCAGCATTATGCTATAAGCTATATGCTAAGCGATAGCCGTTTTGCGTGGATCTGACGCGTGTTTCCCTTACCTTCTTTTTTTTGTGTTTATGTTCTTTTTTGCGTCATGTTCACCGCAAATAAACGTATTCTCTTTCTTTTCATTCTTGTTTCTTTGGTGCAAGGTGAGTGTTCCTACGCCGCTGCCTATCCCCACAGCAAATACAAGCGTGATGCTATAAGCAAGGTGGAGACGATGTTTTATGTTATGGGTTTGGTTTCCGCACTTAGTCCTTCAAGTGTACCATTGTGCGTGGGCCATGGCGGCCGTCGGTGGTTATTCCAACCAGCCCACCTCCCTCTAGAAGTTCCTGGTCTCCTGGTCTGTTGAGAACGTCTGTGTAAGATCTGGGTGTCCCGAGGGTTTCTGGCTTAATCTGGGTGGTACCTGTGCACTTAAAGAGCACATGCGCAACTGTTTCATGAGCCTTCTTGCAATCCCTGCACAAAGGACTGTCAGTTATGCCCAATGTGTGGAAGTGTTTGTTTAGCGAGCAGTGTCCCGTGATGGTCCCCGTCACCAGGCGCAGGTGGAGATGATAATACGATAATAAATTAAACTGCGCATATATAATGCCCCTCCAGTCTGCATTCGAAAATTTAATCAAATATAATATGCAATGGTCACTATAGCTCGTCAAAGATTGACTAAACCCTAGGCGGCCCATAACTATTATTTAGTTTGTTTGAAAAATCATTCATTTAATTTCGATGCTAGTATTTATTTGATAGTTCCAAAATACTCTTAAGCATTAGTGTTGCCAGTATTTTCATTTATTGTTGTATTGTTAACACATTAATGCTTCAGTTATTTTTTACAAGGAAGTCAATTTTCGCAACAAACAATATCTTTCATTTAAACGACTAGCTAGTGACTTTTCATTAATGTTTTTGCAGTTCACATAAACTGTTTGCGATGTGCGGATGTTGGTTTAAAGTCGACTGCACCTACGATCGATGTTAACTGCTAATGTAGCGTTTGGTTTGTCATGGCGGAGAAAATGAGGAAATGCATTTTTCTTTGAATTTAGGTCATGGTTTGTTTTGTTAATTGATGGGTTTGGTGTTTAAAAGGAACAGGTTCTTCCTAAAGTAAGCAAGAGTTAGAATGCCTGAACCTAATTACTATTTTGGCCACAACGTGTCACAATTAAACGAAGGTCCTTATTTAGAATTTAAATTACAAGCATGAACACTTTGGCAAACGATTTTCTGTTGATATTAAATAATAAAAGGAAAGTTTAATTTGACATTATAAATACTCGTAGGAGTGTCGACTTAGTTAAACGCTACAATAACTTTACGTTTGAACTACCTACACATTACATTGAGTTGTGTATTATAATATGAACTTATGAAAAGTAATTTCGTTTTTGGAACGAAGTTCTTTATCGTAGCTGGCGGTAGAGGTAAACTGGGAGAAATCGTCACGTAACGAAAAATATATAATAGAAGAGAGAGAGAGATAGTTTTCATGGTTTTCGAGGGTGCTGAAGCCGATAATGAAGACAAAATGAAAATCCAAGATGGCGGCAGCAAAAAATTTCCATTGTCCGTCATGGGTGTCATTTTCATGGGTTTCGAGAGTGCTGAGTCCTATAGTGAGGTGAAAATGAAGATCCAAGAGGGAGGCTACCAAATTTTTCGTCATTTTGAAATTTTCGCAGCCGCCAACTTGGATTTTCATTTTCAACTTCGTTTCTGCCGGGGAACCTCTAAAACCCCATACGTTCATTTCTAAACTTTTATTGCCCCACTGCTGGGCAAAGGTCTCCCCCATAGCTTCACATTATTGTTTGTACGATGCCTTCCCCGACCAATCTCCCGTAAACGCATCTAGGTCATCACGCCACGTAGCCTAGGATTCCCTCGGTGATGACGCCCGTCTTCTGGCTCCCAGTGCATGACGACTCTGGACCACAATCTACTTTTAGGAAATACAATGCAAAGAAAGAAAGAAAATAAGTTCATTTCACTTTTATTTTTGTCACAAACAGTTGGTGAGTACACTGCAAAAGTGGCCCTTATTGTTTTCCCCATATCACGAGAGAGAAGTAAGATGACACACATGTTTATACAAAAATCCTCAGTTATCTAACCGAAAGGTAACAAGTAAATACAATATTCAGCAATATTGAGAAAACGGTACAGCAAGCATCTTTTGATAATATTTTTAGGGCGCAGACAAACTTGGCTGTTGAACTGCCATCATTTTTACGTTCTTTCTTGCTTTTTTATTCTCTCGTGTAGTCATAACATATACGGGACTAATTAGATGATCATAACATGTTAAAAAGATAAGCCTCCATGCCAGGATGTATAAATATACTCACTTGAATTTCTTTGAATGCTCTCGTCAGTTCCTTTTGAATGCACCCCACACATCTTTTTATATGGCTTGAATAATTAATTTTTCGCAAATAAATTATTGAGGTTTTTGAAGTGAAAACTTCTTTAGCGGCGTTGAACACTTTTTGTAATGGGTAAAAAATGTTAAACTCGCGTCAGGGCATCGCGTCAGGACACGTGACCGTCAGGAGAGATTCCCCCCCCCCATCACTTTCTACGGCGGCGCCAACCGAAGTGAACCAAGTGAGACACGATAATGGATGGATGGATGGATAGATGGTGATGGTGATGGCGATGGCGATGGCGATGGTGATGGCGATGGCGATGGTGATGGTGATGGCGATGGCGATGGCGATGGTGATGGCGATGTTGATGGCGATGGTCATGGCAATGGCGATGGCGATGGTGATGTGATGGTGATGGTGGACGCGGACGCGGACGTGGATGGACAGCTGATGGCTCGACCGTCTGTGTAGTAGCCACACTGCTGTGTATTCGTAAAATTCGTGTATACAGGGTGTTACAGAAAGGGTATATCAATACAAACGGGTTGAAGAGTGTATCTGGTCTAGAATCTCTGTACAAAATTTCAGCTCAAAAGCATTAACTTTGAAAATGCTTAATATTTTTTTATTTCGACATCACGGCGCTGCACTGGCGCGCGGCGGCGTGATGTGCCTGTACTAGGCGCACAGACACACTACAGATAATGGATAATGACCCTCGTAGTGCGGTGACACGTTTGTTTTGATTTCAATTTAATAAACTATCGAAATAAAAAAATATTAAGCAATTTCAAAGTTACTGCTTTTGAGCTGAAATTTTGTACAGAGATTCTAGACCAGATACACTCTTCAACCCGTTTGTATTGATATACCCTTTCCGTAACACCCTGTATAAAGTGTTTTAAAAAATTGAAATTGAACAAAGTGCATCGATTAATGAAAAAAGTGACGCAGAAATAGTGAAAAAAACTTAGTTATATTAATTCAATTAATAATTGATTTATTTCAACGTTAATACTCAAGTTTTCACTTCTGCCGGCACTCCCGGAGTGCAACCCGTCTTTTTTTTTATGATGTTAATGCCTACTTAAAGATATAAATATTCCCCTTTATTTATAAACGTTGCTTAAAGCTTAGTAATGATTAGTGAATGTTTAACCATACATTTTTCTTAACTTTTAATCATTGTTTATAAATAAACCTCATAGATTCGTGTGATTTTTTTCAGAAGAGTTACTACGGTGGTGTAGTTTATTTGCATACATTCAAGCTGCAAAACCACCCTATGAATGCCTTAGATAAAAGTGATCTGATGGTAGAAAAATCAGCTCTAAACCATTTAAGCCATGTTCAACGAAGCAGGTGAAAGCCAGGGCGTTCGCAAGGTGGCTGGTAGCAGCTGGATGAGAGTTACGAGAACCGAGTTGATTGGTGTGCTATTGGAGAAGCTTTATGTTGCAGCTATCCCGGCCCTATCAGAATACCAGCGCTGCGACATTTATTTTTCAAATGTCGCAGCATCATGCTGAGATAGGATCCTTTTGGCCTCGTATAGGAGTTTCTGTCTCATTTTTCTTTTTCTTACTGTTTTTTTTATATACCTAACTTGGTTTTTATTTTTTACTGTGTTTAGTTTAGTTTGTGATCTTTCTGTACGAGTCGCAATAAATAATTTTTCTTTCTTTCTTTCAGCTGCTGGACATAGGCCTCTCAAATTCTGCAGTTGACTGCTGTAGGCTGATGATGACGTGAAACCCCGCGTTTCGACCGCCAGTCTCGATGCAGCCTTATTATCTGGAACGCACAAGAGCGTTTATTAGTGATTTCCCAGCGGTTCCGTACACTTGCCTGCAGGGTTTTATTGTCTCTACGAGACTATTGTGGCAAGTTTATCCATACATAAACACGGTTTCTCCTAAACGTGTGTTTAGCAAAACTTGCTTATGTAAAAACATTATTGTTGGATGTTTCGCAACATGTGCCTAAACACTTTCTCTGAATAATATGATAATTTTATTAGTATTTGCAAGAATTCCGAGTAAAAAATAATAAAAAATCTCACTAGTTTTTGTTTGTGTGCTGTTTGATGGTAGGAAGCACGTAGTTATAGGTTTGTTCTTCCAAAATAGTAAACTTAAAAAATAATTTCACATCATTCTCATTCATTGTTTTAACTCACACCCTTTCCAAGCAATTACATTCTAACGAAGAGTTTAAAACCAAAATTAAATTAGCCAGTCATTCCTTATCTTCAAACAATTCAGTTCACGCAATGAGTTAATTGGGCTCAAGAGAATTAGTTAAATTGTCACCTCTGGGGCCGCACCAACAAAATTTATATAAAATTGAAACGTGACTGCTGGGTTGTATAGTCACGCTCATAAAGACGAAGAGAAATAGAAATTAAAGTCTACCGCTTTAACACGTATAGTAATTTATTAATATTTTAAAAAATGCGTCGATGTTAAATATGACGGAGAAGGTACGTCTCTCGTTATCATCAGCCATATTTTAACTATTGTGGGCGTACTATGGGTAGTGTTGGTTATTGCGCAATAGTCAAACAAACCTTAACTAGTTAATTACCAATAAAATAAAGTTGATATTTGTTTAACTTGAAATAATGTTAATTTGAAACATATGTTTGAATAGACTTTACATAAACTCACGCCTTCTGCCTCTACGCGTAGGTAAAACCACAAAACGCCGCCTGCTACGATCTTTACATACTCAATTTATTTCAAAGTTAGAAAGAAACATCAGGAAAGAAATTGATAGTATCTCAAAGTTTTAGGCGGATCACACACTACAACGCGCCACGCGACGGAGCGCAGATAACGCGCCCCCACACGTGAAATTTTTACATACAATTTCAATAAATTGCGCGGGGAATTAGCCTCCGTTTACTGCGCCCCGTCGCGTGACGCGTTTTAGTGTGTGATCCGCATTACAAAAAATATTTACAACGATACTATTTTCAATACCTACGTATAGATTGTATCATAATTATCTATTTCAAAACTTTACTGGATACTACGAGAAATTCTACTTACCTATATCATTTTGCACGTGACTGTAGCAAAACTTCAGTACATTAAATATCGTTTTGTTAGTCAGTGTACTAATTATCGTTTTGTTATGCTATCTTGTCGGCAGTAAATACTGTTTAGATGTTATTGTTGATTATGTTCAAGTTCGTTGCCCTGAGGTTTCGGTTTGGATAGTAAAAGGTTACAATAACTAAAGGGGGGGTCAAAGTTTTCGGTTAGTGTACCCAAGGACTTCTGTTCGTTCAGTGTTCATAGATACTATTAATTTCTTTCCTGGGCCCTAATCCACAGTTCACTTACTTCGAAACCACGTCAATTCCTTAGCAAATTTTGCCAATCTCGCGTTGATTTCGCGCGGTTTCCTTTATAGTGTCATAGAAAATTACAACCCTGTTGTTTTTAGGGTTCCGTAGTCAACTAGGAACCCTTATAGTTTCGCCATGTCTGTCTGTCCGTCCGTCCGTCCGTCCGTCCGTCTGTCCGTCCTCGCTTAATCTCTGTGACCGTTAGCACTAGAAAGCTGAAATTTGGTACCAATATGTATATCAATCACGTCGACAAAGTGGTAAAATAAAAATTGGAAAAAAATGTTTTATTAGGGTAGCCCCCCTATATGTAAAGTAATGTAAAGTGGGAAGTGATATTTTTTTTAATTTCAACCCTAACGTGTGATATATTGTTGGAAAGGTATTTAAAAATGAATAGGGGTTTACTAAAATCATTTTTTGATAATGTCAATAATTTCGGAAATAATCGCTCCAAAAGTAAAAAACAATGTGTTCCCCCCCCCCCTCTAACTTTTGAACCATAAGTTTAGAAAATATGAAAAAAATCTGAAAAGTAGAACTTTATAAGAACTTTCTAGGAAAATTATTTTGAACTTGATAGAAACAACAGTTTTTGTACAAAAAAGACAAAAAGTTGTACAAAATCATTTCTGGACTAAGTTCGTAGTATGATCGTATATGCAAGCATTTTTTTTTAACTTCGTTTACATATTTTATTATCCTGAACGTATCTTTTTTCAAACAAAAAAAGAATTATTAAAATCGGTTCTCGCAATCCAAAATTACCACCGAAAACTTCTGGCACGTCTATGTATTAATTAGTAACCCAATTCCCCGAGAGATGGCGCTGTAGGTACTTATTACATTGGGTCGGGTATTATCGAATTGTACGTGGGAACACTTATTGTGACGGACAGGAAAATACGGAACCCTACACTGAGCGTGGCCCGACACGCTCTTGGCCGGTTTTTTTTAAACGGCAGGGGTAGCTGCAGCCTTAGACACGCGTCGACGACTGCCGCTGACGAGTGTCGACGGCCGCAGTCGACGCGTTAGCGGCTGCCGCCAACAACGTGCCGCTCGTGTATTTCAGCACCGTATTCAAATACACGAGCGACGGCTGCAGTTGCCTCTGGGGCTGATGCATACCGCTCGTATGTATGAACACTTAAAGGACAGAAGTCCTTGGGCACTAGCCCCAAGAAAAATAAGATACTTATAAGGTACCTACTAAAAGCTCACGCAACGGATTGCAACAAAACAAGTAGTAAAGAATGCTGGGGAGTTTGTTACGCCACTTCTTCACCTCAGCGAAAGCACTAGGAAGTGGTGAAGGGTGGGTGTTTTTGGGGACTGTCTTTTGTAATTTTGACGTTCGATAAATGCTGGTTCTCAGCCTAGTTTGAATAAATGACTTTTGATTTTGATTTTAGTGGGCGTTTTGGGGGCTGTCTTATATAATTTTGACGTTCCTGCGCTGATTCTCAGCCTAGTTTGAATAAATGACTTTTGATGTTCATTTTTTCGGGCTCGTGACTGAGTAATAACAGCCGCGCGGGTCGATCGATCAGGTTAAGCTACGCATGCCACGGTCGGTCCGTGGATGGATGACCATTTTTATATACCGAGACCCCTCCGTGCCTCGGAAAGCACGTTAAGTTTGACAGTCGTTACGGGTCGTCAGAAGCCCGAAAGTCTGACAACAAGTCTTACCAAGGGGTATCGTGTTACCCAGTTACTGGGTTGTGGAGGTCAGATAGGCAGTTGCTCCATGTAAAGTACTGGTATTCAGCTGTATCCTGTTAGACTGGAAGCCGACCCCAACGTAGTTGGGAAAAGGCTAGGCAAATAATAATGAGCTTGCGCGTCGATATTCCTGCAAGTCCTGCCACCCTGTATACTTAAGTTACCAACATAGTTACCCACACGTCCGCTTCTGAAATTAGCTTGTTTACATGTCAATGTGTCGAGGGACTTGTTCTGGCTTGTCTCGAGTTGAGGGGCTTCAATTAGGTGGCTCTGTCCGTTTACACTGAGGTAGTAAGGTGTGTTGGAATTTGGATCGGGGCGGATTAATTAGGTTGAGTCCATAATAAAAAATGGAAAAAGAAGGAAAATTAATGAAATGGAAAGTTTTCTATTCACCAGAGATCGTTGCAAAATGTTAAACAATTTTTATGGATACCATACATGGCTGTGTTTAAAATAATTGTATAGTGAAGAAAACATATCCTAACCATATAACATGGTGTAAAGTTCACTCATCCTCCATAGAAAAGGGAGGATCCTGTGACCAGTTGTCTTTGGCATTTCCCGATGATTGATGTCGGGCCGTTGTATATATGCTAGTTGCGCGGTAAACTCTGCTTGCGAGATGCAGGATTTTGCGTGACGTCAGTATGACGCGTAGTTCGCATGTGGCGTTGTAGATACCGCTACAAAGTCTTGCACAAAAACTTGAGATACGAATACAATGAAAATTAGAATTAGAGTATTTAATCCCCGCTGTGAATTTTTCGACTTGGTCAATAAAGGTAGACCATGCAGAAGTACATACCTCCACACTATTCATCAAATTTGATTTTAGTATACTTACACCCGCAAAATCAACCCTTTCAATAATCGAACCCACATCAACCTCAAACATCGTAATCAGTGACAGCGTTATCTTTGCACGAAACAATCGAGCATCTATGCGCATAATGCCGAAGCAACAGTGGTATGAAATACGACTGCATACAAAGCGCGCGGAAGTCTCGGCGAGATATCCAGCTAACTCACCTCACACGCTGACAGATGAGGCCAGGGAGCCAGCGGGGAATGGGCCTGATTATGTTGGTAATCATGGAAGATACAATTTTTTCTTATTATTTAAAAATTGCGGATTAGTTGTGCCCAGATAGTGGTAAATGTAGGGCGCTCAAAAATCCAGGTGAAACTCACTTCACACGCTGATAGATGAGGCCGGAATGTTTTTCCGGCCTCATCTATCAGCGTGTGAAGTGGGGAATGTGAGTGTTTTGTTAGGAACGTTGATAGAGTTAATATACACGGTAACGCGGACGGAGATGCACGGTTGGTTGGACTTAGTGAAAAGATGGAAGAACAGTGGAGTAGTAACTATACTCCACGGTTCTTTTATATTTACACTAAGTTCTGTTGTAACTAACAAAATGGTATTATAGTAGCGGTAAATGCAGGGAGCACAAAAGTTCAAACTTTGCTGAGATGAAATATTCTGAAGAGAATTATTATTCAAATCTGTATACAAATCGAACATCTATCAACCGGGACGCTATCGGTACAACTTTTAACTGATCCAGCGATGCAAGCTTGGATCCTTTCTTAACGATCGACTTAACCGCTAAAAGCCAGAAGAGGTTGATCAAGATTCGGGGGGCAAGGCAATCAAGGTTAGGGAAAATGTTACAAATAATGAAGGTCCGTTGAAAAAGCATAGTATAGAGGTATGAGAAACAGGGTGTATAGTTCACTCATACTCTATAGAAAAGGGAGGATCCTCCGACCAGACGGGTGTTGTGTCTGGCGAGCAACTGCCCAATGATTCATGTCGAGTCGTTGTATCTATGCTAGTTGCGCGGTAAACTCTGCTTGCGAGATGCAGGATTTGCGTGACTTCAGTATGACGCGTTGTTCGCATGTGGCGTTGTAGATACCGCTACAATAGCAACAGCTAATATTTGTTGACTCACCTCCGTTTTCATGGCCCCACGAACCTGCAAGCGGAACAACCGGCATGATTCCATTCATCACGTCGACGGCTCCGTTGCTAAAGCATTTTATTAATTTATCTACCGCGAGCCATTCTACCCGTTACTGTGGCTTGTCTGAATCTTAAACTTGTTATTCTTGGAGAAATATGCAAGCGATGTTACCGAGTTTGTAGTTAAAAGCATCTAGCTTTAAAATATTGTAAAATGCCAGCTTTTCTTCTTGCGAAAGACGGTGCTTATTGTCATTTTTGGAGTTTTTGGAACGTGCAGCACTATGTTGCCCTACATATTTGTTTGTAACGTGTTGGATCAGTTGGATGAAATAACGAGAGAGGTTGCCGTTTTAAGAACAGCTTGGCTTGAATATGGTTTAAATTTGTGTTTTTTTCGTGGGTATATTCAAACATTTGAAAACGTTGTATTTGACAAGCATGGTTATTAGTTTCCAGATTTTGTTCGTTATGACATTTTGGCGTTCTTTAATAAAAAACACGCCTCTGGTTTATGTTATGGTTAACGTATAATGGTTATCTATCTGATAGTCGTTAGAATCCCGTTGCTTTTGGGAAAATGGGGTATCATGCCGTTCCCCTAATTTGACCCCATTAGTTAATTTTATTAGGGTGAGCGCGCATTGTAAACGTAATAGCTTTAGTTATGTTAAGCTCTTTGCGAAAAGTCCCGTCCAGGGAAGTAGGTAGTACCATCGTAATTATTTCTGACGCCAAGCATCATAGTTTTAGTTAGTAAGTCAAATTGCATGTTTGATTTTTAACCGACTTCAAAAAAGGATGGGCCGTTAAGTTGACCATCGTCCTACTTGTATTTTTTTTTTATAAAAAGCTGATTTTATCCAACGTTAAATATTTATTTATTTATTAAGGATCTCCAACAAAGGATACACATACACAATATAAATTTACAGTAATACAAAAGGTTCTTTTAAGTGTGCTCCTTCAATTACAGGAGACCACAGCATGCACATATAACTAGGAGTAAACACGATAAAAATAAAGAAAGTAAATGACTAATGAATACAAAATATAAAAAGTGAAGGAAAAAAATAAAATTAACATGTCAAGAGATTCATTTTGCAATATATTTTATTCGTGGGATAAAGTTGATGTTGACGATAATTCAAAATGATTCCTCTTTATCGTTGGAAAAATCTGCCCTAAATAAAAAAAAAAAACTGTCGTATCTTATCCAAAGGAAATAAGTCATCACTCATCACCTTTTTACAACATAATCTATTTTTCAAAATTCCTTATATTTCATCTAAAACTAGACCATTTTTAGGCAAACACTAAAATATTTAAATCAAAACCGGTCTACTAATAAAATATGGATCCGTGTGAACAGCGGGCGCTCTGAAATTCCCCACTTCGGGCATGGGAATTTCCAACGGTAAAGTTGTAAGGGCTGAAAAACCACGAGATGAAATGCTACTGAAATATGCATGATCTGGCGCGTCATCAAATCTGTGTGAATTGTCGTTTTAGATGTATCTGATTTAGATGTACATAATATCTGATGGGATTAGGAAATTAATGTTTGATGATAAAGGAAGGATACTGTATTTATGTATGTGATATATAATGTAAAAGTGCTTGAGTTTTCCATTGTTGATTCAAGGTAGTTTGTTTGTTTTGAAAATTTCTTTATAGCACTGTGTGACCTAAACCCACCCGTCTTCAGTAGTCAGGTCCAGTTGAAAACTAGCGTCAGGTACTAGTTGTCTGGCATTATTGCTGAACTGGGCCTTTTTGGCGCAGCCGTGAGGCACACTTTCCTGCTAATTACTTACATCGGACTTTACGCTTTTTATTTGATCTTTGTTTGTTTTTATATTTTGTATCTGGTGTATTGTGTTTCTTTCAGTCTATGCTAAATAAATGTATTTTCTTTCTTTCTTTCTTTAGTCCATTTTTACTCAGACGAGGTATAAAATAGTATACGATAAGTGTGATTAAGATAGAGTCTATTAATGCACGGTGTTTAGCTCCTTCACGCCGTGCAATAATGGACTACTGAAGTCACACGTATCATAATGAACTATATTGAAATCAGAACCAAGCGTGCTTTTGAATACCAATAAACTTTAGGTAAGACGTACTAATTGCAATAGGCTGACTAGCATCTGCCCGCGACTTCATCCGCGTGAAATTTCACCCTCTCCTTATTCACCCTCTTAGGGGTGGAATTTCGAAAAACCCTTTCTTAGTGGATACGAAATTATATTATTATTCCTATGTATGTTATGTTAGTGGATACCTTATACTCTTCACAAAGAACACACCCTCCAAATTGCATGTCTCTAGGACCAGTGGTTTAGGCTGTGCGTTAATATATCAGTCAGTCAGGACTTTGAATTTTATATAGATTATGATGACGAATTGCAATGAAGTGTCTCTGGTTTGTTCACCGATACCCATACGATTAATTTCCAAAATTACTTTTTAAGATCGGCTTTTATACCCGAAACTTCAAATTTTCCCAATCAACTTTAAAACCTATGCTTTAGCGATAAAGTTGAAAATTATTAAAGAAATTTGACAGATTGTAGTACCTTGATGTGCTGGCGTCTGTACTTTATTGGCGGCCTCTTAATGAGAGCTATTATGATAGTATAGCAAAGTCCAAAAGCTCTGTCAACCGCTAGCATTTTGTTATTATTCCTAAATCATCACTTACGTGAGTTTCGTTGGGGTACTTACCACGACATTGATATTTCAACGCCTAAACAAAATTCATAAACAAACCGTTTCAAGAATTCACTTCCCCAACATTGTCACGAACAGCGACTCGTACAACTTTCTCTAACAAATATTGTTCCATAACTTCCATAAATACGTTTGATATTTGACGAACATGTTCCAGGAACATGAAATGTTGTTTAAATACTGAGTTTCAATTAGTTCTCAAACAATGAGAGACTTCAACAAAACAGTGGCCGTTGGTAGGTACCGTAGTCGGCAAAGACTAGCAAACGTGAGTATTGTGATACCGAGTATAATGAACTGATGTTATTAGTACATGAGTTAGGTTTGGGACACAACTGTGGGCTCTTAGTCCGTTAACAAAATCAAAATATTATAATGTTCTAAGCGTAGGTAACATAAATCATAGTAATCAGGTATTTGCGCCACTCACTCTACACAGTCTACAACATTGAAATATCTTGTATCTCTGTTCTACACCACAGAAAAATCTTGTATCTATGGTCTATACCATAGCAAAATCTTGTATCTATGGTGTACTCCATAGAAATATTTTGTATCTATGGTCTACACCATAGAAATATCTTGTATCTATGGTCTATACCATAGAAATATCTTGTATCTATTTTCCACACCATAGAAATATCTTGTACCTATGGTTTACACTATTAGAAATTCTTTCTTATATCTATGGTCTACACACGTTTCTTTTGTGGGAATTCTAGGAAATGATGTGAAACTAAAGTAAGTACCTATTCATAATTTTCTGAGGTTCAGTTTTCTATAGACGTTTTAGGAAGCCGGCACCTCAAATTTCGTAACACATTTTCATTTAAAAACCGCAGGATTTTGAAGGAAAATTCTTTACCCAATGTACGAGTATGTATGCAACATAATATTATGTATGTATGTTTGAAAAATTCGTTTGCTCGACAATCAAATGCAGTGAATTTTGTTGAGTTAACAACACGATAGGTATAGCAATTGTTAGTGAGTTACGCAATTATCCCACACAACAGGATGTATTTGGAACTGACCCTACCCATACGCTGTAGAAACCACAAAGCATTCCGTCACATATATTATACCGACGCCTTTTCGGTTCGCTAGAATTTGTAGTGCTAGCTAGATTTACTATCCTTTGTTGTTAGACGCAGGTATAGACAAAATACAATGAAGTAGTTTATTGGTATTTACTAATCAAAATAAATCGAAGTCATTTATTCAAATTGGGCTGAGAATCAGCGAATGAACGTCAAAATTAAATAAGATAGTCCCCCACACGGCAAAATGGCCGCCTTCCACCACTTTTTAATGCTCTATCGGGGAAGAAGAAGTGGCACAACAAACTCCCCAGCAGCACATCTGTCTAATAAGTTAGATGACCTTGATTCTATACTCAATACTTTATTGCATTCCATAATGTGTACATATATAACAGTTGGTATGTTAAAACATCGAATCAATTATGGACCCTGTCGGGCACAGCAGTTAATTTTTAATAGGAGAGAGGATGAAGGCGCTTTTTGTTAAGAATTTTTTTTTTAAATTAAAATAGTATCAGATCATTTGCTTTTATGTTATTTATATTTTATATAAGTATTATATAAATATTTATATCTATCTACAGCTACACAATGGTATGCAAAGTAATGAACATTATACAACAAATAAACACGACACATTAAATTAAATTATTTGCCATATTGTAATATCCACGCTACTCGCATAAACAAATTAAGATAACGTCATGAAGCATTCTAGCATCTTGATTTGTCTAACCCACAAACTTAGTTCAAAACTACAATTTTCTCCAAAAACGTAGTTTTTATTGAACGAAACGGTCAAATTAATTTTTACCCGACTGCGCCCGGAAGAGGGTAACGTTTTTTAGCATACAAATTCAGGTAAGGCGTTATCATTTTTTTTGCAATTTTAATTTCTTACTGCCTTGTCACGAACTATATTCAACCTTCAATGAAAAACCGCACTACTTGAAAGTCATCAGCTACTTACCGCATTTATACCTTACCTGTCCTTTTCCCGATGTTGAGGGCAGCTTCCGATCTTACCTGGATGCAGCTGAATACCAGTATTTTACATGGACCTACTGCCTATCGGACTGGTTTTCAGGCTTTCGGCCTTCCTTCCCGTAACAACTGTCAAAGATCTACAAATGACAACCGGGACCAACGACTTAACGTCCTCTCGGTATGTAATGGATCACCCATCCAAGGACCGACCTCGGCCAGCGTTGCTTAACCTTGAAGATTGATCCGTGCGGCTGTCATTATTTAGCCACGAGCCACCTTTCACGTCCATAAGGAAGGTCGTAGATGGAAAAACGTCGTAACCATAATAAATGTTATTAGTGCACCTTCAGCTTAACGAGTGTTTGCGTTACGACTCGCGTACATAAATATTGGCGCGGAGTGCGCGGACTGTTCGGAGTGCGTCAATATAATATTTACTGTTCGTTCCAATAATGTAATTGTTTTAGAGCCTGTTAATTTGTTAATATGCTTTTAGCCGATACGACAATTTATTTGATTATGATGTGTTGATATTACCGCGTTTTAGTATGGTAATCATTTTTTATATTAACGTAAATAGCCAGTGGTTTATAGACCGCTAATAATTTAGGTGGCTGTGAGGAAACGCAATGATTCTAGTGAGCATCGTAATATGTTTTTAATTTATTTAATAATATTTTATTTATTTTCATCACCATGTCCTTATTGTATATTTTTAAGCTATTGCATAGCTTTTATCGCGGGCTTTGAGCGCGGCGACTGAATCAAGAAATTCCGTAACTAAAATAAACCTAACACCCCCACTCCGACCGGCACAGCGGTGCGGCGTTGAAAGCCGTGCATCGTCTAACGTCGTTTCAGTTCGGCAGACTTCGGCACGGTGTTTGTGTGCGTGCGACTATGACGTATGCGTGTAGACTGTACGAAGCTCGCACGGATCGAGTCGAACTGCTTACTGTAACTTGAATTAATATCAAAGAAAAAACTTGAATTAATCTCAAAGAAAAAAAAATATTGCATAAATATTATAATTGCATAAGTCGATAAAAAATGCTATGCTTTACCGCGGCAGTCCCCGAGTGTTTTTTCAAATTAACCTCTTTTGACCACTGCTGGGTCTCT
The DNA here is from genome assembly GCA_947508005.1 of Amphipoea lucens. Taxonomy (NCBI): domain Eukaryota; kingdom Metazoa; phylum Arthropoda; class Insecta; order Lepidoptera; family Noctuidae; genus Amphipoea; species Amphipoea lucens. Next base: position 22,071,315 of record OX382360.1, on the reverse strand, counting down.
TCCATATTTTTCCACTTTTCTTTGTCCTGCCACTTCTCCGTCCAATCGGTTAGACACGAGTACAAATCGTCACGCCAGCGTTTCTTAGGCGAGCCTCGGTGACGACGCCCGATATAAAATAATAACAAATACAATATTGTCCAATCATGGGCTTAATAAAAATATTGTGGGAGATTGGTGCCTAAGCTAACTCGAAGCCTGTATTTCGGCCACCAGAAGGCCAATTCTCGTATTTTAAAACGTTCAAAATCTAGTCGAAGTTTCATCTTGGCGACAAACAAATGTCAAAAACTTGTCAAAATGTAGGGAAATTAGAGGTATTTTTGACAGGTTGAGACTGAGATCAGAGTGTGAACGTTCTTAAAATTACGAGAAATGCCCCTCTGGTCTCCGCTCCAAGTACAAAGTGGCCTCTGTACTTGGAGCGGAGACCAGAGGGGCATTGTATTTATTGAGGGGCATTTACCCCAATCTGTCAAATTTTCTCAATTAAACATGAACCTTATTCCATTGTAGTAAAGTTGAAAATCTATCAAAGAAATTTAACAGATGGTAGCTTGATGTGCTGGCCTCTGTACATAGGTACATAATTATGGTTACCCGTAAACTAACGCTTGACAATAATTTCCATTTTTCTTAGGAAAGAGTGTTCGTATGGAGTGTGTGAGTATTGAAGAAGTTGGTGCGTATTAAACTGTTTACACTGAAATACTGCCATAGTAGTAAGTCCTTGTGGTAGAGACAAACATAGACGGAATGAGGTGTCTATTTTGGGAAGGAATGAACATAGATTTTCAATTGTCGTTGTAGTCCAGTCTTAAGCCATCCATTAAGTTTTATCTTACACAGGTGTTTTGTGAGTGGGAAGATGTTGTGAGCTTTGTTTATTTTGTTATAAAGTAGCCTCCTAGAAAACAAAATAATCATTCGGAGAAACCAATTGTAAGTCTACCAATGTAACTCGAAACTGTTTCTCAAGATTTCATCAAATAGAAAAGAATATTTATTGGCCAGAAACATGGCGTTTATAAAGGTGTTCATAACATTGCATAGTGCTACATGTCTCACCGTTTTAACGGTATGCAAAAACAATTTACAATTAAATGAAGTTTTTACATACATTTTCAATTTACATTAGATTAATTTTAAAATTTAAATATTATATTAAACACCTATATACTACACACTTCCATTTTTATCATATTATTAAATAAAACAATACATATAAATTAATTATACACATAAATTATCACTTAACTTAAATAATTACTTATGCAAAAAAATTTTTTTCTCTTGATCTGGCATCCCTGTATTTTGATGCCAGATCAAAAGAAAAAAAAATGACAGGGACTTTTTATCAATTCGAATAATTAATTAAGGTTCCTACTTACTTCATTTTGGCTATAGGTTATACTCAAGGATCTTATTGGCGCTCGAATGACGTTGACAGTTAAAGTACTGTTGGTAAACATTTGTGCAATTGTTCTGAAAATGTCACTTCAAAAATATTAAAAAAAAAACACTTTTTATTTATGGTACCTACCCCACACCAATTCGTATACCACTACTTGCTATGTAATCAACAGTGACTGGAAGTATTAAAACATCATCAAGATACACAAAGTGGATTAAATACGTTTTATCAAAGCTAACTCAAAAACTACTCGAGCAAAGTTAATAAAACTTACATGAGACTATTGCGCAACCTTTCTCTACCTAATCAAAAAAGAATTACCGAAATCGATCCACAATTGCCAGTGATATCGCATAACACATATAGAAAAAAAAAACACAGTCGAATTGAGAACCTCCTCCTTTTTGAAGGTCGGTTAACAAGACAGTGGCGTTAGTTCCGATTTTGGCCACGCGCCAGAATATCCTTGCAGTGCTTCACTTAGGCACTAATGGTTCTTAATATTAAAAAAAAAAAGTTTATTGACACAAAATACCTATGTATACAATACTACATTTCACATAGGTACATTGTATATAAAACGTGACACAATGCCTTTTTCAATAACAGAAATAGTTTTGAAAAAACAAAAGCCGAGCGGTGAAAACCTGTTCAAAAGGTTCAGATAAGCAGAAAGCTACAAACGAAGTCACATGAGAATTATCATTTGAATGATGCAAACGTCTTGCTCATTTGAAAACCACATCACAAAGACATGCAGTTCCAATAAACTACACTATTCAAAGAGTCAACATACAAACTGCGAATGTAAATATAGTTTTAAAATCAGTATCCAGGTGTGATGAATAATTCAAGCGACGCAGCGGCAAGAGCGAGCGATGCTTCAATATTAAATCTTTGACATCGATGCGCTGAAAACAATGTTCTTATGCTGAGGGTGGGTTTTATTTCTCGATGTATTAAATTGCATGTTTTTGTTCAAAGTTTGAAGCTATAAATATTATAAACCATTGAAGAGAGAGAGAGAGAGACAGAGAGAGTTCTAAATCTAAGATTTCAATCTTAGATTTATATTTTGTTCTGTTATAGATTTGTATTTTAAAATATTATTGAAAGCTCTATTTTATTAGTTATCAATTTATTTTTCGTAAAAGTATACGTCACATTTTGAAATGATTATTCCAAGCAGGGTAAACCAACTAGATTATGTTGTGCTGGTAGTTGATAAAATACTAAGGGCGAATTTCAACCTCGAGCGACCTCTAGCGTCGGCGGCGACCTCTCGTGTCCGGCCCTGGTTCAAGCCATGGCCCGGAGCAAGAGGGAGTAGGAGGCAGTCACCTCCTTCTGCGAAGCAGTCATGCTAGCGAATGAGGTGGCGGGATAGATGAGGGAGAGAGCCTCACGCCCTAGCTGCCGCGGGAGACGCTCCGGGCGTTGGGAGCCGCGTGACGACTCTCGGCCACCGTAGGCGCGGGCCTGCGGACGGAGATTAATGGGTAGCTCACCGTCCGATCAGGACCAGGCCCATGCCGGACGGCGCGTATGTGTTCCACGCGCGCCTCAAAGAGATGTCAGCATATAGGAAGGGGCCTGTTAGGGCCTAAGCCTGCCGGGGTTGCGGGATTGTCCGAAAGGGTTACCGCTACCCCGGAACATAAAGGGCTAAGGAAGGAACAGGGTGGGTTTTATTCAGTAAGAGTCTGACACTCCCTTCCGATCCACCCAGAGCGGGAGAGGTCATTTGATGATTTCCCAACCATAAAAAAGCAGGGTAAATCAACTAGATTATGTTGGGCTGATAGTTGATAAAATACTAAGGGCGAATTTCACCAAACTTTTATATCTTCTTAAAATAAGTCTTATACAGAGTTTTTATTATTTATTTTTGACAGTTTTTCCATACTAGAACTGTCAGATGTCAATTTTATTCCAAAAAAGATATCTGAATTTGGTAAAATCAACCCTTAATAGTATAAAAAAAGCCACGTCTGTTCGTGTGATTCTTAGTCACCTTGGCGGTGACCGTTTTTCGCCGAATCGGTTATACATATAATCAGATACAGTTTTTCCGCTGAATTGACTGATAAAAGAAGGATTTCTGGAGGTATTCACAACAGTTAGAATATCGTCCCTCTCAATCCGCCCACTAACAATAATGTCGTCTTGCCCCGGCGGCGGAGCGAGGCGATATCAACCTTCGAGAGAGCTCTACTGGCAGCATTCAAACGCTCATTATTTACTACTGAATCACTATCCACTTACTTATACCAGCCGAGGCTTAGGCTTATCTTTTATACTGGAGAGCAGTTACCTTTTGTCTTATACGTATACTGAAATAATCCTTCTAGATTAGTTTTTGAGGCGGGGTCTGAGTTTCTTTGTTAGGTTTGTTGTTTATTATTGATCGTTGAATAGATGAGGTCCTTAAGCTCTGAGTTGAGCTGCACGATTAGTGACAAATGGGTGCACTGACTGGACAGATCCATTCAAATCTGTGTAGTTTTTTCTGCTTGTGGTGACTGGTCGTCTTGTTGACCATTGTTTTATTGTTGTCATTAGTAGTAATAACTTGTTTATTTATTTTACTTCGATGGTCCTTGTTTATCATTTGTGACTTCAAGTGACAGCTATGTAAACAGAACCCAGCATTGCATAAATATGTGAGCTGTCATGCCCTTTATGCCTGGAGGCTTTTATTTGGTCAGTAAGTTTTATTTGTTTACATTTTTGATTCAAATTTTTTGCTTTAGTACGTATAGTGTTTATTGTATTTGTTGGTATATTGGCGTGGATAGCTAATCTATGGCAATTAATTTGATTTAATGTTCTGTGTCCTGTAATGTTAATTACTTTGCATACTTAGTATTGTATAAAATCAATTATTTCCTTACTGAACAGACAGTTGTGCTGCTGGGGAGTTTTTTCCGCCACTTCTTTTCCACAGCGAAAGCACTAGGAAGTGGTGAAGGGCGGGCGTTTTGGGGGACTGTCTTTTGTAATTTTGACGTTCGAAAAGTGCTGATTCTCAGCCTAGTTTGAATAAATGACTTTTGATTTTGATAAATAAGACCATCTCAGACATCGATCTACACGATTTGACCAAGATTATGTTTGGACTTCAAAAGACTCTGTGACCTCTGAGTTTATTTTGACCTTTCTTCTCAGAGTAGTTAGTAGGATAGAAAACTTCGACCTCACCTTTTAAAATAAAATATGATTGACGTGTTAAAATCACACTAATATAAAGACGAATGTTTGTGAGTGTGTGTGTGTGTTTATATGTTTGTTATTTCTTAACGGCTGGACCAAATTTGATAAAATGTTGTATGGAGGTAGCTGACACCTTGGATTAACATATATAGGCTACTTTTTATCCCGACATTCCCACGGGATTGACATTTACGCGGGTGAAAACGAGGGACGCAGCTAGTGTTCTTATAAACCTACTTTCTAAAATAAAGCATTTAAGTCTTAATCAGGCTTGGGTTCTAATCTCCTGAACGTATGGTCCCAAGTCATGCCTACTATTCATCAAGATTTTATTTAAAGTACCTTTTCAAAAATCCAAACTAATATTATAAATGCGAAAGTAACTCTGTCTGTCTGTCTGTCTTTTCTTCACGCCTAAACTACTGAACCGATTTAGATGAAATTTGGTATAGAGATAGTTTGAGTCCCGGGGAAGGACATAGGATAGTTTTTATCCCGATATTCCACCGGGATCGACACATATGCGGGTGAAACCGCGGGGCGCAGCTAGTGGTAGAATATACAGCAGGCCAGCAACATGAATATTGAAACAGACATATTGCGATTTCTATTGTACCTATAAAATGCTCATGAAAGCAAGATGTGAAAGCCGTAAATCGCGAACAGTAAGTTCACCATCTACGAGTATATTATGAAGTATTGCGCGATAACAACTTATCTAGAGTAGGTTTTCGGCAAAAAACGGACGAGAAATACAAGAAAAACCAAATCCTCTACTACCAAAAAACTTTAATACCACCACAATTTATTCTCCTATCAAAAACAGTCCAGACAAGAACAAGACAAGACAACGTAGACACATGCCACAGACGAAGCAAAATGGAACATATTACATGCACTGACACTTCAGCAGTTTGTGAGTTATGTCGCAAGCCTGCGGACTATCTGCTTTGTGATATAAAAGTGGAAACTTTTCTGTTATGTTACCTTTCCGTTTTAGCTTGGGAATTGATATTGTTGGTAGTTTTTGGGTTTTTGAAGTGAAACTTCTTTACGCACGCTTGACTTGGGGAGTAAGCTGGCGAACGCGTGACGTAAGCGTTACGAAAAGTGTGATCGGGCGAGGCGAACGGGAGTTGAGGGGGGATATAAGCAAGAAAAAGCAGTGCGCGTGCCCATTTTATTTTTCTCTTCTTCTCATAGCCAAATATGTTTGAAGTTTTACTTCAGTCGTGTGGTCATAAGCACACTCGGTTTTTTTTAAGCTCATTGCAAGCTTGTCATTGTTGGCAATAGCAAAGGAAAGAATGAAGAAGGTTTGACCAAGTGAAAGAAGCTACGTCCTCAAGTATGGTGATGGCAAGTTTGGACCGGAGCCGATGGAGGCAGATTATTCGCTTAACAAGATCTTTAGTAATGAGGGACCGATTGAATAAAAAAGAAGCTCATTGCTATAAAAAAATTACCTTGATGTAATTATTTCAATGACTTACCATGGCTTTCTTGGGTTGTTTTGGTGGGCAAGAGAAGTCTTTATCGATTATGTAAATACTTGCGCAAATAGCTATGATTATATTTGACACAACACCACAAAAAACCTTTAGTTAGATATTTACTTGGATTTTTCATTTACATAATATTCTGAATAATAAAACAAATATAAATAAAGTATTTTAAACAATTGAATAATGAGTTATAATTTAGTCGATACAGACGCCAGCACATCAAGCTACTACAACCTGTCAAATTTCTTTAATAGACAACATTATCTCTAAAGCACAAGGTTCAAAGTTAACTGGGAAAATTTGACAGTTTCGGGTAGCTTGATATGCTGGCGTCTGTACTTAATGTATGCTCCTTTTCCCCTTTTTTTTATGGATGGGAAATCATCAAATGACCCCTCCCGCTCTAGGTGGAGCGAAGGGAGTGTCAGACTCTTAGTGACTAAAACCCATCCGTGTTCCTTCCTTAGCTCTTTATGTTCCGGGGTAGCGGTAACCCTTTCGGACAATCCCGCACCCCCGGCAGGCTTCGGCCCTGGCAGGCCCCTTCCTTTATGCTGACACCTCTTTGAGGCGCGTGTGGAACACGTACGTGCCGTCCGGCACGGGCCTGGTCCTGATCGGACCTTTTCCCCTACGTTGCACTCCGGTGTTAAAGAAATCAAACAATATTGTTATCTAACAGTCATAGACTTAGTACAATCAGCCTATAACGTTTCCACTCCTGGGACACAGGCCTCCTCTCGGAGAGAGGGATTGGGCCGTAATCCACCACGCGGGCTCAGTGCGAGTTGTATGGTAGATGTCACATTTCTTCGAATTTTTGGTTCTAGGGCATGCCGGTTTGTTTTCGTTCACCGTTTTGAACCTTAATCATACTCAATTACTCACGATTTAAATACCTTTGCCACCGATGTATTATACGTATTTCAATACATACGAAATAATTATTCATTTATGCTTATAATATGAAGATGCTTGGATATCCACCATTCATTAACGCCTCAATACCTCGTCTAGCAGTATATTCTGATAAATTCTATTTGAGTCCTTTTGTTCGCAACCAGCGTCTTGGATCTCACTTAGTGCCACGTCGCCGAATAGATCTCAGATCTTAGAAATCAGTTTATATCAATATCGGAGGACATTTTTAATGGTGTATACCTGTAAACGTCTTCATGGCTGGATGAGTAAGCGTACTGTTCGATTTGTGAGGCTAGGAAGCAGCATTGGCTGTGATTGAATCCCATATTCCATTCCAAATGTTTTTTTTAAATTTTTTATTGCTGAACGGGCCCGCTCTTGACCTCGATCACGCCTGATGGAAAGCAATGGATGAGGTCTATGATGGAACGAGCGGGCTCAGAAGATGCCTATGGCACTGGAACTCCCACGCATCGACGAAACACAGCAGGCTGCTTAACGCCGGACTCCGGTGGGAGGGTGGTCGCGAACCAGGCGAGCGTTAAAAATAAGGTGTTGGGTGTGACTCTCCAGGAAGCACCGAGCGCTCGGTTCAGTTGAGTAACTGGCGGAACAAACTGCGCTACACGAGGAGGCTTCTTCATGCATCCCAAAAAATGTATACTTAGGTAGTAACTTATTTATTGAGATCATTATGCATACTATCAGGCATAACAAAATAATAGGAGGAAGCTTCAAAACTCAACTTATCAGCCCTCTTGACTCTAATATCTCATGTAACTTAAAAGAGTAACGGGGGAGTTTCTTGCCCATTCTTCTCCACACGAAACTACCTTTTGGAAGGGGCGATTAGAATCAATTCTATTTTTAGTAAATTTGACGTTCATAAGTGCCTTTTATGTGCCTATTTGAAAAAAAATTATTTGACTTTGTAATTAGAGTTATTTTTTAACCGACTTTAATTAACCGACTTTAAAAAAGGAGGTTCTGTATTCGACCCGTATGTATGTATGTATGTATGTTTGGATGTCCGCGATTATCTCAAAAACTACTGAACCGATTTTGATAATTTTTTCATTAGTGTGATCTACATACTTTCAGGAAGGTTTTAGTATAATACATTAGGTAATTATTCTGATGTACGAAGTAATATGCATAAATGTACTGCATCTCCGGCATTTCTATGCGAATTTTGATGATTCTTCGAGTTGTGTCTTCAATTCTTCAATGCACTAGTGTTAATTGAATTTATGTGGGGTAGGTACAACTAAAAAGTGAAAAATAAAAACTTTTTTACAAAAAAAACTACCGACTTCAAAAAAAAAACACTACAAAATGAAAAATAACTTTAATTTCGGAAGTCGGTGTCAAAAAACGAAAATGCGGAACCAAAGACACCGATTTCCGAAATTAAAGTTATTTTTCACTTTGTAGTGTTTTTTTTTGAAGTCGGTTGTTTTTTTTTGTAAAAAAGTTTTATTCTACTAAGTATGAATTAAAAAAAAAAACTGTAATTATATACACCGTGAAATTTTAATCACCGTTTTCCTCTTAAGGGGCCATTGTACTCATCATTATGAACAACTTTTACTATGGGACTAAACCTAAAATCGCGAAAAAAAATCAGCTGTTCCTTGCATTTATGTTCACATAACTCGTCAAAATGTAGGGAAGAGCTGATTTTTTTTTTCGCGATTTCAGGTTTCGTCCCATAGTAAAAGTTGTTCATAATGATGATTGCAAAGGCCCCTTAAAAGGATGCCCATGAATTCAATTTCACCCTGTATATAGCAGTTATAATATTATAGTTTATTTTCACTTATAGTAGTGTCTTGTAGGTGACTATTCCGAGATCCTTACGTGCTTTGGAAACACGTTAAACCGTTTGTTCCGGTGCAGCGGTGGTTACATAACACACCACACACGCTTTATATTCAGAGCTTTGAATGTATAACAACCGTGAGATTCTGTTATGTGTTTCGACGTCAGTCGTTCAGAGTACAGTTATACTGGTCTTTGACATACCATAAACTATTTGCCTAGCCTTTTCTCAACTATGTTGGGTTCGGCTCCCAGTCTAACCGGATTTATTTTACATGGAGCGACTGCCTATTTGATCTCCATAAAAAGTTTACTGGGTAATACTATACCCCTAGGTAAAACTGATTGTCAGACTTTTTGGGCTTATAACTACCTATCTCTAACGACTGTCAAAGATCTACGAATAACCCCGGGATCAATGCCTTAACATAGTGTCATACTTTCAGACTTATATTCATTGTAAATGCACAAATCTGCAGCTACAACCGGTTGGACTTGAAGCCGACCCAACATACCAACGTAACATTGGAAAAGTACTAGGCAAATTGATTACACAAATGCTGTTGATTAGATGCTGGTTTCTTCATGATATTTTCCTTCAGCGATGTCAATAAAAACAATTGCAAATGTAATTTCAATACAACAGTGTCATAATTTTAACCTTTATGTTACCTAATTGTTTTGAAAATAAAGTTTTTAATTATTATTTGGTTTAATAATGTCCAAGTTGAACTCAGAAACTACATTTGAAATTGAAGTAATCACATTGTTTTTTGCCCGTATTTGAACCCATAACCTTGTGCACGAGAGGCGAGGCTTTAACCAATAGGCCATTAACACATTACATGTATGGTCAACTGTGATTGGTTAAAAATGACGGCTTATGAAAAGGATGATAATTAAAAATAAATTAAAAATAACCTTAATTTCGGAAGTCAGCGTCTTTGTTTTTGTATTTTCGTTTTTTGCCACCGACTTCCGAAATTAAAATTATTATTCAGTTTGTAGGGTTTTTTGGGAAGTATTTTTTTTTTTTACTTTTTTGTTGTGGTACCTAGGTACATACCCCCGAGTCCACATGAATTCGTATGCCACTATACTTGTTATGCAAATATCAGTGTCAGGAAGTTATTATAACATCATAAACATACAGTAAGTGGACAAAATACGCAGGTATATTGAAGTTAACCTAAAAACTACCCCAGCAAAGTAAATAAAATAAAATTAATATGGGGCCACCGCGCAAGCTTCTCTACTAAATGAAAAAAGAAAATTTGTCTACAATTGATCGATGAACATAAAAGGTATTTTAACTAGTTAACTAGAATCATCGCTGAAATGCGCTTAAATATAAAAAGAACATCCTTCTTTTTTTAGCAGTCGGTTAAAAAAAACGGAATTCACACAACCCAAAAGTTACCATATAGAGTACAGGATAAAATAATTTGAAACACAGCTGAGTCGTGCATTCAATTCCTTCAGATCACACCATATGGGCTGATTAGGTATTCATTGGATCCGCTCCGGTGCAACCGCCCTCGGTGTTCGAGAAAATTCGAGAACCGCCAGAAATTCTTTGATATGTGCGCGAAATATTTATTGCATTTGACGATTTAAGCGAAAAGGGGTGAACGTTTTAGAGTTTGTTGTCTTTCTTTGATGATTCTGATAGAATGCTATAATTACATTCGATGTGTGAAACTAATTAGGATCCTAATTGCGTAACAGACTTTCAATAACAATTCGAAAGATTTTGTATAAAATTACTAATCCATTGCCTGCTTGGCAACGTAAATAACGCAATGAATGTTGTTGTTGAAATGTCAAAATAAATAGCATTTCGTGTGTTATGCAATTTCCCGCTGTTTAGTTCAACCTGTAATCCCTAATGTGCCGATTATAATATTATCTTGGTATTCTGTCACAGCAAAAACTATGTAGGTATTACTGTAGTTTTTTATAATAGCAGCCAGCCCCACGTCCGGCCCTGGTTCAAGCCATGGTCCGGGGCGAGAGGGAGTGGGAGGCAGTCATCTCCTTCTGCGAAGCAGTCATGCTAGCAAAGGAGGTAGCGGGACGGCTGAGGGAGAGAGCCTCACGTCCCAGCCGCCGCGGGAGACGCTCCGGGCGTCGGGAGCCGCGTGACGACTCCCGGCCACCGTAGGCGCGGGCCTGCGGACGGAGAGTAATGGGTAGCTCACCGTCCGATCAGGACCAGGCCCGTGCCGGACGGCGCGTACGTGTTCCAGGCGCGCCTCAAAGAGATGTCAGCAAAAAGGAAGAAGCCTGTCAGGGCCGAAGCCTGCCGGGGGTGCGGGATTGTCCGAAAGGGTTACCGCTACCCCGGAACATAAAGGGCTAAGGAAGGAACACAGATGGGTTTTAGTCAGTAAGAGGCTGACACTCCTTTCCGCTCCACTCAGACGGGGAGGGGTCATTTGATGATTTCCAATCCAAAAAAAAGCCAGCCCCACAGAAGTCAGACTTGTTCTTTTTTGTGTTTGTGTTCTTTCTCTGCGTTATGTTTCCCGCTAATAAACGCATTCTTTTTCTTTTCATCTCTAGGACCTGCAGTACTGACAAGATCCTTGATTATATTTCACCACAATAACCAGCGAGACTTCTTAGTCCCAATTTCGCGTCATGTTCGTGGACGGGCGCCGTCTGTTGAGACTGGTCATCTCTTAACTGCCAAGGCTTATTTTTGATCTTATATTTTGAATTGTTTAATCATTTGTGTGTTTTTGAAGTGAAACTTCTTTACGCACGCTTGACTTGGGGAGTAAGCTAGCGAACGCGTTACGAAAAGTGTGTTCGGGACTTCGGGCGAGGCGAACGGGAGTTGAGTGGGGGATATAAGCAAGAGAAAGCAGTGCGCGCGCACATTTTCTTTCTCTCTTCCTCTCATAGCCAAATACGTTTGAAGTTTCACTTCAGTCGTGTGGTCATAAGCACAATTGGTTTTTTTTATATGACTCTCACATATACAGGGTGTTACGGAAAGGGTATATCAATACAAACGGGTTGAAGAGTGTATCTAGTCTAGAATCTCTATACAAAACTTCAGCTCAAAAGCATATACTTTGAAAATGCTTAATATTTTTTTATTTCGACATCACGGCGCTGCACTGGCGCGCGGCGGCGTGATATGCGTGTACTAGGCGCACAGACACACTACAGATAATGGATAATGACCCTCGTAGTGCGGTGACACGTTTGTTATGATTTCAATTAAATAAACTATCGAAATTAAAAAATATTAAGCATTTTCAAAGTTACTGCTTTTGAGCTGAAGTTTTGTACAGAGATTCTAGACCAGATACACTCTTCAACCCGTTTGTATTGATATACCCTTTCTGTAACACCCTGTAGAAGCAACAAGAATAATGTACCCAGTATTCTGTAACATCCTGATTATTCCTGATTTAAAAGTGTCCTTGGAGTTTCTTGCCCGTTCTTCTCCATAGAGATCTACGTTTTGGAATGGGCAACTAGCTTCAACTTTCTGACTAACTGACCGACTATATAATTTTGACAATTCAAAAGTGCCTGTACATGGTTTAATTGAAATAAATGCTTTGAGTTTGAGTTTCGAAGCCAACCAAATAGGTAACTACTGTGAAACGTCATAAAGTATTCCAACATCACTAACCAATCCAGCTTCGAATTCACAAGGTTCCGCACTTACTCTGCGACGCAGTCTACCTTCAGTCAGGGTATACGGTATACCGTAGTGATGGTAATCATGTATTCATTGGCTTCGAGTGCACAGAGCGGTGTCAACAGAGCTCACTGTGAAATATTCGAATGTGGAGTACTGGAGTTCAGATTGGGAGGCTGAAAATGTATGAGAGGTAGATTTAGTGGTGGTTATTAAACAGGTCGTAGGTTCGAACCGAGACAGGTGCTTTACTTCATCACCATTGCTCTCAAAACGGTGAATGAATACATTATGAGGAAACCGCCATGTCCTAGAACCAAAAAATTCGAAGGTATGTGACATCTGCCAACCCGCACTGGGCCCGCGAGGTGACTCTCGAGCCTATATTTAAACCCTTCACGCGTAGAATTCTGTCAAAGTTAATGAACCCTTTTATTCTATTAGAAAGAGTGATGGGAAAACAAAATAAGTTTGTTGTTGTAGTTGGCAGACAGTAAAAAAGGAAACTTTTGTAGGTAACGAATTATTTATCTGGTGCTTTCGTTTATTTTAATTTGTTAATTGACTTCTGTGAGTTGGTCGTATCGTATCTACTCGTATTAATAAAGGATAGGAATAAAACCCAGAATTTTCAAGCAATTTTCAACAAATCATCATCGTTATTGCGCAACATGTCTTTTTTCCATACTCTTCAGAATCAGAATATTTATTTGTGAAACATAGGTATTTACATAAAGGTCTTTGGTTAATAACATGGGCGCTATGTTATGCCGTGAAGGAGTGGGTCCAGTTGACCAAAGACCCAGGCGTACAAATACATATTACAGAAAATAAAAGTAAACAATAAAACAAAAATAAAACTATCAGAAAAAAAAAACTAAATTAAATAGGTACATACAACAGAAAAAGAAAAAACTATTTTAAATGTAGAGGAAGGGGTGGTAATTTAGAACCCTACTTTATTTCTTAAGTATTTTAGCAAAACTAACTAATCATTTCGAAAAATTACTTTATATACTAAAAAACTTATTAACTTTTATATTAGGAACGAATTAACGAAATAAAAAATAATTTGCTTTATTGAAAAATTGAAAAAAATGTGTTCGGAGCTCTGGTGCTGGTATTATGGAACCCGGGTTCCAAATTACAAGTATGGAATAAATTTATTTATAAAAATCACAAATATAATATTCTGCGTCGCATCCTGAGCATTCAATATGTGCCCACAACCCACATGATTGGCACTGAATCCAAGTTTCACCACGTCGATCGTTGGAGTAATTTTCAGAGCAAAAAATGCAACAAGCGTCATCTTCGTTTGTGGGCTGGGCATGTGCGGTAGCATTTTCTGACACTACAGTGTCACCTGAAGAAACTGATGATTGAGAATCCGATGATGTAGATTCATGTCTGCTCGGAGGAGTTCTAGAAGAGTTTGCTGTTGCCCGCACCTATGGGTTCCAAATTCAAAACCTTACTATGTTATCAAATAATTAAGAAAACTAAAACTCGTTAAAACAAACCTTAAAACTTACCTGAGACAATTTGAACTTATGCGTAAAGTACTTCCCTTAACACCCACTGTATTAGTTTTAGACTAAAATAAAAACTTTTGACAATATAAACGAATAAAAGAAAAAACGTTTGCCGGTGACATAAAATTTCAACTTTGAATGACAGGTTCAAACTTGATGCAAAACTGGCGCTAGTGGCAGTGAATACATTCTATGATACCAGTTCAACGTAATTGCATAGTTTTTTAACAGATGTCGCTGTTTCTGAGATATTAAGGGGTTCCAAATTAACAGCGGGTTCCAAATTAAATTCCTCTAATTAAATATCTTAATAAAATCTACTATTAAAGATAGCCTAAAAAGAGAAACAGATTTCTTAAAAAATTATTGCACACGAAATATTAAAAATTATCATTTATAAAATCTTCTACAGTATAGTAACATTTTTCAATTAATAGTGAGTATAGACTTTTCTTCAATTTTAATAGGGGTAAATTTTTTATACTATCGGGTATTTTATCATAAATTTTCGGAGCCATGCCAAAAAAACTCTTTTTCATTAAAGCTTAGTTGTCGTCGTCTCGTTAATCACTCGCTTTCTTGCCATATCATCTTCCACCTATCGAAATATCCAACAAAATATAAAAAAAATAAAAAAAAAAACAAAAAAAAATACAAACATTCGAATTGAGAACCTCCTCCTTTTTTAGAAGTCGGTTAAAAATAACGTACAACGCGGATAAAAACTGTTGTTGCAATAGGTAATTTTTGGTTTATTTAAGAGCAATGAAACCGCGAACGTATGTAACGTAACAAAATATGAAAACATCAGACTTTAAATTTTACGATGCGGTTAACTTCATGCTGAATTTAATAATTTATATCGAACGGTATTTATTTTAAACAATGCGCGACTTATTTACTCTGTAAATAACAAAGTATAATAACAATAAATGCTTTCAAGTATGTTATTAACGTTCAATAATACGTTTACAATGTAATTTCCTTTATGAAGCAGTACAAAAGCAAAATATGAAATAATTGCCTTTTCATGGACAATTTGACATGATCTTACAAATAATGTCTTCTAGGAAAAGCCTCTTGTGTTCCTAAGACTTTACTCGGAGTCGGTCTGATTTTAATATTCAGTGGTCTGAAAAGTTAATTGACATTTTTCCACTTAGTGGGTAAAAATGTATGAGAGATAGATTAAGTGGTGGTTATGAAACAGGTCATAGGTTCGAACCGAGACAGGCGCTTTACTTTGTGTAAATTATTTCATCGCCACTGCTCTAAAAATGGTGAAGGAAAACATCGTGCGGATACCGGCATGTCCAAGAACCAAAAGTTCGAAGACATGTGTCTTCTACCTATCCGCATTGGGCTCGCGTGGTGGATTACGGCACACTCCCTCACAGACAGGAGGCCTGTGTCTCAGCAGCTGATTATGAATGTATGTAGGTATACTTGCAACTCCATTCATACAGAAACATTTGAATTTACCCAAAACGGAACAATTGTAACAATTTATATCACTTAAGCAGATTCCGTCAAACGCTTTAAGGTATTTTAATTATGCATATCGGTATCGTTACGTTCTTAATGCTATATAGCTTGTACCATTTGCAAATTTAACAGGAGTCTAATAAAGAGATTGTGGTATTGTTGGGCCATGGAAAGCGAGAGATTCAGATTTTGGAAAGAGATATTCATATTCAAATCTTAATGTGAATTCCATAATGTATAAAGATCTTACAATGGCTTTAAGAAAAGGTATACTTACGGAACCGGTAGGGCACAGTTAAATGAAAAAAATTTAGGAAGCAAGATTTAAAAGAGATGTTTGATAAACTGGTAAAAATAAATACAAACAATATTATCCTAAATTGGTAAATTAAAAATAAGTTTGACGGTAATGAGTTCAATTCCTGCACGAAATAAATATCTTCAGTTTTTTAATGGATAATTTAGTACCTATCTATAGAGTATTTTGAAAATGTCTTATAAAAACATGTTGCATGAAATTGTGGAGCTACTTTCGAATAACATTATCAACGCTTTTCGTAGCAAATTGGCATTGAAGGTTTGCAACTCTCACATTTCCAAAATGTTCATTAATCATTACAGTCAAAAACCCATTACCGCATCGCTCAGTCGATTCACCGATGCAGCCTACATTATGGTGGACGGTTGTCAGAACTGTTATGGACGTAGAAAGTGATTGAGCGATGCTATGAACATAACTGGCCAACATTCTTCCTATCGTACCAATTCCAGATTTTGTGCGGGTTCATGTTATTAGGTACATAATATTGGGAACACTGCGTTAGCTTCTGCACAGTATCCACAAATTAAGGGTTTAAATTGAAGTAATAGGAATAATCATGACACTGATTTTATCACCATTTTATCTAAAAAATGTGTGTAGCTATCTAGCCATACAAGGTTCCTCTTA
The DNA here is from genome assembly GCA_947508005.1 of Amphipoea lucens. Classification (NCBI taxonomy): domain Eukaryota; kingdom Metazoa; phylum Arthropoda; class Insecta; order Lepidoptera; family Noctuidae; genus Amphipoea; species Amphipoea lucens. The sequence continues at coordinate 22,054,811 of OX382360.1, read as the reverse complement.
TCATTGCCTAATATAATAGTTACACGAATGGATATAACAAGAAATGAGTACATAAGAGGAAGTTTGAAAGTGGCACCGGTAACTGAAAAGTTGTGTGGAAATCGGTTGCCATGGTATGGGCATGTGTTACGGAGGAATGAGGAAAATGACGTTAGAAGAGTTTTGAGTATGGATGTCGATGGCTATAAGAGTAGGGGAAGACCAAAGAAACGATGGATGGAATGTGTGAATGATGATATGGTTAGAAAGGGGGTGACTACCGAGATGATGTCTAATAGAGAAGTATGGAAGAAAAAGACATGTTGCGCCGACCCCAAATAAATTGGGATAAGGGCAGGAGAATGAATGATGAGAATGATGAATGATATTCGATATATAGACTTTTCAAAAATCTAAAGGGAATTTGAAACAAAAATCTGAAAATCAAACCAAGGTAATTCACATCAAGCTATGATTACAACCTAAGTATTAAAGGTAGGCAACTATTTTTAAAGCTTCATTGTGGATTTTAGGTATCGAACCATCATAGCGGCCAAATTACCTACACACACGATTTAAATAAAATCGTTTACAGTTAATTTGCCGAAGTGATTTCGCATTCGAAACGGGTTGCAGCTAATGTTCAATATATAAATACGTAATTTAGTAGCGCGAAGCAAACATGATATAAATTCGTTAATCGGTTTAAAATGACATTTAAATTTTGATGTATGTGTTTGTGTAAGGGCTTAATTTAGGTGGATTTGGGCTTTACTTTAAAAGGTATTTAAGTAAGAAATTATTTATTTTACTAATTGGGTTAACCTAGGTAACATCAGTGTTATCTCAATATGGGATGGGTATGGCTATTACGGTTCACTAATGTTTCACCAAAACTCCATTGACAAATTTTTAGTTTACAACCAACGTTTCGTACACTATTTATTTCACAAACAACTCATTCCGCAAATGTTTTATTTTATAAACACTCGCTTTACAAACATTTATTTGGCAAATGCTTCTCTTTACAAATGTTACGGATTATATTTAATCATTTATACATTTTTCATTTAATATTTAGATTCTTTTGGAAAAATAACGTTTATACAAAATATCATTTTATAATATACTAGCGACTGCATTAAAATCCGTTGCGTAGTTTAAAAGATCTAAGCTTACAGACAGCGGGAGTGACTTTGTTTTATACTACGAGTATGTAGATTTTCTAAACTAGTCACAAAGTGATTATGACGGTATACTCCATTTGGGTCAAATCATTTTCAGGCAAGTATTTTTTTTCTATATAATCTAGTCCTTTCTGGCACTCGCCGGCCGCTACCGCGGCACCGCTCGCTTCGCTCGCTCGGCTCGTGCGTTGGGGGTCACAGTTTTAACCTAACCTAACCGAACCATTTTTTTTTTAAATAATTAACCAAATCTAACTAGTTCGGTTCCGGGTAGCCCACTAAAATTAATCTCTTTTTTTCTATTAGCGCAAGTCGATGCAAGAATGAGTTTCATTTTTAGGAAATTGCGTAATGATAAGTCAATATGTAAAACGTTTTTATTCCAAACGTTGTGTTATGAGATAAAATGAATAAAAAATGAATTGCTTGTTAAATAACACGTTATTAAACAAAAGTTTATCTGGTGATTATTTTGTAAAGTGAATTTTTTGGCAAACTTGTTGTTGTATAATGATGAAATGACAAATCATGTTTTTGCCAATCGTTGTTTGTCAAGTAAAAATTTGTTAATTAATTTTTGGTGAACTGACAGGGCACCGGCTATTACATTTGAGAAGACCCTTGCCCTTGAAACTAGAGAAATCCTATATCTTGAAGGACAGTGTATGTTTAAGGGATTAACAGGTTTTACAAAATATTCATAATTGCGTAATAACTCTGATGCTAACATACATATTTATTAAAAATTTACATAATTTAAAAAGCTAAAAGTCTTGAAAAAAATAAAATGTAAAAGTATATAAAACGGGAGGGGAAATAATCAAAGGGCGTCAAAAAATTCGTCCGCATCGCTGTCAGCAGGAATTTTATTAGAAGGACTTAAAAGCTGCGACTGCTGTGGAGTGCAGTTTTAAAATAAATGTAAAACGTAGCTAAAATGAAATACAAATACAGCTCTAAAAGTATTAACTAACAGTGAAATCGAAAGCGTTTGAAAGCAAAATGTGATAGTAAAAACTTATTTATTTTTAATGTATACCAAAGAGTTTTTGAAGTGAAACTTCTTTACGCACGCTTGACTTGGGGAGTAAGCTGGCGAACGCGTGACGTAAGCGTTACGAAAAGTGTGATCGGGCGAGGCGAACGGGAGTTGAGTGGGGGATATAAGCAAGAGAAAGCAGTGCGCACGCACATTTTCTTTCTCTCTTCCTTTCATAGCCAAATACGTTTGAAGTTTCACTTCAGTCGTGTGGTCATAAGCACACTCGGTATTTTTTTGTTGTATAAAGAATTTTCCACGCGAAATATATTGCGCATCCTGAATATAAGTAACACACAGAACGTTTCAAACAACTTTTTAATGTCACTTGTTCTAAGACGCCTCGCTTTTCCTCTTCCTTAGTGGCCCACTCGTTAAAACGTCGGTTATATCACTTATCGTTGGGCGCAGCTCGCAATGATGTTCTCCTAACTGTTACAATTCCACTCCGGAGCCATTCCTAGCCGAGAGTGATAGAAAATATTCATAGGATGGTGGAGATACTGCTGTTTGATTGCGTCTAGTTAAAGTGGAATGAGATCAGGTCCCAAGATTCTTGAAAATGGTATAGGTAAGTGGCTGTAGCACTTATAGAAAAGTACTTGTTAGGAGATGTGCTATAACAATCACATATATTGCTTCTTCTTATTCATCGTATCTATGTGTTCTAATTATATGAATTCACGTCGACAGCATTAACGTTAGCCTCGTAAAAGTCTTTCACAGGCACATACTATTGTGACTTTTGTATGGGCTCTAGGGTGGTTAACGCGTCAGAAAACCAATTTTTTGTAAAACTCGCACTGTCGAAAAAAAATCAGCACAATAACATTCAAAGCTACCAATTTTAATGATTTTGAGGATAGTACGAAAACAGTGTAGATACTGAGATTATGACATGCATAGTCTGTCGCATGCAACCTTTTCCAGTAATTATAAGATAATGCCATACAATTTACTAGAGCAGTCTGTAGTGGCCCAGTGGTAACGGGTCGTGGGTTCGAACCCAGGCAGGCAATTTACTTTGTGTAAATAATTTCATCTGCTTTCAAAACGGCAAACATCGTGAGGAAACTGGTATGTCCTAGAACCAAAAAACCGAAGACATGTGACATCTACCAACCCGCACTGAGCCCGCGTGGTAAGTTACAGCTCATGCAGTCCTTCTCGAAGAGAGGAGGCCTGTGTCCCAGCAGTGGGGACATTATAGGCGCACATGCCTCACCGCGAATATGAACGTCCATACATTGCGAAGCACGTGTGTAGCACATGCTTCACTACGAATATGAACGTTAACACATAAATTGCGAAGCATGACGTGCGCTGCACATGCCTTGCAATGTCTGTATACGCCTTTAATAGTTCATTACAATGGTATAGGAACACAACATGACGAGAGTGACATGTAGTGAGTGTGTTGACATGTTGGTATTACCTAATCTAGTGTCAGCCGCCGTGGTTGATTGCGTGACACTCGATTAATTTGGGTTGTGCCACACACTTAATAGTACACGACGACGCGGTTTCTATAAGCAAAGTGCCTACAACACGAACGTATCTACTACGACTAAGTATGAAACGATATTACACGATATTAAGGAATTATTTACTTTAATTATTAACAAAGATTTAGAGCCATATAATAACTACAGGATAAATCTGTGAATATTTTATACTTTACTAGTGACCCGTCCTTGCTTCAAACGGTTTTTAGGACTTGACAAAACATCAACGTTTCTTTATTATAAGTAAGTGTAATATTAATGTATTATGCACATAAACCTTTCGTAATTAATTATCTAAATGATGGTGAAATTTGCATCAAAATCCGTCGCGTAGTTAAGAAGAACAACGTGGACAAAGACTGACAGGAAAAACGTGTTTAATTTGTAATATGTTTTAAGGGCCGATTTTTCAATCATCTGATAACTTTATTCGAGGAAAAATGTTGAAATTTTGACAGTTATTTCAGACGAAAACTGTCAAACGACAATTTTACTCCTCAAATAAAAGTTATCTGGCGTTGGATAAATCAGTCCTAAGTAGATTATAAGATTTATTACCGTTGGATCCCGTTTTTAAATCCCATTTTAATATTTTTGGCGTTGGATCCCGCAAAACATTATTATGTATTTTCGTTGGATCCCGAATTTAAAAAATGCAAGATAATTACGTTTTATTGTCGTTGAATCCCGAAAAGTATTTCCGTTGGATCCCGAATGCTTAAAAAAATATGAATGCGGGTACTTTCAACAACAAAATTGTTTATAATAAAATGAGGGGTTCACTAATGTTTCACCAAAACTCCATTGACAAATTTTTAGTTTACAACCAACGTTTCGTATATACTATTTATTTCACAAACAACTCATTTTCTATATAATCTAGTCGTTTCTGGCACTCGCCGGCCGCTGCCGCGGCACCGCTCGCTTCGCTCGCTCGGCTCGTGCGTAGGGGTCACAGTTTTAACCTAACCTAACCTAACATTGTTTTTTTTTTTAATAATTAACCTAATCTAACTAGTTCGGTTCCGGGTAACCCACTAAAAATAATCTCTTTTTAGTGTTTGATAAAGGTAAATCACTTTTCTTCTGAAATGTACACATGTTGTTATAATATGGGATTCAACGGAAATAGCAAACGGGATCCATCGGTAATACCTAAAAAACGGGATCAAAAAACGGGATCCAACGGTAATAAACGGATTATAATACCCTTTCTTTAAAATAAGAATTAAACAACCTGCAAAGTTATTTTCTTTTTTGTTAAATTTTGCCAAATAATTCATCTTGTTTTTCAATTGTTTTGATTATAAAGTGTTTACTTAACAATGACAGAAGCTTGTAAATACTTTAGTCGATCACGAAAGTCAAGACCAGATAAGGAGGAATTCTAAAAGCTTAATTGGTCACTGCAATGTTTGTAATTGGCTTCGATTGGTTGGTCTAATTGCTGACGTCACCAATTCACTGGACCCCGATTGACTGTTGACCTACATTCAATTTGGATTCCTTATCTGTAAATGATGATCTACTATTCAAATAAACGGGCATCATTTTTCTTGAGTTGCGTGATGGCAATGGGCTTCTTACAAAATTAAGCATATAATCAGTTTCATTGGTAAATGAATATAACATATGCAGAATTACAAACATTATGAGATTACATCCATGATAAAAAGGCCATGTCCAATGAGTGATATTACAATAACGACACTATCAGGAATGAATTCAGCTTAATTATGTACAGTCAACAAAAGAGATAAATATGCAGGATCGTCGGATATATTTTAAGTTTAGTAAGAAACCGATGGATGTTGTCGACTGAAATTTAATTTGATAAATGAGCTGATTGTATTCTATTAATAAAATAAAATTTTATTCGACAACATCCATCGGTTTCTTACTAAACTTCAACTATGTCCGACGATCCTGCATACTTATCTCTTTTGTTGACTGTACACATTCATAATCGCAATGGTTTTCATTTCACAGATATTTTTTATTTTTTTCATAAGCCTATACTATCCCACTGTTAGGCAAAGGCCTATAGAAAACTTTTGACGATAAATCATTCAATAATTTGTTCTTGAACAGCGTAATCGTTTTTTTATTGTTCTTAGCAAAAAGCTCTAAAGTGCTAAGCAATTAAGGTGAACTGAACGACACAATAAATGCCCCATTAATTTTTGACCCATTTAGAATTCAACACACACCACAGATGGAGCTGGTGTTCAGATACTCGCTAACTTTTCTACCTCGGAACATATTTCTACCTCTTAACTCAGTATTTTACTCTCATCTTGCAAGTGGACTCCCTGGGGAGGCACGGACGCAGTTTAAATTCCTACTGATTTATGTGCTCCTGGTCATTTGAGCTCTGATTTCTGCTGTATGATACTGCGTTTTATGTGTTATTTAGTTGTTTATTTCTTTGACGTTGGTGAAAATAGTTGGGTTTCTTCAAGTTTAAGCTCTAGACAAAACAAACTGGTTGCTAATTTAATTATATAATTTATATATATTTTGTATACATTAATTTATTTATTGTAAAACATTTTTAAAAGAGTAACGGTGGAGTTTCTTGCCCATTCTTCTCCATACGAAACTAGATTTTGACGGGGCGACTGGAATCAATCATAATATTTCAAAGTCGTTCAAAAGTGTCTTTTATGTGCCTATTTGAAATAAATTATTTGACTTTGACTTGTTTGAGCACATTATTTGAGCTTGATAAGTCATGTCTTGGCAGAATTATTCCACTAATGGCTTTAAAAATGTGATAAGAATGTGGGTTGACAAGTCAAATAATGGTTTCTATGTATCTTACATTCTACATATACATGCTTAGTGTTTATTTATCATAGCTAGACTCACATCACACACACACATAATCAGCCTATAATGTTCCCACTGCTGGGACACAGGCCTCCTCTCAGTGAGAGGGAGTGGGCCGTAATCCACCACGCACCACGCAAGCTAGACTCATAATGATGAAAACCTTGACTATTTGAACAAAGCAGAAATCTTGAAAAAAAAAACTACTCAGATATTACATAATTATTTTGTTGACAGCTATTAAAAGGTTTTATAATTAAGAGTAGGTACAATGACCCCGTAAGGTATTAAGGGTAAACCAAAATTTAGGCTTTATTGTTACCGTAGTTCGTGACGAAAACTAGTTTCAACGAAAAAGAAAAACCAGTTACCATTACTCAATAGTGGTCGTCAAACTTTTCGACCTAATGGACTGGAATTACTCTTAAGCCCATGCATCTTTGGTGGCCGACCCTTAAAAAAATATAAAAAAAAGTTCTAGTTAAATATGTTTTACCTTTTTAGGAGGCCAACTTGCCTTTCAAACAACAAAACTAGTGAATTCGCAGAAACTAAAACTGACTTTTAACCTTTTGAACGCCATTGTCACATATATGTGACAAACGAAATCTCACCCTGAACGCCAACGTCACAAATATATGACAAAATACACGTCAGTCGTCGTCGTCGGATATTATGAAATAAACAATTTAATCATTACTTTTGTGTGTTTTCATTTATATAATTTAATAGTTTAAGCTTCCGTCTATATTGTATTGCATGAAACTAATATAAATAAAACACCAATATCGAGAAATTTGTTGTTTTAAGTGTGTGTGTGTTGTTGTGTTGTTAAAGTGGCCTGGCGTCAGGGGTACGGCGGCGATACGTTTATACTCTGGCGTTCAAAAGGTTAATAAAAACATACTCACGGATTTAATTTCTGTAGCAAATTCCAGCTAAAATCTACCCAAACAGATCAAAGTATCTGCATTATTGAATTTGTGATATTAGCTAAGTTTGGGCATTCTAATTATTCCCAAACGTGCGTAGGAGAGCAAAGTAGACATTTCAATTCGAGGAATAGGAAAATTTATATTACAAATAGTAACGTGTGGTTACAGGGTAACTATATTGATTCTTGGAATATTTCGAACCGTGCGTTATTAAACCCGCCTGGGATTTAAATTGAACTTAATGGTTTAATGTTGAATCTTGATAGGGGTAAGTGCGTTGTCCCACCGCAGTCGTCACCTGGACGTCACCGAGAACGAGATGGCGGCGTCCAAGTAGCGATACATACATTTACTATAGCCGTGTATCCACCGCATGGACCGTCACCCGAGCGCCGTCACCCCAGTTCGGCGCGAACGCTAGAACTCTGCCCGAGATTGTAAGGGCCGATGCCCAGCTGGTACCAGCAGAATACAAACCACGTTTGATCTTGCCATACTCTGCCGTCGCACCGGCGCTGTTCGCCTATGTTTTGTCTATCATAACATACTGAACTGCCAAGTTCGTTTGCTGTGGACAAACGATCGCCTTCACCGGGACGTCACGTTCAGTTCGAATAACCCTCGTTTCTCGGTGACGTCTCGGTGATGGCTGCGGTGGACAAACGCCCTAAGGCTGAGGCAGATGAAACTTTTAGATATTATGACAAATATTTACGAAGCTAACTTCGCTAAAAATCGATAATAATCACTACCAATAACACTGGCTGCTGACCTTGATTGAACCCACCAAGGATCAAAAACCGAAATGTGGCGTAACGTATAATTTATTTTAATAAAGTTATTAAACAATGACAGACTTCAAAGTTTCTAATTTATACGAAACCACGGATCACAACAGAAAGGGATCTAATTCAATTACAAGGAATTAAATACGATGTAGCTGTACTACCGATTTTAATCGTAGAATCGATTAAAAATCTCATTACTATGTTGATTGTTTATTATATACAAGCCATGATTATGAAAGGTGTGTATTATAACAATATTATTGGATGGAACATCTCATTTATATTAAAGCATTGTTTGTATTTTTCAGTAGAAAACTCTAGTTGCAGTCCGGAGTTTCGAATTGTGCCCTGTTGTTGGCAATCGACTCTGCGTACCTTTCAAGGAATACAACCAGATGTTCTTTATGCCATGTTGAAGTCAGTTTGTTCAAATTTGTATGTTTTGCACCAATACAAACGAAAAGAACGAGCACAAACGCAGAATTAGCAATCCTATATTTGATTTCAACCGAAAATGAGCTTTTTCTACTTCATTTCGCGAACCACAGTTGCAAAAAAGTAATGACCACATTAACTCATTTAGTGCTTCAAGAGAGTCACGTAGAGGTCTGCTTATTTGTGGAGAGGGACGTGAGGGGAATGCGGAGGGCTGCCAGAGATTAATTCGCGCATAGTCGGCGACAACACCGCCGCTACGTGATCATAATTCATTATAACTAGATTTGTTTACAACTAGGAAATGGACTGGGAATCAGAGAAGCCTTGGTAATTTACAAGACTTGATTGGAATACCAGGTGTTCAAGGAAACTGGAGTGCAATTTTCTGTTGCTAAAATATGCCAGCCGTGTCTTCTAAGGGGTTTCACGGTAGGGATTGCGTTATGAGGGTGGGTGAAGCATCGATTTAAGGAGAATACCGGTAGGTGTAAATTCGCATGGTGGAAAAAATTTAGACTCATTATCATTGTCAGTTCAGCCGGAATATCTCCATTGCTACACATAGGTGTAAGTTTCAGCTACGTAGCTTGTGAACGTCTTTTGACGTTGATAATGCTACGAGTATGTTTAATAAGGACTTGGGGGAGGCCTTTGCCGAATAGTGGAACAGTAAAGGCTTATTAATTAAAAAAATGCTGCGTTAGCCCAAAACATAACATTTATAGATATGACGTACATGAGTAGGTCTGCTTTAACGAAATTCAAATTTTCCGTCACTTTACAATTTTAGCAAAATTTTAGGTCTTGGTTTATTATTATTTGCTGGTCGATACTTCACGTGACCAGAGGGCTGAGTCGTTCTTTGGCCAAAGAATCAGCATTGCCATTCAACGTGGCAATGCTGCCAGTCTTCTGAGCACGTTTCCGGATGGCAGCGATGCGGACGAGTACTTCGACGCCTAAGTGTCCTTTGTTTTTTTTTTAAATTTATTTGTAAAGCTATACGATTTCTTAAAAGAGCGGTAGCCTACACATATCGTCCACAATCTGCCGGTGAATGACATCATTGAAACCACAGATATAGATACACCTAGATAACGCAAGAGCAACTACTTCGCGTGCCAAAAATCGCACCAGTTTACCTTCAAAAATCATAAGCCGCCACTTTCGCGCTCAGTCCTGCGTACTGCTGGCTGCGTGAGCGTGAGCGAGAGCGCGAGCTTGTAACGTCATAGTAGGTAGTCAAAAAGTGGCATACGTAGTTTTCATACAGTTCGTGATACTTGCGTTATCTAGGTCTATGTATATCTGTGATTGAAACGTTATATTTTAAAGTAGGATATCTCCTAGAGCGCGATTTTTAACATCGTAAAGTCAAACCCCGCTGCCATAGTTTTCATGACAGTCGTCAGTCACCGCTTTTCTAGGAAACAATAGCTTTCTCGGTTACAGCAACACGTGCAGGGCGAATCTTTCTCCAGTTACTGCCCCGTTTTTATTTATAAAGGGTGTCCTGAAAACGACACCATGTCAACCAAAGGGTGTGACAGTATAATTAAAGTTATTTATAGCCCGAAGTCTATTATTAAATAAGGAAGCTAGCGATTATACTGGTAAACCTTTACTGGGAAATAAACCCTTTTGTTTATTATTAAGCTTCTTAAAACAACATGGAATAATGTTTTAACTGTGAGCAAAATTGTCTATGATTCCATTTTCTCTCTTATCTACAAGCAAAATGCTCAAAACCTTTTCATTCAAAAACTATTTGCATTTCTATTTGTAATATATATGGTGTACAGACGCCAGAACATCAAGCTACTACAATCTGTAATACTTGTATAAACTTATTTAATAGATTTTCAACTTTATCGCTAAAGTATAAGGTTCAAAGTTGATTGGGAAAATTTGACAGTTTCGGGTAGCTTGATGTGCTGGCGTCTGTCTGTACATGATAAATAGTATTCTATTCTAGATCATGCAGCATCGCAGTTTGAGTAATATCCATCGTTTTAGACCACACTCCCCTACACAACCCATTCTTTACCTACCAACCTTAATAAAATAACGTCTATTCGGTCTGGAACTAATTCGTCACCCCGCCATTTGGTCACGTAGTGTAACTGTGGCGACGTCACGGCAAACCACTTCATTACGAACGTCGTGTGCGCGCATAATGGCACAGAGTGAAAAATGCACAGCCTTACCACTAGAACTGGTTATTATGCCGCGAAAGCTTTTACTTAGACTCTGGTAGACTGTGGCGCTTTCCTAGTTTTCTTTGTAGGGCTGTTCAAGAGGGCGTTTTTTGTGGCTATTGTTAGTGTCCTATAAGTAAACAGTTGTTCGTATATTGTGCAGTTCATTTGTTTATTTTTGAAGAACGTTGAGAGAAAGGCTCTGAGGAAATTGCTTTTATGAAAACAGTTCGTAGGTAGTCAAAACTTTTTTGATATTAATGCTCATTCCACGTCTTTTCAATAGGACCTTGGACTTGGGAGTACCTAAACAGATTGACTTTTGTGACTTTATTAGTCGTTAGGTACAAGTTAATCAGGCCGATATGCGATCTCTTTTAATGCTTAGGACTTAAGCTATGATGTAAACTGTTATTATAATTTAAAAAAAACAGAATTTGTAAGATAACATAGTATTATTATTTTTTTTAAATTGTGTTATTATTAGTTGATGTTTATAATAGGTAGGTATATACTTTTTTTTGGTATAATGTTCTAGTACGCTAATTGATAGTGCCGTGCTTACCTTTAATTTGATACATGAGAAATTTATAATACGACAAAGACTTAGGGTTAATGATGTGTATGTGTTTAGTAGGTAAGCCTTTATATAAATAAACTAGCTTCTGACCGCGAATTCGTCCGCGTGAAATTTCACCCTTCCCCATTCACACTCTTAGGGGTGGAATTTCGAAAAACCCTTTCTTAGTGGACACTTACTCTTCACAAAGAACACACCCTCCAAATTTCATGTCTGTAGGACCAGAGGTTTAGGCTGTGCGTTGATATATCAGCCAATCAGGACTTTGAATTTTATATACATAGATAAAATGATAAACATGATTGTTATAAGAAAACTCGTGGGTATCAGAAAAAACTGATGACCCCAACTTAATTACTTACTCAAAGGAAAAACTGTAACCTTAGCTATATTAAGGCTTACTTTGCTCACAATTTACTGTGTACAGAAGACACACACACCAATAGTTTACGAAACATAACTCATAGTAGTAAATACTTGGCACAACAAGCGTCCACGTTCGTATGTAATATATGGGCGACATGACATGCGATGCGATCTATCTTCACAATACATACAATTGACTTTAGTACATAAGCCGTGTGTCTCGACGTTTGTGACGGCGGCAGTGGAAATTATAGTTTTATTATTCTTTTCTTCGGGCACTATTGCCTACGCAAGCTATACAGTTAGCTGTATGAACTTAAACTCAAACTCAAAGCATTTATTCCAATTAAACCATGTAGGTACGGTCAGCAACAAAAGTCGATTAACACTGTCATTTTTACATGTTGCTAAATTGACAACAATTTTTTCCAATAAACTGCTTTTTAGCTTTCCAAATAATAGAAAAGAGTTTACATTCTAAAAATTGTACTTCTGCTGCAATTTTGAACAAATATTTTGCTCAATAACTAAGATTAAAAAAACTGAAGTGTTAATGGACTTTTGTTGCTGACTGTACAGGCACTTTTGAATTATCAAAATAGTCGGTCAGTTAGTCAGAAAGTTGCAGCTAGTTGCCCATTCCAAAACGCAGATCTCTATGGAGAAGAACGGGCATGAAACTCCATGGACACTCTTCTAAATCAAGATATTACAAAATTCTGGGTTCATTATTCTTGTTGCTTCTATATGTGAGAACAATGAAAAAAAAAAAACACAAATGAAGAAACAATTCAAAATATAAGTTTAAAAATAAGCCTTGGCAGTTAAGAGATGACCAGTCTCAACCGACGGCGCCCGTTCACGAACATGACGCGTGGATCAGCACCATCCAACTCAATCATTTTGTAGGGAACTGAATGATCCAACACATATGAAAATATGGACGTCAGGGGAAAATAAATGTCGGTTATAATCAGCATCCTAATAGGGATAGCATAACACACTTTCAATTACAATCCATGAGGTTTGATTCGAAGGATATTGCCAATCCATTGCTTCATAGTTTAAACAATTCGTCTGCTCAGCAACGCAATGAACGCAGACGAACTGTCAAAATGAAACCCATTGCGATAAATTGACATTTAATATGTGTAAGGCAGTTACCGCGCAGGTTAATTGCTAACCAGAGAGAAAAATTCTAAGACCGACCCTCACTGGGCCCGCGTGGTAGACCGTGGCCCATTCCCTTTCACAGGAAGCCATAGTCCCAGCAGTGGCAGCATACAGGCTGATTATGTGTATGAATAACGAGGGTTTGGCAAGAGACTCAAATATTAATAAATCAATGTTATACAAGGTAAGCTGAAAATGTTTTTAGGCAAACAAATGTTTTGCTACGCCTGTAATTTTTCTAAAAGGGTTTTGGGATTTTCAGCTGCGTGAAGTTTATACTTTTTTATTGTTATATATTGTTCTGAGGGCTGAGAATTAAGAGCGTTCATCTCGTGCAGGCTGGCAGAGCGTCGCATTTCTAGTAAATATAAATCAAAGTACAATTTTTTTACAGCCAAGTACGGTCGAACAAGCTATTTGGTATACATGCAAAAATATTCATTTTTCCACTACATTGCCAATATTTACTTTTATTTTGTGTATAACTTTTTCAGCTTATGGCATCCTTAATTAAATAGAGTGTTATAAAAGAATTGACTAACTCAGCACACCATTGTTTAATAAAAGTAGTTGCAAGTTAGCTGCCTGTATACCAAATAGCTTGTTCGACAGTATTAGATCGTTGGTATTGTGAAAGCATTTATTAAAAGAATAAACAGAGGTGAATTGAACACCCGCACTCATTTTTCAGGAATGTTAGCAGTCCCAGATAGAAAGAAAGAAAGAAAGAAAAAGTATTTATTGCGACTCGTACAGGAAGATCACAAACTAAACTAAAAACAGTAAAAAATTAAAACCAAGTTATATAAAAGAAGAAGATGGTCTTGTTGGGATTAACCGGGCACAAATCTAGTCGCTAGCTGCCACTGAGAATTCCTAATGAGAAAACTCTATAACACTCTGCCTGATCATACCCTAGAACTCTGCGGTATATGCTTACAACATAGGCCCGAGGCATAGTTGCCATATTATTTTGCTTTAAAAGTCGCAAACTATATTATAATAGGGACTCGCCACTGCTTTGCACGGTTTTTACGACTTGACAAAACATAAATATTCCTTTATTTTCAAAATCCGCAGAGAGTATCCGGACACCGGGATCAATAAGCCGTTCCACAAAAAAATGTATGAGAAAATTAAGTATCTTAGTTTTTTTTTTTTCATTCTGCTATTCGGGGCGGAGAAAAATCCAAAAAATCATAGATCATAAAAATTGGTCCAGCCGTTCTTGAGTTATAAATGCTGTAACTAACCCGACATTGTTTTTAACGCACGAAAAAACGGAGGAGGTTATCAATTTGACGCGTATATATATATTTTTTTTTTTTATATATACAGAGTCCCATTAAAATACATGGACAAATTTTAACACAGCGCTCAGTACGTCTAACCGAAGATATCCAACCAAAAAAAAACACTGATTAAAGTGATTTTATTTTGACCTAAAATAATAAATATCCGGCACATTAGTGTATTTTCGTTAGCTGTTTATTTTTCTTGTAAAGTATCTAATGCGTTTTTCTTATATTTTTTTTTACCATCGTCCTTATTTTGGTGGTCTGAATGATTTCTAAAAGTTTGTCCATCTATTTTAATGGGACCTTATATAGATAGATATAAATATAGACTCTAAAACAAAGTAACCAAGAATTTTCAACAATATTACCAGTGGATGTCGAGAGCGAGGGCAAATTAATTAGGTTACCTCTTCAAATTCTGTGAACGCCATATTGTTTTCTTATAAAACATCAAGGTATTTCGGTTATAATTGAGAAACATTGGGCGCAATCATCTTAAGTCGGTAACTATGGTAACAGACAATTAAGAATACTTGCTTGAACAATATAAAATACCTTGGCTAAAGGCTTAGCATTGCCATACAACGTGGTAACGCGGTCATTCTCTTGGGTGCCTACATTACCAGTCGACAGCGATGCGGATGAATTTTTCGACGCTATATTTTAGTTTGTGTATAGTTTTAGTTAAGTTAGGTTTTAATTTTGTTATTTTTTAACTGACTTCAAAAAAAGGAGGAGGTTCTCAATTCGACGGTATGTTTTTTTTTTTTATATGTTTGTTACGCGATTACTCCGTCAATTGTGGACCGATTTTCAACATTATTTTTTTGTTCGAAAGGAGATACTTCTGAAGTGGTCCCATAGTTACCAAGTCAGGATCTGATGATTGGATCCTGGAGAAATCGAAGGAACTCTTCAAATATTATAGGCACACCTATAGCGATTTGGGTATTTTTTATAGTAAGTCGTGCATTTGCTCTCGGAAAGCACCATTTGGTGAAGTGAAACTGATGATGAAGGCCACAGATGGACACCGAAACTACTCAATAATATGTAAGTATTTCCCGGGTTGCGATTCGATTACTTTAATATGGTTGCTAAGCAATTTATGCTCTCCACGATGTGAATGGTAATATGGAGCTGATGGTGGACCAGGAGAACTCCTCAACAATTAACTTCCCTGCATCGGGAAAAGCAATATTTTGTAAAAGGCGATGAGCATGTTGACACTGGCTATTGTAATTTAGATAAATTACAAGCAGACCCACTAAAAATCGTGAAATAAAAACTTTTTAACAAAAATACAACCGACTTCCAAAAGAAACACTACAAAGTGAAAAATAACTTTAATTTCGGAAGTCGGTGGCAAAAAACGTAAATGCAAAACCAAAGACACCGACTAATCTTAGTTTTCTGATTTTGTGCAAATAAATGCATTATTATTTTCTTTCTTTCTTTTACTTAATACCATGATAATTACTTATATTTGATTTGGCACGTGATCTTTACTATATCTACGCAATTAGCGTGGGCTTATACAGGCTGTCCATTTGTATCTTTGCCGATTGTGGATCCAGTTATAAAAACTGCTTCGTTGGCAAGCGCAAGCGTTGCTGTTGAGCATGAGGTCCTGAGTTAGATTCCCGGGTAAGGCAAACTGTTATTGGGTTCATGTAGTTGTAGGTACACCCACATCCCTAACCGTTCGTGGATTACAGGTGATGTTATGTTACGTTATGTGATATGTGATGTGATGATATCTAAACTTAATAGAATATTAACCGATTGTCTTTGTGATTGGATTTCTGCTTCTGTTTAGCATAATTTAGTTATTTATTCTATGGTTTGTGCTTGATTGTTCTGAAAATATACCGTGATGACAAAATGACATACGGAGCACCTGAACGATAACTTAGATTCTAGTCCTGTTTCACCACCTAAGGATAAGATCCCGTCAATTAATTTGACTAACTTCATAAACATTCTGCTGCATTAATTTTTTATTTGTCTAGTAGATGGTGCAAACCGGATAACTACCGTCAAACGGGGTGAATAGGGATGCAGAGGTGAATCGGGACGAAACTTTAAAATGGATTTTAACGTTGAAATAATATACTTTGTTGTTAATAAGGGCACGTAATCGTGAATTAAATGACAGTAAACACATTAGGGTCCTTTTTAGCCTCAAACTATATTATGTTAATGTTAAAATCCCCTTTTAAAGTTTTGTCCCGATTCACCCCTGCATCCCTATTCACCCCGTTGGACTGTACTATGAAATATGACGTAACTATAATTTTGTTGTAGATAAAATAACTATGAAAGGACTGTAGACGGTGCCACTTGCTGCGCCGTCAAATATTCGACTTCATTTCAGATTCTTATTCACATTTATCAGGTGAATAAGAGGGAGAGAGAAGTATCCACACCCTGTAGGTATTCACGTTCATAGAACTATTATTGGAATCAGTTTGTGGTGTGATTAAGCGTCACAATGTTGCCATTATTTGAAATAATGTTATTGAACTTAATTAACAACAATCATTAAATTGGATTAGCATTTGTAATTGGATTACTGCGTTATTTTATCAATTAATTACTGTGGGTAATGTTATCATTAGCTCCCACCTGTTGGTATGTATAGGTATTAGGTAGCATTATGTATTGTTGAAAATGTAATTTCCAGAACGTTTGTTGCAAGATGGCCGACGGCTTTGTTTCACATTAAACAACAAACCAGATAATTCACACATGAAAACACAGATGTTAATAATATTTCCAGTAAATTAGATTCATTTTAACGCTATTGGAGTTGAACTTAAAAGTTTGGGATTGCTAATCTGAGACAAAAAGTTGAAATTTCTCATCACTGACATCAAACTATTTCCGAAAACACTATTTTATTAAGAAAATATTACTGGAATATTGAAAGGAGAACACTGCTAACTGTCTTCTTAAAACTCAATTTTTGCACCTTGAATAAAATAGCTGCAGATTCGAAGGCCGTGGGCCATTCTTATCAAAAACCATAGCTCCGATTTTGAAAAGAATGGGTCATGGTGTTTCTAGTATTTTTAAGAATGTTCGCATTCATTCGCAACATTCTAATCTCAATTTCAGTCTATCAAAAAACCTCTAATTTACTTAAAGCAAGCAAGTTTTTGACTTTGACTGTCGCTGAGATCAGATTGCGAGTTGAATTTGAACCTTTATTGGCCTTCAGCTTGTAATAAAAGTAACTCAATCAATCTGAAAATAAAAAGGGGGAGAGAATCACTAATCCGTCCTCGTATTTCCTTTCTAAAGGAACCTGCATCAGCTACATGTATATCGCTCCCCGCAGACAACGACAATGTAATTCCGACAGCCCGGAGCTCGGAGAGGTCACGGTACAAATGACGAACAATTAGCTGCACCTATTATGTTGATTGTGGACAGAGTGCCACGTTACTGTGTGGATGTATTTCTGTTGAAGTCTGCTATAAATATAGACTGTGGCTTACTTGGAGGTCTGTGTGGTTACATTCGTGAGAGTACCTACCTATTTTTGTAAGTGAAAACTTCTTTAGGCGCGTAGGGCATTTTTTAAGATGGGAAATAGCTATTGAATTCGCGCCACTGTTACCGTAACCGACATGGCTTCGGATGTGTTCGGCTGTCCTTGGGATGTACGGTCAGCAGCAAAAGTCGATTAACACTTCAGTTTTTTTAATCTTAGTTATTGGGCAAAATATTTGTTCAAAATTGCAGCAGAAGAATTTTTTTTAGAATATAAACTCTTTGCTATTATGTGACAAGCTAAAAAGCAGTTAATTGAGAAAAATTGTTGTCAATTTGATAACATGTAAAAATGACAGTGTTAATCGACTTTTGATGCTAACTGTACTCGGTTTTAATGTATTTCCGATATGTCAGTGAGTGATGGCAAAGTATTCTGTTTGTGTTTTGTTTATATGACGATTAAAAATATACACACGTAATTGTTCAAGTTTTCACTTCTGCTATGGAAATTCGCTTGTATATATACATATGTATATTTATTTCTAAAACACTTAACCTATTTGGGTTGTTCCACTGCGCTCCAAAACTCATTGTTCTCATAATTTTAATGTTCATACATTGATTCCACTGCGCTCCAAGAAATGTTGAGTAGAGTTAGCAAAAAAATAAATTAAGCATGAAACATTACATTAAATATAATAAAAAAAGAAAACAATACATATCAAATATGTTTATTCAGTCACACTAGGGCCATAAAGTGTGAAATGGCCTTGAGCATTTTTGACACACGAGATGAATCCACGATAAAAAAAATACTACCGATATTTATATTTGTGTATGACAAACAACTTATGGTTAGCCTTTTATGCTGACTCTAGATATTCTATTTTGGAGCGCAGTGGAACAACCCACCTATTTTACAGTATGGTTTTAGCCACACAACGAAAACCTCTCAGGGTTTATCAGTGAACTGCCGAGCCGTTCATTTAAATTTTACAAAAATCTTATTACCTACAATGATACATATTAATAAGCTATACATAACTATGGCTAGAAAAGGAGTGACTCCTGATATGAGATGTGCTGCGCCGACCCCAAATAAATTGGTTTAGGGGCAAGACAATGAAGACAATGAAAATGATGACCTATTTTGAATATATTTCCGCTATAAGGAAATAATCCAGTGACCTGCGTCAGTGAATGAGCACGAGCTACGTTTTTGATGTGATTTAAATAATTACTGGCAAAAGCAATTTCCTTGTAGCCCGAGTATAACGAGCGACCTTAATGATTACTTTAAGAAGTACAAAGGGTCTGCAGTGTCCGTCATTAACAACAAATTGCAAGGACAGAGGAAATTCGCCAACACAGTGGGGAGGTGATTGAAAAATCTCTTGTTTGTTAAATCGGTCACTGAGAGGTTAAAATTCAAATGTTCATAACGTTTGAGGGTCGCCATTATTCTGAGTAATCTATGTATACTTATAACAAAAAAAAGGAAAATGGAGTTTGTTTGTTAGTTTGAACTCACTAATCTCTGGAACAGTTGAGCTCATGAACCAACATGTTTATAATAGTCTACCCATGTGCCATATTTCATCCAAATCCGTTCAGCCGTTTTATCGTGAAAGCGTAACAAATAAACAAACTTACTTTCGCATTTATAATATTATTAGTAAGGATACGCATGCTACAAACAATTTGTAAAGAAATTTTAGGTGGGTAGTAGAATAATATAATATATAATATAATCAGCCTATAATGTTCCCACTGCTGGGACACAGGCCTCCTCTCGGTGAGAGGGAGTGGGCCGTAATCCACCACGCGGGCCCAATGTGGGTTGGCAGATGTTTTGTTCTAGGACATGCCGGTTTCCTCACGATGTTTTCCTTCACCGTTTTGAGAGCAGCGGTGATGAAATAATATACTTACTATTTTTCAAGTAAAGCGCCTGTCTGGGTTTGAACCTACGACCTACATCTCGTAAGTTGCGGCCGTTACCACTTGGCCACCACTGCCAAGTGGCGTTTTATTTATGCAACCTCATCCTTTTGCTGTTTTTCCAAGACACACACGGATCATCACAGCTATAAGGTAGAAACACGTACTTCCCCGTGGGAATACACAACTGATGAGGTACAATTAGCTGCACCTATTATGCTGATTGCGGGCACAGCTCGACACGTGTCCTGTATTGTAAGTACCGGTAACTCACTGTGAAAACCGTTTGGTGAGAAATGGGAGGTAGTTTATAGATATATTTGTATTTTACCCATGTGACGAGGATTTCATCCTTTTTCGAAGAATTTTACTCTCTGATGGTGGATGAGCGGCAATTCTCGTAATTTAAAAACGTTCAGTCTAAGCTCAGTCCCAATCTGTTAACATAATCAGCCTATAATGTTTCCACTACTGGGACACAGGCCTCCTCTCGGTGAGAGGGAGTGAGCCGTAATCCACCACGCGGGCCCAGTGCGGGTTGGTAGATGTCACATGTCTTCGAATTTTTGGTTCTAGGACATGCCGGTTTTCTCACGATGTTTTCCTTCACCTTTTTGAGAGCAGTGGTGATAAAATAATTTACACAAAGTAAAGCGCCTGTCTGGGTTCGAACCTACGACCTACAACTCGTAAGTCGCAGCCGATACGACTGGGCCACCACTGCTGTCCAGTCTGTTAAAAATACTTCTAATTTCCCTACATTTTTGACAAGTGTTTGTAGCCTAGATGAGCCTGCGACTAGATTTAGAACGTTTTAAATTACGAGAATTGCCTTCAGTTTTATAAGACAGGAAAATGCGACTGCCTTATGAAAGTAAGTTGGTGTGCTTTCCTGGAGATCGTTTTTGACCCCGTAAAGTCAAACCCCCCGATCCAAAGATTTAAATCGCTAGATTTGCCCTCACTGTACTTAGTTACGCGAAAAAGTGCCCATACTGAGAACAGCGAGCTCGCACATTATTAATAACGTTTCCATGACAATTACGTCAAGTTACTGCGTCATTGTGTGCCAGAAGTGTCAAAACGAAACGGAAACGCGACTATCTATTGACGCGGTAAGGCGTATCTAACGATTCAAATCTATGCCGCTGTCGTCATTTTCATGACAGCTGTCACTGTGGTCGTTATGCGCGGTCATCGTTTTTCTAGAAAACGTAATTAAAGACGAAATTAAATAAAAGTGAAATATTTTACCAGACAAATCGATTGACTTAACATCCTGATCCCACATTAATTGCACTTGTTTATTTTTACACCCAATATATTAGTAGATAGCGACTTCTACCCAAAACTTTTTCGAATCGAGCGAGAGAGTCTGTGCAAAGACAAATACGATTTGTCTCTATCAGTTCGGCCATTTATTATGTTGCCTGTTAAATGCTACGTGTATTCATGTGGCAAAAGTCTCTGTTTATTGATGTTAAGTGCTGAAATTACAAAATATAGTAAAAGATATTGAAGTAAAATGCAATTGGAAAACTTTCAGCAAGCAGTAACTAAGTATAACTGTTTCATAGTAACATATTTTGAGTTAGTGTTAGTTTGTCCCTCTAATTGTTACGTCATGATACTTAATCGTAACTGGAAAGAAAATAAAGACGAATGGAAAATATTTTACTTGGGACATGCAGAGGAAATACAAACAGTAAAAAAAAAAGAAATAAAAAAGCATTTAAAACGAACAAAATGCATATCGTCATTGGAAAGGAGAAAATGCTAAAGCGCCATTTGGGCCAAAATGAGTTATATAATAATTATATCGTTTGATTAGATTTTTTTTCTGCGTCGATCTGTTTAGGTATCAAGACTAAAAAAAAAATTGATAATTGTTAAAAAATATAATCTAATCCAACGGTATATCATAATATAACTTATTTTGGCCCAAAATGGCAATTTAGCATTTTCTCCTTTCCAGTGACGATAAATGTAATTACGTAGATGTACTAACACACCTCTGAGGTTCTCACACAGGGGTAATTCAATTTTCTTTATGGTAGGTACAATATAACAAAAAAGTACAGCTGCTGTCGAAAAAGAAATAACATACTCAATAACTTACTCGACGTCTAAGCGAACATCCCTAAGGATGTCACCACAATTCACTATAACACCTACAATGCGCACTACCCTCAGCAACCCAAATTGTCTATTGTTCTACAATTTGTTCATGTCTCTCGTCGCCCCTGCGGATACACTGGTCAATACTGCTCATTAAACGAGACAAACGTAGCTACACTATCCCAACAAGCAAAATTCAACTTTATTCCGTGAGAAACAGAGACGTTTCTATCTGTATTAAGATCATTAACTGTACAAAATTAGGGTTGTAGCTAAGTTACGTAAAACTAAACTTTATTTTGTGGACTCTAAGGTTGAGTAGAGTAGTATTGGTAAGTTGGTAGTTAAGGAAGGATTAAAGACAGACGAAGCTTAAGGATACGAAGGCAAAGAGGTAGCAAGCGGCTTTGTCTAAGGAGTTATTGGTCTTTTGAAATAATATTGTGAAAGTGTAGTAATATCTTAGAGGTATAAAGATGAATGGGCTGCAGGAAATAGTGGGGAGAGTTATTATAGTATAGTTAAAATCTCGCTGCAGACTCGGTCATAAATCATAATCGGAGTAGGGATGTGCGCTAGTTGCGCGCGCGCAAGGCCATTATCTATAACAGAATCATTAAGGTTATCACGAAAATTGGCAAAAATGTGTGGAACATGCAGAATTGCTGCAAGATGAAGACTTAAGAAAAGTACATTTATGCGAAGAGTTCATCATTCATGTGGATGATGATGACGATGACTCAGATGAAGAATTTTAATTTTCTATTTTTAGTTTTATATATACGTTCTTTTGTTTATATATTTAATATGCTTTGTAGTAAAGTTGGTAATAAAATAAAAAAAATGTGTATTTATTTCTATCACCCATTTATAAATATATAAAACTATCGATATCACTCATCGACTGCAGTAATGCACAGGACTACGTGTGGGCGTGGCCTGCCCATAAGGCCCGTGAGTGGGAAAGAGAGCGAAACACGAATGATTTATGACCGAGTCTGCAGCGAGATTTTAACTATACTAAGTGAAGGTGACTTTATGTTCACGTTCAATTAACTACAGAACTACCTTGTCAGGTTTTGAGTTAGTAGAATGGATTATGTCCCAATCCCTCTCACAGAGAGGAGGCCTGTGTCTTAGCAGTGGGAACGTTGTGGGCTGATTATGTATTAAGTATTATTGAAGTGAAAACTTCTTTAGGCGCGTTGGGCATTTTCTGAGATGGGAAAAACCATTGAATTCGCGCCACTGTTACCGTAACCGACACCGCTTCGGATGTGTTCGGCTGTCCTCGGGATGTACTCGGTTACATGTTTATCTGATATGTCAGTGACCGATGGCAAAGTATTCTGTTTGTGTTTTGTTTTCACTTCTGTCGGCACTCCCGGAGTGCCACTGTTTTTTGTAGTGTTATAATATATTAGGCTGCACATAGTTTGAAATTATTTGATGAATATTCAAAAAATATGGATGTCACGTGATCAACTTTGAGCGTTAATATCTCGGAAACGTGACACTTTAAAAAAAAAACAAAATGCCGGACAGGTTCCCCCCTTACCACCCTTACGTGTTAGGTTGTCAATTTAGACCAGCTTAACGAATACTGGCTTCCTCCGAGGCAAATTACCCCCAATAAATATTACTTTAACCAGGCAAAGTTATAAAAAAATATAAACTTTGAATCTACAGTCTTAAACAACTGACAATGAAAATGATACCTGAATTATTATTAAAACTCAACCTACATTTCTACACACTCCATAAAGGAGATGAAAATATAACACAGATGACGTGCCATTACGTTTCAAATTATAATGAAACAGTCCTGAGTGACAGCTACTTACATCCTCCCTTCATCCGAGACAGAAATTAACATAAATATAAGGAAATACAATCAAAATTTTCAGTGAGATGGGGAGAAAAATAAACACAACATTGCATTGGAAAGCCCATTGTATTTTAGACAATGATTCATATTACCTACTTCAAGACGTACCAAATTGATAATAGTACTTTAGTGTTGCCATGTGACATAATGGTGAGTTGAAGCACCGTATAATTTATTTTGTGGCTGAAGCCTCTGGCATAATCATTTGTCTTTTTAGGGTTCCGTACCTCGAAAGGAAAAAACGGAACCCTCACGTTGTTGTCCGTCCGTCCGTCTGTCTGTCAAGACCCTTTTTCTCAGGAACGCGCGGAGGTATCAAGCTAGAATTTGTAACAAATACTTAGGTCTACTGTCCTTTGGAGCGGTGAAAAAATCAAACTTTTAAACCAACGCAATCAAAAGATACAGCCGTTTATGCCGCAAATTTTCGACACTCGCAAGGGAATCAAAACCTACAGGGTACCTACTTCCCGTAAACTCAGAATCTTGAAATTTGGTACGAAGCAACGTCTTATAGCACAGATAAAGGAAAACTTGCGCAAACCGTAAATTTTTAGTTACATCATATAATAAAACTATTTTTAATAGTCTTAAACTTACTACCCCTTTCCTTGTGAACGCGTAGAGGTAGGTATTATTAAATTAAAATTCATATTAGATACTCAGTCTGTCTCAGTCAGTACTGGCTGAGTCTATGATATAATAATAATAATAAAAGCTTTATTTATCCAAAAACATACAGAGTTTGAACATACAGTTTTTGTATCAGGTTTAAAAACATATTTATTTAGTTTATGTTGCACATTCTGTACAAGAATAATACTCTACCCCTTAAGCTAGGTTATACCTGTATTTTAATATTAAAATATCTTTAGGTTGTAACAAAATCAAACTTCTATGTCAACGCAATCAAAAGAAACAGCAATAGCCGCATATTTTCAAACTTGCAACTTCTCGCAAGGGAATCAAAACCTAAAGGGTATTTCTAGTCGACCTAGAATCTTGAAATTTGGCATGAAGCAATGTTTTATAGCACATATAAAGTAAAAATTCCGAAAATCTTACATTTTTAGACGGAACCCTCGGTACGCGAGTCCGACTCGTCGTCGAGTTTTTTTGGTTGTAAATGTAAAGTGTTTTCATTTTTTTATATAATAAAACGCCAGTTTTCCCCGAAGGCACTATAATGTATACCTGTGCACCCATATTTTGCCAGTTTTGTCTAAGTCTCCAGTAATAGGGGCGGGCCTATTACCCTCGGAGTCTTTTTTTTTTTTTTTTTATGGATGGGAAATCATCAAATGACCCCTCCCGCTCTGGGTGGAGCGGAAGGGAGTGTCAGACTCTTACTGACTAAAACCCATCCGTGTTCCTTCCTTAGCCCTTTATGTTCCGGGGTAGCGGTAACCCTTTCGGACAATCCCGCACCTGCCCTCGGAGCCTGGATTTGTGATTCTGTGATTTGTGTGATGGTAAATTGCAATCAACCGGGCACAGATCCAGGCTCCGAGCTCTTACTAATCTACTCTTTCTTATAAGACCTACTGTATCACCAAAAAGCATACTAATATATACTTTGACTTTGAATGAAAAATTCCTGGTGGAAAAACGAATCGCACCCTCATACTCTCCAGGAGGGTTTGCACAGTGTAGCAGTTGATTTGAGCCCGTATTTTGCTGGCTAATTAATATCATTTTCTTACTTTACTTAAGTTCTGTTTTCAATGAGTTTTCCCACTGGTGAAAATTGCTAACGTACAGACGCCAGCACATCAACCTACCCGAAACTGTCACATTTTTCCAATCAACTTTGAACCTTATGCTTTAGTGATAAAGTTGAAAATCGATTAAAGAAATTTGACAGATAGTAGTAGGTTGATGTGCTGGCGTCTGTACATACAAATTTTCATGCTTCTAAACCTAGAGGTTTTAGAGGCTCGGCGTTGACTGTCAGTGAATGAATGAATTCAAGATTTTTATTAAGGGGCTAACAGGACCTAAACGCAAAAAAACGTAAGTTTTAGAAACAATAAAAGTATCTATATGATCGACTACAGTAAAAAAAATCAGAAAAATATATGATATTCTTCAGGATATATGCTGGGCAGTGTATTAAAAACATAATACAACTAATTAGATACGATAGAAAAAAATCATGAAGATACCTCTAAAAACTTTCTTTTTACAAGAAAAACCATACTAATATACAGATTTTTATTACCTAGATTGTTCTAAATACAAGCAATATACTAGAGCACTAGTGTTCTAATTTTTTAGTCCAAACAATAGATTTTTTGTAAATAGATAATTGCTTCATATTTGCAATAAAGTACCAGCGTTGTGTCATCGCGCTTCTCTTTCTTTTCTATGCAGTCCGACAAAGGCCGCACTTTATTTAGGTCATGTAATCGCCTTAAAACTCACTGTTCTTCATGCAGTCCATACGTCATACATAATTTCAAGCAACGTTCAACTACAGGGAGGTAATTCAATTATCCGCGTTACTTTCGGTCCTCTGTCATCGGATAACGAATGAATATTTCGGTTTCGTCACAAAGATACACGTGTTTCGCATTTCGTCGCTTATTTGATTATGCTCAACAATGATTATTTTTCTTTTTAAGATTTAATGGATACGATGACGGAAGACTTGTTTTCCAACTGCATTTAAGGAGTTTTTTATTAATGTGTAAGAAGTGTTGGCAAAAGTAATTTTAAACAAAACATAAAATTATGTAAACACTTTGATGTTTCTTATTATTTGTATGCTCTAATAAAGTCCCTAGGGACTTTAAAGTACTACACATATTTTATCTTGAAATATTTGATACGAAAAGATAAGTAAAGTTACAGAGTATTTAAATCTAATTGATAAAATAGAATTTTCCTTACCGACGGGTTGTTTGACGTACGCGTAAACGTCAAAAATTATGCTAACTATCGTCAAACCAAAAAAAAGCGTTGTTTCCAAATGATGACCTTGACTTACGTCAAATAATAACGGTTCCGTACTCGTTATTATTTGACGTACCTACGTATGTTACGTAAACCAACCGTTTGAAACAACCGGCCTTTAGTGTTAGTATATTTTATTGTTTTTTAATTTAGTGTATTTATTTAGATAATTTCGTAGAAGCTTTAACTTAGCAATAAATTGTACATTTCTGATAAAATGTTACCGCAATCCCGAATCGCGAATTTCAGGCGAACTATCCCTGATGACCTAGTGGTCATCAGGGATAGTTCGCCTGGAATTCGCGATTCGGGAGTGCGAGTGGGTTTCTAAACTTTCTTACGTAACCTTCAGTAGTACGAGTAAACTATCTACAACATTTAACATTCATATGAGCGCTCCTAGCTTCCTTGTTCTAATGATTCTTAGATGAGATCACTAAACTCCCATTAAGCCCAAACTGAACAAAACGAAGCAAAAGAAAAGCGAACATAAAAACAATGGAAAGAAACTTGCTCCTAAGAAACAAAAGATTGTAGGTATAAGGAAAAATCATCAAAACCCCTGAGATTTCACTAAAATAAAAGGGAACAGAACAAAATGGATACAATGTTCTTAGTAAATAAATATAAAAAGATAAGAGCAGAAGTTTCATGTACTCACAACGACATATCAAGCTATTTTACCCCCGTACTAATAAACGTTGTATAGTGTCTGTATAGTTACACAACGCTTTGTCTTCTTCTTTCGAAAGTCAAATTACTGACGACTGAAAGAGAGAAATTGTTGTGTAACTATTCATCTGATATACTTAATACGTTTATTAGTAAGAGGGTTTCAATTTTAGCTGATCCCGCATTTTTCAGGCTTTTCGTACAATAAAAAGTCAGCTTATAGGTACTGGAAGTGTATCCATACTATAATATTATAAATGCGAAAGTGTGTCTGTCTGTCTGTTACCTCTTCACGCTTAAACCACTGAACTGATTAAGATGAAATTTGGTATAGAGATAGTTTGAGTCCCGTGAAAGGAAATGGGATAGTTTTTATCCCGATATTCCCACGGGATCGAAACTTTTGCGGGTAAAACCGCGGGGCGCTTCTAGTAGCTTGATATGTCGTCATGCGTGGCTTGTTGAAGTTCAGGGAAATAAATTACTACCACACTTCATACTTTCAAGATGGCAGATACCTCTCAGTCCCTCCTTCCTAGATATATCCCATATATTCCCATAGGTTCAGTTTACCTCTTAATTTCTATCCACTTCACAATACCTTTCGACTTGGTCAGCTATCAGCAAAAGGTACTACTGCATGTTGCTTAGTCGAATTTTAACATATTCGAACAAAATCTAAATCAAAAGTCATTTATTCAAACTAGG
Source organism: Amphipoea lucens (assembly GCA_947508005.1). Taxonomy (NCBI): domain Eukaryota; kingdom Metazoa; phylum Arthropoda; class Insecta; order Lepidoptera; family Noctuidae; genus Amphipoea; species Amphipoea lucens. The sequence continues at coordinate 22,026,710 of OX382360.1, read as the reverse complement.
CTGAGAATCAGCACTTTTCGAACGTCGAAATTACAAAAGACAGTCCCCCAAAACGCCCGCCCTTCACCATTTCCCAGTGCTTCTATGCCACTTTTCTTTTGGTAAAAAGTCCGATGTAGGGCAGTGTTGGCTTAGCGGTAACGACCCCGACTTACGAGTTGTTGTAGGTCGTGGGTTTGAACCCAAGCAGGTACTTTACTTTGTGTAATTTATTTCATAACAGACGCTCAAAACGGTGAAGGAAAATATCGTGAGGAAACCAGCATGTCCTAAAACCAAAAATTCGAAGACATGTGACATCCGCCAACCCGCACTGGGCCCGCGTGTTGGATTAGCGCGCCCACTCCCACAGAGAAGAGGCCTGTGTCCCAGCAGTGGGAACATTATAGGCTGATATAAGTAGACTTTTGATTTTTTTCACTCTATTTATGGATACACCCTCTTTGTATCCAGTGTGGCTTTTGGACTCACCTTTTATGTAACACAATATCTGCTACGAACTAATGGCAACTCTGAATAAAAACAGACCCGTATTACACTCGGACTAAGGCTGTTTAAAAGGGGAGAACTTCTTGAAGATGCTTCTTACGTCATCTTCAGACGTTGGTACACCTGGGTGTCTTCCTATTTGTTACGTACTTGTTCGTGCTTCTTGGCTTTATGTTGTAAAATAGTTCGATATGTAGACCGATTTTCTAACAGACAAGCGAGATATACCATTGAACATTTCAAATACTATACTTTCACATACAGACGTCAACTGCTGACGACATGTAACACGGATCAGGAATGTCGGTAGTTGACGGTTGTTTCAGATTACATACACGTATTGGGTGACTCGTAGCTGTCTGCAAACGCAATCGAAACAACGATCCTGAATACATGTATCATCCCTGAATTCCTTGATTTTAAAAATGTAGAAAGTTGAATCATTTATAATCTAATGTAAATTAATTGGCACAGAAATTCGAACACGAAATAATTCCCTGAAATCCAGAATTCTCTAATAATACAACGCAAAAATAACCACGCCATTTCTAATTAAGACTTACGTAAACAAGGCCCAAATAAATACGAAACTACTAATTTGTTGTGCAAGACACCCTTTCAAATATTTGTCTCAACCTGAGGCGAGTTGACTGCGTAGAACAAATATTGCTGATTGTCTCGTGTAGTTGTCTGCTTCTAAACGACAGACCTTCGAATGTCTGGGCGCCTGGTACCTGTACATTTACGTAGTCTAAACACATCGTTTTAAAGGTCAAAGGAAGGTTAAATTTTGTTGATATAACCATCTCCCTCCTACGCTTGAAGAATTTAAAGGAGTATTTCCCTGAATTTTGGTTTTATATTTAGAACAATAAGGAGCAACTCAATTTTTGTATCAAATAAACATGGGAAAATTTTATCCCTGAAAATATAAGAAAGGAGGGGCAATTTGAGATATACATGCTACTAAAGCTTACGTATACGCAGATACTATATTAGATAGCTTGGCAGACAAGCCACCAGATCGTAGGTAAACCGAAATAAAGGTAGCTACAATAAATAAGACAAAAGGAACTCTCATGTAAATAGTAAAATAAGTAGGTATTCCGACCTCGACGGTGGAACTACCTTTGTTACGTAAACACTGCTGATTGTCGCTAAACATACTGGTTGGATAGTTCGAAATAAAACAGAGCTTGGCGACCTAGCTACCTATTGTGTAGAAGTAAATGAAGCTGTGACTCTTGTTACATAAGGGAAGTTTACAACAATAGGTATCTTGCATGGAAAATAAGCGTGTAGGTAATTGTTTGGATTCAATCATAATGAAACATAATTCCAAATCATTTGGATAGTGCTCTAATCCCCTTACTAATAAACGTTGTATAGCGTCTGTATAGTTACACAACGCTTTGTCTTCTTCTTTTTTTTGAAAGTCAAATTACTGGCGACTGAAAGAGAGAAATCGGTGTGTGACTATTTATCTGATATAATACGTTTATTAGTAAGGGGGTAAAAAGGAAGAAAGATTGTTTATTCAATAAATAAACTAAGTAGCCAAAAGCCTCGTATTAGACCATAACAGTTTCTTTTTGAAGTTAACAATGTAGTGTTATTAGTGTTTTGACCAAGTTGTTTACCTAGTATGTGTTGCGTGTGTGTATCTTAACCTAAGAAAAAGGAAATACCTTTTTCACGTAAATAGATTCCACTCAAAATCTCTCATGTCTGTACCGTCCATTGTTCTTTCAGCCGAGTATTTTCTAAAAGAATCAGTTTTATGAAAAGAGCTGCGAAAAGATAACGTATTTTAAAAAATCTTATATCTTCCAGGGATATTATATAAAAACTTATTTTCGCCGCGTTTATTATATAAAAAAATACCTTAATTTTCCCGTTTGAACCGCGAACAAATTCCTTGGTAAATCCCTGAACGATCCCGGCGATGTATAAGCTGGGGGTTCACTGATGGCGGAGTTAAAGAGATAAGGAAAAAGTGCTGGATAAATGTTTAAATCTGACTTTGATTGGATAAGTAATGGATATTTAGGTACATTTTTTTCCCTATACAGCCTGATTATGACGTATGGGTTGTATCTTCTGCCAGGGTCGCGGGTTGTTCGAAAGAGTTACCATGGCCCATGGCACAGGCAACTGAAGGATCGCGGGTGGGTTTTAGTCAGTAAAAGTCTGACAAGCCCTGCTCCCGCTCCGCCCAGAGCGGGAGAAGTTATTTGTAAATTCAGCACCCAATAAAAACCGAGTGTGCTTATGACCACACGACTGAAGTGAAACTTCAAACGTATTTGGCTTTGAGAAGAAGAGAGAAAGAAAATGTGCGCGCGCACTGCTTTCTCTTGGTTAAATCCCCCATTCAACTACCGTTCGCCTCGCCCGATCACACTTTTCGTAACGCTTACGTCACGCGTTGGCCAGCTTACTCCCCAAGTCAAGCGTGCGTAAAGAAGTTTCACTTCAAAAAAGGGGTTATATCTATCCTTGCTTTTGATAACGTAACGTTTGTTTAAAAATGTATCCAGATTTTATCAGAGGTGCTGTTGGTTATTTACGTTATCTGTTCCGATCTGATGAGCTCTCATTACCCGACTGCGCCAGAAGGAGGGTCAATTAGTTCATTGTTTCATTTTGCACTTGGCGTACCTGAATTTTCCTAAGATTGGAAGTCGCTTTTCGCTTGCGCTGCCAACTCTCCCCAGGGCTCAAATGGACTTAATTCACTAAAATACAATCCAGTGGGTGCGGTAACTCGCAGCGAGGTCGAGTCTAGTTCTGACGTATAAAGGCTTCCGCAGACCGGCAATTTCCAAAAAGTTTTCATAGAAATTGTACTACTAGAATCGCGTCGCGCTATCGCTTCGTGCTTGTCTGCGGAAGCCTTAATGGATACATTTCTTTTTCTTTCTACAATGTACCACTGGTGTGTTGCCAGCCTATAGTTATTTATAATCCGCTTAGGAATGAAAGAATTCTTGGTGAGATCTCGGAACGGTTTTCTATACCTACGGTTTTGGCTGGTGGCTTTATTTTAGGTTTCATTAAAGATACTGTGTTTGGGTAGGTACCTAAGTTTGGCAGGTAGAGGGCAGCATGGTTCTGCTCGTAATTACTATTCATACACTAACAAAGACAAAAATTCAAGGGGTCAAGAGCGCGCCCATTTATCAATAAAAAAAAAATATATATTAGTTGTTGTATAATGTTTTCCCGGAAAACACAAATTCCTGGATGTATTTGGGGGTGGCCTTCGTCTAGCAGTGGTACAAAAAACTGCATAGTCGTTGACTGAGAGAATAAAAATGTCACATGGGCATGTAATAACCAAAACAATATTCGAATCCAGTCGAGCGCGTTCGCACATACACTGCGCCTGTTGACGGGAAATTGACCTTTCATCTTCATCAACTCTTGTGCATCCGACTTTAAAATACCTTAGCTATCAATACCAAAAGGTAGGTGTGTTTTTTTTTTTCACCGCATTACCTGTTTACAATTAATCTTATTCACCAATTAAAACAATTACAGCAACAGATTTCCATTACCATAATACGGCTCAGTCCACCTGAATCATCAAACCATCAACAGAAAGTAATAAAACGCAACATGTCAAGCCATCAAGCTTCTTCAGGCAGAGAAACGCTTTTAAATTTCCATAGGTAATGGTTATTTGATGGGCCCCTGTACTCTTGATACAAGATTGATGTTCCGAAATATTAGCAGATAGGCCCGTAATGAGTTCTGGGTTCACTGGCTCCTGAAGGTTTTGAATTGGTGTATCTGCCTTATTTCCGTGTTGGATTGATGGCTCGGATTTTGTGTATCCATCGGGTAAATTGGAGTGTTGACGTTTTGGCAATGATTTTCTAAGTTGTGGAAATAAAGAATCAATTGTGTATGTTAGCAAGATCTGGGTTTAAAATATTCTTGAATCTTCATTATTTGGTGTTGTTTTAACGACACGAGAAATAGATATATTGATCATTAAAAATATAATATCAGATTCTTAGGACACAATGTGGAATTTTTCTAAGTTTAAATTGATTATTTCTACTGAAACCGTTGCATTTGTTAACATTTCTTAAATAACATACTCATATTGTCTGTCGAAAGAGACTGGATCCTGCGACACAGGGTATCCTAGTGCGGGATCCAGTGTCATACCTTAATATTGTAACACTTGTTTATGAATCAATAAAACTTATTATTATTATTAATAAAACTTTTTTTTTTTTTTTTTTAATTTACTTATCTTTTGGAAGGCGTACGAGGGGCTGAAGCCAACCCGCAGAGGCCCCTTAGGAAATTTCAATGAAATGTGGCACCAACCGAAATTATTTATTTAATTTTTTAATTTAACTTTAATTTTAAAAATTTAATATAACTTATTATTATGGTACTTTACACAGTAGTATCCAATGGAAAGAAGGAAATGTGTCAACCGAAGGAAATAAATAGTCATAGCATAAAGACCACAAAGAAAAGAATTAATTCTGAGTCTACTTCAAGGACTTTTACAGAATTAATAGTTGCTTTATGACGGAAACAAAAATCCAGCGAAAAATTATATGAAAATTATTCAGGCACTATTTCATTTCAGACTGCTGGAACATTTTCCGAAATGACAAACATTTGAGGAGTTCCGTACCTGGTAAAGAATAAAATGATTAACAAGGGCCTGCCACAATCAGATAACTGTTTTATACCGACCCCAGTGAAAATGAGTAATGGCGTTTTTTCCTATTTCTCTAGGGGCCCCTAAGATAACAGGCAGATTTTTTCTCGAATTCTTTTATGTTTTTTTTATACGTTGATGTTTCGTTTTTGTTTGACGTATCAGGTAGGTGTTTTTGAGCAAAAGATTTCTCCAGTTGTTTTTAGAAATCTCACTATAATCACACTATATATATCACACTAATATTATAAAGGCGAAAGTTTGTGAGTGTGTGTGTGTGTTTATATGTTTGTTACTTCTTCACGCTCAAACGGCTGGACCAATTTTGATGAAATTTGGTATAGAGATAGCTTGAGTCCCGGAAAAGGACATAGGATAGTTTTTATCCCGATATTCCCACGGGATCGACATTTACGCGGGTGAAGCCGCGGGGCGCAGCTAGTATAATATAAAACAAAACAAGAGTAAAGAATCATAGAGCATCAAAAAAATCTTCCGCATCGCTGTCAGCGGGAAAAGTTCCTAGAAGGCTTTGCTACGTTGTATGGCAATGCTGATTTTTTGGCCAAAAATAGGCCAGCCCTCTGGTCACGTGAAAAGTCGTCCAACCGCTTGGCGATGTCTCGAAAAACCAAGTGGATGCTCGGACGCCATGGCCTTAGTGTTACAACGCCAAACGGCTCGAACATAGCCAATAAGGTTGGAATATTTTCGCCGTTTGAGATTTTTTTTTAGAAATTAATGTTGAAGCATTTTCTTTACCCTGTCTGCACGTCATGATATTAATATTTTGTGTTCATAACGTTTTTTCTCAACTTCAGTATAACTGGCTTCTCATGTAAAATTTTAATACCTTCAGAACCTCATTACAATATCTTACAACCTCGTAAATTCTTTTCCAACAGAGCTGCACAGTGGAAATAATAAAAGTCTTATGCACGTTTCTTTGGCACCATTCGAAGCTCCGTTTGGCAGTAAGTGTTAGTTTTAAAACCACGATAGAACCTTAAAGTGACTTTATCGTTTCTGGATCGTACGCCAGGAATCCTAGAAAAGTTTTACTACGTGGGTTGTCAGTTACAAGGATTTTCTTATTTTCTTAGGTCATTTTCATTTTAAGGTTGTTGTGTTTTTCACCACCTCGTTGGTGTGATACCTAAGTGCACAGCTAAAAAATAAGAGAGAGCGAGAGAGAGAGCAGAGTTCGAGCCACCCACTGCTGGGCTAGGCCTTTCCTTTCTTCTGCCACATTTCCCAGTTCCGTCATTGTGGTGCCCTCATCCAGGTGGTTCCCGCGACTTTGACGATATTGTCAACCAACGCGCTTTTGGACGGCCCTGGTTTCTTTGGCCTAACCTTGGCCATCATTTAGTCACAGCTTTACTCCATCAGCCACCTCGTCGTCTAGCTAGATGTCCTGCCCAACTCCACTTGAGGCGCATCGTCCTGTCCTGATGACAATCGGCTCGCTCTGATTTACATGGGTCTTAAACATAACTTGCAAAATCCGGTCCCTCTGTGGGAAAGATAATCATTATTTATGATGTTAGCATTGTTTTAAATAATTCATTAGAATTTCCTTTATCTTCTCTATGTTTAATATTTCACTCATGTTGTTCCGGTATTAATATTGTGTCAAAAATTACCTTCAATTTTAACACGAGCCGTCTTGTGAATCTTCAACCAGGTATTATAATGTTATCTCTAAGATCACTTATACCTCTGGTCTAATTATAAACTAGGCAAAGTTCGTCGTTATGTCAAACTTCCTAACTTTATGACTAGTTGATTTGATTTGATTTGATAACTTCACACTTTTGCACCAGTGAGCTGTAGATTCGACTTCCTATACTTCGACTTCCAGTGATGAAGAGTGACGCTTGTAGTTTTATCAAAGTATTCCACCTAGAGCACAGATTTTCAAAATAATATTTCAAAAACTGTTCCACCGAAAGGCACAAAAAAATTGTTTTGGCGCCGTAAGTGGAATAGCTCAAGTGCCGTTAAAATCGGTGCTCAATTTGGAATACCTTGGTTTATCAATTCAACGGGACACGATTTTTTGTTCAAGAAGGCCGAGCACCACAGAGAACCGGGTTGGTCGGCGGGGAATGAACTTATAGGTGTTTTTTGGACCATGGTATATAAAATCAAACTGCAAACGGTATAAAGCTTTAACGTCCCCAATTTTCTTCCACAAAAGAAAATACGTATTCAATAGCAACAAAACTCGATCCTTTTACCCATCTACCCTTAATTACCTACAACAAACTATTTCAGAAGCAACCTTTTTACTAACGAGATAACATCGAAGCCGAGTCTAAGTCGCGATAACGAAATTATGTAACTTCTTAATATAAATAGAAGTTTCCAGAATCTTTGGCTCAAATCTCTCGGCTTAGTGCGCTCAAGTAATAGATTAAAATTTGTATATACATAGGTATTATAAATGTAAATAAGGATTGTCTTTCGAAGGATTAGGTTTGGTGGTTTGATTTTTGACAATAAGGGAGCTTAGTTCGTTACAGATACCACCACCAATTATAAAGTCTAATAAACTAAAGCTAGTTATTATGTAGAACCTACATAACATAACATCACGACTGTAATCCTCGAAGGGTTAGCCAGAGGTGTACCTATGATACACCCACATGCGGCCAGTTATGCTTAGCGTTTATATCAGCTTGAATCAAATGTATGGAAAAATATGCGATACACCCCCTAGTATGTAAAGTAGGTACGATCGCGCGTTTCCATCTGCGAATGTCGAAATGTATTAACTGTGGTTGCACGTGGCAGAACTTTGAAAAAGTGTCAGTGTCGAGCGACATAAAATCATCTTAATCAGCCTATAATGTTCCCACTGCTGGACACAGGGCTCCTCTCTTCGAGAGGGAGTGGGCCATAATTCACGTCGCGGGTCCAGTACAGGTTGGTAGATGTCACATGTCTTCAAATTTTGGTTCTAGGACATGCCGGTTTCCTCACGATGTTCTCCTTCACCGTTTTGAGAGCAGTGGTGATGAAATTATTTATACAAAGTAAAGCGCCTGCTTGAGTTCGAACCCACGACCTCCAAACTCGTAAGTCGACGCCGATACCATTGGGCCACCTCTGCTCCTCCAGCTATGTTTAAGTCTAATGTAATAGGACCTACAATCTAAATCTTTGTGATAAACCTCCCTTTGTACAGACTCCAGCACATCAAGCTACTACAATCTGTCAAATTTCATTAATAGATTTCCAACTTTGTAAGTATACACGATGACACTGACACTCGACAGAAATGTCAACACCAGTGTCGCTTGCGTCTACACGGTAAGCAATTTTTTGTGTCGACATTAGTATATACATTTAGTGTACCGGTTGAAGTGTATTTGCCGTCTACACGATTCAGTTTGGGACATTTCATCGCCATGAATAGACGTGCTGCTGCCGCGATTGTCGCGATATGTGTTTCTATTAAAATGCGTCGGCGTAAAAAGAGATCTGTATGGGTTAAAGATTGGATTAAAAGAAGAGCGCAGCTAGGGGCATATAACCAATTGTTGTCTGAATTGAAAAACGAAGATCCAGAATGTTACAAAAACTTTCTTCGGATGAAACACGACGATTTTCAATATTTATGTAACAAGATTTCACCTGCTATTAAGAAGCAAGATACGAATATGAGACTAGCTATTAGTGTGGAAGAACGTTTGGCGATAACATTAAGATTTTTGGCGTCAGGTAAATATTTACTATCATATTTTTACACCATAAAATATCTATAACCACATTTTTAATGATAAATTTTATTCGTTACAGGAGATTCGTATCGATCGCTCTCATACCTATTTCGGGTACCACAACAGACTATCTCCAAAATAATACCAGAATGTTGCGATGCTATTTATAGATTTTTAAAACCAAATTACATGGAGGTAAGTAAATAAAAAAATATTTATATTTAAGTAATATTTTAATTTAGTTATTAATATGAAAAGTTTAAATTTGGTGAATCGACAAACTTATAAACTTATTACAAACTTTCGTACGTTACATTAGTGTCTTCCGAACTTTCCCAAGTCGCATTTGGCAGTGGAGTAAGGGGACCATAAGACTGTGAAGTAGATGGACGTGAATATTGATCGGCTTCATCCAATTCTTCCATGTCTAGAATGATACGTTGAATTTTACGTTTCAATTCTCTTTTACGGGCTTCTGACCTCATATTCCGTATCGCAGCAGCCACGAAATCACCAAAAATGGCAGCATCATCAGATTTGTCTAACACGCTTATCGCTCGCTCTAAAGCTTCGTCTTCCTTCTTTCGTTTTTTAGAGGTTCGTTGAGATCGAGAGAGGTTGTCGGAGTTTGGTGAAACTGTTGATTCCAAATTTTCGCTATTAGTAGGAGAATTCTGAAAATAATAATAATAAATGTTTATTTTAAAAACTATATTAATGCTCATAAAGTGGGTAAAATATTATTTATTTAATATTAAATGATAACTTTTATTAATTATTGTTTTGTATTACAGGTACCTTCATCAGAAGATTGCTGGAAAAAAAAATCAGAAGATTTTAAAAACAAATGGAATTTTCCAAATGCTATTGGAGCACTAGATGGAAAACACGTGGTCATAAAAGCACCCCAACATAGTGGGAGTCTGTACTATAATTATAAAGGTACATTCAGTATTGTGTTAATGGCATTAGTTGACGCTAATTACAAATTTATTTATGTAGACGTAGGATGCAATGGGAGGATCTCCGACGGAGGCGTGTTTGCAAATTGTTCACTTTCAAATGCTTTAAGCAACGGCAGTCTTAATATACCGCCACCAATGCCTCTTCCCGGTAGGGCTAAATATGTACCCTATGTCATTATAGCTGATGATGCTTTTCCATTGAAGCCTTATCTAATGAAACCTTTTCCTTTTCGTAACCAACCTGGACCTAATCGTGTTTATAACTACAGACTGTCGAGAGCTCGACGAGTGGTAGAAAATGCCTTTGGTTTACTTGCAAACAGATTTAGAATATTAAGGAAACCTATAGAACTATGTCCTGAAAAAGTTATAAAACTTGTAACTGCAATCTGCGTGTTGCATAACTTTCTCTTGGAACGGAGTTCACGGCATGTGTATGCACCACAAGGCTCCTTCGACGAGGAAATTGATGGTGTAGTAACTCCTGGCAGTTGGAGACAAGACCCCCCTCCGGATAATATATTGTTCTCAAACAGACCACTGGCATCCAACATGTCTAATGAAAGTAAAGAAATCCGTGAAGAATATAAAGAATATTTTGTATCTCCAGAAGGCGAAGTTAGCTGGCAGTACAGATACATAAGTTGAAATTAACAATAAACCAATAAATAATAAAGACAACTTACCAAATTTTGTATTGTTTCATTTGCTGGTAAGGTACTCGGCATTAAAAATTGTAAACTTGTGAAGTAATCCCAAGTGCTTGCGTAATTTTCATCTGTGCCTTGGCCACTCTTCTTTTTTTTAAGTTTTCTCAGTTCGTTATTAAACTGCGTTCGTAAATTGTGCAGTTTTCTATTTATTTCTAATGCAGAAGTATTAAATTGTTCGGCCAGACTTTCTACCGCTGCTGCTTTCTTTACTCGATTTTTATAATCGGGATTTGATATTTGCCATAGCTCTGGCAGCGATTCATAATATAAAATCAATGATTTTATTTCCTCGGTTGACCAAGCTCGTGACGTCATTGGTCTAGCTAAAAATTTCGCGCAGGTTCGAAATTATCGACACTCGTTGCGGACAGCGCGTGCGTCCTGTCTCCACGGCAGCGACACTGACACTGAGCGACACCGTCATTACATGTGCAACTATGTGTCGCGGCGATGTACACACACAGACATTCGATGTATACACTTAGTGTCTGGTGTCTGGTGTCGTCGTGTATTTTTGGGAAAATTTGACAGTTTCGAGCTTGATGTTCTGGCGTCTGTGCCAATATCTAGATTCAGAGTTATATCGATATTCATATATTAATTCAGCTTCAAAGTCAAAGCATTTATTTCAAACTAGCTGCGCCCCGCGGTTTCACCCGCATAAATGTCGATCCCGTGAGAATATCGGGATAATAAGTAGCCTATATGTTAATCCAGAGTGTCAGCTACCTCCATATAAAATGTTATCAAAATTGGTCCAGCCGTTTGAGCGTGAAGAAGTAACAATTATATAAACACACACACACACACTCACAAGCTTTCGCCTTTATAATGTTAGTGTGATAGGCACATAAAAGGCACTTTTGAACGTCAAAAATTACATTAAAAATTAAATAGAATTGATTCTAGTCCCCCCTTCCAAAAGGCTAGCTAGCTTATACGACTCCTCTGACTGGTATTGCACTAGTTTAAGAGAGGTATCTGCCACCCTTTCATTAGGCAAACAAACCCTTAGAAACAAAACAATTTGATTATCTACTCCTATATTCCCTCCATATTCTTTAATATCTTACCTCATTTATCATTCTCATCACACACATTATTACCCAGCAATTTGGGAGTTTATTCAAAATATGTTCTCCTCAAATTATGCCAGTATCCACACTGACCTGATTATTTAATATTAAATACATAGGGAGAGCGTGCGAAAGTAATTTACGTGCCATAGGGGAGTTCGATACACATCTGATATTATTTTATTATTGCGATATCCAGCTGGCTGCTTTTGATGCGAATTATGTAAAGCTTATTATTTGTTAATTGTGATGTTTTAGTTTTATCTTAATGGCAATCAAATGATTAGTGTTCAGCACTTTGGGTCATGTATGTTCTGTTGTTTATAACAGCTAATCTGAAGGCCAATTCTAGTAATTTAAAACGTTCAAAATCTAGTCGCAGTCTCATCTCAGCGACAAACAAATGTCAAAAATGTAGGGAAATTAGAGATATTTTTGACAGATTGAGACTGAGATCAGACTGTGAGCGTTCTTAAAATTACGAGAATTGCCCTTCTGATTATTGTGAAGTTAAAATATTGAGTGAATTATTACTACTCGTTTGCGTGTTTAGTTTTTTATAGGGCGGGGTTTTGGTTATTTTCTTCTGATTTCCGATCACCAATGTATTTGCAAAGCATTATGGCAATTTGTCAAAAAAAAAAAAAAACATTTTCTTTGGGGTACCGGCCGCGACTTACGAGTTGTAGGTCATAGGTTCAAACCCAGACAGGCGCTTTACTTTGTTTAAATTATATTTTCATCACCACTGCTTTCATAATGGTAAAAGAACACATTGTGAGGACACCAGTATGTCCTAGAAACAAAAATTCGAAGACATGTTCTACCAACCTGCACTTGGCCGCGTGGTGGATTACGGCCTACTCCCTCTCATTGAGACGAGGCCTGCGTCCCAGCAGTGGGAACATTATAGGCTGATTATACTATGTTATGCTATGCCAATTCGTCTGACCAAGTCTGATGACCTAACTCAAGTAAATTATTTATGACCAAAAACCGTTGTATAACGTTGAAGGCAAAACAGCCGTTTCCGTCCAACCTAAAATAAATTTCAGTTTCAAAGATCCCTTCCATAGTTCTAAAATAAACAATCACCTTTATCAACCTGCAATAAAACAGCAAATATTTTGGAACAGCATGAACACATTAAACTCGATAGCCACGACCGGTTTACACAATATTGTGAAAATAGCAGTCTATTTGATAAGCTCATTATTGTAATTGTTTTTATGATGGCCGCGTTTGGGATAGCAACGTATCGGTCGGATGTATTGTGGAATTAAATATTGTGCGAATGTTTTGGTAGTTGAAAACTAGAATCTATTGTTACTTGCAAGATTTACTATATGTTCAGATCGTTTACCTATTTATATTGTAGAGACGGTCTTCATGGCGTTTCCATGCAGCGTTCGCGAGTTGTTTAAAAGTTGATGGCATAATCACACTAATATTATAAAGGCGAATGTTTGTGAGTGTGTGTTTATATATTTGTTGCTTCTTCACGCTCAAACGGCTGGACCAATTTTGGTTAAATTTTGTATGGAGGTAGTTGACACCCTGGATTAACATATAGGCTACTTTTTATTTCGATATTCCCACAGGATCGACATTTATGCGGGTGAAACCGCGGGGCGCAGCTAGTATTTCATATTTCGTCATCATCATCAGCTCGCAGCAGTTCACTGCTGGACATAGCCCTCTCCAATTGCTCGCCATTCAGGTTAATTCTCGGCAACTCTCATCCAGCTGCTACCAGCCACCCTGCGAAGATCGTCGCTCCACCTAACCTGAGGGCGTCCTACTTTACGTTTGCCGATACGCGGCATTTCATTTTTATTTCGTACTAGCTGCGCCCCGCGGTTCACCCGCGTAAATGTCGATCCCGTGGGAATATCTGGATAAAAAGTATCCTATATGTTAATTTAGGCTATCAGCTACCTCCATACAAAATTTTATCAAAATTGGTCCAGTCGTTTGAGCGTGAAGAAGTAACAAACATATAAACACACACACACACACACTCACAAACTTTCGCTTTTATAATATTAGTGTGATTTAGAAGTAGTAAGAATAAGAAGAAGTAAGAACCTTCTACTTCTTGACTATTATGCGCATCACCATGCCAAATGTCATAAATTGATCTATATTTAAATAACTACGAGTTCAATTCTAAATAAGCTTTTCATTGAACGACCTCATCACATATCTACCAACCAATAAGTAGTATTCACGTTTTACGTTTGTTTTATGAAAAAAAAAAAAGAAATTTGCAGTAAACATGACGCAGAGAAAGATTACAAAAACAAAAAAATAACAAGTTGGGGGTAAATATGCGTCACATCCACGCAAAATGGCCATAGCTCAGCATAATGCTACAATACCTATAAATTATCTTGGAACTCACTACGGTGAAAAAAGGTGGATATCGTGAGGATCCCTGGACTTATAAAGGTCTAAATTCGTCACACACATCCCATTATATCGTTATAAAAGTAAGCCATAATCCCCTTTATATAAAACGTGTTGGAAAACGATGATTTTATCACCAAATTTTGATTAAATCAAAGCAAGGATTAAATTAATCCTTAATTATTAGCGAAGCATGCATGCAGTGGTTTTAAACAAAAGACGCATTGAAAGTTAATTAAGTGGATGGATCGGCTCGTTGCATACAAGCAACAACCCGGATACGAGGTAAATGAAGTGTCATATCTGTTACTGAAAGGTTCGAAAATCTGGATTATAACCCGAGGTGAAAAGATGCCAGTTTTTAATTAATAAAAAATAATCAAATCATTTACTAAGTAAACTAACAAACTACTTTTATTATTCAGGTAGGATTTATTTAGAGAAAATGTAACTAATTATTTACACTAGATACTAAATTAAATGACTAACTTACTATACAAGTAAATACAAAAACAAAGGACACTTAGGCGTCGAAGTACTCGTCCGCATCGCTGTCATCCGGAATTGTGCCCGGAAGACTGGCAGCATTTTAACAAACTGTTAAAATAAACTGTTTTAATCTCTGGCTTCTCCACTTTTTGCTAGGTTACTCTTTTTAACAGGTAAGTACAGTCAAGAGAAAATAGACGTATCATGTTTTACAAAATTAAATAACTTTTTTTTTAACTATTCGTATTACATCTAAATAAAGTTTAACAAATACGTTGAATTAGTTAGTCACGCACCGTTGCTAGTGATTACGGGTCTGTCAGTTAACCCTACTGACTAATTTAATACTGCAAATGTGTTGCGTGCGCCATAACCCTGATGTTTAGTGCTAATAAGTTGCGCGTCATAATCCACACGCGATTCTTTAACCCCTTCTGACTCATTGTTGTGAGTCATTTTGTTGCAAAGGTGGTTTTTAAGTAGAGTATAAATGTTGGCTTGGTTTAATTTCATAAGACTTTGAGAAAGGTGGTTTTAATAATGAAATGTAAATTATGAAAAAAGTCTTAAAAGTTCTGCTTAGGCCGGATTTAGTGTTCGACCGACAGTCAGCAGTGGCAGTGGATAGAGTGGATCAGTGGTATTGGCCCCGACTTACGAGTTGCAGGTTGTGAGTTCAAACTCAGGCACTTTACTTTGTGTCTTTTTCATCACCACTGCTCTCAAAACGATGGAGGAAAACGACACGTCCAAGAACCAACCTGTCATCGGTCGCGTATCGATTTATATCGACTCACGCTCGCTAACCGTCGCGTCGGTGCTACAATATACAAGTCCAATTATCGTAAGCGTCTTGGTACGCGTGACCGACGCTACGCGACTGACGTCACACGCCAGCGTGACACGTTGTTATAAACATAATTTTTCTCACAAATGGAAATAGTGGTTGACTCTTGTTATTTCATAAAAACCGAGTCAACACTTCTATTATTTTTCGTGTTGACTTGGTTTTATTTTAGACACAAAAAGAAAAACGTTCGAAGGTAATAATTGTTATAAAAATGGAAACCAAAATTGTGAAAGAAAGTTATGTTTATAAATCTGTACAGGGTGTTACAGAAAGGGTATATCAATACAAACGGGTTGAAGAGTGTATCTGGTCTAGAATCTCTGTACAAAATTTCAGCTCAAAAGCAGTAACTTTGAAAATGCTTAATATTTTTTTATTTCGATAGTTTATTAAATTGAAATCATAACAAACGTGTCACCGCACTACGATGGTCATTGTCTATTATCTGTAGTGTGTCTGTGCGCCTAGTACACGTACATCACGCCGTCGCGCGCCAATGCAGCGCCGTGATGTCGAAATAAAAAAATATTAAGCATTTTCAAAGTTAATGCTTTTGAGCTGAAATTTCGTACAGAGATTCTAGACCAGATACACTCTTCAACCCGTTTGTATTGATATACACTTTCTGTAACACCCTGTATAAGTAGTCAGTCTTTTTATAAGCCGTCTATAACTTATTTGAAATAAATAAATTTATTATTTATTTTATTTAAGTTCAACCAAAACAAACTTTTTCACAAATGCAAAGTCAACTCAAGTTGACTTTAATTATTTGCATGTACTGAGAAGTTCTTGCTAAAGCGTACTAAGGTTGTCGTAAGGAAAAGTTGGGAGTAAGGTATTGTAATTATAATGACATGTAGTAAGTAACTAAATAGGCGAGATGGGCGGACGATATTGTTGCCATCGAAGCGTAGAGATTGGCACAAGAAAACAGAGAATTTTTCGTTCGAATCCAGGCAGGCGCTTTAGTTTGTGTAAATTATTTCATCACCACTGCTCATAAAACGGTGAAGGAAAACATCGTGAGGAAACCGGCATATCCTAGAACCAAAAATTCGAAGACATGTGACATCTGCCAACCCGCACTGGGCCCGCGTGGTGGATTACGGCCCACTCCCTCTCACTGAGAGGAGGCCAGTGTCCCAGCAGTGGGAACATTATAGGCTGATTATGTGGATAGCTTGATGTGCTGGCGTCTGTACATAATTACTTTAGCGTAGAAATGTTACAGACTGTCGTTGATGGAGTAAAAAAAAAATCTTTGCTGACAGATGTTTCTTTAACCGGTCAAGGACGGCGGGACACCGATCGGTGACCAAACAATAGAAAATCAATTGTGTCTCATTAGCGGAGCTTGATAGATAAACAAAGAAAGGCATTTCATAACAGCATGTTACATAAGACCCTTACCTTCGTCTTTTGCTTCTTCCACGTCCATGCACCCATATGAATGAATGAATGAATTGCACCGATCCCAGCAAGGTTAAACCAGACTCGATTATTCGAATGAACCCCAAGATTCGCACTAGCTCCTGTAGCCTCATGTTCATGCACCCATACCAGACAAATTAATTCCTAACCTCAATACAAAGATCGAATCACACTGACCACTCCCACTAAATAGGTTTATCATTCAACATAATATTTCGACCCGCTGGTTCCAATCAAACATATTAATTAATATTTCGCGTCGATTTCAACCGATTGCATTTAAATGAAATACTCCGGATAACTTGTGGCGTCCGTTCAAGTGATTAAAACAAATGACAGGGTTGGCATAATGAATGGATTTATTTAATTGGCTACTATTTTTAACGAGAGTAATTATTTAATGTTATTATTACAGCTATTTTATAAAATTGACATTTATTTTATTGGTAGCCACTTCCAGTTGATTGGTGATTAAAATTAGCTTTTTTAATGTTTATTCACAGAACGGATTTCGATAAAATTTGGCAGAGAGATAGATTGCATCCTGGGGAAGGACATAGGATAGTTTTTATCCCGATATTCATAAGGGATCGACCGCGGGCACAGCTAGTATAATATACGTGCTTCAAGAATTGCTCAGTAACAGCCCGGATTCTGCATTTGTACCCAGTTTCTGGCAATAGGCTGACCTCCTATGATATTGGGACTTAAACATAACTAGCGAAATGTAGGTCTATAGACGCAAGCACATCAAGCTACCCGAAACTGTAAAACTTTCCCAATCAACTTTGAACCTTATGCTTTAGCGATAAAGTTGAAAATCTATTAAAGAAATTTGACAGATTGCAGTAGCTTGATGTGCTGGCGTCTGTACTAAGGTAGGTACACCTCTGCTGAACCCTTTGGGAAAACTTGCCTGACGTTATTTTATGAAATTCGGGAAATGAAACAATTTCTAAAATATTAGAGTAAGGGCTGATTTTTCGATAGACAGATAACTTTTATTTGAAGAATAAAGATGGCAGTTTGACATAATATTTTGAAAACAAAAGCTGTCAAACCGCCATTTTTATTCTCAAGATTAAAATTATCTGACGATTGAAAAATCAACCCTAACTCTACAATTCGAGCTACAATTCGAGTAAATGGAACGGTTCTTAGCTATAAGATTTAATAACTTCGATGCAACATAGGTGCTACTTTAAGTAACTCTAACAATCAATCAAAGTTAACTTAAAGGCCGGTTGTTTCAAACGGTTTGTTAATGTAACATACCTACGTCAAATAATAACGATTACGTACTCGTTAATATTTGACGTAATTTTGTAATTGTAATTTGAAACAACGCTTTTTTTGGTTTGACGACAGTTAGCGCCATTTCTAACGTATACTATTACGTCAAGTGGACGTGACACAACCCGCCCTAAGGGCGCTAAGGACGGGTTGTTTCACGTCCACTTTGCGAAACACACGATCTTTACATAGGAACTATTAAACAGTCGATTAAATCCACTACATTCAGACTACAGCTAAATTCAATTACAAAATCCCAAGCGGTCACTTAGGACCAAGTTATCATGAAACTGGTTAATCAGAGTTGTACTGAAATGTTTGGAAATTTCGTTAAGTGTATTTGACACGGAGTCCTGAAGGTTTGGGGCGCAAAATAGAAAGGTACAAAAGGCCAGCTTCAAAGCCATAATATGTTCCGTGTTTTGGAAAGCACGTTAATCAGTTGTTCCCAGCTGTTATCCATAGATTTTTGACAGTCGTTACAGGTAGTCAGAATCCCGAAAGTCTGGGCAAGCCGCCCTCTCTGAGAGTATCGTTCAAACCCGTAAGTCTGACAACCAGTCTTACCAAGGGGTATCGTATTACCCAGTAACTGGTTTGTGGAGCTAAGATAGGCTGTCACTTCATGTAAAATGGTATTCAGCTGTATCCACTTAGACTGGAAGCCGACTCTAACATAGTTAAGATAAGTTCTCCAGACCACATTTCGGCCACGGCGGCCAGTCTCAACGGAGACTGGCTTTCGGCGCGAAAGATATATTTTTTTTTTTGTTTAGCCTGTACTGTCGAAATATATTATAGGGCTTATAATTTTTCAGGCGACTAACAACTTAAAGGGCGACTAACTATTTGCTACTAACAAAATCACTTGGCAGCGATTAAATATTTTAGCAATACTTAATTATATTAGATGAACTTCAAAATGCTAGGAATTATAAAAACTAAATAATGGCTGCTACTTTATGGTAGCGAACATATTAAACAGGGCCAATTGAAATCATAGGCGAGGTCCTATAAATAACGAAATGGCGACTAATATTAACAGCGGGATAGCAAAAATTTTATTAGAGGCAACTATAGGCATCTCTGAAAACTCATTCCCAGAAACACAAAAGGTTCAACTTGAGAACTTAGGATGCAAGAGCGAGCGAAGCGAGCTCGGGACGGAACCCGTCTTGGACAGGTTAGGTTCGAAGGGGATGACGGGGGCTCAAGTGAGCGAGCAAAGCGAGCAAACGTGCCTCCAGACTTCTGTACGTGTCTGTGTGCGTGCGTTTCGCTAATTGCTTGGAACCAACCTTCTGTATATATTTATTTTAAGTGCACGAAGGGTTTCCGAAGACTTTGGGTACTTTATAATTAGAGCAATTTCTTGATCGTTTTTGACATGCAGCTCATTTAGTTATAAACTAATCAGGGTTGATTAAAGTTTGAAGGATGGATTCCTGGGAATTGTTTGCGAGTCTTAAATTATGAAAGTCGAATACAAGACTACGCCTACGGCTTTTAATCTTCCTTTCTACGAATTTTGTCTGTAAAATATGACTGCTTGTAATAAATTTGGAAGTTAAGTTAAAGTGTTGTGCTTAGATCACCCGTATAATTTTTAAACAAAAGATTAATAATCAAATAAAATCAAAAGTCATTATTTTATTCAAACTAGGCTGGGGTTGAACCACTAAGGTCATGGGGTCCGAGTACCTACTTATTTGGTTTTTCGAGACATCGCCAAGCGGTTAGTTGACTTTTCACGTGACCAGAGGGCTGGCCTATTTTTTGGCCAAAGAATCAGCATCGAATTACAACGAGGCAATGCTGCCAGCCTTTTGTGCACTTTTCCCGCTGACAGCGATGCAGACGAACTTTTTGATGCCCTATGATTCTTTACCCTCGTTTCGTTTTATATACATGTACATATTATTATTTTTGCGCATTGCTCGCAGAACAGATGGCCGATGGGACCGAAAGGTTCTAGAGTGGCGACCGCGTACCGGAAGACGTAGCGTTGGAAGGCCTCCGACAAGGTGGACCGACGACCCTGTGAAGGCCGCAGGAACTCGTTGGATGCAAAATCAAAAAAAATCAAAAGTCATTTATTCAAACTAGGCTGAGAATCAGCACTTTTCGAACGTCAAAATTACAAAAGACAGTCCCCCAAAACGCCTGCTCTTCGTCACTTCCTAGTGCTTTCGCTGGCGAGAAGAAGTGGCGGAACAAACTCCCCAGCAGCACAGCTACCTTTCAGTTAGAAGAACTTGATTCTATACACTAGTAAGTAATTAACATTAAGAAACACAAAACATTAAATTAAATTATGTGCCATATTATGTCAGCTAGCAACGAAACATGCTCTATAAAAAAAAAAAAGACGGGTTGCACTCCGGGAGTGCCGGCAGAAGTGAAAACTTGAATATTAACGTTGAAATAAATCAATTATGTATTGAATTAATATAACTAATTGTTTTTCACTATTTCTGCGTCACTTTTTTCAATAATCGATGCACTTTGTTCAATTTCCATATTTTAAACACTTTATATACACGAATTTTACGAATACACAGCAGTGTGGCTACTACACAGACGGTCGAGCCATCAGCTGTCCATCCACCCATCCACATCCACGTCTACCATCACCGTCACCATCACCGTAACCGTCACCGACACCGTCACCGTCATCGTCACCGACACCGTCACCGACACCGTCACCGTCACCGTTACCGACACCGTCACCGTCACCGTCACCGTCACCATCACCGTCACCGTCACCGTCACCGTCACCGTCCGTCCGTCACCGTCACCGTCCGTCCGTCCGTCCGTCCGTCCGTCCGTCCATCCATCCATCCATCCATTATCGTGTCTCACTTGGTTCACTTCGGGGGGGGGGGAAATCTCTCCTGACGGTCACGTGTCCTGACGCGATGCCCTGACGCGAGTTTAACATTTTTTCCCCATTACAAAAAGTGTGCAACGCCGCTAAAGAAGTTTTCACTTCAATTATACTTACATAACTTCGAATAATCGAGTAATTATGTTGCTAAATTAAACCTAATACACAATAGGTACTTTAAATAAAACCCAGTTTCTAATAATATACAAAAGGGTTTAAATTCGGTCCTTGTTTCCTAAATTCCAAAGGTTTTCAAGCCAGGTGCGTTTAATGTTGATAACAACTCTATTACAAGTTAGTTTATAACAACAAGGTTTGTAACAACTTCGACGGAACTCCCCTTTGACGTTTACCGTCATTGATTGACGCGAGTGCATAATTTCCGGCAGGATAATAATTTAGTTGTGCAGACATAGCCTGATGCATATGGACTGCAGGGTTAGAATATGTTAAGGGCAGCACCTAAAAATGTCCGTTGCAAGTGCTAAGACCCCAGTACCACGTACTCTGGCCGCACTTAATGATCTCATGGATTCTAATCTAACAAATGATCTGTTTTCAGATGAATGGACGAAGAGTATTTGTGGCATGTCAGAAGTACTGTGAGAGAGATTTATGAAAGTGTTGTTAAAATTTTTGAAGTGAAAACTTCTTTAGCGGCGTTGTAGGTACACTTTTTTTGTAATGGGTAAAAAATGTTAAACTCGCGTCAGGACACGTGACACTGATCGAAAATTCGTAAGACGGATGAAGAGTAGACAGCCGGCGCGGCGTAGGAGAGGAAGTATCCCCCTCTCTTTCTACGGCGCGGCGAAAATGTATGCCTGCTGTTTCGTTTAGGCGGCGCAGGGCGCTTGCGCGAATGTTCGGATGTGTTTATGTTACAGCGTGCCACGCGCATCCATGGATGGTGACAGCTGATGGCTCGACCGTCTGTGTAGTGGCCACACTGCTGTGTATTCGTAAAATTATTATAAAACAAAAAAATTGCTACTTTACTTTAGTTGTCATGTTTGTATACGATAGCGCAATAAATAAATATTATATTCTACCACATAAATGATAGTACTTTTATACTGATATTTAAAGCAATTCGTGCAACATTATTCCCTAACCATTCCAAAATATCAAACAGAATACTTTGCCATCACTCACTGACATATCGGATATACATTAAAACCGAGTACATCCCGAGGACAGCCGAACACATCCGAAGCAGTGTCGGTTACGGTAACAGTGGCGCGAATTCAATGGTTTTTCCCATCTCAAAAATGCCCAACGCGCTTAAAGAAGTTTTCACTTCAAACAAATTCGAAACACGACGAGCAGATTCCGGAAACAAAAATTAAAGCAACCTTCTTACTCTCATTACCTCGTGCCATGTCGATACTACTTAAAGTTCCCCCAAAGCGAAAGTTCCAACATTTTGATGACAAAAGTGAACAAGATTACGAGAAAGTTTTCTCGCGGTACAGTTCTTTGGAAGACCAATTGAAAAGTCTTACCGCAGCCCGCCTTGTTAGAAACATTCTTTTGAATTTTTGAGTTTGAGTTCTTCCGGGTCTAGCATTGTGCAGCGTTGTTAAAAATAGCAGAGGTTTGGTGTTGTTGTCGATTTAAAGTGAAATGGGAGTGTGCTGTGGTGAGTCTGGGATAGGGGACGAAGTTTAGACGTTGCTTGTGTTGTCCACTTAGTGCGGGTGAATACGAACAGAACTGTGTTGTGTGAGAGTTGATCGATTTTGTTTTTGAATAGGGATTGAATCACGCAAGGAGGTATTGCTGCATGTTTGGTTCGTTTGTTGTCATTCGCCAGTGTCGTAACGCATTACGAAATGTGTTTTCTTTGGTTTTGATGTAGACCAGTAAATTGTGACCTGCTCTGACATCAAGCATAAACCAACCTTTGTTTGGCTTTTGCCTACTTTGTATGTGTATGTGAGTCTTGTTTGACAGAATAAAAAAAAAATCTATCTTTCTTCTTTCTTTCTGTAGATAGTCCGCAGCTGTGTTTTATCTCATACATATTTTATGTATGCGTGTGTCTTCATTGCAAATTTTAATCGAAGTAAACTACATAATACGCAAAAGAAGAGTGATGGCTATAATGTGCGTGCGCTCGGGATAAAATGACGTATGTGCAAAAATAAATTTACTCCTTTTTTAATAACAAAATAAATAAATTAAATAAAACTACTTTTAAAAAATTACTTTTCGATATGATAATCCATACTAATATTATAAATTCGAAAGTAATTCTGTCTGTCTGTCTGTATGTTACCTTTTCACGCCTAAACCACTGAACGAGATCGAACGGATCGAGACTTATGCGGGTGAAACCGCGGGGCGCAGCTAGTTCTCTATAATTTTAAGTTTAATTGTAAGCTGTTATAACTACACTATTGTATTAGGTAAGCCTGTGATGATAGTTGTATGTGTTTTTAAATAAATAAATCATTATTAAACTAGTGAGTCAGTAATGATGGCAAAACGAAATTTTGATTCCACTATAATAGTTTAAAATGAATTACACTTTTCCGATTTTAATTCACATAGGTTTCTTGAATAAATCTTGTCAATCGCTGTAGCTGGGTAAAGTGATATTAGTGCTTGGCCAGACTGACAGCGCGGGGCGGGGCGCGGCGTGGGTGCGGGAATGCGCGCGATATGCTTGTCCGCAGTGGAGGGCAGCTTCGTTCTAAGTGTTGTCGTGTCCAGTGTTTGTCAAAATATAATATGGATGAAGAAGAATTATTTGTAATAGAAAAAAGCTCGAACTAGTTTGAGAACCCCGGTCCCCGCGTGGGCCGCCCGCGCCCTCACTGCGGCCACTTGTATGAACAAGCTACGGCGTGAGTTGCCCGCGCCGCTCACCACGCCAGCGTGCCCACTATGGACGCTCAAATGAAGCTCTTATGTTTGAGTAAGCTGCGCCACGCCCGCCCCGCGCCCGCCCTCACCCGCCCCGCACCCGCGTTTGCAGTCTGGCCAAGCACAGGGTAAAGTGCCACTCCCTAATGTACAGACGCCAGCACATCAACCTACCCGAAACTGTCAGATTTTCCCAATCAACTTTGAACCTTATGGTTTGGTGATAAAGTTGAAAATCTATTAAAGAAATTTGACAGATTGTAGTAGGTGGATGTGATGGCGTCTGTACATGGACTCTTTGAGGCCTCAACAATACTATAAATAATATGAATAGGTACTTATGTAGTCCACGAAGCTATTTTAATATTGTTTATTAAAGTTTCATAAAACGCGAAATATTACTTTGCGGAACTTTTTCTGTCGGTCGTTCGCTCATATAATTAACTGGTGAGAAAAGAGAACACAACATCCTAAGTTTTCATTTTTAATAAAGTGAGAAAAAGTTACTTTTTAACAACATTTGTTATTTAAATTTTTGCGTGACTGGCCGCAGCAGTACATTATCTTAATCTAAAGACATTAATTAAATTATTCATTGTGATGATCCATAATTTTCAAGTTCTGCGACAATTTGTCGGCTATAAGCGCAGTTTCGGAGTTCAAAGTTTTCGGGCTGTGATAAAATTATGACTTCATAATTATCTTTATGCTCTATTTCACTAGGGGTGAGAGGCTGTGGGTGACTTTGAGCGTTCACCAAATTAACGCTGAGAAAAAAGGTCTTTTTTTTTATGGATGAGAAATCATCAAATGACCCCTCCCGCACTGGGTGGAGCGAAAGGGAGTGCCAGACTCTTACTGATTAAAACCCATCCATGTTCCTTCCTTAGCCCTTTATGTTCTAGGGTAGCGGTAACCCTTTCGGACAATCCCGCACCCCCGGCCGGCTTCGGCCCTGGCAGGCCCCTTCCTTTGAGAAAATAGGTCTTAAAATACTCATTGGTGAAGTAGAGCTTCTTAAGTCCTGTTAACTCGTATTGTGAGCAAAAAGGTGAGCTCATTTTATTGGTTTCACTCTCTCATTTTTGCGAAGCCTACAAGAATGGAAAACTTTATATTTGTCGTTTATTTTAATTGAATTGTTAAAGAGAAAGCAACTCATTAGGCTCAATTTTAGTCCCAACGCTGAGATCCATATACTATCCTAATTAACATTATAAAGGTCTACCTGTATTTAAAACTCAGGCAAACTCGCTTAAACTTTAGGCATAATTACTCTCATTTAAATACTTTCTGCTTCCGTCTGTACTCAACATTTTACGAGGTGTGGAGGATTTGGTGAAAGTTATTTTTTGGTCTATATAATTTGGAAAGTAAAACAAAAGACAGAAGAGTAATTATTGTTAAATTGAATTAAGAGGGAATGCGGTCGGAGAGACTTTTGAAAAAGCCTAAGTAAAATTCGAGGTTTGGCTCTCGCCTATTTCCTCTTCCAATATTCGACCAATTTAAAAGATAATTCATAAACTGAATAAAAAGGATATATACTGTGCCCCACTCTATAAAAAAGGCTCTAAATCAGATAAAAATAATTACCGACCTATTGCTCTGATACCAATCCTATCGAAGGTCTTTGAAAGAGTTATGCTTAAAATACTTCTCTCTTTCTTTAATAAGTATAATGTTCTTGCTAAAGAGCAATACGGGTTTAGAAAGAACAGATCAACTTCACTAGCAGCGTTTAACCTAGTTAAATCAATTTTAAATAATATTAACGCTAAAGTTACAACATCAGCTCTGTTCTTAGACCTAAGCAAAGCTTTCGATTTTGTTCATCATTCAATTCGTCTCGATAAATTGAATAAAATCGGTATAAGAGGTCCAGCCTTAGAATGGTTCAAATCATATCTGTCGAATAGAAGTCAAATCACGAGGATCACCAAATTCGAAGAAAACAGTAACAGTATCATCAATTTCGATTCCCAACCTCGACATAATTACTTTGGTGTACCGCAGGGAAGCATTCTAGGGCCACCGTTATTCCTTGTGTATGTTAACGATCTTCCTCAAGCAGTAGAACAAGATTGTGTCCTTTTTGCTGATGACACGACGGTAATTATAGATTGTAAGAATGTTGAAACCTACGAGTCAGATATAAATAACACATTAAATAACATCATAACATGGTTAGATAATAATGCTTTAAAAGTTAATATAGATAAAACGAAAATATTACATTTCAAAACTCAAAAGAGTAAATGCCTCCAACTTAAAATATCTCATAGAAACCAATTAGTTGAACAAGTACACAAAACGAAATTTCTGGGGATAACACTTGATGAACACTTCACCTGGAAAGAACATATTGACGAAATAAGTATGAAAATAAATAGATTTGTTTATGCTCTAAAAAAAGTTAAGAACGAGACATCTAAACGAACTGCGATTATGGTGTATCACGCCTATATTTGTTCCATTATTCGGTACGGTATTATTGTTTGGGGAAATTCCACGGAAATATCTAGAATACTAATAGCACAAAAAAAATGCATTCGTACAATCTTCAACATGGACTGGTCTGAATCATGTCGACCAGTCTTTAAATCACACAAACTTCTTACCGTTCCTTGCATTTACATTTACGAAATCGCAAAATTTGTAAAACTTAATTCTAAACTCTTTGAAGCAAAAAATAATTTTAACAAACGAAAAGTCACACAGTATTTATTGAAAATCCCTGTACCTAGGATAGAACTATTCAGGCGCAGCTGCGTATATATGGCGCCACTTATATATAACTCATTACCTATCTGGATAACAGAACTACCTTACAAAAAGTTCTGTGTGGTTTTGAAAAAGTGGTTGATATCACATAGTTTTTATTCTGTCGGCGAATTTCTGAACAAAAAATCTTGTCAGTCCTACCACTTCAGAAATGCATTGTAATATTTTTTTTAATTATTTATGTTAATTTGCTAATTTAATTAACTGTACGATATTATTATGTTACTGCATGTTGTTAATACCTACTTCATGTATTAAATATTTGCATGCCATCATTACATGGCGGAATGTGTCTTAGCACTACAATATTACGTTATCATCTTTTGTACCACATTTTATGCAAATAAACGATTTTGATTTGATTTGATTTTGATATGTTTTTCTTTTTTTATTAATAGTTGTGAAATTTGTGCACTAGGCGTCTGTTGACAGCGGTTAAATCGGCATTTTTTAAGGGTTCTAGGGCTTATAAAATAATGTATCATCAAAAAGGAAACATAAGGAAATACAAGTACTTAATATTTATTATTCTGTAAAAAACCATTGCTTTAAGGTCATTAACCATAAAGAAACCAAGCGAGACCGTTTCTATGGAGAAACGACAACCCGCATTTCCTCTTAAGTAAGTCGGGCATATAATTAAACACGTGTCAGTATAATTACAGCTTTCCTGTTGTACAAAGTCATGGTTTTCTGCACGGACAGGACGGAAACATCATCTTCTCTTTTGGGAATGTTCTTGTCGTAATTATGAAGTTCTCAATACCACAAGAAATAGCTAGGTGTCCGTATGGATTGAGGTGCTATGTCTCATATTTAAACGCAGTTATTAACAATATTTAATAGTAAATAAGCCGAATTTGTAAGCCCAATCCTGGAATTTGTATAGAAACACTTAAAAAGTTACAGGACCTTCACCTCAATCCATAGACACGAAATAGAGTCAGAACACACCATAAAGCTACGATTACATTGGAATTGATTGCTAATAGAACAAACAAGAGGAGATTAATATAGATAGATTCTTCTTTTAATTTCCAAGTCACTACGGAAAGTATATTTTACGCACAATATGTTAGTATGTTACCAGAATTTCGGATATATTGATAATTTTCTGCAGAAATACTCTACTTCTCCGATGCAGCCATAGATAAATTATGTTATTTAACAAATGGGGCTCGAAGGATGATTTATATCACTAGGGTTGTGCCATCATAAGTCATTGTCATTACTCGTTTTTTTTTCACATCACTAGAACATATTGTGTTCATTATTATAATGGTGTCTTTTGCGTACTCACACCTTGTTTTTTAATAAATTTTATGAAAGTGGGTTTGAGGGACTACTAACTATTTACAATAGATACTAAATTAAATGACTAACTAACTATGCAAGTATATACAAAAACATTTTGAGGATAACGTGTCTTTTCTTACTGTCAAACGAATGTTTATTTGATAGATAGATAGATCATTTATTTGTCCAAAACACAAGTATACACACACATGGAATGCAAGATGTTACATCATATATTATAGCACGATCATGTTTTGCTTTAACGACGTACAAATATAAACAGGTAGGTCGTTTTTTATTAGTAGGTTTGTCCATTATTCAAAGCAAATAACATATCAAATGAAAAAAAAACAATCAAATTTGGGTATCCATTTATGTGATGGGCCTACCACCATATGGGTCCCAGAAAACGTCTAGCGACAGCCTTCCGGCAGGATTGGTACACACTAGGTCAAGACAAAGAGGAGTGAAAAGGAGAAAGGAAGACCTTAACTCTGCCGTGGGACAACATAGGGTAAAAATAAATAAATTATAACCATTTAAAGGCATCATCTTTATCAGAAGAGGTCATGTTGCGTGGGTTTACGGGCGAGGAGTTAAAAGTATATGAAAGTCTTTATGAACTCACAAGATAACAAGATGTCTAATCCAATTATAACTCGTAAAAGAAGAAACTGACTGACTGACATATCAACGCACAGCCCAAACCGCTGGGTCTAGAGATTCCAAATTTGGCACGTAGGTTCCTTATGAGGTCCTAAACCTAAGAGGAAAGACCACTGGAGTAGGTGGAGGTTTAAAGGGTTTTTCGAAATTCCACCCCTAAGAGGGTGAATGGGGGGAGGGTGAAATATCACGCGGACGAAGTCGCGGGCGGTAGCTAGTTAACTATAATGCGTGAACGACGTTCCACCAAGTACGTGGGGCGCGAGCGCAATCAATTTACTCAGAATTGGATATCATATCACAAATTCCTCCAATCAATATCATCTTTTACGATCAATCCATGTGAATGTATCCCTCACTTCTTTTTCTTATTCTATCTAGCCTATCGCCTCCCCAGTAAGTACATAGTCTTCGGGTCAATCACCGAACAATAACAAACATGTCAGCGTAATTGCGACACCGCGCTTTATGCCTTGAATATTTTATGTATTACCTAAGTAAAACAGTCAGTACGTTTTCGGATAGCATATCGGGCGCGACTCAATCCCATCTCATTCACCTCATTAGTTTTAATCTTTATCCCATTTGTATTACTGAAATATATAAATAAAAATAAATAAAATAAAAATAAAAAAGCCTTTTATTTCTTGCCAATTAATTGAACGTAATAAATAGAAAAATTAAACATTCAAAATTAAAAAGTAAATTTTCTTACATTAAAATAAACTTTTTAAAATTCAAATAAAATATTTTAAATTAAAAAAATAAAATTAAAAATACAACAAAATTATACAGCTAAAAAATTATAAACTGAAATATACATAGGTATATTTAAAGATTATAAAGATAGCTTTATAATCTTTAATATTAGTTTATCTTGATCTCACCCCAACCCCGAACACATATGTAGTGTTACGTAAAAGAGACAGTTGACATATTATCTTTAAAAAAAAAAGAGAAAAACCAATTCTCTCAACGCGCAAACAGTTATATATGTTACCGGCCAAACCCTATTTCAGGACCAACTAGTTTAGCCTAGGCTAAACTAGTTCCGTCGACATAGGATGCAAGGGCGAGCGAAGGGCACCCCGAGGTTCGGTTTGGTTAGGTTACTTTAAACCCTATACACAGAAATAGGGGCCCCGCTAAGCGGGGCTCCGTCGACATAAGATCCAAGGGCGAGCGAAGGGCACCCCGAGGTTCGGTTTAAGAACTAGTTTAGCCTAGGCTAAACTAGTTTGTCCTGAAATCGGGTTTGGCCGGTAACATATACACTCATAAACTCAAACTCAAAGCATTTATTTCAATTAAACCAATTACCTACAGGCACTTTTGAATTGTCAAGGGGTCGGTCAGTCAGAAAGATGAAGCTAGTTGCCCATTCCAAAGCGTAGGTACCTATGGAGAAGAACGGGCAAGAAACTCCATGGACACTCTTTTAAATCAAAATAATATGGTTACAAAGTCTTGGTTACATCATTCATGTTAAAAATTATACATGTGAGAACGATGCAGAACGTTAAAAGCGTCCATAATGAAAAGATAAGAAAAAACAACAATTCAAATATTAAATTAAAATAAAATAAGCCATGGCAGCAAAGAGATGACCAGTCCCTACTGACGGCGCCCGTTCACGAACATGACGCATGTATTATCATAATATTTCGTAACAATTATGTTAGTAAACTTTACCTAACACTGCCGTATATTAGTTATAGTACACATTAAGCTATACATTACCAGTTTTCGCTGACCTCGCATTGTATAGGTTTTTCATACAATTAGAAGTCAGCTTATACTGGTTATGTATAGCTTTATAGCCGTGTGTACCTCTCTTCTTCTTGGTCGCGTACTTCACAACTGAAGGTCGTGTCCCTGAAAGGCCTTCATGGCTTTATGCACGATGTTCTTCCACTTCGTTCGGTTCTCAGGCTTCTCTCAGGGCGGTCGGAACTGAGAGTCCAGTGAGGGCGGTTACTTGGTATGACCAGCGGTTACGTGACCGTCCGCGAAGTCTTATCCCATCTACCTTGCCCATCACCGTCAACTTTGCTAGATTATCTGGTTCCCAACGGGTAACCTACCTAGTACATATTTATTTAAAGTACCTAGATTTACATTGTGATCAGCTACAATACTTCTTATGTTATCGTAGACTTAGATGTGCACAAATATCGCCCGTCATCTAGACACAAAGTTTAAACCCTTTCGTAACATCGTTTTGTCAACCTCTCGTTTTTTTTTTTTTGTTAAGTTTTTTCTGGTGTACAATCCATACTAATATTATAAACTAGCTTCTGCCCGCGACTTCGTCCGCGTGAAATTCGTACTTTCCTCTAAAAGTTTCGAAAATGTATGTTGGTATGATCTTTATAATTAATTTAGATAAATAAGTATTCGGGCCAATTTTTAAGTTTATAGAACAAAGGAATCAGATTTTTCAAATAAACTGTATCCCCGCTTTTCACCCCCACAGGGGTGGAATTTTATAACTTGACTCAGTTTATTTATACCAATTTTCGAGCTAATCAAGCCACGCGGTAAAATCCTCCCCTTTAAAATTAACTACATACCTCTTTTCACACAGTTAGGGGTAGATTTTCGAAAAACCCTGATACATGTTATTAATTATTTTTAGTCCTTAGTATAAATACTGAGTTTCAAGTTAATCGGACAGGGCGTTAAAATTCTTCCATACTAATTTTGACACCCCCCAATACCTCTTTAGGGGGTATTTTAGAAAAACGAAAAATTCCAAACGTCATAATTTACTTAGATAAGTATTCGTGCCAAGTTTCAAGGTTATTAACTCAAGAAATAAGATTTTTCATACCAACAAAATCCCCCCTTTTCACCCCCTTAAAGGTTTAATTTCCAAAAACCCCTTCTTATTCGATACCTACTCTTCACAAAGAACACACCCTCCAAAATTCATGTCCCTAGGAAGGACCAGCGATTTAGACTGTGCGTTGATATTTCAGTCTGGTCGTTCATCCCCCTTTTGGGGGAGAAATTATCAAAAACGCTGAGACACGTATAAATTAATTTTCAATCGTTAGCCTAAATACAAAATTTAAAGATCCTAACTTTTAAACTGACGGACTTTCATACACAACTTCATCCCCCCTTTTAACCCTTTGGGGATAGCATTATGAAAAACGCTGAGACACGTATAAATTAATTTTTAGTCGTCAGCCTAAAAACAAAATTTGATGATCCTAACTTTAAAACTGACGGACTTTCATACAAACTTTCATCCCCTATTTAACTCCCTTAGGGGTTGAATTTCAAAAAATCCTTCCTTATTCCTTGTCTACACAACAAAAAAGAAATGAAAATAAAGCTGAAACGCCTGTGCAATACTATCTACCTATACCTACTTCACTTAATAATAAATACTTCTAACTACTTTAATTAATAAAAGTACCTACGCTTAATAATTTTTAATTTGAACGAATATTTAAACACTACCAAAACAACTCATACCTATTTTACAAAATAACAACAAAAGAAATTCAAATAAACTAATTAAAGACTAAAAGTCGCGCTGATAAGCACGGTTTCTCAATATCAATTATTGTCTGTCAATAAGGTCGAACGCTCTGAACGCATCAACAGCCAAATATTAAATGAAGCTCGCTCTTTTTTTTTTTTTTTTTGTATGGCATCTCGCAGTTCAACCTATGAGGTTGTCGTCTGCTTAACCGGGCTTGCCTGTGGATGCCTCAAAATTAAGGCCTCCAGCCAGGGCTTAAAAAGAAGCTCGCTCTCGGACCTCCCGCCTTTTTATACCCTACCGCCGCCGCCGCGACCCGTGTCGAGCGCGGCAACCGTTACACAAAAATAATCCTTATAGCATGATTCAGACGCGCGAGGCGCGATGGCTTATTTCATGTATAAGTTTGGTGTTTCTATACCGATTTCTATGATTCTTTTTTTATTGAATAGGTAATAATGTTAACTTTTTTAAATTAGGGATGAGTGAGAGTATTATAAACGTAAGAGTAAACAAATATAATCAGAATGCTCCGAACTGCTAAGCTATCAGGAGTTACACGTGTTATTGTGAGTCAACCATAAAAGATAGACATATGCTATTGCGGGATATTTTTTAGACAATTTTATGTAGAATATTTCCGTCATACATGATTTCTATGTAAATTTAACCATTAAGGCTGCACACGCGACGGAAGCTTAAAAAATGGAGTAACTTCTCCCGTTTTCCCAACATTTCCCTTGACTACTCTGCTCCTATTGATTGTAGCGTGATGAAAAGTATACTATAACCTGCCCAGGAGTATGAAGAATAATTGTACCAAGTTTCGTTAAAATCCGTCCAGTAGTTTTTGTTTCTATAAGGAACATACAGACAGACAGACAGACAGACAAAAATTTTACTGATTGCATTTTTGGCATCAGTGTCGATCACTAATCACCCCCTGATAGTTATTTTGAAAATATATTTCATGTACAGAATTGACCTCTCTACAGATTTATTATAAGTATAGATTCGAAAGTAACTCTGTCTGTCGGTCTGTCTGTCGGTCTGTCTGTCGGTCTGTCTGTCTGTATGTTACCTTTTCACGCCTAAACCGCTGAACCGATTTAGATTAAAGTTGGTGTAGAGATAGTTTGAATCCCGGGAAAGGACATAGGATACTTTTTATCCCGATATTCATACGGGATTGAGACTTATGCGGGTGAAACTGCGGGGCGCAGCTAGTAAAGTATTTATAAATAAATAACATACCTGTAATGTTACTCTACTAATCTAAACAATAATCACTTAATCCTTACACGAAACAACAAATAAAACAAACTTTATCTAAACGCTACTAGAATACCTAATCAAACGAAACAATACCCAAAACTCGAGGCTGATTCTCAATTCATTTTGCGTTGCAATCTAACAAACATCCGAAACTTATTAAGCTGTTTAAGTACTTCTTAGAGAAAGAGAAAGCACGATCTTCTATCCTTCTCTGATTCCCGGTCACGTACGAAATTCTTCACACGTAGTTTCAGGACTTAATAGGTCATATTTCGTATTAATCTCGGCGGAAAGTTGTTCTTGAAAGTGTTGCTGCGATTATTGTTGTGTGCTGAATTAATTATGTTGTTAACGAAAAGATTTCTAGAAAAGGAAGAAAGAAATTAAAAGGCTGGGTTCGTTGGTCTAGTGATTGCAAGCGCTACTACTGAGCATGAGGTCCTGGGTTAGATGACCAGGTCGGGCAGTGTTAATGGGTTTTTTTATCTGGAGTTTCTCAGTAGCAGCCCGGAGTCTGTATTTGTGGGTGTAGCTATGGGTATACCTCTACTCATCCCTTCAGGAAAACAAGATATGAAGTTATGTTTGGTATGAAATTAAAAGGAAAAGTTGCGGGTGAACCAAAAAATAGCACTCCTACATTAGGGTAAAATAGCATAGGTATTAGTAGGATTAGTTAACCTAAAATAGTCATGGGAAAAAACGAGTCCTATGAAAAAACACTACAAAGTAAAAAATAACTTTAATTTCGGAAGTCGGTGTCTTTGGTTCCGCATTTTCGTTTTTTGACACCGACTTCCGAAATTAAAGTTATTTTTCACTTTGTAGTGTTTTTTTTTTGAAGTCGGTTGTTTTTTTTGTAAAAAAGTTTTTATTTTTCACTTTTTAGTTGTACCTACCCCACATAAATTCAATTAGTTAACACTATTGCATTGAAGAATTGAAGACATAACTCGAAGAATCATTAAAATTCGCATAGAAATGCCGGAGATGCAGTACATTTATGCATATAACTTCGTACATAAGAATAATTACCTAATGTGTTATATACTAAAACCTTCCGGAAAGTATGTAGATCACACTAATGAAAGAATTATCAAAATCGGTTCAGTAGTTTTTGAGATAATCGCGGACATACAAACATACATACATACATACGGGTCGAATACAGAACCTCCTTCTTTAAAGTCGGTTAAAATACTCATAGTACATACGTGACTCATGGTGACACTATAGTAGCAAGCAAGCCGTGTCCGTGTGCCTGTTCGGCTCTGACAACGACTCCAGCATCTCAGGCGTGTGGGTGTGGCGCGGCCAGGACCTGGCCTTTCCACTCTCGCCCGACTGGCAGATCGACTACGAGTCCTACGAGTGGCGCAAACTGGACCCGGCCAGCCCCGACACCAAGCAGCTCCTGCACGTCTACTTCTTGTGTAGTGGCACGGACAAGAAGGGCCGCAAGTTCAACCAGGGCAAGATCTTCAAGTGAAGTCGAGGCGAAAGTTTGTGAGTGTGTGTGTGTGTGTTTAAATGTTTGTTACTTCTTCACGCCTAAACCACTGAACCGATTTAAATGAAATTTGGTATAGAGATAGTTTGAGCCCCGGAAAAGGACATAGGATAGTTTTTATCCCGATATTCCCACGGGATCGACACTTATGCGAGTGAAACCGCGGGGCGCAGCTAGTCACACTATCACATCACACTAATATTATAAAGGTGAAAGTTTGTGAGTGTGTGTGTGTGTGTTTATATGTGTGTTACTTCTTTCCGCTCAAACGGCTGGAACAATTTTGATGAAATTTGGTATAGAGATAGCTTGAGTCCCGGGAAAGGACATAGAGTACTTTTTATCCCGATATTCCCACGGAATAGAGACTTATGCGGGTAAAACCGCGGGGCGCAGCTAGTATTGTATAAAGTACTTGCATTTATTTTGTATCGCACCGCTGTCTGCCCGACCGAAGGCTCGTGTCCGTGTAAGCCTAAGCAGGCACTTTAAATAAATTGTGGCTCATTGTGACTCTAAATTGCCACAAGGGTGACGCTAAAGCAGTGGTGGCAGGCGTAGGTCATCGGTTCGATCCCAGGCAGATGCTTTACTTTATGTACCTAAATAATAAATAATTTCATAACGATTGCTCTCAAAACGGTGAAGGAAAAAATGGTAAAAACTGTATTGTCCTAGAACCAAAAATTCGAAGACATAGGCATCTGCCAATCCGCACTGGGCCCGCGTGGTAGATTACAAACCACTCCCTCTATAAGAAAGGAGGCCTGTGTCCCAGTAGTGGGAGCATTATAGGCTGATTATGTGATGCTAATGTAACAGATAGCGATACAAAAGTGATAGCAGAATACTAAAAATAGTATAAGACTTAAGATTGACTTTTAACTATTCCTTTGTAAGATACCACTCAAGAAATATAGCCTCACACTTTTCCAACTATTTTGGTGTCGGCTTCCAGTCTAACCGGGTGCAGCTGAGTATCAGTATTTTACATGAACCGACTGCCTATCTGACCTCCACAACCCAGTTACTGGGTAACACGATACCCCTTGGTAAGACTGGTTGTCAAGCATTTGGGCTTCTCACTACCCGTAAGAGCTGTCAAAGATCTACGAACGATCAACGGCGTGACGTGCTTTCCGAGGCACGGACCCCGGTCTCGATATATTTAAGGCGCAGATATACGACTTCTAATGATTTTAAATTCAACATCACGTCTAATCGACCGGACTGATTTCTTTGAAAAAAATAAATGTTATACTAGACCATTTGCTTCGTAATTTGATATGTGAATATTTGCAATTATATTTTTTTAACATAGTGTAATTAATTTGTAAAGTAATGTCTACCGCGGACATAAAAACGATAATCACGCAAACACTATCGGGTGTATTTTCATAAAACTTTCACCATCTAAAAGACAATTTAATTCCCCGAATTTTAGTATACGGTTTTTATTTGTTTGGTGTTTGAGAGTTTTTGTAAATAGATAATTGCTTCATATTTGCAATAAATTACCACGGTTGTGTCATCGCGCTTCTCTTTCTTTTCTATGCAGTCCGACAGTGACCGCGCTTTAGGTCGTGTAGTCGCCTTAATGGATGATCACGAATCGACCTTTAACCACGAGCTCCTTTATCACGAGCCCTTTTATAAGATGACAACTAAAAAGGGTTAAAGTAACACCTTTCAGAACCAAACTTGAACTGTCAGAAGCGTACGAGATTTTAACTAAAACTCGGTACAAACTTCGTCTCTTACAACCAACTTGCATAAAAGCTTAAAATCGGACGGTTCCTTCGCACACCAGTCGTTAGGTACAGACGTAGAAGTTCGCTGGCTTATCTAGATAAAGAGAATATTAGATCCGTGTTTGGAATTCTAATTTCTGTGTGTTTTTGGAGGTTTCGTTTCGACGGTTTGTTGTTGAATGAGTTTTGAATAATTAGTTGTTATTTATAGCTTTTATTTTTGTCGTGAAAATGTTAGTACAGTGAACCTGATTCAAAATTCACATGATAAATGATTTTATTTCTGTAGGTACCTAAGTCAGGAATTTAATAATTATTATATTTTATTTTATTAATTTAATTTTAGTCACAATTCATTTATTTATTTTACTTTAACAAAAAACGAAAATTTTATAAATTAAAATTAAAGAAATTACACAAAATTCATACACGCATCTCGCATAATTATATGTATTTATAAGTTATATTAATATTGTATTGTATGTGTTACATGAGCCTTGATGCCTAAAATAAATGGATACATCAAAATAAATAACTCCAGACTACTGACATGTATACCAATATTGACATGATCGTCTTCCATCGTCCGCAAAAATGTCACAGTCAGGTCTAGCTTCCAAGAGAGCGCTGAGCGCGGAGAGACTGCGAGGGACTAGAGTACTCGTACTAAAAATTAATACACTCGTAGACGGTGTGACTCGCAGGCATGGCGTGCAATCTATTCCTCGTAATGTGGCAACATTAACGGTGCACAAAACTCTAGAGAGCCACCTACGATCCTGAAATACTTCCAAGAATACAAACCGTTCAGGCACACATACTCGTACAATACAAATTACACAAAAGAAAGCGAATTATCAAGTTGCACAAACGTCTGTTAGTAACATACTCGTAGTTGCACTGAAAATGTCGTGCTTAGTTTCAACCTCAGCACAGTAAGATGTTCACGTATAAGTCACGACCACAGATATAGATAGACCTAGAGAACGCAAGTATCACGAACTGTATGAAAACTAAGCGTGCCACTTTTTGACTACCTACTATGACATCACAAGCTCGCGCTCTCGCTCACGCTCACCCAGCCAGCAGTACGCAGGACTGAGCGCGAAAGTGGCGGCTTACGATTTTCGAACGTAAGCTGGTGCGATTTTTGGCACGCGAAGTAGTTGCTCTTACGTTATCTAGGTGTATCTATGTCTGTGGTCACGACCAACTTCGCTAGTTCATCAAGAAAAGTTAAGACGTTGGCTCAGTGCATGTTAATGAACTACATGTCTTGGTGCACTGGACTGCCGGGAGTAGACGCCGGTAGACTTGCGCTTGTCAAACAACTTATTTAAATTTCGCCTTCTATAAACTGCACTCGAACTTATTAATAAGGTCGTTTAAAAAAATTATCTGTCTACTCTATGGTCATTAGTAGCAGAACGTTTTGCATTTCGTCGAATATAAAGATTTGCTTACTTGTTTAATAACCATGATATTTTCATTTAATAATTACATAAATGCTAGTCGTAACCTTGTTTCATCTATATGTCGGCTCTGTTGTGTCGAGTTTGCACTTAAAAACAAGACACAAACCCTTGTTAGGCGTTATGCAGAGTCTAGGGATATAGTGTCGATATGGAACATGGATCGACAGTGATCGTTGAGACGTCGTCGCGACACATACTGGCTTAAGAACTGCTCAGCTATTAGACAAGAGGCAGTCAAGTCAATACTTTTATTATACTCAGGCATGCAATTAGTAAATACTACATTTGCGCTTTGTATACCATGATAATCTCATTGACATACAACGACAGACATACGAGTGCAACATACAACGACATACAACGAGACCGAGGTACACACGGCTACACATCACGCTATACATAACCAGTATACCTGACTTCTGATTGAACGAAAAACCTATACAATGCGAGGTCAACTAAAACTGGAAATGTATAGCTTAATGTGTAGCCGTGTGTACGAGTAAATCTACTGGTAGTAGATTTTTGTAGACTTGTATCAAAGAAGGTGTGACGTTGTATTATACAGGGTTATTGGAAAAACACCAACAACCTCTTAAGAGGTCATTGGACTCATCCTTATGAAAAACTTTTACTATGGGATGAAACCTGAAATCGCGAAAAAAAATCAGCTGTTCCCTACATTTCGACGAGTACATGTAGGGAAACGCTGATTTTTTTTTCCAATAACCCTGTGTATGTAAAATTTATTTAATACTATACCCACTCCCTCCGCTCTGATCAAAAATCCAAAACTCTTCCAAGCTTTGACTGTAATTGAACCATCCAACATAGTGCAAACGAGGACTTGATTCACTCAACCCCCTCCACAGTGGCTCGCGGTCGGTTTCAGCAGTAGCTCTAAAACTTTTTCTGTGTGCGCTTGAGTCTGTAACGAGTTGTCGGAACTAGCGGTAATGGTCTGAACGCGGCCGAGTTCCAACTCCCGCCCGATTTGTCCGCGCCTCCGCTCAACGCTGCGATACTATTAAACAGTTTTTAACGTCTGCGATATTCCAGTAGCGTTATTTTATGGGGAAACTTTATTTTTGTAAGATATGAAGGTTTTTGGCGTGACTTTTGCAAGATAATGTGGTTGGCTGAGGTCCCCCTCGTCCTTCGCCGTTGAAGTTTGACAAAAGTTTTTGTTGGAGTGCGAAAAAGGGATACGTGATGCAATGTGTCACTTGAGGGATGAGATAAAAGGAATTGTTTGTTTATTTTAAAGCAGAAGATGCTTTAGATAGACAGCAAGACGCTCAGAAGGACGTTTGGAACATACAAACTCAAACTCAAAGCATTTATTTCAAGCACTTTTGAATTGTCAAAGGGTCGGTCAGTCAGAAAGATGAAGCTAGTTGCCCATTCCAAAGCGT
Source organism: Amphipoea lucens (assembly GCA_947508005.1). Taxonomy (NCBI): domain Eukaryota; kingdom Metazoa; phylum Arthropoda; class Insecta; order Lepidoptera; family Noctuidae; genus Amphipoea; species Amphipoea lucens. Next base: position 21,987,151 of record OX382360.1, on the reverse strand, counting down.
AGGTACCTATGGAGAAGAACGGGCAAGAAACTCCATGGACACTCTTTTAAAATCAAAATAATATACCTAGTTACATAGACTTGGTTACATCATTCATGTTAAAAATTATACATGTGAGAACGATGCAGAACGTTAAAAGCGTCCATAATGAAAAGAGAAGAAAAAACAACAATTCAAATATTAAATAAAATAAAATAAGCCATGGGAGCAAAGAGATGACCAGTCCCTACTGACGGCGCCCGTTCACGAACATGACGCATGTATTAGCACTATTCAGCTCAACCATTTTGAAGGGAGCTAAATGATCCAACACACGCGCCACCATCAGCGAGACATTTGAGTGAGCATGACATACTCTCAGCCGCCAGGGCACATTCAAGTCAATGAAAGACGTACCCAGTAAATGGTAGCTTTATAGTATGTACATAGTGCTCACACAAGAACAATATGAAACTATGACGTAACGTAGGTTTAGTAGACATTGGACTTATTCGCGAAATGACCTGTAGTCGTTTATGGGCTTATTTGTGCGATATGCCTCATTCTGAAAATGCTCTATTCGTGAAATAACCTATTCTACATTGGACTCATTCGCAGAAAGACTTATTCTTAAAAAGACCTATTCTCGATAGCAGTAGTAAGTTGAATAACGCAGTATGAAGATTCACCCAGCGGTCTTGTGTGACGTGTCATTACTTTGCGTGATATATCGATACCTATAAGTGGTGGAGAGCAAACGGTTATGGTCCAGACACATAATATGACTGGCTTTCTTAATTGTTGTAATGGATACCTGTGAGGGGAAACATGTTAGCTCACAGGTTTGCTGGTTGTTCAGTACCAATTAAAATAGAATAGAATACTCTTTATTATGTACACCATATAAATTACAGACATAAATATAGAAACTTTACAATGGGTGACACAATGGGCGGTCTTATCGCTAAGAGCGATCTTTTAAAGACAACCTTTGGATGGATTAAAAACGGGAAGGACAGACAAATACTGTAGGTAGTCTGTGGTGTACCAATTACACAATACAATAAATACATACATAAAGTACTATTAATCTATATAAATAACATTTTTTAAGGCGTTTTGTCAAACATTTTACACCAGCAGCCTATGGGCTAATCATACCTAAAACACAGACAACACCCTGCGCATTCAATACAACAATGCCTTCAGGGCGCTGTTAAGGCTTCCTCTTTACTGTAGTGCGTCACTGATGTTCGCTGAAGCGCACACTGATTATTCGCGTTTAAAGTGGCGTCAATAATACGCAGATTGAGAGGAAGCGACAATATCATCCTGAAGGTATTTTTTTGAGGGGTTAGAAGGGCCGACAATGAATATTTTTATCAAGTTACACGCCAGACATGGGGCTTGATAAACCTTCCTGTAATTGGGTACTTTATACTAACGTTTTTTGGCTAAATAATAACAGCCGCACAGGTCGATCGATCAGGTTAAGCTACGCATGCCGTACCGCCGTGGATGGGTGACCATCTTTACATACGAAGATCTCTTCGAGCATCGGAAAGCACGTTAAGCCGTTGGTCCAGGCTGTCATTCGTAGATCTTTGACAGTCGTTACGTGTAGTCAGAAGCCCGAAAGTCTGACAACCATCTTACCAAGGGGTATCGTATTACGCAATAACTGGGTTGTGGAGGTCAGATAGGCAGTCGCTCCATGTAATATACTGGTATTCAGCTGCATTCGGTTAGACTGGAAGCCGACTCCAACATAGTTGGGAAAAGGCTCGACAGATGATGATGATACATATACTAAGGATGCTTTCTTCGCTGTATGGCGTCTGTGTTTTCCTTTTAGTAACTGATATGATATAGTAACTGAGCTGTTTGCTGGTTGCGGTTGGTTTACGTCTTTCGACTGAAAATATGAACTGATATGGATTGAGAAACTCACAGAACAGTATCTACTATTATTACTTCGTAGAGGAAGTTCGTTCAGCAGGTCATGAACAACTCTAAAGATATTGTGATTTTGATGTTAATAGCAACAGAAAATCAACACTCCAAAACGATATCCACCAACAGAATTCTTTGTAAAGAAACAAGATAAACTCCCAAGATAATTTACTGAACAAAATCCAGCGTCAATTCCACAACGCGAGCGGCCATTTTTGGGAGCATCCATGAAGATTTAGCTATATAATGACGGGCAGTTCCCCAGTCCACTGTCGGTCAAAACGTGAATTTTATCACTGGCCCGGATTAATTCGGAATCAATTACGGCCGACGAGACCTCCATTACATAAACAGAGAACTCATTTAACGTGGAACGGGGTAGGTACGAGTATACACTGTAGTGTAACAGTTTAATATTGGAATGTTTTTGCGAAAGTTTTGTTTATGGATGAAACTTACTGTATTGATTGAAGTTTCAATATGTTGAAAGTTTTAGGAAAAAATAACTTTAAATACATTTTAGCCGTTTTTCTGCTGTTATTAAGGAAACGTAAGGCTCAATATGGCATGGCTTTTGTTCTTGCTTTTGTTTAGTTATTACTATCTGGAACTGCACTACACTTAGGCACAAAAAAAAATACGTGTGGCTCTCGGGGACTGCCGCGGTAAAGCTATTGCATAGCATTTTTTTATCAACTTATGCGAGCTTCGTACAGTCTATACGCATACGTCTAGTCGCACGCACACAAACACCGTACCGAAGTCTGCCGAACTGAAACGACGTTAGACGATGCACGGCTTTCAACGCCGCACCGCTGTGCCGGTCGGAGTGTTAGGTTTATTTTCGTTACGGCATTTCTTGATTCGGTCGCCGCGCTCAAAGCCCGCGATAAAAGCTATGCAATAGCTTAAAAACAAAGTGCTCAAACTATGGGCAGATAACACGCAATCTATGAATATCCTGGTACTGTCTGAACAAACAACTTTTTTGATCAAAAAACATTCCGATTTTTACAAAATGCTTGCTGCCTCACAAAAATGTCGACGAACATCGTCAACGCTTGGGTGTGACAGTAGGACAAGCTGACCTTAGCCCTAAAAAGAGGTCAGCAAATAATTGCAGCCGGAGATTTTATTTTATTTCGCCTCTGATTTCCACTATTCAATTATCTGTACGGATGAGTACTGATGTGATTGGGTTGTGGATTCATGGAGCTTTTCACGGGTTTTTGCCGGAAGTATAAGTGGAAATAGAAAATCTGGGGGCAGTTCGAGAGGATTTTAAAGATGATTTTATCAAAAGGAATGATTTTCCTCTTTTCTATAGTTACGTGTCTGAGATGCGTCCAAAGTTGAATGACAGGAAATTGGAATTCATTCTGGCGTTATACAGGAAGATTTTTATCACCATCCAAAGGGTGTTCTACCGATGAATAAGAACAACTTTCACTATGGGACCTACTCTGAAATCACGAAAAAGAAATCAGCTGTTTCATACTTTCATACAAAAGTTCAATACCTACTTGACCAAAATGTATGAAACAGTAGATTTTTTTTCGTGATTTCAGAGTTGATCCCATAGTGAAAGTTGTTCATATTCATGGGTAGAACACCCTGTAAAAATTTGGATGGTGATAAAAAAAAACTTCCGCATACCTATTGTAGATTTTTTAAATAATTTAAATACCAATAGATAAAGCTGTATTGCTTATGAATACTCTGCACTTGATTTAGCTACTGTTAAATGGTTCCAGAAAAGCAAACAAAAAAAATCAAAAAGGCAAGGTTCTTTTTGTCAATAAGGATTAACAACACCTGTCAACCAAGATGTTTTTAAGCCAATTAAAAAAATACATACATCGCAGCACACCGTTAAAAAGGGCCACAAATTTTCCAACATCAATTTTCTGAAAGGCAAACAGTAAACGGTAAGTCTTGGGAGCCTCGTAAAAGGGTGAGACGTGTTTATTTCCAAAATTCAAAACCCAACATTTACTTAGGTGAGGGTAGGTAAACAAAAATATAATACGCAGTGATGTGATAATACACGGCTGGTGGAGCGTACATGGTCTGCGGTGAGCGTGAGGCTGATAAAAGTTTTTCGTTAAATATTTTTCCTCACATAAGATATGGGAGAATGTATTGCAGGAACATGAGATTTTTCTAACTTTGTCTTTAAAAGCACCAATCTCCTTGTTGTTTTAGCTGCTACCGCAATTAGGGTTACCATTTAGAAATTTGAAAAGTCCTGACAAAAAGCTTGACATTTCAATAAAAGTCCGGACATTTTAGTCACAAAATCCAAACATTACGCCCTTAGTTACAGTGGTATGATAGGCATGGTAGCAGACCCTCGCGAGAGGAGGGAGAAAAAATGCGCTGAAAAATATAAAAAATTAATACCTATGCAGAAACTAAAACTATTTTTATTATGAAGAAAATATTTTATGTTTGAACTAGTTGATTGTTTGCAAGTTTGCAATACAAGAATTATTGTTTTTGTGCTCGTTAAGTTGATTGATAAAGAAGTATATTTTGTATTTAGATGAATGAGAAGTTAATAAATATTAAAGACTTATTTGATATTACTTATACAAGTTTTATTACTCGTATTCCATCTAAGCTAAAAAATCCGGACAAATTAAAGAGCCGGACAAAAGTCTAGAAGTCCAGACATGTCCGGATAAATCCGGACGGATGTTAACCCTAACCGCAATGCTCTTATATCTGGTACAGTCAGCATCAAAAGTCGATTAACACTATCATTTTTCCATGTTATTAAATTGACAACCACTTTTTTCAATAAACTGATTTTTAGCTTTCCACATAATAGACAAGAGTAAATATTCTAAAAAAAATTCTTCTGCTGCAATTTTGAACAAATATTTTGCTCAATAACTAAGATTTTAAAAACTGAAGTGTTAATCAACTTTTGATGCTGACCGTACCTGGCTTTCATTTTGTCAACCTGTTTGAGGTACTGGTACATTTGGACAATCAGTAGCCTTGGTCTTACGTCAGTCCCACTAGATGGGCAAATTAAACATGTTGATGGCGTTGGCATGTTGATGCAGTTTATAGGGCAGGAAATTGGATGATCATACTTAGGTATTTATCAATTTTAAGTTAAGAATTTGTCAACCTATACTTTAGCATTACTTAAGAGCCTATACTACCTCAGCTAAACTTCACTCTTTATCTCGCTCATACGATACTGCTTGCGGACTGAGTAAGAGCGAGACAGAGTGCGGTGCTGGGCGGCAGGAAGCACCAATAGTTTAGGTATTTGCTTTTTACAGTGAAAATAATGGTAATTATAAAAAAGTAAATAACATAAGACCTGCTTTTAAGTAAGTTCAGTTAGTATGCAAAGTTTCATGATCTAATTTGAAGTATTTTTTGAATACCAGCGGTTTATTGTTCGGGTTAGAGGTAACTTTGGATTTTTTTTCTATCGAGAAAATTTTATGGAATCGTGTTTTCGTCTAACATAAAACTTAGCATTAATCCTCAACTTTACTATATATTTATTTCAAAATTAATGGTGCAGTATTTTAGATATAACGGAGGATCACGCTAAGCCATTTGAGGTAGTATAGGCTCTTAAGGTCGTACGTAGCAGTAAGGTCGTTCGGTAAGCCCGCAAAATTCAAAACTTATTTGAAAAATGGACATTTTTATGTACTTAATGATAAAATAGAGTTTGAAAAGTTCTCAAATCAAAAACCGGGTGTGAGGTGCTAAAAACCACTCACATCGATATCGAAGTTTTCTAAATCATCAATTTCTAAAACCACTACGAAAGTTTTAACCGGCGAAGTAAGATAACTTGTGGAAGACTGCATGTTTATGACTCCTGTGCCAAAAGTTTTAAAAGAAAATAATAAATTGTGAACGCAGCAGAATGCGGTCAAGAAGAAGTGGTCTGTTGCATTTGGCATGAGGTAGCGGTGCGAGATAAATACCGAGTGCAATGCCATTTTCGATATCTTAACTGGAACTATTAAGTGGAATAGAATTTACTGGACCGCGGCTGGAGTTGTTGTTAACAACGTTGACATTGTTTTTGTGATAGACGCGGCTACTCTTCACAATGTTCGTGATCAATTTTGAATATAAGATGTGATGAGTATCGATAGCTAATGACAATTAAACAATAAATATTTTCTAAACTCATAATTTTAAGTACGAGTAGCTACAGCTACTTTTAGTTACTTGGAAATATGATCTTAAAAAATAATGTTTTATAGGCATTATTATAGGCCGACCGCTTAACTGAGACGTTACCTGAGGTAGCAGCGCGGTGCGGGAGGGGTGTGGTGACGTGATGCGAGAGCTCAGTGATTCGTCAACTTGTGACAATTATCACCCCTCCCGCACCGCGCAGCTACCTCAGGCAACGTCTCAGTTAAGCGGTCGGCCTATAATAATGCCTATAAAACATTTTTTTTTTAAGATCATATTTCGAAGTAACTAAAAGTAGCTGTAGTTACTCGTACTAAATTATGAGTTAAGCGGTCGGCACCCATCACGTCTATGAAGTTTTTCTTTTAAACGATTCACTGCGTGTCGCCGACGATCCTAAAAGTATACCGTTTTATTCCTTGACACTATCTAGCAGATCATTCTGTAAAAATCTTATCTAGTCGTGAAAAATTTGGTGAAGTGAACTTGAAGTAAGCTGCCATTTCACCTGATACTAAGGATTGACATTATTCACAGGTTACTTCACTTTTTTACGCTGAGATTTTCATAGAAGAGGGCAACAGTAGATGGTTTTAGTTTTACGTGAGATATCCATTATTTTAATAACTATCACAGTCACTCAAAACTAATGAAGTCACAAAATTTAGTAATTTTTTAAGAGTTCTGTGAAGTCTCTTGGCAGTTTGTTCAAGGATACTTCAGAAATCCTTTTTTTTTATTGCTGAATAGGCCCTCTCTTGACCTCGATCACTCCTGATGGAAAGCGATAGATGAGGTCTATGATGGAACGAGCGTGCCCAGAAGATGCCTCAGGCACAGGAACTCCCACGCATCGACGAAACACAGCAGGATGCTTGACGCTGGACTCCGGTGGGAGGGAGGTCACAAACCAGGGGAGCGTTAGCCCCACCACCGCAGAATTGACTACTCAAATAAGGTGTTGGGTGTGACTGTTCAAGACGCGCCGAGCGCTCGGTCCAGTTAAGTAACTGGCGGAACAAACTGCGCTACACGAGGAGGCTTCTTCATGCATCCCAAAAATTCATAAAATTTCTACGTTTACATTACTTCATTTCGTGGAATATTTTGATCAGTTTTATTTTCAGGGTTTAATTTACAGAACTTCTTGAGGTTTCGTCTCATTCGCCTCTTCGTATTCTTAGTGTCGCTGGCACGATAGTTATTCAAATTTTGATGGACCAAAACTTCACCACTTCCACGGCATTATCGGTGGCAGCATAGAGGTCACTCTGGCTGCATGTTTTGGGGCACAGGGATATAGGAGGTGGAGAATAGTTTGTGACACAGCTCCACATTCACACCCTGCTACCGTCCCGCGTCGAGGTAGAGGACTTTACTTTGTATTCGCGTTTATTGTCGTTGGATCCCACTTTTGAATCCCATTTTTTAGGTATTAACGATGGATCCCGTTTGCTATTTCCGTTGAATCCCATATTATAACAACATGTGTACATTTCAGAAGAAAAGTGATTTACCTTTATCAAACAATAAAAATAGTTTATTTTTAGTGGGGTACCCGGAACCGAACTAGTTAGATTAGGTTAATTATTAAAAAAAAAACAATGTTAGGTTAGGTTAGGTTAAAACTGTGACCCCTACGCACGAGCCGAGCGAGCGAAGCGAGCGGTGCCGCGGCAGCGGCCGGCGAGTGCCAGAAACGACTAGATTATATAGAAAATGAGTTGTTTGTGAAATAAATAGTATACGAAACGTTGGTTGTAAACTAATTTGTCAATGGAGTTTTGGTGAAACATTAGTGAACCCCTCATTTTATTATAAACAATTTTGTTGTTGAAAGTACCCGCATTCAGATTTTTTTAAGCATTCGGGATCCAACGGAAATACTTTTCGGGATTCAACGACAATAAAACGTAATTATCTTGCATTTTTTAAATTCGGGATCCAACGGAAATACATAATAATGTTTTGCGGGATCCAACGCCAAAAATATTAAAATGGGATTCAAAAACGGGATCCAACGGAAATAAATCTGTATTCGCCTATTGATCATGTTCTTCGTAGATTTTTTTTTAAACATAATCGTAAAATTGTACAAAGTCTGACAACCAGTCTTACGAAGGGGTTTCGTATTACCCAGTTACTGGGTTGTGGAGGTCAGATAGGCAGTCGCTCGATGTAAAATACTGGTACTCAGCTGCATCCGGTTAGACTGGAGGCCGACCCCATCGTATTTGGGAAAAGGCTAGGCAGATGATGAATTGTAAAATTGTACTAGAACTCAATTGCTTCCTAATTAGTTTTAATTCCCTATGGCCCAGATAAAAAGTAATTTCCAGCCAGCCCAATTTCAGTACATACGCAGTTCTTAAGTAAAGCCCCTAAAGTTACTCAAATAGAATTTCTATACAAAACACTAACAAACAAAACTTTCCGGCTTAATATAGCTAAGGAAATCATTAAATAAATAAACCCAATTCGGCTATATTTGCAAATCCCGGTGTTTGGATTTCCTCAACAATATTTTTTCATGAAATAATTTAAGCAGGAGATTCTGCTATCAAAACGCTTTAATTCCCTTTAAACGAAATTAAACACGGAACGGCTTTTTAACGCTCAAGGGTTCTTCCATGCCCCCCGGTTGAATGTAATGGTCTTATTGTGAAAATAGTGAAAATACGGGGCGAAATGTTGTGTGGGATCTTTTTATCTTATTTGAATTGGTTAGGTGAAGTTAAACCTTTATGATGTGGAAAACATTAATAAAAATAAATATTTATACATTTTTCAACGAAATTTTTAATTTGCTAATCTGTAAATGTCTTATACCTAACTGTTCTACTACTCTTTCGTCTTTCACACTTTCGTTCTTTAATATCTTACCAGTTTATAATAGACTAGCTGTCGCCCGCGATTTCGTACACGTGGCACCATCTACATATTATCATAACTAATAACGTTATTGTTGTTTTCCACGGGAACAGCACTTCTTTTCGGGATTCGGGATGAAAGGTACCCTATGTCCGTTTCTGTACTCCTGACAACGTTTTGCAAAATTTCAGGATGATCGGTTTAGTGGTTTAGGCGTGAAAAGGTAATAAACAAACAAACTTCTTTAGCATTTATAATATTAGTTAGGATTTACCCCTGGTTAAGCGTATTATGATTAAGAAATAATGATTTTCAGCTCTCTGAAGTTATGCAATCCATAAATAGTATCATGTTACACATTGTATGCTTAGATGGTTTGGCCATGTTTACAGGATGATGGGAAGGTGAGTATCAAGGTTATTCACCGTCATGTGATGATGTTCTTCAGAAAAGTCAAATGAGTAATATTCACAATTACTATTGACGGAGCAGTGGTGGCCCAGTGGTCACGGCCGCGACTTACGAGTTGTAGGTCGTAGGGGCTTTACTGCGTGTAAATTATATAATCACCACTGCTCTCAAAACGGTAAAGGAAAACATTGAGAGGAAACCGTCATGTCCTAGAAACAAAAATTCGAAGACATGTGACATCTACCAACCCGCACTGGGTCCGCGTGGTGGATTACGGCCCACCCCTTCTCACAGACAGGAGGCCTGTGTCCCAGCAGTGGGAAAATTATAGGCTGAGTATGTTTATCGACGTGCGTGTACGACCAGATGTGTGAACGTAATCAAATCAAAAAGAGTAGGTAAGGATCGTAGTAAGTGGCGTTCTGTAGTTTCTACCTACCCCTATGTACTCGTACTATCGCGGACACTCCCGCCTGACCACCACTAAGTTCATTTTCGCTTGCACTCAAAAAATTGAAGCGCTCTCTAGTAAGCGCGCCGAGGTCAAATAGTTCGTCCGTAAAATTCACAAAAGGAGTACACGTGATGCGTCACTAAGCTGCGCAGTTCAGGTTGCAACTAATTAGTTGTTTTCGCCTATTAGGAAGCTTAGCTTGGCGCCGCCGCAGGATTTAAGCGAAAACATTTTTAACCTTTTGAACGCTAGAGTATAAACGTATCGCCGTACCCCTGACGCCAGGCCACTTTGACAACACAACAACACACACACACTTAAAACAATAAATTTCTCGATATTGGTGGTTTATTTATATTAGTTTCATGCAATACAATATAGACGGAATTATATAAATAAAAACACACAAAAGTAATGATTAAATTGTTTATTTCATAATATCCGACGACGACTGACGTGTATTTTGTCATATATTTGTGACGTTGGCGTTCAGGGTAAGATTTCGTTTGTCATACATATGTGACAATGGCGTTCAAAAGGTTAAGTGATCAGACGGAAAAGGTCGCGATGGTACGTCCAAGAAAGGACGCGTCACGCCGCGGTTACGATCATTCTAAAAATCCGTATATTTTCGTATAATATTGCCGAAAAAAAACATTTGTTTTTATAGTATCTACTAATTTCTGGGTGCTTAATTCATTAGCTTCGACTGAATTACCAATAAATTGCCCAGCCCTCGTTAGGGGTGATCGCATAGAAATTTATTTGCACGCTAACGCCAATAGGAGCGGCTCAATATCTTTCGATTAGCTGTTCACTTCTTATTGAAAATTAATTATTTAGAGTGAATATTAGATTTGTTATATCAACTTTTATTTTTGAAAGTGTTCGTTTTATCAATTCTGGCTTTGTGGTAACTTACCTGTAAAATCATGATAAGTATATTCAAGCTCCATTATTTTTATTTTTTAAAGTGAAACTTCTTTACGCACGCTTGACTTGGGGAGTAAGCTGGCGAACGCGTGACGTAAGCGTTACGAAAAGTGTGATCGGGCGAGGCGAACGGAAGTTGAGTGGGGGATATAAGCAAGAGAAAGCAGTGCGCGCGCACATTTTCTTTCTCTCTTCCTCTCATAGCCAAATACGTTCAGTATATCTAAGCACAGTGCAGGCCTATTGTCTGTATCACAGTGTAGGAGCAAGAGAGAGCAGTGCGCGCGCACATTTTCTTTCTCTCCTTCTCGAAGTTTCACTTCAGTCGTGTGGCCATAAACACACTCGGTCTTTTTTTATAAATCGCAGTATGAGTTGCTGCAACCTTTGTGTTTCAGGAAACCCACGTATACAGGATTTAAGATTATTGATTTTGATGAAAATCCATATTAATATTATAAATGCGAAAGTGTGTCTGTCTGTCTGTTACCTCTTCACGCTTAAACCGCTAATCCGATTTAGATGAAATTTGGTATAGATATAGTTTGAGTCCCGGGAAAGGACAAAGGATAGATTTTATTCTGAAATTCCCACAGGATCGACACTTATGCAGGTGAAACCGCGGGACGCTGCTAGTATGTTATAAGTAGGCAAGTAGATCATTCTTTCACTCAATTGCGTAACACACTATCAATAATAATCTGAATCATTTTGAAGGATATAGCTAATCCATTGCTTCATATGTTCGAAAAAATTGTCTGCTCAACAACGTAAATAACGCAATGAATGTTGTTGAACTGTCAAAATGCAAGCCATTCCTACTATTAGTGTGTTACGACATTACCCCGCCGTTCAAAAGTGCCAATTTGTAATCTTTGATTTGTTTTACGGTCCACCTATCGGTCATTGACCCTTCACCGACCGTATAGAGCAACAACGATGCTTAAAATAGACTAAACATTATGTAAACGAAGATTGCGCCGTCAGTCGTACTCTACTGGGAATTATCCGGGTATAACCGGTTACAGCCGGGTCCAACCGGGTTCAACCGGGTTACGCGCTCCATCGCTCATGTAAGATTTTTTCATTTTTTGTCGTGGCCCGTAGGCAAGGTGGGGAGACGGCTGTGAAATCAACTCATGGTTTATCGCTTCTTTGCTAACGTCTTTTTTTTAAACTGTCTTGTCTCAAATCAAGTATTTTTTGTAATAGTGTTGTTTACCGTATTTAGAACCTATTAATAAAGTCCTCTTTGGTTGCTTTCTGATCCAGCGTTTATCCGTTTATTAAATACTTGTTCTTGACAAGTGTCAGACTTAACAAAAACATACTGAATAGGTTAAAACTGTCTGTTTCTGTCTTTACAACATATTTTAAACGATAAACAAAAAAAATTGCTAGGACATGTATCTATGTTTTATAGCTTGGTGTAAAGGCAGGGCTAGAGGAATTTGGTCAATTGGTGAACTAAAATACTAACTATAAATGACTGTTGTTTTTGCTGTTCCACAAACGATGGCACACGTTATATTATGTCCTGCGTGTCCTGTCAGCTGCACGTTACAGGAACTGATGGACGCTAGTGATGTCGCCAAACACGTAGCCGAATTCTGGGCCGAGTCCATTTAGATTGCCATCGACACGCTAGGCAGAGGAAGAATGACAGACCACACAACGAATTGCAAAAAAAATATTCAGTGAGTTACGGAACACGTAAACTCCCCCAGGAAATCAGGATGGCTCTGACCTGACTCTGTAAAAGTATGCGAGCACATTCCCAAGAAGCTGCAATAATGGTAGTATCATCACAACGGTAATGTTTTCTCATTGTTTTTCTAATTTCTTTTTAGTATATTCATGTATTTATGTATATTTATTTGTGCTTATATTTATATGTAACTAGGTGACCCGGGAGCTGCGCCCCGCGGTTTCACCCGCGTAAATGTCGATCCCGTGGGAATATCGGGATAAAAAGTAGCCTATATGTTAATCCAGGGTGTCAGCTACCTCCATGCAAAATTTCCGTTTGAGCGTGAAGAAGTAACAAACATATAAACACACACACACAAACTTTCGCCTTTATAATATTAGTGTGATATACAGATTAGGTATAATATTTATTTAATAGGTTTATGCGTATTTAAAGGTTCCCTATCCATTTGCATAAAATTTTAAGACCTAATACAACTTGGCATACTTTTGTTTCTTCTAATTGTATTTTCGCATAACATTATTTACGCATTGTTATGCGTAAATAAATTATGTAATAATTAATCATTTATAATTTTTTTAATCATAATAATGATTAAGCATAACATTCTAAAGCATAAATTTAGCAAGCTCGTTTTATTTCTAACGACGTCAGGTCGACGGAGCCCCGCTGCGCGGGGCTTCTATTTCTGTCTGCAGGGTTTAAAGGAACCTAACCAAACCGAACTTCGGGGTGCCCCTGGTGGACCGATGACCGGGTGTAGACCGCAAGAATGGATGCGAGAAGCACATAACCGGTCCAAGTGGCGATGCTTGGGGGAGGCTTATGTCCAGCAGTGGACGTTTTTCAGCTGGAATTATGATAATGATGATGACTACCCGAATAGACACAAATGTATCCATACTATAATAATATTATAAATTCGAAAGTAACTCTGTCTGTCTGTTACCTTTTCACGCCTAAACCACTGAACGGATTTAGATGAAATTTGGCAGAGAGATAGATTGCATCCCGGGAAAGGACATAGAATCGTTTTTAACCCCGAAATTATCCCTTAAGGGTGTAAAAAGGGGGGTGGAGATTTGTAAAGGGACTCAATAAAAAAGGACTATAATACTTTTATCGCGGGTGAAACCGCGGGGCACAGCTAGTCATGAATAAAGAAAGCATTACTCCAAAATATCCTGAGTTTTTAATATAATTAAGCAGAATCAGGAAACCAAAATGATCTCAATATAAGTACCTACATAATTAAAGAGGCAGTAAATAAAATGAATTCCTGATTACCTACATCAACTTCAGTAATATACATATAAAACATCAGTAATAATTTAAACTGAAAATCGATTATGAGTTTAATTTGGAAATTCATTTCGCAGCTGTGCGGTTAAATATTTTTGACATGACTCCCTGAATGTTGAATAAATAATAACATCGTGTGTTAAGTAGACTTACTTTTACGAGTGCGATTGTGAGTCCCAATAAATAATTTTTCTTCCTTTCTTTTACCGGACTTCAAAAGGAGTGCGATTTTTTTTTAAAGTTGGTCATCGTCTGCCTAATCTTTTCCTTTCCCAACAATCTTGGGGTCGGCTTCCAGTCTGACTGAATGCAGCTGAATACCAGTACTTTACATGGACCGACTGCCTATCTGACCTCCACAACCCAGTTATTGGGTAATACAATACCCTTTGGTAAGACTGGTTGTCAGACTTTCGGGCTTCTGACGACCCGTAACGACTGCCAAAGATTCACGAATGCCAGCCGGGACCAACGGCTTAACGTGCTTTCCGAGGCACGGAGGGGGCTTGGTATGTAAAGATGGTCACCCATCCACGGACCAACCGCGGCAAGCGTAGCTTAACCTGATCGATTGGACCGTGCGGCTGTTATTACTTAGCCACAAGCCCTTTCTTTAAAAGTTAGTATTATTGGTAAATAAAAGAATCATGAGAACATTTGGATTCTTAATTGTTTCAGCATTACTAATGGTGGTAGAAATTAAAACCAGTATTTATCCACCAAGCAGAATGCTCGTTTTAAATTAGTATGAAAGCCTGTTACCTCCAGTGATATAATAACCGATCATTGCTTTATAAAATATCATTATTGTACCTATTATTTTCAACAAATGAATAAATGACTTATGACAAATGATTTTATTTCTGTAAGTAGGTTTGTCCAACACTTTAAAGGATGATTCCTACCAATTGGCTCGCATTGCATCGGATCGGAAAGGATACAAACGGATGCGGCGACAGCCGATCGCGTCCGGCAGCATGTCCACGTGTACGATCGGCTCCGTAACGTCGCGTCGCTTGCGTATCGAAAAAAAAAACGTATCCGTTTCTGCGCCCAGTCAAATAATTTCATTCCTACCGTGTTGACGTGTTCTAATTTTTGAAAATGTATTGTTGGCTATTGCATTAGAATAAGAACAATAAAAATAATGAAATAATCATAAAACACAGAAGAGGAAAAGAAAAATTTGGACGACAGTCGAAAGGATTCGATTGGATACGATGACAGGCGAACGGAGCCGATCACGCGCCGCAACATACTTTCGGCTACAATCGCGTGTCGCGGAAGACGCCCGCGGTCAAGCTGCTGTGCGCGGCTTGGTAATATCGACTTTAAATATTGTGTACACGATTTAATATCGTTTAATCTGTCAATCTCCGCTAATGAGACACAATTGATTTTCTATTGTTTCGTCGCCGTTCGGCGACGCGCGCCGCTTGACCGGTTAAAGATTGTAAAATCCGTTCCAATCCAATGCGATGCGAGCCGTTTGGTGGAAATCATCATTAACACGTCAATCCTAAATGAGGTCTGCATTTCCTATCTGAGTAGGTACTCTGAGAAAAAAGGCCGATTCAAACTCAGAGGTCATCACAGTCTCTTTTTAAAGTCTAGACATGATTTTGGTCAGATAATGTGAAGACAATGTGGGTTACACTATACATTCTTCCACAAAATAATAGCACAGAAAACACCAACATAATACTTTTTCACTAACTAACAACAAAGATGGCGGCCCTGTCAATCCAAACTAAGCTCACTGATTATTTCAACGACATGTTACAAAAACAGCGGATTTGGGAGATACGTCTGTTTACTTTGCCGGATTGATTCCCTAGGGGCTAGGTTTTTTTGCACCGCACCGTATATTGTTTTTGGAATCGATTTCGACCTTTCCGATTCGTCTTTCCGATCACAAGCTGGAACTTGGTTCCTAGTTTTTAATTTGATCATTGTGTTACAGTATCTGTGTTGTGGCTGGGCATGTGATTAAATTATTCACTGATATAGAAAAAAAAAGTTTGTTTTATACAGACTGAGAATATTTCCTAAAATTAGGTACAGAGGCCAGCACATCAAGCTACCCCAATCTGTCAAATTTTCCCAGTTGAATATGAACCTTATTCCTTTGTAGTAAAGTTGAAAATCTATTAAAGAAATTTGACATTTGGCTTGATGTGCTGGCCTCTGTACTTACTACAAAATATAAGTTGATTTAGGATTGATTTTTCTATAGTCAAATAACTTTTATCTCAATAAATATTGCGAGTAAAACAGATTTTGTATAGAAAATATGTCAACTGTCATAATTTGGATAATTATGTCAAAACTTTGGACATATTTATAAGGGTTGATTTTTTCAAAAGTCAGATAATAACTTTTAAAAAGAAATGGCTTTGAAGGTACAGACGCCAGCACATCAACCTACTACAATCTGTCAAATTTCTTTGATAGATTTTCAACTTTATCACAAAAACATAAGGTTTAAAGTTGATTGGGGAAATTTGACAGTTTCGGGTAGGTTGATGTGCTGGCGTCTGTACATGGCATACCTACTGTCCGCCATTTTCATTTGAATCGTGACGCTTTACGGGGCCAAACAATGTCTACCACAGTAATTAATATTTTAGCTAATTATCATTACCTATTAAAATATTTATTTTAAACATTCAGAGTGATTATTTCAAACATCTATGTAACAAAATGCAAGTTCAAAAAATACGGATGTCAATTGATCAACTTTTAACGTTAATATCTCGTAAACGTGACACTTTATGGGGTTAGGTCCTGTTTGTTTTCCGTTTGCATTGATGTCAGCTATCGATTTATATAGGACACACGAGACGCCATCATTAAAAAAAAAAAATGGCGAACGGTATGTCAGGCTCCATATAAAAAACTTTAATCTTTTAAGGGCTGATTTTTCAACCGACCGATAATTTTTAATCATGAAATAAAATTGACTTTTGACAGTTTTTGTAAAGAAGAACTTACTGTCAAAAATTCAAAATTATGCCTCCGATAAAGTTATCTGGCATTGGAAAAATCAGCCCTAAGAATGAATAATACATAGTTGTTTTTCAGATAAAAGTCATTCAATAAATATAGTTAAATCTGTAGTTTATTCTTCGTTTTTTTTTGCAAGCCGTAGGAAAACTGCGAAATATAAAATTACGCAATAATGCAAAACGTGACATTTTCCCATAGAAATAAAGGGTGGCAGGGACATCTACGCGCAACCTGTTACCATGGATTCACTACGTAATTCTGGAACCCCCTATGTCGAAACTTTTCGTCAGCTATAAAAAAAAAAAAAAATGCTGTTCCATACATTTTGACCGCGGAGATATTTCACTGATTGATTGATTTGATAACCGACGAAACATTTCGACACTACGTCTAGAATAAAATTATGTGCTGAATTCATTGCTGGTTTCAGTTTGCGCTTCAATATAACTCTACCGTCGCCACCCTGTATACTCGACGCTTATTTCTTATACAAAATACCGTTCTGGACTCTTTTTGGTTTCTTGAACCATTCTATGTACAGTCAACATAAGAGATAATTATGCTGGATCGTCGGATATAGTTGAAGTTTAGTAAGAAACCGATGGATGTTGTCAACTGAAATTTAATTTGATAAACGAGCTGTTTGTTTTTTATTAATAAAATTAATACACTTATACATCAATAAATACTACAAAAATTAAGATGTCTCTTTAACCCAATTGTTATTATTTTTTTATTAGATTTTTTAACAAAAGCTTATAATATTCCCTATCAAACCATGCTACTTTTATTTCTGTAGATACTTAAAAAGTTTAATGCCAGCGTTCTATGAACTTCTACCATTCTACTTTGATAAATGAGTTGTTTGTCTTCTATTGAGAACATCCATCGGTTTCTATTCGACGATCCTGCATACTTATCTCTCTTTGTTTGACTGTACCTACACCTCATACTTGGCACATGAAGACAGTGTACCGGTTGTTAACCTCGTTATCACATGCGGGATTAGTGAGGAAACAAGATGCTGACATTCTGAATGATATTATTTTCCTTCAGTGGTAGAGGGTTGAGTAAACTAATAACATGTTTTCCTTTTAGCGTGAGTGATGAAGACTAATGATAATCTACTTTTTGTAGAAGTTGGTATGGTACCTACGTATTGTTACTTTTGCCAATAGATTTATCTGTTTAGCTTTTTCCCTTCTGAGTGATTTAACGTGTAGGACGCGCTTTCGATTGGGATTTTGACTTCTCTTAACGATACTCAGAAGAAGATCAGATTGATACGAGCCCTAGTATTCCCTATCTTCCTGTATTGAGTAAAAACGTGGACGATTTTGGCCCGAGAAAGACAAAGGATTGATGCATTTGAGATGTGGTTCTGGAGACGAATGTTGAGAATACCGTGGACTGCCAAACGCACCAATGCATCGATCTTAACCCAGCTTCGTATAAGAACCCGCTTGTCGACCATATGTCAACAGCGCATTCTCTCCTATTTCGGCCACATAGTACGCAGAGGCGATGAAAGTTTGGAAAAACTGATTGTGGTTGGGAACACCGAAGGCAAACGATCGCGCGGTCGTTCACCAACACGATGGACCGATCAGGTGAAGGAATCATCGTCCTATAAATTCTACACGGTGGTAAGAGATGCGCTGGACAGAAACCGGTGGAGGCGGATCATCCGCTCCAGATGCAACTCCGAAACTGACCACGATCCTCAGACATGAGGGACCGACTACAGAGAGAGAACGATACTATTTTTTTTTGTGTGACATCTGCTGAGATAATTGCGTAACTCACTAACGGTAGCAATGGCCACAGCTGGCTATCTTGGAACATACATCATATTTTTATGTTGTTGGGCAGACAAAGGAGACTGATAAAAAATGGTCTATTAACAATTTAGCGATACTGTTGTTGTGTAGTTGAGGTATCTCCACAAAAATACCACTACAGCATCGCTATTGGTTCATAGACCACTTGCCATACCTCCTTTCCCGAACATAATTATGAAGCAATATAATATTAGCAATATCCTTCAAAATGATTCAGATCACAGATATAGATACACCTAGATAACGCAAGAGCACCTACTTCGCGTGCCAGAAATCGCACCAGTTTACGATCGAAAATCATAAGCCGCCACTTTCGCGCTCAGTCCTGCGTACTGCTGGCTGGGTGAGCGTGAGCGTGAGAGCGCGAGCTTGTGACGTCATAGTAGGTAGTCAAAAAGTGGCACGCTTAGTTTTCATACAGTTCGTGATACTTGCGTCATCTAGGTATATCTATATCTGTGATTCAGATTGTGAATGATAGTTTGTTACACATTTAGAGCCAGCGCGCACTAGCGATTTTTTGATGACTGATAATTTGATCGTTCAGGGAATCAGTACGGAGCTATATTAAAGTGCACGCATTTGACGATTAAAAATCGGCCGATCAAACGCGTGTACATCTATTGAAGTTTCATACTAGTTCCCTGAACGATCAAACTATCGGTCAACAAAAAGTCGCTAGTGCGCGCTGGCTCTTAAGGTGCTGGATTAATGTGTTGAAGTGTGTTAAAATACAAAAAATAGCCAAGTTTATCTACCCAATATCGTTTATTACCGTTGGATCCCGTTTTTTGATCCCGTTTTTTAGGTATTACCGATGGATCCCGTTTGCTATTTCCGTTGTATCCCATATTATAACAACATGTGTACATTTCAGAAGAAAAGTGATTTACCTTTATCAAACACTAAAAAGAGATTATTTTTAGTGGGTTACCCGGAACCGAACTAGTTAGATTAGGTTAATTATTTAAAAAAAAAACAATGCTAGGTTAGGTTAGGTTAAAACTGTGACCCCTACGCACGAGCCGAGCGAGCGAAGCGAGCGGTGCCGCGGCAGCGGCCGGCGAGTGCCAGAAACGACTAGATTATATAGAAAATAAGTTGTTTGTGAAATAAATAGTATACGAAACGTTGGTTGTAAACTAAAAATTTGTCAATGGAGTTTTGGTGAAACATTAGTGAACCCCTCATTTTATTATAAACAATTTTGTTGTTGAAAGTACCCGCATTCATATTTTTTTAAGCATTCGGGATCCAACGGAAATACTTTTCGGGATTCAACGGCAATAAAACGTAATTATCTTGCATTTTTTAAATTCGGGATCCAACGGAAATACATAATAATGTTTTGCGGGATCCAACGCCAAAAATATTAAAATGGGATTCAAAAACGGGATCCAACGGTAATAAATCCCCAATATACCTTTTAAATTATCACTTATTCTGTTAATCTGTTTATCTGCGAAGTAAATATCCTAACAAGAGGGTCTCCTCTCTAAGTCTGTCTTCGAAAATATGAGCCCGTCCGAAAGTAGGTGATCCGTCAAAGCAAGTGTCAAATTCAAAATTTCAGACGGCCAAAAACTCATCCCTTGTAGGGATGTATGAAGAAGCCTTCTCGTATAGCGCAATTTGTTCTGCCAGTTACTCAACTTTACGCTCGTGCTCGGCGCATCCTGGACAGTCACACCCAACACCTTATTTGACTGGCCAATTCTTTCCTTGCGGTGGTAGGGCTAACGCCCGCCTGGTTTTCGACCACCCTTCCACCGGAGTCCGGCGTCAAGCAGCCTGCTGTGTTTCGTCGATGCGTGGGAGTTCCAGTGCCTTCAGCATCTTCTGGACACGCTCATTCCATCATAGATCTCATCCATCGCTTTCCATCAGGCGTGATCAAGGCCAAGAGCGGGTCCATTCAGCAATAAAAAAAAGACAACTCTCAAATCGTTTTGTCATTCATTATTAGTTCGGGCCCTGAATTGATACGGAGTAGGAAACGTCCGTAACTTCGGCTGAAACTTTGCATATGTGCTTAGAAAGCAGACCCCCAGCATCAAATTCCGTTCACAAAAATAAGGCGCCATTTTTACCTTTACCAGTTAATGTTCCAATATCCACCCGAGCTCCACAAAAAATTTACTCAATCTCCGAAGGCCAGCTAATTGGCGTTCTGGCCACAATCTGTAGGTAAATGCGTCCAGATTAATAAGACCTTTGGTTTCCTCACAATATGGACACAAAAGAGGAAGACAGAAGGACCATCTTAACTTACGCTAGTTTTTATACCAGTATGGCGTTATCAATTTCACTCTATTTGTATTGTCTATTTATTTTGAAGATGAAAACTTCTTTAGGCGCGTTGTGTATTTTTTGAGATGGGAAAAAACCATTGAATTCGCGCCACTGTTACCATAACCGACATCGCTTCGGATGTGGTCGGCTGTCCTCGGTTTTAACGTATATCCGCTAAGTCAGTGAGTGATGGCAACGTTTTCTGTTTGTGTTTTGTTTTCACTTCTGTCGGCACTCCCGGAGTGCCTTTGTTTTTAGGGTTCCGTACCTCGAAAGGAAAAACGGAACCCTTATAGGATCACTTTGTTGTCCGTCCATCCGTCCGTCTGTCTGTCTGTCAAGACCCTTTTTCTAAGGAACGCGTGGAGGTATCAAGCTGGAATTTATATCAAGTACTCAGGTCTACTGCCCTTGGAGCTGTGAAAAAATCAAACATCTAAGCCAACGCAATCAAAAGATACAGCCGTTTATGCTGCAAATTTCCGAAAATTTTCGACACTCTCAAGGGAATCAAAACCTACAGGGTACTTTCCGGGAACTCAGAATCTTGAAATTTGGTACGAAGCAACGTCTTATAGCACAGATAATAGAAAAATTTCGAAAACCGTAAATTTTTAGTCGTAATTTAAAAAAAAGTTGTGATACACTATTTACATTCCTACAAATCTGTACGGAACCCTCGGTGCGCAAGTCCGACTCGCTCTTGACCGGTTTTTTTTATTTTTATTTTGTTATTTGTATCTCATTGTATGCATTGAATATTTATATGCGGGCTGTCGCTGTAAACCAACACTGGGGCTTTGTCTCGCATAGGATCGCAGCATTATCCAAAGCGATGGTGGTTTTGCGTGGATGTGGTGCAAAGTTTTCCACAACCATAACATATTTTTTTAACGGACTTTAAAAAAGGAGGTTCTGTATTCGACCCGTATGTATGTATGTATGTATGTATGTATGTATGTATGTATGTATGTATGTATGTTTGTATGTCCGCGATTATCTCAAAAACTACTGAACCGATTTTGATAATTCTTTCATTAGTGTGATCTACATACTTTCAGGAAGGTTTTAGTATATAATACATTAGATATATATTCTTATGTACGAAGTTATATGCATAAATGTACTGCATCTCCGGCATTTCTATGGGAATTTTGATGATTCTTCGAGTCGTGTCTTCAATTCTTCAATGCACTAGTGTTAATTGAATTTGTGTGGGGTAGGTACAACTAAAAAGGGAAAAATAAAAACTTTTTTACAAAAAAAAACAACCGACTTCAAAAAAAACACTACAAAGTGAAAAATAACTTTAATTTCGGAAGTCGGTGTCAAAAAACGAAAAACCCGGAACCAACGACACCGACTTCCGAAATTAAAGTTATTTTTCACTTTGTAGTGTTTTTTTTGAAGTCGGTTGTTTTTTTTTGTAAAAAAGTTTTTATTCTGTTTTTGTTCATTCTTTGGGTCATGTTTATCGCAAATAAACGTATTTAATTTTCTTCATTTAAAAGAGTTTTCTTTAAGGATTCTAAAATACTTTTTATATAATGTTTGGTCCAGAGGTTTTGAAAATATGGCTCATAATTTCCAAAAAAGTATCGGTCCCTTATGGTCTACGCCCCCACTAAAAACTATTGGTGCTCCTTTGTTCAGATGATTTTTGAAGTATCAGATTGTTGCATATTGACTGCTAGAGTGACTGCTCTTACTAAACAGCTTTTGGGAGTCGTTTATATCAGCTTGAATCAAATGTATGGAAAAATATGCGATACACCCCCTAGTATGTAAAGTACGATCGCGCATTTCCATCTGCGAATGTCGAATGTCTGTGGTTGCACGTGGGAGAACTTTGAGAAAGTGTCAGTGTCGAGCTACATAAAATCATCATAAAGCCTATAATGTTCCCACTGCTGGAACACAAGGCCTCCTCTCAGTGAGAGGTACTGGGCCGTAATCCACCACGCGGGCCCATAGTGGGTTGGTGGATGTCACATATCTTAAAATTTTTGGTTCTAGGACATCCCGGTTTCCTCACGATGTTTTCCTTCACCGTTTTGAGAGCAGTGGTGATGAAATAATTTACACAAAGTAAAGTGCCTGTCTGGGTTCGAACCTACGACCTACAACTCGTAAGTCGTGTCCGTTACCACTGGGCCACCACTGCTCTCATAAAATCGAAGAACGCGATTTTGTGACTTTTTCGTACGTTGATAAGAGTGGGTTTATTGTATATTCTTACAGTCTATTATAGACTTCAAAGTTATCGAGCAAAATGGTTCTGTTTTAATTTCGTTGAGGTTTTCAATCTCCTTGCTTTAACGGTGCGCGGCGCCTGTAATCTGCTTGATAAAAGTTAATGAGCATCGTTTGTAAATATAATGGGTTTACCAGACCTTACTATGGTATTATATTTGACTCATTAGCAAGGGAAGGAAGGGGCTTGTGGCTTAATAATAACAGTCGCACGGGTCGATCTTCAAGGTTAAGCAACACTTGCCGAGGTTGGCCCGTGGATGGGTGACCATCCATAACATACCGAGACCCCTCCGTGCCCCGGAGACAGTCGTTGCGGGTAGGCAGAAACCCGAAAGTCTGCGAACCAGTCTTGCCAAGGGGTATCGTGTTACCCAGTAACTGGGTTGTGGAGGTCAGATAGGCAGTCGGTCCATGTAAAATACTGGTATCCAGCTGCACCCGGTTGGACTGGAAGCCGACCCCAACATAGTTGGGAAAAGGCTAGGAAGAATGATTTTTGAGAAAGACATAGATATTTTGGATATGATACTGTCAGAATCTTTATTCATGTAAATTTTAATCATGTCTTGCATGATATTATGCCGGTTATTGTTAAAAGTTAAATAGGTTATTAAAAATGCATTAAAAGTGGGACTATCATAATTTTGATTGCGTCATAAAGGATATATTGCAATAATTAAAAATCTTTATCCAGGAAAATGTTGGAAATTTTCTTTAACAAATAGGTTATTTACTCCAACCCAGGGAAAGGGAAGAAAACTCAGTTTTTGTTACGAAAAAGTTAATTAAACATGTTCAATTTACTACATAACAGTAACCGCGAATCGCATTTCAGGTGTTGTATATGAGGCTGCGTAAGTATACCTTCAAGGTCAAATTAATATTCTGGCAAAACTTAACAGACGTAATGAGTATCAATTTATGTAAAGACGACCAAACCGAAAAAAGGACTTACCAACTGAACTCCGACAAACTTTACTACGACATGATTTTAATTCGACACTACGGAACTCCGACACGTCTTCATTTCGACAATACTTTAGTTGTTTTGTTGTTGTTGTTTTGCATTGATAAAAATCATCGTCATCATCAGCCTATAGCAGTCCAGTGCTGGGCATAGGCCTCTCAATCAATGATGTGGTCAACTGGACCCGCGGGTCTAGTTTGAGTGGGTCCAGTTGACCAAAAACTTTCCTAGTGCACGCCTTCTCCAATTCTTTTGGAAAAAAATGGCTACCATTATTTTTACAATACTAGCTGCGCCCCGCGGTTTCACCCACGTAAATGTCGATCCCGTGGGAATAGCGGGATAAATACTATCCTATGTCCTTTTCCGGGACTCAAACTATCTCTATACCAAATTTCATCTAAATCGGTTCTGTGGTTTAGGAGGTGTCGATATAAACACACACACACACACTCTCACAAACTTTCGCCTTTATAATATTAGTGTGATTATATTTGGTCTTGATGGTGACCCTTTCTTTATCAAAGTTCAACATACCTCTTACAGAATGCCTAATGGCAGGAGTCAAATATCAAGTAAATCTTACTTAAAGTGTCGGGGTTAGCTATAGTAGATACTACCATTAAAGATAATACAAGTCGTAAGATTATCTCAATGTTTCAGAGTTTGAAGATAAAATTTCTTATCTGCGA
The DNA here is from genome assembly GCA_947508005.1 of Amphipoea lucens. NCBI lineage: Eukaryota > Metazoa > Arthropoda > Insecta > Lepidoptera > Noctuidae > Amphipoea > Amphipoea lucens. The sequence goes on along the minus strand of OX382360.1, from coordinate 21,962,295 downwards.
AGAATTAAGTCGGTGAAGAATAGTTATTGTTATAGCGGATTGTTTTTAGAAGGTGACTTTGCACTTTTTGCTACTGAATGTTATCTTCTACTATCTAATGGTTTTTTGTACAAGTTATGGGCAAGCGGTTTTCACATTGGAGGTTGATTGTCTTACTTCGTGGCATTTATTTATGTTCATTTTTCAATGTCAATGCACCTGTTTGTTTAATAGTGGATCCAAACTAATTGTTATCCGGCAGAAAAGCAAAGTTGTCGACATATGGCAATGGGCCGGACATATTAACAGTAGAACCGATGACCTTTGGGGTAGGCATGTTCTTAAGTGGAGACCGCGAATCGGTAAACGTAAGGTGGGACGCCCTCAGGCTAGGTGGAGCGACGATCTTCGCAGGATGGCTGGTAGCAGTTGGATGAGAGTTGCCGAAAATCGAGTTCAATGGCGTGCAATATGAGAGGTCTATGTCCAGCAGTGGACTGCTATAGAATGATTATAATGATGATGAATTGTTATTTAATTTTTCGTGTTTATCAGTGGAAACTTGTAAATGGCCTTTAATTGCATATTGTTTAAGAACACTTTATAAGTTAGCTGTAAGTTTCCCGAATGGAATCAGATAAAATAAATAAATGTGTATTGAAAAGTTTCAGTTTTGATTATACATCGATTTTTTCCTTGGTTGACTGGTAAAGAACGCTCAAGGCATTAAGTCCGTCTTTGTACCTATAGAGGTATGAGGAACAGGGTGTAAAGTTCACTCATACTCCATAGAAAAGGGAGGATCCTCAGACCAAACGGGTGTTGTGTCTAGGTATGCAAGTTGCGCGGTAAACTCTGCTTGCGAGATGCAGGATTTTGCGTGACGTCAGTATGGCGCGTTGTTCGTTTATACACCGCTACATGTGGCGTTTATACACCGCTACATACCTTTTTGTGCGAAAAGTTTAAATAAATAAACTTTTTATACAGCAGTCGCCTTGTTTATCAAAATCATTAAACCTAATACATTTGTGTACACCTTTGATACTTACTGACGAAACAATAGTGTTTGAATATTGAAACATAGAACTTAATTATCCCACGGATAAGCATAATAAACCTTCTATTTCAATTAAGTTTCATCTTCTAATCTTCCTACCCGAATTTCGTAAGAACATCAACATAAACAATGTATGCCCTGCCTAAACTCCATTAAAGAAACATTTATCGCTCCCTTTCGGCCGTTTCACCAACAGACCCCTAAATCACACATAACGCTTAATTCTCCAGTCGACCATTTGTTCGAGTTTTGATTAGCTACACGTTCGCCTGTAAGTGTCCGACAATCTGGGAGGCGCTCATTTAGACCGGATTAAGAATTAATTCCCGGGTCCCGAATCCGCGATTAATTTCTGCGAGCTGCCGCGGTTGCGCATAACTAGTCGCAGGGGCGGATTAGGGACGCTGTTGATTCAATTAACACCTCTGTGTTGATGATCATTGTCATCGGATCAGGTCATTAACGATTGTTGGGTAATACGGTGCACGTAATAGTTTGTCACGGCAAAACGTTCATGTTGGTCAGAATTAGTGTCGTTAGTAATCGTGGAAGGAGTTGACATTGTATAATTGATATTTACAACAACAACATCGTTCTTTCTAAATATGTCGCCTTTTTATTAACTACTAGCTTCTGCCCGCGACTTCGTTCGCGTGAAATTTCTTATTCCCTCAACCCATCTCGTCGTATTGCATCACCTGCCCGCGTCTCCTGCTCTATCACTTCGTTTCCCCATAGCGCTTTTGCTCGGCTCCTAAGGGTCATAACGTGACGTTAAATAGCCTATAGCCTTCCTCAAGAATTGGGCTATCTAATGCAAGAAGAATTTTTCAAATCCGACTGGTAGTTCCAGAGATTACCCCCTACATGCAAACTTACAAACAAATTTTACCTCTTTATAATATTAGTATAGAAAAGCATGTAATACTGACTATCTTTCTTCAACAGTAATCATTTCGTTCCTTAAATATTTTCAACCTTTTGTTCACCATTTTATTTTACAAAGTGAACTCCAATACAACCAAACGAGCTTAGCTCTTTATTCAAAAACAGTTCGCAACAGAAAACTTGCACAAAAACCCTCTCAGACTGAGAAGCATCTGTTACTCAATGTTTTTCTTCAATTCCTAGACAAGATAAACTAAAAAAAAAGAACAAATAAACAAACTGCACAGCAAAATTTGCAAGAAGAGCAGGTGCAAAGTAAAGGAAAGCAAGTGTAAGGGTCGTAGCAGACACGATACTTTTAAGACAGATTAATCAACGATACTTAGCACGGGTTTCGGATTAGGCTATGTTCTCACCTCTCTATCTTGCTTTTGTAGTTTGACAGTTGTGCGACAGTGTCAAGAATAATGCTTAGCCAAAGCAAGTGCTAGTCTCAATCCGTAAAACACTTCTAATTTCCTTACATTTTTTTAACATTGATTCTCGCTCAGATGACATTGCGATAGAAAATCTTTTTTTTTAAGTGGTTTATCTCGTTTTCAATTCTAGTAGTACAAATGACAAAGAAAATAACAAGATTGCTGAACGTTTATTAATCTCGACCAGAGACCAGAGGCCAGAGACCAGAGGTTTAGTTGCTTTTCGGAAAATTGATACAGCGAATTTTAGTAGCAGCGAGCAGCGATTCTAGCTACTTTCAGTTCAGATCGGCGACCGAACGCAAAAACGCGATGCAGGAAAGTAGTCGCCAAATCGTCGATCGCCGATTCAAAAAGTATCCTGTCTGCTACTATTCTAACTTATTTTCCACCTAGATTCAGCTCTGGCAATATAAATGAACTGGATTAGGTGGTCCAATTCAATCGAATTGAATTTTAATTAAATTACTGCCTGTTTCTGTGAGAGGTTTAATTTTCTTTGGAAGAAATGAGACTAGTGAAGGATTTCGGTTTTAAATTACACTTCACACGAAGGATAATTTTGTGCGATTAGACATTTGACACAGCGTATTTACGGAATTTATTTTGTAGAGAGATTTATTTCAATGTTTTTAATTAGATTCCTGAAATATAGCGCCAATTTTGTTGAAAACCAACTAAAATTAATTCTCGTATTTCTAAGAACGTCCATAGTCTGATCTCAGTCTCATTCTGTCAAAATTACTTCTAATTTCCCTACATTTTTGACATTGATACTCGCTGAAATGAAATTGCGACTAGATTTTGAACGTTTTTAATTACGTGAATTAGCCGTCTGAACACAGTTTGTTTTAACTAAAATAGTCATAGCATAGTACCTCCTGTATTTTTAATCTCTTTAATTTATGTATCTCAATAAGATTACTATACTTTATAATATATAGGCACTTTAAGTTAATAAGAACCGGTTTCTGAATTCACTATAAGGAGGTATAATAAACCTTTCATTACTCATACATCATTCATTCATTTCATACATTCATTCATTCCATCCATTATTATTTTTATTTATTTTTTCCATTTTTTTTATTTCATTTTGTTTTTTTTTCCATAATTTTTTGCTTTTTTTTCATTCATTTTTAATTTTTTTGTCATTATTTTGTTTTCATTATTATTTTTTTATTATTTGTTTACTTTTGTTACTTATTTTATTTTTCTTTCTTTTTATTTTTCATTACTTTTACATAATATGTTATTAATTCACTAAAGAAAGCCTTTCCAAAACTTTTCCAGTAACTGCAGCAAAGGTAAAAAATCTTTACAGCCATTCTCAATACTTGATACACAGTCATTCCACTGCATCTATAATTAGTTCCTTCAACCCTCGTTTTTCTTTGCAACTGTAAAGTCAAAGTGATTACTTTCGGAGCACTTGCAGTTGGATTTAATGACGTCAATAGTCATGTCCGACACTGGCCACTTACTGCTAGCTCAGCATTCTACGAACTATTTGAAACTTTTTCCATTTTCAAAATGATTTTTACATTTTTCCTCTGCTCGTAAGTTGGCGGGAGTCCAATTGTTTATGGAATGTTTTACTGAATTACACAGTGGCTCCTTGTTAAAAGTTTGTACGCGAAATGACTACCCATATTATTTTTTTGGGTAAGAACGGTACCTTTTATGCAAGTGACTTATCATGCACGTCAGACTTCTTAAAAGTTCGCCTCTAATGTAAGCTATCTTTCAATAATGTTGTATGTATTTATAGTATTTTAAGTTATATTAATATTGTATTGTATGTGTTTATATGGGCCTTGATGCCAGAAATAAATGGATAAATAAATAAATAATCCTTTAGATATTTCAGGCTGCTTTTTTTTGGAATTAGGATTAGATTTTTCAATGTATTCAGTAAAATCGTACCTTGAAAACTCATCTGATGTGAGGTTGAATTAAGCTGTCATTTCAACTGATGCTATCGACATTGACAGCTCACTTTAAGCTCATTTCACCTAAGTTTTCACGGTGAAATCAGTCTATACAGGGTGTCCCTGGAAGTATGGATCAAATCGAATAGGGGCGTGGGCAAGGTCATTTTCAAACTTTTTAACCCTGAGAATGTCAGTGAATTTTTTTACGGTTCAAAAGATATGACCGTTTTTTTTTTTAATCACTTTGCTAAGTGCTCAATGAAAATAATCATAAAAAAATACTATTAGGGATATCTAAAAAAAATAAATTGATAGCCCTGATAGTTTTCACGAATTCCATTTTTCTTCTTTTTTTTTTAGTATTTTTTTTAAGCTTTTTTTTAGTTTTTTTTTGCTAATGCGTTTGGAAATGACCTTGCCCACGTCCCTATTCGATTTGATTCATGCTTCCAGGGACACCCTGTATATGGAAACACAATAGCTTATTAACAGTGAACCCGACAAGAAATCGCAAACTATAACGTCAGCACGTTATATACATAATGTTTATATACCAGCGTATAGAAACATTATGTACCTACTAAGTTTGCCTATCGAACGCGCTCACCTTTTCCTTCTAATTTTGTGCTAACTCACACCTTGCAACTAAGCCTCTTACGAGGGCAATAGAAGTAGGGTTTACTAGATGTGCTTCGAAATAATTACAGGTTTGTTCGTTATACAGCCAGCCCCAAAAAGATGCCATCGATAAGAACACACACCAGTCATACACACAGACAGACCCCCTCTAACACACACACACACACACACACAGTAGGGTTTGTTCTCGTTAAACCAATGGCGACTGGTAATTTCATTTAAATTATGTTCTATTTTTTTATTTATTAGAAAATTAAGTTGTGTATTCCCGGATATAGTAGGTACTTTTACAATGTCTGGAACAAATAAACTAAAAGCTACATATTTATTCGAGCCAGAATGATGCGGCACAGCCGGGTGGCAAAATTGACAAAAATATTATTTATATTTGAGCTGCTCGGTTTAGCTCGACTTGACAGCCGACCCTCACATGCTTCAGCGAGGGTAGATGCCGAAGGAAGTTTGCTAGGCACGAGCCGAATGGAAGCCGAATATAATTATTGAACTAACACCTACTGCGGAAACGAATGTGCTGACCCTGACGTATAGCATAACTGTATAAGCACAAAATCCTTAGGCACACACAAGTTAAACCATTCGGCTTCGGGGCTGTTATTAGTAGATTTGTTATCGACTGAACCGAGCGCTCGGCGCATCCCAACACCTTATTTGACTGGCCAATTCTTCCCTTGCGGTGGTAGGGCTAACGTCCGCCTGGTTTGCGACCACCTTCTCACCGGAGTCCAGCGTCAAGCAGCCTGCCGTGTTTCGTCGATGCGCGGGAGTTAAGCATCTTCTGGGCACGCTCAATCCATCATAGACCTCATCCATCGCTTTCCATCAGGCGTAATCGAGGTCAAAAAAATAAAAAGATAGAAGAAAAACGTAGTTGTTTATCTCACTGCAAATTCGTTTATAACTTCGTAAAACTACGAGTATTTTGCAATACCGAAGCATAGCCGCTTCCAGTATCTTCCCGATTCACGTTCTACAGCTCGGCAGCCGGTAAACAATCTAACTGCGTTAATACTAAAAGCTTAAAGCAAATCTCATCTGACTTATCCATTTTCCAGTTCTGGATATAAACGTTATTATACTAAGATTAGAGGTATACTATGCTTAACTAAGCGATCGATTTTTAAAGCAGGCTAATATGGCTTCAGGAGAATCCAGAGGAAAACTTAATAATTAGGGGTAAAAAGGAAAAGCTATCAGTTTTAAAATAAGTGGTTATAATTAACATTTTATCAAATTCATTTCTTTAAACTAGACTAAGAATCATAAGTTTTTGAACATCAAAAACTGCACGATTTCTGACAAATGCGTGCACTGACTGGACAGGTCCACTCAATCTGTGTGGTTCGTTCCTCAAAAGACCATCTCAGACATCGGTTAACATGGTCTTCATATAACCTGACTAAGATTATGTCTGGAATTTCAAAGAGTTTTTTTTTTTTTTCAACTGACCTCTGAGTTTGTTTCGGCCTTTCTTCTCAAACTAGTCAGATAGGAAACGCCGACCTCATCTAGTTTAAAAGAAACATGATTGACGTGTAAAAGTGTTTGTGCAAGTGCTTAAAAAAATAAAATCACTTATTATAACAAATTTTCCAGCAGCACAGCTTTCTGTTAAGTTAGAAGAACTTAATTCTATGCATAAACATTAAATTTAATTATTTGCCATAATATGTCAGTTATTTTATTATTCCTTCTTTTCTCCCTTTCTGAAAGATTTAACGGTGTGAAAGTAACAAGCCAGTTATTAGTAGCCCTCGCAATCCAAGACTCGTTTACATTTTTAATTTAATAAACTTGTTTACGCCATATTTATAAATAAAATCCGCGATTCTCATTATAAACCCGGCGCATATTCTCATCACGTCTCACGCGACCATGGTTTAGGTTAGCCTATTTGCTACCACGAAACCTGACACATATCAAAACAACACCTTAAAAGTAGTGGGATAAGGTAGATTATTGAATAGTGGTGTGGGGTGTTCAGGTTGGGGTGAAGGAAAACGTAAGTTTGTCAAACCTTGGAAGCCGGAGGCTGCACAAAATTTCCATTTTCCACGCGATTTACCACAAATTAATGCTTCGAATCCGTCCGCGCTTCGCCAGTTTATAGTGGGGATTTGCATCTAACCAACTTAAAGTTAAGTTTTTCTCGGTCGAACGGTGATTGCGATTTATTAGTAGAGTAATAGGTCGGCCGGTGAGGTACTAACTTTATTTTTCTTGGCAAGCTGGCTGCGAAGTTGTTAAGAACCAATTTTTACTGAGGAAATTGTTGCTTGAATAGTTGCTGGATTGAATCAATGTCTAATGCGAAATCTTTGACTTCAATTCATGTTTTTATATTTCTCATTTATGGGAAAGGAAGAGAAAGCGATATCCTTAACCGTTATTTTAACAGTTTTTTTTTTAATGAAATTGTAGCGGTATCTACAACGCCACATGCGAACAACGCGTCATACTGACGTCACGCAAATCCTGCATCTCGCAAGCAGAGTTTACCGCGCGACTAGCATAGATACAATAGCCCGACATTAATCATCGGGCAGTTGCCCGCCAGAAACAACACCCGTCTGGTCGAAGGATCCTCCTTTTTCTATAGAGTATGAGTGAACTTTACACCCTGTTCCTCATACCTCTATAAAATAGACAAAAAAGCAATATTTCTTAATTTATTTATAGGTAATTTGATTTAGCAATAATATACGTAGATTTCCAACGTTGTAACATAACCATTATTATTTTTTTGTTTTGTATATGTATTAGATTTTTTTTTATCTAATGGTTTGTACACAAAATGCGTAAGTTCTATAAGTTTTTCAAAGGAATCAAAGCCAACAGACCAGCAACCTTTAAACATCAAATTCTAAAACCATCCAACCTTTACAAAACTCCGCAAAATACCAGCACTACTTTATCCCAGACTATTATAAAATACGCTTGTTCTAATTCAGAGGCTTATTATCATTTTATCCGTGTCCACAATCAAAATTCACGTCTCACTGCTCCTGAGTGACGTGCGGCTAACGACCGGCGGTCGCGACAGTTAGGGTAAGGGCTGAGTGCTGACGGGTAGCGGTACACTGACCCTTTATAAGGAAAACGGAAGACACTCAATATTATTAAGGTTGGGTCTTGACTCTACGAAAAAGGGTTAAGCCCCCTTGTCTGCTTATGTTATTGAAAAAAGATAGCTTTCACACTCAAACTCATTCGAAGCATTTACCACGTAACGTGTTTCAACTATAAACTAATTGTGGGCACTTTTACTTTTAATTGTTCTGAAGGCCAATTCTCGTAATTTGAAACGTCCAAAATCTAGTCGCAGTCTCATCTCAGCGACAAACAAATGTCAAAAACTTGTCAAAATGTAAATTAGAGGTATTTTTGACAGATTGAGACTGAGATGGAGAGCAATTCTCGTAATCTTAAGAATATTCACAGTCTGATCTCAGTCTCAACCTGTCAAAAAATACCTCTAAATTCCCTACATTTTAACAACTTTTTGACATTTTTTTGTCGCCGAGATGAGACTGCGACTAGATTTTGAACGTTTCAAATTGAGAATTGGCCTTCAGACTGTGAACGTTCTTAAAATTACGAGAATTGTCCCTCAGAAGTCGGTCAGTTAGTCAAAGAGTTGAAGGTAGTTGCCCGTTCCAAAATGAAGACGTCTTTGGAGAAGAACGGGCAAAGAAACTCCAAGAAAACTCTTGTAAGTAAATCGAGATATTAAAAAAAAAACTTTAAAGCGGCTGACTGCCGAGAGTGTACCGGACGCACCTTCGTGACTTCGCAAGTATGATCACAGGACTATAACATTACTCCTTTAGTACACATATATCAATAGATGCCACGACAATGACAAAAAACATACGTAGAACTAGTTAAAAACTCAAAATCCATAAACGTTCCTCGAAAAGCAAGTTAAGCCATTGGTCCCAGCTGTCATTTGTAGATGTTTGACAGTCGTTACGGGTAGTCCCCCAAAACCACCTGGGTCGGGGTCGGGTGCCCAAAAGTCTCACAACCAGGCTGTGAGATTGTAATACCACGATACGATACCCAGTAACTGGGTTATGGAGGTCAGATAGACAGTCACTGCAAGTAAAATACTGGTATTCAGCTGCATCCGGTAGACTGGAAGCTGACCCCAACATGGTTGAAAAGGTTAGGCAGATGATGGTGCAATAACAAATTAATGAAGGCTCAGTAATACAGTAGGTTGATTCTCATCCACTGGGGTGTGTCCCGTATTACGGCGGCGTATTATGATACGTATTATTAGTTTAGATAATACAGGGTGAAATTTAAATCACCGTTTTCCTCTTAAGGGGTCATTGTACTCATCATTATGAACAACTTTTACTATGGAACCAAACATGAAATCGCGAAAAAAAAATCAGCTGTTCCCTACATTTTGACGAGTTACGCGAACATAAATGTATGAAACAGCAGATTTTTTTTTTCACGATTTGAGTTTTGGTCCTATAGTAAAAGTTGTTCATAATGATGAGTGCAATGACCTCTTAAGAGGATGTTAATGTTTTTCTAATAACCCTGCATAATAATATGTGAGGACGATGCACCTAAAATAAAATTACTAAACCACAATAGGTAAAAGAATTAAATACGAAACCATTACGTATAAATTAATACATATAATCGAAGCGGGTTAGTTTAGATAATATAATTATAACGGTTAATGATTGCCACATCAGCACTATGACGCTAGCAGTCGTATACGATCCTATTTGGATCGTATACGACTGCAATAGAGTTAGGTAGAACTAAATGATTTATTGATTCAGATACCATCATTACCACTATTCACCATTTATAAATACGTTTTCATATTATGCTGCACTGCAATTAAGTTTCTGTTACAATGTTACATGTAGTGTAGATAACCGTTCACCGTTTTGTAACATTAACAACGCTATACAAATAAACTTAATTATATCGATAACCCTTTTCCAGTACACAAAAAAATAGTGTCCCCCAAAGTGAGTCAAGCCACAACCTAACTGCGTTCGGTCACGCGTTCGGTTCCCGGTTGAATCACTGTTTAATCGGTGTGGCCGACTGGATTAATGGGAATTCCGCTGGCAATTTTATTATACGGTACTGTCGGTGACTTATAATTATTTATATCGGCTTTTTCATACTCTTTTATGACTGCCTGTGACATTTTGTTGGGGGTTATTATGGTGAATTGGATACGTGTAAAGTGATACTTGTTATATTTAAGCGGTAAGTAACTTTGGCTTAATTATTAAGAGCATGGACCTGCGACCAGTGATTTACCATTTACCAGTGCGTGTTGCCAGTGATGACATATGTTACTGAAACGTAGTCGCTCACAATGGACTTTATTAGAAGGCTAAAAGTCACCCAAAAGGCAATGGAGAGGACTATACTTAGGGTTTCCCTGCGCGATCGAATCAGAAATGAGGAGATCCGCATGAGAACCAAGGTAATCGACATAGACCAAAGAATTGCCAAACTTAAGTGGCAGTGGGCAGAACAGATGGCCGATAGGGCTGAAAGGTTCTGGAGTAGCGACCGCGTATCGGAAGACGTAGCGTTGGAAAGCCTCCCACAAGGTGGACCGACGACCTTGTGAAGGCTGCAGGAACCCGTTGGTTGCGAGAAGCACAGGACCGGTCGAAGTGGAGGTACTTGAGGGAGGCCTATGTCCAGCGGTGGACGTCTTTCGGCTGAAATGATGATGATGCACTTGTGAGTATATACCTAGGTTTTTTAATATATAAAAGCTATTTTGTGTGTTATTGAGAGCTAGTAATTGTACAAAAGAATAAAAAAAAAGTCTAAACTTTACCATTATGGCCCAAGGAATTTAGGAGCCTGAACTTAAAATTCCAACACAAGCAACTTTATCGAGCAACCTCCATTAAAGGACTTTGCTACGGCGCGGCGCTTTGGTACGGCGCGGCGTAGCAATCGCAGCTGTGCAGGCTACGCTTGCTACACTGTCGTAGCAAGTAATGAATGATCTTCGCACGAAATCATCCTCGAACATTTTTGATTTTTATTTTACATATTATTTGCGTACAATTTCATATCACGCAATTCATCTGTTTGACAGTTTTGTATGGAGATTCGTAAAATGGTCCACAAAATATGAATCGCTTTAATGTCAAATAATATTATGAATTGTCAGTTTGTGACCATTTTACGACTTTTATTATGATTCATAATGTTATCGTTTCATGATTCTACCAAAGTGGCTTTTTTAGGCCCCTTGCTTTCGGCGCAGGAGATATTATAGTGCACAAGTATTTGCGACACAGGGGCACTCTCCCTTAGTCCGATGGGACGGCAATCTGACATGACTGGAGAGAAATCAGGCGCAGGGCTAGCGGCTTAACGTGCTCTCCGAGGCACAGCAAATCATAATACCTATATAATGAATGAAATCAGTAACATTCATACCAATTATACTAACTATATCAGATTATGCAACAGAATTAATGGCATATTATGAAGACGAATGGCTCTAATAGCTTCACAAGATATGAATAGTCTTACGGAGTTTAGTAGGTCAACTATTGAACGTCGAATCAAATGTAAGTAGGCATTAAAAAGTTGAAAGTATATAATTTTATCCGAGTCTTTTATAAAAGGATACTTAAGATCTTTTTCTTCAGAAATATCTGCTAGATAAATTAACCACAATCTACCTAGAATAAGTAAATCAGGCCTTTTGGATCTGCTTGGCAGTATAACGTCTTTTTTCATTCGGATAAAATAAAAAAGGAACCTGCCAGATACTTTACCTGGAGCTTTTAAGGAGGTAATTATATCAAGATGGGTGATAGCATCTTCCTTTTTAGGGTTCCGTAGTCAATAAGGAACCCTTATAGTTTCGCCGTGTCCGTCCGTCCGCAGCTTAGATCAGAGACTCTTAGTACCTACTACAAAGCTATAATTTGGCATGAATATACATATTAATCACGCCGAGAAAGTAGTAAATAAAATTATGAAAAAATATATTGTTTAGGGTACCTCCTGTGCACGTAAAGTGGGGATGTTTTTTTTTTCTTGTCTAGCCCATAGGGTGGGATATCGTTGGATAGGTCTTTCAAAAATGTTGTGGGGTTATGTAAACCATTTTTCGATTTAGGGATCCGTTAGAGTCAAGTGTTCCCTCCCCCCTCCCTGCCGACTAAATGGTTGCTTTTGGCTATGTGAAAAAACCGGCCAAGTGCGAGTCGGACTCGCCCATGAAGGGTTCCGTAGCAGCAAGTAACATAATATAAAAGTTCTTGTAGTTCGTTGTAACTTTGTGAAAGGTAAATTGCGGTTTTCGATTTATGACGTATTAAAAAAAAACTACTTACTAGATCTCGTTCAAACCAATTTTCGGTGGAAGTTTACATGGTAATGTACATTATATATATTTTTTTAATTTTATCATTCTCTTATTTTAGAAGTTAGAGGGGGGGGGACACACATTTTACCACTTTGGAAGTGTCTCTCGCGCAAACTATTCAGTTCAGAAAAAAATGATGTTAGAAACCTCAATATCATTTTTGAAGACCTATCCATAGATACCCCACACGTACAGGTTTGATGAAAAAAAATTTTTGGAGTTTCAGTTATAAGTATGGGGAACCCCAAAATTTATTGTTTTTTTTTCTATTTTTGTGTGAAAATCTTACTGCGGTTCACAGAATACATCTACTTACCAAGTTTCGACAGTATAGTTCTTATAGTTTCGGAAAAAAGTGGCTGTGACATACGGACGGACGGACAGACAGACAGACAGACAGACAGACAGACAGACATGACGAATCCATAAGGGTTCCGTTTTTTGCCATTTGGCTACGGAACCCTAAAAATTCATTGCAGTATTACTATAACGAAATTAAAAGGAAAAGTAGGTATCACAGTTTACAAGTTTACGAGTAATAGTCGACCAACTTAAATTTGCAGTTGCAATGTATGGCAGATCTTGATTTTCAATTACAATGTTAAGTTTGTTCTTGGGATAAATTCATTCCAACTACAGAACCCTTCATTGTGCGTGGTTTGACACGCACTTGGTTGGTTTTTATTCTTCTTTTCCATCACTACTGTTCCGTTTACCATGCCCAGTGATAAGGTTCTATGTATCTAACCAGCACTGCAGGGCAAAGGTCTCTTTACCTTTACACACATCTGTCTTCTGCTATCGAGGACCAGTCTTTTTGGTAGGAGCCAAGTTCGTCCCTCCATATTCGTCTTGGTCTGACGCGATGTTATTTATTTGAATGATGAATGAATTGCACCGATCCCAGCATGGTTAAACCAGACTCGATTAATCGAATGAACCCCAAGATTCGCACTAGCTCCTGTAGCCTCATTTTCATGGTGCTACAGCGACCATTGCATATCAAGGAATAGACCGGGGGGCGAGTTAATGGTAGGGAAGACGTGCCCGAAGGATAGGTAAGGATTTAAGAGCCTACCGGATATGCATCCTAGAGTAAGCATTTTATTTAATACTTCAAGCACATAAATGTACAGAGGCGGACTTAATGCCATAGGCATTTTCTACCAGTCAACCTTTACCATGTTACCTATTGTTTAATGAGACTCAGTTTTTCTTATATCCCAAAGATCGCCAGGCATGGTTGTTTAGCTAAAATGAAAAATTTAATGAAGAATTCTGTATATTGTAGAAGTAGAAATTTAAGGGGATCCCTTCTTTTCGCATAATGTTCTTTGTCCTAATATACTTCGGCATAACGATTTTGGAACAATTTGTTTTGGCATAATAATACTTCGGCATCATTTTTTTAGGCATACATTTTATGTTGGCATAATCATCTTAAAGACTAATTTGTTTTGGCATAAATTTAATTCGCATAATACTAAACGACGTTAGGGGCACCCCGAGGTTCGGTTTGGTTAGGTTCCTTCTAACCCTGCAGACAGAAATAGGAGCCCCGCGCAGCGGGGCTCCGTCGACCTGACGTCGTTAGAAATAAAACGAGCATGCCAAATTTTTGCTTTAGAATGTTATGCTTAATCATTATTATGATTAGAAAAATTATGCTTAAAAAAATATGCGTAAGCTGTTATGCGTAATTATATTATGCGAAAATATAATTATGCCAAACAAAATTATGCTAAGTTATATGCAAATGGATAGGGAACCAAATTCAAGAGCTGATGAAACCAGTAAAGCTTATCTGGGTTTGTAAAATAAATTAGATCTCGCCCGCATGGTAGTTGAATCGGAATTATTTCTGGAGTTTCAGTGTGCCAAGACAAAATACAGGTGTAGATTCGAAGCTGTCGGTTTTTATTGTAGAAAGTGCTGGTGAAATCGTGAAATTGAACAGAACTTTTTCGTGAAAAATGCAGGTAGAGTTGTGGGAATAAAAACTGTTTTTTGAAGTGTAAACTTTTTTATTCGCACTTTGCGCTTTTTGGGAACCGTGAACGGTGACGCTGAATCGGGTATACTCGGCTCCAGTTGGTTAATGATGTTGAATCTCGTATACTCTGCTCCAGTCGTAAGTTTTCACTTCTATCTTGTGATCATAAGCACGGACCGTCTTTTTTGTGACTTATGGTTTAATATTTCGACATAGTGGGTTGCTCAAAGCTCACATGTAAAATAAAAGTTGTTAAGTGGCTACCAGCTCAAGACTATGCACGGACTGAAGCTCTACGACTCCCATACTTTAAGTCCCTCGCAAATACTCACCCAGATGTAACACATCCCCCTAAGACATCCCTTTAACACAAACATACATACACACACACACAAACCTCACACTATTACCCAAACCTACACAAACCTTATTGTAATTTTGCATGTTTTCCTTTAGTTACGCCAGTTTAAATATTGTTTAGACTCAGTAACTATTCGTTCACTGAACTATCCACTAGTGCACATACAATGTGTCATTAACGCCGAAATAACTAGATCCCACGACACAGGGTATCCTAGTGTGGGGTCTAGCGCTACTTTTTTGCAGTATAACTTTAATATTTTTTATTTTACTATCTTTTGTTTGTTGTGCTTAGCATGTCATCAAAATGTGTCTAAATATTTTCTTTATTATTTGTCTGTCTGTCGGCCATTGGCCGATTGTCGTATCGGCCAATGGCCTTATGGCCGAAAGCCTCGATCAACATCTGTCGAGGCTCTCGTTAGGCGGGTGGGTCAAGGGCCTGATTCAGAAGGCAGTACTCCTCGATACGGTTCGTATTGTGAGGAGGTTCCTGTCCCTGGAGCCCTAACCACCGGTAGCTTGGACCCTGCTCCCGACACCGGCGGACTACTATTTTTTATATTTTTAAATGTTTTTTATACTTATATTTTATATTTTAAGAAATATTTAAATATTTAATCAAATATGTAAATAGACAAATAAACAAAGTAATAATAATAAAAAATCTTTTTTTTGTAACTTTTTTAATTGTATGTAATTTTATCAATTAGGTACTATAAAAAGACATAACAAATTTGTTATGAATAGCATACAAAACTTGCTCGGGTATAGAAACCATGTTAAAGAATAGAAAAGATACGGACTTTCTGGAGACGAGTAAATAGTCATTTTGGTCATTTTTATCTCTTTCATTCTATCCATGCTACCAAACGAAACAAAAATGTTCTAAAATCTAACCCCCTTATTCATAAAACTTATCAAACCTATTTTTGTTAAAATGGGGTTTGTCTCTTTCTTACACACAGAAATGACAACGTGACAGATAAAGACAAACGTTCTATAAACCTATTTTAGCTAAAATAGAGATAAAATAGGATTATGAATAAAGGGGTAAGAGTCTTTGGTCAACTGGACCCACTCGAACTGGACCCGCGGGTCCAGTTGACCAAATCATTGATTCCAATGAAGATGATTTGTGATCTGTGTAGTGGTTACCGTGTTATAAAATAACCAGTAAAGCGTAACCTTGCAGACAGAAGTTGCATTTTATAATATGTATGTTAGTATAAGGCCGTTCGCACACGGCTCTATTTCTTTACGGTATAAACTGCGCCGTAGAAAAAACATGTAGGTGAACAAGCTTCCATAGTCATCCATACAACACTGACGACCGTGCAAACAAACGGTGAATAATCCGCAGTTTTTCACGGCGGTAAAAACGTGTGTGTACAAAGGGTCTTAGGATGTGTACTGTGAAGGTTGTCTGCAAAAGGGAACCTTACATCATGCAGGCTGGTAGATAAATGACTGGTTGCTTTCAATCACTCAGATAATTTAGAATTCATTTCAAAAGTGAATATGCGGCGATGGTTTTTATAAAACAATAGTGTTATACAGGGTGAAATTGAAAACATGCGACAAATCGAAATGGGAGATTGTACTCATCATTATGAACAATTTTTACTATGGGACCAAACCTGAAATCGCGAAAAAAATCAGCTGTTCCCTACATTTATGTTCGCATAACTCGTCAAAATGTAGGGAACAGCAGATTTTTTTTTCGCGATTAAGGTTTGGCCCCATAGTAAAAGTTGTTCATAATGATGAGTACAATCTCCCATTTCGATTTGTCGCATGTTTTTAATTTCAACCTGTATATTAGGCACCAAGTGAGCAAGTCGCCTTGAAACAAATGGGGAAAATTCAATATTGCTTTTTATTTTCGAACTAGCTGCGCCCCGCGGTCTCACCCGCGTAAATCTCGATCCCGTGGGAATATCGGGATAAAAAGTAGCCTATATGTTAATCCAGGGTGTCAGCTACCTCCATACAAAATTTTATCAAAATTGGTCCAGCCGTTTGAGCGTGAAGAAGGTACAAACATACACACACACACTCACAAACTTTATAATATTAATGTGATGTAGCGCCTGCCCCATACAGGTATAGTACTGTTTGAAGTAGATTGCAATAAACTGTCTTCTTTATCAGTTTCTAGAATCTAGGTCACAGGATATGTCCAATATATTAATCTGTGGACAGCGACGGTTAAATAAAATTATGTTTGTACATAATGGTCAGAGACAATGTCCCAGCTCGTGTGGAACAAAGAAGAATTGTATTCAGTCTGAGACGATGCACCAAAGAGCTATCAATTTAACACCGTATATTGTCTACGGTATAACTATTCCGAGATAGTGTTTGAGTATACATACCCACCTTCATGCGTCATGTTCGTGAACGGGCGCCGTCAGTAGGGACTGGTCATCTCTTTGCTGCCATGGCTTATTTTAATTTACTATTTGAATTGCTTTTTTTTTCTCGTCTTTTCATTATGGACGCTTTTAATGTTCTGCATCGTTCTCACATGTATAATTTTTAACATGAATGATGTAACCAAGACTTTGTAAACATATTATTTTAATTTAAAAGAGTGTCCATGGAGTTTCTTGCCCGTTCTTCTCCATAGGTACCTACGCTTTGGAATGGGCAACTAGCTTCATCTTTCTGACTGACCGACCCCTTGACAATTCAAAAGTGCCTGTAATTAGTTTAATTGAAATAAATGCTTTGAGTTTGAGTTCTTATATTATAATATATACTTCAATGACCCGTTGCACTTCTCAGGAATAATAAAATAGGAAATCATTTTATTGAGCACTACCCTATGCAAGATTTTTTTTAAAGGGGAAGAATACTAAATCTTGGGATATGATTGCGATAAGGCATGTTTCACCCTGCATTCAAGGCGAAAGACGTTTTATTTACAACTAGCGACTGGTCCCTGCTTCATATCGTTTTTAAGACTTAACAAAACATTGAGATTTCCTTATTTTGGTGTAAGTTTTATATTACAGTATTTTCTCCAAACGTTTGTGAAGACTGCATCAAAATCCGTTGCGTAATTAAGAAGACAAACGCGGTCACACACACACACGAAAAGCGACTTTAACTTGTTATATAAAAGATATCTAATATTTCACAGAATTTCTGACGAATCGGGATCTGCTTAGCCTTTTCCCAACTATGTTTGGGTGGGCTTCCAGTCTAATGGATGCAGCTGAATATCAGTATTTTAAGAATAAGAATAAGAATCATATTTATTTGCGTAAAACATGGTATATAAGGTTGTTAAAATACATTCTAGAGCATACATGTTTTGCTTATATCATAGCATGCAAATAATATTGGTTACATTACAAAATGTTTCCCGTCAAAAAATTCTTTTATACTATAAAAACTATTATCAACCATATATGTAGTTTTTTTTTAAACAATCTAAGATCTAAGGTTTTAAAATCACTTGGAATTTTATTATATATCCGAACACACATGGCTAAACAGCTTTTACTATACTTAGTCAGTCTTGGCAAGTCATTTAATATGAGCCTGTGAGGATCTCGCCGGTTTCGAGGATACACATCCTCTGCCTTTTTAAATAAGTCTTTATGCTTTTTAACAAACATGGATACTTCATAGATATAGAGAGAGGGTAGCGGTAATAAACCAAGTTCCTTAAATATTAACCTGCAAGATTCATCAGGTTGAAGCCCATGTATTGCACGAATGCACATTTTTTGTGCAACGAATACTCTGTTTTTGTCGGTACTGTTACCCCACATTATGAAGCCATAGCGTATTAATGATTCCACATAAGCATGATAGGTAGTGATAGCAGTTGTAATGTTTGTTATATTTTTAACCTTTCTGAGTGCGTATACGAATTTATTTATTCTTTTAGATATATCATCCACTTGTGCTTTCCAATTTATGTCCTGATCTATTATTACTCCGGAAAATTTTGTTTGTGTAACTTCATTAAGTTTCGGTATGTCAAGTTTTACATTGTATTTATTATTATTAGATTTATTGAATTGTATATATACAGACTTATCTAAATTAATTTTTAGGTTATTCATGTCAAGCGTACATGGAGTGACTGCCTATCTCAGTTACTTACTTGGTAATACGATACCCCTTGATAATACTGGTGGTCAGACTTTCGGGCCTCTGACGACCCGTAACTACTGTCAAAAATCCAAAAAATGACAACCGGGACCAACGGCTTAACGTGCTTTCCGAAGCACGGAGGGGTCTTTATATGTAAAGATGGTCACCCATCCACGGACCAACCGCAGCAAGCGTAGCTTAACTTGATTGATCGACCCGTGCGGCTGTTATTACTTAGCCACAAGCCAATTGCTGACGAATGATCAGGTTAATAAATTAAATTAAAATAAAACAAATATTCAATCACGCATATCATTTTATTAAGAGTGTTGTAGCTAGGCTCTCTTCTATTTTTTCAATTAATTACACATTAATTGACAATAATATAAATTATCCTTACAATTTAAGGGTACAAAAATAAAATGTAAAAAATTACAAACTATCTACATACGTAATTACGATACAGGAGAATGTACAGACGCCAGCACTTCAAGTTACTACAATCTGTCAAATTTCTTTAATAGATTTTCAACTTTATCGCTAAATCAAAATGTTCAAAGTTGATTGAGAAAATTTGACAGTTTCAGGTAGCTTGATGTGCTGGCGTCTGTACGTCAATGAAGTAAATACTAAGCAAAGTATTGGAGACAGGTTTTTTATCCGACTGCGCGAAGTAAAGGCAGGTTTTTGTTTTTTAGCCAAATATTTTAAAGAATTTTGAATTTACCCATACGGTATTCAAATTATTCTTCCAAATTAGTTTTCATAGTTACCCTTGAGTATTAATAAAAATTAAATAATGATTAATTTATAAATCGGGGCATTTAAAAACAATAATTACTTACAGTGAAAGATTTTTTGCAGCGGTTTATGATAATGATTTTTGTGGTATGATTTTATTTTAATTTTTATTAATTTACTATTATCGATTTTGCTTTGGGAAAACTTAGTATAAAGAATGATAGGCATTTTCGTATAGAACCTGGCCTGATGACCAATACAGTTAGAGAGATACAACTGTCAAAGATCCACGAATGACAGCCAGGACCAACGGCTTAACGTGCTTTCCGAGACACAGAAGGGACTTGTAAAATAATTTTCTAAACATTTTTAGGAAAAATGATTTAAATAATTATTGGGAAAAACGAGTAATAATGTTGTGTTTGAAAAGAGTCAATTTCATAATGTATATTTTTTCTATCTACAACAAACTTCGTAAGTATCTATTCAATAACTCCTATTAGATTACAAAGTCTTTCTGTTTTCTAAGTTTTTTTTTTTTATGTTAACAAACCTTACGAATTATTTTCTATGTATTATACACAATTTAAATTTTATTGGCATTATTTATCAAATAAAATAAAATAGATAAACATTTTTAATATTATTTACAGACAATAAAAGCCATTACAGAACCGAATAAATCCGATAAAATGAATCGCAAATTTTCTTTAATTTTGTTTTTCATACACAATGATAACAAATGCCAGTAAAATTAATAAAAAAAACACGCGAATATCTATGTGAGTAGAGATAGTTCACAAATTCACTAGAAACAGACCAGTTAGTGTTTACATTCTATAAGTTTATTTATACATTGTCTAAATAACTATTTTTAAAATCGCTATCAGTCTGATTTCAACAACAGTAATGCTACACAGTTATTTTTTAATTATTATAATTATAATACAGTTGTATATGGATTTATGTATTTTAATAATTAATTTACTGCATCATTAAAGTTACCAAGGTAGTTTTTAATCAAAGTTCTGATTACATGATAATCATATTTGTTTATTTAATTATTTTTATTTATTGAATAAACTGAAACCATAATTATTATTTTACGTTAAACTCTTTAATGATTGAGTTAATAAAACATGTGTGAATCCACATCCAAAAATTGGCATTCACTATTAAATCATTTATTAAGCAATTATTAGGTAAATTAATACCTACTTATTTACAAAATAATATAGGTTGTATGCGTGAACCAATTGAGGTATGCTTCATATTTAATTTTTTTGGCAAGAAATGGCGTTGCTTTGAAAATATCTTTGGTAAAAATACGAAATAATGCTCAGACGACGTAAAATGAATACAGAAATAGGTATTTGCTGAAAACGCGTGATAATTTTCATGCTTTTTATTGGTTAATTAGTTAAATACCACGAATTCATGTATTCAGTTTAGTGTCTTTACATAATTACAATACATAGGCACATTACGGGATTATAAAACAACATTTAAATCTATTAACAATTAACTAATTAATCGATGCCTTAGGTTACAATAATGATAATTATACCTATTTAATTATGCCGTTAAATCGTCTTTGGCGATTATGTTATTATTTTTATTAATATACCTATAATTTTTATTCATAATATCTACCAATGCTTTATCAAATGAATGAATCTGTACAAATTTAATTTCGTGAATATTCATTGTTTTTTCATAATTATTATGCTCACACTAATAATTCAGCATATATATTATTTACTTTTCTATTGTTCTAAACCTCAGGAATAAGCACGTGGGTAGCTATTTTACAAGCCAGAAATACGACATATTTATGTAAAAAGATGGATTTTACTCATTAAAACAGATCAGCAACCGTGACTGTGCAGAGCAGTGGTGGCCAAGTGTTCACGGCCGCGACTTACGAGTCGCATATCGTTGGTTCGAACTCAGACAGACGCTTTACTATGTGAACATATTTTCAGCAACACTGCTCTTAAAACGGTGAAGGAAACCGTCATGTTCCACAACCAAAAATTCGAAGACATGTGACATCTCCGCAATAGGCCCACGTGGTAGATTACAGCCCACTCCCTACCGAAGAGAGGATGCCTGTGTCCCAGCAGTGGGAACATTATACGCTGTTTATGTAGCAACTGTTGCTGACCTGTCAATAATGTTTAATGTTCCGTCTTTATGTTACAAATCGAACAATATTCTGAATATTTTTGACCTTTGGTCCTTCGCTACTATTCAACCCCATAAATAACTATCCATCTCTAAAAATATCACCGTCGCGATGTTACCCTTTCCCAAAAAAATTATAATTATTTTCATACCTTGTAGTTAGTTTAAATATTTTACATTAATTATTATTTGCACCATTCTAGAAAATAACATGAACGCCTTAAAATGTAATAATTATTTTTTTCTTTTACGATATATTTGATGTAATTAACTCCAATGAAAAGTAATCAATACACAGAGTACTATTTACGTCCATTTTTCGTCGTAGATTTTAATCAAATGTCATTGATTTTACGCAACTTTACACACTTAAAGATACGCACACATTTTTTACAATATAATTTTAAATGAAAAGTAATTAAGGCATTACACGTTATTATTAAAAGCCCTATATCCGTTCTCAACTTCAATAACAAAGGCCCAAAGCTTAATAATTCTATCCCATATTATCCACTAACTTATAATTATTTACAATCCTTAGAACAATTTTAAGTACTAATTATAACACGTCCGTATGAAGTAGGTTACTTAAAGCTAAACGTTTCATTGTCTTTGGAGTGATTTCACTAAAGTCGGGTTATACACTAAATCGTCTTAGTCACAATACTACTGTCACTCGGGCTTGAGCTGTCATCGAGACGCTGGTTCCGCAGTTCCTGTAACAAAAATAAAAATAATTTTATTTCTAAAACCATTTTAGAGCGAGTTTTCAGTGTTGATTGGTGTATCCATAAAGATAATTGGAAGAAAATACTACTCCACTAATTAAACCAAATAACTGTCAGTCGTGAAAACAGATCTTAGGGCAATTCTCGTAATTTAAAGAACGTTCACAGTCTGATCTCAGTCTCAATCTGTCAAAAAGTACTTCTAATTTCCCTACATTTAGACAAGTTTCTGAAAGGACATGGCCAGTTTTTGTAAGGACGTCGGCATAGTTATCGAATTTATTGTACACCCATGATTTTTGGTGTTTTATATTCGTGAATATTTGCTCATTAAATTGCTACAAATAAAAAACTCAGAGAACTTGTCAGTACAACAAACTAGACAAAAAACAGTTTCATTAAACCTTTTATTCAGATCGCTAGCAATAAGGTGCATAGATTATAATTTTGCTATTAAAACACTTAAAGGCGCTTTAAAATAGCGAACAGTTGTGAATTATATTATTACGTATAACTGATATGGTTTTAATATTATTAAGCATTTAAACAAAGTGATGGCCACCTAAATGAAGGATTTTAAACTGCATATTGATTAACATTTTTATGAAACTGGGTGATAGTCTCAAAAAATGTGACAATAATAACAAACATAACATAACATCGCGCCTATATATTCCTCGAAGGGTTGGTCAGAGGTGTAGTACAACCACATTTCACCAGTTATTTTGAGTCCCATGGGCGAGCTGATTGCCATTAAGCGCACAAGTCCAGACTCCGGGCTACTACTGAGAAATTCCTGATGAAAAAATTAAGAGAGAGATATGGGGTTTATATCTCTTTGTTCGACCTGGGAATCGAACTAAGGACCTCACGCTCAGCAGTAGCGTTTGCGACCACTAGACCAACGAGGCAGTCATAATAACAATTAACAAAGTATATTCGAAATTAATAGTTTTCTTTAAAGTACATTTTTACAGATTACCCTTATGTTTTTTTAAATAGGTAGTTCAATATACTATAAAAAAGAGAAGCACAAAATAAAGCAAAAGAGTAAAAATAATTATTTATTTATTAGAGAAAATAATAAAAATATTTTGTTACCTATATTATAATTATTATATCTTAAATGTCTACCTAAATAACATAAATTGCAGCGATAGTGTTAATGAAGATACCGAGTGAGGTCAATCAACCAGCTTGAATAAAATAGAGAATTTTTATTTCACAAATACAGTAACCTGGATTAAGTGTAAGTATAGGGCTTTAGTAATTACATAAATAGCTGCTTTAAACATAACCAGACATGTTAAAAAATACAAGCATATTTATATATTATTGTTTTACAATTGTAATTATGGTTTTCAAGAAAGATTAGCCTTTTGTTAGATTGTTTTAATATTCTTGAATTGTTAATAATATGTTGTCTAAAAATCCAGCTGGAACTTGGATATTGTTTTGGTGTCTTGCCCAACCAAGGTACCAGATAATTGTCATAACGTGACAACAACAACTAACGGTCCTGTTTCCTACAAGGCAACTACAATAGTACCCTAAAATAGCTTCCAACAGACAGCTTCCTCGGTTTGAGCATTGGTTATCCAACGCGAAACTCTTGTTTGATGGTGTGCAGAAAGCGAGGATATGAGATGCCTCTGCAACCTTTGCATGGCTATTCCGCAGTTGATGCACCTCACATTGATCCACAAAACAAATCCGAAACGCAATGCAAATCAAGAGTCCAGTGTTAATAGCAAGGTAATTGAGTGGTAGAAGGTATCAGTCCGTAGGAATAAGCAGGGGACAAATAGGAATATTCGCAAAAACATAAACACAGTAGGTACGCAATGAAGAATATGCAATAACATTAATTCCAATCAAAAAGTACTTTGTGATTATTTCATTACATTGACATGATTGACATTCGACATAGACAACGCACATTGTCATTGTCAAATAAGTAAACGCGTTCCGTTTTATGATTTTTTTTGTGTGTGAGATATAAAAAAAAACTATCTTACGCATCAATATTACGAAAAGATAATTTTATTAAATGCAACAAATACCAATGAAGATAGTTTCGTAAGAATAAAATGTTCCTAATATGAGCATTTTGTCGTCCACGTCACATGTCTACAAGTAGTATGCATGGTATGGAACGCCTATTAATATATTTATCTTTCTCTATGGTCCACTATGGCGGAATTTGACAAACGGTACTTTGAATTCATCATGCATTACTAAATATTTTGAAATAAACACTGACGAGTTCAGAGAGGTTAAAAACAACGTATTAATTCATTTTTCTATTTTTAATATACAATATTATTTACTATGTATGTGTACTTGGAATGTACTTTTTTGTCCATGTCCTTTGTTTGTCGCCGAAATGAGACTCCGACTAGATTTTGAACGTTTTAAATTACGAGAATTGGCCTTCTGTTTTTGAAGACCTACGTTAACTTGAACGAATTTAATAAATAAAAAGTAAAAAAGACAGCTAAGATAAAAATAGAACGAAAACAACATTAAGGAAGAAGTATAGGATTTTTTTTCAACAACAAAACAAATTCCTTTATACATCACTCGCGTATTTTTTTAACTCCTGTTCGCTTCATTGAGCCCTTCAGGGCATGACTTTTAGAATAGCCAAGTGTTTAAACAATTTTATTTTATCTTAACCTTTTCGGGAAGCTTTCAGCCAAATTATAAACAGTGTTATCAATAGGAGGCCATTTACAAGTTTCCACTGATGAACACTTATAACAAAAAATAAATTACAATACGAGTACAACTTTACCATAATAATATTTCAAGCATTTCTCAATTACATCCTTTATCACGTTCCCCTATCCAATAACTCCAGCTATGTAATAAGATCTGGCTCCAAAACTACCCATTATTGGTATTCGATCGTGATAGTCTAATTTAAGTTCACCTCTGCCCCTAATAATTCATTAATGTAATTAATATTCACCGCTTAAGTATTCATCCTTTGCCGGGTTTAGGTGTGCTATACATGCAGTGAGCTTTGCTATCCACTTTGTGATCCTATCTTTGCTTGTTTTGTTTTGAGGCCTGCTGTTCCCACTGCTGGGACACAGAACTCCCCTCGGTGAGAGAGAGTTGGCCGTAATCCACCACGCGGGCCCAGTGCGGGTTGGTAGATACCACATGTCATGTCTTCGAATTTTTGGTTCTAGGACATGCCGGTTTCCTCTTTATACATTCTTTCGCCGTTTTGAAAGCAGTGGTGATGAAAATAATATATTCAAAGTGCCTGTCTGGGTTCGAGCTACGACCTTCATTTCGTTAGTCATTGCCAGCACTGCTCGTAGGCTTTCTATACTGTTTGTAATATGTAAAATAATATTGGGAAGCATAACATAATTTAAAACATTTTCCTCATTTTTTTTTTTTTGCACGAGGAAGAAAATCTTAACGATATTTTCGTTGACAAAAGAATCAATTTACTCGAAGGAAAAAGCAGGGAATTGTGATGAGCTCACAGAGGCGACAATTCTTTGTCATTCGAGTATGAAAACGGCACATTATTGGGTTCACAAGGAATTTTACATGCATCATATTTGAATATGTTCGCAGACGTAAAATATACAGTTGCTTTTGGGAATTCCTTTGTGCTTTTTAGATGACTGTGAAATATTATACTGAGAGAGTGTTGGACATTTTTGGTGTTTGAAATAAAGTTGGAAAATGAGGGTAGAAGAGAATTTTATGCGGCACTAGCACTGGGATGGTTAGTTTTACCCGGAAAGCAAGAAAAGCGCTTAAAGCTCCAAAAATTGCACAAAAGCAGCTGTTTAAAAATTCTAGCATTACGTTGTTTGCTTTGGTCCAAAATAACCAGTCTCGTGTTGATTAGAAAGCTTATTTTGCAAGCAATTTTTTTATCCACTTTAAAGCATGTTTTGATATTAGCACACAACATACTTATTTTGCTTTTTTGCTTATATCGGCTCGCGTACTCCTAATCCGTCATCGGCCCAGCTGACATCGTCCGATAACTAGGTGTAGGCGCTAACTTTCTAATACATATGTGTAGTATGATCGACCGAGTTCACCAGACGACGTACTAGCATAGTTCGGGTGATATCGGATTAGGCGTATGCCTGGCGTATTAGGTGTTATTGTATCAACGCAATGACAAGTCCCCATAGAAATTTAAAAAACAATATCTATGCAAGTCCCTTATCAACTTCCTACCCAGCGGGAGACGAAATTCGTAGTTTCAGCCGAACATAAAAGGTCATTCCTACTTCCTACGACGGAGTCGCATTACGTCCGCTACGCGTAACGTCCGTTTATGGCCCTATTGTATTCTTGAAGGTGATTTTTTGTCGGATCAGTCGCATTACAGCCGTACTACCTAAAAGTACACTCAACGTCAAAAGTGCTTGTGATAAGAAAATAAATCACACAGATCAAATCAACATTTTGTAAAGCATGGTACTAGGCGAGCAGACTTATGAGAAGATACTTTTTGTCGCCCGCACACACGCACATTTTAGGGCCATAAACGGACGTTACGCGTAGCGGACGTAATGCGACTATCTCATTCCTACTCCGTATCACCTACGGACTTAAAATTAGTTTGGAGCCCGACCTAAGAATGAATGACACTACGATTTGACAGTTGTCCCTACTCCTAATGTGATTTTTCCCATCAGAAAAAGTGAATTATTAGGGTGTAGGGTTCACTTCGAAGTTTCGAGTTACTTTTGACGGGCCCTTATATTTTTTGACGGACCTCCTGTTTTGAAATTTCCATATACTACTGCACTCAAATCATCATGCACTATAATCAATATTATCTTACCCTGGACGTCACAAGCCTCTGCACGACGATCTCGAGCCGGTCTCCAGCGGACGCGATCAGAGGTACAGTGAGGCAGCAGTCGTAATCTACTGTCCTTGTTCCATTCACCTGGCCACAATTTAAAAAATCAGAAACAGTCGATAACGTCCATAAGTGCTTATATAACCGAGCGACACGCGTCGACGACAAAGACAGCTGCATTCGTCGACACGCGTCGGCGGCTGCTGTCGACAACATGTCGCTCGTGTGTATGCACATTAAGGATGAAAGCAAGTAAGTAAACATTATGACTGGGATGATTTATTTTGCAGATGGAACGTGTGGAAGAAAAGTAATGTGGCCACCAAAAATGATGTTAAGGAAACATAATATATTCTTACAAACTGATGTTCATTCTTAATGTTATTCAAATACAGTTATAATTCCAAAGAATACGTTTGCTTAAGTATACTGTCATTTATGGGCCTCTCAGCTGTTTTCCACCGCACGTTCTATATGGAAAATCATACATTAATGTAGAATGATGAAATCAGAGACAGAAGAAACTTCGTTCAGAGTTTGATGCTGATGTTAATGTTGCAGTTTTTCAAGAATAGACAAGTGTACAATCAAGCAAAAAAGTTAAAAAGTTTGTAAAAGTGTATAAATACATATAAATAAAATGGAAGTGTCTGTTTGTTAAGTCAAAATAACAGCTTTTTATTAAACGCATATAAAAAAATTGTCGGTCTGTGTGTTTGTTCCGGCTAATCTCTTAAACGGATAAACCGATTTTAACGGGACTTTCACTGGCAGATGATTAATATTATAAGAAGTAACTTAGGCTACTTTTATTTTATAAAAATAATTAGTAAAGAGACACATTATTGTTTTCCAACATCCACGCTAACGAAATCTCGGGCACAGCTAGATTTAGCACTAAAAAAAAAACTCACTCTCAGTTATGAAAGATCGATTGTTATATCTTGGGTAACAAGTTCAGTTAAAAATAGGCATAAAAACAAAGTTAATGAAGATAATATTAAAAGGTATATGAGGGCTTTATAAAATAAAGACCTAAAAACTTCGTTTGTAAATAACGAGAGGTCGAAAACAGGGCACAATATTAGGTACACCTGTACGAGGTAAATGGGTAAAATTACTTTGCTTTATAAACATAGTCAAGTTCTGTATTATTAAAACTGACTTTAGAATTTTCTTTTTGGACGAATTTCAAATTTGTAAATCAATAAAGTTCTAAAGATTGGTCTGTAAGTCTGTTTAGTGGAATATCTAGTCAATATATGTATTTTTTTAATTTTTGGATTGAATAAACAACTTAACTTTTACAAGCTTGTATTTGCTATATGTTATACTTATATATTTTTATTTTATTTACAATTGGTAATACTTTACTAAATAACACAATATTTTGGTAGACAGATTTCACACCTCAATAAATTAAAATATCAGTTTCTATCTTTTGATTCAATCTTCTTTTAATTCAAAACTCCTTTTGGTGTTTGGTAATTTCCAGTAAGTAATTATTATTAACTAGTAGGTACAAACCTGCAAAATCCTATCATATGGCCTCAACAACCCAACAATATCAGCGGGTCCTCCCTTCCGAATTCTGTTGATATACACTCCTCGCTCATATAGCCCATCGGACACTGAGAAACCGTAGTCATCATAGATAGCATCTTTGTACAAGATCACGTGATGCACGGAGCCTCTGGCGGGAGATACTGCTTCGGTACTGTAGAGGCCTGTGGAGATATAATTAACCTTTTAACCGCCCGACTTTATATCAGTTGTCGTGCCCCCAGCGCCCGGGGAAAAAAAAAAACGTAATATAAATACCGATGAAACGAGCTGTGATGATGTAATAATAATACAGATTAAACGAGCTGTGTTATTTAGTCGTATATATACGACTCTGGCGGAATGGACACGAAAATATTTGTCGGATTAATCCGACGTAAGCGGTTAAAAGGTTAATCTAAAATAAATTCTGTATACAAGGTGTAATTGAAAGCCTGAAAAGGGGTCATTGTACTCAGCATTATGAGCAACTTTTACTATGACACCAACCCAGAAAGAGCGAAAAAACAATCAGCTGCTCCTTACATTTTGTATTCACTAAGATCAACAAAATGGACGGAGCGGTTGATCCTGTTTCTTTTAAGGTTGAAGGTAAGCCAGTCAATTATCTTGTTTAGGGATATACATTTTTAAATAGCAGTTGATGACTGTATTAATTATGTATGAGAGAATTAAGTCCGCCTTTGTAGCTTTTTTGTGTGCGAAAAGTTTAATTAAATAAATTGGAAAAGCAATTACGCATGTCTTGACGTCATTATTCTAAAAGCAAATTGAAGGACAGGTCAAATTAACATTAGTTTTAGAACCAATTACTATGTTAATGAGTAAACTAAATACCAGGAGACTGGAAAGCCAAATTGCAAAATAAATAGGTCCGACGGATGTTGTAAAATTATACAGAATGTATTTACCTGGGACTTCATTTTCATAAATTGGGCTCGTCGAAAATTGAAAACTGGTTCCAGGAACCCCAGGCTTCATTGGCGACTTTTGTGGCGTTGTTACCGTATATATTCCATTATTTAAAAAATCACTATCCCAATTTGGTCTTCTTGTTTTCGGTGATACAATTCCATAAGGACCCATTTGGACGTAATCACATTTGCAGGAAGACCTTTCCATATTGTGCAATTGACAATCCTTCATGTTTGATGTCAGAATTTCAATTTGCTGAACATCATCCTCTCTAGTGATATTCTGTTTATTTTTAAGAGTATTTTCCGGAATGATACATGTGTTTTCATAGTGAAAAGTCTTCAGGGAGTTGTTTAGGGAATAGTTTGGTAATGGCAAGTCGTTGATGCTGTATGGTGCTGCTGAATTGAAGTTTGATGCCATGAGTTTGTCTTCATCGGTAGGTGAGTAAGGCTGCTTGTCCATCATTCTTGTTTTATCTGGTACTGCGTATTCTATTACTTCGGAATTACCTATAACATAAACTGTATCCTTCATGAATGTGGTAGTGTCTTCGCACGTATTTGAAAAAAAATCAAAATCAAATTATATATTATACATATTTTTAATTAAAAAAAAAATATAATTTTTCCCCTCAACCAAAGCACCTGCTATCTAATCTCTTCACCATAGATAATGCCTAAGGCATTAAGTCGCTTTGTATATTTTTTGTGTGTGAAAAGTTTAAATTAATAAATCATAAATTAACTTTCACGCAGTGTGTGTAAGTTAAAATTAGGGAAAGATTCCTCTTCTTAAAAAAATAAAAGAATGCATAGGTATACCTACAGAGGACAGTCAAAAATAAATATTAACATAGATTATGCACGTTTAATATAAAGTGTCTTACCGCAGTTAGCACTGGTCCTGACTGGCGTGTTCTGATCCCACGACTCAACAGCGCTGTCATTCGATAAGCCCGGGCTTGACGTGGAATGACTCGAGTCTCTCGCACTGGATTCTGCACTCTCGAGTGACCCTAGATGAGGAAAGATTTATTAATTTAATTATGTATGATTTAAACAGACATGACTCTCACAGCGTTTATGTAAATTTAATTTTTTTTAAATGCAAGAAGGATGATTTGATTTGCGTTTTTCATTCTGTAGATCCAAGTTTTGTGTAGAAATCATAATCAGCCTATAATGTTCCCGCTGCTGGGACACAGGCTTCCTCTCAGTGAAAGAGAGTGGGCCGTAATAGACCACGCGGGCCCATAGCGGGTTGGTGGATGTCACATGTCTTCAATTTTTGGTTCTAGGACATGCCGGTTTTCGCACGATGTTTTCCTTTACCGTTTTGAGAGCAGTGGTGATGAAATAATTTACATAAAGTAAAGTGCCTGTCTGGGTTTGAACCTACGACCTACAACTAGTAAGTCGTGTCCGTTACCACTGGGCCACCACTGATCTAGAAATACTTGTATAAAATCAGCCATGTCAGCAAGTTGCAATTCGATGGCAATCGAGAAGATACTTAAGAGTATTAATAATCTGGATGCAATTCACACATTAACAAGAATCAGAGTATTATAATAATTGGAATTTACCTGAAACTTTTCTACACAATTGCAGCTGTACTCTCAGTCCACTCTGTTGTAACAGTTTGATCGCTTCGGACAAGGGTTTGTTGAGCACACTTTCACCGTTTATAGTTAGAAGTTCATCACCTATAGCTAGTTTACCACATTTTTCAGCGACACCACCTGTAAGTATATCATCAAATTAAATTCCTTGACTAATTATTTCAAATTCAATAGTTTGATAAAAAATACCTTTTCATTTTCTTTTATATCTTAGTAATTTAAAATTACCATACCTTCAACAAGTCCACTCAACAGAATAGGCTGCGTAACATCTTCACTCCCAGCTATAGTCAAGCCTAGTGGTCCAGTTTCCTGCTTGATCAGCTCAACAGTAAACACGGCGGTATTGCCATTATCATTGCTTCCATGACTCCTTTCACTCTCTTTAGCACTATTGTTAGGACTATCCGTATGATGACCAGAATCTTCTCCACTATGTACTACGGCTTTGGTTTCTATATTGCTAAAGCTTTGGAGAGTCAGTTTGGCGTTATGCTTGTGTATGTTGGACCAGTCTTCTGTTAGGTCTCGTTTACGGATTTTTAGGGTTATAATGTCTTCTGGTGAGTTTTGGAGGATATTGAAAGCTGTATCCTGTAGTAAAGGGTTGATAATAGGAAAGTTTTGTTAATACTTGCATTAGGCCCTTTGTACACACACACGTTTTTCTTACCGTGAAAAGCTATGGTTTATTCGCAATATGTAGGCACGGTCGTCAGTATTGTATGGGATCACTATAGAAGCTTATTGACGGACATGTTTTTTTCTACGGCGTGGTTTATACGCCTTACCGTAAAGAAACGCGTGCAGTGTACAAAGGCTCTAATCATTTTTGTATTTTGGTATTGCGGCTCGATTGGTTTGATTGACTATCTAGTTAACCTTTTAACCGAACTTTGTATCAGTTGTTCAGTCGGGCGCTGGGGGCACCCCCAGCGCCCGACAAAAAAAAAAAGATGAAATATAAATACCGATGAAACGAGCTGTGATGATATAATAATAATACAGATTAAACGAGCTGTGTTATTTGGTCGTATATATACGACTCTGGCGGAATAAAGGTTAACCTCATCAACTTAGTGAATTGCGTGTATATTGGAAGGTATTTAGAACAATAGGACAGATTTCACGTAATGATCTTCCATTTGAAACGACGACCTAAATACAGTTCCAAGTGATATACAAGGTGGAGACGACACTACGACAATAAAAGAAAATACGAATATCTAATGACGTTCTAGTCTGAATACAAAAATTCAATCAAATATATCCAATGGTTTAGTCACTATAGCTAGTCAATGATTGGCAAAACCCATAGTAGGCCTATCACTACTATTTAGTTTGCTTGAAAACAGCACTTTTTCATTTGGATATTAGGATTCATTTGATAGTTCCAAAATACTCTTATATGCATTAGTATTACCAGGGTTTTTATTTATTGTCTTATTGTTGACTCCACATTGTATAAGGTGAGCCTGAAATTATTTGTACAATAACTTTAACGTTCTTCTTTAAATTGTAATTATTCACCTTTAGGTATTTTAAACTTTGAGTTAACATTCCAAGTACTGAAAATGTTTGTGTGTATTTAGATCTCGCTTTGATCAACGTAATTAATGCAAAATTTGTTAAATAATTTATCTTGGCATCTTTCTGCGACGGTAAAATGAATAGGAGACATAATTTTAAATTAATTCATGCTGTACGAGGAAAATAAGAGGTTTTTAGATAAAGTCAAATTACAGTCACTATAATTATTTTCACGTAAAATACACAACAGCATAATTACATGAAACGTGATGTAGTTGAAGTTTAATTAAAAAGGTAAAAAACTATTACTAAAAAGTTTAATAAACAACATAATAACATCACGTCTGTTCTCCACGAAGGCAAGTTTAAAATTATTAAAAAAAAAGTAATATTTACCAAAGACAAATTATGCAGTGGCTGTCCATTGATGGCAAGAAGTTGGTCTCCGGGTGCTAAAGCACCACTCCGATGAGCCACGGATCCTGGTTTGATATCCGATATCACCATAGGCTCTTCGTTGCTCAGCAACTTTTGTTTGCACCCTGCGGAAAGAAGTACTAGGTTAGCAGAAGTTTTAAAGAGACTAGACAAACGAGTCCTTATCTTTTCTCCTGCAAGCCGTGACTCGCTTGAAACTTCACCATGTATGATAGGGGTGATTAGTTGGCCAGGTTAGTATATGTATAGAGTAGGCGCTCAGCCTGCATGTCTGCCTAGTACGTTATGTTCAGTAAGCGAACGTATTTACAGTCCAACGTACCATGACATGCCTTATGCACGTCTGTTTGGCTAACGCAGCCTGGCTGTGCTGCCATGTTGCTTAGCGTGGTATCTGTCAAAAAGACTATCATGAACCTATCTTCAAAACACTCATGCTTATAGGTCTACCAGATTCTCATGGCATATAAAAAAAAATGTTTATTTTCATATGGATTATGAAAATATAATTTTTTTTTATGCCATTTTATTCTGGTAGACTTATAACAACCTAATTTTCTAAATAGCTTTAAAACTCTAACTCTGTGATTGAAAACCAGCACTCTAATTGAGTAACACACTTTTAAACAGCCCAAGGGTTTATAAGGAAATTGCCAATTCATTACTACATCATATGTTTGAAAAAATCGTCAGCTCCACAACGTAAATAACACAATGGACATGGCTAAACTGCCAAAATGAAAGACATTGCAAACAATTGTCAATCACACTTATAATCACACTAATATTATAAAGGCGAAAGTTTGTGAGTGTGTGTGTTTATATGTTTGTTACTTCTTCACACTCAAACGGCTGGACCAATTTTGATGAAATTTTGTATGGAGGTAGCTGACCCCCTGGATTAACATATAGGCTACTTTTTATCCCGATACTCCCACGGAATCGACACTTATGCGGGTGAAACCGCGGGGTGCAGCTAGTAATTTATATGTGTTACGCAATTACCACGCAGGTAGCATGCATGAAAGAAATCGTGAAAGAATTGAATATTTTATTTTAAAAGTATGAAAAGTCAATGGACAATCTGTTAAAAAGTTGGGTGATAGACAAATAATGAAGATGGATAAAAACCAAGATAAATCAAAATGTGATGGACTAAAAAACTATAAACCTGTAATTGTAACGCCTAATCCAGCAGTTGTTTTAGCTAGTTTCACGTTAAAAACTCCACTGGATGCTTCAATAGTGTTCGGCATACTGAATTCGATGTTCAGGGTCAAGTACTTCGGGTTGTGCGAATCGTTTCTTCGCTGCAGGATCTCGTTGGCAACATCCACTGTCAAGTTCTCGTGGCCGTTGATTGACATTACCCTGTCTCGGATTTGAAGGCAGCCCGATCTGGAAAGGAGATCCGGTGGTGATTTTTTTGTGGTTTCAAAACAACTATCTAAGAATAATATAAATTTTTCCTTATTTTGATAGGACGGATTATCCATGCTAATACTTTATTTTGTAAGAGTATAAATTAATGTAGTAAAATTCGAGAGAAATAGGCATGTATCGCAATTAATAGACGCCAGCACATCAAGCTACCCACATAACATAATCAGCCTATAATGTTCCCACTGCTGGGACACAGGCCTCCTCTCGGTGAGAGGGAGTGGGCCGTAATCCACCACGCGGGCCTAGTGCGGGTTGGCAGATGTCACATGTCTTCGAATCTTTGGCTCTAGGACATGCCGGTTTCCTCACGATGTTTTCCTTTACCGTTTTGAGAGCAGTGGTGATGAAATAATTTACATAAAGTAAAGCGCCTGTCTGGGTTCGAACCTACGACCTACACCTCGTAAGTCGCGGTCGTTACCACTTGGCCACCACTGGCTACCCGAAACTGTAAAATTTTCCCAATCAACTTTGACCCTTATAGTTTAGCGATAAAGTTGAAAATCTAAAAAAGAAATTTGAGAGATTGTAGTAGATTGAGGTGCTGGCGTCTGTGTATATTTGTGGAGGAATGGAATTGTTATTGTACAATTAGTTTGCCCGTGATAAGTGATTCTATTCAGTCTCAGACAAGGGATTAGATTGTTTGCCTACGAGACTGTCTTGAAATACAAAAGGAAGCATTTTGTATACATAATATATCACTTCTTTGTCCACGATTACGAGTCCTCCTTCAAAGACGAAGTTCAATAGACTTAAGGTGGTACCCCGACCAAAACCGCGTTTTTCTTCGTTATTCAGAGGCTATTAACTCAATAATTATGAGAAATAAACTACATCTGAAAGCACATTATTAATGTTCGATATGCTATCATCATATTGCACGTTATTATTTGTTTTTATATGTTACTAATACATTTAAAATCTCCTTTTAAAAAGGTGACTAAAATTATTAATTGCATTCATCTTTCGCTAAAGTTGATGTTCTATTAATTTGAAGATTTCACCAATGGATAGATAATATAAAAATCTAAATAGTCCATGTTTTAATTTATTTAAAAAGATTGCTATTCTATTTTTATCAAAATAATTCCAAAAATTGTGCGAGTTCTATGATAAAGGGGCCGTGCGCAGGGTACGCTGCACCCCTTTCGTACGAGGAAGTCGTATCGGTCTCTGTCTCTGTCGCGAATGTTCAAGGTTATTTGGTCGGGGTACCGCCTTAAAATCACAAACCACTTACCTGTACGCGGGTGATTGCGAAGCGACGTGGGATATCACCAGCATTGCATTCTCCTCGTGGACAGCCAGACCAGAACTCTGACCAGGTGGAACTTCCAGCTGAATGTTGAGAGACTCTGTTCTGCAGACACCCATGCTCATGTAGTTTTGTTGACTATCTGTTGGAGAATAAGGAAAGATATTCGTTGGTCTGTGTGAAGAATAAATTTTTATTACGGTTCTGTAACCGTATCCGACCCAGTGGCATGCATTGTCTACCTCGATATATCAACATAAGCCTGTCAATTACATTTTATTGTGTGTGCCTCACAATTATTAAGAAACTCACTAAATTATCATACCTAACAAAAAACAAAATCTTCATACAAACCGGCAGTAGGCAGTCGCCGGACGGCCTACTCGGCTCCCGTACTATTCGCACATTGTCATTGGTCTTTACTCGTTCAAGTTAATACGACAAAATTAAAAATTCGTACGTCTCACGCGTAATACTATGACGTTCGACCTTCGCAATTTATCACCCTTAAGTTGGCATGCCTACTCAAATAACCACACTTTTGACCTCACTTTTTTTTCTGATTAGTGACCGCGTTTGCCTAGACTAGACCCGGCCTAGTGCCTACCTATTCTGAAAACCAATGCACGCCACTGATCCGACCTTACATAAAGAGTTCTAACTTTAGTCCTAGGAGAAACAGGCTCAACGGTTTAAACCTGAAAGACAATTCTCGTAATTTTAATAACGTTCAGTTTGATCTCAGTCTCAAACTGTCAATGATACCTCTAATTTCCCCACAATTTTGACATTTGTTTGTCGCCGAGATGAGACTGCGACTAGACTTTGAACGTTTTTAATTAAGAGAATTGGCCGTCAGATTTAAAGGTAAACCTTGTTTGGTAATACGACCATTAACATTAAGGTTTGGCAGAAAAATGTAAGTGGTTGTTTGAGTTATACAGGATGAAATTAAAATCATGGGCATCCTTTTAAGGGGTCATTGTACTCATCATTATGAACAACTTTTACTATGGGACTAAACCTAAAATCACGAAAAAAATCAGCTGTTCCTTGCATTTATGTTCACATAACTCGTCAAAATGTAGGGAAGAGCTGATTTTTTTTTCGCGATTTCAGGTTTGGTCCCATGGTAAAAGTTGTTCATAATGATGAGTACAATGACCCCCTAAAAGGATGCCCATGAATTCAATTTCATCCTGTATATAAAAGTATTATTTGGCTCCTATTTTGATAGTAATGGCCCAACAGTAGATACATCTTTCTAAAATGCCAACGGCACTTCCCTAGAGGCAAATAAAGGAATAGTGAAACCGTAACACAGAAATATTGCTTGGCCACAGAAATAGTTACAGAACTAAACCCAGCCAAATTAAATTCTTTCCCTAAAAATCTTTTGCACATAAAGCTCAAAATTGTACGTTGCACAAATAGTTATTTTGCAGTTCTCGATACATTCCGGACAAATGCTTTCCCTAAAAGTGTGTTGCAGATAAGGCCCAAAATTGTACGTTTTGGGCCATGATACGAAAACCACGAATGGCCTGCATTGAAATCCACGGTATTTAGCGACACTACGTCAGCTCCTAACTGGGCTATTACGAGCTCCGTCCAATTAACATAATGTTTTAGACCAACGTGCGAGGTACGCGGAACAAACTAGGAAGTTGCACATCCTAAACAAATATGCAAGGAAGATATACCGTGCTCTGTTTTTCGGGTTCTGCACTCAAAATGTTCGTTGTATTCTAATCCGTGTCTGTCTGTCTGTCAATGTGCTGAATCTAGTTAACTGTACTTAATAGGTGGTCGATCGACGGAATAAATGTTTTCTATAGTAGTAATAATACATAGATGCAACAAATTGTCTCCATGGCAAATTATAAAAAGAAGGTCAACTATACTCCGCCGCCGAGCTCAGCCTAAAATAAGGTGACGAGACGACCTGGACACGTACCACAAAGGCTTGTACGAGGTTGCACAGGAAAAGAATACCAAAAGAATTTTCGGGAAGCTTTAGCTCAGAAGAGAGGTATGGCCGGCTAATTAAAAAAAAAACTATAATATTTCTCATGGTACGGAACCCTTGATGCGCCACTGCGACTCGCACTTAGCCGGTTTTTCTGGAGCAAATTAATTAGTACGCCTATCCTTTTCCCTTTGTTTGAGGAAAGTTCGCCTGATTTTGTTTACGACGACTCTGTTTGGGTCGGGAGGTACTAATAGTGCCAAGAGATGCGGTTTCATTAACTTTGAGGACGGATTTTTGGTTAGAGTTTGTAATTAATTGAAGTGCTGTTTTTGGTTTTTAAACAAGCGTTTGTAGTTGAATAATTGGTGATTAATTGAGTTAAATAATGATGTTGTTTTTATTTGAGTGGTTTTTATAATAATTTGTATGTTCTTTAGGGACACGAATTTTGGGCAGTTTTTGTTATTTTTTTGTATAAAAGAGTTATTTGCCGTGTGGACAGCATCTCGCGTAGCATGATTACCACAGAAACGGAAAAACTAAAGACAAATATCTTTGTAGAGAAAGTAATAATTATGTCTAGGTCTACTCTTGGTAAAGATACAAGGTCATGCTATTGGTGCTGGATGACAGATACTGAAGACAATACTACCTATAGTAAAAGTGCGCAGTGGTGCAAACCCTCACCCTATTTCAAGTTAAACAAATATCAACTCTATTTCAATGAAAATTTAGTTGATTTTAGAGTGACTAGCATATTGAAAAGTTATAAAAATGTTTGAAGTTGTAGCGTAAACTGAACTTTATTGTGTAGGAATTAAAGTTATTTTTCCATTAACTCATATTTGTTTACATTTTTGGCAAATAAATCGCGAACGCAGATTACATTAAAAATATAAGTGGCCAACGTCGAATGTTGTTACATTTATCAGAAAATAAAACTAAATTAAGCATCACGATCACTCCAAATAATTAAATACAAGATCGGATGTTTGGTACGTATTACCCAGTAACTGGGTTGTGGAGGTCAGATAGGCAGTCGCTCCATGTAAAATACTGGTATTCAGCTGCATCCGGTTAGACTGGAAGCCGACCCTAACAAAGTTGGGAAAAGGCTAGGCAGATGATGATGATCGGATGTTTGGTACGTGAAGATTCTCTCGATTAATAAAAATACAGTAAGCAAACATCGAGGGCCGACCCAGTTCCGATACACTTGAGTTCAAGTATGGATGATTTATTGCTATTAATTTATTAAGCTACCTACGACGTTAACTACGATTCAATATAGTGGTCTTGGGAGAATTTTTCAATTAGATTGAGCTATTTTAAGACAGGGCTGACTTTTGAATCGTCGGATAACTTTGGTCAAGATAATAAATATTTCAGAAATAAATATAGTACCAGGCCACTCAGAAAGTATTGCGAAAAAAATTTTTTTTGGACGAGGGACTGGCCAGTTATAATCTATTTTGAGTATCTTTCAAATCAATAGTAGATTGTACAACTAAGGCATAAAAGAAGCTATTTTACCCCGAGACGTTTATATTCACGCGAGCCGCAGGCGAGGGTGGATAGTTAAGTCGAGGGGTAAAATGGCTCGTTTATGCCTGAGTTATACACTCTGCTTTTCACTTCGATTGCGAGAAAATGAAACAGGCATAAAGTATACAGTACATAATTAATCAAAAATGTTGCAAAGCATAGCTAATTCCCGCCACCACAGATAATACCGCCACGAAACTTTTTAAAAGTTTTTTTTTTTTAATTTCAACATTTGTCATTCGACTTGGGTACTTCATACTGCCAAGTCATAAAAACGTTTCTTTGCGTTTTTAAATAATAAATGACAACTATTTTACCTGATTTTATTAAATTAACGATAGAAAACACGGAAGTGGTATAAATTAAAGAAAATGAAATAAATCACGACTTTAATCTGCGAAGTTTTATTGCGCGTGTGGCTGTTGGGCCTGATTATCTTAGTCTCAGAAAAAAAAAATACTTTATGCACTAGAACATAAAAAGCGATTTTATGTCGCCTAAGCACAACATAAAGACGAACTTTTAGAGCATGAGAAGTGAAAAAGCAATTTTTATTCCAATTCCAATGAAATAATGTACAAAGGTTGAACCGTGAAAACGAACAAGATATAGATAATTTCATAAACTGACTACACAACCTACCTAGATACCTATTTCAACAAAACATAAATTCTCTCCTCCATCAAGTGCCATTTTGCTCAAAGTATCTATCTGTCTATCGCAACTTCAGTTCGCAACTCCTGATCGATCTTGCTCATAATGATAATACAATTGATTCTCCATCCAATATCTTACCATAATCGTCTTGTAAACCTAGTTTGGGCATCGAGCTCTGCCTGTAGTTTCTCTGGCGATGCTTCTTGGCGTTCAGCGTCGATGTGCCCGATATTGAATTTTCTGGAACAAAGTGTGAGCTTATAACGATGGTATTTGCTGGGAACATTTTTATACGTAGTCGTGTCATTATTGTTTTTGTTTTGTAGTTTTCAGTTTTCCTTTGTTTGGTTTTAGAGTGAATTTTAAAGGGTAGTTTACTCTTCCTGACTCGTTTTAATGGATTTATGTCGTAGGATTTATTTAAGGAAGGTCTTGAAGGCTAAATCACAGCCGCACGGGTCGATCGATCAGGTTAAGCTACGCTTGCCGCTGTCGGTCCGTGGATGGGACTCGGTATGTAGATCTTTACATACCGAGATCCTTCCGTGCCTCTAAAAGCACGTTAAGCTATTGGTCCCGGCTGTCATTCGTGGATCTTTGAATGTCGTTACGGGTCGTCAGAAGCCCGAAAGTCTGACAACCAGTCTTAACAAGAGGTAAGAGGTGATACCCAGTAACTGGGTTGTGGAGGTCAAATAGGCAATCGCTCGAAAAATATTTGGAAAAAGGCTAGGCAGATGATGATGTATGCATTTAAATCATATTACTTTTTCAAGAAACTTAATATTAACACACCATTTTTGAAGACAGGAAATAAAACGAACGTTGACATTGTGACACATAATAGCTATGCATAGGTACTTAAAAATCCTAACAGGTTATTTAAAAAATAGGTCGAACAACATACAATAACAGATGTCCTATAAAGAGACTATCTCAAATGGATATATGTGGCCCCTGGGGGGCCTGTTTGTCTTATTAGTTACACAGCCGTATAAGATTTGTGGTGAAACTCGCATTATAAATTGTTATTGTTTTCATAAGTTAGCCTACATTTTCAACAAATATTCAGTCAACAATCAACTCCATCGACATGTGTATCTTGCCCGTCCTAACCTATGGTGCTCAGAACTGGTCACTCACCGAATCGCAAAAGTTCTGCCTTAGCGTTTGCTAAACAGCGATGGAGCGCAGCATCCTGGGTGTAAAAAGACAGGACAAAATTCAGATCACCATGCTGCGTTCCAAAACGGGTATAATAGATGTAAGCAAGAAAGCTGCCAGGCTCAAAT
Organism: Amphipoea lucens; assembly: GCA_947508005.1. NCBI lineage: Eukaryota > Metazoa > Arthropoda > Insecta > Lepidoptera > Noctuidae > Amphipoea > Amphipoea lucens. The sequence continues at coordinate 21,920,691 of OX382360.1, read as the reverse complement.
GGGACTGGGCGGGTCATATCAGCCGCATGCAGGATGACCGCTGGGCTAAAGTTTCCACACAATGGGTGCCTGAAGATGGATGGCGCGCCGCCGAGGTCAGCCCAGAAAGCGGTGGCGAGATGACCTGGACGCCTACCGCGAGGGCTGGTTTGAGATGGCGCGGGAAAGGAGTTCCTGGAAGGACTTGGGGGAGGCCTTTGCCCGGCAGTGGGACAGTATAGGTTAAATCAACTCAGTCTATCTTAGTCCATTGCTGGACATAGGCCTCTCCCAGGCTGCACCACAACACTGATCTCCACCTTCCGCATCCAGTCAGTCCCAGCCACCTTTTTGAGGTCGACGGTCCATCTAGCCGGGGGGCGGCCTACACTTTGCTTGCCGATACACGGTCTCTACTCCAGAACTCATCTGCTCCACCGGTCATAGGTCTTTCGACAAACATGGCCAGCCTACTGCCACTTCAGCTTACATACTCTGCAAGCTATGTCAGTAACTCCGGTTCTTCTCCGGATAATTTCATTCCTGATTTTATTTCTTCAAAGGGACTCCGATCATAGCCCGCAACAAATAGATATTATTATCATAATTTCCATATTATCATTGTCGTATTTACTCAGAAACTCCCATCAGAACTTTTTTATTTTGACAGCCCGCGCATTAAGCAGATGCATCGATGTCCCAACTTCAAAAATACGTTATAACTCAACCGACTCAAAGAGGACTTGACGGTAGAACTCTAAACTGAAGTTTAAACTTGAATGAATGTACCTGCTCTGTACATTAGTGGAAGCATATTACAGACATCAGAACTTAGGTAAGCCTTTTGAATTATACGAGCCAAGTTTGATGTTCATATATTCGTTCTTGTTAGTGGCGGTTCAAGCCATGAGAGGAAATCTAAAGGATGTATGTCCGGAGTTCGAAAAGTTTTAAGATGTTGAAACCTTTTCCGTAGACTATGAAAATATTTGTCCTGGGATTTCAATTACCTTTTCTGGGTGTAAGTTTTCATAAGTTGGAAGTTGGTATTTTAGTTGCTGCTAAGTTGGTCAGGCTAATCTTAAAAACACACAGGAAGCTTTTATAACAGCATCTTTCATTCTCATCGACAGGTTGTTCGTGTGTTATTTTGCAGTAAGAAATCAAATCAAAAGTCATTTATTCGTATTAGGCTGAGAATCAGCACATTACGAACGTTTTAATTACAAATGACAGTCTCCCACAACACCCGCCCTTTACCACATCCTAGTATTTTAGCTGGGAAGAAGAAGTGGCGCAACAAACTCCCCAGCAGCACAGGAAGAAGCGCACCGTTACTATAGAGAGCAGATATGAAAACCCCTGCTTGAAATCTATCTACAGGTGTTACGGAAAGGGTATATCAATACAAACGGGTTGAAGAGTGTATCTGGTCTAGAATCTCTGTAAAAAATTTCAGCTCAAAAGCAGTAACTTCGAAAATGCTTAATATTTTTAACCGACTTTATTTTATTTCGACATCACGGCGCTGCACTGGCGCGCGGCGGCGTGATGTGCGTGTACTAGGCGCATAGACACACTACAGGTAACGGATAATGACCCTCGTAGTGCGGTGACACGTTTGTTATGATTTCAATTTAATAAACTATCGAAATAAAAAAAATATTAAGCGTTTTCAAAGTTACTGCTTTTGAGCTGAAATTTTATACAGAGATTCTAGACCAGATACACTCTTCAACCCGTTTGTATTGATATACCCTTTCCGTAACACCCTGTATATAAAAATAAAACAAAGTCGGGTTAGTTACACTATTTATAACTCAAGAACGGCTGGACCGATTTTTATGACCATTGATTTGTTAGATTTGTCTCCGCCCCGAATAACAGAATAACTGTGAAACGGGGGAAATTTCACGAAAAAAGTTATTATGTAGATAATTCGTTTTCTCATACACTCGTTTTTATTGATTCTGAGGCGGTACGAAGTTCGCCAGATCAGCTGGTGATTTCATAAAAATGATGGGGCTTGGTAAACCCAGTGATAAAAAAGCAATGATTTGGGTATCCCATCGTGTAATTCAAAAGTCCTAAAAGCCTTTCACACGCATAGCCCGAATATACCCAAGGCTAAGAACAAGCTTCTGACTTGGAGAACGCTAGTTCCCAAGTTCGGTCATTCGGCAAGTTGCCTCGGGCTCGCGAAGAATTAACTCAGTAATTATTATACCTCCGGAATTGCTTACGAAAGGTGCTATTGCAGAAATTCTAAGAGCAGGGAAAAGGTATTAAAGTTTCTTCAGGGTATTCCGCCTCGAGTGTTTTGTGAATAATTTTCGACACCCGTCGTTGTTGCCGTCATGAATATCCATTTTTGAAGGTCTGGCATTCAAATTGTTGTAAATGGTCGCGAGTATCACGAGGCGTACGAGCTAAAGAAGGAAATCGAATAATAGGAAAAAGACTTAAACCAAAGAGCCGTAGAGATGCAATTACTTCATTCTTTATCCCTTTATTTCCAGTTTAATCGTGCAGGAACACAACAAGAGGATGTTATAATGAAATTATGAACTGGGTCAGCAAATGGGATAAACGACTTTAGAACAATTTTGTGTTAACTTCCAACCAAATTGCGTCAGGAAGTATCACACGATTATTTTAGTACCGGACCTGTTATAGGCTATTTAGAATGTTAATGTAAAATGTTATGAAATATGCTTTGACGAATATTTTTATCATCTATTGTCTCACCATCGTTAATATCGATTCCCTCTTCAATCATCATCATCAGCCTCCTTCAGTCCACTGCTGGACATTGGCCTCTCCAATCGCACGCCATTCATCTTGATTCTAAGCAACCCTCTTCCAGCAGTTACCCGCGAAGATTGTTTGAAGAACACAACTACCCCAACGGTCATCGATTTAACGGCTAATATTGCCACATCGGCTTGCTTATTTTGTGAGTTATATCGACAACTTTGGGCCTCCTTCTTCAACGCGCATACTCTTTAATCACCTTTAATTACCTATTTGTTTATGTGCCGTTTAAATTTATTGACATATTATTAACTATTGCATGAAATTGTGACATTCGATTACCTAATGATATTTTGTATGCCTTTTGGCGGGACATAGCATGGACCAACATTTTATTTTTTGTATAAACATATGTACTTATTATATAATTGTACCCTATGTTCACCAAATGAATAAATGAATTTGAATTTGCATTTGAATCGGTTTTTATAGTAACTTAAACATTGAATGGATAATGCTCACCTCTAGTAAACCTCCCGCAATGTCCAACAACATGCCTGGGAGCGACATGCAGCCTCGTGAACCCTCCCTCGCAGTTCTCAAGGTAGCACATCACTTCTTCAGCTGTATAGTTGTTTCCGTCGATCACGTGATCATCAAACGCGAGGATCTGGTCTCCGGGGTGAAGGGCTCCGCATCTAGAATGGAAATATTTATTATGAACTAGTTTTTGCTCACGGCTTCGCCTGCATGGGTGTCGGAAATAATACCACGGGAATTTACTATGGTTACTCAGATGGCTTAAAGCCTTATTATGACTTCGTCTCTCGTATCGGAATAGCTCAGTTCATGGTAACAATATTATCCATCAACAAGATGGTGACTGTCCAGCGGGATAATTGAGTAAGTACACACTAACAGCAGGAATGGCTTTCATTTTGACAGTTCAACAACATTCATTGCATTATTTACGTTGCTGAGCAGTCAAATTTTTCGAATATATAAAGCAATGGATTAGCAATACCCTTCAAAATAATTTTGATTGAGATTGAAATATTGTGTGTTACAAATGTAAGTATCATCACACGTGAAGGCTCACTTTAGTTAGTAAATGATATCTTGTTTCATTGAGATCATTAATAATGTGGGACAAAACTTCGGGACGAACGAAGAATGAATCAACTTTTCATTATAGGTAACTACTGTTATTGTATTCAAATATTTTAACAACTATGGTTTTTGCAATCATAAGGCACGGCTTCTTTACGGTACGGCGTATAAACCGCACCGTAGATTAAACGTGTCTGTGAACAAGGTTCCATAGCGATCCATATAACACTGACGACCGTGCCTACGAGTACTACATACGGCGAATAAACCGTAGTTTTTATCGGCAAGAAAAACGTGTGTAAACCCTAACGGCCCTAACGGATCTCTGTAAACTCATAAGAAAGGACAAAAGTTTTTAAATTCAAAATCACTCTGGTAATGTTCTGAATCTGATTCCTCAGTGACCCTTCAATATTCACCCATATCACCCATATCAACAACATTCTATTATATGACGAGTCCTCAGACGTCTTCGCGAGTACTGAACTGAGTTTCCTGAACACTGCCACTCGATACCTGGAGTCCATTGCCACTCCCAGTACAATCTCCTTGGAGTAAATAAATAAATAAATTTTATATTAATTTATTTATATTAATTAAATTTATATAAAATAGTTTGTTATTAATAATTCTATTCCAATTTATCCTAATTTCTATCAAATTTTGTCTAATTTTAATCTAGTTTTGACCAATTTTGTTTCACTTTATTTCATTTCATCTTTTTATTATGTGATTTAACCTAATTTTATGATTGTATGACATGTCTAATTACTAACACTGACCAATAACTTGTATGTGTGGTGCAAACTGTCAATATAAGTTGGTTATTAATAAATAAATAAAAATAAAAAAAAATTGGATGAACAATTAGTATAAATAAATGTTCGTTGGCGGTCAGTAGCATTATCCTTATCTAAAAACTCGTAAACAGAGACCACGATTTTATCACTGAATTAACTTTGCCCCAAGAACAAAAAAAAAGGAACAATACTTGAAAAATTCCCAATGCGCCTGTACATCTCTCTATCCAAGCTTAGTTTAAGCCCAGTGCGATCCCAGGGCTTACTGCTAGCCTAGGCTTGCAATCAACGGCTCTTGCTGGATATATATTTGTATTACTTTAAGTACGGTATTAGCTTTGAAAAATAAGATTATGTGTTAGATTTTGTGGTTTTGGAGAAGATAAAAGAACAAAAGAAAGTTTTTTTTTTTGAGGGTAAATTATTAATTTTAACTTTTTCAACTTGTGGTGAAATGAAATCGTTGTCTGTCTTTACCGGGGAGAATTCTACATCAGTAGGTACGGTCAGCGACTATAGTCGATTAACACTTCAGTTTTTTTAAATCTTAGGTAGCTATTGAGCAAATTATTCGGCTTATTAGTCGATTCGCGAATTTATTCGCCCGAAACTGATGAATTGGCACTTTTAAATATTTTTTTTTTTCTATAGGCGGCTTGCACGTAGTTAATTTATTTTTCGGCGAGTCGACAACTCCAGAAATATGTAGTAGGCAATTGGAACATTTTTAAATGAACTCGCACATTGTTATTGCAAACTCAAAGAAAAAAATAACTTCGAAATTTCCAACTTTCAAACAAACAAAAGTATAACATTTTTCAGAAATTAACTATTAAACGAAGATGTTAGGATCGACGTAGCAAATATTGCAACAAAATATTGCTATTATCTTAAATAGAAAATTAACTACTTCAAAAAAGTTTAATGAAGCAATCAACGAAGTTTTCATCGTACAAACAGCTCGAATTCATAAACAAATTACAAAGCTATACAATAAAAGCTATACAATAAAAGCTTCAAACTATTTTAATTCAAGCAAAATGAGTTTCTTAAAACATTAGCTGAACTTTAAAATGTCTCACAATATTAGTAAAGTATGAAGAAAGGAATTAAGCACTCTCTAGTGAGCGAAGTTTGTAATTAATGTCAATTTGTTCAAAGATGATGCTTTTAAATAAATGAAAGAAAACTCCCAGTATATTGTTGTTGCTTGGATTCGATTAGAATTATTCATCATCATCATTTCAGCCGAAAGACGTCCACTGCTGGACATAGGCCTCCGCCAAGCACCTCCACTTCGACAGGTTTTGTGCTTCTCGCATCCAACGAGTTCCTGTGGCCTTCACAAGGTCGTCGGTCCACCTTGTGGAAGGCCTTTAACGGTACGTCTCCCGGTACGCGGTCGCCACTCCAGAACCTTTCGGCCCCATCGGCCATCTGTTCTGCGAGCAATGTGCCCTGCCCACTACCACTTAAGTTTGGCAATTCTTCGGGCCATGTCGGTTACCTTGGTTCTCCTGCGGATCTCCTCATTTCTGATTCGATCTCGCAGGGAAACTCTAAGCATAGCCCTCTCCATTGCCCTTTGGGTGACTATTAGCCTTCTAATAATAAATTCGAATTATTATATTAGTGTAAATAGTTGTAAATCACTTGAACATCTGCCTAACCTTTTTAAAACGATACTGGAGTCGGCTGCCAGTCTAACTGGATTCAGCTGAATACCAGTATTTTACATGGAACGACTGCCTATCTGACCTCTACAACTTAGTTACCGGGTAACACGAACACGATACCCCTTAGGAAGACTGGCTATCAGATTTTCGGGCTTCTGACTACCCGTAACGACTGTCAAAGATTTAATAATGACAGCCGGGGCCATCGGAGTAACGTAGTAGTTATAGATAGTACCATCCACGAAGACGCACCCCACTCTTCTTACTAATCGCTAGTTAATTCCGCTAGTGTTTTAGTTTTTTGATACACACTAATTACCCACTAATAAGTAATTACTGTGTATCGACAAAACTAAAACACTAGCGGAATGTTGCACACTTATACTGTAAGCGATTAGGAAGTATAGTGGGGCACGACTTGGTGGATGGCGCTATCTGTAGTTGAATATACATAGTTTGCATAATTTATATTAGATATTATGATTAATTTTCTTTCGCAAGTCAAGGGTAGATAATGACATTTCAAAATATCCTTAGTTAATTAGTTAGACAGGGTTTTAGTAATTTTTTAAATTCAATTTCCCAATTATGAGTTAACTTAAGAACTTACAAAAATATAATAGACGTCATTCAAAAAAGAAATTTATGGGGTTCGTTGCTAAGTAATAAATAATACCCACACGGGTCGAACCGATCGACCCGATCGAAAATTAAGCTATGCTTGCCAAAGCGGGTCCGTGGATGGATGAGTGACTATCCATGACTTATCGAGCCCTCTCCGTGCCCCGGAAAGCAACATAAACCTTTGGTCCCGGCTTTCGTTTGTAGATCTTTGACAGTCCTTACGGCTGAAAACGAGTCTTACCAAGGGGTATCCTATTACTCAGTAACTGGGTTGTGGAGGTCAGATAGAGAGTCACTCCATGTTAATTACTGGTATCCAGCTGCATCCGCTTAGACTGGAAACCGACCCCATCATAGTTGGCAAAAGACTAGGTAAATGATGATTCAAACAAGAAAGTTATTATTTTACGTAGTGTATTAAATTTCTATGCCTTGACTAAAGAATCCGTCTAGTATCGAGTACCTATACTTTTCTCATTAAAATAGTATTTTATACTACCAGGATTATACCTTATACATTTGAACTCAATTAGGAAACCCCAAAGCGATGCTTAATAAAGACTTATTCTCGTATCGGAAAGCTAACATTTTTCTCTAAGCGTCTAATGGAATGTAATTAATTTTTCCTCCCTCTCTAATTGATTAAAATAATCGCACGAGAGAATTGGGACTTGGAATTTTCATTTGGCTTAAAGACTTGATCCTGGTAATCGAGTTTTTTAGGCTCTTCCGAGTTATGTTTCAGAAAAGAAATAATAGGATCGCGGAGTTTGTTTACCTTTGATAGAATTTGTTATAGAAATCGTTTTTAAGAGGACTATAATATGACCTAAAGCGCGGTCATTGTCGACTGCATAGAAAAGAAAGAGATGCGCGATGACTGGTGATTTATTGCAAAATATGAAGCAATTATCTATTTAAGAAAAATCTATTGTTTGGACTAAAAAATTAAAACACTAGAGTTTTAGTATAATGCTTGTAGAATAATCTGACAAAAAATCATAATGATTGTATGTAAATTAGTATGGTTTTTATTGTAATAAGAAAGTTTTTAGAGGTATCTTCATGATTTTTTTCTATCGCACCAAATAACTTGTATTATGTTTTCAACACACTATCTACCTAGCATATATCCTGAAGAATATCATACAGGGTGAAATTGAAAACATGCGACAAATCGAAATGGGAGATTGTAATCATCATTATGAACAACTTTTACTATGGGACCAAACCCGAAATTGCGAAAATAAAAATCAGCTGTTCCCTACATTTATGTTCGCATAACTCGTCAAAATGTAGGGAACAGCTGATTTTTTTTTCGCGATTTCAGGTTTTCCCCATAGTAAAAGTTGTTCATAATGATGAGTACAATCTCCCATTTCGATTTGTCGCATGTTTTCAATTTCACCCTGTATATATATTTTTTTTTTTTTTTATTTGAAATGGGCTTGCTCTTGACTCTAGCCTAGGTCAAAGGTGACAGAGACAAAGTCGACGATGGAGCGAGCTTACCCAGAAGAAGCCTGTTCACTCTCACTTTTTTTTTATTTTGTTTACTGTAGTCGATCATATACTTTTATTGTTTCTAAAACTTGCGTTTTTTTGCGTTTAGGTATTGTAAGCCCCTTTACTGCGGTTTTTAGTGATGTGAGTGTTCGGCTATACAGTTGAGACTTGTCTAGATGATTATATACAAATTTTTCAACTGACTATTGGTTAGGTGGTATCAGTGCTGAAACTTGTTTTATTGTCCTTTTATTTTTTTTTCTAATCTTCTCATTACATCATGTCTATTTTTGTTCAATTACAAAGGTGCTCTTATTTGCTCAATATCTTTAGAAATATGTTCACAACTACATAGCATGTACCTACAAATTGTTACATGGAATCTTTGATTTTGCGTCAAACTTATAATAACCAATATTATAAGCTTTGAGAGGTATCAAAACTCCTTTGTGAAAACCACTCACCTTGAACGGCAAAGAGAATATTGAATCTATTCCTTTTAAAAACACAATTGGGCATTGACCCGTTCTAAGACATCGAAGGTTGACAAGGGTCAAACATCCCTTGGGCTCGAAGGGTTTCCATAGAATGACGAATGAAGATTCATGATATTATTCTTAAATTCACTACAGTGTTTTCCTAAGAGCTCGGCCATTTTTTTTGTTTGTCATGTCATCCTTTAAAAGATTGGTGGATTTGTAATGTATGTTTATCTTGAAAACCGGGTTCATCTTACCGAATCTTTTGTTTGTTCTATCAATGTAGTTTATGGAACATTAAATAACATGATACATTATTTACACAATTTATGAATTTACCTATAGCAAAAAAATATTGTTGCTCCGACATGCGATAGTTGTGTTTTGGAACGTTATATGTAAAAGCCACCAGTCATTTGATCCCAAATGGCAGGAAACGACAGCGCGGCAGGCCTAGAAAGAGATGGCGGGATGAGCTGGACTCCTTCTTAAAGGATTGGCCCAGAATCGCAGTAGACTCGGAAAACTGGAAAGAGTTGCCCTGCAGTGGGACAACACAGGCTCATAATAATAATCGAACTCTAGGCCTGTGACGGTAGAGTTTACCTTGCCGGAACAGGTCAAGGGTGAGGAGCCAGATTAAGAGAGATACAGAAACCCGCAGGGCAGCATGTGGTGAGCTGTTGGGTAGTAGCGACCCCACGGACCCTATCTCCATGTTTAAATAAAACATTGATCAGGCAGGGGCCATAGTTCTTGGTAACCAGTCCACTTTAGCCACCCAAACCCATAGTCCCAACTTTTAATTTTTCCATATCCTGCAAGAGACCTACACCAACCGGGGGTTATCCTTGGGTGCACTTGCAAAGTGCATACAGGGATAATCGTCGGCTTTGTTGGCTCGTACGCCTTCCAAAGGACCGGGACCCCATGGTCCCGAGATATGTAAAACCATAATAATATAAAAAAAAAAAACTAATTATGCCTAGTCTGGGAAAGTGTAATTTGGTATATTTCACCATTCAGCAACCTCTCCACCTACATATACGGTAGGCTGCAAAAGTGCATGGGTAGTACAGAAACAAAATCGTATGAAGCGAGAAATGACGCCATCTAGCGTAACACCAGTTAACGACTAACAAAATTGAATTATGCTGTTATTAGATGGCGTTGCTTTGCTTTATATGATAAAATATTTTTGCAGTTTCTTTTTGTCTCTTCAAACATTCAAACAATTTATAATTAATAGTTTCTTTTAAAGAAATTATTAACCTACTATGTTAAAATTGAATATCAATTTATAAGTAGGTAGGTATCTGATTTTCTAAGTTTTAGTTTTCAAACTTGAGAGGGTAGGTTGAATATGGATTTATAAATAAGGTAGGTGGTATGAATAATACTTAGATCGAAGATTTGTGACAGCTCAATTGATCGTTCGCTAAGTTCATTTCGATTACCTCGTTCGAGTGCCTTTTGTTCAGTTTTTATTTATGATCAGGCGGATTACTTATTTTACCAAAACGAGCACGAGTTATAATATTGATTTCGTTACAAGAGCTCAAATAATTGCTTTGAATAATCAAGCCAAAAACTTGTCAGAAATAGCCAGAGACCGGTGTAAACGTAAGTAGTTTTATTTTTACACTTTTATATTAAAAACTGCATTATTTTTTTGTTACTATACTACATTATAATCATTATTGGGTATTATATATTTCTGTTTTATTGTTGCAGAGAAAAACAGTTGTTCTTCGAGTACGACGATTTGAAGAGGAGGGTTCTTTGAAACACCATCAAAGAACTGGTAGACCACGACTTATAAAACACATTGCAGCATCAAACCATGATAAGGCAGTATGAAGAAAATGGATTTCTGCCGTTGAACCACTATGCTGGTTTATTTGACACAAGTTTTGACACGGAGCCGCGTCAAAACTGTGCCGCGGAGGCATGCTGTGAAACCCTTGCTCACGGAAAACCATAAAATGGCAAGATTACAGTTCGCTTTGGATCACATAAACTTCGATTGGAGTAATGTCATCTTTACAGATGAAAAAACTTTTAAGTCTAGTGAACACGGACGCTTATGTTTGTGGCGTCGAAATAATACGCGATACACAAGTGGTTACGTAACTACGAGCTAAATAATTATACTTAGATAATATTATTTATATTGACTGGAGACCTGGTTATGTGTGTATAAACTATAACTTACGTATTTTTAATAATTTAACAAGTTATGAACACTTTTAAGTTTAAACAACATAGTTTTTAGTTTTTTATGTTGCCTCCTAATTTGATGTTTTTGTGCAATTTTATAGCTTTTAGCCTACTTATTTAGTATCCATTTAATCCGTTTGACCTTTGTAATAAAATAACCTGGTCTCCTGTTTGTTTTTATTGAGGTTACATAAGCTTCAATCCTCTTTCCGATTTTGGAAACGAATACTTAAGCTATCGCCTCAACAACTTCATAATATTATAATGTTATACCTATAATATTTAATAAACTGACTATTAAATTTGAATAATAAACTGTAAGAAATAAACCTCTATAATTTTTTATAGTGCCTTTTTTTGCGAGCCCACAAGGCGAGCCTGTTTACCTGCAATGAATCTGCTTTTTTTTCCTGTTGCTAAGTAACTACCTACCAATTCGAATATTAAATTAATTATTAAAATACCCACTCGTTAGCTTAATAAATATATTCCTATCGGTTTCTATTATTATTTTTATCATTTAAGCTACGTATGCTGGTAATTGTAATGTAACAATTAGATAAATGTATTAGCCTTGTAATTCCTTCGTTTCTTCCTAACTCCTTACTTACGTTTCGTAAATTAGTCATAGTTGTGAAGAAACCAACGCCATCTAGTTTATTTTCGAAAACTTGAATTCAAACGTTCACGGGAAAATAGACACTAAGGTACCCATGCAATTTTGCTGGCGACTGTACATTACTGACAAAGTTTGTGTGTGTCTACGCATGTACCTCTTGCCTATCCTTCAGGATATACAGACGTTGGTGTTATGTCGCAAAAAATATCAACACACGATAAAAAAATCATGCACTCCAGTAAATAATAACCCAAAAAACGTGAAGGATCATAATATTCCCGCTATACTTTTTCTGCCACGTGTCAAAGTGCAGTGAGCTGAAACTAGGCTAAGCCGATATCTTGTAACCAATTTAAATATCGATAGCTCATCAGTTATGGGCCCATCACTAATTATGCAGTGGCGCGAGACTTCCACTTCAGGCTTTGTTGATTAATGTGATTTCCAGTAGATGGCAAGAGTTAAGTATACTACAAGTTATAGTGTCACTTATTTACAAACGTCTGGTGTTAAAATGGTGTTTTACTTGTAATCATTGAGGTTAAGGAGGTCAGGATGAAGTTGTTAGATTACCTATGCCATTTAGATGTGATAAGACACTTATTTACCTTATAATAAGGTAAGGATTTGATAACAAGCATGACAATTTTGGAGACGATCGCGAGCCTCCACGTGTAGAAAGCCTCTAAAAGCAATTATACAAGACACTGAAGTTTTTACTTTTTGAAGAAGACGTTTTTACACACGTTATTGTAAACCCACTCAACCAACGTCGATCGATTGGATCTTCAAATAAAATCTGTCATCGTCTTCGATTGATCTCAATACAAGCGCTTCTTTGTATGTATGTTCGTAAGTTGTCTGTCAAAATTTACAACCCATTTTTCGACCATTATTTGTTGGTATCCGATTGACCTGATTTTTTTTCAGTATCATCGAACTTGGTCGAGTGGCTGTGCGTCACGTATGAAAACAAATGAATAAAACTGACTCACCTGTCACTAATACTGGCTGGCAATATACTATCGATATAAATAGCATTGCACGTCCCAACTCTTTGGTACGTATCAGATCCGGAGCTGTACACGTCATCAGAAGAACACCTCTGATTGGTTAGGAATAACCCCAGGTCTTCGTTGCAAGGCCTCTCGATTTCTATGAGGAGAGGACCAGTAGCCAGCTTGACTGATTCCATGATGGAGACGTCGTATTCTATCGTTAGGCTGGTCACTTGTGGACAGTTTTGGAGGATGTTGTGGACTTCGGAGAGGGTTTTGTTGGTAAGGGAGACCTGGGAAAAAAGATTCATTTGAGTTTTAAGTTTCGAGAGGTTCCTCATTAGTACTTAGTCTTCACCAAACTAAGCCCCTTGGGTTGACTTGTCAGGCTTTATTTATTTATTTATTTATTTAATACTTCAAGCACATAAATGTACAGAGGCGGACTTAATGCCATAGGCATTTTCTACCAGTCAACCTTTGGGTGATGCAGAGACAAACAGCGGTAGGTGCAATCATGAAAATTAAGGAATAAATATTTTAAATATAAAGATACGCATAAACCTATTAAAACTATGAATATAATATAAAACTAATTATATATAAATATAAGCACAAATAAAAATACATAAATACATGACTATACTTACTAACTAAAAAAAAAAAAATAATAATAAGACAAGCAATGAGAAAATATTACCGTTGTGATGATACTGCCAGCTTCTTGCGAATGTACTCGCGAACCTTAACTTTGAAGGATAATCGGTTGGTTGCCATCCTGATCTCCTGGGGGAGCGCATTCCACAGAGAGATAGACTGAACGAAGAAGGAAGAGTGAATGAAGTCTGTGCGGTGAGTGGGACATTGAAGAAGACGATTGTGTGATGAACGAAGATTTCTATTGTGGTTGGCGCAAATGTACTGAAAATGGGGGGCTAGATAACCAGGGGAAGACGGAGAATCAAGAAATGAGAACAAGGTGGTCAGCGCCCTTAGTTCTCTACGTTGGCGTATAGGCAACCACTTTAGAAGCGACCGATGCGCAGAAACATGATCATATTTACGCAGATTGAAAACGAATCGAATGCAGTTATTGAGAAGACGGTCAAGTTTGTTGAGGAGATCTGCATTCAGGTCATAGTAGCACACATCACCATAATCGATGATAGGGAAAATAAGGGACTGCACAAGCATTGTCTTCGTACTTGATGGCAATACATTTTTCAAACGGTACAGAGCCCGCAGCGTTCCAGTAACCTTCTGGCTCACCCTAGCAACTTGAGTCCGCCAGTTCAGGGTGCAATCAATGTGCAAGCCTAGGTCCTTCACGTCAGTACCAAAAGGAACGATCGTACCATTGAAGAGAACTGGTGGCAAGGTTCTACCATCTACTTTGCTAATACTACGAGAACTGCCAATGATGATCGCCTGACACTTCGTAGGGTTTACAGCTAAGCCAAATCTATCAGACCAGGATTTTATGGCTATCAAGTCCTTATTTAGTTTATCGATAGCGTCAGGCAATTCATCAACCTTCGCTTGACAGTACAACTGCAAGTCATCTGCATACAGATGATACGCACACTGAAGTTCGGAAGTTACAAGATTAATAAAAATAGAAAACAGAAGAGGAGAAAGTATACCGCCTTGAGGAACGCCAGTTTCCAAATCACACCAGCTAGAAGAAGAATCCCCAACATGAACGGACTGCTGACGTTCCTGAAGATAAGAGGAGAACCATTCCAGTGCTTCAGGAGAGACCATTATATAGGACAGAATGGCTAACAGGATGTCGTGACTGACGGTATTGAAGGCATTCGAGAAATCAACCAACACTAGAACAGTAACTTTGGTGTCTTCCAGTCCTGCCCTTATATCGCCAGTCACTTTAAGGAGTGCGGAAACAGTGCTGTGCCCAGGCCTAAACCCAGATTGGAGAGGACTAATAATTGAATTATAATGAACAAAGTCGGAGAATTGTTTGTGGACACAGGCCTCGAGCACTTTGGATAGGAAGGGAAGGATAGAAATTGGACGGAAGTCGGTAGGAAGAGAGGGATTGGAAACCTTAGGTAGTGGACGAACATAGGCTTTGCGCCACAGGGAAGGGAATACTCCAGAGTATAAAGAAAAATTTATAATGTGGGAAATCGCGGGTAGGAGATGATCCAGAATGGTAACGATCATACCACGGGTGATATTGTCACATCCCACCGCTTTCGATTTGATGGAGAGAATGATCTTTCTGATCTCTCCCGGTTCAACTGGAATGAAACTGAAGGAATTAGTATGAGAACGCGCTAGACCAGAAATTAGAGACAGAGTTTGTTGCTTGGTTAGACGATCCATGGTAGAAACAGTGGAGAAATGCCGGTTGAGAACGTCTAAGTCAATTGAACTAGGAAGATCTAAATGTCGCGATTTGCCGATACCAAGAGTTCCAAGAAATTTCCAAATATCGGCAGAAGAGGAAGAATTGATAGTATCAAGAATATGGCGGCGTTTAGCATTGCGTATCATCTGATTACATCTATTTCTTGCAGCCTTAAATGATGTCCAGTTCTCATCAGTACGATCCTTTTTAAATTTACGGAACGCGCGGTTCCTACGTCGCATTGCCATCTGTATACCTCTAGTCATCCATGGTGCAGGTGGCCGTTTTAATTTAACCTTTTTGACGGGGGCATGGATGTTATAAAGGTTGACTACAACATCATTGAATATGGCAACCTTGTCATCAACTGAGGTAGCTTCCGTCATAGGCTCCCAATCGACCACAGATGCGTCTTCTTTGAGCTTTTCGACGTTCATGCGCGCAAAACAACGCCTGTACAGGACTTTGGGCTTAGGTTTGGGAGGTTTCAGGATATAGGAAAGGAAAATCATGTCGTGATGAGAAAAGCCAGGAGCGTCATGTTGACCGTGGGAAGATACGAGGGAAGGATTCGAGGTGAGGATCAGGTCGAGCCAGGTGTCTTCGCCAACAGTGTTGTGATGAGTAGGTTTGAGCGGCAAAAAGCTTTCGTATGGATCATTGTAAAATGGTGTATACGAACAAAAAAGCAATGATAGTGTGACATTACACAATATAGATAATGCCATCCACGAAGAGGCGCCCACTCTTCTTACTAATCGCTAGTTAATTCCGCTAGTGTTTTAGTTTTTTGATACACACTAATTACTGTAGTAGTTACCATGTGTATTGACAAAACTAAAACACTAGCGGAATGTTGCACACTTGTACTTTAAGCGATTCGGGAGAAAAGTGGGGCACATCTTCGTGGATCTATCTGTACTTTAGCTCACATCAATACGATCTACACATTCGATGCCAGGAAACATAATTTCACAGATAAAATCATTCATATAAAATGGTAAAGTTAGATCAATACTCTAAAGATAATTCAAAACCCTAACTTACGTGATCAACCTTCAGCAGCCTATCCCCAGGTTTTATCCTGGAAGTATTGTACGCAGCGCCACCAGGTCTGACATGGGTCACCACCAGCGGCTGAGCATCCAAAGACCGACTGTTCAGCACCAAGTCAGCACTAGGAGCCGAATTCTCCGGAAGACCACCTCTGATGGTGATACCAAGGGAACCGTTGATCTTTTCGACAGGAACCTCTGCTAGCTTCGTAGTGATGTATAATGAATTTTGGGAAGCTGAAACAAAGAAGAAATAAGTTTTTACTGTACATTCATTAAAACGAATGGAAGTCTAACCAACTGTGGCCATGTGCGGTCGGTTGGATGCGTTGGAAAATAAAGGGAGTGAAATGTTACCGCGATATAATTCGTTCCGTATTCACTGACTACATAGACCACTCCTTTGGTAGAATGGCCTTTATTTTTACGTATTTCTTTCTTTCTTAGTAGTGACGGAAACTTTGTAAGACCACCAATTTTAGCTAATTAGATTATTTAAGTTCAAAATTGATGTTACTTTGAAGTTTAATTTCTGGAAACCTAATTAATGTCAGAAACAAATATTTCAGTGTTTTCAAAAATACTTAAAACCAGATCTAAATTCGAATGGATTTCAATGTGAAAACTTGAAAAATGTAGAAGAACAAAACGGGAGTCAGTTGTCATGTTGAGCTGTTTATGACAACTAAGGAAACAAGCGGACGAATCAAGAGAAAGGATGAGTTCCATGGGCTATTTCTGTGCTCATCCGACGCCGCATCGGAAGTTCTTGCTCAATGTGACAGGTGGCGCTATATATAGCTCTTCTTGGGATGTTAGAATTTATTTTAATTACACGCTCTATAGATAGTTTCATTTGATCTAGCATTGAAGAAGTGTATTGGCTCTTTGTTATTTCCGTCGATTCTCCAACACTAATTGGAGGATTTGTTATTAAGGTACAATAATACCTACAAGTATACCTACAATTTTTTTTACATAATTATTTATTAAACTAGTAAACATATAATTGGAAAATACGCAACCAAGGTGACCTACCTTGGTAGCGTATTTTACAATTGCATTTTTCATAATTTAGTATATTAAATTCCAAGAAAGACAAGTAAAATTGCTGAAGATTCAGAATATAAAATAAAATAAAATGTTTTGAAAACTATGCGATTTCTATAATTTTAAACCGTTATTAGTCTTAAATACAAGATTAATTCTAAAATTATCCAGACTTAGGAGTTAGTTTAGCAGGATTAATGACCGCGAGAGCTGAAAGAGGTGTGTCAGTAGCTAAATGAATTGTCCCCTTGTCTTGTGCGAAATGATTTACCAACGATTGTAAACGGTTTAATTTATAATGTTTGTTTTAGTTTCAAGTGTTTGTGTAAACATACTAATATTTTTTATCTTCTTAAGTTTAATTAATGTAGCGAGATTTAACTAGGTAGTAAATTAAAAAAAAAGACGGGTTGCACTCCGGGAGTGCCGGCAGAAGTGAAAACTTGAATATTAACGTTGAAATAAATCAATTATTAATTGAATTATTATAACTAAGTTTTTTCACTATTTCTGCGTCACTTTTTTCATTAATCGATGCACTTTGTACAATTTCCATTTTTTGAAACACTATATACACGAATTTTACGAATACAAAGCAGTGTGGCTACTACACAGACGGTCGAGCCATCAGCTGTCCATCCACGTCCGCGTCCGCGTCCGCGTCCGCATCCACCATCACCATCACATCACATCACATCACCATCACCATCGCCATCGCCATCACCATCGCCACCACCATTGCCATCACCATCGCCATCGCCATCACCATCACCATCGCCATCACCATAGCCATCACCATCGCCGTCATCATCGCCATCACCATCACCATCGCCATCACCATCGTCATCGCCATCACCATCGCCATCACCATCACCATCACCATCCATCCATCCAACCATCCATTATCGTGTCTCACTTGGTTCACTTCGGTTGGCGCCGCCGTAGAAAGAGATGGGGGGGGAATCTCTCCTGACGGTCACGTGTCCTGACGCGATGCCCTGACGCGAGTTTAACATTTTTTACCCATTACAAAAAGTGTTCAACGCCGCTAAAGAAGTTTTCACTTCAAAAAAAAAAAAACCGGCCAAGTGCGAGTCGGACTCGCCCATGAAGGGTTCCGTAGCAGCAAGTAACATAATATAAAAGTTCTTGTAGTTCGTTGTAACTTTGTGAAAGGTAAATTGCGGTTTTCGATTTATGACGTATTAAAAAAAAACTACTTACTAGATCTCGTTCAAACCAATTTTCGGTGGAAGTTTACATGGTAATGTACATTATATATATTTTTTTAATTTTATCATTCTCTTATTTTAGAAGTTAGAGGGGGGGGGGACACACATTTTACCACTTTGGAAGTGTCTCTCGCGCAAACTATTCAGTTCAGAAAAAAATGATATTAGAAACCTCAATATCATTTTTGAAGACCTATCCATAGATACCCCACACGTACAGGTTTGATGAAAAAAAATTTTTGGAGTTTCAGTTGTAAGTATGGGGAACCCCAAAATTTATTGTTTTTTTTCTATTTTTGTGTGAAAATCTTACTGCGGTTCACAGAATACATCTACTTACCAAGTTTCAACAGTATAGTTCTTATAGTTTCGGAAAAAAGTGGCTGTGACATACGGACGGACGGACAGACAGACAGACAGACAGACAGACAGACAGACAGACAGACAGACAGACAGACAGACAGACAGACATGACGAATCCATAAGGGTTCCGTTTTTGCCATTTGGCTACGGAACCCTAACAACAAAGTGTTGGAAAACAGAAAATATCGTTCAATCTCAGAAGATCTATTGGCCAGATCCATGATGGATCTAGTGACGATTGTATTCTCATTGGATCCTGATTTCAAGATGTGGATACGTGTACGTACACATCTTCAACCATATTAATGTTGAAAAAGGTCGCTGCAGTTCCTGTTATTAAGTTAAAAAGATAATCTGTTTTGGAGAAAATCTTTTATTTAAAACACAAAAATAATCATGATTTAACCTGCGAATAAAATCAAGCTATAACTAGATTAATAATTAATAAACACAATGTGTACTCTGATAATGTGTATCATCTGCCTAGCCTTTTCCCAACTATGTTGGTGTCGGCTTCCAGTCTAACCAGATGCAGCTGAGTACCAGTATTTTACATGGAGCGACTGCCTATCTGACCTCCACAAACCAGTTACTGGGTAATACGAAACCCCTTGGTAAGAGTGGTTGTCTGACTTTCGGGCTTCTGACGACCCGTAACGACTGTCAAAGATCCACGAATGATAACCGGGACCAATGGCTTAACGTACTTTCCGAGGCATAGACGGGTCTTGGTATGGAAAGATGGTCACCCATCCGCAGACCAACCGTAGCTTAACCTGATCGATCGATCCAGTACGGCTTTTATTACTTAGAAACAAGCCCATCTCACTCTAATAATAACATGAAGGTCCTTTATTATTACGCTCATTGGAATAGATTGCCTTTGTACTGGGATTTCTATACCCATTGAAAATCTAAATACGTCTCGAACTTAGCCCTTTGTATTTAAGCAATATCACAGTAATACTATTCTAGGCAAATACTTTGAGGCTGAATGTATCTAATAATAGTATTTTAAGAAAATAGCTACCTACTTACCAATAATAGAATTATTTATGTTATTGTTATTAACTTTTTATGCGAATGTAATTATTCAATTTACATGTAGGTATAATTTTAGTTTCTACGATTTAGACTTTTAACTTTAAGTAATAGCTATGTATCCTAACTAACATTATAAATGCGAAAGTAAGTTTGTTTGTTTGTTTGTTACCTTTTCACGCCTAAACCACTGAACCGATCATCCTGAAATTTTGCAAAACGTTGTCAGGTGTACAGAAACGGACATAGGGTACCTTTCATCCCGAAAAAGTTCTGTTTCCGAGGAAAACAACAATTACATTATTATGGTAATAGATGGCGCCACGTGTCTTTCGAATCATGATTGAATTATATTAGAAACTTTAGAGTTTAGAGTGTCTACGTGGGTGAAGCCGCGGGTGGAAAGCAAGTCAAATAATAATTTTTGCGGTGCCCTGACAGGGTCTACAAAGGCTCTTAGCTCTAAACCTTCTTGTTTTGGAACGCAAATAAATAAATATGAAGTATAAGTAAGTGCACGGTTCCAATTGGTCGTTTCCTATGGAGAAGACCTCCACAGTAACTTTTTTTTTTATTGGCTTTTACAATGTTTTCAAACTGTGGCCTGTCAATAAGTACCAGCAACCTAATTGCGTAACACACTGTCAATCGAAATCTGAATCATTTTGAAGCAAATTGCTAATACATTGCTTCTTAAGTTCGAAGTATTTGTCTGCTCAACACGTAAATAACGCAATGAATGTTGTTGAACTGTCAAAATGAAACCGATTCCGATTGATAATGTGTTACGCAATTGCCCCGCAGGTACACGCGGTTATAGCAATTAGCTGACCCCCCTAAAAATTAAACAAATTTGAACCTTCTGCTTGTTAGCAGTAAGCTTATCGAACTAGAACAGTTCAACGTCTACGATTAATAAAACAGTTATTCGAATTTGATATTTAACACGCAGTGTTAAGGTAGGTATGAACTTGAATATTGTTGTAACTTGTAATATATTATTGCTAATTTCAACGACAATCACCATGTTCGTGTGGTCTAGTGGTAGCTGCAGTGAGCTGACAAGAGCGTGGTTGCGAGTTCGAAACCAACATATTTTCTGCTGCGCATTTTGTTTTATAATATTTTTTTTTTAAGTTATAAATAATAAATTATAACTTTAGCAACAAAAAAAAAAAGCTGAACGAAAATAAAAAAACGATAATGATGGTAAAAACGATTTTATTTTATAAAAAAAATTATTATAAGAATAACGTAAATGATATAACAGTTACTAATAACGTTGTTACATACTTCACAGAGTTTAATGTAGTGAATCAACATGTTATAATATTTAGAAATATATAGGTATGTATTTCTATTTCATAACAATAACATCACCACATTAAATATCGTTGAACTTAATAAAATAGCATTATACGTTGATGTTTTACCTACTAGGTATACTATATATCAATTTGTTTTGTATGTAGTTATGTTTAGTTATAAATAAGGTTTTGACAAAGACTTCTCGTCGGTAAATATGACAACATAATCTTCCCAATTAAAATTGAGATATTCTTGGGCAAAGCGGACCCTTGCTTGGCGATGTGCAGCAGTCAGTTAAATTTTACGTGCTGGCTTGTATTGTTTCAGTCCAGCAACATGCAAATGTTTTCTGACCGTCTGAACAGAAACATTATACTGCATTGAGTAGGCAAAAATGGGTGTTCAGTATGCCTTCTAACAATTGCTTGATGATGTTCTGACACAGGAGTAACATTGCAGGTTTTGGTTCAGGACGATCCTTTTGAATATTCCCTGTCTCTTCAAAACGTCTTAGCCACAGTCTGACTGTATTTCTCTGAAACAACACAATAAGCATAATTTTAATAACCCGGTAATCATAATTTTTCGAATAAGTTTGCAAAAATACCTTTAGATAAACCACATTAGACCTATAAATGATCTCATAATGAAACAATTAATTTTCTATTATTCTATACTCACGTTTTTAAGCCAACTAACGAATTAAGGAAGTATAAAAAAGAATACACTTACCGCTATATTAAGTTTCCTAGCAATCGCTTTAATACCAACATTCTCCTTATGCAAATACAATATTTTGTATTTTAATTAATAATCACTCAACTGAGACATGACGATTAAACTATCAAAACCGATAATAATAATTAATAAAAAGGCGTGGATTTTCGCAACTTAGTAAGGCAATATAAAAATGTTCGTGCGTATTCACTGCTATTTGTGCATAGAATGTCTTGTTCAATTTATTCTTATACCCCATATTCCTAAAATCATTTCAATAGCAGTTTTTGTTGAATACGCATATTGAAGTCGAACTACCCACTTATTGAAAAAGGTGAAACGTTTATCGTTTATCAACTTAATTGATATGCTTGTTCTTTACAATAATGCAAGAAATACTTAACGAACAATTTATATATTGAAAACAAAATTAAACATGAGACTAGATTTGAACTCGCATCTTGCACGTCTCAGCCTTACGCATGAACCACGACACCAGATTAACTTGAGTAAGATAGATGAAATAAGGTATTAGTAGCAATGACACAAATTATCACAACATTAACCTAACCTTTAAGTCTTGCTGATTAGAAATGAAAATTGCGTAACAAATACCCATACATAGTAAATGACCTAACACCAACATCTTAAAGCTCAAATTTGCGTATCAAAATTATTTATTGTTTCTGTTCATCGAGTAGTGTTAGTCCGATTAACTCATACATATTGAATAACCTTTAATGTTATGAGAGGAGGGTGCAAAATCGAGTAATTTTTAGGGGGGTCAGCTAATTGCTATAACCCATTGTACTTCATAAAATAGAAATGGTCTACAAATATACAGTCTACAAGTCTAATATAATTTTACTATTCCAAGAATTTTGTATTATCACAAAAGCCAATTTCTCTAATATTAATATATTAAGACAGCCATCCTAATTCAATATTGAATCATCATGATTCAATATTGAATGTTTTATATTTACAATACCTCGAATTTCTCCGATAAGGTTCTATTACTAAACTCATTAATAGTCTGACAAAGTAATCTAAAAACTACTTATAATTAGTACCTCTACACAAGAGCAAACTTGATCTTACTATTGATAATTCCTGTGAAACCGATAATGGATTTAGGGAAGAGTTATATTTTGTGATTGTGAAAATTATAAGAAAATCATTTGCACGTTTTGGAAGGTAGAATAGAATAGTTTTTTATTATATAAACCATATTAATTACAGATAAATGAATTTAGACATTTTACAAAGGGTGACACAATGGGCGGTCTTACCGCTAAGAAAGAAGCTAATTCATCATCATCTGCCTAGCCTTTTCCCAACTATGTTGGGGTCGGCTTTCAGTCTAACCGAATGCAGCTGGATACCAGCATTTTACATGGAGCGACTGCCTATCTGACCTCCACAACCTGGTTACTAGGTAATACGATACCCCTTCGTAAGACTGGCTGAAAAAAAAATCAGAAAGCTAATTCCTATATTAAAAACTTTCAAAATGTAGTCGTAAGAGTTTTTTACAGACATAAGAATGCGAACGTTCGGAATTGCTCCTATGATTAACTTATCACAACAAGGTTTAGATACCTTATGATAAGCCCCTCGTCTGTTAGGCAAATTTATAAAGTTCGGTAACAATAGAAAAAGTAATTGTGTGTCATTAGAGACTGTTGAGCTCTTAACTGGCTATCACCAAAGGAATCGAAGTATATCATCATAATCAGCCTATAATGTTCCCACTGCTGGGACACAGGCCTCCTCTCGGTGAGAGGGAGTGGGCCGTAATCCACCACGCGGGCCTAGTCCGGGTTGGCAGATGTCACATGTCTTCGAATTTTTGGTTCTCAGACAAGCCGGTATCCTCACGATGTTTTCCTTCTCCGTTTTGAGAGCAGTGGTGATGAAATAATTTACACAAAGTAAAGCGCTTGTCTGGGTTCGGACCTTTTTTTTTTTTATGGATGGGAAATTTGGGTTCGGACCTACGAGCTAAAACTCGTAAGTCGCGGCCGTTACCACTTGGCCACCACTGCTCTCAATGTATATACCTAAGTAATATTCCAAAGAAAGCATTTATCAATGTCGTTCTTTTAGAATTCATCCGTATCTTATTTCCGATTTTTTGCTCAAGCTTCTGAAAATATTTTTACTGGCATTGACTTTGGAAACTATAAAAATAGTGTAGACAAAAAACACCATTATGTTGACCTTAAGGATTTATGGATTTTTAAATAAGACGATTTATAAAAGAATTCAAAAGTATTTTGTAAATAACTCCTATATTTGGATCAAAAGCTTTAAATAATCTTAATATAAAAAAAAGAAACGGGCTTTGGTTTAAGAAACTTCAACCTTTGTGGTATTTTCTGTTATCAAAGTAGATAATATCTACCTTTTCAATCTGAAATCAACTTAACAGTCACGGTTTTAGAGTTGAAGTTTATGTAAATGTTTTTCTCTAACGATATTACTGATGTTAGGTTCTACCTAAATTAAATCCAAGATAGATGTTTCTTTTAGATTTGATTTGGTATTATTTACTTCACAGTAATACTTGGTATATTTCGTGGTTCAATGAACAAAGAAATCACATCGAATTTTCGAAGTACCTATCTACTTATCTTTATCATAACATCATCGTACAGATTCAAAGATCCTGTTTATTTTCTTGTCTATTACTCTGATATTATATGTCATAGCACATTATTGACAATGTCAAAATTGTACAAAAAAAAAAATAAGTAAAAGGGAATCATTCCAATTTTCCCCACCGAGCCGCCTCAGGTGGGTCTAGAGATGAGATAAATTAGATTACAGTTAAAGAAAACTTATCTTTGAGGCCTTTTAAAAATGTTTTTTTGTCTGCAGAAATTAGAACTCAGGCTAAATAATAACTCCCGGCCACCGTAGGCGCGGGCCTGCGGACGGAGAGTAATGGGTAGCTCACCGTCCGATTAGGACCAGGCCCGTGCCGGACCGCGCGTACGTGTTCCACGCGCACCTGAAAGAGATGTCAGCAAAAAGGAAGGGGCCTGCCAAGACCGAAGCCTGCCGGGGGTGCGGGATTGTCCGAAAGGGTTACCGCTACCCCGGAACATAAAGGGCTAAGGAAGGAACGCGGATGGGTTTTAGTCAATAAGAGTCTGCCTTCCGCTCCACCCAGAGCGGGAGGGGTCATTTGATGATTTGCCATACATAAAAAAAAGGCTAAATAATAACAGCCGCACGGGTTGATCAAAGATTATGCCATGCTGTCGAGATCGTTTCGAGAATGGTCGCCCATCAACGGACCGAGCATTGCAACTATTACATTACCTACAGATCGAAACCCCTCAGTGCCTTGCAAAGCACGTTAAACCGTTGCTCCCTGCTGTCATTCGTAGATCTTTATCAGTTGTTAGCTGTAGTCTTACTCCGCATCCTAACCAAAATGATTCGATGATGAAACACGTGCGTGTACGTCAAACGTGTGGGCGAAAAGAAATGCGACTATCGCATACTTGTGCGATGATCGGGTTGCTAAAAGTCTGGCAACCAGTTATACCAAGGGGTACTGTGTTACCCAGTGACTGGCTTGTTGAGGTCAGATAGGCAGGCGGGCCATATAAAATACTGTATAGAGGTATGGGAAACAGGGTGTAAAGTTCACTCTAATCTATAGAAAAGGGAGGATCGCTCGATCGTCCGACCAGACCGGTGTTGTGTCTGGCGGGCAACTGCCTAATGATTCATGTCGGGCTGTTGTATCTATGCTAGATGCGCGGTAAACTCTGCTTGCGAGATGCAGGATTTGCGTGACGTCAGTATGACGCGTTGTTCGCATGTGGCGTTGTAGATACCGCCACAACTGGTATTCAGTGATTTATTGATGTAGATATAAATGATTGATTGAGTGATAAATCAGAACAATTACCTACAAAAAAAATTAACGAAGACTGTCTTTTAACACGAAATAACTAAGAGTTCAAAACTCACCATAGTTAGGCATATAATATTCCACCTCCAAGGACGCCCGTTCCTCCACATTGTCGAGGAGCCGCAGCACCTCATCATTCGTTAACCTGGCGGTGGAGATGCCGTTGACGCTGCAGATCCTGTCTCCTGGAGCCAGGCGGTCTGATTCGTGAGCCACGGAGTCCTTTGTGAAGCCCACTATTGAAGGAACTATGCCGGGTTCCGAACGACCTGTGGGACAAAAAAAAAACGTGCTGAATTTTTTTGGTGAAAACGTATTATTTTACCCACGAAAAAAATCAAAAAGACGTGTCTTTTTTAACAGCACTACTTTTCAAAGTGGTAATATATCAGCATAATTAAAATAAATTAGTTGATAAATATTCTTTCAGACGCTTTTAAGAATATTGGAAAACTTTTTCAATTCTGAAGTTTGACTGAAATCTGGCGTTATCTTACACTCACAGCACCATTTATATTAAAAGTCGCAAGGGTATATAAAAAGCTCTTTCAATAAATTAGTTCATGTAAGTTAAACCGAGTATAATATAGTACATACTAATTCCATGAGTTCATCACAGTCTGTAAAAAGTTATTTAAAGTATCAAAACTGGTTCCTTACAATCCAGTTCATTATTATGTTCCAAGCAAACAACAGGGCTAAAGAAAACCGAAAAAGTATCACACTAAAAAAATTCCTAAAACAAAAGCCTAGTCAGCTTAAACACGTGTACACCCCACCCCACAAGTCCCGAAACGTCTCACACAACAGCACAGTAACAATAATGCTAAACTTGGAAGTGCCACTATACGGGCTAGCCGTGCTAACTGAGTCATAAACATCTTGCTGTTTGAACCTTCATAAAAGGATCAAAATTGCTCATAAATATGAAATGGCACTTTCTACGAGCGGTCATTCAGTACGGTGTAGTGCGATGTAAAATACCTAGTTTTTGTGAAGTGGAGCCGCTATTTTCAGCGTCCAAAACTTTTTAGAGCATCCAATTTTGTTGGGTATTGTTTTTATGTTGACTATTCCGGAGTGTTTTGATCGATATTATATTGTTACGGTTAGTACGGAAATTGGTGAGTCGGAGTTTTGAGGTCAAAATGTTGAGTGACTGAAACCTTGTTGAAAACAACTGCTAGTTAAGCTTAAGTTAAATGCAGAAAAGATGTAAGATTATAACCTGGTTTCTTAATTGAGATTTGAAGTTGAGCACTTGTCAAATTCTACTTTTAATAAGTAGATTACTCAAGGTGACTCCTTAAGTGTAGCTCGTGAATTTTAAAATCTCTTACGTAATAGCAGTTTTGCATTTCATAGGCTTAAGTAGCCATCATATTCAGTCTATAATGCTCCTACTACTGGGACAGAGGTCTCCTTTTTATGTTAAGCCGTTGGTCCCGGCTGTCATTCGCGGATCTTTGACAGTCGTTACGGGTCGCCAGAAGCCCGAAAGTCTGACAACCAGTTTTACCAAGGAGTATCGTGTTACCCAGTAACTGGGTTGTGGAGGTCAGATAGGCAGTCGCTCCATGCAAAATACTGGTATTCAGCTGTATTCGGTTAGGCTGGAAGCCGACCCCAACATAGTTGGGAAAAGGCTAGGCAGATGATGTAACAAAATATTACATTTCGAAACAAAAACAGTTGATTTGACAGTGTCAACGTCGCACCCACATCAAGGGACTTATATTCTCAACGATATAAAAATGTAACTCTTTATCGATTTGGTATCCCATAGCTACCTTTATTTTATGCTTCGGGAATATGTATTTGGTTATTGGAAAGTAATAATGGTGCCGATTCTGTTGTTCACAAACTAAACTAAATGTAAGTTCAGTGCATCTTTCTCTTTCTACTCCATTAAGAAAAGGACAGCAGAAAAGTTTTAGTTTAGTCCTGTCAAATTAATCAGCGCCTGATTGTAAATTGACATAATTTTATCAGGCAAGTTTTAATCACTTCTAAACTTGTATGGAGTAGTGTCAGGCGCTGATTAATTTGACAGGACTAAACTTAAATTTATCTTCTGTCCTTTTCTTAATGAAATAGAAAGAAAAAAAAGATATACTGAACTTAAATTTAGTTTGTAAACAAGGGAATCGGCACCGATATCAAATATTTTTTGTCTTATGTTTATTTTATGTGTTACTAGCTGGGCCCCGCGGTTCCACCCGCGTAAATGTCGATCCCGTGGGAATATCGGGATAAAAAGTAGCCTATATATTACCTAATTCAGAGTGTCAGCTGCCTCCATACAAAATTTTATCAAAATTGGTCCAGCCGTTTGACCGTGAAGAAGTAACAAACATATAAACACACACACTCACAAACTTTCACCTTTGTAATATTAGTGTGATAACAGGTTTTAGAAACACACATCATGCCTGGTTCCGCAAAGGGTTGGGCAGATGTGTACCTGTAGTACTCCCACATGGGTCCCATGTGTAGGCTTTAGTATCGGTAATAAATTATGTTTAGGAGGTATTCGGATACAGAGGTGTGTGCTCACCTAATACTTGTTCGTAAATGCTCATGACACTGGGAAAGATATAGAAGGAAAACGCATTTAAGACAGTGTGACGGCAAGACTGCCACATACAATTAGAAAAGCTGTCGGAGGCAGCATGTACACACGAAGATATCAAGCTACACATGACCTCGTACTGTTATGTGGACTTTCTGTACAAGAGTTCAGCTTATACTGAACATGTCGAGCGCACTAGCGGTTCTCACCACGAAATAGTTTGGAGACGCGTCGTATGTGGTCACAATCCTGAGCAGTGAGGGAACGACGAAGAGAGAAGTGTGTTTCTACAAAAATTACAGATGTAAGGTAAACCTTATGAATATTGCAAATGTATGTTGTACGACTTATTAATCAAATAAAAAGATTTACTGAAATTGCATCGTCGTCACTAATAGATTTAATCGTTGACGTGTTTTTAATGACAAACTCGGAGCATGCCTGTGAGAAGGAGTGGGCCATAATTTATCACGTGGACTCAGTGGGGGTTGCTAGATGTAACATGTTTTCGAATTTTAGTTCTAGGACATGCCGGTTTCCTTACGATGTTTACCTACACCGTTTTTGAGAGCAGTGGAGATGAAATAATTTACACTAAGTAAAGCGCCTGTCTGGGTTAGAACCTACGACCTACAAGTCGTAAGTTGCGGCCGTTATAACTAGGCTACCACTACTCTCCGAACGTTAAGAGGTTTTGACGTTCAAAAGTGCCTTTTATGTGCCTATTTGAAATAAATGCTTTGATTTTGACTTTAATATACAAGTACCTAAAATCCCTGAATAAATCACAATCACTTCTGGCGTTTGTTTTTACTGATTAAAAAAAAAGAATGTACCAACATTTGGGCTAAATTCGGTCGTAAAGATAAGTTCACCACTAAACATCCCACACACACATCCGCACAGTTACATTTTTAATGAAGCCATGACAGACTAAGAGCGAATTTGACCAATGAAACTGACCGCGATCAGCAAATCTAAACCGTGTTCAAAATACAACAATGTCTTTCAGGCCAGCCTTGGACTGCTTTGATGACAGACAACGATTTCGTTAATAAATAAATTATTATTTAACAACAAGTTCCAGTTGCCAATAAACCAGTTAGCAATTTAAAGCCTTTTATTGTTAGCACTAGACTTTTACCCCCTTACTAATAAACGCTGTATAGCGTCTGTATAGTTACACAACGCTTTGTCTTCTTCTTTCGAAAGTCAAATTACTGACGACTGAAAGAGAGAAATCGATTTGTAACTATTCATCTGATATAATACGTTTATTAGTAAGGGGTAAAGAATTAACTTTGTTTAGAACTCGTGTTCGCTGACTCATTTATACATCTCTCAGATTTCATCTATTATGTGATGGAAGGTAAATTTCAAGATATAATAAGAACCGACCCGCATTTTGGAACGAAAAGATTTATGCTGACGTGTCATTGTTCTCAAAAGTGTCGAGATATGGGAAGGTATGTAACAATGTGTCAACATGACACGGTTTACAAAAGTCCTTTTTACCAGTGCTCGGAGGGGCAATTCTCGTATTTAATAAAGGGGTAATCTTAGTCGTAATCTGTCAAAAATACCCCTAATTTTCCTACATTTCTGACATGTGTATGACATTGATTGACGCTTGTGATGAGATTTGGACTTGATTTTGAACGTTTTTGAATACGGTTTTTGGCTTACTGGTTCTTGCGGTGTACTGGCAATGGCAATGTCTTTCTTTTTGATAGTTTAACCGGTCAAGCAGCGCGCGTCGCCCATTGGCGACGAAACAATAGAAAATCAATTGTGTCTCATTAGCGGAGCTTGACAGATTAACATCATTCATATGTGTTATTTGCATTGTGACGAATTTATCGAACATCAAGCAATGGATTAGCAATTTCCTCCAAAATCTTTCGGATTGCGATGGAAAGTGTATTACGCAGTTAGGGTGCCGACTTCCATTATCTACATGTTTCAAGAGATTCATTTT
Organism: Amphipoea lucens; assembly: GCA_947508005.1. Lineage (NCBI taxonomy): Eukaryota > Metazoa > Arthropoda > Insecta > Lepidoptera > Noctuidae > Amphipoea > Amphipoea lucens. The sequence goes on along the minus strand of OX382360.1, from coordinate 21,890,305 downwards.
ATTTTGCAAGATCAAAGATCAGTTACTACATGGCCAACAAAGGCATATATTGCGGTTCTTTTTAACCTATTTTCATTCACATTATGTGCAGCAATGTTTCAATCAAATGATGCAACTTCTTAAAGTTAAGGTTAAGAATTTTCGTTTGGCTTTTTTTCAACAACACCAAGATCTAAAAATTGCTGGAATGCGAAATTGGACAGAATAATCCGGAAAACCATACTGGACCAAGCTAAGGCCTATCCGCGGCTATAAAACCTCAGATGATGATGACGGTTTTTTGTCATAATCATGAATTATAATCATAAATCATTTATTTATTTGTAAACATGGTTAAGAGATACATAGATATTTTTTTCCTTATATTAAAGTTCTCCATATTTTACCATCACATGGGTATGCAAATAGTGTAATACAATTTAAAACTATCAATAATGTCAACTAAATTCAATAAATCTATAATAATTTAAAAAATAATTTAAAATAAATCAATAATAACTAAATTAAATAATAATAAATAATTTTCTCCACTTTAATCCATTATAATACACACATCAAAAGTGTCTAGGGATCAACATATATTTTTGCAATAACTTTTCTCCTGATTGATATTAATTAAAATTTTCTTTAAGGATTCATCAAATAAAGTGTTTTCGTTTGTCACAGTAACGATAAACCAAGTCACCTTTGCATTAATAAAGAAATTTGCCATTTTCCTAATAAAGGGATTTTTGACATTTGAACCACTAACACAAAAGTTCGAAAAAAAGACTGAAATAACAGTTTTCTTTAAAATTTTATTGGGTAACTTAAACAATTAATAATCCGTGTTTCTACCGCGAACACTAACAACACAAGAACATCGGTTTGGCATACTCAAAATGAGTTCATCCAAATCACGCTGTGGAATGGCCGCCCATGTTCGTTGCAACAACAAAAAAAGGTCTTCTTGCGACTGGATACCCTCCATATTCGGCAGAGCTCTTCTCTGTAGCATATCCCATGCATGCTCAATCGGGTTCAAGTCTGGCGACTGAGCAGGCCAGGGCAGGACATTGATGTTAGCTGCGGCGAGAGTCTGTCTTACAACTCTTGCGGTGTGCGGTCGTGCATTATCATGCATTAACTGAAATAAGGGACCGATTTGCACTTGTAGAGGAACGATGACGTCTGATACAATCGTCTCAGCATAAATTTGAGCGTTGAGGTTGCCTCTGATCCAAATCAACTCAGTTCTTCCGCCGATCCAAATACCCGCCCATACCATGATGGTTCCACCACTATAAGGATGGACTTCCTGGCAGGATTTTAATCGCTGTTGGCGTCCAGGGGTTCTCCAGTGTCGTATACGTCTTGTATCCGGTCTCATACCAAAACGAGACTCATCAGAAAAGCACACGAAACGCCATTGTTCTTCTGCCCAATTTCTGTGTTCAAGAGCCCATTGATATCGAATCCTACGATTGTGCATTGCTATAGGTGGTACCCGTAGCGGTCTTCGGGAATGAAGGTTCACTTCATGCAAGCGGTTTCTGACTGTTTGGTCGCTAATTAAGTTCCCTGAAGAGTGATAAAGCCTCACGGCTAACATCATGGCGGTTATTGTTGGAGCTCTTCGAGTTAAGATTTGAATGTATCGGTCTTGTCTCCGTGTGGTGCAGCGATACCGTCCTCCATGGCGCTCAGCCACGGTACCAGTGCTTCGGTAACGTGTCCAAAGTCGACTGATAACACTCTGACTTGTATTCAGAGCTAAAGCCACAGTACGTTGCCGGGAACCAGCTTCTATCATTCCCACGGCTCTGAGCATTTCTTCCCTGCTTAAATGACGTCGCCGCTCCATAATCCGTCCGATACCAAGTAATCAAGTCCGATACCAAGTCCGATACCAAGTGTCCCTCCACCGTCCCTCCTGTGTTACTGAACGGTGTGGAGTTGCACAGGGTGTACTCTTTTAAATACCTGGGCCACTGGATGACAGATGATTTTAAGGACGACGCAGATATGGAGAGGGAGCGCAGAGCATTGTCGGTTCGGGCTAATATGCTGGCCCGCCGGTTCTTCCGATGTACGGTGGCAGTCAAAATAACGCTGTTTAAAGCATATTGCATGTCGCTGTACTCGGGGAGCCTGTGGTTCAGCTATACCCAAAAGGCCTACAATGCTCTGCGGATCCAATATAACAACGCATTTAGAGTGCTGTTGCGTCTGCCTCGCTTCTGTAGCGCGTCATCTATGTTCGCTGAGGCACGTACCGACTGCTTCAATGCTGTACGGCGTAAGAGAGCGGCCTCGCTGCTAAACAGACTCCGGGGCAGCCCCAACAGCATTCTACGCGCTATAGCCGGGAGACATGACAGCCCGTTGGTGAGGTCACTTGTCACCTGTACATTGTCGGTGTTATTAGTTAAGTACTAACATAGGTTAAGATTATTGTTACTAACCCAATGGATCTCTGTTATCCGATAAAGTAAAATAAATATATATAAAATATATAATAACGTTGGTTTTAATCAGTAGTAGGGAAACAGTAGCACTAATAATGTCTTCAATGCGTTGTATGTTTTTATAGGGAAAATATTGACAGCTGATTTTCATCTTTTACTCGAATTTGATTCACAGTTCCTGATTCAAATTATGAAATGCACCAAAAAGGATCCATATAAATTTATAAAATCATAAATTTATTACAAAGCCACATCTCAATCTCAAGAAATCCGCATAAAAATGCTTGATCCCTAGACACTTTTGATGTGTGTATTATAAATTCGAAAGTAACTCTGTCTGTCTGTATGTTACCTTTTCACGCCTAAACCGCTGAACCGATTTAGATGAAATTTGGTATAGAGATAGCTTGAGTCCCGGGAAAGGACATAGCATACTTTTTATCCCGATATTCCCACGGGATCGAGACTTATGCTATAAGTCTCGATCCCGTGGGAATGCGGGTGAAATCGCGGGACGCAACTAACTCTGTATATAAATAATTTAAATAGTACCGAATTTAAGCAGAATGTAAGTAATTTAATCACATTGACGCGTTAACAGTAAAACCGAGCATAATTAGCTAATAACAAATTCAGTTGGCGTCACAACCGGACCACGGCACAATGCGAACAATGATGACCCAATATTATTTTGTGCAGATTTATCTAGGGACCAAACCGCAGCAATACATGCGGACAAAATATGTGGAATATAAATTATAATTTCCGTCGTTGCGCAGGAAACGGGAAAGCATAGAGCAGAACAATGAACACGGTGAAATGTATCTTTTGGATCCGCCATTTTGGATTAAGGTTTTATTGATGGCTTTTTCTAGAAGTAATGTTATGTATTCAGGAAGGGACAAACCAGCTCTGATGTAATTGATGATTTTAATCGACTCTAACTTCAAGGTTGGTTCATGGTGACCTCATACTGACACTACCTGATACTGAGACCATTATTTCAGTCGATCTATGTGAAAATCGCACCGTGAAATTTTAGGCGAAGTGAGCAGTTAATGGTGGAATGACAGCTCATTTCAAGCTCACTTCACCATAATTTTCATGGCGAGATATTTACAGGACAAACGGCTGGATTCAGTAATTCTTGGACAGCAGACTGCCATTCAGACCACACATTGATTATGTTAGAAGTAGATTGATTCCGTTGATCGGAGCTCTGCGAAATATTGCTAAATGTGTTCCATTTAAATTACGCTACACAATCTATAATACACTGGTCAAACCGCATCTAGACTATTTAATTCGAGTGTGGGGACAGGCCGCTATTACACATCTTCATGACCTACAAGTAACTCAAAACAAGGCAATCAAATTACAATTATCTAATACCTACGAAAGACATTTATGCTAAAACTAAACTATTTAACCTTAAAAAATTATATATTTACCACACATGCATACTAATAAAGAAAATTTTAACAAACAAAATACACTCACAAATCACCTTCAAACACAAAACTCACCACTACTACACCAGGAATACGGATAGTATAGAACTGCGTTCAGTTAGGACTTTGTACGGAAGAAGAACTATTCAGTTTGAGGGAGCGCAGCTTTATAATAATTTACCGAAATAAATAAGAGATTGTTCATCAGTGAACATTTTTAAGAATAGGTTAAAGTTGTATTTGGCTAACCAACAATAATAAATCATTACTATATGTACTCGATAGATTGAACGGCAATTATGTTTTTTGTTTAGTTTCTCATCATTAAGTGAACTGTGTATGTCCTTTTTGAGAAATAAATTTCTTTAAACCGAATTCTTGAAATGATAAAGTCATGAAACCAATACAATTTTCAAAAATTAAATCACACCAATTATGGTTCGCGTTTAACTCAAGGCACAAGGCAGTGCACATTTATTTAGGTTTGGTTGGACATCATATTTTTGATCTAGTTACATACGCTATTGATACGAAATTATCGATATGACCGGCTCTTTCCACCGTCCAAAGCTCAGAACACAGTAATTCTCGATCAACTCCAAACACCAATTTAATTGCAATAAACGCCGGTTTCAGGTTTGATTTAAAAGTTATCGCATTTTGCCGAAGTTCATAATCCTAGCCAAGTTTGTGCTAGCTATTGTTGCTTATTTTTCTTTTGAAGAAACTTTTGCCAAGCTTAAAAGTTAAGCTAAGATGTTTAACACTAAGTTAGGCCCATGTTAATTGCTTTTAAATAGGGTTTTGTATTGTGAATTTATATTAACAAGATAATTATTATGGTTTGGGAATCGCTTAATGAAAGCACTCAACGCTTTGGCGATTTCTAACTGTTTGAATTACACTAAAAGTCCCGATAACTTATGAAATTATAATTTACACATAAACGTCATTAATGCCCGGTTCAAAGTGTAAGATAAAATGTGGTGACACTGCCTAAAGACCCCTGCAATAGGTACTAAGAGAATTCCTGATACGTTACATAAAATTACCTATCTAAGCATGTAGGGAATTTCCAATAATTGTATTACATGCATTACGTACCCATAATTCTATTTCAAAGTCAAAGTCAAAGCATTTATTTCAAATAGGCACATAAAAGGCACTTTTGAACGTCAAAAATTATCTTAAAATAGAATTGATTCTAGTCGCCCATTCCAAAAGGTAGTTTTCGTATGGAGAAGAACGGGCAAGAAACTCCACCGTTACTCTTTTAAAATGTTTAGGTACAATATTTTGCATGGGTACATTAATTATATAATAACATGTGAGGACGATGCACCTACAATAAAATTACTATACCACAATAGGTAAAAGAATTAAAAACGAAACCATGACATATAAATTAATTATCTGATAGATACATGGTGCTCACATATTTACAAACATGGTACAAGCAAAACGATTTTAATTAAAAAACAAAATACAAGTAATAAGTCCGGGTGTGTGTAATAAATGTAAAAAAAAAGAATAAAAAAATTTACAATTAAATTAGCAACCAGTTTGATTTTGTCTAGACTCTAGATTGTCCTATGGAGCAGGACCAGCATGTTTCCAAGCGTTCTTATCTTGGATATAATCTTCTAATTTATAGTATGCTTGTTTACAAAGTGTACGTTTAATGTGAGTTTTAAATTTTCTTTCATTTAATTGCAATATATCACAAGGTATTTTATTGTAACATTTAACACAGTACCCCATAAAAGATGTATGTACTTTGGCTAATCTGAAAAATGGTTGATGTATTTTATCTTTATTTCTTGTATTAAAGTTATGTCTATCGCTTATTTTATTAAAAAGATGTAGATTTTTTCTTACATACATAATATTTTCATAAATGAATTGGCAAGGTACCGTCATAATATTAATCCTTTTAAATAGTTCCCTGAGAGATTCGCGGCGACGTAGATTATAAATGGCTCTGACAGCTCTCTTTTGCAAAATAAAGATGGATTCAATGTCAGCAGCTCGACCCCATAGTAAAATGCCGTACGACATAACGTATTTAGAGGCAGAATAACGTAAAATGGTAGAACTTTATCGAATAAATTCCTTCACAAGGCCCTATTATTACAACGTGGTTGCTCACAATGGGCCTCATTAAAAGGTGAAAGTCTCCCAAAGGGCAATGAAGGGGCCTTTGCTCAGAGATTCCTTACGTGATCGAATCAAAAACAAAGAGATCCGCAGAAGAACCAAGGTAACCGACGTAGCCCGAAGAATTGCCAAACATAAGTGACAGTGGGCAGGGCAGTGGGTATTGCTCGCAGAACAAAAGGACAATTCTGGTAATTTAAAACGTTCAAAATTTTGTCGCAGTCTCATCTCAGCGACAAATAAATGTCGAAAACTTGTCAAAAATGTAGGGAAATAAGAGGTATTTGTGACAGATTGAGACTGAGATCAGACAGTAAACATTCTTAAAATTACGAGAATTGCCCCTCAGATAGCCGATGGGGTGAAAGGTTCTGGAGTGGTGATCACGTACCGGAAGACGTAGCGTTGGAAGGCCTCCCACAAGGTGGATTGATGACCTGGTCAAGACCGCAAGAGTCCACTGATAGCGAGAAACACAGAACCGGTTGTAGTGGTGTGGAAGTTTTTTGGAATTATGATATTACTAGCTGCGCCCCGCGGTTTCATCCGAGTAAATGTCGATCCCGTGGTATATCGGAATAAAAAGTAGCTTATATGTTAATCCAGGGTGTCAGCTACCTCCATACAAAATTTTATCAAAATTGGTCCATCCGTTTAAGCGTGAAGAAGTAACAAACATAAAGACACACACACACTCCCTCTTACAAACTTTCGCCTTTTATTATAATGTGATAGTGTGATTACAATTTTTAAGCTTCATTTTACAAATCTGCAGGTTAAACCAGCATTGAGCTATATCACAAAAACTGTCTTTCTCACCGTTTCTACCAGCTCGGCAGAACTCGACAGTGTTCGGAAATATTCAGAATTATATCTGCATCTCCTACATCAGAGGCTATTTATTTGGGACAACGTCAACATAAGCTGCATTTATTGAATACTAGAGTCTTTGGTCAACTGGACCCACTCGAACTGGACCCGCGGGTCCAGTTGACCAAAGCAATGATTTTCTATATTTTTATTGGTCAACTGGATCCACTGTCATACTACAGCTGAACAAAAATATTTACAATAAGTATCTCATGTTGGTTGGGATCTTCTTTTATTAATACGAATATTTTAAGTCGTTCACATTTGAGAGTTTCCTTTTAAGTATTCATGTTTATTTTGATGTCTTGAAAGTATGAGATTGTAATGGCATTTAGCAGTCATGAGAGATTTGGTTTTTGATTACTTCGTGTTAAACTAGTTTCTTTAAGTATTTGTTTTTTTTTTACATAACATCAATACGAGTATGTTACGCAACATTGATTTATCTGTCTCAATTTTGATAGTAAATCAGATCTATCAAAATTGGAGCTATTAAGTCTAAATCGTTTCCATCATGGCGTATTGTTCCCCATAACATTACACACACTACCACCACATTACCATATAAACGTACCTACCCCATAAAACTCCACTAATTTTACGGCAAAACTGTTCAGAGCATCGCCATAATCCGTTTTCATTCTAATAAAACTCTCCGATTTCTTATGGTGTAATAAAATTTATTCAAACCAACAACAGACTAACGACCGGATCCTACATCAGCATACGACTACAGTTTATTCCCTGTAACATGCAGTTTGTGGCTTCAACGACTCACTTCTGTCCCTAACTGAGCTGTTTGAATCACGTCCAAAGCGGGCTGTACACGTAATGGCATAGTATTATCGGTTACACGTACGATCACAACAAGCAATGTACGATTGTAATAACGATTTTAACATCAACTGCGGTTGTAAATGGATTATGTTGAGAGATTTCATCTTTTGAATGTAAGTTTATTTTTGTTTTAAAGGTCGCTCCTACGATTTGTTGAATCATTGTTTTGTAGTCTTTTTCCGAACAATGTTTATTTTTAACCGACTTTAAAAAAGGAGGTTCTGTATTCGACCCGTATGTATGTATGTATGTATGTATGTTTGTATGTCCGTGATTATCTCAAAAACTACTGAACCGATTTTGATAATTCTTTCATTATTGTGATCTACATACTTTCAGGAAGGTTTTAGTATATAATACATTAGGTAATTATTCTTATGTACGAAGTTATATGCATAAATGTACTGCATCTCCGGCATTTATATGCGAATTTTGATGATTCTTCGAGTTGTGTCTTCAATTCTTCAATGCACTAGTGTTAATTGAATTTATGTGGGGTAGGTACAACTAAAAAGTGAAAAATAAAAACTTTTTTACAAAAAAAAACAACCGACTTCAAAAAAAAAACACTACAAAGTGAAAAATAACTTTAATTTCGGAAGTCGGTGTCAAAAAACGAAAATGCGGAACCAAAGACACCGACTTCCGAAATTAAAGTTATTTTTCACTTTGAAGTGTTTTTTTTTTGAAGTCGGTTGTTTTTTTTGTAAAAAAGGATTTCTTCTTGGCCTTATTCTCAAGGAATGTCACTCTTCTAAATCAAGTCAACACAATTGTTATACATCTTTTTGCGTAGAATATTCACACTTAATATTATAAAGGCGAAAATTTGTGAGTGTGTGTGTGTGTGTGTGTTTATATATTTGTTACTTCTTCACGCTCAAACGGCTGGACCAATTTTGATGAAATTTGGTAGTAGTATATATATAATACTAGCTGTGCCCCGCGGTTTCACCCGCGATAAAAGAATTATAGTCCTTTTTTATTGATTCCCTTTACAAATCTTCAGCCCTCTTTTTACACCCTTAAGGGATAATTTCGGGGATAAAACTTTTCTGTATCATTCCCTACAATTCAAACTATCTCCATACCAAATTTCATCTAAATCGGTTCAGCGGTTATTGATTCCCCATACAAACTTCCACCCCCCGTTTCACCCCCTTAAAGGATGATTTCTGGAATAAAAACTATCCTATGTCCTTCCCCGGGATGCAATCTCTCTCTCTGCCATATTTCCTCTAAATCCGGACGTGAAAAGGTAACATACAGACAGACAGACAGAGTTACTTTCGAATTTATAATAGCCCCGCGGTTTTACCCGCATAAGTCTCGATCCCGTGGGATTATCGAAATAAAAATTACCCTATGTCCTTTTCCGGGACTCAAGCTATCTTTGTGCCAAATTTCATCAAAATTGGTCCAGCCGTTTGAGCGTGAAGAAGTAACAAACATATAAACACACACACACACACACACACACACACACACACACACACTCACAAACTTTCGCCTTTATAATATTAGTGTGATAGTGTGATTAGTATGGATTTTTTAGGTAAGTAAATTGAAAGATTTCTGTTTCTCATTACAATATTGTGAAATAAGCACAGTTATCATTTGTCTTATCTTATCAACACTAACATCAATGACCAAAAGATAGCCTTCAAATACTACAAGTACTTTCAACTAACTATCAGTAGCGTATCGTTTGCTGGTTTGGCTCGAAGCCAAAGAACCTGTCATTACTTACGTGTTTTCAAGCGTCATTACACCTTGTACTGATACTGGTACAAGTAACGTCATATTTAACAGCTGATAGTTACGAAGTAGAGGCATTTTTGGGCTATATTATTATTGTACAGTAGTACTATGATGATAAATCAAATGATATAAAAAAGCACTACGGTAACGGCCACACATTAGGATTTAGAGTATTCAGCATTGCCTAGGCATAAGGCTTAAGTTCCCACAAAACAATTATCTCTAAAAACAGAGCTTCCTCTCTCCTACCCTTTTTGCTGTGCCCTACAGGGTCCATAATGATCTTAATTACATATTAGTTACCACCTAAGTACACATTATGGTAAGGCAAAAAAGTATTGAGTATTGAAGGATGTACGGATTAGAATCATCTAAGCGGGCTCAGAAAAAGAAAAGCTGCAGATACGTCATTACTAAGTCATTACGTGTTACTTCTAATCGCAGAGATTACGTGTTACTCCGGCTATACGAAGACTAGAAAACAAATTATATCGATGTCTTTTTAGTTGGCATTTTTGTTCTAGTTGGATTTAATTTTATAAAATAATATATTTTTTTTATTTTATTTTCTACGTTTTTTTTTGAGTTACCGATATAATTTTAGAAAGTACTCCTTTAAGACCTTTCTTTTGACATCCCACTGGATACGAAAACAACCAAAAAAAAAACAATCAGTCACCCCACTTTTTGGATGTAACATCCGTCATTTTGATTTTGTAAAAAAATGTAGCCTTTGTCTCCCGGACTATAACAACATAGTTTAGGCGATACCCTGGAATATACGTGAATATAAACATAGACTGCTAAAAACATAACCCTTTTGGGTTTGCCATAGTCGAGTAAAAATGTAATTGCTGAGAAAAATACTCCTAAAACACGCTTACGTCAAGCGACTCATATCCGGAAATAAAGTGACTGATCGGTTACCTACTAAACACTCAAACAGACAAACACGAAATTTCCACGAAATTGATCGTTTGACAAACAATCAACTAACACCACCACACTTGTGTCCACTTAAAATTTCACATTTAGCACATTGTGCATAATTCGTTCGTACGCATTCCGCTCGTGTATCCATCGATAATGCTGCACTTAATGAAGGTTGATTGCACTTTGTGTGCTGCTAAAATGGCGATATTAGCAATTTACGGAATTCCAAACGTTTTATAGGTGTGAGGGAACGGATAAACTGATTTGGCGGCGCCAATTGGTATCGAGTGTGTTCAATGAAATTTGCTACGCGAATCTGATTTTCTATCGGGGTGAGCGAATGATTTTTGCCAGATGGGTGTAATTTTTTGGTCCGGAATTGAGGTCTAGTGGCTTTTTGTGATTATTGTGATTTGATCTTTGATTCTTACTTACAGTAAGGAAGATACATCTTTTAGAACTCAGTCAGTCAGTCAGTCTTCAGTCTATAAGGATTTATCAGTTATTCAGTCAGTAACAAATGATTATCAAAACCTATCATTCGACCTCGGAATTACTTTACCACCCTAGCCTAAATATCACTTGCACGTCATCATCATCATCATCAGCCTATAATGTTCCCGCTCCTGGGACACAGGCCTCCTCTCTGTGAGACGGAGTGGGCCGTAATCTACCACGCGGGCCCAGTGCGGGTTGGTAGATGTCACATGTCTTTGAATTTTTGGTTCTAGGACATGCCGGTTTCCTCACGATGTTGTCACTTGCACGTCTAATGTGATAAATAATGACAAATACAATAATGTTAGGTAGTTTCAACCTTACTGACGTTTCAATTTACTGGAAGTTTTTGTCAAAAGTGGTAAAATACGTACCGTCAATTTAAATATAGCTAAAACGCATTTTATTTCTTACGAGGAAACAACTATATGGATGTTATTTCATACATATCCAATTATGAAAAAAAAACCTATATCACCTAAGTTAAAGATAGCAAGATTTTCAGTTTATGTTAGTAACCGCTAACATTACCGAGGCGATTATATTTTTATTTACTTCGCCATAAAATGTATGACTAACTTCCATATTTTTTATGTTGGTAACATCGATTCTGCCGATTTCCTCCGACGCAAAATAACTCGTGCGTGGAAATTGGCAATCGCTACGATTTTCCTTTTCCCTTATAGAACGTTAAAAAAATAAAAGCTTTTCATATAAAATTGTACTATTATTATTATTTTAGTTAATCTCTTTATAATACCATTTGGGATAAATGGAAAGGTGAATTTTATTGTTATGTTAAAGTATATTAATATAAATGGAAATATCTAAAGGTCAACTTTAGATATTTCCAGATGTATAATAATTGAATATTGTTAAAAAGTGATTTCATTTTTTGTATGTAAAGTGGTTTTATATTGCTTGTAGGTAGTTTGACTTTTAAAAAGTTGGTGAATATTTTGTCTTTATTTTTTTTATCCTGTTCACATTTTTTTCACACATTTTTGGTGAAATACCTAGCTCCTTTATTAGTAAGTAAGTAAATTTTATTTGTTTAAACATGGTGTACATGGCATGCAGGATAATAATGGGGTACATAAAAGTTCAATTATGTTCAGCCGCATATCGTGGCGTACAAATTGGTACGGAGAGATGGTGCATAAACCGTGATAATGATCATCAAAATTACACTTCATCATTATTATTAGGTTTGGTATTTATGCATGTAATATCGAGAGTGTTAGATAGTAACAGGATGAACCCAGTCGGCGTCATAATATCAAGCAAGCTCCGCTAATGAGACACAATAAAATTGATTTTCTATTGTTTCGTCGCCAATGGGCGGACCGCGGTCCTTGACCGGTTAAACAGCAGTTATCTAGATCATCCCTCGTTCCAATGTATATGATCACATAATCTTACTATATCCTATCCTATCCTACAAACATTATAAACGCGAAAGATTGTGAAGATGGATGGATGGATGTTTGTTACTCTTTCACGCAAAAACTGCTCAATGGATTTGAATGAAATTTGGCACACAGATAGTTTATAACCATGATTAACACATAGGATACTTTTTATCCCTATATTCCCACGGGATTGAGACTTACGCAGGTGAAACCACGGGGCGCTGCTAGTAATTCATAATTATTATCTGCTTAAACGGTCTACAGCTGGATAAGGGTTATTAAATTAAACATACTCATAATATTGACACTAAGTTGGGTCATGATAACATCAGTATGTCATTGTCATTGTCAAATAATAATTTCTAGGTGTGACTATTTCTGACATCAGAAACATAATTATGCAAGTTTTCACTAGCACAGACGACACTTAATTGTAATGCGTAAAAACACTGTCGGATTTTCAGCGTTTGGCTTGTAGCGGTATCAACAACGCCACATGCGAACAACGCGTCATACTGACGTCACGCAAATCCTGCATCTCGCAAGCAGAGTTTACCGCGCAACTAGCATAGATAATATAACAGCCCGACATGAATCATTGGGCAGTTGCCCGCCAGACACAACACCCGTCTGGTCGGAGGTTCCCTTCTTTTCTATAGAGTATGAGTGAACTTTACACCCCGTTCCTCATACCTCTATAGGCTTATCGCGGAGAACTGAAAATCCAACAGTGTATATTAGTATATTATCGTATTTAGGCATTACATTTAGGTGTTGCCTAGTGTTAGTAAATGCGGTCATAATCATAAGATAAGTACCAATAATGCTACTTTAAACCGTCCTTGCAAAGTTGAAAAGTTACTGACACTTAGTGGAGAAATCTTCAACACAACAAAACAACAGCTCAAACTAAGCTATTGTTTAATAAAATTGAGATACAAACTCCAAACCCTTACTGCAACCAGTCTCCTGATTGTTCTTAGAAAGCAAAAGAAAAACGGCTCTAAATAAACCGTTAAACGGTTCAAAGTCCATTAACATCTATCAAATAGTTCTCTGTCGGACAATGTAGTTGTAGAAAATAACCGTTTCCAACTATTTTGTAAACAAAAGTAATAAAAGATCAGAACTGCGGTTCGTTCTTAGATAGTGGTAAACTTTGGTATTAGTTATCGTTGTATGTAAACTTTTGGTATTGTTACATACTTGTAATTATTGTAAGCTTATTATGGGCAGGTATTGTAATAAGTAAGTAAGTTTAGCATGGACAAGACTTGTAGGAAGTAATTTCAAGTTGGTATAAAGACCACTTCATCATTTTAGATGGGGTCCAACAATGAAGTATATTATCAGGGGTTGGCAATATCGTCATCAGCTGACGATGGAATGAAATACCAAGACTTCGACACCAGTAAACGGGAATTTTGTTTTTTAATTGCTCTCTGTGACCGTTTAATTAGTATCTTAATTTTAATATATTTCTTTAATTTATTATGACTCATAACAATTGGACACAATGGTATGGTATCATCACCAGTCAAATCTATTGTTACAGCTGGCTGACACATTGATTTTGACTTACTATTGCTTAAAGTAACTTAGCTAGAGCTAAGTTAATGCTATAAGCTTGAAATCAGCTTCCTTATCCCCATAAGAGGCCGAAGCGATCTTATAGCCCTCTATAAGATCGCTTCGGCCGTCAAGGAAACCGGGGTTTCGTTTCTGGTTTCCATAAAGTTTTTTTTATACTTCTACGTAACTGGTTTCCACGAAGGATTTATTTCTACTACTACGTAACTGGTTTCCATGAAGGATTTATTTCTACTACTACGTAACTGGTTTCCATGAAGGATTTATTTCTACTACTACGTAACTGGTTTCCATGAAGGATTTATTTCTACTACTACGTAACTGGTTTCCATGAAGGATTAATTTCTACTACTATGTAATTGGTTTCCATGAAGGTTTTATTTCTACTACTATGTAATTGGTTTCCATGAAGAATTTATTTCTACTACTACGTAACTGGTTTCCATGAAGGATTTATTTCTACTACTATGTAATTGGTTTCCATGAAGGTTTTATTTCTACTACTATGTAACTGGTTTCCATGAAGGATTTATTTCCACTACTACGTAACTGGTTTCCATGAAGGATTTATTTCTACTACTATGTAATTGGTTTCCATGAAGGATTTATTTCTACTACTACGTAACTGGTTTCCATGAAGGATTTATTTCTACTACTATGTAATTGGTTTCCATGAAGGTTTTATTTCTACTACTATGTAATTGGTTTCCATGAAGGATTTATTTCTACTACTACGTAACTGGTTTCCATGAAGGATTTATTTCTACTACTATGTAATTGGTTTCCATGAAGGTTTTATTTCTACTACTACGTAACTGGTTTCCATGAAGGATTTATTTCTTCTTCTTTCTTTTATAATTCTACGTAACTGATAACGTTCTACTGCCCAGAACAGAAGAGCCTTTCTAAGCAAAAAGGTAACAAACCGCCTTATATTTAAAACAGATCAACACAATCCAACTGATAGCTCCACACCACACCTATCCATCAGAGCTTCAAGCAAATCTCCATAAATGCCAATAATAGCCGGATATATACGTGATCATAGCGTTTGAGACATTTCACATGTAAATGTGATGCAGGCTTCAGACATGTGACGCTCCCGCTGGAAGCTGCATAGAGGAGTGATTGATATTGTTTGAGATGTGGGGGTTAGCAGAAGTGTAGGCGGTGTACACCTACTTACAGATCATAATAAATAAAATCTACATTTTAAGATACTTAACGCCGGAGAACACTTTAGCGATGCATAAGGCACAAGCACCAATTTTGAAAGGTGGTTTTCCATCTCTATGATAAATCAAAGAAGGAACACACTCCCTCTTTTCACGAAAGACAGGGTGACAGGGACATGGACGCGTAACCTGGTACCATGGATTCAGTATATTATTTTGGGTCTGTCTGGAAATGAAATTTTTCGTGTGAATGATGAATGACTGAATTCAACAGCAATTTCTTTTTACAAACGACGCAAAATTTCTACTCTTAGAATCTATCGCATTTTTCAACGTAAGAGACGAAAGTTGAACGTTAATAATTTCACTTAACATCGTCTAAGGGGGAAGTCATATTGACCAAATACATTGGAGACTATTTCAGCTCAAACGGGGTTTCATTGAAATAACTGTATTACAAAGTCAGACAATATCAAGATTCCAAAATTTCCATTACATCCCTGAGAACATGTTCAAGACGGTAACTTTTAAAGTGAAAGGCTCCACAGGCTACTCAAAGGCATTGCGTTGAGTCGATGCAGCGAGCATTCTTCGGGAATCTTCACTTTGTACGACATTCCGCTGTTTTAGTGTATCGGCAAATTTGAATACGGATGGCGCTCATATTAAAGGTAAGTAAATATAAACTTTTCAAAACTTGTGATAGTGTCATATGAAATAATGTGCTGTCTTAAAATAAGGCAACAGAGATCAGCACCCTAATTGCGTAACACACTATCAATCGGAATTGAATCATTTTGAAGCAAATTGCTAATCCATTGCTTCATAAGTTCGAAAGCTTTGTCTGCTCAACACGTAAATAACGTAATGAATGTTGTTGAACTGTTAAAATGAAACCGATTCCAATTGATAATGTGTTACGCAATTGCCCCTCAGACAGAGATACCCTCTGCCATTGGATTTAGCCAGAAATCCACGTTTTTGACAGAAGGCATGATATAAGAACGTTTCAAGTTCCTCAAACGTGATATCGCGAAAAAAAATCTGCTATTCTCTACATTTTGACGAATTATACGAACATAGTAAATGTAGGGAACAGCTGATTTTTTTTTTTCGCGATTTCAGGTTTTGTGCCATAGTAAAAGTTGTTCATAATGATGAGTACAATCTCCCACTTCGATTTGTTGTTTTCAATTTCACCCTATAGAAGAAAAGAAGTTTACTAAGCAACAATTTCAAATAACAAACACCTAGCTTTACAATCTTGCACAATAGCAAAACTTTTCAAACGTAACACAATAAAATGATTTTCAACCCATCGCGAGCGCCACATCTTTAATTCAAGAGATCCCTCCTTCTTTACAGCTATAGTGATCTGCTATCACAATTTGAATTGAGTTTTAAAACTTCCCCAATCGTTACTAAGCAGTTAACCAGAGTTTAACAGCGGGTTGAGAATTTAAAGGTGCTTTTAATACTTTTAATTAAGTTCACTGCATCTTACGGTTGTTGCCAAGCAAGGTGCGGGCTGTTATAAAGATTTTCGAAGATGTTTATTGTAGGATTACGGACTGGAAAGCCGGATTCGGAGTATTTTCTGCAGGATTTGTATTTCAAAGAATTGATGTTGGCTGGGTTTTGCCTTTGTTCCAAGGAATTGTGAAGAGCGAGGCACAATTTTATTTTACGTGGAAAAACAACATCGAATGTTTTTATGTAGATCTAATTTACACGAGAAGCATTGATATATATTTATACAGGGTGAAATTAAATTCATGGGCATCCTTTTAAGGGGTCATTGTAGTCATCATTATGAACAACTTAAGACTAAACCTAAAATCGCGAAAAAAAAATCTGCTGTTCCTTGCATTTATGTTCACATAACTCGTCAAAATGTAGGGAAGAGCTGATTTTTTTCGCGAGTTCAGGTTTGGTCCTATAGTAAAAGTTATTTATAATGATGATTACAATGACCCCTTAAAAGGATGCCCATGAATTCAATTTCACCCTGTATATCAAAGACGTAAAGTTAAAAAAATAAATATATTAAGATTCTCAGTGATTTAATTAAATCAAAAGTGATTTCGTAAAACAAGCACTTGTAAGATTAAGAAGAAAATACAAGAGAAAATCTTTTACTGTCCATATGGGGGATGAAAAGATAGTCGCTATTGGATCAGTCCAATCTCCTGCATATTACATAAGTTACATCCCAAAAAGGCTACTCCAAGCGATCCTGTACAGACGCCAGCACATAAACCTACCCGAAACTGTCAGATTTTCCCAATCAACTTTTGAACCTTATGCTTTAGTGATAAAGTTGAAAATCTATTAAAGAAATTTGACAGATTGTAGTAGGTTGATGTGCTGGCGTCTGTACATCAATCTCTCAACAATGATATCGAAGACGAAGAAACTGTATGTTTGTTGATAGGTTTACGAAAACACGAAAGCGAAAGTAGTGTTATAAGTCGAACTCGTAATTGCAAAGAAATAAATAAATACATTCATCATCCTAATGTTTAATTTCACTTGCACTT
Organism: Amphipoea lucens; assembly: GCA_947508005.1. Taxonomy (NCBI): domain Eukaryota; kingdom Metazoa; phylum Arthropoda; class Insecta; order Lepidoptera; family Noctuidae; genus Amphipoea; species Amphipoea lucens. The sequence continues at coordinate 21,872,634 of OX382360.1, read as the reverse complement.
CACTACAACGACAAGAACTATTTTTGTATATCTTCAACTGTCACACTATAAAAGACAATAGTACAGACGCTAGCACATCAAGATACCCGAAACTGTCAAATTTTCCCAATCAACTTTGAACCTTATGATTTAGCGATAAAGTTGCAAATCTATTAAAGAAATTTGACAGATTATAGAAGCTTGATGTGCTGGCATCTGTAGTACAATGGCCGCCGAACTGAATCAGCTTACGTGACGGCTGAGGGGTAGATAGTTTCAACCTAAGTGAAAGGGCTTTGAAGTTCCTTTGAAGTTCGACACAACTTAGATGTAGCATCGGCAAAAGTCGTAAAACCGATCACATCCGAACTAATTTACGAATACGAATTACGAACGTTTTACGAATTTTGCCGATGCTACATCTAAGTTGTGTCGAACTGTACCTACCTACTGTCGCGTCATTTTGTTTTTTTTTTTTTTTCAAAATGGGCCCACGCATGAATACTATATAAATCGTTAGCTGACATCAATGCAAACAGAAAACAATAAGACCAAACCTCGTCAAGTGTCACGTTTCCTAGATATTAACGTTCAAAGTTAAACCCCTTTCAAATTACTGGGAATTGTTGTCAAAACTGGTCGATGATACCTATAAAGAAACATGGGACCAAGACAAAAGCTTGAGAAAATAAAAAAATATATACACGGGAACAATCCTCGGTGACAAAAACAACAAAATATTTTCTCTATCGACTCAGTTCAATACCCCACACATTACATAAGTGACACTAACATAAAACGAAGCATTCGGCATCAATCTCTCAACGCCGATAATTTATTAAGAGCGAAGCAGCCGTCACTAGGAGTACGATACATCACAATGAGTCAACTTGCAGTGAATCATATCAGCGAAGACGGTACGTGTGCTATCTTTAATTCAGTAGCTCAGTGAGCGAGTGATATGGTGTGAGTGATGGGTGATTAGCGTTTAGGAAGTGTCAAAAATGTCATTGTTCCTATTCTATTCTATTTTGTTAAAACATTATTTTTATCACGTTTACACTAGGTACTAAATTAAATGACTAACTATACAAATAAATATAAATACAAAAGGACACAAGCGTCGAAGTAGTCGTCCGCATCGCTGTCATCCAGAAACGAGCCCAGAAGACTGGCAGCATTGCCACGTTGAATGGCAATGCTAATTCTTTGGCCAAAGAACGACACAGCCCTCTGGTCACGTGAAGTGTCGACCAGCTGTTTGGTCGACCATTCTGCCATTGTCTAAAGTAAATAAATTGGAAATGCAAGTGAGCATTGTTGTAAATACTGTAAAAAGGAAAAAAGTAGGACGATAAAAATCTTCTATGATACTGTTGGTCTTGTGGGGATGTGATTGTTCGATAACCTTTGGGATTTTGATTTTTTTAGAGCAGTTTTTTTAATGCAGTCGATATTTTTTATTAATTTGTGGGAAGTAAAAACTATCAGTCACTGTATTCAAAATTACAGCAGAAACAACCAAATTAATTATGTATCCAATGTGAAAATCATTGAAATAAACAATGGAATTATTATAATTTTATAGAGTTTTATTGATTGCTAAATACAATTTATGAGATTAGGTATGTAAATACTGTTGTAAATTTAGTGAGATCAATCTTCATAATGTTTTTCAGTAACTATCCACAAATTGGCATAGAATCGCAATCAAATATGTTTTTATGTTTATATTTGATTGCAATTTTATGCAAACAAATAAATAAACAAGAATATTAACTGAATGGCGCTAAGAAACATTTATTTATTTACGTGACCCACACGGTACATAAACCAAATAATTTATTAAGTAAAAAGTAATAAAATTTGTTCAAAACAACTCATTCATTATCCGATATTGGCGCTCTTCCATATTTACAGAACATAATCAAATCGCTTCCGCTCATACATTAGAGAAAGAATGAAACGAGTATATATATTTTTGTCCCTCCAATGCTCTTGTATTTCAATATTTTTCACGCGAAACGAATTGGGATAACTAGAGCGGTAAGCTTGAATCACAATTTAGCTAGCTTTTTTTATCATACTCATTTCGGGGCAATTTTCGGAAAAGCTCCTTCAATAATTCACGTTAAGAAAATGTTTTGTACTTCTGTTTAGAACTGTGGCGAATAAAATGAAAATCTCGTTGTTCCTTTGTTAGGAGAATGACCTTATTCATTCTCCTAACAAAGGAACACCGAGGTTTTCGTATGGATGGAGAACAGGTGTTGATCATAATGTAAAGAACGTAATCAAGAAAATAAATTGTGATTGCTGTTAAGGTACTGTTATTTCAAGGATGTGAAAATGGAGAAGAAAAACATCGTTAGGAAACCGGCATGTCCTAGAACGAAAAACAACCGAGTGTGCTTATGACCACACGACTGAAGTGAAACTTAAAACGTATTTGGCTATGAGAGGAAGAGAGAAAGAAAATGTGCGCGCGCACTGCTTTCTCTTGCTTATATCCCCCACTCAACTCCCATTCGCCTCGCCCGATCACACTTTTCGTAACGCTTACGTCACGCGTTCGCCAGCTTACTCCCCAAGTCAAGCGTGCGAAAAGAAGTTTCACTTAAAAAATCGAAGACATGTGACATCCACCAATTCGCATTAGGCCCGCGTGGTAGATTACAGCCCACTCCCTCTCACAGAGAGTAGGCATTTTAGTTTGGTGCGTATATTACTCATTATTAATTGAACTTTTGGCAAATTACTTTAGTGCTTCTAGTATCAGAGCCAATGTAATTGATTGGAGATATATCTGTGCCTTTCAAGATCCCTTTGAGATACACGATAATTATCTATATATTATATGGATATTGGTTTAGCCTCCAAAGGCATGGGTAAGATTATTCGGTTAGTATAACTATAGTTCACTTCGTAAGTGACTCTTTGTAGTTCCAGGGTGACAATTTGTTGGGCAACTTTTCAGAAAAATAGGTTTAGTATTGGAGTGTTTTACAGCAAAGTAAGATTACTAAAGATTTTCATGAGTCATGATCAGTGATCGGAATAGGCTGAGTATATTTACCTAAACTTCGGAGAACAGAGATAAAAAGTGGAGACTTCCTTACGACGACATTTTTTTTTCTGGAATTCGGGAAAAATCTTAAATAAGTTGAAAATAAGCTTTATTTAAGAAGGGTAAAGGCTATTTTTAACTAAATTTGCAATTACCAAATTTTCGGGATTTTCACGTAAAATCCCGAAATACATAGTCTAATTTTAATTTATGTATTCGAATTATATTTAAGATCCTTAAAATAACCGTTGTATCATACATCACATATAATTGGATTACATGAATTAAAGTTAGCCTATTTATTTCGGGATTTTACGCGAAAATCCCGAAAATTAGGTAATTGCATGTTTAGTTAAAAATAGCCTTTACCCATCTTAAATAAAGCTTATTCTCAACTTATTTAAGATTTTTCCCGAATTCTAGGAAAAAAAAAATGTCGTCGTAAGGAAGTCTCCACTTTCTGTCTCTGTTCTCCGAAGTTTAGGTAAGTATACTCAACCTATTCCGATCACTGGTCATGATAATGCGTTCGTGACACGTGTCCTTTAACAGTTATTTTTTATCTGATAGCAATCTTCTACCAATAAAAATAAATATCAGAAGAGTGATACGAAATCAGATGTGAAATATTTATCTATATAATAGCTGTGAAGAAACTACAAACGCTGAGCACAAAATAAAAATGAGATTTACGAATTTGTACTTAATTAGTTCCCCACTTAGGTTAAATGACAGGTGTCAGGAACGCCTCCTCTCGGGGGCCGGAATATAACTGACAACTGTAAAAAGTGTGTAGGTTTCGGTAGATCACACTATATCACACTAATATTATAAAGGCGAAAGTTTGTGAGTGTGTGTTGGGGTGTGTGTGTGTGTTTATGTATTTGTTACTTTTTCACGCTCAAACGGCTGGACCAATTTTGATAAAATTTTGTATGGAGGTAGCTGACACCCTGGATTAACATAAAGGCTACTTTTTATCCCGATATTCCCACGGGATCGACATTTACGCGGGTGAAATCGCGTGGCGCAGCTAGTGATAAATAAAACTGAGTTTGAAATGAGAACTGAGTTGCCTTAGCAACATAACGACCATCATGCCTACCTGACCTTCAAAACCCAGTTACTGGGTAATTACATTACGGTATACCTCGGTAAGACTGTTGTCAGATTTTCGGGCTTCTGACTACCCGACGACTGTCAAAGATCCGCGAATGACAGCCGGGACCAACGGCTTAACATGCTTTCCGAGACACGGAGGGCTCTTGGTATGTAAATATGGTCACCCATCCACGGACAAACCGCGTCAAGCGTAGCTTAACCTGATCGATCGACCTGTGCGGCTGTTATTCGAATGGACACTCCAATATAACTACCATTGCATTTAATTAGCTAATGACAGCCCAGTCTAACTAAAGCCCACTACTCTTGCTAAATTAATTACAACTGTCTCACCCGCCACTAAAATACTAGCATTGTAATAACTGTCAACAGCTAGAATTGATAAAGTGTAAACTAATCCTTATTTGACTCGTGTAACCGGTAAGAGTTCACTGACTCGTTTGATTGTTTCGTCAGGATTGTTTTTGGAGATGCCTTATAAGTAATTCTGATTCAGACAGTAATTTTGTTTTTCAACGCGATGAAATTCTTCTTGAATACTGACTTATTTTTGTTTCAAAAAGCTTCTGAGTATTTGTACTGAATCCCACAGCCTCACAGTTCATTGACTTGAGTAAACATAGTCTAAAAAGAACAGCTTGTCAACTCGAAGGCCAAGATACATTAGAATTTTAAAGATCTCCTTATGTGAATGTTTTTCGAGCGTACGTCGTGGGTGAGGTACTCATGGCTAAGTCACAGCCGCACGAGTCGATCGATCGGGTAAAGCTACGCTTGCCGCAGCCCGTCCGTGGATAGGTGACCATCTTTACCTACATACCGAGACCCCTCGTGCCTCGGAAAGTACGTTAAACCGTTTTCCCAGCTGTCATTCTTGGATTTTCGCTGAGTTGTCAGAAGTCCGAAAGTCTTGCCGGGGTAGCGGGATTGTCCGAAAGGATTACCGCTACCCCGGAACATAAAGGGCTAAGGAAGGAACACGGGTGGGTTTTAGTCAGTAATAGTCTGACACTCCCTTCCGCCCCACCCAGAGCGGGAGGAGTCATTTGACGAATTCTCATCCACAAAAAAAAGGCCGAAAGTCTGACAACCAAGGGGTATCGTATTACCCAGTAACTGGATTGTGCATGGAGATCGAACAGGCAGTCGGTCCATGTATAATACTGGTATTAGGCTGCATACGGTTAGACTCAACATATGTTGTTGCCGACCCCAATATAACAACATAGTTGGGAAAAGGCTAGGCAGATGATGACATCGTGATTGAGTGAACATCTTTTACATAATCTAAGTAGACAGTTCTCCGTAGGCTGTGGCAACAAACTAGGCATAGCAACTATTACCCGTTACGTCACACGTCTGACGCCGCGTCTTTAACATTATTACCCCCGGGTGAAATAGAAGCTTCATGTTGAGAATTAATTACCAATGTTGTTGATTTAAGTTAGTTTAATGAGGAGGCTTAATACACGTGACTTTGGAGTTTGAAGTGAAGGAGTACTTGAATCAAGGTCGTTGTTGTGCAAATAAGTGGTAGTTAAATCGTGTATCGATAATTATTTCAATAATGATATAACATTGACACGAAACGTGAAACGTGGTCGCTCACAATGGGCCTTATTAGAAGGCTGAAAGTCACCCAAAGGGCAATGGAGAGGACTATGCTTGGAGTTTCCCTGCGGGATCGAATCAGAAATGAAGAGATCCGCAGGAAAACCAAGGTAACCGACATAGCCCGAAGAATTGCCAAACTTAAGTGGCAGTGGGCAGGGCACATTGCTCGCAGAACAGATGGCCGATGGGGCCGAAAGGTTCTGGAGTGGCGACCGCGTACCGGAAGACGTAGCGTTGGAAGGCCTCGCACAAGGTGGACCGACGACCTTGTGAAGGCCGCAGGAACTCGTTGGATGCGAGAAGCACAAAACCGGTCGAAGTGGAGGTGCTTGGTGGAGACCTATGTCCAGCAGTGGACGTCTTTCGGCTGAAATGATGATGATAATATTGACTCGAGATCAGGCCCGCCGCTAGCTGTTTAGTAGCCCGCGTGCAATACCCATTATGCCGCCCTACGACTAGTTACGCTGAGTTTTTGACGCCCCCAATCCCCCTTTAGGGCGTAGTTTATAAAAACAAAAAATGCCAGACTTCATAATTTACTTAGATAAATATTCGTGCCAAGTTTCAAGTTTATTAACTAAATGAATAAGATTTTTCATATATAGTTTTATTCTGTATATAGTTTTTATTCTGTATATAGTTTTATTTCCGCTTTTCACCCCCACATGGGTGAAATTATGAAAAATCGTTTAAGATGTGTTCATAACTTGACTCAAAGATTATTTATGCCAATTTTCGAGCTAATCAAGTCACGCAGTAAAATCCTCCCCTGTAAAATTAACTACCCCTTTTCACACAGTTAGGGGTAGATTTTCGAAAAACCCTAATACACGTTATTCTTTATTTTTAGTCCTTAGTATAAATACTGAGTTTCGAGTTAATCGGACAGCGCGTTAGAATTCTTCCATACAAATTTTGACACCCCCCAATACTCTTTAGGGGGTAGTTTAGAAAAACGAAAAATGCCAATCTTCGTAATTTACTTAGATAAGTATATGTGCCAAGTTTCAACTCAAGGAATAAGATTTCTCATACAAACGAAATCCCGCCTTTTCACCCCCTTAAAGGTTGAATTTCCAAAAACCCCTTCTTACTCGATACCTACTTTTCACAAAGAACACACCCTCCGAAATTCATGTCCCTAGGGCCAGCGGTTTAGGTTGTGCGTTGATATCTCAGTCAGGTCGTTCATCCCCCTTTGGGGGTGAAATTATGAAAAACGCTGAGACACGTATAAATTAATTTTCAATCGTCAGCCTAAATACAAAATTTGAAGATCTTAACTTTTAAACTGACTGACTTTCATACACAACTTCATCCCCTTTTTTAGCCCTTTGGGGGTGGAATTATCAAAAACGCTGAGACACGTATAAATTAATTTTCAGCCTAAACACAAAGGGGTTTGAAGGTTTTGGCCCTAAAATCAGCCGCCATGTTGATTTTTTTTCAAAATCGCGGTGCACAATAAATGGCATATATTTGGATAGGGGACACTTATACAAACATAAAACTCTTATAGCATAACATCATAAAGCGTCACGTTTCTGAGATATTCAAAGATAAAAATATCAATTGTTATAACGAATTTATTTATTTCTTTTGTAGTAACTTCATGTTGATTAAGTTAGTTACTGTTAATCTGAATCAGACAGAGAAAGAAAACAAATATAACACTAAATAATTGTATTTTGTTCATTAAAAATGTTTTTAATACAATCGGAACATAAGAATAATTTTATTATGACAAATGTTGTTGTTGCATGTTCTAGCGCCAATATGGCTTGACATTTTGTCAAGAAACAATTTCAAACACAACAGTAACAAAGATAACGATAACAAAACAGTAAAATCATTATTTAAGAACAACTAAACATAGGAGTAACGAATCTATTGCAATTTACTGCATAGACAAGAGAATGCGTGCACACACATATTAGTATATTAATCTATGCACACACAATGGATGTCAAAGTGGTAAACTGAAGCGTCACCCTTGGTGGCAAAATCTAAGCTGCCGTGTCACAGTCTGGTTTGCCGTATTTTAAGGGAAAAAATACTAGAGTTCGTTTTTTAATCCCAGAGACTAATCTGACAGGTGTAATGTCAAACTTCTATACTAAAAAAAACGAAAACACAAAAGTCTTAAATGTCAGATTAGTCTCTGGGATTAAAAAACGAACGACTTTCGTTGGTAGTGGTGAAGGCTAAACACGTGCTTTTGTCATTATTACGAATTCTTTCGATTTCTAGTGAATCTTAGTGTGCAACTTGATCGAGATTATTCATTGTGTGTGTTCTTTGTGTAAGGTTAGTTTTTATTTGTTATTGTCCCGCTTTTAACCACTATTTGCCGTCATTATGAACTCTAACAAAAAGCCTCCTGATCCCGACCCCCCTGATGAACTTTTTGATCTTCCCCCTGGCTTGTCCATCACCCTCCCCCATAACACCCAAATTCTCACGCAAGATCCCAAAATGGAAACAGAGACATCAAGTCGGAAGAGGGTCGCTGTGTCCCCCCCTACTACTCCAATTATTCCACCCAAAGTATCGAAAAACGTAATCGGCAGACTTACATATACAGCTAGAGATAACCCGCCGTATATTGTTCATGTTTCCCTTATGGATGGTCAGACTTCAGGCACTGTACTGCATCCGGTCAAGTTTGGCATGTTCTTAACGTCAAATAATTTCAATAACGTACGCCTTGATGGGGTCAAACGTATAGGTCGGAATAAACTGTCAGTTGAATTTAAGACGCATCAGGACGCAAACAGTTTTTTAATAAATAATTTGTTAATTCAACATAATTATACTGCCTCCATCCCTCAATTCAACATTACACGATTGGGGCTTGTTAGGGATATCCCTACTGAATGGTCGGAAGACGAAATTATTAAAAATATTAAGGTTCCTGAAGGATGTGGTGCTGTTGTGAAGGCCAGGAGGATGAACCGTAAGGTTACCTCTTCTGGTGTAACTGAGTGGAGGCCTACGCAGACAGTGGTTATAACGTTTGATGGACAAATCTTACCCAAACGGGTGTATTGTTTCTTCTCAGCTCTTCCAGTTGAGAGGTACACATACCCAACAATCCAATGTTACCACTGCTGTCGGTTTGGCCATACCCGTACACTTTGTAGATCAAAACCACGCTGCTACAAATGTGGTGGAGATCATCCAGGAGATGGTTGTGAAACCACCCCTGAGTTAGGTTTCTGTATTTCATGTTCCGGGAACCATTTCGCAAATGATAGTGCTTGTCCTGAATTGGGCCGGCAGAAGAGCATCAAAGCTCTGATGGCGGAAAAATCTATTTCATATGTAGAAGCAAGTCGGGTTTTCCCCCCTGTTTCCAGATCATATGCCGATGTATTAAAACCCTCCCCTCGTAACAAGGTTACAATAAATAAATCCCCATCCCAGTCCGTAAGTCCAATCCCCGCTACCCAAAGGTCATACCGTAAAACGGTATTCCTTAACCCTAAGCCCCGTGCCCCCCTTTCCCCAGGATATAATAAACAAGCTCATCAAGCACTTATCCGCAATTACTCTTTTTCCCCCTCCAATAATGGCTGCGCCTTCCCAGCGGAAGCTGCTGAGCCAATGATTTATAGACAGGAGGACAGCTCGAAGAACATACTAGAATTAATTACAAATATGCTAATGACTGTTCTTACAAACCAAACCCAATCACTACCTGACCACGTTGCCTTAAAATTGACCTCCATTTTAAATTTCATCCACGATGTTCCATCCCCTGACATTCCTCCAATGGAACGTGAGGAGTATTACTCCCAGGAAGCCTGATCTTTCCTTTTTAATAAACAAGTATAAGCCATCAGTCTGCGCCGTTGCTGAGACATGGCTTTTACCTGAAAGTAATTTCAGGATGCCGTGTTTCAGTAGTGCTCGCAATGACAGACCTGATGGATATGGGGGATGTGCTTTGCTCATCAATAGCAAAGTATCATTTTCCCCGATTTCTCTACCCTTTGTTGGCGATAACATAAATGTTGTTGCTGTTAAGGCTGAGGATATAAATATTTTTTCTTTTTATATTGCGCACCCACAACTCGAATATCTTTCGGTAATTAGAAATTTGTTATGCAGTGTTAGCGGTCCAATACTTGTTATGGGTGATTTTAATTGTCACCACTATCGTTGGGGATCAGATACTTGCGATAACTTTGGCATTGGCTTGCTGGATATATTGGATGATCTGGATCTCTGTGTCATCAACGACGGCAGTGCTACACGCAGATCTGCACCAGGACAGAATAATAGTTGTGTTGACTTGACGTTCTGTTCACCCAGTATATCTAGCCTACTCATCTGGCGTCGCTTGGATATGACCTATGGAAGTGACCACTACCCCATCATGATCGAATTCCCTTCTAAAAATGTTCCTAAAAAAGTCTCCCCTCCCCTTTTAAAATACAGACTTGATTCAGGAGATTGGGATTTATATTCCAAAATTCTGGATTTAAGAGTATCTTCCCTTCCAAAAGTCGACGGGGATAATGCCCAGGAATGTTTTTTGTCTTTTTCCTCCACTATCTCTGCTACAGCAGAAGACTGTTTCCCCTACAAAAAACCCCAATCCGACCATATCCCTTCTCCGCCATGGTGGGATAGGGAATGTACTGACATGGTCAGGGCCAGGAATGCGGCTGAAGAGACTGTTAACTGTGATATGAACCTGGATAACCTCATGGCTTTCAAGCGAATATTAGCTAAGTCCAGGAAAGTACTTAAAAGGAAAAAACGAGAAGGTTGGTCAAGGTATTGCCATTCGCTGAGTCCATCCACTCCGGTTTCGGTAGTGTGGCGGAAAGTAAAGCACTTTAGAAGTAGTTTAGCACCGGCCTCTTCGAACAACATCTCAGAAGAACTAGGGTACCAGTTTTTCTCCAAAATCGCTCCAGCATATGTTCCGGGTGTCGAGGACAGCTGTGTTGGCATCGAAGATGTAGACAACACTAGCGATCCAATGAACAGACCATTCAGTTTGGAAGAATTAAAAACTGTACTATCCCGTGTTAAGGACTCCGCCCCAGGGGTGGATGGATTCCCTTACTCCTTTATCGTCAAAGCTGGACAAAAAACCCATCAATACTACTTGGACTTGGCTAATTTTTGCTTTACTTCCGGATATATTCCCTCAGAATGGAAGGTTCAAGTTGTCATTCCAATATTAAAACCAGGCAAAGATCCTAACGATCATTGTTCATATAGACCCATCGCTTTATCGTCCATACTAATTAAACTATTAGAACATCTAATCAAGAATCGTCTTGAGTGGTTGGTGGAGAATGGGAGGCTGCTTCCGGCGACTCAGTTCGGCTTCAGGAAAGGTCTGGGCACAGCTGATAGTGTAGGTATCCTCACGTCAGCGGTCCGGCTGGCCCTCAGCAGGAATGAGTCTGTGGTGGCCGTTTTCCTGGATATATCAGCTGCTTATGATTCCGTCCTCCTCCCTGTTCTCAGGCAAAAGCTGCACGAGCTGAGAATCCCGGCTAGGATATGTCGTATCATTGGTAGCATCTTTGCCAATCGCGCCATACAATTGAGAATCCCTGGGGGCGACTCTGAACAAAGAACAGTATGGAGAGGATTACCTCAGGGTTCTGTTTTGAGTCCCCCATTATACCTATTTAGCTGTTACTTTTAATAAATGTGTTGATTTAGGAACTTTTCCTGACCTCATGAAGAGTAGTAAAGTCATACCGTTATTTAAATCAGGTAATAAAAATGACGTTGGCAATTTTAGGCCTATTTCTATCTTACCTGCATTTAGCAAAATATTTGAAAAATTAATACTCAAGCAGTTGCTAAGACATTTTAATTTAAATAGCCTCCTTCATAATGAACAATATGGCTTTACAAAAGGTCGTTCAACCACAGATGCGGGTGTTGCTTTGCTGAAACACATATTTAATGCATGGGAGAAATCTCAAAATGCTATTGGAGTTTTCTGTGATCTCTCCAAAGCCTTTGATTGCGTGCACCATGACACGCTTTTACGTAAACTACGTCATTACGGTGTCCAAAACGAAGCTCTCAACGTAATAAATTCTTATTTACATAATAGGTTCCAATGTGTAGATGTTAATGGTGTAAAATCTTCCGGGCTACCAGTTCAGTTAGGTGTACCACAAGGCTCAATACTGGGTCCATTCTTGTTCTTAGTATATATTAATGATTTACCATTCCATTTAAAGGGCATCTGTGACGTTGTACTGTTTGCAGACGATACATCTCTTATTTTTAAAGTTGACAGGAATAGACAAGATTTTGACGACGTAAACAGTGCACTATCAATAGTTACGGACTGGTTTACGTCAAATAACCTAGTTCTCAATGCCAAGAAAACGAAATGTGTAAAGTTTGCCTTACCAAATGTTAGAAATCTAGGACCCAACATCGTCTTAGATAACGTGGTGCTTGAAACAGTGGGCTCGGCAGTTTTTCTGGGAATAACAGTAGATGCCAAACTTCAGTGGGGACCACATATATCAAGCCTAGCAGGAAGGCTCAGTTCGGCTGCCTATGCCGTCAGGAAAGTAAGACAATACACTGACGTTGATACAGCTCGTTTAGTCTATTTTAGTTATTTTCACAGCGTTATGTCCTACGGTATTCTGCTGTGGGGCAAAGCCGCTGATATACAAAATATATTTGTCCTGCAAAAACGAGCTGTTCGAGCGATTTACCAGCTAGGCGCCAGATTTTCTCTAAGAGATTTTTTTAAAGATATTGGTATTCTCACGGTTGCATCACAGTTCATCTTTGCCAACATCTTATATGTTAGGCAAAATATACACTTGTACACTAAAAACAGTGATACTCATAATGTTAACACTAGAAATAAGGACAAACTACGTGCTCCCTTTCACCGGCTTCATAAGGTTCATAACTCATTTGTTGGGCTTGGTATAACCTTTTATAACAAGTTACCTTCTTCCTTGCTAGATTTGCCTTTTAATAGATTTAAAGCTCAAGTAAAATCCAACCTTTGTTCAAAAGCATACTATTCCATCAACGACCACTTAAACGATAAGAATAGTTGGTCGCCCTGATTAACTCAAGACAATTATTATGTTCTTTCTCCAGAATTAGCTTACTGACAGGTTATATGAGTTTATATAATTGTTTTTATTTTATTTTTATTTTTTTGTTTTTTTTAGTTGAGAGTTTTAGTCAATTCGGTATAATTTTATTGTAATTTATTATTGACATAATCTACTCATTTCAATGTCTTTTAATGAGTTGATTGCAATATGTGGTTAGCTAGCGACCTCTACGAATGATCATATTATTATTCTTGCTTGAGCAACCGGCAGCAAGTTCGTCATGCTCCCTTAGATGTCATTGCTTGCGGTAGCGTCGGGGGTCGGGTTGCCTCCTTCCCTCAAATATGGCGAGGGGGGTAATGGCTGATCTTTGCGTTATGCTCGTGAACGGGTGCTGCTTGTGGTGACTGGTCGTCTTGCTGACCATGGTTTTATTGTTGTTATTAGTAGTAATAACTTGTTTATTTATTTTACTTCGATGGTCCTAGTTTATCATTTGTGACTTCAAGTGACAGCTATGTAAACAGAACCCAGCATTGCATATATATGTAAGCTGTCACGCCCTTTATACCTGGAGGCTTTTAATTGGTCAGTAACTTTTTTTTTTTGGTTATATTTTTAATTTTTTTTTTGCTTGAGTACGTATAGTGTTTATTGTATTTGTTGGTATATTGGCGTGGCTAGTTAACCTATGGCAAATAATTTAATTTAAGGTTCTGTGTCCTGTAATGTTAATTACTTTGCATACATAGTATTGTATAAAATTAATTATTATCTAACTGAACAGACAGCTGTGCTGCTGGGGAGTTTGTTCCGCCACTTCTTCTCCCCAGCGAAAGCACTAGGAAGTGGCGAAGGGCGGGCGTTTTGGGGGACTGTCTTTTGTAATTTTGACGTTCGAAAAGTGCTGATTCTCAGCCTAGTTTGAATAAATGACTTTTGATTTGATTTGATTTGATTTGATTTGATTTTGATACAACATATATACAGCAAATTTGTCTTCATCTCTAAATTATGACTGCAAAATCCTTCAGTATGCTGACGATATTGCATTACTGGTCACTGGCAATTCCATTCAGGATGCCGCTCTTTCAATGAATGTCTCTCTGTCTTCACTAAACCAATGGCTCCTTGACCACGGGTTATCTTTTAGTGCTCCAAAGAGTACAGCGGTCATTTTTACCCGCAAGCGTTCTGTTCCACAAGTAGATATCAGTATTGATGGACAAATCATTCCAGTCAAGGATAAGGCTAGGTTCCTGGGAGTAACGTTAGACTCGAGATTGTCTGGGATTGACCATATTAATAACACGGTCCAAAAATGTGAACGCTCCGTGTCAGTCCTTAAGGCTTTGGCCGGGGTGTGGTGGGGAGCTCACCCCTACACCCTCAAACTTGTCTACAATGCGTTGACCAGGAGCGCTTTGGATTATTGTTGCTTTCTTATTGAGCCTTGCAACAAAGAAGCGCTCAAGAAATTAGACAGCATCCAGGCCAAATGTCTTAGAATAATTATTGGAGCTATGAGATCCTCCCCCATAAATGCGCTTCAAGTCGAATGTGCAGAACCGCCCTTGTACCTAAGAAGACAGTACTTGGCAGATCGCTTCCTGTCTAAAGTATTCCCTCTTTCATCCCATCCTTTACTCCCAATTTTAGAGCAAATCGACCTCTCCTTCAATAACTCTCCTTATTGGAACAATAAAGTAGTTCCCCTATTGATAAATAGGTATAGAGAGCTTAAACACCTCTCTTCGCCTGTTTGCAAATATCCAATCCTCCCCGTCTTTTCTGCTGCATATGAAACGATCCACTTTGAACCAAAAGCCGTTTTGGGACTAGGTATTTCAAAGAATTCCCAAAACGCAAGACGAGACTTCGAGTTAGCCGTCAAACGATACTGGGAAGGTTGGAATTTTTTCTTCACTGATGCATCAAAACTATCACAAACAGAATGTACAGGAGTATCAGTATATTTTCAAAATTCCAAAATTGCCCTACTTTTTCAATGTCCACCAGAAGCATCAGTTTTTACAGGAGAGTGCATTGGTATTTTAGAAGCCATACATTATATAAAGTCACATAAAACAACTAAAGCAGTAATTTTTTCAGATTCGCGAAGTAGTATTCAGGCCCTAAAACAAAATCAACTTCATAGTAAAATCCACAGTAAAATCATAGTAGAAATTAAGAGCCTGTTATTTGACTGTTCCCAAAACGGCTTGGACATCGAAATAGCCTGGATTCCTGGTCACTCGAATATTGTTGGAAATGAGTGTGCTGATTCGTTAGCAAAGTATGCCACGTCAAACCCGGCCGATCGAAAGCACTACCTATCTCATAGCTATGATTTGCGAAATGGTGCCAAACCCAAATTGTTCGCCTCGTGGACAAAAAAGTGGAATGAGACCTCGAAAACCAAGGGCGTCTACTATGCAGCTATACAGCCCGACATCCAACGGAAACCTTGGTTTTTTAAATACCCAAAATTGGCCAAAAGAACTGTTTCTTCGCTTTGCAGACTGAGACTTGGACACTGTTGCAGCCCAGTTTTTCTGAACAAGATCCATGTTAGAGACAGTTCCCTATGCGAATGCGGTCTTGCGGACGGTACTTTGGACCATATATTTTTCTCCTGCTCCTTGAACACCAAATCCTTTGACCTCTATAACAAAATTTCTAAATGTAACATTCCTCTCCCAACTAACTTCCATTCCCTCTTATGTCACTTCTCTCCCAAAATTATTAAGATTTTAACAACTTTTTTAAATGACAATAATATAAAATTGTAAATAACATAATTGGTGCGTAATAATTGTGTAAATAGATGTTTTTGTGCTGTAAATACTTTAGAATATATATGTTCTACTAACCCTTGTCCTCGTTTTTCTTTTACAGCTACTAACAGAACCTGTAGACCTACCACAAAGTTTGAAAGTCGACGGCTCGCCGCCGCGCTGCCGTCTAGACGCGACACTGGCAGAATAGTCGACAACGGCTCAATTGCCAAAAAGAAAAAAAAAAAAAAAAAAAAAAAACGAACTATAAATTGCCGTGTTTAATTATTTATTTAAAAAATGTCTATTCTTCATTTGTTTCTTCTCCATAAAGGTTTCATAACGTTTCTATTATCTCAGTAGTTCAGTATGCTTACCTGAAGGGAAAAAAAATAAAAAAATCCATGTTTCTTTAAGGTTTTTTCGATTTATATATTTCGGTGAATAACTCCGAAACCTGACGCTTTTGTTTGTATAAGTGTACTCTATCTAAATATATAACTTTCGTTGTGCACCGCGATTCTGAATAAAAATCAAAATGGCGGCCGACGTTAGGGCCACTCTATACAAAAATCTTCAAACCTCTTTGAAGATCCTAATGTTAAAACTGAGGGACTTTCATACAAACTTTCATCCCCTATTTGACTCCCTTAGGGGTTGAATTTCGAAAAATCCTTCCTTATTCCTTGTCTACATTACAAAGGGAACCACTGGGTAAAATTTCAGGTCTAAGGGTTTGGGCTGGGCGTTGATGAGTCAGTCAGTCAGTCAGGACTTCTGTTTTTATTTATATAGATAGATAGATTATACGAGTATTAAAGAAATTCACAGTTTCGTGCGTAATATTTGCCGCATCATTCACTACTAAATTAAGACTATGAGCCGAGCATAGGACGTAAAATGAGCGGTTATTCATTTCCAATTTTTTTTTTTTGTAACCCATTGTGTTTTCCACCGCCAGTTTTTTTTTCCAAGCGATGACATTTCTTATTCTGTAGGTGGGGTGGGTATTATGACAATAATTTTGAATATTACGTGATGAGTCGCTCGATTTGCCGCCTCCCTGGACGTGCCGCCCGCGTGCGGTGCACGCCTTGCACGCCCGCTTACGGCGGGCCTGCTCGAGATTGGTGACATTTGCAATGGAACGTGGATTCGGGGAACGGCAAAATGGTTGAGAGCGTTGACCATCAAGAGGTTCTTGTTGACCAGCTGCATAAAGTGCCTGATTCAACACAGAAAGCACTTTGACACGACACGACACGTCACACGAGGAAAATCCTGTCGTATCGTGTGGTTAAGACTCCTGAATTTTAACCACCACTATTTTGGACCAGGTGCCCGTTACTAAAGAGTACCTATAGTATTAGTGTATCAATATTTTTTTTCTAAAATTTCTGTATTTTTAAATGCTAGAATATATATTCCACATCTTGTAGCATCTATTTAACTAGACACTTTTTTTTATGGATGGGAAATCATCCTGCTTTGGATGGAGCGGAAGGGAGTGTCAGACCCTTACTGACTAAAACCCATCCGTGTTCCTTCCTTAGCCCTTTATGTTCCGGGGTAGCGGTAACCCTTTCGGACAATCCCGCACCCCCGGCAGGCTTCGGCCCTGGCAGGCCCCTTCCTTTTTGCTGACATCTCTTTGCGCGTGGAACACTTACGCGCCGTCTAACTAGACACTTGACTCAATCAAGGAATCAACTCAGCCTATCGCAGTCCACTGTTGGACATAGGCCTCTCCCAGACTGCGCCACAGCACCCTGTCCTCCGCCTTCCGCATCCAGTCTACCCCAGCCACCTTCCACTGACACTTGACTCAATCTCTCACAATACGTCTTCAAAATTACACCTACCTAACTCAAATCCGTCTACCCTAATTCCTGCACCGTGTATGCCATAATTTGTTAGATCAAACTCCAGATGATTGGTCCCGAAGATAAGGCACATATCAGCACAATGTCGGTAATTGGCGTAATAACTAATTTATACGTATCAATTTCAAGGAGGTACAAGATCATTAATTTAGTCAGGAAGCGATCTACCTTTAAAGGTCGGATTTCGGATAAGGAGCATGTTATTTGGCGTGTTCAATTAGCTGAATATTATAAGGTTTTCGACGCCTTGTCATTTGTATTTTGGCGGAAAACATATAAGGAAAATTTATATGATAGATAGGTGAACTATTACTTGTCATTGGTGAAGCGTTTGAAGAATATACGTTCTAGCTGGTTATCTTTTGAAGCTTGCATAAAGGTTACCAAGGTGGCCAATTAAAAATGAAAGAAAGTAAAATATTATATAGAAAGTAAGTTAAAATATTTGTCACAGAAACACGTGCATACAACTTTAGAGAAAAATAAAAACAAAAGAGATCTATAAATCACGAGCACGAAGCAGAAATATTTATATTTTAACTTGAATAAACAAAAGAAGCTGAAGGCGTTCTACAATGATCTCTCCATAAACTCCATTAAAGGCTTGTTTTTAAATAGTCAGATAAGTTTTATCTAAGGAATTAATATTGCGTTTTGACAGATTTTATATAGAAAATAATTATATGAAACTGTCATAGTTATTCTTCAGATAAAATATATTTGACTATTGAAAAATCAGTCCTAAATCAACTTAACCTTTTACAGTTCAATACTGAATAGCTATACGCATGTTTTACATAAGTTCGTTACTATCAACCAAGTAGTTTAAAACAATTGAATACCACGAAGTTTTAGTTTTTTAAAGGTGAGTATAGACTAGAGCATTTACTTGCAACAGAACATCGAGCATAGACGCCGGTTTATAATGTTATCGAACCGCACTTCGAACACGATGCTCAATGTTTTGTTACAACCGGATTTAAAAATCAAACGAGCGTATTGGAGTAACAATTTATCGAGCGATCAAGAACGCACAATCAAACAATGAAGGCAAGATAGAAATAAATATTACAGGTAACTGCTCACTGGCCGTGAACATTACGTCGAACGCAGCGTCGAGCATTCGCAGCAACGTTACATTACATGGAAATGCTCGAGAAAATGCTCTAGTGTATACTCATCTTTACAGTCTGCATGTTAAATCATCATACTTAATTATTTTGACGTATCCAGAATCGTTTATCCACAACCCAGTTGAGTTTACCAATGTGGTTTTTGCATAAACAAACCGATTTACGGTGTAACCATAAAATAAAAAAAGACGTTAAATCGAACAGAGTTGTAAATCCGATAATGGCCAGATTTACAAAAAACATTCGTCGTTAAATAGCCCATCATAATGATATACGGCTTCAGTAGCCAGGTGGCCAGTATAATGTGAGAAAATTGGTTCAATTCTGTCTTGAATCATATAAAAGATATCAGTCGCCTGATCTGTAAGGAATAGCCCCAAGGTTTTTTGAAGTGAAACTTCTTTACGCACGCTTGACTTGGGGAGTAAGCTGGCGAACGCGTGACGTAAGCGTTACGAAAAGTGTGATCGGGCGACACGAACGGGAGTTGAGTGGGGGATATAAGCAAGAGAAAGCAGTGCGCGCGCACATTTTCTTTCTCTCTTCCTCTCATAGCCAAATACGTGTGAAGTTTCACTTCAGTCGTGTGGTCATAAGCACACTCGGTTTTTTTTTTAGTTTGAACGCGTTAATCTCTGGAACTGCTTAAGAAGTTGAATTTAATAAAATCTTTTTGCATTTGATAGCCCAATTCTTGAATAAGGTATAGGATATTTAACATCACGCTTCGACCCATAGGAGTCGAGCAAAAAGAAAAAAATCAGAAAGAACGCTAAGCGAAAACGAAGAAATAGGGCCGGGGGAACAAGAAATTTCACGCGCACGAAGTCGCGGACAGAAACTAGTCAGTTAGATAAAAAAGCCGTTGAGTTTCGATGCTTTTTCCACAGTTCTTGACACTATGACACTAATGACACTATGACACTAATATTATAAAGGCGAAAGTTTGTGAGTGTGTGTGTGTATATGTTTGTTACTTCAACACGCTCAAACGGCTGCACCAATTTTGATAAAATGTTGTATGGAGGTATCTGACACCATGGATTAACATATAGGCTACTTTTTATCCCGATATTCCCACGGGATCGACATTTACGCGGGTGAAGCCGCGGGGCGCAGCTAGTTGAATATAAAACGCCGAACTCGTCAAAATCGTAAAAAATAAATTCCAATTTTTAATAAATTAATAAATTAATTATGTGTTGTATTTAATGAACTTCACTACAGCTATTTTAAAATTTAAATGAATGTCCGAATTTAACCACAAAAAACTGCTGATCATTCTCGTAATAAAAACTGCAAAAATTTACCTATAAAAGAGTGCAAAGGCAGCCAAAGGTATGAATTACAGTTGAAATCAAAACGGCACATTACCAAGAATCGCTATTCACGATCGTCGATTACAGACATCATTGCGCGGCACTCGCTTTAATCCATTTAATCGTTTCCTGTATGAATCGCACGCTCCCAAATTGTCTTTGAATATCCTTTAAATGAATGGTACGTTGATTGTGTGCGATGTTTTATGTGCTTTTGTTCGTGTGGAGGCCGTATAGGTATTGATTATGAGGGTGGGCTTCAAGATATCGGTTTCATGTGTGGTGGCAATTTTAGTTGAAGATTTTTTTGGAATTAAAGGGTGTTTACTGCTAAAGAGGCTTATAACTTTGAAAATGTTAAGGAATTTCGCGACAATAGGAGTATAGTTTGGCGTGTGGGTGTGTTTGTGGGTTGTGTTTAGTTTATTTTGTGATCTTCCCATGCGAGAAGAAAAAAAAAAAAAGGAAATACACAAGTAGCTTCATATTTCTGCCTGACTGACGCCTTGATAGTTTAAAAGTGCCTGTAAATGGTTTAATTGTAATAAATGCTTTAAGTTAATGAAAAAACTGTGTTTTTAAAGGCCTGCGCAGACGATGAACAATTTGTACGCGGACAAATTGTCTGCAACGATAGAATGTATGGAAACCCCAGCAGTCTACTTGTCCTTCGTGTGCGTTATTGCATAGATTTCCATGTGTTCTAGCGCCGCGGACCAATTATCCGCGTACAAACTGTCCATCATCTGCACAGACCTTAACGGTGGACGGTTAAAGACTAATGATGACTAAGATTCTAATAGAACTTAGTTCTAAA
The DNA here is from genome assembly GCA_947508005.1 of Amphipoea lucens. NCBI lineage: Eukaryota > Metazoa > Arthropoda > Insecta > Lepidoptera > Noctuidae > Amphipoea > Amphipoea lucens. The sequence continues at coordinate 21,851,844 of OX382360.1, read as the reverse complement.
TAAGTAAGATAATATATATTGAGTGATAATATTATTATCACTCGATAATCTGTATAATCCCAAAGATATTCCTAAACATTCGCACCTCCTTTACCGTCCACCAGGTATATCTTCCTCTTGTTTATGATTGAGTCACTCCACACAAATAGATTATTTCCAACAAATCAATAATTCTCTCTCAGGCTCATATTCCTTTCATTCCGCTTTTCTTCGTAATTCCAGTTTCTCGTCTACCTAATGACTATTCAATACCGAACTCCTGCGTCTGCCCCAACTCGGCCATCGTTTATTATTAAAATTGCCTTTCCAAGTTCCTAAGCTCGTAACAGATATTTATTGAAGCAATCGTTATAAACAATGACTAAAATCTAATATAGAATGGTGTTTTGCCAAACGTTACTACAATCGCGTTCAAAATTATATTTAATGCTGTAATTTGGAGAAAATTGCGCTGATTCGGCAGTGGTGTGAGACGTAAACTGTTGGCAATTTTGAATTTGGTTTTGCTTGTTGTATAATTGTCGAGATAAGCTCTGATGTTAATTGTACAACGCTACAATTTGATACTTTAATGTTGTTTTGCGAAGAAAAGACATATCCGTTTATCATTAGGATTCAATTTATACTTGTTATGCTATATTTTGAAGGATTCATGCGTACGGATTTTTTTTTTGCTATCATGACTTATGGGCTTGGGGCTAAGTAATATCAGCCGCACGGGTCGGTCGATCAGGTTAAGCTACGCTTGCCGCGGTTGGTCCGTGGATGGGTGACCATCTTTACATATCAAGACCCCTCCGTGCCTCGGAAAGCACGTTAAGTCGTTGGTCCCGGCTGTCATCTTTGACATTCATTAGGGTCGTCAGAAGCCCGAAAATCTTACAACCAGTCTTACCAAGGTGTATCGTATAATTCAGTAATTGGGTTTTGGAGGTCAGATAGGCAGTCACTCCATTTAAAACACTGGTATTCAGCTGCATCCGGTTAGACTGGAAGCCGACCCCAACATAGTTGGGATAAGGCTTGGCAGGTGATCATAAATAAAAGTAACAAATTGTAGGATATCATCACAATTCTCGATAAACATTGAAAGTGGTAAAAAATTGCCCTCACAATACCTATTTGTTTGTTTTAGAAAAAACAATTTAAGATTCCCAACAAAAAGAAAATTCAACTACCCGCTATAACTCATGCCTTAGACCCAACAAATTAAAGATTGCAAGTGGTAAATTCAGCAAGTTGTTCGTCGAGACAGGCCGGACATCGGCACTCGGAACAGATGGCCGGCTTAAAGTTTCTCTCAAGCGACTATAGATACGTACTAACGATGTCCCCCACCAGTTAAGGGGGAGTTGTGCTGTGCGGCAGTTTTGTTTAGTTGAAGGATGTTGGGTGTTTTAAAGAGAGGGCTGAATGTGACTGTGTAAGTTTGTTCAATATTTGAAGATTATTTTAAGCATCCATTTAGTTTGTTACTTAGCTAGAGTGTAATAATGCTTAATTATCTTGGTTATAGACAAAGACATACCCCATACAAAGACATTGACATTTCCCTTACCTTCTTTTTATTTTATTTTTTTGTGTTTATGTTCTTTTTTGCATCATGTTTACCGCAAATAAACGTATTTTCTTTGTTCTTTCTTTCTTTCATCTATTTAACTAGATACTTGACTTAATCAGTCAATCAACTCAGCCTATCGCAGTCCACTGCTGGACATAGGCCTCTCCCAGACTGCACCACAGCACCCTGTCCTCCACCTTCCGCATCCAGTCTACCCCAGCCACCTTCCACTAACACTTGACTCAATCTCTCTTCTTTCTTTCTCTCTTTCTTTATAAGTACCCCGATGTTTTGCTAAAGCTGACAGAAATAAAGATTTTAAGAAAACTAATTTTTTTAACGAGACAGGAAGCGTTCAGTAGTTTCTGCCTATCCCCATGGGATAAAGTTGTGACTTTATGTATGTATCTAAATATATAAGAACTAGCTTCTGCCCGCGACTTCATCCGCGTGGAATTTCACCCACCCCCATCCACCCTCTTAGGGGTGGAATTTCGAAAAACCATTTCTTAGTGGATACCTACTCTTCACAAAGAACACACCCTCTAAATTTTTCATATCCATAACTTAAGAAATAACAGGTTTCCTATACAAACTTTCATCCCCTATATCCCTCCGCTTTAGGACAAAAAGTAGCCTATGTCCTTCCCCAGGATGCAATCTTTCTCTCTGCCAAATTTAATCGAAATCCGTTCGGTGGTTTAGACGTGAAAAGGTAATATACAGGCAGACAGAGTTACTTTCGAATTAATAATATTAGTATGAATGTAGTAATATAGTATGGATATAGATCTGTAGTTCCTTACACTTCTATTATTTTATACTCAACGTGGTCTCTCCTTACTTTGTCACTCTTAAATTACAATGTCTTTGCCTTAACTCTGCACCCGTACATGGTAACAATCAGTGCTTTGGAACTAATTGCAACTTTATTTTATCCTTGTTCAAGCTATCTTTAAGGGAATGTTCAGCTACGCCGTAGCTGGTCCGCTTATGGCTACGTCGTAGCACTCGTAGCTGATACCCAATCCGCTACGGCAAGTATTCTTGAACTTTGTTGTGCGTTTTTGTCCGTAGCACTGTAGTCCAGGCTCTGCACTCCTATATGGAATTTAATAATGAAAAAATACATCAGCAATGTACTGGTATTAGAATCCAGGATTTCATACACGCAGTCGCTACTAGACCAACGAGACCATCTTAATAAGAAAAGGTATCCTTCAATCAAAATAACAACAATACAAGATTAGAAGTTAGGTAATCTTCGGAGCAGTGGTGGCGCAATGATAACGGCCCCAATTTACGAGGATGTAGCGGTATCTACAACGCCATATGCGAACAACGCGTCAAACTGACGTCACGCAAATCCTGCATCTCGCAAGCAGAGTTTACCGCGCAACTAGCATAGATACAACAGTCCGACATGAATCATCGGCAGTTGCCCACCAGATACAACACCCGTCTGGTCGGAAGATCCTCCCTTTAGTTGTAGGACGTGGATTAGAATCCAAGCAGACACTTTAATTTGTGTAAATAATTTCATCACCACTGCTCTCAAAACGGTGAAGGAAAACATCGTGCGGAAACCGGCATGTCCTTGAACCAAAAATTCTAAGACATGTGACACCTTTCAACACGCACTGGGCCCTCGTGGTAGATTATCTCCCTCCTGTGTGTGGAAACACACGGCTGATTATGTAAGTAATCTTTGAATCATAAGAACAGATTTTTTTTTTTACCAAACCCTTTACGTAATCTAAATGTCACCACTACCATTCCCAAAACTTCAAGTTTACTCAAGCCACACCCACAAATCCAGGCGGCTTTCAATTCCCTTTGAGTCCCCTTGCCAGCACAGATTAAACGCCTACTCAGTGTGCTCAGGAATTTTGTCATACACAAAGAGAATTTTTGATTAGGACTAAGTCTAGCTGAGGAGCTGAGCACGGACTAAATCTGTGTAAGTGTGATAACTGTCCAAACACAAGCCTTTGGTAGTTAGTGTTGTCTGATAACCCGACTACGGCGAAGCAAAAAGGAGGGTTATGATTTTGACCGGTATGTATGTATGTATGTATGTTCATCTGTTCCCTCATAACTTCTAAACTACTTGTCATAATTAGACATGGTATCGTTGGAAGCGTCTTTATTGTCCGCTGGTTATAGGCTATGTGACGTCACAATAAATTGAATGTGGCGCCCTCTAGTGGACATAAGTCCTTACCTAATTTTTTTTTTGTAATCATGCCGTGTTAGGAATCAAATGAAAGGGCTTAATTAGCACATTTCAAAAAACTAAAACCCGAATACTGAAAAGGATGAAACAAGAAAGTACCTTCCCGTGGTCGCATGCCGCTGTACTAACTATACAAAGCTATGGTAGCATGCGGCCACGGGAAGGTACTTTCTTGTTTCATCCTTTTCAGTAGTCGGGTTTTAGTTTTTTAACTTATTTTTTTTTGTTTTATGAGTTAAAAGTTTCGTAGACGAGTTTCGTAGTTACCAAAAATAGTAATTAAAAGTTTTTGTCTGGGACCTTGATACATTCGCTCACTTCAGAGTTTTGGATAATTACTTGAACATTTTTTTTGTTAGTCTTGTCAGTCCTATTGCTGAGCAAAGGCCTCCTCCGAATCCTTCCAGACATCCTTTTCCAGAGCCACCTTGATCCAACCTTTGCGGTACGCAACATTAAAGACTAACCTCCTTACTAATAAACGTTGTATAGCGTCCGTACAGTTACACAACGCTTCGTCTTCTACTTTCGAAAGTCAAATTACTGACAACTAGAAATCGGTGTGTAACTATTCATCTGATTTAATACGTTTATTAGTAAGGGGTAAATATTTAAAAAAACTACGCAAATAACCTTAATTAATCCTATCAGGCTTCTGGTGCTCATTTTCACTAAGACTAGACGACTCCTAAGTGAATGCCTAAATGAAGCACGCTGTTGGATTATTAACCGTCATTGCGTCGTTAGTAAAAAGGGTGTAAGAGCCAGTCCACACGGCGCGTTGCGTCGACACAGCGCTGCCGTTGCGTTGTTTTACATACAAATACCCAGTGTACACAGGGTGCGCTGCGTCGTCGCAACGCACACATGACGGACAGCAGCCCCCGAGACGAAGCGGGAGGGGTGTAATTACCTGCGATACCGGAGCGTCACCGCTCAGTTGCATTGATAAAGAGGAGACACGCGGAACTGCGCACTGAAACCAAAACTGCGTCAACGGAACGTTAAGACTGCGTCCTAGTAACGCTGCGTTGACGCAGCGCCCGTGTGGCCGGCAATGCGTTAAAATTCATGCGTTGCAACGACGCAACGCACCGTGTGGACTGGCACTTAGACAAGATATCATTTTTTCATTGATGGCTTGGGAGTAAAACGTCATAACATAATATTAAATGATGCTGCTTAACACATGAAGGACACTGGCCGAGGCACAATGGAAGTTTTATTGCTATTACGTCGAGAGTGCATCTAGCATTAACTACGCGCAGCAAACAACTAAATAGTACAAGAATTCGACGTCTTAATCTGAAAACTCGACACAAAAGAAACACGTCCAAAACGAAAACCAAGAACACAAAAGTAGTACCATAAACAGTACACAGCGATACAGAAGTTTGAAAAACTTCGGACCCCTTAACAAGCGCGAAGTAAGCCTTAACAATGAATTTGGTGTCAACCTTACCCGACATTCCGGGTCTATAAATATTTCTATTTGCGACCCGAAGGTGGCACCGCCGTCCGTTTGAAAAGGGTCCACGCGGTAGATAATGTTGGTTTGGCGAGTTTAGATTTCAGTAATTAAATTCTGTTTTCGATACCTTTGGGTTTGAGATTAATTATCGTTCTTTTTGTTTTGTGGCCCACTTTTTAGAATAAATTTATATAAAATTGTACTGGGGTGTGTAAGCGTGTGTGATAATTGCACGAATCGTTTTGATTGCTAATGGTTATTATTTACTAGCAGCGCCCCGCGGTTTCACCCGCATAACTTTCGATCCAGTGGGAATATCGGGATAAAAACTATTCTATGTTCTTTCTCGGGACTCAAAATATCTCTATACCAAATTTCATCTAAATTGGTTGAGCGGTTTAAGCGTGAAGACGTAACAGACAGACACACATTCGCATTTATAATATTAGTATGGATTCAGCTAAATGGATCGACGACCTTAAGAAGGTGGCTGGGACAGACAGGGTGTTGTGGCGCAGCCTGGGAGAGGTGTAAGTCCAGCCGTGGACTGCCATGGGCTGAGTTGATTCATTATTTATTTTAGTGAGTCTGTTAACCGACGAAAAGAAAGACGAGAAAGAAAGAGCCTGGGCCTTTTTGGCGCAACCGTGAGGCACACTTTCCTGCTAATTTCTTACATAGGGCTTTACACTTTATTATCTGATTTTCATTTGTTTTTATCTGATGTAGGTACGTGTCTAGTGTACTGTGTAGTTTAGTCTGTGCTAAATAAATGTATTTTCTTTCTTTCTTAAATAAAACTGTATTTATTGGCGTTCCAGCAAAACCGACAAAGGCAGTTAACTTTGATATTTTCGTTTGTCATTAAATTCACGTTTTAGGGACATATTAAAGCATTGTCGTAATCAGAGCCCAGAACGTGATTTTAATACTAAACATACGTTTGTAAATTAAAGATTTTAAAAAGTTACACAAAAGCAAAATTATAACAAAGATGATCGCTCACATAATAAACAGTACATTAATATTCTTCTTGCAAAATGTACAGTCAATAACAAAAGTCATTAACTTTTTATTTTACTTTGCCCTCTCCAGTGTGTTCGGTTAGAAACAACTGTCATTCGCACTCAGACACATAACGTCAAAGTTTACTTTGCCCATTTTTAACGTTTTTGGGGTTGCACAGCTTCAAAGAAAACCTTTTTGGCTTTGCTTGACTCTGTTTGCATTTGATCTATGATATTTATATAGCCGTTTTTATGGACGGCTCGTTTATAAAGATGGTTAAATATGTAGGTTAATGTTATAATTTTATTATTATTCATACCTAAATAATTATTATTTAGTGATGTTTTCTAAGAATTATATTTGTAATACTCTATTAAATATCGTTCTTTATTACATTTTTTTGCTACTGAAGCTATGTTACATGTATGTAAAAGAGAAACATACATTTTTAATTTGGCATGTCGTGAAAGTGAACTTATAAAAATATATTTTACTGTTACTCTTAGCTTGCATCATCCCACTGCTGGGCAAAGGCCTCTCCTCATGACTTCCAGCTCTTCCGATCCAGGGCTAAAGTAAAAAAAAGGAAAACAAGACATTTTAGATAAGGTATTAATAAACTAATAATTTTTTTTCTACAAAAATACCGTACTTATAAAATCTTACTCAAGTTAATAAATGAGATGACGCGCGAAAAATATTTTCAGATATTTCGCTCAAGGTAAAAATATTATTATTCATAATATTATTAAATCACTTATTCGCGGTACTTTTAACAAAAGTGAGAATCCAATTACCCGCTACACAATATTTCGCTCGAGAGATTTCATAAAAGTCAATTGCGAGTCAAATCAAGCGTGTTAGTGGTGCAGTCATGCACAACGATTAATTGTCGCTCCTGCGACTAAATCCGTCGCCTGACTTGACAAGCGACATTTTCTGGTCACAACTGTCAATTACGTAACGAAGGTTACTGACATTTTAAACTGGGGTTTAGACTTTGTCAAGAGAGGTAGGTTTTAAAGGGAAAGAAAGCAACTATTACAACAATTTTTGGTACTGAATAAGAAGGTCGTAATCAATGCTGCCACCGAACGTCAATAAATGCTAAGCTGGTATCCCCTTTGGCAAGTTTTTGTTCGACCAAATGTAACCCAATGAAATTTAAGTTCCAATACTTAAAATGGTACAGACACCAGCAAATTAAGCTACTACAATCAGATTTTCAATTTTGAAGTGAAAACTTCTTTAGCGGCGTTGCACACTTTTTGTAATGGGGAAAAAATGTTAAACTCGCGTCAGGACATGCGTCAGGACACGTGACCGTCAGGAGAGATTTCCCCCCCCCTCTTTCTACGGCGGCGCCAACCGAAGTGAACCAAGTGAGACACGATAATGGATGGATGGACGGACGGACGGACGGACGGACGGTGACGGTGACGGTGACGGTGACAGTGACGGTGACGCGGTGACGGTGACGGTGACGGTGACGGTGACGCGGTGACGGTGACGGTGACGGTGACGCGGTGACGCGGTGACGGTGACGGTGACGCGGTGACGCGGTGACGCGGTGACGGTGACGGTGACGGTGACGGTGACGGTAACGGTGACGGTGACGGTGACGGTGACGGTGTGACGGTGATGACGGTGTGACGGTGACGGTGACAGTGACGGTGACGATGACGGTGACGGTGACGGTGACGGTGACGGTGACGGTGACGGTGTCGGTGACGGTGACGGTGACGGTGACGGTGACGGTGACGGTGACGGTGACGGTAACGGTGACGGTGTCGGTGACGGTGACGGTGACGGGGACGGTGACGGTGACAGTGACGGTGACGGTGATGGTGGACGTGGATGTGGATGGATGGATGGACAGCTGATGGCTCGACCGTCTGTGTAGTAGCCACACTGCTGTGTATTCGTAACATTCGTGTATATAAAGTGTTTAAAATATGGAAATTGAACAAAGTGCATCGATTAATGAAAAAAGTGACGCAGAAATAGTGAAAAAAAATTAGTTATATTAATCCAATTCATAATTGATTTATTTCAACGTAAATATTCAAGTTTTCACTTCTGCCGGCACTCCCGGAGTGCAACCCGTCTTTTTTTTATCCCTAAAGCATAAGGTTCAAAGTTAATTGGGAAAATTTGACAGTTTCGGATAGCTTGATGTGCTGACGTGTGTACATTGTGTACTCTTTACAGCTTTTGTAACAAAACATCACGCCAGTATCCCATGAAGGGTTGCACAGAGGTGCACATATAGTACCACTATATTTCGCGAGGTATGTTTAAGTCCTATGTAATAGAGGACGAGCCTATTGCCATCAACTTGGCATACTGACCCTAAATATGTAGACTCTGTAATCGCAGAAGTACTATCCTAGGTACACACACACACATCAATAATTTATTTTAGCAATTATAAACTGCACCTAACCAATAATCAATGACTTTATTTATTTTAGATTTATACAGAAACCGCAAGTTCCACAGGCATTAGGACAAATGTTTAGTTATCAGTAATACATAAGCAATAAGATGTTACATATCGCATGGTTGTAAATGAATTTTATTGAATGGGGCAAAGTTCTATAGAGTTTCTGGCATTTTCCTTTAGACTCCGAGAAATTCCAAATGGGGAGAACCTAAGAACACTTTGCCCGACCCGGGAATCGAATCCAGGACCTCGTGCTCAGCAATAGCTCATGCGATCAATAGACCAATGAGGCAGTCTTTGTAGTAGGTTGATGTGATGGCCTCTGTACATAGAAATGTAGAAAAACACACGTCTCGGTACAGAAAAGCACGAGTCATCGAAGGATATTAACCGAACACGGAGAACACCCACGAGAGCGAGTACAGTCACGAGCATAAGTATGTATACACTTGGCTTTATACAAAGGCGATTTTCTCCTTTATTTTGTGAATGAAATTTTATGTTATTACGAACATAGTATTTTCGAACCCTTATGTTTATCTAAAGTGTCGTATTTCAATGTTGCATTCGTTATTTCATGAAAAAATCGCAATTGAAAGTTGCCAAGTGTTGACATATTAGTGCTCGTGACTGTGCAACATTTATTTCTCCACTTGAGTTTAACAACCTGTGAGGTATTCTAAGTAATACTTTGGTTAACCATGTATGAACTTCCAGAAAAAAACTTAACACAAAATATTCAGTAGTTTGTATGAAAGTCATATACAGAGTTGGCAAAACATCGTCAGGGAAAAGACGTTTTCAAGGGAGGATCACGACCCACAGTAATGAGGAGTACTACTTGAGGAGGAGGAGGTTTAACAAAAAGTAATGAGAATTACAAATTGGCTGACTTATTACTTGTAATTTTTTTTTAAATTAAAATCGTTTAATTGTACCATGTTTGTAAATATGTGAGCACCATTTATCTATCAGATAATTAATTTATATGTCATGGTTTCGTTTTTAATTCTTTTACCTAATGTGGTATAGTAATTTTATTTTAGGTGCATCGTCCTCACATGTTATTATATAATTAATGTACCCATGCAAAATATTGTAAAACATTTGAAAAGAGTAACGGTGGAGTTTCTTGCCCATTCTTCTCCATACGAAAACTACCTTTTTGAAGGGGCGACTAGAATCAATTCTATTTTAAGGTAATTTTTGACGTTCAAAAGTGCCTTTTATGTGCCTATTTGAAATAAATGATTTGACTTTGACTTTGGTTCTTCCATTGAATTGAAATCACAATAATATTATAAAGGCGAAAGTTTGTGTGTGTGTGTGTTTATATGTTTGTTACTTCTTCACGCTCAAACCGCTGGACCAATTTTGTATGAACGTAGCTGACACCTTGGATTAACATATAGGTTACTTTTATCCCAATATTTCCACGGAATCGACCCTTCTGCGGGTGAAACCGCGGGGCGCAGCTAGTGTAATAAAATTTTGTGAGCAGAAACACTCGCAACTGGATGCTGCAAAGCTTGTTTACTCATGCAAACTCAGTCTCAGATTTCACATGTAATACACCGGTGAAACGCACGTACACACACATTTACAAGTCACTGTTAACTCGAACTGAGCCAACCTTTACCCAGATGTAAATTTATTAGCAGTCGAGAAAAGGAGTTCTCATGAATTTAATTTCGCGGAACCCAAAATTGAATTTCTTTACGACTGCTCCGATAATCAAATGAATAATCCATTTACAGGCGCTTTGTGGGTGTCCGTGAGAGAAAATACTTTTTTTTCTAACTCCAGTTCAATGCTTCTACGGCACCAAATTTTATTTTCAATGTATTTCAGTCTATTCGTATTTCGTTGGTCCATTAAGCCGCCAGGTGGGAACGGTGTTTCAAGTGGAATTTTTAATATGGTCCCGGGAATGAGACTGTCGGTGACTGTACGTGGTAACAATTCTTTATAAGGTTGGAAGTGTAACTTATTGTTTTTCGAAGAAAAATTTCGGTCGGGTATTTTCGCTGTTGTTTCTTGAATTAAATATTTTATCCAATTTAGCGCACACTACCTACACTATAAACATGTTTTCTACGAACTAAAATAGTTTAAATCATGTTATTGTGTTGGCAGCCGTGACAACGTTACTGTTACCGAAGAATTATAGATATTTCATTATTATATTCACTCAGTCTTTCCAACGAAATTTTTAATTTTTTATCTCTCTTCCGCTTATAGAAAACTTTATTTTGACAAATAAAATTAAAAGTACCAACCGGTTAAGGACCGCGGTCCGCCCATTGGCGACGAAACAATAGAAAATCAATTGTGTCTCATTAGCGGAGCTTGACAGATTAAATGTATTCAGGGATATTTATGTAGCTGTTTCTTATCGTACGCACGCATATGTGCTTTTCTTTGTTACTTTTGTTTTTTTTTTTTATATAACTTGGTTTTAATTTTTTACTGTGTTTAGTTTAGGTAGTTTGTGATCTTCCTGTACGAGTCGCAATAAATACTTTTTCTTTCTTTCTTTCTTTCTTATATGCATGAATACACATCTATTACCTCAGTAAAAACTACTATCTTCATTGACAGCCCGTCTTTTATCTACCTTTTATTTCAACTGCATCTCCACAGATTAAAAAGACACATCAGTAACCAAAATGGCTGCCTCTTTACCCAACCGCGACAGTACATACTCACATTTTCCTTTTTAGACAACTCCCAATCCACAATAGGGACACAAAATTCATACTCCAACTAAACCCACGGTTAAATTTTAATTCCAGTAAGTAGTTCACAAAACGAGTTGTGTAAGAGCCAGCCAGACATAACTCATCTCCCGTTGGCCGTAAAAAAATCTTCCGTAGCGTACAATCTCACTGCATTATTCTCATTACCATAATCTCAATTACTTACCATCCGTCGTCGGTATAATTTAACGCTGGGTTACAAGACCTAGTTTGGTATGCATTCATTTTTGCGAACTGTCTTATAACTTTTGGTTGGAGGAGTAGTAAAAAAGTTTTTACTGGTACGTTTTATGGAGTGTGGTTATTGGAGGCTTTGAGAGTTTTTGGCTGCCAATTTTAAATAAATGTTCGCACAAAAATGTGGCCAGTGTCAAGTTTGTCCCTTTAGTACACAAACCTTTAGTGATATACTTAATTAATATTTTTGACGTGTGAGTCTGTTGTTTAGATTAGTTTTAGTTATGCGAGTCTGTTGTCCAGCAAAAAGTAAGATTGTTGATGATAAAAAACAACCGACTTCAAAAAAAAAAAACACTACAAAATGATAAATAACTTTAATTTCGGAAGTCGGTGTCGTTGGTTCCGCATTTTCGTTTTTTGACACCGACATTCTCGGGCTTCTGACGGCCCGTAACGACTGTCAAAGATCCACAAATGACAGCCGGTAATGGCCAATAGCTTTACATGCTTTCCGAGACACGGAGGGGTCTTGGTATGTAAAAATGATCACCAATCCACGGATCAACCGCGGCAAGCGTAGCTTAACCTGATTGATCGAACCGTGCGGCTATTATTACTAAGCCACAAGACCTTTTATTTTTAACAATCTTACGTTTTTACTTGATCTACATTAATTTATTACTATACAGGGTGAAATTGAATTCATGGGCATCCTTTTAAGGGGTCATTTTAATCATCATTATGAACAACTTTCACTATGGGACCAAGACAAAAACACGAAAAAAAAAATCAGCTCTTCCATACATTTTGACGAGTTATGTGAACATTAATGCAAGGAACAGCTGATTTTTTTTGCGATTTCAGTCTTGATTCCATAGTAAAAGTTGTTCATAATGATGATTAAAATAACCCCTTAAAAGGATGCCCATGAATTTAATTTCACCCTGTATACAAATCTCTTCTAGATTATTATATACATACTCATAGCCAAAATTATCGCCTTAGCGAATTTGTAATGGTAATTCACAAATTACTATTGCAAATAGCCTATTAATATCTACATAATCTATCATATAACTCTACAATGTATTAGTAAGCTAACACATACCACATAATAATATCATTGAATAATTACTTGTAACGTTAGCATATCAATCTGGTTGGATCGTTTATGAACAACATGTTCACTTATTATGATAATACAATTCCACTGAGCCATTGTCTTTTATTGTTTTTGGTATAAATGCTTCCTCACTTATCCATCTTCATTATTATCAGTATGCGGGATTATACCAATATATTATTTGGAGTGATTTTTATTATGAGTGACTTTTGTCTGTTATTGTACTCTTTTGTTGAAGGATTGTTCTTTGTTTTTGGTTTTACTTTTTGAATGAAATGTCCTGATTATGATTGACATCATAAAAAATAAGTGGAATTATTCGGTCTTCAAACGGGGTATATTATTAGACTATAGTTATGTTAGGTATAAGGTCTTGTTTCATCAAGCAATTTTTTTGAAGGCCAAGCGCGCACTGTACTAATCGCATTTTAATGCGAATTAAAATCGCAATCGCATATAACTTGTCAAGTGAAATCTCAAGCAATTTTTTACCGCAGAGACTTTAGAATATTGGTTTTGTTCACAGATTGGCGATTATTATCTGCAAAGATTTAAATTCGTAGTGCGCGCTTAGTCTTAGTCTAACTTTCTACAAATATACCTACTAACTGTTAACATCGCGCATTTAAAATTACTGTTCAACTTGAGTAATTGACATGGAAAACCGCAAAAAATACCTACACAATGTTATAATTTGAGGTAAAAGATGATTTTTGGACCATCTTTATTCAACCCTCTCGCTGTCAAAAGGTCACATTGTCCTTTTAGGCGTAAGACGGGAAACATGTACTTGTACGGAGCACGTGGCGTGACATCTGGAGTCAGAGGTGTCGATCCGAGGAAGCGGACGAGCAATAAAATTGGTAACGATTTGGGCTTGGTGTGGCATGTAAACATGAGCTATGCGTGTTTTTTTGTGGTTTTAAAACATCTTTTTGTGAGTTTTGTTGTGTAAAGTTTATTTAGAGCTCGATGTTTCCTAATCCAGAGATGAGACACCGAAACAACGTAAGAGGTCTCTTCTAAATTTTGTGTTGATTTGTTACTAAGAATAATGATAAAGATGACAACAAAACAAGTGTACCACAAGTACCTAGTACAAATTTGCACCAGCTCGAGGTTAGTAAATTTTAGTACCACAATACAGCTAACATCGCAATTGTTACTATTGTCACAAAAATAAACCTAGGATGGGAAGCAATAACTTCTGATCCATTATTCTTTCTAGAAAAACGCGTGTCAATTCTATCCAACTGTTTTCCTCTTCATCCTTTATTTCATTTCCACAACCTATCTCAACATGGTCACCACATATGCCCTTCGCTTTATTCGGGCACATATTCGTTGGGTTTCAAGGCACGTGCCCGGATCGACACGTTACTGTCGGGTCATAGGACTTGAGACTGGTATTTGGGACCGCCGTGGTGTTTTATGGTTTGACGCGACTGTTGGAGGGTTGACGTGCGTTTTTAGTGATGTCACATAATATTAGCAGGTAATAAAAAGGTAGGTAAAATCATATAGGCACTTTTAGGAACAGCTTGTATCAATTCAAAAACTTTCCACCACTTTTTAACCGACTTCAAAAAAGGAGGTTCTGTATTCAACCCGTATGTATGAATGTTTGTATGTCCGCGATTTTCTCAAAAACTAATGAACCAATTTTGATGATTCTTTCACTAATGTGATCTACAAACTGTCAGAAAGGTTTAAGTATTAAGTTAAGGTTTTAGTAACTTTTTTTTACAACAAAAACAACCGACTTCAAAAAAAAATACTACAAAGTGAAAAATAACTTTATATCGGAAGTCGGTGTCAAAAAACGAAAATGCGGAACCAACGACACCGACTTCCGAAATTAAACTTATTTTTCAATTTGTAGTATTTTTTTTGAAGTCGGTTGTTTTTGTTGTAAAAAAAGTTTTTATTTTTGTTTTTGAATGGACGGCCGGATTGGTCACTGATGTGCACTGGTTACACTGGTTAGTATTAGCCAATATTTCGCTTATACACGTTGAATTTTTTTTTTTTTGTTACTTTTTTACTTGAGTAAGTACTTAAGTGGTTATAATTATGTAGTCGATGATTTTGGTGTACGGTAAAACTCTAATGAGTTTATGATGGCACCAACTTAAATGTGTTAAATGTATGTGTACTACTGAATAAATAAATAAATAAATTATGATGTGCTTTTTTGTAAATATTGAGGATATTTTTGTTTCGATTTTGAGAAGCTGATGTAGTCTCATGATACCTGTAGTTGTTTTTATTCATAGTGTTCTGTGTGGTGGAGTAGGTATCTAAGGATAGTGGCAGCTGGTGTTCTGTACTCTGACTATCCACATGGGAAGAAGGTGTGAGATTATGTATGTAGACGTATCTTTCAGTTAAATCTTTTAACTACTTAGGTACTAAAATATTTTAACAGGTCAAGCGGCGCGCGTCGATAGAAAATCAATTGTGTCTCATTAGCGGAGCTTGACAGATTAATACTTATATATTTCCTTGTACCTAATGACTCTAAAAATTACATCACACTAATATTATAAAGGCGAAAGTATGTGAGTGTGTTTTTATGTTTGTTACTACTTCACGCACAAACGGCTAGACCAATGAAGATAAAATTTGATACGGAGGTAGCTGACACCCTGAATTAACATAAAGGATACATTTTATCCCGATATTCTCACGGGATCGAAACTTATGCGGGTGAAACCGTTTGGCGCAGCCAGTAAATTTATAAAAACAATGAAGCTGTTACTTGACATGTCTCTGTTATTTTTTTTACTAGCCTACGCTGTCCCACTCCTAGAAAAGGCTGCCCAATTTAAATGGGACAGGGCCTCACAGGGCAGGACATGTCTGCCGCATGCCGGACAAACTGTGGGCCCAAATAGAATAGAATTGGTGTCCTGAGAGAGTGAGTTCCTTGAATGGGTAAAAATTAAACAGATTCTTTACAAAAACTACCGGGGAAAGACAATGTAAATTACAAGGAATAAGGAGACTGCAAATATCAATTAATTATTAAACCTTTCCTTGAATAATGAACGGACGGAAAATGTTCTGTAAGGAACGCTGAGAAAAACAATTAAATGAATGTCCTGCAAATGGCACAGTTTTTTCCCTGAATAATTACAGTGTGCAGTGTCCAGTTACAATAATTAGCAAGAAAAGTATCAGTTTACAGTTATTTTCTTTACCCTATTTACAAAAAAGAGCTGAGCTGAGAGGCATGTGTATATTGGATGGTAGCACCTAATTTATGATTTAAACTATGGATACTCAATTACTAGGTCATAATCAGCCTATAATGTTCCCACTGCTGGGACACAGGCCTCCTCTATGTGAGAGGGAGTGGGCCGTAATCCACCACGCGGGCCCAGTGCGGGTTCGTAGATGTAACATGTCTTCGAACTTTTGGTTCTAGGACATGCCGGTTTCCTCACGATGTTTTCCTTCACCGTTTTGAGAGCAGTGATGATGAAATAATTTACACAAAAAATTACTAGGTAATAAGGTTATTTTATAGTTTTACTCCCTTACTAATAAACGTTGTATAGCGTCTGTATAGTTACACAACGCTTTGTCTTCTTCTTTCGAAAGTCAAATTACTGACGACTGAAAGAAAGAAATTGGTGTGTAAATATTCATCTGATATAATACGTTTATTAGTAAGGGTGTATGTATACAAAAGGTTTTGAAGTTCTCTTCTTAAATTATTTAAGCATTTAATTAATAAAAATACGCTCAAATTTTTCAGTCGCTCAATGTAAAATACTGGTATTCAGCTGCATCCGGTTAGACTGGAAGCCGACCCCAACATAGTTGGGAAAGGGCTAGGCAGATGATGATGACACTCTAATTTATATTTACATTTTGTTGTAATTTACAAGCTAACATTAAAATATATATCCATATTAATATTATAAATTCGAAAGTAACTCTGTTTGTCTGTCTGTATCTTACCTTTTCACGCCTAAGCCGCTGAACCGATTTATATGAAATTTGATATAGAGATAGTTTGAGTACCGGGAAAGGACATAGGATACTTTTTATCCTGATATTCCCACGGGATCGAGATTTATGCGGGTGAAACTGCGGGGCGCAGCTAGTATATCGATACCTTAATCCGCAAACCAGCCAACTCCATTTTTGTCAAAAAAAATATTATGATGTCGTTTTTTAGTCAAAATAAAAACTAGAAAGTTTTAAGTGTCTCCTGTAAACTATAGCAAAATGGAGTTGGCAGGTTTGCGGATTAAGGTATCGATATTATAAACAAGTATTATAATAAAAAAATAAAGAAGACAAAGGGAGGAGCTCATTGGGCTTCAAAAAATTCGTCTGCATCGCTGTCAATGGCATAAGTGCCCCAAAGGCTGGCAGTAGTCGGGAATATGTAAAGACGTTCAGTCAATATAAACTTAAAGAAATCCTATCATTGTTTAAATTCTTTGAAGGGCACATCTAGTCCTTCACAATACTATGCCCTTTATTAGGTTCACCTGAAATATACCTTTACTTTAAAATTACGAAAAAAAAATAATACATTTATCATTAAAAAAAAAATCCCTACCTACTTAAAAATTTCCTAAAACCATTCCCGTACCCACTTCCTCCGCAAAAAGTCCGACGATTTTTTCCCGGCAGCCATTTGCCAAGAAAAAGACTCGGTCATAACACTCATCTTCAGTCTTTCGGCATGGCCCGAGTCCAATGGAACCATAATTAGGGCCGAGTTACGTAATCTCCTCTCTAAATAACTGGCCCTCTCGATGGGGCGAGCTTCGACGGCTACTGACGGACTGACGGTAATAGACACGGAGTGGTATAGAGATTAAACTGCTTTGGCGTATGGTTTTGCTTGGATAGTAATAAAAGCTCGTCAAAAAAAAAAGAATTGCCCTTACTCAAAATATTAAATCTACTGCCTAAAATACTAACTTTCCGACTACTTTTGTCCGAATAAAAATGAGGAATCGACCGAATGAGATACTGAAATCTTCGAAAAATAAACATGACTGTTTATTGCTATAATACTTTTCTACCAGCTTAAATTACGTTATAAATATACCTAGGTAAAGGTATTTGTATTCTCATTCGCTCGCTGTTGCATCCTTTCTACGTAAAGGGTTTAAAGTAACCTAACCATACCGAACCTCGGGGTGCCCTTCTCTCACTCTTGCATCCTAAGTCGACGTAGCCCCGCGTATATATTTAATATCATTATTTTGACAAAACTTCTGTTGTCGTGACTTACTAATTTTGTCGGAGGTTCAGTATTTTATTCGAAAGTTTAGTTTTTTTATTCGAAGATCCATTTTTTTTAGTCGGCCACAGATCGCTGGAGATTAATTTGTTTTTCGGAACCATTATTATTTCCCGTTTTGCTTGTGTAATGCGGTTTTTATTTTTTCCGATGTCTCGATTCATGCCCGGGGGATGGTAATGGGGTCGCCCCTAGGTACACCTCGGCGTAACCCTTTAGGGAGAAACAGGCGTGCTGATACGTTTATAATATTTTATGGACTAAAACAAAAGGAGGGTTTTGTGTGTATGTTAAACTTATTTCTCAAGCATTTTGCAACCGAACTTGATGTTTCTTTTTGTGTAAGATATAAAATACAGGAAATAAGTTATAAATAAGTATAAGTACTATTTAATCCAGAATATTGACTGTAACAAAACTCAAGAAAGGGAAAAACGTAGAAGAGAGACATGATGCCATTATCACACTATCACACTATATCACACTAATATTATAAAGGCGAAAGTTTGTGAGTGTGCGTGTGTGTTTATATGTTTGTTACTTCTTCACGCTCAAACCGCTGAACCGATTTAGATGAAATTTAGTATAGAGATAGTTTGAGTCCCGAAAAAGGACATAGGATAGTTTTTATCCCGATATTCCCACGGGATCGAAACTTATGCGGGTGAAACCGCGGGGCGCAGCTAGTCTTTTATGTAAGTACCACGTAGCAAAGATCGTAGCACGTGTCCTTGTAGTCTCTACCCCAATTAAAAAAGACGTAAGTTAAAATAGGTATAAACAAAACATTAACCACAATTTATTGGCAAAAAAATCTCATACATTGTTTCATATCGTGCAGTCAGACTACCAGCCTTCCCAAGGGGGTATCTTTTTACCCAGTAACTCCGTTGTAGAGGGCAGATAGGCAGTCGCTTCATGTAAAATACTGGTATTCAGCTGCATCCGGTTAGACCAGAAGCCGACCCCAACATAGTTGGGAAAAAGCTAGATATATAATATAATAATAAATAATATGTGTCATATCGTCGCTCGCATGACTAAAAGTCCTATATCATTTTTTAGCTGATTTGAGTTAGGAGAACTACATTTTCCTATTCGTGATTCTTTACAGTTTTCACTAACCGTCGTACCTTTATGTTATTTGGATCTCAAAATATAATTATTTTGAAAGACAACAAAATGTAAAGAATCACGAATAGTAAAATGTAGTTGTCTTAACTCAAATCAGCTAAAAAATGAGATAGGACTTTCAGTCATGCGAGAGACGATATGAGCAGTGGTGGCCCAAAGGTAATGGCTCCGACTTACGAGTTGTAGGTCGTAGGTTCGAACCCAATCAGGCGCTTTACTTTGTGTAAATTATAATTATCATCACCAATGCTCTCAAAACGGTGAAGGAAAACATCGTGAGGAAACCGGCATGTCTTAGAACCAAAAATTCGAAGACATGTGCCATCTACCAACCCGCACTGGGCCCGCGTGGTAGATTACGGCCCACCCTCTCACAGAGAGCAGGCCTGTGTCCCAGCAGTGGGAACATTATAGGCTGAGTATGTATGTTTCATATCGTGCATGTAGATTACGCAATACGTTTGTTGAATGAAATAACTAAAGCACTATATTTATAACCGTTCGGTTCACGAAATTCATTGGCAACGCTTACCAGCTGTAAACAAGAGTAGGTACATGATAAGCCTTGAATGGTACAGTAGCGGTGCATCTGCATTGCGTGTTTCGGGTTTAATAATGTATTGAGACATTACATGGCTCACTATTATCTATGGATTTGCTACGTCATTGATAGAGAATGTTCAAATACATAAGCTGTTTTACCCACAGTACGTTCAGTTATTTCATCTCTGACAGCAGCAACAACCTTATTGCTACGAAAATAAAGAACATTGTGATTTTGACTGACTCGGCAATGGCAGCAAACCAATAGCAACCGTATTGTCACGATAATAAATACCTATCACTGTGATTTTGACAGGAATACAAAATCAGAGATTATAAAAAAAATGCGTTGTCATACATAAAAAAAATAACCTCCTTGACTTGAGAACCTCCTCCGTTTTTTCGTCGGTTAATAAATATGAATGAACTGTACAGTCGAGTTCATTAATATATTGGCAGTGACAATGTTTCAAAATATTGTAAGCGTTAAAATGATCATATAGTTCTATACAAACTTAGACATCAATAAAATGTTTTCATATAAACTGTTCATAAGTATGTTACGGTAGTGCAGTCAAAAGTATCTAACTACTCTTCAGAACATAAATATCTAAATACTCTAGATTTCAATATATTTGTTGCAACCTAGGATTCATAAATATCTATACAGCTTTGAATATTCAACTAAATGACTTTTACCATTAAATTTATTTTTGCTTGACGTAGCAGAAGTTCGAGTAATAATGCAATATTGCCGTTGATGGATGTCATAACTGACAACTTCCAATTTATTTTGTTACAAGATCTTTTTCATAGAAAAATAATTGCATAGATATTTGTGAACCTTACTTTGCGCTAAATAATATGAACAAGGGATTGCGCACAATTTTTTGAGTCTTTGTCTGTAGTAATATTATTGATATAATGTAGTCACATATTTATGATGTCACAGATTGTTTACAATTTATTGTACGGCGAAGCTGTTCAGAGTTTTATGAAACTTACCATTGCCTATATATTTTTGATTCATGAACATGCTCAGATATTAAAGAACTCGACTGTACCTACGGAAAAATAGTCACGTCATTTTCGTTTGCCCATAAAAGTTTAAATAACAAATAATTATAATATTATCAAACTAACTAGTTAATTAAAATTAAAACTAAAATCGACATCGTATTTTGTGGAACAAACAGACAGATCCCTTTGAATATAGCGGTTTATTTAGAACCACTTTCAAGTCTGGTCGCCATTTTTCTATCGCCCGTGACGTCATAATGATGATTTATGAGCTAGGACAGGCTCAGTTTAGAATGGATATTTGTGGTGATTTTAACAAACTATAGTTATACACCGTGCATGACTAAGATTAATTTTGTGTCTCAGTGAGTAATTGTAGTGGCTGCAAACGGTAGCAATCTAGGGGGGCAATTCCCATAATTTTAACCGGTCAAGCTCCGCGCGTACCCTATGTAGTACACTATACAATAGAAAATCAATTGTGTCTCATTAGCGAGGCTCAAGCGATTAAGATCGTTCACAGTCTAGAAGTGTTTTGACATTACATTTTTGACAAGTGTTTTGACATTGATTGTCGCTGAGATTAGATTGCGACTAGATTTTGAACGTTTTTAATTACGGGAATAGGTCCTCAGAAGGCCAATTAGTCTAACTAACACACTCTCTCTTCTGAATTTTATTATTTTAACATTTTTCTTTCTTTCTTTCTTTATGAGAAAAAATCGTCCAAAGCTTTCAATACCTACACATACAACAATGCTGATCAGCTTCTCTGTGCGCGGTGTGACCGGGTTTTTAAGATCAAATTCGGTTTTGTTAGTCATCACAGAGCTCACAAAAGAAAAGAAATATAGTCGCCGAATACGGTGAAGAGGACTATTATTATGGGAAATCGCTAAACGTCCTTCAGCTGTTTTACATAACGGAGCTATTTTGTAAAACAGCTAGCGGTTTTGTAAAACAGCGGATTCGACAATCCGTCTGCGACATATACGTCGACAAGAGAGAGAGAGTTCATTTGACTGTCTACTATTTGTGTTTCAAAATACTGTATCATGTGTAGCTACAATAAATACCCAATTTCTAACATTGATACAATGTTATATATAGAACAAAGATTCAGGCTGACTGTACACAAGATATTCATTAGAATGAAGGTAGATGATCTTTTGTTGAGACCTAATTGGAACGTTTACTAAATATTCAAGCTCGTTGGTTGGCAGTTATGACGTGCCAGAGGAATTCAACCTTTATTGATAGTTCCAACATCAATTCAACCAGTCTCTCTCCACAGAGTTCCATATTCAATTGCCCCTCAACCAATCAGGACTCGATCATATATCTGTATCGAATCAAACCATTCGATTCCTATGAAAAATATTGCGGTTATTTGAACCTATGCAGTGCTAACATATAGAGCTGTTCCTAGTATGTAGGTATGTAAGCCTCAATGAAACGGTATCGAGTGGCGAGCGCTCGCATTGCGAATTGACACTCGAATACAATTTCTACGTTTTCCTTTGTATCGACTTGGGAGTTTCTTTTATTTTCTTTCATTCTTGCTGTTTGCAACGTAATAGGAAATAAAATAAAACTCATAATGTATACTATAGGAGAGGGTAAAGCAATTTTTTGGAAAAAAAAAACATAGTATTAGGTAGGTATCTATTGAAATCAAAAGGTTGATGATATAATTAACTATTTTACCTGGTAATATTTTGATGATGGCGGGATAAACCAGAAAAATCAATGGTCTTTACAAGCCTTGGGTCGAAATATGTAGATTGGTGTCTTAGTACAGCAGTGGGATAATGCAAGCAATGACAGTTACTAGTAAGCAGTTATTGATATAAGGACTGCATTCATTAATATTCATGTATTGTATTCATTTATATAAAGAAAGAAAGAAAAAAGTTTATTTGGACATAGTTCGTGAAACACAAAATACAAAATTAATAAAATAATAAATAATGTATGTAATGTATTCTTTCATATTGTAGCCTTTAGTAGATATACGAAAATAGATAAGATGAAAATAGATGAAGAAAACCGTATCAAGGCTTATTTAAAACATCATTCTGTCTCCGTCACCTTCAAAAGATTTTCAAAAACAAAACGATATTTAAAACTCTTATAGTTATAAACGTATTTAGTGATTTGTGGTGCACAGGCCTTGGCCAGCGTCTTTAATGACACAACTTTTTAAGAAAAAATGCGGTCGCAGAGACTTTTGAAAAAACCTAAGTAAAAAGTCGGAATTCGAGGTTTGGCTCTCGCCTATTTCCTCCTCCAATATTGGACCAATTTAAAAGATATTACATAAACTGAATAAGATGTATCCCTATGTTTTTCTTTTTTCATTAATAGTTGTAAAATATGTACACTAGGCCTTTGTTGACAGCGGTTTAAATCGGCATTTTTTGAGCGTTCTAGTGCTTATAAAAATAATGTATCATCAAAAAGGAAAACATAGGGACATACAAGTAATTAATATTTATTATTCTGTAAAAAGTCATTGCTTTATGGTCATTAACCAGAAAGAAAACAGGCGGGAGCATTTCTATGGAGAAACGACCACCCGCATTTCCTCTTAAGGTATTCGATATTTGAATTCAAAAAAATACAACTACTTATCAGCTATAACCGTCCATGGCATTCTACGTTCAAATTATCCTTGCACAAGTACAGTGCGCCAAGTATTTCAGTAGCATAATAAGGCGTGGTGCATTAGAACGGCCATCGAATTAGGTCACCCGAGGAATGCCTAGGACATTAGTGATCACCAAGTGGTTGCAAGCTAGGATGTGTAGTGAAACGTTGAGGTTTTGTGTTGTTTGTAAAGTCTTATGGGAAGTGGTGTTTAGAAAGTGTTTAGTGTAGCGAGTTTCTTGCTCGTTCTTCTCGATAGGAACCTACTACCCTTTGAAATGGGCAACTAGCTTAATATTTCTGACTGACCAACCCTTTGACAATTCACTACTAATAATATATTAAATCCATACTTAACATTATAAATTCGAAAGTATGTCTGTCTGTCTGTATGTTACCTTTTCACGCCTAAACCACTGAACCGATTTAGATGAAATTTGGTATAGAGATAGTTTGAGTCCCGGGAAAGGACATAGGATAGTTTTTATCCCGATATTCCCACGGGATCGACACTTATGCGGGTGAAACCGCGGGACGCAGCTAGTAATATATAATAATATATATTTAATTACTTTTGAATTGAAAAGAAGAGTTTGAATGGGAGATATTTTCTACTTTTCCTTTGTAAAGGTTGTGAAAATATATTTTTTGTCGAGAAGATTTGAATTTTCACCACCATGCGTTTCCACCATGGTCATTCATGGTTGACATATTAATGAATAAAAATATGTTTCTTTTATTGAAACTAAACTAAGAACTAATGAGAAGATTTATAAAGATAAAAGATAGAATATGAATGTAGGTACGAGTGAATTTTTATCAGTAATAAAGCAGTGGTGGCCCGGTGGTAACGGCGGCGACTTACGAGTTGTAGGTCATGGGTTCGAACCCAAGCTTTACTTTGTGTAAATTATTTCATCACCACTGCTCTCAAAACGGTGAAGAAAACACCGTGAAGAACCCGGCATATCATAGAACCAAAAATTCAAATACATGTGACAGCCGATAACCCGCACTGGGCCCGCGTGGTTGATTAAGGCCCACTCCCCCTCACAGAGAGGAGGCCTGTGTCTCAGCAGTGGGAACATTATAGGTTGATTATGCCTATAGGTCCGTCAACACACAAATAAATGGCCTAAAATGGCCATCGATCGTAAATATGTAAATCTAAACTAACATAGCCTATAAACACAAAATCTACTTACTTAAATCACTTACTACACACGAAACTTTACCCAAACAGTTCCCATAAACATTTGCATAAACTATCATAATAGCGGTGGCAGCTCTAATCCGTCCATATTTTACCATAACATGAACCTTTCTATAGTTGATTGTGTAATGAGTAAATCTGGAAATGTGAGCGCTTTTCATAAGTTACCGTAATGCTACGACTACATTGTCCATTGATAACGCCTACTAAGGTCGTTTCTAAATTTGCCAAAGATGTAAACAACAACGGCTGCTCGAAATAAAATAAAATCGATATACAAGAACATTTAAGTAAGTAATGTTTGTTTTCGTCTAGTTAGCTCGGAGATTTGGAAACAAACATTTCTTAAAATAAAATATGTTCTTGTATCGATATACAAAAATAATAAAATCAATATTTTATTCAATTTCGAGCGGCCATTGTTGTTTACATCTTTGGCAAATTTAGAAACGCCGGACTATAAGTACATTTTGCGCGTTCTCTATCGCACACCGCTCGAAATCTCGCTGTACAGCAAAGAGCGCAACAATGTAGCCGTAGCATTACGGTAACTTATCAAAAACTAGACGCCTTAGAAAATCATGAACTAATCCTCGGTAACAGGTTGTGCATTGATATCCCTGCAACCCTATATAAACAATACTAAAATACAGAACCTAATTTCAATAAACGGTGCTTAGGCCCTTATTTTCATATTAAATCCAATCCTATTCCAGCAAAAGATCCTAATTAACCGTATAGTTCGGGAGCGCCCCCGAATGGACCCGAATACACGAACCTCGGCCGGCTCCGTACTGGATCCCATTGTGGACCCAAGAATTACGACATACGACACCCTACATTGATTTTGTAAACATTTATCATGCTACCCATCAAATCTTATGAATGTGCGTTAATTAAGAGAATTGGATAAAAAGCCCATATGTTTACGCCACTAAATATTTCATATTTAGCGCGCAAGCTTAATAATATCGCGGATCACATTGTCTAAATACGCGTTACCTTAGCAACAAATATTAGGTCCTTACATATGAAATTGGCGTTTTTCGTACTGGCCACTTTAATCACGAATTTCTCCTCTTTGGTAAGGATTTCCAAATTCAAATTTGTACAGCTATTTACTCATGTATTTGTGCTTCGATGACCGTCATTCATTTGTTTTTTTTCTTCTGTTTTTTCTGTTTGCGTCACTCATTTTACAAAATGGAAAATTTAAAATATCGCATTATTTACGAGTACGAGTTCCGCCGTGGCACTAGTGCTGCGGAAACGACTCGAAGGGTGAATGATGTGTATGGCGGTCATGTTGCAAAAGAAAACACAGTTCGTTTTTGGTTCCAACGTTTTCGTTCTGGAAATTTCGACCTGCAGAACAAGCCCCGTGGACGGCCTGAGACCCAAGTTGATAATGGAGAATTGAAGGCTATTGTGGAAGCGGACCCATCGCAAACCACGTCCGAGTTAGCTGCAGGCTTCGATGTTAGTGATAAAACTGTTTTAATTCACTTGAAGCAAATTGGGAAGATTAAAAAGCTTGAAAGGTGGGTACCTCACGAATTGACTGAAGCAAACCGGCAAACGCGCGTCGACTGCTGCGTTACATTACTGAACCGGCACAACAATGAAGGTATTTTAAACCGAATCATTACCTGTGATGAAAAATGGATTCTTTACGATAATCGGAAGCGCTCAGCGCAATGGTTGGATCCTGGCCAGCCAGCCAAATCCTGCCCCAAGCGAAAATTAACCCCAAAAAAGTTACTTGTAAGCGTTTGGTGGACTAGTGCCGGTATTGTTCATTACAGTTTTCTCAAATCTGGCCAGACTATTACAGCTGATGTCTATTGTCAGCAATTACAAACCATGATGGAAAAGCTAGCGGCTAAACAACCAAGGCTGGTCAATCGCTCCACGCCACTGCTGCTTCACGACAACGCCAGACCACACACTGCGCAATAGACGGCTACCAAATTAGAAGAGCTTGAATTGGAATGTCTTAGACATCCTCCGTACTCCCCGGACCTTGCTCCAACAGATTACCATTTTTTTCGCAATTTGGATAACTTTTTGCAAGGGAAAAAATTCAACTCCGATGGGGCAGTCCAAATCGCCTTCAAAGATTTTATTGATTCCCGTCCGACTGGTTTTTTTAGTAAAGGGATCAATGAACTACCTATAAGATGGCAAAAGTGCATTGAAAATAATGGTTCATACTTTGATTAATTAAATATATTATATTAAAAAATATTCGACTTTTTGTTCCTTCCATACAAAACGCCAATTTCATATGTAAGGACCTAATATAATTCGATCCCTCTTATAAACGCAAACGCAATCAATTCTACCTCATACACGTAGTTACGGCAACAAGTTATTAATAGCAATGTATTAGTAAACAAACCGTTATTGGAGCAAGCCGCAACTCCGCCCGTCCCCATTAGAAAGAGATTCTGTTAGTGATATCATCATTAGAAGTGAGTTTGAGTTGTACCTATGAGTTATTGTACTGGGAGTTTGAGTAGTTTTGTAAGTGCCTGTGTGTACGTGCGTGTGCAAGTCAGATAGCTCCGGAGTGTTGCCATGTTAAATATTAGGACATGTCCCGCGTAGGGTTAATAAGATATGGCAACACTGGCGCGCTTTAGAACTTTACTAGACTTCCGAAATTAAAGTTATTTTTCACTTTGTATTGTTTTTTTTTTAAGTCGGTTGTTATCCGACTACCGAAATTAAAGTTATTTTTCACTTTGTAGTGTTTTTTTTTTAAGTCGGTATTCATAGAATAACCCTTCCTTGACGAAGCTATTGAATTATCATAACAGTCATAAATATCGTTTAACCACCCAGAAATTGGTACCTAAACCACTTTCTTGTGTCATAAGGAAATGTCATAAAACACCCTAAAATAGCAGTAGAGCAGTGGTGGTCCGGTGGTAACGGCCACGAATTAAATTACGAGTGGTAGGTCGTGGGTTCGAATTCAGCCAGGCGCTTTACTTTGTGTTAATTGTTTCATCACCACTGCTCTCAAAACTGTGAAGGAAAACATCGAGGGAAAACCGGCATGTCCTAGAATCAAAAATTCGAAGACATGTGACATCTACCAACCCGCACTGGTCTCGCGTGGTAGCGTGTGTCCCAGTAGTGGGAACATTATAGGTCGATTAGACTAGAGACCTTAAAAAAA
The DNA here is from genome assembly GCA_947508005.1 of Amphipoea lucens. Lineage (NCBI taxonomy): Eukaryota > Metazoa > Arthropoda > Insecta > Lepidoptera > Noctuidae > Amphipoea > Amphipoea lucens. The sequence continues at coordinate 21,824,042 of OX382360.1, read as the reverse complement.
AGACGGGTTGCACTCCGGGAGTGCCGGCAGAAGTGAAAACTTGAATATTAACGTTGAAATAAATCAATTATGAATTGAATTAATATAACTATTTTTTTTTCACTATTTCTGCGTCACTTTTTCATTAATCGATGCACTTTGTTCAATTTCCATATTTTAAACACTTTATATACACGAATTTTACGAATACACAGCAGTGTGGCTACTACACAGACGGTCGAGCCATCAGCTGTCCATCCATCCATCCACATCCACGTCCACCATCACCGTCACCGTCACCGTCCCCGTCACCGTCCCCATCACCGTCACCGTCACCGACATCGTCACCGTCACCGTCACCGTCACCGTCACCGACACCGTCACCGTCACCGTCACCGTCACCGACACCGTCACCGACACCGTCACCGTCACCGTCACCGTCACCGTCACCGTCACCGACCGACACCGTCACCGTCACCGTCACCGTAACCGTCACCGTCACCGTCACCGTCACCGTCACCGTCACCGTCACCGTCACCGTCACCGTCACCGTCACCGTCACCGACACCGTCACCGTCACCGTCACCGACACCGTCACCGTCACCGACACCGTCACCGTCACCGACACCGTCACCGTCACCGTCACCGTCACCGTCACCGTCACCGTCACCGACACCGTCACCGTCACCGACACCGTCACCGTCACCGTCCGTCCGTCCGTCCGTCCGTCCTTCCGTCCGTCCGTCCGTCCGTCCGTCCGTCCGTCCGTCCGTCCGTCCGTCCATCCATCCATCCATCCATTATCGTGTCTCACTTGGTTCACTTGGGTTGGCGCCGCCGCCGTAGAAAGAGGGGGGGGGGGGGAATCTCGGTGTATTCCCGTTCGTCCCATCGACTTCGTCCCCTTAAGGAGCCCTTAGAAAACAAACACGAAATTCGGAAAGCATTTATTGTATTTAAAACAATACAACATTTCTACACACAGAGATATTATTATATATGTCTTGTAGCTTAATTGGTAATGGTATGTTATCATTTTAAATGCTTAATCCCGTTCGTCGCACGACGGGGACGAAGTCGGTGGGACGAACGGGAATACACCGAAATCTCTCCTGACGGTCACGTGTCCTGACGCGAGTTTAACATTTTTTCCCCATACAAAAAGTGTGCAACGCCGCTAAAGAAGTTTTCACTTCAAAAAATATTAGATGGACATTTGGACTGTATACCTATATTCGACAGGCCTTACGTTAACTAATGCAAATGCAAAAACACAACTTTACAGGAGGGCGATTTAAAGGTACAAAAGCTTGTAGCTTTAACATATTATATCATCAGAAATATTTGAAATATGGATATGTTATACTTGAGTATTTTTAGAAAAAGACTGCATAATTAATATTTAAATTATTTTTATGCTTTAGAAAATAGCGTTACTTGCATTTGTGTAGTTCGTTTTTCTCGATGTATTAAAACACGATTAATATCAGCTACTTTACCATAGATAATTATTTACATATGTACACACAAACTAAAATATATAATATACTATATACAAATAAAAATAAAAAAAGACAGGAGCTCATTGGGAATCAAAAAATTTTTCCGCATCGCTGTCAATGGGATAAGTGCCCAAAAGGCTGGCAGCATTGCCACGTTGGATGGCAATGCTTATTCTAATTTCTCTCTTCTCTTCTTCTTTACCATAGATGATTACTTTATGCCAATACCATCCTGCTAAAAGTAACGGAACAAATGAGAGATTTCAACATTTTCAACCAACGTAATGTCAAGGTGTTTATCCCATAGTACATTTGACGTAAATAATCATCAGGTTTATAGAAATCCTGAAAAGAGTGTATGTGTGTGAGAGGGAAAGAGATAATAAATCCCTCAATTCTTGGTTCGTGATTAGTCTGCCATAATAATTGATTGTAGTTGCCTAACTAGGAATTAATGCGGATTGAGGCCGATTGCTATCAAGAGAATAGTTTACTAATCTGACTTCATATATAATGTAGGAATATAATTATGTAGTATGGTAGGACCTACCTAAGGTTCCACATACCGCATTGTCTGAAGACGAATTTTTTTGACCAGTGTGTGTTTCCAGTGATGACCTATGGCACTGACACGTGGTCGCTCTTATTAATGGGCCTAATTAAAAGGTTAAAAGTCACCCAAAGGGGCAATGAAGAGGACTCAGAACCAAAGTTACTGACACAGCCCGAAGAATTGCAAAACTGAAGTGGCAGTGGGCAGGACACGTTGCTCGCAGAACAGATGGCCGATGGGGCCGAATCCGCTCGATGTGGGACGCAAAGAACCGGTCCAAGTTGTGGTGCTTGGGGGATGCCTATGTCCAGCAGTGGATGTCTTTCGGTTAAAATAATAAGATCAAGGTAGGTAGGTACTATTACCATATTTATATTCAATTCAATTGGTCTCGTACATTTTGTAGGTTATGTTCGCACAAGTAACATAATTCAACTAATTCTCCGTAACAAGACTAGCGGTAGATTGTAAGCAATTCCAATTCAATTAAACATTCCGAGGTATCTGCAAATACAAAACTACTGCAATAGAGCCGCGCGGTGTTACAAACTCGGAATAAACGTGCACCTCTAGTCTGTACGTCAGTCACGCGCGGTGAAATGCAAACTAAGACACCTGCGTTTCCCCTCTCTAATCAAAACTGTCAACACTAGAAACAATCCTTGTACAACCGCGGATTGAGAGCAGATTTACTCGGCTCCAATTTACACAAATACCAGCCGCATCGCAAAGCTCATTCCGGATTTCGCGACGCATCCCATTAACAGAAACATCTAATTTTGAAGTTTGTTGGTACGTAACGAACAAACAAGCCCGCACCTCATTAAGCCGTGTTTATTTTCGCATTATACAAATATAAGCTGATGATAGTCAAACTTACGTCTTTGATGTCGTCTCACACGCGACAGAGTCGGAGTTTTCGGCGGTTTGGTTTTAACGCTCCTATAGCAGCTGTATAGAGGTTCTTCTTTGCTTGTTTTATGCTTGAGCATTGGCAGTTTGAAGTTGGAAAACATTTCCGTAGGCACATCACTCACACACTTAAAAAAAAAACACAATCACTGTCACGTAAGTGAGGATTCCATTTTTGAAATGATCGGATTGTGGAATACACGGTTGCTAGAAGCGTGCGTTCCCGCGTCGGTTTCTAAATATTGTGACTTGTTGTTTTCTGAGCACGCGGGTAGTTTATATTTAGATCGCACGCGTCTGGTGTCGGCGCTGGGCGTCCGTTATACGTATACATTCGTTTTTAATAAATAAAACTCGATACAAATATTACCGGCAATAAAGTATTATAAATAGTTTGTTCGTCTTTTATCTTGAGTTAATGGATGGTGCTCTGTGCGCGTGTGTGATTGGTCTTGTTCGGTAGACAGATGTTTGTTTGTTATTAATGGTTTGTATCAATGGTAATCTGGGATGTACCTATGACGTAAGGTGCAACAGTTCGTGTACTGATTTTTGTACTCAGTGACATAAACAATCAGCCTATAATGCTCCTTTCCTACTGGGACACAGGCCTCCTCTCTTCGAAAGGGAATGGGCTATAATCCACCACGCGGGCCCAGTGCCGGTTGGTAGATTTCACATGTCTTCGAATTTTAGGTTCTAGTATATGCCGGTTTCCTTACAATGTTTTCCTTCACCGTTATGAGAGCAGTGGTGATGAAATGATTTACACAAAGTAAAACGCCTGCCTGGATTCGAACCCACGACCTCCAAATCGTAAATCGGGGCCGTTACCACTGAGCCACCACTGTTCGCTCAGTGACATACTAACATTAAAAGTGACATTTGTGTTACGATTCAACAGATGACAGACTAATCGGTAGAGCGATTAAGATTGACAGGTGCTTTGCATTTAGGTTTCCTTATTTTCTTGTTTTTTTCACACGTTTGTAAACACATCAGCATAACTATTCACAAACACTCGATACGCTTCCGTATCGTATCGAACATTAATCATTGTTATCGTAGAAGTCTTCTAAACGCTGTTGACAAGTCCAAAACCCGAAAATTTTGTCAGTTTAAATCAAATAGACGCCCGCTATTCTTAAAACAGCTATTTGCTGTTGAGGGCAAGTCAAAGCAGGTTATCGAAATGTCAGGTTTTCGATACGATAGCCTGTCGTTTGGTTGTGCATCAGGGCTCTGAAGGGCAATTCTCTTAATTTTAAGAACGTTCACAGTCTGATCTCTGTCTCAATATGTCAAAAATACCTTTGATTTCCGTACATTATTGACAAGTTTTTGACATTGATTTTAATGACGGGAATTGGAAGAATTATAATTGCAATGTCAGAAGATATTGGCAGAATTGTCGTCATTGGCTGGTGCCAATGACGACAATTCTGCCAATATCTTCTACCATGTTTACCATAGAGAGAAATAGAAATAGACAGGTGCTTTTTTAAAAACATAACATTTTTTTTTAACCGTAAGTCCGTGATTGAAATGTTTAATTACGGAGAGAAATGAAGACAAAAAAAATGAATCATAGTTTAGACACAAAATGAGTAATACGGCCGTCTCTCCTACCATTAGTCATACATTTCTAGGAAACTGTCGCGACGTCTGACTGAAAATCGTCTAGGCATATCTCCATTTATGCCAGATGTCCCTAAGTGATGACTGTCAGGACATTAGGAGTTATTACTTAGAAATGACTAAATAATTTATATGACAAATAATAGCTCTAAAGTTAGTGTTACTATGCAGACGTTTGATAATATTGGCGTCGCGTGTTAGTAGAAGCTTGTCAAAGAAGTTAGTCATGCGACCATTAATTTTCAATGATAAAAGTAAATTGTCAACAAAAAGTACTTTGTAGCCTAGATTTCTGCCTGGCTAGAAATATAATTCATCGTTATAAAACAGCACAATTAACGCATTTTTTTTTTTTTGATGGGAAATCATCAAATGACCCCTCCCGCTCTGGTTGGAGCGGAAGGGAGTGTCAGACTCTTACTGACTAAAACCCATCCGTGTTCCTTTCTTAGTCCTGTATGTTCCGGGGTAGCGGTAACCCTTTCGGACAATCCCGCACCCCCGACAGGCTTCGGCCCTGGCAGGCCCCTTCCTTTTTGCTGACATATCTTTGAGGCGCGCGTGGAACACTGACGCGCCGTCCGGCACGGGCCTGCGGACGGTGATCATCGCTATAAAACAGTACGATTAATGCATGGGGCCATGAAACTATCAGTTGAGGCGTTTTATCATTACACGCGTCAAAAATGTTTATTTCCACTTAAACAAATAGCAACTTTACTGTAGTGTGATTAAAGTTGATTTTGTTTTTTACTGCTACTGAGTTTTGAAGCGCACAGCAAATCCCTATTGGCTTTCGTTTTGTGGCTCTTAGGTGAAACCTAGTTTTGTTTCAGGGCGCATTCCACCAAACTTTTATACCTAGAATAAGTCTTATCTCGAGAATAAATTATGAATTTTTGACAGTTTTTCCATACTAGAACTGTCAGAAGTCAATTTTATTCCACGGATAAAAGATATCTGTCTTTGGTGAAATAAGCCCTTAGTAGGATAAAAAAGTGGTTCCGTACAAATTTGTAGGTATGTACCTAAATAGTATATCACGGGTTTTTTTATGTACGTTTTTCGCGGCATAAACGGCCGTTTTTTTTTACGTTAATTTAGAAGTTTGATTTTTTACAGCTTCAAGGGACCGCAGACCTGAGGATATGGTTTTAATTTCAACTCGATACCTCCACGAGTTCCCGAGATAAAAGAGCTTGACACACAGACGGACGGACAACAAAGTGATCATATAAGGGCACCGTTTTTTTTCCTTTTGAGGTAGAGAAACCTAAAAAATCGAGAAGAATAAGAATACAATACTTAGTCTATTTTTGTTTGGTAAACAGGTTGGGCATTGATACAATCATTGACAGTATATTCGGGGTATTTTCCTCTAGTAACGCGAGAAGTGTTCGGGCGATAATACTAATAAATAAAATAGCACGATACCTACCTATCACGATTATAGGGATATTGGATATTTTTGCGTTTGGATCTTGTATTGTTTTGTTTTTGTGAATGTATATGAAAGTAGATAGTGTAGATAAGTAGAGGGGCTCGTGGCTAAGTAATAACAGCCGCACGGGTCAATCGATCATGTTAAGCTACGTTTGCCGCGGTCGGTCCGTGGATGGGTGACCATCTTTACATACCGAGACCCCTCCGTGCCTCGGAAAGCATGTTAAGCCGTTGGTACCGGCTGGCATTCGTGAATCTATGACAGTCGTTACGGGTCGTCAGAAGCCCGAAAGTCTGACAACCAGTTTTACCACGGTGTATCGTGTTACACAGTAACTGGGTTGTGCAGGTCAGATAGGCAGTCGCTCCATGTAAAATACTGGTATTTCAGCTGCATCTGGTTAGACTGGAAGCCGGCTCCAACATAGTTGGGAAAAGGCTGGGCAGATTATGTGCATATACATAAGTAGATGTACATTGAATAGTATGTATATGCCTTAATTTAGTTATTATCAGTATGTTTACAAAACGTGGGGGGAGTGCATATTGATGTCCTTAAATTAAATTAGGTTTTTGAGTTAACTATACCTAATGTTTTTTTTTATTGGTTCTACATGCAATAGTAAAAATAGCGGTCGATTTATTGATAGGTACCTAAGTACCATAAATATCAGAATACCAGCGCTGCGACATTTTTTTTTTTTAAATGTCGCAGCATCATGCTGAGATAGGAGCCTTTTGGCCTCTTATAGGAATTTCTGTTTAATTTTTCTTTTTGTTACTTTTTTTTATATAACTTGGTTTTTTATTTTTTTACTGTGTTGAGTTTAGTTTGTAATCTTCCTGTAAGAGTTGCAATAAATACTTTTTTCTTTCTTTCTTTTCCTTATAACTTCTCAGGTATTAATCGTCGAAATCTTTTAAACAATTGTTTTATAAACCCAGACGGAGTACCTACATGAATATTATTTCTGTTTTTTATTACCTACACTATTTATCATGCCTTATTCAGAAGAAACATGAGTTATGAGAAAGATCACAAGATTTACACCATTTTTACAAACAAACAACCGACCTATCCAACATGTTAGTATTTTCAAATTCAATTATTAAAAAAAAAAAAACAACAACAAGAGACGAAGTACTAGCACTCTTATATAAAATATATATTACATATTTAGGTACCTAAATACAACTTTGGCACAAAAGAATACAGAGTCAAATGTTGACTCAATGTCATCTAATAGAGGATGATGCCAACGGTCGCGTCATTTAAGAAAAACACACTGAAAATAATCAGTGGCGGTCCACACCGGAAATCAGCCATCTTGGAAATACGTCAACGGATAAAATTATGTTATTTTTTGGTAAGTGGGTTAATTTCTTGGAGAAAAGAGTTCCGAGATAGTCATTATTATCTTTTGTAGTTGCTACTAGAATTTCTAAGCATTTGAATGCTAGATAAGTCTCAATTGCTTTTATATATGACGTCTTGCTTATTTACATAATACTAGCTGCGCCCCGCGGTATCACCCGCTTAAGTGTCGATCCCGTAGGAATATCAGAATAAAAACTATCCTATGTCCTTTCCCGGTACTCAAACTATATCTATACCAAATTTCATCTAAATCGGTTCTGCGGTTTAGGTGTTAAAAGGTAACATAGAGACAGACAGAAAGTTACTTACTTTCGAATTTATAATATTAGTATGGAGTATGGATTTTTCCTTCGTGTCACTCGTCATCATCAGCATCTGCCTAGCCTTTCCTCAACTATGCTAAGGTCAGCTTCCAGTCTAACAGCGTAAGCATAATCAGCCTATAATGTTCCCACTGCTGGGACACAGGCCTCCTCTCGCTGAGAGGGAGTGGGCTTTAATCCACTACGCGGGTCCGGGTTGGTAGATGTCAGATGTCTTAAAATTTTTGGTTCTAGGTATAGATAGGTAGGATATTTTCCTTACGATGTTTTCCTTCACCGTTTTGAGAACAGGGATCATAAAAAAAACCGAGTGCGCTTATGACCACACGACTGAAGTGAAACTTCAAACGTATTTGGCTATGAGAGGAAGAGAGAAAGAAAATGTGCGCGCGCACTGCTTTCTCTTGCTTATATCCCCCACTCAACTCCCGTTCGCCTCGTCCGATCACACTGTTCGTAACGCTTACGTCACGCGTTCACCAGCCTTCTCCCCAAGTAAAGCGTGCGTAAAGAAGTTTCACTTCAATAATTTACACAAAGTAAAGGGCCTGTCAGGGTTCGAACCTAAGACTCGTTGTCACTACCGTTATCACTGGGCCACCACTGCTCTAGTCTAACAGGATGCAACTGATTACAGGGCTTCTGACAACCCATAACGACCTGTCAAAGATCTACGAATTACAGCTGAGACCAACGGCCTAATGTGCTATCCGAGCCACGGAGGAGTCTCACTGTCTGTCCGCATATCAACATTATAACATGTGTGAAAAAATGAACATGAAAAAAAAACGTGAAAACTTCTTCAGACAAGGTGAAGAGTCATTACGTCATTCTCATCTTTGCAAAGATAATGACGTACGTATTAACTTATTATAATTCATTCACATTTAAAATTCCTGCGGTATTGAAATCTTAGTTTTTGGTAAGTACTTTCAAAAAAAATTACTGGCTTATGCGCCAGAATACCGAAGAAGTACAGACCCCATCATGTTACCCGAAACTGTAAAATTTTTCCAATCAACTTTGATCCATAATTATGCTTTAGCAATAAAGTTGAAAATCTAGAATAAAAGAAATTTGACAGATTGTAGTAGCTTGATGTGCTGGCGTCTATACCTACCCAGTAAATTACTGACGGAAATGCAACATCATATAAAACAATGTCTTTTTAATCGTCCGTGACGTAATGACTTGTGCAATAACGTGGTACAAATGACGCACAGTGGTCAGTCGGTCACCATGCATTGTTGGCTCATATGTTGTAAACATACCTACGACAAAATGTTGTGAGCTTAGCCGTAAGATTATAAAATTACTAGCTGCGCCCCGCGGTTTCACCCGCGTAAGTTTCGATCCCGTGGGAATATCGGGATAAAAACTATCCTATGTCCTTTCTCAAGTTCCAAACTATGTCTGTACCAAATTTCACACAAATCGGTTCAGTAGTTTAGGCGTGAAGAAAAGACAGACAGACAGACAGACAGAGTTACTTTCGCATTTATAATATTATAGTTTGGATAGTTTGGATTTAAGACAGACAAATTAGGTTTTTAGTGCAATCTTAACTGACTAATATTTATGTTGACGCCTATGGTTTTCAGGACAGATTGAATATGGATGGCTACTATAAAAGAAGCACCTAAGAAATGATGGATGGACTGTGTGGAAGACAAATCTAATAAACAGGGAGGCAGGGACATCGACAAACGAAACCATGAGTTTAGCACATGATTCTTGACCGGGGTAGCGTAGAAATATTTATACAGTTCACATCATCATCTGCCTAGCCTTTTCCCAACTATGTTGTGGTCGGCTGCCAATCTAACCGGATGCAGCTGAATACCATTATTATACATGGAGCGACTGCCTATCTGACCTCCACAACCCAGTTACTGGGTAATAAGATACCCCTTTGTAAGACTGGTTGTCAGATTTTCGGGCTTCTGACGACTGTCAAAAATCCACGAATGACAGCCGGGACCAACGGCTTAACGTGTTTTCCGAGGCACGGAGTGGTCTTGGTATGTAAAGATGGTCACCCATCCACTGACCAACCGCAGCAGGCGTAGCTTAACCTGATCGATCGACCCGTGCAGCTGATATTACTTAGCCAGAAGCCCCTCACAAATATTTATACAGTTATCAAGCAAAAAATTTCAATTCAGGATGGTTCAGAATCACGTATTGAACCTTGGGCGTCGATGTCCCTACTACCCAGTATAGCAAAGAAGTGAGCACTAAGACACACGGAAAGACAGGTTGCTTCAACTCCCAAAACTAAAAAAAAACCGAAACAAAACCCGTAAAAAAATAATGGTTATTGCAACAAAAATACGTCGGATATTAAAGTTCGTGGTAGATTTACACAAGCAAATATTGATATCAAGTTACAAGCCAAGTTTGTAAGCATTCAAGCCATAACAATCTCCGCTGGACCGTTAACAGAATCTGTCCGTATCAGCTGAGGTTAAGATACTAATAGTGGTGCACGGAAACTCAGCTGTTCAATAGATAGAGCTGTGCTGAGTCAGTTGATTTGTGAGTCGTTTTTATAGTGGTACAGTTTTAGTCGAGTCCTTCCTGGAGGGCGATTCCCGTATTTTAAGAATTTTAACGTTCGCATTTTAATCTCAGTTGTTGTCCAGTTTGTCTTTCGAAGCTGCAAACTTGGTTTCACACTACTGGTATCTATTCTAACAACATCCCAAAATACCTGCTAGGCAATCGCGTAACACATTATCAATCGTAATCGGTTTCATTTTGACAGTTCAACAACATTCATTGCGTTATTAACGGGTTGAGCAGACAATTTTTTCGAACTTATGAAGGAATGGATTAGCATTTTGCTTCAAAATGATTCTGATTCCGATTGATAGGGTGTTACGCAATCAGGGTGCCGTACAGTGCAATTTTTTGCGACCTGCGATGTTAGGATTCACAACACCTAATGGATCAAAAACCTGTCCTACTGTTGACAATACCGATCGTTTACTTATAATATTTTTTAAAGGATCGCTAACTGTTGCAAAACCAAAAGTGTCAGCCATACAAGACCATCGATCGTAGACCTAATATTTTGGCATTATCATCATTGACTAATTTGAGCAAATGGTCATCAATGTTACCTTCGTTTATGCCGTTCAAATAACAACTGTCCTAGGTATACTTGCCTTCCTAATTAAGGACAAAACATAAGACAACTTACAATAATCTATAAATATAAAATTCAAAGTCCTGACTGACTGACTGATATATCAACGCACAGCCTAAACCGCTGGTCCTAGAGACATGAAATTTGGAGGGTGTGTTCTTAGTGTAGAGTAGGTATCCATTAAGAAAGGGATTTTCGAAATTCCACCCCTAAGAGGGTGGATGGGGGAAGGGTAAAATTTCATGCGGACGAAGTCGCGGGCAGAAGCTAGTCACAAATAAATGTAGGCACAAATCGCATGCTTAATGGAATACTGACCTAACTCAAAAAATACGATTTATGTGACATCGCAAAAGAAGATCTTGCTATGAAGACTTATCCTACTTGTTGACGCATAAAATTAAAACTGATTAGATTTGATTATTAATTAATCATGAATGCTTGTATTTTGAACGTCTATGATTAACTATTGATGAGATCTGATTAAAAAAATTCTGTAACTCAATTCTGACCAATCTACTAATGGGTCAATGTTCCATTAAGCATGCGAAATGTTCTTCTAATAACATGTTTTGATAAAAACACGATAACAACATTTAAATCGACAAAGCCCAGCTCAACTTTCAACTGAAACTCGACCACACCTCCCTCCCTACCTTACATCAATGCCTTCTCTATATAATAGTCCTGCAGGGACTAAGAATGGACTCATGAACGTGCGGCAGGTTTAATTACACTCTTAACGAGGCCGATGTTGTGTCGTTAAGGCCGTGTTTAGTCCAGGAGGTAGTTGACAGGTAGAAAATGGACCAACTTTCGTTATTTGCACTTACGATGTGTTTTTGTTCTCTGGTCGTACGGTCGTACCATGGTTTTTGGATATTTTGCGGCGTGACCCTAAAGTTTATAGGTTTAGGTTTGTAGTAAATGAACGTGGATAAGTTTTGTGTAGTGTGATTTGGATTGTCGTGGTTGTGGAGGAGTTTTGGGTTACGGTAGTGAAAAGGTTGGTGAAATTATTTCGGTTGTGTGGCCCGTAGTCTTTAGAAGGGTATTGAAATGGACATTATTAATACTTATACGTAGGCATAATTTGAAAGATTGCGGCTTCAATAATGGGTCGATTGCGCGGAAGCTCCAACAGCATCTGAACAACATTGTTTGACAAGATGGACAGCCCCTAGGGGGTGCAAAGGTTGGCACTGGCTGCAGAGGTGCATGTCAATTGTTGTTACGAGTATGTAAATTTATAAGTTTTACTAACATAGTTTTTAAGTTATTGTTACTAATTATATATGGATTATGTGAACTTTTATTAGTAAGTTTTAAATCCATACTTTTATTTACTTTTATATATTACAAATTCGAAAGTAACTCTGTCTGTCTGTCTGTATGTTACCTTTTAACGCCTAAACCACTGAACCGATTTAGATGAAATTTGGTATAGAGATAGTTTGAGTCCCGGGGAAGGACATGGGATAGTTTTTATTCCGATATTCCCACGGGATCGACACTTATGAAACCGCGAGGCGCAGCTAGTACTCAATAAAAGTGACCTATGAAACTTTGTTTAGAACAAACATGATTTAAGTTTTTCGTAATGAAGTATTTTTTCATAGAGCAAGATAATATACCTTTTTAGAGATTTTGTTTTGAACAAAGCTCGGAAAATTAATCAGAACTACATAATAATAAAATTAACACAATCACTGAAATTACACAAGCAAAGCTTCCAGACACAAATCCAACGTTCCGAAAGCGATCACTAACGTATGAACATCCAAATTAGTGCTAACATACACAGTCAAATAATACGCCGAAACGGGTAAAATTAATTTCAAAACTCCACTGCCTGCGAGTTAGGTACTGTTGTACCACCGTAAATCACTTAACTAAACCCACTCAGGCAAGTTAAATTAAGTTTAAGAAACTTATTACTTAGCTAGGTAGCGTATCAATAGGTGACTTCAGGGAGCATGGGGACGCCTCGGAAGCTGCAAGAGGCGGTATTGTCTACTTTCCATACAAACGAAGCGTGTCAAAAATACCATGTTGGTCCTGGGGTTAAGACCTCGCCTCTCATGCACGAGATTGTGAGTTTGTAGCGGTAGCTATGTACAAACGCCACATGCAAACTACGCGTCGTACTGACGTCACGCAAAATCCTGCATCTCGCAAGCAGAGTTTACCGCGCTACTAGCATATACAGGAAGATTTTTTTATCACCATCCAAATTTTTACAGGCTGTTCTACCCATGAATATGAACAACTTTCACTATAGGACCAACTCTGAAATCACGAAAAGAAAATCAGCTGTTTCATACATTTTGGTCAAGTAGGTATTGAACTTTTGTATTAAACAGCTGATTTTTCAGAGTTGGTGCTATAGTGAAAGTTGTTCATATTCATGGATAGAACACCCTGTAAATTTGGATGGCGATAAAAAAATCTTCCTGTATACAACGGCCCAACATCAATCATCGGGCAATTGCCCGCCAGATACGACACCCGTCTGATAGGAGGATCCTCTCTTTTCTATGGAGGATGAGTAAACTTTACACCCTGTTCCTCAAACCTCTCTAAGTTCAAATCCGGGCAAGTACCAATGTCACTTTTTCATTTCATATGTGACATCTAATGTCTGTTGACTTTTTAGTACTTATCAGTAATATCCAGATACTATTACTGACATTATTGAAGGAAAAACATTGTGAAGAAACCTAATCTGCGTCAGCGATTTATTTGCCAAAAATGTAAACAAATATGAATTAATGGAAAAATAAGTTTAATTCCAACACAATAAAATTCAGTTTACGCTGCAACTTCAAACATTTTTATAACTTTTTCAATAGTGCTAGTCACTCTGAAATAAACTTAATTGTCATTGAAATAAATTTGATATTTGTTTAACTTGAAATAGGGTGGGGGTGTGCAATACTGCGCACTTTTACTTACAGATTATGTAAGTCTGAAATTTCCACCAGTCTTGAGCAAGCGTGGTTATCAATGGTCGTGCTTTTTCTGTATGAGGAGAGGCCTTTGTCCTACAGTGTGACAATAATAGGCTGGTGTCGTGTTAGTTGGTGTGTGTCAGACTTATAACACGCCACGTTACGCGACATCAATAAAGCTTACTCATTGGCCACATTTTTCGTCTCGTTGAGCTATTTTCGTCATTTGGCCAATAAGTAAGCGTGGGATGGCGTCGGGTGTCACAAGTGTGCAGCGGCCTTAGTCTTGCATTCCAATACAACATCTACAGACCTGCCTGAAAGAGGACTTTTGGCCGAAAGGTGTCGTATATCGACGTTTCCGAGGACGGTTACGCGACACCACGCAGCGAAACACGACGCCGACAACGTTACGTGTTTAGTCATAGCATGTCATAGTTTTAAGGTTTTTAATATGTTTTAGTTTATTATTGTATAAGATTATTTTGTGTATTTTATCTATGGGCCTTAGTTGCCTGATAATAAAATTATTATTTATTTATTAGGGAGAGGTGTAACTGCCGTCTCGTTACTTACGCTCTCTGTTTTCATTTCGTAATGCGGGATGCCTTACCTGTAACAAAAAATAATAAAAATGAGTATAAATGTAAATATTTCATAGTTAGCAAAAGGTTAAATAAAGGTCTGAAAATAATAACTAATAGAACATTGAAGGAAAATTATGTAAGAACAGTTATCTCCAGTTTTACGAAAATAAATAACAGAATGCTATTAGCTACGTCTCGCGGTTTCACCGGCGTAAGTCTCGATCTCGAGGGAATATTGAGGTAAAAAGAGGTCAACTATCCTATGTCCTAATTCAGTTCATGGTCTACCCATGTGCCAAATTTCATCCAAATCCTTTCAGCTATTTTAGCGTGAATGCGTAACAAACAAACATACGAAAAATAAAGATAAAGAGTAAAGCGCTTATAGTAACATCTTTATAATTAGAGTAAGTTTCGTAACATACAATACTATACTCGATGGCATTGCACAAGCACATAAGGACATAATGTATAGGTACTAATAATAAAACTGAAAAGTTTGTTTGAACACGGCAATCTCTGTAACTACCGGTCGGATATGAAAAATTCCTGTTTACATTTGATAGCCCAATTCTTGAGGAAAACTATGCCTATAGTCTTTTTTTAGCCTTAACATCACGGTATGACGCTTAGAAACCGAGTAAAAAGAAAAAAGTCAGAAAGATCGCTAGCCGAAAAGGAAGTGACAGCGGCAGGTGCAGGGCAGGAACAAGTTTCAAGCGTACAAAGTCGCGGGCAGAACCTAGTGTAAAATAAATCAATTATTTATCAAATCGACTACCAACTCAAATGATCCTTATGTACAAATTACAACTGTCAGTCTTTGACAGCTGTATGAAATTGCTATAACACGGCAAAATGACGAAGTGTGTCAATTTGATAAACACTGAATTTTCCTGATCGAAAATGGAACGGCCAACCGTTCAACATCCAATGTTTTAATTTATGTTATAATTCATTAATAACGTTGCTAAATTGAAGAGTACAACTGTGACGTAGCATGACAACTGAATAGACTGGCATTACGTTTAGTCGGTTAACTAAATCACGTGGTCTTTTGGTTTACCTTTATTTTACTAAAGCTTTAATTATACCAAAGTCTCCTCATTCCATTTTCTATTTGGAGACTCAAGATTCATTATAAAGATAGATAAAGAAACACAATTTAGATCCTTTTAATCCTAGAAAAGATCTCACTAAGTTCACCGATGGTACTGCGCGTGTATTTCATCTAGCTTCAGTAATCTTTTATTGGAGTCTGACGATAAATAGGATTGATAGAGTTTAGGAGTGCTTAAGAAAACTCCGTCTTGGTTCAATCTTCGTACTTTTATTTAGGGTCTCGGCAAATTAATGAGGAGTTCTTACTGAAATCTTTTATTAGAATGGTATTGATTTAAATATGTTTCAAAAGGTTTAAAATAAATAGAGAATAAAGTTTTCCATTCTGACATGAAATTGGTATTAGCTTAAATTGCACATATTTTCCAGTTTTTTTTTTTTTTTTTTGTATTTTTTTACTAGCGTAAAACATTGACATTTTGTTATTGCCTATACATGTAAGTTTAACATACACGTAAATCTTCCGGAATAAATTCTCTAAATAATGATGAAAACCGCCTCAAAATCCGTTGCGAAGTTGAGAAGAAAAACGCGGTCACGCAGAGAGACACGAAAAGCGACTTTTATTGATAAAATGTAAGTAATATTTATGTCACATACAAAAGTAAACTGATATCAATAACCTTTTTTGATTTGTTTTCCTGTTATGGACTTTTATTAGCTATGTATATCAATGAAATCAAGAATATAAAAAGGTAAGTATCCGCCAAACTTTACATTATTATAGTCTTCGGAATCGTAGGACTTACATATACATATTTAGGATGGTTCCAACTATATTAAGTATGTGTTTAAAAGTCATAAACCTTGCAATATTGTACTGAAAGTTATTAACGGGATCATGTAATTTTGAGATACTCGTACGCATACAATGTCTTTAATGGTTTATTTAGCTTTACGATGTTCTTAGATGGAGATTTACATATTGTAAGATCTAGGGCACATGTGAAGAGTATGTAACTCCAGCGCTGTTCCATAATTTATAAATTTACCAGTCGTTGTTTATTAAAACTGGTGAATATACAGGATGTTACGGAAAGGGTATATCAATACAAACGGGTTAAAGAGTGTATCTGGTCTAGAATCTCTGTACAAAATTTCAGCTCAAAAGCAGGAACTTTGAAAATGCTTAATATTTTTTTATTTCGATAGTTTATTAAATTGAAATCATAACATACGTGTCACCGCACCACGAGGGTCATTATCCATTATCTGTAGTGTCTGTGCGCCTAGTACACGCACATCACGCCGCCGCGCGCCAGTGCAGAGCCGTGATGTCGAAATAAAAAAATATTAAGCATTTTCAAAGTTAATACTTTGAGCTGAAATTTTGTACAGAGATTCTAGACCAGATACACTCTTCAACCCGTTTGTATTGATATACCGTTTCCGTAACACCCTGTAGTTACCTAACTTGTTGGGGATACCACAACAATGTAGAAGCTTAGCATTTAAAATGCTATCATCTACCTAGCCTTTTCCCAACTATTTTGGGGTCGGTTTATTTATTTATTGGCCTATCTACAATTGTTACACTGTTTATCCTAATAATACAGGGTGAAATTAAATTCATGGGCATCCTTTTAATCTGTCAAGCTCCGCTAATGAGACACAATTGATTTTCTATTGTTTGTTCACCGATCGGTGTCCCGCGGTCCTTGACCGGTTAAGAGGTCATTGTACTCATCATTATGAACAACTTTTACTATGGGACTAAACCTGAAATCGCGAAAAAAAAAATCAGCTGTTCCTTGCATTTATGTTCACATAACTCGTCAAAATGTACAGAAGAGCAGATTTTTTTTCGCGATTTCAGGTTTGGTCCCATAGTAAAAGTTGTTCATAATGATGATTACAATGACCCCTTAAAAGGATGCCCATGAATTCAATTTCACCCTGTATAAGCAATATGATACAAGCATAGTGTACAATATGATGCGATAGAGACAGCATGCAAAAAATAACTAAATTATAACATGAAAAAAAATTACAATAACAGTGCAGAAATAACACTTTCAACACCAGTGGGTGGCTATAGAAATACAGTAAATACAAAGGTAACAGAAAAGAAAAGAAAAAAGTCAATATGGTTAGTTTTGATGGACTTGGTGCTTGAATTTTTGAAGTGTTGTCGAAAAAATATCTATTGAATCATCGCAATTATTAAGAAGCCTACAAATTGTGTTTCCAGTCTAACTGGATGCAGCTGAATACCAGTATTTTACATGGAGCGACTGCCTATCTGACCTCCACAACCCAGTTACTGGGTAATAAGATACCCCTTGGTTAAGACTGGTTGTAAGACTTTTGGGCTACTGACGAACCGTAACGACTATCAAAGATCTACGAATGACAGCCGGGACCAACGGCTGAATGTGCTTTTCGAGGCACTGTATTTAAAATGCTAATTACCAAACAAAAAATAATTTTGTGAAGAATGATTGTTGAAGTTATTCATCATCTGCCTAGTCTTTTGCCAACTATGTTTGGATCGGATTTCAGTATAATCGAATTCAGCTGAATATTAGTATTTCACATGCAGCGACTGCCTACCTGACCTCCACAACCCAGGCAGGAGGCACGAAGGGGTATCGGTATGTAAAGATGGTCACCCGTCCTCGAACCAACTGCGGCAAGCGTAGCTTGTTAACAGTGTTTAAATAATCAGCCTATAATGTTCTCACTGCTGGCACAAAGCCACCTCTTTGTGAGAGGCAGTGGGTCATAATCCGCCATGCGGGCCCAATGCGGGTTGCATGGATTGGATGTCACATGTCTTAGTGTGTAGTTTTTGTTGTTCATTGTTTTTGGCATGTTCTTTTGGTTCTAGGACATGCCGGTTTCCTCACAATGTTTTTCTTCACCGTTTTTCAGAGCAGTGGTGATGAAATAATTTACACAAAGTAAAGCGTCTGTTTGGGTTCGAACCTATGACCAAATCGTAAGTCACGGCCGTTACCACTGCGCCACCACTGCTCGTGCCCGTGATTTTAGTGATCGTTTTAAGAAATTAAGTAACCATAATAAATTTATAAGTATCATGTTTCATACATATATTATTATTATTATGATGATTAAATTCCAGCGGCTGAAAAATTCCCACATAAAGCAACAAGGAAACATTTTTTCAGTGAAGCTCTTATAAAAATAATGAAAAGTCGTATTTCAACCTCGTTCATAAACTAAGTTAAAGTAATACTCGCGGTAGAAATTCGAGTAAGTTACATGAATATATTCCATTCATAAAGATTTTAAATAAAAAATATGCTTCGAAAAAGCAATGAAGCGAATGTAAGAGAATCTTTCATGAAAAGTTTTTCTTTTATTATGGAGATTTCACAGACAAGTATGATATAAACATTATTTAAGTGTATTCTAATA
The DNA here is from genome assembly GCA_947508005.1 of Amphipoea lucens. Taxonomy (NCBI): domain Eukaryota; kingdom Metazoa; phylum Arthropoda; class Insecta; order Lepidoptera; family Noctuidae; genus Amphipoea; species Amphipoea lucens. The sequence goes on along the minus strand of OX382360.1, from coordinate 21,805,122 downwards.
TTTATTGAAGATATAGATACTTCAATATTGACATTCGTTTTTGGAAATATTATTAAAGAATATTATATTGGATTTTCAGTTCTAGTCTATTCAATGATGTCAAGTGTATTTATATTGTGTTAAACTTAGCAATAAAAATATTGTTTCTTATATTATTGTAATTTTTTTAATAGATTATTGTGTCTTTGATGTACTTGTATACGGTAGTATCGATTATAATGAGTTATGTACAGACGCCAGCACATCAAGCTACCAGAAACAGTCAAATTTTCACAATCAACTTTGAACCTTATGCTGTAGCGATCAAGTTAAAAATCTATTAATGAAATTTGACAGATTGTAGTAACTTGATGTTTTGACGTCTGTACATAAGAATCTGAAAGGTTTAGAGTTTTAGACTGACTGTACCTACCTATTCTTTGTATAACAAGATGTCTGATAAAAGAACCCTAGATGCTGATCTTAGAGGTCCAGCATAGGTATTTATTACCATTCGACATGCTTCCGTACCGTATCGAACAACAAACAATGTTATCGTAGGAGTCCTCTAAACGGTGTTCACAAGTTCAAAACCCGTAAATTTTGTCAGATTAATCAAACTGACGACCGCTATTCTTCGACAGCTGTTTACTGTCGGGGGCAAGGGCAATCAGGTTGTCGAAATGTGTCATTTTCGATACGATAGCGTGTCGGATAATTGTGAATAGACACTACACAAGTATTTAATAAGTTTAAAATTTCTGTCAGTTTAAAAGCAAGTCGATTAAGATTTGGGTACTTACCACCTTTATAATATACGCGCCGCACTATGTAAGTACCATTTTGTTGAAACTCAGATGTGTCTTCTCGACATCCGTGTGTCACTAATGGGATGCAGCAGAATACCGCCGACAGGTATAGTACCTGGCATATGCTGAGCTGGACTCCTATTTGGTGCAACCATGAGACACACACCGACCAGTAGTGATCGACCGTTATAAATGTCATATGAGGTGTCTATGGGTCCATTTATCTTTTTAATCTTTGTTTTTTTTTTTTCTCACCTTTTTTGATGTTTTTTTTTAATGCCTGTATTGTGTCTTTTGTTGCACTAAATAAACGTTTTATCTATCTAATAGCTATGCAGGTGTTGCTTTCAAAGCGTTTTTGCGACTTTCAGCGGGATTGACAAAAGCTTATGTCAGTCTCATACATTTTTGATTTTCCATCATCATTATCGCTGATAGGACGTCCTTTTGCCTAGGGCCCCTCTGCAAATACTATTACTGTACTAAGTACTTACCAACTTTTTATCGTCACACAGTGGGTGCCTAAAGTCGGGAGTCGTCACCGAGACAGGCCTATGAAACCTGACGAATTGGACTCATTGCTGACCGATTCCCCGGAGAAGGCACGACATAAGGAAATTTGAAGAAGTATGGGGGAGGGTAGACCTTTGCCCAGCAGTGGGACAGGATAGGTTGACATAAAAAAAAAACTTACTTTTTAGCTAAATATTTTTATGAGCATAATCGAGTTGTTCATTTTGTGAGTCGTGTGGGAAAGCAAAGAACCCTTCATAAATTACGACGTGAATTCGAATAACCTATAAGTTCTTTTTTTAAAACGCGCGTGCATGACAATGTTCTTTTTTTGAAAACGAATTGCATAATGAAATTTAGTACAACATTATAACACTCGTTTGGATGATATTACGGTTACTATGACACTGGTTGTTTTAATGTTGGCAATAAGCTAACTGTTTCAGAAACTTTTATAGTATAGAGGATTTATAGCATGGGTGTAGATAAAATTTATTAAGCCTTAGGTCACGTAAGTTCCTTTATCCATATTTTCTAAATAATGTAAAGAATTAATTTGAAAGTTTCCCATCCACAAATATTCAACAGCAAAAACAAGTCAAAAACATTGAAGTGTTGGAAAAAATTTACAACATTCGCCACTGACGACCAATTCGGGCGTATATGATAAAATCAGCGAACAACTTCCAAGCGTCTATGCCATCACCTTTATTTACCAAGCAGTAAGATTCATAATCGTTTGCATTTTATTCGAAATAGAGTTGTATAATTTTATCGACACTAACGCTCTTATTTATAGTGCGATAAGGTTCATAATTGCTTGTATTTTATTCGCAATATAGTCGTACGGTTTACTATGATATTACGCGTGTTCGCCTTTATGGCGACAACTAATATGAAAGAATCAAGTTTTTGTAAGTACCGAGAATTGTTAGTTTTTGTTTGGCGAAGCGATTTAGTGTCAAAATGTTTTGTGGCTCGTATCACTTGTACAAATAGATAAATACATGGGAACGGTTTATCTGATGATGTGAAAAGGGTATCAGTTGGTGTAATATCTTACTCAAGTTGGATGTTTACGTTGGGAAGACGTCCGTTTTTTTTTTGGTTTTCGTGTTTTTCTTTTCCCATTGAATGTTTCAGAGACGTTTTACAAGACAGTCAATGAGTATAATTCATTATAACTTATCATTATGAGGAATACGAATACTTAAGTTAAAGTACGCGCCGAGAGTGCAGCTGCTAGAGTCGCGTCGCAACGTCAACTTTAAGGCGTTTGTGGTGCGCATACCAACATGCTACTTGCACCTGGTGATGGAAGAAAGCTTTTGGCCGCAGGATGTGGTAAACCGTCGCTTTCGCGGACAAGTGCCACTGGAACGCACAAAGACTTAGTGCAACTAAGTGATACTAACATAGTTTTTATGTTTTATTTACTAATGAGCCACCGGTGCTCTCTTCTCTGCTACTGCAATCATATGCTTTGGAACATTAGATATGTCACATTTATAATAATATGCATAATGGATTGATAGCCAAGAGCCTCGACCAACACGTGAGGAGGCTCTCGTTGGGCAGCTGGATCAAGGGCTTGATTCAGAAAGCAGTACTTCTGGACACGGCTCGCATTGTCAGGAGGTTCCTCTCTCTGGAGCCCTGACCGCCGCCGGTAGCTTGGACCCTGTTCCCAATACCGGTGGGCTACTACTTTTTATATTTTTAAATGTTTTTATATATTTTTTTATGTTATAATATTTAAAAATATAACTTATATGTATTTAGTTAAATAAAGGAAATAATACACTTAAAAAATAACAGATAACTTTACCATCCAAGCGAATATGAAAACAATAACTTACAAAAGTCATTCATAAGAAACAAAGCAATAAATAGACAAAAACGAGAAGAAAAAAAAATGCGTCCCATCACCCAAACAGCCCGTGAGTTTGGCTCACCCCCCGTTTACATACGTCTGATTTATGTGAGCTATGTCGCAGCCAAAGTTGTTTAGTACAATGTGCTTGTTATTTACATACATTTGTGTAAATATTACAAGTTACAGACGTTGAATTATGTTGAAATTGTAATAGTGGAGTTGGGAACAGTTTTGGGCTGTTTTGATTAAAGTTATTGTGGTGTGTGTTCCCTGGCTGAGGATAAAGGACTCTAACTGTAAGGGCCATAGAAACTATTATTAAACCTGTTAGATATTGATACTCGAGAAGCTATACGTGTCAACTTAGGTATAGTAAGGGCTTGTACGCAAAACTGCGAATCAGCGCGATGCGAATTCACAACGCAGAAAGGTTATACAGGTTAGAACTAGAAAGAACTCGCAGATTTTTTCGATGGGACGTCGCATCGCAGTTTTGACGCACCATCGTCATTTTTGGGAAAATTATTTTCAGTATGTCAATGACTACCTACGGGGAATCTTTTGCAAATTCATATTATATAATATCCCAGCCTGAATTTCCGTTTAACCTTAATTTATAGTATAATTAAAGAGAAGTAGTTAGCAAGCTGCAGAAATAAGATGGAAATGTCGCTTTAGTAAGATAGAAAAAAAAAAAGACGGGTTGCACTCCGGGAGTGCCGGCAGAAGTGAAAACTTGAATATTAACGTTGAAATAAATCAATTATTAATTGAATTAATATAACTAATTTTTATTCACTATTTCTGCGTCACTTTTTTCATTAATAGATGCACTTTGTTCAATTTCCATATTTTAAACACTATATACACGAATTTTACGAATACACAGCAGTGTAGGTACTACACAGACGGTCGAGCCATCAGCTGTCCATCCATACATCCACACCCACACCCGCACCCGCACCCACACCCACACCCATACCCACACCCACACCCACACCCACACCCACACCCACACCCACACCCACACCCACACCCACACCCACACCCTTCCATCCATCCATCCATCCATCCATCCATCCATCCATCCATCCATAGAGCGGGATACTTAGTAGTTAGGAGTAGTAGTTCTCTCCTGTGTAGTCTCTCCTGACGGTCACGTGTCCTGACGCGAGTTTAACATTTTTTACCCATTACAAAAAAGTGTGCAACGCCGCTAAAGAAGTTTACACTTCAAAAATTAGTTATTTGCATAGTGTTTTTTTTTATGCAGTGTTAAAAAATTAACCCGACAAACTTTAAGAAGTGCTTTAGACCATGGAAATGAACAACTTTCACTATGGAACCAACTCTGAAATCACGAAAAAAAATCAGCTGTTTCATACATTTTGGTCAAGTAGGTATTAAACTTTTGTATTAAACAGCTGATTTTTTTTTTCGTTATTTCAGATTTGGTCCCATAGTGAAAGTTGTTCAGTTCGATGGTCTAAAGCACCTCTTGAAGTTTGTCGAGTCAATTTTTTAACACCTATATAAAATAAAAAAAACAAATTAAAGGAGAGACAGGAATTTAAGGAGAAGGTCTTACTCAGTTAAATTCAAGCAGAGTTACTTTATCGTCTTGAAGAGCAATTCCGTAATATCTAGTGTAAATTGAAACGGGAGATGCATTATAGGCTCCGAGAAGGTTGCAGCGATGGAGCCCAATTAGTATCTAATAAATTGCTGACTGAACGCCAACACAGTTTCACACCAATTATTCTTCGGGCTTCACGATACGCAGATCTTTGGTTCAGATGAGCTCCTTAACAATTATTTTTGAAGTGAAAACTTCTTTAGGCGCGCCGGGCATTTTTTCAGATGGGAAAAAACCATTGAATTCGCGCCACTGTTACCGTAATGACTGACTGAGGATGCGTTCGGCTGTCTACGGGATGTACTCGGTTTTAATGTATATCCGATATGTCAGTGAGTGATGGCAAAGTATTCTGCTTGTGTTTTGTTTTTACTTTTGTCGGCACACCCGGAGTGCCACTGTTTTTTTTGAAGTAAAAACTTCTTTAGCGGCGTTGCACACTTTTTGTATGGGGAAAAAATGTTAAACTCGGGTCAGGACATCGCGTCAGGACACGTGACCGTCAGGAGAGATTCCCCCCCCCCCCCCCCCCCTCTTTCTACGGCGGCGGCGCCAACCGAAGTGAACCAAGTGAGACACGATAATGGATGGATGGATGGATGGACGGACGGACGGACGGACGGTGACGGTGACGGTGTCGGTGACGGTGACGGTGACGGTGTCGGTGACGGTGACGGTGACGGTGACGGTGACGGGGACGGTTACGGTGACGGTGACGGTGACGGTGTCGGTGACGGTGACGGTGACGGTGACGGTGACGGTGACGGTGACGGTGACGGTGACGGTGACGGTGACGGTGACGGTGACGGTGTCGGTGTCGGTGTCGGTGTCGGTGACGGTGACGGTGACGGTGACGGTGACGGTGACGGTGACGGTGACGGTGACGGTGACGGTGACGGTGATGGTGGACGTGGATGTGGATGGATGGATGGACAGTTGAACAAAGTGCATCGATTAATGAAAAAAGTGACGCAGAAATAGTGAAAAAAAATTAGTTATATTAATTCAATTCATAATTGATTTATTTCAACGTTAATATTCAAGTTTTCACTTCTGCCGGCACTCCCGGAGTGCAACCCGTCTTTTTTTTACTATACAGGGAGAGCTTCCAAGAGGTCAATAGTGGTGTGGATTCTTACCTTCCACGAAGTTGGTTAAGATTTAAGTAACAATCTGACCTACTATTAGAATCTGTATTGTTGTCAAGAGATTGAAATTATTAAGAATCATTATCTGCGTAACCTTTTTCGAACTATGTTGGGGTCGGCTTCCAGTCTAACCGAATGCAGCTTAGTACCAGTGCTTAAAATGGAGTGACTGCCTATTTGAACTCCACAACCCAGTTACTGGGTAATACAACATCCCTTGCTAAGACTGGTTGTCAGAATTTCTGGCTTCTGACGACCCGTAACAACTGTTAATAATGACAGCCAGGACCAACGGCTTAACGTGCTTTCCGAGACATGGAAAATTGTTAAAAATATACTTCAAAATCTCAAGCTGTGAACTAAAAGTCGATAGCCATTTCCAACACTTTTAATACACGAACGAGCAATCCACCAAAACTCATTATAAAAAGAGATCACATACGACCAATAAAGAGCACATATTACCATAATCTATAGCTTCACAAACTGCCAGTAAATTCAGTTAAACTTCCACTGTGTGAGACTAGGGTTGCCGGAAAAAAGTTCGCTCTATATCATTATCAAAAAGTTATTAAGGCGGGTCTTGAAGCGTCCCGTCAATTTATTACCAAAGGAATCGCTGTAGCTGACAACATAAGCATGATCATTATAGTTTATTGGGACAGCAGTCGTGATAATAATTTTGGTTGAAAATTACATTTTGATTTAAGTAGGTTTGTTTGAGTAGCAAAAAAATGGAAACTGGGGCAGTCGTTAATTTTATTCTGAAACTAGCTTTCGACTTCAGTTTCGATCCTATCCCTGTACCTAGATACCAGTAAGTCTCCAGGGTGTTCAATTATTGTTGAACACAGTCTTTCTATTATTAGTAGGCTTGAGGGAATATCGGGAGAAAAAGTATTCTATATCCTAATCCAGGTCATGGTCTACCCATAAATCTGTAGCGGTATCTACAACGCCACATGCGAACAATACGTCATACTGACGTTACGCAAAATCCTGCATCTCGCAAGCATGGTTTACCGCGCAACTAGTATATATACAACGGCCCGACATGAATCATCGTGATGTTGCCTGCCAGACATAACACCCGTCTGGTCGGAGGATCCTCCTTTTTCTATAGAATATGAGTGAACTTTACACCCTGTTCCTCATACCTCTATAAACCAAATTCCATCCAAATACTTTCAGCCGTTTTAGCGCAACAAACAAACATTAAAAAAATATTTTCTCTTAATACTTCTCTTTACTCTTTATACTATATTAGTTCAGACAAACATCGTGACAGACTTAAATATTACAAGTGGTTGGATTATTAAACTTATAAAGAGTATCGAAAATAGTATCTAGCAAGATGCTCCAAACATGAAGCTTTCCTAAAAACGGTACAATGAACGACGGGTCGGACGTCTCCTAAGGGAATGTGCGACATTATTGGATCTAATTCTATCGTCGGAACTTTGTAGGTTAAGTCGTTCAAGAGATTAATATAAGATATTTTGTTCAGTAAATATTGTACAACATTTTCATAACAATATTTTTTGTTGTGTAAAAAAGGGTGTCAGAAAGAATTATATACATATATAGTCATTGATTTACTTAAGCGAAAAACGGCCTAGGGCTTTTAAAAATTAGTTAAAGACACAAACAAATAAGTACAATAACGAAAAGTACACAACTACTCGACAGCCATACACTCATCGCACAATAATCCAAACATACTGACAAGATCTTCTTCCATTCATCCACGAAAACATCATAGTCAGGCTTAGCATCCAAGAGAGCGTTGAGCGCAGAGAGTGGGTAATATTCCACTGAAAAAGGCAATAGATGACACCCACTAAAACTTTTATTACGCTAAGTGCTTGGCCAGACTGGCAGCGCAGCGCGGTGCGGGGAGCGGTACGGGTGCGGGAACGCGCGCGATGTTCCTGTCCGCAGTGGAGCACGGCTTCGTTCTGAGTGAGGTCGTGTCTAGTTTATGTCAAAATATAATATGGATGAAGAAGATTTATTTTTACTAGAAAAAAGCTCGAACTAGTTTGAGAACCCCGGTCCCCGCGTGAGCCACCCGCGCATTCACTGCGGCCACTTGTATCAACGAGCTATGGCGTAAGTTGCCCTCGCGCTCCCCGCGCCGAGCAGCCCGCGCTGCTCACCGCACACACTATGGACACTCAAATGAAGTTCTTATGTTTGAGTACGTTGCGCCGCACCCTCCCCACGCCCGCGCTGCCGGTCTGGCCAAATACTTAAAGTTCTTTAGAAAACATGCCAGTCTATAGGATTACAGCGATAGTTTCCCTACGGATGCGAGCCTTCGTATCCACACCTTTTTGGCACAATTTTATGGGCAACTAAGCCTCTCCGTATGCCTTAATGGGCAAAGTCACTTAGTCTCTTTATCCATGATAGAGTGTAATATAGGTTTTTGTGTAGGGTATCTTTCATGGAACCAACTAAAACGAGTAGTAGGTAAGCCGCAGTATTACTTTTTGAGTAGATTATTGTACTTCTTTATAAGCTGACTTCGATTCCCAAGGGTCAAAAAAACACTCAGGACGTAAAGTGATATTGAGTGTTGTTGTATTGTCAGTAACAGCCCGGAGTCAGGATTCTGGGCTCGCTCCTTTTTGGGCATAATAAATGGGCCCCAAACAATACTGGCAAAATATAGATGCACTGTACCTACACCCCTTCTGAGTTATAGGTCGTAGGTTCGAACCCAGACAGACGCTTTACTTTGTATAAATTATTTCATCATCACTGCTCTCAAAACGGTGAAGGAAAACATTGTGAGAAAACCGGCATTTCCTAGAACCAAACATTTCGAAGACATGTGACATCTACCAAGTCGCACTGGGCCCGCGTGGTGGATTACGGCCCACTCCCTTTCGCCGAGAGGAGGCCAGTGTCCCAGCAGTGGGAACATTATATGTTGATTATGATGTACACCTCTTCAGCAACACACGCGTGTTGAGATTTATGTTACGAATATATTTACTTTTTTTTTCAACCTTTACATGAACTGCTGTACGGGGTAGATGACCGTACTAACAAAATATTATCTGAACTTTCTGATCCTTATTTGTTTTAATAAACTGTTCCGAGTCTGGATGTTTGTGCATACGAATTCTCGTATCTGAAAAAACATCGATGATACAGAAAAAAAATATTGTATCTATAGGATTTTTTTTATACAGTTAAAAGTATCCTTCTATCAAAATACTGTTTATTTATATTACTTATACCAAGTCATAAGGGAATTTCCCATAACTAGCACATTCTAATGTTAAACTGAAATACCTGCTGAGTGAGATATTTCTCTAGAGAATCGGAATTACGGCGGAAATTTACCGGACGGTCGTTATTGAAACCGGAGATGTATCGTGCGTTGATATTGCATCGTGTTTAGTGAGAGTGGATGATGTTGTTACGTTATTAATCCTGAAATAGGATGATACTTTAGTCAGTTGATGTCGTGTTTTTAAACAAGTTAGGAATTTTTCACAGTCAATAAGTTGGGTTGTTTTCTCTCTTCTTCAGCCTTTCGTTGTCGAAGAAGCATGTCGTCGAAGTCGCATCGTTTCCTAGTTAAGTCATGTCGAAGAAACGCTTTGTCGGAGTACAGTAGTGTCGGACTTAAGGTACTTCGAACTAAAGTATTGTCGAAATGAAAACGTGTCGGAGTTCTATAGTGTCGAAGAGTTTGTCGAAATTCAGTTGGTAAGTCGTAGGCATTCTGCAAAGTACGCCACTCGTCTCTGTCTCTAACATTCCTCAGTCAGAGTCGTCCAGCAATCTTGACCAGGTCGTCGGTCCAACTCATCGGCTGTCTGTCCACACTTCTACTACCAGGTCTTGGTCTCCTGTCTAGCACTGTTCTACCCTATCTGCCATCTGTTCTACGCCCTATGTGGCCCGCCCATTTCCACTTTCTTCGCGCAATCACCGCAGCTATGTCGGTAAATTCTTCTTCGGATTTCCGTGTTCCTAATTCGCTCTCGATGTGATATACCTAATATAGCACGCTCCATGACTCTTTGGGTGACTTGCAGCTTGTGTATGATCTGCTGGGTGAGCGTCCAAGTCTCTAAGCCATAGACTATTACGGGGAGGACACACTGCTCGAAAGCTCTGCGTTTCAGGTTCATAGGTATGTTTCCGTTGAACACGTGGGACAGTTTACCAAACGCTTCCCATCCTGTATATTTTATATTAAAAAAAGACATTTTACGTGGATGAAGTCACGGACAGTCGTTTTTTTTTTTTTACTAGCCTACTCTGTCCTAATCCTGGGCAAAGACCTCCCTCTATTCCTTCCATATTTCGCGAGCCCGCGCGTCCTTCTTCCAGTTTTGAAGGAACCTATTCAGCTCGTCCCGCTACGTGGTCCGCCGCGACCCCGCCTCACTGTCTCAGGGCACCAATTCTGTGCTATTTGGGCCCACAGCCTGTCTGGCATGCGGCAGACATGTCCTGCCCAGACCCATTTAAGTTGGGCAACCTTTTGGACAGTAGTTAGTAGTCAATATTGACGCAAAGTTTAAAGAGCACGCTGTACGCACGACGTCATATCAAGTTATACATTTACAGTAAAGGCTTTTCAAGATCATTGTACGAAAACCTATACCTACGAGGTCACCTAAAGTGAAATATATAACTTGACTAGCTGCACCCCGCGATTTCAGTGTCGATCCCGTAGGAATATCGGGATAAAAACTATCCTATGTCCTTCCCTGGGACTATCTCTATACCAAATTTCATCTAAATCGGTTTAGTGGTTTAGGCGCGAAAAGGTAACATACAGACAGACAGAGTTACTTTCGAATTTATAATATTAGTATGGATATGACCTCGTGTGTACCAGCAGAATATGACAAATGGTCTGTGTAAATACCTAGTTGTTGTGCTCCATGGTAAATACACATTACTTGTCAGTCAGCTACTGATTCAACACATTTATTTCCAAGTAATTAAACAATCAACTAACCGAAAAAACCTAATCGATTTTCAAAGTATTTGTCAAACAGCTATTACGCAAGCCTTCGGGGCCGGAAGTGGCGTAAGTAAAGCAAATATGGCGGGCGGATGTGGGTCGTAAGTCACGCCACAAATACCCGGGCCGACATCCGGGCGACTGGCACAAGACTGCCAGCGTGTTTGTCTGCTACGCTTCACTTGAGAAATTCATTCGTGATTAGTAATTGTTTGATTTGGTTCTGAAGATCAGTTTTGTTTGTGCATACTGTTTAAGCATGAGTCTTCCCTTCTGAACTTTACCACGCTTAAATAATTAATCAGCGGTAATTTATGTTAAATCACACACTCGCTCCCTCTGGCGCGTACACACGGCTACACATCAAGCTATACATTTCCAATTTTTGCTGATCTCGCATTGTATAGGTTTATCGTACAATCAGAAGTCAGCTTATACTAGTTATCTATAGCTTGAAGTGTAGCCGCGCATAGGTACCACTGATGGTACAGACACCAGCACATCAACCTACCCGAAACTGTCAGATTTTCCCAATCAACTTTGAATCTTATGTTTTAGTGATAAAGTTGAAAATCTATTACAGAAATTTGACAGATTGTAGTAGGTTGATGTGCTGGCGTCTGTACATTACAATAGAAAATCAATTGTGTTTAATTAGCCGGCCTTAACTATACTCCAAAGGTTTAGGTAGTTAAATAAAGGTAAATAAAAAACCATGTAACTTAGTTAACCGACTAAACGTAATACCAGTCTATTCAGTTGTCATGCTACGTCACAGTTGTACATAATCTTCAATTTAGCAACGTTATAATAATTAATTAATAAAAAGGTGCTAAATTGAAAAGTTCAACTGTCTTTACTTTGTGTAAATTATTTCATCACCACTGCTCTCAAAACGGTGAAGGAAAACATCGTGAGGAAACCGGCATGTCCTAGAACCAAAAATTCGAAGACATGTGACATCTACCAACCCGCACTGGGCCCGCGTGGTGGATTACAGCCCACTCCCTCTCAAAAAGAGGAGGCCTGTGTCCCAGCACTGATTATGATGATGTTATGATATGCCCGAACATACATAAAAAAATATAAACATCCAAATTAAGAACGTCTTCCTTTTTTGAAGTCAGTTAAAAATAATGTAAGTTTAATATTAATGTCATATCAAATCATTCATTCAAAATTACTCATTCATTACCAAAATTGTATTGGTGGTAGTTATAGACTATTAGACAGTCAATCAGTCGTTCACTGAACTGTTTCATAGATACGTATACAAACAGATTGATCGTCAGCTCGAGCCTAAAATAGCCATTTAATTCTAACAGCCACGTTTGTGAACGTTGCGGTCACATATGACCTGCTAGCCAGCTATTTGATTCATTGGATTGAGTTCACAGTTTCAAAGGAATTCTACAACCGTCGTCGACCTGAACGTAAACCACGGGTACGGTGCAGTCTACCGAAGATGGACAAAGGTCCGGCGAATGACTCACGTGCCTTTGAATGACAAATGACCAGGTTTATTTGGCAATTTCTGGTCGCTCTTCGACAAAAGGCGTATTTGATATGAGAACACCTGTGACCCGGTAAATTCGTATCATCTTATTTGAGTGAATTCGCAAGGACACTTATTTATTTTGTCGCGTTGGGTACTTGCACTTGTAATAATAGAATAAAAAATAAATAAAGTTTGCTAGGGCAATTACGATAGTGGGTATATTCCGCTGGATGATAATTTCTACCAAACGCAGCGGTAACTTTATATAGCAAAAGCGAAACGGATGGCGGGAGATAAAATGGCTTCTAATCAATATGTTGCCAATATTAAAATGCCGTTTGATAGAAATCATCATCCATTGGAATATACCCACCATCGTATTTGCACAAAATACAAATAAAATAAGTTTCAATCAATCAATCAACTCAGCCTATCGCATTCCACTGCTGGACATAGGCCTCTCCCAGACTACGCCACAGCACCCTGTCCTCCGCCTTCCGCATCCAGTTTACCCCAGCCACCTTCTTTAGGTCGTCCGTCAATCAAGCGGGGGGGAGGGGGGGGGGGGGGGGCGTCCCACATTACGCTTGCCGGTACGCGGTCTCCACTCCAGGACTCGTCTGCTCCATCGGCCATCGGTCCTTCGATAGACATGGCCAGCCCACTGCCACTTCAGTTTGCTTTCTCTGGAAGCTAAGAAAAGCAACCTAAAAGCAAGCAAGGCAAGCAAGCTAAAATAAGTTTATACCTAGCTTATTAGAAGTTTGTATTTCTTATTGTATTATTTTTCGAAAAGGAAAACATCACAAGACTAATCTGCAAAAGCGCATAAAAATAAAATAAAAGTCAAATTCCACGAGTAAAAAGTTACACAGAAAATACAAAGTAACCATCAAAGCCAACCAATTCACTAATGAACAATACTACTAAGTAAGAAGCCAATGTAAAATAAACAAAATGAAATGTACTGAGCTAAGTATAAACGGAAATAAATCCTTTCTCTTACGTTATCATCTGAGTATTACCGAGGTATCCATTAAGCTAATAATATATGCACAGACTGGCTTACTTACGTTGTGGATATAGATGGTATCGTAAGATAAACATTTACTTACAGAGGATTATGGTTGTACTTACTGTTGTTCCCGGTTTCACTCGCGGCGTTCTTGGAGAACTACTTCAGGAAGAGAAGTCTAATGGTGTGTAAAGACTGCAAGAGGTATGTGCTTCTAACCCTTTGAATGGTAAGCCACTCATGTGAGGTATATCTGACACACCAAAAAATTCCTTTTCCCCCGTATACCTCGCACTGTTTGTTGCGCCATTTTTTCCCAGCTTGAGAGGGTGTAGGTCATAATCTACCAATAATCCACCACGCAGGCTCAGTGTGGATAGGTAGAAGTCACATGTCTTCGAATGTTTGGTTCTAGGACATGCCGGTTTCCAAACAATGTTTTCGTTCACAATTTTGAGCCTTAATCATACTCGATTACTCACGATTTAAATACCTTTGCCACCGATGTATTATATTTATTTCAATACAAACGAATTAATTATTAATTTACGCTTATAATAATATGAAAATGCTTGGATATCCTCCATTCATTCACGCCTCAATACCTCGTCTAGCAGTATATTTTGATCAATTCTATTTGAGTCCTTTTGTTCGCAACCAGCGTCTTGGATCTCACTTAGTGCCACGTCATCGAATAGATCTCAGATCTCAAACATCACTTCACATCAATATGAGAGGACATTCTTGATGGTGTATACTGCAAAAAATATGTGTATACTGACATTTTTGGTGAATTTGCTCCCCGCCCCGCGCTGCCAGTCTGCCCAAGCACTTAGAAGTTATCAAGGTTATTGTGGGGACTGTCTTATGTAATTTTGACGTTCAAACGCTCAGCCTAATTAGAATCAATGACCGCATAACATACCCATACCATTACAACTGATTTCCACACAACTTGTTGGTGACCGGAGCCAGGTTCAGACTTCCTCTTCTGTACTTTGATATGGTTATCACACAAATATTATAAAGGCGAAAGTTTGTGAGTGTGTGTGTGTGTGTGTGTGTGTGTGTGTGTTTATATGTTTGTTACTTCTTCACGCTCAAACAGCTAAACCAATTTTGATGAAATTTGGTATAGAGATAGCTTGAGTCCCGGGAAAGGACATAGGGTACTTTTTATCCCGATATTCCGACGGGACCGAGACTTATGCGGGTAAAACCGCGGGGCGCAGCTAGTGAAAAATATTCTAATGACCATCTAATGGCAATCAAGTAGTTGATCAGTTTGATTGGTTCCTGTAAAGATTCTCTAGCATGGTGATTTATGCACTGACTTTTGGATTACATTATTCACTATACAGGGTGAAATTGAAAACATGCGACAAATCGATATGGGAGATTGTACTCATCATTATGAACAACTTTTACTATGGAACCAAACCTGAAATCGCGAAAAAAAAAAATTTGCTGTCCCCTACATTTAGGTATGTTCGCATAACTCGTCAAAATGTAGGGAACAGCTGATTTTTTTTTTTCGTGATTTCCGGTCTGGTCCCATAGTAAAAGTTGTTCATAATATATCGGGATAAAAAGTAGCCTCTATGTTGTTCCAGGGTGTCAGCTACCTCCATACAAAATTTTATCAAAATCGGTCCAGCCGTTTGAGCGTGAAGAAGTAACAAACATATAAACACACACACAAACTTTCGCCTGTATAATATTAGTGTGATATACATTAAATCTTATGTATCTACCTATCTGCCGCCTATTCTAGGTATCAAATCTAATGTCGCAACTGCTACAGTAACATCACCTGCGATGTTACTTATCTCTGTTTTCAGAGCATTACACATTCATTTTTATGATCAAAATGGCGGTATAATAGTAAAATATATTCCCTGTAAAACGTATCACGCGTTAAGATAAAGAATGTAAAATGCTATAACATATTGATGAACAAATTTAGATAGGAATTGAAAATTTTAAAAGAGAAACCCTTTAACTTCTTTTTAGTAGAAATTCTTTTGCTGGTAAAACTGCACGCCCCTTCACTAAAATTTCCATACGAACATTTGAAATGTGTATGCAAAAAGCAATAAAGGGGTGTGCAATTATACAGTATGTCCGGACATGGACTAGCGATATTCTAAATACTTAAATATAAGCTATTTTAAAGTACAATTACACTATAGGCTTGGGTCCAATACACTTCCCCGCTATGTGGCAGTCATTTTGTTTTTTTTGTTGAAATATGCCCTATGCGAGTACAAAAAAAATCATATATCTCAAAGTTTTTGTCATACTGAGATAAAAATAGGCTTATTCGAAAGGCAATAATATTGTCTACCGTCTGCATTACAAAGCAATGTGTTCACAAATCCATAACTTTTGAAAAAAAATGTGAAAGTCGAAAAAAAAAAACAAAAAATTATGCAATTGGGAAGTGTATTGGACCCAAGCCTATAGTGTAATTGTACTTTAAAATAGCTTATATTTAAGTATTTAGAATATCGCTAGTCCATATCCGGACACACTGTATAATAAAATATCTCTATGTATTTTCTTCTATTGTATAAGAAGCAGGTTCTTGACACCCTGTCCTTGTCCATACTGTCCCTGTCCTAGTAAGCTAGTCTGTTACATGAAATTTAAAATTCTGTTTGTCGCTTTAATGACATTCTTTTGAGAATGAAAATGAACATTTTGAATACAGGGTGGCGATTTAATTACCTACATCCGTCAAGGGGGTGATTCTACTCGTCATTTTAAACAATTTTCGCTACGAAAATCTTATACGATTGGTGAAATAAAAAATTAATTTGTATACAACAGTAGACAGACTAATTCGATGCATGTGCCTACCTACGAAAATTTTTTTTTTTTTTTTTTGTGTAACTCGGGTATGTTTCAGTTTCATAGGACAAATTGTTAAAAGGACGTGTAGAATCACCCTCTTGACGGATGCCGGTGACTAAATCGCCTCCCTGTATACAATTTGTGTATGTTTATTAATCTGTCAAGCTCCGCTAATGAGACACAATTGATTTTCTATTGTTTCGTCACCAATAATTGATTTTCTAGTGTTTCGTCACCAATGGGCGACGCGCGCCGCTTGACCGGTTAAACTGTATTTATTATGACCTGCCATAATAACATAGCTATAAATATGCTCAATAGCTCATTAAAATGAGAATGATGAGCCTCTTAATTAAGAAAATTCCATTTACGTTTTATAAGCAAGGTAACCTAAGAATTCTGTCAATATTTTTATCTATACGTCGTATATCATTCAGATATCCTTAGGTGAGATCTATAAACGTTACTTAGCACGTGCTTTAACTTAGCCATGTTTCCGTCTCTGTCTTGCAATTGTAGTTTGACAGATGTGGAATAGAGATAGGAATAACAGTAAGCCAAAGTACCTCATCATAGGAACCTTTATCACAATTTATTTGTGGTCGGTGCAACATGTCTTTTTCTTCTATACTTCTCTATTAACCGTCATCTCGGTAGTCACCTCCTTTCTAACAATAGGACGAAAAAAAAACTGTTTTTTTCGCGATTTCAGGTTTGTTCCCTTAATAAAAGTTGTTCATAATGATGAGCACAATCTCCCGTTTCGATTTGTTGTATGTTTTCAATTTCAACCTGTACAGGGTGAAATTGAATTCATGGGCATCCTTTTAAGGGGTCATTGTAATCATCATTATGAACGACTTTTACTATGGGACCAAACCTAAAATTGCAAAAAAAAAAATCAGCTTTTCCATACATTTTGACGAGTTATGTGACCACAAATGCAAGGAACAGCTGATTTTTTTTCGCGATTTTAGGTTTAGTCCCATAGTAAAAGTTGTTCATAATGATGAGTACAATGACCCCTTAAAAGGATGCCCATGAATTTAATTTCACCCTGTATATCATCATTCACACAGTCCACCCATCGATTCTTTGGTCTTCTCCTATTCTTATAGCCATCGAAATCCATACTCAAAACATTCCTCACGCCAATGTACCTACATGCTAAGTAACGTTTAAAGGTCTCGGCCGTAACGTTTAGGTGGCCTTAATTTAATGCCAAATAGCTGGAGTTCTATTAGACTTGAACTATCAATAATGCAATAACGGTTTTGCTCACTTTACTCAAAGTACAATTTTCAATATCCGAATCGTATCCGCGCTTTGAGGAAGATAAATTATCCGATGAATGGAGTTATCCATGGCGCAATTTCGCTAATTAAAATCGATAACCACGTGTGTGTGTTCGTGATTATACTGGCGTGGCGTTTGAAATATTGGCTTTTTACTTTTTCTTCCATAAATTAGGAGAGTGATTGAATCAGGCTTTTCTATAATGAATACCCTCGCGTTTGAACTGATGGTAAGCGATGACGCAGTTTTTTCTCATATGGTTTAAAGGTAACCTCTCATTCCACTTAAGAGGACACTGCTATTAATAAGAAAATTATAAGCTCTTTCATACAACAGTGCAACAACTACACCGTCAAAATGTACGGAATAGCTGATGTACACATTTTTAATAACTGTCGGAAAATTTCAACCCTATATTATGTAGTTTTATTATTAGTAATATTAATTTGAAAAAGATTTGAGCTAACAAGATCTCATGAATGAGACGCTAAGGATACCCCACCATTCATCATTTCAGCCGAAAGACGTCCACTGCTGGACATTGGCCTCCCCTAAGCACCTCCACTTCGACCGGTTCTGTGATTTTGGTAGGGTAGGGCGGGGCTTAAAGGTCCAATTTGACTATTTCGAATAATACTGTGAAAACTGACTCTACTATATCAAAATAAATAACACTAATCAAACAAACAGTTATCTGAGTATGTTTGACTCAATTTTCAGTTGAATTATTATAATAGAAATATGTGTTTCTACAACTTTTCTAGACCTTGTCGTCTGTCCCTTTTTGCCCCATAGTAGGGGTAAAAAGGAACAGGCAGGAGGCAAAAAGGTCCAGTATTTAATTTTTATTTAAAATCGATTTTATGGAACTAAAACAATATTTGGTTCAATAAAATTCAGTCGTTTATTTTTATTCCAAAAACAAAAAGTTAAAAAATATTTTAATTTTTAAACAATATTATTTAAAAAGTCTCTATTCTAAAAGAAAATATTTTTTTAACAAACAAAATTTATTTTTTTCTAAATGTAAGTATTACAACAGTAACAGTCGAACTAATAATTTCTAACTTTGTTGAGCTTATAATAGTTTAATCACTAATCAGTCTCTATTGAAGAACACAATTAAACAAGACAGCACTATTCATTATGAATGTTGATATAGCCTGAATTTAAAATCTTATAACTAATCTTACATAATCTTTTAAAAACTTTTAACAAACAATATTTTAAAAAACAAAATATACTTCTTTAACCGTAACACAAATATTAAACTCTTCTTTAATTATTAACTTCAACAAATTAACGTAATCAACATGCCTTGGTATCTCTATATTATCTTAATCAGACTCATCGTTTTCTGAATCACAGTGCCTTAATGATTTATTTTCATTAATAACTAAATCTGCTGCCCGTTGCATCAACTCAACAGATTTAGTACCACGATCCGATTTTCTTTTATAGTTGCGCATACTGAAACAAAAAAGTCTTTATTAACCCACATATTAATGAGGGGCTAAAAGGTCCACATTGGACCTTTTTACCCCAACCACGTGTAAATATTTTTAGAGGTTATAACGAAATAACCGTTAAACCGAGCCTAAAACTAATAATAAATCGTGAAAAACAAATAAATCACTTATACTAATAAATTATGTTTAGGTGTGATAAACGAAAAACCACTGCTCGAAACTAAAAACTAAAATGATGAAAAAATTTACTTACGTTAAAATTTTTAGATGTAGTCGTATTTCTCCGGCTAGCGACGCTGCTCGACTGCCGGCGATGCCCCGTTACGCCTCCCGCGGTCCCTTCATTCCGCGTACATAGTTAGAACGCACGATATACCGCTAGTTTTTTAGATACTTATGGTGGACCTTTTTACCCGCGGACCTTTAAGCCCCGCCCTACCCTATCCATCGGGTTCCTGCGGCCTTCACAAAAGTATAACTAGTTTAGGTAAGGAGTTTAGTGCAAAGTGTGACTGTTGTAAACTCTCTTTTAAAACACTGAACGCTACTAAAATAGTATTTCAATTTTACCAAAATCAGCATCATCTGCCTAGCCTTTTCCCAACTATGTTGGGGTCGGATTCCAGTCTAACCAGATGCAGCTGAATACTAGTATTTTACATGGAGCGAATGCCTATCTGACCTCCACAACCCTGTTACTGGGTAATACAATACCCCTTTTGATAAGACTGGTTGTCAGACTTTCGGGCTTCTGAATACCCGTAACGACTGTCAAAGATCCACGAATGACAGCCGGGACCAACGGCTTAATGTGTTCAATTTTACCAAAATATTGCACTTAATTTATTCTGCTCAAACAATGACGTGTAAAATAAACGATCAAAAATAATTACAGGAAATATACCATCCAATATTAAAACAACTTGTAATTAAAAGTACGATCTCTATCTTTACATACATTATCACCCGTTTCCATACAGACATCGTGTCAAAGAGATTTTAATGAAGGTAATATTGACATTAACGTGTTCAGGCAGAAAATACAGGAGTGGGTTCATAAAGCCAATGCCATTGAGAGTAATTATGAACGATTTGAATAAATATACACAATCAACGTATCGATGGAGAAAGATAATGAGAAAGTCTGTGTTTAATTTGTGCTATTGTAAACACCTGCCGATTTCTCGTTGTTGGAGATATTGTTGGAAAGGTTAATTTTTTACAGGTATATTGAATGTTTCGGAAAATATTGATGTGGAAATGTGATGGTGTAGCGGCAACTACACCGCCATATGCGAAATACGCATCATACTGACGTCACGCAAAATCTTGCATCACGCAAGCAGAGTATACCACGCGACTGGCATATATACTAAAGCCCGACATGAGTCATCGGGCAGTTGTCTACCAGACATGACACCCGTCTGGTCGGAGGATTCTCCCTTTTCTATGGAGGATGAGTGAACTTTACACCTTTTTCCTCATGCCTCTATAGGAAGGTGTGAAAACTAAACGTATATGTCTAAAAGAGTGATGAAAACAAATGT
This sequence comes from Amphipoea lucens, assembly GCA_947508005.1. NCBI lineage: Eukaryota > Metazoa > Arthropoda > Insecta > Lepidoptera > Noctuidae > Amphipoea > Amphipoea lucens. The sequence continues at coordinate 21,784,481 of OX382360.1, read as the reverse complement.
CAACATATTGAAAGGGGAGCCCCAAAAAATAATATGATTGTGAGAGGGATAACGAAATCAAAGAAAAGAGAAATAATGATACGGTGCCAGCTGATAAAAGAGAATAGAAGAGAAAAACATATTATTATTTATGTTATTGCGCTAACCCCAAACTCGCTAGTGATCGGAGTGTCTTTGAAGGATAAGATCAGAAATGACAGAGCTGGAGTTACCGACATTGCTTGCAGAGTAAGCAAGCTGATGAAGCTGAAGTGTCAGTGGGTTGGCCATGTTGGTAGAAGGACCGATGGCCGGTGGAGCAGATATAGAACAGTAGTGTAAGACGCCACCCAGCTAGATGGACCGACAACCCTAAAAAGGTGACAGACTGGATGCGGAAGGCGGAGGACAGGGTGTTGTGGCGCAGCCTGGGAGAGGCGTATGTCCAGCAATGGACTGCGATAGGCCGAGTTGATTGAATTCCAAATAACACGGGACCTAGGCAAAAGAAAAAGAAACTGGCAAGACCTTTAAACAACAAAACTAAATAGATAAGCCAATTAATTGGATTATTCCACTTTGCCCCACCGGCCGCCCCACTGGTGGGGCAAAGTGGAATGTCAAAAATTTTGCAGTGGAATCTGCCCCACTAAATCGAAATAGTGGGGCAGATTCCACTGCTTTAAAATCCTGTTGGATTCTGCCCCACTAGGGTTGGCGCCTTAGAATAAACGTACAAACATTTTATTTTCGCAAATTTTGTATTTCCTAGTTGTTTCTGGAAGGATAAGGGATGTAATAAAATCGCAGATTAATTACACGATTTGTTACAAGCATATTTTGTTACATGCAGCATTGGAGTAAGAATGACCAAACCGTCATTTACCTACACAATAGACGTGCATTTGGCCATTTGCATTTCTTATCAGTATCTATAGTTCATTTTGAGACCCACTTTTTCGGAGGCTCTACTGAGGTCATCAAGCATTGTACTGAGGTGCTCCATAGTCTCAGCCATGACTACAATATCGTCGCAAACCGAAGGTGAGTTATAATTATACAGGTACTCGACATTGATGCTAATGCCAGCCCCTTTTTAGTTCAGAACCTTGAAGACATCCTCCAGTGCAGCAGTGAACAGTTTGAGAGAGATAACGTCTCCCTGTCTCACACCTCTCTGCAGAAGGTTCTGGTTCTGCATAGATTTAACCATGGAAAATGTTATATTTATATATTTATTTAATACTTCAAGCACATAAATGTACAGAGGCGAACTTAATGCCATAGGCATTTTCTACCAGTCAACCTTTGGGTGATGCAGAGACAAACAGTGGTAGGTGCAATCATGAAAATTAAGGAATAAATATTTTAAATATAATGATACGCATAAACCTATAAAAACTATGAATATAATATATAACTAATTATATATAAATATAAGCACAAATATATATACATAAATACATGAATATACTTACTAACTAACTAAAAAGAAATAAGACAAACAATGAGAAAATATTACCATTGTGATGATACTGCCAGCTTCTTGCGAACGTGCTCGCGAACCTTAACTTTAAAGGATAATCGGTTGGTTGCCATCCTGATCTCCTGAGGGAGCGCATTCCACAGAGAGATAGATTGAACGAAGAAGGAAGAGTGAATGAAGTCTGTGCGGTGAGTGGGACATTGAAGAAGACGATTGTGTGATGAGCGTAGATTTCTATTGTGGTTGGCGCAAATGTACTGAAAATGGGGGGCTAGATAACCAGGGGAAGACGGAGAATCAAGAAATGAGAACAAGGTTGTCAGCGCCCTTAGTTCTCTACGTTGGCGTATGGGCAACCACTATCTCTTATCTTATATTTCATATAAGACATTATCGAGTATAAATAAACTGGGGAGTTTTTTTTTGCATATCTTTTTATTTAGTTTATCATGGCAACCTTCATCATCTGGAGTGGGGCGGCCGGTGGGGCAAAGTGGAATAATCCAAACCATTCAGTTATCTTTGCTTCTGGTAATAAGGGTAAAACAGCTGCACTAAGTGCTACTTGTTTTCGCAAAAATTTTGAATTTTTTTTTCTTTTTTTGCCACTGACTCAAAATCCGATTGAAAAGTGTGGTTCCCATTCCAGAATCTGTGATTTTACTACAGAAAAAAAAGCGGTGTAAACTTCTGTTGACTTTGTACTCATAACAGCGTAGGTACACGAATGGCACAATATTTGTTGTGTTGAGAGCTACCCCAATCACCATGCAACGTATACGTCTTTTTTTTTGTTTTTGAAACGATTTTATGTAAGCTTATTAATGTGTGATTTTATTTTAGTTACTTAAGTTGTTTCTTGTACGCAAAATACGCGCATTGACGTGGAGTTGCGGACACCAGCCCGTATTACCTATTAAGTTGTTTCTTATTTATAAGTTAATCATAAGACTGTATTATGCCATACCAAATGATGATTAATGTGTGATTTTGAATAGTTAAATAGTTAGAATAAATAGCATTTCGTTTTCTATTTACGGGGACGAATCGTACTCAGTTTGTGATTTTAAGCTTAAATAAAGTAGTAAAAACAAATCTAGTTGCCATTAATAAACAAATATTTAATTTAATTTAACAATTTAATTTAAAATCGCATAATATCTGTAATTTTAAAAGTTTAGTGTACATAGTTATATTTTTAGTAAAAAATTACGAGAATAAAATGTTTGTACGTTTATTCTAAGGCGCCAACCCTAGTGGGGCAGAATCCAACAGGATTTTAGAGCAGTGGAATCTGCCCCACTATTTCGATTTAGTTGGGCAGATTTCACTGCACAATTTTTGACATTCCACTTTGCCCCACCAGTGGGGCGGCCGGTGGGGCAAAGTGGAATAATCCAATTAATTAACTGAAATAAAACTGTCTAACTTCTTACAAATCGTCTCGACAGTTTTGACTGTTCCTAAAATTATCCAAAAGATTTATTCTCGTGCAAGAAACTTCTCAACGTTCAAGAGGTTAATTTACATTGTTTTCAAGCAAACTGTAACATTGATTGTTCGATAAGAGAGAACTACAATTTTGAAAACTTTTATAAAGAGAAGCAGATGCTGAACGATGAAAGGTGTTTATAAAGGACTGCCAAACTCCCAACATGTAAATGGCGTGATGTTTATTGTTTCTAAAGGCTTTTGAGTTTCAATATTGTTTGATTAGTTAGAAAACTTTGGTTTAGAAATGTTTTTGATTAGAAGGTTTAGAATTAGAAATACAATGAGTTTTAAATGCTTTTGGGGTTATTGTTTAAATATTCAGGGAAGTTATTATCGGAATTAAACTTTCGCTTAAAACTTCAAGGCTATTGTTTATTGTTGATTTTAGGTTAACTTTGTAGTAATATTAACAGACGAAGATATACTAAGTCCCTGACATAGCTTGACCGGTTGAATGCTGTAATTACAAAAACAATTAAAAAGACATTGTGTCTCGCGTGGATCCACGTTCGATACGAAGGGTTAAAGAGTCAATACCTAAAAGGCTGGCCACAAACTGGAATAACCTGACCATTGTTTTTTTGCCACTTGGTAAACTAGACAGAAATGAGAAAACTACTCACAAATTTTTCGAAAAACAAAAATTACAGCTTACCACATACCAAAACACCATCACTTTATTCATAAAATCAAACGTTCCTAGTAATAAACGTTTACAGTGCACTTCAGCGCAAGAGACATGCCTGAAAGTTATAATGAAAGTCCGTCCTGGCAGACGGAACTTTACATACGGAACGCGACGTGTTGAGACAGTTACTTATATACTTTATCATGTTCTATATTTTGAAATTGAATTGTCTTTAAGGGTTCCCTATCCATTTGCATAAAATTTTAAGACCTAATATAACTTAGCATAATTTTGTTTGGCATAATTATATTTTCGCATAATATAATTACGCATAACAGCTTACGCATAATTTTTTTAAGCATAATTTCTCTAGTCATAATAATGATTAAGCATAACATTCTAAAGCATAAAATTTAGCATGACCGTTTTATTTCTAACGACGTCAGGTCGACGGAGCCCCGCTACGCGGGGCTCCTATTTCTGTCCGCAGGGTTTAAAGGAACCTAACCAAACCGAACCTCGGGGTGCCCCTGATGTCGTTTAGTATTATGCGAATCAAATTTTTGCCAAAACAAATTAGTCTTTAAGATGATTATGCCAACATAAAATATATGCCTAAAAGAATTATGCCGAAGTATTATTATGCCAAAACAAATTGTGCCAAAATTGTTATGCCGAAGTATAGGACAAAGAACATTATGCGAAAAGAAGGGATCCCGTCTTTAAGCTCTGTGCTACGGTGTAGGTTTGCTTACGATACCAGTTGTGATACATTTTTTCTTCGTTCACATCATCATCGGAACATTATAGGATGACTATTTAATGCTATCACGGAAAATGGGTAAAGAAATAGGTTTTTATCTGTCATAACAGGCCTTAAATTCGTGAAATTAGCTGTTACTCCTGCCTAGTATCACGAGTTCTCATTTTGTGTAATGTTGGCTTGTTTTTACGATGCGATAAAATTGTGTAAAGTGATGAATCGTTACAATATTCATGGAGCATCTATGTTTTGCGTACCTACCTATTTATATTTTCAACGGATTGGTGTTTGTATGAACGTAGACCTCCCTCAATTTTCTGCTGCAAAGCGTTATTTCGTATAATATCGACAAGCGACCCTCGTACTATAAAACATGTACGCATCACAACACTGTGAACGATCTAGGTCTACGGAGATCACAAATATAATTTTGACACAATACCAAAGTATAATAGCCCATATCCCGTTAGAAATAGAGGCCATACTGACCGAAACTACCTTTGGTAATTTACGATCACATCAAAATAGACGAGTTCTCAAAGAGAAATCAACTTTATGATCTGCAAAATTAAGTTCAAATTGCTTTGGACTCGTAAATGGAAGTTCCACAGCGGTATAGGGCCCAACAAGTACATACATAACGCTCGAATGGTGTCAGATATTCGTTTTAGTATTCGCTGAGTCTCGAAAAAATCTGATAATATTTCTATGGGTAAGAGAATGGTGGCTCTCAATAAAACTTATCACCGGCTGAGGAAATTGATCAGTAACAGAGATTAGGGTCTCGAGAACTGAGTTTTACTTTTTATTTTTTACGGCATTCGTCGCCTAAATATACCACCCCTAATTTATGACAATCTACATAAAACTTTATATGTCTACCTATATAAAAACCAACATTTTGTAGGATATACATAATTATCACGGTCAAATGATCAGAATCAAATATACGAATAGTTCGGATTTTTGCGAAAAACGTTTTTGGACCAAAAAGCAATTTTCTTTCACAATATAATTCCTACTAGTAGGGAAGTACCTGAAGTAGTTATAAATCTATAACTGTATTTTTATTTTTTCTAATAATGTACAATATCTTATAAAGATTTTAGGGCTCATATATTTTCTGTTGACAAAAACTGGTCTAAAGGTTGGCCCTCAAATCTTATTCCTTTTATGTTAAGAGGAGTATGCAAAAAAATCCTCATAATATTTTATTGATATTACCAGCAGCTAGTGCGTTTCTCTTGATCAATACGAGGGTTTATAAGGAAGTATATTCGGCCATTTTTATGAAGTCTATTGGCCTCCGAATCGGTGGATAGATCCATCTTCTTTGGAATTTTTCCATGCTGATTTATGGAACAAAGGAATATCGTACAATATTTTCATGGAGATTTGCTACTAAATTCGAGTTTATTTAGAGTGGATTACTAGACCTGGTATGAAGGAGACAGTCAAAGGAACATAAATTGTATAAATTTTTGAAATGAAACTTCTTTACGCACGCTTGACTTGGGGAGTAAGCTGGCGAACGCGTGACGTAAGCGTTACGAAAAGTGTGATGGGCGAGGCGAACGGGAGTTGAGTGGGGGATATAAGCAAGAGAAAGCAGTGCGCGCACACATTTTCTTTCTCTCTTCCTCTCATAGCCAAATACGTTTGAAGTTTCACTTCAGTCGTGTGGTCATAAGCACACTCGGTTTTTTTCATCTAAAATACAGCCAGAATATATATATATTTTTTTTATTGCTAAATGGGCGCACTCTTGACCTCGATCACGCCTGATGGAAAGCGATAGATGAGGTCTATGATGGAACGAACGTGCCCAGAAGATGCCTGTTCACTCTTGATTTGAAGGCAGACGGGTTATATGTGGGAGGGAACACAGATGCCGGCAGAGAGTTCCACACTTTGGCTGTGCGCATAATAAAAGTGGGGGAGAAGCGCCGAGTACGACTCATCGGGATATCAACCAAGTGCGGATGGTACGCTGCAGTACGTCTGGTTGTCCGGTGGTAAAAGGGCGATGGTGGGATCAGGTCGTGGAGCTCCTGCGCACACTCTCCGTAGTACAGTCTATAGAAGACCGTCAGGCAAGCGACATTACGCCGATGAGCCAGGCTGGGAAGCGTAGCTACCAACGTCTCGTCGCCTATAAGCTTTCTAGCTCTGCGTTCCACCGAGTCAAGTGCAGCAAGCTGGTATTTTGCTGAGCCATCCCACAAGTGGCTGCAATACTCCATACAGGAACGGACCTGAGCTTTGTACAAACTTAAAAGCTGTCCTGGTGTGAAGTATCGCCTCACCTTATTTAGGATGCCCAGCTTCTTGGCTGCGGTCTGAGCTTTTGACTCGATGGTTGAGCCGAAGTTGAGATCTGATGTCAACTCCATGCCCAAAAGCTGAAGGCGGTTGGTAACCGGTACAGATACACCTCGGAAAGCAGGGCATAACTGGAACTGGCTCTTTTTCGCAGTGAAAAGACACGCCTGCGTTTTTAAGGCGTTGAATTTGACCAGATTGTCGTCACCCCACTGGGAAACGAGATTTAAGGACAAATTCATTCGTTCCACCATGGCCTCTCTAAGAGTAGTAGTATATGTATAGTAAAGTAAAAACTTCACTGTGAAAATTTAGATGAAGTGAAGTTGAAGTGAACTGTCATCCTACCTGACGCTAGGGAATCTAGGGATTTTTCTTCTTAGCGTATCGATGGCAAAAAGTTCGAAAATCTTTGGCCCGATATTTAGCTGCGCGCGAACTCCGCTTACTGACGCAGTCATAAGATCACCATGTGCACAGATGACAGGGCATGTGGCGCAGAATGGAATATCTGACTGTCTAGGGATTGACATCTCACTTCAAACTCATGTTTTGACGGTGAGATTTTTATAGAATAACGCTACAGCTATCCTATAGCATCTTGGTTTTTGAGCGTCAAGCACAATGAGTATCATTGTTAAGAATAAAGTCTTCAAACTGAATAAATGTTATGTGCAGAACGAATATTGCCAATTCAAAAATCTATTGAATTTACGTTACATTTATTTCGTTCGTTCGAGGGAGCTCAACAGATGTTATCATGTTACCAAAGTTTTCATTATTTAATTTAAAGGTATAATTTATAGATTTTCAGAGGCGTTAAGTAGATGCATGAAACATAATTGATTTTTAGATGTAATTTATAAATATCCTGTACTTACCAACTACTGGGCTCAAACATAATATACAAAGTGTTATAAAATTAACTCGACAAACTTTAAGAGGTGCTTAAGACCATCGAACGAACAACTCTCACTATGGGACCAACTCTAAAATCAGGAAAAAAAAATCAGCTTTCATACATTTTGGTCAAGTAGGTATTAAACTTTTGTATGAAACAGCTGAATTCAATTTCGTGATTTCATAGTTGTTCCCATAGTGAAAGTTGTTCAGTTCGATGGTCTAAAGCATCTCTTAAAGTTTGTCGGGTTAATTTTTTAACACATTAAATAAAAAATAAATAAAAAAACATCGGGGAAGAGTATTATCGACACGAAAAGAAGAAGAGTAAAGATCCTTTAAATACTTTAATATTATTAATTGTGGAGAAAGAACACTCAGTATTTCTTTCTGGAACTGCACAGAACTAAACAAGATAGTTTAACATCCGTGTCTCCTCAGAGAACCATTAAGTTAAATAAACCAGCACTTTTATTCACAATAATACTCTTTAAAAGTTATCGCCTACGACGAGAAAACTACCATTTAGACTTAAAGTTTTCTTACTTTAACACAATAATTTTTACTTACAGTACTAGCAAAACTAAGTTATACAATAAAAGCAACCTGACACGTTAATGTGAAAAGTTGAAATTTTTATCGGGTCGTAAATCACTATTAAACGGTTCAGAGCCCCGTATCTCTACTTTCCAAAGTTGCAATTTTAAAAATGTTATTTGTCGCGAGATTGGCAACGTTGCCTGGGGCCGTTGCAGGGCTGCTTCTAGCAAAATACTTCACGTTACTGCACAAATGTATGCAGTTGTGACAGGTTATTTTAAATTGCATGACTTATGCCTTATGGTGGAGCGAAATGTCGCAAGGAAACTCGGATTTGGTTGTTTAAAATAGCCAAAACACAGTAAAAGAAAAGAAAGATAAATAGGCTTATTTGTCACCGCCCATAGCGTCACCTATTGTAAAGTTTCTATATTTATGTCTGTAATTTATATGGTGTACATAATAAAGAGTATTCTATTCTATACGTGCACATAAAACAGTAAAGAAACGTGCTGGTCAATGTTCGTTTCTCAAGATCCACTTCTTACTCACGAAATACGTAGTTTCAGCCTAAGGTTGCCTTTCAACCAGAGATGAGCGAGGATGAGTAACGAGGGATGTGTGAAATCTAACCAATACCAACGCTAACTTAGTTCAAGCTATAAAAACTTTTCGACTTAAAAAAAAATGCTACAAAGTGAAAAATAACTTTAATTTCGGAAGTCGGTGTCGTTGGTTCCGCATTTTCGTTTTTTGACACCGACTTCCGAAATTAAAGTTATTTATCATTTTGTAGTGTTTTTTTTTTGAAGTCGGGTGTTTTTTTTTTTTGTAAAAAAGTTTTTATTTTTCACTTTTTAGTTGACTTACCCCACACAAATTCAATGCACTGAAGAATTGAAGACACCGACCAGAAGAATCATCAAAATTCGTATAGAAATGCCGGAGATGCAGCACATTTATTATAACTTCGTACATAAGAATAATTACCTAATGTATTATATACTAAAACCTTTCTGAAAGTATGTAGATCACTATAGTGAAAGAATTATAAAAATCGGCTCATTAGTTTTTGAGAAAATCGCGGACATACAAACATACATACATACAGACGGGTCGAATACAGAACCTCCTTTTTTGAAGCCGGTTAAAAATGAAGCGGTGTTATTGTTTGGTTTCACACACATCCCTCGATACGCATCCTCGCTTATCTCTGGTAGAAAGGAAACCTAACGATTCTTACTACGTATCACCTACAGACGTAATTATTATGAATGACACCACGATTTGACATGTCCCTAACCCCCGATGTGTTTTTACCCTTCCAAAAAACTTTTTTACAAAAAAAAACAACCGACTTCAAAAAAAAAACACTACAAAGTGAAAAATAACTTTAATTTCGGAAGTCGGTGTCTTTGGTTCCGCATTTTCGTTTTTTGACACCGACTTCCGAAATTAAAGTTATTTTTCACTTTGTAGTGTTTTTTTTTTTTTGAAGTCGGTTGTTTTTTTTGTAAAAAAGTTTTTATTTTTCACTTTTTAGTTGTACCTACCCCACATAAATTCAATTAACACTAGTGCATTGAAGAATTGAAGACACAACTCGAAGAATCATCAAAATTCGCATAGAAATGCCGGAGATGCAGTACATTTATACATATAACTTCGTACATAAGAATAATTACCTAATGTATTATATACTAAAACCTTCCTGAAAGTATGTAGATTACACTAATGAAAGAATTATCAAAATCGGTTCAGTAGTTTTTGAGATAATCGCGGACATACAAACATACATAGATACATACGGGTCGAATACAGAACCTCCTTTTTTAAAGTCGGTTAAAAAAGTTAATTACGGTTGTAGGGTTAGCGTCGAAATTTCGAACTACTTTTAGAGGGGCACGTATTTTCGTTGACGGATTTAGTTCCTTCTGCCGCTAAGACGGAGACAATTTGATATTATTAAATGACTTCAAAAAAAAGGAGGTTCTGTATTCGACCCGTATGTATGTATGTTTGTATGTCCGCGATTATCTCAAAAACAAATGAACCGATTTTGATAATTCTATCTTTAAAGTGATCTACATACTCTCAGAAAGATTTTAGTATATAACAATTATTCTTATGTACGAAGTTATATGCAGAAATGTACTGCATCTCCGGCATTTCTATGCGAATTTTGATGATTCTTCTAGACGATGTCTTCAATTTCTTCAGTGCACTAGTGTTCATTGAATTTGTGTGGGGTAAGTACAACTAAAAAGTGAAATTTTTTTTTTTTTTTTTTTTTTTATTTTTTTTTTTTTATTTGGGAAACAAACAGATGCAATAACAAACATAAGTAAATATACAATTAGTTCAACACAATCCAGAAACAGTTTCCACAGATTATTATACAAGTAAATTATAAGTGACTAAATGTAACAACAACCAGAAAATCACACCGTTAAAGTTTACAAAATTAACAATTTAATATTAACATATCGGTAGTCGTCGGTGTCAAAAAACGAAAATGCGGAACCAACGACACTGACTTCCGAAATTAAAGTTATTTATCACTTTATAGTGTTTTTTTTAAGTCGGTTGTTTTTTATGTAAAATTTTTTTTTTTTTGCAATAACTGCATTGATTTCACACCTACAGACGCTACCTTGATCCCCTTGCATCTAAGAAGTATTGTAAGTGTACTATCATTGATTTTAGGATGGTTTACAAACAACAAACAAACAAAAACATTTATTTCTAGCAGCACAATAACAACCTTAGGAACATATAATATACATATAAAAGAATAAAGATAAATAAGAATAACATAAGATCTCATAACGGTATATGGTTGTTAGAGAGTAATTCACGCTGACCTCCGTACTAGTAAAAACTGTATCACGGTAGGTCAGTCCTCCTCGTTCTCCGACAATCACATACTGAATCAGTGAACCTAGTATTTTAAAACATTATGCAGGTAGTTCAGTAATCCAAACTAATATTATAAATGCGAAAGTAACTCTGTCTGTCTGTCTGTCTTTTCTTCACGCCTAAACTACTGAACCGATTTCGATGAAATTTGGTATAGACATAGTTTGGAGTCCCGGGAAAGGACATAGGATAGTTTTTATCCCGATATTCCCACGGGATCGAAACTTACGCGGGTGAAACCGCAGGGCGCAGCTAGTAATTAATACAATGCTTTCATTACAACAAATCGTAAGGTGGGTAAAATCAGAAAAAAAATAAGTATATGCAAAATATTTAGACAAAATTTTGTTTAAAAGAAGATGTTGTGTTGATGTTTGAACGATGTAGTGTGTAAATGTAATAGGTGTATGTGACTGGTTTGGCAGTAGTGTGGATGTAGAATCTTCCGGTTACAGAATGCAGTTAGCTATTAGGTATCATGTGAGCAGAGGAGGCCTATAGCCTAGCTTCGGGCACAGTGCCAACACTAAGCTCCATGTAATTATTGTGAACTAAAAGTCGTTTCAACCATGTTAAAATAAACTGGTTTTTCTTATATTTTTGAAGTGAAACTTCTTTACGCACGCTTGACCTGGGGAGTAAGCTGGCGAACGCGTGACGTAAGCGTTACGAAAAGTGTGATCGGGCGAGGCGAACGGGAGTTGAGTGGGGGATATAAGCAAGAGAAAGCAGTGCGCGCACACATTTTCTTTCTCTCTTCCTCTCATAGCCAAATACGTTTGAAGTTTCACTTCAGTCGTGTGGTCATAAGCACACTCGGTTTTTTTTGTTGTTTACAATACTTGAATCATTGTGTTTTCAGTGCTAAGTTTAAAATAATTATTACATAAAAGGCTTCTACCATGAAAACACATACATCGCTACTCTCGGAATAAGACATCCAAGTTATCGTCGCCTGGGCAAAATGTAAATCGAAACACGTAGCGATCCAGTACTTAGCTAGTTTCATTTTGATGTAGTCATAATATATAAGTAGGTACAATTTATTAGCCCCAAAAAGATAACTATAACTGTGAACATTGTTTTTGTCCTAGAGTGTATAGATGTTTTGGGCCTAATGGTTACTTTGTTTTGGTAAAATAAACTGTATACCGACTATGTTTTGTACCTGTACAGTGGATACAATTTTATGGAACAATGGTAGTAGACAATAAAATGGTTTCTTTTCCGTGTTTCTTTAGTTTCTTTTTGGGGCTTTACCACTGTGAATTTCCTCTCAAATAATAATTTCAACAAGATTTAATTAAAAATCGATTAAAATAATTTTAACGTGCAAAATTCAGACGCCAGCACATCATTCTACTACAATCTATCAAATTTCTTTAATAGATTTTCAACTTTATCGCTAAAACATAAGGTTCAATGTTGATTTGAAAAATTTGACAGTTTCGGGTAGCTAGATGTGCTGGCGTCTGTACTTTAGTTATAAGGAAATGTAAGAACTATTTAGTCAATAAACTCAAACTCAAAGCATTTATTTCAATTAAACCATATACAGGCACTTTTAAATTGTCAAAATTAAATAGTCGGTCAGTTAGTCAGAAAGTTGAAGCTAGTTGCCCATTCCAAAACGTAGATCTCTATGGAGAAGAACGGGCAAGAAACTCCTTGGACACTCTTATTAATATTATTAAATCAAACTATAACAGAATATAACACTCAATGATTCGACCAACCCTGTGATTTTCACGCGCCGCGTCGTGCATCGCCTTCCCTCCAGCCAGGCCATTCACTACTGTCATTACGCTACACCCTTCGTGTTATTGCAATATTCTTGGGTTTTTGGGTCGACTTGGACCGGTAACAGCAATCTGTCTATACTTATGTAAAGTTAAATCGGTGCTATCCCCCTATTACTTGGGACTTATAACTTAGCTGGTGAAATATGACTGTACCTACGGCCGACCTTTGAAAATTCTTATCTATACAGGATGTCTCAGAAATCGACCGACATCCTGTACATGGTGATAGCTTTGGTCAAGCTCTCCCAAAATAACAAAACATATGTTCCGCAAAATCTTATAGTTTTAGAGTTATACCAGATTATTAACAAAAAAATATTTGAAGAAAAACTCAAATAATAGTGAATTTATGTTGAATTTGTCAGTTTTTATGGAGAATTAAAAGTAATTACGGATAGAGAAACTTGTATTTTGATGGAAAAAGTTATTAATGAAAAGATTTTATTTACATATGAGAAAACAGTCAGTAACAGTCAAAAGACTGACGCATGGCGGTAATTTTGTTTTTTTTTTTTAAACCTGGAATAATTCGAAAACTATAAGATTTTGCGGAAAATATGTTTTGTTTTACATATGTTTTGTTTTGTGTCGGTCGATTTATGAGACACAGTTTACAATTATCATATATTATATTATCTGACATTGGCAGAATTGCCCACAACAGCATAATAAAAAAATGTACCTAATACACATTAATTGACAGATAATGAGCTTAATGAGACAAACTCCAAAGCGATCAACGTTTTCTTAAAGTGATTGTACAGACGCCAGCACATCAAGGTACTACAATGTGTCAAATTTCTTTAACAGATTTTCAACTTTATCGCTAAAACATAAGGTTCAAAGTTGATTGGGAAAATTTTACAGTTTCGGGTAGCTTGATGTGCTGGCGTCTGTACTTACACTCCTGCCTATCCGTTCGATAAATTCAGGCATGCCCAAAGTTTTAAAGTACCTATATCACTTCGAATTTTTGCAATAAATAAATAGCTACTAGAACTAATACTGCTTACCCGAGCCACACGTCTAGATATCCTATAATAAAAGGTTCAATAAACAGAAAGAGATCAACCCTTCATACTTTTATCAATACAATATCAGGAGTTGGTACTTTTAGATTGTATAAGAAACGTGAAATAACATTACCTTTTTCAGGCCACGTAAGCAAAGGTGAACGTCCCATATAAACTCTGAATAACGGTGAATGTACCAGACACTCAATGTTGTTCAAAGTTTGTTGTAAGTCTTCGTTCGAATATATTGCTAACTTTTACATCGATCACTATGAATGACTGGTTCGTTTATCTTGTTATCTTTTTGATACTATTACTGTCGAAAAATAGGTATTGAATATGTTTTAGTAAGTATAAAGTGAGAGCAGTGGTGGCCCAGGAAAAGGCTAGGCAGATGATGTATTATATTCGTGGTGGCAGTTGGTTGGATTGTTAATGGAATAATAATTGCAGATGCATTTTGCAAGAGTATTTAATTAGATCTTAGAAACGATCACTTGAGCAATATTGCCATCATTATTCTGTTTCAAACGCGAAGCATTTATTTCAATGAAAATTATTCCAGGCACTTTTGTATTGTCTAAGAGTCGGTCAGATAGAAAGATGAAGCAAGTTGCCTATTCCAAAGCTTAGTCGGTTACTATGGAGAAGTATGGGCAAGAAACCCCATGGACAGTATAAACATTCCTTGAAATGAAAATATTGTAACAAAATATTGATTACATCATTCATGTTGAAATTATGCATGTGAGGAATAATCACACTAACATTATAAAGGCGAAAGTTTGTGAGTGATGGTGAGTGTGTGTGTGTGCGTGTGTTTATATGTTTGTTACTTCTTCACGCTCAAACGGCTTAACCAATTTAGTTACAATTTTGTATGGAGGTAGCTGACACCCTGAATTAACGTATAGGCTACTTTTTATCCCGATATTCCCACGGGAACGACATTGACGCGGGTGAAACCGCGCAGCTAGTATAATATAAATGTAATCGTGTATTATATAATATTAATAGCCGTAATCCTATGGTCGTACTAAATTTTTAACAATCCAACAACATACTCAACGGTATTGTTACACTGTTGCATAATACATAATTCACCCAGCACGATGCTATAATCAGCGCTCACATGAACAGCTAATCGGTTTAACAAAGTCGCGGTGACGCCATGCAGAATGTGTGACGTGTGTATCGCTAAGATATTGTACACTGTATACGTTTCCTTGGCCACCAGTGTACCTATTGTTTTAATACGTTGATATTATTTTGCAAAGGAGAGAAGGATTATGTTGACGTTTTCCGTCACTAGAATATAAAAGGTAATATAAAATATTGAATGGTGTCAGAAGCCATAACTTTTTTTTAAATTAAAATTTTAGCGGAATTATATTATTGACTGCTATGAAAGACTGTTTTTCACTTTTCCTTGTTGGTACTTCATTGTATTCATGTATCATGTGTTAGTTTTTTTTTATCATACCAGACGTTTAAATTGTCTTGATACCTTAAATCGTACAAAGCCAAACCAACTTCAAAATTCATTAAGAGCCCTCTTACATTTTGGTACTGAGCGCGCAATTTTTTTTTTTTTTTTATGAATGGCATCTCGCAGTTCAACCTAAGAGGTTGTCGTCTTCTTAACCGGGATTGCCTGCGGATACCTCAATAAATTAAGGCCTCTAGCCAGGGCGAGCGCGCATCGCCGGCGCAGTGACATTTAGAGTAATTTTATTTTATTTATATAAAAACCAAAGTATCAATATTTGTTTTTTTTTTTAATTGATATTGTTTAAGTTATTATTGAACACTATTTTGGTATAAATACTATGTGAAAATGATGTAGAAGTTCGAAGATATTCAGACTTGTTTCAAGCAGAAAATTGAATTAGGTCCAGTATTTTTTTCTTTGTTTATAAGGCATATAACAAAAACGTATTCTATTATTATAAAAGTATATGATATTTCTGATAAGAAAAAAATTATTTTGATGGATCATATTCAACAGAATCTGCAAATTAGAGCTCTTAAATCAGCTCTCCATGAGTTTTTGCCTAAACATGCATCAGGAGAATGATTATTGCTAAATAAATAGACAAATAATAAAAAATCGCTTTATTATTATTGTAGAAGAGAAAACGAACTATCTTTACCAATTAATTGCTATTTATACCAACCGACGAATAGTATTCAATTTCAACGAGGAAATCATGCATCTACGCGCATTTTTGTAAGAGGCCTCCTCTTAAGTTCTTCGACAATTTATAATATTATAATTACAATTCGCTTTTTATATCTGGCTTTGTTCAAACTTTGCAACGGACTTTGATGCAGTTTTCATCATAATTTAAAAAATTTGCTCCGGAAGGTTTGTTTGCAAAATAAATTAATATTTATCTTAGATATAATAAAGAAATCTTCATCTTTTGTCAAGTCTTAAAAGCCGTGCAAAGCAGGTGCATAGTTAAAATAACATAATCAGCCTTTAATGTCAAAGTGAAGTCATTTATTTCAAATAGGCACATTAATCTGTCAAACTCCGCTAATGAGACACAATTGATTTTCTATTGTTTCGTCACCGATCGGTAACGCGCGGGGCTTGTCCGGAAAGGCACTTTTGAACGTATAATGATCCCACTACTGGGACACAGGCTTCCTCTCTTTGAGAGGGAGTGAGCCGTAAACCAGCACGCGGGCCCAAGGCGAGTTGGTAGATGTCACATGTCTTCGAACTTTTGTTTCTAGGATATGCTGGTTTCCTCACGAAGATTTCCTTCACCATTTTGAGAGCAGTGGTGGTGATTTACACAAAATTAAGCGCCTGTCTGGCTTCGACCCCACGTCCTTCGACTCGTAAATCCGGGCCGTTACCACTGGGCCACCGCTGCTCGTAAAATCGAAATAGTCTCCCCTAAAATAATTTTCCCGACACGTCTCAAACAATCCACTTCTAAGATTAAGCAAATGCGATTAAAAAAGTAAGATTAAATAACCTTAGACTGAAGCACTCTAACACACAATAAGAACTTCAGTTTATTTAATTGAAAAACTTTTTGTTGTTCAAGAAAAAAAAGCGCTTTAATTTCATTAAAGTGGAATGACTTCGCTTTGTTTCTGTGTTACTATCGCGGATAAAAAGAAAACTTATAGCGACTTGATTGCTGAAAGAAATTGGGACTTTGTTGTGTGAAGCGGCTGGAAAACAAAGGTAGGGATCAGTCGGTGATGGTAAGGTCGGGGAGTTTGGAATCCATGTAGCCCACCCGATTTTTAGCTGTAAATGAAGGATGAATGTAAAGTCGTAAAATATGCTAGGAAAATAATGCCATACCGAGTGTGCTTATGACCACACGACTGACCACACGACTGAAGTGAAACTTCGAGAAAGAGAGAAAGAAAATGTGCGCGCGCACTGCTCTCTCTTGCTCCTACACTGTGATACAGACAATAGACCTGCACTGTGCTTAGATATACAGAACGTATTTGGCTATGAGAGGAAGAGAGAATGAAAATGTGCGTGCGCACTGCTTTCTCTTGCTTATATCCCCCACTCAACTCCCGTTCACCTCGCCCGATCACACTTTTCGTAACGCTTACGTCACGCGTTGGCCAGCTTACTCCCCAAGTCAAGCGTGCGTAAAGAAGTTTCACTTCATAAATCAATGATAGTTTTGATGAAAATTTTCGCAAATTATTCCCTACAATGAATCATAGTTCGAACCCAGACAGGCACTTTACGTTGTGTAAATAGTTTCACCAGAACGGTGAAGGAAAACATCGTGAGGAAACCGGCATGTCCTAGAACTAAAAATTTCGAAAATATGTGACATCTATCAACCCGCACTGGGCCTGTGTGGTGGGTTACGGCCCACTTCCTCTTACCGAGAGGAAGCCTGTATCCCAGCAGTGGGAAAATTATAAGCTGATTATGGTATTCCCGACGAAAATGACCTGAATGTCCAACTTTTTTATTATTGTTTGACCTGCACCCGAATTGCGTAATGCACTTTCAATTACAATCCGACACAAATACTTCACATTGCTTCATATGTATAAAAAAATCGTCTGCTCAACAGCGTTAATAACGAAATGAATATTGTTGAACTGCCAAAATGAAGGACATTCTCATTGTATGTGTGTTACGCAATATAACCCTGCTGCTCTGTTAAATAAAAGAAAACATCAAAATGTTATTATTTACGAGTATATAGAGAATTCTAAGATAGATAGATAGATAAAACGTTTATTTAGTGCAACAAAAGACATAATACAGACATTAAAAAAACATCATAAAAGGTGATAAAAAAAACAAAGATTAAAAAGATAAATTGACCCATAGACACCTCATATGCCGTTTATAACGGTCGATCACTACTGGTCGGTGTGTGTCTCATGGTTGCACCAAATAGGAGTCCAGCTCAGCATATGCCAGGTACAATACCTGACGCTGGTATTCTGCTGCATCCCGTTAGTGACACACGGATGTCGAGAAGACACATCTGAGTTTCAACAAAATGGTACCTACATAGTGCGGCGCAAGTTTCTAAGAGAAACTAGACATACCTAATAGAAATAGTGGGATGTACCTATCGACTATTTGGGGATTCTCGTAGGCTGTAATAGTACCTACTTAAATAGACTAATTATTACCAATTCCTAGAAAGCTTTTAATACTTCAATGACTACAAGAATAAGACAACTTTATTCCCGCTTCTTATGTACAGGAGTGGGTTCGAATCCGAGTATGTATCAATGCGTGAAGCTTGCACCGATTCCTAATTAAGGATACTAATTTGGGCCCCGCGATAGTTAGTCGTGTTTCATAATTAAACAGTAATTATAAATTTCAAACGCATATTTTTAGCTGACTTGTGGCTAAGTAGTAACAGCCGCACGATCAGGTTAAGCTACGTATGCCGCGGTTGGTCCGTGGATGGGTGGCCATCTTTACATATAAACACTATCCAAAATCCCTCCATGGCTCCGTGCCTCTGGTCCCGGTCGTAGATCTTTGGCAGTCGTTACCGGTCGTCAGAAGCCCAAAGTCTGACAACCAGGGTTGTGGAAGTCAGATAGGCAGTTGCTTCATGTAAAATACTGGTATTCAGCTGCATCCAGAGAGACTGAAAGCCGACCTTAACATAGTTGGGAAAAGGCTAGGCAGGTTAATGTTTAGTTGACCATAAGAAAATAACATTTAAAAGAAATACATTTTTATAATTTTGCTACTCGGCCGATCTCAACAGTCTTTAAAAAAGATGATTTCGAATTTTGCAATAAACCGAAAACGACCGAGCTCGCCAATTCATTACGAACGATGACGAAGCCTCTCCCATAATTCAGAGAAAAGTCGCTCTTAATTCGTACCCAAGTGTCTTGATACCTTAGATCCTCAAGGATAATCTGGTAAAGCCACCAGACCATTTCCTGGACTTAATCCATCCACAAATAGGATAAAACCGATTTGGAACGAATCAAAGGAATCGCCGATCGAGTTACTCGCTAAGACACTTGAGACCTTTAATTTGTTTCCTAGGTTTCGTCACGATTTGTTAAGACAAATTGGAAGTGTCTGTGTTAGTTGTTTTGCTAACTGATTAGTTGTTGGACAGTTGAGGAATGTTACTACTGTACTGTTTAGTCTAATAGATACATTCTAGTTCCTATACAGGGTGTTACGGAAAGGGTATATCAATACAAACGGGTTGAAGAGTGTATCTGGTCTAGAATCTCTGTACAAAATTTCAGCTTAAAAGCAGTAACATTGAAAATGCTTAATATTTTTTTTATTTCGATAGTTTATTAAATTGAAATCATAACAAACGTGTCACCGCACTACGAGGGTCATTATCCATTGTCTGTAGTGTGTCTGTGCGCCTAGTACACACACATCACGCCGCCGCGCGCCAGTGCAGCGCCGTGATGTCGAAATAAAAAAATATTAAGTTAGTTTTGTCTTGAATATGAATTCAGCACATGATTGTAGACCTAGCGAAGTATTTATTTATTTAAACTTTTCGCACACAAAAAAGGTAGGTACAAAGGCGGACTTAATGTCTTAGGCATTCTCTACCAGTCAACCAAGGGTGGTGAAGAAATTACACGGCAGGTGCTTCAGTTGAGAGGAACAATGATAAAAAAAAAACTATTAAAATTTTAAATAGCATAGAAAAGGTATTTTTTTTAATAGAGGCAAAAATTTTCAACCCAAGGTCAAGAATCAATGTGTAATGATTCCATGTAATGGGTTATGTGTCGATGTCCCTGCCATCCTGTATGTACACCATTCCAAAATTAACAGGTAAAGGTGTTAGGGTTTCCATTCAAGATTAGAATAAGCCTAATTTAACATCAACCAAGTTGTACATCTATAATATTATAAATACTTTTAAACCCATAATTTGTTCTAAATGAGTAAACCCTAAAAACACACAACCAAAATTACCATGTACATTTAAAAATACAAATACAGTGTGGAGCAAATAAAATTAGCCGTTACGTTATTCTTGGTACAATTTTACGCGAAGAAACAGTGAGTGGCCAGAAAAACTGCATATATATCGTATAAATTCACACAAATTCTGACGGCTACGGTTGATTTGTGGCCGCGGGAATCCACTATAAATCTCCGGTCTTTTCTTTTTTTTCGTTTAAGTCATAAGCTTAAAGCGGGTGTAGCGCAATAGCGATAAGAACCATGCCGAGTAAAATAAATATTCAGTTTGTTTCAAATTAAGGTATTTAAAAAAATAAATTCTTTTAAAGCCTTTACTCCTGAGCTTACCGGTTTATCTATTTGCGCAAAAAGTTTGTTGACACTGATATTATGGCATGGTGACAGACGACCATGAACTGACCAGGAAATTTGATTCTTTTATTTCTGAAACAGGCCTGCATCCAGACTTAGAAATTTACTTCATCTCGGTATTGTTTTTTAATGTTTGAATGCGCTCTTGACCTCGATCACGCCTGTAGGAAAGCGATGAATGAGGTCTATGATGGAACGAACGTGCTCAAAAAATGCCTAAGGTACTGAAACTGTCACACATCGACGAAACACAGCAGGCTGCTTGACGCCGGTCTCCAGTGGGAGGGTGGCCGCAAACCAGGCGAGCGTTAGCCCTACCACCGCAAGATAAGAAATAGCCAGTCAAATAAGGTGTTGGGTGTGACTGCCCAGGATGCGCCGAGCGCGAGCGTTCAGTTGAGTAACTGGCGGAACAAACTACGCTACACGAGGAGGCTTCTTCATGCTTCATGCATCCAGTTTTCGAAAATACACTCCATTATAAAAGATGTTCTATTACTCTTCGCACCATAGTCGCCTCCTCTCAGCACTTCCCCCACACAATGGCGAAGGCATTCCCTTTGTTCCATGCGCGAGTTTATTATTAAAATGTTATTAGGAAGCGAAGTGGATACTGCCATAGCTTATGACTTGGCAGACACTGTATATTACTTTTTTTAGCCTACTTCAAAAGGAGGTCTTTCCTGCTTGTCTCGTACTACAATTGACATTACAATTCACTGGCTGGTTTATTCTCGGGGAAGAAAAACTCGTTATTAATATGAATAGCATCGTATTGTGTTACCTTTTCTTTCTCTGAATTGTTTTGGTAGACCAGTTTTGTTTATTAATAAATGGGCGAGTTATTATTAAAATTGTTTCTTATTGTTGGACACAGGCCTCCTTTCTGTGAGAGGGAGTGGGCCGTAATCCACCACGGGGCTCAGTGCGGCTAGTAAATGTCACATGTCTCTGAATTTTTGGTTTTAGGACATGCCGGTTTCCTCACGATGTTTTCCTTCACCGTTTTGAGAGCAGTGGTGATGATTTACACAAAGTAAAGCGCCTGTCTGGGTTCGACCCCACGTCCTTCGACTCGTGAATCCGGGCCGTTACCACTGGGCTACCGCTGTTCGTAAAATCGATATTACGATTATAAAACAGTTGCATAAATAACTAATATTATATTGATCTGTCAGTCACTAAGTTATGAAGCGATTTTAATATGTCAGAAAAGTCAAACAACTGACTCTAAAAATCGAGCTTCCCTTCCTACATATTTGTTCACAGTTCAAATGTGAATGTACCCTGAAAACATTTACCTGAACAAATAGCCCCCATATATACCGCCATTGTTTGAAGTGTACCCAGCAATGAAATAAAAAGGGCTCGTTTTAAACATTTTGTCAGCAAAAAAGAAAGTGCTAATGTTGGGCCGTTAATATAAAAGTTGTTTGTATGTGGCCATTAGACAGTAGCTCATGTTTATAGCCTGCCGCTGTTTTATTTTAACAAAGTCTTTTTGGGTCAGTGATTTTGGTCAGCAGTATAAATATGTATAATTAAGAACAAAGTGCCTATGTTCGACGAAGGTAGTGCATGAAGCCAAAGTCCCGACTCCCATCTACCCACAGCCAGCAGGCGCGCACGTTCCGCAGAAGTAGCAGACGAGTCAAGTAAATTGTTCTGTACTACTCTGCAGAGCGGCTCATCCCACCGTCTTTGGGAAGATGGATTGTCGGGTGGATCTGTATTCGGGCAAGCGAGTCTCCAGGCAATTCAGGTATTTGTTTCCTTGGTTTGTGGCTGTGTGATATTGGTTTTTATTGTATTTTAATTTTTCGCATTTCACATGCTGTTGTAAATAATAAATGAACTAGATGATGCAGTGGTAGTTGCTTGTGGACTTATAAATTTACAGTCACCTGTCACAAGGAAGTATTAGGCATTGGAAGGCCTGTACAATTTATAATTTATATTTCAGAAAACTATGTTATAAGTATTCGTATAAGTTTTGATAACTTTAACTGTGTGTTGCTATAGATACTTAATAAAAGAGATACTTTATGATTAGAATTTTGATTTCTATTTATCATAATGTACAATATCAAGCATTTTATTAAAAATAAATTTCTCCCAAAACGTTTCACCTTCTTTCACTAACTTTTCTGCAAACAATCTGTCATAGTAGAACCACTGTTCATGATAGGCTTTATTTCTTTTAAAGTCTGGATCAGCTATACACAATAAAGCTTTTTTCATATTTTCATCGCTAACATTTGCAGCTGTATTTGGGCATTACATTTAGCTGATATTACACTATCTTTAACATAGTTTTCCATAGTTTTATTACTGCTGTTTTGTTTCTTCTGCCTCGTTAATGCTAGCGACAATTGAGTACATTTTAGTACGAACTCTGTGCTCAGGAGTTACTCTGCCCTTGATAAAACACACAGCATTTTCTCGTTTCACTTCCACGTAGCCTACAGAAGTTTCAACATAAGCATTCCTTGGAGACAACAAAACCTTAGCTTCCCGGATTTCGGCAACGTTAAACGAGTCGTTTTCACGCATGTATTGCAACAACATCATATAATCCACCTTGGGAAGGTTGCGGCTGTCTGCCATGGCATAACCGTCCGAAACTTTCATGGCAAATCAATTTATGTAATAATGCGTTTTTATTAGTAAATAACAATGCGTTTTCAAACAAAGCAACCTCGGCAAACAACACCACAACAACACTGATATTTGACAATGACAGATGACTATATTTGACATTGACAACTTTTTTTTATTCATAATAATTAGGAGCAAAGGCATACACTGTGACGATGCCTTACTCTGGATCGTTAGAGGATTTTTTTGAATATTTCGTTAAATAAGTAATAAAAAAAATCTAAAAGTTATGGAATGGAATACTTAAACATAAAGCTCTAAATGGTTGTCAGTACCTTAGTATTTATTTAAAATTGAAATGTTGTGAATTACGTGTGTATTATTTTGTTTTTGTTTTTTTTTTTCTTATTTGTATTTGTAATGATATGTACGTGATTACTAGTTTATTTATTAATTTATAAGTATGTATTAGGTATGTTGAAACTGTGTGTACTCCCCGTCACTTTTTCCTAAGGGTTCATTAGAAAACCAGCGTCAGACAGCATCTGTCTGGCATTAATGCTGAAATGAACCTTTTTGGCGCAGCCGTGAGGCACACACTATTAATGTCTGAAACATAATTTTTTTATTAATTTTGTATTTTGTGTTTCACGAACTGTGTCCAAATAAACATTTTTCTTTCTTTCTATTTTTTTAATCGTCTATATATATTTATATGGTGTCGGTAACGGTAACAGTGTCGCGAGTCCAATGGTTTTTTCCAATCTCAAAAAATGATAACATGCATGTATATCAATGTTCGTACGTACACAATATATGTACATACTTATATACAGAGGTATCGGTTAAATTTCTATGGTTACGGTAATAGTGTCGCGAGTTCAATGGTTTTTTTCCCATCCCAAAAAAATACCCAACGCACCTAAAGAAGTTTTCACTTCAAAAAACAAAATTAAACAAAAAAAAGAACTACATTAAAAGAATATCGCAAATCCCCCACGCCCTGACTAATAGAAATATAACAACATTACAAAAACAATTTAACGTTACCATTGCAGCATTGTGACCCACTTCACATTTGTTCCCGTGCGTCGGACATTAAAAATAATCGTGTTTTTATTTTTATTACGTTTATTGCGCGTACGCTTTACCGTTGTCCCGTGCTTATTATTTATTTGTACTGTTTGGACCCCAGAGCATATTGCCTGGAAATTTTTGTGGAGTCACGTTTTTTGGTGACGTACGATAAGTGTCTCTGTAATTTTTGGCCACTAGAGAGCCTGTTATTTAGATTGGTCATGTGGCTTTGGGCGTTTTAAATATGTGAAGGTGGATAGAACCCTTGCAATGGCCATTAAATTTAACACTTAAATACTAGAACAGTAGGTACAAAATATTTCTTAATATTGGCGTTACAGACTTCCTCTTCTAGAAGATTAATCAATCTTCAACAATTGAGTTCCTTTCAAATCCAGCACAAAGATGAAAAAGCTACAGAATTCAATAACAATAATCGTAGCAAGTCGGCTATCTGCTACGAGAAGGCGGCGTAGCCGTGACCTCATCGCGTCAGCTACGGCGTAGCACGTAGCATTTTTTATTCTTAACACTATTTAATTTATTTTAGCGTACTGATCTTATTATTGGAAAAGTCTTTGTGCAACTAGTTAGATAAAATGGAACAGTCTTTTTAGTAATTGTAGGACATTTAATTTAATTTAAAAAAAAAAACTTTAGACTAGAAAAATATTTGATTCATGTTAACTGAAATCTTACATCCATAATAATATTATAAATTCGAAAGTAACTCTGTCTCTCTGTCTGTCTGTATGTTACCTTTTCACGCATAAACGGCTGAACTGATTTAGATATAATTTGGTATAGAGATAGTTTGAGTCTCGGGAAAGGACATAGGATACTTTTTATCCCGATATTCCCACGGGATCGAGACTTATGTGGGTGAAACCGCGGGGCGCAGCTAGTTAAATAATATATTAAAAGTTAAGGTAATAAATTGCTAAATCGACAGAAAATGTATTGTTTTCTGGGGTATTATTATTCAACAGCACATTAGATAAGATTTATTCACAACATTACGGCTCATAGAAACAACATAATCCCTGCAAACAACATCAAGCAACTTCATTTTCAGTTCAAACCTTATAGAACACAAAACTAAAAAAAAAAGTGACATTCCGGGAGTGCCGACAGAAGTAAAAACAAAACACAAACAGAATACTTTGCCATCACTCACTGACATATCGGAAATACATTAAAACCAAGTACATCCCGAGGACAGCCGAACACATCCGAATGTAGCGCGGTGTCGGTAACAGTGTCGCGAGTTCAACGGTTTTTTTCCCATCTCAAAAACTGCCCAACACGCCTTAAGAAGTTTTTACTTAAAAAAAAAAAACATAAATATAAAAACTAGCATACATAATTTAACAATGATATATGCGTAGGAGTGTAATAAAAATTCGGGGACAGAAATCCATTCAGATCACTGTGAAACCCTGGGTCCCTTCGCTAATCCCCACATAAAATTGCCGAAGAAAAAGCCTGTAATCGAAGCACCCAGTCGTAACTCCGGTCCTTCACTTACAAGGGTTTTAGAATGGCTCGTTTTGGAAATAGGCTATACATTTTAGGAGGACTGACAGCCTATTAATGGACTAGTAGGCTGGAAATGGATAATTTGAGACTTAGATTTCTTTTCCGCAACTTTGGGATACAAATGGTCAGGCCCTCCTGGGAAATCCTTGAGACTTAAAAAGAGACTAGATGAAGTTGGGGATTGAAAAGTAGCGAATGTTAGGCTCAATTATTGCAGGTTGAAATGCCGATATTTGTTTTTTTTTATTAGTGATTTGAATACAAGATGTACTTGTAGTTTTTTCACTCTGAGGAATAAGAAAAATTCGGATGGTAATGTAAGAAATCAAACAATGGTGCCGAATCTGTTGTCCACAAACTTTCACTAAGAAAAGGATAGAAGATAAATTTTAGTTTGTTCCTGTCAAATTGATCAGCACCTAAAGTTAATTGACGTAATTGTAACAGGCAAGTTTTTAATCACGTCTAAATTTGTATGAAGTAGTGTCAGGCGCTGATTAATTAGACAGGACTAAACTAAAATGTATCTTCTGTCCTTTTCTTAATGAAATAGAAAGAAAAAGATGCACTGAACTTAAATTCAGTTTAGTTTGTGAAGGGAATCGGCACCACTGTTATGATTTCTCTACGTCTATTCCAAGCGAACGTCTTTACTTCACTCCCGCTGTATTATCATTGTTTCACAGAGTACTTTTTGATAGCACTGTTTTTTTTTTCAAACAAAAACCTAATACAAATATTTGACAGCTCATTCCTTGACTGTTCGAATGCATCCGGAGTTATTTTATTGCCAGCCTACACTACATAAGTTCGACAACCTTTACAGCAGGTAGGTAATGGGTGATTGTAAGTCGATTCAGAACAATGTTATATAATGCTATCAATAAAAACGTACCATATTAGGAGAAAGATTATGTGCACAACATGAATCAAGAAATCATCCATGTTGTGGACATAATTATTCACATTATTTCAAGTATACATCAGTGTTCTCCCTCCAAAAAAAGGAAAAGCTTCTCTATTTCTTCAAAACAACAACAGCTGATACCAAACAACTCAATTGGCCTTTAAATATTTAAATCGGGTCAAACTGTCGGTCGAATAACTGGAATTTTATTCATAGCATACCAGGGTTTTTCGAAAGCAATTTTCGTTGTTATCATAAATTAGTAGTCCATTTGCGTCACCTTGTCGAATCATGAACGAATGAGGTTCGTTACGCAATAATAACTGCCTTTACGCCTTTACACCGTCTCCGGAAAATGCTCGACGGGAAATCGTATTATAGATTAATGAAATAACGGGAAATTTGGAGGAAATAGGCTTGAAGACTCCAGTTTAGATTTATAATTAAATGAAAATTGAATTTTCTTTGTATTTAAGTATTTTTACCAGGCTGCATTGAGAATATAATGATAATAACATAATAATAAAAAATTTTGATTACAGAAAAAACACATTTAAGGTTCACAAAAACAATTTTCCAACTAAAAATGAGCATTACCACATATTATAGTAAAAAGTGTATCGTTGATAAAATTGTAAATCCATAGTAAGTAATGTTCATTAACCTCTCTGCTCGACAAAATTTTGACATATGACACACCAGCTGACTCGACGGGGTGTTGCGAATTACGTCATGATAATCAGAAATTTACTTTAACTTTCAGCATTCGAATTTATTAAGAAAACTGTGTTAACGCGCCTATTTTGTAAAATAAGTTTGTGGCAAATATCTTTAACTATATGCTGAGGTCGGTAAAACCGCGTCATTCTACTGTGAAAGTTGTATAAAACAGATATTACTACACCTATCCAAAAGGTAGACACCTCAAAATCGCTGAAAATATGTACATAAACCATCTAATCTCTTGATGAAAATATGCAAAAGGGAAAAATAAAGATATTGTCATTCTCTCTGCATTCTTACTTTTACCATTTTTCATACATAAACTACATAAAAAACATGATCAAATCTTGATAAAAATTACTAAAAATTGTGTTGCGACGTGACACCTCTTAGTGCTGACCATCCACCCAATTTTCTTATTCCGATTCAAAAATGTCATAAAGCCTAATCGATAATCGGTATTTAAAAAAAAAAAAAAAATTGTAGAGACTGAATAAAAACTCTTTGGTATATTTTATCATTAATTAATAGTTTTTGAAATATAATCATTTTAATAGGTACAAACACGTACAGTGTGGATAGGGGTGTAACTTTTTATGGTTTCCTACGTCCGAATGAAAAAACGGAACCCTTGTAGGATCACTCGTGTGTCTGTCTATAGGTTTGTTACAATCGATTTGTTTCGAATCTACTAGACCGATTAAGTTGAAATTTGGTACACATATAAATTTCTGTGACTCAAATACGGACGTGTAACATGAATAAATTAATTATGAATATGGGGTCACTTTTTGGGGTCACGTTAGATAAAAAAAATACCATTATTATAGTTTCAAACTCAAATGCGTCCCGCCTGCTTCCAAATTTTATTTAATTTAAAATGGGCTTGTTTTAAGCTTTTCTGTTAGTTTTAGTACAAGGATGCAGTCGGGTTTTTTTAATTTTTCTAATTACTTTTTTTTATTTCCAGCTTTTTAGTTTACAAATGTGAAAGATGTGTTTCGCAGACGATTTAGTTCTTGATATGTGTTTTTTACGATTTGTCACTTTGAATTACTTTTAACCATATAAGTTGTATATATTTTTGTAATCACCTTTTAAAACCCTTTATTTTGAGACCCCACTCGATAGGTATTGAGAAAAAAAAAACTTATTGAAGGCATAATATGGCGCCAAAAATCCGCCATTTTGTTTTTTTTTTATTTTGATATGCCCAGTGTCACTCTCACAGTAAATACATAACCCTCCTTCTAGCGCAGTCGGGTAAATAGTAGATTGTTATACAAGGGTCGAAAGGAATCTATTCCCATACGAGGTATTTAGACTATAGTCCGAGTAGGAATTGATGACTTTCACCCGTGTTAAACACTCTACTTTTCATTTCGAATATAAGGAAAGTAAAAAATAGTGGTCTTTCTAAAATATTTATTGATAATAATAACATGAATAATAGGTACCTATTTAAAATTAATTGAAATATTAGAAAAATTTGTGTACTATTAATATGGAACACATTGCGTCACTGCCGCGGGCCGTCCCGCTTGATAGGTATTTTTTTCACACTGGCTGTTTATACACTCACAAGACCGCAACATTTTTCTTAATTATGTAAAAATTTCGTAGCTGACTACTTAACCAATTTAGTTCTATTTTTAAATTCATTCCCGACCTAGAGAGGGAAGCAATTACTATGAGTCTTTCCCGCCTTAAGGTGGGAAGCAACGTCTTCCACCCGCTATTCGGATCAAACAAATACTACTTTCCGAGTATGAGAAATGAAAAAGCTTTGCTTACTGTAAGTACCGTGTGATATATCAAATGAAAGGGTTTGTCGTGAGGGTCACAAACATATTTTTTAAGAACTAAAAAAAAATATTTATTATTCTATTAAATAGAAACAATATATCTGAAACCACAGCCTAAAATAAAAAAGAACTACAAAATATAGTTCTGTGATTATTCTAGATTCCATGAGATCCTATCAGACGTCTGGTCTTCAAATAATATAGCAAATCTCTCATTCTATACTGCGTACATACTTACATTTGGTCACAGTCAAAATATGTTCGGGACGTTATATTCAATTTAAAGTTGGTATTTTTAAATGTTATGCTTAAAACACTTGTTATAAGAAGTCGGTTAAAAATAAGATTTTTGGCATTTTAAATCTCAATAGTAAGAAATGCTCAAGATGTTATTCCCCATAAGAAAACAGTAGGACTTTTCTTTTCTGGCTGGCACTTTAATTTTTGAGTAGGTACCTTATGAACGATGGGTTTATGAAAAACAAACTTATTTTTGCAGTGAATCAAATTAATGATGATGTACATTGTGCATGCGTGAATATTCAACCCTAACGGAACCTTTCATTGTGCGTGGTCCGACATAAACATGGAAAGTTTTTTTTAAATTTCGTTGGGAAACTACCACAAAAACAAACAATTACTATTACTCAAGTAAACTAATAGAAACAAAAACTACCAAGCTCATAAAACTAACAATACATATTAAAATGTAAACTGATTGCGGAATACGCAATTTATACAATTAATTTATCATCATTCCCAAAAATTCTGCTCAGCCTACCTAAAAAATGTATACTGGGCATTCTGTAGCAAACTATTAGAAAAGTATCAAAAATAAAGACTTAATTGTAAAATAAATTAAAATAATTTTATACGACGAGCGCATTCGAAGAAAAATTCAAATATAGAAACAATTCGGCGCGAAATTCAATAAATGACTATGGTCTAAGGTCCTCGAGTGTTATTGACTCAGTTCAATTGAATGTCCAAAAAACTATTAAAATTACATTAGAAAAGCATAAATCATTATTATAAACAATGCTTATTGTATTTAATGCTTAAAATAATTTTATTTTAATTTCTGAGTATCGATTTCCGATATTCGACATATTAATTACCCGAGTCAATCGAAATTAAAAAAAAAATCGTTTTGCATAATCGCTTTCGTACATCATTACGATAAAAAAAACAATCATGGACGGCGATTTTGAACACAAATTGAGTAGTGGTAATGAATAATACGTGTTATTCGACCTGTGTTTCAATATTACGTTAGGATTTGGGCATTTTCGTGTTGTTAATAACATTTACAATAATATTTGTCACATTTTAAATCTTATCTACTTGTGTGTGTGTGATATTTGTGAAAAGTAAAAATGTAAACACGCACTATTGGCGCGAAACTTCGACATTAGATATCAAAATACTTCATTACCACTACTTATTTTAACTTGAACAATGGATGAATTCGTCAAATAATTAAATTATGTATTATTTACTGCCCCTGTGGTGGAGTTTGGATGTTCGAAATCCCCAATTTTTATGTTTTTTAGCCTCGACCACCACTGTCAACAAAATGGCGATTATCGCATTTACAGACTTGAATTTTATAAAGGTAAGGTAATAAGCTTGAGCGCTAAATATGAAATATTTAATGGCGTTAACATATGAGTTTTTTATCCAACTCTCTTAATTAACGCACATTCATAGGATTTGATGCGTAGCTTAATAAATATTTACATAATCAATGTAGGGTGTCGTATGTCGTAATTCTTGGGTCCTAAAGGGGTCATTACCGAGCCGGCGGAGGTTTGTGTGTTCGGGTCCTAAAGGGGGCGCTACCGAACTATACGGTTAAGAAAGAAGAGACGGGAGTCCCATAGAAAAACATGAATGAAAAACGTCACTCGTATGAAACTTGTACTAAAACTGAATACCAAGATAGCAAAAATGACGCAGACTATGCACAGACTGCAGATGTTAAAGCGAGACAGCGATAGCCACCATTATGTTTAGTACATGTTTCATAGTTTCTTTTTTTACTAGACAGTTGCGTCAGACTTTGTAAATCCATGTAATTATCGACAGTTTACTACGAAGGAGAAAATATTAATATACAAGGTGTTTTTTTTTATATCCCATAACATAATATATGAAGAAATGTGGGAGACCCGGAAAATATTTAAGAGTCGTCATAAATGGTGTCAAAAAAATAGTGAACAACAAAAAATGGATTTTTTAGCCGAGCAAAGAGCAGCGAACAACTTTAGTAAGTTCTGGAAAGCCACAGGTAAGCTGGATACCAAGCCTGGGCTGCCGGTGAGCGTCGGTGGAATGAATGATCCAAAGCAAATTGCAAACATGTTCATGGAACATTTTAAAATGCGATCACCCCTTGGCCCCTCAGGTACGATAACCGGTGCTGAGTCCTTCCGTGAGGGGGTGGAACCGGTAATGTATTTCTCAACGAAACAGGTCAGGGCGGTAATTAAAAATATGAGTAGAGGTAAATCACCCGGGCACGATGGACTCAGCATCGAGCATTTTAAGTATGCTGGTATTCACCTACCGAGGGTCCTGTCTCTGTTTTATTCTATGTGCATTAGTCACTCGTACCTACCGGCAGAGCTAATGAGAACGATTGTGGTACCGATTGTCAAAAACAGGACAGGGGATATCTCGAACGCGGGAAACTACCGGCCAATCTCTCTTGCAACTACCATTGCTAAAATATTGGACAGTATGCTTGATTCGTGCTTGGAAAAACATCTGGACCTGCACGACTCACAGTTTGGGTTTCAACCTGGGCTGTCCACTGAAAGTGCAATCCTAAGTCTCAAGAATACTGTCCAATATTATACAGATCGTAAAACGCCGGTGTATGCCTGTTTCCTGGATTTCTCCAGGGCGTTTGACCTTGTGTCATATGATGTGCTCTGGAGGAAGTTGGGGGACAGGAATGTACCGGCGGAAGTTCTTAAGGTTCTGCAATTTTGGTATGCTAACCAAACGAACCATGTAAAGTGGTCCAACATTCTCTCTGAGGCTTACGGGTTGGAGTGCGGGGTGAGGCAGGGAGGGTTGACCTCACCCAGGCTCTTCAACCAGTATGTAAATGACCTCATAGTCGAGCTCAGCAGTATGCGTGTTGGCTGTCGGGTTGGTGGTGTTAATATTAACAGCATCAGCTATGCAGACGACATGGTGCTGCTGGGCCCGACTGCAGGTTCTATTGGAGAGATGTTGAAAGTTTGCGAGGACTACGCGGCTAAGCATGGGCTCGTGTATAACGTGAAGAAGTGTGAGTACATGGTCTTTGGGGTCGCCGGTAAGTGTACAGATTATTCACCTAACTTTACCCTAAATGGCTTGAGCATAAGAAGAGTAAAACAATTCAAATATCTGGGACATATGCTTACCGACGACCTGAAAGACAATGTGGATATTGAGAGGGAGCGCAGGGCTTTGGCGGTCCGCGGTAATATGTTGGCTCGTAGATTCGCCCGCTGCACGGACCAGGTAAAAATAACGCTTTTCAAAGCGTATTGTCAGGGTCTGTACACGGGTGGTCTGTAGATCAGCTACACCAAAAGGTCGCTAGATGTCCTGCGCGTCCAGTACAACAATGTTTTTAGAATGCTTTTGAGACTGCCCCGGTTCTGTAGTGCGTCAGAGATGTTTACGCAGAGCCGTACTGATGGCATCCACGCAGTTGTGCGGAAGAAAATAGCGTCTGTGGCAGCTAGAACCCGGGCCAGTGGCAACAGCATTCTAAAAACAGTGACTGAGAATGTGTTTTCCCCTTTTATGAGGCATTTTGTGGAGAAGATGACCGGTTGAGAAACTGATTTCGTCTTCTTTACAAGGTGACTCATACCCTAATTGTTATTTATGTATATACTAACACTAGGTATAAGGTACTTTACTAACACTACGGATCTCTGTTATCTGATTTTTGAAATAAATAATAATAATAATAACTCTAGGGGATCATTGTACTCATCATTATGAACCACTTTTACTATGGGACCAAACCTGAAATCGCGAAAAAAAAATCAGCTGTTCCCTATATTTATGTTCGCATAACTCGTCAAAATGTAGGGAACAGCTGATTTTTTTTTCGCGATTTCAGATTTGGTCCCATAGTATAAGTTATTCATAATGATGAGTACAATGACCCCCTAGAGTTATGGGATATCAAAAGAAACATGTTGTATAGGAAGATTCATGAGTACGGAATATCAGTTGACAACAAAACGCAAGTGTGAAGTTGGCGCGCTTTGACAGAGTCTAGCCTAACATTCATACGAGTCGACGAGAGCGCTAGGTACAGAGCGGTGTGGAGCAGCTCTCTTGGCCAACGGACAACAAGTGCTTAGAAACTGTCTAACGTTTCGTTTTGTTAATTTTAATAAGTGACTACATGACCTAAAGCGCGGTCACTGTCGGACTGCATAGAAAAGAAAGAGAAGCGCGATGACACAATACTGGTAATTTATTGCAAAATATGAAGCAATTATCTACTTACAAAAAATATATTGTTTGGACTAAAAATTTAAAACACTAGTGCTTTAGTATGTTGCTTGTAGAATAATCTGACAAAAAATCAGAATGATTGTATGTACGAGTATATCATTATAGTTTTATTGTAAACAGAAAGTTTTTGGAGGTTTCTGCATGATTTTTTTCTATTGTATCAAATTAGTTGTATTATCTTTTCAACACACTCTACCTAGCATATATCCTGAAGAATATAATATATTTTTCTGATTTTATTTACTGTAGTCGATTATATACTTTTATTGCTTCTTAAACTTGCGTTTTTTGCGTTTACGTCTTGTAATTCCTATGATATCAAATACTCGTAATTATAACCTAAAATCAACTACAGACTTCTTCTTCTCGCCCGCAACGTAGATGTGCGCCCCGTAAAAATGCCCAACGGTAAAAAATCCAGCTTCAATTGGCCTCCTGTCCCGATAAATACAGACTGAAATTGAAAACATGCGACAAATCTAAATGGAAGATTGTATTGTTGTCTGAGCAGTATTCTTACAAAAAGTAGGTACCAGGCTTGCATAAATTCACGATAGTATTTCAATCATTAGTATTAAGCTTTTAATAGGTTTTGGATCAAATTTGGCATACAGATAGTTCATTATAACCTGGATTAACACATGGAATACTTTTTATCTCGGTAATACGTTTCCGTGGGATAATTTCCGAACTCCATGCGAATGAAACTGCGGTCAAAAGCTAGTATATAAATAAATATGTAAATTAACCATCAGTGTATAAACGAATACATGAATAAATCTTTATACAATATGTAATAGGTACATAAGTCCATTAATGACGTTATCCACTGTTTTGGCGTTTCTATATAAAAAAAAAACAGTGGCCCTCCGGGAGTGCCGACAGAAGTGAAAACTTAAACAATTACGTGTGTATTTTTTGAATTGTCAGGAAATATTTCGAAATACATATTTATTTGGTGTTGGTTACGGTAACGGTAACAGTGTTGCAAGTTCAATGGTTTTTTCCCATCTCAAAAAAATGCCAACATGCATGTGTATTTATATACGTACATACTTATACATATACAGAGGTGTCGGTTACAGTAACAGTGTCGCGAGTTCAATGGTTTTTTCGGATCTCAAAAAATGCCCAACGCGCCTTAAGAAATTTTCACTATAAAAAAAAACGTATAAACATAAAATCAAAAATTCCGAACCGGGGTCGCTCAATTTGCTATGAAAAGAAAATAGTGACGTGAAGCGAGTGTAATGCAATAAATCCTTTACAAAAAGCCAATTTATTTCGACGCAAGGATACATCTCGTTTTTATTTGTTCACAGAGTACAACACGGTACTAAAAACACGAAAAAGTAAAATTCGTTTGATACTTACCAAATATGATAAGTAAGGAATATTTTAATACACAATTTGGTCTTTATATTTATATTCTGGTTTTCCCTTGTGATCTTCTTTATTTGTATTAATTAGAACATAGTTTAAGGCCCACGGGTCGATCGATCAGAATAAGCTACGCTTGCCGCGGTTGGTCCGTGGATGGGTGACCTCCGTCTCTCGAAAAGAATGTTAAGCCGTTCCGGCTGTCATTCTTGGATCTTAGACAGTCGTTACGGGTCGTCAGAAGCATGAAAATCTGACAACCAGTCTTATTAAGAGGCATCGTATTGCACAGTAACTGATTTGTAGAGGTCAGATAGGTAGTCGCTCCGTGTAAAATACTGGTATTCAGCTGCATCCGGTTAGACTGGAAGCCGACCCCAACATAGTTGGGAAAAGGCTAGGCAGATGATGAGTTTTAGCTTTATTATCTCCTTAATTGAATGACATCAAATTTTTATGTACCTCTACAAACGGGGTGAATAGGGATGCAGGGGTGAATTGGGACGAAACTTTAAAATGGATTTTAGCGTTGAAATAATATATTTTTTTGTCAACAAGGGCACTTAATCGTTAATTATAATATAGTAAACACATTAGAGTCCTTTTTGGCAACAAACTATATTATTTCAATGTTAAAATCGCTTTTAAAGTTTCGTCCCGATTCACCCCTGCATCCCTAATCGCCCCGTTTGACGGTATCTACTTTTACTCATTGAGTATATTCTCACATTAAGACACCCGTTGAATATGCAACACATTTTCAAGATAGTCAAAATATTTTGTCCTCAGATGAATTCAAGGAGAATTTGAAATGCTTGAATATATTATGTGTCTTTCCTCTGTCGTGGCTTGCATTTAGTTAGAACGAAAACGCTGGTTTGTCTAGTCCACATTCTTTTGCGGAAACTTAAATGTTTCTGTTCATCACATGGTCACTCAAGTGAAAGCACAAGAAAGGAATTTTGTGCTTCGTCGAGCTACCAAAGGGATTTCATCAAAAGCACATAGTACAAATAAAAATATAAGTTAAAACATTTGGAAATAAAGACTAAGGCCCTTATTCATAATCCTATTTTATCTCTATTTTAGCTAAAATAGGTTTATAGAACGTTTGTCTTTATCTGTCACGTTGTCATTTCTGTGTGTAAGAAAGAGACAAACCCCATTTTAACTAAAATAGGTTTGATAAGTTTTATGAATAAGGGGGTAATGATTTTGGTTAGTCGCAAGTTAGTTTGGAGAAAGATTTGAAAATCTTATACAAAGTTTCAACTACTTATAAGAATGTTTCCACGAAGTTTTGAATGCAAAGACGATATTTTGTAAGAAAAAACAGTGGCACTCCGGGAGTGCCGACAGAAGTGAAAACAAAACACAAACGGAATACATTGCCATCACTCACTGACATATCGGATGTACATTAAAACCGAGTAGGTACATCCCAAGGACAGCCAAACACATCCGAAGCGGTGTCGATTACGGTAACAGTGGTGCGAGTTCAATAGTTTTTTTCCATCTCAAAAATACTTCAATAATTGATCACATTAGCATGCACATTGTGTGGTCAAATATTTAAACTAAGTATTTGTATGTAAGTATGTATGGTTCATCCCTCACATGATTATCTTTGACGTTAACCTGCATGGTCCTCATATGGCCTGACTAAGACTATGTCTGGACTTTAAAAGAGACTGTGACTTTTGACTTTGTTTTGGTTTTCTTTCTCAGAGTAGTCAGGAAACACCGAACACATCTAGTTTTAAATACATAATTTAATTTTGAAATTTGTTTTTTTTTTTAACCAATTTACTGAAATAGATAACATTTATGATTAATTTATTAGTGCGTTTGAAAAATTCATGACGATAACCACAATGTTTCATGCTTAATTTATTTTTTTGCTAACTGTACTCAACATTTCTAGGAGCGCAGTGGAATCAATGCATGAACATTAAAATTATGAGAACAATGAGTTTTGGAGCGCAGTGGAACAACCCTTTGCAATATTCACAAAAAAAACATACCTACATACTTATTTGAAGAAAAAGTCAGCAAAAAAAACCGTCGGCCCCTCCATTATCCAACAAATCTTATTGAAGACAACAAAAAACCTTTTAAACTCATGACAAGTACATATTTTATTGTCAAGTAACCTATGACATAACAAGAAAATATCAAATACCGCCACTTTCGGCATCAAAGAATATTTTTCCAAATACAAGGGTAGGAGCTGCGAACCAAAGATTACAAAATAAGTGGGTAAGGGGTGGGGGAGGGGGGGGGGTTGGCCTCTCAACCACCCAATAGCCTTCCGGTACTCGCGAAAAATATGTTATTTGAAAGGTGGAATATTTTCAAATGTGATTTTGAGAAAGTATAGTTTCTTGGTGGTGATAGAGTGAATAATAGTTTTGTGAGTGTTGTGGAAAATTTTGTTCGAGTTTCAAGTATTTTACGTTGTGATATTATTATTTTTTTCTAAACGTACGGTGGAAAAAGGGAAAGAAAGTCTTTGCCCTGCAGTGGCACAACAGAGGCTTATAATAATAATAATAAATTGTTAGGAGGTTCCTCTCTCTGGGGCCCTGACCACCGGTAGCTTGGACCCTGTTACCGATACCGGTAGGCTACTATTTTTTAATTCTCTGCAACCCTGACTACCGCTGCACCGGTAGCTTGAACCCTGTTCCCGACTCCGGTGGGCTACTATTTTATATTTTTAAATGTTTTTATATTCTAATATTTTAAAATATTATTAGGTCCTTACATATGAAATTGGCGTTTTGTATGGAAGGAACAAAAAGTCGAATATTTTGTAATATAATATATTTAATTAATCAAAGTATGAACCATTGTTTTCAATGCACTTTTGCCATCTTATAGGTAGTTCATTGATCCCTTTACTAAAAAAACCAGTCGGACGGGAATCAATAAAATCTTTGAAGGCGATTTGGACTGCCCCATCGGAGTTGAATTTTTTCCCTTGCAAAAAGTTATCCAAATTGCGAAAAAAATGGTAATCTGTTGGAGCAAGGTCCGGGGAGTACGGAGGATGTCTAAGACATTCCAATTTCAGTAATGTAACGCAGCAGTCGACGCGCGTTTGCCGGTTTGCTTCAGTCAATTCGTGAGGTACCCACCTTTCAAGCTTTTTAATCTTCCCAATTTGCTTCAAGTGAATTAAAACAGTTTTATCACTAACATCGAAGCCTGCAGCTAACTCGGACGTGGTTTGCGATGGGTCCGCTTCCACAATAGCCTTCAATTCTCCATTATCAACTTGGGTCTCAGGCCGTCCACGGGGCTTGTTCTGCAGGTCGAAATTTCCAGAACGAAAACGTTGGAACCAAAAACGAACTGTGTTTTCTTTTGCAACATGACCGCCATACACATCATTCACCCTTCGAGTCGTTTCCGCAGCACTAGTGCCACGGCGGAACTCGTACTCGTAAATAATGCGATATTTTAAATTTTCCATTTTGTAAAATGAGTGACGCAAACAGAAAAAACAGAAGAAAAAAAACAAATGAATGACGGTCATCGAAGCACAAATACATGAGTAAATAGCTGTACAAATTTGAATTTGGAATTCCTTACCAAAGAGGAGAAATTCGTGATTAAAGTGGCCAGTACGAAAAACGCCAATTTCATATGTAAGGACCTAATATTTATATGTATTTACTTATATAATAGATAGAATAGAATATAATAAAGGGAATAATAATAAATGTACTGTGCCACGACAATATCAAGCTGTGGTCGTTATTTTGATGTTAATTCTTCGACTATGACGCTAAGTATATCTCTACGAATTAATAACATACATGACACGTAAAGTATTTAATAGTAATTTATATCAAATCGTATGCTGCAATGGTTGACGTCATCCCTTCAACGCCGGCTGTCGCTGAAAACCAGCGCTGGGGCTCTGTCTTGTATAGGGTCTTAGCATTATGCTGAGCGATGGCCGTTTTGCGTGGATGTGACTCATTTTTTCCGCCAACTTGTTACTTTTTTGTGTTTGTGTTCTTTTTACCCGACTACGGTGAAGCAAAAAGGAGTGTTATGATTTTGACCGGTACGTATGTATGTAAGTATGTATGTATGTTCATCTGTTCCCTCATAACTTCTAATTTTCTTGTCATAATTGGACAAATGAGGTTTCGTTGGCAGCGTCCTAATCATCCGCTATTTATAAGCTATGTACCGTCACATTAAATTGAGGCGCCCTCTAGCGGACATAAAGTCATGATCTAAAAAAAATATTTTAATCATGCCGTGTTGGGTTTTAAAAGGGCTTAATTACCTAGCACATTTCAAAAATATTAATATTACGGAAATAAGCCCCAAAATAATTAAATAAAAAATAAGTTTAAAAACTAAAACCTATGCCTATGGCATTAAGTCCGCCTCTGTACATTTATGTGCTTAAAGTATTAAATAAATAAATAAAACCCGACTACTGAAAAAGATCAAACAAGAAAATACCTTCCCGTGGTCGCATGATACCATAGCTTATAATATTATGTTAGCACAGCGGCATGCGACCACGGGAAGGTACTTTCTTGTTTCATCCTCTTCAGTAGTCGGGTTTTAGATTTTAAAACTTATTTTTTATGTGGCATGTTTACCGCAACTAAACGTTTTTTTTTTAACTTATAGTTTGTGCTAGAAACACATCATTATACAGTTACAGTAAGCACCTAGTTAATTGCTACATGAGCAGAAAACTGTTCATCACTCCTCTTAAAAAATAACCCTTTTAAGTAAAACTTTACGAGGCGAGAACCATTTTGCGGGTTCACGGCTTTTACCACAATATATTCGAGGGAAAAACAGCCTTTCGCCATTTTACAAATATTTTAAGTCTCGGAGGGAGGTGGTGCGAGGACGAAAAATTGGATCAACAATTTCGGCACAGCAAAAAGGTTCTGCACAGCTCATTGGAATATAAAATTGGCTTTTTGAAATAAACTGTTGCGAGTCAGTTGCGCTTAAGTTGCGTCTCACTTTGAGAATATTTCGGATATAAAATTAAAGTTTGCTGATATTTGAATTGCTTTCTCTCATCCTTTTTTATTTATTTTTCACTATGTAAATTATAGCCCGGAGCTGTGAGTTAAAATATTGGCGAAGCCAGTTTTTTTTTTCATATCCGTGTACATTTGTATTACCTACCTATATTGTAAGTAATGTTTTATACTCATAAAAAAAGGTATTTTTTCCGAAATTTTTTACTTTGTGGGCTTTGTTATTTCAAGTGACAATGATCAAGTATCAAGTAGGTAATGTTAATCATCATCTACCTAGCCTTTTCCCAGTTACGTTGGGGTTGGCAATCTAACCGAATGCAGCTGAAGGTAATGATACCAACCAACTGTTATATTATATGTATACACTAGCTGCGCCCCGCGGTTTGAATATCGGGATAAAAGTAGCCTATATGTTAATCCAGGGTGTCAGCTACCTTCATGCAAAATTTTATCAAAATTGGTCTAGCCGGTTGAGCGTGAAAAATTAACAAATATATAAACACACACGCACACACACTCACAAACTTTCGCCTTTATAATATTAGTGTGATTATGGAATGTAATAAAGTATTGAGTATTAAGACCTAATAGAATTTAAAACAATAATACTCTTCAACTAAGCATCTTGTCTATAATTCACTGTATTCAACGGAAAATTAAATTAAATCCGACCTAGTAAAATTAAAAACAGGAAGAACATAATTTCCGAACACTGCACTCGTATTTTTATTGCGAAGCAAATGCAAATTAGCGAATAAATTTCTTATTCGCTAACTTGATAATGACGTAGAACTTTACTATTTTCTCATTATTTCAACCACTTTTTACTTGATATTTTTTTCTTTCTTTGCTTCACGCCAATGTTGAATGGGAGAAATGTCGCTCCAAATGATTTAAATCTACAAACTTAATTAGGTCGAGTCCGTTTTAAACAAACAGCGTTCCCTAAAAAACGTTTTCTACCGTAAATTATTAAACTCGGAGAACAATTCAAGTTGACGCCTTACGGCTATTTACTTTTTTACATTTTTTCACTCCACCACGATGGTAATGTTTATAGAATTAATTAGTAAGTAGCTAAGCTAGTTGCCCTGCGGCAGGCATCTTTTCAAAAATCTAGCATTTTTTTTTGGTTATGTTGAAAGGAGCCTATTTAGTCTAATTATTATTTTTGTGGTTACCTTATAATTAACGTCAGTTGAAGGTTTTTGTTTCCAGTTATGTGTATTAACCGGTCAGGCGGCGTGGATCGCCGATCGGCGACGAAAAAATAGAAAATCAATTGTGTCTCATTAGCGGAGCTTGAC
The DNA here is from genome assembly GCA_947508005.1 of Amphipoea lucens. Classification (NCBI taxonomy): domain Eukaryota; kingdom Metazoa; phylum Arthropoda; class Insecta; order Lepidoptera; family Noctuidae; genus Amphipoea; species Amphipoea lucens. The sequence continues at coordinate 21,742,922 of OX382360.1, read as the reverse complement.
AGATTACTGTAATTGGTTTTAAACCGTTTTAATTAAATTAAATAAATAAATATGATTTCTTACAAATTAAATACTATTTACCTAGTGAGGCTTCATACTTCATAATTTTATATTAATAAAATGCCATGTTAATATTTTCAATGAAAAACGAAGCTTTGAAGTAAATAATTTAGACCCTATGTAGCCTGCTGGGGATTTGGGAAGTCGTTAAAAAATAAACTGAGGCCTGTAATTATAACTGCTAACAAAAACAAAACTAATCTAAAAAATTAACAAGAGGTCGTGGGACAACAATTTTAAATCCAATTTAACAATTTTTCAGATTTAAGTAATAAACTTTGAGAACCCACTCAACTTAATTAATTAAGGAACATAATTTAGGTCCAAACAGATTTATCAAAGCGAAAACTTTCTAGACCATTGTAAAACGAATTTGCGCAGAATATAGGTACCTAATTTTAAATTAAATCAATAAAGGTTGAAATATAATAGTTTCTTTAGCTCTTGGCTTAGTACAAACTTTATACAGTTGTTGCTAGTAACAATTTAGAGATTTACATACTTGTAACACATAACAACCATGTTTGTTGAATTTAATTTTTCAATCTGACACGTGTATAATATCTTAGGACGGGTAGATTTTTTATATTAAGGGAGTTATAAATGACTAGCTTCTGCCCGCAACTGCGTTTGCGAGGAAGTCGTAATGTTTTACGACTTACAGTAGGTATACTAAAAAAAACCCGACTAATGAAAAGGATGAAACAAGAAAGTACCTTCCCGTGGCCGCATGCCGCTGTACTAACATACATATAAGCTATGATTGCATGCGACTACGGGAAGGTACTTTCTTGTTTCATCCTTTTCAGTAGTCGGGTTTTAGTTTTTAAACTTTTTTTTTATTTAATTATTTTGGGGCTTATTTCAGTAATACTTATATTTTTGTAATGTGCTAATTAAGCCATTTTATTTGATATCCAACAAGGCACTATCCCAAAATATTTATTTTTAAATTCATTACTTTATGTCCCCTAGAAGGCGCCATATTGAATTTAGTGTGACGCCACATAGCCTATAACCAGCGGACGGTCAAGACGCTTCTAACAGTACCTCATTTGTCAAATCATTATAAGTACTTTTGAAGTTATGAGGGAACAGATGAACATACATACATACCTGTCAAAATCATAACCCTCCTTTTTGTTTCGCCGTAGTCGGGTAATAAGTCTCAATCCGGTGACAATATCGGGATAAAAAGTATTCTATGTTCTATGATGTGTGTCTACACCATGTGCCAAATTTAATTAAAAACCGATCAGCCATTTTAGCGTGAAAGGGTAAGAAACAAAGTTTAGGTTAGAGCCTAGGAAAAAGGTGGCAATAGATATATCGCTTGAGGAAAATTTTGGCTACAAAGGATTTAAGAACAAGGTTTAAGCTATCATACCAATTTAACATTATTTACAATAAAAAATTGTATTGTATGTATGTATAGATAACTATTTACACTAGATACTAAATTAAATGACTAACTATACAAATAAATACACAAACAAAGGACCCTTAGGCGTCGAAGTACTCGTCCGCACCGCTATCATACACATTATAATTATAATTATCATGCCCGAATTTTTGTAGCTTTTATAATACTTTTTGGTCTTTTTTTCCTTTCTAAGACTTACAATTTTTCCTGGAATCTTGGAACAATCTTCTGAAGTGTTCACAATCATTTACCTGGAAGAAAAACAAGACTTGTTTTAATATTAAATTTTGTTGTAGCAACAAAAAAATATTTATTTAGGACTTAGGCTACTGACGATAAAAAATGATAAAAGACTGCCACCAAAATCTACACTTTACCACTTCCGAGATTTTAATCATAACAGAAGAATGTCTTCCACGGTAATTCATTTTTAGAAAATGATTACTTTAATGTGTCAAGCTCCGCTGATGAGACACAATTGATTTTCTATTGTTTCGTCGCCAATGGGCGACGCGCGCCGTTTGACCGGTTAAACATTCAGAGTGATTACTTCTTACATCTACGCAACAAGATGTTAGCAAGTTCAAAAAAATATGCATGTCACGCTTGAACATCGTGAAGTTTGTGTGTGTGTGTGTGTGTGTTTCGTATCTCGGAAACGTAACACTTTACGTTACGCTACACGTTGCATTGTTTTTGATTTTTTTTTTTTTGGGAATGACATCTCGCAGTTCAATCTAGGAGGTTGTCTTCGGACTTGATGTTTGCATTGATGTCAGCTATCGATTCATATAGGTTCCAATGGTGGCCACCATTTTGAAAAAAAAAAAAACAAAATTAAACCGGACAGTACGTGAGCCACGGACATTCAAAGCCCTTTAGCATCACTAATCAACCCAATTCCAAATATTTGGTTTCCTGTTATTAACTCAGACAGATATTAATAGAGGCTCAAATCAATACTTTTGGGTCATATATCATGCCTTTGTCTCCCACTGCTGACAGGTGCCTTCAATCAATCACGCACTGTATTATCTTGTTCTAACAAATAGAGAAAAATGGCCTTTTGGCTATCTGAGGCTGCGTAGCAGTCATTTTCAGTTGCCTTTTTTGTTAGTTTAGTGTAGTGTGTTACCAAAACTGATGAGTTTTTATCCATACTATCCATACTTAATATACTTAATACTTATAATATTATAAATTCGAAAGTAACTTTGTCTGTCTGTCTGTATGTTACCTTTTCACGCCTAAACCACTGAACCGATTTAGATGAGATTTGGTATAGAGATAGTTTGAGTCCCGGGAAAGGACATAGGATAGTTTTTATCCCGAAATACCCACGGGATCGACACTTATGCGGGTGAAACCACGTGGCGCAGCTAGTTTTTTATAAAAGTTTAGCATCTGCTAGTGAAAAAACCCTAACATTTTCTAAAATCTTAATGTAATCCATAAACTGGTTAACAATATAATTATCTTAAAAAAACTAAAGCCAGTTATTTACTCTACGTCAAAATTGAAGCTCTCTTTTAATCACAATTCCCCAGAATCATATTTTATTCGTTCAATAAATAATGAACCTTGTCAACGAGAAAAAGTTAAATTAATCACTCTTTTATTTAAACATCCAAGCTAAATTACTACGACCCAACTTCGGCATGACGTGGACCACATCACAGATTTAATTTTCATAACCTCTTTATAATTCTAAATTCATCCATAAATTAACTGAAAACAAACTCGACCGCAAAACATTGGCGACTGCCCAAACTGGCCCTGAAAAACTCCATCTGAATTTCAAATGCGAGACATCCACGTTACCGAAATGTTATTTCAACGCCAACACTTTTGGTTGACACAAACAAGAATCACCTGTATGCTTTGAGCGCTAGAGTTCACGAGGACTGTGTGTTTATGCTGGTAATTGGCTAAACGCTCCGATGGACTACATTTTCATTTTCTGTGGATAGAATTGTGTAGCTACGCTATTACGTGATGGGTTGTGCAACCGTAACAGCCGCACTAGATTCATACCGATTGAATTCCAAAAAGTGTATTTTTGGGACAGGTGACAATATGGAGCGACAATGTGTTCGTATGAATGCAACTCGCAGAATGAATTTCTAAAGTCCCCGTCTCGAAAAGCTATACATTTTGTAAACACACATTCAGGGGTTTGCAACCTTTGGATCAATTAAAAAAAAAACAGTTTTGTACTGATTCTTATTTTTAATAAACAATAATAACCAATATAACCTAATCCGCTAAAACAAACTGAGACGCATTTGAAACCCAAATGACAGCATTGACAGCGTCAGCGTGAACTTACTTCAATATGGCAGCACAAGTGTTTACGCTGCATGAGTCAGACGCGTTCCACTACCACAAAACATATTCCAGTAATAACCATGGCAGTCATACGCCCAGTATTTCACCAAAAAAAAAAGGCCGCTAAATAAACTTTATCCAAAACAACCTAGCCTCTTTTCGAAACTATTAAAGCAACTCCGAGCTTCTCTCACACAATCGCAACAACTACAAAGTTAGTGCATTAACAATTTAAAAACAAACAGCAGGCGACGCTAAGTGCACATGCTGACTCCAACAATGTATTTCTTCTTACATTGTCGAGTTTGTACGTATCACTGTTTATTGTCACTAAAGGGAACAGCCAATCGAGGGAAAACAATGTGTTTTGTCGTTTAACTTTAGTGGTAGCAAGTTGTGATTGTTCTTGCTTATTTTGTTAGAGATTTACGTCGAGGAAACTACTAGGTACTATTTGGCTGATTTAAGACTGTGTTTAGTGTTAGTGGCGATCGATAATACTATTTCCTTGTATGTTAGATAAGAGACGATTTCCTTGCAGTAAGAATTAATGTCGTGTTTTGAAATGCCCTTTTTCACTGAAACTATGCGACTCAATGTGATGCGTAGTGAAACATTATGCAGTTAATTAGCGCAAAGAAAATATTTCAGCAACCACTAGGTGAGACTAAAATTACGACATCGATTTGCTGATGCTTAACACGTTCCCTGTCCCAGTACAAAGTTATAAAATTTAATCGTACGTCCACCAACAATCTCGCCCTAACTTGACAATAATCATTATGTGGGATTACATTATTTTATACTAATACGGTCTAAAAAAAGACGGGTTGCACTCCGGGAGTGTCGGCAGAAGTGAAAACTTGAATATTAACGTTGAAATAAATCAATTATTAATTGAATAGTTACTAAGTTTTTTTCACTATTTCTGCGTCACTTTTTTCATTAATCGATGCACTTTGTCAATTTCCATTTTTTGAAGCACTTTATATACACGAATTTTACGAATACACAGCAGTGTGGCTACTACACAGACGGTCGAGCCATCAGCTATCCATCCACGTCCACCATCACCATCACATCACATCACATCACATCACCATTGCCATCGCCATCGCCGTCACCATCGCCACCACCACCGCCATCACCATCGCCATCACCATCACCATCGCCACCACCATCGCCATCGCCAACGCCATCGCCATCACCATCACCATCACCATCCATCCATCCATCCATCCATTATCGTGTCTCACTTGGTTCACTTCGGTTGGCGCCGCCGTAGAAAGAGATGGGGGGAAAATCTCTCCTGACGGTCACGTGTCCTGACGCGATGCCCTGACGCGAGTTTAACATTTTTTACCCATTACAAAAAGTGTTCAACGCCGCTAAAGAAGTTTTCACTTCAAAAATTTTTTTTTTATTCATACGTCCAGTCAAATAAAAAAAAACATCAAATTTATTTTTGAATTATGATTCCTTTGGAGTCATTGAACAGTGAACGTGTTAAGGCCGCGTCCAACCAAAACGATTACCGCGCGCACACGTGAGCGTCGCGTTCATTTTGTTCGTCGGACCCGAACGCGTAGTAGCGCCGACAGAGAGCGTCTTTCGGTTTTCGAAACATAAAGTGACACAACATAAACGCGACGATCGCGTATTTTTGTTAAGACGCGGGTTAAAGACAGTGGCGTGCCTAGGGGTCAAACTTAGGGCAAGCCACTCAAAAAAAAACCTACCGTATCGCTTGTCAACGTTGTGCCTCCGATTGAGTCGTTTTAGTTCTTACTAATATTCATATTTCATAATTATAGGTTTTTGCTAATAGCTATTAAAATGAATGTTTTTTAATAGCACCATTTTTTTCTTATATAAATTAAGGTATGATGATGGGGCTCCCTTTTCCGCACTTAGACTCCCATTTGGTCCGTTGTGCGTAGGTATATAAATTAAGGTAATCCTTTACAAAATCGTAACTTTTTTATTTTCGAAGTATCAGTTTCGCGTAAAATATGATAAGACGTATAAGAGTCATCTATTATTGTATGTACATTATTGGCACAACAGAGCTCTTCGAGTTAGTTCATATTTTACTCTCCCCCAACAGTCGCTTTGCAAAATATTACAATCTGGCCGAGTGGCCACTAGATGGCGCACAAATAATTGATTGATTTCTAACTACACATTATTGTTTACGATGTTGATTGTTGATAATATTTATAATTTGATTTACTCACAATTTTAACAGCCATAACTCTTCATTCTTCGCTTCTTTACCACAGACAGATGACAAACATCAAAGCACACGGAAGACATGAAGCAAAGATACAAGCGCTGAGCAATTACCTCTATTTAATGAGGTTTTAGACTCGTCGTGACCTCGGAAAGGATGTTCTTGTTGTGCTAAATGACACACAACATCAAATAACCTTTAAAATCCGCCCCTAAGACTCTCTGGCCGAAAAACAGCGCGATTGTGATCGACACGCGTATTGTATTTAGAAATGTCGTCAAGCACATAATTGACGAGATAAAGAAGTTTCGATTCGTGTTCGAAACTTTTTAATCACTTTAAAACAAAGGTAATTACCGCAAAACCTAAACATAACACTTAACTTCACAAAAAATGAAAAAAAAAAAACAAAACAAAAAAATGCACCAGTAACCGATCAAAACTTTGAACTAAATAGACTCGCGCAATGTCTCGCGATCTTACTATTTACACACACACGCGCGTCGTTATACGTTTCATTCATAAAAAATCAAAAGCCAGGCTTAAAAATCAGTACAATTTGGGAAATAAGTACATACTAATGTTATCAACAACGTGAACAATTTCTATACAAATAGTCAAAGGTCTAGAAGCCAGATTTGAAGCCAACTGGTGCGAGCGAGACGGGTTGATTTTTGTTGTTGCGCTCTAGATTGCTAAGCGGCATTGGAGATGTTTGGCAACGATGCGCGTGATGAAAATGCGCGGAATTTGAAATTATTCATTGAGTATGTAAACCTGGCAACCTTGCATCGTACTTACGTATAGCGGGTGGCCGGGACGTGCGGAGTTTATTTTTTATTATTCTTATCAATATCTTTAGTTTACTTGTGTATTTTTTTTTTAATTATTAAGCTCGTGCTTCATTGAAAGCCAGGCTTTTCGGCTTTAGTAAAAGGCACGCCCCTGGTTAAAGATTAGATAGCTCACGAGTTGTCTAGCAACAGATTTCTAACGAAACTAGCAGCGCCCCGCGGTTTAACCCGCATAAGTATCGATCCCGTGGGAATATCGGTATAAAAAGTATCCAATGTGTTATTTTGTTGTATAAGCTATATTTACTGAAAAGTTTCATCAAAATCTGTTCAGTAGTTTTTGCGTGAAAGAGTAAGAAACCTCCATCTATCCATCCTCACAAACTTTCGTGTTTATAATATTAGTAGGATAGGACGTAGGATAGGATTTACAGACATCAAAAACCATAGACAAATATCAAAACAGCAGATTTCGAAGCTTACGAGTTGCCTATTGAGCAAAAAATAGTGAAACGGTAGATGTTGCTTCAGCATCAGTCTGCTTACGTTAAACATTACGTAAGGGTCAGAACACATTGATCGACGACGTCCAACGGTTTGTCCATACAAAAAAAGAGCAAAGTACGGAACGACGCACGCATTCTTTCGCATCGACGCGACGAATGCGCTCCGGCGGCGGACTAACACAATTCAATCGGCAAAGTGCGAAAGGCCGTCAATCAATGTGTCCTGACCCTAACTAGGCGTTTAAGTTGACGTTCGTGAAAACTGGCATACATATTTTAAAGATACAAGTTACTGGGTCAATATTAGCAGGCCTGACCGAGTAACGGGCTAATGGGCTCAGACAAGGCCGACCCCAGACGAGACCCAAGAGCCTCTACTAGAATATTACATGAATAATAATGCCTAGGTCTCTCAGAATTATCTTGATTTGTACCTACTAATTGTTTATTATGACGCACCAACAACTGTTGAATATTGTATAATTTAACAGTTAGGAAAATTCCTAAATGATCTTGAAATTTGAATTACCAATTTAAATTATGTAATTCAATCAAATATAATTAGTTAGAATTGCTTTAAGAATTTAATTAGTAGTAGATACAGTTCCCGGTAGAGGCAATTGTGTCGACAACATGCCGCTCGTGTATTTGAGCACTGTACTACTACAACGTACGCGGGTGAAGCCGCGGGTTGCAGCTAGTATTTAAGTAATAAAGTTTCAGGTTTAAACCAACTAACTTTCACATATTGTACTAATAGATCTCTTCGTTTTATGTCGTGCAAGTAATATTTACCTTTCGTATGCCGGAACGTAGATCCACGCGAGACACAATGGCTTTTTAATTGTGTCTGTAATTACGGCATTCAACCGGTTAAACCTTAGGCTGCTCAAGCAACTTTGGGATACATGAAGAAGCCTCCTCGTGTAGCGCAGTTTGTTCCGCCAGTTACTCAACTGAACCGAGCGCTCGGTGCATCCTGGACAGTCACACCCAACACTTTATTTGACTGGCCAATTCTTCCCTTGCGGTGGTAGGGCTAACGCCCGCCTGGTTTGCTCCCACCGGAGTCCGGCATCAAGCAGTCTGCTACGTTTCGTCGATGCGTGGGAGTTCCAATGCCCTAGGCATCTTATGGGCACGCTCGTTCCATCATAGACCTAATCCATTGCTTTCCATCAGGCATGATCAAGGCGAGAAAAAAAAGCAATTAAATGTTCGACTATACTTACTGCAATAGTATACAGGGTGGTAGGGAGACATCGATGCACAAACTTTTACCTATATTACTACTAGATTCAGCACATGATTCTAGACCTAGCGTAGAAATCTTTAGTAGGTTATCAAAAAAAAAAACAAAAATCTACTCTTTCATAGAGGAAATGCAATACCTTCTCGGTAAAAATGTATGCAACAGCATTTTTTTTTATATCCTACCAATTCACCAATTGTAACGCCCCCTATGTTACAATTTTTCGTAGGATTCAGAATCATGTACTGAATCCAAGGCAACAGTTTGTGCGTCAATGATGTTACCCTTTATATTTATCATCATCATCTGCTTAGCCTTTTCCCAACTATGTTGAGGTCGGTTTCCAGTCTAACCGGATGTAGCTGAGTACCAGCCAGTATTTTACATGGAGCGACTGCCTATCTGACCTCCACAACCCAGTTACTGGGTAATACGAAACCCCTTGGTAAGACTGGTATATACAGGGTGAATTTTTCAAGAGGGCGTGGATGGCCAAATCCGAAACTATGAGGACTAGCGAAAAGTACTCAAAGGAGTCGCGGGCTCGATTTTGATGAAAACTAAAACTGCATCATTGGATTTTTGAAAAATCAATATTTCTAGCCAGTAATCGAACCAGTTGATTTTGAAAAAAAAAAACACGCTGTATTATTACACCATTCGATAGTGTCGCTAATAAGGATCGAATTCTGGGAATTAATGACATACGGCAAACTAAAGGAAAGAGCTAATTTTTAACAAAATACTTTTTTTATTTTTCTTGTGTTACCTACCTCATCATCAACAGCCTAGGCAGTATACCCCAACATAGTTGGGAAAAGGCTAGCCTTTTCCTATGTTGGGGTCGGCTTCCAGTCTAACCGGATGTAGCTGAATACCAGTATTATACATGGAGCGACTGCCTATCTGACCTCCACAACCCAGTTACTGGGTAATACGATACCCCTTCCCCTTGGTAAGAATGGTTGTCAGACCTTCGAGCTTCTGACTACCCGTAACGACTGTCGAAGATCTAGGAATGACAGCCGGGACCAACGGCTTAACGTGCTTTCCGAGGCATGGAGGGGTTTCGGTATGTAAAGATGGTCACCCATCCATAAACCAACCACGACAAGCGTAGCTTAACCTGATGGATTGACCTGTGTGGTTGTTATTATTTAGCCGGGCCCGAGTTATGGTACTACCTACCTACTAAACCTTAACTGATTAATTGTTTAAAATGATGACCATTGTTTTCAATACATCTAGCTGGATTCGACGTCTCACGGATTGTACTGCATTCAGCATTACAATATTATTGATTCCATTAGAATATTTTCCAAAGATCGTAATAGATATTTGAATTTAAAAACTATTGTTGTGAAGGTGACTGCGCTGCGGGTGTGTTAATAAAAATATTGAGCATCATTTCGAACAAGGTACGTAATGTACATGAATACTTTAAAATAAGAAGCAGTTTATTAAAATTCAACATTTTCCATACGTTTGCCGTATGTCATTACTTCCCAGAATTTGATCCTTATTAAGGACACTATCGAATGGTGTAATAATACAGTATGTGTTTTTTTTTTCTAAATCAACAGGTTCGATTCCTGACTAGAAATATTGATTTTTCAAAAATCCAATGATGCAGTTTTAGTTTTCATCCAAACCGAGCCCACGACTCCTTTGAGTACTTTTCGCTATTCCTCATAGTTTATAATTTGGCCATCCACGCCCACTTGGAAAATTCATCCTGTATATAGACTATATACAGGGTGAAATTGAACACATGCGACAAATCTATTATTTTGGCGAGTTATGCGAACATAAATGTAGGGAACAGCTGATTTTTTTTTCGCGATTTCAGGTTTGGTCCCATAGTAAAAGTTGTTCATAATGACGAGTACAATCTCCCATTTCAATTTGTCGCATGTGTTCAATTTCACCCTGTATATATGCGCAAAATAATTTGGAAAAGTTCCTGAAGGATTTCAGACACTCCTCTCGCGCCTAAAATCAAAACATTTCAAGAAAGAAAGTCCCTAGAAAAATTGAACTAAACACCAATACCATTTTCTTAATGACGTAGCAACAAGCGGTCACGATCATGCTAACTAAACGGCTACAACCGCTACACTCGGTAAGCTTTTAGATAATTAAATTAACGAAACCGCATTCATTAAGTCTGTTTGTTTCGTTAATAAAGCTAATGTTAACAATATTGTTGCTAGGATAATCCAGTAATATCCCCTGGGTGAACTGTTTCTTTGCTGAACGAATTGATAGGTTACTCGTATTATACGTCTTCCTGTGGGAGGATGGTGCTTCCACCTTCCTGTATAGTATATAATTGAGATTATATTTTAGCAATCCTTGTGGGAGTATTAATGAATAGGAAATTGCTATGATTTATTACCATTAATTATTAAGTATTACGTGATAATGTAGTATAATCGTAGTTTTATAATTTACTAGCTGCGCCCCGCGCTTTCACCCGCGTAAATTTAGATCCCATGAGAATATCAGGATAAAAAGTAGCCTTTATGTTAATCCAGGGTGTCAGCTACCTCCATACAAAATTTTATCAAACTTGGTCCAGCCGTTTGAGCGTGAAGAAGTAACAAACATATAAACACACACACACACGCTTACAAACCTTCGCCTTTATAATATTAGTGTGATAGTGTGATTAGTGTGATGCAGCATTTCCAGAATCGATTGTTCCGAAGTTGTATTTGAAATCCTTAAGCCATGTCTCCTGCGTGTGTTTTTTGAAACATTACACAGAATTTTCATACACAAGTTATCTCCTGTGTATTAAAATATTTTTATATTAATAACACATTTTTGTAGATGTCGTAACGAGTTCTGATTAAGAAAATGTGCTATCAGTTTTAACAATTATAGACTCAATATCGAGGAGAAGACACAGATTAACCGAATCATAATATATTACTTACATAAACGATTATTTTAATGGATAAAAAACTAACGATGCCAAGGACAATACTATTGATACTCCGTATGGCCATATATCCACCGCCACGTTAACGGGACGTCAACTAGAACGTTTGTCGTCCCATTGACGTTGTGCAGCGGTCAAACAGTGTCATCATCAACATCATCATCTGCCTAGCCTTTTCCCAACTATTTTGAGGTTGGCTTCCAGTCTAACCGGATGAAGCTGAACACTAGCGTTTTACATGGAGCGACTGCCTATCTGACCTCCACAACCCAGTTACTGGGTAATACGATACCCCATAATAAGACTGATCAAGACTGATGAAGATTGTCAGACTTTTAGGCTTCTGGCGACACGTAACGTGACAGCCAAACAGTGTACAGATCACATCAACCTACCCGAAACTTTAAAATTTTCCCAATCAACTATGAACTTATATGCTTTAGCGTTAAAATTGAAAATCTATCAACGAAATTTGACATATTGTAGTAGCTTGATGTGCTGGCGTCTGTACATAGGCGAGAAAAACATCCGTGATGAAGGAAGTAATTCGCGAAAGCGTCACTGAAGACGATGTTTATACGTAATCAAGCGTGGGTTGTAACGTACTTAAGTACGAACACTCGAGGCATCTCCGAACGAAATTAACCATTCAACGTCACGCCAATTTTGAATTTTAACAAACGTATTTATATGCATGAGGTGTAGGATTTTCATCGGATTCCTTCGTCGTCTTATCCTTTATTTTCCTGGAAATTCATGAATCTCACGTTGTCATATTATGAGTTATAAACGGTTTTATGTTTGAGCGCTGTTTGCGTTGATGTATTGCGGGGGACCGAGTGTAAATGATCTGTTGCCATAGGAGGTTGTGCCGAGTTGATAGGCTCCCGTATGAAGTGTCATATCTGTTGTTACATATTGCATTATGTTGAAATTTATCACGGCTGCAATGATTGAGGAAATGTAACGTCACTTTGCTGGAAGTAAATTCTGTTTTTTTTTTATTAATCAAGATAATAATTCGATGGTCCCTATTAACAATGTCGGTTCTGCATAAAGACTACTGTTCAGTAGAGCAGTTCAAAGTTTGTTTTGGCAATTCTATATTTTGTCTATGTCGGTACATAGTAAACAATACATAAAACAATCAGTGCAAATTTGAACATCGACAGTCTTAAAAATTTTGATTTCTTTTTGCGGAACCGACATTGTTAATAGGGACCATCGAATTATATATGTTACAGCCAAAGTAATAAATCCGGATATAATGTATATTATCTAGCCATTATTTATAATGTCTACTCAATTTAGATTAAGTGATAATTGACACAGAATAAAATTAATCACATTAACTAGCAATTTTATATAATATCTTTGAAGACTTGGATGATGTAATAAAACAAATAGGTATAGGTAAAGATTATAAAATTATATTTCAATTTGCCTTAAGCATACCTAACTATATGTGTAGCAATATTATACTGTTATTTGAAAAGTAATAATTATAATGTTTATTTTAAGAATTAAAATAACTTTGTCACAGATAATAATTGTACGTTAATTGACATTGTTATTATAAAGTTATTTAACTTTAATTTATAAAGTAAATTTAAAGCTCACTAGCCATAAAAGAAAATTAAAAAAAAAACACAGAGATCAATAAGTACAAGTATTTGGTATCACTCTTTAAAGACTACAATAATAAAATATTTAAAATGAACTGACATAAATTAACTGGGTCATAATTATTTCTTACAAGTATGGCTCTTGTGACATTTTGAGAAAATTAAAGACAAATATTGATCATTTGTATACAACTGATTATTTTTTCCTTTACTTGCAATAAGTACAATGATAGTTTCATAGAAATGTTTTTTCATTTCATCTGCCATCATCAGACACTGATACGAATGTAAAAACTCGCGGAAATTGCGGCACACACGGCGCGACCTCTCATTACAAAACGACGAGACGAACACTATTGCCAGTTAGACCGTATTTATTACTTTGGCTAACTTTGACCCGCTATTATGAATAATATCCGGATAAAGTGATTAATTTATCACATTCTCTAGTCAATTTTGCTATTATATATAATGACCAGTCATTATGTATAATAGCTATTTAATCACTATGACTGTTACATATACATAATATAAGCTAACATTAAAAAAAATAATAAATATTATATACAAGTGTTTTCTTTTTTTTATACAGTTAGCCTGTACTGTTCCACTGCTGGGCAAAGGCCGTATAATAAAAAAAAAGTAATTCTGATTGAGTGTAGCGTGAGCTTTCGGTGTTCCATTGCCTTGATGAGACTGACACGCAATGAAATTCAAAGACTCTTCGTTGATTAAACGTAATACGTCTACGTATAGCTTTTGCTACAAGAAGTTAAAAAACAGGTGATATAGATTGGTTGCCGAATTTTAATTAATCTAAACTAATATTATAAAAGAAAATATTTTATTTTTTGTGTGTTTGTATGTTAGGGTCAGTTCACACCGCGACGCGACGCGGCGCGCCGTTTTCCAGATAGCAATACAATTATAGACCTTATCTACTACACAATATAGACCTTATCTACTACACAAAAAGGTACACATCAGTGAGGAGGGCCGCGCGGCGCAGCGCGGCGCAGCGCGGCGTAGCTCGACGTAGTAGACACACAGAATTATGTACTTTTTTGTGTAGTAGGTAAGGTCTATAATTGTATTGCTATCTTGAAAACTGCGCGTCGCGTCACGTCGCGTCACGAACTGACCCTTACGCTTTCACGCTAAAACGGCAGAACGGATTTGGACAAAATGGTAGACCATGGCCTGGAAAAGGACATAAGCTACTTTTAATTCTGGATCGCAGAAAAAGTCACGGGCTAGTACATAATAAAATCAGTAAAAATCAATTTACTTATACATTCCCCAATAAACGTGCCACCATTCCATAAGGAACAGATCCAAGTAATGGGCCATAAAACGCAAGATAAAGATGAGATAATGAAATCATCCAATAAATCAATATCAAATCCTTATATTCTCACTTTCTTCGACTTCAGATTCGTAATATCGCGCCGAAGCTGGCATTGTTACAGTTAATAATCGTATTATTGGACCCATAAAATTTTATGTTTACTATTATCGTTTGAATCGATGGTTGAGGGACCATCTCCACTTCTGCCATTATATCCTGGTACTCGCTATACGCACGAAGATTGGGCCTAATATTATGACAAAACTTGTCCTAAATATTCTGAGAATATCCTGATCAAGTATTAGGTATCCTTTGTAAGATTTTTTTTTTTTTTTATTTGGAATAGGCTTGCTCTTGACTCTAGCCTAGGTCAAAGGTGACAGAGACAATGTCGACGATGGAGCGAGCTTACCCAGAATAAGCGTGTTCACTCTCACTTTGAAGAGATTCGGGTTGTAGGTCCTGTGCGCTCGGAAAAACAGACGCAGGTAGAGAGTTCCACTCTTTTGCTGTGCGCATTATAAAGGACATTTGCAAATGCTTAGTGCGAATTGGACCATCTTAACTCTGTACTAAGTGTCCGATTTTCGTTCCCATATTAAATGCAATGAAGCTTTTTTTTCTGATGTTCTTATTAAGTTATTGATTTTATCGGTTTGAATTACTATCAGATTTTTTAAATCTCTTTCAAAACTAATCTCTAAAGTATTCGGTGGAAAAATTATATTTGCTGCTGATCTCATTCAGATTAAGTTGAACACACTGTTTTAATTTTAATAGTTTGTTCACAAATTCAAGGTACAACATAATGTAGTTTCGTCGCAGCATAATTACCGGAATGCGGAGGCGTGGAAAATTAGGAAATGGGTCAAATGAACCAGGTCAAATTAACACAGAGGTGTGTGAATAACGTAAATAATTATATTGAACGCTCCGCCAATGAGACACAATTGATTTTTATTGATCCGTACTACATAAGTTATGCGTGGAACTTGACCGATTAAAATAGTCATAATATTAATTAATGGCAGATTAAAGACATCCTTGAGAGGGACGGTATCTTTTGTTGCTGACTTTCTCCAAATACATTTATTTATTTACTAACTTTAATTGAAACGGTTAAATGTAATTACAATTATTACAGATATAACACAGACAAATACCCACAAAATAGAAACAGAAATTTATAAAGTTACGGTTAATTAATACTTTTAAAATAAAAATAGCAAGATTTTCATGAATCTCTCTCAGAGTACTAAAATCAGAACAAAATCTCTGTTTGCCTCTGACTCACTTACTTTTCCCATAATTGTTTGCGCAACCCAAAATTTTCCACAAGATTTTATACGCCATAAAGTTCACTCCAACACCCTGCATTCATCAAAAGAATTTGACTAAACACCTCAGCGTACGAGAGGGTGAACAAAAAAACGTCAACTTTTGTTCTTTGAATATAATAAGAATGACTTGAGTACTATTATTGTGATGAAACTTGCTTAAGTTTCCGCTGCAGACGCTCCGGTCGTCTTCATCGAGACTCGTGGAGAAGATAAGAAAGACGTCTGAATGCTACTAGACGAACTCGGATGTTGTTTCGCTTTAAATGGGTTTGAAGATACTGAGCATGAAGATTGTGCACCAGTATTTAGTGAAGAGCATGATGCAAATGAAGACTAGGCGAAGCATACAACTAATCGGACTTAGTGAATCAAATCCACGCCAACGTAACTGATGCATATTTGATAGTTAGAAATTAATAATACAGCTTATATGGTATCAGTAAGTCAAGACAAGATTTTCGATGACAGCTCAAACAGAATAGCTACATTAAGTTTGCATGAGCCCGTATAATCTAATGGTGTTAAGAATTGTTTTCAAAATAACGTACAAATAAACACCAAAACCAAGAAATAATTACCTCAACCAGACCATAATAAAGAAATAAACATCATAAATGCTACACAAAATAAAAGCCAACCACATGACTAAATTAACACTCATAACACACGACAAATTCTCGACTTTCAACACCATGGTAACAGTCCGCTACTTGAGGCTGCCATCTCTTTTTGCACGGTTATTACACATGACACACTACGCTTAGCGTACGTCCCGAGCTGCCAGCCTCTAATTTTATTTAGCATATGAAATTTTATCTCCAACACATCAAAGGGACTTTGAAGTTCCTGTAACTTTGAGATGTTGTCTCCTCAGCTGATTGTTACTCGCGTACATTTTTGGGTTGAGGGACTTTTAGTTCGCAATGAGGGCTTTAATGAGGCAATGTTTTTCGAGTATTTTTAGTCCTCTCCCTGTTCCACGTTTAGCTTTAAGCGTCTGTTTTTACAAAGGGTTACATTTGTCATTATAAATCAAACAATGGTCGTGTTTTTAACACACGTAATTAGTTTCACCTGTAATTACTAAGCCAACAGATATGTATATTACACTTCGTCATAATTAAACGTTCTGTTCCTGTAGCAACAGCGGCCTCTACAATAAATTTGACTCGTTGTTGTTGTTATTTGTTATATTTACTGCTTCGACGGAACAATTGCATTTCGTATACTATTGGTATAGTATACGAAATGCAATTGTTCCGTCGTCCGTCGTCGTCGTAGTAGTTTGGTAACTACTAGATAAACTAATCGCCTCCATAATTCTGATGGTAGAATTTTTAGTTCCAATGGTCACTAGTTAAAAATATTAGGTATTTATCTGAATTACAACCCTAATACCAAAACCATAACTCACCCCACAATCCCCTTTATCATCAATATCATTATCTGCGTCTAAAATGACTGTTCCATCTACCCTTTCACCCGATTTTAACTCCATATAATCATACGCGCATTAAGCTGTACCCACGAATATCCTCATATTTCATCTCAGCATATTTCCATTAAGAATTTCATTTAGAATATTACAAGAGGTTGTTTGGGGACGACGACCTGGCACCGTTAGCCTCAACGAACTTAAGTTTTTATTTACATGAAGGATGATAATAAAACCTTACACCGAATCACAATGGGAGTTCATTTTCTTCAAGAAAATTGTTTTTGAGATTATCTCCTTTGTAGTGTGCTTTTTGCACTATCTTCTTACGAGTATGTGAGATGCAGCGAAATGATAAATTGTGTTTTTGCTCTTCTTTGGAGATGGGAGAAAAAACTTGGAATGTATCAGTTTTTCGATCTCGAGTGAGCCGTAAAATTTGAGTGAAGGAAAAGGTTGCTGTAATAAAAGTAGATATACTCGTAGGTACGATGAGCTGACAACATGTCAAGCAATTTTATCAATTTTTGACCTTTCTGTTTATGTTGTTACTTGTAGTAGATTGCCATTATTGTCTCGTATCATAATCATTCAAATCATAATTAAACATTCCTCTATGTTATGTATCGTCGTTAGCAGTTTTTGCAAAACTATTTCTGAAGCCCAAAATTACCACAACGATACAGTAAAAAACAAAGAGCCAAAGTGCTTTCCACCATTTACAAAATCAAGTCGATCGCGAACAAGAGAGAAAGCTTGTCTATTTTCCACGCTTTAACATTTAGCAAGTAGAACAACGAATCCCGGTGGTACAAAAATAAAATAAAAAAACAAAGGAACTAAATTGGCATTCAACTGCAACGCTCACATCCCCCAAGTGGACAGAGCTATCAGAATTTCCGATGAGTACGTCTGTTAGTCCGACGTTCGATTCCCGTTTTGTTATCGCTCCCTAAACGTGGGGAGGTTTTAGTTCTCGATACCCTTTTCACTCCTTCGTATGTGAGTTTACATTCTTAGTCTTTATCGACTAACGTTTTGAATTCAAGAAAATTGTTGCCGTATTTGCTGACGGCAAATTCAGTTGAATTGGGAATGCTTTCAAACGTGTTTTGCTTTCTGTTATTAACTGAAAATAACAGGAAATTGAGGAGAATCTGGAATGAAGTAATGGACAGTTGTTTACACAAGTTACTTGATTGTGATGCTAAATTAATTTTGCACGTAGATAGTGCATCCAATTTTCAAATACAATCATGATTAGATAGATCGGCCGTTGCACGACAGTTTATTTTCATGACGTACTACTAAATTCAGCCATATTTTTTTTAGTTTATAAGCATGAAAGAACGATCTCATTTCTAGTCTAAAACACCTGGAAGCTAACAAGATGGATGTCAATATAATGCCTCAATTTATAACCTATATGTGCTACGTTACTTACTAAAAGTACAGCTATGATTAAGGTATACCTACATCTGAATCAGCCTTGTCGAATACAAGAAAACGGTACCTACCAAAAAAAAAAAAAACAGGAATCGGTAACAAAGACTGTTCTCGTATTATTCCTTCACTGAGGAGGTTTCAGTTTTCAATACCTTTTCTCTTTTCCAAGCACTGTGTACCTACGCCATTTTTGAAACTGCATTATTGCAGTCTTTATCGAGCAAGGTTTTGATTCCACAAATTCGTCTGTGTATTTGCCGAACGAAAGAATACGAACTGACGGTTTTCGAATGGGTCTTTGTACAAAACGTTATCGTAACTACACCTTTATATTACCTTTTTGCCTAGTAGGTACTCATTTGCGGACTCTAAAACCTAATATTATTACTGATGTAGGTAAGTCAGGTCCAGTACAGTCACGTCTATAAGTATGTATACACTTGGCTTTATTCAAAGGCGATTTTCTCCTTTATTTTTTAATGAAATTTTATGTTATTACGAACATAGTATTTTCGAACCCATAGGTTTATGTAAAGTGTCGTATTTCAACGTTGCATTCGTTATTTCACGAAAATATGGCAATTGAAAGTTGCCAAGTGTTGACATATTATTGCTCGTGACTGTACCTGTAAGCATGTTTATACACTAACTGGACAGGTCCACTCAATCTGTGTGGTTATTTCCTCGAAAGATCATTTCAGGCACCAATCTACATGGTCTTCAAATGATCTGACTGAGATTATGTCTATACCATAAAAAGAGACTGTGACCTCTGAGTTTGTTTCGGCCTTTCTTTTCAGAGTAGTCGGGAAGGAAACATCATTGAACTAGTTCTAAAAATATGATTGACGTGTTTGTACAAATTGACTTACAGAAATAAAATCATTCATTATAATATTTGTTATCTAGATTTAGAAATCCATCCAAGACTTGACCATGATACATCCCAACACAACACTCAAATTATATCAAAGCATATCTTTCAACGATAAAACTAAACAGAAAAACTCTCATCTAACAAACCAATCCAGCTAATTATAACTCCCATCATCAAACATTAGCAGGAAACACTTAAATTCATACGTGCCATTAAAATGGGTGCGGGCAGAACAATCAAAGGTAAATAAACAGAAGAAGTATTTAGGACGGAATAGCATGGATGCGGCGGCCGTGCTCCCGACAACTGAATGTACGGGACGTGCCCGTGGTCGCGGGTAGGGCTGCGATACATTTTTTGAATACTATTTATCAAAAAAAAATATATACAGGGTTATTGGAAAAACACTAACAACCTCTTAAGAGGTCATTGTACTCATCATTATCATATGAACAACTTTTACAATGGGACCAAACATGAAATCGTGAAAAAAAAATCTGCTGTTCCCTACATTTTGACGAGTTAAACGAAGATAAATGTAGGGACTGACCCTGGTCTTTGCTCTCCCCGGTGGTTCAGTGGTAGAATACTCGCCTGCCAAAAGTATAGTCCAATCTACACCACATATTACTTAAACTTTTTACTCATTTCTAAAATATTAGTATCATCGTGTTTTTTCTTATTAATCAACTAAAATAATGTGTTCTAATTACAGCCTACCAACCCTGGCTGCAATTGCAACATGTAATTAGAAGCGTTGTGAAATTAACGCGCCAACCGCTTTCAAAACCGAAACAATCGCGGTCACAGAACAACTAGGAATACTGAAATTTATGTTAGGTACGTCTATTTCCAAGTGGCTTTTGTATGCTTGTTACAGCAGGGTGAGGTATTCGAGGGAGACGCCATTTTTTAAATAGAGAAAAGGTGTGTTGTTTTGTTTTTATTATGCTCAACAAAACAAAACAGGGCCGTTTCTGGAGGATGGAAAATATAACGTCTTTATAAAAATACTAGCAGCGCTCCGCAGTTTTACCTGCATAAGTTTCGATCCCGTGGGAATATCGGGATAAAAAGTATCTCCTGGTTATAAGCCATGTGTATGCTAAATTCCAGACAAATCCGTTTAGCAGTTTTTGCGTGAATAAGTAACAAACATACAAACACACTCGCAAACTTTTGCACCATCTTTATAAAAATACTAGGTGACCCGGAGAACTTCGTACAGCCTCAAAATTAAATAATTTGACAAAGTTCAATAGACACGTAACGCCATCTATTATCATAATAACGTTATTGTTGTTTTCCTCGGGAACAGCTTTTTTTTCGGCATGAAAGACACCCTATATCCGTTTCTGTACACCTGACAACGTATAAGCAAAATTTCTGGATGATCAGTTCAGTGGTTTAGGCGTGAAAAGGTAACAAAGAAACAAACTTACATACGCATTTATAATATTAAATTAGGATACCCCAGGTAGAATTGCGTTTTTCAGATCATAATTATATTAAAAAACATTTTTAGTACCATTTGAAACTCCTACAGTCTATCAGTAGTTATCTAATGATTTAATTGGCTTAAGATGTAGTTCAAGGTCTCTCAAGGCCAATTTTATTTGAACTTTAACAGTTTTTCCATAACAGCTAAAATGGCATGACAATCCGAAACACATAAATCTTTTTAATCTGAAACACAGAAAGGTCTACCAAAGTTGCACAAAAGAATACAAAATTGAGTAGTACACTGTAATAAAATAATGTTATAGCAAACCGATTTCCGTTCCAAAAAACTACGTTTAATTTTAAAAACCCCGTGGTTCTCGCTCCGGCACGTATTCAAGCGTTTTAATTCAAATCAAACGTATCCCTATTGTCCAAACTATGCGGAACCACGGAGCTTATTCAACGCCAGAACAAACTAGATATCGAATCTGAATTTCAAATGTGACATTGCGTAAAACTACTTGTTTTAGGAGACATTATTTTTAAAGGTCTTGTCTGGGTGAATGGATTCTGTACGCAAAGTAAATGTTTTCTATACTTACTAAAGAAGTTATTTTTCTGTAACTGAAATGTTTTTGTAAGTTGGAAATGTCTTTGACGTTTGTCTCTGGAATTCCATGTGAGAAACGACAAGACGTAAGAAAATAAGTGAAAATTTTATTTTTACATAGTCGCTTTTCGGGTCTGTCTGTATGACTGCGTTGTTTTTATTAACCGACTTCAAAAAAGGAGGAGGTTCTCAATTTGGATGTTTATATATTGTTTTTAATTTTTTGACACCGACTTCCGAAATTAAAGTTATTTTTCACTTCGTAGTGTTCTTTTGTGGAAGTCGGTATTTCTTTTTTAATTACCTACGCAAAGGATTTGGATGATCTTCACAATCATGTTGAAAAATTATTCCGGAGGTGGGTTTATTTGGATCATACATTAATATTCAGAAATCCTATGGTCGTATAAATTGTGCGAATCAGGGGCGGGTCGCTCTTTGACTTATAATTCCTTTACTTACATACTCAACCTATAATATTCCCACTGCTGGGACATAGGCGTCCTCTCTGTGAGGGGGTGGGCCCCCATTTATAATTCCTTTACTTCAAATCCTTTACTTGAAGTAAATGAATTAAAAATCAACTTAACATTAATAATGGACCGTCAACAGTGAAGATTGATTATTAGTAGAATTTACGTCGGGATGATAACTTCATAAGAGCCCCCCCCCCATCCATTGAGATTGAAACCCATCGTCCATTGAAATACCTAGGGATGTGACATTCTCGCTACTCAAAGGCGATTTGAGTTTGCAACACGATATTTTTGAGAAGCATCGTGAACTATGGGCCCTACACGGAAAGATATCAGGAAAACCTTCATCATCATCATAATCTCAGTCGAAGCACGTCCTCTGCTAGACAAAGGCCTTCCCCAAGCTTCTCCACTTCGACTGTTTCTGTGTTTCTCACATCCAGCTGATTCCTGGGGCCTTCAAAGCTCCATCGCTCACTCTTAATTCCTCAGCCTTTAGGAATCCCAAAAAAATAAGCCTTAGTGTAAAGGCCTTAGGAACCTTATTCCATAAGAAACTTTTTTCGTGATAAAAACGGAACCTGTGCGGCCAGCCTGTCTGAACGTAAAATAAAAATAAATTGCTTCAGTAATATTCAGTTATAACATTTACCTTTGTATTACAATGTGGGTACTTTTCCGAAGTTTACAAGGCTTTATGATCATGCCGGGTTAATTTTTTTAAAGAAAACTCGTGTGTTGGATGCTAAAGGTAGAAAGGCACGAGTATGTAGGAGTTCATTGGAGCAAATAGCTGAAAGCTGATGCGGTTAAATATAGTATTTCCTCTACTCTAGTTGAGGTAAACAAAGTAAGTATTATATATTATATGTAACTAACTATATACAATAGATACTAAAATAAATGACTAACTAACTTACAATACAAATAAATAAAAATAAAAAAAACCGAGTGTGCTTATGACCACACGACTGAAGTGAAACTTCAAACGTATTTGGCTATGAGCGGAAGAGAGAAAGAAAATGTGCGCGCGCACTGCTTTCTCTTGCTTATATCCCCCACTCAACTCCCGTTCGCCTCGCCCGATCACACTTTTCGTAACGCTTACGTCACGCGTTCGCCAGCTTACTCCCCAAGTCAAGCGTGCGTAAAGAAGTTTCACTTCAAAAACAAAGGACACTTAGGCGTCGAAGTACTCGTCCGCATCGCTGTCATCCGAAAACGTGCCCAGAAGACTGGCAACATTGCCACGTTGAA
Source organism: Amphipoea lucens (assembly GCA_947508005.1). Lineage (NCBI taxonomy): Eukaryota > Metazoa > Arthropoda > Insecta > Lepidoptera > Noctuidae > Amphipoea > Amphipoea lucens. The sequence continues at coordinate 21,719,522 of OX382360.1, read as the reverse complement.
TGACAATGCTAATTCTTTAGCTAAAGAACGACCTAGTCCTCTGGTCACGTGAAGTATCGACCAGCCGGCGAGGGATTTCCTTAAAAAGGAGACGCGCGCTCGGGCCCCATGACCCGAGCGTTTGGACCCCAAACGGCTCAAAGCTGTAGTTAAGTAACAACAAAGTAACTAATTATTAATTGGTAATGATAATTTCAGTAAGGAAACATAAGTCCATAGAACAAATAGAAATGCCTCGTTGGATGAGCCAGAATTATTTCATAGTTACACTAAGAGAATCTATCGTCAACAACGACATCATCTGCCTTTAATGTTCCCACTGCTGGAACACAGGCCTTATCTCTGTGAGAGGGAGTGGGCCGTAATCCACCAAGCGGACACAGTGCGGGTTGGTACATGTCACATATCAAGGAATTTTTGGTTCTAGGACATGCCAGTTTACTCGCGAAGTTTGCCTTCACCGTTTTGAGAGCAATGGTGGTGAAATGATTTTCATAAAGTAAAGCACCTGTCTAGGTTCGAACCTACGACCTTCACTCGTTAGTCGCGGCCGTTACCACTGGGCCACCACTGTTCCTACAACAAATTAACATCAAAATATGAACCTATCAACCCTGTACGAAAAAATAAAAACAAACATACTAAAACAAAATATTAAATGAAAACCATTCAAGAAAAAGCAACGATAAAAACATCTTCAAAAACAATTTTATCTCGCCCATAAATCCACATTTAAGACCATTCTACTCAACGAACGCGTTTAGCCAAATTCTTTTCGCGACATCAAAGCCGTGGATCAAGGGGCATTTGAAATTCTGATGCGGTTTTCTTGTTTGCTTCGCTAACGGGCATCGTGTGGCCTGGACTCGCATAAGGACACATTTTCCTAGATTGGTATGTGCTTTTACGAGGTCTTTCGACTAGTGGCTATTGTTGCGACGGTTCTTGCTTTTTTTTTGGTAATGTTTCCATGGTCTGTTTGTTTAAATGTTGACTAGGTGAATATGGAGGTAACGTTTGTTTTTTTTAAGGACTTGCAGATTCTAGAGTGGTTTTAGTTTTTGTTTGGGTGAATAATATTGTGACAGAAAACATATTTTTTTAATCTACATTACAGTTTTTAATGCGAACGCTTGAAAATAACCTAAAAAGAGGTATTAAGTCATTGAAAAAATAGAAGTAAGCATTCAAAAGCTATGATTTACCACACAAACTGATTACTAAACTACTATAGGTAGATACAAGTATGAAGAACAGGGTGTAATGTCACTCAACCTCCATAGATTTTGCGTGACGTCGGTGTGACGCGTAAGTTCGCATGTGGTTATGTCAATGCCGCCATACTACTATTTGAGAGGTTTTGCCTTATTAGGCAAAGATCACTTTGATATAAAATATAAGTTTAAAAACTAAAACCCGACTACTGAAAAGGATGAAACAAGAAAGTAGCTTCCCGTTATCGCATGACGCAGTACTAACATACTTATAAGCTATGGTAGTATGGGAGTATAGAGGTATGAGGAACAGGGTGTAAAGTTCACTCAACCTCCATAGAAAAGGGAGGATCCTTCAACCAGACGGGTGTTGTGTCTGGCGGGCTACTGCCCAATGAGTCATGTCGGGCTGTTGTATATGGGAACTATATTTTCTATCACCAAAATTTATATTTGTCATCAAGTTGTATCACCTAATAAATAGATCTATCGCCACGAAATATTTGTATCACCTAATAAATAGATCTATCGCCACGAAATATTTTCGTTCTCAGATAGCGGGGCTCCGTCGACATAGGATGCAAGAACGAGCGAAGGGCACCCCGAGGTTCGGTTTGGTTAGGTTACTTTAAACCCTTTACACAGAAATAGGGGCCCCGCGAAGCGGGGCTCCGTCGACATAGGATGCAAGAGCGAGCGAAGGGCACCCTGAGGTTCGGTTTGGTTAGGTCACTTGCATTGTTTGGTGACTACATTTTGGTGACAGATCTACTATTTGGAGGACAAACCCTATTATTTAAGAAACACAAACCTAATTAAATTGGTGATAGCTTAAATGATACCCGTTGTATATATGCTAGTTGCGCGGTAAACTCTGCTTGCGCGATGCAGGATTTGCGTGACGTCAGTATGACGCGTTGTTCGCATGTGGCGTTGTAGATACCGCTACAGGTTAATACTTTCTTCTTTGTTTCATCTTTCTCAGTAGTCGAGTTTTAGTTTTTAAAGTTGTTTTTTATATCAAATAGTGGTAGCTGTGGTAGTATGGCGGCATTTAAACTTATTTTTTATTTAATTATTTTGTGGTTTATTTCAGTAATATTTATATTTTTGAAATGTGCTAATTAAGCCTTTTCATTTGATACCCAACAAGGCACCATCCCAAAATATATAATTATGTTTAAATTCATTACTTTATATCCTCTAGAAGGCGCCATATTGAATTTAGTGTGACGTCACATGGCCTATAACCAGCGGACGGTCAAGACGCTTCTAACGATAAATCATTTGTCAAATTATTATAAGTACCTACTTTTAAAGTTATGGGGGAACAGATGAACACACAAATATATACATACTGGTTAAAATCATATACCCGCCATAGTCGGGTAAAAAGAGGTCAACACTTATAGAAATTGGTGCAATAGTTATTGTTATTAGAATAAATTTTCCATAGCAGCCACTGCTACAAATGGAAATCACTGATGTAAAGTCTTTTCTACTTCATACATCTATTCGAATGAATTCGATAAATTAATTGTTTGTTTTCTATCATAAATTAAATTTTATTCTAAAACATCCTTCGTTTTCTTACTATACTTTATCTGTATCCGACGACCCTGGTTACTTATCTCCTTTGGTGACCGTACAGAATGAACTGTAAATGTCACCCGAGTTTGTAGTAATATGTTCCTAAGCATCCATTTGTACTATTGGAACAAGACGATCGAAACTACAAACATGATTGACTGTCAGCCGCAGGCACGACTAGTTACTGAGGCAGGACAAAGCAAAATGTTCTGTGATTGGGTTCCACAATCATTTACCAATTGTTTTGGTCAATCCTTTGTAACTGCAGAGGGGAGCAAAATTACGAGGAATTTGAAATGTCAAAGGAGGCTGCTGATGATTCTGAATTGTCAGTTAATGACAGTTTAATTTTGGAACATCGGGAAAATTGGCATTCATTCATTTGTGATTGTGAATGATGATGTCGAAATCATTGATTATTTTTTACGAAAGAAAATTATATTGGTCTTGTTAAAGAAAATACATATTTCTTTTCTGTATTGTTAGTCTTATCGTCGCTACTTCTAAGCATGAGGTACCATCGCGGACTTTTTCGTCTGATCACTTAAATTTTTTTTTCGCCTAAATCCTGCGGCGGCGCCACGCCACGCCCCCTTAATGTTTTCGCCTATTAGGAAAGCGATAACGCAATTAGTTGCAACCTGTACTGTGCAGCTTAGTGACGCATCACGTGTACTTTTACTATGGGACCAAACCTGAAATCGCACAAAAAAATCAGCTCTTCCCTACATTTTGTCGAGTTATGTGAACATAAAGTCAGTCGGTATGCATTTAAACGGAAATTGCAGAGTTATTTTCTAAACAAATAGTGTAGAGTCATCTCAACATCTCTCTCTAAGTTCGCCTTTGTACCTTTTTGTGCGAAAAGTTTAAATAAATAAATAAATGCAAGGACAGCTGATTTTTTTTCGCGAATTTAGGTTTAGTCCCATAGTAAAAGTTGTTCATAATGATGAATACAATGACCCCTTAAAAGGATGCCCATGAATTTAATTTCACCCTGTATAGATTTAAAACCACCAGCAGAACAGCTGGAGCTTGATATGCAACACTTCTAGAACTACAAGAAGTTAATCAGTTAATGTGACCTTTGAAGTTATTCGAGAACTTTCTACCAGGACTGCAAACATCAACTGCCACGTGTATATTTTATAGTTTTCAAAGTACACAATTTGAATAAGAAGTTCCATACAAATAACATTAAGTTTGTTAGAAACTCGATGCTCTTAGGAAGTTCATCATGAAAGAGAACGGTTGAAGCACGTGCCATAGTTTGCCAAACGCTGTAGAATTCTTAGTTTTCAAAATACACGGGCACAAACTTTGCGCACCATTGCTGGGAGATGATAAATTTAAGATGATCGCATTCATGGTGTACCCACAATAAATTTTACATCGTCACCAGAAACGGCATCAGTAAAACTTGAAATATTTATTTACTCTTGACTGTACTTAACTGTCTAAAAGAGTAACCAAGATAATGTGGATAAGACAAAGTTTAAAACAGAAGACCAACTAGCAGGGGATCGAGGAGAGGGGGGGAAGGGGTGGAGGGGGTTTCAAGGATCAGACCGCACATGTGATCTTGAGTGTAGCGTGAATTATGGAAGTTAAGTACCTAGTATTAAAAAAAAAAATATTTAAGAAAGTTCGTTTCCAAAAAGATTTATTCCCTAATCAGTCATAAAGTACAATGACTAAAAAAAACGATACCAAAGTGAAAGAATATCTTACCAAGCACTGTAGAATATTATCAAGTCGCATCCTTGCAACAAAATTAGAAAAAAGAATAAATTAAGTAATCTAGTAATACAATAATAATTAAGTAAAAATAAGTAGTAGTAGTATAATTAAGTATTTAGTAATTAAGTTAGTTTCTATATTTATGTCCGTATTTTTATGGTGTACATATAAAATACGGGGGGGCTTGTGGCTAAGTAATAACAGCCACACGGGTCGATCGACCAGGTTAAGTTACGCTTGCCGCGGTTGGTCCGTGGATGGGTGACCATCTTTACATACCAAGACCCCTCCGTGCCTCGGAAAGTACGTTAAGCCGTCGGTCCCGCCTGTCATTCGTGGATCTTTGACAGTCGTTACGGGTCGTCAGAAGCCCGAAAGTCTGACAACCAGTCTTACCAAGGGGTATCGTATAACCCAGTAACTGGGTTGTGGAGGTCAGATAGGCAGTCGCATCAGGTTAGACTGGAAGCCGACTCCAACATGGTTGGGAAAAGGCTAGGCAGATGATGATTTTATATGGTGTACATAATAAAGAGTATTCTATTCTATTCTAATCTTAGTAACAACCCGTACTGGGCCCGCGTGGTGGATTACGGCCCACACCCTCTAACAGAGGTCTGTGTCCCAGCAGTGGGAACATTATAGACTAGTTATGCTAAGTAATCTTAGATAGCTCTTACAAAAGAATAAAAATAAACAAGCAGTGTAGGCTACATAAAAAGAGTCTTATTCCATCTCATTCTTATCCGTCCGCTGCAGTAACTCACAAAACACTCGCTCGTGACTTTGTATAACTACGTTAGTGCTCACTCGCCTTCGTTTCGCAGTCAGGTGCCGCCGTAATCCGGTTATCCGGTTCACGCTACACGACAATACAAGTCGCGATGATAAGAATTTGTAATTGTTTTTTGCTTAATACTAAAAGCATATTTTTTTACATCCACTTTGTCTTACTCAGGTATGGACCGCAAAATTACTGAAACTACATCAATTGGCAGTTCCTAATACTTTTCGAATTGACAACAAATCAAATATGAGAAAAACTTTGTTTTTACAGTTTAACCTCCGTCTGATTCAAAATGAATAAACTTCCATTATTTTGTAAACGTTAATAAAACAAAGAAATCTCATAAAACATTTTCTGACAAAACAATAAGGTCAAACAAATTGAGTTTTTGAATAAAGAAATGGTAGTTCCTTACTAAGTAAAAGTAAGTCGGCAAAACAATAAATTAAAAATGTAATTATCCACATCTACAATTTCTTTGATTCGACAAATTACTCCCCGAGGATATTACTAAGACTGCCAGACTGGCAGCGCGGAGCGGGGAGCGGCGCGGGTGCGGGAACGCGCGCAATCTGCCTGTCCGCAGTGGAGCGCGGCTTCGCTCTAAGTGTTGTATCCAGTGTTTGTCAAAATGGATGGATGGATGAAGAATACTTATTTTTACTAGCCAAAAAGCTCGAAATAGTTCGAGAACCCCGGTCCCCGCGCGGGCCGCCCGCGACTCACTGCGACCACTTGTATAAACGAGTTTTGGCGTGAGTTGCCCGTGCGCTCCCCGCGCCATTCAGCCCGCGCCGCTCACCGCGCCCGCGTGCCCACTATGAACGCTCAAATGAAGTTCTGCCCACTATGAACGCTCAAATGAAGTTCTTAGAGCACGCCGCGCCGCGCCCGCTCCGCGCCCGCGTTTTCAGTCTGGCCAAGCACTAACACTACAATAAATTGTTACCAAGTAACAGTCAAACAAAACATCCAATAAATACAAAATTCCCTAATGACTGCCAAGTTAGACATTAGCCGTATCCCAACAACAAAAAAAAAAACCGACGATCCAGCCCACAGACTAAACTTTCCAAACGAAAAACTAGAAACTTTCTTTTTAGCCCGAAGCGAAAATGTCCGAAAGCGTAGGTATTTACCTACTGGAGTTTGTACTAACTTTTTTACTGAAAGCCTCTTTTGAATTGTGTGACATGTTTACTGATGAAATGAAGGCAAAGTCTAGTCACTGGTCCGTACTGTAGGTACCACTATATGTGTTGACGGTCTTTTTTTTTAAGTGAAAACTTCTTAAGCGGCGTTGTACACTTTTTTTGTAATGGGTAAAAAATGTTAAACTCGCGTCAGGACACGTGACCTGATCGAAAATTCGTAAGACGGATGGAGAGTAGACAGCCGGCGCGGCGTAGGAGAGGAAGTATCCCCCTCTCTTTCTACGGCGCGGCGAAAATGTATGCCTGCTGTTTCGTTCAGGCGGCGCAGGGCACTTGCGTGAATGTTCGTGTGGGTTTATGTTACAGCGTGCCTCGCGCATCCATGGATGGTGACAGCTGATGGCTCGACCGTCTGTGTAGTGGCCACACTGCTGTGTATTCGTAAAATTCGGGTATATAAAGTGATTAAAATATGGAAATTGAACATGTTTGTGTACGATAGCGCAATAAATAAATATTGTATTCTACCACATAAATGATAGTACTTTTATACTGATAATAATTAAAGCAATTCGTGCAAAATTATTCCCTAACCGTTCCAAAATATCAAAAATGCACAACGTTAATATTCAAGTTTTCACTTCTGCCGGTACTCCCGGAGTGCAACCCGTCTTTTTTTTATTATTTGGAAAATCATCAAATGACCCCTCCCGCTCTGGGTGGAGCGGAAGAGAGTATTAGACTCTTACTGACTAAAACCCACCCGTGTTCCTTCCGTAGCCCTTTATGTTCCGGGGTAGCAGTAACCCTTTCGGACGATTCGGCTGATTGACACAGGTCTGGAAAATTGGTAAATGGACCAATATTTCAAACTAGCTGCGCCCCGTGGTTTCACCCGCTTAAGTTTCGATCCCGTGGGAATATCGGGATAAAAAGTAGCCTATATATTAATCCAGGGTGTCAGCTACCTCTCTACAAAATTTTACTAAAATTGGTCCAGCCATTTGGGCGTGAAGATGTAACAAACATAAAACACACACACTCACAATCTTTCGCCTTTATAATATTATTGCTAAAGCAGCAATGGTACATATGTAAACTCTGTATTTTAATTTGCTGGATTAAATTGGAAGCATTTTTATTTTATTTACTAGCTGCGCCCCGCGGTTTCACCCGCGTAAATGTCGATCCCGTGGGAATATCGGGATAAAAACTATCCTATGTCCTTTCCCGGGACTCAAACTATCTCTATACCAAATTTCATCGAAATCGGTCCAGCCGTTTTCATCTTATGTCGTGACAACGGAAAACGGGTTTCATTTTTATATATATAGATTATATACTTTATCATAAACCACAAAATACATAACAAAAAAAAAATCGGTTACTAAAAATATACAACGGGCGGCCTTATCGCTTTCTGCGATCTCTTCCAGGCAACCTTGGAATGGACAGTGATTTGCCAGGACATAAAATGGGGATGTCCTTTGTGCAATAATAATTATAATAAAAGAGATACACAGATTTTAATGCATTTAATATCAATATGACAGAAAAAGATCGATCGCAGTTGTCTTTTCGGTCTAGGAAATTAAAAATCAGTGTCTAGATAAATCCCTGTTGGGTGTTACGGCTTAGCTCTCGAGATCAATTATAATATATATTTATATATAACTAGCTTCTGCCCACGACTTCGTTCGCGTAAAATTTCTTATTCCCTCGACCCATCTCTTCGTATTGCATCATCTGCCCGCGTCTCCTGCTCTATCACTTCGTTTCCCCATAGCGCTTTTGCTCGGCTCCTAAGGGTCGTAGCGTGACGTTAAATAGCCTATATGTAGCCTTTCTCAAGAATTGGGCTATCAAATGCAAGAAGAATTTTTCAAATCCGACTGGTAGTTCCAGAGATTACCCCCTACATACAAACTTACAAACAAATTTTACCTCTTTATAACATTAGTATAGATAAAATATTGGATTTCGCCAGATTATGATTTAATTAGTCTACTAAAATATCAATCTAGATTAAATCGATTGTTATTTAATCTGAATTAACACGAGCGTAAACACTTACTCCCTTACTAATAAACGTTGTATATCGTTTGTATAGTTACACAACACTTTATCTTCTTCATTCGAAAGTCAAATTACTGACGACTGAAAGAGAGAAATCGGTGTGTGACTATTCATCTGATATAATACGTTTATTAGTAAGGGAGTAATGATCTAAATTACTTATTTCGACGAATTCTTTGATGCCATATGATTATTTTGTTTATTTTTTCATATAATTGTACATATTATTACAGTTTATATGTTAACTTATATTATGTAAATATCTATACAAATAAATAAAAAACAGATACTATAAAAAAAAAAATACTTATAATTAACAGCGCAGAACGTCATAATATTTTCTGAAACAAATAAAGTAAACTACAAAAGCGATAGTTCAGTTTCTTTACTGCTTTTCTTTGCATTCTCCGTATACTTTACTGGCGTAATATTCCTTAACCGTCTTAAAAAAAAAAACTGAGCCAAAGACGTGACTTTCTTACAAACGCGGACTTACACAAAGAATATGTTTATTTCCTGCAGCGAAACTGTAGTTTGTTTAAAACTAAAATACTTAAACCGTTATATTTTTCTTCGTATAACTATCACGTAAGTAACATCAGAAGTTCATACTTATTACGTACAAAGAGGATTTACTTTAAAACTTCAATCGCAAAGATTAACACTCATGAAGTTAAGAGGAGAATTTTCACAAAGAAAATTAACTAGGAACAACAAACTTTGACGCGGCGCCGGCGAAAATGTATGTACCGTGCAGACTGACTGTACTCTAGCTAGGGCTATCAGTGTCACCTGACACACTTAATAAACCACAAACTTTTCATGTCATTAAATGGAGATAGAATAATAGAATAGAATACTTTTTATTATGTACACCATAAAAATTACAGACATAAATAAATAAACTTTACAATGGGCGGTCTTATCGCTAAGAGCGATCTTTTAAAGACAACTTTTGGATGGATTAAAAACGGGAAGGACAGACAAATACTGTAGGTAGTCTGTGGTGTACCATTTACACAATACAATAAATACATATTTTATGTATATTATACTAATCTAAATAAATATATACATAATATACATATAAAAATATATAATAGTAAACATAAAACAGGAGCATAGAAAATATAATTATGATGTTTAAGGAGGGAGGGAGTGCTTTTTAGGGTTCCGTAGCCAAATGGCAAAAAACGGAACCCTTATGGATTCGTCATGCCTGTCTGTCTGTCTGTCTGTCCGTCCGTCCGTATGTCACAGCCACTTCTTTCCGAAACTATAAGAACTATACTGTTGAAACTTGGTAAGTAGATGTATTCTGTGAACCGCAGTAAGATTTTCACACAAAAATAGAAAAAAAAAAACAATACATTTTGGGGTTCCCCATACTTACAACTGAAACTCCAAAAATTTTTTTTCATCAAACCTGTACGTGTGGGGTATCTATGGATAGGTCTTCAAAAATGATATTGAGGTTTCTAATATAATTTTTTTCTGAACTGAATAGTTTGCGCGAGAGACACTTCCAAAGTGGTAAAATGTGTGTCCCCCCCCCTCTAACTTCTAAAATAAGAGAATGATAAAATTAAAAAAATATATATAATGTACATTACCATGTAAACTTCCACCGAAAATTGGTTTGAATGAGATCTAGTAAGTAGTTTTTTTTAATACGTCATAAATCGAAAACCGCAATTTACCTTTCACAAAGTTACAACGAACTACAAGAACTTTTATATTATGTTACTTGCTGCTACGGAACCCTTCATGAGCGAGTCCGACTCGCACTTGGCCGGTTTTTTTATCATAATTTTAAAAGTTGACAGATTGAGCACGCCTTATCGACACGGGCAAGTCATTCCATAACCGTACTGCTTAAACAGTAAAAGATTTGTCATAGAAACTGGTGGAATGCATCGGCATCTCTAGTATAAGGTTTTCCGATGACCTCAGATATCTATTATGTGTGTCATGAAGGAACTTGAAACGTTCTTTAAAATAAATGGAGAATAATTTGAAATAATGTCTGAAGCAGACAGGAGATTTCAGTTATCCAGCATCAAATTCTAGATACCCATTTCACAAAATGTACCATGAGAAAATCAAGTTTCCTAAAATCGTTTTTTTTACAAGATTTTATTCCAACGGACATTCTAGACCCATCCTGGCAACTGAAACCTAATTAAGCTGTACATTACAACTCTAAATAACCCAAACTCACGGGCTCCGCCTAACAAACCAACTTCTCCAACCTGAAAACCATAAACCAAAACTATGCCCAAGCGTGGCAGCCCTGCCCCGTATAACCGGCTGGAACTAGTTTAAACTAGTATTATAACGATAAGACAGCGGGCGGAGCGTTTGTTCTGTGCGACGTACGAAAGCACTTCGCGTGAAACGTTGCTCGGTGGCTTGCTCATACACTTGTACAGGCGAAAACGGTCGTGATTTTCGGATAACCGTACTTCCGAATACTGGGAGTTTTCAACAGCTCCGAACGATGTGGTGACGCGGTTTTGACTTCCGACAGTTTGAAGTTGCCGAAGTTTTAAAACCGGCTTCCGATATTTCTAAAAGCTCTCGAGTTGTATGTCGGAGAATGTTTAGATGGGAAATTGATGGACAAAACTGGATGCGACTTGCGCTAGAGCTTAAAAATAGAAGAATAGCACAAAAAAGAGAGAGCCCTGTCAGAGTTTGAAGTCGGTTGAATGATGATCACGATATAAAATACGATACTTTGAAGTAAGCACCTCACTTTAGACCACAATTCTATTTCTGCCACTTAAAACCAATTACTCAACTATATTGATAAAATTCCGACCTCGCCACTTTTTCTGCGAGAATAGAATACTCTTTATTATGTACAACATATAAATTACAGGCATAAATATAGAAACTTTACAATGGGTGACACAATGGGCGGTCTTATCGCTAAGAGCGATCTTTTAAAGACAATAATTAATTTATATAATTCCGCAAACAGCTGAACATCGCGAGCGTACATCACTTGCTAGCCCAGCGGTGTTTGTACTCGCTGCGGCATCGTTAATTAAGCTATTTCAAGCTATTAATATACTCACGGATCTGGTAGTAAGTCTAATATTATTAATATAATATTAAGTATATTAATTCTACCTTTGGTCCCACAAGGCCTGTTTGAAGGGAAGTTCGAATAGGTGCACGGGGAATAATCGTCAGTAAGTGACAGTAAAAACAATACAAAAACTGGAACAAAATTAGCAAAAGTACTGTTTCATATTAATTTCCAAATTCCAGGAAAAAACACTCGGATTATAACGAATTTTCAAGAGATTATTCTAATAAGGTTTTTTTTTTTAATAACTTTATTTCACAGAAAATACAGATTTAACATGTTTTATATAAAGACAGTTTTAAATGAGCTTTGGTAGTAACACAATGAAACACAAATCTTGGTAGTAACACAAATCTAAGAATCTATACACAATATGGAAAACCCTACCTCTCAAACTAGGCAAACCTGTATCTTGAGAGACAGTGAGTGTTTTGTCAAACCTTGATTTACAATTCTGGTTCTTTCACGTAGTAGCTACTTTCCTGATTAATGAATCAATCAATAATTTCATAACAAGTGCTCTGCATTAATAACTGCAGTTTTAAACCAGAAGTTGTGAAAAACTACAAAACTAGGTCGAGAAAAACTTCAGCACAAAGTAGAACTTTTCCGTTCCACATTCTCCACTCCTTATTGGCTGCATGTTTAATACGGTAAAAAAAAAAGTGTAGTTTTCGTTACGCCAGGAAAACTCTCATAATTAGTCCATTAATATTTATTATTGTAGACTCATAGATTCTTCTTCTTAGCGTGTCGATGGCAATCTAAATGTACTCGGCCCAGAATTCGGCCACTTGTTTGGCGCCATCACTAGCGTCCATCAGTTCCTGTAACGTGCAGCTGACAGGACACGCAGGGCACGATATAAAGTGTCCCATCGTTTGTGGAACAGCACCACATTTACACTCCAAGGCGGAGTCGTCTATAAATTTCCACCAGAACAGGTTTTCCTTGCTTCGGCCAACCTGGGTCCGGAGTCTGTTTAAAGACTTCCAGTTTACCCAAGGTAACTCATGTCCAGGTGGGAGGTCCTCAGCGGGTGGAACGAACGGTTTGGGTAAGGAAGCACTGTCTCGCCACAGCCTCAGTCTTTCTTGTGGTAGTTCGCCAGTGAGTGGGATTTGCTATCCATTTTCTAATTTTTTAGGACAAACCTAGTACTTATTGCCAAACCTACTCGTACACTGTCCTCCCATCTGTTTTTTGAAAGCATTACTTCCCGCTTCATCCCATAGGAAACGACCAATAGGAACCGTGCACCTAGCTTCTGACGTTTCATAAGTGCTATGGTAGGTTTAGATGGAATAAAATATTTTTAAATTGAATTGAATCTAGATCGACCTAATTCATCATACATTTTTGACGTTTCCTTTACCTTTATTCCTGAACGGGCCCGCTCTTGATCTCGATCACGCCTAATGGAAAGCGATGGATGAGGTCTATGATGAAACGAGCGTGCCCAGAAGATGTTTAATTCACTGAAACTCCCACGCATCGACGAAACACATCAGGCTGCATGAAGCCAGACTCCGGTGGGAGGATGGTCACAAACCAGGTGGGAGTTGGCTCTACCACCGCAAGGGAAGAATTAGCCAGTCAAATAAGGTGTTGGGTGTGACTGTCCAGGACGCGCCGAGCGCTCGGTTCAGTTGAGTAACTGGCGGAACAAACTGCGCTACACGAGGAGGCTTCTTCATGCATCCCAAAAACGTTTAAACGTCTCTTAACTTTAAGCACCGTTCTGAATGGTTTATCCATTATGACGCACAAGGGGGAGAAAGGCAAAAGGATTTTAATTTAAAACAACAGAGACCTGAAAAATAGATGATCACAACACAATATGATTTCCTCGCTGCAGATTTTGACACGTTCATCAAATATTTTGTACACAAAAAAAGACAGCCATTCTCCTGTATGACCAATAACCATTCTCCTCGGATGCATACAAAATGTGGGCAAAATGGACAAAAAGCCACCACAAAAAATTGTCTTTCAATCGAATGTCAATCATGAGTGAATGGCTGACACTCGATGTATCCCCGGCGCACCCGTCCCTACCCGGAGTGAAGTATGATGCAGATTTTTCTACTCATCAATATGTACCGGATGTGGGGCAAAATAGATTGCAGATTTCCTTGCAGTTTTCGTTCATTATTTTGTGCAAACTAGGATACCCTGTGCTATGGGCCAGGAGTCCATAGCACAGGGTATCCTAGTTTGGATTCCTGACTCCCACAAGTCCTAGTACTTCCAATTTTTGTGATACTTCTATTCTGTAATTGTATTTTGTGAGTGAAAATAAATAATTATTATTAAAAATCATTATTATCATTAAGTTCTATGCGAATAATGAACGCAAAATAAATAATTTATTAGGAAAATGTGGCAATCTCTCATAACTTGTAATCTGAAGGCGAAGTTCCGTAATTGAAAACGTTCAAAATCTAGTCGCAATCTCATCTCAGCGACAATCAATGTCAAAAGCTTGTCAAAAATGTTAAAATTAGAGGTATTTTTGACAGATTGAGACCGAGATCTGACTGTGAACGTTCTTATAATTACGAGAATTGCCACTCAGGTATCCTTATGATATTATAGTTTGTAGCAGTTAAATCGATATTATGTAAAGAAGGTACTACATATCACTTCAAAATAAGTTTTTTAATACATCTTATGCCAACAAAAAGACTTTGACAGGTGGAGATAAATTTTCCATAATTAAATGTTAACACTCTTCAATTAAGAATTGCAGAGCAGTGGTGGTCCAGTGGTATCGGCCGCGACTTTACGAGTTGTAGGTCGTAGGTTCAAACCCAGACAAACGTTTTGACGTTCAAAAGTGCCTTTTATGTGCCTATTTGAAATAAATGCTTTGACCTTGACTTTGACTTTGACTTTGACAGGCGCTTTACTTTGTGTAAATTATTTCATCATCACTGCTCTCAAAACGGTGAAGGAAAACATCGTGAGGAAACCGGCATGTCCTAGAACCAAAAAACCGAGTGTGCTTATGACCACACGACTGAAGTGAAACTTCAAACGTATTTGGCTATGAGAGGAAGAGAGAAAGAAAATGTGCGCGCGCACTGCTTTCTCTTGCATATATCCCCCACTCAACTCCCGTTCGCCTCGCCCGTAACCCTTACACATGGGTCGTACTTGCAAAATCGAGTACCAGGGCTTCCAAGTACGTCCACCTTAAGAAACCAGGGCCTAAAACCAGGGCTCGAGATACTTTCAAGTATTTTCTATCTGCATCGAAAACTGATCCATAACTTCATACAAATAAGAAGTACAATCGCGTAATCAAACAAAAGCCCTGTTGGAAGTAAAAAGTACTTGCATAGGAAATTGATCCGTGAATTCCTATAAATAAGGAGCACAATCGCGTTTACAAATAAATACTTTTACAAACCATTAAAGTACAAATACTTGCATACGAAATTGTTCCGTAGACTCTTACCACACCTCGGACACTCCATACAACGCTCGCAAAATAATTACCTATTACTACTACATAAACAAATGACGTTTGTATACGTGCAAATGTGTGCGGGAAATCTAGTAGCGTAAAAAAAAATGGCGCGGAAAGCAATTTGTGTCGGGGAACCGAACGACGTCGGCGGCGGCGCTGCCCGAACGTGTGCATTATTATGAAGTGACCAAGTAGTTCAATTGTTTATTTATATAGACGGGTTCGTAATGAAATAAAAACACTAAAATAGTTTAGTTTAAATGACTTTTCTGTAAATAATGGGTTATTAAATCGCATGTTATTAAAAATGCGAAATCATACAAACAGTATATGTAAATACGAATTCGGAAAAGCATCACAATATCCAACCATCAAAATCAAATCAAAATCAAATCAAATCAAATCAAAAGTCATTTATTCAAACTAGGCTGAGAATCAGCAATTTTCGAACGTCAAAATTACAAAAGACAGTCCCCCAAAACGCCCGCCCTTCGCCACTTCCTAGTGCTTTCGCTGGGGAGAAGAAGTGGCGGAACAAACTCCCCAGCAGCACAGCTGTCTGTTCAGTTAGAAAATAACTAATTTTATACAATACTAAGTATGCAAAGTAATTAACATTACAGGACACAGAACCTTAAATTAAATTATTTGCCATAGGTTAACTAGCCACGCCAATATACCAACAAATACAATAAACACTATACGTACTCAAGCAAAAAAAAATTAAAAATATAACCAAAAAAAAAAACTTACTGACCAAATAAAAGCCTCCAGGTATAAAGGGCGTGACAGCTTACATATATATGCAATGCTGGGTTCTGTTTACATAGCTGTCACTTGAAGTCACAAATGATAAACTAGGACCATCGAAGTAAAATAAATAAACAAGTTATTACTACTAATAACAACAATAAAACCATGGTCAGCAAGACATAGTACCTCCTCCTTTTTGTGAAGTCGGTAAAAAATACTTGCATACGAAATTGTTCCAAAAGGAGCATGATCGCATTTGCGAAAACTGACGCGGTTGAGTACCTACGTATTTAAGCGAGTAGCGGTATAAGATACTTAATAGTCTTGCAAGTATTTTGAGTCGGTACCCGGTGTGCGTACTTGGAAGCAAATACCTGGAGACTTAAAAAGGCCACATTGGCAGAATCATAAAAGGATAACATTATGAATCATAATAAAAGTCGTAAAATGGTCACAAACTGACAATTCATAATATTATTTGCGTAGAATTTCATATCACGCAATTCATCTGTTTGACAGTTTTGTATGGAGATTCGTAAAATGGTCCACAAAATATGAATTGCTTTAATGTCAAATAATATTATGAATTGTCAGTTTGTGACCATTTTACGACTTTTATTATGATTCATAATATTATCCTTTTATGATTCTGCCAAAGTGGCCTTTTTAAGCCCCCTGGTGTAAAAACCCGGTCGCATGTTTATGCGACCGGGACCGGGTTTTTACACCAGGTATTTCCAGCTATTTTTTACGTACCTTCCCTACTCGCGATCACACGTTTTCGTAACGCATTCGCCAGTTTACTCCCCAAGTCAATCGCGCCTAAAGAAGTTTCACTTCAAAAATTCGAAGACATGTGACATCTACCAACCCGCACTGGGCCCGCGTGATGGACTACGGCCCATTCCCTCTCACAGAGAGGAGGCCTGTGTCCCAGCAGGGGGAACGTTATAGGCTGATTATGATGACTCTTCAATTATAAATATACTACCCAAAATTCATTCAACCATACTTTTCACTTCACAAATTTATCCAAAACCTGTTTTCTCCGAGAACTTTCTCTCCATCACCATCCGAAACCTAAACAATATTTAAAATCCCAACTGAAAGGAAACAGAAAATTCAAAGCACCAATTCCTTAAAAAACTCAATTGGACTTGTGATGCAAATTCACAAATCTACTTTACCGCTTCGGAGCTCCGACAGAATTAAACTCTATTTAGATATCCACGATTTGCTGAGTGATCTAACTCGTCCATGAAGTGGTTTTAACTTATTTTGCGCGGAATTGGTTTTCAAAATGAGAGTAAGTTTAAATTACTGGTGTATTTTGTTCAGCTTTTTTAAGTGTGTAAAGAAGTGCGGATTTCTATGGGGATTGAGTGTTTCGGTCTTTAAGGGAAATAATTTGGATCTGATTAGCTTCTTTTTTATCTTTAAAAATGATTTATTTATTTTTAAGAAATTGGCAGATTCGTCTCAGTACTAAGTTGTTGTAGGGTTTATTATTTATGTCTCATAACAATTTTTTTAAATATATATATTGTTGTACATATGTAGGTATGTATATATGTATTAATTTTTATATAATTATTAGCTATAAATTTTTTTTTTCTTTCTGTTATTGCACCTACTGTGTACTGTCTCTGCATCACCCTAAGGTAGACTGGTAGAAAATGCCCAAAGCATTAAGTCCGCCTTTGTACAGTTTTTACTTGTGCATAAAGTTTTAATAAATAAATAAATAAATTTATTTTCTGTAAGTAGGTTTGTTAAAACGCTTTTACACGTCAATCATATTTTTTTAAACTAGATGAGGTCGGCGTTTCCTATCTGACTATTCTGAAAAGAAAGGCCGAAACAAACTCAGAGCTCACAGTCTCTTTTAAAGTCCAGACAAAATCTTGGTCAGATCATGTGAAGACCATGTAGATTGGTGTCTGGAATAGTCTTTTGAGAAAAGAACCACACAGATTGAGCGGACCTGTCCAGTCAGTGCACGCCTTTGTCAAAAATCGTGCAACTCAACTCAGAACTTGAGGAGCTCACCGATTTGACGAACAATACCAAAGATAGGACATTTGGGTTGGCCGCGTAAATGACTCAAACTGCCAGATCATGATTAAAACTAAGAAGGAAAACAGAAAAAAGAAATGACCCACTTAATAACCCTTGGTTGACTGGCAGAGACCTTTGTACCATTTTAGTTGTGTGAAATAAACCTACTATTGAATACAAACGATTTTGAATAAACCAATAAAGAAAACAAAACACGCACAATAGTTATGAAAGGAAATGAGTATCAACGGTGCGGTGGTTTTCTGTAGGTAAGGAGGAAATAAACAAACCGGCGTCTGCTGAAGTTTAATTTATTATCATCGTGTATCAAAACCGAATTTACCTGAGTATAGCCGGAGGTGTGCTACGTGCAATCACAGTTTGTTGTACAACTTTGTCGAAAATGGTGACACACTTATACGAGTGCTTTGGAATTGGGTCATGCATTTCTTCCCGATTACCGGTCAAGCTCCGCGCGTAACCTATGTAGTACGATACAATATAAAATCAATTGTGTCTCATTAGCGGAGCTTGAGTTGTCATGAATTGGAAATATGTCATTTGAATAATATTCGATAGGCTCCACACTAGTTGGAACGGTGACCTTGTGAAGGTCGCGGAAATCCGTAATGATTGAGGTTTGTTTCCAGGGGGGTCTATTCCGTAAACACGAAATACGTATACTCCTTTCTGAAATAAGATTAGACATTTAAGAAAACCGTTCAAGTGCGAGTCATACTTGCGCACCGAGGGTACTAGGTATGTAAATGGTTTATAACGGGAAAAATAATTTGTAATGTGACTAGAAATTTACGGTTTTCGGATTTTTAAACCGACTTCAAAAAAAAAAGGAGGAGGTTATCAATTCGACTGTTTTTTTTTTATGTTTGTTACCTCATAACTTGCGACTGGGTGAACCGATTTTCATTATTTTTTTTTTTATTTGAAAGCTGGTGCTTCCCGTGTGGTCCCATTGTCACCATTTCAATATCTGATGATGGAATCTTAGAGAAATCGAGGGCAACCCTTAAATTTTATAGGCTTACTTATTGTTTTTCGCATGTTTTATGAAGTATCTTGTGTATTTGCGTATGGTTGTCACCATCTCAGGTAGCTGGGCTGATGATGGAAGGTACAACTCCTTAACAGTAAGAAGTTACTCGAACAGGAAAGGACTGTTTTAGTAAATTGTTTTGATGCGATAATCACTAGGCTATTGTAACTTAGATAAATTATAAGCAGACCCACTAAAAAGCGTGAAATAAAAACTTTTTAAGAAAAAAAAACCGACTTCCAAAAAAGCACTACAAAGTGAAAAATAACTATTTCGGAAGTCGGTGGCAAAAAACTAAAATACAGATCCAAAGACACCGACTTCCGAAATAAAGTTATTTTTCACTTTGTAGTGTTTTTTTGGAAGTCGGTTTTTTTTTCTTAAAAAGTTTTTTTCTTTTACTTGTGCTACATGGGCCGCCCATTGTATATTTTGTAGTGTTTAATGTGGTTATTTCATGTTATGTATTTTTGTGGTGTACAATAAAGTATATATAAATAAATAAATAAATGACGTTGCTTTTTGCCATATTCCATTATTTTAGGTCAACGGGAAGTAGGTACCCTATAGGTTTTGATTCCGGAACATAAACGCCCATATCTTTTGATTGCGTCGACTTAGAAGTTTGATTTTTGAAGTGAAAATTTCTTTAGACGCATTGAAAATTTTTTGAGATGGGAAAAATCATTGAATTTGCGCCACTGTTACCGTAACCGACACCGCTTCAGATGTGGTCGGCTGTCCTCGGGATATATCTACTTTGTTTTAATGTGTTTCCGATATGTCAGTGAGTGTCGTTTGTGTTTTGTTTAGGTATATGACGATTAAAAAAATACACACGTAATTATTCAAGTTTTCACTTCTGTTGGCACTCCGGGAGTGCCACTTTTTTCACTTCTTCAGGGGATTGCAGTCCTAAGTATTTGATATTAATTTCAACTTGATAACTCCACGGGTTCCTAAAATAAGGAACTTGAACGACGGACAGGCAGACGGGCAACGAAGTGATCTTATAAGGGTTCTGTTTTTCCTTTTGAGGTACAGAACCCTAAAAACGCTTAAACCCAAAACAGTAAATTTTTTTAAAATTAAAATTTTGCTACAAAAGGAACACAGCAAAACACGGTTGAATGTTACATAACTACACTTTAAAATTACGAATACAGGATACGGAAACAAAGACGTATGATCCTACCAAAGTAGTGAAACTACAAAATGAGGTTGATTTAAAACGTTCAAACCCACAGTAGCACTTTTTATTGAAACCTTGCAGCAAAAAGAACACCGCAAAACACGGTTGAATGTTACATAACCACACTTTAAAATTACGAATACAGGATACGGAAACAAAGACGTATGATCCTACCAAAGTAGTGAAACTACAAACGGAACTCAACTAATAGAAACAGAATTTGGTATCAAAATGTAGGGTGCTCATAAATTTTAATAAAACGTGGACGTTTAATCCGCTCGCGGACGTGTCTAGCCCCAAGTTGTGTTTGCACGCGATATGATATTTTATTCATTGTGTTATATTTTGAATTTAAATGGGATTTTCGTAATTTGTGAATATGATTTAAGTTTGGGTTACCAGGGGGTTATCAATGTTGCGGTTATTGGTGTTGATGGGTGAGATAAAAATAAAAGTAGGTACGTTTGAAAATTAATTAAATGCCAAATTATTTTTAATAATCACAAATCATAATGGTACAGCACTGTGAGCTCGCGGTACCAGGAAGAATAAATTAACCGGTCAAGCACCGCGTGTCGCCTATTGGCGACAAAACAATAGGAAATCAGCGGAGCTCGACAGATAAACGATGCGGGTTTGCTGAATAACTTCCATAATTATTATTCCTAAGAACATACTCTTGTCAGCTAATCTGATTGCTACTGTTGTAACACTGGCCCGTGCGTAGTGTACAGAAATTAATTGGAAACAAGCTGATGATGGTTTCTATTTGAACTATACTACTCACCACCGTGCTAAAGTAAATTTATAGGGTATATTCTGCTAGGGAAAGATTCAATTAAACAAGTACCTTCTTACACAATATAAGTTTATTGGAATTAATACAAAATTAAGGCACACATACAAACAAAGTGGCGAGCCACTAAAATAATGCCTCTTTCCCTGCTACTATGGCATTCACCCACACAACTAGTCTCCGTACCTAGTGGTATGGGTGAAAACCTGCATGAGACAATAGCAGTTTCTCAGAGTCGCTATGCGAGTCCGCGAGGGAATAGATCAATAACCTTACTAGCTCACGTACATGTGTCGACCTATTTGGACTGTGCTCATATGGGGAAAATAACCAATATGCTAAGCTAACCCGAGACACAATATCTACAACAACTGGTCTTAACACCTAGCCTTTTTACAAAAGGCCTAACTCTCTCATAGGTTAAATTATTATCTTACACGGATAACCTCTCAGTTTTGAATTCAGTTCATACCAATCAGTTAGTTCTGACCTCAGTCAGTTGACGGATCGTCGGTCCTTGGCTTCGCTCACAGGAGGTTCCTGTGAGCACACGCGAACGCGGCCTACGGACGAGATGGTGACGCTTTCGTTACCTGGAGTGGCGTACTTCCCTCATAACCGGGAACCGGCTAAGTAAGGCCTTCCTGAACGTCGGATGACCACACCGCAAGGGATAACCTTAAAGCCGCCTGCGCTCTGATGAATTCCAAATCATCACACAACGGCGCAACATCCAGGCATCAATTTAGCTGCGCATAGCACCAATCAAAAGAAGGCTAGCATAACAAGCCAGACCTGTAACAACGTCCTCGTGTCAGAACACACATGCAAGAGACCTGGGCTATAGGCTAACCAGCAAGAATAAAGCAAATGGTTGAATACTCACAGGATTCTGCTCTTTCTGGATTTATATTAAAACCCCATTGGGTTATTTGGGCACATCCCGTTCCTCTCAGGATATAAAGTCCCTCTCAAACAGCCCCCAGGCTCGTGTTCTTGGTCGTAAAAGACCGGACACGGAACACCGTTTTTTTCCAAACCAATCTGACAGTTTCTCGAATAATCTTCCACAGACTATATAAGATTATTATCGATTTTTATCTTTATTACTTTCGACATTGTTTTTTAATTAAAAATATGGTGAATTATGTATGTTTGTTTATTTGTTTTAATTTACTGTTAAACTGTAATTTATTTACTAAACACAAAAAACCGTCTTTGCGTAACGTAAACCACCATGACCAACGCTATTCCACGACAGGTGTCGCTAGTATTAGTTTTGCAACGTCACACTGTTTTTTCTCTATTCTTAATACAAAGTAATATTAAAGGACATGGCTATAAGTTCATAGACAAAAAACCCAGAATCGCCAGCAACGAAATGTATAAAAATAGTTTCACTATAGTAAACTCAGTACGGTTTCAAAAAATCAGCTTCCTAAACCATATAGTATAAAAGTTATTATTATACTTTGTGTGTTTATGTTATTTATACTTACATTGATTACTCGACTTTTATTTTATCAAAATCTCTTTAGTATAATTATGATAATATATTAAAATAATGTAAAAAATATACCCCTCATCTTTTAATATGTTTTATTATTAATAATCTTTATACAGGGTGATTTTTTTTTTTACTTTGTTATAAATGAGCTCTTTATTTTAGTTTGACGTATGTCATTACTTCCCAGAATTCGATCCTTACTAGCGACACTATCGAATGGTGTAATAATACAGTGTTTTTTTTTTCAAAATCAACAGGTTCGATTCCTGGCTAGAAATATAGATTTTTCAAAAATCCAATGATGCAGTTTTAGTTTTCATCAAAATCGAGCCCGCGACTCCTTTGAGTACTTTTCGCTAGTCCTCATAGTTTCGGATTTGGCCATACACGCCAACTTGAAAAATTCACCCTGTATATCTAGTATACCACGTCTTTTTTGCAGTATATTATTATATATTTTTGTTGTACATATTATGCCTATAAAAATGGCTTATATGAAGTTTCTGGCGATTCTGGGTTTTTTTTTAGCCATCTCTTTTGTCTCATAGTTGTGCCATCTATTTTTAACGGACTCGCGGAGGTTGCATGCTACAACACGTCAGGTTACCCCGCCCTTACAGCACAACGAGCACAACGAGATGGCACAACGAGTAGTGTTACAAAATGTTCGGATTTGAAGATAGTCGTCTTAGTCAACCTGTATGACAGCTAGGTGCTCTCTGATACTCGAGGTCAGTCAGTGACGCGCGAGTACTATACGGTGAACTCAAAACCTTGACTGAAACCCTTGCATTTTGAGAGGGAGTCGCACTGCGTCCGCTACGCGTTACGTCCGTTTATAGCCCTATTGTATTCTCGAAGATGCATTTTTTCTCGGATCAGTTGCGTTGCAGCCGTTCTACCTAAAGTACACTCAACGCTAAAAGTGCTTGTGATTAGAAAAATATCATACATACCAAATTAACATTTTGTGAAGCATCGTACTAGGCGAGCAGACGAATCAGGAGATGGTTTTTGTCTATTATATCTATTTTGAATATTGTATGTATTGGCAATATTATTGCGAGTATAGTGGCGGCTTTTAGTCAGATGGTTCTTTGCGTTTTGACTGTACTGAACTGACGGACGCAGAGCGACTAATCGTAAAATATGAAGGTCGACGGCCGTGGTGCGATCGATTTGAAAAAATTAATCTTCAAAATACAATGAGGCCATAAACGGACGCTACGCGTAGCGGGCGCCGTGCGACTTCGTCCATTTTGAGAGGTTTTAGTCACCCAACTAAAAGTTTCTGTAATAGTCCACTACCTCACCAAAAAATCCTACTTTAACGGCAATACTACTAAAAATATTCACTAGATTTGAATTCTAAATTATATAAATCACATTTCCCGGGACAATCCAGTGCATGTCTCGTTAAAAGTCAGACGTGCGGTCACCGTACCAGCTAAGCCGTATCGCTCGCTGTATGAAATTCAAATACTGACCCGCTTGTAACCTGAAATAGGAATAGTTGACTTAAGGCGGATAAAGGTGGGTGTGTTTATCGTTTGCAGTTCATATCGTCGACCGTAGGTTCAATTGAGGTAAGGGACAAAATACGATTTTTCAGGAGAGGCCGACAAAGTTTTTTTTCGGACGTTATTATGGGGTTGATTCGAAATTTGGATCCATAAATCATTAGGGTAAGGGACATTTTCTTAAGCTAGAATTTTTTCATATTCACCATTCGATAGAGCAAAAAATTCTGAACAAAACTGTATACTCATTTTGGGTATTTTGTCCCTTACCTCAATTGAACCTACGGTCGACGATATATAAGTTTTTGTTATAATAGAATGTTAGTTGTGGATGTAATAAAATAACCTTCACGAGTTCCACGGATCCTGCAGCCAAACCAAGCTTATTATTATTACGTGATTCTTTTTACCACGGCAAGTTCTATTATTATTTTGACTTATCAGGTTAAGCTACGCTTGTCACGGTCGTTCCGTGGATGGGTGACCGTCTTTACATACCAAGACCCCTCCGTGCCTCGGAAAGCACGTTAAGCCGTTGGTCCCGGCTGTCATTCGTGGATCTTTGACAGTTGTTACGGGTCCTCAGAAGCCCAAAAGTGTGACAACCAGTCTTACAAAGGGGTATCGTATTACCCAGTAACTGGGTTGTCAGTGGCGTGCATTGCATAAAGGCTTATAAGCAGTGCCTATCTCGATAAATCACCATAAGCCTGTCAACTACATTTTAGTGTATGTGCCCCACAATTAAGAAACTCACTAAATTATCATACCTAACAAAAAACAAAATTTTCATACAAACACGCGCGGCAGTAGGCAGTCGCCGGACGGCCTACTCGGCTCACTCTTTATCACTCTTAAGTAGTCATGGCCTACTCAAATCCAACCGAGTATGCATGTTAAAATAATACTTTGTAATTTGGCCGTGCGAAGAAAGAAAGGGATGGATAATGAGGTCACCGATAGTGAGGTAAAAATGAAAATCCAAGATGGCGGCTGCGAATTTTTTTTAATTTTTCATCATGAGTGTCGTTTTCATGGTTTTTGAGGGTGCTGAAGCCAATATTGAGGTCAAAATGAAAATCCAAGATAATGGCTGCGAAAATTTTAAAATGTTTCGTCATGGGTGTGGTTTTAATAGGTTTCAAGGGTCCTAAAGCTGACAACAAAGTCAATATGAAAATCCAAGACGGCGACAACTTTATAAAAGCTTCTAAAAACGTAAACTAGATGGCACTGTAATAAATACGCGTATTAAATTCACATTTTCTCTCTCTCTCTCTCTCTTTCTATTAGATTCGAGTGATAGAACTTTCATTTGGGGTTTCGTCCATAAACATTAATATTAATCAGTTTTTCATTTGCATTACCACGTACTGCAATAATAACGTAGGTAACTACTGTATACTCAACAATATTGCAGTAATATGCTGGTCATAATTCGTGTGTGGTTTTATTTCGACAAAATATGGTAAAATATTTTGTGATGTATACATACATTTTAAACAGTTTCAGAAACTTAGATACGTTTTTACGAATTTGATGATAACTTGATGAGAAGTGGCGAGTTGCACACAATATATAATAACGCAAACGCGCAATATAATCATTTATCATAATATATAATCATAATCAGCCTATAATGTTCCCACTGCTGGGTCACAGGCCTCCTCTCGGTGAGAGAAAGTGGGCCGTAATCCACCAAGCGGTCCCAGTGCGGGTTTGCTACCATAAATCTTTGTAATGATTTAGTACCTTTTCATAACAAACACACGAAGTAAAGCAGCACAATTTTTCTAAATTAAACCATAAAGCCAGCGCAAACTCAAAATTAAATAAAATGAAGCCAGGAAGGACCTCTCTCCAACACATTAAGGTGAATGCGCAGTGATAGCCCGCGAAATTCAAATTTTCTTACGTTTTTTGCAATTTTCAGGTCAGTGTCAGGTTTTATCTTGATCAAAATTTGATTCGCGACTATAAAAGATACGTATTTACAGAATTATAATCATCAGAATCATTAATACATCTTTCTAAGTTAGATTTCTACCGTTAAGGACAAATGTCGTATGGAAAAGTGTTTATGGTAGAAATCTAACTTAAAGAGATATATTAATGATTATAATGACTATAATTCTGTAAATACATGTCTATTATAGTCGCGAATCAAATTTTTATCAAGATACAACCTGACACTGACCTGCAAATTGCAAAAAACGTAAGAAAATTTGAATTTCGCGGGCTACCACTACGCATTCACCTTAATTTCAAACTTACATAGAAAATAAAGGTCCTATTTCCAAAACTTACGTAACACCCTCGAGTGCGGAGCTAAATAATCATAATTTATATCCCGCCACATATAAATTAACACAGGAAGCCATTATCAGGCTAACAGATGACAAGCGAGGCATTAAAGTCTAAAATTGTACAAAACTAATTACCGCGAAGACCGTTTGTAAAGGTGGCCGCTATGTAGCTGTAATGCGAGTCGGAGCTAAGTTTAGGTGGGTTGTAAACTTGCGATTTGTCGCAGAAAAGTTGTGAGACCTAGATGTACAGCGGCTTTTGTAAGACGAATGTCTGCAATGCTTGGAGGTTTTAAGGTAACAATAGTCAAGTAGGTACTATATAAGCAGCAGGTATTTGTGAGTATAGAATGTCGCAAATAAGCAAATAGTAAGAATACACTAAGAGTCGAAAGTATAATCATATAGTGTGTCTTAATGATTCTGCCGAAATTAACTTAATACTATACTTAATTAATTAAATATGACTTTTTAAATTATTTTTCAACTGAATATTTATCTCGCCATAGTTTATCCTTAAGACACAGCAGCGCAATCTTTTAACGAATTTCAACTCAAAATAGCAAACTTTGGAACACTAAAAACTAACTTGAGCGTAGGCGACGCTAATATCCTTCCTTTAAGTATTTTCAGTTACAACTCATAAAAATCTAATGTTTGCAAAAACCTTAACGTTCTCCCTTTAGCAACACTATATTAAAGCGTAACAACTGAAGATGTAGTGAGTCTTTGAAGTGGATGGAGAAGACGACGGAAGTGTTGCCAGTGGCGATAAATATCTAGGTAATGGTGTACCGTGGCCAATCGGTACGGTTGCTATGTTGGTCGCGGTTGATTTACTTGAGGAGTTATCACATAATGGCATCGGAAAAGGATCTACTAAATATAGTATGAAAAGATTTTGTAATGATGATGAGGCAGAAAAAAGAATAATATAGGTACTTAGAAATAAATTAAAGTGAATTATATACAGCAAGTGGCATCCTGTATTTTCTGCCGACCATAATTATGGGAGGAAGGCGTCAGTTTCTGTATGTAATTTTTAATTTACTGTACAACTTCAAAAGTATAGCAGAACGGTCAAAATTTTATTACCTACCTACAGTATTTTTTCAAAAATAAGGAACTGTTAAAAGCAATGAATTTGGTAAAAAAAGATTCATCAATATTTTACAAAAATAATGTATATAAAATACAAGTAAAATATTTTACTTCAGAGCATTCAAAACAAATAACTTCATCATCAATAGACGGTAATGAAGTTAGTGAAAAATTATAATTTATAAAGCATAAATTCCCATGGATACTCAAAAGAAATCTCTTTCAAAGTCTGCAGTCATCGCATATAGAGAATCTATTAATATTAGATTATTCACAAGCAATATTCCTCTTTGAGCGATAAAATACGTGCAAATTTCATATTTGATACTCATACGCGATGAGAGGTTTTATAAGTTCCTGCTACGTGAAACCTCCTTTTGACGTCGACCAGAGTAATGAGACAGCGCGGTAGCTAAATCGGGCGCGATTTATCAAATTATATGAAACCGCTGTTGCGTCCGTAGATAATTCTGGGTAGCAAGCGATCGTCTATTGTTTTACCATGTGGAAATACTGCAACCTTCTACTGTCCACTACAAAAACTCGCGATCAACTGTGGCCACAAAATCGCGCCCGCTACCGCGACCGCTATCGCCCCAGTCACTGCGTGTTGACTATGAACATGGTCTTTATATTTTAACGTATAATATATTGCATCGCGTGCAACCAAATCTGTCTTGCGCGGCTATCTTATTAAAGCTCATTTCCGCATTTGGGATTATGAGGAAACCAGTAATGTTGTTGCTTTTATCTTAAACAACGTTAAGATAACGAGTGAAATAGCGTTTTAATAGTGTAATATGTTACCTGTGGAATTATAATACATCTTAGTAAACTATGGCAAAAATAACAAGTATAATATAAACAGAAGGTCTAGTTTGAAAAGCTGAATTAAGTATCTACTAGAGATAGGTATACAAATAATGAAAAAGTTTTAAAAACCTTCGCACTCCTTCCAGGAATATAAAAAGCCTGCACATGTCTGAAAATAACTGAAAAACCCAATTTGAGTCCAACTGTACGGCGTCTATTCATTCCAAACGTTTGAATCCAAAAAAGATAACCAAGAACCGTTGCTATCCTAAAATGGACCGTGAATTTTCGCAGCAAGATTTAATACAGTTTGCAAACAACTCTAGGCTGTATGCGATTCAAAAGATCATTCAAATATGAACGTTCAGATGCTATGAATAGAATTGAGATTGCTTTACGATACTGTTGGTTTAGTTTTAACGCGCGCACGTGTGGAACATGTGAATTATGCACCTTTGAGCGTCGCGTCGCGTCGAGTTTCCAAACTGGATTGACAAACATATCAAAAGGATTCACTTCTTTATGAAATTACTAAATATTGCTTGTGCAGATCTGAACAACATACTAATTTATAATGCCTTTGTATATTACGTTGAAATAGATTTTATTTTTGTTTAGTTTTAAAGACATTGTAAAAAAGCTATGTTAAGTATATTTTATTTTAATGCTCAAATCGATGTAGGTACAAAGATTTTTTAGGACGAGCCAATGCAATAATGTCCGAAAATTGAAGCCAAATATATTTCAGATGGAGCATTATTTTTATCAACATCATAGGAAACAATATTTATTTTCACAAGTCTATCCCCAGTCAATGTCAGAAGTACATGGTCTTTTCTGCCGACTATTATTTTGTGCCCGACAAATACATCAGAGATCGTCAGAGCCGCCGGCACAATCCGTTTGCGCAACTGCCAGCCAAAACTGTAGCCAGAGCCGAATCCTCAATCTGTCGTACTCTAAAGGGGCTGAATGCCCTTCTGGCTGCCAACCCTGAATCTGATGTGTTTGCGGACGAATGGATTAAAATTATGCGTATATGTCTTGAGTTCTGTGAGAGAAAGTATGCAAGGGAGTCCACTGTTCCATGTTAGTTTTAAATTATATTATTGTCAACGTAATTATTGTCTCAATGTAATTAACGTAATTGTTGTTGCACCGTTTTAATCCATACTAATATTATACATTCGAAAGTGACTCTGTCTGTCTGTCTGTATGTTACCTTTTCACGCCTAAACCACTAAACCGATTTAGATGAAATTTGGTATAGAGATAGTTTGAGTCCCGGGGAAGGACATAGGATAGTTTTTATCCCGATATTCCCACGGGATCGACACTTATGCGGGGAAAACCGCGGGGCGCAGCTAGTTAACTATAAATCCTACTTCCTATCATATTTTCCTACTAATAATATTATAAATGTGACAGTTTGTGAGGATATTTTTGTTCCTCTTTCACGCAAAAATTATTGAACGCATTTTGATGAAACTTTACAATAACATAGCTTATACATCAGAATAAAACATAGGATACTTTTTATCCTGATATTCCCATGGGATCGACATTTACGCGGGTAAAACCGCGGGGCACAGCTAGTAAATAAATAAATCAAAGCATTTGACCTCCTATCAAAAACATCAAACCACCACACTACAACAGAGTAACCGTAACGTTAACAATTTCGCAGGAATCGTTTACAGTAACCCAATATTCGTCATCATGACACTATAGATATTGCTCAGTTTTAGGTTCACATAATTTAACGGTGGTCAAAGTAAGAGGGTCCCGCAGGGTTCACGGCTTGGTCCGCTAGTTTTTCAATTTGCCATGTTGCAATGCGCACGTGGCCCATATTGCGATTTTATTCACTCCAACGTTCAGTATAAATGGGACGTTTTAGATTGCTGCAATATAGATAGGCTTTTGACTGTTAGTATTTGTGGTATTAAAAAGATAGCAATGCGCAGCCGGAAAAGTAAGAATTCCTGATGATTGAAAACGTTTCCACCAAAGGGACAGCTCTAAATTGCTCTGTATAAACTTCAAAGAGTCTAAACGAATCACGTTCTACAAACATCCTTATCCTTACATAGTATAAAACAAAGTCGCCGAAATTTCTGTAAGCGCATAACTTCCGAATTACTGCAACAAATTGGATAATTCTTTTTGTTGTGTTCGGTATTGTCAGGACAAGATTTGTATGAAAGAAAATATAGGAAATTCGAAAAAAAAGAGCACCCCTGCGAAGCTGGGGCAGGCCGCTAGTATTAATATTGTAGAATATATATAAATGTATATTGATATTATATGTTCGTAGAACGTTTTTGATTGATTGATGACTCAATTGTACAGCAGTAGCTGTAATCAGCTGCTGAGATACTGAATTAAAGTATCTTCAACATACATGTTTTATTGTCCATTCATTTGTTTCACAAAGTTTATTAATCCGGGATTTCTTTCAATATTTAGTTTCAGTTATGTTCATCACACACACACACGTACATAATGTACTTCCGACATCAATTTTCCAAATATTTTCGAAGTTCAATAAGTAAACAAGACACCAATGGTTTCTCTATATTGTTAATCATAGAAGAAATAAATTAATGATCAGATTCAAAATAATAAATTACTTTCATGCTGATATAATTAAAATAAAGTGAAAGGTCTACATAAAGTCAAATGTCAGCAAATTAACTATGATATAGACAAATAGACACCGAAAATAAAAAAGATTTTCAGCATTATAACAACGAGAAAATTGTTTCGCATAAAATAAAACGTTAGGATATTAAAACAGCAATTTGAAAACTTATTTCCTAATAAACGAAGCTTTCTTCCTCCTTCACAAAACTATGTAGGAAGAGCCTTCATCCTCCGCTAATATAATAAGTGCGACGTCTTTTCATGCCATCGAAATTCTGATCCGGCTCGAAGGACCTGCAACTGACTTCCCGCTGGCAATGTGCCAATAAAATAATATAACGCTATCCCGGCTACTCGGCTACCCTCTTAGCCTTTTGTTAGTAACTGCCCCACTTGATCCGTTGATGTTAATGAGCCTAAAACTTTTACCCTAAATAAGTAAGACAACTTAGTTGTTCGAAAAATTAGGAGTATGAAGATAAATGGTATAAGAAAATTTAATTAGTTTTGGACGAAGATTTTGGTGACCTAAATGGCTAAGACGGGGCGTGATGCCATCGTTCACAATAATTTAATTTTTGTCTTAAAACATAATTATATTTTTTGTAGATTGCGAAGAAGTCCGAGAATTTCATTTTCGCCTTTATAAAGACGTCGTGTTTATGATAAAGCAACGGTTCGTCAGGCTCATATGTCAAGTAATTAAAATTAACAGCAGCACCTCTATGAGGTCCATACCCAATATTTTGACCTGAATACTGACTCACACATTGCACCCAATAAAAAAATATTGATATTTTATACTACACCCTAATCTCAATTCATACAAAAGTTATTGTGTTTTGTCTACAACGTTGCTACGCGGCAAGCATCCATATATTGCTATCTCAAACAATATGAAAGTGAAACGTTCAGGCTGTTATGTAAGCCAGTATATTTCATACGGTCTATATCTTCTTAAAAGGTCAGAGCCACCAGCATAAGATATTTGCATTTCCTCATTCTTTCTTTACATTATCTCGATCATAATAATGGGGGTCTATTTTTCACGAGGAAAATACCGCCCATGCTAATCTTGGAGTGGAAGAAAAAACAGTATACAAGTCTTATCTAAATGAAAGAAATTATTTTCCTGTCTAACTTGGAGGAATTAATCAGGGAAACGAATCGCCATTGGGGAATAGATGTGGCAACCATATAATCAAACCGCGTCTTGAACATTGTTACGATCTTTTGATGTGTTTATTTTTGTTTGGGAAGTAATTATTTTGCCACTCTCACACTCGACACCAACGGGAAACGATCAAACGGTGCGAACTAATGCCTTAGTTTGGTACTTTAATATTAATAAGGAGATGATCGCACACTTTTCTTTTTAAAATATTAAGCTGCTCGGCTGTCACCATTGACATCCCGTCTTGTCAAAAGCTAAGTAATGCATTCATCGTCTATCTCATTATATCTAAAACATGTTGCCTAAAATATAAAATTATTCTTGTAAAATACTTCTTAAAAGTGCATCATCATCATCATTATTCAAACAAAACCTGTCCTCTCTTAAACATAGGCTCCTTTTAAGCATCGTAACAACGAAGTATTTTAATAAAACGTCTAGTAAAGAGACGAAACAATGCACATATTATTTTCAATAATCGATATTACTCGGCGTCTGGGTGGCAATTTGTTGTACTTACACGTACGTAACGCGTAGGTCGCAGGGTTAAGTAATAAATACTGTGTTACTTCAGGCGATAACATCGTCGTAAGTGTCATGTCACCACAAATTGGAGTTCTACAATTTATTGAGAACAGCGCCTAAGTTAAATTGCTGTTTAAAAGTTCGCAATAAGTACCAGGGGTGAAAATGACTTTTCAATACATGTTGAACGGTTAGAAAATGACTCCAAATTGTTATCTTAGACTAGCTGGGCCCCGCGGTTTCATCCGCGTAAATGTTGATCCCGTGGGAATATCGGGATAAAAAGTAGCCTATATGTTGATCCAGCTATTTTATCTAAATCCGCTCAGCCATTTGAGCGTGAATAAGTAACAAACATATAAACACACACACTCACAAACTTTCGCCTTTATAATATTAGTGTGATTTTCGATTACAAAACATAGCTGCCTATCTTTCTCAAAGGGGTAGACAGAAGTTTTTATAAGGTACGCTCATGATTCGATAGTTAATTATGCTTCCTTTGCCCCATGCTTCAGGGTTTTTGTCACCTAAACTGGATTTAAGTAACACTACAACGTATCTCGAAATGAATGTACACCACCGAACACCCCAATTGGAATTTTATAATATAATAAAAACATACAATGAATTTTTACTATTATATATAAAACATTGTTTTTGAAGTGAAACTTCTTTACGCACGCTTGACTTGGGGAGTAAGCTGGCGAACGCGTTACGAAAAGTGTAATCGGGCGAGGCGAACGAGAGTTGAGGGGGGGATATAAGCAAGAGAAAGCAGTGCGCGCGCACATTTTCATTCTTTCTTCCTATCATAGCCAAATACGTTTGAAGTTTCACTTCAGTCGTGTGATCATAAGCACACTCGGTTCTTTTGAAGTGAAACTTCTTTACGCACGCTTGACTTGGGGAGTAAACTGGCGAACGCGTGACGTAAGCGTTACGAAAAGTGTGATCGGGTGAGGCGAACGGGAGTTGAGTGGGGGATATAAGCAAGAGAAAGCAGTGCGCGCGCACATTTTCTTTCTCTCTTCCTCTCATAGCCAAATACGTTTGAAGTTTCACTTCAGTCGTGTGGTCAAGCACACTGTTTTTTTTTTTATTAAATCAGTTATTATTATTATTACCGATTGTGGAAGAACATTGTGGTCACATTACAATTTCTTTCTTTCTTTCAACCCTCGCACACAGTCGCACACGTATACCTAAGGGCCTAGATTAGAAGGTACTTCGTCCATTTTGGTTTGTTTTCACTGTACAGCGGAAGTGTGGCAGTAATTTACGTAGTTAAAATTATTTTTGGAATCAAAATTAGGTACCTATATTAAAAACTAGCTGACTCAGAATCAATAAGAATGAATGTATGAGAAAATTAATAATGTTCATATTTTTTATTTCGTGAATTTTTCCCATGTTTTTATAGTTATTCTGCTATTCGGGGCGGAGAAAAATCCAAATAATAAAAGATCATAAAAATCGATACAACCGTTCTTGAGTTATAAACGGTGTAACTAACCCGACTTTGTTCTATTTATACAGGGTGAAATTGAAAACATGCGACACATTTAAATGGGAGATTGTACTCATCATTATGAACAACTTTTACTATCGGACCAAACCTGAAATCGCGAAAAAAAAACCAGCTGTTCCCTACATTTATGTTCGCATAACTCGTCAAAATTTAGGGAACAGCTGATTTTTTTTTGCGATTTCAGGTTTGGTCCCATAGTAAAAGTTGTTCATAATGATGAGTACAATCTCCCATTTCGATTTGTCGCATGTTTTCAATTTCAACCTGTATATATAGATGACAAAATCGATTCAGAAACGACGTCCATTACATAACCTACATTCATAATCAGCCTATAATGTTCCTACTGCTGGCACACAGGCCTCCTCTCAGTGAGAGGGAGTGGGCCGCAATCCACCACGCGGGCCCAGTGTGGGTTGGCAGATGTCACATGTCTTCGAATTTTTGGTTCTAGGACATGTCGGTTTCCTCACGATGTTTTCCTTGATGTCCATTAATTCAGTTACACATTGTATAGTTAATTTTATTATTTCAATGGAAACTTTTACCTGTTGTGGTATAGTAATTTTATTTTAGGTGCATCGTCCTCACATGTTATTATATAATTAATGTACCCATGCAAAATATTGTACCTAAAACATTTTAAAAGAGTAACGGTGGAGTTTCTTGCCCATTCTTCTCCATACGAAAACTACCTTTTGGAATGGGCGACTAGAATCAATTCTATTTTAAGATAATTTTTGACGTTCAAAAGTGCCTTTTATGTGCCTATCACACTAATATTATAAAGGCGAAAGTTTGTGAGTGTGTGTGTGTGTTTATATGTTTGTTACTTCTTCACGCTCAAACGGCTGGACCAATTTTGATGAAATTTGGTATAGAGATAGCTTGAGTCCTGGGAAAGGACATAGGGTACTTTATATCCCGATATTCCCACGGGATCGAGATTTATGCGGGTAAAACCGCGGGGCGCAGCTAGTTTGAAATAAATGCTTTGACTTTGACTCTATTGAGAATATCATACAACCGAATTGCAAAGAGCATTTTACCAAGTTAAGATCATGTAAGCCCAATGTTCATGCAAAACGTTTCTTCCTAATCTCGCCTTCGTAGAAACTTGCATGTTGCATTACAGCATCCCGAATTAATACCAACACACAATGCATTTTATACAAGAGAAAGTTTAAAACAATTTCTTGTATGAATATAATATTGTGTCGAGGATTTCATTGTAAGCGTTGTTATAGGAATTTGTAAGGATTTTGCTCCGTTGGCTTTCCTTTTCTCCTCCTGTATTGTTTAAGTAAATGTCGCCGCTTATAAAATAAATATAGGAAACTAATATTCTTAAAGCGGCTTTATTTTTAAATTGTGCTTGATGTTCAGCGCTAGTTTGCTTTTTTTTTCCTTTTACCATTTCAAGTACGATAAAAACGTTATTATAATGTGGTGAATATGAGTAAGTTTACTTAGAAGTATATCGTTTGTAATGTCGCTGAAGTCAGTCACCATCTACCTAGCCTTTTCCTACCTATGATGGGGTCGGCTTCCAGTCTAACCGGATGCAGCAGCTGACTACGAGTATTTCAGTATTTTGCTGAAGTCAGTCTAGATCGCTAATTTAATTATTATTAAGATCCCGCATTGTCCCAAAGCAGAGCAAAAATCAAAATCAAAAGTCATTTATTCAAACTAGGCTGAGAGTCAGCACTTTTCGAACGTCAAAATTACAAAAGACAGTCCCCCAAAACGCCCGCCCTGCACCACTTCCTAGTGCTTTCGCTGGGGAGAAGAAGTGGCGGAACAATATATTTCTTTAATATCTATCCATATTATTTACGTTTATTTTCGTAAAGATTTTGATAAGTCGTAAATATTAACACTCATGCAAATATCAGCTTTCACGAAATAATTTACGTAGGTAATCGATATACGGTTTTTCACAAACCCAAGTTCCACGTATCAATAATTCCTCCTTCCGCAGCATGTTAAACGATTCCACAATTTCCCCGAAATCAGAAAGCAAGGGGATCTCAAAAAGCAAGCTAATGAATGTCAGTTACAAAGCAATGGTAGGATATCTACACATAATAGATAGAGAGACAAAATTTATCACGACTGTACTGGACGTATATGGTGCTAATTTGTACGGCCAAATGGGGCTGCTACGCCCCAAGGGTATTGCCCGGCTAAGTTACAAAGAGATGCAACTGATTGATTATGTTGTGTTGAATGATGTAGCTGTATTTGGTAGGGTTATATTAGTAAACAGAGATGGATAAGGCAGGCTTTTTGAGAGTGAATTTGGCTTTGAGTTTAGCATTGATTAGTTTGCATACTTCGTAGAATGGGATCAAGCCTGGAATATCGAAATAATTCTTCGAAAATGCAATACACCTTTATTGAAAAAATGTACGAAACAGGTGCATTTTTCTGTTATATTTTTAGAGGTGGTTTCATAATAAAAGTTTATCAGATTTCATGACTAAATACTGTCACCACTTGTATGCAAAATCACACTAATAATTATACAGGCGAAAGTTTGTGGGGGTGTGTGTGTGTGTGTGAGGGGTTGTTTATATGTTTGTTACTTCTTCACGCTCAAACTGCTGGACCAATTTTGAAAAAAAATTGTATGTAGGTAGCTGACACCCTCGATTAACATATAGGCTACTTTTTATTCCGATATTCTTACGGGATCGACATTTACGCGTGTGAAACCGCGAGGTGCAGCTAGTGGCCAATAAATTCATATGCAGCCTTTTGAAAACAAATAATTTCTCAAAAAAATGCTGTACTAGTTTCACATTTTTCATAAATCTTTAAGTACATTTTTATTTTTCGTTTTGATGTACTATTAAAAAGCAACGCTCATTGCATTTTATGGATGTTACAAAGTATGAAAAATATTTTTCCTAAAGTTACATGCGCTGGTAAAATCGTTTTATTGCGGTGCCTTTGTTAGTACAAGCACTGCTTTACAATATGGTCAGTAAAAGTATTTATTTAATTAAATGTGTGGTGTACCTACTTATTATTTAGTAAACTTTAGATGTTTAAATTGTTTTACTTTATTTCGATATAAATATTATGAAAGATGTCGAAAAAAGTGGTGTATTCTGAAATGACCGCTAGTACATATTGTTTGATAGAAGTGATATTATTTTAATAATATATATAACTTGGCTCGCTCCTTTGCAGCAGAGCGAACCGTAAAAAGATCTCGCTAAAAAATTAACATATTAATCAAATTTTATTCAGAAAAGTTTATTTTTTCTAATGACGAATTTAGTCTACAAGACCCAAACACATTCTTCAATGTAAGTCTTTGAATAATAGGTACAATAACTTACATTGCAGAATGTATTTTTAGGAGTAATAATGGCGCAGTAATAGCCAACGATTTGTAAACGGAATAGGACGAGTGACGCAACACTTCATGTTATAAAAAATGGTGGTAATGAACGAGCAAACAAACAGAGGATAATCCTAAAGGGTTATGCGAACAATGATGTTCATCACACTTCAGATAATGCATGCCGTGTCCGACATGAAGGTTTATATTATGATTTTGATGAGGATACTTAAAAATATCATGAAAGTAAAATCTGACATTGTGAGAAATGTACCTATAAGTGACGCAAAAACAGTGCTAGTTGCAACTTTAAATGACGTCAAAGAAATAACGAGCTTAATAGGGAGAAGTGGAAAATGCTGCAACAACAAAATCATGTCTCTTGAATTGTAATAGTAGTAAATTAAAAGGCTATAATGTGAGTACAGCCAATAAAAGTTTATCTGTTTATCAAAACTGTTAGATTCTTGATATAGAAAGCTAAACTATCAAGCATTGATATGTCGTCTCTTCGCATTAAAAGTGTACAATCTAAAAAAATACGAAATTGGGTTATGTGTAAGTACAGAAATGTTTAGTATCGCAAATATTTTCTCATAATGACAAAAGAACCTAGTTCGACAAACACCCGCTAGATGTCGCATTGGTTAGTTTTAAATTGGAGGAAGTTTATTAATCGTTAAACCTTTAAAACGTCCTCCTGTAAAATTAGTAAATTCTGAGATTATACACTTTTAATGCAAGAAAACGATGTATGCTCAAGAGTGATTCGTCAAACAAGACATTTTTAAACCATTGTTTGTTGTTATCGAAATCGAAACACCAAATATATATTCAGCTCACTTTTGCTCATGAATCCCTAGTGGGAATACACAGTCAGACAATCTACCCACAAACTTAAATACAGCAAACGAAAGCCAAAAACTTATTTATTCTTAATCCGAGCATATAATGCTTAATCTGTCCGTAAAGTAGAGCGTAAAGGGGCTGAGATAAAACAAACGGTTTAGTAAGCGTAAAAATACAAAGCCCTTACTATGAGTTTATCGTATTCTCACACGATGCGATGAGGCTATTTTCGCTGTGAGTATGCAAAGTATTGTGATATACGAAAAAAATAGTGTAGTTGTAGTCATTGTATGAGCACACCCCGGACACTCCATACAACGCTCACAAAATAATTACCTACTACTACATTAAAAAATGACGTTTGTATACGTATGAATGTGTGCGTGAGGTACTTGTGTTTGCGAGCGCTCTTTGTTAAAGAACTGCGACGGTAACCTCGAAGTGCGGGGTGAGGTGCGGTAACTGATGTTAGTGCGGGGAAGGGAGTGGCCTTTCTGTACGTAGTACTTTAAGTATTCTGTGGTATGAGATTAGATGTAACTACCCCGTTGGTCTTGTCATCGCAAGCGCGACTGCTAATCGAGCCCAGGGGTTCGATTCCCAGGTCGGGCAAGGTGTTAATGGGTTTTTAAATTACGAATTTTTCAAAAACAGCCCGGAGTTTGGAAGTTGGCGGTGTGATTTTTCCTCGGAAAGTACGTTAACCCATTGGTTCTGCGCCTGATCTCTCTCTGAGTGTAGTATCCGCATCGGACTATGAGAGTGAGGAAAGAGTAAGTGCACCTGTGTCTGCGCACACATTTGTGCATTATAATATCTCCCGCGTCGATGGCTAGTATCTCTTGATATATGGCTGCCATGGCCGAAATTCGGTCTGGAGGGCTATTATGAGATTAGAAGAATAAACATAGGAGCTGGGTTAAAAGGCAAGCAAGAAAGAGACTATCACACAGTAGTTATGAGAAACAGAAAGGAAGCTCTGCAAAACCAAACATAAAAAAAAATCGATGGGATTATTAGGACACTGGAAGAAGTAAATCAAACAAATGCTTAATTATTTCGTTAATTCAGAGACAAAATCATTATCGTCTGCCTAGCCCTTTCCCAATTATGTTGGGGTCGGCTTCCAGTCTAACCGGATACAGCTGAATACCAGTATTTTACATGGAGCGACTGCCTATCTGACCTCCACAATCTAGTTACTGGGTAATACGATACCCCTTGGTAAGACTGATTGTCAGATTTTCGGGCTTCTGACTACCCGTAACGACTGTTAAATATCCACGACTGACAGCTGGGACCAACGGCTTAACGTGCTTTCCGAAGCACAGAGGGATCTCGGTATATATAGATGGTCACCCATCCACAGACCAACCGCGGCAAGCGTAGCTTAACCTGATCGATCGACCTGTGCGGCTGTTATTATTTAGCCACGGGCCCCTCAAAAATGGAAGTAAAAAAAAATTAAATTTAAAATTGAAATATTACTAATAATAGTTGGACATAAACCATCAGTAGTATTTTTTAAGTATATGTGCTAAATCGCGCTATCTCCTTAAACCTATTTCAGAGTACTCATGAATCCAAATCGTTATTATAGTTGATCTATTCAAGAGATTGAATACTTTTATCTTATTGCTGTTTTATACTGTGAAAGAAGATTGGTTTTCTAAAGTGCTTATAAGATAAGCCTTGATAGAAATCAAGTCTCAATATTAAATATAGGCCTAAATCGATAACAGCGGGTATATACAGGGTGTCCCTGGAAGTATGGATCAAATCGAATAGGGACGTGGGCAAGGTCATTTCCAAACGTTTTAGCAAAAAAAAAAATACAAAAAAAAATACTTAAAAAAAAAATACTAAAAAAAAAAGAGAAGAAAGATCGAATTCGTGAAAACTATCAGGGCTATAATTTCTTTTTTTTTAGATAGCCCTTATAGTATTTTTTTATGATTAATTTCTTTGAACACTAAGCGAAGTGATTGAGAAAAAAAAATTAAAATCGGTCATAACTTTAAACCGTAAAAAAATTCACTAAATTTCTCAGGGTTAAAAAGTTTGGAAATGACCTTGCCCACGCCCCTATTCGAGATAAACGAGATACATAGACAATCATTATAATAATGGACTGAGCTTTCAATTCTCCTGCATCTACGTTACTAAATGTCTACTATGTGTATTGTAATACAGCTTCACAGTTGCAGACTGATTCACTTCAATGATGGAACCAACATAATTGCTCCATGCAACAATATATACCTATCAACAAAACAATATCGGTACAATGATAACAAAAACAAATTGTGACAGTCTCGAATACTTGAACCTATCTCTCGAAAACCTCTTAGGTATTCTTCAAGTCTGTAAAAATATCTCTTATTGTGAACCCAAAAATATACTTTAATTGGGGCCTCGAATACATAAAATAGGCGCCTGTCACCTTGAAGAGCATTTCAAAAGTCCTGACGTAGAATTTTGAAGCCGAACACTTCGGTTTGTTAGCTGACGTCAGGTCACTTGAGGCAACAACCCCTGTTCACGACGCGGCTGTGGCGGTGGAGCGGGAGACGATAAGTTACCTCGCGTATAAATTAACTAGATAGCAGGCTTTGTACGCATTGTGTATGTGGAAAACTTTCTTGAATAATGTTGTTAGTAGTGGTGGGACCAATAAAGGTACTATTTGGAACCGAGCTGCCAACTGCAACTGCCTATAGCACGTGCAGCGACTGCATGCAGTCGGCTAAGGTTATCAGCCGTTACCTTAGCCGTAGGTACCAGCCGCTGCACGTGCTGTCGGCAGTTGCAATTGGCAGCTTGGTTCCAAATAGTACCTTAAGATTGAAATTTGGGACACATTTTTGTGACCATTTAAAATGATAAATAAATAAATGATAAATGATTTATTTTCTGAAAGTAGGTTTGTACAAACACTTTTGCACGTCAATTGTCAAGGAATCTACGAACCATTTCATATTATATACTAGCTGCGCTCCGCGGTTTCACCCGCAAAAGTGTCGATCCCGTGGGAATATCAGGATAAAAACTATTCTATGTCCTTCCCCGGGATGCAATTTTTCTCTCTGCCAAATTTTATCGAAATCCGTTCAGTGGTTTAGGCGTGAAAAGGTAACATTCAGACAGACAGACAGAGTTACTTTCGAATTTATAATATTATAGATGCAGAAGAAGTAAATATAAGTAAATAAGTATAAGTATAGATTGATACACTATTGCCTTATGATTATGACGTAGATCCCGAAGCATTTCCTAAAAAAGAAAAATAAAACAGCGGAGTTTTATTCCTGTAGCCAAGATTGGATTCAACTCGTAAAACAGAATACAAACTTACGAAACCACATTTACAACACCAACAGAATTAAAAGAAACTACAAAAACATTTCCTACCGACGAGAAAACTTTAAAAGTAAACCAAAATTCAATTTCCTATAAGACGATTGAATTTAGTTCACTTAAAAGCGAAGCACGTGACCTCATTATAATTTTTCTCGAGTTCGATACATTCGGTGTTCAGGAAAGTGTTAAGGAAAGAAAAGAATCAGAGAAAGAAAGAGATATAAACTGGACAGCAGCCAGACGGGATCTTAAGGGATTTTTGCGAAATAGTTATTGGGTTGAAAAGGGAAACGTACCAATGTAATGTTGTGTTTAGGTGTTTAGGGGTTGTAGCTGTGTGCAATATTTTATTGGATTTGTCTGTCTGGTAAGTACTGGAAGAATTATCGACGTTTCTTAATGTATTGAGTAAATAATATTTTATATTACTTATTTTTCCAAAGCTTTGATTTACAGCTTAGAATTCAGCAATTTTCGCCATGGGGCCAAAATTTATCAACTGACCCATACAAAACTTCAATACCTACTCGACCCAAATGTATGGGACGGCTGTCCCATGAAGAGAGTTGTCCAGTACGACGGTCTTTACCATACCTTTAAATTATGACCACACCTTTCTGTATAATTATATTTATTTTATTTATTTAATCATATTATTTTGATTTAAAAGAGTGTCCATGGAGTTTCTTGCCCGTTCTTCTCCATAGGTACCTACGCTTTGGAATGGGCAACTAGCTTCATCTTTCTGACTGACCGACCCCTTGACAATTCAAAAGTGCCTGTAATAGGTTTGAGTTTAAAGGAAAAAAAAAAACTATAAATTTTTGTATCAACAGCATTTTAAACATAGCAAAATTGACAGAAACAATTTTAATTTTCCCTTACCTAGGGAATAACATATTTCTGTAAATACGTCCCATCCAATGGGATTGAGGCCCAAGAGTTTTCACTGTCGCCAAGTGACGTATAGTGTCAATTCATAGTAGTAAGAGGGCGAGGTTCATTTTCGTCGGAAGACTCGACCCTCTATTAAAGTGCAGTCTAAAAGTGGGTCAGCGATGGCTAATGATAATGAATGTTCAGGTTTCTGTTTGGCTAATTGTTTGTTTGAAAAAATATGAGAGATCATTTTTCAGATGACTTGTGTTCCTTTGACCCTGATTGATTATCACACTAATATTATAAAGGCGAAAGTTTGTGAGTATGTGTATGTGTGTGGGGGTGTGTGTGTGTGTTTATATGTTTGTTACTTTTTCACGCTCAAACGGCTGGACCAATTTTGATAAAATTTTGTATGAAGGTAGCTGACATCCCGGATTAACATATAGGCTCATTTTTATCCCGATATTCCCACGGGATCGACATTTACACGGGTGAAACCGCGGGGCGCAGCTACAGACATATAAATAAACACAGAAAAATCTATAGGTAAACATTAATAGATCATAAATAAGCATGTATAATAGATCATAAGCAGATATTCAACGTAATATCAAAATTGACTACCTCTTTGTAATCGTTCAAACTAAAGATTTATTCGTTGTTAAATGTGGCTACATTTTATCATCATTCACCAAAATATTTCAGTACCTGTAACAATAGAAAATTAAACTCTATTAGTCAACGTTAGTCAAATAATGAAGCAAATGAAATTTTTGAATTAAAGGAAATTAAATTCTATAAATCACGAGATATTTTCGAGCCCAACTTAAATTGTAATAAAACATAATTTGGGGTCCTGACATACCACTGTTTATCAAAAGTTATTTGCGTAATATTTCATGAACAAAAATATTAAATCTTTGGATTGGTTGATAAACGACTTTTATGAGTGACTGTAGGAAAACGTTGTCATATTAGGATGTAAAGAAGTGACAGATATTTGTTGTCATCTCTTACTTACTTTCATTACTTGTATGACATTTATAACGCTTCAATATAACTGTCAGTTGTGACATCAAACAGGGTATTTAAACGAGGGTGCTGTTATATCCTACGACATATTAATCGATTAATTCAGAAATTCAAATGATTATTAATTTTGATAAGGGTAGGCAAATCCTTGAAAACGAGAGAAAAAATCTATATATAAACCAACACGTCAAAACAAAAATACCTTGTTCAGAAAATTCGTGACAAAAATCAGAGCATGAAAGCCACTCGTGCCGGCGACGTGACAACAGCGCGTTTCGACTTGGATGACGCGAATCGAGAGGCCTCAAGCTCTGGACCGCAAACGCTGACGCATTCACTTTGAAGCCAAACGAGTTGGCTCTTAAAAGATCCGCAAGTTTGACGTCAGTGTCCAAGTGCCCTCCAGCTGTCAGAGAACGTGTCTCGTCAGTTTTTTTGATACGCCCACTCACATCAAAGGAGAGGTTATTGATCAAAGTGGATGTGCGGAAAAAATCGGGACGATAATGGAAGAGGACGGGTGCTACCAGGATCGAAATATATGTCAGATTTAAGGGCCTATTAGCAATGCAAAGATAATCCGAAATGGTTTTGTGTTATGATTTATAATTTAAAAAGAAGGGTTTTTTACTGTCTTAATTCAAATTTAGCACTGATGACACAGCACTATTTTGATCTATCCTAATTGGTCTAACAGCCCTCCGGTTTCTTTGATCTTGGCACCTGTTTTAAAGACCTTGCCGCCAAAAATAGAATTCAGCATTAAAGGTAAATTTTAATTCTTTGAAGATAACAATGACTGACATTAATATTCCAGTAGTTCTCCAAGTTTAATTTCCAGCCTTCATTACGTGCTAAGTGAAAAGTTTCTTTGTCTCCATAATGATGCTCAGACAGATTAGAATTGGAAATTTAGGAAGATGCGGGAGTAATTTGTTTTGTTCTATTACCAAGTTATGTTTGTTACAATTCGCCTGTCATTTAAGCAACAGCTTCCCTGAAAGTTTATTTCCTGTTTACCTAATTTAAATTAAATTTGTTCAAGAAAAATGTTAATGGAATTTTGAATTTCGTCTAATTAAATGGGACAAAAAGTTGAGGGTTCGTATTTCTGTAGCTTTATTTGAATGGAATGAAAAAGGTTTCTTATTACAGTAGTTATCATTAATTATTTTGGATTGTTTTCGACCCATGTCATATTGGCAAACATATTTATGTATTTTCCGACATTTAGATGTTTAGTTATCAAACTAACTGTATATAGCAAGTATTCTATTA
Source organism: Amphipoea lucens (assembly GCA_947508005.1). NCBI lineage: Eukaryota > Metazoa > Arthropoda > Insecta > Lepidoptera > Noctuidae > Amphipoea > Amphipoea lucens. Next base: position 21,674,654 of record OX382360.1, on the reverse strand, counting down.
TATTTTATTCTAACTTTATATTGGTGAGATTTCACAATATCTTCGTTATTATAGTCATTGTTGATCATATTGTAAATAGCGATCTCTTGTCCATTTTGTAAGAAAAAATCTATATCTACATTTAGAAATTCTTTCTCGTAAATTTTCGAACTTTCTAAAACATGACTATCTGCATAACCATAGCCAAACATAACTAGTGTTACAAATTCGATTCAGTACACTCTCACCCTTTGCCAAACTTCTTGTTAATACTTCCAAGTCTCGAGCGTGCATGAACATCGAAGTATGAACATCGACAGTTACGACACGTGCATCTGAGGTTGCGTAGACATAGTTACCCCTAATTAGCGTTGGATCTACACTGTAGATAATACACGTACCTTCTCCCGTTTCAAAATTCATAGAATCATCTACCTATGTAGGCATATAAGGAACCACTGTGTTAAAATTACTTTCTATAAATTCTCAGTAAAAATGATTATATTATTGTTTATTTTATAGCAAGCAATATCAGGTTAACATTCGTTTTCTTATTAAATTGTCCTGCCCTTTACAGTCAGTTATTTTTACTTCATTATTTTGATATTCGCGGAAAAGAAGAATCATATTTCTATTTCCATGATTTTTGGAATTATCCATGATTTTATCAAACATAAACAGCTTTTAGGTTTTCTTCGGGCGAATTTCTAAGAAAGTCCCAAAGATCAAACCAACATAACGTACAAAATGGCTTTGCGCTGATTTATCATCTTCTAAGAAAATTTATTTCTGTTTTGTATCAAAAACGTCGCAAATTCAAAGAGCTTTTTATATAAACAAGACTAGGTCCTTGCATCCATCCTCATTAAAACTGTATTGCATTAAAACGAAGGAAAAGATACTGTTAGACAAAGGATGGATACTCTCTTACAAACATATAGTATTGTGCCAACATAACCTTAATATATATGAGAAGTAGAGTTCCTTTTTGAATGTATAACGCATATAATAATGTTGGTAATGCAACAAAGTTAAAAGATGTCAAAGGAGTGACATGAAAGCGAAGAAAGACGAAGTTACATCAAAGCATGTTCTTGTTTTTGATATGATTATGAGTCATGCGTAAAGGTACGATTCCACCAAAATACTGTGCAGCACATTTGTTCACAAACATTTTGTGCAAAACTCCAACAGTGCACGTACTGAGCTGCAGATCCGTTAGTCTCTGTTTCCACCGGCAAAGCTGTGCGTAACTTTTGTAAGCGCACAGTGTAGCACACTTGTGCACGAACATGTTCACTGAGCAGAGTGTTCACTGGGCACTCTGTAGCAAACTATTAGAAACTATCAAAAATAAATAATTGTACAATAAATAAAAATAATTTTGAACGGCGAGCGCATTCCAAATATTATTATAAATTCAAATCGTAGATTTAAATATAGAAACAATTCGCCGCAAAATTCAATTTATGACTATGGTCTATGGTCAAAGGTACTTAGTTATTGATTCAGTTTCAATATAAAGGCCAAGTAACGATTAAACGAATAAAGGTAAATTAATAAACTTGCGCGCTAAATATGAAAAATTTAATGGCGTTAACATATAAGTTTTTTATCCATCTCTTTTAATTAACGCACATTCGTAAGATTTGATGGGTAGCATAATAAATATTTATACATAATTTAATCAATGTAGGGTGTCGTATGACGTCATTCTTGGACCCGGTACCGAGCCGGCGGAGGTTCGTGTGTTCGGGTATAATCGGGGCAATGTGCGCGGACAAATAAATGTTTTCTCTCCGGTAGCGGAAGCAAGACTGAGTTCGCGAACAGCAAGTGTGTACGCGTCGACGCGAGTCCACTGCATGCATGTGTGCGCGCATAAAAGTATGCAGATGTTCGCGAACATTTCTACAATGTTCGCGCACAATTTGTTATTGTTTGCTTGAGTGAGTCGACCAGAATAAACATTTGTGTCGTACACTGTGCATTACAGTGCCGCACAGTTCAGCACACTGGTGGAATCCTACCTTTAGAATGTTGAAAATGTTTTTGTAAAGGGTTCATGACAATTTAGGATATACTCTTAGAATAATCATACAGAATGTGTTTTGTTTTGTTTTTCTGTTAGACGTACTAATATATTATTTCACTATATAGTGCGCTGTATAGTGTTTTACTTCTGTATCTGTATTAAAAAAAAAAATAACTTAGAAAAATAAAGTTGTAGTAATACAATTAGAAGGGATCTGCACTGTTACTCCTTAATACAGGCTATGTCATAGCCTAGCAAGGAGAGCAGCACGTTACCCACTTGATTGTCAGAGATTTAATACTACCCACTTTGCTAAAACTGTTACATGTACTACAATCTGTTTTTTATTCATATAAAGATTATTTTATTATTATTATACTTCAGTTAGCCTGTAAAACTGACGTAGAAAAGGGATTATACAGGGTGTCAGGGAGACCGTCGCGCAAACTGAAACGCTGAATTCAGAACATGATTTTAGACCCTCTAGCTATCGCTCAACATAATGCTACGACCGAGGTGCAGAATGTAAATTACTTTTAAAGTACGGTTGACCACCTTTAATTAACTTCATCATAATCAGCCTACAATAATGTTCCCACTGCTGGGACACAGGCCTCCTCTCAGTGAGAAGGAGTGGGCCGTAATCCACTACGCGGGCCCATTACGGGTTGGTCTTACCTAATGTAAAGTTCCAGTTAATAATATCTGCCAGAAAATTAAATTTGAATCAGCTAGAAAATGCTGAATCTTTTATTAGTATTTTGATAAAGTGAACACAGCGCTAAACATACCATCTTCATTTAAAAACAACGCGCTTGGAATAATTAATAGTGTTTACGTGCTCACGTTCACTGAATAATTGTTGCATCCAAACGCAAAATTCAAAGCAAATAAAAACTTTCCTCATCACAACATTAGCACAATAAACACTAAATTAACAAAGCTTCAACTTCAGCGCAAAACCACGACTTAATGCTAGAACAACATGTCCGAATTAACCACGTGTGTCCGGCGTCTAATAACTAAATGAATTGTTTTCAAAAAACCAAATTACCATTTACACTCCAAATAACACGTGCTACCTAAAACATTAGGTCCTATTTCCATTGTCGAAACTCACTCAGTTAATTTAGACTTTTTCATAGAAATAGTGGAATGCAATTTTCATGCAGACAATAGACGGAATTAACCGTTCCGTGATATCAGCGTTTTAAACTTCAACAAAGGTTTTATTTAGTGCAAATTGTTTAGTTTTTGAGGTGTGTTATTATAACGGGGGACTTAACAATGGAATAAACGGTTAACTGGGTTTAAATGGGTTTAGAATGGAAAGAACCATTTCAGTTTTACTTAGTGTAATGGCTAAGAAGGAAGTTGGAAAGTGTTTTTAAGTAGCTTTAGCATAAAACAACATTAAAAGATAATCAAGGCAATTAAGAAAAACTTTGCTTCTTCTACACTGGATATCGTAAAAGGCGAAAATTTCTTAAAGAGGTACGAGTAAGTATCAAAACTTTAACATTATCTTGCTGAAACTACACGTGCCTGAATTTCTTCATCATCTTATACAGGGTGTCCGTGGAAGTATGGATCAAATCGAATAGGGGCGTGGGCAAGGTCATTTCCAAACTTTTTAACCCTGTGAATGTCGGTGAATTTTTTTACGGTTCAAAAGTTATGACCGATTTTTTTTTTCAATCACTTCGCATAGTGCTCAAAGAAAATAATCATAAAAAATACTATCAGGGCTATCTAAAAAAATTAAATTGATAGCCCTGATAGTTTTTTTTTTATGATTTCTTTTAAGAAGATTCGATTTCTCTCCTTTTTTTTTTGTTAAAACATTTGGAAATGAACTTGCCCATGCCCCTATTCGATTTGATCCATACTTCCAGGGACACTCTCTATAAAAGCGATTCCAATAGAATCTATTACATGCACCCCTTTCTTTGACAGACGTCTTAATGATCCTAAAACCTAATCACCTGCCTACGCACCAAGATCAATCGAAAGATAATCATGTCTTTCCAGAATAGCTACTCAGGTCTTGACAGAATAAGATCAAATACATGAAAATAGACTACTTAATCTACACCATTATTACGACTAATTGAAATTCAACCTTATTCTATCCTAGTAGTCTAGACCAAAATAATCCTATTGAGGCTGTATCACACTAATCACACTAATATTATAAAGGCGAAAGCAAAGTTTATGAGTGTGTGTGTGTGGGGGTGTGTTTGTTACTTCTTGACGCTCAAACGGCTGGACCAATTTTGATAAAATTTTGGATGGAGGTAGCTCACACCCTGGATTACCCCGATTACTTTTTATCCCGATATTCCCACGGGATCGACATTTAAGCGGGTGAAACCGCGGGGTGCAGCTAGTTTAATAAACATAGATAACAAACCAGATTGTGACGAAACTTTGCAGCAGGATAATTAAGTTTCAAATGAAACTATACATGGGTTGTTCCACTGGGCTCCAAAACCCATTGTTCTCATAATTTTAACGTTCATACATTGATTCCACTGCGCTCCAAAAAATGTTGAGTAGAGTTAGCAAAAAAATATATTAAGCATGAAACATTATATTAAATATCATAAAAAAAAAAATAAAAAAAATGCATATCAAATATGTTTATTCAGTCACACTAAGGCCATAAAGTGCGAAATGGCCTTGATCATTTTTGACACACGAGATACAAAAATACTACCGATAGGTGCAAGAATACTACCGATACAAGAATACTACCGATACCACGATACCACGGTACAAGAATACTACCGATATTTATATTTGTGTATAACAAACAACTTATGGTTTGCCTTTTATGCTGACTCTACATATTTTATTTTGGAGCGCAGTGGAATGCATTCCTGGAGCGCAGCGGAACAACCCTATACATTGGGGGGGTACGGTATGAGCCAGTTTAAATAATAGTTCGATGCAAGATAAGTTATCCAATCTTACTAAGGGGTATCACGATACCCTGTTGTAACGCCCCTAGGAAGCCAGTAACTAAGAAACACGTTACTCACTGGCTTGTGGAGGTCAGATAGGCAGTCGCTCCATGTACAATTCTGGTATTCAACTGCAGCCGGTAAGACTAAAAGCCGATTCCAACATAGAACGAAGAACAGTAAAAGCAATTAAAACAATAATGAACCAAAAATGTACCCTTCATCAATCAATAATAAAAAAACAGTAATACGAAACCCTCAATCAAATCAAAGCCACGACTTTTCCAATTAACTCTCCAACAAAGTCCAATGGCTATTAAATCGCAGCTAACCCTCCAAGGGTAAAATGACAGGGGAAAAACGTGAAACATATCACCGATGTTATCAACGTAACGTGTTTTCATTTATCAACAGGGTGAGGTATTACGTATTATTCGTACAATATCGGGTTGGTCAAAGGAAGAAGAGCCAGCGGAAGCACGACGTGAGGGTTTTGTTTGCTATGCACTCTCTTTAATTTCATAACACTCGCTTTTTTCATTTAACTCAATAATTCGAATTTTGTGTAAATTAATTAACCGAACAAAAAAAAAATATGGCACTCCGGGAGTGCCGACAGAAGTGAAAACTTGAACAATTACGTGTGTATTTTTTGAATCGTCATAAAAACAACACACAAACAGAATACTTTGCAATCACTCACTGACATATCGGAAATACATTAAAACCGAGTACGTTTTGAGGACAGCCGAACACATCCGAAGCGTTGTCGGTTACGGTAACAGTGGCGCGAATTCAATGGTTTTTTCCTTGCTCAAAAAATGCTCAACGCTCTTAGAGGTTTTCACTTCAAAAATACAAGATTCAGCGAGCGTATGGATATTATAATACCTATCTCGAATCTTAAATCTCATTGTAAAAACAAAAAAGAAATATCAGAATGTACAGCACTTTTTCAAGTTCAACAGTTAAAAGGCAACTCACAACACACGGACTCAACTTCTTACTGTTATTGTTAGCCTGTATCATCCCACTGTTGGGCGAAGGCCTCTCCCCATGACTTCCAGTGCTTGCAAACCAATGCTAATATAGACTTTTTTGAAGTGAAAACTTCATTTTTTGAGATGGGAAAAACCGTTGGATTCGCGCCACTGTTGCCGTAAGCGACACCGCTTCGAATATGTTCGGCTGTCCTCGGGATGTACTCGGTTTTAATGTATATCTGATATGTCAGTGAGTGAGTCTGTGGGCACTCCCGGAGTGCCACTGTTTTTTTGTCTGAACCACTAATCGTTTGTTTGATCCAGCTTGTCCCGTCATCTCCTACGGGGTCTGCCGCGACACCTTCGAGCTATGTCTAATTCTTAGTCTTCATTTATTAAGTTTATTTTCAGGAAATTAAAACAAACTTAATAAATTATCATCTTTTAGCAGTCTGACATCGCTAATAACTTGTACCCTATCACATGTTTTCAAGATGGAGAGTGCGTGTATAATGTAGCCTGGCCGTGCATAATATTAAAAGTAATATATCACTAAAAGAGTATGTGTTCCTCTTACACTTGTGATCCTCAAAGGAGTAGTATTCATTAAGTGAACCACAATTTATTACGCCCTGTGACAATAGTTTATTATAATCATGCATTAACGATCAGAGTTTTTGCACTATGTTATGTAGTGTCATTTTGTTAGAGCTATCACTAGAATTTACTCATCAAATTAACATCACATTGTGGCGTAGGGTGTTATTCAATTTGATTTTTCATGAAATTGATAAAGACTTTTTTTATGGATGGGAAATCATCAAATGACCCCTGCCGCTCTGGGTGGAGCGGAAGTGAGTGTCAGACTCTTACTGACTAAAACCCATCCGTGTTCCTTCCTTAGGTCTTTATGTTCCGGGGTAGCGGTAACCCTTTCGGACAATCCCGCACCCCCGGTAGGTTTCGGCCCTGACAGGCCCCTTCCTTTATGCTGACATCTCTTTGAGGTGCGCGTGGAACACGTACGCGCCGTCCGGCACGGGCCTGGTCCTGATCGGATGGTGAACTAAAATCGCCACCCTGTATAGCAGTTACTTCAGACGGTCCCTTAGGCTTTAAATTGATAAAGACTAAGGGGCCGTCTCCACAAGCGAGAGAATCGCGGCGATAGTCTCGCCGTGCCATCAAATTTTCGCCGCAATGATATCGCCGTGTGGAGATACGTTCTAAGAGAGTACATTTCTCTCGCTCCTTAGGTACCTATAGGTTCTGCTAACGGGAAGGGATTATGTTTTGTTTTCGTTTAAGAGAGGGGTATTCAAGGAGGCGCGGGTGCAATTTATTTTTTTCTGGGTTACTGCGCCCTCTGAAAGCTGGACTTTAGTGAATTTAGTTCAATTCTCCACAAACTATAGTTTCATTATTAATTAAGTTTTCAGTTGGCTTAGCGTTCGCTGATCTATGTAATAAATAAGCTTTGCGCAAAGGTTTTGCCTTGTATAGCGAAATTGTTAGTGTTATTGTATTTACATTAGTTTAAATGGCTTCTGTGTTTATTTGAAAGTGGTGTACATACTTGCTATAAAATGGTAGTGATTTTTTGCAAGCTGCACCTTAATTCAAAAGACCGATCGTTTTAATCCTTAATGGGTCTCTTACCTTTCAGAGTAGCATCGCATCGATTCATCATCGATTGGCATCTTAGGGAAAGTTAGTTTTTCCCTAAGGTGCCATTTCTTATAACTTACACCAAAAGTCTGCGTGCTTCTAAGCCACGGAGAGCAAACGTAATGTTTCCTAGCGGTACATAATATCGAGCTCAATATATCAAGAGTTGAGCGAACGCTTTTCTCTGCACCCGACCATAGAATAAGGAATCCGGACAGAAGTGTTCCTACTCATATACTTTTGCTGTACGTGCGTTCATCATCATCATCACCATTTCAGCCGAAAGACGTCCACTGCTGGACATAGGCCTCTCCAAGCACCTCCACTTTGACCGGCTTTGTGCTTCTCGCATCCAACGAGTTCCTGCGGCCTTCACAAGGTCGTCGGTCCACCTTGTGGGAGGCCTTCCAACGCTACGTCTTCCGGTACGTGGTCGCCACTCCAGAACGTTTCGGCCCCATCGGTCATCTGTTCTGCGAGCAATGTGCCTTGCCCACTGCCACATAAGTTTGGCAATTCTTCGGGCTATGTCGGTTACCTTGGTTCTCCTGCGGATTTCTTCATTTCTGATTCGATCCCACAGGGAAACTCCAAGCATAGCCCTCTCCATTGCCCTTTGGGTGACTTTCAGCCTTCTAATAAGGCCCATTGTGAGCGACCACGTTTCAGTGCCATATGTCATCACTAGCAACTCGCACTGGTCAAAGACTTTCGTCTTGAGACATTGCGGTATGTGGGACGAGAAGATATTGCGTAGCTTCCCGAATGCTGCCCAGCCGAGTCGCATTCGAGGTAAATATACTCGTCCACGACTTCGAGGGTAGCGTCTCCGATCTTCATGAGAGTGGGTGTTACATGGGCATTTGACATGACATACGTGCGTTCATACTACTATATTAGGACACTCCACTGGAAACAAGCACGTGTCTTCAAGCGCTTTGCATTGGAGTGTTCTCTACCCCGCACAGTACATTACAGCGAAAACAGGGCCCTTAATTTGTTATTAAATTTATATTTTATTTATATTAATTTGTGTTCGTTCTGCGCTCGAGCATTAGCTCGAGCGCAGAACGCAGAACGCGGACCGGTATACACCATCTTGAATGTGTTGAGCACAACTTACCATTGCCATTTATGGAGAGGAAGCAACACCCAACAATAACTGGGCTCTGCTTCCACTCCATTGTTGTAATATTGATAAGATTTTAGAGAGACAAGATGTATTTAGCCATAAGAGTTATATTATAATGACATCGTCATTGTTGACCAAGTCCCCTTAAATAAAGAAAAAGAAAAAAAAAACTACAAACTGCTAATAGTTCGGAGAGAGTGTCACTTCTATACATTCTAAGTCTATGACGACCTTGTATTAGTATTCCTTATGTTTTTCCAGTATCTACTAACTTCATTCTTTAGCTTGACATTATACTAGTCATGGACATCAATTTTGTTTTACAAAAGAAGAAAATTTATTCAGAGGCTTTCATTGATTATGTCTTTAAGATACTTTGATGTATTCTACTTTCTTAAGAAAAAGCATTTTCATTGTACACTTACTGTCAAGAATTTTCTTTTATTTTATGAGAGATTGTGTGCACTTTACGAAAATAGCTAGTTTTATTCAATTACTTAGGTACTTCAAATAGAAAATCCAGTAAAAAACTTTAACTTACTTATCTATAATCCTCTTGAGGACTATTGAAAATCTAATACCTGATATTATTACTTTCATTTTTATCGAAGTGTAAACGTAGACAGACGCTTCCATCAAAAGTTTCAGATATCTGTTTGAAGTGTTAATTTGTTTTGAAATGAGAAAATCAAGGTTAAACTAAACCTAATATTTTAAGCTTCAATTCCAACGAAATAAATGTTCTCAAACAAAACAAACAACTTAAATATCGTAGAAGAAGCTCAGAAACACATTCAAACAAGTAATTGAAAGACACAATATTAAGTTCCAAATTACGCCCCAGAATAACAAATGAAGAAATTAATTCTGTTCTGAGCAAACTTCGCTAAGCTAACTGTGCGGAGTATTTGTACACTGTGCCTTGGACAATATTCTCTAAATGATTCTGGCTTATCGTTTTAGGTCTTAGAAATCAAATAATTACATTTAAGAAATTGTCCTGCTAGGAAATTAAAGCTAAATCAAGAACAGACAACAGTTATATGAACATAAGGGAAAAATAATAACTGCCGCACGGGTCGATCGAAGGTTAAGCTACACTTGCTGCGGTCAGTTGGTGGATGGGTGACCATCCATTACATAATAATTGAGACCCCTCCATGCCTCGGATAAAACGTTAAGCCGTTGGTTCCGGCTGCCATTCGTAAATCTTTGACAGTCATTATGACTAGTCAGAAGCCCGAAAGTCTGACGACCAGTCTTTCCAATCAGTTTTCCTTATCGTGTTACCCAGTAACTGGGTTGTGGAGATTAGATAGGCAGTCGCTCTATGTAAAATACTGGTATTCAGCTGCATTCGGTCAGACTGGAAGCCGACCCCAACATAATAGGGAAAAGACTAGGCAGATTGATTGGCTGTAAGTGCTATAAAATGGAACCTACTCAGTAGTTATCATTTTTAAAATACTAGTATCTACAAGTAACGCATAATATTCCTACAATATAAATGAAATACATATAACACAAACGATTATTTCTTACAATCCGCTTCTACATTTCCAAAACCTTTCAGAATCGTCGACATAGGCACAAAAAAGGACTATGAAAAATCGCCCTAACAAGTCCAGCCATTATAAAGGGGGCCTAGAATATTCAGTGGCCTTTTTACCCCACTACAGCGAAGCAAAAAGGAGGGTTATGAGTTTGACCGGTATGTATTTATGTATGTTTGTTCATCTGTTCCCTTATAACTTCTAAACTACTTGTCATAAATTGACAAATGAGGTATCGTTAGAAGCGTCTTGTTTGTCCGCTAGTTATAGGCTATGTGACGTCACATTAAATTGAATATGGCGCCCTCTAGCGGAAATAAAGTCATGACCTAAAAAAAAAAAAATTTTTAATCATGCTGTGTTGGGTATCAAATTAAAGAACTTCATTAGTACATTTTGAAAATATAAATATTACTGAAATAAGCCCCAAAACAATTAAATAAAAAGTAAGTTTAAACTAAAACCCGACTACTGAAAAGGATGAAACGAGAAAGTACCTTCCCGTGGTCGCATGCCGCTATTTACGCTTACTTATAAGTCATGGTAGCTTGCGACCACGGGAAGGTACTTTCTTGTTTCATCCTTTTCAGTAGTCGGGTTTTAGTTTTTAAACTTATTTTTATTCATATAAAAACATTGGCTACAATAAAAATTGTAGCAGCAATAACAGGTTTGTAGTGGGAAACCAAACAATGGTGAACGCAAAGAATATTAGTGTGAATTTATATCAACCTTTGTTTTCCGGGAGGGGAATCCGCATTTTGTTTGTGCGACACATGGCTTGGTACAATGAGCAACTTAAAATATAAAATTATATTGTGAGAATTTTAGAACACTTTAAAATAAGACCCTGAAGATCGCAGCAATTGCCTGTCGATACGACTTTATCTGAAGCTGCTTGAAGAGAAACACTGGCATGAAAGAAAAGAAAAAAATACTGGTGTGCATCGATGTATCTTCGTAAAGCAACATTGGTACTTGGATTTTAACCCCCAACCAGTACATAATTAATAGCATGATTCTTCTGCATATCCCAATATGGGTAGATGCAACATATAATTTTCTTGCATATTTCTACAGGGTGAAATTTAATTTATGGGCATCCTTTTAAGGGGTCATTGTACTCATCATTATGAACAACTTTTACTATGGGACCAAACCTGAAATCGCGAAAAAAAAATCAGCTCTTCCCTACATTTTGACGAGTTATGTGAACACTAGCTGCGCCCCGCGGTTTTACCCGCGTAACTGTCGATCCCGTCGGAATATCGGGATAAAAATTATCCTATATCCTTTTCCGGGACTCAAACTATCTTTATACCAAATTTCATCTAAATCGGTTCAGTGGTTTAGGCGTGAAGAAGTAACAAACATATAAACACACACACACACACACTCACAAACTTTCGCCTTTATAATATTAGTGTGATAAATGCAAGGAACAGCTGATTTTTTTTCGCGATTTTAAGTTTAGTCCCACAGTAAAAGTTGTTCATAATGATGAGTACAATGACCCCTTAAAAGGATGCCCACGAATTTAATTTCACCCTGTATTTTAGTCATCATCTTGGTAGACACCCTTCAGCCCATCCATCGTTTCTTAGATCTTCTCTTATAATAACCATCCACATTCATACTCAAAACAATTCTCACGATATTTTCATTCAGTCCTCCGCATCATATGCCCATACCATGACAACCGATTTCCATACAGTTTTTCAGTCACCGGTGACATTTTCAGACTTTCTACCCCAACCCGTACAATATTTAGCCTAAAACATTTCTCATGAACTTGACCGTTATTTTGCTGGCCGTTCTTCCACTCCGTATGCACGTAGTAATAATGGAACATTCGCATAATAAATGGCGACACGTTCGTAAGGTAACATCGCTGTTTCATTTTTCTCACGGTCGATTAATCTTCTGCGTGGGGATGCTTCTGGTTGGTTATTCGACTAGTATATATCGACAAATGGCCGGGAATTTATTGTCAACGGTTGAATGGTTCTCGAAGTATGGTAAGTATTAGGGGTTTAGTAAGAGGTTCGTGGCTTAGTTTATTTTATTTTTGGGGAGATTATGGAAAGGATCCATAAATAAAGATGTCTACAATTGACAGCTGTGCTGCTGGGTAAATTGCGCTGCTTTTTATTCTCACCTATAGTACTAGGGAGTGGTGAAGGGCGGGCGATTTGGAGGACTGTCTTATGTAATTTTGACGTGCAAAACGTGCTGATTCTCCGTCTAGTTTGAATATATTATGACTTTTGATTTGATTTTAAATGAAGATTCCCTGTACGCTTTTTTTTTTATAAATGGGAAATCATCAAATGTCCCCTTCCGCTCTGGGTGGAGCGGAAGGGAGTGTCAGACTCTCACTGACTAAAACCCATCCGTGTTCCTTCCTTAGCCCTTTATGTTCCGGGGTAGCGGAAACCCTTTTCGGACAATCCCGCACCCCCGGCAGGCTTCGGCCCTGGCAGGCCCCTTCCTTTTTGCTGACATCTCTTTGAGGTGCGCGTGGAACACGTACGCGCCATCCGGCACGGACCTGGTCTTGATCAGGCGGTGAGCTACCCATTACTCTCCCTCCACAGGCCCGCGCCTACGGTGACCGGGAGTCGTCACGCGGCTCCCGACGACCGAAGCGTCTCCCGCGGCGGCTGGGACGTGAGGCCTCAGCCATCCCGCCACCTCCTTCGCTAGCATGACTGCTTCGCAGAAGGAAGTGACTGCCTCGCACTCCCTCTCGCCCCGGACCATGGCTTGAACCAGGACCGGACGCGAGAGGTCGCCGCCGCTGTCGATCGCCTCTACGAGGGCACGGCGGTGCTCCGCCCAAGCGGGGAACTAATAACTGGCCAGCATTCTTGAGTATTTAAGTAAATAAGACACTCATTTGCCCTAATAATATTTATGTTTTATCCATAATTACTTAAACCACAAAGGCAAGGTATAAACATAGAAACCGTTAATGCTTACCAAACCAATCTCGATGGTTGTAAAGGTACGCTTAATTCTATCTGCTGTTTCATAATAGGTCAAGGCCTTTATCTATAATAATAGTTTAGTTACGTATTATGTTCCAAAATATATAATAAATGTTAACAATACTTGATGCTTATTTCATTTGAGCTTGACAACCATTTAGAATTAACGTCACAAAATCCGAATAGCTTTGTTTTGGCCAATTTAGGTAACAGTGTGGAATTTTGATCAAACAGAATGTATAATCGAGATGAATTTCACTTGGCTATCGGTAATACACGATCAATTTTGATTCTATTTGCGTAATTGGCTCAAATTGTAACAATGATAAAATACTGTGGGAACCAAAGAATGATAATTAATTTTGGAGTGGTGTGTGTTAAAACAGTTAGATGGAAATTTTGAAATACTACAAGGTGGATACAACAGTAAATTAAACTTCGTACACCTAATGATGTTCCCAGTCTGCATACAAAATTTCAACGAAACATAATCAATGAATAGGATTGGGCGGATCACATCAGCCGTATGCACGATGACCGCTGGACAAAAATCTCCACACAATGGGTGCCTGAAGATGGACAGCGCCGCCGACGCCGGCCCAGAAAGAGATAGCGACATAACCTGGACGCGTACCGCGAGGGTTGGTTCGAGGTGGCTCGGGAAAAGAGTTCCTGGAAGAAATTGAGGGAGGCCTTTGCCTCCTTTTTTTGGTCTTTGAGTATAGGGTAACAAAAAAAAACCAATGGTTTAGTCACTACTGCTAGTCAAAGATTGGCAAAACTCATAGTTGGCCCATCACTATGTATTAAGTATGTTTGAAAAAACGATCTTAAAAAAAAAAACACACATTTTGGATTGATGAAAAAAAAAGAGGGCTTGACAGTCAGCTAGTACGCTATTTATAGGCAGTCCGGTGACGTGGGGTTGCCTGTTCCTTACAATTAATAATAATGAACAAATTTCAAGCGAGTAAAGAAATGAGCAATATTAAATATAATTAAATAAATAAAGAATAAGTGAATGAATGGAAATATAAATACATAGTTAATAGGATAGAAAATATTTCTAACTTTATAACAAGGAAAATTAATAAAGCGCTCTTCCTCTCTCTTACTTATTTAAAAATTTGCTGTGCCCGACAGAGTCCATAATTGTTTCTATTATTTTTTATTTACCACCTGTAATTGTACATTATGGATTGCAATAAACGATTTGAGATTTGGTTTTAAGGCAGAAGGAGAGACAAAACTGAAGGTAGTCCGTTGTGTACCATAATAATTGTTAAGTAAATTGACACCCAAGGTCAAAATCGTACTATAGCCATTACATACATCCGTAGATTCAAATCACAACTGTCAAACAGTACCTGCGAAGTTTCGTCTCCACAATAATAACTGAATTAGAAAAACCTAAAATTTCTTTTAATGAAATGTATGCACAAAATCTTTGCCATCTTCAAAATAATATTATGTTCCCCAAACTTTTAAAACCGCCAAAAATGTTCGCCATCAAAGTTTTTTCTTTATTTTTCTCTTCTCTGTTTTGAAATTTCAAAATCCTGTTGTATTTTTACCGAGGGTCCGTATATAGGCGAGGAGTAATTAATACAGCACTATATTCGGTTATAGCGTATATTTAAATACTTTAACTTTCGAGGCTCACACAAAAAATAAAAATCAATCCTGCCAAGGTAAACCATAGCGAGATCTAATTCGACGCCAACGCCATCTATCGAGCTGAGGGAAAAACCTCGAACACTTATCGAACTGTTTAGATCTCGCCATGATTACGCTTTATATCCGAACATACCGCCCACCAAGGACATATTGACAAAATGTCCTTCTTTACCAGCCAGATTAATATAAAATTGGTATGTCTTTGGTGGGAAAACAACAATAAATAAAAATAAACAACTTAAGTTCTAGATCCTTATTTGTAACAAAATAACACTTGTAACACTTGACAAACTTACCCTAAAACATACTACCATGTTCAAATACAAAAACCTTAAAACTATTTTACACTAATTGGTTACAGGTAATACGCACAGTTTAGATGTTGGTCTCTTTATAGTCGACCATTGAGTGCGTAATGTAACAACCCGAGTAATACCGTCAGGCCCAGGATGTTTCCGTTCGATTCTACCCAACAACCACTTGCCAGGAGGCATATCGTCCTCTTTTACTAAAACGACTTCACCAACAGATGGCTCAGGGCTTCTATGGTTCCATTTATGACGCTGTAAGAATTGGTGAAGGTAGTCGTGTGACCATCGACGCCAGAAATCTTGCGTCATCCTCTGATGAAGCTGCCATCGTTGGAGGCTACTAACGTTAGCCTTTTCATAATTGTGGTCAGGCGGTAGCACTAATGGTTCCCCCACTAAGAAATGACCTGGCGTTAAGATCACTAACTTGTCCTGATCTTCCACATAAGACAATGGCCTCGAATTGAGGCATGCCTCAATTTGAGCTAACACCGTTGTGATCTCTTCAAATGTCAGCGTAGAATTCCCAATCACCCGCTTTAGGTGATACTTAGTAGACTTTATACCTGCCTCCCAAAGACCCCCAAAGTTTGGTGAATGAGGAGGTATAAAGTGCCACTGCGTGCCATTGTTTGCGAGCTCCTCTGCCAATTCTGGATTACAGTCTGACCTTTCCTCATTAAACAAGTAAAGCAGTTCTCGCGCGGCACCCACAAAGTTTGTCCCATTGTCGCTGTGAATATCCGCACATCGACCACGCCTAGCCACAAACCGTTTGAAAGCAGTGAGAAACCCCTTAGTGCTTAAATCACTCACTGCTTCCAAATGCACTGCCCTTGTGGCCATGCATATAAACAAGGCGATGTAGCCCTTGTAAGACCTGTTACCGCGCCCTTTCGATACTCGTATGTTTATAGGTCCTGCGTAATCCACTCCACTACTTAAAAAGGGTTTGTTCGGCGTTACCCGAGAAGATGGTAACTGCCCCATCAGTTGTTTACGTGTTTTGGCGGCATATCGTATACATCTTACGCAGCCCCTTACATACTTTTTGGCCAGCAACTTAACTCCCATGATCCAATACTTTGACCTTAAATATGTAATTATCAGTTGCGGGCCCCCATGCATGGTTTTATCATGAGCGTCTGCTACCAAAAGATTGGTTAAAAAAGAGTTATTTGGTATCAGTATCGGATGTACTCTTTCATAACTTAGCTGCGACATCTCAAGCCGTCCTCCAACTCTGATTATTCCCTTAGAATCCAGAAAAATGTTTAATGATTTTAACTTTCCATTATTATTTTCTACTTTATTGTTTTTCAGTTCTTCCAACTCATCCGTGAATCCTTCTTCTTGACATTTCCTTACGCATATCTCTATTGAGTCTTCTAGCTCTTGTTTAGATAGATGTCGTGACCCTGTACCAACCCGGTTTTTATTCAAATTTAAGAATCTACGGCAATACGCTATAACTCTAATCAATTTCGACAACGAAGAAAATTTATTCCAAAAGGTAATGTCAAAGGTAACCGTATGCACTTTCACTTCTTCTAAATGTGTTACCAGATGTTTGGGCCTTTTGTACTCCACCACCTGCTGTCTTAAATAATCCGGACCCTTCCACCATATAGCAGTGGATTCAAGTTCAGCAGGGGGAACTCCGCGCGACGCACAATCTGCGGGATTCTGTTTTGACGACACGTGAGACCAGTAATGTGTGTCTAACAGGTTCAAAATATCTGAAACACGATTAGCCACAAAGGTTTTCCAGCGGCTCGGATGACTGTTGAGCCAAGCCAGCACCACTTCACTATCCGTCCACGCATGTCAATCGGCCTTTGGTATGTTCAGTACTTCGCCAACTTCCACCATCAATTTGGCAAGGAGAACTGCACCACAAAGTTCTAAACGCGGAATAGAAACTTGTCTAATGGGTGCCACTTTCGTTTTTGAAGTGACCAAATAAATATAAATATTTCCTTTGTGATCGACAACCCTAATGTAAATGACTGCTGAATACGCCATTTTAGACGCATCAGAGAACCCGTGCAATTCAGTTTTCACGTTGTTTGATTCTTGGTGCAACCATCGTGGGATTTTAATATTAAGACGCTGACAAGAGCCAAATAGGCTTGTTTCGAACAATTTTTTAGCCAAATCTATACAGTTTGACACAGCGGAAAAAATATATGTTAATCTTGAACATATTTCTGAGAACCCTGTTGTATTCAAAACACGTTTTTGAAAAGTTTTCTCGATACAAAAAAAATGTAAACTAACCTCTTAAAATGACCTTCCAACAAAAATATCTGTATTACTGATCAACGTACGTTGGTAAAATTTATAACAATAACGTATCATATTTAAATACAAAATTTGGTTGTTTTTTATTTTTGATTACTCAACTTATTTTTAAGAAATTAATTATTTTATGGTTTGTAACAACTTACGAGTGTCGCGTCATCGCGCTTCTCTTTCTTATGTATGCAATCCGACAGTGATCGCTTAGGCGCGCTGCTAGACGGACGTATGTCGCTTTGCCCCGCTAACCGCTATCCGTTCATTTTATTTTTTGTTGATTGACAACTTCAAACATAATTATATGTACATATTTTATTTTTTCCCTAAAACTACAATAAGTTGTAAAAATATTAACACGTAAAGACATTAGTAAATATAGTTCTAAGTTATGAAAATATTTGCTGTGCAAAATGGGAAACAAACAAAAATGTCGGAGGCCAGCAAAAATGTATTATTTTTATTATTCTATACTAACAAAAACATCTAATGCAAGTAGTAAAGTATTTTTTTATATTGTAATATTGACAAAACAGGTACACGAACAGAAATGAAATTATAAATAAAAGTACTTATAGGCTTTGTACAATGCGTAGCGTAAATTCGGCTGCGATAAAAATGCTCAATTGGTCTAGTGGTATTTACGTAATATCTGAAATAGCAAGATTCGAGTTCGAAACCGTGCTGATTTTTATTCTTTTAATTTATATAACTATATTTTTTCTTTATTTATTTAGTTTTTGGAAAGTTTCATTGTTTTTTATTCATTTATTTTGTATATTTTTAGAATAATTATTAATTTTCTTTACAAAAAAAAAGATGTTTGGCGGAAAGTTCAGAAGCAGGCGAAGCTTCGTTTTTCGCATAGATTCTGAATAGCGAGTTTTGAGTTCGAAACCAAGTTGATTCTTATTAGGAAATTAAATTTTTTTTTTTTTAATTAATATTAGCAAATTTTCATTGTTTTTTTTTTAATTTATTTTGCATATTTTTAGAATAATTATTAATTTTCTTTACTGGAAAGTAATAATTGACTACAAAAAAAAAAAATATTTACAGTTAAAATAAACGTTTGGCGAACAATTCAGAAGTAGGTGAAGCTTCGAAAATTGTTTTTCACCAGTAAGTTTGTAATACGCGCATACTAACTAAATATAGATAACAATTTTATTACTTAGATCATAGAAAGAAAGTCACAATAAGTCCAGTGATAAACACTATCGAATTTACATAGACCTATGACTATCTTAGAACTGGACTTATAGGAAAATATTCGTAGCTTTGTCCATTGTTTCTTGCCCACTCTATATAAATCATCGTGTGAGACTTGGTATTTTTTTAAAGACGTAATTGGTAAGTTTAGTGCTGAAGAAAGTTCTTGCAAGTTTGAATGTTTTATTTTTTACCCGACTGCGCGACGCAATGGAGTTGTAATGTGTTTATCAGCCTATGTATGTATGTTCCTTTGAAGCACTATACAGACCAAACGCCTGGGCCGATTTTTATGATTCACACGTCAATCGATTCCTCTTCATCCGGCGAGTGTCAATAAAGACATGACGTTAGTAAACATTCAATATGGCGACTACTGGACGCCATATTGTGAAAATGATAAAAATGAAAGTCAACAAACTATGTCAATATAATATAATATGTTGAATAGATATTAAATAAAAATCATTTTTAGTTTTTACCCGACTGCGGCGAAGGAGGGTTATGCGTTTGACCTGTATGTATGTATGTTTGTCCGTTTCTTTGTTACCTCGTAACTCTTATACGAATGAACGGATTTGGATAAATTATCTGTCTTTAGATTTGTCTTTGTGGCACGAGTGTCACTGACTACATGAAAATAAAAAACAAAGTAAAATGGCGGATTTGGGGTGCCATATTGTGGAGTTCGAAATTTTTCTTTCTTCTAATACCATCGAGTGGGATATAAAAATAAAGGGTATTTAAAAGGTGATTTCAAAATTATATACAACTTATATGGTTAAAAGTAATTCGAAGTGACAATATGTAAAAAACGAAATAAAAAAATTAACTTCTTTCACATTTGTAAACTAAAAATCTGGAAATAAAAAAAAGTAATTAAACCCGACTGCGGTAAAAAAAAACTGAAAAGCTATAAACAAACCCATTTTAAATTAAATAAAATTTGGGCGCAGGCGCCACCCATACCATTTTTATATTTTCAAACTCAAATGGGTCCCACCTGCTTCCAACTTTTATTTAATTAAAAATAAGCTTGTTTATAGCTTTTCAGTTTTTTTTAACTTAAGCTTTTTTTACCGTAGTCGGGTTTTTTAGTTTTTTAATTACTTGATGGTATTTGTGGCGAAGATGCCATAATTGAAATTAAATGCCAAATCAATGCATACAAGTTGGGCTTGAATGAGGCTATCAACAAAAAAAAAGTAAATTTTTGGGTAAAAGATAAAGAAGGGTGCCTAAAAAAACACAAATCACAACTGGTATAATCAAGTTCAGAGCCAGCTCCATATTACAAGACGTAAGAAATGCTTGTTTGCAGTATGGTCCGGCTGGAGAAGAAGTTAAATTAAAGATAAAATTAATAGAAAAAGATGACCTATTTTGGGAACAGAAAATGAAACAAAAATTAAAATCATTTTACTTAAAACACCTACTCCCTGAAATAGTAGACCCGAGATTCACACGGAACTGCTTATATGAGACAACATTAAAGTGCATGAAATAGTCCTTCAGTCACCAATCGATCAACCCACATGTTCCAGATACCTCAGTAAAAAAACCTATGTACATCCAGTCTAAAAAGTATCGGGAATAATAGTAGTGGGTCTGTTTATAATGTATCTAAGTTACAATAGCATAATGTCAACTTGCTCATCGCCTTATACAAAATATTACTTTTCCCGATGCAGGGACGTTAATTTTTGAGGAGTTCTCCTGGTATTCCACCATCAGTTCCATTTCACCATTTACATTGTGACGAGCATAAATTGCTTAGCAACCATATTAAAGTAATCGAATCGCAACCCGTGAAATACTTTTTATTGAGTAGTTCCAATAGCCATCTGTGGTCTTCATCATATTAGTTCCACTTTACCAAATGGTGCTTTCCGAAAGCAAATGCACGAGTTACTATATAAAATACCCAAGTCGCTATAGACACCTATAGCGACTTGGGTATTTTGGCCTATAATATTTGAAGAGTTCCTTCGATTTCTGCAGAACCCCATCATCAGATCCTGACCTGATGACGATGGGACCACCTGGAAAGTATACCCTTTCAAACAAAAAAATAATTTTTGAAATCGGTCCAGCCGTCTTCGAGTAATCGAGGAACATGATACATTAAAAAAAAAACCGACGAACTGAGAACCTCCACCTTTTTAGGGTTCCGTAGCCAAATGGCAAAAAACGGAACCCTTATGGATTCGTCATGTCTGTCTGTCTGTCCGTCCGTCCGTATGTCACAGCCACTTTTTTCCGAAACTATAAGAACTATACTGTTGAAACTTGGTAAGTAGATGTATTCTGTGAACCGCAGTAAGATTTTCACACAAAAATAGAAAAAAAACAATAAATTTTAGGGTTCCCCATACTTACAACTGAAACTCCAAAAATTTTTTTTCATCAAACCTGTACGTGTGGGGTATCTATGGATAGGTCTTCAAAAATGATATTGAGGTTTCTAATATCATTTTTTTCTGAACTGAATAGTTTGCGCGAGAGACACTTCCAAAGTGGTAAAATGTGTCCCCCCCCCCCTCTAACTTCTAAAATAAGAGAATGATAAAATTTAAAAAATACATATAATGTACATTACCATGTAAACTTCCACCGAAAATTGGTTTGAACGAGATCTAGTAAGTAGTTTTTTTTAAGTCATAAATCGAAAACCGCAATTTACCTTTCACAAAGTTACAACGAACTACAAGAACTTTTATATTATGTTACTTGCTGCTACGGAACCCTTCATGGGCGAGTCCGACTCGCACTTGGCCGGTTTTTTTTTGAAGTCGGTTAAAAAATAATGATTTGTTAATATAGTTTGAGATTTTATTTTCCATACATTTATATTGTTTTTCAATTCAGTGTAAATAAAGTGTCTTAAAATAATTAAAAATAAAAACAAAAATATACATTGGTTTTTTATAATCGCCTTGTCTTATTTGTTGCTAGCTCTTCACACAGAACAATAAATATACAAGAGCGCCATCTATTGGTTCGTTTTTAATTATTATTGACCGCGTCACACTGTTCCTTACTTGGTAGTTCGCTGTATCACCGCCCTTTAAGAATGGCGCTAGGATATCGGAGAAATTGTGGGCGTGGCTAAAAATACCGAAACATCGGAGCTCAATAGCGGCTTTCAGCGTCTTAACCAGAAAAACTAAGTTACGGTGGTAAGTAACCCATTCTTGTTTTAAATTGTTTGGAATTTCTTGATCCCATTCTAACCCTGTTAGCCACAATTTCTGAATAAATATTTTGGCTAAGATAATACTAGGTGCTAACCATCCCAACGGATCAAATAATCTTGAAATCTCGGAAATAATTTTTCTTTTTGTTACAGGTGTGGTCAGCGGCTGGAGATCAACTGAGTACTGAAAGAAATCTTCGTTCGAGTTCCAGGTAAGTCCCAGAATCTTCGTAACACTATCCATTTTTATCTTTAACTCTTCATCAGTAGTTTGTTTCTCATCCCTGATTTTATTTAGTAATTTTTGACTATTACTCCTCCATTTTTGTAATGGAAATCCTCCTCTGGATAACACTTTAGTTAACTCCGTATATATATTAAAACAGATTTCTTCATTTTCAGCTCCTGTCATTACATCGTCCATATAAAAATCATTTAAGATTATCCTCGCTATTTCCGGTTGATCTAAGCACTCATCGTAGGCTAACTGTTGTAGCGACCGTACAGCGAGATATGGTGCCGACGCCGTGCCGAAGGTAACTGTATCCAATTCGTATTCTTCTATTTCCTTTTCAGGACTGTCTCTCCAGAGGATACGTTGTAACATTACATCCTTCCTATTTACTAAGACTTGCCGGTACATCTTGATTATGTCCGCAACGAGACATATCCGATGTGTTCTCCATCGCATAATCGTGTGCCGGAGTTCCGACTGCAAGGTAGGACCAACTAACAAATTTTCATTAAGTGACATCCCATTCGTTCCCTTGCAGGAAGCATCAAAGACGACGCGGACCTTCGACGTTTCCTTATCCTCCCGGATAACGGCATGGTGAGGTAAGTAGATCGCTTTTTGATTATTCTTTTCATCTTCTGCTACCTTTCTCATGTGTTTCAGCTCCAAATATTCTTCAAGAACTCTCGAATAATCTTCTTTGAATTTGCTGTTTTTGCTAAACTTGCTTTCTAACGATCTTAATCTTTTTTCAGCGATGCCCTTCGATTCACCAACCTTGCTTACCGGGTCTACATCACGCAATGGCAGCCTTACTATATATCGACCACTCTTGTCACGTTCCGTAGTAGCTGTATATATTTTTTCGCATTTATTCTCTTCCTCCGTTAGCATTTTCTTTCCAGATGGTTCCGCTTCCAGCTCCCAAAATCTTTTAAGCAAATCATCTGTTTCCAGGCTTGAATGCATAGCGGTGATATGTGAGGGATTACTACAACGATCCACTTCAAAAGTTCCTGACAATATCCACCCTAACGTGGTGTCTTGTGCTAAAAGGGTTCCACCCACATTCCTTTTAATGCCCTCCTGGATGACTTGGCTGTAAACCTCAGCACCTAATAAAACATCAATTTTATTAGGCCTGTAGTATTCGGGATCAGCCAAATCATCATCAGTCAAGTCTACCCATTCTACCCTAGTTACTTTCGTAGCTGGGAGAAGGGCAGTGACTGACTTCAGGACGAAAGCGTTTACATTAATTTGGACAGAGGGATCTATTCTAGACCTCACTTTAAGCACAACGGTTGACTTCGCCGTCGCACTTTTGTCCCCACCTACGCCAATCACAGTTTGCCTGGATGGCGTTTTGTTTAATCCCAAAAATTGGACCGTGGATTCCGTAACGAAAGAACCTTGCGATCCTTGGTCAAGCAAAGCCCTAACCACTCGATAGGTCCCATCTTTCGACTCCGCCTTAATTAACGCAGTAGTTAATAAAACGGTTTTCCGACCACTTCTAGTCGAGAAACATGAAACTAGCGGCTTGCTTGACCCCTCCGCTTGTGCGGCTACTTCAGCGTTACTATTTTTATTATCCTCCTTCATCACCTTTACAACGGCTGATGAGGTTTCCTCGTGAGCCCCACTACTATCTTCACCAATAACAGACCCAGAAGCACCTGTTGGGTGCAACAAAGAATGGTGGCGGCGTTTACACACCTGGCACTTGAGAGTATTTTTGCAATTTTTGGCAGAGTGGTTATTGTATAGACAAACAAAACACAAATTATGTTCCTGAGCGAAATTACGCCTAGTTTCATTTGACTCTTTCCCAAACTTTGGACAAGATGTAATTTTATGATCGGCTGAGCAAAATACACATGATACTGACTTTTTATCTTTTATTACATGAAACGATTGAGTTCCTTTTGGGTGTGGATGTCTTTCCTTGTTATCTGTTTTATCTAAATTTTCCAAACCTCTATAGCGACTATTTAAAAAATCCGAAAACTGTATAAATGTAGGCAAATCATCACTAGAATCCGAAGCCACTTTGAGTTCCCAACCTTTCCTGGTCTCTTTATCTAATTTACCACTAATTATATGTATAACAATAAGATCCCAGGAAGAGACATCTACCCCTAAATTACCAATTGACTCCAAACATTCTGAAGTAGTAGTTATAAGCCTTTTTATTTCGCTAGCCGATTCACAGGACAAAGTTTTTTGACCGAGTAATCTTTTTATTATACCATTTGCTAGAAATTTTTATTGTTGTACATTTTATCTAATTTAGACCACGCAATTTTATAGTTGTCAGATGTAACCTTTATGTTTCTTAATAATTGCTCAGCCTCCCCACTTAAATGTCCCTTTAAATAAAAAAATCTCTGTGCATCGTCGAGTGATGTGTTCTCGTGCACCAATCCCACAAATAAGTCTCTAAATGTTTGCCACTCTGAATATTTTCCCGAAAATGAGGGAATTTTTATTTCTGGCAACTTAACTCTGCTGACACTCTTTTCATTCTGACCAATAGACTTAGAATCCACACATAAAGCAGTTGAATTTCCTGAAGATAATAATTCCTTTAACTCGCTTTTAAACTGTATATAAAACTCTTCGACCTCATCATATAAGCCTTTTTTATGATAATTTGAACTAAGTAAATCAGACTTTTTTACCTCACTAATTATTTTTACATGTGTTTTGTGGAATAATTCCCATTGCTGTTCTAAGTTTTCAATCCTAGTTTCTATATAACAAATAGTTAGACGCTCTTTAGGACTTTTTTTAAAGTTAGATTTTGACTTGAGCATTTTAGCGTTAATGTCTTCCTGAATGTCGTTAAGCGACTCCATTTTTAATTAAAAAACAAGTACAACACAAATATAAATAAAATACACAATTTTTTCGCAACTAGATACAACACTATAAATAAACTTATTGTCCAGTAAACACGTTCGATAACACCACCAGAATTCTAAGTTTCTTTGAAGCACTTCGATATTTTTCTAAGTCCCAGATTACGTTTAAAATTTTACAAGTGTTATAAACTTGTACTTCTATGTAAAATCGGGCATAGGTTCCCCGTCTGAACCACTTTTTACTTAAAATTAGCACAAGTCCAAACTAATATTACCAACGACTAAGTTAATTATCTAGTGATTTTAAGGTTCAAATTTCAATGCACTTTCTTGAATTGTTGAAGTTAATTTCTTCTTATTAATAAGGTCGAAAATGTACTCACGATTTTTTCACCAATTATTTCACTCACTGGCACACTGATGATGTCGCGCTGTACTGCACCACAAAGCGGCGCGCTGTACTGCAACGCACAAGTGGCGCCCTCTGCTTGTCCACGATCTGCCGCACTTCACCTCCCATGCGTCACTCCTCCGGTTGTTGCTACCAGCTGTGGCTGCTCCACGCGGCTGCTCCTGGCTCCAACCGGTTCCACCTCCAGCTCTTGAGCACCTCACCTGGTGCCCACTGAAGGGGCTGCTCTGGACAGCGATCCACTGCCCAGTAATGACGCGTAGGGTGGTAATTCACTACCACCACCGGAACTACCCGACCGATCCGACTCCGAAGGACCATGTATTTTTACCGAGGGTCCGTATATAGGCGAGGAGTAATTAATACAGCACTATATTCGGTTATAGCGTATATTTAAATACTTTAACTTTCGAGGCTCACACAAAAAATAAAAATCAATCCTGCCAAGGTAAATGCCGGTAACGAAACCATAGCGAGATCTAATTCGACGCCAACGCCATCTATCGAGCTGAGGGAAAAACCTCGAACACTTATCGAACTGTTTAGATCTCGCCATGATTACGCTTTATATCCGAACACCTGTTAACAAGTTTTTCTGTCATTCGGGTCGCGGCTTTCTTTCTTAAATATAAAGCGGTTTATTATTTAACTTTTTAATAATGTGTTGATTTTTGAATTACAATTATGATATTGGTTTTGAGGGTTCCGTAGCCAAATGGCAAAAAACGGAACCCTTATGGATTCGTCATGTCTGTCTGTCTGTCTGTCTGTCCGTCCGTCCGTATGTCACAGCCACTTTTTTCCGAAACTATAAGAACTATACTGTTGAAACTTGGTAAGTAGATGTATTCTGTGAACCGCAGTAAGATTTTCACACAAAAATAGAAAAAGAAACAATAAATTTTGGGGTTCCCCATACTTACAACTGAAACTCCAAAAATTTTTTTTCATCAAACCTGTACGTGTGAGGTATCTATGGATAGGTCTTCAAAAATGATATTGAGGTTTCTAATATCATTTTTTTCTGAACTGAATAGTTTGCGCGAGAGACACTTCCAAAGTGGTAAAATGTGTGTCCCCCCCCCTCTAACTTCTAAAATAAGAGAATGATAAAATTAAAAAAATATATATAATGTACATTACCATGTAAACTTCCACCGAAAATTGGTTTGAACGAGATCTAGTAAGTAGTTTTTTTTTTAATACGTCATAAATCGAAAACCGCAATTTACCTTTCACAAAGTTACAACGAACTACAAGAGCTTTTATATTATGTTACTTGCTGCTACGGAACCCTTCATGGGCGAGTCAGACTCGCACTTGGCCGGTTTTTTTTTAGGTACTTAGCTTATCATCATGAAAATAGATATTTTAGGTCCACCCACCACCCACCCAGTCTATTTTTTTTGGCGATGGCACCTCGTTGGTCAACCTAGGAGGTTGTCGGCTCCTGTAGGTGCTTTTAATAAATTAAGGCCTCCAGCCAGGGCATAAAACTTATAAAGTAATTTGTGAAATTGAAATTAATTTTCTTTTAATAAACGTATGTCAAGAAACAGTTTTAGAAATCATTTTAAAGTATGTTGTGTAATCCATTTGTAAACACATTATATGTACCTAGATCTATTTGTTTACTGTTCAGTAATTAGTATTTAAGCTACTATCTCGGTACCAATAGTGTTAATTTTAATAAGTAGACCTAATTAACATGACGATCCAACCTTTTGATTCAATATTTCTGTAATTGTATCAAACTCAATATTATCATTTCTTACATAAACCCTACGTGTAACAAATACCCCACATCCTTCAGAATCTAAAACAACGTATACGTTGGCTCCTACATTATTGCTTTCGATTTCAGCAATGTTAGCCAGCGGTTGTCATTCCGGAGAGCGACGCGATCGACCGTCGGCTCCAATATTTATAAATTCCTGAATCTTACGTGACCGGCCTTTTACTTCAGCTTATTGGCCTGCTGGGATCAAAGCAATATTTTATATTGATAAAATAATATAGACAGGTACAATTTGTGGTCTGTCAACGAGTCGGTTTAAGGCGCATTAAGAAACAAATTTTTAGGTAATAGACAATAGCCCATCGCGGCTACAAATAACATTTGATGTTAGTTAAATCGAATGACCACCAAAATTTTGCAGGTTTAATTAAATAAAAAAAATGCATGGCTTAGTGACATAGTTTTTAGGTATTTCTACATTTGTTATCATTACATAAAATATGATCAAGTCATATGATCAAGTGATATATGAAGTCTTTTCTTTCAACATTAAAATTTTGACAATACACAAAATTTTTAGCGCGATAAAAAACTGAGCGTTTTACGGTGTCTACCTTTGGGCAGTGCCTTAATTAAGTGAATCCCTTAAAACCACTTTTACGGCCTCGGAGGACGCGACTTATTTTCGACCACTGCTCCGCAAGTCGCATCTCGGTGTCGCAGTCGTGTGGCATGCTCCAAACGGATTCGTCGCACAATGCCACATTCGTAAAATGACATATTGGAATTTCGCAAAATATCATATTCTCAAATTGTCATTTATTCTGAAACGCCACATCGCAAAACGTCACATGAGCTCAACTTCTTTCTTTTGTTTTCTACGCTGTTGCTTCAGCGTGTAGCGCGTGTCCACGGTATAAGTGTTGCGGGACTGAATCGGATAAAGAAGGTAGGCACACTGCCTCTAAAAGCACTCACTGATTTGCCACAAAAAGGCAACAGAATTCTGCCAACTCATCAAAGTCAACTTTACTGTACCTATTTCATCACTATATCCTGCTAACATTTTTCGGAAGTCAGGAAAAGTTAATACTAGAAATCTACAGTAGGTATACAGAATTCTTGGCTCTCGAATCTCGATCAATTTATATCGACAATTCCCGAAAATTTCCGTATCACAAACTGGAAATACGGGATGGACTAAATAACTCCCCATCGTATATAGTCCATAAATTCCGCAAGTTTCTCAAAAACACTTGTATACAATATTCACGGGCCCAATTCGGATTTTCATCTATTTAAATCAAGCATGTGAATTATGTTGGGCTGACGCAAAAATTTATGTAAATACATGGAGGCCACGCTAAGATATTTCGGAAACAAATCTTTGCACGCGTCATTTAAAGCGTCCTTGTGAGTCGGATTCCATAATCAGCCTGTAATGTTCCCACTGCTGGGACACAGGCCTCCTCCTTGTGAGCGGAAATGGGCCGTAATACGTAGACCCAGTTTGGGTTGTATGTGAGTCGGATTGAATTCACTTAAATATGAGCATTATCTTTTTTTTAAGGATATTCCTAAGATTTGCGAGTTTATGCTACAGTTGAAATTAAAGACGCTTTATAAGTAGGGATGCTTTGGAAACATTTTCTTTGTAACACATGTGTTAGAATTCTCAACTGCTGAACAAAATCCTTTAAGAAAAATATCTTCATTGAAGAATTTTCTTGGTTATATTATTTCTAGGAACGGAGTTTAAAAACACTTAAATAAACGAATAAACTTGGAATCATCATCTGCATAGCCTTTTCCCATCTATGTTGGGGTCGGCTTCCAGTCTAACTGGATGCATCTGAATACTAGTATTTTACATGAAGCGACTGCCTATCTGACCTCCACAACCCAGTAACTCGGTAATACGATACCCCTTGGTAAAACTAGTTGTCAGACTTTCAGGCTTCTGACTTCCCGTAACGACTGTCAAAGATCCACAAATGACAGCCGGGACCAACGGCTTAACGTGCTTTCCGAGGTACGGAGGAGTCTTGGTAAAGATGGTCACCTATCCACAGACCAACCGTGGCAAGCGTAGCTTAACCTGAATAAACTTTAAATGAACATGTCAAAAAACATTGATGGACTGGGACTTAACGAAATGCACGTTTTCTTTTGATAAAACATGCATTTAGACGTGGATTTAGATGTAGGTAGGTGATGTATCGTGACTAAAAACTGTTTTCCAAAAAAAGCAGCTGTCTTAAAAAAAAAACTACATAGTGATAAATAACTTTAATTTCCGAAGTCAGTGTCGTTTGTTCCGAATTTTCATTTTTTTGACACCGACTTCAGAAATTAAAGTTATTTATCACTTTGTAGTTTTTTTTTAAGTCGGTTGTTTTTTTGTAAAAATGTTTTTATTTTTCACTTTTTAGTTGTACCTACCCCACACAAATTCAATTAAATCTAGTGCATTGAAGAAATGAAGACACCGACTAGAAGAATTATCAAAATTCGCATAGAAATGCCGGAGATGCAGTACATTTATGCATATAACTTCGTACATAAGAATAATTACTTAATGTATTATACACTAAACCTTCCTGACATTATGTAGATCACATTATTAAAAGAATCATCAAAATCGGTCCATTAGTTTTTGAGATAATCGCGGACATACAAACACATAACATACATATGGGTCGAATACAGAACTTCCTTTTTTGAAGTCGGTTAAAACGGGAGGAACCATTGATACGGAGAGAGTGAGTGCAGGAAATTTAGTAAATGGACCGCTAGGCAAGCAAATCGGCGCAATAACGTAAGTCTCAAGGAGCTACGGGAGTGTATTATTGCTAGGGATGATAGATAGACGCAGTTAAGCTGCAATAATACTCTTGTAGTTCACAGCGCAGTATTTTAGCTTTGAATATGGGCACGTAACTGCTCTTCCGTTGGGTGAATATATCGGGAACGACTCCCTACTAGATTACCATGTAGGAGTAGAGAAAAGAGTGTGTAATATCAAAACTGTTCCAAGAAATTCCGTTTTGTATTATCGTTTTGTATCGATATTGCCTACTGTAGTTAATAGATCTGAACAAATTTTTTTTTTAAGTGAAAACTTCTTTAGCGGCGTTGAACACTTTTTGTAATGGGTAAGAAATGTTAAACTCGCGTCAGGGCATCGCGTCAGGACACGTGACCGTCAGGAGAGATTCCCCCCCCCCCCCCCCCGCCTCTCTTTCTACAGCGGCGCCAACCGAAGTGAACCAAGTTTAGTGACACACGACAATGGATGGATGGATGGATGGATGGATTGGATGGAGTGGAAGTGGAAGTGGAAGTGGAAGCGGAAGTGGAAGTGGAAGTGGAAGTCGAAGTCGAAGTCGAAGTCGAAGTCGAAGTCAAAGTCGAAGTCGGAGTCGAAGTCGAAGTCGAAGTCGAAGTCAAAGTCGAAGTCAAAGTCGGAGTAGAAGTCGAAGTCGGAGTCGAAGTCAAAGTCGAAGTCAAAGTCAAAGTCAAAGTCAAAGTCGGAGTCGGAGTCGAAGTCGAAGTCGTAGTCGAAGTCAAAGTCGAAGTCGAAGTGGATGTGGACGTGGACATACACACACTGCTGTGTATTCGTAACATTCGTGTATATAAAGTGTTTAAAATATGGAAATTGAACAAAGTGCATCTATTAATGAAAAAAGGGACGCAGAAATAGTGAAAAAAAATGAGTGATATTAATTCAATTAATAATTGATTTATTTCAACGTTAATATTCAAGTTTTCACTTCTGCCGGCACTCCCGGAGTGCAACCCGTCTTTTTTTTGTCTTTTTGTCATGATAGCACAGAATACTTAAAGTACTACGTACAGAAAGGCCACTCCCTTCCCCGCACTAACATCAGTTACCGCACCTCACCCCGCACTTCGGCGTATTCGTTGCAGTTCTTTAACAAGAGCGCTCGCAAACACAAGTACCTCACGCACACATTCGTACGTATACAAACGTCATTTTTTAATGTAGTAGTTGGTAATTATTTTGCGAGCGTTGTATGAAGTGTCCGGGGTGTGATGATAGTTAAATTGCCATAGTAGGACGTAGGTACACCTATTTTTACCCGACTACGGCGAAGCAAAAAGGAGGGTTATGATTTTGACCGGTATGTACATATGTATGTATGTTCATCTGTTCCCTCATAACTTAAAAAGTACTTATAATAATTTGACAAATGAGGTATCGTTAGAAGCGTCTTGACCGTTCGCTGGTTATAGGCTATGTGACGTCACACTAAATTTAATATGGCGCCCTCTAGAAGACATAAAGTAATGAATTTAAAAACAATATTTTGGGATGGTGCCTTGTGGGGTATCAAATGAAAGGGCTTAATTAGCACGTTTAAAAAATATAAGTATTACTGAAAAAAACTAAAACCCGACTACTGAAAAGGTTGAAACAAGAAAGTACCTTTCCATGGTCGCATGCTACCATAGCTTATTTAGTACAGCAGCATGCGACAACGGGAAGGTACTTTCTTGTTTCATCGTTTTCAGTAGTCGGGTTTCAGTTTTTTTATGAGTACGAAACTTGACAATCGAAAGTTAAAACGATATTGTTTCTCCGTATCAATCAAGAAAGAACTTCGACTACACAAACCACTCATTGTAATCCTATTGATTCATCTAATGGCATCTAAACACCGCGTTATCTTACTACAATCTTCCCCACTTACAAAGTACTGTTTATCCCTAAAAGTTTTGGTGAACGCAATTCACTAATTAAATAAATGCCCGAGTTTAACTAGTTTGTTTAGAATGACGTGTGGGTGTTTGTGGGCGAGTGATAGTGCTGGGCAATAAATAATTGAATTGGCCGAGGCCGAGGCCGAGATACGGGGCTGGAACGAACTGTTATAAATAATTTCCATCACTACATTAAAAATGCTGAGTTGAAAAATTCTTGTACTATATAAAACTGCTCGCTATGCAAGCAGCGCAGTAAACCCACAAATTTTGTCCAAAACGTATATTTTTAATGTAATATTCCGTGTACAGTTTTTTTTTATTAAATTAGTTCTGTAGCAGCAAAATAGTGTTTCAATTAAAAAGGACCCACGGAGCCCCATCCTAACAAAATTGGTGTCAGAAGTGGGATCCCAGGAAAAATCTTGAGTACTGGGATCTATAGGTGTAGGCGTCGCGAATTCGTTTCCACTCGTCTGCACTATAGTAATTGTCGGCTCCGTGACCTAGAAGTCCTTTCGGTAAGTGGTCGACGATAAGCCTTGGGTTCCTCAAAAACCTAAGCCCGCGCTACTGCAATCCACGTGATCGACGATCAGCCTCCGCTATTGAGCGTGAGCCCGCATCACCCCGGAACACCTCCTGCTGCCCTGTGATCGACGGTCAGTCTCCACTTATACGAGTGCGAGCCCGCATCACAAGAGGACCTCCGTCTGTACATCATCCATCATCAGCTACGTGGTCGCACCGCGTGCAAGCAGAACGCAACGTGTCGTGTCGACGACCTGTAATACGACTTGCTGAGTCGCCAGGTCGCCACGTCGTGTCTCGCTGCACTACGTGTGTGTGACGTCATCTTCCCAGGATGTTCACGTGCGCTGCTGCTATATCACTATTACTGTGAGTTTTCCTATCTATTTATCTAGTGAAAGTGCTTTCAAATCTATTTTAGTGAAGTGAATTTTTCCCAAGTTTTCAAAAATTACGTAATTTTCCTAGAACACTCTTAAAATAAGATTTATAATATTTTTACACCTTTTACAAGTCTTTGTACACAATTTTATTGATATATTTTTCTGTGTTTTTGTGCGTCTGATATTCTGTAGTGCTTTATTGCGATAATTACGTCATCATTTTAATGCCTCTAAAAAAAGAGAATTCCGAAGAAATCGTATCTTCATCTAGTTCGGATTCATCAGAGGACAGTCCAGTACCAATTCGAAAAGTTAAAATGGCTGAAAAAATTACCCTTTCTGTCCTCACAAAATTCATAAAACCTTATAATGGGGACCGTGAGTCGTTGCCCGCGTTTTTGTTAAACTGCGAAAATGCGATTTCCCTAGCAACTACAGAACAGCAGAACGTTTTATGTAAATATATCATCTCGCAGTTGGAAGGCAAAGCTCAATTAGCTTGTTGTTTAAAAAAGTTTAATAGTTGGTCAGAGATTAAACAATTCCTTAAAATCACTTTTGGAGAGAAAAAACACTCCACTCACCTATTAGTTGATTTACAACAATGCAAACAGTTGCCTTCCGAAGACGTGATGCAATTTTCTATCCGTATTGAATCATGTTTAACACGACTACAAGCTGACATTCATTATAGCTGCGAAAATGATAAAGAACTTGTAGGTCGTATTGCCGCAATGGAAGATTTGGCTCTTAATACGTTCATGTTAGGGTTGAACTCAAATTTTTCCCATATTGTGCGGTGTAGAAATCCTAAGACGTTATCAGATGCGATTACAAATGCCATTGAAGAAGAAAAATTATTTAATTTATCAAAACTTTCAACTCGATTTAATAAACAATGCACAACATGTAATAAGAGCGGCCATGTCGCTTCAGAGTGTTATAAAAATAAAAATAAGCACTCTTCACCTAATTCATATCATGTAAGCACAAATAATAATAATGAACAAAATAATTTCAACACTAATCAATATTCCAATGCTAATTTTGATCCAAATAAATTTTGTGCCTATTGTAAAAAACGTGGTCATATGATAAGCGAATGTCGTAAGCTGAAAGCCAAAAACAATAACAATTCGCGAACCGATCCAAGTAACTCTACACTATCAAGTGCAACTGCACCGAGTTCAAATACCGTGTCGAGCAATAATCGCTCTAATGTGCATCATGTTGACACTTCTAATGAAAATGATAGCTTAAACTAAATAAGGTTTCGGTTCCGTGTCTGCCGAAACCTAATGTTAACAATTTAAATGACGCGAAAAACCTTTTTATTAAATCCTGTGTTCCTACATTGTCTTCAACACAGGTTAGCGCAAATAAAGGTACTACATGTCCTTCAAACTGTGTTCCTACATTGTCTTCAACACAGGTTAGCGCAAATAAAGGTACTAAGAGTCCCTCAAACTGTGTTCCTACATTTTTTCCAACACAGGTTAGTGCTACTAAAGGTACAGTCAGCATCAAAAGTTGATGACCACATTTAGATTTTCAAAATCGCTGAACACCGTATTATACCTAAATCGCTCAACATGACAAGCGCCAGAAATGAATGATTATCATAAAAGGGCATAAGTAGGTGACCATCACTTTTCAAAAGTCGCTAAACAAAGTTATAGTAAAAAAAGCATAACATTCTTCGTCTCTAAAGTCTCTGTACAAATTTTTGACAAAAGTAGCATACCATCGTTTATCTCTAAAGTCCCTGAACAAAATGAAATATTTTTTGGGTTTAATATGTGTGTGTATTTGAGCGTAATTGATAACTAATACAATATTTATATATGTATAATAAATATTCTTTTTACATTCAAGGGTAAGCAGTTTTTCAAATACCCACAACTATGTTTCCCAAAGAATTGAATTTAAACGGAATTTGTGTGAATTTTGAAAATGAGTCGTATATGTATACAGATTAGGTTCTAATTCAATCGTACTCTAAAAATCAT
Source organism: Amphipoea lucens (assembly GCA_947508005.1). Taxonomy (NCBI): domain Eukaryota; kingdom Metazoa; phylum Arthropoda; class Insecta; order Lepidoptera; family Noctuidae; genus Amphipoea; species Amphipoea lucens. The sequence continues at coordinate 21,639,751 of OX382360.1, read as the reverse complement.
AAACTAAGTCGACGGTATGAATTTGAACAGAATCTGCGTGATTTTTGAAAATGAGTCTTATTGCTTTACGAATAAGGTTACAATTCAATCGAACTATAAAAAACATTAATTACGTCGATGGTATAAATTCAAACAGAATCTGCGTGATTTTTGATAGTGAGTCTTATAGCTATACAAATAAGGTTACTATTCAATCGTAATATAGAAAGCTTAGATGACGTCGACGGAATAATTTTTAAGCGGAATATGCTTATCTTTATAATCGTGCTTGCGAGCTTATTAACCGACTTCAAAAAAGGAGGTTCTGTATTCGACCCGTATGTATGTATGTATGCATGTTTGTATGTCCGCGATTTTCTCAAAAACGAATGAATCGATTTTGATAATTCTTTCATTAATGTGATCTACATAGTTTTGGAAAGGAAAGGTTTTAGTGTATAATACATTAGGTAACTATTCTTATGTACGAAGTTATAAGCATAAATATACTGCATCTCTGGCATTTCTACGCGAATTTTGATGATTGTTCTAGTCGGTGCCTTATTGCACTAGTATTAATTGAATTTGTGTGTGGTAGGTACAACTAAAAACTGAAAAATAAAAACTTTTTTACAAAAAAAAAACAACCAACTTCAAAAAAACACTTCAAAGTGAAAAATAACTTTAATTTCGGAAGTCAGTGTCAAAAAACAAAAATGCGGAACCACCGACTTCCGAAAATAAAGTTATTTTTCACTTTGAAGTGTTTTTTTTTAAACAGGCTTAAAAATGTGCTTGCCGCTTGAACACCCACTTCTAATATTTCTCATTGATACTATGAAAAAAAAAACAAAATTATTTTGGAAAGTTAAATTCGAAATTTACATCCATTTAATTTTTTTTTACATGATTTAGTTTGGATAGGACAAGATTGGATTTATAACTCTGAAGATAGTAACGAGCACTTTTTTTTTAGTTTGCTGTTCAGCTACTTTTGATAGTATAAGTTTACACGCTACGTGACCGAAACAAAGTAATGTTCAGTAACTTTTGTTATTTATGATGTTAAGTTATTTTTGGACGTTGCCGTGATTACACTAGATAACCAAAACAAGCATTTTATATTGTTCAGTGACTTTTGTAAAACTGAATGTTATGATGTTTTCGGATATTATAACGATCAGCAATTTTTGACAAAATGGTGTTCAGTGACCTTTGACGAGTAGTGTTCAGTTAATTTTGAACTTTAATGATGTTCATTTAATACTGGCGCCCTACCTTGTTGAGCGATTTATGGGTGATATAGTGTACAGTGGTTATGAAAATCTGAATGTGATCATCGACTTTTGATGCTGACTGTACTACAAGTCCTTCAAACTGTGTTCCTAAATTTTATCAAACACAGGTTAGTGCACATACAGAGACTTCTAAATGTCCTAATTCAGATTTAAATTTTAAAGACAGTCCCTCATCTCTCGAAAAATCGAATCTTTCTTCTAGGGATTGTTTGCGTGAGGAAACATTTAATATTAACTACATTAATAACAAAGTTTCTTTACCTCACGTATATTTAAAAACAAACTATAATAATAAGCCCTTGTGCTTTTTGATCGACACTGGTTTTACAATTTCTATTGTCAAACATTCCAGTTTACATAATAAACCAGTGCTTGGTCCTGAAATTATACAACTTAAAGGCCTAAGTGATAACGATTCCTATTGCAAATCTTTAGGTTCTATTAAAATCTGTTTTGACTATCGCGTTTCGTCAAAAAGTAAAATAATTTTTGAATATTTGTTTCACGCGATTGACGATACGATCAATTTACATTACGATGGTATAATTGGTAGCGATTTTATACAACATTTTAAAATAGATATTCAATATTCAACCAACACCCTTAGTTTAGAGGGTTACGAAATACCTATTTGTTGTAGTAAGCCATTGTATGTCATACCCCCGCGGTCAGAAACAGTCATTGAGTGTCCAGTTTCCAATTTGTCAGAGATTGCTAATCTAAAAGAAGCTTTGATATTAGATCATAAAATAAGTGAAGGTGTATTTTTAGCAAACTGCATAGTTAACTTAAAGTCGAACAACAGAGTTAACGTTTCTGTTCTTAACACCACCGAAACTGAAGTCGAAATTGACAATTTTCAAGTTCAATTAACTCCATTTGAACTACCACCTTCCACATTAGATGATACTCAACAAGAACTCATTCATCAATTAGATTCCTTAGTTATTGACCGATCTCAGAAAGTTCTTGAGCAGATTAGGTGCTCCCATTTAAATTCGCAAGAAAAGAAAGCTTTGTTGAACTGTCTCTCTAAATATACAGACATATTTCATCTCGATGGTGAATTTTTAACTTATACAAATGTGATTAAGCATTCTATTAGTACTAAGGATGCATCCCCTATTCACGTAAAGTCGTATCGTTTCCCTGAAGTACATAAAGACGAAGTTGAGAAGCAAATCAAGAAAATGCTTGATCAGAATATTATTCGTCCTTCAACTTCCCCTTGGAATGCACCTGTATGGGTAGTCCCGAAAAAACTAGATGCTTCTGGTAAACAAAAGTGGCGAATTGTCATTGACTATCGGCGTTTGAATGATGTCACTGTTTCAGAAATTTACCCTCTCCCTCTCATTACTGACATCTTAGACCAGTTAGGTCACTCTAAATATTTCAGCACGCTCGATCTAGCATCAGGTTTCCATCAATTATTATTGGACCCCAAGGACACCGAAAAAACAGCATTCAGTGTTACAACTAATAGCATTTCAGGTCAATTTGAATTTACTAGAATGCCTTTTGGACTGAAAAATGCCCCCTCAACATTTCAGAGAATGATGAATCTAGTCCTTTCAGGATTACAAGGTCTTCATTGTTATATATATTTAGATGATTGTATTGTCTACTCCCATGACCTTGAATCTCATATTCAGAAGCTTGAAGCTGTATTCTCCAAACTCAGAGAAGCAAACCTAAAACTACAGCCCGATAAATGCGAATTTTTGCGACAAGAAGTTGCTTACCTAGGACATGTTATCACAGACAACGGTGTTTCGCCTAATCCAGATAAAGTAAAGGCTATTTCTCAATTTCCTACACCGAAAACCCCAAAAGATGTTAAATCTTTTCTTGGCTTAACGGGTTATTATCGTCGTTTCATTGAAAATTTCTCCCACATAACAAAGCCTCTGACATCTTTATTAAAAAAAGATGTTAAATTCCACTGGTCCCATGAACAAGAGCAAGCTTTAAATACGCTTAAACAAAAACTCATCTCAGCTCCCTTGTTGCAGTATCCAGATTTTTCTCAGCCTTTTATAGTTACTACGGATTCTTCCAATTATGCCGTCGGAGCAGTTCTATCCCAAGGCGAGATTGGCAAAGACAAGCCCATTTCATATGCATCTCGGACTTTAAATAAACAAGAAGGGAACTATTCAACAACTGAGAAAGAGCTCCTTGCTATTATTTTCGCTGTTAACACATTCCGGCCTTATCTCTACGGTTATAAGTTTAAAATCGTAACAGATCATCGACCTTTGACATGGTTATTTAATGCGAAAGATCCAGGTGGACGTTTAATAAGATGGCGACTAAAATTAGAAGAATACGACTACGAGATTGTTTACAAGCCTGGTCGAATAAATTCAAATGCAGATGCTTTATCTCGTTATCCAGTAAATTCAATTGTTCATTCTAACTTAAACAAAAGTACTTATGAAGAATATCGAAAAAAACAAACTACTAAAACCATCTCTAATGATACGAAGATTGAAGAACACAATCAAAGTTTACATTTATCGAAACAAAAATTAATTGCGTGTCCCGTTTCACTTGACTTCGACAACACTATGCCGCACTGCGAACAGCTGTTGTCAATGATACCAAATTCCGCTGACTTGCAATCAGCTGAGCGCGAACTTGAAACCGTACAGTCGGTCGATGCAAACAATAAAACATTCTATTTCTTATTTACTAAAGTTCATCATTATGACGAAACTTCTTACAAAACAATTTATAATTTATTACTAAAATTAAGGGATCAAATTATTATAAATGAAGAAATTGAAGAATTATCTATTTCAGATTTTACAGAACCTTTTACTAAATTAGTTTACGTGAAAATATATAACATGATATCGTACATTTTTCACGGCACTAACATTAAAATTCATGTTTATAAAAATCAAATACGATATCCGAATCCTGCCGAAATTCCAAATATCCTTAAAGAAAACCATGGGACTACCGTAGCTGGTCACCCAGGTGTCAAACGAATGTATAACAGGATCAAAACCTCATACTATTGGAAAAGTATGCAATCGGACATAGAACGTTTTGTTAAAGATTGTAAACTCTGCCAAGTGAATAAACCATTGCGAGCTTCTAATAAGGCCCCTATGGTTATAACTTCTTCAAGTACTAAACCATTCGAAAGATTAGCGTTAGACATTGTTGGTCCTCTACCTGAAGCTGGGCTCCAGAAATTTAAATACGTTTTAACTCTTCAAGACGACTTAACTAAATTCTCGTGTGCATACCCTATGGTTACTTCTACAACAGATGAAGTTGCACGTTGCCTTATTAATTTCATTTCCTTATTCGGGTTTCCAAAAATGATTCTCACCGATCAAGGTACATGTTTCACATCTGAGTTATTTCGGCAATTGACCGAGATTCTTAAAATAAAAAAACTATTTTCTACCCCTTATCATCTTCAAACAAACGGTGCACTAGAGCGTAGCCACGCAACTCTTAAAGAATATTTGAAATCTTTCGTCAATGACAACCACGACGACTGGCATTGCTATCTGGCAACCGCAATTTTATCATATAATACAACTCCCCATTGTACCACTGAATTTACTCCTCATGAACTATTATATGGGTATAAGCCATCTATTCCTAGCAGTTTTTCTGAATCCCATGATAATGTCACTTATCACGAGTATATCCGCGCTTTACAGTATAGAATGAAATACTCGCGAGAAAGAGCTTTACAAAATATCAACAAAAGCAAAGAACAATCAAAAAGGTATTATGATGTTTCTGCTAAGGAAAAAAATTACAAAATTGGAGATATGGTATATTTAAAGCAGCATCATAGACTGCGTAAAGCTTTGTCCCCAGTTTGGAAGGGACCCTACAAAATTATGAAGACACACGGAAAAACTAACGTCACCCTATGTGTTAACAGAAAACGTATAAAATACCACGTTAATGAACTTAAATCAGTCTGAATAAATATATTTGTTTCAGATGTCTCGCGTGTGCAAATACTTCCGAGCCGATCGAACTTATCCAACATAGTCCAGGAATTTATTTTGACCCGACTTCTATAGCTTATTTTTACAAAGATTACTGGAATGTAATTACTCATATAGAATTTATACCTATTAAGCCCTATTTGGATAAAATTGAAAAATCTCTTCTAAGAATTTCCGATTCCTGTAGCAAAATTCAGAATTACTCTACATTAAATATAGACTGTCAGGATACCGTTAACCCTCTAGAAATTTTGATTAATGCTAATAATCTTAAGTATGACTCACTATCTCACCTTGTTTCATTAAATGCACCGACTCGATTTAGTCGAGCAATTGAGTTCGGCGGAGAAATACTTAAATTCTTCTTCGGCACATTAGACGCTGATGATGCCAGAAAATATGATGAAGCCATTACAACTTGTCAACAGAACGAAAATCTGATATTTTCCTTAATGAAAGACAACATTCACGTTGTACAATCGACTATTAATAACTTTAATGATTCAATTCGTAAATTAAACAATAACGAATTAAGAATAAATAAACAATTAGAAAAACTTAACTATATGATTATAAACAGTAGTAAAGATATTGTTAACTTAAACAACATCGCGAAAATTAATTCCATTTTTAATTTGATTGAAAGTTCATTGCTGTCTATTTCCAATATCTTAGACACAGTTTTAAATTCTATTTTATTTGCAAAAGCGAATATCCTACATCCTTACGTTTTAACTCCTACCAACTTATTTCAAGAACTTTCTAAAAGTAAAATGACTCAAAGAAATTTAGATTTTCCCGTCTCGTTATCGCTACATAACATTCACAGCATTATTGACTTATCAAAATTGACTTCTTACTATTATAATAATAAAATAGTATTTGTTATCGAAATACCTCTCATCAATCCAATTAAGTATAGTATCTATAAAAATTTACCGCTACCTACTCCACGGAACGAGAATAATTTACAAACATATGTCCTTATTCATCCCACTAAGTTATACATGGCTGTAGCGGATGATAGATTAAGTTATGCATTGTTAGATAGTTTAAGCGAATGTAAGAATGTTAATTATGACTATGTAATATGTCCATTACCCTCTATATTATCCACTATTAATAATCCTTCTTGTGAAATTAAGCTTTTAACTGAAGTAACACAGTCACTCCCTGAAGTATGTGACTCAAAAATAATTTATGGTAATATAAACTTATGGCAAAAACTTAATGATGGAAGATTCGTTTATATACAGTCAAAGCCTAATAAATTAACTATTAAATGTAAAAATACGAATGAAATCAAAGACTACACCTTAAAAGGTACTGGAATTTTGTCGTTAAAAAAAGATTGTGTTGCATTTTTCCAAACGTTGCAATTTGCTCCATCTCACGTTTATAAAACCACTTTGCCAAGCCAATTAAAAATAGATTTTAATATTATTGATGATGATTGTTGTAAATTTAAAATTGTAAATAGTAGTGCTCATATGCTCTCTCCAATAACATTAACTGACGTTGACTTAGAGTCTTTAAAATTAGCGTCACATAAACTAGATCATCTAGAAAATCAAATTCATGAAGCTGAAAATCAGTCTCACATTGTCAAATATGGACATTACTATTCTACACTTACTATTATTGTAATTGCTGTTATTTCTTCCTATATTATATACAAAGTTTATTTTAAATGTTTTCCCACTGGTAAATATACATCTTGTTGCATTCATTTACATAATCCATGTTTTGGGAAAAAACCAACCGAAAACCCGAAAGCCACAAGAGTAACCTCAGTTGAGCTAACGGATATCCAAACTGAATCTGTGGAATGCGACAAGAAGTCGATAAGAAGTCTCCCTGAAATGGAACTTAATAAAAATAAAAATAGAGTCGCTTTTAGAAGTTTTGACAGAGTCTCATCTAGTCGAAACATAAGTAATTTTTAAAAAAAAAAAAACCAATTCAATACTGTTATTTATTTTCATTTCGGGACTTCCTTAGATTAATTACCTTCGTTTTTGTAACCTATTTGTATGTGTTTTTGTTTTGTACTTATTTGTGAAACTTAACTATTCTGTAATATTGTAATTTAATCATTGTTTACCTTTTATTATTGAAATTATTTCTACAATCCTTCCTTTTTGTTTGGAGCAATTTAATTCTTGCATTTTATCCTTCGCTTAATTTATAAAGCTCCGTCTTAAGGGGGGAGATGTTATAAATAATTTCCATCACTACATTAAAAATGCTGAGTTGAAAAATTCTTGTACTATATAAAACTGCTCGCTATGCAAGCAGCGCAGTAAACCCACAAATTTTGTCCAAAACGTATATTTTTAATGTAATATTCCGTGTACAGTTTTTTTTTATTAAATTAGTTCTGTAGCAGCAAAATAGTGTTTCAATTAAAAAGGACCCACGGAGCCCCATCCTAACAGAACGATAGGTGTTGATTGAATCAGCTGCCGATCTAGTTCCAGTTGTTGGAATTCAGATGGTGGATGCAGCTATTTTGATATTGGTCCTGTTTGAGAACTGCATTGTACTGATACGGCGCCGCGGCGTTGATTGTGTTACTCATTTGATATCCTACTAATAATGGATGGATGGATGTTTTTTACTCTTTCGCGCAAAAAGTACTCATCGGATTTTGCTGAAATTTGGCACACACGTAGTTTATAACCAGGATTAACACATAGGATACTTTTGCCACGAGATCGACACTTATGCGGGTGAAACCGCGGGGAGCAGCCAGTCATCTATACGAATAATATAGCTGAAGAGTTTGTTTGAACACGCTATTTCTAGAAGCGGCGGTCGGATTTGAAAAAATATTTTTTCATTTTATAAACCAATTTTTTTTTGTTTTGAAAAACGTCAGAAAGAACGCTAAGCGAAAACGAAGTAATAGGCGATGCGATACGACGCGACGTGGTGGATCGAGGAACAAGAAATTTTACGCGGACGAAGTCGCGGACAGAAGCTAGTCAATAATATCTTTGTTTTCCGATTATGATTCCCGTTTTGGTCAAGTCCGAGTAGTAGTTTTATGCCTTATCGTCACGTAGCTTTTACGTTTTCAACGTCTTTAGTTTTGTATATTTTCTTTTATGTGAAAATAATACCTACATAAAAATCTTTCTTCCTCTCGAAACCGATCGAGTGAAATCAAACTGATACATCGGCGTGCCCCGTGATTTAGTATCACATTCCGAAATCCTTTTATATTCCTCCTTGAATAAGATTAAATACTTCACATTCTTTGTATGTAGGAGGAAGAATCCAATTCACGAGCGTAACACGTACGCAGTACTTTAAGTGCTCCTTTTATTCCTAAATCAAGATAGCACATAAGACGTCACAATAAGTATTTATTACTGTACCCTGTATATGGAGTTCAAGTGGCAAAAGCTCTGCGGAGAAGATTTGCGAGATTTGGATGATTTTGAACCCTACTCGCTGCACTTTTGGTCTCCACACATAATAATATTTAAAGCTTAGTCGGAGTTGTTATAAAACAGGAATACTATTTACTATACCCGATTCGTTTTAGTGTCGCAAAAGCGGTCATTGACCCATCTACATTTCCTAGCGTTCATTAATTCAAAAATTGAAATAGAGTCTACAGGTTGAAATTGAACACATGCGACAAATCGAAATGGGAGATTATACTCATCATTATGAACAACTTTTACTATGGGACCAAACCTGAAATCGCGAAAAAAAAATCAGCTGTTCCCTACATTTTGGCGAGTTATGCGAACATAAATGTAGGGAACAGCTGATTTTTTTTTCGCGATTTCAGGTTTGGTCCCATAGTAAAAGTTGTTCATAATGACGAGTACAATCTCCCATTTCTATTTGTCGCATGTGTTCAATTTCACCCTCTATAAATGTCCTAGAATAATATCTATAGTGATCTTCAACATGCTCCAATAACAAAAAACCATACATAGTTTATTGTTTAGGTTCCTACGGAAAGATTTTAGGGAAAAGGCAATGAACGCTATTGCCATGCTAAAGTGACTCGGGTATAGTATGAAGTGGGATCAAAATCACGACCTACCGTTCGTCATTCATCCTCTCAAACATTGGGCCAATTAGCATAAGCAGTCTATTATATTCCAATTGTTGAGACACAAACCAAATGTTATAAATGTTTAATAATAGAAAGCCTTACCAACTAACTAAACACATATACAACGGAAGTAATATTTTAAGAATTTTTTTTTTTAATATTAAATCGGCCGGCTGAACTTTTCGCCGAAGACGAATCCGCACATCCCTAAACAGTGAACATATCTCCGAAGATCCCTCACACGAATTGTGTAATTCACTACAACTTGGGACTTAATCAAGATGTTTTAAACACTTGATGTATTAAAGGTTCTCAGTTACTTTCAAAGTAAATGTTGGTTGTTTGTTGGCCTTTAATTGCTGTTTGCATGGAGTTATTACTTGGTTGTTAGAAAGTTTTATCAAGAATATGTTGCTGAACAAGTGAGTTATGTTCTAGTGAAAGATTTTGTTAATCAAAGTTTTGTTTGTGTCAATTAACATTCGTGATTTATTGTAATTAGCCATCATCTATATTTATCAGTACCTAAGTGAGAATTTCTTGGGAGAAGTAATCAGTTTTAATTAACATTTAGGCCTTGTGGATTTTTTTAAGCCATTGTGTGCTTGTATAATTTCTAACAAACGTGACGATATTAATGTGGATATCCAGGTCACGGCATCATGATAACACAGGGAAGTAAAATGTACGGAAACAAATATGAAGACGCTTCAATTTTTCGTCGGATAGTAATAAAAGCTCTGACAAAAAAAATAAGAATTGTCCTTACTAAAAAAATAAAATCTACTGCCTAAAATACTAACTGACGAAACGACCGAATGAGATACTGAAATCTTCGAAAAATAAACATGACTGTTTATTGCTATAATACTTTTCTACCAGCTTAAATTACATTTTAATATATACTTGTGAAGGCCGCAACTCGTGAACTCGTGAACTCGTTGGATGCGAGAAGTACAAAACCGGTCGAAGTGGAGGTGCTTGGGGGAGGCCTATGTCCTGCAGTGGACGTCTTTCGGCTGAAATGATGATGATGATGATGATATACCCAGGTAAAGGTATTTGTGTTCTCATTTGCTCGCTCTTGCATCCTATGTCGACGGAGCCTCGCTTCGCGGGGCTCCTATTTCTATGTAAAGGGTTTAAATTAACCTAACCAAACCGAACCTCGGGGTGCCCTTGACAAAACCTCTGTTGTCGGTAACTTAGTAATTTTGTCGGCGGTTCAGTTTTTTATTCGGAAGTTTAGTTTTGTTATTCGAAGATCCATTTTTTTTAGTCGGCCACAGATCGCTGGAGATTAATTTGTTTTTCGGAACCATTATTATTTCCCTTTTTCGTCCATGATAACGTAACGTGGACGTATTTCCATAATTATATTTTATGGACGTGGACGTGAACTATACCGCCACGTCCGTCACGTTAGAAATTATAAAAGCGCACATTAGTGAGATAAATGAGAAGAGCTTATTAAAGGAAAAATAATTATATTTTAAAGCTGTCATTAATGGATCTTTTGATCTTTGACAGTCTTTACGGATCGTCAGAAGTCCGAAAGTCAGACAACCAGTCTTCCCAAGGGGTATCGTATTATCTAGGGGATCAGATAGGCAGTCCCCAACATAGTTGGGAAAAAGACTAAGCAGGTGATGAGGCCGAATTAAAATAATTCCTACTACTTCAGCAAAAGTAGATGATGAAAATCAGAAATTCAATACTAATGTACGGAGTTCTTGTCAGAACTGTGTGGCGTCCAAGTGATTCAAAATTATGTGATTGTAAATTTTACCAAACATTTACTACTAGTACAGCTGACATATATTCGTGATCAGTTTTGACTCCAAAAGTTATTTACTCAATCATCATCCACTTTTGCTGTTGACTGTACCACAACGGCAACTTTATATGTGTGTATATATTTTGAAATTTAATAAAACGTATTCAGAATAAGTAAGCAGTATAGTTTGCCTATCGATTTTACACAAGGCCCAAACAAAATACCGTTGCCCCAAATAATAAGCCCTAAATCCTTACTCCCTAGAAAGCTGGAGGCGGCTTATAATAATAAGCCGATTTCAACCCACCAAGCTCTCTATTTCAGTTTGGTCTTAGATATTAAATGTTGCTGTTATATTTGTGTTTCCAAGACAGAAATATAATAAAGACCTTTATTTTATAAACCTTGGTCTTATACAGGGTGAAATTTAATTCATGGGCATCCTTTTAAGGGGTCAGTGTAATCATCATTATGAACAACTTTTACTATGGGACCAAACATGAAATCGCGAAAAATAATTAGCTCTTCCCTACATTTTGACGAGTTATGTGAACATAAATGCAAGAAACAGCTGATTTTTATTTCGCGATTTTAGGTTTAGTCTCTTAGTAAAAGTTGTTCATAATGATGAGTACAATGACCCCTTAAAAGGATGCCCGTGAATTTAATTTCACCCTGTATATCTTACACGTTTTATTTTCGTCGGCACAAGCTTTACGAATGGCTCATGTAACAATGGAATAAACATCATCAGCCTATAATGTTCCCACTGCTGGGACACAGGCCTCCTCTCTGTGAAAGGGAGTGGGACGTTATCCACCACGCGGGCCCAGTGCGGGTTGGTGGATTTCATAAGTCTTCGAATTTTTGGTTCTGGGAAACGCCACATTTTCTCACGATATTTTCCTTCACCGTTTTGAGATCAGTGGTGATAAAATTAAATACATAAAATAAAGAGCCTGTCTGGGTTCCAACTCACGACCTACAACTATGTAGACATCCATACTTAATATTATAAATTAAATGCGAAAGTGTGTCTGTCGGTCTGTTACCTCTTCACGTTTAAACCGCTGGACCGATTTAGATGAAATTTGGAAAAGAAATAGTTTGAGTCCCAAGAAAGGACATAGGGCAGTTCTTATCCCGATATTCCTACGGGATTGAAACTTATGCGGATGAAACTGCGGGGTGCTGCTAGTGTAACAATAAATTATATTAAATCAAGTCAGTAAGGTTGACAGCAGGCTGCATGGCTAATCAGTGTACCTACTGTAAGCAGGACAACTTCAATAAAACCACGTATGTATCTACGACACACTTTAAAAAATAAGTATAATTCAAAAACGTACCACAATAGAGGACATTTCAAATGGAACACAAAAAAGTTAATTCGCAACACGTTTTGCGGACTGTAAGTGTACGATTTTATGTAGGCACAGTATTCAATCTAAAAGCCTAAGCGTGTCTGGAATTTATATAAGTTAGGATTCCAGGTACAAATTAAATCGTGACCAGTACAAAGCTTGCAAAATGGGGCTGTTTCAGATGAACTATCAGCAGCAGTCATTTGTTTGCCAGGACGACCATTGTTCATCCACGGCCGATAAATAGTTTCATATTAATCTGCCAAGACACTTTGCTCCTCCTAATCCTCAAAATGATTACCCCAATTTCCCTATAAATCACTGCAAGGGTTGGGCAACCCTCTCATCATACGAAGCCGAACCTAAAATTATAATATAACCAAATGAAAATTAAAATCGCCTAATCCCACTCAATGTTAATCTCATTGCCATACAAATTACTTCGCACCCGACACATTATACGAAGTTGGGGTCCGAAAGTACCCCAATCACACGTTATAGAGGTCCAGAAGACGTAGGGCCCTTAATTCCGGATTTAATCATTATAATCGGCTGTGGTCACGGCAACATTTGAATACTGGAGTGATTCTAACTTAGATTAGTTTGTCGTTAGATAGGATTGTCTCGATGGATGATAAGGATTCGATTTACATACGAAGATTTGTACTTCTAGTTAATTTTGGTGGTTGGTGTTAATATTTGTGTGGCTGTTAAGACTGTATTTTAATTAACTTTGGTATTTGTTTTTTTAATATCTTGGCTGACTATTTTTAACTTTTAAGCGCTTGGCTAAATATCAATTGCCGTGCCCCTAGCGCGCGGCTACTAATCGATAAAATCAAGATAAAATAATACCTACAATAAATAAGGAGGAGAAATCGAAGGCAACACAAAAAAAATTGTTTATGTACTACTACTAACTTCCCATCCTGTCTACGCAAATCTAAGTCATCCGCGTGTAAGTTCGGGCCCCACAAAAGTTGTGAACGATGGCGTATAGTTCAGTATTGGCGCTTGTCTTACTAAAATTATGTTGTTTTTGTTTATAAAGGCGGGATGTGATAAATAATCATAATGTGTGCTATTTCATGTGATTATTCCAAAATGTTTGTCGTCTTTGTTTTGGGAAAATAACTGGGTCATTGGTAGAGGGATGGTCCCTTGTCACTGTTTTTGCACGAAATTTGAACGCGATTTCATGGAAACTAGAAAGTTTTGCTGCATTCGGTACGACTGGATGCCAAATATGTAGATTGCTCGAAAAAGTACGTTCCATGCAAACTTTATTAGTTTTTAAGGTTCCGTACCTCAAAAGAAAAAACGGAACCCTTATAAGATCATATCATTGTCCGTCTATCTGTCCGTCTGTCAAGTCCCTTTTTCTCAGGCACGCGTGGATTTATCAAGTTGAAATTAATATCAAATAATCAAGGCTGCAATCCCTTGAAGCAGTGAAAAAATTAAACTTCAAGTCAACGCAATCAAAAGATACGGGCGTTTATGTTCCGTTTAGGCCGCATATGACACTCGCAAGGGAATCAAAACCTATAGGGTACTTTCCGTTGACCTAGAAGCATGAAATTTGGCAAGAAGCAATGTCATGTAGTAAAGGAAAAAATCCGAAAACCATATATTTCTAGTTACATAACAAATTTTTTTCCCGTGATAAACTAGTTACATACCTACAAATTTGTACGAAATCCTCGGTGAAAAGAAAGAAAGAAATAAAGAAAATACATTTATTTAGCAAAGACTAAAGGACACACAATACACTAGATACATCAGATAAAAAACAAAACAAAGATCAAATAAAAAGCGTAAAGTCCGATGTAAGTAATTAGCAGGAAAGTGTGCCTCACGGCTGCGCCAAAAAGGCCCAGTTAAGCAATAATGCCAGACAACTAGTGCCTGACGCTGATTTTCAACTGGACCTGCGATGCGCGAGTCCGACTCGTACTTGACCGGTTTTTTGACATTTCTTAGATGAACTTCGAACTAATTAATCTGCAATATTGTTTTGCCTATACTAAAACATCTTTTTATTACTGTAATTTAATTTTAAAGTATCTGAAAAGAGGTATTTTATATATCTTGACATTTTGAGCCGACGATACTGACCCTTTGACACCAATATGACTTTAGTTCACATAGCATGAGACAACTACTTTAAAAGAAAACAAACGCATGTAGTTTTAATACCTACTTCCACAGCACACAAGTGTCTGACACTCGCTCCGCAATTTGTGCCGCAGCCTGAATTCAATTTAATAGTGTCGCGTTAAAGCGTCTAAAACTACTAACACTGACAACTGGAAAGCCCATCCTTCACATTTTCCAATTAGAGTTCAGTAACTGTGGAAACTTTTATTAGAATTAATGTCACACGACGAGGAATGTTACTCCCGTTCCCAAGTAACAGCGAAATCGTATTGGCTTTTATAACTGTCTAAACTTTAAAATATAGTGCCAATAATCCTGCTCATCATTTACGGAACGGAGGCAAATTTTACGGGTCTCCGGGTTAACCTTCAGTTGACTTCTGTAACTAAGTGGACTGGCTATAGGCTTGTAATTTTCTTGCTGGACCTTTTTATACAGGGTGAAATTGAAAACATGCGACAAATCGAAATGGGAGATTGTACTCATCATTATGAACAACTTTTACTATGGGACCAAACCTGAAATCGCGAAAAAAAATTAACTGTTCCCTACATTTTAACGAGTTATGCGATCATAAATGTAGGGAACAGCTGTTTTTTTTTTCGCGATTTCAGGTTTGGTCCCATAGTAAAAGTTGTACATAATGATTATTACAATGACCCCTTAAAAGGATGCCCATGAGTTCAATTTCACCCTGTATAGCTGTAACACTGTGCAATGAAACTGACAGTTTATGGAAATGTTCTTTAGATTAGTTTTTGCAGACCCTATGTGAGTGTTTACTGCAAATATAATAATTACAGTTTGTGTAATCTTGTAAGTTTCCGTTACTAGCGTTGTTGTTTACCCCAATTGGTGTTACTCTGTCAATAAATATTGTTCGGATTAAAATTATAATAATTATAATAGATTCAAAATCAAACAATTACCTACATATCTACTAAAAATATAAAAAATAAGTGAAAAAGAAGTAACGGACATAGTTTAATGATCGAGCCGTTTGGGGTTGAAACACTAGGGCCATGGGGTCCAAGTGCCCACTTGGTTTTTCGAGATATCGCCAAGCGATTAATCGACTCTTCACGTGACCAGAGGGCTGGCCTATTTCTTGGCCAAAGAATTAGCATTGCCATACAACGTAGCAATGCTGCCAGCCTTTTGGGCACTGTTCCTGTTGACAGCGATGCGGACGAATTCTTTGATGCCCTTTGATTATTTTACTTATTTTTTCATATAAAAGAATATAAATGTACATTTTATTATAGTTTATATGTTGCTTATATTATGTAAATATTTTATGAAATAAACTTATTTCAGTTTAATGATCTATACTGATAAAGAAAGTGGTAAAATTTGTTTGTTGGTACGAGTATGTAGGGGGTAATCTCCGGAACTACCAGTCGGATTTGAAAATTATTTTTGCGTTTGATAGCCCAATTCTTGAGAAAGGTTATAGACTATTTAACATCACGCTACGATCCTTAAGAGCTGAGGAAAAAGTAAAAACGCTAAGCGAAAACGAAGTAATAGCACGGACGAGCCATGGGTCAGGGGCCGCGGACAAAGTCGCGGGCAGAAGCTAGTATTTTAATAAAGTAGCAAAGCGCTCAAGAAAACACACCACCTCCAACTATCTCAACGAAAATGTAGTTTTCAACGCGAGACTTCATATCCTGCATTCATTAATCTATGTTATCTAATTTAGCACCCAAGTTGTTGTGACCTACTAAACTTGCCGTCGGTTGAGCACCGAAATGTTTCGGCCTGTCTTGTGTCAGATTATTTTTGTTTTTGTTTGCGAATTTTGTTTGTGTGTGTGTGTGTGTTTGTTTAGGGGTCCCTCTTAAGTCCCAAAACATACACACACATGAACAAAATGTGTGTTTGTAATGTGACATTATCTTTCGTGTGATTGCAGGCGGGTTGTTTAGGTTTGTAAAGGATTTCGATCAATCGGATTGGAGCGCCATGCGGTGTTGCTTCGAAGTTTATATTATCTTTGGCGCTTACTCGCACAGATGCAAGGCTTACCTAAGTCTTGGAGCGAGAAGAGCTTTGTGTGCCAGAGTTCATCGAATACACTCTTTCCCTTAGTTGTAACACTGCATAGTGTTTAGATAAATGTTTTTGTACAACTGAAGGTAATTAAAAATCTTTTCTTTTTAGGGGAAATTTCTTAAGGCGCGTTGGGCATTTTTTGAGATAGGAAAGCCATTGAACTCGCGACACTGTTACCGACACCGCGCTACATTCACAAGTGTTTGGCTGTCCTCGGGAAGTACTCGGATTTAATGTATTTCCGATATGTCAGTGAGTGATGGCAAAGTATTCTGTTTTGTTTATATGACGATCAAAAAAATACACACGTAATTGTTCAAGTTTTCACTTCTGTCGGCACTCCCGGAGTGCCACTTTTTTTTTTAGATAATTATTATGATATGTTTTAGAAGTTAATTCGATCCTCTTCATTATAGTACCTACCTACATTTTACATGATTTTTTGGCGATATACGTGAAGCTTCTGTGGCTACCTGTAGTTTTAGGTTTTTATATATGCAGCCCGTTTGGATTTCTTACTTGGTTCGTGGATTCAATAAAATCCAAGTCAAGTACATTGTTTTCTTCCTTGTCAATCATAGTTCTATTTTTATCTATATTAGGCTTAGTGTCACTGGTAACGGCCGCGACTTACGAGTTGTAGGTCGTAGGTTCTAACCCAGACAGGCGCTTCACTTTATGTAAATTATTTCATCACCACTGCTCTCAAAACGGTGAATAAAAACATCCTGAGGAAACCAGCATGTCCTAGAACCAAAAAATTCGAAGACATGTGACATCTACCAACCCGCACTAGGCCCGCGTGGTGGTTACCCACTCAGTCTCCCGGAGAGGAGGCCTGTGTCCCAGCAGTGGAAACATTATAGGCTGATTATGTGAGGCTTAGTAGAGTTTCAAGTAGCTTTAATATCGAATTACAAAAGAAATATTTAAACACCAAACAGCCACACTACTACTGCAGTTCCAATTCCATCAAACCTACCATTTCAGCCAGCTATAAACAGAACTGTGTACAACGAGCAAAATTGCTTAGGTACAAAGGGAGCATTTTGCTAAACATCACTAAATAAATTGCTCGTAAACTTGTGTGAGCTACTCCGTTTTACGACCAGGTGGTTGGCTTTTTCTCCCTTTTTCCCTTTAAGGGGAGTATGAGCAATGAGCAATAACGTCCAACTTGATTCGACGATGCAAATAGCTTGCTTGTATTATGATAGTTCAGAAACGCCTTGCGGTGCGATTTCGGAAAATACATACAGGGTGAAATTGAAAACATGCGACAAATCACAAATCGAAATCGGAGATTGTAATCATCATTATGAACAACTTTTACTATGGGACCAAACCTGAAATCGCGAAAAATAATCAACTGTTCCCTACATTTTGACGTGAGAACACAAATGCAAGGAAAAGCTGATTTTTTTTTTCACGATTTTAGGTTTAGTCCCATAGTAAAAGTTGTTCATAATGATGATTACAATCTCCCATTTCGATTTGTCGCATGTTTTCAATTTCACCCTGTATAGTGGCGAAAGCTTCAATTTGATAGTTTAACTATATTTGTGCTGATTAAGTTATCAAGATGATTTTGAAACCTGCGCGCATGTGCGGTGCTATGATTATAAATGTCTTCTTGATCTTTCTTGACACTTGGGGGCAATTCCAGTAATTTTAAGAACGTGCACAGTCAGTAGGCCAATTTTTGTAATTTAAAACGTTCAAATCTAAAAATATAAAAAAGTTTCAAATCTAATCGCAGTCTCATCTCGGCGACAAACAAATGTAAAAAACTTGTCAAAATGTAGGAAAATTAGAAGGATTTTTTTACCCGACTGCACCAGAAGGAGGGGCGGGGGGGGCCATACCATTATTATAGTTTCAAACTCAAAAGAGTCCCGCCTGCTTCCAACTTTTATTTAATTTAAAATGGGCTTGTTTTTAGCTTTTCGGTTAGTTTTAGTGTAAGGTTGCAGTCGGGTTTTTTTAATTTTTGTAATTACTTTTTTACAGATTGAGACTGAGATCAGTCTGTGAACGTTTTAAAAATTACGAGAATTGCCCCTCTGATCTTAGATCTTAGTCTCAATCCGTCAAAAATACCTCTAATTTCCTTATATTTTTGACATGTTTTTGACATTGATTGTCGCTGAAATGAGATGGCGACTAGATTTTGAACGTTTTTAATTCCAGGAATTGGCCTTCTGAGGGTTTCGCAAATGTGAAAAAGTAAAAATGTGTTGTTCACAAACACATTATTAAAAAATGTTTGTGAAAAAAGTTGTGACAGAAGTTCAGATACTAAGTCGGCCCCCTTGAAAGGTGAGAGGACTAAGTCAGTGTGCGCGTGAGTATGCCTGTCTAAGCTGAGTAAGCAATACGCCACAAGGGTAAACTTTTTTCGAGAATATATTTTCTAGGACCTATGTATCTACCTACCTACTTATTCATGCCGAAACTCAAACTCAAAGCATTTATTTCAATTAAACCATGTACAGGCACTTTTGAATTGTCAAAATTAAATAGTCGATCAGTTAGTCAGAAAGTTCAAGCCAGTTGCCCATTCCAAAACGTAGATCTCTATGGAAAAGGACGGGCAAGAATCTCCATGGACACACTTTTAAATCAAGATATTACAAAATCCTGGGTACATTATTCTTGTTGCTTCTATATGTGAGAACAATTAAAAAAAAAAACACACAAATGAAAAAACTATTTAAAAAATAAGATTAAAAATAAACCTTGGCAGTTAAGAGATGACCTGTCTCAACTGACGGCGCCCGTTCACGAACATTACGCATGGATCAGCACCATCCAGCTCAACCATTTTGCGGGGAATCGAATGATCCAACACACGCGCCACCATCAGTGAGACGTTTAAGTGAGCATGACACATTCTCAACTGCCATGCTCTTTCAAGGCAACATGAAATCTCACTCACCACTATCACTAGAAATTCTCTTATCTTCTCTTAAAGAAGTCCCATGCTTAAATAACGTTGACGTTTACTGGCCATACATCTCGTAGGTACAGACAGCGTCAGAGAAAAGGAACCACCCCAAGACTTCTTGATGTCATTACCAAAGGGGGTTCCTTTTCTCTGAAGCTGACTGTACCTACTTAAATAAAGTCAAAGTCAAAGCATTTATTTCAAATAGGCACATAAAAGGCACTTTTGAACGTCAAAATACTGACTTAACTCAAAAATACGATTTTTGTGACATCGCAAAAGTAGATCTTGCTATGAGAACTTATCCTACTTGTTGTCGCATAAAATTAAAACTGATTTGATTTCATTATTAATTAGTCATGAATGCTTGTATTTTGAACGTCTATGATTAACTATTGATGAGATCTGAGTAAAAAAATTCTGTAACTCAATTCTGACCTATCTACTAATGGGTCAATGTTCCATTAAGCATGCGAAGTAGCCACACGATTGGTCCTCCGTTGTTACTATGCAATGCAGTATAACGTGAACGTTTTCTGAACAATTTCAACCGGTAATAGTCTAGCCATAAACGCCCGGAACACAATACTTTACGATCCACAGTTAGGTCGTATTCCCCACCTTATCTTTACTGCCTAAATCCCAAAGACGTTTAAACTTATGTTCGAGTATGTCATCACAAATCTGGTATATGTACCAATTTATGAGTACTACTTTAGGAAATTGGAAGAGAAGTCTCATAATATGCCTAGGCCATTAAAAATATTGTAAAAAAAAATACCAAGACTAGTGGTCTAAAATCGTCAAATTGCATTGAGCAAACGTGGTATAGGTACAGTTCAAATCTGAGGGGCATTCACGTAATTGCGTAATTTTTGGCATTTAATTTTTTAACACGTAATTTTTGGCATTTGTTTGCCGCCAAGATGAGACTGTGACTAGCTTTTAAACAATTTAAATTACGAGAATAATTGGCCTTCTGGTATTGTGTCAATTATTGACTCTATCAGATGAGTTCTACTTTAGTTAACAACGACTTGTGAGACAAGTCTGATATTATGCCTAGGTCATAAAAAAATTGCAAGAAAACCTAGATTGGTCTGAAATCGATAATATACAGTGAAAAACGTGGTGATTATTGTATTTATCTCCCTGCTAAGGAAAACTTTTCGCCGTGGGACAAAATCTACAAACCTATTTCTTTTTTCGATAATGGGTCATCATCATTTTTAATTGTGCCTTATTACTGCGTTATCATTCCAGTCAAAAGACGTCCACTGCTGGACATAGGTCTCCCCCAAACATCGCCACTTCGACCGGTTCTGTGGTTTTCACATCCAGCGAATTTCTGCAGCCTTCATAAGGTCATCGGTCCGCCTTGTTGGGAGGCCTTCCAACGCTACGTCTTCCCGTAAGCGGTCACTACTGCAGAACCTTTCGGCTTAAATTTACTGGGTACTCAACTTCAATCACCCACCACCTACACCTATATAAAGTGTAGGTAAACTTTAGAGCCTGACATGAGACATGTGACATCTACCAACCCGCACTGGGCCCGCGTGGCGGATTACGGCCCACTCCCCTTTCACAGGGAGGAGGCCTGTGACCCAGCAGTGGGAATATTATAGGCTGATTATGTATGTTATGTAAACTTTAGTGAAACAAATAAAAAGGATGATACTGGCCATACACCTCGTAGGTACAGACAGCGTCAGAGAAAAGTAACCACCTCAAGACTTCTTGATGTCATTACCAAAGGGGGTTCCTTTTCTCCGAAGCTGACTGTAGGTACCTACTTATTTACATCACCTTCCTACTTTAGTACCCATAACAAGAACAGTTGAGTACCTACTATTCTTAGCCTTGAAACGAACATCAGTAAGGTACTTACAGAAGGGGCGTCGAAACCATTAATATTATTTCATAGCGAGTACCTAATTAGCGAACTGGATTTGAACACCACAACAACGCATAAATTCCAACAAAGTAGACTCCAATATTATTTTGGTCGTTAAAGTTAAAGTACAGGATATTGGACTTTATTACCTAATGTTTGTTTGCATTATATTCTTTTTTTGTTTGTTTAGACGAAGGAAAACTTACATTACCGGATATGACTGATAGGTATGTCGCAGCCAACTGGTTTAATTAGCCGTTTGGTTAACCGCCGAGCCTTTTAACTAAACGGCGGCCGTTCAACTAACGGCCTGAATGATATTCAATTATAGTTTATGTTGTGGAACTGTAACCAATCACGCGCTAGCCAAATTGGTCGCAGTAACTAAGCCAGGGCACTACGGCCAAATGGGTTAGGTTAGGTTAGAGCTGTGATCAACCGCGTGACAGCCGGAACTGCGAAGCGAGGCGAGCACTACTTCCAAAGGCCAGGCGGTTAACTAAACGGCCAATTTTTGTTTTTCAACTGTCTGTAGGTGGTTAAACTGGCCCCAAAGCTTTGGTTTTACTAAAAAAAGCGGACAAAGGCCACACAATAAAAGGCGGACAGAGCGTTTTTTGACACCTTAAGAGCCTATACTACCTCAAATGGCTTAGCGTGATCCTCCGTTATGTCGAAAATCCTGCACCATTAATTTTAAAATAAATATATGGTAAAGTTGAGGATTAATGCAAAGTCTTATGTTAGACGAAAACACGATTCCATAAAATTTTCTCGATAGAAAAAAAATCCAAAGTTACCTCTAACCCGAACAATAAACCGCTGGCATTCAAAAAACACTTCAAATTAGATCATGAAACTTTGCATACTAACTGAACTTACTTTAAAGCAGGTCTTATGTTATTTACTTTTTTATAATTACCATTATTTTCACTGTAAAAAGCAAATACCTAAACTATTAGCGCTGCCTGCCGCCCAGCACCGCACTCTGTCTCGCTCTCACTCAGTCCGCGAGCAGTATCGTATGAGCGGGATAAAGTGCGAATTTTAGCTGAGGTAGTATAGGCTCTTAATGTGAAATAGTTGTGAAAATGACAGATTTTCATGATGGCCGTTACAATATGGCGGAACTACGACTTTAAAAAAAGCATATTGCAAAAGCCAGACAGAGGTTTCGTTTTTGTTTTTTTTTTGTACACCTAAAAAAATAATCCATACATCCATACTATCCATACCAATATTATAAATTCGAAAGTAACTCTGTCTGTCTGTATGTTACCTTTTCACGCCTAAACCACTGAACCGATTTAGATGAAATTTGGTACAGAAATAGTTTGAGTCCCGGGGAAGGACATAGAATAATATTTAACCCGATATTCCCACGGGATCGACACTTATGCGGGTGAAACCGCGGGGCGCAGCTAGATGCTATATGTAATACTAGCATCTAAATCGGTTCAGCGGTTTAAGCGTGAAGAGGTAACAGACAAACAGACACACTTTCGCATTTATGATACCTATTAGTATGGATTTACTCGTATATGGTGTATAATAAAGATAATTCTATTCAATTATATTACCCCCATTAACATTTGCATAAAATTACTTGAACATTCAGTCAGTTTCTGACAGCACTTTTCGCAATAAACATGTAAGAATAATAATGCACCTGTCAAGAATCTCGACCCACCTTTCAAACAAAATTCAATATGGCGCCCACCCATAATTGTATCCCGAGCAGCGCACGAAATAACACATTGAGCATTTTACTAAACATCGCAAAATACTTGAGTCGTAAACGAGAACAGGATACTCAACTTTACGACACTAGTGTTTGCTCGTATTTTTCTGTCGGTAAAACAGAAAATTTTAAAACCAGTGGAAATGTCTCGCAAGCTGTGCGGTGTTAAATGTTACAAGGAGATAGAGTTGAAAGATGTGGCTTAGAACAGATCTTTTATGAATTTTTCCATTTATCATTTCAAAGACTTATTTGTTAATTGTATTACATTCGGTTACGAAGGAGCACAAAATTTGTATTTTACAATTGTTTATTAAATGAACTGCAATTTAAAAAAAAGGGAAAGATTTATGATAAGGTCATCTTACTTTATTTTTAAATTCGGCCTAATATATTGGCACGACCTATGCAAGCATAACTTACACGAGCACGCTAATTGCATAACCCACTTTCAAACACAAGTCCAAGGTTTTAAAAGAAACTCCATTGCTTCATAAGTTTAAAAAATCCTCTGATAAACAACATAAATAACGTAATGAATGTAGCTGAATTGTCAAAATGAAAGGAGTTGCAATGATTTCATTAACATTCCATATGCCTAACATAATTATTTTAAGCTATGGTAGCATGCGACCACGAGAAAGGTACTTTCTTGTTTCATCCTTTTCAGTAGTCTGGTTTTAGTTTTTAAAATTAATTTTTATTGAATTATTTTGGGGCTAATCTCAGTAATATTTATATTTTTGAAATGTGCCAATTTAGCCCTTTCATTTGATACCCAACAAGGTATGATTTAAAAAATTTTTTTTTTAGGTCATGACTTTACGTACGCTAGAAGGCGCCATATTCAATTTAACGTGACGTCACATAGCCTATAACCAGCGGACGATTAAGACGCTTCCAACGATACATCATTTGTCTAATTATGACAAGTTGTATAGAAGTTATGAAGGAACAGATGAACATACATACATACCAGTCAAAATCATAACCCTCCTTTTTGCTCACCGTAGTCGGGTAAAAAAGGCACCCCCGGTACTTATCACTCACTCTACCACTAAAATTGGCCACCTCCGAGCCATTTCAACCAAGCCCGTCGTGCATCTAGCCAGCCACATCCAGCAAATTCCCTTGAGCTATTCCATAAACACATGAAACTATTTTTACTTCCCCCCCACGTACAAATTTAGTCCCTCTTAGTTAGCTGTGGGGTACTAATTGATGCTTTAAATCTGTCCTCGCCCTTAGGACTTGTCGTGGGTTTATGATTTTATACACGTAACTAAATGTTTGCCCTGACTTTGCCTGTCAAGGGAGGAATGAACTTGGTTTATTAACGTTCCTGTTAGTGCGGTTAGATGTTTCGCTATTTATTTAGCTTTCGTGGGCGTTTATTTCAATGTTTTTGTTGATAGTTTCATTCACATACCTAATTAACTAGGAGTTCTAATGGTTTGTTGTTCGTGTAGGTTAATTATTTAACTTGCTGCTAATAGGCGTTAAAAAAACCGTTAAAATGTTTAACTCCGGGTAAGGCTGTATTTGCTTTTCAGTTTACGCTAGTATATTCAGGTACGTTACCGATTCGAAATAAATTAAATTTTAATCAGAACAATATAATTTAAAGCAATAATTACCAATTAATTTATAAATCATCTACTCGTTATGGACACACATGAATTAATAAATTATTATCGGGAATCAAGCTTAACATTCCACTCTATCAAGCGCTAAAAATAGCTCGCAGCGCTTTACGATCATCAGCCGATAGAATATTACGAGTATATTACTATTATTGCGATTTACAATATCGCTACATCCTCACTATAATAGGTATTATAAATGCGAAAGTAAGTTTGTTACCTTTTCACGCCTAAGCCACTGAACCGATCATCCTGAAATTTTGCATATACGTTGTCAGGTGTACAGAAACGGATATAGCGTACCTTTTATCCCGAAAAAAAGTTCTCTTCCCGAGGAAAACAACGATAACGTTACTATGATAATAGATGGCGCTACGTGTCTTTCGACACTTATGCGGGTGTAACCGCTGGGCGCTGCTAGTAATACTTGTACATAATCTGAAATAAAAAGGTTTCATTGATTGAAATCCCTTTTTTATTTACTTATTTATTAAAACTTTATGCACAAGTAAAAACTGTACAAAGGCGGACAATACATACATATATTTTTAATACTAGCTTCTGCCCGCAACTTGGATGAAATGTACCTATGACATATCGAGCCGTGGTATGCTGTAGCCTTTAAGGTTGTAGGGCCTCTATTTATATTTTTCTGTCTCGACAGAAAAGAAAAATCAGAAAAGTTGGTTGAAAAAAAAATAGATTAGATAGGTTCTTGTTATAATATAAAGTATGTATATCCTATAACATAATCAGCCTATAATGTCCCCACTGCTGGGACATAGGACTTTTCTCTGTAAGAGTGGGCCATAATCTACCATGCGGGCTCAGTGCGGATTGGTGAATGTCACATATCTTCGAATTTTTGGTTCTAGTCTATCGGATCATCCCTAGCAATCTGACGTTTAGACAAGTTTATATAAGAGAAACACAACTTTTCTCCTCATAACACGAACACAACCCTCGCTGCGTTTGCGGTTAATTATGGTTTTCTTTGGTTGTAACAAGTTTACGACTTGTTTCCTGTTTAGACGGAGCCCGAGCAACCTGTTTCTGTAATTAAACGTTATGAAGTTGAATCTTGGTTTCATCATTAAATTTTCTAAACTGGGAAAGGTGTAGCAATATCGTTTGGATTTTCATTTGTTTTTTTTTATCGCGTGTGATTTGAGTTTAAAAAAAAAACAAATGAAAAAGTGTTTATTCACATAAATAATTTTGCACGTTACATATTACCTCTGCCAAACTGCAAAGCAGTTTTTTGGCAGATGTACCTCCTTTTTTTTTGTACATTATTATTATCATGTTATAATGACACTTTTTCACATACCTACAAGTTAACAAAACTATACCTTTAACTATTTCTTAACTTTTAAAAACAGACATACAGATTTATTTATTTTTTCTTTTTTAGCTATTCTCTACAGTGAGGTTTTGACAAAAAATATTAAAGAGGTGCTTAAGTATATATTTTATTTTTAAAGGCGGTTTTTGTGATACCACTGTTTATATCGACTGGAAGGTTTTCTTTGTTGTTTTTTGCATTGAAACGCCAAAACCATTACATTTTTTAAAACTATTGTTTTTCAAAGTGGTTACACTGTAGTGCTTGAAAAATGAGTGCTACAAGGGTTTTGTCGGATCACCACGATTGTCACTACAGTCCGGATGTCGAAATAACGCGTTCTTGACACCTGTCAGTTTCATAAAAACGAATACGGCCTGATCCAAGAAGCTTACACATAAAAATGATAAAAAATCTTAAAACAAGATAACCCAGCAAAGAATGTCGAACGGAAACCGCATTAGTCAGGAAGTCGAGCGATATTGTAAACTCGTTTCTAATTTGAGTGAACACTTTTGCTTGCCAGACATATCACTGCGGGCGGTACACTGTACCACAGAGCCGTAGACTGTCAGTAGTATTGATTTAATTAACTATTTTCTTTAAGCACCTAGGTACAGACGCCAGCACATCAAGCTACTACAATCTGTCAAATTTCTTTAATAGATTTTCAACTTTATCGTTAAAGTATAAGGTTCAAAGTTGATTGGGAAAGTTTGACAGATTCGGGTAGCTTGGTATGCTGGCGTCTGTACATAAAATTATCTCAATTTCATGTCATAATTGCCTCGTGGCTCTGGTGGTCGTAAACGCTACTGCTAAACATGAGGTCTTGGGTTCGATTCCCGGGCCCGGCAAAATGGTATCTGGAACTTTTCAGTAGCAGCCCGGAGTCTGGATTTGTGCCAGGATGGCGGCAATAGGAACGCCCCCTATATCGTGGGAGTTAAATATAGCCGCCAAAATGTGGGTGTACTATAGGCAAGTACACCTCTCTGCCTAACTCTTCGGTGGATACAGGCGTGATGTTATGTTTTAACATAATTTTCCACCAAACATAACTTATTACAGGCCAACCGCTTAACTAAGATGTTGCCTGAGGTAGCAGCGCGGTGCAGGAGGGGTGTGGTGATGTGATGCGAAAGCTCAGTGATTCGTCAACTTGTGACAGCTGTCACCCCTCCCGCACCGCGCAGCTACCTCAGGCAACGTCTCAGTTAAGCGGTCGGCCTATAGGATTTCTGTTTTATCCGTCAATTCTATTTATTGCACTGCACCGAGATTTAACAAAAGGAACAGAAAAGAAATAGGGTTATTCACAAATACTATTATTTTTAGATACCTACCTACATAATTACCTATGCCAAACTGCAAAGCAGCTTGTTGGCAGATATACTTTATTAATATTTATTATACAGGTTCAAATTGAAAACATGCGACAAATCGAAATGGGAGATTGTACTCATCATTATAAACTACTTTTACTATGGGACCAAACCTCAAATCGGAAAAAAAAATCAGCTGTTCCCTACATTTTGACGAGTTATGCGAACATAAATGTAGGGAACAGGCGATTTTTTTTTTCGCGATTTCAGATTTGGTCCCATAGTAAAAGTTGTTCATAATGATGAGTACAATCTCCCATTTTGATTTGTCGCATGTTTTCAATTTATAATACCTACTGCATCCAGTCATAAAACCGACGAACACTATTTGCTACTTAAACCTTCAGCCAAGCAAAACTGTCCATTAAATATCATTCGCGGTTAGTTGCTCCCGCAGTTTCCGCACCCTCTCGCACATACATTTCACATCTCACCATAAAGCGTTCTCCTTTTGTTCGGACCAGACCTTCGTCCATTGTTTGTCGTGCGTAAAGTGCATAGTGCTGGGTACAGATTTAGCGACGGTACCGTTTGACGTGGTAATTACGCCGTAAATCCTCAAGCGGACGGAATTAACTCGCGTTTCTGAGCGTGTTATGAAAATGCACGCCATTGTACACTGTAATGCACTTAAAAACTTTCTATGAAGTTGACGGGTCAATTTTTTTGCACGTTTTGTAATTTTATGGCAATAAAATATGATTATTGTCGTCGAAATTAGAAAATGTGATTTTCTGATTTCGACGAACTTTTAAAATCTTATAGAGCTAATAATTTAATAAGTTTAAAAACTAAAACCCAACTACTGAAAAGGATGAAACATGTACAGACAGCGTCAGAGAAAAGGAACCCCCTTTGGTAACGACTCATTACCAAAGGGGGTTCCTTTTCTCTGACGCTGTCCGTACCTACCTTCCCGTGGTCGCAAGCTACCATAGCTTTGTATGTTAGTACAGCGGCATGCGACCACGGGAAGGTACTTGTTTCATCCTTTTCATTAGTCGGGTTTTAGTTTTTAAACTAATTTTTTGTATAATTATTTTGGGGCTTATTTCAGTAATATTGAAATGTGCTAATTAATCCCTTTCATATGATATCCAACACGGCATGATTAAAAAAAATGTAGGTATGACTTTATGTCCGCTAGAGGGCGCTATATTCAATTTATTGTGACGTTACATAGCTTTTAACCAGCGGACAATCAAGATGCTTACAACGATACCTCATTTGTCCTATTATGACAAGCAGTTTAGAAGTTATGAGGGATCAGATACATACATACATACATACCGGTCAAAATCATAACCCTCCTTTTTGCTTCGCCGTAGTCCGGTAAAAATGAAACTTACCTAAAGCATGAGGTACGGTTTGGTGTGCTAACAGATGCCCAATTTAATAATAAGATTTCCATAAACATTATAATAATAGTCATGAGTAATAACTAACTTAATAGGTAGTCTTTAATAGGGGCTCGTGGCCAAATAATAATAACAGCCTAATGGGTCAATCGATCAGGTTAAGCTACGCTTGCCGCGGTCGATCTGTGGATGGGTAACCATCATTAAATACAGACCCTCCGTGTATCGGAAAGTACGATAAGCCGTTTCCTGCTGTCATTCGTGGATCTTTAGCAGTCGGTACGTGTCATCAGAAGCCCGAAAGTCTGACAACCAGTCTTACCATGGGATATCGTATTACCCAGTTACTGGGTTGTGGAGGTCAGATAGGCAGTCGCTCCATACAAAATAATTGACTAATTAGATTTCCATAATGACAATAATAATAGTCTTCAAAAGGAAATAACAATGTCTTAGTCCATATCAAATTCATTTAACCAAATAGATTCACCGCTTACCTAACTCTATTCAGCCAAATGATTCCTATAAGCTAGAAATAATTAGGTTTCAATACATTCAATATGTTAGTACAACCTTCATACAGAGAATATAATAGAATACTCTTTATTATGTACATAAATTAAATTAAATTACAGACATTAATATAGATATTGACACAATGGGCGCTCACATAGCTAAGAGCGATCTTCTAAAGACAACCTTTGGATGGATTAAAAGGAGAGACAAATACTGTAGGTAGCCTGTGGTGTACCATTTACATAATACAATTAATACATCAGGAATGAAATTATCCGGAAAAGAGCCGGAGTTACCGACATAGCTTGCAGAGTAAGCAAACTGAATTGGCAGTGGGCTGGCCATGTCTGTCGAAGGACCGATGGCCGGTGGAGCAGACGAGTCCTGGAGCGGAGACCGCGTACCGGCAAGCGTAGCGTGGGACGCCCCCCAGCTAGATGGACGGACGACCTAAAGAAGGTGGCTGGGGTAGACTGGATGCGGAAGGCGGAGGACAGGGTGCTGTGGCGCAGTCTGGGAGAGGCCTATGTCCAGCAGTGGACTGCGATAGGCTGAGTTGAATAAATACATACATAAAGTATGTTATACTAATCTAAATAAATATTTATATAATAATAACTAGCTTCTGCCCGCGACTTCTTTCGCGTAAAATTTCTTGTTCCCCCGACCCATCCCGTCGCATCGCATCACCTGCCCGCGCTTTCAGTTTTTCGCTCGGTTCCTAAGGGACATAGCGTGATGTTAAATAGCCTATTTATTCCTCAAGAATTGGGCTATCAAATGTAAAAAGAATTAAAAAATTTTTTTTTTAGAATCTTTCAGACTGGTAGTTCCAGAGATTACCCCCTACAACCTCACAAACTTTACCTCTTTATAATATTAGTATAGATATACAGAGTGAAATTGAATTCATGGGCATCCTTTTAAGAGGAACCTGAAATCGCGAAAAAAAATCAGCTCTTCCCTACATTTTGACGAGTTATGTGAACATAAATACAAGGAACAGCTGATTTTTTTCGCGATTTTAAGTTTAGTCCCATAGTAAAAGTTGTTCATAATGATGAGTAGGTACAATGACCCCTTAAAAGGATGCCCATGAATTTAATTTCAACCTGTAGATAAACATGAAACAGGAGCAAAGAAAATAAAATGATGATGTTTAAGGAGAGAGAGCGGAAGTGTTTTTTATCATAATTTTAAAAGTGGACGAAGATTGAGCACGCCTTACCGACACGGGCAAGTCATTCTATAACCATAGATACTGCTTGAACAGTGAAAGATTTGTTTATAACGTTTATAATAATATTAAACGAGTAAGGTCGAAAAAATGCCTGCTATCAAACATATAATTTGGTACGATATATCAAAGGAATTTTTCTTTGGCAAGTCTAGTGCCCTGGGCGAATGTTAACACAATAAGATTAGTTAGAAGAAAATGAAGGCGATTTTCTATCATTACCTACTAATCTTGGAAACTAGGAAAAACTAATTAGATTACAAGCGAGGGTTTCGTTAGGAAGATTTGCTAACAGAATTTTATTTATAATTATGTTAGATAAGTACACTAAAAGCAGTTGTAAGTGGTACAGACGCCAGCACATCAAGCTACCCGAAACTGTCAAATTTTCCCAATCAACCTTAAACCTAATGCTTTAGCAATAAAGTTGAAAATCTATTTAAGAAAGACAGATTGTAGTAGCTTGATGTGCTGGCGTCTGTACATACTGAGAGAAGTGGTAGCCCAGTGGTAAGGGCCTTGACTTACGAGTTGTAGGTCATAGATTCGAACCCAGACAGGCGCTTAACTCTGTGTAAATTATTTCATCACCACTGCTCTCAAAAACGGTGAAAGAAAACATCGTGAGGAAACCAGCATGACCTATAGCCAAAACTCGAAGACATGTAGGTAGATGACAATCTACCGATCCGCTTTGGGCCCGCATGGTGGATTACGGCCCATGCCCTCTAATAGAGAGGAGACCGGTTCTGTGCTTCTCGCATCCGCATTTGACGTTCAAAAGTGTCTTTCATGTGACTATTTGAAATAAATGATTTGACTTTGACTTTGACCAGCGAATTCCTGCGGCCTTCACCAGGTCTACCTTGTAGGAGGCCTACTAACGCTATTATTGCCCAATTGGAATACATTATTTGACTTAGACATAATCATTCTGCTGTTATACAATTCGAAACTAAATAAGGAAGATACGAAACTACCAAACAAAGGACATTGTTTGAACTCCATCCAATTAGACAACACCGAGAACCCTTGCATAAAATTAACACCATCAGCATGTAGATCATCAGATAACACGACAAATATTAATTTACCGATCGTCACAGTTCGAAAATTAACATTTTAAATACATTTACGACGACGCCCGGGCATGCCCAATCGCAATCAAAGACCCGAAAGTTGGTCCCTATCGATTAGACACCGCATCTGCTGCTGTCCCGGGTGAACCCAATAAATATGTAAATTTGTTCTGGATTAACCCCGATTGGCGAAAGAAGCTTGCTCGTGTAAATTCTGACGAACTTGTTCTGAGTAATCTTTGTTTGAACGTTATTAAATTTCGTTTTTTTACTGCCCTTTTTGGGAAAAATGGAAATTCAAGGCTCAAATTGCATGACTGATGATTGGTGTATTGAGGTTTAAAAAAAACAGGAAAGGAAGCTGAGTTTATTTTTGTGTAATGATATTGTTATTATGCTATGATATTATTATTAATTTAAGTTTTTTTGCGGTATTTAGTACAAGGAAAGATACAGTTTTGTTATTAAAATAACCCACGCACTACCGACGGAAGATTAAATGTAATATTTAATGGATACAAAAATAAACAACGTTTTTTATTTCAACGTTATAGATAAACATCCAAAGATAATACCAAAAGAACATAAGAAAGTTGTCAAAGAAGACTGGATGAACAGGGTTAAAACCTGCCAAAGCTTTTGCAGGCAGAACCTTCTGTCGAGCTGAGAGCTATGTTAAGACTAATCCAATAGAATCGGGCAGTTAAAGTATATGAAATTTTCCTATTGATATATTCCGTATATTCAAAAACAGTAACATAAATAACAGCTCCCAAACAGGCTCTATGAAACTCGTACGCGACCTCATACGCGAGGTAATCTTTCACAAAATAACCATTCGCTTGAAGAGATAAACCGCAGGAATATGCTTTTAATTCCAGCATGTAGCCGAAAGAATTCAGCGGTCATAAGATTTATAGGGTCCGTACAATTTATGGCCCACAAGGCCACAACACACGGTGCCTATGGGAGGCAAACCATAGAGTATTATGGGCTATGGGTATTCACTCCCGGGAGTCTATTGTTTTTATGATAGTATTTCATTTTTGGGAAAACGACTTCAGGATGTGGTCGGTTTTAGGAGCTGGTGAATGGATCTGGTTTACTGTTTTCTATTTTTATTCTCTGTTTTTATTAAAGCTTTAATATTTATTATCCATATTTCTATTCCATCCATACTTCCATACTAATGTTATAAATGCGAAAGTAACTCCGTATGCCTATCGTTTAGGTACCTTCTCACGCCTTAGCGGTTGAACTGATTTCGATGTTTTTGGCACGCCATGTTGACCATGGCTTGGGTAAAGACATAGAATACTTTTTATCCCTTTTTATTTTTAATTTCCAACCTCCATGCTTGCGAAGCTGCGAGCAAAGGAAATTATAATATTATTTAGATTGTTTTCTTTTTTAATTTGTGAATGGGCCCTCTCTTGAGCTCGATCACGCTTGATGGAAAGCGATGAATGAGGTCTATGATGGAACGAGCGAGCCTAGAAGATGCCTAAGGCACTGGAACTCCCACGCATCGACGAAACACAGCAGGCTGCTTGACGCCGTACTCCGGTGAGAGAGTGGTCGCAAACCAGGCGGGCGTTAGCCCTACCACCGCCAGGGAAGAACTAGCCAGTCAAATAAGGTGTTGGGTGTAACAGTCCGGGATGCGCCGAGCGCTCGGTTCAGTTGAGTAATTTGCGGAACAAACTGCGCTACACGAGGAGGCTCCTTCATGCATCCCAAACCATAAATGTTTCTTGGTTACGAAAGCTATTAAATTATTAAGCAAGTTCAGCAGTGACTGTTAGTATGCCGTCAAATACCATCAACTGTATGTCTCATAGAGACCATTACGCTTTTACATTAAGCCATGTACTGTCAAGTATGTCGTATGCTAGGTATATCGGATTTTCCCCACACAACCTGTTTAGCTTTCACGTTTAAACCAAGCTTATCAAGTGATTAGTGCTAACACCGCTAATTAATTTGATGGAGTTCCTATAATAAACTATCGCCCAACGTTAAAGCTCGCGCAGGCGGTTCCGTTCTTATCACAGGTAGACATAAATCAGTCTGGAAAGAGCCACATATTTTCTGAATTCAAAGAAGATAAGTACAAGATAAGTAGGTTCACGAGTACATTCGCAAGAAGCTGGCAGTATCATCACAACGGTAATATTTTCTCATTGTTTGTCTTATTTCTTTTTAGTAAGTATATTCATGTATTTATATATATTTATTTGTACTTATATTTATATGTAATTAGGTATATATTGGGTGTTACGGAAAGGGTATATCAATACAAACGGGTTGAAGAGTTTATCTGGTCTAGAATCTCTGTACAAAATTTCAGCTCAAAAGCAGTAACTTTGAAAATGCTTAATATTTTTTTTATTTCGATAGTTTATTAAATTGAAATCATAACAAACGTGTCACCGCACTACGAGGGTCATTATCCATTATCTGTAGTGTGTCTGTGCGCCTAGTACACGCACATCACGCCGCCGCGCGCCAGTGCAGCGCCGTGATGTGGAAATTAAAAAATATTAAGCATTTTCAAAGTTAATGCTGAAATTTTGTACAGAGATTCTAGACCAGATAAACTCTTCAACCCGTTTGTATTGATATACCCTTTCCGTAACACTCTGTATTCATAGTTTTAATAGGTTTATGCGTATCTTTATATTTAAAATATTTATTCCTCAATTTTCATGATAGCACCTACCACTGTTTGTGTCTGCATCACCCAAAGGTTGACTGGCAGAAAATGCCTATGGCATTAAATCCGCCTCTGTACATTTATGTGCTTGAAGTATTAAATAAACAAATGATAAATAATAAGTACATTCTGGTGAAGATAAACATCGTGAGGAAACCGGCATGTCGTAGAACCAAAAATTCGAAGACATGTGACATCCACCAATCCGCTCTGGGCTCATTAGTGGATTCAAGCCCACTCTCTCACAGAGAGGAGGCCTGTGTCCCAGCAGAGGGTAAACCTTGGGCAAATTATCCTAAGCGCTTTCTGGGATGTTGCAAAATCAAACCAAGAGAGAACATTCGAGTATTTTGTTTTTTTTTTGTCCCCACAGCTGGGTCCAGCCCTCTGTGCTAGGCAGTGGCCCATAATCCACCACACAGGCCCAGTACGGATTACGAGACATCACAAGACAGCGTCTTCGAATTTTCATAATTTATTAAAGTTAGGACATGACGTTTTCCATTAAACACCTATCTTT
Organism: Amphipoea lucens; assembly: GCA_947508005.1. NCBI lineage: Eukaryota > Metazoa > Arthropoda > Insecta > Lepidoptera > Noctuidae > Amphipoea > Amphipoea lucens. Next base: position 21,604,664 of record OX382360.1, on the reverse strand, counting down.
TTCATCATCTCTTTTAGCATCTTCTTGCTTAAAAGGTGATCTCCAACTAATGTGTTTTCATTTGTATGTAATTGCAATAAACGTTTTTTTTTTAGTTTTAAGGTTTTTATAGTTTAAATCGGGTCGGTTCGCTTTTGCCTTTAACTTAATTGCCAACACCGATCTATTAGGTACAGTCAGCATCAAAAGTCGATTAACACTATCATTTTTACATGTTATAAAATGACAACAACTTTTTTCAATAAACTGATTTCTAGCTTTTCACATAATAGACAAGAGTATATATTCTAAAAAAAATTCTTCTGCTGCAATTTTGAACAATTATTTTGCTCAATAACTTAGATTTAAAAAAAACTGAAGTGTTAATCCGTACATATCTTGATGACTACAACACTCCATCAGGGTGCCTATGTTCAACAATAGATTTTTAGGTACATGAAGTAAAAGAAAGGAACAAAGGAATAAAGGAACTTATCGGTCCTCTCGGAACATTAGGTACACAAGTTATAATTTATACGTTACTCTCCTGATTTAATCCGCTTACGATGTGAGGTAGTTTACCGTTGTTTAATGTTATAAAATAAACTGTGCTTCGGCAATTTTGTCGTGAAACAGTTGACGATCTACACTTCTTATATTCTTATGTTTTATGTTCTTCTTCTTTTACATGTTTTGGTACATTATGAAATCAGTTTTGTATGATTGATTAAACAATAGGAAGTTTTTTTTTTAAGGTAGAACTAAAATCAAATATCTTATTGCTTGTCTAAGTATGAACAATCTGAAATTTTTAAACCAACAATGATTGTTTAAAATAAAGAAAATGCGTTTATTGGCCTTAGAACTCAAGTGAAATAAAACACAGCTGTAAACTAATAAAATGGAAAGAAAAAAATGCTTACATCAAAAGAACCCAGCATTATATCAGAGGGGCAATTCTCGTAATTTTATGAACGTTCACAGTCTGATCTCAGTCTCAACCTGTCAAAACTACTTCTACTTTCCCTACATTTTGACAAGTTTTTGACATTTCTTTGTCGCCGAGATGAGACTGTGACTAGATTTTGAACATTTTAAATTACGAGAATTGGCCTTCAGGTACAAACACTAGGTACGTTCTACAAGCTGACGCTGATTTTCAGCTGCAGCCAACGAGTGCTATTCACTCGAAAAATAATATAAAAAATTTATCCACATCGAAGTTACTTTTTGTAGAGCAACATTTTGCAACATGATGACATTAGGTAACTATACCCTATTCAGTTTGGCTTGAGACAAAACGTAAACAACATTCGACTACTCTTAATAAAAAGATATTCTGTAAAATATGTATATTATCAAAACATTAATTTCTAACGAAAAAAAAATATTTTTGTTACACAAGAAAGTCACACATTAGTATAACTTTAAATAAGTTTACTAAAAACTATTTGTTATTCGTTGTTGTCCACGAAGATTTGACCACAAATTTGTTTTTTATGGAGCAACATTTGCTCCATAAAAAATAAATTCGGTGTGGAAGGACCTCTACAAATGCATACAAATAGCAGATGAGTTTATAGATTAAGAGGGTATTTTATTTCTATTGCGCAAGAGCACTCATTTTAGTTCAATAAAACAAATAAGTATCGAGTTTGAAGCTCACAGACAGTTGCCATGTTTTTGTCCAGTTTTAATACTTCATACAAATCCTTGCACACATACCTACAATGTGTGAAAAATATTTATTCGACTTCATCGTATAATATACAGGGTATCATTAATCGGGTGACACAGCACATTAAGGCAATACGGTGCGTACATGACGTCAGAGGCGTGAAAAACAGCTCGAATTCCTTTATTTATGCACGTGGAACACAATTTATCTTGTCGAGTTAATTTTTGAATTAAAAGCGCAAAATTCTTTCACTGCATGCCTTTGATTCACGTTCGAAATTATGCTTGTGAGAATATTCATACGGGGGAATTTTAAATTCATGGCCCAATCAATTTCATTCTTACTTTGAGAGAACAGGTAGTATTTTTATGGTAGTAGGGTCTACAGAAAAAAAATACCGTTCTCTCGAAGCAAGAATTAAATTGATCGGACCATTAATTTAAAATATTACTACCTAATAAAAAGTCCGACGACACACGATTTATTCCCTCAGATATTAATATTTCTCTTCTTATTAAAAAGGATAAAAAATGCAGTTATCCACGGAGTATTTAAAGAAAAAGAAATGAGTTTTTTTTTGCGTTAAACATGACGTAGAAAAAGAACACAGGCACAAAAAGTAACAAGCTGGGGGAAAATATGCTTCCCATTCACGCAAAACTTATGCAAGATGAAGCCCCAGCGCTGGTTTCCAGCGACAGCCGGCGTTTATGTGAAGAAAGAAATACATAATACCTACTTCAAAATGAGGGGCTGGTGGCTACGTAATAACAGCCGCACGGGTTGATCGATCAGGTTAAGCTACTTTTGCCACGGTCGGTCCGTGGATGGGTGACCATCTTTACATACCGAAACCCCTCCGTGCCTCGGAATGCACGTTAAGCCGTTGGTCCCGGCTGTCATTCTTGGATCTTTGACAGTCGTTACGGGTAGTCAGAAACCCGAAAGTCTGACAGCCAGTCTTACCAAGGGGTATCATGACACCCAGTAACTGGATTGTGGATGTCAGATAGGCAGCCGCTCTATGTAAAATACTGGTATTCAGCTGCATCCGGTTAGACTGGAAGCCAACCCCAATATAGTTGGGAAAAGGCTAGGCAGATTGATTTAGACCTACCTACGTAGTTCTAAATGTTTTTTCTCTGCTAGGAATTATTAAAATCACCAACGATTGCCATTGGATGTCGAGATTAAAGAACATTTCTTCAAAATGCACCGAGTGTTATTAAATGAAACCATTTTTATTACAAACTAGCTGCGCCCCGCGGTTTCACCCGCGTAAATGTCGATCCCGTGGGAATATCGGGATAAAAACTATCCTATGTCCTTTCCCGGGACTCAAACTATCTCTATAAGTACCAAATTTCATCGAAATCGGTCCAGCCGTTTTCATGTTATGTCGTGACAACGGAAAACGGGTTTTATTTTTATATATATAGATGACATTATGTCGGTTCTAATATAGTTGTTTTCACCGTTATTGTATTTCATCGGAATATCTATTTAGGAATCTAGTAGTTTCAAATATTAATCCCTATTTCCTGATAACAAATATTGGTTTTACCAATTTGTGTGAGGGTTTGTGTATTTGATTGTATTACAGTAGGGTCTTCCATTCTTAGAAACACTAAACAAAATCATCCCTAGCCTACCGTAATCAGTTTTAAAGCTTAAATGGCAATTATTAATATTTGATAAAAAATAATCCATACTAATATTATAAATGCGAAAGTGTGTCTGTCTGTTACCTCTTCACGCTTAAACCGCTGAACCGATTGACATGAAATTTGGTATAGAGATAGTTTGAGTCCCGGGAAAGGACATAGGGTACTTTTTATCCCGATATTCCCACGAGATCAAAACTTATGGAGGTGAAACCGCGGGGCGCTGCTAAGAACATCATAATATCAAGCCTTCTTTCCCCGAAGGCTTAGGCAAAGATGTACCCACATTAATTTGGCCAGTTATGTTTAACTTGCATGTTATAGGGGGGCGATTTTATTGCCATACCCGACCAGCTACCCAGGCCCAGCTGGCCAGTTGATCCTATCATCAACTGGACGCAAATCCAAACTCCGGGCTGCTAATGAGAAACCCCAGATGAAAAAAATCCAAAAACACCTTACCCTACCTGGGAATCGAACCTAGAACCGCTCAGCATTAGCGCTTGCAACTCCTAGACCAACAAGAAGGTCCAAAAAAAAAACCGAGTGTGCTTATGACCACACGACTGAAGTGAAACTTCAAACGTATTTGGCTATGAGAGGAAGAGAGAAAGAAAATGTGCGCGCGCACTGCTTTCTCTTGCTTATATCCCCCACTCAACTCCCGTTCGCCTCACCCGATCACGCTTTTCGTAACGCGTTCGCCAGCTTACTCCCCAAGTCAAGCGTGCGTAAAAAAGTTTCACTTCAAAAAGTGGCACTCCGGGATTGCCGACAGAAGTGAAAACTTGAACAATTACGTGTGTATTTTTTGAATCGTCATATAAACAAAACACTAACAGAATACTTTGCCATCACTCACTGACTTATCGGAAATACATTAAAACCGAGTACATCCCGAGGACAGCCGAACACATCCGAAGCGGTGTCGGTTACGGTAACAGTGGCGCGAATTCAATGGCTTTTTCCCATCTCAAAAAATGCCCAACGCGATTAACGAAGTTTTCACTTCAAAAACACTTTTTACAAAATGTATATAATATTTTTCTCCTTTGAGATCTTATCTACTTCTTTGTTTCATGATAGGAAGTTAAACAACGTACTCTAGAGAGTCTAATACAAAGACTCTTAGTACTACATGTTACATGAGAAATCTTCTTAGCCTTAGTTTCTTTAGCCTTTCTACTAACGACGTTGTAGCTTTGACGCAAGCTTTAGTCTGGATTTATTTTCGACTAGCTGCGCTTCACGGTTTCACCCGCGTAAATGTAGGTCCCGTGAGAATATCGGGATAAAATGTAGCCTATATGTTAATCTAGGGTGTCAGCTACGTCCATACAAAATTTTATCAAAATTGGTCCAGCCGTTTGAGCGTGAAGAAGTAACAAGTATATAAACACATTCTCACAAACTTTTGCCTTTATAATATTAGTGTGATTCCTGTTAGCAACAGCAGCTATAGAATTATATGTATATTTTTTTACTTTAGATCCTCACTTTACTCTAGACCTCATGCTTAGCAGTGGTGCTTGCGGCCATTACACCAAACATCACCAACCAATTTATTTGCCTGATTCCTTCGTGGGCATGCGCATGGCAACGAACCATACTTTCATCGCAATCGGATGAAGAACGCATATGGGACAAACAAACAAACGTACATTTATTTACATACAGATTTCAGCTTATATCAGTTTCAGGAACAGAACTGTTAAAGAGAAATTCCCCAATATAATTCCCTTGAGGATTATTTTAGGCTACACGTGTAGGAAAATCCGGTGTCAAGCTAGGTAGGTATGTGTAAATGTTAGATGGTCATTTATATCTGACATAATAGCCTTTTCCCAACTATGTTTGGGTCGGCTTCCAGTCTAACCGGATGCAGCTGAATACCAGTATTTTACATGGAGCGACTGCCTATCTGATCTCCACAACCCAATTACTGGGTAATATGATACCCCTTGGTGAGACTGGTTGTCAGATTTTCGAGCTTCTGACAACCCGTAATGACTGTCAAAGATCCACGAATGACAGCCGGGACCAACGGCTTAACGTGCTTTCCGAGGCACGGAGGCGTCCTGGTATATCAAGATGGTCACCCATCCACGGACCAACCGCGGCAAGCGTAGCTTAACCTGATCGATCGACCCGAGCGGCTGATATTACTTAGCCACAAGTCCCTTTCATTTTTGTCCCTTATGTCATTTATGTCTGACATATAACACAAAGGAATTACGAGTATATTTCAATTAACGTTTATTTATTAGTGATGGTCACTTTATTTTGGAACTCTCGTGCCACTTTTGGCGTTTCTTTTCTTTTTTTTTTTCGAAGATCTGTCTGTTGCTACGTAATAAATGTAGCTTTAGATCATCAACGAAAGGAGGAACGTCCCTAAAAGAAAAAAAAAACAACCGACTTTAAAAAAAACACTGCAAAGTCAAAAATAACTTTAATTTCGGAAGTCGGTGTCGTTGGTTCCGCATTTTCGTTTTTTGACAACGACTTCCGAAATTAAAGTTATTTTTGACTTTGCAGTATTTTTTTTAGTCGGTTGTTTTTTAACCGACTTCAAAAAAAGGAGGAGGTTATCAATTCGACTGTATTTTTTTTTTTTTTTTTTTTTTTTTTTTTTTTTTTTTTTTTTTTATGTTTGTTACCTCATAACTTGCGACTGGGTGAACCGATTTTCATGATTCTTTTTTTATTTGAAAGCTGGTGCTTGCCGTGTGGTCCCATTGTCACCATTTCAATATCTGATGATGGGATCTTAGAGAAATCGAGGGCAACCCTCAAATTTTATAGGCTCACTTATTGTTTTTCGCATGTTTTATGAAGTATCTTGTGTATTTGCGTATGGTTGTCACCATCTCAGGTAGCTGAGCTGATGATGGAAGGTACAACTCCTTAACAGTAAGAAGTTACTCGAACAGGAAAGGACTGTTTTAGTAAATTGTTTTGATGTTTGATAGGGCATTTGCCACATTTGGTCTCATGATCATCAAGTCATGATCTGATGCTGCAGTCAGGATAGTCTGCAGAGTACCTAACTCCTCGACAACTAACAGCAGATATATCGTGTTTAGGCTCATTGAAAAGGGCTCGATGTGTGGATAAACGTACTGTTAATGAGGAACACCGAAGTACATAAAGACCTGATGCTGAAGCCAGGAGCATCAGAAAAAGTACCAACCTTGAAATTACAGCACCGTAGTCGTGTTTGGGCTCATTTTAAACAGGACTAAATTTTAAGTTCAATGTAATGTTGACATAAGTCTGGCCTGATGCTGCAGCCAGGATTATCAGCATCTAGTCTAAAAGCATCAGGTCAAGATTTGATGATGGGATCCTGGAGAAATCGAAGGAACTCTTCAAATAATATAGGCACACCTATAGCGATTTGGGTATTTTTTATAGTAACTCGTGCATTTGCTCTCGGAAAGCACTATTTGGTGAAGTGGAACTGATGATGAAGACCACAGATGGCCATCGGAAGTACTCAATAATATCTAAGTATTTCACGGGTTGCGATTCGATTACTTTAATATGGTTGCTAAGCAATTTATGCTCATCAGAATGTGAATGGTGATATGGAGCTGATGGTGGACCTGGAGAACTCCTCAACAATTAACTTCCCTGCATCGGAAAAGCAATATTTTGTTTGTAAAAGGCGATAATCACTAGGCTATTGTAACTTAGATAAATTATAAGCAGACCCACTACAAAGCGTGAAATAAAAACTTTTTAAGAAAAAAAAACCGATTTCCAAAAAAACACTACAAAGTGAAAAATAACTTTATTTCGGAAGTCGGTGGCAAAAAACTAAAATACAGATCCAAAGACACCGACTTCCGAAATAAAGTTATTTTTCACTTTGTAGTGTTTTTTTGGAAGTCGGTTTTTTTTTCTTAAAAAGTTTTTATTTGTTTTTATTTTTAACTTTTTAGTTGTAGATACCCACCCCACACAAATTAAATTAGCACTAGTGCATTGAATAATTTACTAAATCAGTCGATGCCTACTCCTTACTGTTAAGGAGCTGTACCTTCCATCATCAGCTCAACTACATGAGATGATGATTACCATACGCAGGTACTTAAATTACTTCATAAAATTTGTGAAAAACGATGTGTGGGCCCATATAATTTGAGGGTTGCCCTCGATTTCTCCAGGATCTAATCATCAGATCCTGACTTGGTGAATATGGGACCATTTCAGAAGTATCTCCTTTCGAACAAAAAAAGAATTTTGAAAATCGGTCCACAATTGACGGAGTAATCGCGTAACAAACACACAAAAAAAAAAGACGGGTTGCACTCCGGGAGTGCCGGCAGAAGTGAAAACTTGAATATTAACGTTGAAATAAATCAATTATGGATTGAATTAATATAACTAATTTTTTTTCACTATTTCTGCGTCACTTTTTTCATTAATCGATGCACTTTGTTCAATTTCCATATTTTAAACACTTTATATACACGAATTTTACGAATACACAGCAGTGTGGCTACCTACACAGACGGTCGAGCCATCAGCTGTCCATCCATCCATCCACATCCACGTCCACCATCACCGTCACCGTCACCGTCACCGTCCCCGTCCCCGTCCCCGTCCCCGTCCCCGTCCCCGTCACCGTCACCGTCACCGTCACCGACACCGTCACCGTCACCGTCACCGTCATCACCGTCACCGTCACCGTCACAGTCACCGTCACCGTCACCGTCACCGTCACCGTCACCGTCACCGTCACCGTCACCGTCACCGTCACCGTCACCGTCACCGTCACCGTCACCGTCACCGTCACCGTCACCGTCACCGTCACCGTCACCGTCACCGTCATCACCGTCAACACCGTCACACCGTCACCGTCACCGTCCGTCCGGCCGTCCGTCCGTCCATCCATCCATCCATCCATTATCGTGTCTCACTTGGTTCACTTCGGTTGGCGCCGCCGTAGAAAGAGGGGGAGGGGTGGGGGGGAAATCTCTCCTGACGGTCACGTGTCCTGACGCGATGTCCTGACGCGAGTTTAACATTTTTTCCCCATTACAAAAAGTGTGCAACGCCGCTAAAGAAGTTTTCACTTCAAAAACATACCGTCGAATTGAGAACCTCCCCCTTTTTTGAAGTCGGTTAACAATTATAATTTCATCATCATCTCACCCGAAAGACGTCCACTGCTGGACTAGGCCTCCCCCAAGCATCGCCACTTCGACCCGTTCTGTGCTTCCCGCATCGACCATTCCTACGGCCTGACGATGATGATGACGTACCGGATATCTCTTAGAATTTTTTCTACTCCGTTCACCTTTTACACCCCGTTTTTGTTAGATGGTAAAAAAGTCAGTCGATATAGTAACTTATATAAACGAAAGCACATACCTGCCAGTTTAAGTCCGATGCGTTTCCCTGGAGGCTTGATTAACTCAATGTGGGTCCTCCGCAGCCCTCGCTCTGTGCACAGTCCGGAGTCAGTCGACAGCGAAGTCTGGGATTTGAACACTAGAACAAAAAGAAATAAAAGTATTAAAATTTGCCAAGCATGTAAACATTTATGAGTTATTGGAAAAGGAACTTTATTACCTACACAATAGAGTTCAGCTTACGCTACAATTTCATACATTTTTGTAACTTTTTCAATAGTATATACTCTGAAATCAACTTAATTTTCACTTAACTAAAGTTGATATTTGTTTAACTTGAAATAACATCAATTGGAAATATGAATTTGAATAGACCTTACATAAACTCACGCCTTCTTCACATGGGGGGTACGCAGAAACTATAGAATGTCACCTGCCACGATTCAATAATTTTTGAATCAGCTGATAGTCATTTGCTGCCGGGAAAAGAGCCTAAAACCTAAAGAAGGAATCGTAATCTAGATAATTAGGTAATTGTAGTATCACTAAAGAAAAGTATGGTATCATTATACACATCATTTTCTACACCAACGTCACGTCACCAGACAGGCACTTCACTTTGTGTAAATTATTTCATCACCACTGCTCTCAAAACGGTGAAGGAAAACATCGTGAGGAAATCGGCATGTTCTAGAACCAAAAATTCGAAGACATGTGACATCTGCCAACCCGCACTGGCCCCGCGTGGCGGATTACGGCCCACTCCCTCTCACTGAGAGGAGGCCTGTGTCCCAGCAGTGGGAACATTATAGGCTGAATATGTATGTATGCTATGTATCGTCACGTCACTAACGTTCACCACATAGCTTATTGTAGGTATTGCTTACAATTTGTACCTAAAATTGAATCTTACAGACCTTCACATTTGAGTCAATTTAAGCAACTAAAATCAGGTTTTATTTGCTTGTAGCTGATAGTAATTTAGAAGCCTGTTCAGTAGAGAATTTAAACGAACGAATAAGTTGTTTTTATAAAATTAGTTTTCCTTCTGTGGACTCTCTATTAAAATGCTCATTCAAGCCTCACAAAACTTACACTGATTCCCCAACAACTAGACCAACATAATTCTCCCCACTTCCCTTGTTTTAACCGAAAAATAACCCGCAATTTCCCCAAACAACGCCCCCACAATACCCGAAAACGGTACAGTTTTCGTACCGAAACATTTAACTGGTGGACGCACAAATCTCTTCGCGCCCGTTTGCGCCCAACTTTTACTGTAACTGCACTTGTAAACTGCGGAGCCTCTCTTAAAATAATACCCGGAGCGGGTATCGATAGTGACTTGTGGGAGTTTGGAACTAATAAACGAGTGTAAGTCACGTTATTAAGAAAATGAATCGATGTTGGTGGAGGTGGAGTTTTTAGATCGTGGTGTAGTTATGTTATTATGTCTGTGGGACGAAATATAATCATTGGTTACTCGATTCAGGGTACATTACTTGTACTTTTTCTTCAGGATAATGAATTACTCAGGTATAACTGAGCAATTTATTGTACTGAAGTACAACGGTGAGTAATTAATTATCCTGAAAAAAAAGTAGGCTGGCAACGGCCATAATCATAATAATGATAATGGTGACACTGTTTTGGTCAGTTTCCAGTGTTCCGAATGGGGTGTTATAATAAATAAATAAAAATCTTCTATCTGCAGGCATCGTAGGCCCATAGCGTGTTAGTATTACAAGTAACTTAAAAGTCTATGTTAGTAGGTAGTAGATAAAAAAATTAGGCACACAATTATAATCTAACTTGATTTAAAAACATAATAAAAAGCACCCAATTACAAGAAGGTTTATCAAGCCCCATGTCTGGCATGTAGCTTGATAAACCTATCCATTGTAGGCCCTTCTAACCTTTAAAAGAACATCCTCTTGTATAAATCAACCTGCGCACCTTCAGCCCAGCAACCAAACTACTAACTATAAATAATACTTTAAATTTCAAAGTACAGTCAGTTACTGCGATAAGATGACCCACCTTTGCATAAATTATTGAGATTTTTAGAATACGAATCGATAGAATTTTATAATTCTTATATTATATTTTATTTATCTGAGCAAAGCAAATAAAATATAAAAGAATTATAAAATTCTATTAATATTCAGTAGCTCGGTAGAACTTTTTATAATAAAAGAAAAACAGAACCCTCAACAGTTTCCATTTCTTAAAATCTTTGTGACACTCGCAATTTGTTAAATCGTTAATCACGCAAAACAAGATCGGGGCAAATATTTTTTCGGAGAGGAAACAAAAATATTGTAGTTTGCGACTTAACTTCTGTGCAAGTCATAAAATGTAAGTGGATAAGTTTTGCTTTAGATTATTTTTTGTAGGTCAAATAATATGAGAATATAAAACAACGTCCACTAGTTTATTATGTACAGTAAAAATAACCGAGTTATGCATATTTTATCTCGAATTGAGGGTTATGGTAGTAAAACTCATTTTTAATTCGGATCGAACATCAATGTAAAAAAAAATTAGGAAACTTATTTATTTATTTAATACTTCAAGCACATAAATACACAGAGGCGGACTTTTTTACTAGTCAATCTTTGGGTGATGCAGAGACAAACAGTAGTAAGGTGGTGCAATCATGAAAATTGAGGAATAAATATTTATATTATAAATATGCATAAACCTATTGAAACTATAAATATAATAATATATTCCTAATCACATCACACTAATATTATAATGGCGAAAGTTTGTGAGTGTGTGTGTTTGTGTTTATTACTTCTTTACGCTCAAACGGCTGAACCAATTTTGATAAAATTTTGTATGAAGGTAGCCGACACCCTGGATTAACATATAGGCTACTTTTTATCCCGATATTCTCACGGGATCGACACTTATGTGGGTGAAACCGCGGGACGCAGCTAGTTACATATAAATATAATATTCTTCGTTGATTTCGACCAGTGCAGTGTTTAGTTAGCCCTTGATCGAAAGAGTGGGAAGTTATGGGGAGAGGCCTTCTCCCAGCAGTGGGATTAACATTTTCTTCTCCATCGAAACTACTCTTTGGAAGGGGCGCCTAGAATCAATTCACATACATCATACATACATAATCAGCCTATAATGTTCCCACTGCTGGGACACAGGCCTCCTCTCAGTGAGAAGGAGTGGGCCTTAATCCACCACGCGGGCCCAGTGCGGGTTCATCAACTCAATCAATTCTATTTTTTGTAAATTTTGACGGACAAAAGTGCCTTTTATATGCCTATTCATCTGCCTAGCCTTTTCCCAACTATGTTGGGGTCGATTTCCAGTCTAACTGGTTGCAGCTGTATATTACATGGACCGACTGCCTATCTGACCTCCACAACCCAGTTACTGAGTAATGCGAAACCCCTTGATAAGACTGGTAGTCAGATTTTCGGGCTTCTGACGACCCGTAACGGCTGTCAAAGATCCACGAATGACAGCCGGGACCAACAGCTTAACGTGCTTTCCAAAGTACGGAGGGGTCTTTGGTATGTAAAGATGGTCACAAATCCACGGACCAACCGTGGCAAGCGTAGCTTAACCTGATCGATCGACCCGTGCGGCTGTTATTACTTAGCCACAGGCCACTCGCCATGATTTGACTTTGACGTAGCAGTAACAGTAATTTTCGTTCTCTCGGAACTTAAAAAGAAAACAACTTAGCCAAACAGTCGATCCCCAAAAAAATCACTTCTAAAATTGGAACACTTAACAAATACAGTTCACAAAAACTTCCCGCTAACGCCTGTAACTCAAGCAATTACGTTTCGAATTGTTGTTTGCAAATTTCAGCGGCTTCGCGGGTCGTTAGCAAAACTTGACGTTTCATTTTGAAAAAGAAGGATTGCTTTTTATTATCCATCTCTAATTTTCTACGGAAGAGGCTCGTCTAACTTTATCTGTCGTTTCACAATTTTCAGGGCTTGTCCTCCCTTTACGTAATTATTCTTATAACGAATGTCATTAATATTCTGAACGTAAAAGCCTTTGTTAGTGTCTTTTATGTTTTTATCCTGTTAAGATTAAGATGGAATGAATTTAGGTTTTTTTTTTTTTTAAGATCATTGAGGCGTCTTCAGGAAATTGAGTTTTGAAGAAATTCGTTGTTATCTTATTTAGACTGAGCTTCAGTTGTTTCTTCATCATTTATTACCAACTAGCAGCGCCCCGCGGTTTTACCCGCATAAGTGTAAGCTATATTGCTGTAAAGTATTCATCAAAATCCGGTTAGCAGTTTTTGCGTGAAAGAGTAACAAACATCCATCCTCACAAACTTTCGTTTTTAATATTACCAGCAGCGCCCTTCGGTTTCACCCGCATAAGTGTCGATCCCGTGGGAATATCAGGATGAAATGTATTCTAATATATAAGCTTTATTACTGTAAAGTTTCATCAAACTCCGTTCAATAGTTTTTGCGTGAAAGAGTAACAAACATCCATCCATCCATAATCACAAACTTTCGCGTTTATAACATCAGTAGGATTAGTAGGATTGTTTCCAACTAATGCAAATTGAACTCTCAAACCCATTTTCAATTTAATAAAACAACAAACAAACGATTAGCAGTAAGGGGAAGTGCCACGGTTGCACGGGAAATTCAAATTTTCTTACGTTTTTTGCAATTTGCAGGTCACGGTGTCATATCTGTACATTTAAAATTCACAGTCTTGACTGACTGACTGATATATCAACGTACAGCCTAAACCGCTGGTCCTAGAGACATGAAATTTTGAGGGTGTGTTCTAAGTGAAGAGTAGGTATCCACTAAGAAAGGGTTTTTCGAAATTCCACCCCTAAGAGGGTGAATGGGTGGAGGGTGAAATTTCATGCGGACAAAGTCGCAGGCAGAAGCTAGTTGAATATGATTCGCGAGCGATTAATACAACCTTTTATTTTCATAATTAAAATCTTACTGAATGACTATTTCATGAAATATAAAATAAATAAACAGGATTATACAATCCTGATATTCAAATTTTCAACCCATTAAGTTCATACGAACTTAATGGGTTGAAAATTTGAATATCTCTTTTTTTTCCCCTGTCGCTTCCCCCTTAAAAGATAGTACACTAGTCGTAAGCCACCATAGTTGTAGCCATCAATTATACAATTTAATTCAATTTAATCTTTATTGCATCCATAATTTACACACACAAGGGGTAAGTATAAAATCATAGAATTAATTATGGACCCTGTTGGGCACAGAAAAATCATCATGGGCCAGCTGCAATCTTAGGGCAGAAATCTACGACCTCTTGTTGTGCATTTCTGCCCAAAATTGCAGTTTTGACGATTAAAAACTCCTGAAACAAGCCTGTTATTAAATTAAAATTATTTAGCTACACGTGACAAATATTTTCCAACATTCCCGTGTTCAAATACAACCGAAATTAAGTAACTTTTTAATATGTTAAATTGCTGTTTTAAAACAATAGCCAATTAAGTTGGTTACAAAATAATTTCTGATTGTTCTCGTTACAACATTCCTTTTGAAATGTGTTACATTGTTCCAGGCAAAATAATCTAGGTACGAAATTGTTGATAGAAATTTTAACGAGTGGCTTCAAACAAAGAACCTTTCATTAATTAAATTAATTCATGGAAGTAATTATTAAGAACGATTTTTATAATGTGAACCTTCTTGTAGATGTTAATTGCGAAGAAAATTACAGTAAATAGTGCAAAAAGAACAACAAACAGTTACAACCGTGTTTTAGCAATATTTATGAAATTATAAGTGATATTAACACAGAAATAGATAGACCTAGATAACGCAAGTATCACGATCTGTATGAAAACCTAGCGTGCCATTTTTTGACTACCTACTATGACGTCACCAGCACTATTTAGTGATGGGAAAATCAAATCGATTCAAAGACGCCGCTGCGTGCGGCACCAGTCTCGCCCCGCCCCCGGCGCCTAGCACCAGAGCTCACGCTCACCCAGCCAGCAGTACACAGGACTGAGCGTGAAAGTGGCGGCTTACAATTTTTGTACATAAGCTGGGCACGCGAAGTAGTTGCTCTTGCGTTATCTAGGTGTATCTATATCTGTGGTAATACCACTGTCAAACAATTGATAGTCACTAAAGACCACAATTATAACACATAATCAGCCTATAAGGTTCCCACTGCTGGGACACAGGCCTCCTCTTTGAGAGAGGAGCTATAATCCACCACGCCGGGCCCAGTGCGGGTTGGTGGACGTCACATGTCTTCGAATTTTTGGCTGTGGTCATGCCGGTTTCTTCACGATGTTTTCCTTCACCGCTTTGAGAGCAGTGGTGATGAAATAATTTACACCGATTAAAGCGCCTGCCTGGGTTCGAACTCGCGGTCTACAACTCGTAAGTCGCTACTGTTGCCACTGGGCGATTAGACAATTGTAATATTGGCAGTGGTACCAATCTATTTAAAACACGTAACAACAATAACTTTAGGAACAATAGTACCTATAATGTTTTGTTTCCTTGAAATGGATAAAACAATTGTGTAAAGACGAAACCGAAATGGGGAATTAGCCGACATTCCTCGACGTGTCATTTATCAAGAGGTCGAAAAAGAAGTTTAAACATGAGTAAATTGCAAGCACTCGTTGAAACCACTAAGGGTGGAGTTACAGGACGAGCGTTAGCGATGAATTAAGTATTTTTACACTTAATACTCGTACCCCTCTCACAGAGAGGAGGCCTGTGTCCCAGCAGTGGGAATATTATAGGCTGATTATCTATACAAATAAATAAAATTGGAGTGTCTGTTTGTAACATTAAAATACCGCTTTTTACTAAATGCATATGGATGTATACACGGTACATATGCCAAAATAACAATTTTTTTTTTAATTTCTGTCTATCTGTTTGTTCCGGCTAATGTTTGAAACGGCTGGACTAATTTTGATGGAAATTTTACTGGCGGATAGCTGATGTAATAAGGATTAACTTTACCTACTTTTATTTTAGAAAAAAAAATAGGGTCCCACGAAAAAAATCGTAGTGTACACATACAGGATGAAATTGAACACATGCGACAAATCGAAATGGGAGATTGTACTCATTATTATGAACAACTTTTACTATGGGACCAAACCTGAAATCGCGAAAAAAAAATCAGCTGTTCCCTACATTTTGATGAGTTATGCTAATATAAATGTAGGGAACAGCTGATTTTTTTTTAGTACAATCTCCCATTTCAATTTGTCGCATGTGTTCAATTTCATCATGTATAACATAACATCACGCCTTGCTTCTCTAAAGAGTTAGGCAGAGGTTGGTTGTTTTGAAAGTTATGTTTAATTCCCATGTGGCGAGCCTACTGCCACATCGACCGGGCACAGATTCCAGATTTCGGACTGCTACGGAAAAAATCCAGATGGAAAACAACACGCGACCAACGAAGCAGTAGGTATTTTTATTTATTACGGAAACTCATTTATTTTGCTGAACTGGGCCTTTTTAGCGCAGCCGTAAGGCACACTTTCCTGCTAATTTCTTACATCGGACTTCACACATTTTTTTTTATCTGATGTTTGTATCTGGTGTACCGTGTCTTTCTATGCTAAATAAATGTAAATTCTTTCTTTCTTTTCTTTAAAAAAAAAAAAACAATAATTTCTAGCCCCACTATGAACCAGAATCCTAAAGATGAGAAAAGATCTTTATACACAATATCTTACACAATAAACCATATTATATTAATTAGCATTGCCATTCAACGTGGCAATGCTGCCAGTCTTCTGGGCACGTTTTCGGATGACAGCGATGCGGACGAATACTTCGACGCCTAAGTGTCCTTTGTTTTTTATTTTTATATATTTGTATTGTAAGTTAGTTACTCATTTATCGTAGTCGTTTCAAATTTAAGTACTCCGTAATTTTTAACTGACGCCTCTCTGTAGCATATAGCGTAAGTTAAAATAATTTAAATTACTTGTACCTACTAATAAAAAAAATATTCATAAGTACCTACTTCTGATTCTTATTCCTCAGAATTAATTTAAGTTTTTCATTGTTCCGTTCATAGTAAAACTAGCTATGCCCCGCGGTTTCACCGGCGGTAAAAGTATTATAGTCCTTTTTTATTGATTCCCTTTACAAATCTCCACCCACCTTTTTGCACCCTCAAGGGATAATTTCGGGGATAAAAACTATTTTATGTCCTTCCCCACAACTTAAACTATCTCCGTACTAAATTTCATCTAAATCGGTGTAGCGGTTATTGATTCCCCATACAAACTTCCACCCTCCTTTTCACCCCCTTAAAGGATGATAATTTCTGGGATTATAACTATTCTATGCTCTCCCCCGGGATGCAGTCTATCTGTCTGCCAAATTTCATCTAAATCCGTTCAGTGGTTTAGGCGTGAAAAGGTAACACACAGACAGACAGAGTTACTTTCGAATTTATAATATTAGTATGGATTTGTATGATAATAGCAAAAACATACGGTTTATCACCATGATCATTCGCATTTACTAAAAGACTAAAAAATTAAACGATACCAAATAATTCTGTTTATAGCTATAAGATTCAGTTTCGTTGTTTTGTCCAAATTGAATGGCGCACCGTTTATTATTGCCATAGACAGAGAGCTCGCCTTACGAAAACAAAAACAATCTCACTTCGGTCTTGGCACGGGCACGCCGACTCCAAAATGTGCCGTTACGGCATCCGACTGACACTGACACCGACACCGCGAATACCCACATTTATTTCTGGTCAGCTTCGAACTTAATTAAAATACTTCAGTATTTTACTGAAATTAATTGGGCCATGGACCGGATCAACTAAATCCGTTCCCGCAATTAACTAACATTATTCATTTGACGAAACAGTTTTCATGATTCATGGAGCGGATAAAGTCCGTAGCGCCAGTAATTTATGAATTTTCGTTTAGTACCTACATTTCTATGTAAAATGTGGGCTTTAGATAGAATGTTAAGTTCTTTAGATGTCGAGTGATGCGCAGTTTTCATTGGAAGCATCTGTATTTTAATTAAAAACTTGCGAAAAATTTGGAAGGTTTTTTAGAAGAGTATGTATTCTAGTTGTATGGTCCTAAACATGACCTCATTACGATCATCTGCCTGGTTTAAAAAAAAAAAGATGCATAATCTCGGCGACAAAAACCGACGGTTTGTTTTCAATTTTTATCTTTCAAAAAAAGCTATGTACCTACAACTAAGCTAAGCTATGCTAGCTAAGGTATGTAACTCTATGAAAATGGTTAACCGGTCAAGCACCGCGCGTCGCCTATTGAACAGATTAAACAAGAAAGACTGTTTGACGAAGAGATGTCCTTGAGCCTTTAGCTATAGGCTAAAATATAATGTTGCACTAGCTGTGCCTCGTTCGCGTACATATTGGATTTCATGGGCTTTAATTTTGTTGCGCGGAACCCTAAATATTTCTGTATATTTTCTAAAATATACCGAAGATACTCCTTATAACTCAGCTACCTGCCAGTGAAAGTCCTGTCAAAATCGGTCTGGCTGTTTCGGAGATTAGCTGGAACAAACAGATAGAAAGACAGATAATTTTTTTTTTTTTTCACATGCATTTAGTCTAAAGCAGATAGGTAGGTACTTCAATTTTATTTATTTGTATAGAGACTTGGAAATAAATAAATAAATTGCAGCTGATTTTTAATTCAGCAAACTAATTTAAGCGGCCGTGAGTGGTTTTTGCTGACCTCATACAAATAATTAAGATGATTCTGAATTTATTGGTAAATAAAGTCATATAATTTTATTAACTCAGTGCAGAAGTATATTAAAGCGTTAATTAGCGTTACAGTCACTGGCCAAAAATAAATCAAGGGTATGCGCAGTGTCAGTCGAATTCCTTGACGCTGCATTGTGTGTTGTGTCTTGCCTTGCAGTGGCATTTGTTTTGCCTGGATACGGTCGATGCAGCTATGTATCAAAAGGGCCATTTAACTTGAAGACTGCTCATCTGTCCATGTCTTCACAAAGGGTAATCAAAACGTCAAATTAATAATGTATGCATTTCAACAATACCAGCTATAATAATAATTAGGTATTGTGTGTTAGGTTCACAGGCAGTCATAGCTTTCATTCGATAGTTTAAAATGCATTAGCTCACGAAAAACAAGTGTAATCCCATAATTTTCTTCGTTAATTTCTAATTTCCTTCGTCTAAATTGGCATCCCAAATACAATCTGTAACAAAAGTTTGCCACAATTTATGAACGAGTTGTCTGCATAAACTCGTGCTCATAACTTTTGATAACGAGTTGGGGTTGCACTCATTTGTACCCTAAACTTTACCCAGTTTTGGGAGAAATCAATGTACCCGCTTTTTGTTATAGCCCGCGAAACTGACGTACCTATTGTACAGTCTTTTGGTTTTGAAATAAGATTTCAGTAGAAACAGCTGTTGATATTTAAATCAAGAGGTACAATCACTTAATTCTAATGCGCGTATTACGCGCAGCAAGGTTGCGGAGCGGAAAAACGGAGAAATATTAACCAATAAAAAATGACATTCAAGATTTTATGCAATCCTATTGGTTAATATTTCTCCGTTTCTCCGCTCCGTAGCCTCGCTCCGCGTCAATGGGCAGGCAGCCTTAAACTCAGGTCCAGTTGAAAACCAGCGTCAGGCGCTAGTGGTCTAGCAGTTTTGCTGAACTGGGCCTGTTTGGTGCAGCCGTGAGGCACACTTTCGAACTAATTTCTTACATAGCACTTTTTTTATTTGTATATATTTTTACTGAACCGGGTAGTATGATAGAGTTTCCAGAATCGCTCACTGCTGGGTATACCCAGTTTTATTTTAGAAAAAGAATTAGGGTTCCGCGCAAAAAAGAGAAAAAAGGATTCTTCCTTTTCAATAGTACCTCCTATACCTTCTCTAAGCAACACAATATTGATGATAACCAACATCCACGCGAACGAAGTCGAGGGTACAGCTAGTTCCAAATAATTAGAACAGAAAATGTAGATAAGTAAGTAAAAACGATGCTTCATTAGTCATCGCAAAAAATTAATTCCACAAAATAATTAAATTTTACACACGCGTACGTAATCAAATACTGACGAAACAAGACAATCCAAAAAAAGAACAAAGACATCCATGCGACTTTCATTAGACGCTTTATTAATCCCTCCGAACAATACGTACTTTAAAAGTGGGGCATGCTCTATAATCCCCGTTTATTCGACTCTATAGAACTCTGTGCTATGAGACGGGGTCACGTAATCCATTACCATGGAGGAACGTGACTCTTTCAGACGGTACAGTCTATAGGTAATTTTATTTACCTTCTTGAAGATGGTGTGGTGTAAGGCACAGGTGAAGATGAAAACTGACTCTTCGCGTGACCAGAGGGCTGGCCTATTTTTAGCCCAAAGAATAAGCATTGCCATCCAACGTGGTAATGCTGCCAGCCTTTAGGGCACTTATCCCATTGACAGCGATGCGGACGAATTTTTTGATGCCCAATGAGCTCCTGTCTTTTTTTATTTTTATTATACACTAGCTTCTGCCCGCGACTTCGTCCGCGTGAAATTCGTACTTTCCTCTAAAAGTTTCGAAAATGTATGTTGGTATGATCTTTATAATTAACTTAAATAAATAAGTATTCAGGCCAATTTTTAAGTTTATAGAACAAAGGAATCAGATTTTTCAAAGAAACTATCCCCGCTTTTCACCCCCACAGGGGTAGAATTTTGAAAAATCGTTTAAGATGTGTTCATAACTTGACTCAAAGTTTATTTATACCAATTTTCGAGCTAATCAAGGCACGCAGTAAAATCCTCCCCTTTAAAATTAACTACCTCTTTTCATACAGTTAGGGGTAGATTTTCGAAAAACCCTGATACACATTATTAATTATTTTTAGTCCTTAGTATAAATACTGAGTTTTAAGTTAATCGGACAGGGCGTTAAAATTCTTCTATACAAATTTTAACACCCCCCCATTACCTCTTTAGGGGGTATTTTAGAAAAATGAAAAATTCCAAACTGCATAATTTACTTAGATAAGTATTCGTGCCAAGTTTCAAGGTTATTAACTCAATAAATAAGATTTTTCATACAAATAAAATCCCCCCTTTACACCCCCTTAAAGGTTGAATTTCCAAAAACCCCTTCTTATTCGATACCTACTCTGCACAAAGAACACAACCTCCAAAACTCATGTCCCTAGGACCAGCGGTTTAGACTGTGCGTTGATATTTCAGTCAGTTCGTTCATCCCCCTTTGGGGGAGAAATTATCAAAAACGCTGAAACACGTATAAATTAATTTTCAATCGTTAGCCTAAATACAAAATTTGAAGACCCTAACTTTTAAACTGACGGACTTTCATACAAACTTTCACCCCCTATTTAACTCCCTTAGGGGTTGAATTTAAAAAAATCCTTCCTAATTCCTTGTCTACATTAGAAAGGGAATCATTGTGTAAAATTTCAAAATAAATACCTATAACTACTTTAATTAATAAAAGTACCTACGCTTAATAATTTGTAATTTGAACGAATATTTAAACACTACCAAAACAACTAATACGTGGTCCTAACTTTAGCTACCTTACACTTAAAATCTAACCCCCTTATTCATAAAACTTATCAAAACTATTTTAGTTAAAATGGGGTTTGTCTCTTTCTTACACACAGAAATGTCAACGTGACAGATAAAGACAAACGTTCTATAAACCTATTTTAGCTAAAATAGAGATAAAATTGGATTATGAATAAGGGGGTTAGTGACTATTTAAACTAAAATAATCTTATAGAATTATAACCAGAAATACATATATACAACTCACAACAAAAAAGAAATGAAAATAAAGCTGAAACGCCTGTGCAATACTATCTACCTATACCTACTTTACTTAAAAATAAATACTTATAACTACTTTAATTAATAAAAGTACCTACGCTTAATAATTTTTAATTTGAACGAATATTTAAACACTACCAAAACAACTCATACCTATTTTACAAAATAACAACAAAAGAAATTCAAATAAACTATTTAAAGACTAACCCCCTTATTCATAATCCTATTTTATCTCTGTTTTAGCTAAAATAGGTTTATAGAACGTTTGTCTTTATCTGTCACGTTGTCATTTCTGTGTGTAAGAAAGAGACAAACCCCATTTTAACTAAAATAGGTTTGATAAGTTTTATGAATAAGGGGGTAAAAGTCGCGCTGATAAGCACGGTTTCTCAATATCAATTATTATAGTCTGTCAATAAGGTCGAACGCTCTGAACGCATCAACAGCCAAATATTGAATGAAGCTCGCTCTCGGACTCGGACCTCTCACGCCTTTTTATACCCTACCGCCGCCGCGACCCGTGTCGAGCGCGGCAACCGTTACATAAAAATAATCCTTATAGCATGATTCAGTATTCACGATGGCGATGCGCGATGGCTTATTTCATGTATAAGTTTGGTGTTTCTATACCGATTTCTATGATTCTTTTTATATTGAATAGGTAATAATGTTAACTTTTTTAAATTAGGGATGAGTGAGAGTATTATAAACGTAAGAGTAAACAAATATAATCAGAATGCTCCGAACTGCTAAGCTATCAGGAGTTACACGTGTTATTGTGAGTCAACCATAAAAGATAGACATATGCTGTTGCGGGATATTTTTTAGACAATTTTATGTAGAATATTTCCGTCATACATGATTTCTATGTAACTTTAACCATTAAGGCTGCACACGCGACGGAAGCTTAAAAAATGGAGTAACTTCTCCCGTTTTCCCAACATTTCCCTTCACTACTCTGCTCCTATTGATAGTAGCGTGATGAAAAGTATACTATAACCTGCCCAGGAGTATGAAGAATAATTGTACCAAGTTTCGTTAAAATCCGTCCAGTAGTTTTTGTTTCTATAAGGAACATACAGACAGACAGACAGACAGACAAAAATTTTACTGATTGCATTTTTGGCATCAGTATCGATCACTAATCACCCCCTGATAGTTATTTTGAAAATATATTTCATGTACAGAATTGACCTCTCTACAGATTTATTATAAGTATAGATTTGTATATAGTACATTCTCGTATATATATATATTAGTTTGTGTGTACATAAATAGAGATGAAAATTGGTTTTTAATATTTTATCTGGCTAAAAATCGAGCTGAGAATGACGTAGGTGACCGTGGTTTGGTTCCTCGCATTTTGGTCTCCTGTTTAGGCAGCAATGAAGCGAGGTACGAGGAATGGAGGGAGGTACTTTAGATACCTACGTACACTTTTACATCGTGCGCCTTTAATTTCTCACTATGTTAAAAATTTGTTGTTCAAAAATGTTGTTCAACTCAGCTTATTGCAGTCGACTGCTGGACATAGGCCTCTCCTAAGCTGCGCCACAACACCCTGTCCTCCGCCTTCCGCATCCAGTCCGTCCCAGCCACTTTCTTTAGGTCGTCCGTCCATCAAGCTGGGAGGCATCCAACACTACGCTTGCCGATACGCGGTCTCCATTCAAAGACTCGTCTGCTCCATTGGCCATCGGTCCTTCCACACACACGGCCAGCCCACGGCCACTTCAGTTCAGTATGTTGTTGTTATTGTATAATCCGTAAGTTCACCTCGTTATAGCACGTTTCCTAATAGCAAAATGGAGACGGTAGTTTATCGATACCTAACTATTAACTTGTAAGGAATACCTCTAGTCGATACACGAGTACCTGCGTACTGCAGGCCATAATAAACAGTTTTTTTGGGTATCAATTTCGGTTGCGCCGCTCTAAGGTTAAGGTGGAGACCAAACGAGCGTAATTTTTTGAGCTGTGAGTCGCGTAAAATGAGTCGCGGAATTTACGCTGCAATCGGTTTCATACTAAAGTCCTGTTTGTACCACACAGGGACGCAAAATGAGTTGTCTGCTGACTCACGCGCGTTATTTCAACCGAATTGCGCTCGGGGTGAGGGAGGTTTGCGACGCAAGCGTCAGTTATGTTACAGAATGCGACCGAAGTTAAGTCAGTCCGTCTGGCAGCCTAACCAAATTTCAGTTGAACGTAAATTGCGAAACTCACAACTCAAAAAATTACGCTCGTTTGGCCTCAACCTATAACTTGTACCACACTCTCGTCGGAAACTTGTTTCGTTTTGTTTGTCACGCGAAACTTTCCGAAGTTTACGTGATGTACAGTAGTCGTCTTGTTAAATTTTTTATGCTTGCTTTACGCGATGCAAGAAAACGTAGCCTTTGTTTAGATCCTCTCGCTTCCGTTCTTGTTTCAAGAACTTTGAGATGTAGGGTTGATAGTTTTAGAATTCAATTTTGGGTAAAGTGGGTAACTTTCAGTGGAAGCGGTACTGTGGATAGAAACCATTTTATCAGCAATAATAACATAAGAGATCCAAGTGCTGGTCCTTATCAATTCAATAATTCATCATCATCATCATTTCAGCCGCAAGACGTTCACTGCTGGACATAGGCCTCATTCAATAATTGAATCTGATTAATTCTGACTACAGGGAAACCAAATTCAATATTTTTTTTACAAAATTAGCATTAAGTATTATAACCTTGTTCATTTATTTTTATAATTTATTAATTACATTATTGAATATTTTTATTAAAAAAAAATTAATTATTAAGAAAATTGTAATCCGATGGTATCGGAGAGCTTGGTCGAAGCTACTCAAACTCAAACTCAAAGCATTTATTTCAATTAAACCATTTACAGGCACTTTTGAATTGTCAAGAAGTCAGTCAGTCAGAAAAAGTGAAGCTAGTTGCCCATTCCAAAGCGTAGGTACCTATGGAGAAGAACGGGCAAGAAACTCCATGGACACTCTTTTAAATCAAAATAATGTGGTTAAAAAGTCTTGGTTACATCATTCATGTTAAAATTATACATGTGAGAACGATGCAGAACGTTAAAAGCGTCCATAATGAAAAGATGAGAAAAAACAACAATTCAAATAATAAATTAAAATAAGCCATGGCAGCAAAGAGATGACCAGTCCCTACTGACGGCGCCCGTTCACGAACATGACGCATGCATCAGCACCATTCAGCTCAACCATTTTGAAGGGAGCTAAATGATCCAACACATGCGCCACCATCAGCGAGACATTTGAGTGAGCATGACATACTCTCAGCCGCCAGAGCACATTCAAGTCAATGAAAGACGTACCCAGTAAATGGTAGCTTTATAGTGTGTACATAGTACTCACACATATGTTATGCAATTATACAATACTAGGAGATTGAATTTATACAATGCAAAGATAGACTTACAATCTTCAGCAGCTCCAACAGTATTTTCAAGTGTTAATCAATTAGTTGTGGTTGTGGAGCAGGACCAGCATTGAGCCAGGCATTTTTATCCGCGATGTAATCCCCTAACTTATAATATGCCTGCCTGCATAGTGTGCGTTTAATACAAGACTTGAATTTTGTCTCATTCAGTTGATGAATGTGGGGAGGTATTTTATTATAACATTTTAAACAGTACCCCATAAAAGATGAGTCTACTTTAGCTAGTCTGAAACCTGGTTGAACTAATAGGTCCCTATTTCTAGTACTATAATTACCTATGTCTCTCACCTCTTTTACTAAAAAGATGTAAATTTTTCCTTACATACATGATGTTTTCATAGATATATTGACAAGGTACCGTCATGATGTTAATTTCCTTAAACCGTTCCCTTAGAGAATCGCGCCTGCGAAGATTATATACGGCTCTGATGGCTCTTTTCTGCAGAATAAAAATAGAATCGATGTCTGCAGCCCGTCCCCAAAGTAAAATACCGTAAGACATGATACTATGAAAGTAACTAAAATAGACCAGTCTCGCGGTATCTACATCAGTAAACTGACGGATTTTTCTGACAGCATAAGCAGCTGAACTTAGCCGTCCTGCAAGAGATGTTAAATGAGGACCCCATTGTAGCCTTGAGTCGAGCGTGATCCCTAGGAAAACAGTTGTATCGACGAATTCTAGTTTCTCTTGATTCAATATTATCTCGCAATCACTACCTTTGACATTTGGTAAAGAAAATCTTATGCACTTAGTTTTTTTTCCATTTAATACTACCGGGTTGGTTAGGGCTCTAGAGACTGAAACCTCCTCACGATGCGAGCAATATTGAGGAGTACTGCCTTCTGAATATTGGGGGTAAAGTAGCTTACTTTCAGTGGAAGAGGTATTGTCGATGTAAACCGTTTTTAAGCAATGATATGTAGTTTATGGGATCGCAGTCCTAGTCCTTACATAATCAGCCTATAATGTTCCCACTGCTGGGACACAGGCCTCCTCTCTGTGAGAGGGAGTGGGCCGTAATCCACCACGCGGGCCCAGTGCGGGTTGGTAGATGTCACATGTCTTCGAATTTTTGGTTCTAGGACATGCCGGTTTCTTCATGATGTTTTCCTTCACCGTTTTGAGAGCAGTGGTGATGAAATAATATACACAAAGTAAAGCGCCTGTCTGGGTTCGAAGCTACGACCTACAAATCGTAAGTCGCGGTTGATACCACTGGGCCACCACTGCTCCTAGTCCTTATCAATTCATAATTAAATGTGATTTAGTCTGACTACAACGAAACCAAATATCAACTATTTTAACAAAATTAGCACTATTAATATTATATCATGTCGAGCCTAAGAATAAAACAATATCTAGGGGCCATACCTGATAACTACCATAAATACTTTGCACAAGATTCAAAATCGACTTTATTCAAAAGTATTAATGGCTTTTTATGCCGTTCAATTATTAAATAAGTTTTTTCCCAAAGTTGCAATTGCTATTTCACAAGAAAATCACTGTTGAATTTTACAAAATGTAAGGTATTTGGTCATGACTGTACCTACTGGATTTTCTTTTGTTATGTGCCAATCTGAAATAAATGATTTGATTTTGACTTTCACTGTAGCAAGCTGCAAAATTATTAAAAAAATTGGCTGTCTGTAAAGTCGGTTTACAGATGATAATTTTACGTGATAACGTCATAAGAAAACATTAGATATGTAGATGCGTCACAAGCCGAACGCTTAGGCCGATCGTGCCTCTCTATCGCTTGTTCCGCGCTCTCGCTCGCACGCTCGGCTCAGGCGGAACGTGACAGTGTGTCATGCTTTTTCGTGCGTGCAGCCAGCGTTCATCGATTTATAAGACGTTATCACGTCAATAATATATTATCTTAAAATATTTATATAATTTAAAGACAATCAGTCTTAAAATAATAATATGAACAAGCATATAAACAGGAAAAAGTATCAGGGCATCAAGAAATTCATCCGCATCGCTGTCAACAGGAAAAGTGCCCAAAAGGCTGGCAGCATTGCCACGTTATATGGCAATGGCCAAAAAATAGACCAAATTTTAAAATAAAAGGGGTTAAAGATAATAATAAAATCATAATTATTGCCCGAGATTGATGACTATCGCATGAATATGACCCACAACATGTGCTAACCAACTTTAAATTTAATTACTAACCACCATCGATATTTCATACAGAAGGGTTATGCGTGCGTGCCCTTAAGTGAGGTCATGTACCATAAATCATTAGGGGAATATGGCGTAAGTATATAGCGGCTACTGTAATTTTGAGCACACGAAATAAGACTGATAGGTATATTATTAAATATTATGTATTTGCCTTTGTTGGAGGGGCTTGTGGCTAAGTAATAACAGCCGCACGGGTCGATCAATCAGGTTAAGCTACGCTTGTCGCGGTTGGGCCATTGATGGGTGACCATCTTTACATACCAAGACCCCTCAGTGCCACGGAAAGCATGTTACGCCGTTGGTCCCGGCTGTCATTCGAGGATCTTTGACATACACTGTCAGCTTCCAGTCTCACTAGATGCATCTGAGTACCAGTATTTTACATGGAGTGACTGCCTATCTGACCCACTACTTTTTATCCCGATATTCCAATGGGATCGACACTTATGCGGGTGAAACCGCGGGGCGCAGCTAGTTATTAATAACAATGTAATACATTATTATTGGCGCCCTTCTAAATTAAGGAAAACATAAAAAAAACTCACAAAAAACGTGGGCAAGCGTGTGCCCTACAGTGAACAACATCAAAAACATAATAAAATTACGCGCAAAAAAGATTTTTTCTAAAAATATTAAATATCTTTCATCAACCTTAGATTGCTCTAATTAAATATATCACAGCTATGTAAGCAAAAGGTAAATTAATTATGCTAATTGCCTCAAAAGGAAAGGTCAACGTTACGGCTTCTGACCTTTTTGGGGCAACCAAGTTAAGAGGGCCAGGTTTAAAATATTATTTTTAAGATCATTTTCATTTTATTTCTAATGCACTTAGTTAGCTTTAACAACAGAATACTTAAGGTACTACGTACAGAAAGGCCACTCCCTTCCCCGCACTAACATCAGTTACCGCACCTCACCCCGCACTTCGGCGTATTCGTCGCAGTTCTTTAACGAGAGCGCTCGCAAACACAAGTACCTCACGTACACATTCATACGTATACAAACGTCATTTTTAGGGTTCCGTAGCCAAATGGCTAAAAACGGAACCCTTATGGATTCGTCATGTCTGTCTGTCTGTCTGTCTGTCTGTCTGTCTGTCCGTCCGTCCGTATGTCACAGCCACTTTTTTCCGAAACTATAAGAACTATACTGTTGAAACTTGGTAAGTAGATGTATTCTGTGAACCGCAGTAAGATTTTCACACGAAAATAGAAAAAAAACAATAAATTTTGGGGTTCCCCATACTTACAACTGAAACTCCAAAAATTTTTTTTCATCAAACCTGTACGTGTGGGGTATCTATGGATAGGTCTTCAAAAATGATATTGAGGTTTCTAATATCATTTTTTTCTGAACTGAATAGTTTGCGCGAGAGACACTTCCAAAGTGGTAAAATGTGTGTCCCCCCCCCTCTAACTTCTAAAATAAGAGAATGATAAAATTAAAAAAATATATATAATGTACATTACCATGTAAACTTCCACCGAAAATTGGTTTGAACGAGATCTAGTAAGTAGTTTTTTTTTAATACGTCATAAATCGAAAACCGCAATTTACCTTTCACAAAGTTACAACGAACTACAAGAACTTTTATATTATGTTACTTGCTGCTACGGAACCCTTCATGGGCGAGTCCGACTCGCACTTGGCCGGTTTTTTAATGTAGTAGTAGTAGGTAATTATTTTGCGAGCGTTGTATGGAGTGTCCGGGGTGTGCTTTAACTTAACTGGAGACAGAGTTTTATAGACTTCAAAGAAAGTCTGTCTGTCTGTCTGTCTGTCTGTCTGTAGTGAAATAGACTCGCTTAAAAAAAAAACTTCTTTAAAGAACTGAGAAAAATGATACTTGTTAGTTCTTGAATTCCAATTGTTTTATGCTGTTATTTGATGTTAAGTTTTCGATTTTTAAGGCAAAAAGGCTGATTATAATAGTTAGGGTTCTTTCACACGTTCAAGCTAGCCGGCTTTTTTTTTTATGGATGGGAAATCATCAAATGACCCCTCCCGCTCTGGGTGGAGCGGAAGGGAGTGTCAGACTCTTACTGACTAAAACACACCCACGTTACTTCCTTAGCCCTTTATGTTCCAGGATAGCGGTAACCCTTTCGGATAATCCCGCACCCCTGGCAGGCTTCGGCCCTAACACGCCCCTTCCTTTATGCTGACATCTATCATCTTTATCTTTGAGGCGCGCGTGGAACACATACGCGCCGTCCGGCACGGGCCTGGTCCTGATCGGACGGTGAGCTACCCATTACTCTCAGTCCACAGGCCCAGCAGCGCAGCTGGCTGCCATGTACAATTTGTTCCAAAAGTATCTTATCTACCTCATCATCTGCCTAGCCTTTTTCCCAACTCAGCTTCCAGTCTAACTAGATGCAGCTGAATACCAGTATTTTACATGAAGGGACTGCCTGTCTGACCTCCACAACCCAATACTCAATACTCAATACTCAATTCTTTATTGCATTCCATATGTATTACATAGATGGTATTACAAGTAAAAGATCAATATGGACCCTGTCGGGCACAGCAACATTTTGAGAGAGGAAGACGGCTAAGTACAAATTCAATATTATTATAAATTACTAGATGTGCTTAATTGGGTGTATAATTATGTATATATATATATTATTAGGTTTGTGTATTTGGCATAGTAGGTATATTAGTTATTTTATGAAAGTATTGCGTAAGAATATTGTAGATATTTTGAAATTTTTAATTAATTAATAATTCTTAGAAATATTTTCGTTATTATTTAAATTATTTTATTATTTATGTAACTATTCATATTTTCAATTATCTATATTTGTTGATTTTCTATATTCCATATACCAGTACCCATATACCCAGTTACTGGGTAATGCGATACTCCTTGGTAAGACTGGTTGTCAGACCGTATACCTACTACATAAATATTTAAAAAATGCGTAAAAATCGTAAGTACAAAAAAAAGTTGAAGGAACAAGTGACTTTGCCTATTAGAGAAACACATTAATAAAGTCAGAAATACCCGTTCAAACCTGACCTGGTGACAATGGGAACACTTGGTAAAGTATACCCTTTCAAACAAAAAAAGAATTTTCTAAATCAGTCCAGCCGTCTTCAAGAAATCGGTGAATATAAATATTAAAAAATGTAAAAAAGATTTCGACGAACTGAGAACCTCCTTCCTTTTTGTAGTCGGTTAAAAACGAAAAAAAAAAACTGAAATTCAGCACTTTCGAGGTGGTAAGTGTCTTTGTTTAGCAGAAAACCACATTAATTAAGTAGTATAAAGTCAGAAATACCCGTTAAAACGTTTTCAAAATATAAAAATGTAGCAAGAAATGTGAATTTTAAAGTATTATTTTTTCTCAAAACTGCCGGGTTAGATTTTGATGCCCCTTTGCACAAGGGTATAGTTGAGGTATTCCCACAGAAATACCTCTACAGTATCGCTATTGGATCATAGACCACTTCCCATACAAATTTTAACAGTCTCCTTTGTTATAGGGATAGTTTGAGTCTCGGGGAAGGACATAGGATAGTTTTTATCCCGATATTCCCACGGGATCGGCACTTATGCGGGTAAAACCGCGGGGCGCAGCAAGTTTGTTATAAAATATTTAATCATCACAACATCGTCGCCAGAAAATTGTAAATCATCACAAATTTGACACCAATTAACTCACGAGGTAATAATGAACATTCATACATGTAGGTTTAATAATAATTGGTAAACCTAAAATTACAAAATAATAAGCAATTGTCATAATCAAACGATGCCTCACCAATATGAAGCGCAGGCCACACTGGGCATGAAGCATAATTCGTTTATGTAGCTAGCACTTCTTTTCATACTTCGGCACCCTAATTGCGTAACACACTATCAATCGGAATCAGAATCATTTCGAAGCCAATTGCTAATCCATTGCTTCATAAGTTCAAAAAATTTGTCTGCTCAACACGTAAATAACGCAATGAATGTTGTTGAACTGTCAAAATGAAACCGATTCCGATTGATAAAGTGTTACGCAATTTCCCCGCGGTTCATAGTCCGTGGTATGGTTGAATCATCGATACGACGAAAAAGGTTATACTTATGTGACATAGGAAGCCCACAAGGTGACTAAGGGTAAATAACGTCAAACGTTCAATTTATAAGGCAAATATTTTTCAATTAGTATCGTTGAAGGCACCCCTGTGGCCATAAAGTGAGTCACCTGTCCATTATGACGTCACACACGGTGTGGTACGTGATGGTACTTTTTCTGTTCTAATTAAATTGTGTGTGTGTACCGCCCATAAAAAGGGTAATATGGCATATTTAGGGCAATTACAGTTTGCAATCTAAAACCAATTATTTTTAGCTGTACCTATAATGTTGTTAATTAGCTTTATTTTATTTTTATTTTATTTCTTAAGAAAACTTACAGCTGGGATACAGATAGTTGACATTTAGTGAAAGAAGGCCAATTAAAAGTTTTCACTGACAATATTAGGGTAGCACAAGAAACAGTAGACATGTAAGCGATAGCAAGAATAAGTAAGCACTCGGAGAGAATCAAGAAAAGACTGAACAGGTTTTAGTGATCTTCAAAGAAGTTTTTACACAGTATTTTTTTTAATTTAGGAACACTGGTGGAAAATAAATCAAGGTCATCAACACTGACACATCGAGTTGTATGCTCTGCTAGCTCTTATCATATAAGAGTTTTGTCGATATATGCACCGCACAGAGGGAACATACAGAGGTTGATGATTCCTTAAGGTGAAGGATGGAACACGCAGCCCAATTTTGCTCATCAGTTCAGAACAGTTGGTTGAACCATTTGCCAAATTGAACAGGAATACCATGTCGGCAATAAGATAGAAGCCTATAATGTTCGCATTGCTGGAAAACAAGCATCCTCTCTTCAAGATGGAGAGAGCTGTAATCTACCACACTGGTCTAGTGCGGGTTGGTAGATATCACAATGTCTTCGAAATTTTGGTTCTAGGACATGCCAGTTTCCTCACGATGTTTTGCTTCACCGTTTTGGGAGCAGTGGTGATGACATTATTTACACAAACTAAAGCGCCTGCTTGGGTTCGAACCCACGACTTCGACTCGACTCGTAAATCGGGGCCGTTACCACTGGTCTACCACTGCTCTTGAGCAGAGAGAGATAATAATAATTAATTTATACAGGGTGTTACAGAAAGGGTATATCAATACAAACGGGTTGAACAGTGTATCTGGTCTAGAATCTCTGTACAAAATTTCAGCTCAAAAGCAGTAACTTTGAAAATGCTTAATTTTTTTTTTTTTCTATAATTTATTGAATTGAAATCATAACAAACGTGTCACCGCACTACTAGGGTCATTATTGATTATCTGTAGTGTATCTGTGCGCCTAGTACACGCACATCACGCCACCGCGCGCCAGTGCAGCGCCGCGATGTCGAAATAAAAAAAATTAAGCATTTTCAAAGTTAATGCTTTTGAGCTGAAATTTTGTACAGAGATTCTAGACCAGATACACTCTTCAACCCGTTTGTATTGATATACCCTTTCCGTAACACCCTATATAATTTTAGATAGTACAGACATGACACATGTTCAATAATTGCATCGGACTTACCAAAACTTACTATTTCGAGTCATACATTTATTTTCTGACTCAACTTTCCTAATAGCAACTTTCCTCAACTTTTCATATTGTTATATGTGTTATGTTCTTTAAGTTAGTTATTTAATATAGTTTAATTAAAGACCACGCTACCGCCTTAGGAATTTCCTGTAATGGTAGCAGTGTTTGTGATAAATAAATACATAAATAGGTCCAATCATTCATCCATTCCTAAAAGCACCGAAAAAATTCACTTAACCCCGCACTGACAACCATAAATTATTTAAGAACCAACTAAGACGTTCTTAGGCACTCAAAGCTCCAAGTACAAGTCAAGAACGTAGTGCTTTAAAATTCTCACTAGCATTATAACACGTGATATATGAATAGGGCGCTCTCCTCGTAAAATTTCAAATTAGGTCTTTTCTCCTTCCTTTCATAATGTTTTCGCCAAGTATTAGGTAAGTAAAATAAAAATGTAAGTGGTTCTCGTTATTACGTCGGGCTACATGGTTTGGTTAACAGCATAATCAGCCCATAGTGGTCCCACTGCTGGGACACAGGCCTCCTCTCTATTTGAGGGAGTGGGCCGTAATCCATCACGCGGGCCCAGTGCGGGTTGGTGAATGCCACATGTTTTTGAATTTATGGTTCTAAGACACACCGGTTTCCTCACGATGTTTTCCTTGACCGTTTTGAGAGCAGGGGTGATGAAATTAAATAGAAAAAGTAAAAAGGCTAGGTAGATTGTTCTCTTCGTCCAATGAGATCCTTAAAACTTTCAAGATATTGAATTCAAGCAGACTGCTGAAGTGTCAAATCCATACTAAAATTATAAATTCGAAAGTAACTCTGTCTGTCTGTCTGTATGTTACCTTTTCACGCCTAAACCACTGAACGGATTTAGATGAAATTTGGCAGAGAGATAGATTGCATCCCGGGGAAGGACATAGGATAGTTTTTATCTCCGAAATTAACCTTTAGGGGTGTAAAAAGGGGGGTGGAGATTTGTAAAGGGAATCAATAAAAAATGACTATAATACTTTTACCGCGGGGCACAGCTAGTATTATGATAAAGACAATAATAATATTACAGATAACACTTGATTTTTTTACTGTCATGCCCACAATGCCCGTTATAGTAATAAACAGACGGAAAAGATGGAGAAATGAAATTGACAGTTCAATAAGAAATAATTGCGGGATTTCTGAAGAGTCGTCGACAGATTCTTTTAACGTTTGAAAGAAAATTGCTGCGACAATGTGCGCTGTTATCATTTGTAACGTGACGACATTATCGCAGACGTCCGCGTCCATAAAATGTATGGAAACTCGTGCTCGTTATAATGTTACAGATAGTGCCATCCACGAAGACGCGCCCCACTCTTTTTCCTAATCGTTAGTGGTTATCGCCAGTTAATTCCGCTAGAGTTTTTTTTATCGATACACACTAATTCTTCCCTCGTAATAGCAAATGCAGTAATCGACATTTTTACGATTTTCCACTTTTGTCAAAAATGACACGGGGAGACTTCAAGCTATACGTAGAATGTTTTTCTATGGCTGGAACATGATGAAATTGAAAAAATTTGAAAAAAAAAGATTGAAAAAAAAACACTTAAACGCGTTTTTCTCGAAACCGCAATTTTGCTAGTACTGCATTTGCCGTTACGAGGGCAGAATTGCCCACCAGTAAAGTTTCAAAAGAAAGAAAACAGTATCATGATCCACACAAAATTAAATCCTTCCAATTCAATTTGACAGAATTTGTACATTAGCGCAGCGCACATTGTACAAATTCTTCAATTAGCGGCTAAACCATCAAACTTTTACTGCCATACAATTTTATTCGTTAACCATTCATTATGCAAGGTTCACATTCGTCCACATCTCTTTGCTGCAACTACTTACGCGTTTATATTTCACAGAAATAATATTAGAGCTTTAGAGGACACAAAGCTAACCCCGCTTTTATAATTAGTCACCAAAGCTCGTGAATCATTCAGACATCCTGCCTTGCTAAGAGGAATTCATATTGGACGGTGGATTGACAAAAAGGCTTAAACGCCAACTCCGAAAATAAAATGTGCCCGCTTCGGTAGAAAATATAAAACGACGATGCGCGTTTGGATCTATCTTAATTTAGCGTGTGGGTAGTGACAGTTCGTTAGTCTAATGCTTGTGAAGTTATGTCTAATGTCTGTCAATGAATTTGAACGATTTATAAAGGACTAGCTTAATAAGCTCGCGACTTCGTTCGCGTGAAACTTCTTGTTTCCCCCGAGCCACCCCGTCGTATCGCATCACCCGCCCGCGCTATCACTTAACGTTCTTTTTGACTTTTTTTCGTTTTGCTCGGCTCCTAAGGGTCATAGCGTGATGTTACATAGCCTATAGCCGTCCTCAAGAATTGGGCTATCAAATGCAAGAAGAATTTTTCAAATCCGACTGGTAGTTCCAGAGATAATTACCCCCTACATACAAACTTACAAACATACAAACTTACAAATTTTACCTCTTTATAATATTAGTATAGATTATTTCTGCTTTACGGGTTTTTAACTTAGCCTGAATTTTATGGCTATGCTTGCTGACTAATCGATCATATTTTGTTGACAAATCTGTTCTAAGAAAAGAATGAATCAAGAATGGTATATTATAAGGTTGTCCACTTAAGTAAATAGCAGGCATCTTTATGTTCTTCGTTATTTTAAATCTATATAAATAAAACAAAGTCGGGTTCATTACACCATTTATAACTCAAGAACGGCTGGACCGATTTTTATGATCTTTGATTTGTCTCCGCCCCGAGTAGCTGGATAACTATTAAAACGTGGGAAAAATTTACGAAAAAAATATGAAGATTTTTGTTTCTCATACATTTTGTATGGAACGGCTTTTTTGATGAATAAGTTAACACAACATTTATTGATTCTGAGGAGGTATAAAGTTCTAACTCAAACTCAAAGCATTTATTTCAGTTAAACCAATTACGGGCACTTTCGAATTGTCAAGGGGTCGGCCAGTCAGAAAGATGAAGCTAGTTGCCCATTCTAAAGTGTAGGTACCTATGGAGAAGAACGGGCAAGAAACTCCATGGACACTCTTTTAAATCAAAATAGTATGGTTACAAAGTTTTTGTTACATCATTCATGTTAAAAATTATACATGTGAGAATGATGCAAAACGTTAAAAGCGTCCATAATGAAAAGACGAGAAAAAAAAAGCAATTCAAATATTAAATTAAAATAAGTTCTCCGGGTCAGCTATTTTAAAATAGTTACATAACCACTTATGAAACATCAGAAGCTAGGTACACGGTTACAATTGAGCGTTTCCTATGGAGAAAAGCCAGCAATAAACTCCACGGTTACTCTATTAAACAGACAGGCTTGATGGTCTAGTGGTTAGTGACCCTGACTGCTATGCCGGAGGTCGTGGGTTCGATTCCCACCCAGGACAAATGTTTGTGTGATGAGCACGATCATTTGTTCTGTCTGGGTGTAATTTATCTATAATATGTATGTATTTAGAAATATATAAGTATGTTTATCAGTTGTCTAGTACCCATAACACAAGCTCTGCTTAGCTTGGGACTAGATGGCGTTGTGTGATAGTTGTGGAATATTATTATTATTATTATAAAAAAATAATTGGCTTTTAAAATGTTTTCAAACTACATTAGAGATATGGAAGGACAGTGTGGGCCTGTCAATAAGTACTTAGGTACTGTCTACATTACCTTAGTACTTGTTGACAAGTCCATATATATATATTATTATCTTTTATCTATATTGTAGCCTATTTGGTGCTATTTAAGCACCTAAAAGGCAATCTTAATGAATATTATGATAAGTTGATGGCACAATTAGGAGAAAAATATTGATTTATACTCGTATTGAGAAGTAGGAAAAAACAGTAGGAGTCAGTTTAGCTGCCAAGCTATGTTTATATCATATAAAAAAGCGGCACTCCGGGAAAGCCGACAGAAGTGAAAACTTAAATAAATAAAAGTACGTGTGTCATTTTTGAATCGTCATATATTATAAACAAAACACAAACAGAATACTTTACCATCACTCACTGACAATCGGAAATACATTAAAACCGAGTACATCCCGAGGACAGCCGGAAAAATCCGAAGCGGTGTCAGTTACGGTATCAGTGGCGCGAATTCAATAGTTTATTCCCATCTCAAAAAATGCCCAACGCACCTAAAGAAGTTTTCACTTAAAAAATATAAAAAATTTAATGAACGTAGAACTGTTTATAGAAATAACTAGCTGCGCCCCGCGGTTTCACCCGCATAATACTCGATCCCGTGGAAATATCGGGATAAAAACTATTCTATGTCCTTTTCCGGGAATCAAAATATCTCTATACCAAATTTCATCTAAACACATTTGCACCCCTATACATATTTTGTTTAATAAATCACTGGCACAAGGAATTTTCCCCGAGGTATGGAAGAGTGCGAACATAACACCAATATATAAATCGGGTTCTAAGCAGGATGTTGAGAACTATCGTCCTATATCCATTATGTCAGCCCTGCCGAAGCTTTTTGAGAGATTAGTCCACGATAAAGTATATCCCGTTCTTCATCACAGTATAATCCAACAACAACACGGATTTGTAAAGAAAAGATCTACTACCACAAATTTGGTAGCATTTATGGATTATTTGTTCAACAACATGGATTCTCGTGTTCAAGTGGATGCCATTTACACTGACTTTCGAAAGGCATTCGACAAGGTTGATCATGAGTTGCTACTGAATAAAATTTCATTTAACGGTATACGTGGTGATTTACTCCGATGGTTCTCTTCATATGTTACGAACAGAACTCAAAGGGTCGTAGTGAATGGTTTTGGATCTGCTACAACTATTAATGTAACTTCCGGTGTGCCTCAGGGTTCGATTCTGGGACCCCTTTTATTTATCTTATTTATAAACGACATTGACACTTGTTTTAGAAATTCTAAAGTCTTGCTCTATGCTGACGATCTCAAAATTTATAGGCCCATCAAAAATTTGCAAGACAGCATATTATTACAGGAAGATCTAGATCGCTTCAATGAATATTGCAAATGTAATAAATTGCAACTGAGTCTGTCTAAATGCTGTTGTATCAGTTTCACAAAGAATAAGAATGTTTTCAAGCACCCATATTCTCTGGATAACACTTTACTATCAAGGGTGTCTCTAATTCGTGATCTTGGTATTCTCCTCGACGATAAACTTCACCTTGATGCCCATATTAACAAAATTGTAAATAATGCCTATCGGATGTATGGTTTTGTGATGAGATCTGCGAAGGAGTTTGTGCGCCCCTCTACCTATTTATATTTGTACAAGTCTCTGATCAGATCACAGCTCGAATACGCAGTGCCAGTGTGGAATCCCTTTTACGATAAATATTCAGTACGCATTGAAAAGGTTCAAAGAAAATTTTTAAGAGCCATGCATTACCGTTGCTTCCACAACAATTTATCTTATGATTATTTGCGTAAGAAGTATAAATTACTTGACCTAAAATCAAGACGCACTCTCCTAGAGACGGTATTTTTGTTTGATTTGTGTAGCAATGTATATGACTGTATTGATATCCGTAATAAAATAAGTTACATAGTTCCTAGAACGACAGTATGTCGCGGGGTGCGCGCACGGCCGCTGTTTGCAGTTACCTCTTGTCGCAGTAACGCAGGTATGCGGGCACCCTTGCGGCGACTTACTAATAATTTCAACAACAAATTCCATGATATCGATATGTTTGCTCTTTCTGCTGGTAGATTCAAAAATATTGTACTCAAAATACTTAGTCACCAGTCATTTTAATTTTAATTAAGATTTGCATGCCTTTTGATTTTTTACTTTGTTTGCTTTTACTTTTGTTTTTGTTTTACTATTAATTTAACACAAGAAATGTTTTCTTATTAACTTATTAACTTAAATTATTGTTGTAGGTTTTAGTTTAAATTTTCAAATAGCATAGTTTGTAAAGATTGTTATTTTTTATGTGTATTCCGTGGAAAATGTTGTTGGTTACACATTTGGCCGTATCTTTTTTGTATTTCTTCGTACAAAATGTAATGTGTCACTGTTTGTTTTCCCTAATAAATAAAATTAAAAAAAAATTAAAAATCTAAATCGGTTCAGTGGTTTAGGCGTGAAGAAGTAACAAACATATAAACACACACACACACACACTCACAAACTTTCGCCTTTATAATATTAGTGTGATTATCAAACTTGTTCGGCAAAAATTTGTTTAATTCATTCATCCTGGTACGCACGGCGACATATCGAGCAGACATATACATGTCCAGTATAAGTCGACTTCTCCTGTTCGAAAAGCCTATGCAATGCGAGATCAGCTAAAACTGGAAAGTGATTGATGTCGCACAATACCTGTCTCTGTAGTATTAACATGCACTTAACCAAATAGAACTGAAATTAACTCGCAATTAAACACATGTTTAACCGTAATTGTGCCTACGGCCTATTATGAGGTACATTATAAATTGAACTGTGCAAACATTTCAATCAATCATCAGCTTTAGTTCGGCGTTTATTTACACTGAACTGCTGATTGATATCTCGTATCCCACAGCTCTAAAATGTTAGTTCTAAACATAGAAATTCCATTTCAATTGTCCATGCTTACAACTTATATTAAACCAATTACAGGCACTTTTGAATTGTCACGGGGTCG
This sequence comes from Amphipoea lucens, assembly GCA_947508005.1. NCBI lineage: Eukaryota > Metazoa > Arthropoda > Insecta > Lepidoptera > Noctuidae > Amphipoea > Amphipoea lucens. The sequence continues at coordinate 21,565,156 of OX382360.1, read as the reverse complement.
GTCAGTCAAAAGATGAAGCTAGTTGCCCATTCCAAAGCGTAGATACCTATGGAGAAGAACGGGCAAGAAACTCCATGGACACTCTTTGAAATCAAATATACAGGTAGAAATTGAAAACATGCGACAAATCGAAATGGGAGGTAGTACTCATCATTATGAACAACTTTTACTATGGGACCAAACCTGTAATCGCGAAAAAAAACTCGTCAAAATGTAGGGAACAGCTGATTTTTTTTTTTCGCGATTTCAGGTTTGGTCCCATAGTAAAGTTGTTCATAATGATGAGTACTACCTCCCATTTCGATTTGTCGCGTGTTTTCGATTTCACCCTGTATTGTGGTTACAAAGTCTTAGGTAACATCATTCATGTTAAAAATTATGCATTAACTGATCGATTGGCCCGGCGGCTGTTATTATTTAGCCAATAGCCCGCCCACATTCATCACTTGTGGAATAAGAAGTACATTCGCCATACCTGCCAGTGCCAATGTTAATAACCTCACGACATAAAAACCATTATTCTTCAAAGGCACTTAGTGCATTTTTCTTTTGCAGACTCCCATAATGTACGTTGACAGGCGGGGGGGCAAAGACTTTTTGTTCCACCGTGCTTGTTTAATTCATTTCTAATTAGCGACGCGCCACAGTAACTGAGGAAAAAATGTCTCCTGAATAATGTATGTTACGTGTGAATTTAAGTAAGGTTAATATTCTAGAGAATGTTACATGAAAATTATAATATTGTTGAGGAAACTGGTGGGTCTTTAGGATAATATGAACGTTTTGTGACTTAATTTGGTGATATAATTTTGATAATTTATTAACGAGGCATGTAGGTAAAAATCCGTAGAAGAACCAAGGTAATCGACATAGCCCGAAGAATTGCTAAACTTAAGTGGCAGTGGGCAGGGCACATTGCTCGCAGACCAGATGACCGATGGGGCCGAAAGGTTCTGGAGTGGCGATCACGTACGGGAAGACGTAGCGTTGGAATGCCTCCCAAAAGGTGAACCGACGACCTTGTGAAGGCCGCAGGAACTTGTTGGATGCGAGAAGCAACAAAACCGGTCGAAGTGGAGGTGTTTGGGGGAGGCCTATGTCCAGCAGTGGACGTCTTTCGGCTGAAATGATAAGGTAATATGGTAGGTAAAATTAATTAATTGTTGATTTCAGTCAGCAATATAATTGTAAAGCGGATTTCATAAATTAAATAAAGGAGGAAGAAATATAAAAAAATGTGTCCACTGAATAAATATACAGTGGGCTTGGTTTAATTTCAAACGATTACAGTTACCTGGATTGTCTCACCTTGTGTTTAATATTTGAGTCCGCGCTTAAATCAAGACATCCCTAGTTAATAAAAATACAGGGTGTCAGGGACATCAGCGCGCAAATCCTAGCATAGAAATATTTTATCGATTACCAAAAAAGTCAGCAGTTTCATAGAAAATAACACGGTTAAAATGTATGGAACAGCTTTTTTTTTTTTAAATACTCGACGAATGATTTCAACGCAGGGGGGTTCTGGATCATACACTGAATCACACTATCACACTAATATTATAAAGGCGAAGGTTTGTGTGTGTGTGTTTATATGTTTGTTACTTCTTCACGCTCAAACGGTTGGACCAATTTTAATAAAATTTTGTATGGAGGTAGCTGACACCCTGGATTAACATGTAGGCTACTTTTTATCCCGATATTCCTACGGCAACGACATTTACGCGGATGAAACCTCGAGCGCATCTAGTTTATGATAACAGGCTGCGCGTCGATGTTCCAATATTATCTTAATGTAGATAAATATATATCATAATAATATCAACCTTTATAATCAAGCAAATGACACGTTCAGTCGTACACATCTCGTCTCTATCACAATCGTTCTCTTTTCTGACCTTTCGTTAACTTACACACTATTTGCTTTCATTAATGAAGTGTACTGTAATAGTCTTGTCTCAAGCATTACAAGCTAATCAGTGACTTACGTACCCAGCAGTGTCACCCAGTCAACAAGCCAAGTCACTGTCCAACCATTTGTTTGTGTAAATTCATTCCAATTAAGAAAATACAGCCAAGTTAATGGCGGCTGTGACAACAGATCTGAACGTAATTCCGTAGCGAATTCATTTGATGGGCTCACTTTGACAAAACATAAATGTACAAGTTATTAATTCATCATCAACGTTCAATTCAATGTTTTAGGATGATCCAAATTGAAACGGAAGGCGGCGGGGTTTCGGAATCTCTTGTGAAAAGTTTTCCGTTTATTATCTATATAAATAAAAATGTATGACATAACATCCGAACGATTGCACCAAATTGGATAATTATTTTTTTATTGTGTTCCTTATTGCCAGGAGGTTTGTATGAAAGAAAATTTCGGAAATTCGAAAAAAAATTGCATCCGTGCGAGCTGTGGCGGGCCGTTAGTTGGAAATATTTATCAGTTTTGACGTTTTAATGTAGGTTTCTTTTTAGATTCATATAATTTCCTTTTATATTTACTAAGCTTCTTTTATGCGATGTGGAAACAGCAAATATGCGACAGTAAATGAAAACACTGGCAATACTAAATGCATAAAAGTATTTTATAAGTACTTTTCAAATAAATCCTAACATCGAAATTTAAAAAAAAGTTATTTTGCAAACAAACTAAATAGTAGTAATGGGCTTACTATGTTCTGCCAATCTTTGACTAAACTATCGGACATACATATTTGATTGAATTTTCGTATGCAGACTGGGAGCGGCCCTCCAACGGCTTCCCAGCTATGTTGGGGTCGGCTTCCAGTCTAAACGGATTCAACTGAACACCAGTATTTTACATGGAACGACTGCCTATCTGACCTCCACAACCCAGTTATTGTGATACGATACCCCTGGGTAAAACTGGTTGTCAGACTTTTGGGCTTCTGACTCCCCGTAACGACTGTCAAAGTTCCACGAATGACAGCCGGGACCAACGGCTTAACGTGCTTTCCGAGGCACGGAGGGGTTTCGGTATGCAAATATGGACACCCATACACAGGCCAACCGCGGCAAGCGTAGCTTAACCTGATCGATCGACCTGTGCGGCTGTTATTATTTAGCCACGAGCCCCCCCCCCCCCTCCCCTTATTAGAAAGAAAGAAAAATGTTTATTTGGACACAGTTCGTGAAACAAAAAAAAAAGACGGGTTGCACTCCGGGAGTGCCGGCAGAAGTGAAAACTTGAATATTAACGTTGAAATAAATCAATTATTAATTGAATTAATATAACTAAGTTTTTTTCACTATTTCTGCGTCACTTTTTCATTAATCGACGCACTTTGTTCTATTTCCATTTTTTTAAACACTTTATATACACGAATTTTACGAATCATACCGTCACCGTCACCGTCACCGTCACAGTCACCGTCACAGTCACCGTCCGTCCGTCCGTCCGTCCGTCCGTCCGTCCATCCATCCATCCATCCATCCATCCATCCATCCATCCATCCATCCATCCATCCATCCATCCATCCATCCATCCATCCATCCATCCATCCATCCATCCATCCATCCATCCATCCATCCATCCATCCATCCATCCATCCATCCATCCATCCATCCGTCCGTCCGTCCGTCCGTCCATCCATCCATCCATCCATCCATCCATCCATCCATCCATCCATCCATCCATCCATCCATCCATCCATCCATCCATCCATCCATCCATCCATCCATCCATCCATCCATCCATCCATCCATCCATCCATCCATCCATCCATCCATCCATCCATCCATCCATCCATCCATCCATCCATCCATCCATCCATCCATCCATCCATCCATCCATCCATCCATCCATCCATCCATCCATCCATCCATCCATCCATCCATCCATCCATCCATCCATCCATCCATCCATCCATCCATCCATCCATCCATCCATCCATCCATCCATCCATCCATCCATCCATCCATCCATCCATCCATCCATCCATCCATCCATCCATCCATCCATCCATCCATCCATCCATCCATCCATCCATCCATCCATCCATCCATTATCGTGTCTCACTTGGTTCACTTCGGTTGGCGCCGCCGTAGAAAGAGAGGGGGGGGGGAAATCTCTCCTGACGGTCACGTGTCCTGACGCGATGCCCTGACGCGAGTTTAACATTTTTTACCCATTACAAAAAGTGTGCAACGCCGCTAAAGAAGTTTTCACTTAAAAAAAAAAACGAAGTTTAATTTATTGTTGTACTAGCTGCGCCCCGCGGTTTCACCCGCATAAGTTTCGATCCCGTGGGAATATCGGGATAAAAACTATCCTATGTCCTTTCCCGGGACTCAAACTATCTCCATACCAAACATCTAAATCGGTTGTGGTTTAGGCGTGAAAAGGTAACATACAGACAGACAGAGTTACTTTCGAATTTATAATATTAGTATGGATTATCGTCTCCACCATGTATAATATTTCGTCTATTATATCTATAGGTATCAACTGATTCTCATGGCCGATGAAAGGCAGATAATTATGCTTATTACTGGTACTAAGATACCGAATACTCTTCATCCAACAATCCCTTGATATTGTACTTAAGGTAGGTAATAATAAGGTGTCTGTTGCCAAGAACCCACTCACAAACATTTTATTACACAAATCAGCAAGCACAATGTTAATTATTCTTCTTATATTTTTAATTAAATATTTTATCTCATCGCCTGACAAGCCAAACAAAACTCAACGGTTCAACACACCTAATTAACCAATACCTTCTATCGAATCGAAATTCTAGAAATCACGGCGAACAGCTGCGAATTATCGCTTTGTAGATACAAACTCCAAAATGGAAACGTACAAAAGGTCTGCTTCGTACAACTACTCAACGTCTTTGTACGTTTTCTATAGTATTTTTATTTTACGAAGCGACGCGCGCTTTACTTGTGGTTGCCGAGTGTACAAACACGCTGTGAATGCGACGAAGCGACGCGCGCTTTACTTGTGGTTGCCAAGTGTACAAACGCTGTGAATGTGACGAAGCGACGCGCGCTTTACTTGTGGTTGCCAAGTGTACAAACACGCTGTCAATGTGATGAAGCACCGCGCGCTTTACTTGTGGTTACCGAGTGTACAAACATGCTGTGAATGTGACGAAACGTCACGCGCTTTATTTGTGGTTACCGAGTGTATAAACACGCTGTGAATGTGTGTGTGTGTAAGCGCAGGAGTTCTTGGGAGATCAGATATCATCCAAGGCAATGGCGAAATTCTGGTCGCCGTCCGGTAAGGACCAGGCCCAGGTCGACGGCGCGTTGTGTTCCACGCGCGCTTCAAAGAGATGTCAGCACTAACTGAAGGGGGCCTACAAGGACCGAAGCCTGCAGGGGTCGCAGGTTGTTCGAAAGAGATACCGTTGCCCCTGGCACAGGCAACTGAAGGAACACGGGTGGTTTTTAGTCAGTAAAAGTCTAACACGCCCTCTCGCTCCGTCCAGAGTGCGAGAAGTTATTTGATAAATCCCCAACCAAAAAAAAAAAAAAAAGCAATGGCGAAGTTGGAAGTGTGTGTGATATGTGCTGACACTACCTACTCGTCTTCACGCACACATCCACAGAGCGTTTGTATACTTGGTAACCACAAGTCTAGCGAGAGTCGCTTCGTGGGTTAAAAATACTGTAACAATATAGTTATTGATTCACTTACATAATGCTGTGAAGGAAAGATGATTTGGCCTGTAATGAGGTGACTGCTGTGACGACAAACTGTCCGATATTTATGAAAGTAGAAAACATGATGTACAGACGCCAGCACATCAACCTACTACAATCTGTCAAATGTCTTTAATAGATTTTCAACTTTATCACTAAAGCATAAGGTTCAAAGTTGTTTGGGAAAATCTGACAGTTTCGGGTAGGTTGATGTGCTGGCGTCTGTACCAACCGCATATACTCGTAACGTGAGTTAATAACAGGAGGGTGATAATGATGACTTCCCTTCAAACAGAAGATACGAGGATGTCCGGATAAACTTGCTAGATTACCACTAAGTTACAGAAGTTGCGGCTATCAAACTACATAATATTGTTTCGTTGCAGTATACTCCTGTCCTAAACCAAGACAGTTTTTAGGAAAAGTGTAAATTGAGCCGTTGCTGATAGATACCACTATAATCCGCGCGGAACTAGTTGGCCGCGCCTTAGGTATGTGAGCGGTGGGACGAAGGGGCGGGGGCGCATTACTCAGTACGTGCGTTGCGAACCGCCACCGCCGCCTCACCCCTGTCCCCACCTCAGCGGCCAACTAGTTCCGCGTGGACTAACGTAGGTACACATAAGTACTTTTCATACTCGTTACTTGAAGTAAACCTTCTGTAACTTTTAATTTCAAGAAGAAAATGAGAACAAGCACCTGTTGTTGACGCAAACAATATACGTTGCTTCTCATTATGGAAATGTGTGGCGTTTAAAATAATTTTACTGCCACGTCCCTTGTAGACTTCATTAACGTAAATATGTGACAGCCGTTCAGCTTAGCTGATATACGTATGAGTTTTATTGGGGATTTAAATTGAGGGTCGGAAGGAATGACGTTTATTGCTGCATATTTTAGGGTTAACGCGAAGATTGGCCATTCAAAAATGGAAAAGGATATGTATGTTTGCAGATTTTATCTGAACGGTCATTCCGCTGCTACGTATTTTCAATTTATTGAATGGGTTTAGTGATGCTAAAATTGCTGAGATAGTCATTCATTTTCTGCGTTTATCACTGAATTTACTCTTGGCAAGTGGTAACAAAACAAAAATAAAATACAAGAAGCTATAACAATTTCTAAAGTTAAACAGAAAATATACAAAAGAAACAACTGAAACTTTCCTATCACACTAACTTCCCAGCGAGAGGAGTGCCACTTAGGTTTTCTGAACAATTTTAATTTACTCACTTAATATTACCCTAGAAAAGTTTTTTACCCAACTTTCCATCCCCGAACTTACTAACTTCGGGTTGATTTTCAAGATAATTTTTGCGAGACCTTTAAAAAGTTTTAATGTGTTCAAACCGACAGTTCTCTTTACCATAAAATTCGAAAAAAAATTACCATAAATTTTTTAAGGACATCTTTTGGACATAAAATAGTACATTAATCTAAAAGTTCAATGAAAAACCGACATTGAATCTTCATGGTTGTAAAAAATTATGGCGATAAATGTGCCACCATGGATTTAGTTGTGTCTTATCAGAAGGGCTTTTGACGAATACCAAAAGATAAGAGACAGTGATGGTCGTAAAAGTTGATATCTTTTTATTCGTTTCGGGGAAACGAGTGTAGCTTTTCTTTCGGATTGTACTTGATCTCGCCGAGATTGCTTAGCTACATAATGTAGTGCTTAAAATCTGCGAGGCATTCATGTAGCATTCATATGTATATTAACAGGGTATCGTGGCGCAGCCTGGGCTCTCGAGGCCTATGTCCTGCAGTAGACTGCGATAGGATGGGTTGATTGATTGATTCCTATATTTTCAGGTCACCGATTACCATACCTACATTATTATTATGTGGCTAATTTGACGGTTTACAAAAATGATTCCCGATTATTACAGAAATCTAAATAAATGTTCATTTTTAGACGTTTATTTTTTGATAGCAAAAATCATTACACTAATATTATAAAGGCGAGTTTGTAAGTGTGTGTGTGTGTGTTTATATGTTTGTTACTTCTTCACGCTCAAACGGCTGGACCAATTTTGATAAAATTTTGTATGGAGGTAGCTGACACCCTGAATTAATATATAGGCCTATTTTTATCCCGATATTCCCACGGGGGCGCAGCCAGCAAAAACAATTAAATAAAAAAGTAGAATAGAAAAACATATTTATTCGTGTAGAATCTACGTTTTTAGAATGAGATGAACCTATTACTGATTTATAAGCAGGTAAAGTACTAGCTAGATATACCAATCAATTTAATCTGCACGTGTATTGGCTCTTTGAATAGATTTCAAGTAAACGATAAGAATTAATCAACTGATTATAACCTTTGATGAATCTTGTTAGTCCATGCCTGATTACGTCACATACATCTAACATAACAGTAGGAAAAAGACCTGTGATGTAATCAATCGTTAGGAACCAAGTTGTAAGTTCTGGATTTTTTTACAAAAATGTTTGTAACGGGTGGTCTTATTCTACAGGATGAAATTAAATTCATGGGCATCCTTTTAAGGGGTCATTGTACTCATCATTTTTTTTTTTTATTATTTTTTTGTACTGGTATCTGCAATCAGCCTTTCGGCTATAAGCAAATGTACTCATCATTATAAACAACTTTTACTATGGGACTAAACCTAAAATCGCGAAAAAAATCAGCAGTTCCTTGCATTTATGTTCACATAACTCGTCAAAATGTAGGGAAGAGCTGATTTTTTTTTCGCGATTTCAGGTTTGATCCCATAGTAAAAGTTGTTCATAATGATGAGTACAATGACCCCTTAAAAGGATGCCCATGAATTCAATTTCACCCTGTAGACTACTAGCGACCCAACCCTGCTTCGCACGGTTTTTACGACTTGACAAAACATTGTGGTTTCCACATTATTATTATGTAAGTTTAATATTTATGTAATCACACTAATATTATAAAGGCGAAAGTTTGTGAGTGTGTGTGTGTGTGTGTGTGTGTGTTTATATGTTTGTTACTTCTTCACGCCTAAACCACTGAACCGATTTAGATGAAATTTGGTATAGAGATAGTTTGAGTCCCGGAAAAGGACATAGGATACTTTTTATCCCGATATTCCCACGGGGTCGACATTTACGCGGGTAAAACCGCGGGGTGCAGCTAGTATACACATAAACCTTCTAAAATAAGTAAGTACTCTAAATGGTGGTGAAAACTGCATCCAAATCCGTTGCGTAGTTTAGAAGAATAACGTGGTCACACAGAGAGATACGAAAAGCGATTTTACTATGGTTCATAATAATAGTAAATATAAACTTTTTACAAAAAAAAAAAAACAACCGAGTTTTAAAAAAAACACTACAAGTCAAAAATAACTTTAATTTCGGAAGTCGGTGTCGTTTGTTCCGCGTTTTCGTTTTTTGACACGAACTTCCGAAAGAAAGAATTATCAAAATCGGTTCATTAGTTTTTGAGAAAATCGCGGACATACATACATACGGGTCGAATACAGAACCTCCTTTTTTGAAGTCGGTTAAAAACAAAGTTGCGTTTACATAATTATACCTACTTCCATTCTCATTTATTCAAGCATTACTTCAAGAGAAACCTTCACGCGGTGACCACTGCCTTAATACCACCTCTGAGAGCCACTTACGCCAGTGAATTATTGGTTAGTTACTTGCCTACTCACCGACAAGCTTTCCTCTAACCCCTTTTACTACTGGCACGGAATACTAAACAGCTAGCAGTATGTATAGTTTCACTTCTATTTGACTTCAGGTTACGTAGTGCTATTGTCATCATCATCATCATCATCATGAGGGGCCCGTGGCTAAATAATAAAAGCCGCACAGGCCGAGTGATCAGGTTAAGCTACGCTTGCCGCGGTCGGTCTGTGGATGGGTGATCTTTACATACCGAGACCCCTCCGTGCCTCGGAAAGCACGTTAAGCCGTTGGTCCCGGCTGTCTTTCGTCGATCTTTGACGGTTGTTACGGGTCGTCAGAAGCCCGAAAGTCTGACAACCAGTCTTACCAAGGGGTATCGTATTACCCAGTAACTGGGTTGTGGAGGTCAGATAGGCAGTCGCTCCATGTAAATTACTGGTATTCAGCTGCATCCGGTTAGACTGGAAGCCGACCCCAAAATAGTTGGGAAAAGGCTAGGCTTCATCATCAGTCTACTACTAGACAAAAGAGCTGTAATAAACAAAGGATTTTTTTAAATCAATTTTATACAGCCTTTATATTGTTTCTTTTTCTTTATTTCTTGTGCAATAGAAAGTAGGTACACTGTAGGTAGGTAGGATCAACATTTTTGTGGGTCTTTTCAAAAGCAGACAGCATATTCCGATAAGCCGATTTGATTGATTGATTGACCAGGACATTAAGCTCAAAAGGAATCTCCCCATCACCCCATATTGACGTTCAAAATATCCCCCTTCATTGTCTGCCGTATTTTCACTAATGCACTCTTAAAGCTCAATTTTCCAATAAAATTCTAGCCCGAGGCGACATTATTATGAAGATAAACATACATTCTTTGACATTTTATTTTCTGAAGGCACAAAACCCTTTTTTCTCGCATTTAGAAGCTTTTAGCCGTAATCCCGACGGTGTCCAGGAGTGCCATACTAGCGTCTAGGTTTTCATGTTTAATTAAAGTCTTCTCTAATTAGTTAGCACTTTAACTAAGGCAAGGAAATGCAAGAAATGTCGCGGAATATTTTTATTAGCAAACGGAATATTGGAGTTTTTTTAAGACGAAGTCGTAGATAGTAACCTGACCTTCTTTCAGATAAATATTGTGTTTTCGTCAAAATAGAACAGAAAATATAAGTTTATAAGTTAGATAGGTATTTTATTAAATTAATGCTTTTATTATTTACTTGGACAACGATACGATTTATACGAATCATGGCCCACGAAATCACTGGGCTTTAATCAATCAACCGTTTGTTTACTGAACATTGTTTACTACACAATTGGTTTTGAACTGACTAAGGCTTCTTTCAGTAATAATATTTTCAATGGTGGACTTAATTCCATTTTACTATTATAACAGAACTTTATTGTGTTATCCCCAAACAGTACATGAAAAAACATTTTCATAAAATAATACCAACACTATGAATACCTATATTGCAAATTTTTTTTTGCAAAACAACAAATAAAATAACTCGTCAAACTGGGATATAAAGGATACTAAAAACAAAATACAATTTTGCAATTTTTACGATGTAACAAAGATAAAAATAAAATACTTTATTAGTGACACCCTCCCCCGGGCCAATGTTTCATGTTTCTACTATAATGGACGAAGCTACATAATTTGTATTTGCCTTGTAATATGTAGAAAATACATGAATTATGGCACAATATTCTGTTTTACTGTTAAAGTTTTGTGAGAGGGAGAAAAAACAAATTTCTTCTGGGAGCACTTTGTTCTGAACGAAGTTGTTTGTAATCACACTTCTTGATGGTAAATTGGGATTGAAAATATAATTTAGAAGCACACCCCTAGAGTGTATAAGTACTCATAACTTTTTCGTTTACTCTCGTAAACTGTGCATCACGTCACTTGGTCTCCCAAGACACACTGTTACATTTCGGACAATTTCCTTGCTTTCCACAATAAGGTTTTTGTGTACGCAAAAACCAACACCGCCCTCGGTGTTATAACACTGGAGTAGGTGAACAAATTCTCATAGAAACCTAAGTGGAAGAGTACAGATCTATTAATTATAATCAGATGGTTCTGAAACGACAGATATAATAATCTGTAAGATGAAATATAAATAATTTCCTTAATGTAACAGTGGCGCCCAACGTGGGGCACCACTGTTACATTTAAGATTTCTTGTAGCGTCAAACTATTGGGTATGGCAATATTTGATGTTAAACTAATTTATTTTTATTAATATACAGTGTTTGAGATAGTTGTTGTTTTCTTATTGCCACACAGCCGAGAAAATCTTAAGCCACGATTATACCACGTATGAATAGTGTTTAGTGAGACAAGCAATGCTATCACGCTGGAAGGGTTTTGAACACAGATGTAGAATACGAGTAGACCTAGATAACGCAAGTATCCAATCTGTATGAAAACCAAGCGTGCCATTTTTTGACTACCTACTATGACGACACAAGCACTATTTAGTGATGGGAAAATCAAATCGATTCAAAGACGCTGCCGCGTGCAGCACCCGTCTTGCCCCACCCCTGGGGCCAGCGCCAGCGCTCACGCTCACGCAGCCAGCAGTACACAGGACTGAGCGCGAAAGTGGTGGCTTATGATTTTTGTACGTAAGTTGGTGCGATTTTTGGCACGCGAAGTAGTAGCTCTTTTGTTATCTTGGTGTATCTACAGGGTGAAATTGAATTCATGGGCATCCTTTTAAGGGGTCATTGTACTCATCATTATGAACAGCTTTTACTATGGAACCAAACCTGAAATCGCGGAAAAAAAGTCAGCTCTTCCCTACATTTTGACGAGTTATGTGAACATAAATGCAAGGAACAGCTGATTTTTTTTCGCGATTTCCGGTTTAGTCCCATAGTAAAAGTTGTTCATAATGATGAGTACAATGACCCCTTAAAGGGATGCCCATGAATTTAATTTCACGCTGTATATCTGTGGTTTTGAATCTAGAAACAAACCTAAAGACGAGAAAGAGTCTAACTTGTGAAAATATCTGTTTTCAAAACTTACCCATTAATAGTCGTCTAGACTGTACGAGTATTTCGACCATGGCAGCTAATCTCAACGGAGACTATGTCTTCGGCGCGGAAGATAGTATAGTACACAAGTGTGTGCCGTCACTCTCATAGTTTGATGGGACGGCACGCAATCCGACACGACCGAAGAGCAACCAGGCGCAGAACCAAAGGCTTTCCGGGGTATCACACCGCCAACTTCCAAACTCCAGACTTTTACTAAGAAATTCCCAATAGAAAAACCCAGTAAAACTTTGCCCGACCTGGGAATCGAACCCAGGACCCCACGCTCGGGGCAGTTCAAAACAAAACTTTCCCATTATGTTAATGGGAAAGTTTTGCTTTTAAGCTAAGTGAAATACAATAGCATAAAATAACTCAAAGCTGCTGTGGCGGAAGATACTGTAGCGGTATCTACAACGCCCTGCCCTGGCACAGGCAACTGAAGGAACACGGGTGGGTTCTAGTCAGTAAAAGCCTGACACGCCCTAGCTCCGCCCAGAGCGGGAGAAGTTATTTGATAATTTCCCCCACAAAAAAAAAAGGCGTCATACTGACGTCACGCAAAATCCACTCTTGCAAGCAGAGTTTACCGCGCAAGCGCGCGAGTCAAACTATCTTTATACCAAATTTCATCTAAATCGGTTCAGTGGTTTAGGCGTGAAAAGGTAACATACAGACAGAGAGACAGAGTTACTTTCGAATTTATAATATTAGTATGGAGTATGGATGAGTGAACTTTACACCCTGTTCCTCATATCTCTATAATACTATTAATAATAAAAATAAAAAGAGGAGGAGACGGACATATTAGGAAGAAGTTTTGAGTATAAAAACAGCAAAATAAAATAATCCCTTATACATACCATTTTTTCCCGAAAAAGTTCACGTTTATTGTACAAAATTGTATGTCTTTTTTATCTTTTGAAATTTATGCTAACGACGGGTGTCAGAATGAAGAATGGCTTAATGCAAAATCCAGGGGATCCGATAATTATATTCATGTTCCTGTAAACGTTTGCAGAGTAGAGTTTATTTCAGGGTCTTATTTTTATGGTAATGGCTCCTATTCACGTATATTGTTCAATAATTTGGGTTTTCCGCTCGAGATTCTGGTTTGTGTTATGTTTTTCTGATCGATTACCAACAAAGCATAATCAGCCTATAAGGTTCCCACTTTTTTTTTCGCGGTGGAAATCCTCATGGACTTCCTCTATCGTGGGGGTGACAGAGGGGCATGCCGGACTCTTACCGGCTAAAACCACCGCGGTGTTCCACCTCTACCTACGAACGGGAGTGCGGGATTCGTATAAGCATTCACCGATCCCCCGACAGGCATACGGTTCCCACTGCTGGGACACAGGCCTCCTCTATGTGAGAGGGATTGGCCCATAATTTACCACTCGACCCCAGTGCATGTTTGGTGGACGTCACTCATATGTTTAAATTTTTAGTTCTAGGACATGCCGGTTTCCTCAAGATGGTTTTCTTCACCGTTTCGAGAGCAGTAGGGATGAAAAAGGGCCTGTTCGAGTTCCTCGACCTACGACACGTGATTCGGGGTAGTTATCACTGAGCTACCGCTGTTCTCCCCACCCACCAACATGGGTATTGGTGTTAACTTAACTTCCTAAGAAGAGCACCCCCTGGTTCTCAATTTCGCAATACTTCTATGAATGTCACACTCGTATATCATCATCATCTGCCTGCCTTTTCCCAACTGTGTTTGGGTCGGCTTCTAGTCTAACCGGATGCAGCTGAATACCAGTATTTTACATGGAACGACTGCCTATCTGACCTTATTATTATTATTACCTTATTATATTAGTAGCTTATTACCCAGTTACTGGGTAATAAGCTACCCTTTGCTGAGACTGGTTGTCAGACATTCGGGGTTCTGACTAACCGTAACGACTTTCAAACATCCACGAATGACAGCCGAGACCAATGGATTAACGTGCTTTCCGAGGCACGAAGGGATCTCGGTATGTAAAGATGGTCACCCATCCACAGACCAACCGCGGCAAGCGTAGCTTAACCTGACCGATCGACCTGTGCGGCTGTTATTATTAAGCCACGGGCTCCTCTAACACTCGTTTATTATTATCTGCTAAAATTTCCCATAATGAAACTACCGTCGACAATGCAAAGCTCCGGGCCATCAGCATTACTTAACGTCCTCATGCATGCGCTTTCATTAGGGGAGTTTTTCATTTCAACATCATTTGGCCGAGGTCCAAATTGTTGTAGATACTCCCAATTCATCTTACTCGGCGAAATGTTGTTCAAAAACTTCTCAAGACTTGCCCAGTATTTACTATGTATTTGGCCGTTTATTGTATACTCAATAACGTTTGTAAGTTAATGTAAGTAGATGCTTAAGAGGTTTTTGAAATATCGAGAGGGTACATCCACACAATATTGCAATTTAAGATAGAACGACACAATTCTATAGAATCGAAATTCTATAGAATCAATCACATTAATCGAAGTAAAAGGACTATGTCAGGATCGTAGCCACGTGGAGTTTGCGGGAGACGCTCCGGGCGTCGGGAGCCGCGTGACGACTCCCGGCCACCGTAGGCGCGGGCCTGCGGACGGAGAGCAATGTACTAGCTCATCACCGACCAGGCCCGTGCCGGACGGCGCGTACGTGTTCCATGCGCGCCTCAAAGAGATGTCAGCAAAAAGGATCCTTCCTTTTTTAGGCTCCTGCCTGCCAGGGCCGAAGCCTGCCGGGGGAGCGGGATTGTCCGAAAAGGTTACCGCTACCCCGGAACATAAAGGGCTAAGGAGGGAACACGGATGGGTTCTAGTCAGTAAGAGTCTGACACTCCCTTCCGCTCCACCCAGAGCGGGAGGAGTCATTTGATGATTTCTCATCCATAAAAAAAAAGCCAGGTGGCGTTTTGCAGTTTCTCCCTATCTTAACCACGAGAAGAAGGAAAGGGTTTATGTATGTATTAATTATTATTAATTCATTTTATTTCAAGTAACAAGGACTCATTAAATACACATAAATTAAATATAACACAAATCTAAAACACTGAATACATTACTTATACATTACATTACAATAGGTACAACACAAAACAATAACCACACATAACATTTTTATATTGGCAGCCGACGACTGTAGGTGACGTGCAAGTCACTGCAGCGTCTGATATATGGACAGTCGAGCCTGCCAGCTATCATCACCAGCACGCTGTTGGAGCTGCCGCGAACTCTGCGTACCAGGGACGCGCTTCGCTTACGCATCGTTGCATAGAAGCAGTCGACGCTAGCGACGGCGAACATGCCCGAGGCACTACAATGTCGCGGCAGCCCCATCAGCGCTCTGAATGCGTTGTTATATTGGATGCGGAGGGCTTCGTATGCTTTTTGAGTGTGATTCACCCACAGGCTGCACGTATACAGAGAGGTACAATAAGCCCTGAAAAGGGTCTGCTTGACCGACCCTGAACAACGCGCAAACCTGCGAGCTATCATGTTACCTCTTACAGCCAAGGCCCTCCGCTCCCTCTCGATATCAGCATCATCTCTGAGACCGGATGTTACTACATGCCCCAAGTATTTGAAACGGTCCACTCTGACCAAGGGAACCCCGTATAATTTGATGGGAGGTACTGCTATAGGACATTTAGAGCCGGCCTCAAAGACCATGAACTGACTTTTCGCCACATTATATTTAAGACCATGTTCTCGAGCATATGCCTCACAAATCTGTAACAATGTTCTCATGCCACAAACCGAAGCGCTTAATCACATTTACATTAATATCTTTTATAAAATGGCCGCCAAAACAATTATCCCATCAAAATATTCAGCCTGACACTGCTGATGATGTGGCCAAGAAATTCTTAAAACTCCTCCTACTAATTAACCCAGGGCCCACTTAAAAACACGATTGAGTACTTCGTCAAAAAATCCGTCCTTGGACAATTAAATTCACTCAACGCAACACTGGGACAGAGAATAAATAGTTACAGAAGGTTCGCTAAATAGAATGAGCGAAGACACTCTTCACGGAAAGCGAAGGCAAACGCACTCGAGGTTGGCATTCGTTAAGGAGCACATTTACGATATATTTATTTACATACTAGCTGCGACCCGCGGTTTCCCCCGCATAAGTGTCGATCCCGTGGGAATGTCGGGATAAAAATAGCCTATACGTAAATCCAGGGTGTCAGCTACCTCCATACAAAATTTTATCAAAATTGGTCCAGCCATTTGAGCGTGAAGAAGTAACAAACATATAAACACACACACTCACAAACTTTCGCCTATATAATATTAGTGTGATACTAGCTGCGCCCCGCGGTTTCACCCGCGTAAATGTCGATCCCGTAAGAATATCGGGTGAAAAGTAGCCTAGATATATGTTAATGCAGGGTGTCAGCTACGTCCATAGAAATTTTTATTAAAATTGGTCCAGCCATTTGAGCGTGAAGAAGTAACAAACATATAAACACACACACTCACAAACTTTCGCCTTTATAATATTAGTTTAAAAACCATTCGTAAGTCATTGCAATGTACCTCTAACCTCATTGTAATAAAGGATACTTTAAAACAATGATATAAGGAGGTCCTGGATTTTATTTCCGGGTCAGGCAAATTGTCATAGGGTTTTTTCTATCTGGAATTGTTAATAGCAGTTCATAGTCAGTAGGCTCGCCCCACATTACATGGGACTTGCCCCTAACTGGCGAATTGTACTGTGTATGTATACTGTAGGTACACCTCTGCCCAACCTTTTGGCGCAACAGGGCGTGATGTTATGTCATGTGCACCTTTAGAGATCTCCATACGTAGAAAGAAAAATAAGTTTAAAAACTAAAACCCGACTACTGAAAAGGACGAAACAAGAAATGTACCTTCCCGTGGTCGCAAAAAAAGCCACTACCATACCATAGCTTAGATGTATGTTAGTACAGCGGCATGCGACCACGGGAAGGTACATTTCTGGTTTCATCCTTTTCAGTAATCGGGTTTTAGTTTTTAAACTTATTTTTTATTTAATTATTTTGGGGCTTATTTCATTAATATTTATATTTTTGAAATGTGCTAATTAAGCCCTTTCATTTGATACCCCACACAGCAAGATTAAAAAAATTTTTTTTTTTAGTTCATGACTTTATGTCCGCTAGAGGGCGCTATATTTAATTTACTTTGACGTCACATAGCCTATAACCAGCGGACAATCAAGACGTTTCCAACGATACCTCATTTGTCTAATTATGACAAGTGGTTTATAAGTTATGGGGGAACAGATGAACATACATACATACCGGTCAAAATCATAACCCTCCTTTTTGCTTCGCCGTAGTCGGGTAAAAAGAAAGCAAAATTGTTTATTACGTAAAGGTCTAATTATGTTATTTACACTCGTTTTATGGAGTCAGCCTTCTGTAGCCATCTATTTTGTGACCGGGTCATACTCTCTGGGTTCTCGTGCAATTTTTTACGTGTCGGGCCAAAAAAAAAACCTTGAGACACAAACAAATCATCCTTTGTGCCTCCTTTTGTCGCCTGTCCCAAAAATGTAACCGAGTGGGATCTTAATTAAGAAACTGGGCGATTCAGTTAAAGTGTGCCTCATTTTGTTATGGTAATGTTCCCGCCTTTTTGATTTTTGTCACAGAATGAGAATAATGGAGAGATATTTTTTTATGTTTATACGAGTAGTAGGTAGAATTTTGAACTGAATATTTTCTTTAAGTTTTCATACTAAATACATTTATATTTTCTGTTTGCAGATTTATGTAAAGTAACTGTTATTTTTAAAAGCCTCACAACTAAACGACTTTTTAACCGACTTCAAAAAAAGGAGGTTCTATATTCGACCCGTATGTATGTATGTCCACGATTTTCTCAAAAACTAGTGAACCAATTTTGATAATTCTTTCGTGATCTACATACTTTTAGGAAGGTTTTAGTATATAAAACACTAGGTAATCATTACGAGGTTATATGTATAAATTTTAAATAAAAAACATTTAAAAAAAAAACGACTTCAAGAAAAAAACACTACAAAGTGATAAATAACTTTAATTTCGGAAGTCGGTGTCTTTGGTTCCCAACGACACCGACTTCCGAAATTAAAGTTACATATCACTTTGTAGCGTTTTTTGTGAAGTCGGTTGTTTTTGTCATTCTATTTCTAAACATAATAGAAATACATGCTCAAAAATTCTAGCTTCTTATTTCCAGGTCCGAATAGTCCCCTAATGTTAAATAAAATAGGTCACGCAAGTCCACTTCCCCCATCTCGTTTGTCGTCCAGTCGGTCAAAGTAGGTTACATGTCCCCTTTTATTTTGTATAAGTATATAAGAACAAGGTCTGTCAGAAGTCAATGACCTTTGGCATTGTTTATTGTCACGCTATAGGCATTGTTTGAGCGAAGGGAGACTTTTATGTTTGTATCGAGAGAAATGTTTCCTAGTAAAGATATTTCAGTTGCGGACATGTAGTGTTCTAGACGAATGTTTTACCTCTGCGTGTAGTATGGATATCTATCTATATATTAAAAAAAACTATTGCCGTGCGTTAGTCTCGCAAAAAAAAAAGACGGATTGCACTCCGGGAGTGCCGGCAGAAGTGAAAACAAGAATATTAACGTTGTGCATTTTTGATATTTTTCATTAATAGATGCACTTTGTTCAATTTCCATATATTAAACACTTTATATACACGAATTTTACGAATACACAGCAGTGTGGCCACTATACAGACGGTCGAGCCATCAGTTGTCACCATCCATGGATGCGCGTGCCACGCTGTAACATAAACACACACGAACATTCGCGCAAGCGCCCTTTTTCGCCGCGCCGTAGAAAGAGAGGGGGATACTATCTCTCCTACGCCGCGCCGGCTGTCTACTCTCCATCCGTCTTACGAATTTTCGATCAGGTCACGTGTCCTGACACGAGTTTAACATTTTTTACCCATTACAAAAAAAGTGTACAACGCCGCTAAAGAAGTTTTCAATTCAAAAATCGAAAATGGCTCGACCGATTGTGATGAAACTTTGGTGAGTTGTGTGCGCGCCGGAGAAGGTTCCTAAACAAAAAAAGGCATCGCAACGCATGCCAGGTATTAGCTAGTGACTTCAGAACCAGGGCCGTCCAAAAGCGTGCTTAGTTGACGATATCGTCATAGTCGCGGGAAATACTTGGTTGAGGGACGCACGGAACTCGGAAGTATGGCAGAAGAAAGAGGAGGCTTCTACCCGGCAGTGAGTGACTCCGGACTAAAATTATGATGATGATGAACGCGACTCATTTTAATCATTTTGTCAGGAACCATGGATAATGAATGATATGTTCACCTAAACGAGATACAATGGCAAAAAGTCAATCCTATTCTCACTTTTAGGATTCCGTACCTCAAAAGGAAAAACGGAACCCTTATACGATTACTTTGTTGTCCGTCCGTCTGTCTGTCAAGACCTATTATCACGGGAACGCTTAGAGGTAACGAGTTGAAATTAAAACCATATACTCAGGTCTACAGTCCCTTGAAGTTGTGAAAACATCAAACTTCTAAGTTAACGTAAAAAAAGATACAGCCGTTTATGCAGCGAAAAACGTATATTTCAAAATTTATAGGGTTGACCGTTGACCTAGAATCATGAAATTTGTCAAGAAGCAAGGTCATGTAGCACAAGTAACGGAAAAAATCCGAAAACCGTAAATATTTAGTTACATTAAAAGAAAAAAAAAACCCGTGATAAACTATTAATTTACATACCTACAAATTTGTACGGAACCCTCGGTGCGCGAGTCCGACTCGCACTTGACCGGTTTTAACAGTATAGTAGTTACTTTCTACTAAAAACCGTGCGTAAAGTTAAAGTCTTTACCATAGCGGTCTCTAAGGAACTCAAAATATCATCTGCAGCTACCACAGAACTTTCAGTCTAAACTGTAGTTAGAACCATACGACTATTTACAACAATATAACTAGTTGTTAAACAATAGCAGAGAATTCTGAACAACGCCAAGTATGTAATGGATTTGCTAATTGTCGAGCTGGCTATTACGGCGAACGAGACATCTGCACCTATTACTTTAGTTCTAGTAATGACAACAGGAACTGACGACGTACTTTGGTGATATTTGCAGCATATAATAATATGAAAGTTTGATGACGTAGTTTTGGGGTTAGATTATTATCATGTCACGCATTACTTGTCTGTAAAATAAATGCAATAATCTATACATATAAAATTCAAAGTCCTGACTGACTGATTGATATATCAACGCACAGCCTAAACCGCTGGTCCTAGAGACATGAAATTTGGAGGGTGTGTTCTTAGTGAAGAGTAAGTATCCACTAATATAGGGCTTTTCGAAATTCCATCCCTAAGAGGGTGAATGGGGGGAGGGCGTAATTTCATGCGGACGAAGTCGCGGGCAGAAGCTAGTTCAGCCTATATGAAAGCGCTAAAAATGAGTCTCCAGCTGTGCAGCCAGAACAACCCACGATTGTATGGGCGCTTTTTAAACGTGAATTTTTTTTTACCACGCTCTAAAAAACGTCGCGTTTATACGTAGGTACGTGGGTTTTCAATATGGAATTACCAAGTTGTTATGTGACAGCAGGCCAAACATATGACCTAGTGGCCGTCCCGCTTAATGGCAAACGACATCGCGGCAGGCCCAGACGGAAAGAGAGAAAGAAATTTTATTTGCTCGAATATGTGTATACATACAGAATTAAAATAATACATGCATAGATAGATGCGGAGATGGCGAGATCAGCTCGACTCCTTTGATAAAGATTGCTCCTTGGCAGCTCTGGACAGAGAGAGGTGGAAAGAGAGTAAGGAGGCCTATGGCCAAAAGTGGGGCAATAATAGTTAAAAAAAAAAAGTGACAGACACTTCGTCTTGAAATCCTTCCTTCCTAATTTCATAGTTGCTTTTTTACAATATTCAAAGGCATCATCATCTTCCGCGGGGTAATTGCGTAACACATTATCATTAGGAATCGGTTTCATTTTGACCGTTCAACAACATCCATTGCGTTATTCACGTGTTGAGCAGACAAATTTTTCGAACTTATGAAGCAATGGATTTGCAATTTGCTTCAAAATGATGCCGGTCCTTGTCCCATATTACTTGGGGTCATAAACACGTTTTTTTCTTCCTTTCTCCTCACCAACATTCTCGAGCGTGGTGACCTGATTCTTTTCCAGGAACCCCACAAGATTACTACTTAATTTTTCCAAACCGTATTTTAATTTTCAAAACTTTAGTATAAGAATCACAGAACAGCCAAACTCAACAGAGTACATAACAAACATACATAATCACACTATAATGTTCCCACTGCTGGGACACAAGCCTCCTCTCGGTGAGAGGGAGCGGGCCGTAATCCACCATGCAGGCCCAGTGTGGGTTGGCAGACGTCACGTTCTCGAATTTTTGGTTCTAGGACATGCTGGTTTCCTCACGATGTTTTCCTTCACCGTTTTGAGAGCAGTGGTGATGATTAATAATTTACACAAAGTAAAGCGCCTGTCTGGGTTTGAACCTACGACCTACACCTCAAGTCGCGGCCGTTACCACTTGGCCACCACTGCTCTCTCCAAAAGAATATAACAACTTTATTGAAAAAAAAATCTTTCCACATCTAAGCACAGAATCTCAAACAAAATTGCATTTTGTTATTTTAAATTCGCCAAGTTAGTCCACAATAGAGAATATTCAAAGGCGAGTCTTGAACGAAATTGCCAAATCATGGCATACTTGGGCAGCGTCGAGTTTAGCACGAACACTATTGGATTCTCGAACTGTATTTTTGGCTAGATGTATTAAATTAGCTTTTTATATCGTGAAATTTTCTTTTGCCGGGTCGGATTTTGCTCTAATTTGAAGAACAGAATCTTTAGTGAAAATGGCGTCACCATCTCGCTCCGGTTTCATTCAATTTTGGCTTTTTCATTTAATTTTGAATGACATCATCATCATCATCATTTCAGCCGAAAGACATCCACTGCTCCGGTATAGCACTTTGATCGGTTTTCGTATCCAACGGATGTCTGCGGCCTTCACCAGGTCTTCGGACATCGGTCCATCTTGAGGCCTTCCAACGCTACGTCTGAATAAAATAATCGACCTATAAATGTTCAAATCCAAGTTCAAAATATTTTTATTGTGGGCATAATTATGTTAGTTACCGGTCTTAACAATAAATTAAAGTTCCGATATGTCCTGACTAATAGGCATACAATAATTATGTAGTGGCATTACATTTAAAATTATTTTGAATGTCAAATTTAGTTATTATAAATTTCAAAATATCAATATAAAGTCAAATTAATATATGTTCAACAATTCAATCAATAGTTCAAGAAATCTTGGATCGTGTAGTATGCTATATCAATTAAAAAGTTACGTAATTTTTTTTTTCTCACTGTTGGGTCACAGGCCCCTCTGCGAAATTGGAATTAATCCATGACGTGGGCCCAGTGCGTTGGTGATTTTTCATAATAGTGCGCAACAACTGGGACTGGAAGCCAGGCGTCAGCTAAGCTAGACAAAGGAATGAGGCCTGGCTAGTGAATTGCACTGTTGCACCCGCTTTGTAAGACTTGATCGTACGACATTCCATAGTTCATTGATAGTGACTTTTGCGCATTTTTCAGTTGGTACCTGGAGCGAAATTTTTTTAACAAACAAAGTAATGCAAAAGTAATAACAAAAGATTTTTGTTTTGTATTTGTTTAAAAGGTCAACTTGTATTTATATTGCATCGTGGCATAACCAGCCTATAATGTTCCCACTGCTGGGACACAGGCCTACTCTAGGAGAGAGGGAGTGGGCCGAAATTCACCACGCGGGCCCAATGCGAGTAGATAAATGTCACATCTCTTCAAATTTTTGGTTTAAGGACATGCCGGTTTCCTCACAATGTTTTTTCCTTCACAGTTTTGAGATAATAATTTACACAATGTAGAAAAGTCTGGGTTTGAACCTACGACCTATAACTCGTAAGTCGCGGCCATTACCTACTACTCTTACATCGTGGCATTTAATCACAATAAAAAATATAATTTAATAAATAATGCTACAAAAGAAAAAGAAGCATATAAAAACAAGCCCGAGATTTGGTTCAATTAGAGAAATCAGTCAGTAGGGCATTGTTCACAGACAATGTCTCAGAAAGTTTTGAATACTTGTTCTACCGGAAAAATGCACCGCATGCTATTCTTTCAATCTTTGACCTATTTCCACTCGCAACTCCGTAAAGTTGCTCTTATGAAGCCATTCGTATACCCGCTTTGATCTCAAAATTCTCCAGGAAAACAAAATTACGGAAGGATGATTGTACTAATTATGAAACACAAATAAACTCGCTCCCTCCTCATCAATATACATAAAGTGCTTATCTGTCATAACATAGCCTGTTTCCCTTCCCAAAACAACATTAAAAAAACATAATAAAAACAACACGACGAGAGAATTTTATAAACAACCGTTTTACCCAATTATCTTGAATATGAAACCGAAATATTTGCTTTGATGTCGCAAGTTAGGCACGACCCAGTGATAACTCGTTGATTAAAAATTAAGAGAAAAAAAGCCTTTTATCATAGCTCTGACGTATAAAGGTTTGGTCACAGAATTGATTTTTGGTCGGATAAAATAGTTGGGTAAAATATGAAAAGTTTAAAATATCTGAAAGTTATGTCAAAGCATTGGGGTTGACGATAAAAAACTGGGACTAGGAGTTTGTGCTTAGTAGAGATTCCTGTTTATTCTAACTCCCTTTCTAATAAACGTATTATATTAGGTGAATAGTTACACAGCGATTTCTCCCTTTCAGTCGTCAGTAATTTGACTTTCGAAAGAAGAAGACAAAGCGTTGTGTAACTATACAGACGTTATACAACCTTTATTAGTAAGGGGTTTAGTATACAGAGTGGTGATTACGTTATCAGTCACATTTAATAGTACAGCGGTTATTACAAGTTGTTAAAATAATAAAATAAACAGTTTTACTAAAAATGGAATGCTGTTTTAACAAAATAAATAGCGTCAAAATTGGCACGAAATAAACTACCCTTGATATCATTTGCCTAGTCTTTTCCCAACTATGTTGGAGTAGGTAGGTCGGCTTCCAGTCTAACCAGATGCAGCTGAATACCAGTATTTTACATGGAGCGATACAGCCCAGTTACTGGGTAATACGATACCCCTTGGTAAAACTGTATGTCAGACTTTCGGGCTTTTGACTACCCGTAACGACTGTCAAAGATCCACGAATGACAGCCAGGACCAACGGCTTAACATGCTTTACGAGGCATGGAGGGGTCTCGGTATGTAAAGATGGTCACCCATCCACAGACCGACCGTGGCAAGCGTAGCTTAACCTGATCGATCGACCTGTGCGGCTGTTATTATTCAGACCCCGGGCGATGATATCAACAATTCAACACAAACTATACAGGGTGGTCCAAAAGTCGTGGATCAAACGAAGTACGGGATAAAGGAGGTCATTTCCAACACTTTTAAAGTGAGAAATAATTTTTGGTAACGTTACAAAATTTTTGGAAAAAAATAAATTGCTCTTGAAATTTGATACTCAGAGCCCTAATAGAACTTTGTAGTGCTGATACATTATCTAGTAGTAATACAACACCGTTTGTTTTATTGTTTTATATCACATTTTTTTTTAAATTCGTCTAATTGTACAAGAACTCGGTATACACAAATATTCATAACTTTTAGGGCAATTGAATTATGACCATGCTGTAGAAATATTTTTTGTTGGAAATGACCTCCTTCATCTCCCTATTTCGTTTGATCTACGACTTTTGGACCACTCTGTATTATGGTATTGTTACAAAATAATCAAAAATTAAGTTTTATGTTATTAAATACTAATACGAAAAAAAAGGTCCCACGGTTGTTCAATTAATGTGATCTAATAGCGTAATCACCGCACTGCATAATTGAATACTTAATTTAATTGAAATACTATTTCATTTTTGAGAAGCCTTACGATCATAAAGAACGATACATCCGTTGCAGACTCAATCCCCGGTAACTGTGTGCTCAGGCCTTAACTAGGAAGAGGAAAACGTGATTTGACCAAAATGAGTAGGTATACAAAGGGTGGACGGTATTTTGTACAGCCCAGAATTTACTGGCATTATATTTTTAAGAGCGTGGGTTTATGCCGTGTTATCCACAATCCAAACAGTTTTTTGCCAAACATGTTTTTGAATCGTCATCTATTTAGTTGTTTTTTGTATCATCATCATTATCATTTCAGCTGAAAGACGTTCACTGCTGGACATAGACCTCCCCCAAGCACCTCCACTTCGACCGGTTCTGTGCTTCTCGCATCCAACGGGTTCCTGCGGCCTTCACAGGGTCGTCGGTCCACCTTGTGGGAGGCCTTCTAACGCTAGGTCTTACGGTACGTGGTCGCCACTCCAGAACCTTTCGGCCATTTGTTCTGCGAGCAGTGTGCCCTGCCCACTGCCAGTTAAAGTAAAACCCAATAACACTTGTCGACCTGGGAATCGAACCCCAGACAGCAGTAGCGGTGGTGACCACTAGACCACCGAGGCAGTCATAGGTCAAAGTCATATTATCACACTATCACACTAATATTATAAAGGCGAAAGTTTGTGAGTGTGTGTGTGTGTTTATATGTTTGTGACTTCTTCACGCTCAAACGGCTGGACCATTTTTTATAAAATTTTGTATGGACGTAGCTTATACCCTGGATTAACATAATGGCTACATTTTATCCCGATATTCCCACGGAATCGAAACTTATACGAGTGAAACCGCGGAGCGCAGCTAGTTCATTCATAAAATAATCGTCATTTTCATATTCCCATGCGACTTTCTTTATTGTTTTATTCCTAAGTCATTCCTTTTTTGTCAACAACACGCTCTTGTCTATCTTCAAACTTTGATAAATGATCTCCTTTATCATCATACGTTTTTTGTGTTGCCCGTTGTAAAAAGTGATTAACGAGTTGAATCAGTAGCGAGAGTCTGAGTATGGCAACAATTTTAATAAGCGCAGCTGAAATTACATATTCAGTTCCCATAGCAAGCTGAATGTTTGTACCTATATTATTTAACACAATAGCGAAAATGTTTTGAACTCGGCTTATGTATTAACTTGGTATAATAATGGCGAAACTCGAACAGTAGGTAACGAAATTAATTTCACAATTTAGATAATATTTTGTTGTTTAAAAACATATTCCAGTTACACAGTACACGCAACTCAATGAAAATGGCGGAAATTCTGAAGTGTTTCAAATACCTCAGAAATGTTTAATCATCTCTCGTTTCGGGACTAATTATGAATTGTTTAAAGCTCTTAGATGGTAATAATATTGGTAAGTCAGCAAGATGGTTGCGGCTCTGACTGCCTAAATGAAGGCCGGATCACCACTAGGACAGTACCTCCATCAATAATTGCTGAAAAATGAATACCAGCTCTTTCTGTCCCGCTGCAGGGCAAAGGCCTGTTTTCATACAGGAAAGGCACAAGCATCGGTCACCAAACTTGCTCAAGACAGGTTGGCGTTTTTTGCTCACGTATGGTATACGTAATGTTAATAATATGGTTTTAAATCCGACCCCAAATAAATTAAGAAAAGGGCAAGAGACACAACCAAAAAAAAAACGGTGGCACTCCGGGAGTGCCGACAGAAGTGAAAACAAAACACAAACAGAATACTTTGCCATCACTCACTGACATATCGGATATATATTAAAACCGAGTACATCCCGAGGACAGCCAAATACATCCGAAGCAGTGTCGGTTACGGTTCAATGGTTTTTTACCAATGAAATAAAACATTTTTGATTTGATTTGATTTGATTTACCATCTCAAAAAATGCACCAACACGCCTAAAAAAGTTTTCACTTCAAAAACACACAAAAACAAGTTAAACTCACCATCTAGTTCATATCCTTGTCCGCCCCACTGCGGTAACTCCTGGGAGTAAGACTTGGGGTCGCTGCGACTGCCTATAGATATCTTGAGGCTTTTCCACAACTTCATCTTGACCACATATTTATACACAACACTAGCACTATTCAGTTTCACGTCACTGATTCATTTTGTCGTCACACACACTGTCACTATGAGTCCGGATAATCTGGAAAAGAAGAAAAATAGGTTAGATTTTTAATTGCGTGTCGTGTTTTATTGTGTTTAAACTTTAAAGTTGTCGACGTGGTTCACAGAATAAGCAAGCTGAAGTGGCAATGGGCCGGCCATATAAGCCGTAGAACCGATGACCGCGAATCGGTGAACGTGAGGTGGGACGCCCTCAGGCTAGGTGGAGCGACGATCTTTTCTCCGTTTTCCTCTTAAGGGGTCATTGTTCTCATCATTATGAACAACTTTTACCATGAAATCGCGAAAAAAAAACAGCTGTTCCCTACATTTTGACGAGTTATGTGAACATAAAATGTAGGGAACAGCAGATTTTTTTTTTCACGACAAAAGGTTTGGTCCCATAGTAAAAGTTATTCATAATGACGAGTACCTACAATGACCTCTTAAGAGGAAAACGGTGATTAAAATTTCACCCTGTAAATTCCAAGTCAAAGAAACGGGTCATTTAACGTTTGCGAGCTAAGAAAAAACAAGCCCAAATTGATTATAATTAATCACAAAACCAATATCTAAATGCCAAATGGACTACAAATTGCATTTCGGACGCACTAATAGGAACTGTTTGCCATGTCCACCGTCACGGGTCACTACAGCCCGTCGATCAGACAACGACATGGCTCCTTGAATACAATGGAGCTCAAACATCTACTTTTTAATGGCGCCGACATACTTCCATGAATATAAAATGACTTTGTAAATAAATAATTCATAAATCAAAGTATGATGAATGTGCTTATTGGGACTACGAGTAAAGGTCAAGGTCAAATAGTCTATCTACGTCAGTGCATGATAGGGGTTTTTAGGGCCTATTTTTGCGGTGCGGCTGGTCGCTTACCAAATCACCTCACAAACCGAATTGTCACCCCATTTACACAGTTCGATAAAGTCGCAGGTGACTAGTTCATTGTGCATTAAAAGTCGATCTTCATGAGGCGGGCGATCGCCTGCGACTGAGCATTTTCACGATTGATTTTAATCACTCGCCACACGACATAAGTCACAACTTGCTATAATTTGGAACTTGCGATTTTAGTCACCTGCAGCCAAAAAGAATTACTTTTAAGACATTCACACATTAGCTACAGTCGCCTGCGTAAAGCCCGCATAACTTTGTGATTAGGCCAAAGAGTAAAAAGAAGTAGAAAGGTTACCAACCAATATTTAGTTTTCAAAAACTGCACACTTAAACTAGGTGTCCCTAAGACTGTGGTGGCCGCTACATAGCGTCCGCAATATACCGAATGACGTCACTAAAACATTATTTATGAAAGCAATTTGGTGTGTTTTCCTAGACAGCGTTTTTTAGCAACGTAAAGTCAAACCCCAGCGCTATAATTTTCACGACGGCCATCATTGTGTCCGTTATATGGCATCCACCGTTGTTATAGGAAACCGTAGCTTAAAACACATATAAATAATGCATATTATAATATCACACTACATTACACGACACGCGAAAGTAGAACAGCATGTCGTAAATAAT
Organism: Amphipoea lucens; assembly: GCA_947508005.1. Classification (NCBI taxonomy): domain Eukaryota; kingdom Metazoa; phylum Arthropoda; class Insecta; order Lepidoptera; family Noctuidae; genus Amphipoea; species Amphipoea lucens. The sequence goes on along the minus strand of OX382360.1, from coordinate 21,536,131 downwards.
TATCGGGAGTGAAAGAGACAAGCATATTTTGCTGTGCGGCGTGAAGCTGAGTTCAATCGATCTATTCTGCAATAAAAATCTCATCATGAAACCTTAGGCGAAGTGAACTTGATGTGAGCTGTAAACTGAAGGCCAATTCTCGTAATTTAAAACGTTCATTATCTAGTCGCAGTCTCATATCGGCAACAAACAAATGTCAAAAACTTGTCAAAATGTAGGGATATTAGACGTATTTTTGACTGATTGAGACTGAGAGGGGCAATTCTCGTAATTTTATGAACGTTCACAGTCTGATCTCAATCTGTCAAAAATCCCTCTAATTTCCCTACATTTTGACAAGTTCTTGACATTTGTTTGTCGCCGAGATGAGACTGCGACTAGACTTTGAACATATTAAATTACGAGAATTGGCCTTCAGACTGTGAACGTTCTTAATCTGTCAAGCTCCGCTAATGAGACACAATTGATTTTCTCTTGTTTCGTCGCCAATATGGCCGACACGCGCCGCTTGACCGGTTAAAATTACGAGAATTGCCCCTCTGGTATTAGTCCCTATACCATCAGGTGAAATGACACCTCACTTCACCTAAGTTTTCACGGTTGAGATTTTTTCAAGAATAGACCGACAGGTTTTGCTAACAAGTCAAGTTTTAACGTGCCAATTGCAGAGCGCGTATAATCCATCTTTCTCTTCTTACTTAATATCATTGGATTCGACCATCAAAGAATATTACTGTACAAATTGGATGGAAACGATGAGCATTATACCCGAATGTAACTCTATACCTTTGTTTCTATACTGTTCAGGATACAGTCCATAAAGGCTCTTCACCACAGGCGCGTTAAAATCGGTCGGTAATATCGGATGCGATAATGCGTCCCGATTCCTTGCCACACAGCTGTGTTTTTATCGTCCGATATTTATAACGTGTGCGTGCAACCTACACTACAGGCCTCCCGCCTGTACTACACGTCGTTATTAACGCAGGTGTGTGGAAGATAGTATGTGACCTAATATAAAATGTTCTTCTTTTTTCTTTTATTTGAAATGGGCTTGCTCTTGACTCTATCCTGGGTCAAAGGTGACAGAGACAAAGTCGACGATGGAGCGAGCTTACCCAGAAAAGTCTGTTTACTCTCACTTTAAAGAGATTCGGGTTGTATACGCTCGGAAAAACAGACGCAGGTAGAGAGTTCCACTCTTTTGCTGTGCGCATTATAAACGATATTTGCAAACGCTTAGTGTGAATTGGTGGAATAGCAACCAGGTAGGGATGGTAACTTGCAGTGCGCCTGGATGTCCGAAGGTAGAAGGGGGCCGGTGGAATGAGGTCGAGGAGTTCTTGGGCACAGTCACCGAAGAATAAAATGTTCTAAGAACCCATATCGGAATGCTATCCTGCAAAGTGGAATAATCCATATCGCTGCAGTGTGTAACTTCAATTCATGTCCGTCCTAACACAAAATGTATTGAAAGCAGATATCGCAATAACGCATCCGATATTATCGACCGATAATAACGCGCCTGTGGAGGAGAGCCTTAAAGCTTGTGATTGAATTGTACAGTAATGACATGTGCGACATGTATGGAATTAACTAGTTAATGATGATCTCAAGCAACTAAGCAATGTTTGTATAATATTATCTATTTATCTATTGATGAAACAGTTGCCAACAATTTACATGAGGATTATCAAGAGTGGTTTAATAAAGAGTTTGAAGGTAAGTGACGAAATGATTTGTTTGTTTTAAGGGATTTTAGTGAAGATCTAGCAGTCAATACAGGTTTGACATTTCTGGAACTACAAGGTTAAATTAAATTAGCTACTTAGCGTTATTCCACAGACGAAATGGGTATCGATATCTAACATCCATACTTAATAATATAAATTCGAAAGTAACTCTGTCTGTATATAACCTTTTCACACCTGAACCACTAAACCGATTTAGATGAGTCCCGGGAATGAAATATGATTAGTAATAGTATTATAGAGAAATGAGGAACAGGGTGTAAAGTTACTCTGTCTGTATGTTACCTTTTCACACCTAAACCACTAAACCGATTTAGATGAAATTTAGTATAGATATAGGTTAAGTCCCAGGAAAGGACATAGGATAGTTTTTATCCCGATATCCCCTTGGGATCGACACTTATGCGGGTAAAACCCCGGGGTGCAGCTAGTGATGAAATAAAAAAGAAATTAATTTGACGAGTTTTTTGTAAGGTCATCAACCGCAGTAAGTGTAGTCACTTGAAAAAGCAGTTGTGTATACTTCACAGAAGTATCGTTATCTTAAAACGATTAAACAAGAAAACAGATTTTCTCAACTCATACGTCAAGTAAAAAAAACTCCCAGTGGTCGTTGACCCCCAAGTTTAATTCCTACAACAACAGGGAGGTAACACAAGAAAATTTTAAGCGAAAAAATTTGTCTAAAAGTTAGAGTTGCTACACATAGGTACAGTCACGTCTAAAAGTATGTATACACTTGGCTTTATTCAAAGGCGATTTTCTCCTTTATTTTTGAATGAAATTTTATGGTATTACGAAAATAGTATTTTCGAACCCATAGGTTTATGTTAAGTGTTAAGTCATATTATAAGTTGGATGATTATATTGCAGATAAAAATGCTTGGCTAAAGGCTGGTCCTGCTCCACAGGCACTTGATCTTACTAGTTAAAATTTCAAGATTTGGAAGAGGTGCTTCCCTTTTTCTTTTTTAGTGTTTCTGACATTACGATCTTAATATTTATTTTTATTTTATTCAATCATGTTTTAATTGTTAATGCTGCAATACTAAACACCTTTTCCTGTTTGGTATTAAAAATTTTATTCATCTCTTAAATAAATTGCAATCTATAGTTTTGTATCATTTAGAAGCATTTTTTCAATTTTGTAAATGTAAGAACCATGGATCCGTTTATTATGATTTTTTGATGTTGACTTGAAAGAGCATGGCAGTTGAGAATGTGTCATGCTCACTTAAATGTCTCACTGATGGTGGCGCGTGTGTTGGATCATTCGGTTCCCTACAAAATGGTTGAGCTGGATGGTGCTGATCCATGCGTCATGTTCGTGAACGGACGCCGTCGGTTGAGACTGGTCATCTCTTAACTGCCAAGGCTTATTTTTAATCTTATTTCTTGTATTGTTTCTTCATTTGTGTGTTTTTTTTACATTGTTCTCACATATAGAAGCAACAAGAATAATGTACCCAGGATTTTGTAATATCTTGATTTAAAAAGAGTGTCCATGGAGTTTCTTGCCCGTTCTTCTCCATAGAGATCTACGCTTTGGAATGGGCACCTAGCTTCAACTTTCTGACCAACTGACCGACTACTTAAATTTGACAATTCAAAAGTGCCTGTAATGGTTTAATTGAAATAAATGCTTTGAGTTTGAGTTTGAGTGTCGTATTACAACGTTTCATTCGTTATTTCACGAAAAAATCGCAATTGAAAATTGTCAAGTGTATACATACTTTTAGACGTGACTGTACATGTTCAGGTCGGAAGACGGAGATTAAAACAGAAGAATAAGTAGCAGGGGATCCAAGAGGAGGTGGGGGGGGGGGGGGGGTTCAAGGGATCAGTCCGGAATAACTAAAAAAAAAAACATCAAATATATTTATTTTATTGTGCTTACAATATCACTAGCTGCGCCCCGCGGTTTCACCCGCATAAGTCTCGATCCCGTGGGAATATCGGGATAAAAAGTCTTCTATGTCCTTTCCCGAGACTCAAACTATCTCTATACCAAATTTCATCTAAATCGGTTCAGCGGTTTAGGCGTGAAAAGGTAACATACAGACAGACAGAGTTACTTTCGAATTTATAATATTAGTATGAATATCGATATTTTATAATAGAAAAAATCATGTTCAACTAAATATTTTGGCTCCCACACTAACTTATTATTCCCAAACCATAATCTTTCATCCTGTCATTTTCACATAAGGAAAATCACGTATTATATCGAAGTTGAATATATTTCGCTGTCATATAAACGTACGCCATATAATTGCCTGTTCATAATCCAAGGTTTCCTTCATTTTTTATGTATTTATGGGTAATCATACCCAATATGCTTTACTGGGAAAAACCCACACTTTCTTTTTTATTTATATACCCTACTTCGAGTGACTTGCAGAATCGAACGCTTTTGAGAAGTCTATTCACATAGGGATGTGCATGAAATTGTCGATAAAAGTAATAATTATTTTTAATTGTCGATAGTGGAAGTAATTATAATTTTTTATACGCCATGCAGAGTAATGATTTATGTAGTTAGTTATGCGAGTTTGTTGTGTATGTTTATTTCTATTACAATGCGACCGACGAGAGAATGCGTTCTTGACATCTGTCAGTTTCATACAAACGAATACGTGTTTTGCGAATTTGATCTTTATCATCATCATCATCGTTTCAGCCGAAAGATGTCCACTGCTGGATATAGGCCTCCCCCAAGCACCTCCACTTCGACCGGTTTTGTGCTTCTCGCATCCAAGATGTTCCTGCGGCCTTGACAAGGTCGTCGGTCCACCTTGTGGGAGGCCTTCCAACGCTACGTCTTCCGGTACGCGGTCGCCACTCCAGAACCTTTCGGCCCCATCGGCCATCTGTTCTGCGAGCAATGTGCCCTGCCCACTGCCACTTAAGTTTGGCAATTCTTCAGGCTATGTCGATTACCTTGGTTCTCCTGCGTATCTCTTCATTTTGATCTTTATTAGCTACTAGAATTGTCGTACTGATAGGTGTCAAGAACGCGTTATCTCGGCGGCCGGACTGCAGTGCCTTTATTCATGCTTGATTTGCTAGTTTTGTCGTGTATTTCAAAATAATCTGCAGCATAATCCTGCAGCCTACAGCCACAATATTTACCAAACTTTACAAAAACACGAAATAAACCATGTAACATCTGCATCAAACTCATTTTAACTCCTAACAAAAACACTTTGTTTTTGTAGGCACCGCTTTGGCACACGAGGCGCGGAACACATTTTTTGAGATCGATAACGATATCGATAAAAAAAATCGAATCCCTATGCTTTTCCGGACTTACCGAAGTTGAACAAAGTAAAGCCGGAGATCAGCCAGCTGTAACAATGCAGAATCATAGTGATGTACGAAAATACGCCCCAACTTGCGATCCGAACGGGAAAAGTGTTCAACAACAATGATTTGTATAAGCCAAAATTATTAGTTATTAAGTCTAACCGATGTGATGTTTGCGTTTTGGTAATTCTGGGGAGAATATATTGTCTATTATACAAATATGTATATAAAATTGAAGTGTATATTTGTAATTTCAAAATAATAGCTTTTTACTAAATGCATAATGAATGATGAATGTGTCATCATCAATAAAAAAAATGAAAATAATGTAATAATATCCTATTCATCGGAATATAAACATAATAAATATGGCGTTCCACAGGGAAGTGTGCTAGGCCCAATATTATTCCTCATTTATATAAATGACATCATAAAAATAACTAACCATAAATGTGTACTATTTGCTGACGATATTTCTATTATAGTGACATCTAATAAAAAACTAAATACCATTTCAGAACATGAACTTGACATTAATAATACAATTGACAAATTATTGCATTGGCTTGACATTAACCATTTGATGATAAATTTGGACAAATCCGTTTACATCCAATTTAATCGATCAAATAATCCCAAAAATGACATTAAACTCAATATTAATAAAATCAATGAAGTAACGCGTACCAGATTTTTAGGTGTAATTTTAGATAAAGACATTAACTGGAAAGATCACATAGACAATGTTAGCACTAAAATTAATAAATTTGTTTATGCATTAAAACAAGTAAAAAATGTAACTAATATAAAAACTGCTGTAATGTCATACCACGCGTACGTTGAATCGTTGTTACGTTATGGACTAATAATGTGGGGTAACAGCACTGACTTCCAAAGAGCATTCATCGCTCAAAAAAAGTGCATGAGAGCAATTTGTGGACTTAAGCCTGACGACTCATGTCGACCAATATTTAAAAAACTTGGTTTGTTACCGTTACCGTCGCTTTACATTTACGAAATATGTGTGTTTGTCATGAAAAATAAGCAACTATTTAAGACTGCAAATGATGTCAATCCTCGGAACCGACGAGATCCATATAAACTGGTGTTAAATGATTTGCCTAGACTGTCTAAATACAATAGTAACTGCTTGGCAATGTGTGTGTGCATTTACAATAAAATACCAAGGCATTTCAAGGCTTTGAATACAAAACTATTTAAAATTAAATTTCATAAGTGGTTACTCGAGTGTAGTTTTTATAGTATAAAGGAATTTGTGGATGGAAAGTGTTGATATTTTTTTTAACTTGTCTTTAAAATTTTGCATGCTATGGTTGTGTCCTGGCTAAACATGCTTGTGCTTCAATTTGTATGTAACACCCTTTTGTATACCATGTTTTACGCAAATAAATATTCTATTCTATTCTAATGATGTATTTATAATTTTTTATTTTTATTTTATCTATATCTGGTTTGAGCGTGAAAGGGTAAAATACACAGACAGAGTTACATTTGAATTTATAATATTAGTATGGATGGAGAGCGTCTGCCCATCTGACCTCCACAACCCAGTTACTGGTTAATACCATCCCCTTGGTAAGACCGGTTGTCAGACTTTCGGGCTCCTGACTACCCATAACGACTGTCAAAAATCCACATGACAGGCGGGACCAACGGCTTAGTGTGCTTTCCGAGGCACGGAGGGATCTCGGTAAGTAAAGATAGATACTTACTTACTTCCGTTTATTAATTAAACATCTCCTTTACAAACAAATTCTTACAGAATAAACTAAGAGGCTTTACCTACTCTATTCAAACCAATGTAAATGATAATATTTATAAGTAACTGTATTTTTATTTATTTATTAACTATACATTATATTATATAAATTATAACAATTTTTAAATACCTACTCCAAACATATCTATTCATAAAAATCACTTAACCAATAATATTTTAAAATAAAAGCCTAAAAACTGGGTGGGCCCTATATTCTTTTGAGTAGTTTATTAGAGTCAATAAAATTGAACAAAGTAGGTAACTATTCCACAAAACCTATTTTATATTCACTAACAAACCTTCTATTTCTATTTTATTTTACATTTTCCTAATTTTGTCGTTCCATTAAAATAATACAATTTATATTTTCAATTCACTTTGTCTTGTTGGTTTAAAGTCATCTAGATAATAGGTTCATTTGTCTATAGGTTTGCTCGACCATATTAGTTTGAAATAAGTGAAGAACGTTTCAATAAATAGTGTTTTGTTTGAAATATAATGAATGGAAAACAAAGCGCGTAGGTAAACAAAAGAGGCACGTAATAACTGTGAACTGTAGTTGGACTTACTTACAGTTGCTAGCACATCAAGCTACCCGAAACTGTCAAAATTTCCCAATCAACTTTGAACCTTATGATGTAGCGATAAAGTTGAAAATCTATGAAATAAATTTGACAGATTGTAGTAACTTGATGTGCTGGCGCCTGTACTTCATAATTGGGTACAATTTTTTTAATTTAAAAAACCCTTTTTTTATTTAATAATCAATAATAAAACATTTAGAGGCACTTTTGAGTCGCTAAGGGAAAGATGAAGCTAGTTGTCCATTCCAAAGAGTGGTAGGTTCTTGTGGAGAAGAACGGGCAAGAAACTCATTGGACACTCTGAAATCTGATGAGGACTATGTTTTCAGGTAAGTCACATAAATAAATAATTATATACATAATATCACGCATGTTTTAATTAAAGGGTTAGGTTGAGGTGTAATTGAATGGTTTTAATGTGATGTTATTTTAATAGCTACGCTTTTCAATTCATAGATAAGTGATTAATATAGAACACCAACGACCAAAAATGACCCAGTTTTTGGAATCCGACTCCCGGTAAAAAAAAGTGTCACTCCGGGGTGTGCCGACAGAAGCGAAAACTTGAACAATTACATGCATCTTTTTTGAATCGTCTCGGAAGACATTAAAACCGAGTACATCCCGATTACAGCCGTCAGCCGAACACATCCGAAGCGGTGTCGGTTACGGTAACAGTGGCGCGAATTCAATGGTTTTTTCCCATCTCAAAAAATGTCCAACGTGCCTAAACGTGCGTTTTCACTTCAAAAACATCAAAAATGTAAACATAGGAGCGAAAATACCTACAATCTATCGCACACGCTAACGTAAACCGAACTAGGTAAAGTATAACGAGTTCTAACAACGTAACTCAAGAGAGAGAGAACAGGGGTAATCAGTTAACTAGCGTCGTCTCGTTACAGGGGTCGCGCGGCCAACCAGATTAGCGTTGCTAGGCAACGGACCTCTATTGTGAATTTTGAGGTCATTTTTAGAATTCCGTAGCCAAATGGCTAAAACGTAAACTTATAATTTCGTCATGGACGTGCGGTTGTACGTCTCAACGTCTAGTACGTCGTCTTGTCGTAAAGTATTCTATTGTATTCTAACGTCTGTCCATCCGTCCGTCTCAAAACTCAAAAAAAATCAAAGCATTTATTTCAATTAAACCAATTACAGGCACTTTTGAATTGTCAAGGGCGGTCAGTCAGAAAGTTGGAGCTAGTTGCCCGTTCCAAAGCGTAGGTGCCTATGGAGAAGAACGGGCCAGAAACTCCATGGACACTCTTTTAAATCAAAATAATATGGTTACAACGTCGTGGTTACATCATTAATTTGGTCTGTCAGTCTGTCCGTTTGTCCGTCCGTCTGGAAGTCACACAACCATTTTACTTGGAGACTATTTGCATTAGGTATATCTATGAAAATTGGAAATAAGGCGTATTCTTGCACCGCTAAACAATGGTGTAGTGAATTTATGAAAAAAAATAATTTTCGGTAACGTTCTCCATACAGTCAAGTAACCGAGGAATAGAAAAACAAAACACAATACAAATAAGCATGTATTGTATCCTTAGGCCCCATAATTAAAAATACTATGATGTTGCTAAGTGACTGCTATTTAATTCAATAGTTTTTTAGATATTTGAGATTTTCAGTTACAACCATTTCTTTTTTCTGTTTTCCTTCTTAGTTAGTTTTAATTATAATCTGGCAGTTTGAGTATATTACGCGGCCTACCCAACGTCTTTTCTTTGGTATTGTTTGTCGAATCGTTGAGCTCCTCAAGTTCTAAGTTGAGCTGCACGATTTTTGACAAATGCGTGCACTGACTGGACAGGTCCGCTCAATCTGTGTGGTTCTTTCCTCAAAAGACCATTTTCAGACACCAATCTACATGGTCTTCACATGATCTGACCAAGATTTTGTCTGGACTTAAAAAGAGACTGAGACCTCTGAGTTTGTTTCGGCCTTTTTTCTCAGAATAGTCAGATAGGTAACGCCGACCTCATCTAGCTTTAAAAAAATATAATTGACGTTTAAAAGTGTTAGTACAAACCAACTTATAGAAAATAAATCATTTACCATTTAACCACAAAAATACCTTTCGCCTGTATTTCATGGTTTTTTCAGAGAAATACGATAAAATGCGAACCTATTTTCGCTGTCGTTATGTCATCGTCGATTTTATAATGTTATGCATACGTACAATTATATTTATTCCGACTACGGAACCCTACACTGTGCGTGGTCCGACAAGCACTTGGCCGGTGTTTTTCTATTATTATTTTAATTATGAAGCTAAAGGGATTAAGGACAAAAAAGGAAGTTGGCCAGGCGAACGGATTGTTGGTTGAAAACTAAATTGTAGCTATTAGCGATGAAAATTGAACAAGTTGGTACGCTGAGAAATCGTAGTTGGTTTTCAGTTCTGTGGGGCTGAAACTGGGATTTTGAAATTGTTGGACGGTTTCAGGTGTTTCGAACTGGTATATTATAAACAATTCAGTGGCTGAGTCATTGAGCGGCACGTGGTTAAAATATGATAAAAGCCGTACGGCTCAATCGAAGGTTACCAGGCCGCTAGTTGAACGGCGCCGTTTAGTTAAAAGGCTAGGCAGTTAACTGAGTGGCTGATTAATCTAGTTGGCGGCGACAATGGCGCCGATTCCCTTGTTCACAAACTAAACCAAATTTAATTTCAGTGCATCTTTTTCTTTCTATTTCATTAAGAAAAGGACAGAAGATAAATATTAGTTTAGACCTGTCAAATTAGTCCGTGCCTGACGTAAATTGACGTATTTTTAATAGCCAATTTTTTAATCACGTCTAAATTGTCTATGGAGTATCTTAATTTGACAGGACTAAACTAATATTTATCTCCTGTCCTTTTCTTAATGAAACAAAAAGAAAAAGATGCACTGAACTTAAATTTAGTTTAGTTTGTGAACAAGAGAATCGGCGCCATTGTCGCAGCTGACTGGTTAAATTAGCCGATTAGTTAATCGCCTTTCCTTTGGAAGTAGTGCTCGCCTCGCTTCGCTCTATCGGCTCGCACGCGGTTGATCATAGTTCTAACCTAACTTAATCCATTTCGTCGGGATGCCCTGGCTTAGTTACTGCGACCAATTCGGCTCGCGCGTGATTGGTTACAGTTCCACAACATAAACTATAATTGAATATCATTCAGGCCGTTAGTTGAACGGCCGCCGTTTAGTTAAAAGGCTAGGCGGTTAACTAAACGGCGAATTAAACCAGTTGGCTGCGACATATACATGCCATATTGTAAATTATATGTATTAATTATCTCTCTTCTTTCCAACACTTTTTTCAAGAAAACAAATGAATAATATAAATTATAATAATTATTTACGGTCTGCAACGCCGCAGTAGGCGAAAGGCTTTAGCGCAAAACACGGTTATTAACTCAAGTCGAGGTAAAAACGAAACTTATAATTGCCCGTTGAGACAAATTTGAAAAGTTTGACAAAGTTTCAGGAACGCATCTGTTAACTTGAAACATTAAAAGCAGATGATGGAACGTTTGGATTGAGGTTTTGGTATAAAATTACAATAATTGGAAAGGTATTGGATATATTTTTCTTTCATATTTTCGGCTTAAAATAGATTTGTTACCTTGCGATTTGGCTTATTCCGTTTTCACGTAGCACAATTTGCCTAGATAACGTTCCCATTGCTGAGACACAGGCCCCCTCTCTGTAAGAGCGAGTGGGTCGTAATCCACCATGCGGGCCCAGTGCGGGTTGGTAGATGTTACATGTCTTTGAGTTTTTTGGTTCTTGGACATGCCGGCTTCCTCTGTAGGTAATTGCAGTCCGCGCGGAACTAGTTGGCCGCGCTTTAGGTATGTGAGCGGTGGGACGGAGGGGCGGGGGCGCATTACTCAGTACGTGCGTTGCGAACCGCCGCCTCACCCCTGTCCCCACCTCAGCGGCCAACTAGTTCCGCGCGGACTACAACACAAAGTCAGGCCTGTCAGGCCGCCGCAGTCGCACGCGCGCCTCAAAGAGATGTCAGCATAAAGGAAGGGGCCTGCCAGGGCTGAAGCCTGCCGGGGGTGCGGGATTGTCCGAAAGGGTTACCGCTACCCCGGAACATAAAGGGCTAAGGAAGGAACACGGATGGGTTTTAGTCAGTAAGAGTCTGACACTCCCTTCCGCTCCACCCAGAGCGGGAGGGGTCATTTGATGATTTCCCATCCATAAGAAAAAAAAAAAAAGACGGGTTGCACTCCGGGAGTGCCGGCAGAAGTGAAAACTTGAATATTAACGTTGAAATAAATCAATTATGAATTGAATTAATATAACTAATTTTTTTTCACTATTTCTGCGTCACTTTTTCATTAATCGATGCACTTTGTTCAATTTCCATATTTTAAACACTTTATATACACGAATTTTACGAATACACAGCAGTGTGGCTACTACACAGACGGTCGAGCCATCAGCTGTCCATCCATCCATCCACATCCACGTCCACCATCACCGTCACCGTCACCGTCACCGTCCCCGTCACCGTCCCCATCACCGTCACCGTCACCGTCACCGTCACCGTCACCGTCACCGTCACCGACACCGTCACCGTCACCGTCACCGTCACCGTCACCGTCACCGACACCGTCACCGTCACCGTCACCGTCACCGTCACCGTCACCGTCACCGACACCGTCACCGTCACCGTCACCGTAACCGTCACCGTCACCGTCACCGTCACCGTCACCGACACCGTCACCGTCCCCGTCACCGTCACCGACACCGTCACCGTCACCATCACCGACACCGTCACCGTCACCGTCAACGTCACTGTCACCGTCACCGACACCGTCACCGTCACCGACACCGTCACCGTCACCGACACCGTCACCGTCACCGACACCGTCACCGTCACCGTCACCGTCACCGTCACCGTCACCGACACCGTCACCGTCACCGTCACCGACACCGTCACCGTCACCGTCACCGTCCGTCCGTCCGTCCGTCCGTCCGTCCGTCCGTCCGTCCGTCCATCCATCCATCCATCCATTATCGTGTCTCACTTGGTTCACTTCGGTTGGCGCCGCCGCCGTAGAAAGAGGGGGGGGGGGGAATCTCGGTGTATTCCCGTTCGTCCCATCGACTTCGTCCCCTTAAGGAGCCCTTAGAAAACAAACACGAAATTCGGAAAGCATTTATTGTATTTAAAACAATACAACATTTCTACACACAGAGATATTATTATACAGGATGAAATTGAACACATGCGACAAATCGAAATGGGAGATTGTACTCATCATTATGAACAACTTTTACTATGGGACCAAAGCGGAAATCGCGAAAAAAAAATCAGCTGTTCCCTACATTTATGTTCGCAATAACTCGTCAAAATGTAGGGAGCAGCTGATTTTTTTTTCGCGATTTCAGGTTTGGTCCCATAGTCAAAGTTGTTCATAATGATGAGTACAATCTCCCATTTCGATTTGTCGCATGTGTTCAATTTCATCCTGTATATGTCTTGTAGCTTAATTGGTAATGGTATGTTATCATTTTAAATGCTTAATCCCGTTCGTCGCACGACGGGGACAAAGTCGGTGGGACGAACGGGAATACACCGAAATCTCTCCTGACGGTCACGTGTCCTGACGCGAGTTTAACATTTTTTCCCCATACAAAAAGTGTGCAACGCCGCTAAAGAAGTTTTCACTTCAAAAAAAGAGGCCTGTCAGGGTTCGAACCTACGACCTAGAAACTCGTAAATTGCAGCCGTTTCTACTGGGTTACCACTGCTCAGTTGTTATGTAATGGAATTAAATTATTCATCCATGCTTAATTTTGAGTAAGTATATTTTGTAGACCGTAAATTTACCTAGCAACTTATTTCTCAAATCTCTTCGTATCAATGCACCGTAGTACTGAAAACCATTCACTCGGAATGTTCAGCAAAACTAAATTAACTAGTAAACGCTTCACTGAAATTCCCGTTATAGTCCATTTATTGCGTGCAAATCTTTCGACGTAATCCACCTTCAAGTGTTATTTTATGATCTGCACCTCAATTACAAATAAAAAATTTATTCGCGCTATCTTTATCTAACACGTTTGTATAAAAGCTTTATTAAAGACAATAATTAAACAAAATTAAGTCATCATTTTAATAACAGCTATTAAAATTAAGCCACCCATAAAAAGACGATCCGTACTAAAAATTGTAGGTACCACAACAATTAATGTTGGTCCTGACGACAGATAAAGTGGTGTTAGCGCCGACAGGGGGCGCTTATACTGAAAATTTAATGATTTCACGCTAGTCGTCCTGCTCTGTCAGTAATGAAATGATAAAGACCCATATAAACGTACCCACATACTGGACGATGATGATAAAGAATTATTTGGGATGAAAGAAGCTCTCTGAACATTTTGGGATAGTAAAAGCTCGTTCATAGGGGTTTGTGGCTATGAAAGAAAGAAAATACATTTATTTAGCACAGACTAAAAGACACACAATACACCAGATACACACATCAAATAAAAAAAAAGTAAAGATTAAATTTAAAAAAAAGTATAAAGTCCGATGTAAAAAAAAGTAAGCAGGAAAGTGTGCCTCACGGCTGCGCAATAGCAGCCGCACAGGTCATCGATCACGTTTAGTCCACTCTCGGCCCCTCGACCCCTAAAAAAATATTTGCTTATTTATTTCCTCTCGACCCTTAAACATAGTTCACACTCGACCCCCAGGGGGCGAGACTGAATTTTCATACAAAGGACAGGCATACCTCGTCCACTCTCGACCCCTAGTTCGGTAAGTACCTAAAATTTATATTTTGGTACAGTAAGATACAAAAAGGTAAATCAACGAGCAATAATTCTTTATTACCCGACTGCGCCAGAAAGAAGGTTATGTTTTTCGAGTGTTTGTTCTTTGGCACGCTCTGTAGCCTAAACTGCTTGATCAGGTTCAGCTACCCTTGCCGCAGTTAGTCCGTGGATGGATGAACATTTTCAATTACCGAGTCCCCACTTTGCTGCATCCGGTTAGAGTGGAAGCCGACCCCAATACAGCTGGGAAAAAGCTAGGCAGATGATGAATTGCTCTTACGCACAGAAATATGTAAAGAAAGAACATGAAAATAAAATACTGTTTCGTTCAAATAAGGGTACCGTTTGATTAGTGTTTCAGAGAAAATCAACTAGGTAGGCAACAGTCAAAGAGAAAAATTCTTGAACCTCGTTAAAGTACTTACACAAAAGATGAGCAAATAATATATACGTTTATGTATGAACCTGCAATGATTGCCCAAGAGTTTTTAAAAGCGAAAGACAGAAAAAAATGAAAATTGAAAATAACAAACAACATTGTGCGCTGTTGCAAAACAAACCAAGTATTTTTCCTGTTTCCAAATCAGTTCACAAAACTAAGGAAATGAGGTTAAAAAACTGCCAAAAAATAATTAACTTTACATCCCTGCAAATTCTCGGGATAATTAAAATTATTATAACGTGTCATTTATTCTGAAAGGACCTTCATAAATTATGAGGATTACCGTTTATGATATACGTAATTAGGTAAACACACTGAAATGGAAAATTACCGAGTAATTTGTTTGTATTTCGTGAAATATCGTTCTATGTAATACCTGCTTCAGAATTCAGATTAGGAAGCAGACTTAGCTGAGAATTGTTTTATGCGTATTCATGGGGATTACCTACATGACCTAAAGCGCGGTCACTGTCGGACTGCATAGAAAAGAAAGAGAAGCGAGATGTCACTACGCTAGTTATTTAATGCAGAGTATTGTATGAAGCAATTATCTATTTACAAAAAATCTATTGTTTGGACTAAAAAAATTAAAGTGTGCTTTTACTATGTTGCTTGATTGACTTAAAGACACAGTAGATAAGGTTGAAGTTGTAATGAAAAACGTTAATTCTGTATTTGTTAATTGTAACAAATCGTTTGAGATCAAACTTAGTGATTCATAAGTTGGCATGGAGCCAGTACAAAATGTGTTGCACAATTACTAGTTTAACTTGTAAGAGCAAATCAAGTTTTAGTTTTATTAAAATATCTAATATTATGAGGATTTTCAATTGATTCATGATTGTCAAGTGCTCTTCAAAGTCAAAGTTTTTTCTTTGTTAAACATAGGTGGAAAAATAGGTGTTTAAAATAAAATAGGTAGGTACAGAGATCTCTATGTTTTGCCGTTAACGGCGTACAAATATCAAGTAAGCATACGAAATTACAATTTAGTATTAAAAATGTTGTTAAAATTAAATGACAAGCTAACAGAGTTAAACTATCCTCTATCAAGTTAAAAATATTGCATACAGAATTTGTTTAGAACATTTAAAATGTTAGAAACATAAAAACATTTATAACATTTCTTATGTATTAGTACTTGTCACAGATTAAAAACACAACCTCTTTGTTGCTGAGATAAAAAAGTTAGTTACGACTATACTAATGGATAATCGGCCTATAATGTTCCCCACTGCTGGGACACAAGTCTTGACTCTTCGAGAGAGAGTGAGCTGTAATCTACCACGCGGGCCTAGTGCTGGTTGGTAGATGACACATCTTCGTTTTTTTTTTTGGTTCTACAATATGCTGTTTTTATCACGATGATTTCCTACACCGTTTCGAGACACAAAGTAAAGCGCCTGGCTGGGTCCGAACCCACTTTCAACTCGCAAGCCGGGCCGTTACCACTGTGCCGCCACTGCTCCTAAATATACTAAATACTAACAACTCCATATCAAGGCGCCAACAACTATGCAATAAGCTTAAGATTTATTCCAAGTACCTTTTCCACGCTAATTCTTAAGTGAGTAACGAGTCTTGTTAACTCCCATTCAAATATAGCCCGTGTTAGTTAAAACGCGTCGTATAAACCGCTCTCCACAGAAAACTAACGGCCCTGGATGAGGCCACGGGACGTTTTAAACAAAGCCAAATAGATATATGGGTGACGACCTCAATTTACGATGCAGGAATTGTGAATGACGAAACAAACCTGAGTTGCGGTGGCAAAAAATAAATATTACCAACAACAAGACAAATTCGGCTGATTGATACCGTTTTCGGTATTCATATCTGTTTTAGTTTTTTTTTAAGTTATTGTTTTGCGTTTTTCGTGTACTAGTAGTACTTAGGGCGGGTTGTTTCACGTCCACTTAACGCATGTATATACGTCAAAAATGGCGCTAACTGTCGTCAAACCAAAAAAAGGAGGGAGTCGGGGGTTACGTCCGCTACGCGTAGCGTCCGTTTATGGCCCTATTGTATTCTTGAAGGTAATTTTTTCTCGGATCAGTCGCGTTTAGGGCATGCAAAACCGGTTTTCCGGTTTTGCGCAAAACCGGAAATCGGCCAAAATTTAACGATTTTTGAAAACCGGTTTTGAGAGCCAAAACCGGAGCCAGCTCCGGTTTTGTCAACATTTTTTTCGAAGTAATGTTATTTTGTAGTTCGTCTTCAAAGTTACAAAAATGTTGATTTTTTTGGTTATTGTGGGTGACTGTGTTTAATATTTGAAGATGCTGATTGTGTTTTCTATGTTTAAAATATATTATTTTGATAGCAGACGTAATAGGTACCAAAGATACCAAAAACTTACTTGTTGTTGATTTGATCTCAGTTAATTAATCTTTGTACTATTATAAGTTCATTGTTATCTGTACAATTATTATGGTTTGGATTTTAAAAAAAAAGTAAAAAAACTAATACCCGACTACGACAAAAAAAAAACGACGCTGAAAAAGTATGAAACAAGATTTTCATACTTCGAACAGAACAAAAAGAAAAACCGTAGTCACACGTTATTAGTGTTTCGGTTAGTACCTATAACGTGTGATTACGGTTTTTCTTTTGTTCTGTTCGAAGTATGAAAATCTTGTTTCATACTTTTTCAGCGTCGTTTTTTTTTTGTCGTAGTCGGGTTTTAGTTTTTTTACTTTTTTTTATTTAAACAATTTTGGTGTTAATTTTAACACATGACTTTTGTCCGCTAGAGGGCGTCGCTTTAAATTTGAGCAATATTTTGGAAATGTACAAGTGAAGCCCTTTCAAATGATACCAAACATGGCGTATTTATCTCAATTTTTATTTTTAACACATTACTTTTTGTCCACTAGAGGGCGCCGTATCGAGTTTTGTGCAACGTCACGTAGCCTATGTTCAGCGGACAATTAAGACGGTTCTAACGATACCTCATATCTCGAGTTCCGATAAGTAGATTAGGAGCTATGAGGGAACAGATGAACATACTCACATACATACATAGCCTGTTAAAACTTTTAAGAAAAAAAAAAACCGACTTCCAAAAAACACTACAAAGTGAAAAATAACTTTAATTTCGGAAGTCGGTGTCTTTGGATCTGTATTTTAGTTTTTTGCCACCGACTTCCGAAATTAAAGTTATTTTTCACTTTGTAGTGTTTTTTGGAAGTCGGTTTTTTTTTTTCTTAAAAGTTTTTATTTCACGCTTTTTAGTGGGTCTGCTTATAATTTATCTAAGTTACAATAGCTTAGTGCTCATCGCCTTTTACAAACAAATTATTGCTTTTCCCGATGCGGGGAAGTTAATTGTTGAGGAGTTCTCCAGGTCCACCATCAGCTCCATATCACCATTCACATTGTGACGAGTATAAATTGCTTAGCAACCAAATTAAAGTAATCGAATAGCAACCCGTGAAATACTTATATATTATTGAGTAGTTCCGGAGGCCATCTGTGGTCTTCATTATCAGTTCCACTTCACCAAATGGTGCTTTCCGAGAGCAAGTGCACGAGTTACTATAAAAAATACCCAAATCGCTATAGGTGTGCCTATAATATTTGAAAAGTTCCTTCGATTTCTCCAGGATCCCATCATCAAATCCTGACCTGATGTTTTTAGACTAGATGCTGATAATCCTGGCTGCAGCATCAGGTCAGGCTTATGTCAACATTGCATTGAACTTAAAATTTAGTCCTGTTTAAAATGAGCCCAAACACGACTACTGTGCTGTAATTTCAAGGTTTGTACTTTTTCTGATGCTCCTGGCTTCAGCATCAGGTCTCTATGTACTTCGGTGTTCCTCATTAACAGTACGTTTATCCACACATCGAGCCCTTTTCAATGAGCCTAAACACGATATATCTGCTGTTAGTTGTCGAGGAGTTAGGTACTCTGCAGACTATCCTGACTGCAGCATCAGGTCATGACTTGATGATCATGAGACCAAATGTGACAAATGCCCTATCAAACATCAAAACAATTTACTAATTTATAAAACAGCCCTTGCCTGTTCGAGTAACTTCTTACTGTTAAGGAGGTGTACCTTCCATCATCAGCCCAGCTACCTGAGATGGTAACAATCATACGCAAATACACAAGATACTTCATAAAATATGCGAAAAACAATAAGTGAGCCTATAAAATTTGAGGGTTGCCCTCGATTTCTCTAAGATCCCATCATCAGATATTGAAATGGTGACAATGGGACCACACTGGAAGCACCAGCTTTCAAATAAAAAAAGAATCATGAAAATCGGTTCACCCAGTCGCAAGTTATGAGGTAACAAACATAAAAAAAAAAAAAAAAAAAAAAAAAAAAAAATACAGTCGAATTGATAACCTCCTCCTTTTTTTGAAGTCGGTTAAAAATCATAACCCTCCTTTGGCTTTGCCGTAGTCGGGTAAAAAGAAATGTATCATACAATTTGTTTTATTTATAGACTAACCCCCTTATTCATAATCCTATTTTATCTCTATTTTAGCTAAAATAGGTTTATAGAACGTTTGTCTTTATCTGTCACGTTGTCATTTCTGTGTGTAAGAAAGAGACAAACCCCATTTTAACTAAAATAGGTTTGATAAGTTTTATGAATAAGGGGGTTAGTGGGTATTTAAAAAAAATGGTGTTTCTTTTTAAATTATACTACATTCGATTTTTTTTGCTAAAACCGGAGCTAGCTCCGGTTTTCGGTTTTGGTCCCAAAAAAACGATGTTCAAAACCGGTTTTGATGACTTTCCGGTTTTGCATGCCCTAGTCGCGTTACTGCCGTTCTATCTAAAAGTGCACTCAACGCTAGAAGTACTTGTTATTAGAAAAATAACACACAAATTTTTGTGAAGCATGGTACTAGGCGAGCAGACTTATCAGGAGATACTTTTTGTCACCCCCACACACGCTCATTTTTAAAGGTGTATGTATGTATGTTTGTCCACGCATTTCTCCGGGATTGTGAACAAAACTATTGTATCTTGGGATCTGTATTTTTTAGTTTATTTTTGCCACCAACTTCTGAAATTAAAGTTATTTCATTATTTTGATTTAAGTAATTTCTTTTTGGAGTCGATTGTTACGTTAACCAATCGTTTGAAACAACCAGTCATATTGAACCTAGGGATTGGATTATTATTGTGAGCTAGAGAAATTGCAAGGTAAGAAAAAGCAAAAAACTCAAACGATTTTCTATACCCACCAACTAGCAACCCGAGCTTGCTTCGCAGGATTTTTATAACTTAACAAAACATCATAAGTTCTTTAGTATGTGAGAGTTTCATATTAACATTCAATGGTACTTATACACATACCTAAACCTTCCGAAATAAAATCTTTAAATAATTGTAAAACTGCATCAAAATTTGTCGCGCAGTTTAAAAGAACAACGCATTCACACATACAGACACGAAAAGCAGATTATTTGGTAAGATATTTACCCAACAACAAAACATTGATTGAAATAATTACACCAATTACAACCACAACATTTGACGCTAAACATAACCCTTAGAAACATAACAACCGTTGTGTTACATTTCAAAATCCGTCAATTTGAGTTGAGGATAATGTAACAAGTCACTTAACGAAATGATCGGATTATGTTTCATTGACAGCGCAGCGCATGATTCATGTTCAGTTGGCGACTGGCCAAACGGTGCGCTTAAATAGACGAGACCGTGCTAGATTAGGTTGTGTTGTAGGGAAAGTTAGTACCACTGCAAATACTGCAGAGACACATGCACTTAGAGTTTGGTGATGTCCGGGATATTACGACTGTAAATTCTAATTGAGAATTCTGTAGATTAACTGAAATTCATTTATTATAGTAAATAGTATGTATGTGTTTGTGTATACAGGATGTTATGGAAAGGGTATATCAATACAAACGGGTTGAAGAGTGTATCTGGTCTAGAATCTCTGTACGAAATTTCAGCTCAAAAGCATTAACTTTGAAAATGCTTAATATTTTTTTATTTCGACATCACGGCGCTGCACTGGCGCGCGGCAGCGTGATGTGCGTGTACTAGGCGCACAGACACACTACAGATAATGGATAATGACTCTCGTACTGCGGTGACACGTTTGTTATGATTTCAATTTAATAAACTATCGAAATAAAAAAATATTAAGCATTTTCAAAGTTACTGCTTTTGAGCTGAAATTTTGTACAGAGATTCTAGACCCTCTTAAACCCGTTTGTATTGATATACCCTTTCCGTAACACCCTATAACTTATTTATGTATTTGTGTACCTAATTTTAAGTATTTTTGAAGTGAAACTTCTTTACGCACGCTTGACTTGGGGAGTAAGTTGGCGAACGCGTGACGTAAGCGTTGCGAAAAGAGTGATCGGGCGAGGCGAACGGGAGTTAAGTGGGGGATATAAGCAAGAGAAAGCAGTGCGCGCGCACATTTTATTTCTCACTTCCTCTCATAGCCAAATACGTTTGAAGTTTCACTTCAGTCGTGTGGTCATAAGCATACTCGGTTTTTTTTATCATTGTTCCTCTTAACCAAAGCACCTGCCATCTAATCTCTTCACCACCCTTGGTTGACTGGTAGAGAATGCCTAAGGCATTAAGTCCGCCTTTGTACCTTTTTGTGCGAAAAGTTTAAATAAATAAATAAATTCTTGCTTCCATTAGTCGTTTACTTTTGAACTGGAAATTGTGAAGTCATATTTTGTTTATACAGGGTGTAAGGTAACATAAATTCAGCACATGATAAAAAGTAGATAAACAAAAGTGTAATTTATGGAACAGTCAAAATCTATGGAACAGTTGTTCTTTGAAGTGAAAACTACTTTGGGCGTGTTAGGCATTTTTTTAAATGGGAAAAAACCATTGAATTCACGCCACTGTTACTGTAACCGACACCGCTTCAGACGCTCGGTTTTAATGTATATCCGATATGTCAGTGAGTTATGGCAAAGTATTCTGTTTGTGTTTTGTTTTCACTTCTGTCGGCACTCCCGGAGTGCCACTTTTTTCATGTATTACAGCTCGGTGTATTTCTAGATGTTTAGTATAATGAGCATGTTATTGTAATAGCTAAATAAATGATTACTTAGTCGATTGTGAAAGAAAAAGCGGTAGATCGGCGGCGAAATTTCACGCGGATAAAGTCGCGTGCAGAAGCTAGTTCTTTGCTTTATCACCAGTGATCGGAGTAGGTAGATTGATTTTTGGTACTTGTATCATAAATGCCCACAGAAAGAAGAACGTGGATAAGCCATTTTCCCAGAAAGCAATTCCGGTATTTCCGGATCCAATTAAATATTGTTAATGTTGGTAGTGATATTATTAGGTCCTTACATATGAAATTGGCGTTTTGTATGGAAGGAACAAAAAGTCGAATATTTTTTAATATAATATATTTAATTAATCAAAGTATGAACCATTGTTTTCAATGCACTTTTGCCATCTTATAGGTAGTTCATTGATCCCTTTACTAAAAAAACCAGTCGGACGGGAATCAATAAAATCTTTGAAGGCGATTTGGACTGCCCCATCGGAGTTGAATTTTTTCCCTTGCAAAAAGTTATCCAAATTGCGAAAAAAATGGTAATCTGTTGGAGCAAGGTCCGGGGAGTACGGAGGATGTCTAAGACATTCCAATTCAAGCTCTTCTAATTTGGTAGCCGTCTGTTGCGCAGTGTGTGGTCTGGC
Organism: Amphipoea lucens; assembly: GCA_947508005.1. NCBI lineage: Eukaryota > Metazoa > Arthropoda > Insecta > Lepidoptera > Noctuidae > Amphipoea > Amphipoea lucens. Next base: position 21,513,792 of record OX382360.1, on the reverse strand, counting down.
GTTGTCGTGAAGCAGCAGTGGCGTGGAGCGATTGACCAGCCTTGGTTGTTTAGCCTCTAGCTTTTCCATCATGGTTTGTAATTGCTGACAATAGACATCAGCTGTAATAGTCTGGCCAGATTTGAGAAAACTGTAATGAACAATACCGGCACTAGTCCACCAAACGCTTACAAGTAACTTTTTTGGGGTTAATTTTCGCTTGGGGCAGGATTTGGCTGGCTGGCCAGGATCCAACCATTGCGCTGAGCGCTTCCGATTATCGTAAAGAATCCATTTTTCATCACAGGTAATGATTCGGTTTAAAATACCTTCATTGTTGTGCCGGTTCAGTAATGTAACGCAGCAGTCGACGCGCGTTTGCCGGTTTGCTTCAGTCAATTCGTGAGGTACCCATCTTTCAAGCTTTTTAATCTTCCCAATTTGCTTCAAGTGAATTAAAACAGTTTTATCACTAACATCGAAGCCTGCAGCTAACTCGGACGTGGTTTGCGATGGGTCCGCTTCCACAATAGCCTTCAATTCTCCATTATCAACTTGGGTCTCAGGCCGTCCACGGGGCTTGTTCTGCAGGTCGAAATTTCCAGAACGAAAACGTTGGAACCAAAAACGAACTGTGTTTTCTTTTGCAACATGACCGCCATACACATCATTCACCCTTCGAGTCGTTTCCGCAGCACTAGTGCCACGGCGGAACTCGTACTCGTAAATAATGCGATATTTTAAATTTTCCATTTTGTAAAATGAGTGACGCAAACAGAAAAAACAGAAGAAAAAAAACAAATGAATGACGGTCATCGAAGCACAAATACATGAGTAAATAGCTGTACAAATTTGAATTTGGAATTCTTTACCAAAGAGGAGAAATTCGTGATTAAAGTGGCCAGTACGAAAAACGCCAATTTCATATGTAAGGACCTAATATTACTACTCAGTTCAAAATTTAAAGGAAGGTGTCAAAACTAAATTAATTTGTTATTTATCTGTTGAATAATAAAAACAATCGAATTCCGAAATTCCGGAGGAATGTCCATACTAATACCCGTAACGAATATACGACGAGTTAACGTATATACGTTTCGGATCAATGATCCCAATTTAATCTACCTACTCCAATCACTGTTTATCACACTAATATTATAAAGGCGAAAGATTGTGAGTGTTTGAGAGGGTGTGTGAGGGTGTGTTTATATGTTTGTTACTTCTTCACGCTCAAACGGCTGAACCAATTTTGATAACATTTTGTATGGAGGTAGCCGAGCCACAATTGATGTTCTATTGTTTCGTCGCCAACAGGCGACGCGCGGTGCTTGACCGTTAACATAGGCTACTTTTTATCCCAAAATTCCTACGGGACCGACACTTATGCGAAAACCGCCGGGCGCAGCTAGTCTATCATAAAGCAAAGAATGACAAACACCGTCACTTGAACCTTGCAAATATTTCAAAATCCTAGCAGTGGTAAGTATCCCTGTACGAGTCTTTATAATCCGAAACCACACCACGTGCGACAGTAACGCGTTTCGTTAATGATCACATTATGCATAAAGTAGCAAGTAGTTGTGTTGCTCACGTACTCAGTATCTGAGCTAAATGGAACTGTTGTTGTAGAGGATACTGGTTTTTATTTGAATTTTAGTCAGAGCACCGGGTTGGATGTAGGTAATGGTTCCTAGGTTGAACTTAATAACTTTTTAAGTTGAGGATGTTGTCCAATTAGTCTGAAAATGTTAAGTGCCGCATCATGGGTGGCTGAGATGCGAAATGTCGGGTCTGATTCACGATCCGACATATGTAGTTTAGATACGTGTAAGCACTCTACGTATAATTCAAATTTAAAATACATTTAATAAACTAGTTTTAACGAACGTATCAAACACGTGCGTCGGAAACAAATACGTGCGTTGGTACTGAGCGTTTACCAAGACCATCCCCTGTCCTGTCAATCTAATATACTGTAACTTTTGAAAACCATATGTGAGATTTTTGACGATACACAGTTTCCCAGCATGTTTATACCTTAATTTGAATGTAGTACAGTGTTTTTTAGCTTGCCATATCTTGCAAAATATGCATTGTAATGAAAAAAATCTTGGTCAGGGGTACTAAACAGACTTAAAGAAACTGATTGGGCTTTTTTGAGCTAAAACACTGTAAGTTGAGTTACAGTCTTTTGGATTGGCACGGCAGCCCAGCTCAACTGTCGACTGTCCCAACACTCGGTGTCTCCGCCAGTCTCCGCTGCATCCCTCACATCACTCACGACGATCATCACTGACGAGTAGGGCTCGCTTGCGTTTCCGATCACATGGTTTCGTTTTTGAATCAAATTGTTAAATGGCGCTGTCCAGAGTACTGTGGCGCCATCCATTCACGACATATGGATGAAGTAGGAGATACGTAGATATTTTTTTTAGAAAATCTGTAAGGGGCCGTCTCCACGAGTGAGAGAATCGCAGCGATAGTCTCGCCATGCCTTCCATTTTCGCCGCGTTGATATCGCCGTGTGGAAACACGTTCTAAGAGAGTGTATAGAAATACGTGGCACGACGATATTATCGACTCGATTCTCTCGCTCGTGGAGACGGCTCCTTAAGGAGGTCTCAGATTCAACAAAAAACGTCAAAACAACAGGTAAGTCTGATATCAATGACATAACCCTTACTCCAAGCTGCTTGGTGCTTGACCTAAAAACGTCTTGGCACTCCACGCTTAACTAAACAACTGCATTTAATCCCGAACTGCACCAACTTATTTACGACGCTATAAACACTTCTGCTGACCTCACAAACGTAGTCGACCGTAACAATAACAATGCACATAAAGGCACAGCCACACCTAACAAACATTATTTACTTCTTATCAATTTTATTACATAACATAAAACGATTTAGCCAACAGATTTCCCGCGGTATACAATCGATTAAAATAAATCATTTGCCGCCGCCCGCGGCATTCTTCAAGCGATGTGCGGTCGCGTTGAAAAATATTTTGATTGCGAAAATTCTGCACCGATTTGCAGACTCCGAGGAATTTCTTCATTTAATGGACCCTTTTCATGAAAAATTTCCACTTTGATAGGTCTTGTGGAAATTTTTAGGACTTTAATTTTATAGTTTGAGTTGTTTTAGTCTAAAGTTGTGAATTTATTGCTAAACTTTGTTTCTAGAGATTTATTTATACTGATAGAATACAAAAATCTGTCAGTGTAGGTAAGTGAGTAATTAGATAATTGCTCCAATCATTATTTTACAATATTGCCACATAAAAGTCTCTTTCGCAATATTTTTTTTAAACAAAGAGGGTATCGAACTTTCAACTGGAAATATTGAAGCTACATAATACAAAAAAAAAATATACATTCAATCGGACACTCACTTCGTTGAAAATAATTATTTTTAACAAAGTGATGCCAATAACTTTCCTACCCTCAATAATTATTTTAACGCGTTCTTCTCAAATAACACTATTAATAATTTTAACAGTGTTATTTGAGAACCCAATTCACCGCCATTTGTAGATCAAGATGAACAAAGTATTTGACGTTAACAGTAATTAAGATCGACCCTTATTTGTAACCCTTTCAGCGCTAGTAATATATTAGGTTACAACATTGTGGTATTGGGGTTATGATGACAGGGGAATCAATATGTCTGGATAATAATGACATTAATGATACATCTTCTGTTATTTCTTGAAATAGGTAATTGAGGTAGCTGTCATATGTATGAATCTATGTATGTGTTGATAATTATAGTTATCGCGTTTTAGCATGGCACTAGCGGACATAGCCCTTTGCCTAATATTTCTCCGCAGGGACCCAAACTATAAACTATGTATGTTTTTTTTTTATTTCACCACTACTTCAGTTTTTGGTACAGTCAAACAAGCTATTTAGTATACAGGCAGCTAACTTGCAACTACTTTTAAACAATGGTGTGCTGAGTTAATCAATTCTTTTATCTACACCCATGCTATAAATCCTCTATAAAAATTTCTGAAACAGTAAGCTAATTGCCAACATTAAAACAACCAGTGTCATATTATGTTGTACTGAATTTCATTATGCAACTCGTTTTCAAAAAAAGAACCTTGTCATGCACGCGCGTTTCACTACCACAGCACAGTAATTTAAAAAAGGAACTTATAGGTTATTCGAATTCACGTCGTATGCCGCCGGCCACCATTTTTGTTCTATATTAGTAATGCAAAAAAACTGTTTCAGAACCTTTTATAGAGGATTCATATCATGGGTGTAGATAAAGTCTTGTATGCAACTGTACATAATTAGGTATCAAAACACTCATGTGATAAACCCACATTTGTGTTTTAATACCCTTTATTATAAAACAGTTGCATAAATAACTATTATACCACCCTATTTAATTAAGGATGCCATAAGCTGAAAAAGTTATAAAACTAAATATTGGCAATACATGATATTAGAAAATGTAAGTGGGTCAATGGCCGCAATTTTCATGCTAAAATGCGACCACTATAGTAATGAAGCGAGAAATTAATTTGACGTGAAGCAGCTTTAAGCAGCTTTTAGGTTAGTCTGGCTAGGATATTTCAAAGTATAAGTAAGTCGAGGTAAGGCGTGCTGGATCATAACACCCAGCAGTCTTTGCTGGATTAACCGTCGTTCTATTAATTATAATAAACGAGGCACTTCAGAGGTACTCAAGACTTTCATTAGTTACTAATTTCTTGATTCATTGTCTGAACTAATATAATATTATATGTATTATACAGGGTTATTGGAAAAACTCCAAAAACCTCTTAAGAGGTCATTGTACTCATCATTATAAACAACTTTTAATATGATACCAAACCTGAAATCGCAAAAAAAATCAGCTGTTCCCTATATTTATGTTCGTCTAACTCGTCAAAATGTAGAGAACAGCAGATTTTTTTTTCGCGATTTTAGGTTTGGTCCCATAGTAAAAGTTGTTCATAATGTAGAGTACAATGACCTCTCAAGAGGTTGTTAGTGTTTTTCCAATAACCCTGTATATTATAAAAAGAAAAGATTTGATTTCTTGTGCTTGTTTGTGGGCTTTCACGTTATTACGGTTGAACGGATTTCGATAATACTTACATGATTAGACCATGACCTGAATTAGGACATAGGATACTTTTTATCTTTTTTTTTAAAGCTTAATGGGCCCGCTTTTGACCTCGATCACGCCTGATGGAAAGCGATGTATCCCGATATACTCACGGGATCGCACCGCACTAATATACTCATATATTCATCACATTTTGCTTTCAAAAACCGCCGTAAATATGGACTACGACCTTAATAAAAACACATACGACAATAATGTCATCAAACTTTTTAATTAGATTACCTAGCCCTAACATTCTCCACATTATAAACACAAATATGAATTAACTAAATACATTTTATAACCCCAGTCAGCCATGACAGTTTACCTTTATCAGTCGCCACTTCACGTCACCATCTGTTTTCGTCATATCAAACGCGTTTACATTACTTATTATAATTTATAATAACTTAAAAGTGGCGCCCTCCCACGGAGTTTGTGTGTATTTATGGTCACGTCGATAATTTGGTTAGTAGCTGAATATCGATTTTATGATTTTAGGTTTATGAGTGGTTGATTTTTATGATTTTGTTAGTAAAATTATGGCGAAACTAACGTTCTATTTAATAGTTCCTAGTTAGTGAGTAGTTCTATAATTATGATAATATGATCGATACTAAATGTATGTGTAGTATAAGTACAGCAGTGCTATTCTGTAAAAAACTCACCGTGAAAACTTAGGTGAAGTGAGCTTCCAATACTGTCAATCCGTTCCAGCAGGTGGATTGACAGCTCACTCCACGCTCACTTCGCCTAAGTTTTCACGGTGAGACGGTTACAGAATCGCACGGCAGGTCTACCTAACCCTTCGAGACTGACGGGCGTGACGTTGTGTTACATCAAATCTTATCAAAATGGATTTTATTACCATAAAATGCGGCTCAAACTATCAACTACCATCCAAAAATCTTGTGCATACTAAGTAATACATCTTTTGGCCCCAATATTAGAACTTGCACTAGTGAGTTCCAATGAAAAATGACCAGGAGAATGCTATTGGCTTAGTCTTAACCCCTCTAGCGTCAAGTGTATACCACGTGTACATAAGAGACAGTGCTCGAAACGTCAACAGTACACCAAGTGTACACAACAGTGTCATTGTCATTGTTATAACAATGACTTTACTGCACCCATTAAAAAAAAACAGTCAATTAAGTCACCTGCATCCGTCAGGGGGTGGGGGGGGTGATTCTAAACAACTTGTGCTATGAAACTAAAAACCAGAATTGTAAAAAAAAATGCATCGAAATTGTCTACTATTGTTTTCGATTTTGTTTTTCACGAATCGTCTAAAAGTTTCGTAGCGAAAGTTGTTTAAAATGACGAGTAGAATTTTACCCCCTAGACGGATGCAGATGACTAAATTGCCACCCTTTTTTTATTTTATGGATGGGAAGTCCTCAAATGACCCCTCCCGCTCTGGGTGGAGCGGAAGGGAGTGTCAGACTCTTACTGACTAAAACCCATCCGTGTTCCTTCTTTAGCCCTTTATGTTCCGGGGTAGCGGTAACTATTTCGGACGATCCCGCACCCCCGGCAGGGATCGGCCCTGACAGGCCCCTTCCTTTATGCTGACATCTCTTTGAGGCGCGCTCGGAACATGTACGCGCCGTCCGGCACGGGCCTGGTCTTTGGATGGTGAACTAAAATCGCCACCCTGTATAGCAGTTACTCTAGAACAAGATTCAACCGCAAAGCGTCCTCAATAGCAATACATCGAAATAACAAAGCAATAACGATTACGTTATGAGAATCACTTCATTGTCATAATCAAACCTATACCACCCCTAATTCAGATAATGAATGAGAGACCCAAAAGATAGTATCGGAATGTAATTTCCTCCTCGAATCGGATAGGATTATATTTATGGTTATTAACATTTATTATGTTAGTGGTTAATTATTATTATTATTTACTGGTGTTTGCAATTGAAGGGTTAGTTGGCAATACTCAAGGTATTGTTTTTAGGGTCAAATTTATTATTGAGATTAATTTGTCTGAGGTACTTATTGCAAAGGTACAATGGTAGTAAATATATCATACTAGCTGCGCCCCGCAGTTTCACCCGCATAAGTTTCGATCCCGTGGGAATATCGGGATAAAAAGTATCCTATGTCCTTTCCCAGGACTCAAACTATCTCTATACCAAATTTCATCTAAATCGGTTTAGCGGTTTAGGCGTGAAAAGATAACATACAGACAGACAGACAGGCAGAGTTACTTTCGAATTTATAAGTATGGTTTGCCTGCCTTCTACATTATCGTCTTGAAAAGTTTCAAAATTGTTTAGTGTGCATACACACGACTCACGAGCGACACGCGTGAACGACATAGGCAACAGCCGCAGACGCGTCGACGCGACGGCTGCAGTTCTTCTGCCGTTGACGCATGTCGCTCGTGTGTTCATATGAGCAAGTGGTGATTAAATTTAAAGTGTAATGTTACTGTTAGAGCGGTTCTGCACTATATTCGATCCAAATCCGAGAAATGCTGGTCCAAAGTGACCATTTAGTTCTATTTGTATGAGAGGTTGCGCACTAGATCCGAACTCTATCAGTCCGAATTTAGAACATTCCCAATTCGGATGTAAGTCGGATCCTTAATTCGGATTCGGATTGGATGTAGTGCAGAAGAACCGGTCTTACTGTAATTTTTTGCCTACATCATCATCCCACTGGTCAAAAGTTCTCTCCCATGACTTCCAGCTTTTTCGATCCAGTGCTAATGTGGGCCAGTGGTCGTTTGTTTTGTCCAGCTGGTGAAATGTAATGAAACCATTTTTTATTTTAGGCACATTGTTATTTTTATAATCCTAGCTGTGCCCCGCGGTTTCACTAGTAGAAATCTCGATCTTTTGGGATTATCGGTATAAAAAGTATCCTATGTCTTAATCTAGGTCATGGTCTACCCATGTACTAAACTTCAACCCGTTCGGCCGTTTTAGCGTAACAAACAAACATACAAAAAATATTTTCTATTTATAATATTTAATTATTATATACCTAGTTTAGGTTTAAATCAAACATGACACGCTTGCCGCTATTTAAATTCATAAAAATAATTAAATTATACTAAGGCACGAAATATTAAAACAAAAGATGTTAGAGATTATAATTATAATTAGGGTGAACAAATTGTTATCATAATCATTGATCTTAAAACTAATTGAATAGGTAAAAAATAGAGACGCTTTTTACAAGTTCTTTTAATTTGACTACCATTCAAAATAGGTATGTATCTCTTTTTACTAGAAAGAATTGCTGATGGAAAATAACAGAATCTGATATGTTTTGAATGATTTATTTGTTTATTTGATTTACACGGCTTATGAAACCAATTACATAAATCAAAGTATTAATTAGTACTAACATAAAACAAACTAATAACAACAATTAAATTCTATTATTTTCACAATAATTGAGGCACATAACCATTAAATTGGCGAATTTATTATCGAAAAGATCGCAGTCCGGGTTGGCCTCCACGAGCTTATTTAGTGCGGTCAATACGCGAGGTACGGGGGACGCAGCACGGGCCACAGTCCGACACGAAGGCACGGCTAGCAGTCGATGTTTTCTGCCACAGAGATAATTGTTCGGTATATAAAGTCGAATCAGCTCATTATGGATGTCAGAAGCATCCGTCATACCCTTGCATATTTTGAGCATAACGCCTACCTGGTTACATGCCCTTCTGGTCTCCAGCATATGATATCCCAGACATCCTAAGATAAAACCGTTTACCTATATTTTCTGTATGTAGATAATTAATAGAATTTTCTCAAACATGCTTGGAAATTTGAGCATTATTTTGACAACCTTGTTCGAGGAATTAGTTATCCAAAAGGTTATTTTAGTGAGCGCAATAAAAATGATGGATTGCCTTATTATATTTACGCACCCCTTTCTTTTACGCCCTTTCTTTTTGACACAAGTGAGTTATGAAATATTCTTTTTTTAAACCCATTTACTTTTTAAAGACTATTTTAACATAATAAATACGATTTAGGCGCAGAATGCCCACTTCCCAAAATGCTGGTTACTTTATTTATTAAGGACCTACCAATTTTTCTTGTCTCACTAAAGAGAAGATTTTTTAGAAGACAAAATCTATGCTGTCTTTATTGTTCTCGGATGACATTATGCTGGGTACCTACACATTGGTGAAGCGTTAGTGCTCATACACACGAACGATATGCGTCAACGTGTCGGCAACTATAGGCCGACCACTTAACTGAGACGTTGCCTGAGGTAGCAGCGCGGTGCGGGAGGGGTGTGGTGACGTGTTGAGAGAGCTCAGTGATTCGTCAACTTGTGACAACTATCACCCCTCCCGCACCGCGCAGCTACCTCAGGCAACGTCTCAGTTAAGCGGTCGGCCTATAATGTTTCCCTATTTACCGAGTGAACAGCTAACATAAAAATGTTATAATCTGTTCATTTGGTAAATATCGAAATCCTCTGCCTATCTTTTTCCCAACTATGATGGGGTCAGCTTCCAGTCTTACCATATGCAGCTGCAGAATTTTACATGGAGCGACTATCTGACCTCTACAACTTAATAACTGGATAACACAATACCCTTTGGTAAGATTAGTTGTCAGAGTTTCGAACTTCTGACGACTCGTAACGATTGTCAAAGGCCCAGGACATAGAAATGTAAAAATATCTATGGTCCAGGAATAACAACCGGGGCCCACGGCTTAACGTGCTTTCCGAGGAACGGAGGGGTCTTCGTATTTAAATAGAGAAACGTATGAGAACGAAAATGGAACGAAATACCCTCTCATACAAAGTCCATATGGTTGCATACAAACTGCAAGCTCACTAATAATTTCAGCCTAATTACAAGTAATGCTAATACGTTCGAGATAGCTGATCTAACAAGCCCATAAACCGAACATTACATTATCAATAAATCATATTGATGACTCCACTAACTACGTCAGTAACCACGACAAAGCAATTAGCCCATCTAAATATGCCTACTTAAGGTGCATGCACACGGTCGCACACCAGTCACGTCACCAGCCAGTCATATAAAAAAATACAAGAGCTGAAAAGGGGTCATTGTACCCCATTCGACCACACTAAAATCGCGCAAAAAAACTGAGGGGCAATTCTAGTAATTATAAGACCATTCACAGTTTGATCACAGTTACAATCTGTCAAAATTACCTATAAAATCTCTGCATTTTTGACAGTGATTGTCGCTGAGATGTGTTTGCTACTAGATTTTGAACGATTTAAATTACGCAAATTGGCCTTCTGATGTTCCATAGAGTTTAACAAATTATGTGAACACAAAATTTTAATGTAACCAACTAAAGTCGTAGAACATCAGCCCCACTCGTCAGTTACGTCGCAAACGGCGGCGAGCAAAACTGACCAAGTTTTCACCTACAACACATTTTCAGGCACATTACGTCCCTAACGTTGACGTGACTAATCGGTGACGTGTGACGGTGTGATTGATGTGTGTGCACGTACCTTTACGTTCGTCAATTCAATTGAAATAGGTATCTACCGACATAATACCTACACAATCTTGACTAAGCACTTATGGCTGTAGATTCAAAGAGACATCATCAATTTGAGGTACTTTAATTAATGTACCATTAAGATGTACCCTAACGTTTGTACCAAAAACCCGAGTTCCAATTGACGCCATTATAGGGGTCAATTGTTTGATACGATCGTAATGAAACTCTCATAAGAAAGGGACTTTAGTCTTTCCACCCCAGTCAATAAGTAAGATAATTCCTTGATTGTTTCCGTGACGGACGATCTAATTGTTCGATTCACTTCACTTGTTTAGCCATTAATATTATTAAATAACGTTGTAAGTTTATCAAGATGATATTTTTATTGTGTTAAAGGGATGATTTTTATATTAATGGTGGTGTACTTAGCGGTTGCGATGGGGTTCTCAGTGATTGATGGTCCTGAGTTCCTGACATCTGATAATATCAGTTTGAAAAGTGTTTTGTTAACTTATTTAAGTAATTTGACGGTTCAATGGGTGTCAATTATATTCACTACCTCCTTGATTCTTTGATATATAACTGATATATGTATATATATAAATATTTGATATTTTAACTGGCGATTGTGACTGGTGGTTGATATTGTAAATGACATTCGTTACCTTGTTGCAATTTAAATTTTGTTACAATTTGATATTAAAGGACGACCATTTTCATTTAAAATTAAGTATTTGCAAGAACGACATACATATAACTGCAAAGATATAAAAGAAGTATGAAGTACTAGCTTCTGCCCGCAGCTTCGCCCGCGTAAAAAGTAACTTGTAAGCGTAAAGTTGAACTATCATCTCAAGGGAACACATTACCGAGATAAAAAGTATCCTATGTGTTAATCCAGGCAATGGTCTATCTATGTGCCAATCTACATCCAAATCTGTTTAACGGTTTACGCGTGATTGAGTAAAAAACATCCAAACCTCCTTCCTCCTCCGCGCGCGTGCGCTCTTTTTTTTTGTATTTTTCGTTTTACTTTTTTTTTCTGTTGTATTTTAATTTGATTTTTTTCGTTTTTCAATTGCATACTTATTATCATAATACGTAGAAGAGCGGAGTTCACCTAACACAAGCATCTTCTTGCTTAAAAGGTGATCTCCATCTAATGTGTTTTTCATTTGTATGTAATTGCAATAAACATTATTATTATTTTTTAAACATCTTCACAAACTTTCACATTTATAATATTAGTAGGATTATGAGAGGAGTATGTAACAGATGGTGTTCTGTAGTTTTGCCTACTCCCATGGGAAAAAGTTTAAGTATGTATGTGTATTCAAAAGAACAACAATTAATTAATACCCCAGTGATAGTTAAACATTGCAAAAATGTACTTGCTGGGTGCAAAATAGCCACTGCCACTACGATAAACCACATAAGTTTGCATAATGGCATCAGATTCAAAGGTTATTGACTTTTTGTTGGTACAATAACATACGAGAATTATTAAACAGCCAATGAACCGTCACATTAAGTCGTTAAAATTTAACAATCGACTTGCAAAACTGATCATTATTTTAATGAAATTCCAGGTTCCTTCCACATCAATGAAGTGAAGATCCCACAAAATTGCGGTGTATGGGTACATGCGTTCATTGACCCTGATACATAGGATATTATGATTATTTCTAAACAAAACATTTTTTGGAACTGTACAGATGCCAGCACATCAACCTACTACAATCTGTCAAATTTCTTTAATACATTTTCAACTTTATCACTAAAGTATAAGGTTCAAAGTTGATTGGGAAAAGTTGACAGTTTCGGGTAGGTTGATGTGCTGGCGTCTGTACCTAAAGAGTTAGATAAGAAAGAAAAGAAAGAAATAAAATACATCTATATAGCACAGGCTAAAAGAAACACAATACACCAGATACATAAAAACAAATATATTTCAAATAAAAAGTGTAAAGTCCGATGTAAGAAATTAGCAGAAAAGTGTATCTCACGACTGCGCTAAATAGGCCCAACATAATGGTGAGGGAAGAGGGAGGTGAGGGAGAGAGGAGGTAAAGGAATCATAACCTCATCGCTACAACTACTATACAGGAATGTTATTCAACTGATCAATATACCAATACTGATTGTAGCTAGTTAACTCCCGGAGGCACTGCCGAAGGTTTTTTAAAAAGAAACGACAGGAGTCTTGTCGCGATGATGTTTTATTCAAGACTAAAATGGCGCGCTTACTAAATCTAATACATTGTTCTTAGCCTAGGTTCTTATCTCTACGGATGTGTGTCGCCGGGCGTCTAGCCATAACATCCCGGCGCTACCGCGAATGCTGTGTCAGCTCCGGCCGCCCAAGGCGCGTAACAACTAACACGAACTTATAATATTAGGGGTCGATACAGCATGCATAACTCCTCCCCCCATAAGTTCGAAATTATCGGAGGGATGATTATCATTGGGATGATTATTGTCACTCCGATCATTTCGGGATAAACGTTCTTTTAAGGTTTTTTTGTACTTACAAGCTATGAATACAGAAATGCTTAAAACTATAATAAAATATAACACTAGAGTGCCGACGCTAACACTTTTCACGTTAATTGGCTTTTCACTGTCGATTTTCACTTCACTTTTACTAACTTCCAATAAGTTATTTAGGTGTTGCAGATTTGTTAAATCACTAGTCTCCAAATTGATAGGCTTGCTTTGCAGATGTGGCTCGATGGGTGTTACATCAGGGAGATTGACGATTGGTAGTTTCGAAGAGCCGATATTACTTGTAGTATGATTAGATTTTAGGGTAACTCTACCAATCTTGACATCGCAGTGTCCATCCAAGGTAAGAGAGTAAGTACCTTTTATTTCTTCTTTTGTTATCTCGTTATTGCAGATTTCTGATAGTATACTTTTGGCTCTACTATAGATAATCCAACGCCTTTTCCCCACAGGTTGTATTTTAAGAGTGTGAATTTCAACTGGTACAGGATAACAGGAGCTTGTGTTATGGGAGAATCCCATTAATGCGGTTATGCAGGTGTCTTCCATTGGCAGCTGGGACTCGTCCTCGTAGCACAGGAACTTCGCCTCGTAGAGTTCGTTGCAAGGCTGGGAGAGCGAGACTATTTCGGACCCTTTTACTAAGAGGTAGGGGTATTTGGGAATAATGATTGTGGTCTGGTTAAAATGATTGGTAATAGGTATGGGGATTGCTCTGTAGTAAGTATATATTTCATCTTTAATTAAAGGTATTTCTAATATGAACGTTATTTGACTTCTCTTCGAATAAGCTTTTATTTCAATACACTGTTCCAGTTTAACTAAGTTATCATAGCTTACTCGGTACATAAGTTTATTAGATTTTTCTATGAATTTTAATGATTTGAACAATTCGTCAGACTTTATCAGAGACTGGTGTAATATTTTTAATTTACTGAATGTGACAGAAATTTCAATCTCATTCAGTCGGCTGTACAATAGTTGGAAATTGTGTAAAAATAGATTATAGATATTTACAAAGTTATGTATGGCAATGTTAATGCTAGTCTGATTAATTAATTTTGTCACTTCCCAAATTTCTTCTTCAATTTGAATGAAATTATTTTTAGTAGAGTTCGTTATTTTAACTAAAGCTTTGGAAATTTCAGTTATTAGCGTTACCTTGTTTGCTAATGCATCCTGACGTGTTTTTATATTATCAATCATATTATCATATCTGCTAGCGTCGTCATTGTCTAGGTTACCGGTAATAATCTTAATAATAGATCCTAGAGGGTTTAGAATTCCACGTTTAATCCTCATCGATGGGGCTAACTGCTTAAATTTTTCTATGCTACTGTTCATAACGTAATCCGTTTGGAGTTTTGCATCAAACAGCTGATAATTCGAGGTTTCATTTCCCAAATGTTTCTGTATATATTCATTAAAGTTTACATACCTTTTAATATTAAATTCTAAATCCTCGTGAATCGAACTTAAATCTAAAATCTTAATAATAGTCCACTTATTGTAACTTACGCTAGCTTGACCTTGTTTCAGAATCAATACGCCAGGGTTCTTATCTATCCTTTGAAGTTGAAGGGTGTGTATCCTGGAGGTCAGGGCCAGGAGCACGAGGAGGAACCTGTGGAGGTCGTTTAATGTCCTTAAGTGTCACTTTTGTGTCACGATTATTTATTTTAACAGGGCAAATGTTCCTAACGATTTCGCCTGATACTTGTGCTTTTTGAAAACGAGGTTTGTCTTTACTTCGTCTAATGTTCACTCCTTTTATGAATACAGTGTCTCCTTCTTGTATATCGAACGATGTTTCACCACCACGGTTTTTTTTTGACCTTTTCTTTGTTTGCTATTATTTTATCCGTTAAGTATTGGTAGAGATACTTAGTTCGCTTCATGTGATCGTTAACTAATTGTTGCGTATATTGTTTATTAAAGTTTACTGCGAAGGTGCTATTCGAATCGGTGTGTCCAAAAACAACTTCAAAGGGCGTAAGACCTGTTGTCGAATGTATAGTTTGATTGTAGGACATAATCGCGTACGTCATTACGTCGGCAGCATCAGTAATTAGGCGCTCATATTTTGCGATACGATATATTTCTAAGATGGTTGAGTGGAAGCGTTCTATTAAACCCATAGAATTAGGGTTATGTGCTGTACCTATGTGTAGATCGATTTTATAAAATTGAAGTGTTTCTTTAAGCAAGGTATTGTTGAATTCGGTTCCAGGATCGGCACTTATCCGGTTTGGTACGCCATAGAACGAGAAAAATTTAATTAATGCACGGACTACTTCGGGAGTGGATCGGTTTGAGAGTATGAAAGCCTGTCCTAATTTACTAAAAGCGTCTATTATCGTCAAAAAGTATTTCCCTTCTACTGAGAAAAGATCTATGAATATTTCAGCAAAGGGTTTTGTTTGTGTTTGTGTTAACTGTAATACTGGTTTCAAGGGTTTACGATCGTATTTTAGTTTTTTACAGGTTTCACATGAATTTATTACCGTGGCGACAGTTACGTCCATATTTTTCCAAAAGTAGTTTCGCTTTATTTTCATGAGAGTTTCCTTGATACCGCGATGGCTGGTTTTACCTTGATGGTAGGTAAGTACGACTGAACGTTGTTCGTCTTCGTCCTCTACATATATAATTCTTTTTGTGCATTCGTAAATTTTAACAGTATCTTTTTTAAACAGTTTAATAACAGCGTCTGTAAACTGGTTACGGTGTATTTGATCCTCAAAATAAAAGAAATATTTTATTTTAGGTTGTATGTATTCTAGAAGGAATTGTTTTACTAAGTGTGGATTATCTACAGGTAAGTGTATCTCGAAAATTTTTTGTTTATCACGTGATAAATCTTTTACTGATAATTGATTTCTGTTCCAGGTAAAGACAAGAACTTGATGGGGCTTCGTGTCTACAGCTTCATATAGGATAGGGATGCCGTTTGTATCGATATCTTGTGCTGAGTGTATTGTTTCAGGTAATGAGTCTGCTGTGAGGGTGCTGGAGGAAGATGCTCGGACTGGGTAAGATGACATAATGTCTGAAGGTGACGGGGCAGTCAATGTTTCTGAAGAGTCCGATATTGATATTGGACTATCAGGTCTTTCAGTATCACCTACGTTACCCTGTAAGGATGTGTTATTATCTTGATTGGTAAGTACATTTAATTTTATCCGAGACAGGGCGTCTGCGTTGCTATTCTGACTACCTTGCTTGTATTTTATATCGAAATCAAATTCGGCTAACCTTAGTTTCCACCTAGTTAGCTTACTATTCGGCTCTTTGATTGAATTAAGCCACGCTAACGGTCGGTGATCGGTGTATATTGTGAATTTGCGTCCGTACAAGTATGGACGGAAGTGTTTTGCTGCCCACACTATGGCTAGCAATTCCTTTTCTACAGTACTATACCGTGTTTCCGCCTCATTTAATGTCCTGCTGGCGTATGCAATGGGTTTTTCATTCCCAATAATTCCTTGTGAAAGGACAGCACCTACGGCGTAATTTGACGCGTCTGTAGTTAGGATAAAAGGCTTTGAAAAATCAGGGAATTGTAGTATAGGAGCGTTGACTAGTAGTTCTTTGCACCTTTGGAAAGCATCGATATATGGTTGAGTAATTTCTATTTTATTTTTCTTTTTCAGGCATGAAGTAAGAGGTTGTGTGATTTTAGAAAAATCCTTTATAAATTTTCGATAATAGCCAACCAGGCCAAGGAAACTTTTGATTTCGGTGGGTGTGCGGGGAAGGGGGAAGTTAAGTACTGCTCTGATTTTGTCATCGTTAGGTTCTAGGCCATGTTCAGTAATCTTGTGTCCCAAGTAAAGTACCTCCTTTCTCAGAAACTCACATTTGTCTAGTGTCACTTTGAGGTTGTTTTGTCTAAGGCGGTCGAATATCTTTCTTAACTTTTCAATGTGTTCTTGTAAACTATTCGAATATATTATTATATCGTCCAAGTAAACGAGGCAATGGATACCTTGCAAACCTCTTAGCACGTTATCCATTGCGCGTTGAAAAGTTGCAGGTGCGGTTTTAAGCCCAAATGGCATGCGGGTAAACTCAAAGTGTCCTGACGGGGTTGTAAACGCGGTTTTGTGTCTGTCTTGTTTCTCTATCTCTATCTGGTGATAACCACTAGCGAGGTCTAGTGTACTAAAGTAAGATGACTTTCCTAGTTTGTCAAACAAGTCATTAATATTCGGTAAGGGGTACTTGTCGTCGGTCGTTTTGTCATTTAAACGTCGATAGTCTACAACCATTCTGAATTTACGCTCACCCGAAGCATCCACCTTTTTTGGGACTAGGTGCACGGGGGCACTCCATGGCGAAAATGATTCTTGAATTACATTATCATGTAATAATTTATCAACTTGTTTTTGTATTTCAGCGTTTTGTGACGGTGGATGTCGGTAAGGTCTAATAAAAATAGGCTCTTCGTTTGTAGTCCGGATTTGGTGCTTTACTTGGTTTGTGAATGTTAAGGGAAGATGTTCGCAATAAAATATATCTCTATATTCAAAACAAAGTTTTTCTATAGCCTCGCGTTCTTCTAAGTTAGTGTGATCTAATCGTAATTTAGCTAAGTTTTGTTTCAGTAATTCATCAACTTCATAGTTATTCAGTAACTCATCCGATGTTACGTTTATTTCACAGGTATTAGTGTCATTAAGTTTAGTTGTAGTCAGAGGCTTAGTAAACGTAATAGTCACGCTATTTTGTGAAGCATTTTGAATAACGGTTGTCGCAGAATAATCTATGCATGTGACTATAGCGCTAGGCATACGTACGTTATTACCGAAATTTTTAAAGTCAATGATTGCATCACCGTTATTTAGATCAGTTGGTACTTTTACTATTGTTTCAGTTCGAGGGTCTAAAGTGATTTCACATGTGAGGCTGTATACTATAGGTATTTCTGTATCTCGTGTTTTTAAAATTTGCGTCTTCATGTCTATTGTTGCATCTAACATTTTTAATAGATCCGAACCTATTAATCCGTCGTATCGGCTATCGACATCGTAGACATAGAACTTGTGTTTGAGGAAGCTTTTGAAGGTTTTCAATAAGGGTATGTATATAACTTGGTCGTGTGAGCTACGTGCATGTGTACTAATAACTTCGAATGGTTCGTAATATTTATAGGCAGAAAAGTATTGATCGGCTTTTCCTGGGCTAATAAAGCTTCTTGTACTTCCAGTATCAATCATTAGGCGGGCATTAATTTCCGGAATATAGATGTGTGGTAATCGATTTATACTATTGCAATTTAAATTGATTACCTCGGTCGGTCGTTTCCCGAGGCTATCATAGGAAAATTTACGTATTCTTCTTGGTTTGTAGTCTCGTTGGAAACAGGCTCCACATTTTCGAAGTAGAAATTATTGTCATAGGCGGTGTGTTCGTAACTATCAGTAAGGTGTATATTATTTTCACAGTTTACGTAGTCAGGTTGGAAATCCAGGTCTTGGACTACAGGCGTTTCATTATTATTATTATAAAAGTAAAGCGTATTCTCATCATCGGGGTTATTTGTAATCATATTATTTCTAAGGGGACGGACAGTGCGCATAGATACATCAGCGTCTTGTGGCTGGGGTAAATTACGTTGTGGTTGATATTGCGGCGGTATACCGAATTTGAATTGCGGGTTTGGTGGATTAAAATTGGGTCTATTCTGTGCGTTATTAAGTTGAGGTCTAAATCCGTGTTGAGGTCCGTTACCGAATTTAAAATTGTTCTGGTTCGGCGGGCCGCCTGAGATGTACACTGGTGTATAGCCTCGAGGCTGTTGCATACCCGGTTTGGGATACGTTTGGTTTGGTATACCAAATCTAGAGTTGTTATTAAAACCCGACCTAAAATTATTTTGGGGCGGATGCGGAACTCCAAACTTAAAATTTTGGTTAACCGGATAACCGAAATTATTTACAGCTGGAACATTAGGTTTAATTGGAGGCTGGAATTTAAAACCCTGAAGGTTAGTATTCGGAAGAGGCTGGGCTGTTTTTGTATTACTTTTATTTTTTGCGTTATACTGAAATTGAAAATTGACCTCTTCCATGACGACGCTAAGTGCACTTTCTAAGCTTGTACAATTTTTGAGTCTTACGATTCTAATTAAATCCTCTGGCAGATTATATAAAAACACGTTAAGAGACAAGTTATTGTAAATCACCATTTTTGCTGCTTTCATTTCCTCACTAGCGAGTAAATTGACCTTGGAGATCAGAGTGCTGCGTATTTGCTGAATTCTGTTACAGAATTCCAGATAAGCTTCATTAGATTTAATTTTTAAATTTTCTAGCTCAATAGCCACGCAGTCCTCTGATCTGGGGTCACCAAAATGTTGAATAAAAATAAATTTTAGTTGGTCCCATGTGCTTATATCCTCTCTTTCACTTAATAGAGCCGCTGCTCTGCCACACAATCTACTAGTTATAGCATGGAAATTATAAGTTGTCTGAACAGCATTATTAGGGCCGTTAAAATTTCTTAAAATATATTCACTTTTCTTTATAAACAAATTTAATATATTTGTGTCACCATCAAACTTAGGAATTAAACTTAAAATATCTTTAGGGATCATTTGGACAGCTCCCCCAATTTGATCCGGCATTTTAATCAACAATTTAATCAGATTAGTTTACTTAAACACTTTATTTTATAAAATTATACTTAAAAATAGGCCTGCCAATTTTGTGCAGAAGTCAAATAACTTTCAACGATTTTAGTTTGGAAGTTACGTAATAAGTCCTACAGGAGCAACACAGGAAATAACAAGGACGAGACAGGATAGTAAAAAGGTCTACTTACAGTCTGCTCGATCCCATGCCTTCCCGTAGAGCTGCTCGTGCCGTGGACAGGAACCTTCGGCGCCAGACGTGGTAACTTATTTATTTGGTTCGAGGATACCCGAAGCCGCGCGCGAGACCGATTTTTGTGTACTCGAACACAGCGTTTAGACAGCGGATATCCTACCGGCTGCGCCAGTTAACTCCCGGAGGCACTGCCGAAGGTTTTTTAAAAAGAAACGACAGGAGTCTTGTCGCGATGATGTTTTATTCAAGACTAAAATGGCGCGCTTACTAAATCTAATACATTGTTCTTAGCCTAGGTTCTTATCTCTACGGATGTGTGTCGCCGGGCGTCTAGCCATAACATCCCGGCGCTACCGCGAATGCTGTGTCAGCTCCGGCCGCCCAAGGCGCGTAACAACTAACACGAACTTATAATATTAGGGGTCGATACAGCATGCATAACTAGCTACATTCAGTTACAAAATTCCAAGTATTAATGTTCCAAGAATTGAGAATTAATACCTTTTGGGAGAATCAGCAACAATTCCTGGAAACTATAAATACAAACATCCAGGATGTCAAAATGAGGAGTCGTTAGGGTATGTCCTTTCTCTGTCTTGCATTTGTGGTTTGCTATTTTCGTCTCCATTGCACCCAAGTGACCTAGAAGACGCGTTTTGGTTTGGGTTTTGCTCTTCCGGACTATTCTTGTTTTGTAGCTGCGGGATACGATCCGGAGTGGTTTCTTGTAGTGTTCCACTACTTCGGTTTAGGTCGTATTTTAGATATTATGATAATGCACTTAGGTACTTTCCGATTTGATGAATGAATGGTATCTCTACGAATGAATGTGAAATATATTTTCTTTACTTAGATCTATATTTTTATCCGTGACGGTGCGGAGAAGGTATATTATGCGTTTGGGGTGAGAGGATGTGTGTTTGTTTGTTTGTGCAAACTTTTGTTGCCATTTATCTTTAAAATTTCTAGTCCGATTTTGATGCAGTTTTCGGTGATGGGTTTGAATTTCATTGGTGCATGTTTTTAGATACCTAGGTGTTACCGTAATAACTTTCCAGGGGGCGCTGCAGTAAACATTTGTTAAATGTCCGATTTAGATGCGGTTTTCATAATCAATAATGGGTTTGTGGTCGATTAGTGAGGATTCTTAAATAGGTATTGCGGTGGAAAATCACTAGGAGGCGCTGCAGTATTATTTTCGTTCTACGTAATACACATTACATTTAACCGTCGCGTGGGTTTTTTAAAAATTTTCAATTTTGCTTTTTATTATTCAAGTATATCTACCCGGGTTGCCAAGGCTACTTTTAATCCTTAAACAGGCATACGTATTTATGCGTAGTGTTTAAAAAATTGTCTTCGGACCAGAGAGCCTGAACCAAATCACATTCTCTCAGCGATAACTATGGTCATCATTATCTGCCTAGCCTTTTCCCAACTATGTTGGGGTCAGCTTCCAGTCTAACCGAGTAAATCTGAATAACAGTATATTACATGGAGTGACTGCCTATCTGACCTCCACAATCCAGTTAATGGGTAATACGATACCCCTTGGTAAGTCTGATTGTAAGACTTTTGGGCTTTTGACGATCCGTAATGACTGTTAAAGATCCAAAAATGACAGCCAGGACCAACGGCTTAACGTGCTTTCTGACGCACGGAGGGGTTTCGGTATGTAAAGATGGTCACACATCCACAGACCAACCGCGGCAAGCGTAGCTTAACCCGATCGATCAACCCGTGCGGCTGTTATTATTTAGCCACTAGCTTCTCATTTAGAACTAGGTATTGTGTATTTATTTTATTTCTTCACATCAATGCCGGGGTCGCTGTCAAAGATCTACGAATGACAACCGGGACCAACATCTTAACGGCTGCGCTTAACGTGCTTTCCGACAACGATAGTAGAATAGTGAAAATCGTATGAGACTGACATAAGCTAAAGAACTTATGAAGGAGATTGCCACTAGTTCCTATGGTTGTGTTATTTTATGGTATAACTAGCTGCACCCCGCGGTTTCACCCTCATAAGTTTCGATCCCGTGGGAATATCGGGATAAAAAGTAACCTATATGTTAATCCAGGGTATCAGCTACCTCCATACAAAATTATTTCTAAATTGGTCCAGCCGTTTGAGCGCGAAGATGTAACAAACATATAAACACACACATTCACAAACTTGCGCCTTTATAATATTAGTGTGATTACATTTCAGTCAACTTTCTGAAGAAGAGCCAACAATATGGAGTATTTCAATTTAAAGAAGAAATATCGAGCATAAAAATTCAGTCGCACAGCTCAAAGACTGCAGACTATTTAATAATTTACACAAGAAATCAAAACCAATGAGCAGGTTTCTTTGAATCTTTTCCTATGCATCACTTCTATAAGTTTCACAGTCTGCTGAACATCGGACATCAAAGAACTATGTAGACTTAATCATTTTCTTTTATGTCTTCTAACTGTCTGTTCGCTTATTATATAACACTTACATAATCAGCTTATAATGTTCTCACTGTAGATTGTAGTAGTTGTAGATCGTAGGTTCGAACCCAGACAGGCGCTTTACTTTGCATAAATTATTTCATCACCACTGCTCTCAAAA
Source organism: Amphipoea lucens (assembly GCA_947508005.1). Classification (NCBI taxonomy): domain Eukaryota; kingdom Metazoa; phylum Arthropoda; class Insecta; order Lepidoptera; family Noctuidae; genus Amphipoea; species Amphipoea lucens. The sequence continues at coordinate 21,491,261 of OX382360.1, read as the reverse complement.
CGGTGAAGGAAAACATCGTTAGGAAATCGGCATGTTCTAGAACCAAAAATTTGGAGGCATGTGACATCTGCCAACCCGCACTGGGCCCGCGTGGTGGATTACGGCCCACTCCCTCTCACCGAGAGGAGGCTTGTGTCCCAGCAGTGGGAACATTATAGGCTGATTATGATGTTATGATGAATGTTCTCACTGCTAGGACACAGGCCTCCTCTCTGTTCGCTTATTATTTGTATGTATTAACTAAGAACCTAATAAATTTTGTACATATTTGTTGTTTTTAGCATAGAGGGTGTAGTTTAAATAGTTTTGCTTATGAGTGTAAATTCTTCTGTTTGGTACGAGTATTTAGGAGAGCATAAAGGGAAGGTAACGAAATGTTTTGTAGTTATTTTTCCTGGTTAAAATTATGACATACTGCCCATCTTTGAAGTTATTTTCTACATAATATATGTAACTCTCTGGTACTGGACTGGTAGAAAATGCCTATGGCATTAAGTCCGCCTATGTACATTTATGTGCTTGAAGTATTAAATAAATGAATAAATAACTCTAGGTTATCTCAGAAGAAATGTTGTGTAATTTTAAAATGCTCTCAAAACGGTGAAGGAAACCGGCATGTCCTAGAACCAAAAATTCGAAGACATTTGACATCTGCCAACCCGCACTGGGCCCGCGTGGTAGATTACGGTCCACTCTCTCTCACTGAGAACGTTATAGGCTGATTATGTTTATGTTATAATTTTTCAAACAAGACGTTTATTTGAATCCATATCCACCTAGTTATAAAAACGTTATTGTCGTGTAAAAGTTTTTGTATAAACCTATACGAGTACTTACCGAAATATCATTTCAACGTTTAAATCAAAATATTATGACTCTCAGTTAATAATGGAATTTAAGCCTGCTTCCAATTTTCTATACAAGACATCTTAAAATATCAAATAAACTCCGCGAAAACACAAATTCTAAAGCCGCTATGTATACACATTGTACACATAAGACGCAGGGTCTTTATTCACCCAAAGACAAAGTCAGTGTGGATACCACTCAACTCCTTCCAATCCATTGTTTTATACGTTCAAATATTGAAGATCAACTCCTGTCTTGGAGAGTTACCTTAGCTGTTAGTTCCCCCATGTTTTATACATCGAGCACTTATTGATTTTGAGGGGTTAAAGCTTTTTGTCAGTTTTGTAAATAGACCGATGGTTTTAGGTGCAGCGCGGACGACACACTTTTTGTGCGATCGAGTCTGTGCCGAACAAAATGTCTCTTTGATGCTAAATAAGCTTTTTGTAGTAGCCGATAATTAGAACGCGACATTATTATTATTATGAATTACTATTACTATTATTACATTATTATTACTATGTTTATTGCAACTACTTATTCCAGGTATATCCTGTTATTATTTTATCTACAGTTTCCATTTTATTGGTACTTACAATAAAAAGTGCGTCACGGATAGTCTGTCCTCTGCGCTGCACCTAATGGTGATTTTGTTGGCAAAACGGTTTGGGTTGCAATTTGATAAAAGTTACGTTACATAGGTACTAGCGACTTGCTCCTACTTCGGACGGTTTTTACGACTTGACAAACTATCAAGATTACTTTACTTGTGTATGTTTAGTAAATATTAATCACATTAATATTATAAAGGCGAAAGTTTGTGAGTGGGGGTGTGTGTGTGTGTGTTTATATTATGTTTGTTACTTCTTCGCGCTCAAACGGCTGGACCAATTTTGATAAAATTTTGTATGGAGGTAGCTGACACTCTGGATTAACATAAAGGGTACTTTTTATCCCGATATTCCTACGGCAACGACATTTACGCGGGTGAAACCGCGGGGCGCAGCTAGTGTGTTATAACCAGTGATCGGAATAGGCTGAGTATATTTACCTAAACTTCGGAGAACAGAGACAAAAAGTGGAGACTTCCTTACGACGACATTTTTTTTTTCTCGGAATTCGGGAAAAATCTTAAATAATTTGAAAAATAAGCTTTATTTAAGATGGGTAAAGGCTATGTTTAACAAAACTTGCAATTACATACCAAATTTTTGGGATTTTCATGTAAAATCCTGAAATAAATAGTGTAACTTTAATTCATGTATTCGAATTATATTTACGATCCTTAAACTAACCGTTGTATCATACATCACATACCTATAATTAGAATACATGAATTAAAGTTAGACTATTTATTTCGGGTTTTTACGTGAATACCCCGAATATTTGGTAATTGCAAGTTTAGTTAAAAATAACCTTTACCCATCTTAAATAAAGCTTATTTTCAACTTATTTAAGATTTTTCCCGAATTCTGGAAAAAACAATGTCGTCGTAAGGAAGTCTCCACTTTCTGTCTCTGTTCTCCGAAGTTTAGGTAAATATACTCAGCCTATCCCGATCACTGGTTATAACTAGTGATGCAACGAATACGAATACGAATATTCGTATTCGCCGAATAGAAGACATTTACCGAATATTCGTATTCGGCGAATACTAATACGAATATTTAAAAACTAATATTTTTGTACGCAACTCTATTTACTGCAGATTTGAAGAACGCGCGTAAAAATATGACGTGTGCAGAGGCCCTTAACCGCAACGACGACGCGACGAAGCCATGTACAGTCGCCTCGGAAAGACTTTTTCAACGGCTGGGAACATCCAGACTGAAAAAAGAAATCGCCTAAAACCAGAAAATCTACAAAATTTATGTTTTTTAAATAAAAATTTGCCTGTTGTAAATTTCAATTAGAAGAGTAAACATTATTCAAATAAATAAGTCTTTGATTACCATGGCGAGATATTCGTATTCGTATTCGCCGAATAGTAGGTTTGATATTCGTATTCGTATTCGTAAAAGTAGTATTCGTTGCATCACTAGTTATAACATAGACACGAAAAGCGTCTTCAATTAATAATATGATAATAGATACATATTATGAGGAGCCCGTGGCTAAATAATAACAGCAGCACAAGCCGATCGATCAGGTTAAGCTGCGCTTGCAGCGGTTGATCTGTGGATGGGTGGCCATCTTTACATACCGAGAGCCCTCCGTGCCTTGGAAAGCACGTTAAGCCGTTGATCCCGGCTGTCATTCGTAGATCTTTGACAGTCGTGACGGGTAGTCAGAAGTCCGAAGGTTTGACAACCAGTCTTACCATGGGGTATCGTATTACCCAGTAACTGGGTTGTGGAGGTCAGATAGGCAGTCGCTCTATGTAAAATACCGGTATTAAGCTGCATTCCGGTTGGTTAGAAATAGTGCCGTTTAACTAACTTATATTTCTATTCTGTTACTCTGTTTGTTATAGTTCGATTATCTTCTCGTAGGACTTCAACATACGCATAGCCGCACCATTGGAGGTCCACAACACAGTGTTCCAGGCCGAATGCATGGGCATTTCACTAGCCGCTTCTGCCATTATGGCTAGGGAAGTAAAGGAGCACTCAATACGCATACTCTCAGACAGCATGGCTGTTCTGCAAGCGCTGAACAGTTATACAGCTGACTCTGGGCTAATATACGAGTGTCACCAGCGCCTCAACCAGGTGGGTAACCTCAGTAAAATAACCATTCAATGGATCAAAGGACACAGCGGTTCGCTGGGCAACGATGCAGCGGACGAGCTTGCCAGAAGGGGATCGAGCATGGCACCAGTGGGACCTGAGCCCATTGCGCCACTCTCCTTCGGGTATATACGCACTCTGGTAAGGAAACGCACCAGAGACCAACATGAAAAACTATGGACGGACCAAGGCGAATGTAGGCAGGCTAGGGAAGCAATTCCTACATTGGATGGCCGCCTCACGAAACAGGTCCTCCGTCTAACCAAACAAAAGCTGCGCATAGTTACTGCAGTTTTAACTGGCCACGGGTCATTTAATAAACACCTCTTTGTCATAGGAGTAACAGACAGTCCGCTGTGCAGGGCATGCATGGAGGACGACGAGACAGCGGCACATGTGCTTCTAAGCTGCCCGGTGGTCGCCACGTATAGGGCAAAGTACTTCGGTAACCCAGGTACCCTACGAGAGACGGTCAGTAACATCAAGGCGTTGCTGGCCTTCCTTGAGGAGCTGGGGTGGATCGAATAATCGATTTTCCCACCCGTACGCAAAATACGCGCATTGACGTGGAGTTGCGGACACCAGCCCGTATTACCTATTACCTACCTATTACCTATAGTTCGATTATAAAAATATAGAATAGGTAAAGGAAATTATTTCCATATCGTTTTGACACAACACATTTTTTCTCCTCACGAAATTAGTCTTTCTCATTTCATGTAAATGCCTGTAGGCACAGGTACTTTAACCACTCTCGCGACGCTTACAAACAATTACCATTCCTTTCTCGCAGACACTGTTCTTGTATTATTGTAGCACACACGACAACAAAATTTAAGTAGGCATACTTCAAATAAATTGAGGACACAGTACCGGAATCCGCGCGTGTAGGATATCAACATATACTAGAGGCACAAAATAGGTAGGTACAGAGGGTTGACTTCATTCAATGAGCGAATATGTACGCTCACACAGACCTGCTTCATGTGCAGCGAGTGTAAGCGCATTCGCGACTGTCATTTTTTTGAAATAGTTTGAGATCTGTGTACGTACACGTTTATGTGTGCCAGTGGCGTGCATTGTATACATAGAATAGAATAGAATAGAATAGAATACTCTTTATTATGTACACCATATAAATTACAGACATAAATATAGAAAACTTTACAATGGGTGACACAATGGGCGGTCTTATCGCTAAGAGCGATCTACATATAGGTATATAAGCAGTTCCTACCTCGATATATCAACATAAGCCTGTGTATTACATTTTAGTGTGCGTGCCGCACAGTTAAGGAACTCACTAAATTATTATACCTAACAAAAAACAAAATCTTCATACAAACACGCGCGGCAGTACGCAGTCGCCGGACGGCCTACTCGGCTCCCGTACTATTCACACATTTTCATTGGTCTTTACTCGTTCAAGTTAATACGACAAAATTAAAAATACGTACGTCTCACGCGTAATACCATGACGTTCGACCTTCGCAATTTTTGACTCTTAAGTAGGCATGCCTACTCAAATAACCACACTTTTGACCTCACTTTTTTTTTTCCGATTAGTGACCGCGTTTGCCTAGACTAGACCCGGCCTAGTGCCTACCTATTCTGAAAACCAATGCACGCCACTGATGTGTGCATGAGTTGTTGGAAGCCGACCTTCTGTCGTATTCTGTGGTTATACTACAGTAGGTAGATAGGTATTGTCATCTTCCATCGCTCGGCGCTCTCGCTTTTAAACGGCAACCGTCTTAGTACTCTGAAAATATTCACTTAAAGTGGTTGTTAGGAAGAACTCAGATGCGTCAGTCTGAGAAACCACAATTTGTGTGCGGTTTGTGGTGAATATGATAGCTGGATTTCTTCGGCATTTTACACCAGGAACTTTAAATGACGGTCGATTAGATAATTTGTCTGTTTTAATCACTACATCAGCTTTAGAAATGCTCGTAATGGCGATGTTTGAGGGAGGCACATGTCCAGCAGTGGACGTCTTTTAGCTGAATGACGATGACATCACCATGTGCACAAAAAGGTCTTATTGGAAGGTTATTTGATGAACTATGTCACAAAACTTTTTATTTCCATTAGTAATTATAGCGATAGTACTCGTACCTAAAATATAGAAGACTAGCTGTGCCCCGCGGTTCCACCCGCGATAAAAGTATTATAGTCCTTATTTATCGATTCCCTTTACAAATCTCCACCCCCTTTTTATACCCTTAAGGGATAATTTCGGGGATAAAACCTGTTCTATATCCTTCCCCACAACTCAAACTATCTCCATACTAAATTTCATTTAAATCGGTTCATCGGTTATTGATTCCCCATACAAACTTCCACCCCCGTTTTCACCCCCTTAAAGGATGATTTCTAGGACAAAAACTGTCATATGTCCTTCCCCAGGATGCATTCTATCTCACTGCCAAATTTCATCTAAATCGGTTCAGAGGTTTAGGCGTGAAAAGGTAACATACAGACAGACAGACAGAGTTACTTTCGAATTTATAATATTAGTATGGACTAGTATGGATTAGAGTATCGATTTCTCTACTATCTCTAATAGCTAGTGTTTGGATCTTTTACAATCTACCCAATTCTTTTATGCTTATTTAGAATAATGCTCAGTATATATACCGAGTGAGAAGACGCTTGTTTTCTACGCCTTATCTCAATGCTGAATAATTTTATACAAAGGCCTACGAATTTTTTGCGCCTCTATTTGAATAATGTTAAGTGGCTGCTTATTAAATTCACTCGGTTTTGTAGGAATGTGTTCGGTTATATCGATAAAAGGATTGGGATGATTACTATTTTTCGATTTCATGATTTCATTTTCGAGAAGTTTCACTTGTTCCGTACGAAAGATAAACAAATCGAAGATATTTCGAAGATACATATTATCAGAAGGGTAATTCTCATAATTTTAAGAATGTTCACAGTCTGATCAAAAATACCTCTAATTTCCTTACATTTTTGACACGTTTTTGACATTTGTTTGGCGCCGAGATGAGACTGTGACTAGATTTTGAACGTTTTAAATTACGAGAATTGGCCTTCAGGTATTGTTCTTCTAATCGTTCAGCTCCTTACGTTCAGAGTTGAGCTGCACGATAATTGACAAATGCGTGCACTGACTGGACAAGTCCACTCAAATCTGTGTGGTTCTTTCCTCAAAAAAGACCATTTCAGGCACCAAACTACATAGTCTCCAAAATGATCTGACCAGGACAATTTTCGAATTTTCATATAGGTACACATTGACATTGATAAATTTTACAGTACACAATGACATGAATATTTACTTTGTGAAGTATTATACTATTTTAATGATTGTGAATGTGAAGACTATGGGTTAATTTTCTTTTGCCTGGCAGTTTGAGTAATTTATGCAGCCTACCGTAGGCCCTACCCAAATGTCCTTTCTTTGGTATTGTTCGTCGAATCGATGAGCTCCTTAAGTTTTGAGTTGAGCTGCATGATTTCCTCAAAATACAATTTCAGACGCCAATTTACATGGTCTTCACAAGATCTGACCAAGATTATGTCTGGACTTTAAATGAGACTGTGACCCCTGAGATTGTTTCGGTCTTTCTTCTCAGAGTAGTCAGATAGGAAAAGGATCAGATAGGACCTCGTTTAGTTATTTTTAAATATGATTGACGTGTAAAAGTGTTTGTACAAACCTACTTATAGAAATAAAATAATTTATCATTACAGTTGTCATAACTGTATCTTCGAATTATCTTCTATTTGCTTAACTTTCGTTCATATTGCAAAATCGAAATCGATCGAATAGTAAAAACGTCATCATCAGTATTCGCAGTAGAAATATTGATTTAGGATGGGATCGGCCCGATATTAAGGCGCCTTGCCCATAAATCTACCGCCACCAATGTGGAACACGGAAAAAATATGTTAGGTCAAATTGATCGAATATAATATATTTGGCGAAAGTAATCATTTTTAGTCTGGTGATCTTAAGACGTCTTAATATAATGATAAGAGGTTCGAATGTGTGTATGTGTGGACTTCTTAACTAAATGAGAACAGTCGCACATGCCGGTCGAAGGTTAAGCTACGCTTGTCGCGGTCGGTTCGCGGATGGGTGACCATATATTACGTATTGAGAATCCTCCGTGACGCAGAAAACACGTTAAGCCGTTGGTCTCGGCTGTCATTTGAAGATCTTTGACAGTCGTTACGGGTAGTCAGAAACCCAAAAGTCTGATAACCAGTCTTACGAAGGGTGTTACCCAGCAAGTGTGTCGAGCAAGTCAGATAGGCAGTCGCTCTATGTACTGGTATGAATTTGGATGGGTATAAGAATAGATGAAGATAAAAGAGAGTCAACAGGCTTCTTCTGGGTAAGCTCGCTCCATCGTCGACTTTGTCTCTGTCACCTTTGACCTAGACTAAAGTCAAGAGCAAGCCCATTTCAAAGAAAAAAAAAAAGAACCGCGGGATGGACGGCATGAAGAGAAAGACAAGATGATTTGGCTAGAAAGGACGTGACTACTGAGATAGCCTGATGCCGGTTTTTATAATATTTAAAAGCGAAAATATTTTGTGTCGATCCCAAATTAACTGAATTAATAGCGAGAGGACGTTATGAAGGTTAAAGCTTTACGTGTAGATTATCCTTCAAGAATATGATAGTCAGACCGAATGCATTTATAATCTACCAAACCAGCTTAGAGCACCTCAATCTATACTAGCGAACGAGAACTTAAGTGATGTGACTATCTCACTCGTAACTTCACAAGATTCAGCTGACGATAAGTGTCATAATCATAACTGATATATACAGGATGTTACGGAAAGGGTATATCAATACAAACGGGTTGAAGAGTGTATCTGGTCTAGAATCTCTGTACAAAATTTCAGCTCAAAAGCATTAACTTTGAAAATGCTTAATATTTTTTTATTTCGACATCACGGCGCTGCACTGGCGCGCGGCGGCGTGATGTGCGTGTACTAGGCGCACAGACACACTACAGATAATGGATAATGACCCCCGTAGTGCGGTGACACGTTTGTTATGATTTCAATTTAATAAACTATCGAAATAAAAATATATTAAGCATTTTCAAAGTTACTGCTTTTGAGCTGAAATTTTGTACAGAGATTCTAGACCAGATACACTCTTCAACCCGTTTGTATCGATATACCCTTTCTGTAACACCTTGTATAGTACGCAGTTATCGAAAGTAGCATCGTAGAAGATCATATGAAACGTTATTACACTACCTACGATATATATTATCTGAAGTCGAGACACGATAAACCTATCTATCGAAGTACTTGATACGAAAATGAACTAGAACATTCTGCTGAATATTTTCAACGTAATATCTCAGGTGATATCGAAAGTGATGCTGAGATGTAATAGGAGTTACGAAAGTCGATTGACTTTGACTTTGAAATGGAATGAAATGTGATACGAGTATTGTACGAGTATATTAAGAGTCTAATACTACCTCAAATGGTTTAGCGTGATCCTCCGTTATGTCGAAAATACTACACCATTCATTTTGAAATAAATATATAGTAAAGTTGAGGATTAATGCTAAGTCGTATGTTAGACGAAAACACGATTCCATAAAATTTTCTCAACAGAAAAAATATCCAAAGTTACCTCTAACCCGAACAATAAACCGCTGATATTAAAAAAAATACTTCAAATTAGATCATGAAACTTTGCATACTAACTGAACTTACTTTAAAGCAGGTTTTATGTTATATATTTTTTTATAATTACCATTATTTTCACTGTAAAAAGCAAATAACTAAACTATTGGCGCTGCCTGTCGCCCAGGACCGCACTCTGTCTCGCCCTCACTCATTCCGCGAGCAGTATCGCATGAGCGAGATAAAGAGTGAATTTTAGCTGAGGTAGTATGGGCTCTTAAGGACAAGAATAGCGTGGGTACACTTTGTCATTATAAACCTTGCTTTTAATAATGTCAGGAAAAAAATAGGTACCTCCCTAATTGAGGAAAAAAATGAATTAAAAGATCTTAAAATAGCTGACACTGAATAATTTATTATGTCTGTCAGAACTTTAGAAGCTATGAGCGTTAGCCTCCGTAAGAATATTTTATATCATAATTATAATTACCAGAACCCTTTTTTGCGTTTTACAGTCAAAATAATCTCCACGAGATAAAATTTTCAATTAAGTGTAAAAACAGCTTAGAATGGTCCGTAGCTGAAGTGATTACAACACACATTATCAAACACCCTCAATGTAACATGAAATTAGGCTGTATGCCCTGTAGGATTAGACAGACGTACAGACGGCAGCACATCAAGCTACCCGAAACTGGCAAATTTTCCCAATCAACTTTGAACGTTATACTTTAACGATAAAGTTGAAAATCTATTAAAGAAATTTGACAGATTGTAGTAGCTTGATGTGCTGGCGTCTGTACATCTACAGTACACACAAACTCTAAATGTCTCAAACTTAAATTAAACTTAATTAACTTACATTTTTGTTAACTTATTTATTATTTCTAGCTAAAGATGATACAATGAATGATACAATCTTTCCTTGCATCAAAATAAATAGCCAAACTTAAACAAAAAACATACCTACCTAAGTTTACATTCATTGATGTATGTAAATTTAGGTATTTTTTCCCGACGCCCCGTTCGGTCCGGTCCGATACATCGTAAATCTGTAATCCGGAAAAATTGGCCGCGGTCGCACCCGCACGGATATGTACCGGGTACGGGTTTTACACTTCATTTGTTTGACGGATTGCTCCGGATTTCCGAGCGTTAGTTCTGTTCAGCGAATTCGGTTAGAAAGTAGTTTTGAAGTGTTGTGAGAAATAATGGTATACAGGTCTGTGTGGATACAGTTGATACAGCATCTATCAAAAATTTGTGGTCCTATTTGAGGGTGTCATACGGGTACAGACCGTCAAAGTGAACAACTTTCTCCATGGGACCAAATATCAGCTGTCAAATACAAAACTTCAATACTCAACCCAAATGTATGGGACAGCTGATAATTTTTTCGCGGTAACGATATTGGTTCCATCTACACTCTTAAATATGACCACACTTTTCTGATACACGCTGTAAATAAGTAGGTATAATACTCACATATTATATAATGACCTATGCCAAATATTGTAAAACATTTTTAAAAGAGTAACGGTGGAGTTTCTTGCCCATTCTTCTCCATACGAAAACTACCTTTTGGAATGGGCGACTAGAATCAATTCTATTTTAATGTAAATTTTGATGTTCAAAAGTGCCTTTTATGTGCCTATTTGAAATAAATGCTTTGACTTTAACTTCGATCAATTATTGATCGAAGGTATAATAGTCTCAAAAATATTCTGTAGGCTAGCCCTCTTCTGAATAAAAAGAAAGAAACAATATTTACTCACTCGCTTGCTGAGTGCGGATTGGCAAAGACACCTTCAAATCCATATTTGAAAACCAAAAAGGTGTTTCTAGATTCTTCATAGCTTCAGTTGAAATATTTACCCTATACGTTGTCAAAGCTAACATCCCCGTCAGATAAAACTGCTCTACGCAACAGCAGGTTTGTTTGTTAAACGATGTGGCCGCAAACTAACTTTTCCAGAAACAGTAATAGAACTTTGACAGGCGTTTGCACGACACGTCACGGCACGTCACGGCACGTCATTCATGACGGATTCAGCAGTTTTTCTGGGAAAACTGAAACTGTATTGCAATTGTTTTCACGTGTTGGTGATGTCTGATATGGAATAAAAAAAGAAGATAGCAGTGTTTTATAGTATGTATAGATAACTATTTACATTTAGTACTAAATTAAGTAACTAACTATATAAATAAATATAAAAACAAAAGGACACTTAGGCGTCGAAGTATTCGTCCGCATCGCTGTCATCCGGAAACTTGCTCAGAAGACTGGCAGCATTGTCACTTTGAATGGCAATGCTAATTCTTTGGCCAAAGATTGACCCAGCCCTCTGGTCACGTGAAGTGTCGACCAGCCGGCGAGAAATTTCCTTATAAAGGAGAGGCGCGCTCGGGCTCCATGACCCGAGCAGAGAAATGCCACGGGAAGTTGGAAAATGGAGCTCAATTTGAAAGATGTACGGTCATCGGTCAGTGAGCGAAAACGTTTAGCAATGAAGAAATTCTATTCCCTCATAGCGGGCGCATGTCACTTTTTCGAACTGTTATTTTTATTCAAAATATTGGCAGTAAGTAGTTGGAAAAATAATGAAGTGCGAGTAAAAATGAATCTTATGGACTTAAAAATTTCCATTCCTTGGCTGTACCCCATCTTAAAATTGCTTAAGTACCTATACAAAAGATTAGTCCTTTACCAAACTTGAAAACTTTTTTATAAAAAAAACAACCGACTTAAAAAAAAAAACACTCCAAGGTGAAAAATAACTTTAATTTCGGAAGTCGGTGTCGTTGCTTCAGCATTTTCGTTTTTTGACACCGACTTCCGAAATTAAAGTTATTTTTCACTTTGGAGTGTTTTTTTTTTGAAGTCGGTTGTTTTTTTGTAAAAAAGTTTTTATTTTTCACTTTTTAGTTGTACCTACCCCACACAAATTCAATTAACACTAGTGCATTGAAGACACGACTCGAAGAATCATCAAAATTCACAAAAAATGCCGGAGATGCAGTACATTTATGCATATAACTTCGTACATAAGAATAATTACCTAATGTATTATATATTAAAACCTTCCTGAAAGTATGTAGATCACACTCATGAAAGAATTATCAAAATCGGTTCAGTAGTTTTTGAGATAATCGCGGACATACAAACATACATACATACATACATACGGGTCGAATACAGAACCTCCTTTTTTAAAGTCGGTTAAAAATGAAAATATTTAATAAAGCTGGTCGAAAATGGTTATTCTCAAGTAATTACTGCAGGTACAAGCCCTACAAGGATAGGTAAGCCTGATTTTGACCGGAACTAAGACAGAGGAAATAATTAATGGAAAGCTCTTTCGTGAAGGACATCTAAATAAGTTTCTTTAACCGCCACAAAAAAGTTGCAAAGCATTATTTTCTTATTGTACCTACAAACAAATATATATTTTTTATACTGTTTGGGGTTTTCGTTTGCTTTATCTTGAACTAGCTGCGCCCCGCGGTTTCACCCGCATTAGTTTCGATCCCGTTGGAATATCGGGATAAAAAGTAGCCTATGTCCTTTCCCGGGACTCAAACTATCTCTATACCAAATTTCATCTAAATCGGTTCAGTGGTTTAGGCGTGAAGAGGTAACAAACATATAAACACACACACACACACACTCACAAACTTTCGCCTTTATAATATTAGTGTGATGACAATACAACATTTACTGTTTGTTTTTATTCTTTATTATTTACTAGCTTTAGCTCGCGGCGTCGCCCACGTGAACGTGTCACCCAATATCCCACGGGAACGTGGAGCACGACTTTCTCTTATAGGTACTTTCTATTTCTAGATTTCTTTTTATGTAGGTTATACGCACATATAGGGTATTTCTTTTAGTTTTTCATTAATCACAATACAACACACCCACATATGTCACAACATTTTATTTGGTTTTGTATGAGCTTTTCTATACTAACACATTTAATTAATTCTCTTAATTTATTATAACGGACACACACTTCCTTATGTGTTTGTTATTCTAGCGCAAGGCATTCATGAGTTGCAGCTAAAAATCAGCGTCAGGTACACCTTATGTTGTCACCTGACATTATGCTGAGCTGAGGCCCTTTTGGCATTATAATCTTTGTTTTCTGTTTTTATATTTTTAAGGTGCACCTATGTATTTTGCTGTAATGCCAATAAACTAATTTTTCTTACTTTTTTGGGATTAAAAGGGGTATTTTTAATCAAAGAAAAATTCCGCAATATTGTTTTCCTAAAGTTCTATTGGTTTATGTGGCGTACGACAGTAAAGCTTGTAGTCGGCATGATTTTTTCTGAGATCTTATCATATTTCAGCCAATTTACACAGAATCTTTCTGAATTGTAAAGTTTAAATCTTCCTCATGAATCACTCCGTCCATTTGTGAAAACAATGAGTTTTTGAGTTTATCGCGTTCAGACAGACAAACAGACGTGGTGGACTTTGTTTTATAATAACAATAGTAGTGATAGTGATTTTCATAAGATCTTTCATTGAAGATGTCCTACTATTTGCATTAGCATCTTCAAAAACACATGAGTAAGTATGTACAGACGCCAGCACATCAAGCAACTACGACCTGTCAGATTTCTTCAATAGATTTTCAACTTTATCGCTAAATTATAAGGTTGGTTGGACAAATTTGACAATCTCGGGTAGCTTGATGTGCTGGCGTCTGTACATAATGAAATATACAGGATGGCAACCTGTTACTGTTGATTTTTGAGTACCGAAGAAAAATTTCTACGCTACGGTCTAGAATCATTTGTGCTGAATTCGTGGTTATAGTTTTCGCGTCAATGTCCCTGTTACCCTTTATAGTCTTCAAATTGGACCTTAAAAACTGTCTTTCTTAAGCTTCAAATCTTCTTGTTTTATTATCGTGTAGAAAAAAGTCCTCTACATCTCTCATTTTATTTTATTTAGCTTTTTTTCAGGTTGCTGTATAATTTTTATATGATCGCCATCATCTTCAATGTATCTTAATGTATTGTTATTAATTCGTAAGTCAGTGACAACAAGTATTAAAAGAACATTACTGTCTGTAATTATTGATAACTTTATGGGCATAATAATATCAATTACGAAGACTACAGTAACTTAATCAATTATTACGGTAACTTGTGGCGTTAAAGCTGTCACTGAACTGATAATAATCATTTGCGATCTCTTTATTAATTCGTTCATTTTGTGTTTATTATTTGATGACACATGGACCTTGTTATAAATTAAACTGATGTCATTCGATAATAACATGAGCATCATGTCATGTCATTATCGAATTTATATTAATTTATTTTTTAAATATAAATATCGAAATAATATACAGAAAAATTAAGACATTCATCATTTGAGCTTGCATTTTTATTTTTTCTTAATATCCTTTTTCCAGTATATTATTGATTTAATAAGTGGGGTGCCCTCAGGTTTCCACTATGAACAAATAATTACTGTTTGACTCTTATACTTGTTTTATGGGCGGACGTTCTTAAGAGCTGTTTTATCGCTTATGACGTTCATATAACAGTGATTCTCTGCCTTATTTGATCAAACTATTTTGGCTTTTGACTTTTGCCCTGGAGTGATTTCTATAATTTAATCCTATGTCATTACTCCTTATAAAGGATAAAACAGGGGAATATTACTCTCCGACTGTACCGCCTTTTTCATCATACTTTTATATATACTAACCACCAAAGGCCATTTATATATTAAAAACTTTTCATTGAATTTTGAAACTTACTATCATAAGTCAAGGGACGAAAATTCTTCGTAACTCGCCCTAAAACGATTATAAAAGTCGTCCACAGAGAAAATTTTACTCAAGAATTTTTCGTTAAAATTCAGATAAGAGAAGAAAGACGATACATCAAAGTCCTTAAATTACCTGAGGATAGCCTTACAAGTAATTTTAGACCGAAATATTACCTAGGTTTATATCAACTAGAATTAATGTGGGTGCCTAATACAAATAGGGTTCTCTCATCATTCTTTGATTTAGGGTCCAGTTGAAAGGTGATATTGTATTGTGAATTTGATCCTAAAGCTATAAACGATTATATTTATTTATTTGCACAATTTATTACCTTGAGTATACTGTAGACATAAGTAAATAAGGCCGCCAGTAACAGTCACAATACCCCCTGTACTATGTAGTTGCTACTATATTACAGTTGTATATAGATATGTTATACCTTTTTTTTTTTGGATGGGACGTCATCAAATGACCCCTCCCGCTCTGGATGGAGCGGAAGGGAGTGTCAGACTCTTACTGACTAAAACCCACCCGTGCTCCTTAGCCCTTTATGTTCCGGAGTAGCGGTAACCCTTTCGGACAATCCCGCAACCCCGGCAGGCTTCGGCCTTAACATGCCCCTTCCTTTATGCTGACATCTCTTTGAGGCACGGGTGGAACACATACGCCGTCCGGCAAAGTTGTTATACCTTGACTAGGGATTTCCTTCTTTAAATAAATGTGACTTTTGAAAAAGCTCTGTCTTTGAAGATTTCGCATCATGGCTCATTAGATGTGGCCGAAGAGTACTAATGAAACATACTGAAATATGAAGGAAAATTCAAAACTCTAACATAAAAACTCGGTTTCTCTTTTTTTCTCTATGTAAAAATATTAAGAAAATAATAAAACTCGATTTTAAGTAATAACGATAAAGTTGAACGACAAATCATTAATAATCCTGACCGCAGGAAACGTCGGTTAGTAAATTTTAGTCGGTATGACTAAAACTTACTAACCAACGTTTCCTGCGGACAGTCTACCCAACATTTATTCAACAATTTTAACAAGTTATTATTAAGTTCCCTCAGAAGTTAATTCAAGAATTTCCCGACAAATATTTGAACGACGAAAAACCTATGAATTACAAAAGTTTGCTTACACAAAGAAAATTCAATTTATTTAACGAACAACGTTTAGTTTTTCTAATTTATTTTTTACTTCGCGAGTTTGACGCTTGTCCTCGTAAACACGTCCAGACATGCTTCATAAAGATGTCTGTGTTAGAGATGAGTTGAAAAATAAGTATTCTATGTGTTTCCTCGCCATTTAAAAAGGGGAAATGTTTGTTTAGTTGAAACTAGAACACTCTTTCTAATATTCAAAATGGATCAGCAGCTTAAAATGTTCCCACTGCTGTGACACAGGCCTCCTCTCTTTTCAAGAGAGAGTGGACTGTAATCCATAACGCAGGCCCAGTGCGGGTTGGTAGATGTCACATGTCTTCGAATTTTTAGTTCTAGGACATGCCGGTTTCCTCGTAATGTAATGTTTTCCATGTCCGTTTTGACAGCAGATATTCCTAGAAAATAGTCTAGAACTTTACATAAAATATACTTTATAGTTCAAACAAGTATATATGAAGTGGATTGTTCACATTGTCCTCCTCCGTGACTTGAGTGCATGCAAAATATTATCTACACCTATTTTTCTGTTTACTTGTCTACGCCAAAATCATTTTTTCGCACGTGCGATATTTCAATATTCAAAATATATTTAGGTCCTACACAAAATTCACGTTCAACAGTCACACGAAACGCTGACATAAAGTAAACATGACTATGGCAAAAATAAAAACGGAGCAAAAAACAAAACATGTTAACAGCAGAATGGGGGCAAACATAAAATATGAACAATTCACAATATCCCTAGAGATTTATGTAAGGTTAATAAAATTAACAATTTGCTTGCAGGATTTGATTTAGTGTTTTAATTCAAAACGTTACTCCGTTGATTTGTTCAGTAAACTCTTGTTCTCCTTTATGGACGATAAGGGAATTGATTGCAACGATTTCTTATTTTACAGGATTTTGCTTAACGCTGATGGAGAATTATAGTTGCTATGGGAGACATTAATATTAATTAGAAAGTAACAAACACCCAATCTCATAATATCTATGGCCATAGAATCCTTGGGAAGTATTTCATTGTAAAATTCATAATTAGTTCTGTATTCACTCCCTTTCACAGAGAAGCCTGCATCCCAGCAGTGTGAAAATTATAGGCTGATTATGTTATGTTATGTATTCAAATGGTTAGCAATTATTACTTTTAACACAAACAAAACTGACATGGAACGAGACGACAAGAAACTCAAAGTTACACAAAAGATGAGAAGCATTTTGTTCTTTGCCATCTATAAGGTCGCAAAACAAATCCTTTTATAAACCAACAAAGCTTCACAGAGGCAGCCGTCGATCCATAAAACAAATAAACAAGACAGTTCGCTTTAAAAGACAAACAATGGCGGCTCCAGCAAAAAAGCTAATACTGAAGTTGAAAAGACTATTGATCACAAATCAGCAAAGTATTTTCCATCCGTAGCTTCGCTTCCTAGATTATAGACTCTTTGCAAGACAAATTAACAACCATTTTTGAAATAATTCTCTGGTATGGGAACGGACGGGACGGTGTAATCTATACAAATTGAACGACCTCGCCACACGTTGATACATCAATAGGGGATTGCCCCAGGCCATTTTTGTTTATCCCATTGATGGGTTTATTAATATTTGCATATCAGTTTTCGGTGCAAAATAACGAATGAAGAATTATTAGTGGATGGATTGGTGAATATTTGGCTGGTAAACGTTTTTGGGGATTGATTCAGTCAGTGTGAATAATATTGGTGCAATGTCAAAGATAAATTTATGTGAGTCGCAATTTTACATTTTTGAGGTTTTTTATTTATTTATTAAGGTACACCAACAGCTTCTATGTATGCATTATCTACTAGTACTATACTCATAAAAGTCTCGGTCTTACACAGTCGCCAATTACAGGTTTACCAGCAATCTCGAAATAAGTGATCATGATCACACAATAATAACAAAACTAAAGGCTAGAACTTAAAAAAATTAAAAATTATGGTAAAATACTTCTTAAACTTAAGATTAATAACAAAAAATAAAATAAAAAAAAGAACAACATTGAAATTTTGGCCACTTACTTAAAACTAAGACTAAGTAAATAATATAAATAAAAATGAGATCATAACGGAAAGTATAGCTTCTAAAAGAAATTAGAAAAATTATAAATTTTTAAATGAAAAACATTCTACATAGTATTGTCGTGATTACCCAGTTATTTACTGCAGTCAAAATTATAACTGAGGCTGAAAACCCGTACGTTATTTCAGCCAATTAGTTCATAACAAATTAAAACTGGTTGCGCCAAAATATGTCAACAATAAAAATCTAACTTCCTCGATACAACTATCTAAAAGTAAAAGTATTTTATACTAGCTGCGCCCCGCGGTTTCACCCGCATAAGTCTCGATCCCGTGGGAATATCGGGATAAAAAGTATCCTATGTCCTTTCCCGGCACTCAAGCTATCTCTGTACCAAATTTCATTTAAATCGGTTCAGCGGTTTAGGCGTGAAAATGTAACATACAGACAGACAGACAGAGTTACTTTCGAATTTATAATACTCGTATTAGTATGGATTGTACAACTAAACAAACTTTGATAATAAAATCAATACTTCCGTCCAAGAAAAATTTGATCCCGAATATAATATCATCCATGACAGGAAAACCGAAAAAGAGAAGGTTCAAGCAGTTCTCATCATTACATATCAAAGAGCTACGCAATATCCGCCGCGCTGACATTTGGTCTTTTTTCCGATACCCGGTCCCAATAATTTCATCGAGTGTTTCATCCGGCATCAACGGATCAACAGTTTAACTGTCCTTTTCTGTTACTAACTAGTTTCCCGACTCTCTAAAGGGTCACTTTGTCCATTGGGAGTTGGTCTCTTTTATATATTATATTTGTTCGTGGTTGTGGTTGGTTATTATTTGCATTTGTGGAATTTTATTTGATCGACTCCAATTGTACTTATTTCATCGTTTCAAGTGTCATTGTATTTTGCATTTTCATACTTTTTATCGTTTACTTGAATCCAATGACTGTGTTAATATGTAATTTTGACCAAAAAAGATCCACAGTCAATTCAAAACCTCTTTCGTCACCATTTAATTTTTCCAGAGAATTCAATCCTTATATGAATTATATTATTATTTAGCTTTACTATCATTATATATATATGCTAATTGTAGTATCTATCTACCTGTATAGACGAGGAAATCAATGGAAATTCCTTCGATAGTAACAGGACGGTATTATATTATCCAATAAAATTCCAAGAATTTTCTTTCGGAGCTTATTCTATAAAATGAAGGACTAAAAAAGTAAATGAAGACGTTGAGGACACTTCAAGTTTTATTTTCATGGCATCAATCAACTTTTTACGACAACATTTACAAGGATTAATTGAGATTCTTTAAAATTAAACGATGAATGATGGGACAAATTCAATTTACCTTACCGCGAAAGAGTTTCTACGTAAAAATTATCTTTTTAATTTTTAAGTACTTTGTCTTTAGTTGTTTTTGAGTGCTGTTTTATTTAATGGGCTGTACTTATTTTTATAAACAACAGCCAGTCTATTCTATTAAAAATCTCACCTCAAAAACGTAGGTGAAGTGAACTGTCATTCCACCTGGTGCTTGACACCCTCCAAACTCACTTCACCAAAGGTTTCACGGTTAAATTTTTACAGAATAGTGCTACAGAATTTGGCAATTCCATAAAAAGTCTACATACATTTCCTCAAATGTTACGTCCAACTATATACGTTATGTTTCTATGTTCTTTATTAGGGTGTGGGTAATAAATTTGGACCCAGTGGATACAAACTTGAACTATGTAGACAGGAAGGAGGGTTTGAGGGAAAGGATTAGTTTGTAGTAACACGTTTCTAGCATATCACGGAAACCCATGTCCCTACACTAAATCGCAGCTCGCAAATTGTGCTGACACTACTCAGCGGTTTTTGTCGTTGTTTTGTCATGAACATAGCTGAACAATCAGGGTCATGACCGTCCAAAAGCGCGTTGGGTTGACGATATCCTCAAAGTCGCGGGAAGCACCTGGATGAGGGACACACGGATCTATGAAGTATGGCAGAAGAAAGGGGACGCATATATCAAGCAGTGGATGATTTTGGGCTGAACTGGTGATCATGGTTGAACACACAATTTGGAATTGGCTTATTACACGTGGAGCCTGTGGGTCAACTTCACTCAGCGGGCATACAGGGACCTACGTGTTCAATATAATAATGCATTGAGAGGTCTGCTGCGGCTGCCGTGGCATTGTAGTGCATCAGGGATGTTTGCGGATAATAATATTAATGGTTTTGCCGCCATTATTAGGAATAGATTTGCATCCCTGATGACGCGTGTTCGTGCCAGCACCAACAGTATTCTCAGTGTGTTCGCAGATCGATGGGATTCCCCGATGTTGCGGAGGTGGACGCAGCTCCACGCTGAATTTTAATTATTTATTTATGTCTGTAACCTACTAACACTAGAAGTTAAATAAAATTGTTACTAACCCTATGGACTCATTTCTGAAATAAAAAGTTTCTATTCTATTACATCATACAATGTTCCCGCTGCTAGGAGTCATGCCTCCCCTCTGCGAGAGTGAGTGGGCCGTAACGTAAGTCACCACGCGAGCTCAGGCTCATTGCTAATCCATTGCTTCATAAGTTCGAAACATTTTTATGCTCAACGCGCAAATAACGCAATGAATGTTGATGAACTGTCAAAATGAAACCGATTCCGATTGATAATGTGTTACGCAATTGAGTATACCTGCTTAATCATTACTCTGCGGCTTAAATATTTTTTGCATCATGAACATCATCATCTGCCTAGCCTTTTCCTAAATATTTTTGAGGATGGTTTCCTATCTAACCGGATGCTACTGAATACCAGTATTTTATGTGGAGCGACTGCCTATCAGACCTCCACAACCCAGTTACCGGGTAAAACGATACCCCTAGACAAGACTGGTTGTCAGACTTTCGACCTTATCTGTTTTGTATCATGAACATACCCAAGCAAAAAGATCCTCCTCATCTGCGATCAAAGGTAAAGTCTCGAGAAACTGTAAAATTACTTTTTTCTTTTCGTTATAACGTTCATTTACTCTGAGCATTGGATCCCAAACTTCAGCTTTCAGCTCAATACGCTGAACCTCTAAGATGCGATTTTCGACTTTACCCCAAGTTTTATTTCTAGCACCCTTATCTAGGGACGGGCTCTGTATCGATTTGTTGGTAAATGAATTTTAAAATTTCATTCGATTAGTAACATCTCGGTAAGATTTTTGATCGTTCTCGTGTTTTGAGTATGTGGGACTATGTAATAGCTTCAAATACAGGGTGAAATTGAATTCATGGGCATCCCTTTAAGGGGTCATTGTACTCATCATTATGAACAACTTTTACTATGGGACCAAACCTGAAATCGCGAAAAAAAATCAGCTCGTCCCTACATTTTGACGAGTTATGTGAACATAAATGCAAGGAATTTTTTTCGCGATTTTGAGTTTAGTCCCACAGTAAAAGTTGTTCATAATGATGAGTACAATGACCCCTTAAAAGGATGCCCATGAATTTAATTCCATCCTGTATAGTAATTGATTCCAAAACCATGAATTAAGAAAATTGATAAGTTCAATATTTCCAGAACTGTAAAATGTCAGTTAAAGATGAGACTCTTGTACAATCAAACATTATTAATGAATACCATTTACCAAAAGAAATGATAACCGAATGATAAATTCGTTTCGATTTCAATTTTAATTTTAACGCATCGATGTGTTGAAATTAAAACAGTATCGACTCTCTGTAATCGATACTGTTTTAACCATCTGCTTCCCTGCCCGACATATTGAAAGGAAAGAGTTTATTACTTCTCTTTGTGTCGAATCGAACAAAAAGCGGGTTCGTCCAGTGTTTACCGTGTGTTGTGAGAAAATATCTTATTGTGGCTGTGGAATCGATTTATGAGTCGTTAAGCGATGTTGACGTTTTTCCGAGCAGTTTCAATTTTGGATGAACTTGTTTGATAGATGACCTTTTTTGACAGTCGTTAAATGAAATAAAACGTAGTCTTTTGTCAGAGTTTTCGCTTTGTAGTGTTACTTTTAAATTACTTCATGGATTTTGATGTGGTTTTCATAAACATTTAGAAAATGTTTTTGAGTAAACTTGATGTTTTCTTCAGTTGTACAGACGCCAGTACATCAACTTACTACGATCTGTCAAATTTCTTTAATAGATTTTCAACTTTATCACTACAGCATAAGGTTCAAAGTTGATTGGGAAAATTTGACAGTTTTGGGTAGGTTGATGTGCTAGCGTCTGTACAAAGATGGGGTGGGTTGCCTAGATATACAGGGTGTAAAAACACATCACATAGCCGTCAACTTGCATTCTGTACATCAAAATAAGTAACATTGCACAAAAATACATAATAGCATGGGAAACGGCTTTTATTTTTGGTGTGAAAATTTTCTGTTTGCGGTAGTGCGTAATGTAATGGACGCAACATTGTGGGGGTATTTAAAGTGGTATTATATATTAAAAACTGGTTTTGGTAAAAAAAAAAACGTCAGTTAAAGTTTCATTTTTAACCGACGAAAAAACGGAGGAGGTTATCAATTCGACGATCACGCATAACTTTTTACAGAGCAGTCCGATTAAGATAATTCTTTTTTGAGTAGAAAGCATATGCCCCGAAGGTGGTCCCATATAAATTTGGAAAAAAATATCCAACCCTAAGGGTAGGAAAACAGGGGATGATTGATAGTTCACTCACTGATTGTAATGTATGACCACGCATAACTTTTTACAGATTAGTCCGATTTTGGTAATTCTTTTTTTAATAGATAGAACATACCTCAAAGTTGGTCGCATGTAAATTTGGAAAAAAAATTCCTACCCTAAGGGTGGGAAAATAGGGGTGATTTGTTGTTCATTCACAGAGTTTAATGCTGAGCTGTGTATTACAATTAAAATTAAAGGCCTATCTATGTTGGTATATAAAGCCTGTTTTTGAAGTGAAAACTTCTTTAGCGGCGTTGCACACTTTTTGTAATGGGGAAAAAATGTTAAACTCGCGTCAGGACATCGCGTCAGGACACGTGACCGTCAGGAGAGATTCCCCCCCCCCCTCTTTCTACGGCGGCGACAACCGAAGTGAACCAAGTGTGACACGATAATGGATGGATGGATGGATGGACGGATGGACGGATGGACGGATTGACGGATTGACGGATTGACGGATTGACGGACGCACGGACGGACGGACGGACGGACGGACGGACGGACGGACGGACGGACGGACGGACGGACGGACGGACGGACGGACGGACGGACGGACGGACGGACGGACGGACGGACGGACGGACGGACGGACGGACGGACGGAAGGACGGATGGACGGACGGACGGACGGACGGACGGACGGATGGACGGACGGTGACGGTGACGGTGACGGTGACAGTGACGGTGACGGTGACGGTGACGGTGACGGTGACGGTGACGGTGACGGTGACGGTGACGGTGACGGTGACGGTGACGGTGACGGTGACGGTGACGGTGACGGTGACGGTGACGGTGACGGTGACGGTGACGGTGACGGTGACGGTGACGGTGACGGTGACGGTGACGGTGACGGTGACGGTGACGGTGACGGTGACGGTGACGGTGACGGTGACGGTGACGGTGACGGTGACGGTGTCGGTGACGGTGACGGTGACGGTGACGGTAACGGTGACGGGGACGGTGACGGGGACGGGGACGGGGACGGGGACGGTGACGGTGACAGTGACGGTAACGGTGACGGTGATGGTGACGGTGACGGTGACGGGGACAAAGTGCATCGATTAATGAAAAAAGTGACGCAGAAATAGTGAAAAAAAATTAGTTATATTAATTCAATTCATAATTGATTTATTTCAACGTTAATATTCAAGTTTTCACTTCTGCCGGCACTCCCGGAGTGCAACCCGTCTTTTTTTTAAGTATTTTACTATACAAAAAATAAAAGTTAAAGTAGGATTATATAACAGTTAATATCTAAAGTAAGGTAGGTAGCCATTTTAAAAGTAATCAAAAATTAAGCATGCAGTAATAAGTAAATTATAGCCTCAAAAAATTATAAAATAAAAACGTTTTAACAAAAAAATTAAACCTCCGAAAAAACTGAAAAGCAAAAAATAAAAACCTTTTTTATTTTACCTTAATAAATAAGTTCTTAAACTAATGCAAGTATACCTAAAAAATTTTGAGTCGGCGCCAAACAATCAATGAACAAAGATCACTAAATTACCTTAAATTTATAGAAATAGCCAAATCAAATTAATAATGCAATGAGAAATCTCCAGCGCTAAATATTAACATTCCAAACAAAAAATTCGCTCTCCGCACGACCACTCGCAACGATATTAAGTTGCTTGTTTGGCGCCGACTCACAATTAGTTAGGTATACTTGCATTAGTTTAAGAACTTATTTATTAAGGTAAAATAAAAAAGGTTTTTATTTTTTGCTTTTCAGTTTTTTCGGAGGTTTAATTTTTTTGTTAAAAAGTTTTTGTCTTTATCTTCGTAACCAGAAGGTTCCCAAGTATGGTCCAGTACAAAAAATGATTACAATGACGGGGAGTACAAGTGACTCTCACCTTCGTTTTGTGTCATTTTACAACTGTTATATACAGGGTTATTGGAAAAACACTTCTTAATAGGTATTCATCATTATGAACAAATTTTACATTGAGACCAAACCTGAAATCGCGAAAAAAAAAAAATCAGCTGTTCCCTACATTCGCGATTTCAGGTTTGGTCCCATTGTAATAGTTGTTCATAATGATGAATACAATGACCTCTTAAGAGGTTGTTTTTCTAATAACCCTGTATTTTCACCTTCATTTTTACATGGCAATTAGTAAATCATACGTATCAGCTAGCTACGTAAGATTAATTAGCGATACAAGATCTTGTTCAAGCAACTAATAATTATTTTCCACTTGGTAATTAATTAAAATTAACAACTCTATTCACAATATTATTTTTCATAGCGTAGATAAAGCTATTCTGTAGTGAGTTGCCAGGCACTGCTGCTTAGGCTAAAATAAGTTGTTTACCAAAACATAAAATTACTTTGCATTTTCATTATATTTATTACCGTGATTTAGATTTCCCACCGCTAAAGACATTAAAAAACAAACGAAGTTTCTTCACCCCTTGTTTACTGTTCTAATCACGCTTTTAAACATCTATTTTGTTTTCAATCATATTCCGATTTGTTTTTGTCTAGACTGAAAATTAATGTCAAATTGAATTTACAAGGTTTTATAAGACGCCAATTTAGGCTTTCGCTTTAGAAAAGATTTTTCTATATCCCACCCTTGAGTGAAAATAAAAGTTAATGAGAATAACGTTGCGAAAGCTTCTACAGAGGCTAGCACATCAAGTTACTAAAATCTGTCAAATTTCTTTAATAGATTTTCAACTTTATCGCTACAACATAAGGTTCAAGGTTGATTGAGAAAATTTGACAGTTTCGGGTAGCTTGATGTGCTGGCGTCTGTACAAGATACTTACTAGTAACAACTTTGACTTTGTCCTAGACTAGAGTCAAGAGCAACCCGATTTCAAATAAATAAAAACCGTTTCAATTGTTTATTAGGTATAAGCCTGCAATTGTTGTGTTAATTGTTGAACCACGGAACACAATATTGGCGCTGATTCCCTTGTTCACAAACTAAACTAAATTTAATTTCAGTGCATCGTTTTCTTTCTATTTCATTAAGAAAAGGAGAGAAGATAAATATTAGTTTAGACCTGTCAAATTAGTTAGTGCCTGACGTAAATTGACGTATTTTTAATAGCCAATTTTTTAATCACGTCTAAATTGTCTATGGAGTATCTTAATTTGACAGGACTAAACTAATATTTATCTCCTGTCCTTTTCTTAATGAAATAGAAAGAAAAAGATGCACTGAACTTAAATTTAGTTTGGTTTGTGAACGGCGCCATTATTAACTAAAAAACATCCTGTGACTGAGTTATGAATCCAGCACATGAAGACAAAGACGATGATGTCACGACGTCTGAGCTGAGTGTAAACTGGAGACAGACGCAACAGTCACTGGTTGTAAGAATAATATTGTAACAAGCCGTAGAACAGATTACATCACAATGACAATATGCAGTTACAATGTTTGTTTGTACCCTTGATTACTCAGAAATGTTGCCTAAATTCAAAAATGTTTGTTATGATCTTTGGAAGGAATACTTTGGCAGAATTTCATTAGAAAAAGGAATATGGTATAAGACCATACAATGTCAGCCTCCCCGTATACCCTGGTTCATAAATAATAATTTAAGCAGGAAATTAGTGGTTACAGCTCACAGACTCAGATCTGGACATATATTCCATGTAACAAATTCGTTTTCTTGATTAAAAAAATACCTCTCCCAACTGTGAGGTGTGTGGAGTTGTAGAAGACATGCATCACTTGTTGATGGAATGTGTTCGTTTTGAGGCTGATAGGAGTAAGTTGTTCAGGGCTTTGAAGTTGAACAAGAACGATATAGGTACATTCCACCAAATACTATCTAAGCCGAGCTCTGAAGATGCGAGAAAGTTGTTCGACTTTATGGCCCTGACATATTAATCTCATTAGTTTGATGTGTACTTGTATTAGGTTACGATGGGACTGACATACGCTGTGCGTTATAAAAGTCCCTAAAATTTACAGAATAAAAAAAAAAAATGTTTTTATATAAATTAATTACAGATGTAAGTCACTCGGGGCTTATACTGTCAACAGATTTGGACATTTAGTTCTGAGATTCAACAGTTCAGACAAGACAATTTTCTGTAATAGTTCAGAAAATATTATACAGAATGAAATTTAATTCATGGGCATCCTTTTAAAGGGTCATTGTAATCATCATTATGAACAACTTTTACTATGGGACTAACCTAAAATCGCGAAAAAAAATCAGCTGTTCCTTCCATTTATATTCACATAACTCGTCAAAATGTAGGGAAGAGCTGATTTTTTTTCACGATTTCAGGTTTGGTTCCATAGTAAAAGTTGTTTAAAATGATGATTACAATGACACCTTAAAAGGATGCCCATGAATTCAATTTCACCCTGTAGAGACAATAATTTTAAAGTTTTTAGTGCTTTACTAGCCAAAGACAATAGACGATGACTCGTCTGTGTCCTGCACCTTAATTGCGTAAAACACTTTCAATTACAATCTGAATCATTTTAAAGGATATCGCTAATCCATTGCTTCATATGTTCCAAAAATTTGTCTTCTCCACAACGTAAATAACGCAATGAATGTTGTTGAACTGTCAAAATGAAATTGCTATTGTTAGTGTGTCACGCAATTACTCTGCTGGTTAATACAAGAGAGTCCCGCTCTATCCCCGGTGGCGACTAGATGTTCCCTTTGAGTTGTTATGTACTTACTGATAATTCGGTGGTTTTACTCTAAACCCCAAGCCCCTAATAAATGATTCTAGTGAACACCACATATTTATTTATTTTCATCACATAACTTTTTCTTTATACAGAGCAGTGTGGCCAAGTGTTAACGGCCGCGACTTACGAGTCGTAGGTCGTAGGTTCGAACCCAGACAGGCGCTTTACTTTGTGTAAATTATTTCATCACCACTAGGTACTCTCAAAACGGTGAAGGAAAACATCGTGAGGAAACCGGCATGTCCTAGAACCAAAAATTCGAAGCCCTGTGACATCTGCCAACCCGCACTGGGCCCGCGTGGTGGATTACGGCCCACTCCCACTCACCGAGAGGAGGCCTGAGTCCCAGCAGTGGGAACATTATAGGCTGATTATGTAACCTTATCTTTTAAGCCCCTCCTACTACCAAAATGTGGCCAGCCGGATATATTTTTTTTCTATTCTTTATTATAGCGGATAATGTAGTAGGCTTTGATGTTCAAAAGTGCCTTATACAGAATGTTACGGAAAGGGTATATCAATACAAACGGGTTGAAGAGTGTATCTGGTCTAGAATCTCTGTACAAAATTTCAGCTCAAAAGCAGTAACTTTGAAAATGCTTAATATATTTTTATTTCGATAGTTTATTAAACTAAAATAATAACAAACGTGTCACCGCACTACGAGGGTCATTATCCATTATCTGTAGTGTGTCTGTGCGCCTAGTACACGCACATCACGCCGTCGCGCGCCAGTGCAGCGCCGTGATGTCGAAATAAAAAAATATTAAGTATTTTCAAAGTTAATGCTTTTGAGCTGAAATTTTGTACAGAGATTCTAGACCAGATATACTCTTCAACCCGTTTGTATTGATATACCCTTTCCGTAACACCCTGTATGTGCCTATTTCAAATAAATGCTTTGACTTTGGCTACAATATTGTTAATACTACTTATGAGCCTATATTATTGTTATTTGTAAACATTTTATATTATAGCTGTTTATTGTCCCATAGTAAATAAAATTATCCCAGTTAGACTGGAAGCCTAAACATAGTTGGGAAAAGGCTAGGCAGAATTATATCTTTGCTGTCCCAGTCTACGTCACTATGCTCCTATAATACCCTAAGTCAATGTTTCATCAACCTTTGGGATTACCCGTTGTTGCAACGAGGGATCAATATTATTGTACCCCAAGCGGTTTTGGGAGCCAAGTTTAAAGAGAGTACACGAAAATCCCTTTTGTATCAATTTCCTTCATGTTTTTCCTGGTAACGATTATTTTTCAGAAGAAAATGTTGTTTTTTGTCATCGAAATAATATTATTTGATTGTAGTTCTTTGTTCGACGTTTTCTTGTTAGTCCATTAGACAAAAATCTTTTGTGAAAGGTTTGGGGGGGTTCTGATTTTATGTGTCATAGAATTATGATATAAAACGAAATTAATGTCAATTAGGGAAAGAAACATTCGGAAAATATTATTATGAAATTATTTTTTTTCAGTGAAATATTAAAATATTATGTAGATACAACTCAGTCTTCTGTACATATTTACATAATTTCAAAAGCTAACAATCTTAAAATAATAATATGTACAAGTATATAAAAAGGGAGGGAAAATAATCAAAGGGCAACAAAAAATTCGTCCGCATCACTGTCAACAGGAAACGTGCCCAAAAGGCTGGCAGCATTGCCACGTTGTATGGCAATGCTGATACTTTGGCCAAAAAATTGGCCAGCCCTCTGGTCACGTGAAGAGTCGACCAAGCGCTTGGCGATGTCTCGAGAACAACTACAAAATTTTATTATTAAGACATTTAAGTTTACAGTTAGCTTATTATTCTGTGTAATACCTACTAAAGCACCTGTTTACTACTGTAGAAGACACGATGAAAGAGATTTTATAATTATCTACCCCCGAATAGTAAAACTAATTTAAAATTAATCAAAACAAAATTCTCCAAAAGGCAAGGCAAAAAAATTGCGAGACAGAAAAAATCTCTTAAAAGGTTTCTTAATTCAATTCGTCAAGCCATACTTTGACCAAATGAGCAAAACCACAGACAAATACTGATCCGTTGACCTCCATTTATTTTCTTACGCACTTTTTCCAAGATATCTCTAATCCGGGAACTAAGCGCGGTCTTTGTTTAACACTGAGATAAGAACACTGTGTGATTTGAATCAGGAAATTGAGGCACCAAATCAAGGCGTCGGACTAAACCAATTTATTTGCAAAAAAATCAGAAGCTGAATTAAATTTGGTCATGTTTTTAAAGCGGGTTTAGGTTTAGGAGTACTCAATTATTTGTTCGTGGATGTTACGTAAAAATAATCTGTTTTGTTTTACAAATTACACGTTCTGGGTAGTATCATTCCTTTTATATCGTGTGAGATTAATTTATTTAATGATAAAATCGAGCATGTTTTAACATTTTATTTGTAAAGATTTTCGGTATAAATAAGAACGCTAATAATTTTCCTCAATACAAGATTGAATTGATGAAAAGGCACAACAAATTGAGGTGAACTAATTGCTGGAAAACCGACGATTAGAATTCGTCTTCATTGAACTTATTGAATGAACGCTTTAAATTAATTGGAAAGGCTAACAGGAGTACCTATTAGGAATGCACCAATAGGTTCGTAAGAACAAGTTCCATTCAATTTTAGCACCTATTTGTAGCGCTCTTATGTTTTTTTTTTTTCATTTGCTGTGGGAAGGAAAATAGTTGCATCAAAAACGGTATCAATACAAGGTGTAATTAAAATAACTGAAAACCTTAAAAAGGGGTCATTATACTCATCATTGAAAACCCTGAAATCGCGGAAAAAAAAAACAGGCATTCGCCACATTCTGTCGAGTTATCCTTCTAATATTATAAACGCGAAAGTATGTGAGGATGGATGGATGTTTCACGCAAAAACTACTAAACGGATTTTGATGAAACTTTACAGTAATATAGCTTATACATCAAAATAACACATAGGATACTTTTTATCCCGATATTCCCACGGGATCGACACTTAAATTACGAAAAAAAAAAATCAGCTGTTTAATACAAAAGTTCAATCAATACCTACTTGACCAAAATGTATGAAACTGCTGATTTTTTTTCGTGATTTCAGAGTTGGTCCCATAGTGAAAGTTATTCATATTAATGGGTAGAACATCCTGTAAAAATTTGGAACCGGTAAAGAAACCCGGACCAATTACAAGCTACGTAATAATTTAATAACACAAAACACAATATCCCCTTGCAATTTTCCGCAGAATTTTACGAGCAAAATTTGCAGCCAGCTCTAGTACCGTGCGAGTCATAAACGTCCGCTTAGAAAAATGTTCTATTCGTTATATGCCATAGGCTTACATTGTTTCACTAATATTTTAAACAAGCTAGCTTTTCTAGCTACGTTATCTTTTCCATCTTTCTGCATTTCACTTTGTTCACCTACACGTTTTGTAATTTCTAAAAGCATATCTAGCTTTCCATTTTTATCATTTTTAACTTTGGTTTTAGAATAGAATCTCTCTCTTCTTCTTCTTCTCTTCTCATCTTTTTCTCTTCTTCTCTTCTCCTCTTCTCTTATACAAGGTCAAATTAAATTTGCTGGCAAAACTTTGCAGACGTGTTAGTTATAAATTAAATTAAATGATGTTTTTTTGGGTCATCGACTGCAGTTGGTTTAGTGACTTAAAATATCAGTTTAAAAATATGTTTTTTTCTTGTAAAAACTTCACACAGTTGATTAGTATCGACACCTAATTACGATATAACAAGAGGAAGCAGATTTTCGCAGCTCATACTTCAAGTAACAATAATAACAGCGGTTGTTGACCCCTAAAAAATACTTCAATATTATTTTCATTTTTACCGACTTCAAAAAAAGGAGGTTATTATTTAATCATCTTTAGATATCGATACCCATCACGTCTATGACGTATTTATTTATTTATTTAATACTTCAAGCACATAAACGCACAGAGGCGGACTTAATGCCATAGGCATTTTCTACCAGTCAACCTTTGGGTGATGCAGAAACAAACAGTGGTAGGTGCAATAATGAAAATTGAGGTATAAATATTTTAAATATAAATATAAGCATAAACCTATTAAAACTATGAATATATACTTAATTACATAATTTAAATATAAGCACAAATAAATATGCATAAAAACGTGTGTGTACAAAAGTCCTAATACTTAAATTAATCTTATGGCTCTAGTGCGATGCTGTTTTGTTTATTTAGACTTCACTTCAGTTTACAGCCTCAATATTATAACCCTACCAAGTTTAATAGCTATACGATACCCAACAAACTACTCCAGTAAGTCCTCTTAGTGTTACCCAAAGGAATCATTGTTATTGTGGGCACTAAAATTGTTGGAGCATAACATTCGTCCGGGCATGACATGTCTTTACAAGGACAATTTAGCATATGCAGTCTTGCAAGCTGTAATGGACCTTCCATCTTTTATAATAGAGCCTTTGGTTACTGCAGAGGTTTCGGGTCCATGTGCTTTTATGACATTTACTGCAGTGTTTATGCACGAGAAAATAATAACGTTTTTGATGTGAGTAGGTATCGAATTTTGATATGGTTTTCCTTTTATAAACAAAATCTGCGAATAGAATTTTTATAAACTGTACATAATAATATATTCTCTATTTTATTTTGATATTTAGTTTATAAAAACAGGTACAAAAACAAAACTGTTTAAGTAAAGGAATACCCTCTTCAACCTGTAGTTATAGTAAATGGCCACTAGGGGGTATCTTCAAGAAGATGGGCCATATTGTCCAATGCTAATCTACAAACAGTTCAAACTGAGGGTTCAGTAATACCTTAGGGATGTGCTAAGGTAGCCCCACCTTTAAATTTACTTACGTTTTTTGCAATTTGTGGGTCAGTGTCGGTTGATATTGATTTTATTATATTTCGTAATCGTAACATATACAGGATGAAATTGAATTCATCGGCATCCTTTTAAGGGGTCATTGTACTCATCGTTATGAATAACTTTTACTATGGGACTAAGCCTAAAATCGCAAAAAAAAAAATCTGCTGTTCCTTGCATTTATGTTCACATAACTCGTCAAAATGTATGGAAGAGCTGATTTTTTTCCCGATTTCAGTCTTGGTCCCATAGTAAAAGTTGATCATAATGATGATTACAATGACCCCTTAAAAGGATGCCTATGAATTCAATTTCACCCTGTATATAGCTTTATAGGATTATAATCATTTGAATCAGCAATACAACAACTTGGTCTCAAATGTCATGATTTCATGAAATTGTCATTCAATAGGGTGATATGAACTTACAGATATGTGTTTATGATTATGATTCTGTAAATAAATACTTGTTTCGGCCGCGAATCATACAACTTGATAGTGACCTGCCAATTACAAAAAACATAATCAAACTGGTTGCTAATTTAATTGTAAATTTTTTTATTCTTTTTTTTACATTCATTACTCACACCTTGACTTATTACTTGTATTTTGTTTTTTAATTAAAATCATTTTGCTTGTACCATGTTTGTAAATATGTGAGCACCATGTATCTATTAGATAATTAATTTGTATGTCATGGTTTCGTTTTTAATTCTTTTACCTATTGTGGTATAGTAATTTTATTTTAGGTGCATCGTCCTCACATGTTATTATATAATTAATGTACCCATGCAAAATATTGTACCTAAAACATTTTAAAAGAGTAACGGTGGAGTTTCTTGCCCATTCTTCTCCATACGAAAACTACCTTTTGGAATGGGCGACTAGAATCAATTCTATTTTAAGATAATTTTTGACGTTCAAAAGTGCCTTTTATGTGCCTATTTGAAATAAATGCTTTGACTTTGAATTTGACTTTCATAAAAACAATGAATTTCGTGGGTTATTCTGGCGCTTTCACTTTAATACGGTTGTAATAAGAAAAGCCAAAATAGAAAGAGAGAAAGAAGTAAGGGTACGCGCCACATTTGTGACAAAAGAAAATTGACGACGAGTAACCAAGCATTTCATTTCCCCTCTCTCATACAAATTCATCGTTTCAAAGCAAAACTACTCATCACATTTATTTTTCTGAAACAATTTGTAATACTGTTGACTCCAAAACAAATTTTCAAATAGCTCATTGTTATCAAACAAAACTCAAAGAGCTTATTACAGGAAAATGTATATAACATCTTTAATTACCTCCCCAACATTGCTTCCTACAAATAGATCGATAGCTTTAACAAACCGCAATTAAAAATTAATTTTAGAACGTCAACCTTAAAGTTCATTATACGTTGAACAGTGTAAGGGCGATGATCGCAGTATATGTCGATTAAGCGAACTGTTTTAGTAATTAACGCTTCGTAGTTGAAATAAGAACAAAAGGTTGGTTCTCACTACATTTTTGAGCTTTGTAGTTTGTTTTTATATGTTTTATAGGCTAATGTTTAAAGGAACGCTTTTATGAGGGCTGCTTGCCTGTTATCAACATCGCGTACGGTAAAATGCATGTATACAGCGTGTATCATAAATGTGTGGTCAAATTTAAGGGTGTGGTACAGACCATCAAATTGAACAACTTGGGACCAACATTGTAATCGAGAAAGAAATATTATCAGCAAACATTTGGGTCCGTAGAGGTATGAGGAACAGGGTGTAAAGTACACTCATACTCTATAGAAAAGGGAGGATCCTCCGACCAGACGGATGTTGTGTCTGGCAGGCAACTGCCCGATCATTCATGTCGGGCTGTTGTATCTATGCTAGTTGCGCGGTAAACTCTGCTTGCGAGATGCAGGATTTGCGTGACGTCAGTATGACGCGTTGTTCGCATGTGGCGTTGCAGATACCACTACCAGGGTGTGGTACAGACTATCAAAGTGAACAACTTTCTCCATGGGACCAACATTGTAATCGAGAAAAAAATATTATCAGCAAACATTCGGGTCGATTCGGTATTGAAGTTTTGTGCGGGACAGTTGATAATTTTTTCTCGATTACGATGGCCCCACAAAGAAAGTTGTTCATTTTTATGGTCTGTACCACACACTTAAATTTGAGCACACCTTTCTGAGACATGCTGTATATTATACGTTGTTGTCCTTTACGTTAACGGAATTTTCAACTATAACAGTTTAACATTTTTGTTTTGTTCCAACGTAAAGTCGGATACCACGAGCTAAATAAAAAAGAAAATTGTGTTTTTTCTTTTTAAGGGTAGGTGTAATAATAAGATATATTAAAACCAAATAACGGTTAGGTATTAAAAAAATTATTCTCCTCAAACAGCAAAACAAATGAACTTCAACCCGTGTAAACAATGACACCTGTATTCACAAACAATACTTATCTAAGGGCTGATTTTTCCATCGCCAGATAACTTTTTATCGAGGAATAAAATTTACGTTTGGCAGTTATTGTATGAAATAAATGTCAAAATTTAAAAATTATTCCTTGAATAAAGTTATCAGATGATTGAAGAATCAGCCCTAAGTAGCAATACTATGCGAAGTAAGGCATTTTCTCAATGCGTTCCATTTATGACAAACCTTTAAATTCATAAACATTAAGGGATGCATAGTGTCGACCGCCACTCAAGTATTGTCTATGAATAGGTTTTTAGAACCCTGTGTGTCCTTGAGACCTCATAGTAATATTTGTGAATACGGGTATGAGTCAAAGTACATTTCTAATTATTTGGGAATCGGTCAACAAAAGTGCGATAAAGAACATGAAAAAGCAAATATTCAAAAAGCAACCCTTCTATTGAGTCAGTTCCGCCGAATTTTATTACCAAACGTATTTTATTTATTTAATGGACAGTATATTGGGACTCCATTTTATCGCGACACTTCACAATGAAATATTTCAATATTCAATTGAAATAAAATATTGGACGTTTTATTCACTTTTTTTTTAGTTTTGGCTGCTGTTGACTGTGTTTAAGTGGGAACCAATTTGTGTCAGTAATTCACTTTGTTAAACTTTTTGAAGGTTTCAAGAACTCGAATAAAATGTACAGCTAGCAGATTAGGCAAGTGGCAGTGGGCAGACCATATTTTTCAAAGGACATAAAATCAATTATTTTCTAACTGAACAGACAGCTGTGCTGCTGGGGAGTTTGTTCCGCCACTTCTTCTCCCCAGCGAAAGCACGGCAGTGGCGAACGGCGGGCGTTTTGGGGGACTGTCTTTTGTAATTTTGACGTTCGAAAAGTGCTGATTCTCAGCCTAGTTTGAATAATTGACTTTTGATTTTGATTTTTTGATTTTAACAGATGGCCGGTGGAGCAGACGAGTCTTCTCCATACGAAAACTACTTTTTGAAAGGGGCGACTAGAATCAATTCTATTTTAAGGTAATTTTTGACGTTCAAAAGTGCCTTTAATGTGCCTATTTGAAATAAATGCTTTGACTTTGAGTCCAGGAGTGATGGGCCGACGACCTTAAAAGGGTGGCTGGGACAAAAAAGGTGGGGAAGGCGGAGGACAGGGTCTTGAGGCGCAGTCTAGAAGAGGCTTATGCGCAGCAGTGGACTGCGATAGGCTAAATTGATTGAATAAAATGTAACAGGGATAGTGATACACCTACACTTGACTTCTTGTGTTCTAAAAAGCGATTTTCAACAAAAGTAAAAAAAAAATTGGAACATGGTTCTTTCAAAATTTAATTTTACAGTTTTTTGAAGTGAAAACTTCTTTAGCGGCGTTGAACACTTTTTGTACTGGGGAAAAAATGTTAAACTCGCGTCAGGACACGTGACCGTCAGGAGAGATTCCCCCCCCCCCACCCCTCTTTCTACGGCGGTGCCAACCGAAGTGAACCAAGTGAGACACGATAATGGATGGATGGATGGATAGATGGATGGACGGACGGACGGACGGACGGACGGACGGTGACGGTGACGGTGACGGTGACGGTGACGGTGACGGTGACGGTGACGGTGACGGTGACGGTGACGGTGACGGTGACGGTGACGGTGACGGTGACGGTGACGGTGACGGTGACGGTGACGGTGACGGTGACGGTGACGGTGACGGTGACGGTGACGGTGACGGTGACGGTGACGGTGACGGTGACGGTGACGGTGACGGTGACGGTGACGGTGACGGTGACGGTGACGGTGACGGTGACGGTGACGGTGACGGTGACGGTGACGGTGACGGTGACGGTGACGGTGACGGTGACGGTGACGGTGACGGTGACGGTGACGGTGACGGTGACGGTGATGGTGGACGTGGATGTGGATGGATGGATGGACAGCTGATGGCTCGACCGTCTGTGTAGCCACACTGCTGTGTATTCGTAAAATTCGTGTATATAAAGTGTTTCTAATATGGAAATTGAACAAAGTGCATCGATTAATGAAAAAAGTGACGCAGAAATAGTGAAAAAAAAAATTAGTTTAATTCAATTCATAATTGATTTATTTCAACGTTAATATTCAAGTTTTCACTTCTGCCGGCACTCCCGGAGTGCAACCCGTCTTTTTTTTTTTTTATAAACGATGCTTATGCCTGAACTAAAAAAGTTGGTGTAGTATTCACAGATAGGTGACCACAGGAAGCGCTAATTTGTTGAATAGACTTACTAGAATAGAAACTTATTTGCTAGAGAATAGAGATATATTATATAATAGAGAATGGAATAGAGTTTGGCCGTAGGTATGCAACGACGGTATGCAGTAATGAAGAGCAGACGGTGAGTAGTTAGACTTGAGTATAATTGTTAACAGAATACGTTAGTAAGTCCATACTCCATACTAGTACTATTAGTACTATATACTATATATACTTACTATCACACTATAATCACACTAATATTATAAAGGTGAAAGTTTGAGAGTGTGTGCGCTCAAACGGCTGGACTAATTTTGATAAAACTTTGCATGGAGGTAGCTGACCCTCTGGATTAACATATAGGCTACTTTTTATCCCGATATTTCCATGGGATCGACATTTACACGGGTGAAACCGTGGGGCGCAGCTAGTAATATTATAAATTCGAAAGTAACTCTGTCTGTCTGTCTGTATGTTACCTTTTCACGCCTAAACCACCGAACGGATTTCGTTAAAATTTGGCAGAGAGATAGATTACATCCCGGGAAAGGACATAGGATAGATTTTATCCCGATATTCCCACGGGATCGACACTTATGCGGGTGAAACCGCGGGGCGCAGCTAGTATTATATATTTGTAGAATTGTAGATATTAGGTGAAATTATATATCCGATAAATGTATCTAGAAGCAATGGCTTCTAGTGAATAGAAACAAACACACACAACGACAAAGCGATACGCACTTCTTTAACTTTTAGTGAAGTTAAACAAGTCCGTGGCTTTCGCTCAATGAGTGGTTCTGTAGTTGGGATGAATTTATTCCAAGAATAATATTAACATTGTAGTAGAAAAACATGTTCTGCTATATATTCTAGCGGCAAGTGTATGTTTTTACGCACAATATTGAGAGATGTACCAAGTTTTTTCAGACCTTTGGCTTTTACAGTTCTTTTTTTGTCTTCCATCTACTCGTTCATATTGTATGAACAATTTTGTGTATATTTTTCATTAGGCTGGATAAGACAGTAGTAAATGAGTGGTAAATTTTCTTAAATAACTTAAAAAAATCTATTTATTTTAAAATTAAAAAAATATATACGTGAAACTATCACAGTACCTAAGCCGATAGAAAATTGCAAATAGTTTTTGAAGTGTAAACTTCTTTAGCGGCGTTGCACACTTTTTGTAATGGGGAAAAAATGTTAAACTCGCGTCAGGACATCGCGTCAAGACACGTGACCGTCAGGAGAGATTTCCTCCCCCCCCTCTTTCTATGGCGGCGCCAACCGAAGTGAACCAAGTGAGACACGATAATGGATGGATGGATGGACGGACGCGGACGGACGGACGGACGGACGGACAGACGGACGGTGACGGCGACGGTGACGGTGACGGTGACGGTGACGGTGACGGTGACGGTGACGGTGACGGTGACGATGTGACGGTGATGACGGTGACGGTGACGATGTGACGGTGACGGTGACGGTGACGGTGACGGTGAAGGTGACGGTGACGGTGACGGTGACGGTGACGGTGACGGTGACGGTGACGGTGACGGTGACGGTGACGGTGACGGTGACGGTGACGGTGACGGTGACGGTGACGGTGACGATGACGGTGACGGTGACGGTGACGGTGACGGTGACGGTGACGGTGATGGGGACGGTGACGGTGACGGTGACGGTGACGGTGACAATGACGGTGACGGTGACGGTGACGGTGACGGGGACGGGGATGTTGACGGTGACGGTGATGGTGGACGTGGATGTGGATGGATGGATGGACAGCTGATGGCTCGACCGTCTGTGTAGTAGCCACACTGCTGTGTATTTGTAAAATTCGTGTATATAAAGTGTTTAAAATATGGAAATTGAACAAAGTGCATCGATCAATGAAAAAAGTGACGCAAAAATAGTGAAAAAAAATTAGTTATATTAATTAAATTCATAATTGATTTATTTCAACGTTAATATTCAAGTTTTCACTTCTGCCGGCACTCCCGGAGTGCAACCCGTCTTTTTTTTTTTTTTCTTGTTTTCCCCCATAAGTGACCCCATATTCAAAATTTACTGATTTACGTTACACATTCGTGTTTGGGTCACAAAAATCCATATGAGAACCAAATTTTAGCTTATTCGGTCCAGTAGATTCGGAGCAAATTGGCTGTGACGGACGGACAGACAGACACACGAGTGATCCTACAAGGTTTCCGTTTTTTTTCATACGGACGTACGAAACCCTAAAAAGACTAAAAATTCACACAGGGAAACAAAGCCATTTTTAGCCAAAAAATGTGGTACGTAACAAACCTTTTTCAAAACGGTGTTACAAAAACAATGTAGGTTAGTGAAAGAGCAGTTGTTCCAACATTTCTATAGAATTTTATTTAGGTACAGACGCCAGCACATCAACCTACCCAAAACTGTCAAAGTTTCCCAATCAACTTTAAACCTTATGCTTTTGTGATAAAGTTGAAATCTAATTAAGAAATTTGACAGATTATAGTAGGTTGATGTGCCTACGTCACCTGTATTCCTGCGGGGTAATTGCATACCACACTAATAGTAGGAAAGCCTTTCACTTTTGCAGTTCAACAATGTTCATTGCGTTATTTACGTTAATGAGCGGACAATTTTTTCAAACATATGTAGCAATGGATTTGCAATGTCCTTCAAAACGATGCAGATTCAGATTGATGTGTTACGCAATTAGGGTGCTGGTACCGACGATCCATTTATTTAGGAGATTTCGGAAAAAATTGTTTTGAGTACCGTATTACTGTCATATTCATTTCTTTATTGGATCGCCAACAAAGTCTACACAGTTACATGCATGTTAACATGAACAGGGACAATTAAAAGTGTGCGCTTCCAATTATAGGCGACCACATCATTCACTTAACATTTAGGTAGTTACATTAAGTTTGACAAGGACGAACACATTAAAATAAATCACAATACAATACACGAAAATTATAGAATGAAAACCAAATTAAAAGCTAAAGCAAAACAGTACGGGTACAAAATAAAGTAATACAAACTAATTTCAAACAAATTCAAATAAAATAAACGAAAATTAAAGAATAACCATAGATTAACAGAAATAAAAAATATGATTACTTGGGTATAGTATGATTTAGTAAAAAGCAGTAATTTTGACATTACAGACAGACTCTTCAATTTTAAATATTTTTACACATAATTATAGATTTTACCCAGGGTACGGTGCTAGGTTTAAATACGACCTACATTGAAAAGGAAGATCGAAATTGCATTGATATTTGCGGAATAATTTTACTTATTTCGGGTCTACTATTATTACATATCTAATAATATTATTATTCACCAGTGTGCCACCACCCTGAACCATAATCTAATACGCACACATTAAGCATGAGGTAAGATAATTGTTCTAACAATCAGTTAAACGTAGTGCTACATAATTCATAATGCTATTGTTTAAGACGTTAATTGAACCGAAATAATCATATTGTAGTTAATTACGGGTAAGTATTACATAGGTGAC
Organism: Amphipoea lucens; assembly: GCA_947508005.1. NCBI lineage: Eukaryota > Metazoa > Arthropoda > Insecta > Lepidoptera > Noctuidae > Amphipoea > Amphipoea lucens. The sequence goes on along the minus strand of OX382360.1, from coordinate 21,450,567 downwards.
TGTGATCATAATTTCAGTGGAAACACGTCCTCTGCCGGACAAAGGCCTCAGCCAAGCAATGCCACTTCAGCCCGTTCTGTGCTTTACGCATCCAGCGATTTCCTGAGGCCTTCACAATATCATCGGTTCACCTTGTGAATCACGTCCACTGCTGGACATAGGTCTCCCCCAAGCATCGCCACTTGGACCAGTTCTGTGCTTCTTACATCCAAACTGCGGTCATCGGTCCGCCTTGTGGGAGGCCTTCCAAAGCTCCGTTTTTCGCTACGCATTCGCCACCCCAGAACCCATCAGTCATTTATTCTGCAAGCAATGTACCCTGCGATGATCAAAGACTTGTGTCTTTTGGTTTGTGATAATGAAACTGACAGGAGGACTAAGGATTCTGTCAGAAACTCATAAAGCAGCAGGTATTTGCGGTGATTCCGTAAAAAATGTGATAACTACACAGTAGAATAACCCATTGCTTAAAATGCCAAACTGTAAACATAAAACACCTACCTACATGTGGAGGTACTTTCAGCAACAAAACTCGATGAACACTGCGACTTTTACACATCATCTAAAGTGACAAAAAAAAATTCGATGCATTGTATTTTAGCATTTAGCTTAGAGTTAATAGCCTTTTAATTTTAATTCTGTTCCGATTGTAATTAAATATTTGGCTCAATAATTAAGATTAAAAAAACTGAAATATTAATCGACTTCACTGACTGTAATCAGGTCGTTTTGGTATCAGTTTTTTTTTTTTGTGTGGTGTAAATACACCCTACCGATGAGAGGGGACCGACAGCATATAATAATAAATTCTATGCGTACCGAACTATCAAAACTTTATTTTTTCTCTCCTATCTAAAATCAGCATGGAAATATATTCCTATTGCCATTATCATAAGTCATCATCAACATAATGCCGTATTTCGTATGCACCCCTACAAATGTTACGCAAAACACAAACCTATAGATAGTAATTTACTTATAAGCGCAAATTGTGTGAAACAATAGCGGAATGACAACAATTTCCATAGGCAAATAAAATCGGCCATATAAATTATCGTCTGATGTCCAATATACAACAGAATCTGAACAATGTTTCGACCTTAATCGGAGTTTAGGGTATCCGTTTATTAGGACTAGTGGTGAGAGAGATGTGAATCGATTTGATTCGATTAATTCGTACATTGTTTAGATATTCCCTTAATTTTAGGCAGGGTAGAAACGGGTTTTGTCGACGCAAGCGTAGAATTTCTTTAGATATCTGTCAACAATCTGTTATTTTGTCTATTCTTGTATCTACAAAACCCGTTTCTATGGTGGTCATTTTAGTTTTTTTTTTTTTTATCTATGAAAAGGAAGATAAAGGAAGGACTTTTTACTGATCTAGAAAAAAAATTGTAGAAAACTAAAATAGTGGGACGGTCATTAGAAAAAAAAAAACCTGCGAAAACTACCCAAAAATTACATCTTAAAAAGACCAAAACTCTAAGACCTTTTGAGCTTTGTATTAAATGGAATTCCTGCTGAGCTTCATGACTAATTAGGTCAATTTTGTTAAGCACACTAAAATTAAGTTACTAAGCATTGTTTCCGTTTTAATATCATTACAACTGAAACGAATACTTCGACGCCTAAGTGACCAAAAAACAAAAGAACTTTGCCTATGTATTTATTTGTATTTTTAGTTAGTAATTTAATTTAGTTCCTAGTATAAATAGTTAGTTGCGTTATGTATCATTACAATTTAAATTATCTCCAGTATTAATTCTATCGCATTCAGAGAATTGTCTGTTTTTGTCCCATCCCTAGACGCTTACCCCTATCGTAAAACAGAAGATAATGTACGTGTCGGTAATTTATTTTACGCACAATAAAACAAAACACTTGAAGATACAATGTGTGCTGTATAAAAAGTTATATGTTTATTTGGAAATACATATTTTATATGTTATACAATGTCAATTCTATGTTATACCATGTGGAAAAGACCATACGGCAATAAATGAAAATACTGACTGTAATGCGGTCTAAGAGGTGAAGGGATTTTTCATAACGATCATAGATACGGTTAGATTTACTTTGAGCATTTACATAGGGACATATATTGCTTAATAATTATATGGAAAACAAGCCCTAATTACATGGGACTTAAGTAAATACAATTAGCGAAATTAGGGTGTTTCTATTATTATACACCTCTGCCTGACTTTTCGGGATATTGAGGCGTGATGTTATGAAAAGAAAAAAGGGAGAGAGAAAAAAAGAAAAAGAGAGAGAAAGAAGAGAAGAAAGAGAAAGAAAGAGAGAGTTTAAAAGAAGTAGTCAGTACTTTCAAGTAACAAAAAAAATAATGGACTATATTATTAACACGCGGTTTTTCTAAGTTCGCCTACAAACGTTCATTGAACTGGGAATGTAACGGAGGAGGTATTTTCCACAAATTCTCGTAAACATACTTTCAACGATGAAGAACATCGTAGTAAGGAAGACTTACTTCCTCTTGTGAAATCTGACACATCTTCTTCTAAGTGCAGTAGGCCGGACGTCGTCGCAGAAACCTGCAGTATAAGCTGGTCTCGCATTCTATTAAAACTCCGTACTCGTATACTAATATATTCTGACTAGCTTCTGCCCGCGACTTCGTCCGCGTGAATTTTCACACTCCCCCCATTCAACCCTCTTAGGGGAGGAATTTTGAAAATCCCTTTCTTAGTAGATACCTACTCTTCACAAAGAACACACCCTTCAAAAATTTAATGTGTCTAGGACCAGCGGTTTAGGTTTAGCATTGATATAACAGTCAGTCAGGACTTTAAATTTTATATATCGATACCTTAATTGGCAAACCAGCCAACTCCATATGAGCAAATTTTTCAGGAGACACTTAAAACTGTATCATATTTTTTGTAGACCCAAGCCAAATCAAAAAATATTTCTGACAAAAATTGGAGTTGGCTGGTTTGCCAATTAAGGTATCGATATATAGATTTTTTAATTTGTTAGACTAAAAGGACAGCTGCGATTAACCTTTTTTATTAACATGACAAATAAGGGTCGATCAGAGCTGTCATTTTAGTCTAGCAAATTAAAATATCTGAGTTTAGGCCAGGTCGAGGTCAAAATGCCGATGTACGTTTTATTGTACCCGTAAATATTTGGATACATAAATCGCCTAAAAAGCACGCAACAAACCACCATAAAGTTACAAGTTGATAATCCCAGTATATTTCAGTCTATCAGTATAAAAACAAAATAAGAAAAAAGGTTATAAAAAGGATTCATTATTTACGCTCCACCCAAGAAGATGTTTACGATGTTATCAGAAAAATATAAACCAAAATGTTCTTCAAAGTAGTGCAGGGTTTTACGTGGAAAATATTTTATGACGATCAATCCGGAAGAAGCTTCCTTTCCTGAAGTATGTGATATTATTTCATTGTTCTTCTAGATAAAAAAAACCGAGTGTGTTTATGACCACACGACTGAAGTGAAACTTCAAACGTATTTGGCTATGAGAGAGAGAAAGAAAATGTGCGCGCGCACTGCTTTCTCTTGCTTATATCCCCCACTCAACTCCCGTTCGCCTCGCCCGATCACACTTTTCGTAACGATTACGTCACGCGTTCGCCAGCTTACTCCCCAAGTCAAGCGTGCGTAAAGAAGTTTCATTTCAAAAATCCGAAAAAGTGTTCTTGGGTGCTTGGGCCCAGCTAGTCCAGCCCATAGTAACGCCTTCATAGCAAGATGTAGTCTATTTTGGCAGCTGCATAAACCCCCCTGACAATTTTATTAAACACCTTAATTGCGTAACACATTATCAATCTCAATCTGAATCATTTTGAAAGATATTGCTAATCCATTGCTTCATATGTTCGAAAAATGTGTCTGCTAAACAACGTAAATAACGCAATGAATGTTGTAGAACTGTCAAAACGAAACCCATTGCTACCGATAGTGTGTTTCGCAATTACACCGCTGGGCATTACCGCGTTACCGACTTGGAAAATGTCTAAATAGATTTTGAACCCAAGTCGGCTGGAGCAAAGATAACTTCCATAGGTGGGAGGGTTCATGGACGGATTAGATCTCCAGTGCGTATGCGGCACCTTTCATCCTGCACCGCATGCCTTGTCACCTATGCGCTAAATAATATTATGACTGGTTCAGTGAGCGCAGTGCCCAAAATTCAGGTTAAGCCTTATTTTGGGTCCAAAGATGTCTGAACTTTTTGCCATCTATACGCTAAGAAGAGGATCAAGGAAAACAAGGTTCGTCAGGTGTTTTGCTAACCAAAAAGATTGGAGCAAAATAAATCTGTCTCTATATACACCGTGTTCTTCACGTTATCCATAAACTTTGTCAAACGCTTCTATAGCTTTTACAAATTAAATCTAACAAAGAAAGTATTACTTATAAAAAGGTTTTGTTACAAAGATATTTGTAATTTCATTTAGTAAAATTTAAATGAGCTATGCAGTAAGAAAGGGTCTTAACTCAGTTTTGACAAGTTGCAATCCGCCAAATCTTATGAATGAAAATACGTTATCGTTGCCAATTCGGATAAAGAGGCATGCATATCGGGCGATTTACGTCAAGGTATTTATAGTTTATATGAAAATTAACAAAAAATAAGAATTCATTAATGTGTCCATAATGAAAAATGCTTATTTCCATGGTCTGAACATCTGGTCGAAGTTTATGTATATCGTTCGGAACACGGTGTACATATAAAATTCAGTCTTTGACTGACTGATATATCAACGCACAGCCTAAACCGCTGGTCCTAGAGACATTAAATTTTTGAAGGGTGTGTTCTTTGTGAAGAGTAAGTATCCAATAAGAAAGGGTTTTTCGAATTTCCACCCTAAGAAGGTGACTGAGGGGAGGGTGAAAGAAGTCGCGGGCAGAAGCTAGTTGACTATAAAATTGAGACTTTTTGTCCACACAAACGCACACGCAGGTACGATCAGCAACATATGTCAATTTACGGCTACTTTTACATTTACACAATGACTTCACCTAAATTGATGCAAAATGATTCAATAATCTACTTTTTAGCCCTACTTATTATGGTAAGTAAGAGTGCAAATTCTTAAACTTTTACTTCTGTTCCAATTTCAATTAAATATTGTGCTCAATAATTACGATTTATTTAAAACTGATTAGTTAATCGAATTTTGTTGCTGGCTGAATGTAAGCTATCAAGATGAAAATATACTAATAAATACAGAAACAAAAAAAATACGACGATGTTAATATTACAAAGCGCAAAGTAATTATAAAAACCAAAACCTACTCCAACCTAAAATTGGAACAGCGGGCGACTTTAATTAGCAAGATGGCAACTACATTGGAAAATTCCCCAAAATTTTCTTCTCTACGAAATGTCTTTGAGGACGATGCAATTAGCAGTGGTAACGCTTGGTTCACCATTATATTTGTAAAACGAAATTAATCATATAAATTGGCTTCGTCTTATTTTTTAAACTAGCGACCCGCCTCTGCTTCGACTTTCGGGTGAAATGGTGATACGACAAAAATAGAGATTTCTGTATTACACGTCAACCTTCGAGAATTAATGTTCTAAATTTTGCATAATTTAATTGCAATCTAATATCAGTCTCTTTAAGAGATAAAAACTAATTCTTTCTTTCTTTCTTGGTCTAGTGGTCCCGGATTCGTTTCTCAGGTCGACCAAAGGGTTATTGGACTTTCACATTAGTTCAGTAGCAGCCCGGAGTCTGAATTTGTACCAGGGTGATAGCAGTAGTAGTACGCAGAGGCGATAAAAGTTAAAAACTGATTGTGGTTGGGAACACCGAAGGCAAACGATCGCGCGGTCGTTCACCAACACGATGGACCGATCAGGTGAAGGAAACATCGTCCTCTAAATTCTATACGGTGGTAAGGGATGCGCCGGACAGAAACCGGTGGAGGCGGATCATCGGCTCCAGATGCAACTCCGAAGCTGACCACGATCCTCAGACATGAGGGACCGACTACACAAAGAGAGAGAGGACTGAAGCATATGGCGAATTGTAAGGCGTTATTATAGGTACCTACTCCTCTGCCTTTTTTATTTGCCATTAATGTCCACTGCTGGGCAACAGCCTCCCTACTTTCTTTTCAATCTTTACTAAATACCACCAATCCAACCCACCAATCTGTATTAAAGGAGTCCAGCTCATCCCGTCATCTACCTTACTATTCGAGAAAAAACAAGCGTAAAATATGTTATGAATGTTGATCGTTAAGTCATTGAATTACATAACGTGTATAAAAAAAAATCAAGAGTCAGTGTACTAATGTATCAGCCAGGAAACTGGGGCATAACTAACACACAAAAAGTTTAATTACAATATACTGCTGGGACTATTCAGAGTCCAATAATTGATACATTGTTTGTTTTGCACTCATATCCAACCGTTTCGGTTTATGTAAATACAGGGTTATTGGTAAAGGTTCCCTATCCATTCGCAAACAGCTCACGCATAATTTTTTTACGCATAATTTCTCTTATCTTAATAACGATTAAGCATAATATTCTAAAGTATAAATTTAGCATGCTCGTTTTATTTCTAACGACGTCACGTCGACAGAGCCCCGCTGCGCGGGGCTCCTATTTCTGTCTGCAGGGTTTAAAGGAACCTAACTAAACCGAACCTCGGGGTGCCCCTGACGTCGTTTAGTATTATGCGAATTAAACTTATGCCTAAATAAATTAACCTTAAAGATAAACCCACACCCCAACCAACATAAACTGTATGCCAAAAAATTATGGCAAAGTATTATTATGCCAAAACATATTATGCCAAAATAGTTATGCCAAAGTATAGTAGGAAAAAAAACATTATGCAAAAAGAAGGAATCCCATTAGTAAAACATTAACAATCTTTTAGGACTATATTACTTACATCATAAACAACAACTATTGTTCTATGACTTTTTACAAAACATAATAGATTTACCAAAAACAAACCGTTAAGATTTCGTTGTTCTATCTAACCCTGGCCCCCGCTTATCATTTCAGCTAAAAGAATTCCACTGCTGGACACAAACACCGTCACAATACTTTTACTTCTTCATATATTTTTTTATATTTATCTACATACCACCATTACAGCAACATTACCACCCCCAATTATATTCAAAAGGATATTTAAAATATGTTATTACAGCGGATTTCAGAAATGAGTTTCGTCGCACTACAGCTTACTTTCTACTCACACCCCAACGCAAGAAACCGTAAGTGATACATTCCCTTTGCATCGAGATTTTTATCACTAGATTACTTTGACAATTTAATAGCTGTTACTAAAAATAAGCACTTATAAGAAGCAAAGAATTTTGAACCAAATCTTCCTAAACCTAGAGGTGAAAATTGAATGTCAGGTGCTACCCTTCTAGAGTTCCCTTCAATAACTTGAGAGAAGAAATCGACAGAATGTCCCCTAAACATTTCCCTCATGTTTTTATATGGGATTCCCATTAAATTAAACATCAGCCCCTTACTTCTTGCCCCAAAAACAATAATATCTGTGCGGGACATAAAATTACACTTTGATTGTTTTATTATTCTTAAAATTGTATTTATGGTAACGATATTTTTTTTTTTGTGAAAATAATTGTGGTGCATTTTTCATACGAGGATCGAGGAAAATGTATCGTAGCTCTTTAAAATATATACCATATACATTACAAATATAATTTTATATTTAAATATTAGGAAACAAAATATACAGGAAGTATTTTCTATCACCATCCATACAAGGTGTTCTACCCATGAATATGAACAACTTTCACTATGGGACCAACTTTGAAATCACGAAAAAAAATCAGCTGTTTTATACAAAAGTTCAATACCTAGGTACTTGACCAAAATGTATGAAACAGCAGATTTTTTTTTCGAGATTTCAGAGTTGGTCTCATAGTGAAAGTTATTCATATTCATGGGTAGAACACCTTGTAAAAATTTGGATGGTGATAAAAAAAATCATCCTGTATAATTTTACATCATACTCATTTATATGTATTTAAGTAATATTTATTCGAAAGTAAAACTTCAAGAATATAATAAAACAAATAGCAAACGTGTATCCACGTCTAAACAGAAAACACCACTCTTTTACTGCGCGAGTAATACTAGAGAAACTGGCCACGACGGCGACGGTGACATATTGTTACGATCCTTTAAACAACAGTATTGCTCCTACATCTGGCTGGAAACCCAGCAAATAACTGAGAGATCAGAGACCTTTTATAAAATGTGAAGAATGAACTAGATAACAAAACTAAGAGAAAGGAAAAATATGCTTATTATCATCATCGTCATGATATATACAGAGTGTCTCTGGAAGTATGGATCAAATCGAATAGGGGCGTGGGCAAGGTCATTTCCAAACTTTTTAACCCTGAGAATGTCGGTGAATTTTTTTACGGTTCAAAAGTTATGACCAATTTTTATTTTATTTTCAATCACTTCGCATAGTGCTCAAAGAAAATAATCATAAAAAAATACTATCAGGGCTATTTAAAAAAATTAAATTGATAGCCCCGATAATTTTTGTTACGATTTTTTTAAAACGATTCGGTTTCTCTTCTCTTTTTTTTTTTAAGCGTTTGGATATGAACTTGCCCACGCCCCTATTGCATTTGATCCATACTTCCAGGGACCCCTGTATATAAAGGCGGATATAGGTGTTCCCTATTCAAAACTCGAAAACATTTCAAGATCATGAACTGAACACAACCAATAAGTACACTGGTATTGATTGTGTCCAGTACCTTGATACTCATAATTTTATAGGAGAACTTTCTTAGTAAAACCACAAAAATATGGCTTCCTTAATTAAATTCCACTCCATTTTTTTAAAACTCTTCATTAAATTTCCAGTCACGTATAATTTAGAAAGTCTGTAAGTCTTTATAAGAAATTGACATTCTCTTCTATCTGCAACCGTATTGCCCACAATTTAATGTGCATGACTGTAGTAAGCTTGCCATGCTGACATCGAAAACAAATTCTAAACAATTTTAAATTGCAGAAACTGTAACAGAAGCATTCTAACCAAACATCCACGACCCGATGGTAATTCACCGACTTAATAGTTAAATGTATTGAAATATAATAAAGGGAACAAAGTGGAAACCGACGCAAAGAGGATAGAACAGCTCTGGGAACAAAGAAAACTTTGCAGCGCCGTACTACTGCGGGATAGAAACGATTTTGCTAATTCCAAACTCGGGGATAGGGGCAATTGATTTGTATAATTGTGCAGCTTTCTATAGAAAATTGTAGATAGTTGGAGCTTTAGAAAATTTAACACTGAAGTAAATGTAAGTATTAGTGCTGACAATAAATTATTTGAAGATAATGGAGTAAATGTTCAAATTAGTGTTAATAGTATCTTATATGATGTTTTTGGTGAATCTGATGACAAAAGGCCGAATGAACACAATGTTCATTTGTTTAATTGTACAGTTGACTGAACGTTGAAACTGATGAGCTAAGAACGAATCAACATAATGATAGGTAGTAGTCATGTAAGAGAAATAACAAATAAACACGAATCAGACACAGGCCAATTTCGCCCTGGTTAGTGTACGTATACTATGCAGCCAGGCATGTCAAACTATGTTACCCAATTCAATGGCTGTCTATAGTCCGGGTGTAACGGCCAATTATATGTGAATATAGAATGGCAGATCGATCAAACTTTGATATTGCAAAGTGTTGCATAGTGTCTTAGTTAGAAAGTTTAGTTTAGTTGCTAAAATCAATGGGACATTTTAGATTTTTTTATCAAACCTACACATATGACATGTTATTGTGAAAATATTTAATATATTGGATTAAATTAATTCACAACTCTTCATCAGTTAATTGTAGGTTCAAACCCAGTATTATGAAAGTAATAATTTAATGTCGGTTTCCAAGTTGACTAGACGCATCTGAATATCACTATTTTACTTGTGGAGACTGTCGTCTGACCTCTACAACCCAATTAAGTCTGAACTGACAGACACCCTAGTATCCTAAGGCTACGAGCTTAGGAGCAGAGGGCAATGTAATTAGTTTGGTATCATATTTTTCTGAGAATGGGTTCCAATTTACAATATACTTGATTATGTCAAAGTCTGTAAAAGATTTAGAGCTTAATCATTTCATCGATCATATAACCCAAATGATTTCAAACAAAAGCGTCCAATTTTAGTTAAGTATACAGGGTTAGATCTCAAAAATCAGCCAAATTTAAGGGTGTGGTACAGACCATCAAACTGAATAACTTTCTTCATGGGACCAATATCGTAATCGCGAAAAATTTATCAACTGTCCCATAGAAAACTTCAATACTTACTCGACCTAAACGTATGGGTCGGCTGAATTTTTATTCGCGATTACGATGTTAGTCCCACACCACATTATGATTTAAAATTCTAGTGTTCCAAATGTTTGAACTGCTATAACGTTTTAATTGACTAATTCAACTATCTTTGACTTATCAAGTAATCCTTTAGGAGTAGGTACCTTATTATTTGTTTTATTTTAAATCAAAATGCGGCATCACAGCTGAATTGAAAAAAAATCAACTACATAACTTTTGGAGGTCACTGTAGTTGCTCTCTAGAAATGGCAAGAAAGTTTGCTTATACCACACAAAGCTCAATTTACAACAATCACAAGCACTTTATTGACAAAAACAGGCAATATAGCTGCTTAACATACCCAGAACAGAATGCACAAGCAAACAACATAACACATTTGCAATATATTACCCGTATTTTTACGTTCCACTAGCAGCAACAGAAGTTTAAACTATAAAATACTATTAAAGGAGTTACAAAGCTGACAGCCTGATGCTGCAGGGAAAGTTTCCATTAAAAGCAAAGCCTTGCATTTGTAACAAAAAATATTATTCTTTGTGGAATCGCTTGCTTCAGGGAATTTCTTAAAATAGTTCCTTTTAATGTTACAAAGTAAATTGATAGTTTGGTTATATTTAATATAAGGTTGTACGGTTGCTTTTTTCATTAAAAATGTAATTGGTTTACTTTGATGTAGGATAGGTTTTTGTGTCGTCACAAACGGAGCTTCTTCGGTCTTGATTGCTTTTTACTAATAGTTACATGTTTACAGCGGGATAATTGCGTAACGCACAACATTCATTGCGATATTTACGTTGTGAGCAATTTTTTTTCGAACATATGAAGCAATGGATTTGTTATATCCTTCAAAATTATTCAGGTTGTGGTTGCAAGTGTATTACGCAATTAGGGTGCTGATTGCATTGATTGCTAAGTTCTGCAGCGGTTTACATTATAGAGGTGTGAGGAACAGGGTGTAGAGTTCCCTCATCCTCCATAGAAAAGGGAGGCTCCTCTGTCCAGACGGGTGTTGTGTCTGTCGGGCAACTGCCCAATGATTCATGTTGGGCTGTTGTATCTATGCAAGTTGCGCGGTAAACTCTGCTTGCGAGATGCAGGATTTTGCGTGACGTCAGTATGACGCGTTGTTCGCATGTGGCGTTGTAGATACCGCTACAACATCATAAATTGATCTGCAAAGCATGGCATCCTATCGCTAAAAATATTTCATGAAAACCTTACTAAATACAATTTCTATGTCGCAGCCAACTGATTTAGACTTTTAACTAAACGGCGGCCGTTCAACTAACGGCCTGAATGATATTCAATTATAGTTTAGATTGGAACTGTAACTAATCATGCGCGAGCCGAATTGGTCGCAGTAACTAATCCAGGGCACCCCGACCAAATGGGTAAGCTAAGAACTGTGATCAACTGCTTACGAGCCGAGAGAGCGAAGCGAGGCGAGCACTACTTCCAAAAGCCAGGCGGTCAACTAAACGGCTAATTTAACCAGTTGGCTGCGAGATCTATATGAATTTAACTATACTTTTTCCATTTTATTTTTCAATTGCTTGCAGAACTTTGCCAACACCCAATCGAATGTAGTGCACGTGCAAACAAACCGATCGACTCCACTAAACAATTTGCTTCTAAAAATACAAAACCGAGGTTATCTCGTCAGCAAATTGCTCGCGGTAACCGTGAGGGCAAAGTGAAAAAATGGTACAACAGAAGGTTTATAAATAAAGTCGTCCAGAACGCATTTTGGCCATGACGGCCAATCTCAACGGAGACTAGCCATTGGCGCGGGAGATATTAAATAGTGCACAAGTGTGTGCGCAGACACAGGTGCAATCTCCCTTCCCTCACTCTCTTTTTTTGGCATGAATGGGTGACAATTAATGATTTTTTTATGATTCCTAACTCAAAAAGCATAATATTATTTCAAGACGTGTGGATGAATGTGTTTGTTAAGAATTAGTTAGCTAAATGCACAGCAATTAATTTGTAATTATTTTTGACGTTTGTAAATCACACTATCACACTAATATTATAAAGGCGAAAGTTTGTGAGTGCGTGTGTGTGTTTATATGTTTGTTACTTTTTCACGCTCAAACGGCTGGACCAATTTTGATAAAATTTTGTATGAAGGTAGCTGATACCCTGGATTAACATATAGGTTACTTTTTATCCCGATATTCCCACGGAATCGACACTTATGCGGGTGAAACCGCGGGATGCAGATAGTATAATATAATATACTTAATGCAATACATACCTACTCGTATTCATGAGAAATGTTATTATGATTCTAACAATTTAATTATTCTAAACAAATTTTTTTTGCAATATTGTAATTTTTTTTAGGATATTGGGTATAGTTTAGCTCTGATAGCTTGTCATTAAATTTTTACAAAAATTCTATTGTAATTTCGTATGCCTACCTATTTGATACGTGTACGCCAAACGTTAATGGCAAAACATAGAGATCTCTGCTGTTATTATTTATAACACTTATTTTTACACCTATAATAGGTGTAAAAGTAAGTGTTATAAATGTTTAACAAATAAAAAAAGATTGACTTTGACTTTCTCAATGTCCGATGGGATGGCAATCCGACACGATCGGAGAGAGATCAGGAAATAACAAAATATATGAAAAGTAAAAAGTATCAATATACGCGTGATGTATATTATAAATCACGCGTATATTCCTCAAAGGGGTACCAAAAGTACACTTATATTTCTTCAGTTGTGTTTAAATCCCATATTGCAATTGAAGCCGAACCTAGTCCCTGGTCCAGTTGAAAACCAGCGTCAGGCACTAGTTGTCTGACATTTTTGCTGAACTGGGCCTTTTTAGCGCAGCCGAGAGGCACACTTTCTTGCTTATTTTTTTTTACTACACTTTTTATTTGACCTTTTTTTTTTTTTTTTTTTTTTTTTTTATCTGATGTATGTATATGGTGTATTGTGTGCCTTTTAGTTTGTGCTAAATAAATGTATTTTCTTTCTTTCTTTTCTTTTTAACCTATTGTTAACCAGAGCCACATCTAGGGTCCAAAATGCTACTTAACTTATGTACTATTGCTGATGGAAAAACTCAATAACACTTTGTCTTTCCTAGGAATCGATCCCAGGTTTATAGACGGAGCAATCACGTTAGAACGGGGCCGTCAATATGAATTCTTGATCCAAATACCAGCGGTATCGCGAATTGTTGATCAAATTGAGTTGTTCGTGGATTTACAATATCGGTTACGTCAAAATTCTGGTGAATTTTACTTTAGTCGCTAGAGACTTGACCTCAAAAATGTTGAGCCCCTCTGGTCTGATAACAGAATACGAGCTTCACTTAGGGGCGATTTTTTTTCGCGCACTGGATTTTGAACGCACGTTTCAGCGCCGAGAGTTGAAAATCGAAGAGTGTGTTTTTTTGACGCGCTAGGATGCGCTCTGTTGGATTCTCAATGCTTGGCTCAACACTGACGGTTGAAAATTTAGTGCGCGATAAAATCCCTCCGCGATATTTTTACGTGCATGCGATTGCGAACGTGCGCATATACAGAATGATTTTTTTTACTGGTTCCAAATGTTCACAGGGTGTTCTACCCAATAATATGAACAACATTCACTATGGGGCCAACTTTGAAATCACGAAAAAAATCAGCTGTTTAATACAAAAGTTCAATACCTACTTGACCAAAATGTATGAAACAGCTGATTTCTTTTTTCATGATTTTAGAGTTGGTCCCGTAGTGAAAAATGTTCATATTCATTGGTAGAACACCTTGTAAAAATTTGGAACCGGTATAAAAAATCATCTTGTATGATTTACTTACAGGTTTGTTTGACTGAAAATGTAGCGTGTGTTTCTAGGCACTTCCTTTAGATCATGAACAGAAGAAACCTGGACGCCAAATAATTACGTAAAGAGATTTTTTATTTATTTGGTAAATAAATAACACAGCGTAGGTGCTGAGTGATTTTGAGAAAATTAATGTATTGGAATCACTAATTCGAGTTACAAGGATCATGACTTTTCATCTGAATTAAAATACGTAATAGATGTAAAAACTCGTGTTTTTCATACCGTGTTGGTTTTTTTACTAAATAAAAAAAAGCAGTACCATACATTTTGACGGCGTGGGTATTGCACTTGTCTATGAAACAGCAGTTTTTTTTTTTGATAACTGATCAAAAATTTCTCCGCGATAGGGGTCTAGAATCTTATGTTGAAATCATGGTTTCAGTTTTCTCGTCGATGTCTCTGCCACCCTGTATTACTATTGTGGTACATTTTGTAAGATATGTAGTAGAGCATAGAATATAATAGAATACAAAGATAATAAAGTTATTATGTACACCATATAAATTACAGACATAAATATATACATTTTACAAAGGGTGACACAATGGGCGGTCTTTTCGCTAAGAGCAATCTTACGATCAAATTTCACGATCGATAATACGCGCGTAAGCGTTAATGATTTTGTTTTCTTGTTCAACCCTAGTTCGGTTCTTAGTTTTAATGAATATGTAGTGATATTTGAGAATGAAATAATAATGTACGTACCCAATAAACACTTCAAGTCGACACCCACACTATCTGAAACAAACAAGCAAATTTGTAAAAACAACAATTTCTCAGTAGCATCACTTAATCTGGATTTGTGGTTGATGCCTATAGGAAATCTAGGTTCTAACACTTAAATAATACAAGTTGTGGGCTTTTTATAACTGTATATATAATTATTAGCCAATTAAAAGTCACTAGGAAGGTTATACGTCCGTCTTTACTATGGTGGGTCCACACGATACATACTTTTGGTCGTACAGATATCTCTACAGACTTTGAAGTCTGAATTAAAAAATTTATGGGGACATCTCCACAGAATGTTTGCGCAGACTTTTCATTAGTTCAGACTTGGATTTTAGAATGAATATTTCTTATTAATTAGTTAATCAATTTATTTAATAATTTATTATTTGGCTCCGAAAAATACGCAGACATATATGCAGACTTTAGACTTTTCTGATACACCGACATTATTTTGTCTGTACTGGTTTTTTGCACAGACAAAATTCTATAGAAGTTGATGAAAGTCTGCATCGTGTGGATCTACCATAAAGCGCAATACATAATTAATAACAATAAGTAAAAATAATAAAGATGGTGGTAAGTAGCATTTTTTTTTTATTTATTAATTTTTATTACAGAATCGATTAAAGGTTGATTTTTGTAAATAACTAAATCAAAATAAATCAACAATGGCAATAGAGATGATCAGCCTAGCCTACTGCCTACTACATATGCCTACGCCACACGCTACGCAACGCTACGCTATGTATATGCCTACTGCTGCGACACAGGCCTTCTCTCTTCGAGAAGGAGTAGGCTGTAACTTACCACGCGGGCCCAGTGCGAGTTGGTAGATGTCACATGTTTTCGATTTTTTGGTTCTAGTACATGCCGCTTTCCTTACGATGTTTTCCTTAACAGTTTTGAGAGCAGTGGTGATGAAATTATTTACACAAAGTAAAGCGACTTGTAAGTCGGGGTCGGTCGTTACATCTGGGCCACCATTCCTCTCTCTGATGGCAATAGCTTGGCCCCCAATAACATGGGTCTTAAATATAACTGGCGAAATGTGGGTGTACCGAATTCTGGTTCGCATCTGGAGGACGAAACAAGGCGTGATATTATGTTATGTTTGTCGGAGAAATCATTAGTACGGGAGCTGACTTGACAACGAGGCGGAAGCACTGTGACGACAACGCTTCGACGGAGTCATTCGTTTGACTATTCGGAACGCCAGCGCCATCTGGTGGCGCTTGACAGAGTCTAGCCTGAGTTCGTGGGGAGTAGAGGAGAGCAGCGAGGTGGAACGGCTCTCTTGGAGATTGGAGATTGGACATTATACGAACAACATGTGCTCAGAAACTGTCCCGCGTTCCATATCTGGTTGTATCGAGTACTATAGTGTGTGATTTGCTAGTGTGATTAAATTGTTCGTGAAATTATAATCTGATTTGAACTGCAAACCGTTTTCCTATTGCGCAATAACCAACACTGTACCCATAGTTCGCCTACAGTAGTTAAAATATGGCTGATGATAACGAGACACATATACCTTCTCCGTTATGTTAAAAACACGGTAAATTATGCAAGGCACCACTGAAGTACTTAAAAAAAAACTAAGTAGGTAAGTAAACTAACAGCTGCAAACGACTATTTACCTAAAGGCATAAACAATAAAACACACAGTATAATTAAACTCAAACATCCAGTTAATACAATAGCAGTGCTATAGTTCTTCCGTGAGCGTACTGGCTCCATGAAATAATTTATTTTTACTATGGCCGCTCTCTCCCATCCGTTTGAGGTTATCTTAAGGGTTCGACCCCGACGTAGTCTACGTATTCGATCTTATGTAAAATATTCGGATTTGCCTGCGTAGGAAGACAAATTGCTACTTAATTTTGGATTTGAATTTTTGTCTCGGACTTATCTATGGATGAAGTTAGTTTGCCTAAGGCTTTCTGAGGTCAATGTTTTATGTAAAGAAAGATTTATTCCCATAATCCTGAATACCATGAATTTGGCTATGGTTTGCTAATCACAGGATTAATTCTAAGGCAAGCAATGTTCACTCAAAAAATGTTCAAGCTGCTTTTTATATAATGTAGTACCCGTAGAATATAGCATCCATTTTTATTTTTTACCTAGTTAGTCCATTAATAACTTTGTTTCTCTATTTTTTGCCGCAGTTATATGTGAAAATATCATGATACGTTTTCTAGCTATTTTCAGTATCAATAATATTGCCGTCATTTTGCCCACGAGCAGTATTATTGACATCACTCCCACAATAGGCAGTATCTGCCAGATTATCACGAATGTGTGGGACTTCAAGCAGCTGAAACGCCATATATCCTTTGATTCCATAATACCTTCCAACTATGATTTAAAAGTTCCTCCTATATGCGCCCTTTCAAAGGAATGACACGTCAACATTGCACACTTAATCTCAAGGAAAATACGGAATAAGTTCGTTTTCGAAAAACCATCTTCGGGGCGATATATCCACACTTCGGCATTCAGTGCGCGGGCTTAGCATCCCCTCACTGCCCGGAAAGGAATTTTTATTATCAATATCATGGTGTTGAACTATGTCGATGTTTATGTGGTCGTATTATTTATAGTTTTCGCTATTTGTGGGGCCTCGTGTTTATTTATAATGTGTGTTGTTCGCAGTAAATTGGATTACGGCTTCGGGTTTTCTTTCGTCGTGTTTTATGGTGTGATCAACAGTGTTTCCAGATTTGTGAGATAGAAATAAAGTGGAGAATAAATGTTTCATTTTATTTCGGATTGAAACGATTTGTGGGGAAAGTGAAATGGCTGGCGGACTTAGATACGTTGGAGATTGAAGGCGTCTCATAAAACATAGTCTAAGGTAGTTGATGTGTGGGTGGGTCGTTCGAATGTTGGGAAGTATTATAGATTCCGTGATCCTCGTAACAGACTTTCTCGTTTTGTGCACCCGTTTTATTGTTTGGCATAACATTTATGCTTTTTGGTGCCTTCAAATTCTTCTATTAGTATTCTGTTTTAACTTAGGTATTTACGTGGTGGTTCGAAAAAGTGTCTTAGGTGATGGTCCTGGAGGGGACCGAGGGGAATCATCGTGATGAGAAGATTGGCCAGCTGGAACCTGCGTTACCGAGTGCCAGCCCCAGGGTGCGCCGGGCGTGTTATTATGATCTGGACGACGCTCTAGTCAAAGCTTCTTTAAAACGTGCAAAATAGAATCATCGATATGACGATGAAGAAGAAGTGTAATACAATGAATATTATCATCATCATCATTTTTACAGCCGAAAGATGTCTACTGCTGGACATAGGCCCCCCCAAACACCACCACTTCGACCGGTTCTGTATTTCCCGCATTCCTGCGGCCATCACCACATTGAATATGCATAGTTGAAATTGAATTCATAATTCCTATATTTTTCAAAGCTTCTTTTGTCTAGGAATTCGAGCCATGCATTTTTCTCGACCAAGATTACTCGGGCATATTAAATTCCAAAGAACAGACAATTGGAAATAGTGGTGAAGATCTATGTGAGCTCTAATACTATTTCATTATCATGAAAAAACGGTATTTTCTTTTTAAGTGAAACACTTTTGAACACTGGTTTGAAAATTGTTCATAAATGAAATATATCTATCTGGTGTTTGAAGTCTGCCTCTTTGGTTGTAACCGCTATTGCAGGGCATGAGGTCCTGGATTTGATTCCGGGGTCCGGCAAAGTGTCCTCTCTGAAATTTCAGACGGAAAAACCCAATGTTTTTCCGTCTGAAATTTCAGAGAGGCAGACTGGAGTCTGAATTTTTGCCCAATTGATGGCAATAGGCTCGCCTCCTATTACATGGGACTTACACATTACTGGCGAAATGTGGGTGTACTATAGGTACACCCACATTTCGCCTAACCCATAAGGTGTTACAGGCGTGATGTTATGTTATCTTGTGTTTGTCATTGTCATACTACTAGTGCTGTAGAAGACAGCATGAGAAAAACAGAATCGGAAACAGGAAGAACCTTCCTTCCTGGGTTCTTTAAATTTTAAACTACTGGGTGTCCCTGGAAGTATGGATCAAATCGAATAGGGGCGTGGGCAAGGTCATTTCCAAACTTTTTAACCCTGAGAATGTCAGTGAATTTTTTTACGGTTCAAAAGTTATGACCGATTTAATTTTTTTTTTTCAATCACTTCGCTTAGTGCTCAAAGAAAATATTCATAAAAAATACTATCAGGGCTATCTAAAAAAAATAAATTGATAGCCCTGATAGTTTTCTCGAATTCGATATTTCTTCTCTTTTTTTTAGTATTTTTTTTTTGCTAAAACGTTTGAAAATGACCTTGCTCACGTCCCTATTCGATTTGATCCATACTTCCAGGGACACCCTGTATATGCGTTCTGCATATAGTTAAAAATTTAAAACACCACACCACACCACAGAATTAGAACTCCATAAACGTTGCCAAAAAGAAACAAACAGTTATAAAGCAGGAGCACTATCAAACATTTTACAAGCACCAATAAAAACAATGACGCGGAACAATGGGAACTGTTAGTTTTATCGCCAAACGTATATTATGCAATAATTCAAGCGGGAATGCAAGTGTTTGAGAAAGTTCCGTAAACTGCTACTCCTGTTCTACTAGTTCCCAACTTGTACGTTTGGCTGACTTGCGAGAGCTAGCCTCGACGAAATTCGCAGAAAATGAAGTAATTTAAAAGTTCCCTAGTGGTATTAAGTTTTGCATCATTGGCGCCTGTCGAACCACAAGGATAAGCATTTTATTTTTGATTTAGTGTGGGGACGGAATTTTGTGACGGAAAAAGAATGATTTTTCTGCTATGGAAAAAAGAACATGTTTGTATACTGGTTTAAAAAATGGACTAGAGTCCATTCTTTGGACCAGTATAGTCATAGATAGCTCAATATAGACATTGAGCTATCTGAATTATTTTCTGTTAAACATAAATGTACCTCAAAAAACCAATCTGCCTAGCCTTTTCCCTACTATGTCGGGGTCGGCTTCCAGTCTTACCAGGTGCAGCTGAATACCAGTATTTTACATGGAGTGACTCCCATTTCTGACTTCCACAACACAGCTATTGGTTATCACGATACCCCCTTGGTAAGATTGGTTGTCAGACTTAGTGCTTCTGACTACCCGTAACGACCCGTTAAAGATCTACTAGTCACTGCACAACGGCTCAACGTGCTTTTCGAGGCAAGGAGGGGTCTCGATATGTAATGGATGGTCACCCATCCACGAACCGACCGCAACAAGCGTACCTAGCTTAACTTTCGATCGATCCGTGCGTATGTCATTATTTAGCCACCGAGACCCTTATTAAATGTATCTATATCAAACTAATATTATAACGGCGAAAGTTTGTGAGTGTGTGTGTTTATATGTTTGTTACTTCTTTACGCTCAAACGGCTGGATCAATTTTGATAAAATTTTGTATATAGGTAACTGACACTCTGGATTATACATATAGGCTACTTTTTATTCTGATATTCCCACGGGATCGACACTTACGCGGGTGAAATCGCGGGGCGCAGCTAGTAAAAAGAAAATTCGTTTACGCGAAGGCGTGACAAGGAAAAAAATCACAGAACTTAAACAATGTAAATTGTGCACACTTGGTAACATTCTTTGTTTAACGCATACTCCAAATTCATGCTGCAATTTCAGTTGTAAATGACCCCCGGAGTATTAAGGTGCTCGTACCAGCGAGTTTCAGTGGATAATCCCCTTTTTCACATGGGCTCAGGTTGGTATCGGGTGTACGTACGTACGCATTACACGTATCTGAAATGGTACGGAAAAGAGTCTTAACAAAAAGAGAGAATGTACAGACGCCAGCACATCGAGCTACTCGAAACTGTCAAATGTTTACCCTAAATATTTGACCTAATAATTTAGCAATAAAGTTGAAAATCTATTAAATAAATTTGACAGACTGTAGTAGGTTGATATGCTGGCATCTGTACAAGTTCACTGTCTTTTTGAGGGTCATTTTGGAAATCATAACCATGAAGAAAGTGAAGGCCACAAAAGTAAGTACAGTTCGACACAACTTAGATGTAGCATCGGCAAAATTTGTAAAACGTTCGTAATTCGTATTCGTAAATCTTTATTACTATTTTAGGAAAAATTGATCAATTTTTCCTAAAGTAGTAATAAAGATTGGTGATTTTGAAGACGCACTTAGTTCAGATGTGATCGATTTTACGAATTTTGCCGATGCTACATCTAAGTTGTGTCGAACTGTACAAGAAGATAAAAACAGAGATGTGGAAAACGCAAAACCAATGAACTTCTCAGTTAAAGTTTAGAAAACTAAGTATAATGATAGGCTCAACATGACATGACCAAACTGTTTAATTTCCTAAGTGACTTTAAATTTTACGATCATTAAACATTTGTCAGACACTACGGCCTAATCCTTTTAATCCATCTTAAACCCCCAGAGAAAAACGTAAAGATAAAAGAGCCACACAAACTTGAGACTAAAAGAAATTAATGATCTGTATTACACAAAGGATTGAACTAGCACTTTTTGCGCGACTCATAATGCGAAGCATTAGAGGGTGCTTTACGATCGATTTTTTTGTTGCCTCCTTTCTGCAACTGTTTCTATTGTTATACTCCTGCTCGTACACAGAACCTACTTAATGTATATACCATTGTTTAGATAATTTAATAGAAATTAATTCTGTACTTTTCAAAAATTGATTTATTACAGTAGAAACGAAAAAATCGTTAACATATTTCTAAAAAAACTTTCCGTCAATCAAGCGTGAAACCTGAAAACATTGTAGCTAGCGAAAAAATCAATTAATTGAGTCGATTTTTTTTTAATAGGTTGTCTTACCCTTAGGAGGAACCCTATTGAAATTGTCTCTTTTATTCAAAGTAATTTAATTATAGTTAATAAAAAACGAACTAATATAATATCTATGGTTTTTTATATGATCAAGTGAGCATTAACAGTCGTGCACTTTTTGATTTTCCAAATATTAGTAACATTATGGAAACGTCTATGCATACATCCACCACACAAAAGTGTTGATCGCACTTTTACTTTATCACATTAAACTCGTTACTTATTAACTGCTTGTAGGTATAACTTGTATCTTACGTCAAAAAACTAACGAAGTCCTAACGCAGGTCTACATCATAATTAGCCACTGCTGAGATAAGGGCTTTGTCTCTGTGAGAGAGAGTGGGTCGTAATCCAGCACGCGGGCTCAGTGCGGTTTGGTACCAGGACTTAGTAATAACTTTGTTCCAAATTTCATCGAAATCCTTTCAGCCGTGAAGGTGTTAAAAGGCAATAGTCGGGCAGACAGAGCGATATAATGTTAGTATGGATGATAAGATTCTAAGTATGGTTTTCATTGGCCGATTGTACCAAAAAGTTAGTACTCGATCACCGTATCGAGTCATTCCTCTTGACTTATAACATCCTAAGGACTATGAACAAGAATTTATGCATGCCAAAGTTATTCATACCGCTATCTTCAAACTTTGGCCGTCCTCAGGTAAAATAGATCCGATGAAATTTCAATTATGGCAAGAAAATGTTGAATGGAGGAAAAATCGGTTGACGTAGGTAAGTTAATAGCCATTAAAATTAATAGACTTATGGCTGATTTTTCAATCGACAGATAATTCTTATTCGTGGAATAAAATTGAAGTCTGACAGATTTTGTATGGAAGAACTGTCAAAAATTCAAAATTATTCCTCGGATAAAATTTACTGGCGTTGGAAAAATCAGCCGTAAATATATATATACTTATATACTATATACAAATGTATAATAAAATAAAAAAGACACAGGAGATCATTGGGCATCAAAAAATTCGTCCGCATCGCTGTCAATGGGATAATTGCCCAAAAGACTGGCAGCATTGTCACATTGGATGGCAATGCTTATTCTTTGGGCTAACAATAGGCCAGCCCTCTGGTCACGCGAAGAGTCAACCAAACGCTTGGCGATGTCTCGAAATATTCGATGAGCAGCCGTAAATTAAATAATTAATTTCAATACTTAATTCCTTGAGAGATTTCCAATTAGACGCGAGGGAAATTCGTAGAGAAACATTCGTTTGATAAATTGTTCTTTATTTTCTTGAGTGTAATATAAAAGTAGCTAGAATCTTTATTATTGAGTTACAGTGTCTTAACAACTAAGTGGCTTTTTCTCTCTGTATTTGATAAAATCTTATAATACGCAATGAATAGTCCATCCATGAAGAATACGTCGTAATAATTTGCCTACTTTATTTCACACACCAACACAAATGAGGCAATAAAACATCTCGCCGAAACTGGACCAAATAAATAGACACAAAAAAATGGTCCACCCCTAAATGTATTACCCAATCTCAATTTTAGTAAGACTATTTTTATTTCTAGCATTTTGTTTCATGTTAAATGCGAGAAAGAATGTTTCCAAGTTCCGAACATTTTTCCTTTAGATTCTGGCATTCAGCCAGGATCCACCTTTCGCCTGGAGTTCGTACTTAGCCAGATTTGTGAAAACTGATACTGACATTTTCAATTCAAGCCTCCGCAATGATCAGTTTGAAAGACTTGGTTTCGGTGAAAAGAAAAATTCTGTCATATTTTTCAAGAGTGTCAGAATTCATAAGTTGGAAACGCAGTTCCAAATCCCTAAATAGAAGTATCCAGAACAAAAAGTGTTGGCTTTAGGACTTCAAGCAAAGTATAACTATTTATCTACTGAATAAATGAACTATTCTATAAATAAAACTGAAAAATCTATCGCAATTACGAATATTTTCAAACTCCATTTACGATAGCATTAGAAAAATAATGGCAAATTATCAACAGTTATTGTGTCTGCAATGACAATAATTTCAACAGTAATTTCAGGTAAATAAACTACATTCTTTATACTTATCGTGAAATAACGGAGGTTATTATCCATACTAATCCATACTTCCATACTTTTTTTTTTGTGGATGGGAAATCATCAAATGACCCCTCCCGCTCTGGGTGGAGCGGAAGGGAGTGTCAGACTCTTTAAAACCCACCCGTGTTCCTTCCTTAGCCCTTCATGTTCCGGGGTAGCGGTAACCCTTTCGGACAATCCCGCAACCCCGACAGGCTTCGGCCCTAACAAGCCCTTTCCTTTATGCTGACATCTCTTTGATGCGCGCGTGGAACACATACTATGTAAGAAACGTCACTGTACTAATTAATAGTCATTAGACTTTATACCGAACATGTCAGTGTTCGGTATGTTATTTTATTTACAACCTACTCCAACCACGATATCAAAAATTCCAACAATAACCGATATTTTTCTAATGTTATAATAAATGGAGTATAGTTATTTTTACACTATTTCAACAGAAGCCTTCCATGAGAGTAAATTCAATTTGTCCGAACATTGGTCTAAAAGAGCGTCATAATCTAATAATACCTAACACTCATAATTTTCTCTAGTTGACTTATAGAATTTCGCAGACTATCCGGTTTTTCTAGCATCCTAAAGTAACAGCGTTAGGGTTCTAAGTTATTCCAACCCACTTTTCACGTAAGCACCCCACGGAGGCCTTTGATATACGGTTCTGTTCTCCCAGATATTTGATTATCCTTACCTGCGGAGGACAACGATTTTTTTACGGACATGAACGAAAAATTTGCGAGGTTTTTTCTTTTCATTTTTGCTGACGCAGGTGGTGATATTATAAATTTATTTTGGTTAAATACTTATAGAATTTGAAATAATTTAAATAAGAATTGGTATGCTGGCGTTGTTAAACATTATACATAGTTATAATTTTGGTTACTTAGGTTATAAAATCATGAAAAATTAAGTATAGTAAAAGACGCCCAAGACAGACTGTATGTAGACGGCAGAAAATTGGCTCGTGCGGTGCAACTTGGGAGACGGTTATATCCAACAATGGATCGCGATAAGCCAAGTTAATTGATCGAAATCGCAATTTTTAACGTTGAACAGATCCAGTTTGATCTACCTTTATCAAGCTAATTCGATAAGTTTTAGCATTGGGTTCTATAAATTTGCTTATTTAGATTCTTCATTGTCGCCATGTTATTTTGATTTTATAGAGAGTTCGGGTGCCTAAAGTACTAAGCTTTTGAATGGGCATCTAGCTTCATATTTCTGATTAACCGACCCCTTGACAATTCACAACTGCCTGTAATTGGTTTATCTATACTAATATTATAAAGAGGTAAAATTTGTTTGTAAGTTTGTATGTAGGGGGTAATCTCTGGAACTACCAGTCGGATTTGAAAAACTCTTCTTGCATTTGATAGCCCAATTCTTGAGGAAGGCTATAGGCTATTTAACATCACGCTATGACTAGGGCTTCCAATACCGGTATCCCCGTATTGGCTAATACCGGTATTGAAAGCCCAATACCGGTATCCCCGAATTGGCTAATACCGGTATTGAAACCCCTAGCTATGACCCTTAGGAGCCGAGCAAAAAGAAAAAAAGTCAAAAAGAACGTTAAGTGATAACGCGGGCGGGTGATGCGATACGACGGGGTGGCTCGGGGGAAACAAGAAGTTTCACGCGAACGATGTCGCGGGCAGAAGCTAGTTTGAAATAAATGCTTTGAGCTTAAATTCCGCCTATCCTAAGTTTACATCGTCCTCTTGCCCAGCTTTACACTTAGAAAGCCGTACCTAGCCCACGACATATTTCATTTTGAGTTAAGATTATCCAATCTTATCTAAATAATCTTCCTTTAGAACGTTCTAGCTTGGAATACCGGAATCTTATGACTATAATTGAGTCGGTTCAGATATAACTACAAGTACGTTATAAGAGGAAGCCACAACCTAATTTAGATAGGTCAGTTTTGGGATAAAGTCCAGCACTTTAGTGTCTAATCTTATGTAGTTTAAGGGTAAGATAACTAAATAACTTACTTTTATCTTATCACACCACACTAGCACACTAATATTATAAAGGCGAAAGTTTGTGAGTGTGTGTGTGTGTTTATATGTTTGTTACTTCTTCACGCCTAAACCACTGAACCGATTTAGATGAAATTTGTTATAGAGATAGTTTGAGTCCCGGAAAAGGACATAGGATAGTTTTTATCCCGATATTCACAAGGGATCGACATTTACGCGGGTGAAACCGCGGGACGCAGCTAGTATTATATATATTGCCTCATTTGGGTTAATTACTGTATCGTGTTTCGTAATATATTCAGCCTATAAGGTTCCCACTGCTAAGACACGGGCCTCCTCTTAGTGAGAGGGAGTGGACCGTAATCCACAACTCGGGCCCAGTGCGGGATGGCAGATGTCACATGTCATGTCTTCGATTGTTTCTTCACGATGTTTTTCTTCACCGTTTTGAATGCAGTGGAGATGATACAATACACAAAGTAAAGTGCCTGACTTGGTTCGAACCTAGAACTATCCACTGGGCCACCACTGCTCTATATCGTGTTTCATAAAATCAGGTAAACTGTTTATTATGTAGTTCGAAAACCCAGATTAGATCAGAAACCCTCGGGACACCCAAATCATACACAGATGTTCTCAACAGGCCAGGAGACTTAGTCAGCTTCTGGAGGGCTGGTTGGAATAACCACCGACGGCCGCCATGGCCCACGCACAATGGTCCATTTAAAGGACTAAGTGCGGAAACCAAACCCCTAACATAGAACACATAGATGCAGTTTGAAAAATTATTACAATGACAAAATAATTTTGGAAGCTATAAATCTAAACGTAACCACGTTCTCTTTAGCTATCAATGTCTTTTCGCGACTTATCTAACCATCATCTTCGGTTACATTTCGTGAAAAGAACACGAAGAGTACTTCCCGGAAAATGTAGAAAATCTTTTAATGATAGATCGCAGGGCAAAGCTAGTTAACTATTCTCCTTTTCAAAAACATAACTGCTATAAATAATTCCGGAGCCACATTGAGCTATGACAAAAACTTCGAAGACTCAGTAAAAAGTTCCGAAGCACCGAACGTTCCGCTCTTAGTATCAACCTTAATGTTCATTGTACGTGATCCATTAAGGGGTAAATAGGAGTAGTGGGATCGTACTAATTTAATACTTACTCAAGATAAAAATGGTGCGCAAGAAATTGGAAATGGAAATCTTTAGTTTTATAAAAATGAAGAATCGTTCTATGATGAGGGGGATTTAGAGCGTGGCTTGATGTCTGAGGAGTATCCGCAATGCCAAAGACAAAGCAAAGGTAGGTAGGTACTAATTTGCTGCTTACTTTGTCAAGGCCTATTTTAAATTAATGGATAAAACTGGCATCATTATGGAGACTTGAACGAAGCATAGATTAAGTATTATTATGTTGTAGAAGTTTGTAAGAATACATAAAAGAATATTGGAAAGATTTACATAATATGTACAGTCACGTCTATAAGTATGTACACACTTGGCTTTATTTAAAGGCGATTTTCTCATTTATTTTTTAATGAAATTTTATGTTATTACGAACATAGTATTTTCGAACCCATAGGTTTATGTAAAGTTTCGTATTTCAACGTTGCATTCGTTATTTCACGAAAATATCGCAATTGAAAGTTGCCAAATGTTGACATATTGTTGCTCGTGACTGTACATACCTATCTATAGTTGTGGGCTCCACATAAATCAAACTGTTATGCTGTAAAATCCATTATCAATCAATCTGCCTAGTCTTTACTCAACTATGTTGGGGTCAGATTCCAGTCTAACCGGATGCAGCTCAATACCAGTATACATTTTATATGGAGTGACTGTCTTTCTGACCTCTATATAACATAACATAATCAGCCTATAATGTTGCCACTGCTGGGACATAGGCCTCCCCTCGGTGAGAGGGAGTGGGCCGTAATCCACCACGCGGGCCCAGTGCAGGTTGGCAGATGTCACATGTCTTCGAATTTTTGGTTCTAGGACATGCCGGTTTCCTCACGATGTTTTCCTTCACCGTTTTGAGAACAGTGGTGATGAAATAATTTATACAAAGTAAAGCGCCTGGCTGGGTTCGAACCTATGACCTACAACTCGTAAGTCGTGGCCGTTACCATTTGGCCACCACTGCTCTCACCTCTATATGTATATAGATATATTAAATTTTGTGTAGTAAAATATAAATATCAAAGACACAAAATATGATTCAGAATACCACCCAAAATCATTCGCACCTAGTCAGTACTTTGTTAGGCCCACTACTAAATGCTGCAGTTACGATTAAACGATGCGTACATTGTAAAGAATACTATTCGTTAGTACAAACACAAACCAACATTATAGTTAGTACACAATAAAGTTTCAAAATAGCTTTCCATAACAATAAAAGGGCCCGTAAAGCGAAGCCACAGATTTGTGTTGTGGACCATCGGGGTTATATTGATAAAAATAAACGTTCCCAATTTATTTGGAATTGAATTCGGTAAGAACACATAAGGATCTTTATGGAGGGAGTTTTAAAAGTAATTCTTGCACTTAAGTGTGACGGATCAACTGATCTTGGTTATGGACATTCGATGTTGCAAGAACTGTTACTTGAGGTGGCAGAACATACGGGCGATTAGGTTATCACATTAAACAGGTCAGCGGTTATTATAAAGTTTGTTATCAGTCTATTAAAATGATAAAATAAAGAATTTTACTCATAGAAAATTACAATATTTTTCAAACAAAATAAATAGCTTAAAAATTGGCACGAAATAAACCACCCTTGATAATAAGGCACTAAACACGCGCGCGGGGCGATCCAAATAATCACAAATTAAGTTTATTGTTGTTAAATACTCATTGAAAAAAAAAAAGGTCTCTCAGCTATTATTTTATTTGTGTGTTTAAAATGACGTAGAATACATGGTTTCAATTAATGTGATTACCTAATCGTCACACTTTATAGATGGTGCAATAGGCAAAGACAAAGCTGCAATTTAAGACGAGACCTGCGGGGCAATTGCGTAACACTTTATCAATCGGAATCGGTTTCATTTTGACAGTTCAACAACATTCATTGCGTTATTTACGTGTTGAGCAGACAAATTTTTCGAACTTATGAAGCAATGGATTAGCAAATGATTCCGACTGGTAGTGTGTTACGCAATTAGGGCGCTGGGTGCGTAAGACGTTGGTTAGTCATATTTTATTTACTCATTACTTTCCAACAATTATGGCTTTATTTATCAAAAGGACAATGTTTAGGTGTCTAACAGTGCAGTTCCTAAGCGGAAATTATTTCTTACTAGCTTCTGCCCACAGATTCGCGCGCGTGGATGTCGATAAATGTCCCACGGGAACGTGCTACCAGGACAAAAAGTAGCCTATGTCCTTTCTCAGGAAGTCATCTATCTCCTTTCCATATTTTCCATAGAAAGTAACATAGAGACATAGTTACTTTCGAATTTATAATATTAGTATTTTTTTTATTTCTCCAAAAATTTAATATTTACAAATATTAGTATGGATGTGAAAAAGCACGGGTTATTTTTGAGCTGGAACCCATGACATATGTACTGACGCCACATCAAGCTACTACAATCTGTCAAATTTATTTAGTAAATTTTTAACTTTATCGCTAAAACATTAAGTTCAAAGTTGTCTGGGAAAATTTGACAGCTTCGGGTAGATTGATGTGCTGGCGATGGCGTCTGTACTCTACGTAAAAATTGAGTTTGCAGACTGTAGGTATACCAAAAGCAATTGCGATCACCAAACATTTTCCAAAGAATCTCGATCGAAGATTACGAGCATGTCGACTAACAACCAAAAACAAAGTTTACAACAGTCTGTTTTGGACACTGCCTACAACCGCTACAAACTAAAACCAATTATATTTTGTGCTCGTAAATCATAGTTGTAGTTCACAAATCATAGCAGATTGCCATCCCATCGTAGACAAAAACAACAGTAAACTATTTGTCTTGGTCTGCCATCTTCTGAGCCGATTTCCAAAGTTTTTATGGGAGTTGATTTATTGTCCATATTTTATAATTAATAATTATGACTGTGTAATTTACAGTAGCCTCCAAAAGTTAGTTGACGTTTTGCCTCTTCTACAGTGATACCATATTATGATTTAAAATACAATAAAAAATGAAGTACTCCTAATGGATTACTTCATTATTATGATAAGTTAAAGGTAGTTGAATTAGTCAATAATGACGGTATGGCGACCTTGTGAAGGCCGCAGGAACCCGTTGGATGCGAGAAGCACAGAACCGGTCGAAGTGGAGGCGCTTGGAGAAGGCCTATGTCCAGCAGTGGACGTCTTTCGGCTAAAATGATGATGAGACGGTATAGCGGTTCAAACATTTCATCAATAGAATTTTATATTATAATCTCGTGTTATAGCTTATAGCCGCAGGTACGGTACCTACGGTGTCCTAGAAGAGCGGTGAACGCCACATAGAGTCCACAATTGACCGGCGAGTGACGTCACTGCCACGTTATTTATGAAAGTAGGTATAAAAATACATAGGAAAACTCCTAGAAAGCGTCTTTTGACACCGTAAAGTCAAACCACGATGCCATCATCTTCATTACAGTCGTCACTTCGGCTGTTTTGTGGCGGCCAACTCTTCTGGGAAACCGTGCCTTAAAAGAGTAACCCCTTACTAATAAACCTTGTATAGCGTCTGAATAGTTACACAACGCTTTGTCTTCTTCTTTCGAAAGTAAAATTACTGACGACTGAAAGTGAGAAATCTGTGTGTAACTATTCATCTGTTATAATACATTTATTAGTAAGGGGTTGAAATTAATCACGACGCTTGCTCACATCGTTTAGTATTTTTTAACAAAGATTTTCCTTTAGTTTGGCTTTCTTTTTTAAGTTGTGTATATTGGACATACTTCTTCTCTATCGGGTCGACAGACGATTGGAATAAATATCTCATCCAAGAAGTTATGTTTCGAGTCAGTTTTCTACCCGCGATGCAAATTTGAGAGTTTCCGAAAATCGAGTTGAATGGCGTGCAATAGAAAGAAAGAAAGAAAGAAAATACGTTTATTTGCGGTGAAAATGACGCAAAAAGAACATAAACACAAAAAATAAAAAGGTAGGGGAAACATGCGTCACATCCACGCAAAACGCAAATAGGAGAGGCCTATATGTCCAGCAATGGACTGCTATAGGCTGATGATGATGAAGATGAATGCAACTTGGACCTGCAACCACCTGACCCAATTTTCCAGGAATTAAATGACCCACCAACATCATTCAGGGGTTAAAAAAACAATTTAACTATAATTTAGTGCCGTTTTTATTTTTCAGCTGAATATTTTGTCACGTACATTTAGTACCATAAATCGACGCAGTTGTTTTGGTCATGCCGTAGGTGAGTTTGATTTAATAGACTTGACATTTATAGCTTGCCTGCAATATATTGCAGGTTTTTTTAAACGATAATTGGATTGGAATAGCGTTAAAAAATATCATGTCCGAAAAATTCCTGCGATATTCCGAAATAGAATTATAAATATTTTATTTAAAATAACAACCTGAAAAGTCCTACTGTTTTCCGCAACGTACAGACATAGAATTTATGTAAGCGAGTTTGAGGTCAATCACCTCGTACCCTTACACTGAATATTCATTATATGGAAAATCTCAAGTGACGTTTTAAAAGGGAGTAAAAACGATTAATCGCTTCACAAGCATGATGTCAGAAACAATCATTTTCGTAAAATCCTGTACTTAGCAGTCGCAGTGCGTTTTCGGAAATCCGTTCAAGTTCGTTGAATTGAGAATGGCAATATTGGCAATTAACATTAAACTGAAATTAAGAGCACTTTGCGCTGTTTCTGAACAGAACGCTCGGTTCGGTGACGCTGAATCGGGTATACCTACTCGGCGTTGTAACACGCGTATACTTGGCTCCAGTCGTAAGTTATCACTTCTATCGTGTAATCACAAGCACACACCCGCTTTTTTTCTCAAGTTGAACAGCAGCCTGAAATAATACTAAAAAAAAACTAATACTAATATTATAAATTCGAAAGTAACTCTGTCTGTCTATCTGTCTGTCTGTCTATCTGTCTGTCTGTCTGTATGTTACCTTATCACGCCTAAAGCACTGAACCGATTTAGATGAAATTTGGTATAGAGATAGTTTGAGTCTTGGGGAAGGACATAAAATAGTTTTTATATCGATATTCTCGCGGGATCGACACTTATGCGGGTGAAACCGCGGGGCGCAGTTAGTCCAAATTATTAGTCTAAATTATTCACTTATAGACTTCCATTTACAATAGCAACCATCATCATCATTTCAATCGAAAGACGTCCACTGCTGAACATAGGCCTCCCCCAAGCACCTCCACTTCGACCGGTTCTGTGCTTCCGCATCCAGTAGATTCCTGCGACCTTCACAAGGTTATCGGTCCACCTTGTGGGAGGCCTTCCAAAATGAAGTCTTTCTGTACTGACCTTTCGGCCCCATCGGCCATCTTTACTGCGAGCAATGTGCCTGCCCATTGCTACTTAAGTTTGGAAATTCTCCGGGCTCGACATAGCCCAATTGGTTCCCTTGGAACACGCAATAGCAATGCCGTTGTAAAATCCAGGATATTACGATTACCGTATCCAATTGCAACTTTATCATTAAACAAGTACCTTCTCTTATATCTACCAACCAAAATATCATCCAAACTGGGCTTGGTCTTGACAACATTCGGCTATAAATCACGGACCAAGTCGCCTGAACTCAAAACAATCTGTTATTGAATAGTTGAAAAGGTTATGCCAGACTTATTAAATTCAATAAACCCAGCTCTGCGAATTCATGCCTTTATTTGAGGCCCAGTTTCTAGTTAAATCAATTGAAGTTTATAATAGACTGGTGGACTAACAAAGCTTGTTCCTTATGGACTGATATTTATCTCTTTTTATTATCTATACTTTATAATAAATCTGTAGAAGTGAAAATTCTGTACATTGAAAATATCAAAAAAATAAATGGCAGCGGGTGTTACTAGACCGACACCGAACCCAAAAATGTGATTAAAAAAACTTTTGACTGTCTGTCTGTTTGTTCAGGCATCACGCAAAAACTACCGGTTCGATTACGACGAAACTTGATTCTTTTATATCCTGGGCACCACACTGGGTACTTTTTATCCCGGAAAAGTATATACAATAAAAAACAAACTTAATTTTGCGGTTCGATCCCTAGACCCGATTACTGTACCAACCGCAAATAATAAGTTTGTCGTAGGTTACGTGGAGGGTGTGTTCTTGGTGAAGAGTAGGTATTCACTCAGAAAGTGTTTTTCGAAATTCCAACCCTAAGAGGGTGACTGGAGGGAGGGTGAAATTTCACGCGGACGAAGTCGCGGGCAGAAGCTATTTTAAATAAAATAGCTGCGCCCCGCGGTTTCACCCGCATAAGTCTTGATCACGTGGGAAAATCAGATTAAAAATATCTTACGTCCTAGTCCAGGTCATGGTCTAGCCATGTGCCAAATTTCATCTAAATCCATTCAGCCGTTTTAGCGTGAAAGCGTAACAAAAAATACACAAAAAATCTAATATTTGTTTAGAGTTTTCGATTATCAAAGGATAAGCACTAACAGTCAAACGTTTAATAAAAGAGACAACTACCTAAATATTAAAAAAAAATATCTTCTATTTTCCACCTAATAAATATGTATTGGGGTAAAACCACTGAACGTATAATATTGAACATCGTGACCTATAAAAACATAACCTCTTAAACCTATCCGAGTTTAGGGCAAGGTACGGAAGTAAGCGGCTCGGATGTCGTTCAAAATAACGTTCTTTTTTTACAGATTGTGTTAAAGGTTCATTTCTTTATGTTAGAAGTTGCATCTATTGAGGTAAGAGTGACGGTAGGTAAGTATGTTCAGACGTTCAGTCTATTTACGACGTTCGACGTTCTGTCGTTGACGTTCTGATAGACGTTCTGTAAAAATCTCAATGTGAAAATGTAGTGTGACATGAGCTGTCATTCCATCTGATGCTAGGCATGGACACTATAGGGGTATGAGGAACAGGGTGTAAAGTTCACTCATACTCTATAGAAAAGGGAGGATCCTCCGACCAGACGGGTGTTGTATCTGGCGGGCAACTGAATGATTCATGTCGAGCCATTGTATCTATGCTAGTTGCGCGGTAAACTCTGCTTGTGAGATGCAGGATTTGCGTGACGTCAGTATGACGCGTTGTTCGCATGTGGCGTTGTAGATACCGCTACAACACTATTGACAGCTAAGTTTTCACGGTGGAATTAACAGAATAGACCGTCTTAAGGTTTTTGATGAATTGTATTTATTTATTTTACAATTTATGTTCACACAATAAAATACATAGGGATACGACATAATTATAATATTTAAGTACAAAGGTAGATACTGCATATTTCTTAAAAAAAAATTTTTTAGCTGACCTGAATTTTAAATGTTTATTTTTATTATAATCTTATCATAGATGTTTCACGGAGTATGTATCCACTGTTACGTACTCCGTGAAATATCTATGTAATACGAAAAAACAATTTGAAGAAAATGTCTCAAAATTAAAACCAGAAAGGAAATTATCCGGAAAGGAACCGGTGTAACCGACACAGCTTGCAGAGTAAGAAAACTGAAGTTGCAGTGGGCTGGTCAAGTTTATCGAAAGACCGATGGCCGGTGGAGCAGACGAGGCATAGAGTGGAGACCGCGTATCAGCAAGCGTAGTGTGGGACGCCCCCCACTAGATGGACCGACAACTGGGACAGATTGAAGGGGGGAGGCGGAGGTCAGGGTGTTGTGGTGCAGCATGGGAGAGGCCTATGTCCAGCAGTGGACTGCGATAGGCTCAGTTGATTAATTGGAATTGGAGCATTATGAAAAAAATTAAAAAAGAAAGTAGGTAATTAACCAAATATTTACCTACATACCTAGAAAAAAAATCTCACGATTATCTAGCATACCATTGGCTTATAATGAGATGCTTACGATTAACTTTGTAACTAAAAACCCGCAAGGTATTGCGTAACACATAAACAGTAGCAACGGCTTCCATTTTGACAGCCCAGCAACATTCATTGCGTTATTTACGCTGCTGAGCAGACAAATTTCTCGACATATGAAGCAATGGATTAGCTTATTATGAATTAGCGAATTGAAAGTGCGTTTCGCAATTAGGGTGCCGGTCTTTTTACGTTAATCGGATACCTATTCAACTTAGGTAGGTATTCTAGTCAATGTCGAGTTCACAATTATTATCCTTTCAAAGTTTTATGATTGGCTTAAAAATAACTTAATTTGCGAACAAGAATTTGCTTAACTCGATCATGTGATTTGATTTGGTGAGTTCGGTTCACAATTTGATTATCAAATTGCCTTTGTTAAATGTTCTCTTGATTAAACTTGAGCTCCATAGTCGGTTTCGAATTGCTTCGGTCCATGAAGTACCAATTAAGAAATAATATTTTAAACAAACTGTTTTGTCAGCAAATTTTAATGAACTGACTCTACAGTGTGAAATTGAATTCATGGACATCTTTTTAAGGGGTCGTTGTAATCATCATTATGAACAACTTTTACTATGAGACCAAACCTGAAATCGCGAAA
This sequence comes from Amphipoea lucens, assembly GCA_947508005.1. NCBI lineage: Eukaryota > Metazoa > Arthropoda > Insecta > Lepidoptera > Noctuidae > Amphipoea > Amphipoea lucens. The sequence goes on along the minus strand of OX382360.1, from coordinate 21,415,027 downwards.
AAAAAATCAGCTGTTCCCAACATTTTGACGAATTATGTGAACATAAATGCAAGGAAAAGCTGATTTTAGGTTTAGTCCCATAGTAAAATTTTTTCATAATGATGAGTACAATGACCCCTTAGAAGGATGCCCATAAATTTAATTTCACCCTGTATAGGCAGGATTAATCCTGTAAATAGGTCCTGAAAATGATGGAACAGCGAAATGAAAGACGGAATGTGAAAAAATACTGTGGTATTCACACCATATTGATACATTATGATTGTCTGTATACATAATTTACTAGCTGCGCCTCGCAGTTTCACCCGCATAAGTCTCGATCTAGTGGGAATATCGATATAAAAAGTATCCTATGTTCTAATCTAGGTTATGGTATACCCATGTGCCAAATTTTATTTATCCGAAATCCGTTCAGCCGTTTTAGCGTGCATAAATCAAATCTTTTCTCTGTATTATTATAATATTAGTTTAGATAAATTGAGGTCGCTTTTCGTGTGTCTGTGAGACCGTATTGTTCTTCTACACTATAAAACAGATTCTGATGCGGTTTTTTAAAAAACGTGCGAACTACTATTTCGTTATAAACGAAGGCCTGTCGGGGGAGCGGTGAATGCTTATGCGAATCCAGCACCTGCGGCCATAGGTAGAGGTGGAACACCGCGATGGTTTTAGCCGGTAAGAGTCCGGCATGCCCCTCTGTCACCCCCATGATAGAGGAAGTCCATGAGGATTACCACCGCGAGAAAAAAAAAGTACGAACTTGGCATAAGAGTAAAATAATTTTTCAACTGATACATTCTGTTCAAACCAATTCGGTAAAGAGATCAATAAACTTTCATAACACACAAGTTTACTGAAACCGCAACTATGTACATCTCCACTAACATTTTCAACTCTAACCACTACACTTTTCGAGTAAACAGAGCTTGGGGCAAGTGCGTCCATGTTTAAACTTTCAGTTCGAGTTGGAAGTCAAGAGGGCAAGGCTGCGACGCTCCCAAACGCAATGGTACTTGACGAAGGAGCGCTTTATAATGTTCTTCCTTTTAAAATAGCTGAGACGGAAATTTTTAGGGGAAATAAATTGCTTGGCGCAAATGATATAGAAGATAGAGATAGTGGTGGAGACAGATGGCAAATTTATAGTAGCAAAGGCTGTAATAAAACTGTAAAGAAAAAGGTGGAATGTTAACCTTTCAAGTGTCAAGTGTACACCAAGTGTACACAAGAGAAAGTGCTCGAAACGTCGACGGTACACCAAGTGTACACAACATTGTCATTGTTCTATTGTCATTGTCTTTACTGCGCCCATTCAACTACTCCGACGCGTGCGGTGTTTCAAAGTTTAGGCGGGCAAACGTGTGAGAGAGGTTAATTAAACTCCTAAGATTATGAAAATAACGATAATTTTAGCAGAACTGTTACAGGAGGGTTTAATAAGCGAGGAGGAACTTCGAAAATGTAAATGAAAAACCGATGTGTCATCCCCTCCCTACCTCTATTGCAGCGCGTGGGCATTGATCATCACGCTCTCGAGACGGGTTGGCTATAAGTCCAGGTTTCTTCTCGATGTTTTCCTTCATTGATGTCAGTGATGTCCAAGATAAACATAGAAAGTAAATACCAATTGAAAAAGTTACATTGGTGCAGACGCCAGCGCATAAAGCTACTACAATCTGTCAAATTTCTTTAAAAGTTTTTAATTTTTTTCGCTAAAGCATAAGGTTCAAAGTTGATTGGGAAAATTTGACAGTCTGTACTTGCCTTGATTTGAATCCACATCCTTGTGCATGGATTACTTCCATTGATAAATATCTAATATAGGATGGGTCACATAATTGTCCATTGAATTTAATTTTATTCTAGAAAATAAAGTAAATGTTTTAAAGCTCGTATATAACATAGGTTGGTTGTTTTAAAACCTTGGAATGTCTCCAACTGGATTTTAGGATCGGTAAATGTATTTGAAATTTTAGGACGCCTTAGTTTATAAGTGCGACCGGTCAATCGCGTATGTATGTGCAAGTGAATACAGTAACTGGAATATAAATGCTAAAATGCTTGTGTTCGTTATGAAGTACTAGCAGCGCCCCGCGGTTTCACCCACATAAGTGTCGATCCTGTGGGAATATCGAGATAAAAAGTATCCTACGTATTAATCCTGGTTGTAAACTGTGTACCAATTTCATCAAAATTGGAAGTTTTTTCGTGAAGAAGTAACAAACATACAACCACATTCCCAAACTTTCGCCTTTATAATATTAGTGTATGCACACATATCAACTCGAGCTATTCAGTATTATTTGTATGAAACTCCCTAATGCAACGCACACTAATCGGAATCGTAACCTTATCGCCTCGCCTCGGGACAGTCGGGCCAAGCTCACGAACCGCGGTGCGGTGCCAGGGTGGTTGCAAACCAGGCGGGCGTTAGACCTACCACCGCAAGGGAAGAATTGGCCGGTAAAATAAGGTGTTGCGTGTGACTATGCAGGATGCGCCGAGCGCTCGGTTCAGTTGAGTAACTGGCTGAATAAACTGCGCTACATGAGGAGGCTTCTTCATGCATCCCAAAAATGCAGTCTTTGTAAGTATAACCCCACAAAACTAATGTAAATCGACGTTTATATCTACCTATGGTAAATATAATTTGTGAGTTGACATCAAAAATACTACATTTCTGATATCTACCGGTGATCTAAATAGAACTTTTTTCTTTTCGGTAACGCTCTCGATAGAAAAGCTATAACGAGTTTTCTAACTTAAATTAAGTAAGTAGTTAAGTTGGTACCATGTTTTTTGCGTATTTGGGAGAAGTTATATTTTATCTGTACCGCTGCTGCCCGCATCTATGTGCAACTTGGTCTTTTTAGTTTCAAAGATACATATGTGCACTTATGCACTGCCTTCCGTAGTTCCGAAGTAAAATCTAATGTAGTTAACACAAGTCTGTAGAACTTTGTAGGAATGTTATTCTCCAGTACTTTGCAAGAAGAAAAATCCATAACTGTATTCTGCAGTTTGACGTAACCATAGCCTTAATGGGGAAATGACGCAGTCACCAAGTGGGGCAGGATGATTGATGACCCTACATATATGTCCCTAGGGTATCCTAAAAAACTGAAACAGATGGATATCCTACCAGCTAATATCCACCTAAAAGACGAAGACGCATGAGAAACACCCTAAATTTTGATAACTAGATTAGATTTTTGCCACCATGGTGACAGAAATGATTATGATGGTAGAATATACCGCTTCCTTCGAAAACTATGTATGTCCAGTTTCACATATACTAGGTGATACCAAAACGAATGCCTAAATAAAAGCGCACTGTTGGATTATTTACTCTTTACCCAGCGCAAAGAGTTCAAAATCCAACCAGTACAAAATGTTGGTGTTGATTTAGGTGTTTTCTAGTGTTACCTAGCTAAAAAGGGTAGCAGTGTTGAACGAAGATAGCAAACATACTATTCTATTTATAGGACTCACATTTCAACCCTTCCACTTTTATTCTCAAACTCAATTGAATGCTTTCAGAGATTCCTTTTAAATGATTCCACTGCATCCAATATTCAATCGAGAGTCTTCATAAACGTAATATTCTTTCGCATGTCCAGAGCTATGCCATTGTGAGAAGAGTTCATTTCATATGTAGGAGCTTTTATATAAAGTCCTTCTGAACTGGCAGTGCTACAGTTTGATTCAATTCTGTAAATGAGATTGTTAGGACTTCAATTTGGCCATTTGAAATATTCGTTTATGAAATAGAAAATAACATTTTTCAGACAAACTTTATCATCTGCCTAGCCTTTTCCCAACTATGTTGGGGCCAGCTTCCAGACTAACCGAATGCAGCTGAGTACCAGTATTTTACATAGAGCGACTTCCTGTCTGACCTCCACAACCCAGTGACTGGGTAATACGATACCCCTTGGTAAGACTGGTTGTCAGATTTTCGGACTTCTGACGACCCGCAACGACTGTCAAGGATCCACGAATGACAGCCGGGACCAACGACTTAACGTGCTTTCCGAGGCACGGAGAGGTCTTGGTATTTAAAGATGGTCACCCATCCACACATCAACCGCGGCAAGCGTAATTTAACCTGATCGATCGACACATGCGGCTGATATTACTTAGCCACAAGACCCTCATTTTTGCCCCCCATTTTTCAGACAAACATATCACGCGCAGGATCCTCTTTTATCACTTTCCAAGTGAATAAAAGTAATGACTCAGTGTGGCAGTATTTAATTTTGAAAACATGATGAAACTCGATAATAATCAAAAAGCTGCCTTGTCAATTTGAAACTAAATAGATTTATTTCCTGCGGGCTTCACAAGGTCATCGGTCCTATTTGTGGCAGGCCTTCCAACGCTACGTCTTCCGTTACGCGGTCGCCACTCCAGAACCTGTCTGCCCCATCGGCCATCTGTTCTGCGAGCAATGTGCCCTGCCCACTGCCACTTAAGTTTAGCAATTCTCCGGGCAGGCACTCGTTGGATGCGAGAAGCACAGAACCGGTCGAAGTGGAGGTGCTTGTTGGAGGCCTATGTCCAGCAGTCTTTCGGCTGAAATGACGATGATGATGATGAGTTTTCTTTGGTAATTTTAGTACATTCATGATCAGCCTATAATGTCCCCACTGCTGGAACACAGGCCTCCTCTCTATGAGAGGGGGTGGGCTGTAATCTATCACGCGGGCCCAGTGCGGTTGGTAGATGTCACATGTCTTCGAATTTTTGGTTCTAGGACATCGGCTTTTCACAATGTTTTCCTTCACTGTTTTGAGAGAAGTGGTGATGATATACTTTACACAAAGTAAAGCGCCTGACTGGGTTTGAATCTACGACCTATAAGTCGTAACTCCTAAGTCGCGCCCGTGACCACCACTACCCAGCCCAGCCTGTGGTAGCACAGTAGCTACCACTGCTCTAAAACTCACTCTCTGTAGGTAATGTAAGTAGGGCAGGGTTTTATCTACTGCTAATTGCAGAAGGTTCAAATTCGTCTAAAATTTAGGTAGGTCAGGTAATTATTGCTATCACCGACTGTACATAAACACAAATACTAGGAGAAATTCATTCTGAACTAACAACCCAGAATCACTTATTCAGACAGCTGATAGACGTCCTAACCTAATAATGCAGCTTCCGACAAGAACAACTATCAATGGAAGACTAAAATGTCTACAAATGCGGGATTTAGAATCCCGTGAGAGGTGTAACCCCGGAGAGAAGCCGGGACGTTTGACAGCACTAGTGGGTGCATTCCAATCAATAGCATTGGTGTGACACTGAACATTTTCAGACTAAAAGCGGTTTATTTTAGTTTGAAAATGGTTTATTTGTCGCTAAAACTTTTACGCTGCGTTGGGCGATGTCCGATTTAATAAATCGAGTCTGTTTGATTTATGTGCGTAACTGTTTTTTAAATGTTGGTCATCAAAATGGTGGTTTTAATCTATTTTTGCTTTCGTGGTGTTTTTTTCATTCGAGGCGGTTTGAACAACTTTGGCACTTATACATACCTCGAATACTCCAAATACTCTTCCGTTTATGTAAAATACTGGATTTTACTTTGAGCGAGGAGTAGAGGGGTTTTGTGGTTAAGTACCTAATAACAGCCGCACGATTCGATCGATCAGGTTAAGCTACGCTTGCGGCGGTTGGTCCATGAATGGGTGACCATCTTAACATACCGAGACCCCTTCTTGCCTCGGAAAGCACGTTAAGCCTTTGGTCCCGGCTGTCAATCTTGGATCTTTGACAGTCGTTACTGGTGGTCAGAAGCCTGAAAGTCTGACAACAAGTCTTAAACAGTCTTCGTTCTCGATACCGACTTATTATCTGACCTCCATTGCACAGGGAGCCGCTCCGTGTAAAATACTGGTATTCGGCTGCAACCGGTTAGACTGGAAGCCGATCCTAGTATAGTCGAGTATAATATTGTATTTTTTTTTTCTTGTTTTTGGCGTATTTTTTTATAATCAGCCTATAACGTTCCCACTGCTGGGACACAGACCTCCTCTCCGTGAAAGGGAATGGGCAGTAATCCACCACGCGGGCCCAGTGCATGTTGGTAGATGTCACATGTGTTCGAATTTTAGGTTCTAGGATATGCCGGTTTCCTCACGATGTTTTCCTTCACCGTTTTGAGAGCAATGGTGATGAAATAATTACACAGTTTTTGACTTAATGTGAATTTATTCAGTGAAGGTATTCAGTTCACTTGCCATTTAATCATCGAGATGACAATGATTGCACACATACAATAAATTATCCACTCGTTTATTATTCACATGGTAAACTTACACAGTAACTACATATACGAAACAGACATGCAATCTCGCTTAGAGAATGTAATTCTAATTCAAGAGTTCTGTCAAAGTAATTAGTTGAGAACGGAGCAGCGCAAGACATACTTAATTAAATACACATTATACAAAACTTAACAACGTTAGGTATCTTTGAACAGTTTCGGTAAAGTTAACACAACCATCTGTAATCATTCATCTATTAACTAGACTTAGTGAATATTGATGTGTGCAAACAACGCGTCATACTGACGTCACGCAAAATTCTGCATCTCGCAAGCAGAGTTTACCGCGCAATTAGCACATATATACAACAACCCGACATGAATCATGGGGCAGTTGCCCGCCAGACACGACACCCGTCTAGTCGGAGGATCCTCCCTTTTCTATAGAGTATGAATGAACTTTAAACCCTGTTCCTCATACCTCTACATTACCATTATTAGAAATTCAATCAATTGTTGTGGCCATAAGGAGAATCCATGATCTGGTCCCATCATTGCTCTTTTACTATCGAACTACCAAACGTACTGCAGGGAACCATGCGCACTTGGTTGATAACCCGACCAGTCGTACTCAGGCGCTTCTCCTCCACATTTTTATAAGTACGTGGAGCCAAAGTGTGAAACTCTCTGCCAGCGTCTGTGTTCTTTTTCACATTTAACTCGTCTGATTTCAAAGCAAGAGTGAACAGGCATCTTCTGGGCACGTTCGTTCTACCATAGACCTTATCCATCGCTTTCCATCAGACGTAATCAAGAACAAGAGGAGGCCCATTCAACAATAAAAAAAAAATAATATACAGGGTGTCCCTGGAAGTATGGATCAAGTCGAATAGGAGCGTGGGCAAGTTCATTTACAAACGTAAAAAAAAAAGAAGAGAAACCGAATTGATTATTTTCTTTAGGCACTATGCGAAGTGATTGAAAATAAAATAAAAATTGGTCATAACTTTTAAACCGTAAAAAAATTCACCGACATTCTCAGGGTTAAAAAGTTTGGAAATGACCTTACCCACGCCCCTATTCGACCCTGTGAGGTCTCTGGACTCCTGACTGCTGGTTTCCTAAACCAGTGAGCTACATTTGTATTAAGTATATTTTAAATTTTGTTTTCTTTATGAAATATTTAAAACACGTATCTAAACCTTTGAAAGGAAAGAAAATTATTTATATTGCACAAACTAAACGCACATTACGAAATTTATACATACAAAGTAGCCAAAAGCCTCGTATTCAACCAATGAAAGTAGAAAAAAAATAACGGAAATAATGGTCATTATAGTATTAATTCAACATTATGCAAATCCGTCATCAGTCCCAACATGCTATAACGAAAAAAATATTTCAACAAAACATGACGCCCGAATGAGCAAGGAAATACGGAGGGGAAAAACAATTCCATTTATGTAATGAATACTTTTGACTGGGCTTCGGCTCTGATCCATGGATTAAATAGAATATGAATGCACGTAATTCAATACCAATATAGATTTGGAAATATTAACTTTAAATATTATTGAGGTTGGACCTTTTGTTGGCGTTATTGTTGTTTCTATAAAATGAGGATTTGGGACTATATGACGTAAGAGAGAAAGTATAAAATATAATTTCGTTTTAAATGGGCGTATTTTGTTGTATAAATAATTTAATTATGTGTTTGTTCGACTAACTTACTTACTTGATGTTAGCTGCATAATTAACTTGTTTTCTATAAAATATCTGTATGCAGTCCATATCGAAACATGTAGATCATAAACCTTATTATTATTGCCATTATTGTATGTACCACATTTTTGAATGCAAATAAATACAGGGTCCCCATTAAAATAGGTGGACAAATTTTAACACAGCGCTCAGTACGTCTAATAAAAGATATCCAAGCAAAAAAAAAAACACTGATTAAAATGATTTTATTTTGACCTAAAATAATAAATTGGCGCACATTGGTGTACTTTTGCTAGCTGAATATTTTTCTTGTAAATATCTAATGCGTTTTCTTATATATTTTTTTTACCATCGTCCTTATTTTGGTGGTCTGAATGATATCTAAAAGTTCGTCCATTTATTTAAATGGGACCTTATATATTCTATTCTACGTATTGAAATAATATTAACATTACATTTAAAAATAATATTTGGTTTTCGTATAATTTATGCAATTCCAATAAATGACAAATCATGGTTGTTTCAATTTGTATAAGTAGGTACTCGTATCTGTCCGTAAATACGAATAATTTGAGGTTTTTGTTTCGATAATTGGAACAAAAACAGTAAAACAAAATAAGCCAATTTGAATATCAATGCTCAGCCCAATTAATTTTACGAACAAATACACCACATTTGGAATTATTTAAATGAGCCCATATTATTTACGTTATATTGTTATAAAGATTAAGTACAAACGCCAGCACATCAAGCTACTACAATCTGTCAAATTTCTTTTATAGATTTTCAACCTTATCGCTAAAGCATACAGTTCAAAGTTGATTGGGAAAATTTGACAGTTTCGGCTAGAAAATTTGATTTTGAGTGTGTCTGCGGGCTAGTATCGAGTAAGGAACCTCGTTCCTTCCAGAGGTGCCCCGGACGCACACATTTTTTATTTAACAACACAGATACAATCATTTACCAATACTCATCGCAGCTGTTTAGAATCGGTTGTATACACGCAATTGATTAATCCAAATAGATTGATCGACTCAATTTAACTGTCGATTGGGCCAAATTGTTAGTACATTAGCGGAACAAAACAAACATTTAATTTGTGAGGGTAACAATAATATATACCATGTAAAATAAAAATGGATGTAAAATTATACCTAAAAATATAGAGATTTATGTACAGGTTGGTAACTGATTTAGGCCTGATTTTTCCAAAGGCAGATAATTTGAATAATTTTTAATTTTTGACAGTTCTTCCATACTATTTAAATTTTATGTTTTCAATTTTATCCCACGAGTAAAAATGATCTGTCGATTGAAAAATCAGCCGTTAGAGATTTATTTAGGAAGATAAAAATGTATATAATCATACTTCTAATGCTAAATAAACGATTAAAATAAATAGTAGATTGTACAACTAAAGCATAAAAGAAGCTATTTTACCCCAAGACGTTTATATCCACCCAAGCCGCAGGCGAGGGTGGATAGTTGAGTCGAGGGGTAAAATGGCTTGTTTATGCCTGAGTTGTACACTCTGCTTTTCACTTCGATTGCGAGAAAATGAAATAGGCATAAAGTATACAGTACATAATTAATAAAAATGTTGCAAAGCATAGCTAATTCCCGCCGCCACAAATAGCACCGCCAAAAAACTTTTTAAATTTAATTTTTTTTTATTTTCATCATGTGTCATTCGACTTGGGTACTTCATACTGCCAAGTTATAAACACGTTTCTTTGCGTTTTTAAATAAATAATGACAACTATTTTACCTGATTTTATTAAATTAACGATAGAAAACACGGAAGTGGTATAAATTAAAGAAAATGAAATAAATCACGACTTTAATCTGCGAAGTTTTATTGTGCATGTGGCTGTTGGGCCTGATTACCTTAGTCTTAGAAAAAAAATTTACTTTATGTACTAGAACATAAAAAGCGGTTTTATGTCGCCTAAGCAAAACATAACGACGAACTTTTAGAGCATGAGAAGTGAAAATTATAATATCATAGCCTAAAAATATAAACCTAAAATATTAACAAACTCAAATATGACGTCAAAAAGTTCCTCCGCCTCACTGTCGACTGGTAATGTAGCCAAGAGACTGGCAGCATTGCCACGTTGTACGGTAATACTTAACATACTCAAGCTACTACAATCTGTCAAATCTCTTTAATAGATTTTCAACTTTATCGCTAAAGCATAAGGTTCAAAGTTGATTGGGAAAATTTGACAGTTTCGGGTAGCTTGATGTTCTGCTGGCGTCTGTACATTCAAAGGTGAACCGAAAGAGAGTTGACTTTAAGACAATAACATACCAAGCTTGTTATGTTAACTTGAGCAAAGAAAAATTGAGTTCAAAGAAAATTAAAGATACAACTAAAATCTAAAATCATAAAATCTACTATAGTACCTATCTACTTTAGTATACGGCGACGATTTATGAAACACTAGCTGCGCCCCGCGGTTTTACCCGCATAAGTCTCGATCCCAAGGGAATATCGAGATAAAAAGTATCCTATGTCCTTTCCCGGGACTCAAGCTATCTCTGTACCAAATTTCATCAAAATTGGTCCAGCCGTTTGAGCGTGAAGAAGTAACAAACATATAAACGCACACACACACACTCACAAACTTTCGAATTTATAATATTAGTGTGATAGTGTGATGAATAACCTACAAAAGAATATCCTTACATAATAAGAAAGAGTACGTTTTCCAAGAATGCATCGCAAATCTAATACCAGCTGACTTCAGGAAGAATCATTATTAAGGCGAATGGTTACGCCAAACTTCAAAGTAGACCTCTCTTTGAAGGCCTACTTCTCCCAAATGGATAGCCCAAATATATTCAAAAAAATATATGATATGTGACATATGTTTACAAATATAATTTAAGTTTGATTTTTTTAATATTACTGTTAGTTTTAACAATAAAAAATCATATCCATCCTCTTATTTTACGCAAGAATTTTCTTTCTACTTTCAAACGCCTGAAGCGATTTTGATGATTCTTTCACCAAATTATAGCAAATTTAATGGTTTATAAAAATTAAGTTTGTTTTTTTAATAATTATTATTTAAGTGGGAAAAAATCAATAACACCATGGTTTTACCTATACGGGCGCGGGCAGCAGCCGCCCGGTTAGTCTCGCTGTATCGTTCGCACGGGGAGGTTGTGTCGCATGTCGGCTCGCTCCGATCTGCATTTTTGTAGCAAAGACTAAATAGCGCAGATAGTACACTCGGACTGTTCGTTTACGCTTGGACGTTGATAGTATTAGTAGTAGTGATAGTTTGTTTGCGAGTGGACGCTATATTATTGTCTATTGAATACTAATATAATAATAATATCAATAAAACACGTTTATTCAGTATACAGATCGTTTATTCACGTATACAGTTTATAAAAAAAAATACAATTACAAAAAAAAAATTAAAACTAACTTATGACTAATACCGCTCTTAACAGTGGTAGTTTTTAGGGTTCCGTACCCAAAGGGTAAAAACGGGACCTTATTACTAAGACTCCTCTCTCCGTCTGTCTGTCACCAGGCTGTATCTCACGAACCGTGATAGCCAGAAGAAGGGTTATGTTTTTCGAGAGTATATAATATACAGGGTGAATTTTTCATGTGGGCGTGGATGGCCAAATTCTAAACTATGAGGAATAGCGAAAAATGCTCAAAGGAGTCGCGGGCTCGATTTTGATGAAAACTAAAACTGCATCATCGGATTTTTGAAAAATCAATATTTCTAGCCAGGAATCGAACCTGTTGATTTGAAAAAAAAACACACACACTGTATTATTACACCATTCGATAGTGTCCCTAATAAGGATCAAATTCTGGGAAGTAATGACATACGGCAAACTAAAGGAAAGAGCTAATTTTCAACAAAATACTTTTTTTATTTTTCTTATGTTACCTACGTCATCATCATCTGCCTACTAGCCTTTTCCCAACTATATCGGGGTCGGTTTCCAGTCTAACCGGATGCAGCTGAATACCAGTATTTTACATGGAGCACTGCCTATCTGACCTCCACAACCCAGTTACTGGGTAATACGATACCCCCTTGGTAAGACTGGTTGTCAGACTTTCGAGCTTCTGACTACCCGTAACGACTGTCAAAGATCCTGGAATGACAACCGGGACCAACGGCTTAACGTGCTTTCCGAGGCACGGAGGGGTCTCGGTATGTAAAGATGGTCACCCATCCACAGACCAACCGCGGCAAGCGTAGCTTAACCTGATGGATTGACCTTTGCGGCTGTTATTATTTTGCCAAGCCCGGGTTATGTTACCTATTAACTGATTAATTGTTCATAATGATGACCATTTTATTCAATACATAGCTGGATTCGACGTCTCAAGGATTGTACTGCCATTCAGCATTACAATATTAGTGATTCCGTTAGAATGTTTTCCAAAGATCGTAATAGAAATTTGAATTTGGAACATAATGTTGTGAAGATGACTGCGCTGCGGGTGTGTTAGTAAAATAAAAATATTATATTGAGCATCATTTCGAACAAGGTACGTAATGTAGGTATGAATACTTTAAAATAAGAAGCAGTTTATTAAGATTCAACATTTTCCTTAAGTTTGCCGTATGTCATTACTTCACAGAATTTGATCCTTATTAGGAACACTATTGAACGGTGTAATAATACAGTGTGTGCTTTTTTTTTCAAAATCAACAGGTTCGATTCTTGGCTAGAAATATTGATTTTTCAAAAATCCAATGATGCAGTTTTAGTTTTCATTGAAATCGAGCCTGCGACTCCTTTGAGTACTTTTCGCTATTCCTCATAGTTTAGAATTTGGCCATCCACGCCCACTTGGAAAATTCACCCTGTATACTCTCGAAAAACAATTATACATACATACTCGTAAACACATATTATGTATGTACCTATGTATTATTGTTTGGCACGCTCTGCGGCCTGAACGGCTCGATGGATTTTAGCTTGAGAGGTGTCGTTAGATTCGTGTGTACTGTGAGAGTGACACTGGGTATATCAAAATAAAAAATACAAAATGGCGGATGTTTGGCGCAATATTATTTCTTCAAAAATTTTTTTTTTCTCATAACCTATCGAGTGGGGTATCAAAATAAAAGGTTTTAAAAGGTGATTACAAAAATATATACAACTTATAATATGGTAAAAACTAATTCAAAGTGACAAATCGTAAAAAACACCTACCTACCAAGAAGAGTATTCTCGATCCATCTACACTCAGTAGGTAGCGTCATAAAACTGCCTAAGACAAAATGCATCCCACGCCGCATCTGCATGCGCTACGTACGAGTACGACACTCTTTGACATTGGGGAGGTAAGCGGGCGCGCGGGGTGAGGCACTGGGTTCGCCTATGCTCCGCCCAAACGCTCAAGGACATTCGAGGCTATAATCGCCTTAAAGAAATGTCACGTTAAAATGAGTACAGACATGATAAAACCTGTTTCTAGTTTTATTTAACTCGACAACAATAAAAGTGGTTCTGCACTACATCTGATCCGAATCCGAGAAATGCCGGTCTGAAGTGACCATAGTCCTATTTTATGACGGGTTGTGTACTAGATCCGAACAAATAGAACTATCTATACATATAAAATTCAAAGTTCTGACTGACTGATATATCAACGCACAGCCTAAACCACTGGTCCTAGGAGACATGAAATTTGGAGGGTGTGTTCTTAGAGAAGAGTAGGTATCCACTAAGAAAGGGTTAGTGGACTATAATTTATCTCGGATTCGGATGTAAATATTTAATTCCAAAACTATTACTAATATTAAAACAACCAACGTAATCCAGAACATTACCCACATAATAAATAGCGGGTGTAATGCTCTGAGAACAGCTATAAGACGTGTTAAATTGAGCGTGAAAAATCTACCGTAACCCAAATATACATAAGGTAATCGCGAAAATATAACCCTTTCTTTAATAATAATATAATAGTAGAGGAAAAAACTGTAGCAAGATTATGAAGTGTTAGGTTATCTTTTGAGAATTGCCGTTTAATTTTTTATGGCACTTCGTCTAAAACAATAAAGTCAAAGTCAAAGCATTTATTACAAGCTAGCTGATCCGGCGAACTTCGTACCGCCTTTGAATTTTTCTCATGTTTTAATAATTATTCTGCTACTCGGGGCGAAAACAAATCCAACAAATCAAAGATCATAAAAATCGGCCTAGCCATTCTTGAGTTATAAATGGTGTAACTAACTTTTCCGATTTTGTTTTTTTTTTAGTGCTGATGTTTCCAATGCCAGATAACTTTATCGGAGGAATAATTTTGAATTTTTGACAGTTCTTCCATACAAAAACTGTCAGACGTTAATTTTATTCCACGAATAAAAAGTTATCGGTCGATTGAAAAATCAGCCCCTAAATAGATAGATAGACACATACGAGGCACTTTTGAACGTCAGAATTGATTCTAGTCGCCCGTAATATAACCACAGAATACTTAAAGTACTACGTACAGAAAGGACACTCCCTTCCCCGCACTAACATCAGTTACCGCACCTCACCCCTCACTTCGGCGCGGCGTATTCGTCGCAGTTCTTTAACAAGAGCGCTCGCAAACACAAGTACCTCACGCACACATTCATACGTATACAAACGTCATTTCTTAATGTAGTAGTAGTAGGTAATTATTTTGCGAGCGTTGTATGGAGTGTCCGGGGTGTGATATTACATAACACCACATCTATATTCTCTGAAAGGTTAAGTAGAGGTGTACCCATAGTACACCCATATTTCGCCATTTATGTTTAAGAGTCGGTTCACATCTGACGGAAAATGCGTCGGGCGTAACTTTGATTGCGTCTACTTATTCGCTCGACGCACTAACGCATCATCGGTTGAGTGTGAAAGGTTGAATCTTTTATCATTATAATTGTCTGTCCTGGCGTTACGCAACCGATAATACGCGACGCATCTTCCGTCAGATGTGAACCGACCCTAAGTCCTAGGTATACACAGGGTGTCCCGTAATTAATGGATAACTTCTTAAGGAGTCATTATAATTATTAACAACTTTTCCTACGGGAACAAACATGAAATGGCGAAAAAAATCAGCTGTTCCATACGTTTATGTTCGCATAACTCCTCAAAATGTAGGAAACAACCGATTCTTTTTTCACGATTTCAGGTTTGGTGCCATAGTAATAGTTATTCATAATGATAAGTACAATGACCCCTTAAGAGGTTATCCATTAATTACGGGACACCCTGTATGTAATAAGGGGCGAGCCTATTGCGATCAACCGGGCACAAAATCAGATTCCGGGCTGCTATTGAGAACTAAGAGAATAACCCAATACTTATAGAATGTAGGCTAATTTAGACAAGGTAAGTAACTGACTCCAAACTCGAGACAAGTCAGTGCTGACCCGATATTTACCTAGTGTAAATTGAATTTGGAGTCAGCGGAGTCAGTACTAGTGACTCCAAATACAATTTATACTAGGTAAATATCGGGTCTGTCTAAATCAGCCTTAATATCGGCTCAAAGTCTCCCCGTAAAATACCCGCAAGTTTTGTTTTTTTATTGTTGTTTCTTGAACACGTCCTTCATCCAGTGTAAAACAAGGCTATACAACTTACAGGTAGCCCGTGTTCAGTAGCTTAACTTTTAGTGTCTGTTCTCGTTTATCAGCAATATCTACGTGACATTTCTTGTTCTTGGCTCGGCTAGAGAGCGGTTTAATAAAGCGAATGTCGCCTCCGCTAGACAGAACTAACTCACAATATAACTGTTAGTACCTCCCGTAGTTTCTCAGCACGCTAGATCCCATTCATTTTATAGGAACGTATTTTTCGATGAATGCTTCGTTGGTCTAGTGGTCGTAGGCGGTACTGCTGAGGTTGAGGTTCTGGGTCTGATTCTCGGGTCGGGCTAAATGTTATTCAATGTGTTTTTTTGATATCCCATAACTCAATATACCCTTTTACTAATAAACGTATTAACTATATCAGATGAATAGTTACACACCGATTTCCCACTTTCAGTCGTCGGTAATTTATCTTTCGAAAGAAGAAAACAAAGCGTTGCGTAAGTATACAGACGCTATTCAACGTTAAATAGTAAGGGGGTTAACGTTATTCTACATATAAGTAAAAATAATACAAAAAAGTCCTAGAATATGTGATTCAAAAATGCATCGTTTCGAAGATATCATGTATCTAACAATAAGTTTCATTAATAAATACGAGCAATTCATTTTCAAAATGCGACATTGACATATTTCACGTAAGGCTGTTTTACATTAACAATCGTGACTTTATCGAATTACTTTGTATGAAAAATGAAAACAAAAAAATAAATGATAATTGAAAAATAATTCACATGCCAGTTGATTCTTTGATACGGTCTCATTCATACCCTAGAGTTATGGGATATGAAAAAAAAAACACCTTGTATATTTTCGATAACATCCTCTCGTTAAACTTGTCTTAAAAGTTTGGTGTTGCTAATAACGACGCTTGGGAGGTCTATGTCCAGCAGTGGACGTCCTGTGGCTGAAATGATGATGATGATTATGAATAATTTCATGCTTTGTTTATTTGACGCCGGCTGTCGCTAAAAACCAGCGCTCGTGCTCTGTCTCGCATAAGGTCTTAGCATTACGCTGAGCGATGGCCGTTTTGCTCGGGATATGACGCATATTTCCCTCAAATTGTTCTATTTTTGTGTGTGTGTTCTTTCTCTGCGTCGTAAACAAACGTATTTTCTTTATTTACTTTCAAATACGCTGACATGACGCTGTTAAATATATCGACAGCAAAAAACGGTGAACACTGAATTCGTGAAAGGTTTACTAAGCGTACCTGTTTGTTTTTCAAAACATCTGTTACCGCATCTAGTTTTTAGATATCAATGATTGATGGTGTGTCAAAATTTTCCATTTGTTGTGGCGTGTGCCTGCATGTGATTTGGGAATAGGAAATGCATGAAAATGTATGTGTTTTGGTGGCAGGTAATCTTTTTGAGAGTGTGAAACAGATGCATTGTGTTATTACGTTACGTTTAGGAACCGTTGAACAAGAACATGGTTTATTACAAGGACGATAGAGTCGAAAATTAAAGTATTGTTTAGGAACTGACCACATTATCCAAACTAAAATATTATTATTATAAATGAGTAGGTAGGTGGGATGGTAGGTAAGGTAGTTGGGTTGGGTAGGGTTGTAAAAAACTTTGTCTGTCTGCCTGTTAACTTTTCAGGTCTTAAAGGATTTGGATGAAAGCTGACACACGGATAGACCATAATCTGGGACATAGAATTTTGGAGGCTTTTTATCCGGGTCGTACGTTCCCTTGGGATAATTTCCGATATCGAAAATTTTGTGTACCCCCATATTATTTACCTACCCCGGTCAAAGCCGCGGGTAAAAGCTAGTTCCAAATAAATCGTTACATACAAGCTATGGTCTTCAAAGAAAATGGTTTACCATTGCTCTAGAGTTACTATGCACTTTCGTAAGTAAATTGCCGTCTTTTGGCAGTAGTTCTCAAAACTACTAGTAGCGGTCCAACAATCTTGCTTAAGACGTTTCCTGGGTTTACGTACGTAATTAAATACAAATGAAAAAACAAACAGTTACGAAGTTTTCTTCAAAGAATCTTTAACAATTTAATCAAGGAACATACAATGCTAAAACAAAGTCAGTCTAACGAGTCTAAATACAAAAAAAAAAACAAAACAACATCGTAAAATTAATAAGAATACGACCTAGTCGCAAGACGCAATGTACACTGCGGGCCATTGTGCTGGGGCCAACAATAGAGTTTAATATAACTCAGTGGTACAATAATATTGAGCTGAAAACGCAATATTCAATGTGGCCCGACAATACGAAACGTGGACCATTCAGTTTTACTTACAGTGTAGGTTTTATGAGCGGTTTTACATTATTAGATTTTCGAGATGGATTAATATCGGGTATTTGTTTGCACTCATTTGTAATGATGAATCAGATGATTTTATCTTAGGATTTATGAAGTACTGTATGCGTAACGTAAGTGCTTTTTATAGTCTTTCTAAATATAAGTTCTCAATCACCTGCGGTGCTCTGAAAAGTGTTTTTGATGTATCAATAGGCAGATTGGAAATCATGTAACAATTTTTTTTTTTTTAACTAAGTTCTGCCCGTAACTTCGTTCACTTGGAAGACAACTTATACTATAAAACTTATCTCACGGGACCCGGCAATAGTGTAGCTTTCTATCAATGAAATATTTTTTTAAATCGGATGAGGAGTTTCGGAGATAACCTTCCTCATCCAAACTTACAAAGTTTACCCCTTTTATAATATTTGGTAGATGGAGAAGGTACAATATTCAAGATAAGGCTCAGTCAAATACTAATAACTCGCCTTTTGTTCGCTATACAAGATGAAATTGAATTCATGGGCATCCTTTTAAAGGGTCATTGTAATCATCATTATGAACAACTTTTACTATGGGACTATACCTAAAATCCCGAAAAAAATCAGTTGTTCCTTCCATTTATCACACTAATCACACTTAATATTATAAAGGCGAAAGTTTGTGAGTGTGTGTGTGTTTATATGTTTGTTACCTCTTCAAGCTTAAACCGCTGAACACATTTAGATGAAATTTGGTATAGAGATAGTTTGAGTCCCGGGAAAGGACATAGGGTAGTTTTTATCCCGAAATTCCCACTGGATCGAAACTTATGCGGGTGAAACCGCTCGTCAAATTGTAGGGGAGAGCTGATTTTTTTTCACGATTTCAGGTTTGGTCCCATAGAAAAAGTTGTTCAAAATGATGATTCCAATGACCCCTTAAAAGGATGCCCATGAATTCAATTTCAACCTGAATACTGTTATATGAAGACCCTAAGTATCCAGATATTTTTTGCACCAACTTATTATGCAGAAAAATTGCTGTTACATTCGTTTTACTTTCAAGCAAGCATTAGTGCTATAAAAATACAAGAAATGAATGAACGTTAAAACTTCTGTTGACAGAAACTTTTATGAAAACTAACAGGAACATTAAATAAAAGTAATTGTTAGCAATCATAGCGGCACTTAATGTTAACTGAATTACAAATTAATTAGCAGAATCCATTCGAGACTTTTAAGGCGCCAGGAATCTGTAAACTTTAGTGGACACAAAGAGATTTAAGATAGGTACAAAATTTAATGTCTTTGAGTGGACACTTGCAATTTATGACCCGTGACATTTTAATTCTTTATTCAAATAAACTTGACGATTTGTCTCTGTTGTAAGAAGAAGAAAATAGGTTGGTCAGAGAGGGGCTTGTAGCCAAGTAATAACAGCCGCACGGATCGATCGATCAGGTTAAGCTACGCTTGCCGCGGTTGGTCCGTGGATGGGTGACTATCTTTACATACCAAGACCCCTCCGTGCCTCGGAAAGCACGTTAAGCCGTTAGTCCAGGCTGGCATTCGTGGATCTTTGACAGTCGTTACGGGTAGTCAGAAGCCTGAAAGTCTGACAACTAGTCTTACCAGTAACTAGGTTGTGGAGGTCAGATAGACAGTCGAAAACATTTTAAGAATGGCTGCCATATTTTTAACTAGCTGTTCCCTGCGACTTATCCGTCCAGCCGTTTCAGAGATTAGCCGGAACAAACAGACAGACAGACAGACAACAAATTTAAAAAATGTTTTTTTGGTATTATAATATGTACCGTGTACCTATACATCCATATGCATTTAGTAAAAAAAGCGGTTATTTTAATATTACAAACAACAGACAGACAAAAAAAATTAAAAATGGTTTTTTGGTATTTGTAATATGTACCGTGTATGGAATATTTTTTGATTCTGAAATAAATGAATAATAATAATAAATACATCCATATGCATTTAGTAAAAAAAGCGGTTATTTTAATATTACAAACAGACACTCCAGTTTTATTTATTTGTATAGATAAAAATATCAACCTTAGCAGAGAGACACTCTCAACAACTCTCAAAGGCCTAATTTTCAATGAGAAAGTAGGCCTTGCCAGGCTGGCTAAATTATAGTTTTAGGTAATGGCCTAAAACTATAATTTAGCCAGCCGGCCACTGCCTACAAATTACAACTTAAAGCATTCAATTTGATCACGAGATGACCCTTAAGTAAGAAGGTCGGAAAAACAAACGGCCTTTACAATTGGTGAGGGCACCGCTCTAGGACTCCGTAATGCTATTCGGCACACTAGCATTATACACTGTATTTTTGTGTCTCAGCCTACTTTGCAAGGGATGAAACCTAAGAGCTGTTTTAAAATGGGAGTGGGAGCGAGTAAAACTTTTTGGAGGATAGTTTGTAGAAACTGAAATAAATTGTTGTTAATCGCACAGCGCGCATCATACATAATGTACGAATCTTTTTAATAATAATACTTATTTTTACTAATAATAAAGCTAAGGAGTTCGTTTGAACTCTAGAAAAACATCAACTTTAATTATACTTATTTCATATAAAATTATCAAAATGTTGTACCACTGTAATGGTGCCCAAGACACAGGCTGTGTCTAGTTTGGGACCAACGATACCTCCATATTGTAATTTTGAATAATGAAATAAACGATTTTACTTTACTTTTTACCTTTTTTTTTTTTTTATTTATCATTTATACAAAATAATACAGGATTATTCATAATAAATAGCAACCAAAAACCACTAAGGTTTAAACTTGTGCTATCATGAGTCTATCTCAATATCGAACTATACAATTACTAACATCTTAAGGTCTTTAAATGGTTACAATCATTCCTACATAATACTTAAGTAATATTGCTTAAGTTTACATTTGATATTTTTCTGTGTAATACATTTATTTATTTCTGAGGGTAGACTATTAATAAGTCTCGGCATAATATAACCAGTAACCTAAAGCCGTATATGAATGAAAAAAAAAAAAACTTCCAACAAATTACTAAAAAAGATAATAAAAATTCAAATTAAAAAAATATTTACCAACCCGCAGGCTTCTTTTAACTTGACACCTATTTTGCTGATAAGGGTTGACAATGCGACACTTGGAATAGTTGGGAGCAATTGAATAAATAAAGAAGCACGCGAAATTAAATTTCAACATAGCAGCTAAACGAAAAACGAATATCAACATAGCAGATAAGGAGAAAAGCAATTTCGGGGAAAAAGATAAAGAAAGTAATATGTTTGCGTATGTTGTTAAGAAAAGAAATTAAGCTAAAGGTGTGAACAGAGCTTATAATATGTATAAAGAAAAAAATTGGGAATTTAACAAGTCGAACAGTAACAAATAAGAATTGTATAGACACAACCTTGAAAGAAATAACAACGAAAGTATAGATTGAAGAAAACCGAAAATAAAAAATACAAGTAACAAAATGTTGTTAATTGACGATTACCTTATCAACTAACAAGTTTTATACAAAAACTTTCCAACTAAAACCTCCTTTACTAAGTGTTAGTTTAGTTCTGGTACTTATTTAATTATATTGTAGTTTATCCCTCATGTCTGGCGATACCGTTTTGATGATTGGTGCGCTTATGTTATTGATAATTTGTCGTGTATAAGATCTCTTACTATATTACTGTGTTATTGTATACCGTGAAAACCTATAATTGACTTCATGTTTCTTATTCCAGTGTATTTATTGTATTTATGTAAAGCTGTTGGTTTTCCATGTGCTAAATAAATAAATAAATATACAATCTCACAGATAACTAAGACTCTCAATAGCTTTAGAGACTATCTCAATAATCACTCAATCCAAAATACCCGCATATTTTTCTACTTCAAAAGTTCACGAGAAATCAGTACTTCAATAGGGATTTCTACTGGTAAAAGTTGAGAAAAGCTCAAACGGCGGTCCCTTTGTGTTGTCAGCCATTGAAGTGAACAAAGACTGCTCTAAAGTCTGAATCATACGATACGTGTATTATGATTTAAATAGTCGTTGGAACTTAACTTTTTTGCGTTTCATGTTGAGGCATTGACTTTGTTTGATAAACATTCGTGGTGCTATGCTTTGAGATTTTGTGTGCTTACGTAATTTCTTAATTCTGGTTCAATTCTTATTAAACTTCAGTTTAGTTATTTCATTGTAATATTACGTAGTGTCTGTCGTATGTTGTATAAAGACGGTTTCATTCACTTTTCCAAAATAATAATGAGTGACTTTTCCGATATATTTTTTAGCAAAACTTACAGCTAAACAGATACAGCAAGTAATAGATCAAACAAAATAAGGCCAATTACAAGTTTCCACGTGTAGTATATATATAATATACTACACGTGGTGTATATATATAATATATAATATAATATTACGTAAATATAATCATAATTATGAAACAGAAAATTGTTAACAGACTATAAATATATAAGACAGCACAGAAAAAATACTATTTGCGCTCGAAGAAGCAATCAGATAAAATTTTCTTCAATTTAGCAACACTAGTATTGAAAATGTCGATATCAGCTTCCTGGCAGGTTGCTTTGTGCATACGACTCGCTTTCACTATGTACGAGTCCCCTCTATACAGGCTTATTTTTTTATCACCATCCAAATTTTTACAGGGTGTTCTACCCATGAATATGAACAACTTTCAGTACGGGACCAACTCTGAAAACACGAAAAAAAAATCAGCTGTTTCATACATTTTGGTCAAGTAGGTATTGAACTTTTGTATGAAACAGCTGATTTTTTTTTCGTGAATTCAGAGTTGGTCCCATAGTGAAAGTTGTTCATATTCATGGGTAAAACACCCTGTCAAAATTTGGATGGTGATAAAAAAATTAGCCTGTATGTAGTGGCCACCAATGGGGTGTGTAATAAATGAGGTCTACGCATTAAGAAGCGAAAGTTAACAGTGAATGGATACCAAAAGTTTAAAAATAGGCCGAAAGTGATATTGATAATAGCCAATTATCCAATTAAAAGTTCCAAGAAACACAGACTGTTGCTACCTGGTGTCAATACCAGGACTTGGACTACCAGGACTTTACTATGTCAAAGCTCCGAGGGATTAGAGAGTATAAACTCAACTTTGCATAACCACAAGCATATTATAGTAATCTCTTGGGACATGGTGAAACTAAGACCGTACTTTAGCCGTAGGTATATAATATATTTACCATAAATGTATTTTGGCTACGTAGTGGCATAACTAAGAATAGACCACTCGAATTCTTCCCCTGGGTATGGTATGAGGTATTATACAATTATGAATTACTAGCAGCGCCCCGCGGTTTCGCCCGCATTCTTATATAATATACAGGTTGAAATTTAATTTATGGGCATCCTTTTAAGGGGTCATTGTAATCTTCATTATGAACAACTTTTACTATGGGACCAAGCCTGAAATCGCGAAAAAAAATCAGCTCTTCCCTACATTTTGACGAGTTATGTGAAAGAACAGCTGATTTTTTTTCGCGATTTTAGTTTTAGTTCCATAGTAAACGTTTTTCATAATGATGAGTACAATGACCTCTTAAAAGGATGCCCATGAATTTGATTTTACCCTGTATATATCTCGATCCCGAGGGAATATCGGGATAAAAAACTATCCAATGTCCTTTCTCAGGACTCAAACTATCTCTATACCAAATTTCATCTAAATCGGTTTAGTGGTTTAAGCGTGAAGAGGTAACAGACAGACAGACACACTTTCGCATTCATAATATTAGTTTAGGATGTTGTAACATGATTTATTACGCAAAGTAACAAATTTTAATCAAATTATAATATGGCATGATCAGCCAATAAAACGTGTTCTGAATTCTGTGGGGAGTGGGTCATAATCCACCACGCGGGCCGAATGTGGTTTGGTGGATGTCATAGGTCTTCGAATTTTTGGTTCACTCGTTTTTAATCAATGAGAAATTATAGAAATCATAAAAAAAAACAGTACAATGGTAGAATTAACCAAATCCTTGAGAAAAAAAATACTAATTTTAAAGAGTAAAGATTTTATTTTCACCTACATCGTAGAGAGACTAAATGCTCAATATGAATCGATATTATGTAGCCGAAACAAGAATCCAATATCCCTATCGATATTGGCAACATGAGTGATGTAACTTAGTTATTACGGGAGGTTCACCAATCCGTAACATCACATGAGGCGGAAATAAAATCGTATAGCAGAAATTTTGCTACATAAGGAAAATTCTCGATGCCTATTTGAATCCCTTTTCTGTTGTGGGATTAACAGCGTACCTGGCATTAGATTTATGGTTGTGGAAACCACTCGAAGCCAATACACGTAATCTGGAGTAAAGCTTTTTGATCTTAAAAATTCAGAAAAAATATCATCGTTACGATCTCCAGGTTTTCTTTTAATATATAACTTTTTTTCCTATCACGCCAATCAACGTACAATTACGTTCAATCTAGCCTTATTAGCTAATATGTAATCTATTTATAAAAAAGAACGTCGGGTTCGTTACACCATTAATTTATAACTCAAAAACCACGGGACCAATTTTTATGATCTTTGGTTTGTTGTCTCCGCCCCGAATAGCATGGAGAAAATTCACAAAGACAAAATAAAAAAAAAGATCGGGTTGCACTCCGGGAGTGCCGGCAGAAGTGAAAACTTGAATATTAACGTTGTGCATTTTTTGATATTTTTCATTAATAGATGCACTTTGTTCCATTTCCATGTTTTAAACACTTTATATACACGAATTTTACGAATACACAGCAGTGTGGCCACTACACAGACGGTCGAGCCATCAGCTGTCACCATCCATGGATGCGCGTGGCACGCTGTAACATAAACACACACGAACATTCGCGCAAGCGCCCTGCGCCGCCTAAACGAAACAGCAGGCATACATTTTCGCCGCGCCGTAGAAATAGAGGGGGATACTTCTTCTCCTACGCCGCGCCGGCTGTCTACTCTCCATCCGTCTTACGAATTTTCGATCAGGTCACGTGTCCTGACGCGATTTCCTGACGCGAGTTTAACATTTTTTACCCATTACAAAAAAGTGTACAACGCCGCTAAAGAAGTTTTCACTTCAAAAAAAAAAATCTCATAGATTTTGTATGCATCGGGTTTTGATTCTGTCGCGGTACGAAGTACTAGTTTAAATATGACTTAAGCTGCTAAGTACCTATAACATTAAAAAATCGTCCAATAACGTCTTTCTTATTGACTTTATATTAAGGGAAGACACTTAATTCACGTGGAGAAGGACGATAAAATAGGAGCAATCAAAAACATGTTTTATTTCCAAAGACTTAAGACTTACTGGGAATTTATAATTGTCTGCTACCCATTACGAAGAATTGGTTTGTTATTTCAGTATTCTGCATGTTCGTATTATTCTCTTCAAGCGTACATTTTATTTATTTAAACATAAAACGGTCAAGGCCAATTGTTACATTCGTTAAAGATACAAAAACATAAGCTAAGTACAATAACGAAAGTATACAAGTAGTCGACAGTCATACGCTCATCCCACAATACTCCAGATATACTGACAAGATCTTCTTCCATTCATCCACGAACATATCACAGTCAGGTTTAGCGTCTAAGAGAGCGTTGAGCGCAGAGAATATGCCAGAATGCCTGATATCATCATCTGCCTAATCTTTTTCCAACCATATTGGGGCCGGCTTCCAGTCCAACCAGATGCAGCTGAACCACCACCAGTATTTTACATGAAGCGACTGCCTATCTGACTGTATAACACGATACCCCTTGATAAGACTGGTTGTCAGACTTTCAGGGTTCTGATTACCCGTAACGACTGTCGAAGTTTACGAATGACAGCCGGGACCAAACGGCTTAATGTGCTTCCCGAGGTATCAGACTAATATTATAAAGGCGAAAGTTTGTAAGTGTGTGTGTTTATATGTTTGTTACTTCTTCACGCTCAAACGGCTGGACCAATTGTGATAAATTTTGTATGGACGTAGCTGACACCCTGGATTAACATATAGGCTACTTTTTATCCTGATATTCCCACGAGATCGACATTTACGCGGGTGAAATCGCGGGGCGCAGCTACTATGTATATAAAACTAATCAAAGCATTGCTTTCAATCAAGAAAAGCACTAGATTTTATTTCTAAAAGACGTATTACCATAGTTTGATCAAGAAACCACTTAACTTGTTTATAGTTTACATGAAATTCTTGCTTGGTTAGCCATTCTTAATGTACTTAATGCTATAGAGCTATTTGTCTTCTTAGTGGTTCGAGAAAACAAGTCGTTAATCTTTTGTGTTCAAAAATTTCGGGGTGGAAAATACGTCTTGAGATTGCGTTAGTTTTAATTTTGATAAAATCTGTGAAGAGTTGGCAAGGCATCAGAATTGTAATGCTTTATAGGTGAATGAACTTTGGAGGAATGCTGCAAGGTTTTTTATTCAATGACAGATTCATCAACATGGCTAATTAGTTTTACTGCAACAGAGGAGTTGTCATAGAATATGCAAATAGAGATTACTAACATGTTTTATTACCATTTTATACCAAGACACGTAATGATAATAATCGTTGTCATTTTAGTGAAATAACCGTTTTGGGTGAAAATTGTTAAAATAATACTAGAAATCTAAAATTCCACTTGAAAACGTCCCTAAAACAATATAGGAATATTGTTGACGCTAATGGAAACTATAAAAAAATAAGAGTGAATCAGGTCTATTTGAGTAGTCTTTAAGCGTCAAATTATACTCTCGCGAAAGCCATTACGCCATCCTTTGAGTCCTCTACTTATCTCAACTATTTTCCTGTTAATTTGAAGCATCTGATCATAAGGCAGCAGTGACAGGCTTTTATAGAATCTCCCGAGGCCATAATAAAAGAATATTTAATAGAGTTCTGGAAAGTGCTGGAAAATATAAGCAGTCTATAAGTTTTTTCCGGTCTCCTTTTTTATATCGAGGACGCAAGATTTTTAATAACTTCGTATTTTTTTTTAATATAAACATAGACAATTATGAATTCAACAACGTAACTGAAAACAATAAATAAACACGTCGTCATTACTATCCCCCCAAAACAATCTCATAGACAACAGCAATTTCGATTCGAGAATTTCAAAATCACAAATCAAGCTTATCCGCGACACGAATGCAAAGGAACACACATCTAAATCTCAGCTAGAAAACGGTCGTAAATTTTGGACACAATTCACTAGGATCCCTACTGACTGACAATGAACTAGAAACGACACTTAACACAGAGTCCCGTGGAGTCTTTATGGGCTTGAGCCAAACGTACTGATTACTTTGACATTGTGTGTAGATTAAATTCGTAATTTACTTTAGTAATATTCTTTTATGAGATCGTTTCTTGTGTTTAAAGACTTTAGTCTTTTCTTTTGTTTACAAAAAAAAACGTATTTCACGAATTTTTCACCATTAAGTGCACCCAACAAAGTATTGTGATGTACATACCTATTCATAATAATATTATAAATTCGAAAGTAACTCTGTCTGTCTGTCTGTATGTTACCTTTTCACGCCTAAACCGCAGAACCGATTTAGATGAAATTTGGTATAGAGATAGTTTGAGTCCCGGGAAAGGAAATAGGCTACTTTTTATCCCGATATTCCCACGGGATCAAGACTTATGCGGGTGAAACCGCGGGGCGCAGCTAGTCTGCCATAATACGTATTAATTGAAACAAAATGGAAGCAAGTAAGCAAGTAGGTAACACTCAATTTATACCCCGAATGTAGATCTAAGTAAGCACACCATTACAAAACGAAGTAACTTTACAAAGTTAACCAACCATATTTCAAAACTTCACCTCCATCAAAAGTCAAAACTCAAAAGTAACATACCTATACGTCTATACTTTAGAAGCATTTCAAATACTTGTACTGATGAGTGGGGGCATGTCAATACGCTGGAGAGTCTGTTGAGTGACTGATGTGGAAACAGGCGGGTTTTACATACATACCGTGTATATTTTACAGTACACGTCAAGTTATACATTCCCACTATAATCTGACTTCGCATTGAATGGAAAGCAATACATTGCGGGACCTGGTTATACTGGCAATCATATAGGTATGGCTTGATATTTATCCGTATGTACCTCTAACTACCAAGTGTTTTTGTGTTCCTGTTATCGTCGTAAAGAGTGTATGGAATAAGTTTATTATCATTTTGAGAATTTTCCCTATAAGGTAAATAGATAGAAGCACTGTGGTTCGTTTGTTTTAAGGCTTTATACAAATTGTAAAAAAATTAACCTTAAAAACTTTAAGAGGTGCTTTAGACCATCGAGCTGAACAACTTTCACAATGGGGCCAACTCCGAAATCACGAAAAAAAAATCAGCTGTTTCATACAAAAGTTCAATACCTACTCGGCCAAAATGTATGAAACAGCTCATTTTTTTTTCGTGATTTCAGAGTTGGTCCCATAGTGAAAGTTGTTCAGTTCGATGGTCTTTCTAAAGCACCTCTTAAAGTTTTTAAGGTTAATTTTTTTACACCTTATATAAAGGCTTGGAAGACTCAGGCTTTCTAAAAGCTAACGGAGCAAAGGAGACATTCTCTTGGGAATTACATGATTTAAATATCATCTATATTATGTTGCAGCCAACTGGGTAAATTAGCCGTTTAGTTAACCGCCTAGCCTTTTAACTAAATGGCGGCCGTTCAACTAACGGCCTGAATATATATTTGACGGAGAAGGCATGTGTGTCTCGTTATTATCAGCCATATTTTAACTAATGTGGGCGAAGTATGGGTATGTGTTGGTTATTGCGCAATAGAAAAACGGTTTGCAGTTCAAATTAGATTATAATTTCACGAACAATTTAATCACACTAGCAAATCACACACTATAGGTACACGATACAACCAGATACGGAACGCAGGACAGTTTCTGAGCGCA
This sequence comes from Amphipoea lucens, assembly GCA_947508005.1. Classification (NCBI taxonomy): domain Eukaryota; kingdom Metazoa; phylum Arthropoda; class Insecta; order Lepidoptera; family Noctuidae; genus Amphipoea; species Amphipoea lucens. The sequence continues at coordinate 21,386,182 of OX382360.1, read as the reverse complement.
TGTTGTTCGTCCGATGTCCAATGTCCAAGAGGCTCCACATCGTTCTGTCGCGCTGTTGTCGACCCCCCACGAACTCAGGCTAGACTCTGTCAAGCGCCGCCAGATGGCGCTGGCGTTCCGAATAGTCAAACGAATGACCGGATGCGACACGGCCATCCTGCGATGCACACGTCCTCGTGTATTAATCTGTAAACAAACGTATCCGCAAAGTATCACATAGCTCGGTCACTCCTGACCTAACCCATAAAAATCAGTTAAAACTCTCTCTCTCAAAACTCTTTATTTCATTTGAACTAAACTGGGAACCTTATTACTAACAATCAATGACAAATCAGAAGAAAATTAACATCTGACTACACATTTATCGCGCTATCTCACAAAAGACACAATCAAACCAAATTAATCAACACACTTAAGCTCTACATGTGATTTCTGGCTACGCATAGCCCAGTAACCTCGAGTTACCCATCTTTATTTTGTGCGAAACCCCACGGGAGCGCCGAGTCTCTCCTGGACTCTACGGTTTTCACTAAAACCCGACCTCCGCCAGAGTTGACTGCTTACCGCTAATCGACAACCTCTGGTTCGGTCCAATCATCATGCAAACTTAATTACTCTCCTCATTGTACTACTACTTTGCTCAACCTCAATTTCGTCACTTATACTCTGATTTTCTGTCATTTTTCGCAACCTCGCATATGAAGACTGATGAGATAATTAAAAGGGACTCAACTCTTTAAAATCTGTTTTATTTCACAATCAATTTGCAAGAAGCATTCAAATTAGAAACCAAAAATTTGGATAATCTAAGAATTTGAACTATCTAGTTTCGAGATTACCGAGACCAAGTACAACGTTTTCACATTACTTTAATCAAAGAAAACAAAACCACAGGTATCCCATTCACGGTCCCACACATTTGTCACATACGCACTTCCCGCAGGAATGCCGAGTCGTCACTGACTCTACGGTCTTAGCTTCAAGGCTAGACCCGACCATACTACCCAGAGCTACCGCGTACTACGTACCGACGATACTCTGGTACGGTCTCTGAGTCATCCTTGACTCTACGGTCTTGGCTTCAAGGCTAGACCCGACCATACTACCCAGAGCTACCGCGTACTACGTACCTACGATACTCTGGTACGGTCTCCGAGTCCTCCTTGACTCTACGGTCTTGGCTACAAGGCTAGACCCGACCATACTACCCAGAGCTACCGCGCACCACGTACCCACGGTCTACCAAGTAGATGCCGATTTCTAACGGGCTATGGCTACGATACTCTGGTACGGTCTCCGACCCAATGAACCGAGAACCTGAGTACACAAACCAAAGTGATGCCAACTCATCATCAATATTGTCTACAATCTCAATTTGTACTTGGCCCTCGGGCATCTTCCGAACACAGTCATGGAGCGTATTTAAAATTTGCACTGTAAACTAGATTAGGCTATACCTAATAATGTAACCATTTCTGCTGTTGTTTACCAGGAAAGCACTCAATACCAGAGTCAAAACAAAATGAAAACGGCTCACCCGATTCGGTAGACGATAGATCTGTAGCTGGCTTAATGGTACAGACATCCACTCGCTGCCACCGCTTCCCTGGCAGAAGTCGCGAAACTCCTTGCTCGAACAGCACCGTCCTTGATCAGTGACTCCTCGTACAGGAGACTGCAGCGCTGTCTGACACTGCCATCTTGCTTGCAGACGTTCTTGTGTGTTAACCTGTAACCGAAAAATCAACAGCAGTGCATGTTCCACTCGGCCAATTCTGACCATTTACGGCTTCTAACTTTTGAAATCAGAAAACTTTAATCCTCTTCTTATTGTTTTTACAAAACAATACCTCTAAATTAACTAAACAAACTTTCATTATCTAATCACAGCGAAAATCATCAACCAGAGTCATGTACCATCATTATCCACATTAACAACCATCTTTTTCACTAAGAGCCTTAGACACCTGGAAACCCACACACGAGTAAACCACTCTAACGTAACGCCACAGCTCTCCGGCCGACCAGCAATTGCATTGCTCTCCGCATCCATCGCATGGACCCGTATGCATCACCCCGTGACTACACACAACTTTACTACGGCCGATAGAGAACCCCTACTCGCGTGGTTCCCACTACTTAGGCTTGCTCATCACTACTATGATCACCATCTACTTCGACTGGTACATAACCTACTTGCATCATTCTTAATCTATCGTGAGCATATTTAAAAGTACGTTTAGAATTTAAAGCTTTTCACGTATGGGGATCACCATCCAAAACATCAGCTACCATAAACGGACCTCTGAACGTCCAGTCTTATTCTGTGCTGAATACACCAATACCACTTAACCTCTCCTTTCTTAACAAGCATTCAGCACCATAATCGTAAACAAAACAATACAGCTCACCTGTATTTTCTAACGTGTCTGGGGGTAGTTGTACGATGCAAACATCCACTCGCCGTTGCTTCTTGCAGCAGTTGAAGCACGTGCACCTCCATCCGCCTGCACTGCTTGGCTGCCGCTGCTCGTGCACCCGGACGCGATATGTCCTGGTTTCCTACTTGCAGCACACGAACGGCTTCGCTGACGGCTGCGCTGCTTGGCTCGATTCAGTCACTCCACGTCACTGGTAGCTCCACGCCACGTCCTTGGTATGCTATTTACGATAGCCACATTGATGCTGCTCCTTTGTCCACCTTGCAGTGAATTTTCAGCAAAACACAAATCAGCTGTCGTGGTGTGTGTTGTTACGTTTGCACACGCGTCCTAACGCGTGTTCTAATTACGGGAACGGGATCCGACGAACTCGAACGCCGGTTAGAGACACACTTTTTTTTTTTCTCAAACATGTCGGTAGACGATACACGCACGTTATTCGGCAAAGGTATTCTGCATACAGCCTATGCCCAAAACAACATGCACTACGATCGCGCATCCGTATCTAGTTTATCTGGGTTCAACTCGAACAGATCCACACGATTATTTAATAAGCGTTTGCATGTTTACACTTTGTTTTTCAAATGTCAACGGTTACTTTCACTTTTAGCGTTCTGATTTTTGCGCATAAACCAACACGAATCCCAGTTCTGATGACGGAGAAGGCATGTGTGTCTCGTTATTATCAGCCATATTTTAACTAATGTGGGCGAAGTATGGGTATGTGTTGGTTATTGCGCAATTGAAAAACGGTTTGCAGTTCAAATTAGATTATAATTTCACGAACAATTTAATCACACTAGCAAATCACACACTATAGGTACACGATACAACCAGATACGGAACGCAGGACAGTTTCTGAGCGCATGTTGTTCGTCCGATGTCCAATGTCCAAGAGGCTCCACATCGTTCTGTCGCGCTGTTGTCGACCCCCCACGAACTCAGGCTAGACTCTGTCAAGCGCCGCCAGATGGCGCTGGCGTTCCGAATAGTCAAACGAATGACCGGATGCGACATATTCAATATTATAGTATTGGTTGGAACTGTAACCAATCACGCGAGAGCCGAATTGGTCGCAGTAACAAAGCCAGGGCACCCCGACCAAATCAGTTAGGTTAGCTTAGAACTGTGATCCACCGCGTTCGAGCAAAGTAAGCGAAGCGAGGCGAGCACTACTTCCAAAGGCCTGACGGTTAACTAAACGGCTAATTTAACCAGTTGGC